>CM077665.1:63643205-66563205 GCA_039707655.1 Elymus sibiricus
ATAGTATTGTTCCATTGGTGAAGTGAATATTGAAATAATTTATCTCGAGCAGAAACTGAAAGAATTCCAGATCTTGATGAATGTATACCTCGGTTTGTGAAGATCTGAAGAAACCCTTTTTCCCTTCGCAGGTAGCGGAGCAAGATTTCTTATATGTGGGTGAGGGCATCAATCAATGTTGGGACAAGGAATCTCTTCGATGCAATGTATAGTTACCGCATTGGACTAGGCGCGTTTATCTTGAGTATAGCTATACAGAAAAACATCTTTCCCGAGCTGACTTGTGAAGGTAACTTGACCCATCCTGTTTATTTTGTGAAATTTAAAGTAAAAATAAGGGATGTATTCACCAGCTAGTCAATCTCCTTTCAGGAACAATAGTACAAAAAACTCTATGCTTAGCACACATCTGCTATGGAAAGTACATCACCGTTAAGCCTAGTTACTTAAGTTGTCTTAGTAAGATCTACAAATTTGTATAATAAATCTGCACAAGTGTAGTCGTTGAAAATCAAATTAAATAGCTAGATAAGCATTGCCCGTTAGTTGTCAGATGCCAAAAAGTGAAAATGATCTCAATCAGAGGCTGACAATACTACAAATGCAAAAGAATGAATGATTTATATAATACAAAATGAATAATTGTATAAACACAAATAGATGGTTACCCTTCTGGCTAGCTCAAGATCATGCGCACTCCAGTTCTTTTGCCTGTGCCATTAGAGTAATTTATCTTATTTTTAATGAGAAGAAACAAACGCCTCTCCTGACCGATCAACTCCTTATGAAGATGGTGGGTAGCCTGGGGTGATCTCAGCCAAGGATCAATGTTAGTGTTAACACATGGCTATTTAATTCTTTGTATTTATTTCTATTTATAATTTTGAGAATGTGATGATCCTCTATGTTGGATTTTTTGTGCTGTAGTCTAGTTTCTAATAGTGTGTTATAATTGAGAATTGTTTAAATTTTGTAGGAAGCAAACAAAAAGGACTTCACTCCCACGGAACCATGAAGCCAACGATCTACGTCAACTAGATGTTTTAGATTTCATTTTGTACAACTGATGTCTCATACATGCATCTTTTACCTGTACTTTTGTGAACCTGATGTATTGTCATTTTGTACAACATATGTCTCATACATGCATGTTTTACATGTCCTTTTGCGAACCTGATGTATGGTGTCTCAGTGGTCATGTTTAGAACAGACTTAAGTGTGTATGTGACAAATAGTTAATGGAATAAAAAAATGTTTGGTGCACCTGAAGTGAGCCTGACCTATGGTGTCTTGGTGATTATACTTAGAACACATGAACTGTATGTATGTGACAATCAGTACCATATGTAAGTTGTGGTTGGCTGAACAAAATGTTTATGAACTGTTGGTCGGCAAAGAAAAACCTTGTCTGATTGTTGGTCAGCAAAATAAACCTTGTCTGACAGTCGGTTGGCAAAGGCTAACACCAGGCCCAACAGAATGTCGGTCAGGAAAGAATACCCCGTCCAATAGTCGGTCGGGAAAGGCGCATGGTTGGCCCAACAGACTGTTGGTCGGGAAAGGCCCATGGCAGGCCCAACAGACTATTGGTCGGGAAAGATACTCCATAGTCGTCAAGCAGTCGGTCGGGAAATCTATGTCGGTCGGGAAAGGGTTTTCCCGTCTGGACTTTCGCCAACAGACATGGTCGGTCGGCAATAGTTTTTCCCGTCTGACTGTTTGTTGGCGAAACTTGTATTCCCGACCAATCTGTCTGTCAGGGATGTAGTGTTGTGGTGTAGTGCAACCCCTCTCAAGCCGCCACATAGTTGCGATGGCCTCACACTTAAGTCCGTTAACCCGGACATCTTGCCGTGACAAATCCACGACAGTTGGCGCCCACCGTGGGCTCGCGCACGGTGGTGTTGTGTTCTTGGAGGAAGATCTTTAGGGATCGAGAAGCTTACGATTGATAGGATGAAGAAAAACTAGTGTGGAACGATCGCGCAGGGTGACCTGGCATGGGACAGCCTTGAGGCAGAGCCGGCAAATTCATCGTTTTTGTGATCAGGATCTTGGTTAAATTTGGAGCTGGTATATACGAATTTGAGTTCAAAGAAAAACTAGGGTTGCTATGTGTTCGCTGCCGCAAGTCGCTGAGTTCGATAGGAGCTTTTACCCCACAGCCGAACATACTACAATAGTCCATCAAAGTCGTCGGTGATTTTCGCTACAGTTCGGCAGCCTGGACAGATTTTGCTACTATGTCAACACCAGTGGATCACTCAATTGAGGGAGCCGGTAGCATCCTGGAGCTGGCAGCATCACGAGTTTCATGACGTTTTTGAGCCTGAATCGCATACAGCTTTGACTGACTATTACGTGGCTGGTTATTATTGATCAAATCGGATCGAAGGAAGTCACCAAGGAAGAAAGAGAATATGGATGGCGTATGTCAAATTATGATCTAAAGTTGCGTGTGCTGCTTGCTTCAAGTCCCCAAGAAATTTCCACCACTTCGCATCAAATCTGCAAACCAGTGGACATCAACCGTTACCAGGAAAGAAACAAAAGCCAATTGCTAGCTAAGCTGTTGTATGGCATAGTATACACGTGAATAAAAAAAGAAAGGGGAGAAGAACGCCGCGACCCGGAAGCGAATGGACGTGCCATGGACTCGACCTCGCTCCGCCGCGCCTAGCTCCGCAGCCACGGTCTCACCTCGACCCGGCCTTGCCTCCACGCGCCGCCGCTCCTCCAGGCAGCTTCTCCTTCGCGCACCGGCCCGCCGCGCTCGCTGCACTGAGCCCCGTTGCGCCGGCTTAGCAGCCGCGCCTCACCTCAACCCGCGCCTTGAGCCGCCGTGTGCCGGCTCCGCTCCTCCGCTCCCGCGCCATGAGCCGTTGTGCGCCGGTCCTGCTCCTGCGCCGCGCTTTGACCTCACCCCGCTCGCATCGCCACGTACCGGCTGGCTCCCCCCGCACGCCCGTCAGCCGCTCCCACGCCCCACCGCTGGCTCGCCTCGCCTCCGCCATGGCCGCGGCACCCTGGCCACCCTCGCGCACGCCTGCGCCAGGCCTGCTCCGCCTCACCCTGGCCGCGTCTGTGCCCTCGCCAGCCGGCTCCACCTCTGCTGTGGCCCTGCGCCTCGGAGCTGACCTGGCCGCGCTCCGCCTCCGCCATGGCCGAGCCCCAGGCTGCAGCTGCTCCGCAAACCGTGCCCCGCCTCCGGCTGCACCCCTGCATTTTCTCCTGCCGTCTGCCGCCTAAAGAAATGGGGAGCCGGTTGGTGGGTCAGCTGTTGTTATCAAATTAAAGTTAGAGAAGCACAACCAATATAAATAGTAGAAGAAATCAATGTCTACCCCTGGCCACTACTTCTCCATACAAGACAAGTTCACCGAGGCATACTCAAATGGCATTGCTATTCACGTACAAGGAGGTCAGCGTTACAAGAAGGACACTGATTCGGGGATCAAAGTCCCCAGGCGATTTGACTAACCGCTATCGTTCTGCAAAAATAAAGCTACAATACACGTACACTACTATGTGATCGTCCGTGAACTACAACAGTTTGCCATCGGGTCAATTTTAACTGCAACCTAACCGGCGTTCGCATCGCTTCGAGATACCCGATAACACTCAGAATTTGCCGACCCGGAAGACCGAGCCGTGTCCATACGCCAAGAGGCCAGGAGACGGACGCATGCTTCGCATGCCATCCCTGCGATATGGTATACATTAACGCGCCGGGCCACCCGACGTCTGCCTGTTTAAAATTTGCAGCACTACGGGAAGAGCTACTACCGGCTCATCATGGCATAAAAAGAAAGAAGATGTCCACCAAGAGGCCGAGAGGAGTATGACAATAAAGCACGGACTTCGAGGCCTGGTTGATCGGGCCGCTTAAACCTTGGTTTTTTCCGTCGAGTTCGTCCAAGAAAAATATCTCCGTCCGCGTTCATCTGACAAAAATATCAGGTGCTATCCGTTCCGTCTATTTTATTATCACATATTAAATTTCTTCGAGAGCAATTACTTTGGTCTGCAATATTTTTAAGCAGGACAATTATTCAAGTGGCATTATACCACGGAGACGGAGGCGCGCCAACATCAGTCTGGACCAGTGTCCGTTCGTCTCGCGACCGCACCGGCTTATCAATGCCGCGGCCGCCTCTCGCGACCGCACCGGCTTACAACGCCACGGCCGACTCACCGTCCGCGCTGGCCTACAACGCCGTGGGCGACTCACCACCCCCGCGGTTCGGTCTACATCGACATGCTGGTGCTATGCTTGCTCGTTCAAGCCGCCCTACGAGCGCTCGCAAGCCGCCGTGCCCGCGGTCCGGTTTACATCAACACGCCGGTACCGCGCATGCTCACCCGCCGGTATGAGCCGCCCAATGAGTGCGGCAAGCCGCCGTAGCCGCGACATGGTTTTCACCAAACAACGCCACGATCGTCTCTGGCGACCGCACCGGTTTATAACGTCGCGGCCGTCTCTCGCGACCGCGCCGTCTCCAAACACCGCGGCTGACTTCTACGTCTACATCAACATGTCAGGGGCCGCATACACCAGTACGAGCCGCCCAACGGACGGTTCTGAATCGCCGCCCTGCGGACCAATCTACATTGACATATCGGTGCGGTGTTCGCCTGTACAAGCCGCCCGACGGACAGGCGCACAAGTCACCGCCGCTACAGTTTGGTTAACTTCAACAACCAGCCGGGACGAGCCATCGACCGGATTATTGAAACAATTCATACGGGATCATCTATAACCCGCCACGGTTAACCTCAACCTTCAGTGGAGACTCTCAAGCCGCCTCTTCGAGTCGACTTAAGACTCGGGGGCTACAGACATGCCTCCACACATTTGGTCATTTTTCAACGATAACCCCGGGTCATTGCAAGGAAGTTAACCCAATCCCGGGGGCTATTACATTATTGGCGGAAGATTAAAAGTTGCCCAAGAGGACGAACCGCCGTGATGCACCGTTCAAACATGGGTGTCCGGATTTATTGGATCATCATAAAGTCACTTGGAGGCCTCTGCCGTTTCTTCATACAAGATGACGGCTTACAAGATGGCGGCTTACAAGATGGTACAAAAAGTTGACTCCGTCGACAAGGTCATTTGGGGGCTTCCAACCCGCCGGGTTTACCTTACACACCCTCTTGATCGGCTCTTCAGCCACCTTAAGGCCGGGTTGTATACCCAAAAAGTTGACTCCATCAACAAGGTCATTTGGGGGCTTCCAACCCACCGGGTTCAGCTTACACACCCTCTTGATCGGCTCTTCAGCCACCGCAAGTTCTAGTTAAACCTGCCTGTATGCTGCTGCTGCTCCGCTAGGTGACCCGCCGGACTCTTGCCAGTTAATCTCGATTAGAGACCCTGAGCTGTTCAAAATATTTGACAGTCACTCTCACTAGAGACTCTGTACTGGTCAAGGTTAAACCGGCGGCTCTTTTCACGTGAGGGACGGCTTACGGAAAGCGAGGATAAACTCACCCATCTGCTGCATACTCTCCGCTATGTGGCCCGTTTGTACTCTTAAACAGTTACTCTTTTAAAGACCCTGCACTGTTTAAGGTTCAAACGACGAATTTATGTCACGTGAGAGGTAGCTTATGGGCCCTAGGGGCATGACCCGCCGTTTGCTGCGTCTCTCTCTAGTTCGTTGCGCTCTTATCAGTTAATCTCGCCTAGAGACCCTGAGCCGCTCAAAGGAATTGACGGTCACTCTCACTAGAGACCCTGTACTGTTAAGAGTTCAAGTAGCGAGTCCACCCAGAAGAACCGGCATATGAGTTTTCGAAAAAGAAAAAGCAAAAACATACACAAGAGTTGATCTCTTCTGGTTGTGCCTTCAAAGCAAGAACATCATACATTGCATCATACATCATCATTGCATCATCTTACCATGCATCATATATGCATGGGTATCCTGGTCTACATTGCAGGAACCGGTTTTTTCAAACCGGGTTATATTATTCAAATCTCAAATAGCCAACATGGCTGGATTTTTCATTATGGTTGTCATAACCAGCATTGGATGATTGAGGTTTTCAAAGCCCCTTCAGAGTAATGGCTATTATTCCTTCATCCCAAAAATACCAGCTTACAACAAGGAGCATGGTTCAACATTGATATGCAAGGCTTTCAGCAACATCATCTGAAGAGTGGATCAGATTTTATTCTGCAATGGAAGGAATAGTCCCGAGTCGCCGCAGGCATGCAACCCAGCACTTGGGGCTACATTATTCAAGTCCAGTTTATATCAACTATGCAAGTCCCATGTCACTGCAAGCATGCACCACGGCACTTGGGGGCTAATGCAAGCTGTTTTCAAGTCATTACATTGTCAACAGACCCTGTTATCTCAAGGAGATGAGCCGGCCTTTATATCTTTTTCTAAGTCCCAGCCCAGTACTCCTTACTGACCCGGCACTTGGGGGCTACACTACTCACATCAAAATTGCTAAAGTCCCAAGTCGCCGCAAGCGTGCAACCCGGCACTTGGGGGCTACAGTATTCAGCTGTTCAAGCAGATTATAAGGTCCAAATTGAAAGACCCGGCCCATCACACGCTGATGAGCCGGCCCTTGGGGGCTACACTTGTGAAATACAAGACACTCAGTATATACCTGGCGACTCAGATGACAACCCAGATTTCTCAACGTTCAACACCAAGTTCAAAAGTCCCAGGTTGTTGCACGCAAAACAACCCGGTCCTTGGGGGCTACACCAGCTGAAGCTTTATAAAGTATAAGACAGTTACAAGTCCCAGGCTGCTGCAGGCAAGACAACATGATACTTGGGGGCTACACAATCAAAGATATAATTGCAAAGCGCCAAGTCATCGATAAACTTGGAGCTTGGGGGCTACAGGTAATATGGAGATAAAAATAGCAGGACATTTTTAAGCCATCAAATTTTGAGTGAGCTAGGTCTCATTTCTTCATGGAGCTGAAGCGTTGGAAGACCGGCTCTACATCAGATGGATTTTCATCCCAATATTTTTATCAAGCCAGCTGGAGTCTAGTTGTTTGACCCGGCGTCACCAACAATCATGACCCGGCATTATCAAAAGATCATAACCCGGCAGAGTTTATATAAGCAACCCGGCTTCACAAGTTGAAGAGTATTGGAGGCCAACTCAATGGCATATGGGTGTTGTATTCCCAATATTTTACTTCAAAGGACACTGACAAGCAAGATGATTGAGAAGACGGCTCGTTCATATGAAGAAGAAACCCGGATTTTCAAGGAGCTACTTCATTAAGCCGGCCAGTGGAGCGAGCCCGTCACTTAACATATTTATTCTTATTTCAGGAGCTTAGCATGAATAAATTCAAGCTAACCTGGGGGCTAATGTCGGGGATATTACCCCGCGATATAACCCGGCCGGAAGTATGACCCGGCCAGGATTTGGCGACTCACTGGTGACCCGGTCGAGACTTGGCGGTTCATGGGTAACCCGGCAGGCGGGTCAGATGAGCGACAAGGCCCAAGGCCCAGCGCGCAAGCCGGCGCAAGCCGGCGCAAGCCGGCTCATGGACGGGCGTGGAGGGGCGGCTCACAGAGAAGACCCAAGGAGAAGAAAGACTCCATCACAAAGGAAACAAGACCTGGATTAGGATTCATGAAAGACTAGTCCTAGTCCTACTCCCAGTAGGACTCTACATGTAAACCTACCCTTTCCACTTATATAAGGAGGGGTAAGGCGCCCCAAGAGGGACAAGTGAACAACTTCAAGTCATTAGAGATAGACAGATTAGAGGCTCTCGAGATTAGAGGTAGCGATCCCGCACCCTTGTAATCGAGATCATCCTCATCATCAATATAGACATAAAGCAGGACGTAGGCTTTTACCTCCATCGGAGGGGCCGAACCTGGGTAAACTCGCGTTTCTCGATTCCGACCAACCCCTCTCAAGCCGCCACATAGTTGCGATGGCCTCACACTTAAGTCCGTTAACCCGGACATCTTGCCGTGACAAATCCATGACAGGGTGGAAGCAAGCGTCACATGTTAAAGGATCTATAACCATATAACTTCTATTCGGAAATAAGCAAACATAACCCATTATGTTGTCTTCCTTGTCCAACATCAACTTCTTAGCATATAATATTTTAATGAGTGCTCACAATCATAAAAGATGTACAAGATAATATATTTATATATGAACCTCTCTTTCTTTATTACTTCCTTTTAATTGCAACAATGACCAATCGCTATGTTTGTCAACTCACAACAAATTTCAATCGGCATACTTCTTATACGTGAAGTCATCACCCCCCATAAGATCATCATATATACTCTTTGCTTTTATTTTATACTTTTTTCTATTTCTTTTTCTCAAGATCATAGCAAGCAAGCAAAGCCCTCAACTCAAAACTACTTTTTATAATATAACTCTCGGACTTGCTTACATAAGGGGAACAAAAAGCAAAATTCAAAACTAGATCACACTAAAGACTTTATTCTACTAGATCAGGATATAACCAAAAGGATGGAACTAAGGAAAACGATAAAAGTAAAAGATGTGATGGTGATACGATACCAGGGCACCTCCCCCAAGCTTGGCACAAGCCAAGGGGAGTGCCCATACCCATGTGTTTAGTTGTCTTTCTTCGGAGGTAGTGTTGTTATATTCGATGATGCCCCTCAGAATGCAATTCTCCTCCTCAAGCTTGTTATTTTGCTGTCTGAGATCCATTATTTCCTTGCGAAGTTTTCCAGTGACGGTTAGAGCTCCCATAACCCATGGATGATTCATTGCTGCGGGGGAAGAAGCAACACTCTTTTTCATATTTTCATAAGTAAGAAATTTAGCATTGGGAGGGATGACCGAATTCGGAATTGTCGAGCTTTGAAGTTCCTCTAACATGACTCCAGGTTGTAGATGAGAGGTAACTTCTTGGTCTTCCTCCATGATATCCACCCTTTTCAAGTCGGCCTCCATCTCTTCCTTCGTGGCCTGCCCGAAGTGGTTGGCTTCGCTGTATACTCCGGGCCCCGGTGTCAGGTGAGAGGCACGGCTCTCCCCGACCGACTCTTGCGAAGACATCTTGCTCTAATCTGCTGCAGAAATAGCTCCAAACGAAAACAGGAGGTATTGTCGTGATATAAAGGTCAAAACCTTCGAGAGATTATGTAATGAATTTTTACCGACCTGAAGGAGTATACCACAAGAAAACGGAGTCCGGAGGGTACACGGGGTGGTCACAAGCCACTAGGGCACGCCCAGGGGGTAGGGCGCGCCCTCCTGGCTTGTCGCCTCCTCGTGCACTTTTCGGACTACTTTAAATTTTCCTAAATTATTAAATATTCCAAAACGGAGAAAAATTGCTATTGAAAAAGTTTTGGAGTCGGTTTGCTTACCGTACCACATACCTATTCCTTTTCGGACTCTGAAACGTTCTGGTAGGTCTCCCTAATGTACTCCTCCAGAGTTATGGTATTGATAATATTGGTTTCAACATTTATGGGAGTACCTGAGATATAATGTTTGATTATTTGCCCGTTTACCACCTTCGGGTTTGTGCCTTCGGCGTTGTTGATCTTAATGGCACCGGAACGATACACTTCCTCGATAATGTAAGGCCCTTCACATTTAGAGAGAAGTTTTCCTGCAAAAAATCTTAAACGAGAATTGTATAGCAAGACATGATCACCTACATTGAATTCACGCTTTTGTATCCTTTTATCACACCATCTCTTAACTTTTTCTTTAAACAACTTGGCACTCTCATAGGCCTGGGTTCTCCATTCATCAAGTGAGCTAATGTCAAATAACCTCTTCTCACCAGCAAGTTTGAAATCATAATTGAGCTCTTTAATTGCCCAATAAGATTTATGTTATAGTTCTAGAGGTAAGTGACATGCTTTACCATAAACCATTTTATACGGAGACATACCCATAGGGTTTTTGTAAGCAGTTCTATAAGCCCATAATGCATCATCAAGTTTCTTAGACCAATTCTTTCTGGATCTATTAACAGTCTTCTGCAAGATCAATTTAATTTCTCTATTGCTCAATTCTACTTGACCACTAGACTGAGGATGATAAGGAGACGCAATTCTATGATTAACATCATACTTAGCAAGCAATTTACGGAAAGCACCATGAATAAAGTGTGAACTACCATCAGTCATTAAATATCTAGGGACTCCGAATCTAGGGAAAATAACTTCTTTAAGCATTTTAATAGAAGTGTTATGATCAGCACTACTAGTTGGAATAGCTTCTACCCACTTAGTAACATAATCAATAGCAACTAGAATATGAGTATACCCGTTAGACTTTGGAAAAGGTCCCATATAATCAAAACCCCAAACATCAAATGGTTCAATAACAAGTGAGTAATTCATAGGCATTTCCTGACGTCTACTAATATTACCAATTCTTTGACATTCATCACAAGACAAGACAAACTTACAAGCATCCTTGAAGAGAGTAGGCCAATAAAAACCAGATTGTAGTACCTTATGTGCAGTTCTATCTCCAGCGTGGTGTCCTCCGTAGGCCTCGGAATGACACTTGTGAAGGATCTGTTCCTGTTCATGCTCAGGTACACAACGTCTAATAACACCATCTACTCCTTATTTATAAAGGTGAGGATCATCCCAAAAGTAATGTCTTAAATCATAGAAGAACTTTTTCTTTTGTTGGTATGTGAAGCTAGGTGGTATAAATTTAGCAACAATGTAATTAGCATAATCAGCATACCATGGAGCATTACGCGAAGCATTTACGACAGCTAATTGTTCATCAGGAAAGCTATCATCAATAGGTAATGGGTCATTAAGAACATTTTCTAACCTAGACAAGTTGTCTGCTACGGGGTTCTCAGCACCCTTTCTATCAATAATATGCAAATCAAATTCTTGTAGAAGAAGAACTCATCTAATAAGTCTAGGTTTAGCATCTTTCTTTTCCATAAGATATTTAATAGCAGCATGATCGGTGTGAACAGTTACTTTGGAATCAACAATATAAGGTCTGAACTTATCACAAGCAAACACAACTGCTAAAAATTCCTTTTCAGTGGTAGCATAGTTTCTTTGAGCACTGTCTAGAGTTTTACTAGCATAATGGATAACATTTAATTTCTTATCAACTCTTTGTCCTAGAATAGCACCAACGGCATATTCACTAGCATCACACATAATTTCACAGGGTAGGTTCCAATCAGGTGGTTGAACAACAGGTGCAGAAATCAAGGCTTTCTTAAGAATTTCAAATGCTTCTACACAATCATCATCAAAAACGAATGGAACATCTTTTTGCAAAAGATTAGTGAGAGGCCTAGAAATCTTAGAGAAGTCTTTAATAAACCTCCTATAGAAACCGGCATGACCAAGGAAACTTCTTATACCTCTGATATCCGTAGGACACAACATTTTTTCAATAGAATCAACTTTAGCTTTATCAACTTCACTACCTCTTTCGGAGATTTTGTGCCCCAAGACAATACCTTCATTAACCATAAAGTGGCACTTTTCCCAATTCAAGACAAGATTAGTTTCTTCGCATCTCTGCAAGACTCGATCAAGGTTGCGCAAGCAATCATCAAAAGAAGTTCCGTAAACGGAAAAATCATCCATGAAAACCTCAACAATCTTTTCACAAAAGTCAGAGAATATAGCAGTCATACATCTTTGAAAGGTAGCAGGTGCATTGCATAAACCAAAAGGCATACGTCTATAAGCAAAGGTACCGAAAGGGCAAGTGAAAGTGGTCTTCTCTTGGTCCTCTTTTGACACAGGTATTTGAGAAAAACCAGAATAACCATCTAGAAAGCAAAAATGTGTGTGTTTGGATAGTCTTTCTAGCATTTGATCAATAAAAGGTAGATGGTAATGATCTTTCCTAGTAGCTTTATTTAATTTCCTAAAATCAATTACCATTCTATATCCTGTAACAATTCTTTGCGGGATCAATTCATTTTTATCATTAGGAACAACGGTAATACCTCCTTTCTTAGGAACACAATGAACGGGAGTAACCCATCTACTATCAGCAATAGGATAAATTATACCTGCCTCCAGAAGCTTTAGTATTTCATTTCTTACCACTTCTTTCATTTTAGGATTTAACCGTCATTGGTGATCAACAACTGGTTTAGCATCAGGCTCCATATTAATTTTATGCTGACATAGAGTGGGACTAATGCCCTTAAGATCATCAAGAGTATATCCAATAGCAGCACGGTGCTTCCTCGGAGTTTTCAATAATCTCTTTTCTTCATGCTCTGAAAGGTTAGCACTAATAATAACAGGATATATCTCCTTTTCATCAAGATAAGCATATTTCAGAGTATCAGGTAATTGTTTAAGCTCAAACACGGGATCACCCTTGGGTGGAGGAGGATCCCCAAGTATTTCATCAGGCAGGTTGTGTTTCAAAATAGGCTGCTGATCAAAGAAAATCTTATCTATTTCATTCCTTTCATTCATATGCATATCGTTTTCATGGTCTAGCAAATATTGTTCTAAGGGATCAGTAGGAGGCACAGCAATAGAAACAAGACCAATAGTTTCATCTTTACTAGGCAATTCTTTGTCAGGGGGTTGTCTACGAAATTTAGAGAAATTGAACTCATGAGACACATCCCCAAAACTTACAGTAACAGTTTCTTTCTCACAATCTATCTTGGCATTAACAGTATTCAAGAAAGGTCTACCAAATATAATGGGACAAAATCATCTTGTGGGGAACCAAAAACAGGAAAATCAGTAGGATACTTTATTTTCCCACACAAGACTTCAACATCTCTGACAATCCCAACTGGTGCTATAGTATCTCTATTAGCAAGCTTAATGGTAACATCAATTTCCTCTAATTCAGCTGGTGCAATATCATTCATAATTTCTTGATATAAGGTGAAGGGAATTGCACTCACACTAGCACCCACATCACACAAGCCATGATAACAATGATCTCCTATTTTAATAGAAACAACAGGCATGCCAACAATAGGTCTATGTTTATCTTTAGTATCAGGTCTAGCAATTCTAGCAGCCTCATCACAGAAATGAATAACATGCCCATCAATATTATCAACCAAGAGATCTTTAACCATAGCAATACTAGGTTCAACTTTGATTTGTTCAGGGGGTGTAGGTGTTCTAGTATAACTCTTACGAACCACAGTTGAAGCTTTAGCATGTTCCTTTATTCTAACAGGGAAGGGTGGTTTCTCAATATAAGCAGTAGGAATAATAGGATCAACATTATAAATAATAGTTTCTTCTTCAACTTTAATAGGTTCAACTACTTTCACTTCAATGGGAGGATGATATTTAAATCACTTCTCCTTAGGGAGATCAACATGAGCAGCAAAAGATTCACAGAAAGAAGCTACCATCTCAGAGTCAAGTCCATATTTAGTGCTAAATTCACGAAAAGCATCGGTGTCTATAAAGGATTTAACACAATCAAACTTAAGGTTTATACCTAACTCCTTACCTTCGTCGAGTTCCCAATCTTCAGAGTTGCGTTTAATTCTTTCCAATAAGTCCCATTTGAATTCAATATCTTTCTTCATAAAGGAACCAGTACAAGAAGTATCGAGCATGGATTGATCATTACGAGAAAGCCGAGCATAAAATTTTTGAATAATAATTTCTCTTGGGAGCTCATGATTGGGGCATGAATATAACATTGACTTAAGCCTCCCCCAAGCTTGAGCGATTCTTTCTCCTTCATGAGGCCAAAAATTATAAATATAATTCCGATCACGATGAACCAGATGCATAGGATAAAACTTCTGATGAAATTCCAATTTCAATCGGTTGTAGTTTCATGATCCAATATCATCACATAGCCTATACCATGTCAATGCCTTCTCCTTCAAAGATAAAGGAAAGACCTTCTTCTTGACATCATCCTCGGGTAAACCTGCAAGCTTAAATAATCCACAAACTTCATCCACATAGATTAGATGCAAATCAGGATGTAGTGTTCCATCTCCTCCATAGGGATTAGCTAATACTTTCTCTATCATACCCGAAGGAATTTCATAATAAATATTTTCAGTAGGTGCAGTAGGTTGAGGAGCATGTCTTTGTGCTTCCGGTCGGGGTGAAGATACCTCGAACAAGCCCCTCAAAGGATTATTTTCCATAGTAACAAGTGACAGTAAATTTCAGCACACTATATAAAATTTTCCTTACCAAGTTCCACTCACCAAAGGCGCTTCACTCCCCGGCAACGGCGCCAGAAAAGAGTTCTTCATGACCCACAAGTATAGGGGATCTATTGTAGTCCTTTCGATAAGTAAGAGTGTCGAAGCCAACGAGGAGCAGAAGGAAATGACAAGCGGTTTTCAGTAAGGTATTCTCTGCAAGCACTGAAATTATCGGTAACAGATAGTTTTGTGATAAGATAATTCATAACGGATAGCAAGTAACAAATGTAGAAAAGGTGCAGGAAGGTGGCCCAATCCTTTTTGTAGCAAAGGACAAGCCTGGGAAAACTCTTATATAAAGCAAAGCGCTCCCGAGGACACATGGGAATTTCTGTCAAGCTAGTTTTCATCATGCTCATATGATTCGCGTTCGTTACTTTGATAATTTGATATGTGGGTGGACCGAAGCTTGTGTGCTGTCCTTACTTGGACAAGCCTCCCACTTATGATTAACCTCTCTCGCAAGCATCCGTGTAACAGCCCGGAACCGACGCTCCAGAAGATTCCCCTTTTATTCCATTGTCGTCGTGTGATTCGTTTGGTTGTCGCATTCATCATCGCATCATTCGCATCATCTGCATAGCATCGGCACTTCGTTCTCGTCATTTTTCAAAACCACATCCGTTCGTAGTTGCGGGTTCTTTCCGTTCTCGTCGTTGTCCGTTTCGAGACCAACCACACATGCACGCGCCCGCGGCATCGATAAAAATATCGTTTTTAAAGTGCATGAAAAATATTCTCGGATTGGGTCGAAACTTGGCGTGCGGTCTTGTTTTGTGGTAGGTAGACCGCCTGCCAAATTTCGTCGCAATCAGAGGTCGTTTCTTACCCGAACGGTCGACCGTAGCGGCACCGTCATCGGTTTATTTATCGAACATTTTCAGTGTTTAAAAACTCCGTGCCGGGCCGCAAACCTCCCTCTCTTCTGGCCCACAACACCTCTCCATAGCCCACTAGCCCAACCTAGTTTGCCCCTCCGTTCGTGGCCATCGGATCACGATTGGGCGGACGAGTTCCAACCCACCGTAGTCCCATCCCTATAGATGAACCCCTAGTGCATTTGGACAAGCTAAACCTAATCCCTAAAAATCCTCCACCTTGTCTCAACCCGCCGCCGCCAACCTCTCCTACCTCGGGATCCCCCTTCTCGTTTTCCTCCTCCACCCAATCCCACCGGTCCACTGATCCATCCAACCAGCTCCTCCCTTGTCTCCTGGACGCATCCGGCCACCGTAGCTGCCTTCATCCGCGCCTGCAGCAGCCTCGCTCTGGATCGAGAGGAGCTCGACCCTGAGCCGCCCGAGCGCCTCATGTCCGTGTGCTCCTCCCATGGACCAGCCGCTCTTGCCGTCGGCGACCAACCCCTGCAGATGAGCTCCACCGACGCCCCCTGTCCTCTCTCTTTTTCTTCTGTCTCTCTCTCTCACTCCTGACCTCTCTTTCTTCTCATGGTCCAAAAGCAGCAGGAACCAGTGCACCTCGAGCCTCCTCCTGTGCGCCAGCGCACCTCAGCCACGCAGCCAGCAGCGACTCCTCTGCTTTGATCCGGTGTTGCTCCGGCAAGCCGCCGGCGACCGAAGCCCAGGCCTGTGCCATGCCCCTGTCCTCTCTCTCTCTCTTCTTCCCTTCTCCTATTTCTTTTCCTCTCTGAATTCTCTCTTCGTCATGCTTTCTTCAGGCAACAGCAACCCATGGATGTCAACTCCTGCAGCCTTCCGGCCGTGCCGTCTCAAGCCGGACCTCGCCGGTGAGAACCCTCCGCCGCGCGTCCGCGTTTTCTCCATCTTCCCTTCCCTGCTCTCCCTCATATCTCACCCTGTTTAAGTGCAAAGGAAGTGCTCTGCCGCTGCTGCTGTTTTTGTTGGAGCACCGGCGCCCCGGATATTTCAGATTGGGCGAGCCCTCGATCAGATCCGATCGCCCTCGCCCAATCCAGCCCCGTCGCCCTGTTGCCGCTGCCATCCCCAGCCCCACCATGGCCGCCGGCCACTTTATTCCCGGTGTAAGGAGTTCCGTCAAGTCTGAATTTTTTCTTAGATCCGTTCTGGCATGTAGTTATCATTTAGTTTTGCTGCTGTTTTCCTACACAACCACATGACTTACCGTAGTGGCTAGCTCCTCTAGTGTCTAGCAGGAGGTCGTGGGATCAAATCCCAGTGCCTGCTCTTTTTCCGTTTTTGTTCTCTGTTTTGAACATCTCTGGCACTTTTTCAGTTTTTGTTCTCTGTTTTGAACATCTCTTGCACACACTACATGTTGGTCCAGCGTCTAGTTCAGCACACACACACACACGTAGCCAGCCCAGCTGGTTGTGCATGCAAGGACTAGACCAGGTCCTGGGTTCAAAACCCAAGTGGCCCCTATTTATTTTTGCCTTGTTCTGGGCAGATTCAAATGCAGTTTTACTTCGCTCACATCTTTTAAATGGTTTTTCGTATGTGCACAAGTTATATATAGAAAATGCTTAGACTTGCATCTAGTTTTCTTTTTTGCACTTTGCACATATGTTAAAATTATCAAACTGCTGTTTTATTTCGTTGAAGTGCATATGAAAATTGTTTATGGCCATTTCGGCATCAACTTTGGTTTTCATCATAAATAAATATCCGTGCATCGGATCAAAACAATTTATATATGTAAAATGCTCACGATTTTGTGTAGGTTATCAATATCCCAGTTTCATGCATGATAAAAAAGTTTAACTTGCTGTTTTCACGTAATTTACGTAATTGCCATGCCAAAATGAATTATTTCATAACTACAAAACCGTAGCTCCGATAAAAATATTCCACATATGTAACTTGACTAGAAAAACGTGTAGAATCTCGTGGCACACTTTATTTTGCTGTTTAACGAAGCTAAAATTACATTAGGACAGATCTGGACCAAATTCATAATTTTCTTATGGGGTCGTTTCGGAAGTGCTATATGTTGCTTCCGACCTCATTTAATATGCTTAGATGTCTAGTTTACTTATGCTTCACCTCTTGCCATGTTTAACAACATTTAATATTGTTGTGTACCTAAACGGGAGTGAACTAAATAATTTGAATGTGGAGTTTCGTCAATATGCAACCCGTTGCATATTGAGCTTCACTTAATGTGTAGAAGTTGATTGTTGTGCTTGCCATTTCATGCATAACATGCATCATATTTGAAGTGCATCATGTCTTGCATATGTTGTGGTGTATCGTGTGTTGATTGTTGTTCCGGATTGCTTCTTCTCGATAGAGTTCCGAAAGCGTTCGGGGTGTGAGGATTAGTTCGACTACGCCCCGTTCGTCTACTTCACGGATCACCTGCTTCACGGATTCGTTCTTCTTCCAAGCGGGATCTCAGGCAAGATGACTCATTTCCCTGGATACCATTACTATCATTGCCATGCTAGGTGTCTCGCTTCTATCGCCGTCTCGCTACCTACCACTTGTTTGACAAGCCTTCCAAATTGCCATGAAAAGCCTCTAACCCCTCCACATCCCAGCAAACATTGTTTGGCTATGTTACCGCTTGCTCAGCCCTTCTTATAGCATTGCTAGTTGCAGGTGCATTTGTTTCCAGCTATCACAATATTATTGCTATTTAATTTAATGCACATATATACTTGGTAAAGGGTGGAAGGCTTGGCCTTTTGCTCGGTGTTTTGTTCCACTCTTGCCGCCCTAGTTACTTGTGTATCGGTGTTATGCTCCATAATTGAGCGCTCCTAACATGCTCGGGGTTGTTATGGGGACCCCCTTGATTTTCGTTTTAGGATAAAACTTGTCTGGCAAGGCCCAACATTGGTACTATATTTGCCCAACATAATAATATTGAACACCGTTACTAAAGCATAGGGCTTCATGAACCTGAGGAGTTAATTCAACATAATACAGGGGGGCCAGTGCTGCTGGTGTTGGTCCAAAACAGAGTCGTGTGCGGGGCCAACCCGGGGCAACTCGGGAGATGTCTATCAGGCCACTGTACGCTGCGCTCATCCGGTTGTGCCCTGAGAACGAGATACGCGGCTCCTATCGGGATTGTCGGCACGTCGGGCGGCCTTGCTGGATTTGTTTTACCTTTCTCGAACGTCTTGTGCGAGGAATTCCGATAATACTTCGGGCTATCTCGAGGTAGCGGTTTTCAAGTGGAATTGCCTAGGAAGATCACGAGATTCGTGGTCGAGGTTATTCCCGCTGTGTGTGGTTAGTTTGTGATGGATGAGTTGGAGCACCCCTACAGGGTTAAATCTTTCGGAAAGCCGTGCCCGCGGTTACGTGGCAACTTGGAAACTTTGTTTAACACCCGGTCATAGCAAACTTGAAGTAAACTCAAATAAAATATACCAACTGTGTGCGTAACCGTGACTGTCTCTTCTCGTGAGTCCTTATCCGAGAGAGAACACGGTGGGGTTATGATTGACGTAAGTAGGTGTTCAGGATCTCTTAGAGATCATTACTAGATCATGTCCGTTTATTCGACAATCATCCCCCTTTATTCTTGTACTCGTAAGTTAGCCACTCAAATAATACTTAGCGCTTGCTGCGGCCTCACCACTTAACCATACCTCACCCATTAAGCTTAATAGTCTTGATACCCTTGGAAATGAGATTGCTGAGTCCCTGTGGCTCACAGATTACTACAACAACAGTTGCAGGTACAGGTAATGCGATGATATGACGTGAGCGCGATGCTTTGTTTGATTTGGAGTTCTTCTTCTTCTTCTTCTTCTTCTTCATCGATCATAGGGTGGGTTCCAGGCGGAAGCCTGGGATAGCAAGGACGGATGCCATTTTTACCATTTGTTTTCGTCCGTAGTCGGACCCTGCTCTTCTGTATGATGATTGATATGTTATTGTATTGATGTGATATTGATATAGCTTGTGGCGAGTGTAAGCCAATTCCATATACTCATCTCTTCTTTATATGTACTTGTAATGATATCCATTCTTGCGAAACGACGAGATGCGCTTCTATCCCTGTCGAGGCCCTCGTGCCAAAATAAGGATAGGATCGCATCTTGGGCGTGACAAGTTGGTATCAGAGCCTGTACCGACCTAGGAGCCCCCTTGATTGATCGAACTTGGCCGAGTCGAGTCTAGTTAAAACTACTTTGAGTCTAGTTATATCGGAGAGTAGGATTCTTTTACTCCTCTTCTATACTCTGGTGAGGTATTCGACTTAGGAATTTCATTCTACTCCTCTTCTTGCTCAAATTTTTTTTTAGGATCACGCGGGTATTTTGGAAACTATATGATGCCGATGTGACGGAGTTCTGTCTTGGTGCCTCCTGTCTGACTTGATTTCTTCTGGGGAGTTGAGCTCCAGGGGATTCTTGACACATCGTTATCATTCAGTTTTCCTTAGTATCTCAGGACGGAGGATGTTCGAAATTCCTTCGATACTAGTAGTGGCGAGAGGAGTCCGGCATCCCCAGTACTGGTGGAGAGAGTTCGGATGTACTGCCATACTTTAGTATCGTTGTGATTACGAGGGTCTGAGGTAGATGAGTTTCCGAGACCTTCGGTTGTGTGTTGAGGGATGTGATACACTGGAGAGTAGTATTACTGCTAGGAGTTGAGTGATCATGTAAAAAACTCCATGTATCCATGTACCCGATTGCATAATCAAAGATTTCGGAAGTTCTTAGGTGGGAATTCAAGTAGTTACCTAGGCTATCTTCCAACAGATCATGATGTGAAGTTGGGGTTTGACATCTAGTGGTTCGTTTGTTCACGGTCTTTCTTACAGAGGACAGTCTCGGTATGCTTCGTCAAGCCTTGTAGTTCGCTACGCCTAGGGAGCATATTCGAGCGTCATTTCAATATGACAATCCAATGTACGATCGAGCCCGTGCGAGCCTTACCACGAAAATATCGGACGGAATCTCTGTCATGAATTTGTTTTTTGACTTGTTTCAGGAGCCTCATCCTTTGTTTTGTTGGAATATAGCAATTCAAGTTGCTTTGATGTCAAACGTTGATTTCATATCTTTTCTAAGCGGTGTTCTCATAATTCTATGGGAATGCTAATCCTTTTGCTCAATCAAGTTGTCATGTCAATTCCTTTCCATCTGGTGTGTTTCTCATCAAGTTAATTCAACCCTCCCCAATATTTGCAAGATCTATCCTCATCCTTCCTTTTCCCGGAGTTCATTTCATCCGTCCCAAGTTGTATTTGTTTTTCCCACCCTCCCGCCCTTTTTCTTCAATAATTAAATTCTCATTCAAGTGCCTTTTCTATTCATGTGATGCTTCCGCTATCTTCTCTTCCGTGATGTACCCGATGGTTCTTTATGAAGATGCTCAAATGCTAAGTTCATCATTCTTCGTCTCCATTTTCTTCTCCGGTGGATTCAATTCAACTTTCGGTGCTCATAATATCCTTTTCATTCTCTAAATGAGTTCCCATGTTGGAATTGTTATCCAAGCCTCTCTTGTTTATTCATCTCTCATTATTCTATCCGGAGTGCTAAAGGTATCTCAGAAGTCTTGTGTCTTCATCCAAATCCTTTCAAATTATTTCGAGGTTCTCACCTCATCAAGTTTTCAATTTGTACCGGTGCAATCTCTCTTTCTAAGCAATCGTTTCAACGGTGTTCTCTTTGAGTGCGCTCATAACCCACAGGTTTTCCCCAGGATCTTACCTGGCTCTTCTAATCTTCTTCGGAGATGTCCTCAAGTTCTTTTCAATGTGACGTAAGAATGGATTCCATTAGTCATATTCCTTTTCCAAGATCGCTTCAAATTATTTCATCGTAGACTCAACCTTTTTCTTATTCATTGTCCCGGAGTTCTCAGTAATTCTTGGTGGAGTTTCTCGTCATCATTCTCAGAGTTGAAGAAGAAGTAGGTTCCTCTTAAATCTTGATCCGTTCTCAGAGATTGATGGCTTCAACTTCAGGCTATCTTCTTAAATTGGTTTTGATCATGAGTAATTCCTTTCATATCTATCCGGAGCATTTCAGTGTAGTTTTCATTTCTCGATCCTCCGAAGGCCATCATTTCAGAAGATTTCTTCGTTCTCAGCTTTCAGCTCTCGTTCTCCAATTCTTCTCAATTGTTGTCCCTTCGTTCGTATCTTATTATTCCGGTGCTTCATTCAAGTTTTCTATTAGGTGGATCATGATCTCTTCGTTCTCATGTTTATCCATGCATTCGTAGTATCCTCATTCGTTTGTGAATTCTCACCAGTGGTTCATTCAAGACTTCAAGTTTGTGCCCAATCTATCTCTCTTCAATCTTTTTCAAGAGGAATAAGTAGTATGCCAAATCCGTTGCTTGTCATCAATTTAACTTGATGAAGGATAAGCATAACATAATTCTTATTCTTGATCTCCGAGGTGATTTCAACCCTTCTTCCGGAGTTGTTCTTGATATCGAATTCTCTATTCTAGTTGCTTATCTTTTCTTTTCCGGAGTTCCAACTTTCTCAAGACTCTCTTCGCGAAGCTTCATCTAAATCTTTGCAAAACCTCAATTTTGTTCATTTTCCAACCTTCAATTCTTTTCTATCATCCTTCATTTCCGGAGGCTCTTCATGGTGGTTCATCAAGATTTCTCTCATTCTCAAGTGTTCTTCAAGATTTTGTTGGAGGTCCTCAAGTATTCTTATCTTGAATTTCAAGCGCAATTCTTTCTCCCTTATCTTTTCAGATGGTGTTATAGCATTCTTGATTCATGAGGAGTCTCGAAGAGTAGTTGACAAGAATGAGATATGTAAATCCATTATTCCTTTCTTAGAATTATCTTGGATTGGATTTCACCTAAAGCATTTCCTAAGGATTGTTGCTTTCGTGGTGCTTATCATGATCCAAGTTTTTTCCTCCTCTTGGTAAAAGAAGTTTTCATCTCTTCGTGGTATCAATGAAACCAATTGTTTCCGTTAGTGGCCGGTTGTCACCTCATAATTTTTAGATGTTTTCCATAAGCCCACAACAAGTTCTTTTTTCGTTGTTGGATCTCCAACAACTCCGTTCAACCATTCTTTGTAAGGATGCTTTCAATTCATTTGTGGTAGAAGTTGTCTTTTCCTTGTCCGTTCTTTTCTTTCAACGATCTAGTTTCTATTCTCGGTTCCGGAGGCGTGGTGATGTTGCTCCCTTCGAACCATCATCTTGTTTTGTAAAGATCATGTTCATTCCTTGCTTATCTTTAACCGGAGTGTTGTTTTCTCTTTTCAAGTTCTTTACATCTTATCAAGTTTTTCCTCTCTTTCCTACCGAAGTGCTGCCCAAATTTCTTTTGAATTCTTGTTTGTTTCACATATCATCCTTCTTCTCTTGGGTTCACTCATTTGTCAATGAAGCAACTAAGCTTTACCTCTTCTTTCATCTTCCTCTTCCCTTCTCATTCTAGGATCTCGGGTCAAGATCTCTTGTAAGTGGAGGAGAGTTGTAACAGCCCGGAACCGACGCTCCAGAAGATTCCCCTTTTATTCCATTGTCGTCGTGTGATTCGTTTGGTTGTCGCATTCATCATCGCATCATTCGCATCATCTGCATAGCATCGGCACTTCGTTGTCGTCATTTTTCAAAACCGCATCCGTTCGTAGTTGCGGGTTCTGTCCGTTCTCGTCGTTGTCTGTTTCGAGACCAACCACACATGCAAGCGCCCGCGGCATCGATAAAAATATCGTTTTTAAAGTGCATGAAAAATATTCTCGGATTGGGTCGAAACTTGGCGTGCGGTCTTGTTTTGTTGTAGGTAGACCGCCTGCCAAATTTCGTCGCAATCAGAGGTCGTTTCTTACCCGAACGGTCGACCGTAGCGACACCGTCATCGGTTTATTTATCGAACATTTTCAGTGTTTAAAAACTCCGTGCCGGGCCGCAAACCTCCCTCTCTTCTGGCCCACAACACCTCTCCACAGCCCACTTGCCCAACCTAGTTTGCCCCTCCGTTCGTGGCCATCGGATCACGATCGGGCGGACGAGATCCAACCCACCGCAGTCCCATCCCTATAGATAAACCCCTTAGTGCATTTGGACAAGCTAAACTTAATCCCTAAAAATCCTCCACCTTGTCTCAACCCGCCGCCGCCAGCCTCTCCTACCTCGGGATCCCCCTTCTTGTTTTCCTCCTCCACCCAATCCCATCGGTCCACCGATCCATCCAACCAGCTCCTCCCTTGTCTCATGGACGCATCCGGCCACCGTAGCTGCCTTCATCCACGCCTGCAGCAGCCTCGCTCTGGATCGAGAGGAGCTCGACCCTGAGCCGCCCGAGCGCCTCATGTCCGTGTGCTCCTCCCATGGACCAGCCGCTCTTGCCGTCGGCGACCAACCCCTGCAGATGAGCTCCACCGACGCCCCCCTGTCCTCTCTCTTTTTCTTCTCTCTCTCTCTCTCACTCCTGACCTCTCTTTCTTCTCATGGTCCAAAAGCAGCAGGAACCAGCGCACCTCGAGCCTCCTCCTGTGCGCCAGCGCACCTCAGCCACGCAGCCAGCCGCGACTCCTCTGCATTGATCCGGTGTTGCTCCGGCAAGCCGCCGGCGACCGAAGCCCAGGCCTGTGCCATGCCCCTGTCCTCTCTCTCTCTCTCTCTCTTCTTCCCTTCTCCTATTTCTTTTCCTCTCTGAATTCTCTCTTCGTCATGCTTTCTTCAGGCAACAGCAACCCATGGATGTCAACTCCTGCAGCCTTCCGGCCGTGCCGTCCCAAGCCGGACCTCGCCGGCGAGACCCCTCCGCCGCGCGTCCCCATTTTCTCCCTCTTCCCTTCCCTGCTCTCCCTCATATCTCTCCCTGTTTAAGTGCAAAGGAAGTGCTCTGCCGCTGCTGCTGTTTTTGTTGGAGCACCGGCGCCCCGGATATTTCAGATTGGGCGAGCCCTCGATCAGATCCGATCGCCCTCGCCCAATCCAGCCCCGTCGCCCTGTTGCCGCTGCCATTCCCAGCCCCACCATGGCCGCCGGCCACTTGATTCCCGCTGTAAGGAGTTCCGTCATGTCTGAATTTTTTCTTAGATCCGTTCTGGCATGTAGTTATCATTTAGTTTTGCTGCTGTTTTCCTACACAACCACATGACTTACCGTAGTGGCTAGCTCGTCTCGTGTCTAGCAGGAGGTCGTGGGATCAAATCCCAGTGCCTGCTCTTTTTCAGTTTTTGTTCTCTGTTTTGAACATCTCTGGCACTTTTTCAGTTGTTGTTCTCTGTTTTGAACATCTCTTGCACACACTACATGTTAGTCCAGCGTCTAGTTCAGCACACACACACACGTAGCCAGCCCAGCTGGTTGTGCATGCAAGGACTAGACCAGGTCCTGGGTTCAAAACCCAAGTGGCCCCTATTTATTTTTGCCTTGTTCTGGGCAGATTCAAATGCAGTTTTACTTGGCTCACATCTTTTAAATGGTTTTTCCTATGTGCACAAGTTATATATAGAAAATGCTTAGACTTGCATCTAGTTTTCTTTTTTGCATTTTGCACATATGTTAAAATTATCAAACTGCTGTTTTATTTCGTTGAAGTGCATATGAAAATTGTTTATGGCCATTTCGGCATCAACTTTGGTTTTCATCATAAATAAATATCCGTGCATCGGATCAAAACAATTTATATATGTAAAATGCTCACGATTTTGTGTAGGTTATCAATACCCCAGTTTCATGCATGATAAGAAAGTGTAACTTTCTGTTTTCACGTAATTTACGTAATTGCCATGCCAAAATGAATTATTTCATAACTACAAAACCGTAGCTCCGATAAAAATGTTCCACATATGTAACTTGACTAGAAAAACATGTAGAATCTCGTGGCACACTTTATTTTGCTGTTTAACAAAGCTAAACTTGAATTAGGACAGATCTGGACCAAATTCATAATTTGCTTATGGGGTCGTTTCGGAAGTGCTATATGTTGCTTCCGACCTCATTTAATATGCCTAGATGTCTAGTTTACTTATGCTTCACCTCTCGCCATGTTTAACAACATTTAATATTGTTGTGTACCTAAACGGGAGTGAAGTAAATAATTTGAATGTGGAGTTTCGTCAATATGCAACCCGTTGCATATTGAGCTTCACATAATGTGTACAAGTTGATTGTTGTGCTTGCCATGTCATGCATAACATGCATCATATTTGAAGTGCATCATGTCTTGCATATGTTGTGGTGTATCGTGTGTTGATTGTTGTTCCGGATTGCTTCTTCTCGATAGAGTTCCGAAAGCATTTGGGGTGTGAGGATTCGTTCTTCTTCCAAGCGGGATCTCAGGCAAGATGACTCATTTCCCTGGATACCATTACTATCATTGCCATGCTAGATGTCTCGCTTCTATCGCTGTCTCGCTACCTACCACTTGTTTGACAAGCCTCCCAAATTGCCATGAAAAGCCTCTAACCCCTCCACATCCCAGCAAACATTGTTTGGCTATGTTACCGCTTGCTCATCCCTTCTTATAGCATTGCTAGTTGCAGGTGCATTTGTTTCCAGCTATCACAATATTATTGCTATTTAATTTAATGCACATATATACTTGGTAAAGGGTGGAAGGCTTGGCCTTTTGCTCGGTGTTTTGTTCCACTCTTGCCGCCCTAGTTATGTTCCACTCGGTGTTTTGCTCGGTGTACCGGTGTTATGTTCCATAATTAAGCGCTCCTAACATGCTCGGGGTTGTTATGGGGACCCCCTTGATTTTCGTTTTAGGATAAAACTTGTCTGGCAAGGCCCAACATTGGTACTATATTTGCCCAACATAATAATATTGAACACCGTTACTAAAGCATAGGGCGTCATGAACCCGATGAGTTAATTCAACATAATACAGGGGGACCAGTGCTGCCGGTGCTGGTCCAAAACAGAGTTGTGTGCTGGGCCAACCCGGGGCAACTCGGGAGATGTCTATCAGGCCACTGTACGCTGCGCTCATCCGGTTGTGCCCTGAGAACGAGATACGCGGCTCCTATCGGGATTGTCGGCACGTCGGGCGGCCTTGCTGGATTTGTTTTACCTTTCTCGAACGTCTTGTGCGAGGAATTCCGATAATACCTCGGGCTATCTCGAGGTAGCGGTTTTCCAGTGGAATTGCCTAGGAAGATCACGAGATTCGTGGTCGAGGTTATTCCCGCTGCGTGTGGTTAGTTTGTGATGGATGAGTTGGAGCACCCCTGCAGGGTTAAATCTTTCGGAAAGCCGTGCCCACGGTTACGTGGCAACTTGGAAACTTTGTTTAACACCCGGTCATAGAAAACTTGAAGTAAACTCAAATAAAATACACCAACTGTGTGCGTAACCGTGACTGTCTCTTCTCGTGAGTCCTTATCCAAGAGAGAACACGGTGGGGTTATGATTAACGTAAGTAGGTGTTCAGGATCTCTTAGACATCATTACTAGATCACGTCCGTTTATTCGACAATCATCCCCCTTTATTCTTGTACTCGTAAGTTAGCCACTCAAATAATGCTTAGCGCTTGCTGCAGCCTCACCACTTAACCATACCTCACCCATTAAGCTTAATAGTCTTGATACCTTGGAAATGAGATTGCTGAGTCCCTGTGGCTCACAGATTACTACAACAACAGTTGCAGGTACAGGTAATGCGATGATATGACGTGAGCGCGATGCTTTGTTTGATTTGGAGTTCTTCTTCTTCTTCTTCATCTATCATAGGGTGGTTTCCAAGCGGCAGCCTGGGATAGCAAGGATGGATGTCATTTTTACCATTTGTTTTCGTTCGTAGTCGGACCCTGCTCTTCTGTATGATGATTGATATGTTATTGTATTGATGTGATATTGATATAGCTTGTGGCGAGTGTAAGCCAATTCCATATACTCATCTCTTCTTTATATGTACTTGTAATGATATCCATTCTTGCGAAACGACGAGATGCGCTTCTATCCCTGTCGAGGCCCTCGTGCCAAAACAAATATAGGATCGCATCGTGGGCGTGACAATCCGCAACTAAGAAAGAAGAATTACGATAAATCTAACCATAGCATGAAACATATGGATCCAAATCAGCCCCTTACGAAGCAACACATAAACTAGGGTTTAAGCTTCTGTCACTCTAGCAACCCATCATCTACTTATTACTTCCCAATGCCTTCCCCTAGGCCCAAATAATGGTGAAGTGTCATGTAGTCGACGTTCACATAACACCACTAGAGGAGAGACAACATACATATCATCAAAATATCGAACGAATACCAAATTCACATGATTACTTATAACAAGACTTATCCCATGTCCTCAGGAACAAACGTAACTACTCACAAAGCATATTCATGTTCATAATCAGAGGAGTATTAATTATCATTAAGGATTTGAACATAAGATCTTCCACCAAGTAAACCAACTAGCATCAACTACAAGGAGTAATCAACACTACTAGCAACCCACAGGTACCAATCTAAGGTTTTGAGACAAAGATCGGATACAAGAGATGAACTAGGGTTTGGAGAGGAGATGGTGCTGGTGAAGATGTTGATGGAGATTGACCCCCTCTCGATGAGAGGATCGTTGGTGATGACTATGGCTTCGATTCCCCCCTCCGGGAGGGAAGTTTCCCCGGCAGAACAGCTCCGCCGGAGCCCTAGATTGGTTCTGCCCAAGTTCCGCCTCGAGACGGCGGCGCTTCATCCCGAAAGCTCTCTTCTGATTTTTTTCCCGGTCAAAACCCTCCATATAGCAGAAGATGGGCACCGGAGGCCTGCCAGGGGGCCCACAAGCCACAAGGGCGCGCCCAGGGGGATAGGGCGCACCCCCCTGGCTTGTGACCTCCTGGTGGGTCCCCTCTGGTATTTCTTTCGCCCAATATTTTTTATATATTCCAAAATAATTCTCCGTAACTTTTCGGGACTTTTGGAGTTGTGCAGAATAGGTCTCTCATATTTGCTCCTTTTCCAGTCCAGAATCCCAGCTGCCGGCATTCTCCCTCTTCATGTAAACCTTGTAAAATAAGAGAGAAAAGGCATAAGTATTGTACCAAAATGTGTAATAACAGCCCATAATGCAATAAATATCAATATAAAAGCATGATGCAAAATGGACGTATCAGGCGCCACGCAGAGGGCGGCACCAGCACTGCGGTGCACCACTCGTCGACAGCTACCGGTGTTGCGATGTGGCACTTGCTAGACCTGCCAGCCGAATGGGGCACGATGCCGTAGGTCATCCGTGTGGAGATGCAACACTCGTGGGTGGTCGCAGGTGCTACGACCGGTGCTGCCATGCACCGCTCGCCCGTGCTGCAAGTAGGATGGGGCGTCATGGTGTTGCGATGCAGCACTCATCTGCGGTCACCGGTGTCGGCGAGTGTTGCACAACATTGCAAGTCGGCATTGCTGGAACGGTTGTCGGTGATACAATGTGACGGGGCGATGATGTTCCGTAAGTAGGAGCCGCACGCATGTTGGCGTTGGGTTGTTGATGGAAGGTCCTTTGCTAAAGAGCAAGGGTAATACAACATGCTGATGTGAGAAAACAATCGGCACTCCGCAGAACATGGTGGCATTGCGTTGTGTGAGCGGCGATGTTTTACGTACTCATGGTGTGTGTACTACGACATTTGCTGAATCAGAAGGAAAGAAAGCAATAGTGAGTTGACCCATCAAACGGCTACACCAAGTGGATCGAACGGCTACGTGGTATTAATCAGATGATGCCTAGCAGTGGCCAGGAGAACCTTATTCCATCCTAAGAGAGCCGCCATCACTTTGTCTTCCTAAGAAAGGCAGAAACCCTAAATGAAATTGCAAAAACATCTCAAAACAAAGTAAGGTTCCTCCTGCCGGCAAGGGTCGGGGTCCACCGCACCTTCATGGTTGTAAGGCCGTCAGAGATGAGGCGGACCAACGGCTGCATCTAAAATTGGTCGTAGACATGCCCTAATCACATAATGCCACATTAGCCTGTACCGCACTACGGTATCATAGTAAGATTCCTCCCTAGCTCTAGCAAAGCCTGTGATAACATCTTTAAAAAAACTCATGATTACATATTGGCTAGCCAGTTTGAATTGTTCTCTGATTATATTCAGTACTGATTTGATTTCCAATTCGGGTGTGCTATGTTAGGCCGGCGGATCTTTTTAAAAGAATCGTCGCCCCGGCAACCATTAGATCTAGCATCATCCAGCAGCCCAGCCCCGTTCTCACCTTTGCAATAAACTGGGTGTTGCATAACCCTGTGCAACAGAGCTCATGTTGTAGAAATTTTTACAGCAGAGGCCGTGTTGCAAAAAAAAATGTCTTCACTTTTTGCAAAATGGATGATGTTGCAAAAAAAATTGCAATTGATGATGGTGTTCCTAGTAGCACTGCCACTGTTATTTTGTTGCAGAAGCTCATCTATTCTCTTCCTATTTCGCGTCGCCTTCAGGATTGTGATGGTTGTTTGCACGTCAGCGAGCAGGACACCGGTGACTGGGATGGTGGATGGGACTGGGCCGGCAGATCGATCTTGTCGACCCCGGTCAGATCAGTGGGCAGGCGCCGACGGGCCACAATGAACGATGTGTGGTAGATGGGTAGGTCCCCGGCGCGATGCGGGGATGGGGCAGCGAGCGGGGGCAGGGGTAGACGGTGGCAGCTTCGCACCTCTCCCCAAGCTCGCAGCAGGCAATGGGTTTTGTAACAGTTAGATGTGCCTAGAGGATGTACACCCATGGAAGGGATCTGGAGGTAGGACACAAGGTTCTGGAGAAAAGATGTGGTTGTGCTCTTTCGTTTGAGACAAGAAGATAAGAATGGGAGAGTGATGGTGATGCGGAGCATCCCACCATCATCCCCATGAAGACTACACCATCAAGCCAGCCTCGTGGCCCTATGACAAGAGCACGCGCACGCGACATTGGAGCTAAGGTGAACTCACTCCTCTTCGAGTATGACTTCGATGGCAAAGGAACTTGGATGCTACCTCACAATGAAACCATGTGCATCTTCAGGTGCGAGGAAGGCGACCACAAAGGATCGAGGAAGCACCCCCAACACCAAGGCCAAGAAGGAGAAGGAGCCAACTGTCACGCCCAAGATGCGATCGTATCCTTATTTTGGCGCGAGGGCCTCGACAGGGATAGAAGCGCATCTCGTCGTTTGCAAGAATGGATATCATTACAAGTACATGTAAAGAAGAGATGAGTATATGGAATTGGCTTACACTCGCCACAAGCTACAACAATATCACATCAATACAACAACATATCCAAACATCATACAGAAGAGCAGGGTCCGACTACGGACAAAAACAAACGATAAAAAGACATCCATCCTTGCTATCCCAGGCTGCCGCATGGAACCCATCCTAGATCGATGAAGAAGAAGAAGAAGAAGAACTCCAAATCAAAACAAGCATCGCGCTCACGTCAAAGCATCGCATTACCTGTACCTGCAACTGTTGTTGTAGTAATCTGTGAGCCACAGGGACTCGGCAATCTCATTTCCAAGGGTATCAAGACTACTAAAGCTTAATGGGTGAGGTATGGTTAAGTGGTGAGGCTGCAGCAAGCACTAAGCTTTTTTTGAGTGGCTAACTTACGAGTACAAGAATAAGGGGGATGATTGTCGAATAAACGGTCGTGAACTAGTAGTGATCTCTAAGAGATCCTGAACACCTACTTACGAACAAACATAACCCCACCGTGTTCTCTCTCGGTTCAGAAATTCACGAGAAGAGACAGTCACGGTTATGCACACGGTTGGTGTATTTTATTTGAGTTTACTTCAAGTTTGCTATGACCGGGTGTTAAACAAAGTTTCCAAGTTGCCACGTAACCGCGGGCACGGCTTTCCGAAAGATTTAACCCTGCAGGGGTGCTCCAACTCATCCATCACAAACTAACCACACGCCGCGGGAATAACCTCGACCACGAATCTCATGACCTTCCTAGCAATTCCATTGGAAAACCTCAACCTCGAGATAGCCCAAAGTATCGGAATTCCTCGCACAAGACGTTCGAGAAAGGTAAAACAAATCTAGCAAGGCCGCCCGACGTGTCGACGTACCTGATAGGAGCCGCGTATCTCGTTCTCAGGACACGACGGATAAGCGAAGCGTACGGTGGCCTGATAGACATCTCCCGAGTTGCCCCGGGTTGGCCCCTCACGGTGCTCTAGTTTGGACCAGCACCAGCAGCACTGGCCCCCCTGTATTAGGTTGAATAACGAACCTCGGGTAGCGTTAACTCCCTATGCGTCAAATTAATTATCAGTATTATTATGTTGGGCAAATGTAGTACCAATGTTGGGCCTTGCCAGACAAGTTTTATCCTAAAACGAAAATCAAGGGGGTCCCCATAACAACCCCGAGCATGTTAGGAGCGCTCAATTATGGAACATAACACCGGTACACAAGTAACTAGGGCGGCAAGAGTGGAACAAAACACCGAGCAAAAGGCCAAGCCTTCCACCCTTTACCAAGTATATATGTGCATTAAATTGAATAGCAATAATATTGTGATATAGCAAAAACATCCATGTTTCACATGGAAAACATCTTGCACCTGCAACTAGCAACGCTATAAGAAGGGCTGAGCAAGCGGTAACATAGCCAAACAATGTTTTGCTGGGATGTGGAGGGGTTAGAGGCTTTTCATGGCAATTTGGGAGGCTTGACATACAAGTGGTAGGTAGCGAGACAGCGATAGAAACGAGACATCTAGCATGGCAATGATAGTAATGGTATCCAGGGAAATGATCATCTTGCCTGAGATCCCGCTTGGAAGAAGAACGACTCCGTGAAGTATACGAACGGGACGTAGTCGAACGAATCCTCACACTCCGAACGCTTTCGGAACTCTATCGAGAAGAAGCAATCCGGAAACAGCAATCAACACACGATAAACACCACAACATATGCATGACATGATGCGCAAAGAAATATGATGCATGTCCGGTTTAAATATGTAAGGCATGGCAAAGCACAACAATCAAATAGTACAAATTAAATGAAGTTCAATGTGCAACGAGTTGCATATTGACGAAACTCCACATTCGAATTATTTAGTTCACTCTCGTATAGGTACTCATCAACATTAAATGTTGTTTAACATGGGTGGTCATGGCATAATGTGAAGATGGAATTAAGCAATTTTAAATGGAGAGGAAGAACACATATAACAAAATAATAACTCTCCATATTAAGAGAAATGTGGTTAAGGTTACTTAACTAAACAATTATTTTAAATGGTGTTCATCATGGAAAGAGGTGAAGCATAAATAACTACAACATCTAGACATTTTAAATGAGGCCGGAAGCAACGTGTAGCGTTTCCGAAACGACCTCACATGCAAATTATGAATTTGGTCCAGATCTGAACTAAACATATTTTAAATTTATTAAACAGCAAAATAAAGTGTGCCATGAGATTCTACACATTTTTCTAGTCAAGTTACATATGTGGATCATTTTTTATCGGAGCTATGGTTAATGAGTTATGAAATAAATCATTTTACATGACATTTATGAAATATAAACAAACAGCAAGTTTAAACTATTTTATTATGGATGATAGTTGGATATTGTGAAACTACATGAAAATCTATCCATTTTACATACATGACATATTTTATTTAGATGCATGGTTATTTAGCTATGAATCTTTCAAAGTTTGATGCCAAAATAAACCGCAACAATTACATGCACTTCAACTAGGCAAAACAGTAGCCAACAATTTTTAGACAAGCGAGGAATTTGTACCAATAGAAAGTAGATCAAATCTGAGCATGCACATATATAACATGTTTGTATTTGCAGTTACCAAAATAAAGATATGGACAAACAAATTATGCATGAATTCTGCCCCAAAGAACAAAAGAAAAATTGATCCTGCATCTATGTATGCATGAGGGAAAGAACAGGAAAATAAAACAAAATAAAGGGAGTCGTGGGATTTGAACCCCAGGTCTCTTGGATATATACAGGCTGTGCTAGCCAGCAGACTGATCCTGCACTTGTGACTAAACTGAGACTCGACGGCTAATTAAACATACATGAAAGCTGATCCGCTGGATATGAAAAAAATGCATGAGAATGATGCAGCCGTCGGGACTCGAACACAAGATCTCCAGGGTGCAAACGTGTTATGCTAACCAGCTCAACTAGTCATATGTATTCATACCAAAATGTGAGGATTCCCTCTTGAACAAAACTCAGGCCGCAGGGGTTTTCTTTATTCTCACCGCGCACACGAAGTGGGCTGGGCCTTGGCGCTTGGGTCAACGCCCTCGAGCAGAGCCAGCGGTTCTGCTGCGTCTCCCTCGTGGTGACGCACGAGGCAGGAGGCGGGGGGAGCGATGCGGAGCTTGACAGGACGACGGAGGCGACGAGCAGCGACGGGAACGAGGCAGTGACGGAGACAAGGGGAGGCTAGCTGGGGCCATGGCCCAGGCCAACATCGATGCAATAGCCTTATTAGAGGTACTAATATGACGTCTTGGGAAGTAGAAAATTGAATTTTAATGGTTCTGGCCCTCCCCAACATTACTGCAACAGCAATTGGCCCCCCTCTTACAATTTTCCTAGCTCCGTCCCTGGAACGAGGGAGGGGACGGCGGCAGGCGAGGTAGAGGAGCAGCTTCGGGCCGGATCTGATCCATGGCAGTCTCCCTGAAGAAAAGAAGAAGAGGGTCAGGGAGGGATTAGAGAGAGCAGAGGAGAACGGGGGGAGGAGATTGACAGGGCCGTCCATAAGGGTGTGCGAGGTGTGCGACCGCACAGGGCCCCGAAAAATTTGGGGCCCCCTGATCCTATATGCGCAGTTCATAGATATCGATCTGAAAAAATCGGATCTGTGGAGGAGCCGCCATTAGAGCTTTTTTTTTTTTTTTGAGACAAGCCGCCATTAGAGCTGCTAGGAAGGTCTGCCTGCAAGGAGAAAGCAACCGAATCGTTTCCCCCTAGTGAGCTGGGCCTTGGACCTTTATTCCATTATACGTTGATCGGTTGATGGAGACTAATAAGTGGTGATGGGCCAGGATCATAGGGAGATCTAGAGGGGAATTAGCAGCGATGGTAGTAGCCTAAGAAAAACCAGTGATCGTGCTGATCGATCGTATCGTCGAAACGGCGCGGCGGCGGCTCCCTCAACCCTAGCATACCAAGCGCAAGCCGGCAGAGAGGTAGAAGCCAACAGCGGCACACACCTAACGCAATCGGCGGACGGCAAGCACGCAAACACGCAGGTATGATGTATCATGTATTCACGTATGTGTTTGCGTTGTGTACAGGTCCTACAGGACATGAACAGCGGAATGAGCAGATAAATTGGTTCATCTTACTTTGGCAGGTTAGTTCTATAATAAATCGGCGCTAGTGAACAATATTGTAAGCAGTATCTCCTACGAACCTAGTTGGTTTTATCACATTCATACGAGCAGATTATAGTAAATCATGTTGAATACATATGGTGTTATATATTTTATGATGTTTTAGATCCATTCTATCAATTTCGCCACGCTAAAAAAAGCATTCGCCCTCCGCCACAATTTTATTTTGAGTCGTCATCCTCCGCCATTTAGTCGACTACTACCTTCGTCCGGGTTTATTTAGGCCCCCTTTTATTTTGCTCCAAAGTTTGATCATGAATTTAAACTTAGAAAATATAAAATATATTCCATAGTAATTATATCATGGGAATCAAATACGAATCCATCAATATAGTTTTTATAGCATATGCTTTAGATTTTTTAAAGTCAAATAGATGGTCAACATTCGACCCAAAATATAATGGAGCCTAAGAGCATCTCCAATAGCTTGTCTATATGGACGTCTATACTCGTTTTCCACGACGTGAGCCCAAAACAGGCATCCAACAGCTTGTCTATATGGTCGTCCAAACATACACATCCTCTAAATCGACCTGGACAATGTCCACGCCTGGACAATGTGAAGGCGTCGTCCAAACTCAGCTGCAGCCATGATTTCTGCCTCTTCCCAGCGGCGGCCCACCTGTCATGGTCCCTTATATAGACGTTCTGATGAACTGGACGTGTATATGAAGGAATCTTTTTAGACCATTGTCTATATTAATATATAGACATCCAAATATACACATGCTATTGGAGATGCTCTAATAAACCTGGACGGAGGACGTACAAACGAAACCATCATTTTTCAAGTTTAGGGCCCCATCTTGGAATTCGCACCGGGGCCTCAATTTTCTGGAGACGGTCATGAGGAGAAGAGAGGGACGGGGCATGGTGCTGGACCTGCAGCTCCGGTGGACGGCGACGAGCTTGAGAGCCGGTGACGCCCTGGGGTTCCTTGGGTGGGGCTGATGTTCCTGTAGAGAGAGAAGGTGAGAGACGAGGGAGGAAGCAAAGGCAAGGCAGAGGAGCATCGGTCTGGAACTCCGGCAGCTCGCCGGCCGGACGGACATGGGCGACGGGAACTCAATTGGGCAGGGGCATGCGGGCGCATGGAGCTGTGGTCGCAGGCGGGGAGGCGCGCAGGCGGCTGAGCTCCTTCAGCTGCGTGCGCTCGGGCACGCGCTAGCGAGCACTCGGGAGGAGCTGCGGCCACGCGAGGCGCTCGGGGCAACGACGAACTCGATTGGTCGGCGCGCAAGATGAGGGAGGTGGTCGAAGGCCGGGAGGATTTTTGGATCGGGGAAGATCACGAGGTGGGAGACGACCAGAGGAGTGGCGGCGGCGGCTAGGAAGATTTGGTGGATGGGACAGGCGTCCTAGTTTTTAGGGTTGGGGTTGGGCTATATATAGGAAAAAAATAGGTTTAGGTTTGGACCCTTTGATTTTCATCGGACGGTCGAGGTTTTAGGATAGTGAGTCCAAATGAGAAACGGATGATGGTTTGGGGTATAACGGGGTTGATCCGGATCCAACGGCCACGATCGTACGTTTCGGGTTCGGGGAAAATCGGACACACGCGAGGGGCCTGTGCACTGTGCAGAGAGGCTAGGCATGAGAAGAGAGGGAAGACGGGCAACCCGGCATTAGTTCTACAAAACCGAAAAGGACTGCAATTTGACCGACTATAGTGCCGCTATAGGTTTAACGGTTCGTATATCAAACAGACTCCGGTTGCGACGAAATTTGGCAGGCGGTCTACCTACACTATAATAAGACCGCACGCCAAGTTTCGTCCCAATCCGAGAATATTTTATACGCACTTTTGAAAACAAACTTTTACAATGCCGCGGGCGCGTGCGTGTGTGGTTGGCCTCGAAACGGTCGACGACACGAACGGAGAGAACCGGCGACAACGAACGGATGCAAGTTTTGAAAAACGAGTGATAATGCTATGCAGATGATGCGAATGATGCATTGATGAATGCGACAACCAAACGAATCACACGACAAGAATGGAAACAAAAGGGGAATCTTCTGGAGCGTCGGTCCTGGGCTGTTACACCAACGCCAAGTGCCACACTCTGGTTGGCCCGGAACTTCCGGCCAGCCCAGAACCTCCGGCCGCCCAGCGACCCAGGAGCCAGCCGGGACGCGCAGACTTTCGGCTTAACCCGGAACCTTCCCGGACCCTCGCCCGGAACCTCCGGTCCCCGGAACTTCCGGCCTACCTAGAACTTCCGGCCTCCCTCTAGCCCAGCCTCAAGACCCGGCGCCAACACTCTGTTCAGCCCGGACCCCGGCCGGAACCTACCCGGAACTTCCGGCTCCCAGAACGTCCGGCCTGACCCGGAACCTCCAGCCTGCCTACGCGCAGCGACTTGGGCCAAGGGCCCATGTACCCCTTCATCTCTATTTCATCCTGGACTATAAATAGACCTCCTCCACCTCGAGTTAGGGTTAGCTTATGTTTAGCAAAGACACTTGTTGAGCATAGCCCCATTATCTCCCTTCCCCTGTGGAGCAATACACCTCTACGTGAGAAGATCCGGAGTGATGCCAAGGCCCCTCTAAGGGAAGATCCCTCCGGGATTCAAGACCTCCTCCTCCGGAGCGAGAAGACTTTCCATTACTTGTATCCTTTTGTTGATCGTGGACCGTGATGCTCATGTACTCATGTGATTCTAGTGGATGTGTGATCAGAGTTCGTCCTTGAGTGTTTTCTCTTGTGATTTCTCCTCGTTCTTCCCCGTGTTCTTCGTGTTCTTGAGGAATCCCCCTCCAATTCATGAAAGATCAACGCACACGGGCGTGCCCCGTATCATATTGGTATCAAGAGCCACGTTGATCACGAATTTGGAATCCCCTCACCCCGATTTCTAGCCAATTTTGTTTTCTTTTGACCCAATTTCGAAAATCCCCACAAAAAATAGCCATACCCAAATTTCTTGGATTTGTTTGATTTGAGGAGATTTTGTTGATTTTGATCCGTGGATTTCGTTGTGGACGAGTGGATCTACCTTTCTATCCATCCAATTCCCAACAATTTTTCTTTTTCCCCGTCAGATTTGGGGTTTTCCCCTCGGTTTTCCGCCCAAGTCCAAGATCTGGAAATTAGGGTCCGTCCCAATTTTCCCGACCCCCGGAACCTCCGGCCTCACCGGACCTTCCGGCCCCCGGACCCTCCGGCCACCCCGGACCTTCCGCCCCCCCCCCCCCCCCGAACCTCCGGCCGGCCCGGACCTTCCGGCCTTTGTAGAAACTTTGCAATTGCCAATTTTGCTTTTTCTCGAGTTTTTCCACCACAGCTTTTTCGCAAACCTCCAACATTTCTTCCGCAAACAATTTTGCACTTGAGATTTTGAGTCGCGAGCTTCGCCACTTCCTAAGGTGTTTCGGCTAATTAGGAGTGGTTCTTCATCGACGTCGCCGCTCATCATCGCCCCGGATCGTCGCCAACCAACTCTTCGTTGAAACCTTACCGTAAGCAAGGACGGTAACCGCGACGACACTTTTGTCTATACCCTTGCCATTGCATTGTTACCACGAGCCTATTTGCGTTACTTGCCTATCGAGACTAGCCATTGAGTATTGCCGGGCTACGCTACTTGTGCACTTTAGTGATACATACTCCGCATAGCTTCCTTTGCGTGCATATATCTTAGTATCATCTTTTGTGTTACAACATAGTACCCGCATACATAATTGCTATCTTGGTGTGCACGTCCCGCATTGTGACCATACAAAATATCATTGCAAAAGGAAAGAGAAGCAAAGCTTTTAAGCAAAAGAGCAAAAGAGCAATAGCATCGCAAGATTTGCATAGCATACTTGATCATCTTGGATCACTTGAGCGAGTGACACGTGCCACATACACACGTAGCAAGTCAGGAATAGGAAGACGACACGTTTGGTTCATTTTAGGGTGTGCACAAGTGTGTATCATGCCCATTGGAGCAATCGTGCTACCGTCTCTCTAGTGTTGTGCAACGAGAGCATTTTCCGTGGATTCCACATTTTGGCTCATCCTTGGTTGCATAACCCCAATTTTCTCCCATGCGTGTGTTTCCGTGTATACTCATTGCTATTGATCTACATTGTCTCATTTGCGAACTCTACGAATCTCTTTCAACATTATTGAATCTTATCTTTCGAATTGCTTGAAATTTGTGACACTATCCTAACCAAGATACTCCATAAGCCTTATTTGTGTAGGTGTGAGAAGGACGATCTTCGGTACCAATTCTACTATTTTCATACTTGCACATTGAGTAATCTTGATCTACTTTCAACTTTTGGAACGGTAATTGGTATTGTTTTCTCACTCTTCCACCTATACTTGTTTTGAGTGCTATGGATAGGAACATCATGTCGAATCCGGCCTTCGAGGCAAATGAAGACGACGTGAACACTCACGTCACCAAGTTGCACTTCTTCGGCGCACACAAGGCAATTACTCAAGCTCAATATGTGTTGAATGACCGCATCGACCAACTCGCCTCCAACTTGCGCGAATCCGAAATGCGCACACGGGAATACCTCGACAACAAGCTCTCAAGCCAAATGGAGGAGCTCCGGTCCTTGATGGTCCCTCGCGCACCTTCCTCATCTACATCGACAAGGAGTCGTCACACAAGTCGCAACTCAACGACGTACTCTTCCGACGCAAGTCCACAAGCGCGTCATCATCATCATGACGAACACTCCGGCCCAAGTTCTCCACAAGGTCGTCACCGTCAAGACAATCCATTTCATGGCAATGGATTGCAAGATCGCGTCCGCGCTCGAGAACGCTGCCGCCAACAAGATCAAGATGCATTGGAGCAAAACAACGACGCCGCGAAGAAGAACAACATCGCCGTCATGAACGCGCGCTTGAAGCACATCGCGCTTTACAAGAAGCTACTCGTACCTTGGAGGAGCACAACCGCCAAGCTCATCACGATCAAGAAGCACTTCGCCAAGCACACCAAGAAGAACTACGCCGACAACGACAAGAAGAAGCCAATTGCCAAGAGGAACACCAAGAAAGGCGCAACCGAGTGCGTCCACCTCGTCGCCGTCCTCAAGATCATCGCGATGACCCCGACCATCACGATGAGCAAGGACAAGATCAACGTCAACACGCTCAAGACAATGACAACGAGGATCCACCTCCACGACAAGGATTTCGGCATCACAACCACAATGATGAACAACGCTTCGGCAAGCTCAAGTTTACAATGCCAAAATTTTCCGGAAGCAATGATCCCGAAGACTACTTGTCATGGGCCCTCAAGGTTGACAAGATCTTTCGCCTCCACAACTATGATGAAGAGAAGAAGATCGCCATGGCTTCACTTGAGTTCCAAGACTACGTCCTTATTTGGTGGGAACAAGTTATTGAGCGGAGAAGAGAGAGAGGTGAACCTCCTATCAACACTTGGGCCCAAATGAAGGATCTCATGCGAGCCCGTTTTGTGCCTACACACTACAACCGGGATCTCTTCAAGAAGCTCCAACAACTCAAGCAAGGCACCAAGTCGGTAGAAGAGTAATATCAAGAGATGGAGATTGCAATGATCCGAGCCAATGTCAAGGAAGATGACGAGTAAACAATGGCACACTTCTTGAATGGCCTCAACTACCAAGTCAAGAAAATTGCCGACTTCCAACCATACTCCAAACTTCTCGAACTTGTGCATCAAGCAACCAAGGCGGAACGGCAAGTGCAAGATGACTACAAGTACTCCAAGTTCTCCTCCAAGACCTACGGCTCAAGTGCTCAAGCTACTACGACAACGACACCTTCAACTACGAAATATACAACACCTACCGGCGACAAGTCAAGCTACAAGGACAAGGCGACTTCATCAAGCCGACCAACCTCAAGCACCTACAAGCCGAGAGCTTCATCCTCTACCCCAACAACGGATGCTACCGCCAAGACAAGCTCTATCAAGTGTTTCACGTGCCAAGGGCGAGGCCACAAGACCTTCGAATGCCCAACAAAACACAACATGATCCTCCTCGACGATGGCACCTATGACTCTATGAGCGACGATGAGATGCAAGCTTTGGAGCAAGTGGCCATACATCGCCAAGTGAATGAAGATGAAGATTCGCAAATCTTTTGCGGCAACGATTCGAGCCCAGCTCTCGTTGTCTCCAAAGTTTTGACGCTCCAATAACAAGAAGACGAGGACCAACATTGCCACATCTTCCACACCAAGGCGGGCATCCAAGGAAAATCCGTCAAGGTCATCATCGACGGAGGGAGTTGCCACAACTTAGCAAGTGAAGACCTTTGTTCCAAGCTACAATTGGTCAAGAAAAATCACCCTCGTCCCTACAAGGTCCAATGGCTTAGTGATTCCGGAACCCTCCAAGTTGACCACACCGTGGAAGTTTCATTCAAGATAGGCGCTTATGAAGACACCTTGGAGTGTGAAGTGGTTCCAATGTCCGTTTTCCACCTCCTACTTGGTAGACCATGGCAATTTGACCGTGGCGTCACACACAACGGTCGGACAAATCAATATAGCTTCAAGATGAAGGGCAAGCAATATGTGCTCCGACCAATGACTCCAAGTCAAGTCATCGCCGACAAACAAGTTTCATCCCATCGTGGAGATAAAAGTGAGAGAGTGATCCACCTCAAAGAGAGTGAGTGCCACAAGCCAAAAATGAGCGACTCCACGATGAGGGACATGAGAGATATAGTTCTTTTAGCCACCAAAAGAGATTTGAGGGATGTGAGTGAGAGCCCATCGACCGTTCTTCACTATGTACTTGTGTGCAAAGATGACGTCGTTCGGACTAACCCTTCACAACATCTTCCTCTTGTGTTATCTAAGTTGTTGCAGGAATTCAAGGATGTTTTTCCCGATGAGCTACCTCCGGGACTACCACCAAAACGAGGGATCGAATACCGCATCGACCTTATCCCCGGAGCACCGCTTCCTAACAAGGCTCCCTATCGCGTCAACCCCGAAGAAACAAAGGAAATACAAAGGCAAGTCCAAAAACTCCTAGATAAAGGGCATGTACGCGAGAGCTTGAGTCCTTGTGCGGTTCCGGTAATTCTAGTGCCTAAACATGATGGTACTATGCGCATGTGTTCCGATTGCCGTCCTATCAATGCTATCACCATTCGATACCGTGACCCCATTCCTCAATTAGATGATATGCTAGATGAACTTAGTGGTGCCACTATATTTTCTAAAATTGACCTAAAAAGTGCTTACCACCAAATACGCATACAAGAGGGTGACGAGAGGAAAACTGCTTTTAAAATAAAATTTGGTCTCTATGAATGGTTGGTGATGCCCATGGGCTTATCCGAAGCACCGGACACTTTCATGTGTGTTATGCACTATGTTTTGCGACCCTTCATAGGATATTGTGTTGTGGTCTACTTTGATGACATTCTTGTCTTTAGCAAGTCTCTTGAGAAGCATGCTACACATGTTCGTGATGTTTTGCAAATCCTTCGGAAAGAACAACTCTATGCAAACATGGAGAAATGCACGTTTCGTGTTGAGAAGGTAGTTTTCCTAGGTTTTGTCGTATCTTCCAAGGGCATTCATGTAGATGAAACTAAGATTGATGCTATTAAAACCTGGCCCACACCAACGAATTTGCAACAAGTGCGTAGCTTCCTAGGACTAGCCCGTTTCTATCGCCGTTTTGTGAAAGACTTTAGCACTATTGCATCTCCTCTTCATGCTTTGAGCAAGAAGAATGCACCATTCATATGGGGACCTTCCCAAGATACCGCTTTCCATGAACTTAAAAATTTGCTCACTCATGCACCTTTGCTTGCTTTGCCCAACTTTGATAAAACATTTGAAGTGCATTGTGATGCTAGTGGTAATGGAATAGGTGGTGTGCTTATGCAAGAGAAGTGTCCTATTGCGTATTTTAGTGAGAAACTATCCGGCGCTCAACTTAACTACCCCATCTATGACAAAGAATTATATGCTTTGGTGAGAGTTTTACATGTGTGGGAACACTATTTGTGACCTCATGAGTTTGTTATTCATACCGATCATGAAACGCTCAAGTACTTAAAGGGTCAAACCAAGTTGAATAAACGGCATGCTAAGTGGAGTGAATTTATTAAGTCCTTCCCTTATGTCATCAAATATATTAAGAGTAAGGAAAACGTTGTGGCGGATGCCCTTTCCCGCAAATGCATGCTAGTTACTCAACTTGAATTGAATGTTATGGGTTTTGAGCACATCAAAGACTTATATGAGCATGATGCTTATTTTGCTAATCCTTACGCTATGTGCCAAGTGAAAACTTGTTGGGAGAACTATTATCTGAAAGATGGCTATCTTATGCGTGCTAACAAACTGTGTATACCCGAGTCTTCTCTTCGTTTGTTGCTTTTGCAAGAGGCTCACGGTGGAGGACTTATGGGTCACTTCGGACGCGACAAGACGTATGCCACGCTATCCAACAAGTACTTTTGGCCCAAGATGTTTTGTGATGTTGCACGTTTCTCCAACCGATGCTCTACATGCCGCAAAGCTAAGTCCAAAGCTCAATCTCATGGTCTTTATATGTCTCTCCCTATACCTTTCCAACCTTGGGAAGACATTAGTATGGACTTTGTGCTTGGCTTGCCACGAACTAAAAATGGCCATGATTTCGTTTTTGTCGTTGTGGACCGTTTTTCAAAGATGGCTCATTTCATTCCATGTCACAAGATAAATGATGCTTCACATATTGCAAATCTATTTTGTAGGGACATCTTGTGACTACATGGCATCCCCAAGACTATCGTCTCGGATCGCGACGTCAAGTTTTTGAGCTACTTTTGGAAGACCCTATGCGCCAAGCTCGGAATCAAGCTTCTATTCTCTTCGGCATACCACCCTCAAACCGATGGACAAACGGAGGTGACGAACTGGACACTATCGACTCTACTTCGCGTGTTGACCAAAAAGAACATCAAGGAATGAGAAGATTGCCTCCCCATCGCCGAGTACTGATGTCTACTACACAACCTTCTTCTTGTAGACTCGTGTTGGGCCTCCAAGCGCAGAGTTTTGTAGGACAGTAGCAAATTTCCCTCAAGTGGATGACCTAAGGTTAATCAATCCATGGGAGGCGTAGGATGAAGATGGTCTCTCTCAAACAACCCTGCAACCAAATAACAAAGAGTCTCTTGTGTCCTCAACACACCTAATACAATGGTAAATTATATAGGTGCACTAGTTCGGCGAAGAGATGGTGATACAAGTGCAATATGGATGGTAGATATAGGTTTTTGTAATCTGAAAATATAAAAACAGCAAGGTAGCAAGTAACAAAAGTGAGCACAAACGGTATTGCAATGCTTGAAAACAAGGCCTAGGGTTCATACTTTCACTAGTGCAAGTTCTCTCAACAATACTAACATAGTTGAATCATATGTAAATCCCTCACGTGCGACAAAGAGTTCACTCCAAAGTCACAAATAGCGGAGAACAAACGAAGATATTATTGTAGGGTACGAAACCACCTCAAAGTTATCTTTTCTGATCAATCTTATGAGCTATCCCTATAAGTGTCACGAACAGCCCTAGAGTTCGTACTAAAATAACACCTTAAGATACACATCAACCAAAACCCTAATGTCACCTAGATACTCCAATGTCACCACAAGTACCCATGGGCTTGATTATACGATATGCATCACATAATTTCAGATTCATCATGTTCAATCCAACACAAAGAACTTCAAAGAGTGCCCCAAAGTTTCTACCGGAGAGTCAAGACGAAAACATGTGCCAACCCCTATGCATAGATTCCCAAGGTTACGGAACCCGCAAGTTGATCACCAAAACATACATCAAGTGGATCAATAGAACATCCCATTGTCACCACGGATATCCCATCGCAAGACATACATCAAGTGTTCTCAAATCCTTAAAGATTCAATCCGATAAGAAAACTTCCAAGGGAAAACTCAATTCATCACAAGAAGATAGAGAGGGGAAAACTCCATATGATTCATCTATATTAATAAAGCTCGCTGTACATCAAGATCGTGCCATCTCAAGAACACGAGAGAGAGAGATCAAACACATAGCTACTGGTACATACCCTCATCCCCGAGGGTGAACTACTCCCTCCTCGTCATGGAGACCGCCGGGATGATGAAGATGGCCTCCGGTGATGGTTTCCCCCTCCGACGGGGTGCCGGAACGGGCTCCCAATTGGTTTTTCATGGCTCTAGAGGCTTGCGGCGGCGGAACTCCCGATCTAGGTTTCTTTCTGGGGGTTTTAGTATTTATAGGAATTTTTGGCGTCGGTCTCACGTCAAGGCGGTGCCCGCGCGCCCCCCAGGCTTGTGGACTCCTCGGTCACTTCCTGGCCCAGCTTTTTGCTCCAGTATTTTTTATATTTTCCAAAAATATTCTCCGTAAATTTTTAGCCCATTCCGAGAACTTTTATTTCTGCACAAAAACAACACCACGGTAGCTCTGCTGAAAACAGCGTCAGTCCGGGTTAGTTCTAATCAAATCATACCAAAATCATATAAAATTATTGTAAACATGGCATGAATACTTCATAAATTATAGATACGTTGGAGACATATCAAGTACGCCTACAATCGCGCAAGTCACTCCACCACCGGCAAGTCTCCGTTCGAAGTGGTCTACGGCTTCAATCCATTGTCCCCATTGGACATCCTACCTCTACCACTCCAAGAGCGTGTCAACATGGACACCAGCGCAAGGACAAGCTACATCAAGAGGATGCATGAAGATACAAGGCACGCGATTCAACGTCAAGTGGAACGCGTAACCAACAAGCGCAACCTCAACAAGCACCCCATGGTGTTCCAGCCTGGTGATCTTGTGTGGCTACATCTTCGCAAGGACCTCTTCCCCAACGAATGCAAGTCAAAGCTACTTCCTCGAGCCGACGGTCCCTTCAAGGTGTTGGCACGCTACAACAACAACGCCTACAAGATCGACATCCCGCGCGACAAGTACAACATGAGTGACACCTTCAACGTCGCAGATCTATCCCCTTTTCATGGCGATGAAGATCTTGATCCGAGGACGGATCTTCCCCAAGGGGGGGGGAGATGATGCGGAGCATCCCACCATCATCCCCATGAAGACTACACCATTAAGCCAGCCCCCAAGTGGCCCTAAGACAAGAGCACGCGCACGCGACATTGGAGCTAAGGTGAACTCACTCCTCTTCGAGTATGACTTCGATGGCAAAGGAACTTGGATGCTACCTCACAATGAAACCCTGTGCATCTTCAGGTGCGAGGAAGGCGACCACAAAGGATCGAGGAAGCACCCCCAACACCAAGGCCAAGAAGGAGAAGGAGCCAACGCCAAGTGCCACACTCTGGTTGGCCCGGAACTTCCGGCCAGCCCGGACCTTCCGGCCAGCCCGAAACCTCCGGCCGCCCAGCGACCCAGGAACCAGCCGGGACGTGCAGACTTTCGGCTTAGCCCGGAACCTGCCCGGACCCTCGCCCGGAACCTCCGGTCCCCGGAACTTCCGGCCTCCCTCCAGCCCAGCCTCAAGACCCGGCGCCAACACTCTGTTCAACCCGGACCCCGGCCGGAACCTACCCGGAACTTTCGGCTCCCAAAACGTCCGGCCTGACCCGGAACCTCCGGCCTACCTGCGCGCAGCGACTTGGGCCAAGGGCCCATGTACCCCTTCGTCTCTATTTCATCCTGGACTATAAATAGACCTCCTCCACCTCGAGTTAGGGTTAGCTTATATTTAGCAAAGACACTTGTTGAGCATAGCTCCATTATCTCCCTTCCCCCGTGGAGCGATACACCTCTACGTGAGAAGATCCGGAGTGATGCCAAGGCCCCTCTAAGGGAAGATCCCTCCGGGATTCAAGACCTCCTCCTCCGGAGCGAGAAGACTTTCCATTACTTGTATCCTTTTGTTGATCGTGGACCGTGATGCTCATGTACTCGTGTGATTCTAGTGGATGTGTGATCGGAGTTCGTCCTTGAGTGTTTTCTCTTGTGATTTCTCCTCGTTCTTCCCCACGTTCTTCGTGTTCTTGAGGAATCCCCCTCCAATTCGTCAAAGATCGACGCACACGGGCGTGCCCCGTATCAGATGGTGTGTCCTACGTGGACACGTACTGCATAGTCGATGGATTGGGTGTGCAACATAGTCTGTGTTGCGAAAGCAGCATCCACAACAAGAACCGTGTTGCAAAAGCCCATGCGTATAATGAGAGTTGTTATGTGCCGCACTATTAGAAGTAAATTTGCCGGCTGCGGAGGCGGTCGATCGGGCACCAGAAATCCGCTGGATGAAGACAAGCATTTTTCCGTTTCGTATTTGCATAAAATTGTCGGTCGGCGGATCTTTTTAAAAGATCCGTCGCCTCGCTGGCCCTTAGATTTGTAGGCTATCCAGCGTCCAACACTATCCTTATCATACGTGATGTTGCAGAATTCTTTGCAACAGAACTTATGTTGCAGAAGTCTTTGTAACATACGTGATGTTGTAGATTTTTTTTTTCACTATTTTTGCAACATGAGTGTTGTTGTGGAAGAAAATTCTGCAACACATGATGTTGCAGAAAATATTTACAGTTTTTTCATCTTTATTTTTTGCGAAAAATCAGTGTTGTTGCGGGAGGCAATTTGCAACACACGTCACAGATTATTTATTTTTTGCATAAATAACAGGCAAAAGACATGCGTCACACATAGAAGTCGGCGGATCCCTTGCATGTGATCCGCCGGCTGAAGGCAAGCATTTCCCATAAAATTTGGACAAATTCCTATCTTTCTCTTTTTCTTAACTACATCGATCTTAGGCTCGTAGGTAACCGGCCGGTGGATCAATCCGAACAAAGTAGTCCTACATGTAGTACGTACGTTTTGTTTGCTTGGGAATGGTTTATGTACTCCAGTACGTACGCACTTTATATCTTCGCGCGTTCCAGTACAGGCATTGTTGGGGGAGTGGCGTTTTGGTGCCCGGGCTCAGATGAGCCCGGGCATGAACAGTGTCGCGATTTGAAAAAGAAAAAATGTTCAAAAAATTTCGAAATTTTTTGTGATGCAAGATCTTCCTGTGCGTGAGCTCTGGGCGAAAATTTTGTGAAGTTTGGACATTCGAGGAGCTCGTAGCAAAAAAGACAAATTTCGGATGCCTGAGTAACTTTTGAAAATCGCACTGTTCACGCCTGATTTTGTCTTTTTTGCCGCGAGCTCCTCGAATGTTCAAACTTTACGAAATTTTGCACGGAGCTCACGCACAGGAGCATCTTGCATCACAAAAAATTCGAATTTTTTTGAATATTTTTAAACTTTCGAATCGCGGTACTGTTCACCGGGCTCATCTGAGCCCGGGTTCAGGAGTGAATTATAGCATTGTTGGATTCTTCTTATAAATCCTACTCCAAATAACTAACCTCCAAATAACTAACAACCCTCTAGGAAAAAAATAACTAACCTCCAAATAACTAACAACTCTCTAGAAAAAAAATTAAGAGACGAGGCGTCGGAACTAGGGCACGTGTACGATGGCCGACGGCGGCGAGCAGGAGCAGGAGCACCTTGGGGTCCTGGTGGCGACGGCGGAGCCCCAGGAGTGTAGCGTGGGCGATCAGCTGCCTTTTGGGATGCGCGGGCATCACGCTCTTCGGCGTAACCATCTACATGACGCACGACTTCGAGAGCTCGCCTGCACCTTTCCTCATCCTCCTCCTCGCGTTTTGTTCATCACCGTGGGAGGCTCATGTATCGCTGAATGCATTATTCTTTTGGCTGAACAATAGACCGGTGGCAATGCAGTTGGAGTAATGAACGTAGATAGATTGTTGTCGTGGTAGCCAGTAGCAATTGGTTGTCGTATGTAATACTACTCCCTCCGTTCTAAAATATAAAAGCGTTTTTTATAGGAGGACGGAGGCAGTATTTAATAGTACATGCATGTGTTGGTCAATCATGCACTACCAAATGTTGCACCCGGTTGATTGATTTGTTTCAAAATCTGTTATCGACGGCACCGTCATAAAAAATTCGGGGCTCCGCAAGAAAGCATACTCACTTAAATTATATTATTACTTTACACGTGTGTGTTATTCCGTACAATATTTGGGAATATATCATATGAACTACCTCTCTCCAAACACTTCACCCATGGAGCTCCGCAAGAAAGCATTTGGGGACATCCGATAAATTGCCACAAAGCGGCCACAAATGCTCAACCAGCAAAGTCTTCTATCAATCTATGCATTTCATCCTTCTAATGTCGGACTGCTGGTACTAAATTTTGTTCCCCTCATTCTCATAGTGATAGTCAGTCGGGTGTTCCTTCTCATCCTTCATGATCATGTTATGCAATATTACACGCTCGGTCATGATGCGCCACAAGCTTTTTTTTGTGCCAAAAGCGTGTAGGACCATGAACACTGGCAAACTTGGAGAACCGCAAATGTCCGATCGACATCTTTTCTACATGCTTTCTTGTCTCCTAGCAAATTGAATATTCTTGTTACCTTGAGGGTTTGATATTGTCTTCACAAAAGTTGATCATGCTGGGTATATGCCATCAGCAAGATAGAAGCCCATATTGTATGGGCGCCCATTGACTTCAAAATTCACTGGAGGTGCCTCTCCAACAAAAAGCCTTGCAAACAGATTACCAGAATATGAATGCCAGATCCACATGTCATTTGATGCCACAAATTCTACAGCTATAGTTACATCCTTAACTTTTCCTTTGAACTGTCCATGCAATTTCGTAGGGGAAACACTTCCACTTCAAATGCATGAAATCGATGCTTCACAGCATTCATAGAAAGCCTTTTGATGCACCCATCTCAAGAAGTCTTGCAGTATCCTCTTCATTTGGAGCTTGGACATATTCTTCCCCGAATATCTTAATGATGGACTATATAAAAAAAAACTTTCAATGCAAGTACTCTCTGTTGTTCCAATCTAATCACTAATAGAATTACCTGGACAACCATATACAAGCATTCGTGCAGCCGCCGAATTTTGTCTCTAACTATTGTGATGTTGCTGACCAGCTGCATTTCCTCTTTTTTAAAGAACAGACGGTGATCTTCGTCGGCACAAGTAATGCCCAAGAAAAAGACGGCACAAGTAATGCCCAAGAAAAACCCCACTGCCATTCAAAATCTTTTCCTAAATCTATCTAAACCAAATACAGGATTCTCACCAAAGTAGTCATCCAGTAGCTTGTCGTGGCCGGCTTGCTTGTTCTGACGAAGCACAAGATAATAGGCATGGAAACTCCCCACTTCTGCTTGTTTTTTGCCATTGTGTCTGCGTACAAAGCCATCGCAAGTTTGATTTCTTCGTCTTCATCGGAGGATGAGTCTTCGAAACAAGATTGAACAAGAGCATTCATCTACAATGAATAAGAAAAAATATGAGCAAAAATATTTCCATTCAAAAAATTTAATTCCTTCGAAGCGTAAGCAGGAGCCGCACCCCATCTGTGTTGGGCTGTTGTTGCAAGGTCCGCTGGGACAGAGCGACGGCAGTATGATAGGCTTATGATAGCGAACAATTGGCACTCTGGTGAACAGGGAGGCGCTGTGTTGCGTGAGTGACAACGCTGTGCGTACTCATGGTGCCCGTGCTGTGGCATTTGCTGAATCGGAAAGTAAGAAAGCAATGGTGCATTGACCCCCTCGAACGGCTACCAACCCGACTAATTTCCCGTGGATATCAGTCGGATGACGCCTAGCAGTGGCCATTATTCTTAGGTGGAAATTGCTAAAAAACATTGAATTTATTCATCATGCCAAGGCAGTACAAATAACACAAAAATAATAAAACATACATGCACCTCTCTAGACCACCTAGCAACGACTACGACCACTGAAGCGGGACAAAGGTGTGCCGCCGTCATCGCCCCTCCTTCACCGGAACCAGGCCAAATTTGTTATGGTAGACAATGAGGAAGTCGTCATGCGAAGACCCCACAGAAGCAGCGCACAAAGACAGCAACCGTCGTTGACAAACAGAAGTATAGCTCCATAGGATCCAACCTCTAGTCACACGGACAAAGGTGAACAAAGTCGGGATCCAAATAGATCCACTGAAGACCAGCCGGATCAAGCAGATCCAAGCATATTGGTTAGCTAGTTTGAATTGGTCTTGGATGCTGCCCCCCTCCCTCCCGAGGCGCTCCCGTGAGCGCCCCCGGGAGGCAACCCTAGCTCCGTCGCCTCCCCTCCCCTCCTCCCCCCCCCTCCCCCCGCTGCCGCCAGGGAGCGCGCGCGGGCGAAGCCCGTGCGTCGCCGGCGGCGGTGGGCTTCTTCGTCTCCTCGCTTGGGGGGTGCGGCGCGGGCCGTCCCTCGCGGTCGGGGTGATGCGCTGGTGGCCGGGCGCGGTAGCACATCGGCGCTCCGGCGCGGGCCGGCGTCGGGGGCGTGGCGGTGGTGCGACGGGCGGCTCAGTGGTGGTGCAGGCCAGTTGGTGGTGACGGCGGCGGCGGCTCCGTGCGTCCAGATCTGCCTCTGATGCTGCGGGTCGCGGGCGGCCTGGGCCGCGGGCGGCTTCTCTCGCCGTGGCGTGTTGGTGTGGGGGCGGCGCGGCTGCGGTGGATGTGGGCGCTCTCGTTCAGTCGGGCCCTTGCGGCTGGACGGCGGCGCTCGGCGCGGGAGGGCCTCCCTGATGCGCTACCTCGGTTGCGGCTGCAGGTCGATCTGGTCTCCCTTGTCGACGGGCGCATGTTTGCGGAAGGCCTCGTGGAGAGCTGCGCTGCTACCATGGTGGGGCGACACGAGGGTACTCCTCCCCCCTTTTCCCTCGTGCTCGGCGGGGAGTTCGACTCGAGGGATGTGGGTGGCCTCGACGCGGTCGCACCACCTGTTGCCGGCGCGGTGCCGGTCCGGATTCGTCCGCTCCCCTTTCTCCCCCGTTCGTCGGCCACGGGCGGGTTGGCGCAGCTCTTCCAGCGGAGCGTTTGCGGGTGGCTTTGCCGGTCGAGGGCCGTCGGTTGGTCCAAAGCCGTGGCCTTTGTGTAGGTCTCGCGGATGTCTGGTTGTAGGGCGGCGGCCCTAGCGGTGGGAGGCGCAGCGTTTGTGGGCGGAGCGTGCGTCTCAGGTGCGAGCGGACAACCATGGCCTCGCGGGTGGCGTGGTTGTGGGTGGTTGACGGAGTTAGGGTGCGATGGTGGGTTGCGAGTGCCGGGGTACACCACTTGATCAGTCCTTGACTGACCGACGGTGGCGGCGACCGTGGTCGCCGTACCCTTCTTGAAGGCTCCGTCGCGGCGCTCCCCCTCATGTCGTCTTGCTCCGGGTGAAAACCTGATCTTCGCGGATCGGGCGGTGGCGGCTATCTTGGTCTTACCCTTCCTGAAGGCACCGCTTTGGAGGCCTGGCTTCGTTATTGTCTGACTCACCTCTCTATTGTTGTCGGTGGGGTGGTGTGTCGGTGCCTGACACCTTTGTATCTTGCCTTGGGTGTGTGTGTTGTGTGCGGTGTTTGGTCTCTCGGTTGTATTCGGTGATGGTTGCTTTATAATATAAAGCGGGAGAAACCCTTTTTCGGAATTGGTCTTGGATTGGACTAAATACTGAGTTGATTTCCGCAGTATTTGCATAAAAATTAACTACAGCGATGGTAGGCTCGTAAGTAACCGCCGTTGGATCAATCCGAACAAGCTACAGGTAGTACGTACGCACTTTATCTCTTCGCGCGTTCCAGTACAGGCATCGTTGGAGTCTTCTTATAAATCATACTACTCCGTACCAGACCGGCCAACCTCCAAATAACCAACATCCCTCTAGAAAAGAAAAGAAAAATCAAGAGACGAGGCGTCGAAACCAGGGCACGTGTAGGATGGCCGACGGCGGCGAGCAGGAGCACCTTGGGGTCGAGGTGGCGACGGCGGAGCCCCAGGAGTGTAGCAGGTGGGCGGTCATCTGCCTTTTGTTATGCGCGGGCGTCACGCTCTTCGGCTTAACCATCTACATGATGGAGGACTTCGAGAGCGGGCCTGCGCCTTTCCTCGTGCTCCTCCTCGCGTTTCTGTTGATCCTCGCGGGAGGCTCCTGTATCGCTGAATCACTTATTCTTCTGGGTGAACAGTTCAGCGGCGGCAATGCAGCTGGAGTGATGAACGTAGATAGATTGTTGTCGTGGTAGCCCGTAGCAATTGGTTCTTATTTAATTGTACATGCATGCGTTGATCAATGGATGCGCTGCTAAATGTTGCACCCCGTGGATCGATCTGTTCCAAAATCTATTATCGACGGCGCCGTCATCAGAAATTCGGGGCTCCGCAAGAAAGTATACTCACTTTTGCACCCCGTGGATCAATCTGTTCAAAATCTATTCTTGACGGTGCCGGCATCAGAAATTCGGGGCTCCGTAGTAGCATCTACAGCCGGGTTCCTAAATCCGTCTCAAACGTTCGTACGAACAGTCAAGTCACGAAAATGCGACCTAGACGGGCTCCTCAAATGCCTGGGCTGGCCGGCATTCCTTATATCAGCTCAAATCTTGGGCGGATATGAACGTGCTCGGGCGCGTCCTTCACGTCGGACTGACGATGCGGTCCCACACGGAATCATCCGGAAATCCGATGATCTCCTCCGGTGATGGGTGTGAACGTCGCGTGGCGCCGCTTCGGCTCCTTCCGCTCCGCCGTACTGTTGGATATATGCGCAATTTATCATATGATTTTATTAACAGAAATAGTAGATAAATTATGACTATCATAGCATATATAAGACAAGTCATGCAATCAGACAAAGAGTATGCAAATAGCATCTGAAGTGGTGAGTAGGAACGGAACATATCAAGAACAGAGATTAGAACAAGAAGCGGTGGCAGCAACTCAAATAAAAAAGAACACGAACACGTACTGAGTTGTAGCAGGCAGCAGCAGCAGCATTGGGATTGGCGTTGACGTCGTCACCGGCCATGTCGTCGAAGAGGTTGTTGACGTCGGGGAAGAAGTCGTCGGCGTCCGTGGCGTCCGTGATGAAGAAGTCAGTAGTCACGCAGAGTGCTCCCCAAAAACCTTATCACCCTTTTACAAGCACAGGAGTAGGAGGAGAACAGGCAGCAATGGGAGGCGAAACGAACATGCAGCAGCCGAAGGGTGCAGCGTTCGTATTCATCTCCACTGAACATCGGCTCGGCTCATTTCCATAACCAGCAGCGCATCATGACGACGCGTGGCGTGGCGAGGCGGGCGGCAGAGGATGAGTGTGCGTGAATGTCTTTTTAGTTCTCATGCTCATACATGTGGGGAAACATCTTTCCTTATAAGGAGGTCCAACTCCTACCAAACTAGCAATGTGGGACTAAACTTTAGTCCCACCTCTTGCCTTGCACGAATGGGCTAAGTGGACATTTAGGATTTATTAGAAATTATGAAACTGGTTATTGGGCTGGCCCATATATAGATCAAATTCCAGCAATCCCCCACCAGATCCCAGAGGCACACAAAATTTGCCTTTGGTTCCAAAACACTGTTTATATACCGATACTGTAGTGGAGACTGTTAAGTTGAACTTCCACCTAGAACACTATGCTACACTAGTAAGCAACTTGAATTGTAAGTTTTTTGCGAATCTATCTTGACACAAAGCCTTGACCGATACTACACTAATAGAAAACATACCTTACGTATGCCCCTTTAGTCCCGGTTCCAACAGCTAGGAGCGGTCGGGGGGCACGGGCATCATTAGTCCCGGTTCGTTTGGGACCTATAGTCCCGGTTTGTGATACAAACCGGGACTAAAGGGGTGGTGGCAGACTGGTGTCAGGCTGGGCCCCCCACGAGCCCCTTTAGTCTTGGTTTGTATCACAAACCGGAACTAAAGGGACTAAAGCTTTTCCTATATAAACCCTTCATCCAGCCCGAGCCATTTCTCTGTTTTCTCCATTCCCGCGCGGAATTTGGGCCGCCGAAAAGATGGGCCTTTAGTCCCGGTTGTTAGCACCAACCGGGACTAAAGGGGTACCTTTAGTCCCGGTTGGTGCTACCAACCGGGACTAAAGCTCCCTCTATATTAGCAGGGACTTAGCCGTTTCTTCCCCATTCTTCCCCCACGACGCCGACGCCGCCCTGGCCCATGCCGCCAGGCTGCCGCGCCTCCTCGTCGAAATCGCCGCGCGCGCGACTGTTGGGGAACGTTGCATGGGAAACAAAAATTTTCCTACGCACACGCAAGATCTATCCATGGTGATGAGCATCTACAAGAGGGAGAGTGGATCTACATACCCTTGTAGATCGCTAAGCGGGAAGCGTTTAGAAACGCGGTTGATGTAGTCGAACGTCTTCGCGATCCAAATCGCCGAGCGTCCCGCGATCCAATCACGATCCGTCCCGATCTAGCGCCGAACGGACGGCACCTCCGCGTTCAGCACACGTACATCTCGATGACGATCTCCGCCTTCTTGATCCAGCAAGAGGGAGCGGAGAGGTGGATGAGTTCTCCTGCAGCGCGACGGCGTGGCGGCGATGGTGGTGGAACTAATTCCAGCAGGGCTTCGCCTAAGCACCGCTGAAACGATCTAGAGGAGAAACTGCGATCTAGAGGAGAGGCTAGCACGTGGCTATTAGGGTTATTTATTCCTCTAAATCCTCTAGTATATATAGGAGGCAGGGAGGGGAGGAGGCAGCCTCAAACCCTCAAGGGCTGGCCGAAATTGGAGGTGGAGGAGTCCTACTCCAATCCTACTAGGAGTAGGATTCCTCCTCTCCACTTGGAAACACTTTCCACCTTTCCACCTTTGGGTTTTTTCCACCTCCAGCCACATGGACCTTTGTGGGGGGCTTGGCCAGCCCACTAAGGACTGGCTTGACTCCTCCCACAGCCCATGAGGCCCCTTGGGTCGAAATACCCCTCCCGATGGTCCCCGGTACCCCTCCCGGCACTCCCGGTACACTACCGAAGTACCCGAAACTTTTCCGGTGACCAAAACGGGACTTCCTATCTATCAATCTTTACCTCCGGACCATTCCGGAGCTCCTCGTGACGTCCGGGATCTCATCCGGGACTCCGAACAACCTTCGGTCACCACCATACATAACTCTACTATACCGAAACGTCACCGAACCTTAAGTGTGCAGACCCTGCGAGTTCGAGAACTATGTAGACATGACCGAGACACCTCTACGGCAAATAACCAATAGCGGGACCTGGATGCCCATATTGGTTCCTACATATTCTATGAAGATCTTTATCGGTTGGACCTCTATGTCAAGGATTCAATTAATCCCGTATGATGTTCCCTTTGTTTATCGGTATGTTACTTGCCCGAGATTCGATCGTCGGTATCTCTATACCTAGTTCAATCTCGTTACTGGCAAGTCTCTTTACTCGTTCCGTAATACAAGATCCCGTGGCTAACACTTTAGTCACATTGCTTGCAAGGCTTATAGTGATGTTGTATTACCGAGTGGGCCCTGAGATACCTCTCCGTCACACGGAGTAACAAATCCCAGTCTTGATCTATGCCAATTCAACAGACACCCTCGGAGATACCTGTAGAGCATCTTTATAGTCACCCAGTTACGTTGTGACATTTGATACACACAAGGTATTCCTCCGGTGTCAGTGAGTTGCATGATCTCATGGTCATAGGAACAGATACTTTGACATGCAGAAAACAATAGCAATAAACTGACACGATCATATGCTATGTTCATAGTTTGGGTCTTGTCCATCACATCATTCTCCTAATGATGTTATCCCATCATCAAATGACATCTCATGTCCATGGCTAGGAAACCTTGACCATCTTTGACCAACGAGCTAGTCTATTAGAGGCATACTAGGGACACAGTGTTGTCTATGTACCCACACATGTATTTGAGTTTCCGATCAATACAATTATAGCATGGATAATAAACGATTATCATGAACAAGGAAATATGATAATAACTAAATTATTATTAACTCTAGGACATATTTCCAACAGTCTCCCACTTGCACTAGAGTCAATAATCTAGTTCACATCTCCATGTGATTTACATTGTTATGAATCTAACACCCAATGAGTTCTGGGGTTCGATCATGCTTTGCATGTGAGAGAGGTCTTTAGTCAACGGTCTGCAAGATTCAGATCCGTGTGTTCTTTGCAAATCTATATGTCATACTGCAGATGCTACCACGCTCCACTTGGAGCTATTCCAAATGGTTGCTCCACTATACGTATCCTGGCTGCTACTCAGAGTCGTCCGGATAGGTGTCAAAGCTTGCATCGACGTAACCCTTTACGATGAACTCTTTATCACCTCCATAATCGAGAAATATTTCCTTAGTCCTCTAGTTACTAAGGATAATCTTGACCGATGTCCAGTGGTCCACTCCTGGATCACTCTTGTACCCCTTGACAGACTCATGGCAAGGCACACACAGGTGCAGTACATAGCATGGCATACTATACAGAGCCTATGGATAAGGCATAGGGGACGACCTTCGTCCTTTCTCTTTCTTCTGTCGTGGTCGAGCTTTGAGTCTCACTCAACTCCACACCTTACAAATCAGGCAAGAACTCTTTCTTTGACTGAGTGAACTCTTTCAAAATCTTGTCAAGGTATGTACTCATTGAAAGTCTTATCAGACGTCTTGATCTATCCCTATAGATCCTGATGCCCAATATTTAAGTAGCTTCTATCCAAGTTTTCCTTTGAAAAACTCCTTTTCAAACAGCCCTTTATGCTTTCCAGAAATTCTAGATCATTTCCGATCAACAATATGTCATCCACATATACTTATCAGAAATTCTATAGTGCTCCCACTCACTTTATTGTAAATACAAGTTTCTCATAAACTTTGTATAGACTCAAAAACTTTGATCACCTCATCAAAGTGTATATTCCAACTCCGAGATGCTTGCTCCAGTCCATAGAAGGATCGCTGGAGTTTGCATACATTTTAGCATCCTTAGGACTGACAAAACCTTCCGGTTGTATCACATACAACCTTTCCTCACGGATACCGTTAAGGAAACGATGTTTTGACATCCATCTGCCAGATTTCATAATCGAAAAATGCAGCAACTGCTAACATAATTCCAACAGACTTTAGCATCTCTACGGGTGAGAAAGTCCCATCGTAGTCAACTCCTTGAACTTGTGAAAAACCCTTTGCCACAAGTCGAGCTTTATAGACGGTGACATTACCGTTCGCGTCCGTCTTCCTTTTAAAGATCCATTTGTTCTGAATGGCCTTTTGCCCTTCAGGTAATACTTCCAAAGCCCATACTTTGTTTTCTTACATGGATCCTATCTCGGATTTCATGGCCTCTAACCATTTCTCGGAATCCGGGCCCATCATCGCTTCTCCATAGCTCGTAGGTTCATCGTTGTCCAACAACATGACTTCTAAGACAGGGTTGCCGTACCACTCAGGAGTAGTACGCGTCCTTGTCGACCTACGAGGTTCGATAGTAACTTGATCCGAAGCTTCATGATCATCATCATTAACTTCCTGTTCAACTAACGTAGGCTGCATAGAAACAACTTTCTGCGCTGCGCTACTCTCTGGTTGAAACAAAGGTTCAACAACCTCATCAAGTTCTATCTTCCTCCCACTCAATTCTTTCGAGAGAAACTCTTTCTCGAGAAAGGACCCGTTTTAGCAACAAACACTTTGTCCTTGGATCTGAGATAGAAGGTATACCCAACTGTTTCCTTAGGGTACCCTATGAAGATGCATTTGTCCGCTTTGGGTTCGAGCTCATCAGGTTGAAACCTTTCTCACATAAGCGTCGCAGCCCCAAACATTAAGAAATGACAGCTTAGGTTTCTGCCAAACCAAAATTCATACGGTGTCATCTCAACGTACTTTAGATGGTGCCCCTTTTAAAGTGAATGTAGTTGTCTCTAATGCATAACCCCAAAATGATAGTGGCAAATCGATAAGAGACATCATAGTTCGCACCATATCAAATAGAGCATGACTACGACGTTCGGACACACATCACACTATGGTGTTCCAGGTGGCGTGAGTTGTGAAACAACTTCCACATTGTCTTAAGTTGTATACCAAACTCGTAACTCAGATATTTACCTCCACGATCATATCGTAGACATTTTATCTTCTTGTCACGATGATCTCAAACTTCACTCTGAATTTGTTTGAACTTTTCAAACATTACAGACTTGTGTTTCATTAAGTAAATATCCCCATATCTACTCAAATCATCAGTGAAGGTAGGAAAATAACGATATCCACCGTACGCTACAACACTCATTGGGCCGAATACATCAGCATGTATTATTTCCAATAAGTTGCTTGCCCGCTCCATCATACCGGAAAACGGGGTCTTAGTCATCTTGCCCATGAGGCATGGCCCGCATGTCTCAACCGATTCGAAATCGAATGAGTCCAAAGATCCAACAGCATGGAGTTTCTTCATGCGTTTTACACCAATATGACATTTAGCGGCAGTGCCACAAGTATGTGGTACTATCATTATTAACTTTGTATCTTTTGGCATCAATATTATGAACATGTGTATCACTACGATCAAGATTCAATAAACCATTCTCATTGGGTGCATGACCATTGAAGGTATTATTCATGTAAACAGAATAACCATTATTCTCTAACTTGAATGAATAACTGTATTGCAATAAACATGATCTAATCACGTTCATGCTCAATGCAAACACCAAATAACATTTATTTAGGTTCATCACTAATCCCGAAGGTAGAGAGAGCGTGCGATGGTGATCACATCAACCTTGGAAACACTTCCAACACTCATCGTCACCTCACCGTTAGCTAGCCTCTGTTTATTCCGTAGCTTTTATTTCGAGTTACTAACATTTAGCAACCAAACCGGTATCCAATACCCAGGTGCTACTAGGAGTACTAGCAAGGTACACATCAATAACACGTATATCAAATATACTTCTATCGACGTTGCCAGCCTTCTTCTCTACCAAGTATCTAGGGTTGTTCCGCTTCAGCGACCGTTCTCCTCATAATAGAAGCACTTAGTCTCGGGTTTGGGTTCAACCTTGGGTTTCTTCACTGGAGCAGCAACTGACTTGCCATCCATGAAGTTTCCCTCATAGCCCTTGCCCTTCTCGAAACTAGTGGTTTCACTAACCATCAACACTTGATGCTCCTTCTTGATTTCTACCTTCGCGGTGTCAAACATCGCGAATAGCTCAGGGATCATTATTTCTATCCCTGGCATTTTATAGTTCATCACGAGGCTCTAGTAGCTTAGTGACAGTGACTTGGAGAACTATATCAATCACTATCTTATCTGGAAGATCAACTCCCACTCGATTCAAGCGATTGTAGTACCCAGACAATCTGAGCACAAGCTCACCGATTGAGCTATTCTCCTTCATCTTGCAGGCAAAGAATCTTGTTGGAGGTCTCATACCTCTCAACACGGGCACGAGCTTGAGATCCCAATTTCAGCTCTTAGAACATCTCATATGTTCCGTGACGTTCAAAACGTTTTGGAGCCTCAATTCTAAGCTGTAATGCATGACGCACTGAACTATCAAGTAGTCATCAATAACGTGCCTGTCAGATGTTCACAACATCTACAGACGACGCTTGAGGGGGTGGCGCACCGAGCGGTGCATTAAGGACATAAGCCTTCTGTGCAGCAATGAGGACAATCCTCAGATCACGGACCCAGTCCGCATTATTGCTAGCATCATCTTTCAACTCTATTTCTCTAGGAACATATAAAAATTCAAGGGAGCTACGGCGCGAGCTAGTAATCTACAACATAATTTGCAAAGACATTTTGACTATGTTCATGATAATGAGTTTAGTTAATCATACTACTTAAAAACTCCCACTCAAATTGACATCCCTCCGGTCATTCGAGTGACACATGATCCAAATCAACCAACTCAAGTCCGATCATCACGTGAGTTGAGGTGGTTTCAATGGTGAACATCTTCATATTGATCATATCTACTATATGACTCATGTTCGACCTTTCGGTCTCTTGTGTTCCGAGGCCATGTCTGTACATGCTAGGCTCGTCAAGTTTAACCCGAGTGTTCCGCATGTACAACACTGGCTTGCACCCGCTGTATGTGAACGTAGAGTCTATCACACCCAATCATCATGTGGTGTCTCAAAACGACGAACTTTCGCAACGGTGCACACTCGGGGAGAACACAATTTTATCTTGAAATTTTAGTGAGGGATCACCTTATAATGCTACCGTCGTCCTAAGCAAAATAAGATGCATAAAAGGATTAACATCACATGCAAATCATAAGTGACATGATATGGCCATGAACTTGTGCTTTTGATCTCCATCTTCAAAGCACCGGCATGATCTCCATCGTCACTGGCATAACACCATGATCTCCATCATCTTGATCTCCATCAATGTGTCGCCATGAGGTTGTCGCGCCGATTGTTGCTTCCACGACTATTGCTAACTCATAGCGATAAAGTAAAGCAAAAATGGCGAAAATAATTAAAGACAACCCTATGGCTCCTGCCGGTTGCCGTACTCATCGACATGCAAGTCGTGATATTCTATACAATACATGATCATCTCATACATCATATATATCTCATCATGTAATTGGCCATATCACATCACAACATACCCTGCAAAAACAAGTTAGACGTCCTCTAATTGTTGTTGCAAGTTTTACGTGGCTGCTACGGGTATCTAGCAAGAACAATTCTTACCTACGCCAAAACCACAACGGTGATAAAAAAATTGCTATTCAACCTTCTCAAGGACCGCCTTTGTCAAATCCGATCCGACTAAAGTGGGAGAAACAGACACCCGCCAGCCATCTTTATGCAACGAAGTTACATGTCAGTTGATGGAACCGGTCTCTCATAAGCGTACGAGTAATGTTGGTCCGGGCCGCTTCATCCCACAATACCGCCGAACCAAGAAAAGACCAAGGGAGGAAGCAATCTGAATATCAACGCCCACAGACTCCTTTGTGTTCTACTCGAGATCTCATCTACACATAGACCTAGCTCATGATTCCACTGTTGGGGAATGTTGCATGGGAAACAAAAAATTTCCTACGCACACGCAAGATCTATCCATGGTGATGAGCATCTACAAGAGGGATAGTGGATCTACATACCCTTGTAGATCGCTAAGCGGGAAGCGTTAAGAAACGCGGTTGATGTAGTCGAACGTCTTCGCGATCCAAATCGCCGAGCGTCCTGCGATCCAATCACGATCCGTCCCGATCTAGCGCCGAACGGACGGCACCTCCGCGTTCAGCACACGTACATCTCGATGACGATCTCCGCCTTCTTGATCCAGCAAGAGGGAGCGGAGAGGTGGATGAGTTCTCCTGCAGCGCGACGGCATGGCGGCGATGGTGGTGGAACTAATTCCAGCAGGGCTTCGCCTAAGCACCGCTGAAACGATCTAGAGGAGAAACTGCGATCTAGAGGAGAGGCTAGCACGTGGCTATTAGGGTTATTTTTCTCCTCTAAATCCTCTAGTATATATAGGAGGCAGGGAGGGGAGGAGGCAGCCTCAAACCCTCAAGGGCTGGCCGAAATTGGAGGTGGAGGAGTCCTACTCCAATCCTACTAGGAGTAGGATTCCTCCTCTCCACTTGGAAACACTTTCCACCTTTCCACCTTTGGGTTTTTTCCACCTCCAGCCACATGGGCCTTAGTGGGGGGCTTGGCCAGCCCACTAAGGGCTGGCTTGACTCCTCCCACAGCCCATGAGGCCCCTTGGGTCGAAATACCCCTCCCGATGGTCCCCGGTACCCCTCCCGGCACTCCCGGTACACTACCGAAGTACCCGAAACTTTTCCGGTGACCAAAACGGGACTTCCTATATATCAATCTTTACCTCCGGACCATTCCGAAGCTCCTCGTGACGTCCGGGATCTCATCCGGGACTCCGAACAACCTTCGGTCACCACCATACATAACTCTACTATACCGAAACGTCACCGAACCTTAAGTGTGCAGACCCTGCGGGTTCGAGAACTATGTAGACATGACCGAGACACCTCTACGGCAAATAACCAATAGCGGGACCTGGATGCCCATATTGGTTCCTACATATTCTACGAAGATCTTTGTCGGTTGGACCTCTATGTCAAGGATTCAATTAATCCCGTATGATGTTCCCTTTGTTTATCGGTATGTTACTTGCCCGAGATTCGATCGTCGGTATCTCTATACCTAGTTCAATCTCGTTACTGGCAAGTCTCTTTACTCGTTCCGTAATACAAGATCCCGTGGCTAACACTTTAGTCACATTGCTTGCAAGGCTTATAGTGATGTTGTATTACCGAGTGGGCCCTGAGATACCTCTCCGTCACACGGAGTAACAAATCCCAGTCTTAATCCATGCCAATTCAACAGACACCCTCGGAGATACCTGTAGAGCATCTTTATAGTCACCCAGTTACGTTGTGACATTTGATACACACAAGGTATTCCTCCGGTGTCAGTGAGTTGCATGATCTCATGGTCATAGGAACAGATACTTTGACATGCAGAAAACAATAGCAATAAACTGACACGATCATATGCTATGTTCATAGTTTGGGTCTTGTCCATCACATCATTCTCCTAATGATGTGATCCCATCATCAAATGACATCTCATGTCCATGGCTAGGAAACCTTGACCATCTTTGACCAACGAGCTAGTCTATTAGAGGCATACTAGGGACACAGTGTTGTCTATGTACCCACACATGTATTTGAGTTTCCGATCAATACAATTATAGCATGGATAATAAACGATTATCATGAACAAGGAAATATGATAATAACTAAATTATTATTAACTCTAGGACATATTTCCAACAGCGACTCCCCGGCTGCTCCGAACCGCCGGCGACTCCGACGAAATCGCCGCCCCCATGCTGCTCCTAACCGCCGACGAGCCCCACGGTGATCCCTCTGCCTCGTTCCTCCCTCTCCTTTGCACCTCGCCCTGCTGCGCTCGCCGGCCCCCTCGCCTCCGCCCTCGCCCGGACCTCGCCGTGGCCGCTGAACTCTTCCGGAGCACGCGCGGCGGCGCCATGGCCGCCGGCCTGCCTGAGCGCGTCGGCGCCATGGCCCACGACCACGCCCCCTGCTGCTCCTAACCGCCGATTTTTAGGCTATATCCAAAAACATCATAGTTTAATTTATGAAGCTATCTGAATCAAGTTCGAATCAGGATTGATCTAGTGGTTTGAATAAAATTTACAGTGAATTTGTGTTCAATTTTTTGAAGGAGTTGAGTTTAGGAGTTTGGTTATAAAGAACACATTTTTAGCGGATTCTCTCCAAATGTGCATTGTCATGAGTTATCACACACGAATTGGTAACTGAAGTGTTTGTATGGTATTGCACACTACTCTTTTTTGTTAATTGTGCATGATGGGTTAGCGATAGCAGATGTTTCACGAGCACACGATTGGATTTCTGTAATACATGTGATGCCTTCGTCGAAATAATTGCTATAGACAAGTTTTGTAGAGTATGTATGTATGTGTGTGTGTGAATTCACTGTATAGGAGAAAATGATATAGCAATTTTAATTTATGTGCCCTAGACTTTATTGATAGAAAATGCCCGGCCCGCATCCTCGTCGTCGATTCAGCGCCGGCGACCACCTGCTTGATAGGCACCAGCATGTCCGGGACTGGGCTCCGCCGGGCTGGCACTGGGAGGTGCTACCTTCCGGGGCGCGCAGCTTGGTGAGGAATCAGGCTCCCGTCGTCGACCCGGAGGTTCTTTGGTGGCGGTCGCGTGGACCACAATTGGTGCGGAGGGAGCCGGCCCCCACGGAGGTGGTACGTCGCCGTGTCAGGGAGGAGGACGAGCACGTCCGTCGCTACATGGTTGTGTTGGACGCCGGCAGGTTCTCCAATACCTGGCAGGTTCTTCAGGGATCTCACCCGAGCTATGATCCTGTGATGGTTCCTCACTACTAGGGAAAAGCCTAGTAATAGCGCAGGTTTAGTGCCTACTAGTAGCGCGGGTGGCGGCGCTACTAGTAAGGCACTACAGCTATTACTTACCAGTAGCGCGTGTAAGACGCGCTACTGCTAAGACATATAGGTGTAGCGTGTATCATACCAGCGCTACTGATAAGACAACTATTAGTAGCGTTCTTGCAAACCCGCGCTACTAGTAATCTGTTTTTCATTATTTTTAATTTTTAGTGTATTTATATGCCGTTATACAAATTTTGATACAGTACCAATTAAGAGGTTGTTATATCATTATGTTCATGATGAATTATTATATCATTGTGAGGAAGAAACATGGATTTTATTCATCCAAATGAATCAAAAGTGATCAAAAGTTGAATTAGTAGGACGACGATCCTACTAATTCAACTTTTGGTCACTTTTGATCCATCCACATGAATCTAATCCGCTTTCCTTCCCCCAATGATATAATAACTAATCATGATCATAATAACAAATCATCATGATAATCATGATCGACATCATCATCATATTAATATAAAAACTCTTGCATCATATCATCACCAACAACACTATAGCTAATAATCATCAACTCTAACACATTGTAGCACATAATAACACATTGTACCTAGGACCTACTCCTCTCTCATAGGACCTACTCTACCCTCTCTTAGGCAAAATATCATAAACAAGATAGGCCCTGACTCTCCATTATGGAGAATGGAGATCATCCTGTCTCCAATTCTTGGCCTAGGCACAATGTTGCTTCCAAGTAGCTCTCTACGATTGACCATATATTTTTTCCAATCTTTGATTGTCACGTCTTCATAGGTTTTAGAAATCCGGTATGGACAGGAGTGATGCGTAGCCTGACCTGGCCGTGCTGGCCGTAAGCTCATAACATCAACGCGACCTCTCGGAAACATCAGATAAGGCACACAATCCTTCGGGATTTTCTGTTGAAAAACATAGTAATAACTTTGTAGTTAGCAATGTAGTTTAGTTTTAGAAGAATTTTTGCAAAAGATGCACGGATGTCGTAATAGTAGAAAATCTTACCATGCAATCTCCATGCATGTTACCGTAGTTCACCACGTGAACTAATGGCACGTATTGACCATAATGTGGAGGAGTTTGATAATAGCTATTGTAATTCTCAAGATCATTAATAAATGCGATAAGATGAACTTTCTCCTAACAAGTTCGGGCGGCGGTGGTGCTGGCGGCGGTGGTGCTGGCGGCGGCGGTTGGCGATGGTGGCGGTGGTGCGGGCGGCGGCGGTTGGCGACGGCGGCGGTGGTGCAGAGAGCAGCGAGACTGTGAGGGGGAGAGTGAGGGAGAGGGGGGCGCGGGGGTGGATAAGGTGGGACTAAACGTAGCAGTAGCGCGTCCTGCCTAACAAGCGCTACAACTACATCGTTAGTTGTAGCGCGGGTTCTGTGCCAACGCTGCTACAAATGCTCCACCACGAGAGGCACCTGGGCCCCGGTTAGTAGTAGCGCTTGTTTGACAGCACGCGCTACAGGTAACTTTATAGCAGTAGCGCGTTGATTATTAGCGCGCTACTGATAAGTAGCAGTAGCGCCTGTCCCATAAACTCGCTACTGATAACATTCTGTGTATAAGGTTTTCCCTAGTAGTGCCTTCTCTTTGGGTGTCCACCGCCTGCCGCGCGAGACGTCAACTGGATCTGTAGTAGTGATATTATATAATTAATAATATTCCAGATGTATTAGTGATAACATTCGATGATGTATTAGTGATAATATTCGATGATGCATTAGTGATAATATTCGACGATGTATTAGTGATAATATTCGATGATGTATTTGTGATAGTATTGAATGCATTCTAATTGTTTTATATTTATTCTGGATTAGTTAAGCTATGGACGGTAGAGATAGAGACCATGATCAAGAGAATGTCATGTTAGACATGATACGCTCCGGAAATGAAGAGAATGAAGAAGTAGATGATGGCTCACAATATCTTAACCCATCCGGTGAGGGAATGGAGGAAGAACAATGAAGAGATGAAGGGGAACTAGCTGCAGGCGAAGATGGCGAAGAAATTTTTCTGCAATTAACAAAGTCCAGCGACGTATTAATTTTGCCTCTGGTGAGTCCCAGATGTATTGATTGATTTGTATATATTAACGAATATTTCTTCTTTTAGCCCTCCGGATTGAGAAAATCTTCTACAAGGGTTAAACGTGGCCCAGCAAAAAAGTTGAAAGAAGGCATAAAGTACAACATCGATCAAATCAGAGAAGATGGCGAACCGATTGCTCCTAAAAAGAATGCTGACAAATTTATACGTCAATGCGGAGTTATCGTTAGGGACCAAATCTCGATCACCGTTCAAGAATGGAATCAACCAAAAGATCTCGCAGTCCCTTTTGTCAGCGAAAGAGCAAAAAATCTGCTTTGGGAGGCGCTCATGAAACATTTCACCCTACCAGAGGGTCTCACAAATCGCCAACAAGAGAAAGTCAAGGAGTCTGCTCTTAAGAAGATGGCCACACAATTCCAGTCTTGGAAGAACATATTATGGAACAATTACGTGGCAGGAGGAAAGAAGACTCCGGAATTCAAAGAAGAACATGTGAAGTTAAAAGATGACTGGGACAAATTTGTGGAGTTCAAGGAATCAGAAGTAGCTCAGGAACGGTCGAGAAAAAACAAGATAAATGCCGACAAAAAAACATGGCACCATCGTCTTGGGCCAGGTGGCTACAAGTCTGGGTTGCCTAAGTGGGATGAATCCGAGAGAAACATGAAGGCTGCAGGGGTCACTCCACAAACAGAGACTTGGCCCGACAGGTGCAGGACTTGGTTTTATGCACATGGGGGAAAGTTGGACCCAAAGACAGGCCAGGTTCTTGAACAGGCAAGTCTTAAAGATGCCACAGAGGAGTTACTCAAAGCAATAGAAGAAGCTCGAACGGGTTTGTACCAGCCAGAGAGAGAGAACGACGAGCTTACACGCGCCCTGGGGAATCCTGAACACCCAGGACGAACACGAGGCAAAGGCATGGTTCCCTGGCTTGTGGGGTTTGCAGATTGGAACTCCAGTTACAGAAGCCGTGACAGAAAGAAGAGGCATGAAGTAGATCGGATTAAAATGGTAGAATCAAAGAACGTGGACTTGGAACACAAATACATGCTGCAGCAGGAGCAAATCAACAAACTTAGCCAGCAAGGTGCGTCTCAGCAGCAGGAGCAACCAGATGCAGCATTGGATGGTACCATTCCATCATCATCTATGATGAAAAGCAGCGTGGGTTCCACGAGGGTCCCAGCCGATGATGCACTGCTGGCTCGCTACCCCGTGGATGATATCCTAGAGTCGACAGTTTGTGAGCTACATGTGAAACTGAAGAACATATCCATGAAGGCGGCGGACGGCTTTGCTTTACCGAGTGCACCAGAAGCAACCTTCCACGGCAATCCGATTCCACCTGGCTATGCTCGTGTCGGGGTGGATGAAGTTGTGTCGGCATATGACTCACTAGAACTGGACTATGTTGGAGGTGAAGGGGAGCAGACACTGGGAGAAGCCAGGCGTGCTCTCATTTTATGGAAAAAGGAATGCATCGTGTTTCCAAACTCGGTGCCAAGGCCACCGACTCCTCCTCCAAGTCCGCCGCGTCAGCAGACTCCAACCCACCTCGAGACGGAGCGCAGGGCGAGTTTGCCACCTCCAAGTGCGCAGCGTCAGCCGAATCCATCCCACCCCCAGACGGAGCCTAGCGTGAGTCCGCGATATCGATATCCGTCGACTCCAAAGCGGAAGAGAGCACAAAAGAAGAAACCCGAGCCTCCTATCAAAAAGAAGTTATCTTACGAGAAGACTCCCGAGGAACTCAATGAATCAGTGGCTATGCAATTGCAGGCCTATTTTGGACCCAAACCGCCCCCGCCGCCAAAGGAGAAAGTACCTGAGAAAGTCGTACAACACTTTTTAGATGCAGCTAAACCGGCGGACAAAATGAGGCTATCAGACTATGAACGCTCTCTTAAGAAGTCCTATCATCAAAATAAAAAATAAAAGTCGAGCGGTAGTAGTAAATGCGGGAAAACGGTTCCCAGCTCGGAGAACAGCCAGTGCAATCGATCACCCCGCTCAAGGTGAGTACCGATAAGGTGGTAATAACCGACGCTGATAGAGAGCATGCTAGAGAGCACGGTATCACCGTTGAACAATTTCTAGAGATCGAGGAATTCCCACCATTGGATCCGAAGGAACTAGCATGGAAATATGTCCCCGGGAACCCTCTGGTCACTCCTGAGGATGAGAAGCTTCTATCAACGCAAATGCACAACTTGCATGACTGGTACATGAGAGAAGTAAAGCTCGGGCGACAGAGCCTCATGGTGAAAGTCAAGAAAGAGCATTACATCCATGAAAAAGATTTGTGGATTGAAAATGAAGAATTTTTTCAGTTATTCAATCAAGCCGCACTCGACAAATCTATCGTCAGTTGCTATTGTCTGTAAGTGATTTCTTTCTGTAATTTAAGTCTCTAGCTCATCTCGTTCATTGCCTGTAATTATACTCACTATATTCTTTTGTGTGGTACTATGCAGAATGAAGATTTATGAATTGAACAGAGATGGAGTCTATGGCATTGGGTTCATTGACCCAAATACCCTTTTTGAAGATGTGATAAGGACCAACCCTAAAGACACAGAGAAAAGCTTGCTAGAGTTTTTTATGGCCCTAAAGTACAAACGAGAAATACTTTTTCGTTACAACTTCAAGTGAGTGTTACTGTCTTGTACTACAAATTATATATATATATATATATATATATATATATATATATATATATATACACACACACACACGATGTTAGGTGTAGTTGATGAGTTATGCATGCATGCCCGCTTATACAAATCGTGTGCGCAGCTACCACTGGATCCTGCTAATCATTAGAGTTGACGATGGAACTGTGGAAGTACTAGACTCACTAAATAAAGACCCTGAAGATTACATAAGCTTGTATTGGATGCTCGACATGTAATTTCAATCATTGACGCACTATGTCGGCTTCTTTAGTTCATTTCCTGATATCAAGTAATTAATAACTCCTTTATTCATTTTCCTTGCCGGGCAGGGTTTGGAAAAAAATCGTCAAAAAGGTTCAAGGTGAATGGAAAGAAGAGCTGAAATGGCGAAAGCCCAGGGTAATTAAGTAGTTTCAATACTACGTCCGTGCATCTATTTAATTCTAGTTTCAATACCATTATCATGCTTGATTATTATCTGATTGAATTCTATTCTCGTAAAGTGCATGAGGCAGGCATAGGGGACTAGTTTATGTGCATACTACGTTTGCGAGAACATTCGCTTTATGACCGAAAGGACCAAAACTGCAAGAGATCTTTGGGTACGTAAACACTATTCACATTTTTTTATCATGATCTAATATATATATATATACACACAAGTAACATATTCATATTGATCTCCTTCTTTATAGATGCATGAGATGTGGGATCAGCTCCTACCAATAGACCGCATACGAGCAATTCAAGAGGAAATTGCGGGATTTTTGCTTGAGCAGGTCATATCTCTCGATGGAGAATACCATTTCACCTAATGCCTGCATGTAATGATCTGCAAATTGTAGGAGAAATTGTATATATATGTGTGTATACATGTGGTCGTACGAGAAATTCTATGATATATGATTGGTTCTATGAGAAATTCAATTATATATGCATAAAGTGTGAGTATGTAGTAGCATAAAATATGTTTGAAATGAAAAAGAATTAAATGGAAAACACAAAATGAAAAGGAAAAATAAACAATATAACCTAAACCCATAAACCCCCAAGCCCCTAAATCTTTAGTCCCGGTTGGTGTTACCAACCGGGACTAAAGATCCCCATGACCTGGCGCACGCTGCCGACCACGTGGACGGGGTTTAGTCCCGGTTCGTAGCCAACCGGGACTAAAGGCTTGGACCCTTTAGTCTCTATACATTAGTCCCGGTTGGGGAACCGGGACTAAAGGCCCTTCCCAACCGGGAATAATGGCCTGTTTTCTACTAGTGCTAGGCTACCGTGGGACTTCCCACGGGTGCAGCTTATGCGTCATACTCCGAGGCCTTTCATGAGTTTACTAGACAGCACCCTACTCTCATAGATTGTGATGTTAACAATCACACTCATATAGGTGTGTTCTTCAAAAGATTTTCTGCAGAACAACATCTCTATTGAAAAGTATTGCATCTTCATGGTGTGGTATTATTAATAGTAAGGATGCTCTCCTCTCAGTTGACCAGCAGCTTGTCTTCCACATCTAATTCACGAGATCTTCGATCACATAGAATAGGTTGACATTGTGAAAAACTCATATTGTGAGTCTCATACCCATCTCCTTCGATGCATTATCTATCACATTACGTGATAGACCCTTATTAAAAGGATCTGCCAGATTTTAGACGTTTGGATATAATCCAATGCAATAACTCCGGAGTTTATCATTTTCCTGGCAGACTTTAACCTTCTCTGAACATGTCTTAATGACATCATGTTATCCTTTGAAGTACTCACTTTGGCGATCACTGTTTAATTGTCGCAGTTCTTAAGAACACCCAATACACGTTTCTCAACAACCGATAAGTCATTCAAGAGACGACGAAGCCAATCTGCTTCGACCGTAGCTGTATCTAGTGATGTGAGGTATGCTTCCATTGTTGACCTCGTTAAGATGGTCTGCTTGCAAGACTTCCAAAAATCAGCGCCACCACCATGAGTGAATACATATCCGCTCATGGCCTTTATCTCATCAGTATCAGAGATCCAGTTTGAGTTACTATACTCTGCAAGTACCTTTGGGTACCCAGTGTAGTGAATTCCATAACTCGTAGTGCCCTTCAAATAGCGCAAATCTTTTTCTAGAGCTTTTCAATGATCATCCCCTGGTTTTCAGACAAACCGACTCAGTTTGCTAATAGCAAAAGAGATGTCAGGTCTCGTAGCGCTGGCTAAATACATAAGCGAGCCAATTATCTGAGAATATTTCAATTGATCTCTATCAATTCTCGAAGCAACACGCTAGCATCATAAGGTGTTGGAGAGGGCTTGCGGTCAATATAACCAAAGTGACTCAAGATCTTTTCCACATAGTGAGATTGAAGCAATATAATCCCACCATCATCATCTCTCAACAGCTTGATATTCAGAATAACATCAGCTACTCCTAAATCCTTCATCTCGAAACAATGAGATAAGAAATCATTGACCTCCTTAATAACATTCAGATTTGTTCCGAAAATCAATATGTCATCAACATACAAGCAAAGGATAACTCCCTCGCCCCCACCATGGCGATAGTACACACATTTGTCAGCTTCGTTTACAACAAAGCCTGCAGCTGTTAAAGTTCTTTCAAACTTCTCATGCCACTGCTTAGGTGCTTGCTTAAGTCCATACAAAGACTTCAACAATTTGCACATCTTTCCTTTTTGACCGTCCACTCTAAACCCATCTAGTTGTTCCATGTAAATTTCCTCGTCCAACTCTCCATTTAGGAAAGCAGTCTTAACATCCATTTGATGAACGAGAAGACCATGTGAGGCAGTGATACGTCTTCAATGTATCTATAATTTTTTATTGTTCCATGCTGATATATTATCATTCTAGGATACTTTTTAAGTATTTATCTACCAATTTATATTATTTTTTAGCACTAACCTATTGACCGAGTGCCCAGTGTCAGTTGTTGTTTTCTGCATGTTTTTCACTTTTCAGGTTTACAGTACCAAACGAAGTCCAATTGCCACGAAACTTTTTGATGATTTTTTCTGGACCAAAAGAATACCCGGAACATTCGGAATGAGGCGTGGAGCCGCACGAAGGCCTCACAAGCCAATAGGGCGCGACCGACCGGTGTGGGACCCAGTCCCCGTGTGTGGCTGGGCTGGGGCATCCGGCTATAGATGTTAGGGTTTGGTGTGATGTATGTTTGGTATTATGCCCGGATATTCGGCACACCTTCATCAAGGGGATGGGAGTAGCAACAGGTGTTGCCTAGATGGAAGCTTCACGCTGACTGATGTATTTGAAAGCACATTTGCTCCCTTGGTGGTTTTGGTAATTAATAACAACATATAAGTCATTGAACTAATGTTTCCACTAAGTATATTTCAGGAAAAGTTCAATGATAGGGATGGCAAAAAGGATTGTGGAGATTGTGGAAATACCCCAAGATGCAAGGAAATGGATTGGCAAAGCTTCAAGCAAGAGGACTCTACATTTTACATTTGTGAGAAATCACTTTGAGTCCATAGGAAAGCCAATGCTATTAAAAGGGGGTAAGGTTTTGTTGGTGAACAAAATGCTCATACGTGCACAAGTGATAGTCACCAAAAACACCCACAAGCTCTTCCACAAAAGTCTATCCATAGCCAAATATTCAAAATCGGTGCAACCAACACTTTCCACTCGGTGCCACCGATTCCCAATCTCAGACAGACTCAGCCAAACCCTAGCCACTTCGGTGCAACCGATTCTGCTTCGGTGCCACCGAGTTTAGGTTGCCAAATTTCTGTTACGCAAATTCACAATATCGGTACCACCGAGATTGTTGGATCGGCGTCACCGAGAATGGCAATCTGACCGTTGGTCACCTTATCGGTGCAACCGAGTTTCCTATATCGGTCTCACCGAGATTCAAAAGTTGACACCTTTTGGTCACTTCGGTACCACCGAGATTAACACATCGGTGTCACCGAGTTGGTCATTTTGTGTGTAACGGTTGGATTTTTGGGGATGCCTATATATACCCCTTCACCACCACCCACTCGAAAGAGAAGCACTCAGAACTATTCCATACTTGCCCCATCCAGTTTTCTGAGAGAGAGCCACCTACCCTTGTGTTGAGGTCAAGATCATCCACTCCAACCATATGGATCTTGATTTCTAGCCTCCCCAAGTTGCTTTCCACCAATCCCATCTCTTCCACCAAGCCAAATCTGTGAGAGAGTGATTGTGTGTTGAGGAGTCTATCATCTTGAAGCACAAGAGCAAGGAGTTCATCGTCATTACCGAGCCTATTACCTTTTGGAGGGTGGTGCCTCCTAGATTGGTTAGGTGTCGCTTGGGAGCCTCCTACTTCGTGTTGTGGAGTTGAACCAAGAAGTTTGTAAGGGCAAGGAGATCGCCTACTTCGTGAAGATCTACCCATAGTGAGGCTAGTCCTTCGTGCACGGAAGCCGTTATGGAATAGTCAAGCTTGCTACTTCGTGGACCCTTATGGGTGGAGCCCTCCTTGGACTCTCGCGACCGTTACCCTCCGTGGGTTGAAGACTCCATAAAGGTGGATGTACGATAGCACCACCTATCGGAACCACGGGAAAAATCATCGTGTCTACAATTGCGTTTGATCTTCCTACCCTATCCTTTCTACTCATGCTTGTTGTTACTTTCCGCTGCTATACTCTTAGACATGCATGTGTAGGGTGTACTTGACTTGCCATGGAATGCTAAAAACTGCCAACTCTAAAATTTGGGAAAAGGTAGAATTTTTATTTGGTCAAGTAGTCTAATCACCCCCCCCCCTCTAAACTTACTTTCGGTCCTACAAGTGGTATCAGAGCTTTGGTCTCCATTGCATTGGTCTCACAACCTAGGAGAGTATGGCGACTAGTGAGGGAAATTATCACCGTAGAGGTCCGTACTTTGATGGCACTAATTTTGCTAGTTGGCAGCACAAAATGAAAAATGCATATTCTTGGTCATAACCCCGCCGTTTGGGCTGTTGTTCGTGTTGGCTTGCAAGGTGAGTTCTTTGGTGATGGAAAGGAACCGGATCGTGAAGCGACCATGGAAGAATTGAAGATGTTGCAATACAACGCTCAAGCATGTGACATTCTCTTCAACTGCCTATGCCCCGAAGAATTCAGCAAAATCAGCCGTCTTGAGAATGCAAAAGAGATTTGGGATACTTTGGTTGATATGCACGAAGGAACCGAGTCCGTGAGAGAATCCAAGTTAGATGTTCTTCAAAGTCATCTTGACAAGTTCAAGATGAAGGATGGTGAAGGAGTCGCAGAGATGTACTCTAGGCTAGCTCTCATCACAAATGAGATTGCCGTCTTAGGAAGCGAAGAAATGATCGACAAATTCATCATCAAGAAGGTACTTAGAGCTTTGGATGATCGATACGATACCGTGTGCACATTGATCCAAATGATGCCCAACTACAAAGATCTCAAGCCTACGGAAGTCATTGGAAGGATTGTTGCTCATGAGATGACACTCAAAGACAAAGAAGAGCTTCACCACAAGTCTAGTGGTGCTTACAAAGCCACAAGTGATGCTCCCGCAACTTCAAGCGACAAACTTGTCACCAATGAAGAGATAAGCCTCATGGTCATGAAATTCAACAAGTTCTACAAAAATAGAGGCAAAGAACGAAGCTCCAACTCAAGATATGATGAGAAGCGTTCGTCAAGTCGTGACCGCAATTGCTACAATTGTGGGAAGCCCAGACACTACTCCAATGAGTGCACGGCTCCCTACAAACGAAGAGAAGAGTCACCTCGAAGACGAAGCTCAAGGAATGAATCACCTCAAAGAGAGAGAAGGAGTAGAAATGATCGTTATGAACGAAGACACTCAAGGAGAAGTAGAGATTCGGAGAAGAAGGACAAGTACACCAAGAGTTACACAAGAAGAAAACATCAAGCTCATGTTGGTGAATGGGTTTCCGGCTCCGACTCCGACAACGACTCCGAGAGAAGCTATCACTCCAACTCCGACTATAGTCAAGATGATGGTGTTGCCGGAATTGCTCTAGTGACTACCAACTCCTATGATCTATTTGATTCACCAAACGAAGGGAGTGGAAGTTGCTTCATGGCTAAAGGCCCCAAGGTATCACACCCCGAGTACCTTGATTTCGATAGTGATGAAGATGACTTGCTTTGTGATGATGACTTGCTCCTTGATAAAACTAGTGATGTTAGTCAAAATGAACTTGATAATTCTCATGCTAGTCAAGATAAGTCAATTGATGATGATAAGATGAAAATAGAAGAACTAACTAAAGAACTAAACACTCTTAAGTTAGCTCATGAATCTACTCTTGAAGATCATAGAGAGCTTGTAAGAACTCATGAGAAGCTACGCTTCGAGAAGCTCAACTTGGGGCAAGAGCATGAGTTTCTTAAAGCTATCAATGACGATCTCCGAAAGAAGACTTCATCTTATCTAGCCAAACGACTACTCTTCTCTACATTCATGCCTCACGTTAAAAATAAGCAATCTAGTAACAAAGGCAAGAGAGGTTCTTCATCTAGTAGCAACAATAAAAATGCTAAACCTAATGATGTTGCTTCTAGTAGTTCCATTGATTCCACTAATGATGATTCTCTTAGCCAAGTTACACTTGAGCAAGAAAATGCTTTATTGAAAGGAATTATAGAGAAAGGTATATACAAGAGTCTTGCCGGGTGTAAGCAATTTGAGGAAATTGTACGCAAGCACGGAGGATACCGAAAGAACCATGGTGTTGGCTACTTCAACGCAAATGGAGTTGAATGGGAAGAAGGTCAATACCCCAAGCCCAAGTTTGTTCCTCAAAAGGAGAAGTATGAAAATACTCTTCCCAAGGGAACAAACACTCAAGATGACCTTCCACCACAAGACCACAAGCTCAAGGGCAAGAACAAGCTTCAAGAGGACATTGACTCATATGAAGATGAATCTCTAGCTTTGGTGGAGTGGGTTCCCAAGGCTACGTCAAGCTCAACTTCTACAAAGGCTACTTCAACACCAAGGATCCCCATCAACTTGATGTGGGTCCCCAAGAAGAATAACTAGAGAGTTCTTGAGGGGTGACTCCGCCAATGAAATTCACTCACATTCATTATTGGCAAGAACTATTTTGCAATCAACATCAACTCTATGCAATAGTTCAAGGAGTCACATATTCCCTCAAAGGTAAGCAAGGGACAAGGTAATCAACAAATCAATGGACATCATTACACATGCTTTGCACTCCATGTCCATAGATATCCTTGTATTTGTCTCTTGTGTGTTGGGACTAACCCATGTAGGTGAGAAGAGTATGGAAACAACAAGGATGCTCCCAACTCTTGGTGATCTTCATCAACCTTGAGCATCCACCACTACCTCACCAACATGAAGTCTTCATCGACAAAACCCAAGGTTAGTTTATCCCACTTATGGGGGGGTGTCACATCAAGGGGGAGCTTTACTCTAAGACTTGAGTTAAAGCATCTCTTAGCATGTGACAACATTAAATGCTTTATGTAAAAGTGGTAACCCCACTTGTGCTTAAACGATGAGTATGACCTATGATCAAGTATTCTTACTTGGCTCCTAAGTCAATATACTCATATATAGATGACTTCGTCATCGCCCAAGTGCTTGTTAGATGCTAGTATGTATGTGCATGTTTGTCATGATTTCATTTGACATCTTATTGTGTGAGCATGTTGGTCTGCATTTATTTTCTCATTCGAGGACATCCAATTGTTGTTATTTGGCTTTTGATTTATCTTTTGCCAATTGGATGGACAAGAATGCCTAGGACCACTCTTTAGCTATCTATGCTTTCTCACCTCATATTCCATTCATGTTGCATCACAAATTTGAACAAGTACTCTTCGATCCCTTTGTGTGTGGAGCACTCGGAGTTCCGTATCGACAAGGACCGACCATTAAAACCTCCCAAGTGCATCTCGGTGGAACCAACCCACAATTCTCGGTCTCACCGAATGGCTAGGGTTGATCTGGTTTTCAATCTCGGTACTACCGATTCCATATTCTCGGTTACACCGAGTTTCCCTGTCAGCTGACAGTTGAGGAACTCGGTGACACCAAAAATTTAGAATCGGCGTCACCGACAGTGAAGGGTATATATGTTGTGGTCCCGATGGTTCGAAAATTCAATCTTCAATCGTCGCGCCTCAAACCCTAAGCTGCCGCAAAAGGACCCCCTGGTCGTCACCCTTGTCTCCCCGCGCTCCTCCGCCGCTGGGATTCTCGCCGTCGACGGGCATCTTCGCCACCGTCGCCGTCGTAGCGGATCCGTCACCAAGCTAGGGTACGGATTCAATTTTCCTTGCGCTCCCCGTCTGATTCTCGCGCATTGGATTTGATTTTATCTATAAGCCACCATTTGCAATCCCTTCAATCCTCTAAAAAACTTCCTGTAGTTAGAGAATGATCGATTTTCTAGGGTTTACCGGCCGCCCGATGGAACTCAGTAGAACCGAAGCAAACAAATCGGTGTCACCGATTTGCCTGTCTGTGTTGCTGAGAACTATCTCGGTGAAACCGAGTACTTCTTTTCGGTCTCACCGAAAAGAGTGCCAAGTTTCTGGTAAGGAGAAAGTCAGTCTCGGTAGCACCGAAAATTTTGCTTCGGCTGTACCGATTTTCATGTGACAGAATGTAAACTTTGAGAATCTTTTGTTCAAATTTTCAAAAATAGCTGCAAGTTTGTGATGACTCGTCTTCTTCTGCTCCTCTATACTCTATTCACAGGGTCAGTATGTCAAGTGCTAAGGACAGTGAGAACAACTTCAGAGAGCAGAGTGTTGAGGCACTAGTCCTGAGTCTAGTTCACCTTCAGATCCAGGCACTCCCAGTTCTCATGGGTTGCCCAAGGCTGCTACAAGGGCCAGGAAGAAGCTGAATTCAGATGAGGAGGATTCAGACTTTGTGCCAGAAGAGATCCTTGCTAAGAAGGAAGAGAAGGCTGCCAAGAAATCTGCAAATGAAGCTACCTCTTCAAGGAGAGCTGTCAGGAAGGAGTATGCCAGCTCAGAAGCTATGAGAGCACCTGAGGGTGCTAGGGCAAAAATGGCTCTTCATCTTGAGTCACCCCCAAGGAAATCTATGCCTAAGAAGGCAGGGGAGAAGAAGAGAGCTAGGAAGATGATTGTTTATGTCACTGGTAGGCAAACCTCCATGTTTGAGGACCCTGAGGAGGCTGCTGGTGCTGCTGCTGAGGAGGAGGTAGAACATGTTGAGAAGGCCCCTCCCAAGAAGAAGCAAAAGAAGCTTATGTCTGATGCTATGCCAAAGACTGGCACATCTAAGAGCACCAAGTCTGCCCCCAAGAAGGTGCTGCTGAAAAGCCCAAGAGATTGTCAAGGCAAATTCCAGCTTCTGAAAAGAACAAGGGAACCACCTCCAGAGTTGAGGATGAAGATGCTATGTCTGCTTTGATGAAGCTTAGACCACACCTTCCGGTACATAATGCCAGCTATCCCCTTGCTGAAGATATGAAGAAGAGGAAGGATTCTGGTTTGAGGGCATGGAGAGCTGCTGATCCATATGCCCAAAGGAGGAAAACAGTTGTGGACTACAGGTTCTACACCAAAGAGCAACAGGATTTCTATGAAACTGTGCTATTTGACAATAGCCCAGCTATGAGTGACATGAGATATGTGGACTGGAAATTCATCAAGGAGAATGAAGACTATTTTCCAAGTGTCCAAGACAATTTCCACTGCATTGGTTTGGATGAGTTTGTTGGCAGAGAGTTCACTGCTTGGAATGATGAGATAATCATGCAATTCTACTCCACTGCACATTTCTATGGAGATGGTAGGATTGTATGGATGACTGAAGGTGCAAGATATGAGTCCACTGTTGAGGAATGGGCTGCAATCTTAGGAGTCCTAGAGGTACAGGATGGTGACTTGGATGTCTACTCAGAATCCAAGGAGAGCCACAATGCTATGGCCAATATGTACAATGAGATCCCTGCTGCTCATGTGAAGTCTCACAAGTTAGGATCCATCTACTTTCTCCAGGCTGGCCTTCGTACCATGAACACCATTCTGAGGCATACTTTGATGCCAAGTCAGGAGATGACAAGATTATCCGAGGCTACTCCATCAACATGCTAATCCATCTTGACAGACACACCAGGATTAGAGTCATGGACTTGATTGTTGAGACAGTTAAGAGGGTTGCTGCTGATCAGAAGCGCTCTTGCTGCTATGCACCCTACATTCAGATGCTCATCAACTCTAAGCTGGAGAAGCACATATTTGCTCTGGACAGACCCCACTTGCCCCTACAGCCAGATTTAGAGGACAACATTGTGGTGATGGATCCAGAACATCCCACATCTGCTGCAGCTCAGGCAGAGGCAGAGGTAGCTAGAGCCACTAGTGCTCAGGTCCCTAGATCCCGAAACGGGCAAATGGATCTTTTGATCTCATCAGTTCAGGGCATGCAAAAGGACATTAAGGACATCTTGAACAACCAGAACAGTCTTGTCAGGATCTTTGAGAACAGGATCAAGACCCTTAATGATAAGGTGGATGGGCTGACTAAGACAGTCAATGAGCTCAAGAAGGAAGTTGACTCAGTGCCTCTTCCTCATTCCTCAGATGATGATGATGATGAGGAGGTCGGATCACCTCTCAGGCCAGGCACACAGTTTACTACTCAGGCCAGATCAGCCACCGTGCCAGCTCCAGACTTGAGGCCATCTTCATCAGCTCCTACCACTGTCACCTCAGCTCCTGGTCCATCAGCTCCAGTTCCTCCAGTTGCCACTCCAACTCCATCCACGACATCTGCAGAGATCTTCGCCGACGCTGTTCTCTCGACGCCTTTGAACTTTTGGGTAACTTGTTGCCAAAGGGGGAGAAGTGTATATAAATCTTTAGGCTTCGAGTGAGAGAGCGTTTGGTTTTTATTGCTTTTTCAAAACATTTGATCTTTTGGTTGCTTGTTTGAAAACTTATGTGTGTTTTGATCATAAACTTTATGTGATTGTGCTACTATTTCCTATCATCTAAATGCTTATGAGATGATCATTATCGTGTTTGGTTGTGTTGTGCTATGATGTTCACTCTTATTATTCTCGCACACCACCAAGTTGTATGTGACATGGAAGAAGTGCCCCATGTACCTAATCGATTGTGCATTTGCATTCAAACGCAAATCTTAAAATAATGCACAAATTTAGGGGGGAGCTCTTGCTTATCACATACTTCTCAAAGCGACGATTACATTTATTGATTATATCATATGTCGAAGCTTTGATCTATATGTTGTCATCAATTACCAAAAAGGGGGAGATTGAAAGCACATTTGCTCCCTTGGTGGTTTTGGTAATTAATAACAACATATAAGTCATTGAACTAATGTTTCCACTAAGTATATTTCAGGAAAAGTTCAATGATAGGGATGGCAAAAAGATTGTGGAGATTGTGGAAATACCCCAAGATGCAAGGAAATGAATTGGCAAAGCTTCAAGCAAGAGGACTCTACATTTTACATTTGTGAGAAATCACTTTGAGTCCATAGGAAAGCCAATGCTATTAAAAGGGGGTAAGGTTTTGTTGGTGAACAAAATGCTCATACGTGCACAAGTGATAGTCACCAAAAACACCCACAAGCTCTTCCACAAAAGTCTATCCATAGCCAAATATTCAAAATCGGTGCAACCAACACTTTCCACTCGGTGCCACCGATTCCCAATCTCAGACAGACTCAGCCAAACCCTAGCCACTTCGGTGCAACCGATTCTGCTTCGGTGCCACCGAGTTTAGGTTGCCAACTTTCTGTTACGCAAATTCACAATATCGGTACCACCGAGATTGTTGGATCGGCGTCACCGAGAATGGCAATCTGACCGTTGGTCACCTTATCGGTGCAACCGAGTTTCCTATATCGGTCTCACCGAGATTCAAAAGTTGACACCTTTTGGTCACTTCGGTACCACCGAGATTAACACATCGGTGTCACCGAGTTGGTCATTTTGTGTGTAACGGTTGGATTTTTGGGGATGCCTATATATACCCATTCACCACCACCCACTCGAAAGAGAAGCACTCAGAACTATTGCATACTTGCCCCATCCAGTTTTCAGAGAGAGAGCCACCTACCCTTGTGTTGAGGTCAAGATCATCCACTCCAACCATATGGATCTTGATTTCTAGCCTCCCCAAGTTGCTTTCCACCAATCCCATCTCTTCCACCAAGCCAAATCTGTGAGAGAGTGATTGTGTGTTGAGGAGTCTATCATCTTGAAGCACAAGAGCAAGGAGTTCATCGTCATTACCGAGCCTATTACCTTTTGGAGGGTGGTGCCTCCTAGATTGGTTAGGTGTCGCTTGGGATCCTCCTACTTTGTGTTGTGGAGTTGAACCAAGAAGTTTGTAAGGGCAAGGAGATCGCCTACTTCGTGAAGATCTACCCATAGTGAGGCTAGTCCTTCGTGGACGGAAGCCGTTATGGAATAGTCAAGGTTGCTACTTCGTGGACCCTTATGGGTGGAGCCCTCCTTGGACTCTCGCGACCGTTACCCTCCGTGGGTTGAAGACTCCATAAACGTGGATGTACGATAGCACCACCTATCGGAACCATGGGAAAAATCATCGTGTCTACAATTGCGTTTGATCTTCCTAACCTAACCTTTCTACTCATGCTTATTGTTACTTTCCGCTGCTATACTCTTAGACATGCATGTGTAGGGTGTACTTGACTTGCCATGAAATGCTAAAAACTGCCAACTCTAAAGTTTGGGAAAAGGTAGAATTTTTATTTGGTCAAGTAGTCTAATCACCCCCCCCCTCTAAACTTACTTTCGGTCCTACAAGTGCTATCTGAGCTTTGGTCTCCATTGCATTGGTCTCACAACCTAGGAGAGTATGGCGTCTAGTGAGGGAAATTATCACCGTAGAGGTCCGTACTTTGATGGCACTAATTTTGCTAGTTGGAAGCACAAAATGAAAATGCATATTCTTGGTCATAACCCTGCCGTTTGGGCTGTTGTTCGTGTTGGCTTGCAAGGTGAGTTCTTTGGTGATGGAAAGGAACCGGATCGTGAAGCGACCACGGAAGAATTGAAGATGTTGCAATACAACGCTCAAGCATGTGACATTCTCTTCAACTGCCGATGCCCCGAAGAATTCAACAAAATCAACCGTCTTGAGAATGCAAAAGAGATTTGGGATACTTCGGTTGATATGCACGAAGGAACCGAGTCCGTGAGAGAATCCAAGTTAGATGTTCTTCAAAGTCATCTTGACAAGTTCAAGATGAAGGATGGTGAAGGAGTCGCAGAGATGTACTCTAGGCTAGCTCTCATCACAAATGAGATTGCCGGCTTAGGAAGCGAAGAAATGATCGACAAATTCATCATCAAGAAGGTACTTAGAGCTTTGGATGATCGATACGACACCGTGTGCACATTGATCCAAATGATGCCCAACTACAAAGATCTCAAGCCTATGGAAGTCATTGGAAGGATTGTTGCTCATGAGATGACACTCAAAGACAAAGAAGAGCTTCACCACAAGTCTAGTGGTGCTTACAAAGCCACAAGTGATGCTCCCGCAACTTCAAGCGACAAACTTGTCACCAATGAAGAGATAAGCCTCATGGTCAAGAAATTCAACAAGTTCTACAAGAATAGAGGCAAAGAACGAAGCTCCAACTCAAGATATGATGAGAAGCGTTCGTCAAGTCGTGACCGCAATTGCTACAATTGTGGGAAGCCCAGACACTACTCCAATGAGTGCACGGCTCCCTACAAACGAAGAGAAGAGTCACCTCGAAGACGAAGCTCAAGGAATGAATCGCCTCAAAGAGAGAGAAGGAGTAGAAATGATCGTTATGAACGAAGACACTCAAGGAGAAGTAGAGATTCGGAGAAGAAGGACAAGTACACCAAGAGTTACACAAGAAGAAAACATCAAGCTCATGTTGGTGAATGGGTTTCCGGCTCCGACTCCGACAACGACTCCGAGAGAAGCTATCACTCCAACTCCGACTATAGTCAAGATGATGGTGTTGCCGGAATTGCTCTAGTGACTACCAACTCCTATGATCTATTTGATTCACCAAACGAAGGGAGTGGAAGTTGCTTCATGGCTAAAGGCCCCAAGGTATCACACCCCGAGTACCTTGATTTCGATAGTGATGAAGATGACTTGCTTTGTGATGATGACTTGCTCCTTGATAAAACTAGTGATGTTAGTCAAAATGAACTTGATAATTCTCATGCTAGTCAAGATAAGTCAATTGATGATGATAAGATGAAAATAGAAGAACTAACTAAAGAACTAAACACTCTTAAGTTAGCTCATGAATCTACTCTTGAAGATCATAGAGAGCTTGTAAGAACTCATGAGAAGCTACGCTTCGAGAAACTCAACTTGGAGCAAGAGCATGAGTTTCTTAAAGCTATCAATGACGATCTCCGAAAGAAGACTTCATCTTATCTAGCCAAATGACTACTCTTCTCTACATTCATGCCTCAAGTTAAAACTAAGCAATCTAGTAACAAAGGCAAGAAAGGTTCTTCATCTAGTAGCAACAATAAAAATGCTAAACCTAATGATGTTGTTTCTAGTAGTTCCATTGATTCCACTAATGATGATTCTCTTAGACAAGTTACACTTGAGCAAGAAAATGCTTTATTGAAAGGAATTATAGAGAAAGGTATCTACAAGAGTCTTGCCGGGTGTAAGCAATTTGAGGAAATTGTACGCAAGCACGGAGGATACCGAAAGAACCATGGTGTTGGCTACTTCAACGCAAATGGAGTTGAATGGGAAGAAGGTCAATACCCCAAGCCCAAGTTTGTTCCTCAAAAGGAGAAGTATGAAAATACTCTTCCCAAGGGAACAAACACTCAAGATGACCTTCCACCACAAGACCACAAGCTCAAGGGCAAGAACAAGCTTCAAGAGGACATTGACTCATATGAAGATGAATCTCTAGCTTTGGTGGAGTGGGTTCCCAAGGCTACGTCAAGCTCAACTTCTACAAAGGCTACTTCAACACCAAGGATCCCCATCAACTTGATGTGGGTCCCCAAGAAGAAGAACTAGAGAGTTCTTGAGGGGTGACTCCGCCAATGAAATTCACTCACATTCATTATTGGCAAGAACTATTTTGCAATCAACATCAACTCTATGCAATAGTTCAAGGAGTCACATATTCCCTCAAAGGTAAGCAAGGGACAAGGTAATCAACAAATCAATGGACATCATTACACATGCTTTGCACTCCATGTCCATAGATATCCTTGTATTTGTCTCTTGTGTGTTGGGACTAACCCATGTAGGTGAGAAGAGTATGGAAACAACAAGGATGCTCCCAACTCTTGGTGATCTTCATCAACCTTGAGCATCCACCACTACCTCACCAACATGAAGTCTTCATCGACAAAACCCAAGGTTAGTTTATCCCTCTTATGGGGGGTGTCACATCAAGGGGGAGCTTTACTCTAAGACTTGAGTTAAAGCATCTCTTAGCATGTGACAACATTAAATGCTTTATGTAAAAGTGGTAACCCCACTTGTGCTTAAACGATGAGTATGACCTATGATCAAGTATTCTTACTTGGCTCCTAAGTCAATATACTCATATATAGATGACTTCGTCATCGCCCAAGTGCTTGTTAGATGCTAGTATGTATGTGCATGTTTGTCATGATTTCATTTGACATCTTATTGTGTGAGCATGTTGGTCTGCATTTATTTTCTCATTCGAGGACATCCAATTGTTGTTATTTGGCTTTTGATTTATCTTTTGCCAATTGGATGGACAAGAATGCCTAGGACCACTCTTTAGCTATCTATGCTTTCTCACCTCATATTCCATTCATGTTGCATCACAAATTTGAACAAGTACTCTTCGATCCCTTTGTGTGTGGAGCACTCGGAGTTCCGTATCGACAAGGACTGACCATTAAAACCTCCCAAGTGCATCTCGGTGGAACCAACCCACAATTCTCGGTCTCACCGAATGCCTAGGGTTGATCTGGTTTTCAATCTCGGTACTACCGATTCCATATTCTCGGTTACACCGAGTTTCCCTGTCAGCTGACAGTTGAGGAACTCGGTGACACCGAAAATTTAGAATCGGCGTCACCGACAGTGAAGGGTATATATGCTGTGGTCCCGATGGTTCGAAAATTCAATCTTCAATCGTCGTGCCTCAAACCCTAAGCTGCCGCAAAAGGACCCCCTGGTCGTCGCCCTTGTCTCCCCGCGCTCCTCCGCCGCTGGGATTCTCGCCGTCGACGGGCATCTTCGCCACCGTCGCCGTCGTAGCGGATCCGTCACCAAGCTAGGGTACGGATTCGATTTTCCTTGCGCTCCCCGTCTAATTCTCGCGCATTGGATTTGATTTTATCTATAAGCCACCATTTGCAATCCCTTCAATCTTCTAAAAAACTTCCTGTAGTTAGAGAATGATCGATTTTCTAGGGTTTACCGGCCGCCCGATGGAACTCAGTAGAACCGAAGCAAACAAATCGGTGTCACCGATTTGCCTGTCTGTGTTGCTGAGAACTATCTCGGTGAAACCGAGTACTTCTTTTCGGTCTCACCAAAAAGAGTGCCAAGTTTCTGTTAAGGAGAAAGTCAGTCTCGGTAGCACCGAAAATTTTGCTTCGGCTGTACCGATTTTCATGTGACAGAATGTAAACTTTGAGAATCTTTTGTTCAAATTTTCAAAAATAGCTGCAAGTTTGTGATGACTCGTCTTCTTCTGCTCCTCTATACTCTATTCACAGGGTCAGTATGTCAAGTGCTAAGGACAGTGAGAACAGCTACAGAGAGCAGAGTGTTGAGGCACTAGTCCTGAGTCTAGTTCACCTTCAGATCCAGGCACTCCCAGTTCTCATGGGTTGCCCAAGGCTGCTACAAGGGCCAGGAAGAAGCTGAATTCAGATGAGGAGGATTCAGACTTTGTGCCAGAAGAGATCCTTGCTAAGAAGGAAGAGAAGGCTGCCAAGAAATCTGCAAATGAAGCTACCTCTTCAAGGAGAGCTGTCAGGAAGGAGTATGCCAGCTCAGAAGCTATGAGAGCACCTGAGGGTGCTAGGGCAAAAATGGCTCTTCATCTCGAGTCACCCCCAAGGAAATCTATGCCTAAGAAGGCAGGGGAGAAGAAGAGAGCTAGGAAGAGGATTGTTTATATCACTGGTAGGCAAACCTCCATGTTTGAGGACCCTGAGGAGGCTGCTGGTGCTGCTGCTGAGGAGGAGGTAGAACATGTTGAGAAGGCCCCTCCCAAGAAGAAGCAAAAGAAGCTTATGTCTGATGCTATGCCAAAGACTGGCACATCTAAGAGCACCAAGTCTGCCCCCAAGAAGGCTGCTGCTGAAAAGCCCAAGAGGTTGTCAAGGCAAATTCCAGCTTCTGAAAAGAACAAGGGAACCACCTCCACAGTTGAGGATGAAGATGCTATGTCTGCTTTGATGAAGCTTAGACCACACCTTCCGGTACATAATGCCAGCTATCCCCTTGCTGAAGATATGAAGAAGAGGAAGGATTCTGGTTTGAGGGCATGGAGAGCTGCTGATCCATATGCCCAAAGGAGGAAAACAGTTGTGGACTACAGGTTCTACACCAAAGAGCAACAGGATTTCTATGAAACTGTGCTATTTGACAAGAGCCCAGCTGTGAGTGACATGAGATATGTGGACTGGAAATTCATCAAGGAGAATGAAGACTATTTTCCAAGTGTCCAAGACAATTTCCACTGCATTGGTTTGGATGAGTTTGTTGGCAGAGAGTTCACTGCTTGGAATGATGAGATGATCATGCAATTCTACTCCACTGCACATTTCTATGGAGATGGTAGGATTGTATGGATGACTGAAGGTGCAAGATATGAGTCCACTGTTGAGGAATGGGCTGCAATCTTAGGAGTCCCAGAGGTACAGGATGGTGACTTGGATGTCTACTCAGAATCCAAGGAGAGCCACAATGCTATGGCCAATATGTATAATGAGATCCCTGCTGCTTATGTGAAGTCTCACAAGTTAGGATCCATCTACTTTCTCCAGGCTGGCCTCCGTACCATGAACACCATTCTGAGGCATACTTTGATGCCCAAGTCAGGAGATGACAAGATGAACCGAGGCTACTCCATCAACATGCTAATCCATCTTGATAGACACACCAGGATTAGAGTCATGGACTTGATTGTTGAGACAGTTAAGAGGGTTGCTGCTGATCAGAAGCGCTCTTGCTGCTATGCACCCTACATTCAGATGCTCATCAACTCTAAGCTGGAGAAGCACATATTTGCTCTGGACAGACCCCACTCGCCCCTACAGCCAGATTTAGAGGACAACATTGTGGTGATGGATCCAGAACATCCCACATCTGCTGCAGCTTAGGCAGAGGCAGAGGTAGCTAGAGCCACTAGTGCTCAGGTCCCTAGATCCCGAAACGGGAAAATGGATCTTTTGATCTCATCAGTTCAGGGCATGCAAAAGGACATTAAGGACATCTTGAACAACCAGAACAGTCTTGTCAGGATCTTTGAGAACAGGATCAAGACCCTTAATGATAAGGTGGATGGGCTGACTAAGACAGTCAATGAGCTCAAGAAGGAAGTTGACTCAGTGCCTCTTCCTCATTCCTCATATGATGATGATGATGATGATGATGAGGATGGATCACCTCTCAGGTCAGGCACACAGTTTACTACTCAGGCCAGATCAGCCACCGTGCCAGCTCCAGACTTGAGGCCATCTTCATTAGCTCCTGCCACTGTCACCTCAGCTCCTGCTCCATCAGCTCCAGTTCCTCCAGTTGCCACTCCAACTCCATCCACGACATCTGCAAAGATCTTCGCCGACGCTATTCTCTCGACGCCTTTGAACTTTTTTGGTAACTTGTTGCCAAAGGGGGAGAAGTGTATATAGATCTTTAGGCTTCGAGTGAGAGAGCGTTTGGTTTTTATTGCTTTTTCAAAACATTTGATCTTTTGGTTGCTTGTGTGAAAACTTATGTGTGTTTTGATCATACACTTTATGTGATTGTGCTAATATTTCCTATCATCTAAATGCTTATGAGATGATCATTATCTTGTTTGGTTGTGTTGTGCTATGATGTTCACTCTTATTATTCTCGCACACCACCAAGTTGTATGTGACATGGAAGAAGTGCCCCATGTACCTAATCGATTGTGCATTTGCATTCAAACGCAAATCTTAAAATAATGCACAAATTTAGAGGGGAGCTCTTGCTTATCACATACTTCTCAAAGCGACGATTACATTTATTGATTATATCATATGTCGACGCTTTGATCTATATGTTGTCATCAATTACCAAAAAGGGGGAGATTGAAAGCACATTTGCTCCCTTGGTGGTTTTGGTAATTAATAACAACATATAAGTCATTGAACTAATGTTTCCACTAAGTATATTTCAGGAAAAGTTCAATGATAGGGATGGCAAAAAGGATTGTGGAGATTGTGGAAATACCCCAAGATTCAAGGAAATGGATTGGCAAAGCTTCAAGCAAGAGGACTCTACATTTTACATTTGTGAGAAATCACATTGAGTCCATAGGAAAGCCAATGCTATTAAAAGGGGGTAAGGTTTTGTTGGTGAACAAAATGCTCATACGTGCACAAGTGATAGTCACCAAAAACACCCACAAGCTCTTCCACAAAAGTCTGTCCATAGCCAAATATTCAAAATCGGTGCAACCAACACTTTCCACTCGGTGCCACCGATTCCCAATCTCAGACAGACTCAGCCAAACCCTAGCCACTTCGGTGCAACCGATTCTGCTTCGTTGCCACCGAGTTTAGGTTGCCAACTTTCTGTTACGCAAATTCACAATATCGGTACCACCGAGATTGTTGGATCGGCGTCACCAAGAATGGCAATCTGACCGTTGGTCACCTTATCGGTGCAACCGAGTTTCCTATATCGGTCTCACCGAGATTCAAAAGTTGACACCTTTTGGTCACTTCGGTACCACCGAGATTAACACATCGGTGTCACCGAGTTGGTCATTTTGTGTGTAACGGTTGGATTTTTGGGGATGCCTATATATACCCCTTCACCACCACCCACTCGAAAGAGAAGCACTCAGAACTATTCCATACTTGCCCCATCCAGTTTTCTGAGAGAGAGCCACCTACCCTTGTGTTGAGGTCAAGATCATCCACTCCAACCATATGGATCTTGATTTCTAGCCTCCCCAAGTTGCTTTCCACCAATCCCATCTCTTCCACCAAGCCAAATCTGTGAGAGAGTGATTGTGTGTTGAGGAGTCTATCATCTTGAAGCACAAGAGCAAGGAGTTCATCGTCATTACTGAGCCTATTACCTTTTGGAGGGTGGTGCCTCCTAGATTGGTTAGGTGTCGCTTGGGATCCTCCTACTTCGTGTTGTGGAGTTGAACCAAGAAGTTTGTAAGGGCAAGGAGATCGCCTACTTCGTGAAGATCTACCCATAGTGAGGCTAGTCCTTCGTGGACGGAAGCTGTTATGGAATAGTCAAGGTTGCTACTTCGTAGACCCTTATGGGTGGAGCCCTCTGTGGACTCTCGCGACCGTTACCCTCCGTGGGTTGAAGACTCCATAAACGTGGATGTACGATAGCACCACCTATCGGAACCACGGGAAAAATCATCGTGTCTACAATTGCATTTGATCTTCCTACCCTATCCTTTCTACCCATGCTTGTTGTTACTTTCCGCTGCTATACTCTTAGACATGCATGTGTAGGGTGTACTTGACTTGCCATGAAATGCTAAAAACTGCCAACTCTAAAATTTGAGAAAAGGTAGAATTTTTATTTGGTCAAGTGGTCTAATCACCCCCCTCTAGACTTACTTTCGGTCCTACAGTATTACCTTGTATGGTCCTTGTGGATAATTAATAAAATGGTTGCTTGCATCTTCCAGATGCAGAGGCGGGGGTATATCCTCTTTTTTTTAAACACGCATGACACAGCCAAACACATGCAAAGGTAAATCACATAGCAGAAAACTCCATTTTTCGAAATGGGGCGCTTTATTACTTAAAAGATTTAAATATTACACCCGGCCTTTGCATAACTAAGATCAGAAAACTCCATAAACACGTACAAAGACTTGCAAGGACCAGCACAAATTACAAACCACATCTGTCACGCTGTGCTTCTTCAGTGCTAGTATTAGTTAGACCAGTAAGTTTTTTTCCAACTTCAGGTATTTTGCCTCGATTCATTTATTACCTTAGTGTGGGACGTAGACGAGGCCACGAGGGATGCAACCCAGTATACCCCTCGTAGCACCCGGCCCCGTCTAACATTCCACCGGTGAAATATTAAACATGGAGCAGAGTATTTGATGCGGAGTAGAGGAGGCACACAGGAGGTGGAGGCCCTTCCCTCTGTGGAGATATGTTTTCAGGACAAATCTAGCTGAACCGTTAAAAGGTTATAACTCCTAAAAAAATCATTTGGGGAGTTAAACCAGCCTAGCCGAACTCTTATCCCATTTCTATATCTACTAATAAAGGAAGATGATATTTTTGGTTTCGTCCGGCATCTGATCATACGTTAATTTTATTATTATACACGATGTGATACTAATTACCTGCAGTACAGGTGAAAAAATAATTTGCGTACAAAATTCGGCCGCATGCAGCCCACTCGGGCCTCATCAAGCAATGATGCAGGCCCAGTAGAAAAATATACTGTGATAAAAGGCAAAAATAAATTCAAGAGGGGGGATTCGAACCCTCAACCTCTAATACTATTTCTCCTGCTCTAGCCAACTATGCAAGAGGAAGCTTCTAAATAGAGAGAAGTGTAAATATATCTATATCCAAATGCGAACGGACTCCATCAGGGTATCAGGCCCCGTCACGCGACTGGGCCTCAGCCCATCAAAGCTGGCTGGCCTAAGTAGTTAAAAAAATCCAACCGGCAATCGCCAAGGCAGAGTCCAAACGATTTAATTATTATTTATTAAGTGGTCCCACCTCGCTTTCTTCTACTTCATCTCATCAACTTATATACATTTATGATTTGAACTCAATAAGCCTACTCAAAAATCAAAGGGATAAGATGAATCTGATCTGCTCACAAATATGAGTAGAAAGCAAGATTATAAAAGAGGGACTAAATTCGGATATGAGCCAGGAAGGAAAGAAATACAGAGGGAATAAGGAAAGAAATAATAGGTATTCTTAGTCCGTCACATATTGTTATAAAAAACACCTTTTTTAGGCGGCGAGAGCAAAAAAAAGGTGTGCGCGTCCAGATTCGAACTTACGACCAACTAACTAGAAACAATTGTCGCTGCCAAATGGCCTGGCTCGTTTGTTGTTGATAATGCAAGATGGTTTTTAGTACTTAATAATCTTGCCGCGCCTCCTTACATACAATAAACCCAATTTATATACGTATTTAAATTTCTGGGGATATAAAGAAGGTGATTCGATTGTCCCTCGAGAGGATTACAAACAACGTGAGAGAGAGAGAGAGATAGTATAAGGAAGGAGGAGAACATGCACTACTAGGAGAAAGCCTAGTAGTAGCGCTGGTTTTCCCCTTAGTAGGAGCGCTGGTGGCAGCGCTACTGCTAAGGCGCTACAGCTAAGTTTTTAGCAGTAGCGCTGAAAAACCAGCGCTACTGGTAAGTACGGTTAGTAAGGCTGTAGGTCAAAATAGCACTATCGAGAACACTCTTTATGTGCTTGTAATCCCTTTTCTTGGCGTTCTTCGCAGAGTCCAAGTACAGAGCATGGGAGTATTGTGGGTACAGACAGATGAGGACGGCGCCTCCCCCCCCCCCCCCCCCCCCCCCGCTACGCAAAAAATAAGTACACCTCAAATTAGCCTCCATACTTGCAAAGGAATGATTAAAAATTACGAAAGGATATCCGCGGATGACTTACGTGGGATGATAAGGCAGGAGAATCGTTTCCTTGTCCTTATTAGCAACCATGAACTCGGCGATGTACTTGCTCGCATAGTCACGGTGCTCTTTGCAGACTGCCAAAAAGCTCTCGTGCATATAGTACGGGTCCGCGACGCAGATATGTTCTATGTTCTCGCGCCTGATGATGTAGTTGAGATACAGCGCATACATGTGGATGAACTGAAAATCCAGCTTGATCATGTGGAACATGTCGTAGATGTAGTCAAATCGCAGGATGAACTTATCCGCGGGCCATCTATCGACGTATAACCTCCCACCTGGAACCTGAGCCGCATAAAACGGGTATCCTGGTTTTTCCGAGATGAGAAGGCTTTTCTCTCTGGCCAGTACATCATCATGAAGTCTCCTTAGATCATTGTTCAGTATGTCCTCCAGCGCTTTCTGAGGTAGGATCGGATGGCCGGCGACATGGAAACGCTCCGCACCTACAACAGGTATTCTGTCTACCTCCCGGGGCTTCAGAGGCGGCTAGCTGCTTGAAGCAGCTCTGGCGCCTTTAGAGCCTTTCCTGATCGGTCTCTTCCTTTGCTTCTTGACGGGTGGCGGTAGTGAGCCCACCATACCTTCCCTAACCACCACCCCCAGTGTCGTCGGGCAAAGCAGTGGACGGCCCTCCTGTTGTTCTTGCTGGGTAGAGGCGGCATCTGGAGGCGTCTCCTGCGAGGATCGCATGAAGAGAGACTTTTTGCAATCAGCCTTAGGACGTTCCGGCTCCGGCAAATCAAGCAGCATCAAGTCATCTCCACGCTCATAGCATGAGTCAGAGTCCCGAGCATCGTCATAGGCGGTATTGATATACTGGTTAAGGTCATCATCATCCTCCTCCATGACATCATCAGCATTTGCTTCTTCGACGGGGGCGACGTCATCTGGCACTAATGGAGGCTCTCCCTCGCGTCGTCCGCTATCACCCGCCACGGTAGGTGCAGGTAATTGGGTAATTGGGTAGGGAGATGCTTACGGCGGTGTGGTGAGGGCGGGCTCGGGCTCGGGCGGCGGCGGTCCAGGGCGGGCTCGGGCAGCGGCGGCGAGGTCGAGGGTGGGCAGGGGAGAGGGCGGCGGTGGCGACGGTGGGTAGGGTGATCGACAACGGCGACAGAGGAGTGGGGGAGAGGGAGGAGTGGGGGACTTGGGAAAAATTTGAGCCCGCGCGGGGGTTAGCTCAAAATAGCAGTAGCGCTGGGCCATGCCCAGCGCTACAGGTAACTTAGCTATAGCGCTGGTTTCTGACCAGCGCTACTGCTAAGTTAGCTATAGCTAAGTTACACTTAGCAGTAGCATTGGATTAGTACCCAGCGCTATAGCTAAGTTAGCTATAGCGCTGGGTCCTAATCTAGCGCTACTGCTAACTTTTATGATTTTTTATTATTATTTTCCTTTTCTAGTTTTTAGTTTTCTTTTCTTTTTATTATTTTCCTTTCCTTTTATGTTTACTTTTATTTTTCTTTTGTATTGCTTTCTCCCTTTTGTTTCTGTTTTTTTGCTTTTCGCCCGACGGCCTCACACGCAGTCGACGAGAACGTCGATCTCCCTCCCACTACGCGAATATCACCGGAACAATGTGGTGGTAATTGCAGGGGATACGATGTATACATCATTTGACTGATAACGGTTACTTAAGTGCGTACACAAAATAGATACATATATATAGATGATGGTTTCTCAGCTGCGTCGACGACGTTTCACATTGAGCTTCTTCCCTTTCTTGTTCGTTGTCGAATAATTGAGCCCCTCGTTATGACTTTTCCGGCACCATGGAGTACGATTTTTCTTAGGTTATGTAGTCTTGATTCTTCTTTTCACGTATGCTTCATCGTCATCGTCATCTTCCCTCATCGGGTTGCCGTATTGGTCGTAGTCTTCCTCGTTGGCGACTCCATCCATTCCGACGATGCTCCTTTTGCCTCTCCTCATGACAACACGGACGGGATTGGTCGGGTCGGTTATGAAGAAGCATTGTGTCACGTGCTTAGCGTGTACCCATGGCTCAGTTTTGGCGATGACGTTAACCTTCACGGTAGCTCTATTCGCGTCGGGTATAGACATGGTAGTGAAATACTTGTTTTCTCTTATGACGGCCTTAGCCCATCTGACACGGAACATCGTCGCATCGTGCATTCCAGCATAGTCAAGCTCCCAGATCTCTTCGACCCTTCCGTAGAATCTTTCGGTTGTGCCGTTGGCGTCGGTCACGCATTCAATCGTCACCCCTGAGTTCTGGAAATCACTGTCCATGTCTTTGGCCTCCGTGTAGAACGTGTACACGTTGATATCGTATGCCTGATAGGATGCGAGTTTGGGCGCGGGGCCATGTGCTAAGGCGTGTATGAGCAATCCGTCCATTGCCCTCTTTCGGGGGATTAGCAACAATATGCTCTTTGAACCAACGCAAGAAAGTGGCATTGTGCTCTACAGCAACTTTGTCGTCCGTCTTGCGCATCCCCTGATCACAGTACTTCTTTGCGATGGTTTCTTTGTGTAGTGTCACATAATCATCTACCACATCTAGGTGTTGTAGCACTACTAAGTTAGCCATGTCAAAGTCGTCCCGTCGATCCGAGTAGTCCACGTGCAATTCCCTCCGGCTGTTGTTGTGACCTTCTCCTCCGAGCCTCCCATGGTGCTTCTTGATGGGCAAACCAACAACAGGGTCACCGCCTATATAATTGTCGCAAAAGGAGATGCACTCTTGGGTCAGATAACCCTGGACGATGCTCCCATCGGGACGGGACATGTTACGAACGAATCCTTTGATGACCCCATTCATCCTCTCGAACGGCATCATGCTGTGAAGGAATGTCGGTCCGAGGTTGATGATGTCGTCCACGATGTGGACACACAGATGCACCATGACGTCAAAGAACGTGGGCGGGAAGTACATCTCAAGCTCACATAGTATGACAACGATCTCTTCCTGTAGCCTTCGGAGCTGCTTCACACTGATGGACTTTCGAGAGATAACGTCGAAGAAGTTGCAGAGACCAGTAAGCGTGTCACGGACGTGCTTGTCCATTATCCCTCTAATGGAAACCGGGAGTATCTGCGTCATCATCACGTGACAGTCATGAGACTTCATCCCGCTGAACCTTTTCTTCTTGGTGTCTAGAAATCTGCTTATCTTCCCACAGTAATCGGAACTGACTTTGATTCCCGTAAGGCACTTGATGAATTGATCGATCTCCTTCGCACTTAAGGTGAAGAGAGAAGGGGGGCAATAATACTCCTCCTTCTTGTTGACTTTTCTGCCCCTTGGCCCCGCCTCCGCCTCCGTCTCCGTCTCCTCCGTCGACTTTTTACGGGGCATGTGGAGATCTCTCCTGATCTCCAAATCTTCCAAGTCTTTCCTTGCCTTCGGCCCATCCTTGGTCTTCTCCGGCATGTTCATCAGTGTGCCAAGCAAGCTCTCGAGGACATTCTTCGTAATATGCATTTGATCAAGGCAATGAGGCGTGTCGTGATTGTGCCACTCCAAGTCCCAGAAAACACACCTCGTTTTCCATACCTTTAGCAGCGGCTCTGGCGCCTTTTCCATCTTTCCCGGCGCGGGGCACTGTTCCCAGTTATTCAACAGCTCGTTGATTTCGGCGCCGCTCCTCTTACATGGAGGTCCTCGATGCTCAGCCAAACCATTGAATAGATCTCCATGTTTTCTCCACGGGTCATCCTTCTCGAGCCATCTACGATGCCCCATGTACACGATTTTCCCAGACCCGCCATCTTTCGTTGACGTAAGCTGCTGAGACGTTGTATCATCCATACACCTCGTGCATCCGTAGTATCCGTGGCACACCTGTCCTGAGGTGTACCCGTAACCGAGATAGTCGTGCATCGTCGTCATCAGCACGGCTCTCATATAGAAATAATCTCCTGTGCTGGCGTCCCATGTCTTGACCGGTGATTTCCATAACGTGTCTAGCTCCTCTTTCAGAAGCCCCATATACAGGTTAATATTATTTCCCGGTTGTTTCGGCCCTTGAATCAGCATGCTCATGTGTATGTACTTTGTCTTCATGCACTTCCATGGGGGGAGGTTGTACATCCATACAAAGACGGGCCATGTGTTGTGGTTGGTGTTCTGGTTTCCAAACGGATTCATGCCATCGGTACTCGCACCAAGCACGATGTTCCTTGAATCTTCTCCGAAAAAACGATATTCGGCGTTGAATGCTCTCCACTGGCTAGGATCTGCGAGGTGTCTCAGCTTCGGATCATCTCCATCGTCGGGCTTCTTCCTCTCCGCGTGCCAACGCATGAGCTTTGCTTCCTTAGGGTCTACGAAATACCGCTGCAGGCAGGGAGTGATCGGAAAGTACCATACACCTTTCTGAGGATCTTTCTTTCCTGCCTTCTTGTATCGAGAAGCATTGCACATTGGACAGCTGGTTTTTTCCGCGTGCTCCCCCCGATAAATGATGCAACCGTTGATGCATGCGTGGTATCTAATGTGCGACAGATCAAGAGGGCAAACGATTTTCTTGGCCTCCTCAACACTAGTAGGACACAGGTTCCCCGTGGGAAGACCTTTACTATGTAGATACTTCAAATGCTCATTGAGGCTTTTGTCTGTCCATTTGTTTTTGGCCTTTGTCTTTAGAAGTTCGAGTGTGAAACTCAAGCGGGTCACCTCGGGATCGCAACCGTCATACAATGGAGTCTTCGAGTCTACTTCAAGTTGCGCCAGCTTGGCCTCCTCTCTAGAAGCAGCTCTGTCGCTAGTCATACTCTTGCGAAGGAGGTCTCGAACATGAGGGTCCTGCACGACTGAACTTAGTAGCGTCGAAGACTGTGGCGTGCCCATCTCTTCTCCGCCATGTCTGGACTCTTCTTCGTCGTGTCCGGAATCTTCTCCGCTGCCATGTCCGGACTCTTCCCCGCCGCCATGTCCGGCGCCATCGTCTTCGTGTCGATCGGTCATCTCTATGTCTAGCCCCATGTCGTTATTCCCTGCCATGTGGACGCCCTCATCATCATCTTCACTTATCCATCGAGTATAGCCATCCATGAAACCATACATCATTACGTGCGCCTTCAAACTGCCACGATCAAAAGGGTCCAAAATGACTCCTTCTTTGCATTTTGTACACGGACATCTAATCCCAATCCGATTATTTGCATACATGTCCATCACCGCGGATTGCAAGTATCGCTCCACCTTCCTTCCACTCACCTTCATGATTGCATGGTATAACAAGCAAAAGTCATATAAAAATTTGGCATGACCTTGCCTAAAAATAGGACATATCGAGTTTGCTCGAAATTCGCCGAAACGGAAATAAATCGACATTTCGGCAAAACATAAGCAACTCACGGGGCATGTCACTCACACAATATCCCTTCATATCGCAAACACACATATTCCCATTCTTGAAATGCACAACTTTTTACTCACCTATATCCCGAGAGAGATTGTGCACGGTTAGATCATTAGGCCTTCGTGACCTATAGGGATCGAGAGTGGATGGCTAAATAGCTAGCTAGATCTAGTTGTTGGGAGGAGAGATGACTCTAGCTAACTAATGGAGAGGGAGAGAGATGATCTAGCTAGATCTATATGTATGGAAGGAGGGAGAGCCAAATAAATGTGGAAGATAGAGCTAGAAGAGGCCATTTATGGAGGAGAATTATGGTGGAGGGGGCATTAATGGGGAGAGAAGAGAGGTAGAAGGAAGAGAGAAGAAGGGCAATAATGGTGGAGAAGTAACTTAGAGAGGGGAGAGGGGAAAGGAGGGGAGAGGGCAAAGGGGGGAGGAAGAAGGGGGAGAGGGGGGTGGGTGAAAAGGTGGCACCACTCACGATTAGTAGTAGCGCTGCATTCCACAGCGTGCTACTGCTAAGAGGCTTAGTAGTAGCGCTTGCTAGGAGCAGCTACTACTAAGTGGGGCCCCATAGCAGTAGCGGTTTTCTCACAGCAACCGCTACTGCTATGAGTCTTACCAGTAGCGCTTTATTGTGGGCACCGCTGCTACTACAAATAGTGTCGGTGGGCTCGTCGGGTCCCGCTTAGCAGTAGCGCTCTTTATGTTTCCAGCGCTACTGCTAAGTCTTTACTTGTAGCGCTGCCAAAAGCCAGCGCTACTGCTAATTAGCAGCAGCGCCTGTTATTTTCCAACGCTACTAATAGTGTCCTACCTATAAGGTTTTTCCTAGTAGTGATGGCTTAATTAACGAGTGGTATAATAAAGTACTGATTCGCTAAAGGTGCATCGGAACAACTAATGATTGAAATAATTAAACAAGATTCTTGAGAGATGCATATTGATTAAAACGCTTAGAGCAATCTCGTCGGGCCTAAAAATGGATCTAATGAGGTACCACTTTGTTTTCCATTGAAAATCACAAGAAAATGCAAGGCGAGAAAATTATAAACTGAAGATGAAGAAAATTAGAAAAATAGTATTATTTACCATAAAAAATGGTCATCTGCCTAGAAAGTGATCATTCATTTTCTTCATTCATATAATCTAAAAAGTGTCCATTCATTTATAAAACAAATAATTAGAAGCGCTAATTCTTTTTTAAAAGCGTTTACGCATTTGAAAAAAATGTCCGTGTAACGTTAAAATATTGTTAAATATTTTTTTTAAAGAATGTACATGCAATTTCAAAGTGTTTACTTATATTTGTAAATATTCATGTGAATTAGAAAGTGGTCACATATTTATAAAAATATTAATAGAATTTTTAAAACGGCTTGCACATTTAAAAAAATGTTCATGTGTTTGCTGAATTTTTTAATATTTATATAAAAGAAGATATAAAACAAAATTTAGAAAAGGGGGAAAATAGAAAATGAACAAACAAAGAGTAAGAAGAAGAAATAATTATGTCTTTTGTTCTTATGGGGCAAAATAATTGGATAATAAATTATTCGTGGGAGCCAACTTTGCATCTTACCATCGTGGCCATGGCTTCGAGTAGAGATGGAGGAGAAGGGGAGGCCACCTCGGTGCAGAGAAGAGCATGTTGTGGAGGAGATGGAGCTACATGAAGAAAGAGACAACATAAATTTAGGATTTTTTTATAGAGATCGAGGCTACTCTGGTTGAATTATCAGTAATGCTACAGTTTATTTAGGGATGTGTACAAGCAGTCGACCACCATATGGTACTCACATAATTAGAGATGGAGTTTGCTTTCGCTACTACTGTGAGAAAAACAAAGAATTGGAGAGCAATTATTCTGCACCTAGGCTCATCTAAACCCGGGTGTGAAAGGTGAATTCAAAAAAATATTAAAATTCCAGAAAAAAAGAAATTTATAGGCATCCAAGATGCTCATGTGTGGAAGGTGCATCCAAATTTTCTTTGAGTTTGGACATCTGAGGAGCTTGTGCCACAGTTTTTTTTACAAGTATAGGTAATTACAAGTCGGTGTAGGTAGTGACATAGCCAGAAAAATTGTATCACCGGGCCCAAGTGTCGTTAAAATGGATTGGGAAGGGCTAAGTCATTAGAAAATAGGCTTTTAACAGCAACTAACCATTAATTTTTCAATTTTTCATCGGAAAATTAGCACTAAATTCCGATGTTAGGGGGAGCAGGGCCCGGACCGCCTGTCTCTACAAAGTCCCCGAGTCTCCGCTACTAGGTGGAGGAAACGACTGGTGAAGTGGCATACTAGAGTGTGATGACCATACTTATAGAATTTATTTATTCTGTTGCAACACACATGCACATTTACTATAATAAAAAAAATAGAATAACTTCTCCCAACCAAAGAACAAACTTTATCTACAAAAATTAACATAGTAAATATAGTTTTAAAAATGTACATGGTTAAATATGTTCACACTTTTTAAAAACTAGCCAAATTTCCAAAAAAGTCCATGTTTTTCAAATGTTCACAAAAATTAAAAATATTCACAACATTAAAAAAGTTCAAATAATGTTCTCCTTGAAAGAACATTCCAATTTTCATAAAACATTAACTTCTAAAAACAAATAAATAATCATATGTTCCAAAAAAGCAAAAGAAAATAATTCACAAACTATTTCATGAACCACTACTCTTCCATCATCAGATGAAGAAAGCTAAATGGCTTTTTAACGTTCAAACTTCTGACTCCATAAAGCAACAAATAATGTAACATTTATTACAGATGTTTATCAAATTTGAATATAAATTATGTTGCGTAATAGCACATGGATCGGGTTTTCCAACTTTCTACGCCCGTTGCAACGCACGGGCATTTGTACTAGACTCCTATAAAGTACTAAAAGGTTTCATACAAAGCAGTATTTTATGCACATCTAGTTTTAAATTTATAGTATCGCTCGGTTTTTCATACATCATGCTAATATTTATGATCTCAAACACCAGCTTCGTTCTACATTAAGGACAGTAAAACTGAGCCTAAACCGAGTCCTCACATCGATTTGTGTTTAGGCCGTCCGATTTCGTGATTTAAGAGTTCCTGGTCGTTAGATTTCGTCCTAACACAGTCTGCCCCGCACTCAGTTTAATGTGGCCCAGCTGTCCTGTGACTGCTGCTCCGGAGGCCGAAAGGAAGGCCTCTGGTGCAGTGGGCCGTCGGTCAGCCCATTCTACTGCTGGGCTTCGATAAAGCGGATCCATTATGCGAGGCATACGAGCAACCGCGTCTAATCCATCGAGTCTCGATGCGAGACGCAGAGAGGCGTGGAGGTAAGCGGACGGTTCCATCCAGTACCGATGCGAGGCGAGGAGCGGCCGGTGTGCGTCGCTCGATTGGATCCACCGGAGGTGCAGTATCAAGGCAAGTCGATGCGTCCGTTGGGATTGACCGGAGGAGCGGGATCCGGGTCCAGCCGATGCAGCCCAGCGGGCGAGCGAGGGTTGGGACACTGCCGGCCAGGAGCGCTACCGGCGCCGCCGCCGTTGTCGTCTACAACATCACTAGCACGGTGTGAGAGATCTTTTCTTCTCCTTGGTACTTCGTTTAGGAGTAAATTGCATAAAACCACCACTTTGAGGGCTAGGTTTGCAGAAAACACTAGGATACAGTTTCCCTGCAGAAAGCACCACGTCTATCATAATTGTGTTGCAAAAAACACTGATCGACGGATCGGGACGTGTTAAGTGCTATTATGACAGGTGGGGCCCGTTTTCGCCTACGTGGCACTCGATGCCGTCCCGATAGCCGTCAGACGGCGTTAGACGGCGTCGTTCCTCTGTTTTCATCGCTGCATCTCCATTCCCCCCTCACCGCTCGCCCCCTCACCCCCTCACACTGCAGAGATGCCCCGCCCGGCGAAAGCTGGCGTTGCTGGCGGCGGCGCCCCGCCCGTTAGTGCCGCACCCGTCGTAGGAAGAGGAGGAGGACCTGTTGTGGATCCAGGGGAGCTTTGCGGGAGCTCGAACCCTAGCAAGCCGATGGAGGAAGAGGAGGAGGACCCACAGTATTCGGTGGAATATCGGGCGGCGAGAGCATTCGCCGCGGCGGTGAAGGCCAATCCGACTGGAAGCCAGCACATTGGATCATCTTACGGCGGCGTATAGTGAGATCCCCTTCTTTTTGCTCTTCCCCTTCCCATTCTCCATTCCATTGCGTTGCTAGGGTTAGGGTTCATATTGCTCTCTTCTATCAGATGGAGTACAAGTGTGAGATGTTGTGATTTGTTTGTCCTGTGCCCTAGATTAGTTTTCAAATTAGCTGATTTAGTTGATTTTAGGTGCTGTTTGTGTGTTATGCAATTTATCTTGGGTACACTGTTAATTGGATGCAGTTTGAGCTATGGTTAGGTTCACTGTCAATTAGATGTTTCATTTGTTTTAATTAAGGACTTTGTGAATTAGATGTTAAATAGATTCAGTTTATTTTAGGTACACTATTAATTATTCTGCTTTATAATTAACAAAGCATTGTATTAGTGCACTGGCATGAGTTGTTTCACTTGTTTTATTCAGTTTTAATTAAGCACTTATACTAAACTGCTATGTATTTTTTATTATTTGCAGTCTGGATGATGAGGTTTGGGAATTGAGGATGCATTTCCATGACAGAGACAATATTGATAGATCTATGATGATGGCAGACATAACCTTTTACAACCTAGTAGCACTGATAGAGACAGAAGGTTATGGTTTTAGAGATTACATGTACTATGTCAGGATCCTGGGCTAGGGATAGAAGGAATGGAAGAAATAGATGATGATGACAAGCTTGAGGAAATTCTAGACACCATAGCATTGCAAAATAAGAAGATATTGAATGTGACAGTTGTTAGGGCCAGTTCTCCCAATGCTGCAAATATAAACACCAGTTCCAATGTTATTAAGCAGCAAATTCCTTTAGAACAAATTGGAGAGCCCAAACTGTATTAGATAGATGATGAAGGAGTGCTATTCAATGCACCAAATGTGCATGTAGCAGCAGTAAGTTCAGAAGCAGCAGAAGAGGAGTCAATGCCCATACAGGTTCAAACACAACAGAGCACAAAAAATTTGGAGGTGCAGCTTGCTTTAGGTTGTGTAGAAGTGGAACAAAATCTTGTAAACAATTCAGAGGAAATTGAAATGTTTAGGAAGAATAAGAAAAAAAAGAGAAGGACACTTCTTTGAAAATAAAAGCAGCAGTGATGGACAATGAAGAGGACAGTGATGATGATCATTTGGTAGAATATGGTGATATCCTTGCTAGGCTTGAGGAGATGAAAAGACAGAGGGATGATCCACTCCTTCATTTTGAAGGGGACACAGATGTTGAGGAAAAGTATGAGACAGAGGAGGAAGAGGATGCACTATATGAGCCTGAAGGTGAAGAAGAGGATGCAGAGGAGGAAGAGGAGGAGGAACTGGAGGAAGAGGAACAAGAGGAGGAGGTAGGACAAGATGGACATAAAAAAGAAAAGGAAGAAGAAAGACTCTTGTGATGATCTACTTGCTGAAATTAAGATACAACTTGCTGAAATTAAGATACAATTTTAGGATACAATAACATAAATCTACTGAGTCCAACGTGGATATTTTCCTTTTCCATCACCAGCTTCTTCTGCTGCCTTGGTTGCACGAGCCCTTTCTTTCTTTCTCTGCCTCTCAGCCTCACGGGCCTCATGTCGTTGTCATTGCACCTCCGCCAGTCGAAGTCCCTCTTCTCGGTTTTTCTTCTTCATCTCATCAAGAAAAGCCCTCTGCTTCACACAGTACTCTTGCCACTCTCTCTCCTGCTCTGCTTTCTCCTCTGCTGTCGCCTTCTCGCGGCGCTCTTCCGCGTCCAAACTTTCCCATGCACGACGACCTCTTTCACGAATCTTGGTCACCGCCCAGTCCGGTATTTTCGTGTCAATCCAACGATAGTACATGCACAGAGGCGGAGGAGACTACAACAAAAATAGAAATAGAAATATCAAATCAAAAATAATATCAACAACGTGTTTATTCTTGGTGATTGAAACATACCGGAGGCCTGATGTACGGTGAAGTAGCAACGGGTGGATCTTCCTCATAATTGGCGCACATGAAAAACTTCATGCCCAACCAATCTGAAAAATCCGTCACCTCCTTCACCTTGCAGAGATCGCCACACCAACAACGAAGTACTTCCACCCCCGGAGGCAAACTCGCACTCTTCATTTTCCTAGGCCTAATGCTTTGATCCGAGCAAGGCAAACTCATAATGACTAGCGCATTGGTGTTTTCAAGTGTGGCTGGACGATGGAGGAAGACAGTTCCAATGCCTCGTTTTATAGGCTCAGATGACAACTACAATGGCGGGAAAAAAAGGCGGGAAAAACTGGTGGGAAAAAAAGGCGGGAAAAACTAGTGGGAAAAAAAGGCGGGAAAATTTGGCGGGAAAAATTAACCATACTAGATTCCTCGGCATCGACAGAAAGCGTAAAACTTGCTTAAGATCACATTCACCAGCTCTAAATACCACCACATTCAGCATAAGTTCAAATCCATACATAATCATAGTACTAGATTAGTACATTACAAATCCATAGTTCAGGAGTACTCATAGTTAATAGAATTTAAACTACTATCATTACAGGAAATGCCAAACCGCACCCTGCAAAAGGTCAGCAAATCCCAAATGATATTGCCCATTCTTCTCTTCCACATCCACCTGCTTATCCATTTATGATGGCCTTGATCCCCTCCAGCTTCACATTGCTCTGTTCAACTGTCTTCTGGAGCTCATCAGTGTGGATCTGCAAATTCTTCCTCTCTTCAGCCATCTTGAGCTTCATGTTCCTAATGACAATTGCTTGAGAAGCTGTCAGGTTCTTAAGCATGTCATACTTCTCCTGAAGCTTGTTACTTTCATGATTTTCCTTTCTATCTCTACCATCCTTCCCTGGGCATCCAAAAGTCCATTCACATCTTCAACCAACTTCTCATAGCTCTCCTGCAGCTTCTTCTTCTCTTGTGTCAGGTTATGAACAACAAATGAATTCATCAAATTGTCCTCAGTCCTGTCTCTCTTACTTTGTTCATACATAAACCATAACTTGGCTAATGCATTCTCAAGGGTATTGGGCCAAGATGGATCAACCCATTCAACTAGTCCACAGTTTTTTCCTTCCTGAAAAAATACAGTATTAACATAAAGTGTCCCAATATTTAAACCTGTCCTAAAGTAAACATCCTAAAGTCCACAATGATTTGCTCTAAAGTAAACAATTACCAAGTAAACAATGATGTTGTGCTAACCCATGCATCTTTTGTCTTAAATATTGCTAACATGCAACAGTTAAAAAAATGACCTAACTAAACAATGTTGCCAGATCCAGACTAAACAATGCTGGCAGAGTAAACAATGACTGCATCCACTAACCTAACTTCACAATATAATACAATGACTGCTTCCACAGTACACATCCATGGTAAACAAATGACAGATCTGCTAGGTAAATCAACAACTTCCAATTAGTTCAGTTGGAACCATACCTTCTCTGCACAACAAAGAAACCTCCTGCCAATGTGAATCCCTTCGAAAGCAACACGCCTCTCTACTTCCTTCCCATGTCCATGGCACAAAACAGGCAACTCAGTCTCAGGGCCCTCAAAATCAGAGTCTTCAGTGCTAGCAGGAACCTGGAGTGCAAAGGAATGCCAGAGATTTGATCCACCACATGAGAACAAGCTCATTCAAAAAATCCCCAAATATCAAACCCTAACTCTCAGAACTGACCTTAATGGTGCCGTCGTCGGAAGCTGAGCTCACGTACTCGACGGTGTGGTCGCTGCTATCCGACCCATCACTCCACGACACCATGGCGCGGCGGCAGCGGCGCGGCGCGGCGGCGGCGGATGCGGCGAGCAAGAACAGAGCGAGAGAGAGGAACAGAGCGAGAGAGGAGCAAGCGAGCGAGTGAGCGAGAGAGTACCGGTTCGCTATTTTAACCGGGAGGACCAAACGGCGCCGTCTAACGCCGTCTGACGGCTGTCGGGACGGCATCGAGTGCCATGTAGGCGAAAACGGGCCCCACCTGTCATAATAGCACTTAACACGGCCCGATCCGCCGATCAGTGTTTTTTGCAACACAATTACGATAGACGTGGTGCTTTCTGTAGGGAAACTGTATCCTAGTGTTTTCTACAAACCTAGCCCTCAAAGTGGTGGTTTTATGCAATTTACTCTTCGTTTAGCGATCTTATGTGAATATGCGCCGGATGAGTTCATCGCCTTTGATAATGGAAAATGGAACTATAATTGCGATGCCCTGCTTTCTGTCCACGTTAATCTGTTCGATTTTTTCCTGCGTGGGTGTCGGGACTCTTACATCCGAACGAAGAGGTGGGTCGACGAGCTTCAGTGACAAGGTATGACTGAATACGTTTTTGCAATTCCATCTCGTGGCACTGTTTCAGTTGGATCCAAAGAACACTCTGCCTTTTGTTGTTGGAACTCATTTGTACGTCAGTGCTTAGGTGAACATATACAACAAAGGAACCCAGATTTGGTGATGGTGTTAATGGGCAACAAGGTCAATTTGGAAAACAAGAGGAAGGTTGGCACACAGGTACACGCACATTTTGCAGACTAATTTTTTAGAACCCCAGTGCTGCATCTGTTAGTCAAGCCCATCATCGTCTCTGTCTTTTCTCTGAATGCGAGCGAACATGGGGCCCCGCCTCAATCGCCTCCGCCGCCGCCGCCGCCGGGCTTCGGCCTTCAGGTGGTCGGCACCGTTGCCACATGTGCGCCTCCGCGCCATGGTGGCCCTGTTGCGGCTGCGTCCGTTCCCGCATCGCTTGGCCCTCAAGGCAGAGGTGATCTCGTTGTCTGCTGCCATGGAACGCCCAAGTCCAGGTTTCCACCTGGTTCATGTTACGAGTCCAGGATGGATTTGTTCTACAACTCCTCCGTGAAGATACATCTCGAAGATGGATTCAAATCAAACCCAAGGGGCAGTCCTGGGAGGTACCTGAAATTGTGTGATCCGCCTGATCGTTTCCTTCCCCAGGCGCTGTCGGCACGAACTTTACCTAAGCCGGCGATGAATACAGAGGTGAACTCGGAGGGCGGTGGGGGCGATCATGGGGTTCCCTTCATGGATGCTACCCGCCCGAAGCCGTCCGGCAAGGGAACCGAAGCACTACTAGTGGCGGCGCTCGTCGTTACCGGCAGGGGGATATCGTCAGTTTGCCCCAAGGCACAGGAAGCAGTGTTGGTATTTGCAGAAGGGGCTACTAGAGATGACATGAAGAGAGGTATGGTGGAGGCGGAGAAGCAGAGGGACGCCGAGATTGAGGACCAGCACACACAATTGGAAGCGACCGGCTACAGGGCTGCCGGCGTCCTGACGGGGACGCGTGCTGCGCCCCGTCAGGAGCAATGATAGGCCTGAGTTGGAACTGCCGAGGAATCGGGGGCGCCTCGACAGTTCGCGATCTCACTGCCCTCGTTCAAAGTCACCGTCCACAGTTTGTGTTTTTGTGTGAAACTAGGCAAAAGTCTGATAGAGTTCGCCGTTTGTGTCATCGCTTAGGGCTTCGTGGATTTTGTGGTGTTGATAGTGAAGGTCAGAGTGGTGGCTTAGCTCTGTTTTGGAATAATCAGATGTCAGTTGAGATTAAAGATAAAAGCAATAGAGTGATTGATGCTTACGTCCGTGCCTCCCGGTCTGATCCTGAGTGGCATCTTACTTGTGTTTATGGGGAACCCCGTACTGAAAACCGGCATCGCATGTGGTCCATAATCTCAGACCTGCGTGCGAAAAGTAACCTCCCATGGATGCTCATGGGGGATTTTAATGAGGCCTTATGGCAATGCGAGCATTTGTCTGCAACTCCTCGATCGGCCAGTCAGATAGCGGCTTTTCGAGAAGTGGTGCAAGACTGTGAACTGCATGATCTTGGTTTCTCTGGGGCACCATTCACTTATGATAATAAGAGGAGAGGTTGAGCAAATGTGAAAGTTAGATTGGACAGGGCCCTAGCTGACGAGAGGTGGCGTGATATCTTCTCTGATGCTCACGTGGTACACCTAGTATCACCGTGCTCGGATCACTTGCCAATCTTAGTGCACATGCAAAGGGAAGAGCGCACCCCGGTGCGTCGGCGAACAAGCCAATATGAGATACTCTGGGAACGTGCTGGAGAGCTACCTGAGCTAGTGGAGAAAGCTTGGGAAGCCACACAGACTAGTGGCAACCTAGCATCTGTTACTGCTGGTCTGCATGCGGTCATGCAAAATCTGCAGGGCTGGAGCCAAAGGAGATTCGGGAATGTAATGCGTGAGCTGGAGAAAACACGTAGGAAACTGGATCATCTGATGCAGACTGATGGCGACCAACATGAAATAAGAAGGTTATCTGACAACATGAACGAATTGCTCTACCAAGAAGAATTACTCTGGCTGCAGCGTTCACGCATCGATTGGCTAAAGGAGGGGGACCGTAACACAAAGTTCTTCCATAACAGATCAGTTTGGCGAGCACGCAGAAATAAAATCTCAAAACTGAAAGATAGTGACGGTGTTTGGCAGTCTACTCCGTCGGTTATGGAACTAATGGCTTCATCCTTCGTTAAGGAATTATTCACACGTGACCCATCTCTAAATGCTGATGAGATCGTTGGTCTCATAGAGAAGAAGGTGACGGATGAGATGAATGAAACACTATGCAAGGAGTTTTTCGAGACAGAAATTGCAGATGCCCTGTTTCAAATAGGACCGCTAAAGGACCCAGGGCCAGATGGGTTCCCAGCAAGGTTTTACCAAAGAAATTGGGCTGTTTTAAAGGATTATGTGGTTGCTGCGGTAAGGCTATTTTTCACAATTGGACACATGCCATCCGAAACAAACACAACTGCTATTGTCTTGATTCCAAAATCGGATCAACCAGAGACACTCAAGGAGTTTCGGCCCATTAGTTTGTGTTCGGTGTTGTACAAAATCGTGGCCAAATGCCTGGTGAACAGATTGCGTCCATTATTGGGTGAGATTGTCTCCTTAAACCAGAGTGCCTTCGTCCCCGGGCGTATGATGACTGATAATGCGCTAGTAGCATTTGAATGCTTTCACACTATTGAACACTGCAAGAAACAACAAGGCTCCTTCTGTGCGTACAAACTGGATCTATCAAAGGCGTATGACAGAGTTGACTGGGTTTCTCTAAGAAGAACGATGCAAAGCTTGGGTTTTGCTCCCCGATGAGTGGATTGGATAATGTCCTGCGTGACCTCGGTGAGCTATTATGTAAAATTCAATGGAACCCTGCTTGATTCGTTTTCCCCAACTCGAGGTCTTCGCCAAGGTGATCCACTATCTCCATTTTTGTTCTTGTTTGTCGCCGATGGTCTCTCTGCACTGCTACAACGTGAAGCAACACAGGGCACAATAACTCCTCTGAAGGTATGTCGGCAAGCTCCAGGAATTTCACACTTGCTTTTTGCTGACGACGCATAGTTGTTCTTTAAAGCAGAATTGGGGCAAGCGGAAAGAGTGAAGCATGTCCTGGAAGTGTATGCTAAAGGTACAGGACAAATGATCAATCCACAAAAATGCTCGATCTTGTTCAGCCCGGCATGTCAACAAGAAATACAGGATGGTATTAGGAATAACTTGCAAGTCACCCAATCTACCTTTGAAGCCAAATATCTTGGCCTACCAACACCCGACGGTAGAATGAGCAACGGAAAATTAAAAAGCTTACAGGAGAAGCTAGCAAGGAGCCTAATGGAGTGGGGTGATAACAATCTATCCATGGCCGGGAAGGAGGTAAAAATTAAAGCTGTGGCGCAAGCTCTACCAGTCTATATTATGAGCGTCTTTAAACTTCCAGTTGGCCTAAGTGATGAACTAACGCAGATGATTCGTCGATACTGGTGGGGAGTAGAGAAAGGACAATGCAAGACCCACTGGGTCAGCTGGGATAGTATGCTACGGCCTAAAGGAAGAGGTGGTATGGGCTTCAAGGATCTCCGGTTGTTTAATCAGTCCTTATTAGCACGTCAAGCATGGCGTCTCATAGAATTCCCGGATAGTCTTTGTGCTCAGGTCCTTCGTGCATAGTACTATCCCTCTGGCAATATCACTGATACAATTTTTACAGGAAATGGGTCAAGCACCTAGCTAGCTATTGAACATGGTCTGGAATTGGTAAAGCAAGGGTACATATGGCGCGTCGGAAGTGGAGCAAACATTCGTATATGGCGCGACCCCTAGATTCCAAGTGGTGCACCTTTCAAACCGATCACGCCTAAGCGCCGGTGCAGGTTAAAGTGGGTGGCTGATCTTCTGAACACGGACGGCACATGGAATGTTCCCATCCTCAAGCAACATTTTTTCCCAATAGACGTCGCAAATATACTAAAAATCAAGGCATCTAGGCAGCTGGGGGATGATGTTATTGCATGGCAACCAGATAAACATGGATGTTTCTCAGTCCGCTCAGCGTATAACATGATCAGAGATTGCATCATGACCCAACAGTGCGTCGGCGAGTCCAGTACAAGACCTGATGGACTCAGACCAGCATGGAACCTACTCTGGAAGTGTGGAGCGCCCCCTAAAGTACGTGTCTTTGCCTGGAAAGTTGTGCGTGAAGCATTAGCCACTCGAAGTAATATGAAACGCAGACACATGGAATATGATGGTACATGTACAATCTGTGGGCTAGAGGAAGAGACGACGCACCATGCACTCCTACGATGTCCTCATGCCAGGCCCTATGGGATGCAATGAAATTAGTGTGGGATCTCCCACCGGATGAAGCACTAAGGAACTCCGAACCTGATTGGTTGCTCATGCTAATTCAGCAGCTCAATGATACACAACGAATGCTCCTTCTGATGGTACTATGGAGGGTGTGGCACGTACATAATGAGCTAACCCATGATAAACCTTTGATCCCTGTTGAGGCTTCCAAGAAATTCTTATGTGGATATGCGGAACAACTACTAATGATCACACATAATCCGCATGCGGATTTTACTAAAGGCAAGGTTCCGGCCAACCTCAGTGCAAATACCACAACGGCGGTTCATACTGTGACCCGACTAAAACATGAAGTTAAATGGGAGCCCCCACCAGCAAGACATGTGAAGCTTAACTTTGATGGCTCGTTTGTGGCAGAGAATGGTGCTGCGGGTGCTGGAATGATTCTACGGGGCCATGAAGGGAAAGTTATCTTTGCTGCATGCAGATGGTTGTTTAATTGCGAGGATCCGCTAGAAGCAGAATTAGCAGCTTGCGAGGAAGGTCTCCGTCTAGCTCTGCATTGGTCTCAAGCCCCGCTGCAGGTTGAGACGGACTGTGCCGAGATCATCACCCTCGTAAAAGCTGGGCATGGTGACCGTTCTAGAAATATGCACCAAGTTGCAGAGATAGTGCATCTGCTCAACGAACGCCGCACTGAAATCCTTAAGATTAGTCGAGGACAGAATAAAGCTGGCCACGCAATGGCGGCAATTGGTCGTGGACAGCAACGAACAGCTTGTTGGTTAGCAAATGCTCCACGGGAGATTAGTATTATCATTAATGATGATTGTAAAACATTTATTGTTTAAGTAATGAAATACTTTCCCCCCGCAAAAAAAAATAATGCGAGCGAACAGGAGGCGCTGGAGTATGTGGAACGAAACGGTCTCTTTTTCCTGGAGACGTAGGCGACCTCTTCTGCGAGCTAGGCAAGCGCACTGACTGGTAATTCACAGCTTAACTAATATCGATGTGATCCCATCCCCCCCACCCCAAACAAATCGGTGTGGTGGCCTGAAACACGAGGGATCGGTGGCTGACAGAGTGGAGGGGAGCCCACGAGGACGAAGAGGCAACCTACCTAACGAGTACGGCTCCGCGGGGTTGTAATGGTTCGGGACTCCAGACCGCACGCCGATGAATGCTCATGCCAGTCTCGTCTTGTTATTTGGCTGTTCGGCGAGCGAAACTGCTATGTTGAAGGCAAGCAATTACTCTTCAGTTTCTCTTCAGGCATTCATGGCGGATGATGGCTGCCTCTCGCCGGTTATTAATGGATGCCTGCCTCTCTGTTTTCCCATCCTTCAGCTATCGTGTATATATGCTTCCTGTTAGGTTGATCTCCACCGAGTGGGCCCAACGGCCCACCGGGCCCTATGATCTGTGCCCTAATCGGGGGCGCTCAACCCATTATGGTTGGTGGGCCCCTGTCACGCAGCGCTATAAAGAGAGGTGGGGGCCGGCGGCACGCAATACGAGGTTCACCGCGTTGCCAGGCTCCCCACCGATACACCCGACCCGATCTAGGTCTCGCGCTGATAGTGACGGGAAGCACCACCGCCGCCGCTGTCCACTCATCGTCACCACCACCACCTCACCTCTCTCTCTGTCCACTCACCGCTGCCACCGTCGCCCTCCACCATGGCCACCCCATCGGGCTCTTGAAGCCAAGGCGAAGGTGACACTACTCCTCTCCTCTCTCTAATCTCACTCTCTCAATCACATAGATCATCACAGATCAGAGGCAAATCACTGTTTATTCCTAGTCTACACAATCCAACAGTTCCATCAATGGTATCAGCCATAGTAGGCTTAGGATTTCGGTGGCAAAGAAATAGCAAAAGGAATCCCCTCCCTCCCCGAAGAACCCTAGAACAGGGCAAAGAGACAAGCAAAAAAAAGCAGAAAGATCACCGGAGAAGGCCCTCGGGCCCGCCGGCAAAGTAGCGCCGCCACAAGGCCGCACCGTTCCTCTCGATCCAGACGGGCATCGGCAAGCCGAGCCGTCCGGAAGAAGAACCACCGGAGCAAGCCCCGGGGCTCGCCGGCAAAGGAGAAGGGGGGCGCCGCGGCCAATCCACTCGACGGCGGCGCGCTCACCGCAAGGGAGCGCGCGACCGGTGATAGGGGAGGCAACGGCGCCACAGAACGCCGTCGGACAGGCTCGCAGCTGCGTCTTCTCTCTCTCACGGAGGAAAGGAAGAAGTGGGGGAAGGAGAGGCTGGCGCGAGCGGCGCGGTGGCTTTTCATCGCCGTCGCCGTCGGCCGGAGCAAGCGCCGCCGGTGGCCGCAGGTCGCCGTGTTTGGGAAACAGAGAGCAAAGCGAGCGGCGGGGGGAGGAGGGGAATGGCCGAGGGTTTTGCTCGGCCTCCCCTCGCTCATTGGTTTTGATCCAGCGAATCGCCCGCTGCGCCGTTCGATCGAAATCAACGGCCGGGATGTGAACCCTAATCGCGGCATGGGCCTTTTTGGGCTGAGATGGGAGGCAGCTAGGCCGACAGCCGCTCGCGCGCGCGCCGCTGGTGGGCCGCCGCGTCTGCTGCGCGTCGCCCCGCCAGGTGGGCCGCTGCGCCGCTGGTCGGCCGCGTCGCGGTAGAGAGTTTGTCCAGTTCCTGGTCAGATTCAAACAGTTTTAGGCAAAAAAAACTTTATTTAGTTTTTGATTCTTTTTTCTATTCATATTTATCCAACGAAAAATGTGTTTAGAAAATAGAAAAGAAAAATAAAAGTTTCTAAAAAAGTAAAATAGAAAAGTTTGTGAAAATGAAAATAGAAATTTTTCAGAAAAAGAAAAGTTCATGAATTTTATAAAGAAAATAATAAAGTTCATGAATTTTTATTTGGTCAAAGAAAAGTTTCTGTAAAGAATAAAAAGTTCATGAATTTTACATTCATGTTTTTCCGCTGCAAAATAAATCTATAGTGCTCTTTTACAAAGAAAATAAAAGTTTAAAGAGAATTACATTTAAAGAGCATATTAAAGTGATTATTAAAATAAATATGATTCTGTTATTTTTATGACCAACGTTGTTAATAACATGATCATGTTATATTATTGCTATAAAAGGTGCATTTATTTCTATTTTTTGCCCAACGGTAATATAGATTTAATTGCATAGACAGTTGTATGTTTAATTTGACCAACGTTAGATTAATGCATACGATTGTTACAATGATCTCACTTCAATTGTGATTTCAGGAGGTTACCACTTCATGAGTTGCCTAAAAGATGTTTCAACACTCAGAGGTGACAACTACACTGAGTGGAGGAAGAAAGTAGACCTGGCATTTGTGTATGCTGAGGTGGATTGGGTTGCGGACACTCCACAGCCGGTCAGACCTACAGAGCCAGTAAGAGACGCCACTGATGATGATGCTGCGTGGGACAAAAAGAGGAGGGATTATGCTCCATTGGAGATGGCATACACCGTCGAAAACCAAAAGTGGCTCACCGCCAACAAAAAGTGTATGGCATTCATAAAGAATACAATTGAGAACGTCATTGTGGGCTCAATTGCAGAGTGCACTTCCATTGGGGAGTTTCTTACAAAGATAAAGAGCCAGTTCACTGGTTCTTCAAAGATATATGCCACCCAGTTGCTAAAGCAACTGGTGACAGAAAACTACACTGGCGGTGGTCATGGCATAAGAGAGCACATCCTCAGGATGAGCAACATGGCAGCTAAGCTCAAGCCCATGGATGCGGATTTGGAGCTCAAACCTGCGCTCCTGGTCCACCTAGTTATGGCTTCACTGCCAAAAGAGTTTGACACCTTTGTTGTCAACTACAACATGTCACCTGAAAAATGGGACATTGAAAAGACTATAGCCATGTGTGTCCAAGAAAAGGAAAGACTTAAAGCCTCACATGGTGGTTCTCTGAACTATGTGAAGGATAACAAGAAAAAGAATTACAATCAAAATAGCAAAGGTTCCCCTTCAAAGGCGCATGGAAAATCTCACATGCAACATCAGCATCAGCAGAAGTCTTTTCCAGTGGACAAAGATACTTGCCTCCATTGTAAGAAGACTGGGCATTACAAGAAAGACTGTCCTGATTGGCTAAAGTCAATAATGGCAAAGAGAGGTAACAACATTGTTTCCTTTGTAAATGAATCCTTGTATACACAGTTTTCGAAATCTACTTGGTGGATTGACTCAGGTGCAACTGTTCATGTTGCAAATTCTTTACAGGGATTCCATTCGACGCGGACTACGCAAAGAAGCGAAAGATGCATTGAAGTTGCAAATGGAGTTCAAGCAGAAGTTGAAGCTGTCGGTGACATCTCCTTGGAGTTAGCTGATGGATTCAAGCTTCTACTTAGAGACGTTTTATATGTTCCTTCATGTCACAGAAACTTAATTAGTGTTTCCTGTTTGGACAAAGATTATTATGAATGTCACTTTGGACATGGCAAATGTGCCATATGGTTTAATAATACTCATGTGGGTGTTGCTTTCCTACACGATGAGCTTTATTTATTATCACTCCGTGAAAAAGTGTATTTTGTGTGCAATGTGAATGAGTATGTTTCCGCGTCGAATAAAGAACAAAAGAAAAGAAAGAGAACTGACGACTCATCGAAATTATGGCACTGTCGCTTGGGCCATATTTCTAGGGGGAGAATAGAAAGACTAGTCAAAAGTGAAATTCTTCCTCCGTTAGAGTTCTCAGACTTAGAACAATACATAGATTGCATTAAAGGAAAGTATGTAAAACAAATCAAAAAGGGTGCAATCCATAGCACAGGCACACTAGAAATCATTCACACTGACATTTGTGGACCATTTCCGGTGAAAAGTGTGGATGGATATGACTCGTTCATAACATTCACAGATGATTACTCTCGCTATGGCTATATTTATCCAATCAAAGAAAGATCTGAAACGTTGGATAAATTTAAGATATTCAAAGCTGAAGTTGAAAATCAGCATGATAAAAGAATAAAGATAGTAAGATCTGACCGTGGGGGGGAGTACTACGGTCGGCACACTCCATATGGCCAAGTCCCTGGACCTTTTGCAAAGTTCTTACAGGAGACTGGCATAGTAGCCCAGTATTCAATGTCGGGCGAGCCTTAGCAAAATGGAGTAGCTGAATGGCGTAACCGTACTCTGATGGATATGGTGCGCAGCATGATGAGTTACTCCACCTTGCCATTGGGATTATGGATGGAGGCGCTTAAAACCGCCATTCACATTCTCAATAGAGTACCAAGCAAGTCGGTGCCCAAAACACCGTACGAGCTATGGACAGGAAGAGTGCCCTCCCTACAACACTTCAGGGTGTGGGGGTGCCCCGCTGAGGCCAAAATGTTTAATCCAAATATTGCAAAGTTAGATCCAAAAACAGTGAGTTGCCACTTCATTGGCTATCCAGACAGATCAAAGGGTTTTTGTTTCTACTGTCCAGACAGATATACAAAGTTTGTAGAAACAAGACATGCAGTCTTCTTGGAGGACGAAATGATGAGGGGGGGCTTGGTAGCTCGGAAAATTGATCTTGAGGAGAAGAGGGTGCATGCACCTAATCCGATGATTCAGGAGCCATTTTTCTCACTACCAGCTGTAACTCCACCCATGACAACAATGGGAGTAGACCCGAAACCTGTCCGTCAGGAGCCGACTGACCCCGTTATTGAGCATGAAAGGGAGGTGCAGCAGCCAATTGTAGAAGATGTGCCGGAAGTTGAGGCACAGAATGTGCCAGAAACTGAGGCCCTTAGAAGATCTAATAGGACAAGAAGATCAGCTATTTCTACTGATTATAAAGTTTATAACATAGAAATGGTTCATATGGAAGGTGATCCCACTACATATGAAGAAGCCATTAGAAGTCCTCACTCATCAAAATGGCTACAAGCAATGGAAGATGAGATGAAATCGATGAGTTCCAAAGATGTTTGGGACTTAGAGGAAATTCCTAGGGGAGCCAAAACAGTAGGCTGCAAATGGGTCTACAAAACTAAGTATGACCCTAATGGGAATGTAGAAAAGTATAAAGCACGACTTGTGGCGAAAGGATTTACACAAAGAGAAGGGATAGATTACAATGAGACTTTTTCCCCAGTCTTATGTAAGGATTCCTTCAGAATCATAATGGCATTAGTTGCACATTTTTATTTAGAGTTACATCAAATGGATGTAAAGACGGCAGTTCTGAATGGTGATTTAAAGGAAAAGGTCTACATGAAACAACCCAAGGGTTTTATCATGGAAGGCAAGGAAAATATGGGATGCCGCCTGAAGAAATCCATTTATGGATTAAGGCAAGCCTCTAGACAGTGGTATCTAAAGTTTAATCAGACAATTAAAAGTTTTGGATTTAAAGAAAATATTGAGGATAACTGCATTTATGCAAGGTTGAAAAATGGGAAATATATTTTCCTAATCTTGTATGTGGATGATATCTTGCTTGCTAGCAGTGATGTTAGTCTACTACTAGAAACAAAGAAGTTCTTATCCTCAAATTTTGATATAACAGATCTTGGTGAAGCATCATATGTTTTGGGCATAGAAATTCAACGAGATAGGAACAATGGAGTCTTAGGACTATCGCAGAAAGCATATTTAGAAAAGGTTCTTCAAAAGTATAATATGCATGCGAGTAAAGCCACACCTGCTCCTATAGTCAAGGGCGATAGTTTTGGGAAATTCCAATGTCCCAAGAACCAGTACGAGATCGATCAAATGAAAGCAGTACCATATGCTTCGGTTGTTGGAAGCTTACAGTATGCACAAGTGTGCACTCGCCCTGACTTAGCTTTTATCACCGGGGTACTCGGTAGATATCAAGAGAATCCAGGCATAGAGCATTGGAAGATGGTAAAGAAAGCATTGCGTTATGCGCAAGGCACGAATGACTACATTCTAACATACAAGAGATGTGATTCCCTAAAGATAAGAGGGTATTCAGATGCAGATTTTGCGGGGGACAGAGATGATAGAAAATCCATGTCAGGATACGTATTCACTCTCGCTGGGGGAGCTATTTCGTGGAAAAGCTCCAAACAGTCAATAGTTGCATCATCCACGATGTATGCAGAATTCATAGCATGCTTCGAGGCCACGGGGCAGGCGATATGGCTAAAGAAATTTATACCCGACTTGAAAGTGGTAGATTGTATTCACAAACCACTAAAGATGTACTGTGACAACCAGCCCGCAATATTTTATGCTCACAACAACAAGTCGAGTAATGCTGCCAAAACAATAGAGATAAAGTATTATGTTGTGAAAGATAAAATCCAGGATCACACTATAAGTCTCGAGCATATAAGGACAAAGGATATGCTTGCGGATCCGCTTACGAAAGGCTTACCACCTAATGTGTTCAAGGAACACTTAGCCGGCATGGGTTTAAGGGAAAGCCTATGATTCCTGGATCATGAGAGGCCCAAAAGGAACAGAATTTGTTTCTAAACAAAACGTATGTTGTAGCTGTATGATTCTATCGGCAATTAAGCTGTGACGATGAAACATGCTCTATGTACCAATATGTGATGAAACAAATAAACTAGAAAGTATAAGGTTAAACGTAAAGTTGACATCAAGGGGGAGAATGTTAGGTTGATCTCCACCGAGTGGGCCCAACGGCCCACCGGGCCCTATGATCTGCGCCCTGATCGGGGGCGCCCAACCCATTATGGTTGGTGGGCCCCTGTCACGCAGTGCTATAAAGAGAGGTGGGGGCCGGCGGCACACAGTACGAGGTTCACCGTGTTGCCAGGCTCCCCACCGATACACCCGACCCGATCTAGGTCTCCCGCTGATAGTGACGGGAAGCACCACCGCCACCGCTGTCCACTCATCGTCACCACCACCACCTCACCTCTCTCTCTGTCCACTCACCGCCGCCACCGTCGCCCTCCACCATGGCCACCCCATCGGGCTCTTCAAGCCAAGGCGAAGGTGACACTACTCCTCTCCTCTCTCTGATCTCACTCTCTCAATCACATAGATCATCACAGATCAGAGGCAAATCACTGTTTATTCCTAGTCTACACGATCCAACAGTTCCATCACTTCCTCCCCAACCTTTTTTGATCTAGCGACAGAACATCCGTCAACATGGTGCTCTGCTAGGTTCCCCTGTAATCTTCATTACCCCCATTCATACATGATTCCTTCCACCACGGGATTACGTTGTGCTTATTTCCTCTCAATCACAAATTTGTACAGGTGTTGGTAATATTGGCTTATGCTCAATTGATTCGGGTGGGTCTTGGATACTGGTTGTCAAATTTTTATTTTATTTTGGGAATTCCTCAGTTCATATCTCCATGGCTACTAGAGCAGGTAATTACTTCACGTGCACTGCCAGAACATATCTTTTCATGTTTTACCATCCATGTTTTATATAGTGAATGATTGCTTAGATTACGTGTTTCTATGTTGGGCTACTTACTGCTGTGGGACAGATTACTTAGAACCTAATAGAAAACTTGCAAAAATTACTACCATGCTGTTCTAGAAGGGGGTGACGCATCAACATCTTCTGCTTCTATCCATACACGAGGAAAATAATTATGTGGTCAATTTCTTTGTCCACACACGAGGAAAGCCAAATAATTATGTGGCCAATGATTTTCTTAATTACATGGTGCAACATGCAAAGGAAATCGCTCGGCCCATATTCAGGACAACTGTGTGATGCCACTAGCTGGCTACAATTGTCTCTCAGCAAAGACAATACAAATGCTCTTATAGGTAGATTGGTTACTGTCGAGGGAATAAGCCTGACAATACAACCAGGGGTACGAATGGAGGGGCGAAGTCTAGCTACGGCTCAGGTGTTTCACTCGGATGTTTACGAGTTCAGGCCCCACTCAGAAGTGGTAAAGGCCCTACGTCTTGAGCCCGGAGGCTGGTTTTGCTTTTCTTATGGGGGAATAAAGGATTACAGGTGTCCGAACCTGGCAACGGTGCCAGGGGTGGCTTATATAGAGTGCGCCACCCCTGGCCGAGTGCCGTAATAAATGACAATTAAGGCGACGTTGTAGAAACTGCCGCTCTAATTAGAGCGTTACTGATAAGCTTCAATGCTCTGCCTCCGAGACTGTTGAGCTTCCGTTACCGAATGTCATGGGAGTCGTCCGAGTGTCTATGTGGGAGCGTCCAAGTGCTTCTGGAGACTCGTCCGAGTGCACTTTTGCTTCTTGAGCTTCAGTATCAATGAGGGTACATAGGTGGGCCCAGAAGTCAGCCCTGTGACCCTACCCATAGTACACAACCTCATCAGTAGCCCCCGAATCTGTGAGGTTTGAATGGCCGAGTGATCGACACTAGGGAGTGCCGATGACACATCGGAAGTGTTTCAGGAGACGACTTGTGCCATTTCCCACTCGGATCCATGCCTCAACGGATTCAGGATTAGCGTTCTTTGGCCGAATGTCCGAGCTTGCATACGTGTTGTATTCCTTGCAGTTGCAGTGCTTCCCTGGAGGAAAGTTCCGAGTGCTCCGTTACTCGGTCCGAATGTTTTGATATAACCAACCAGTCGTTTGGTTCGCCGTCGAATCGTCCGGCGATTCGGAGTGTCGAGCTCCTCTTCGCAAAGTACGGGAGGACTCTTGCGCGTTCGAACCAGTGGAAGGCACGCGCGAACGAGCAACAGAGCGGTTGAAACGCGGGATTTAGGGGTAGTGGGCACGACACCCCGAAAACCGCGCCACGACTTCCGCCACATGACCCTGAGAGCCTGAGCGGGGGATCCGCAGATCTCGCCCCGTCCGCGGATTGACGGTCAGAGATCTCGCCCGATCTTTGCTATAAAGGGCGGAGACATTGTGCTGAGGGGAATAGATCTCGCTTCCTCTTCTCCTCGACTCCTCCGACGCTAACTTCTCCACTCCACAGAGCATTCCGCCGCGAGTTGAGCCCGACCTCGCCGGAGATGAGCCGTATGGCGACCGCAAAATCCGAGCGGGTGAAGAGGGGCTCGCGCGGCTCTTCCTCAAGCGCTCGCACGCCAGCGGGGTGGACCCAAGGCGACTGGATGACGTCGCGGGTCACCAAGACCCGGCTGCTCGAGTTGGAAGACCAAGGGCTCTTGGCCAGAGGAAGCTGGAGGTTGCCGGAGGCGGGGGAGGACGATCCTTCGCCGCAGGGGAACGAGCGCGTGCTCCTGGTGACCCACCTCGAGCGAGGTTTTTCCCTTCCGCCTCATCCATTTTTCCGTCGTTTTCTCGATTTCTTCGATGCTCAACTCCACCACATTCCGCCCAATGCCATGGTGTATTTGGCTGCTTTCGTATCTCTGTGCAAAAATTTCCTGGGCTGCCACCCTCACTGGGGCCTGTTTAAGCACTTGTTCACCCGCCGAGTGATGACGGTGAAGAAGCCCACTCGGTCAAAAGATAAGACCAACGTGACCCAGCTCTGCGGGGGGTTAGGGATCCAGTTGCGAGGCAAGGGTTGTTTCCCAGCGATCACCTTTCCTGACTCGGTGAAAGGCTGGCAAGAGAATTGGTTTTATTGCCAAGATGTTCCAGTCGGAGATAACTAGCCGGGGCTCCCTTTGTACACGTCGAAACGCATTCGGTCGCTTCCCAAGCTGACTGTAACCAAAGCAGAGAAAACAGACGTGGACATCTTGGTGATTGCTCTGGTGGCCCTAGTGCAGAAGGGTGTTAATGGTCTGGATCTGCTTGAGGTCTTCTTTCAGAGGAGAATTCAGCCCTTGCAAGCAAGAGTCCATCCCATGTGGAAGTACTCGGGAACAGACGACATCACTTGGACACACCGCGAGGAACTTGACGCAGAGGCGGTTGAGGCCAAGATCAAGGCGATCACCACAGCGAGAGACAACCCCAGGGGGAGTAGGCAGGTGCCTCCATTCTCAGCAGGGAATCTGCCAAATGTGGTAACTTCCGAAGACTTGTTATCCGAATGATATTTTTGTGCCTGTCTTTGTAGCTTGACTTGTTCATTGTCCATTCGGCAGGCTTTCGTGGGCCTGGTTGGTGAGATTCCGATGGTGAACCGGAATCCGATTGACGTGGCGAGCGATACGGATATCGCGGAAGATTCCACCGGAGTGGGGGAAGAGGAAGAAGACGGCGACGATGAAGAAGAGGACGACGAAGAGGGCTTGAGCGAAAGCTGCGAGGAGGAGTCCTCGCAATCGGAGGGCCGAGTGCCCGAGTCCCGCTCCAAGTCACGCCATGACCCGGGAGTCGCTGGCGGTGGTCCGAAGCCGAGTGTCGTCAAGCCGACTGCCAATGTTCCCTCGACCCGTAGTTCGAAGCATGGTCGTGCGGAGCTGGTCTCGTCGCCCGAGAAGGCCGCGAAGCAAGCCAAGGTTGTGGCAGCCAAGCCCCGGAAGGTTGTTCTCATTCCGAAGATCAAGATGACTATCCCGGTTGCTTCAGCGTAAGAGTTTCATTCGAATGTTGCTGTTTGATCCCGTCCGAGTGTGTTTGAAAAAATCCGAATGTTTCTTTTATAGTGCCGATACTTCAACTACTTCGCCAGAACCTCCAACCCTGGAGAAGGAGCGAGCCAAAATAGATGCGGCGTCCTCGAAAGGTAAAAAATCGAGACTTTCCTTATACACGCTGTGATTTTGCTTCTTGCTCATTTCTGAATGATTTTTGAATGTTTGTAGCTCCGACTGACGTAATAGATGTCGATGTGGTCGACAAAGTTGATCCGCCTAATCCTTCTTCGAACATGGAGGGTGTCATGCCGGAGGCATCTCTTGCCGGTGCCTTGGTGACATCTCAGGGGACCAGCTCGGGCGCTGGGGTTGCACTCGGGACCGCCACATCGTCTCTTGCGTCGATTCCTCGTGAGACCAGCATCTTCTCGCTACACCATTTCCCAGATGACCAGACGGGAGCGAGCAAGGAAGCACTGATCCAGCTGGAGCTAATGTGCGATAAGTTGAAGACGGTGTATGACGCGAGCACGGCGCTGCGGAAGAACGTCCGAGTAAGTACTCTCGTAAGTGTATTTCCCCTTCGGTACCTTGGTTGGTTTGTCGATAGTTTCAATCCCGAATGGGTTTGCATCTGGGCACACCCACTGGGTGTTGACCTTCCAGTGGGGGCGCGCTGAGCGCACCCACTGGGTGTAGTCCCCGAGACTGCCGTCGACTGAAGCAGTCGGCAGTAGTCTAATATCGTAGAAATATCTTGAGCTTAAATTTTCCAGTGGGGGCACGCTGAGCGCACCCACTGGGTGTAGTCCCCGAGGCTGCCGTCGACTGTAGCAGTCGGCGGGAGTCTTACAGTTTTGAAGTCTGGCCGAATGATCTGAATATCATATCCGATTGACAAATCGCATGTCTTGTGTGACTGAAATTTTTCTCTTCACTTGTTGCTTGTAGTCTGTCTGTGAGCTCGGAAGCCACTACAATGCTCTGAAGGAGTAGGTGTTGGCCCTGTGCCTTGACCTAGAAGCTGAGAAAGCCAAGAGCGCCCGACTGGAGCAGGAGAAGAATGCGCTGGAAGGTATTGCTCTTCCTGTCCGACTGTTACAATTATTGTTTTTTCTCCCTGTCCGACTGAGTCCACTTCATCAGATCTTCGTGGAGAGAATCGTAATCTTGTCGAGAGGCTGAAGAATTATGTTTCTTTAGTAACCGTGAAGACGGCCCTCGAAAAGAAGGACACGGAGCTGGCGGCGGCTCAGAAGGAGGCCAGTCGGAAGGCCAAGGAGGCCGAGGAGAAGTTGAAGTCAATCGAGAAGCTAGAGGAAGAGAAGAAAACCCTTGAAGCCGCCGAGAATAAGTCCAAGGAGGAGCTCGCCGAATGGAAGACCAAGTTTGAACATATTACTGCCAAGAAGGCCGAGCTGGAACAGTTCGTCGACGAGTTCGGCGACACCGTGAGCGAAAAACTCAAAGGTAAGCTTTCCCGAATGACCCATGTATATTTTTGAATAACCGAATGAAGTTTGCTTGACTTCGATTCCTCTTTCTACTCGGCTGGATTCAGAATTCTGCTTCGGCATTACCGAGGAGACTGAGAAGATCGAGAAAGAGTTGGATCCGTCCCGAGAGCTGCTCAAGGATAGTGCGGCAATGGCCTTCCTCCGACTGGAAGAACGTGTCGACGAAGCAGCTTCGTTTATCAAGAGGCTTTGCCTTGGAATAGTGGACATCGAAAAAGAGCTCTTCACGGACGAAGAACCTTCCAAGGACCTGGAGTCCACACTGACCCGAGTGAAAGACGTCCCGCATCGAGTGAAGCTCTGGAAGAAGTCAGCAGCCCGAGCCGGAGCCGATATTGCTCTATCACTGGTACGGGTCCACTGCAAGGGAGTGGACGAGAAGAAACTGAAGTCCTTGGAGGTTGCCAATCGGAAGCATGCCAGGATTGAAGACTTCATGGAGATGTTCATGGAAGCGGCCACCCGAATCGCAGAAAGTCTTGACCTGGACACGTTCCTTGAAGCCGTGCCTAGCCCTGAGTGATCGCCGGGCTAAAAAAACTCCTTTAAATATTTGCCTCGGAATGCCGAGTAGTATCTGTAAGACTTTTAAATGAGCCTGAGGCTCCTATCGTCCGTACTTTCGCTTCGAGCGATGCAGTTCTAATCTGCTTTATATTTAACTTGATGTTTTTGAGTATTTCGTACTTCGAGAGATTTGCAGGATTTGCACTTGGCGAGAATCTTAACTTAAGTGACGTGGAGTCTCAGTTAAGTCCCCGAGTGTGGGCAAGGCCTTCACTCGAAGAGATTTGTCCTGTTTATCTTGACAACCGAATGCGGAGAATGTCACACTCGAGAAGTTTTCTAACTTTGGTGATGCGAAGTCACGGCTAAGCCCCCGAGTGTAGGCAAGACCTTCACTCGGAGTAGTTTGTTAACTTAGGCGACGCGGAGTCGCGGCTAAGCCCCCAAGTGTAGGCGAGACCTTCACTCGGAGTAGTTTGTTAACTTAGGCGACGCGGAGTCGCAGCTAAGTCCCTGAGCGTAGACGAGACCTTCGCTCGGAGTAGTTTGTTGACTAGATGAACAATGATGGTCCTGTTCATCTTGACAATCGAGCGTGGAGGTTGTCCCACTCAAAAAGTTTTTTAACTTAGGCGATGCGGAGTCACGGCTAAGCCCCCGAGTGTAGGCAAGACCTTCACTCGGAGTAGTTGGTTAACTTAAGCGACGCGGAGTCGCAGCTAAGCCCCCGAGTGTAGGCAAGACCTTCACTCGGAGTAGTTGGTTAACTTAGGCGATGCGGAGTCGCAGCTAAGCCCCCGAGTGTAGGCAAGACCTTCACTCGGAGTAGTTCGTCATCTAGTTGAACAATGATGGTCCTGTTCATATTGACAATCGAGCGTGGAGAATGTCCCACTCGAAAAGTTTTTTAACTTAGGCGATGCGGAGTCAAGGCTAAGCCCCCGAGTGTAGGCAAGACCTTCACTCGGAGTAGTTTGTTAACTGAGGCGATGCGGAGTCGCAGCTAAGCCCCCGAGTGTAGGCAAGACCTTCACTCGGAGTAGTTGTTTAACTTAGGCGATGCGGAGTCGCAGCTAAGCCCCCGAGTGTAGGCAAGACCTTCACTCGGAGTAGTTGGTTAACTTAGGCGACGCAGAGTCGCAGCTCAGCCCCCGAGTATAGGCAAGACCTTCACTCGGAGTAGTTTGTTAACTTAGGCGACGCGGAGTCGCAGCTAAGCCCCCGAGTGTAGGCAAGACCTTCACTCAGAGTAGTTGTTTAACTTAGGCGATGCGGAGTCACAGCTAAGCCCCCGAGTGTAGGCAAGACCTTCACTCGGAGTAGTTGTTTAACTTAGGCGACGCGGAGTCGCAGCTAAGCCCCCGAGTGTAGGCAAGACCTTCACTCGGAGTAGTTGTTTAACTTAGGCGACGCGGAGTCGCAGCTAAGCCCCCGAGTGTAGGCAAGACCTTCACTCGGAGTAGTTAGTTAACTTAGGCGACGCGGAGTCGCGGCTAAGACCCCGAGTGTAGGCAAGACCTTCACTCGGAGTAGTTTGTGAACTTAGGCAAAATCAGGTTTGCGACTAAGTGTTTTGTGTTATATACCTACTGGGGGTGATAGTCGAATTTCAACTAGATATAACGAAACAAAGCTTTATTCAACGAGAACACTCGGATTTATTATGAAAGTTTTAATTTACACTCGTCGCGTTCTAAGTGTAGAACTTGCGGAGGAGATCTGCGTTCCAAGTCCGAGGTTCTTCTACGTCATCTTTGATGTTGTACAATCGGTATGCTCCATTATGCAGGACTTTGGAGATAACAAACGGTCCTTGCCATGGAGGCGCCAACTTGTGGGGTCTCTGCTGATCCAATCGGAGGACGAGATCTCCAACTTGAAAAGCTCGGCCTCTGACTTGCCTGTCGTGATAGCGCCTCAGATCTTGTTGGTAGATCTTAGACCTTATGAGGGCCAGCTCCCTTTCTTCCTCTATGAGGTCGAGACCGTCTTGACGTGCTGCTTCGGCCTCGGCTTCATCATATTGTTCCACTCGGGGGGAATTGTATTGAAGGTCACACGGCAGCACGGCCTCTGACCCATAGACCATGAAGAAAGGGGTGCATTGTGTAGAGCGGTTTGGAGTCATCCGAATGCCCCATAAGACTGATGGCAGCTCTTCGACCCAGGCTCCAGCAGCATGGTTCAAATCTCTCATCAATCGGGGTTTCAACCCTTGGAGTATCATTCCGTTTGCTCGCTCCGCTTGTCCATTTGACTACGAGTGAGCCACGGAGGCATAATTAACCCGAGTGCCTTGTGAGTAGCAAAACTCACGGAATTCGTCCGCGTCGAAATTCTTCCCGTTATTTGTGATGATATCGTGCGGCACACCCAATCTGTAGATAATCTGCCGAATGAAGCTGATGGCAGTGCCTGCATCCAGACTCTCGATGGGTTTAGCTTCAATCCACTTAGTGAATTTGTCAACAGCTACGAGCAGGTGGGTGAACCCACTCGTCCCTGTCCGCAGAGGTCCGACCATGTCAAGGCCCCACACAGTGAATTGCCAAGTGAGCGGAATTGACTTCAGCGCGGAGGCAGGTTTGTGAGACTTGTTCTTGTAGAACTGGCATCCGACACACTTATCAACCAACTCCTTGGCAGCTTCATTCGCTCGGGGCCAATAAAAACCAGCTCGGAATGCTTTGGCGACCAGTGTCCGAGAGGATGCGTGATGGCCACAAGTTCCCGAGTGGATATCATGCAGGATCTGGAGTCCATCCTCGGGGGAAATGCATTTCTGAGTAACTCCCATCATGCTTTTCTTGTACAATCAATCTCCCAAGACTTCAAATGACTTAGATCGACGGACGATCTGGCAAGCTTCTTCTTCATCTTCAGGGAGTTCTTGTCGGAGCAAATATGCTAAGTAAGGTTGAGTCCACTCGGAAGTGATCACTAGCATTTCCTGGACAAGGTCAACCACAGCTGGGACATCAACCTCAGTCGGATTTGAAGGACCGACTGTTTGTGGGGGCTCCTCTGTGAAAGGATCTTCTACAATTGTAGGGGCACGCAGATGTTCGAGGAATGTATCCTTTGGAATTGCCCGCCGAGTGGATCCGATTTTTGCCAGGTCGTCTGATGCTTGATTCTTTGCACGGGGAATATGATGCAGCTCCAAACCTTCCAAACTTTTCTCCAACTTTCTAACTGCGTTGCAGTAACCTGCCATGGCTGGACTATGAATATCCCATTCTTTCATCACTTGATTGACAATGAGGTCGGAGTCTCCATAAACCATTAAGCGACGGACGCCGAGTGAAAAGGCCATTCGGAGTCCATATAGGAGAGCTTCGTACTTGGCCTCATTGTTTGATGAATCAAAATGGATTTGGAGGATGTAGTTCAACCGGTCTCCCTTGGGGGAAACGAGGACAACGCCGGCCCCTGAACCATTGAGCATCTTTGACCCGTCGAAGAACATGGTCCAATGTTCGGAGACACTCGGGGTCGGTTGCTCTTGTTCAATCCACTCGGCCATAAAATCGACCAATGCCTGAGATTTAATTGCTTTCTTGGCCTCAAACTTGATCTCTAGCGGAAGGAGCTCAATTGCCCATTTCGCCACTCGGCCAGCAGCGTCTCGGTTATGTAAGATCTCCGACAAGGGAGAATTGCTGACAACCGTCACCGAGTGGTCTTGAAAGTAATGAATCACCTTCTTCGCAGTTAAGTAGATGCCATAAACCAACTTTTGGTAATGTGGATACCTCTGCTTGGAAGGAGTCAAGACTTCTGAAATGTAATAAATTGGTCTTTGGACTTTGAACATTTTGCCTGGCTCCTCTCGCTCGACTGCCAGGACGGTGATCACCACTTGATTAGTGGCTGCAATTTACAAGAGTAGCGGTTCCCGACTACCCGGAGCAGCTAACACCGGCTTGGTGGAAAGCAACGCCTTGAGCTCTTCAAATGCTGCTTGTGCTTCAGGAGTCCACTCGAATCTGTCAGATTTCTTCATCAATCGGTAAAGCGGGAGAGCTTTTTCACCGAGTCTTGAGATGAATCGGCTCAGAGCCGCAAGGCAACCCGTCAACCTTTGTACATCATGTAGGCGCTCTGGCTGCTTCATTCGGACTATAGCTCCGATCTTGTCGGGGTTAGCATCGATCCCTCGTTTGGAAACGAGGAAACCGAGTAGCTTTCCAGCAGGTACTCCGAATGTGCACTTGGCCGGATTCTGCCAGGAGGTCGGAACCTTTCCTGGACTTGACCACAATATCATCCATGTAAGCCTTTATGTTCCGACTGATCTGTTTCTGCAGGCATTTCTAAATCATTCGCTGGAACGTAGCACCGGCATTCTTCAAACCAAAAGGCATCATGATGTAGCAAAAACACCCGAATGGGGTGATGAATCTGTCTTTATTTCATCAGGACCATACATTCGGATCTGGTGGTACCCGGAGTACGCATCCAGGAACGACAGGCGTTCGCATCCGGCAGTAGAGTCTACTATTTGGTCTATTCGAGGCAAAGGAAAATGATCCTTCGGACATGCCCGATTGAGGTGCTTGAAGTCAATACACATACGGAGTGATTTATCCTTCTTGGGCACCAAGATGACATTCGCGAGCCACTCGGAGTGGTATACTTCACGAATGAACTCAGCAGCTAGGAGCCGAGCTATTTCTTCGCCAATCGCATTGCGCTTCTCCACGGAGGATCGACACAAGTACTCTTTGACCGGCTTGACCTTGGGGTCGGTTCGCAGTCGGTGCTCAGCCAGCTCCCTGGGAACGCCGGGCATGTCAGACGGCTTCCATGCGAAGATGTCCCAGTTCTCACAAAGGAACTGGATGAGCTCGGCTTCCTATTTTTCTCTGAGTGAAGTGGATATATTCGTCGGTGCAGCACTCGGATCGATCGGGTGAACATGGACTTGCTTGGTCTCGCCGGCCGATTGAAAGGCCGACTCGGAAGCGGGCCGTTTCGACCGAAGCAAATCAGCGGCGTCTACTTCCTTCTTGTACCCCTCGAGTTCTGCCGCCAACACTTGTTCATTGGCAATCTTGGAACCCTGCTGGAGGCATTCCTCGGCCACGGCTCGGTCGCCAGTCACAGTGATCACGCCATTTGGCCCTGGCATCTTTAGCTTAAGGTAAACATAACATGGTCTGGCCATGAAACACGCATAAGCAGGCCTGCCCAAGATCGCGTGATAGGCGCTGCGAAAATCCATGACTTCAAAAGTCAACCGTTCCTTCCAGAAGTTCTTCTCATTTTTCCCGAATACCACGTCCAGAGAGATCTGGCCGAGTGATTCCGCCTTCTTCCCAGGGACTATTCCATGAAAATGCATGTTGCTCTTGCTCAATCGGGACATCGGGATGCCCATGGCTTTGAGTATGTAGGCATAAATAATGTTGAGCCCGATGCCTCCGTCCATAAGAACCTTGCGCAGTCAGACACCGTTCACGACTGGATCGACGACCAACGCCTGCCTCCCAGGGGTGGCTATGTGGGGCGGATGATCGGAATGGTCAAACGTAATCGGAGTCTCTGCCTAGCTGAGGCGTTTGGAAGCAGTCGGAACTACCATGTTAACCTCCCGATTGACAACCTTCAACTTTCTCTTGCTTTCGACGTCCACAAAAATCATATTCAAGACCTTGTCGACCGGGGGGAACCCTGGGGTTTGTTCTTCCTCATCGTCAGCATCTTCTTTGTCCTCTGCAGACCACTTGCCCATAGCCTGCTTGAGCAGGCGACATTCCCGAGCGGTGTGCTTAGGGAGCACAACGTTGCCCTCTTCATCTGTCTTGGTATGGACTTGGCAAGGCTGATCGAGTATGTCAAGCTTGGAGTCGGAATTCTTCCTAGGAACCCACTCTTTCTTCTTCTTCGGCTTCGGCTTGCCTTGGCCCTGTCCGGAGACGGACACAACCTCTGCCTTCGCGGGAGCCTCAGCCTTGCGCTTCTGCTGCTCCTGCTGCTTTTTTCCTGTGTTACCCCCCGATTGAGGGGCATCACCGGTACGTCCTTTGCCGCTGCGGAGGCGGTCTTCTTCTTCGCCATTGGCGTACTTGTTCGCTATTTCCATGGCCCGACTGAGGGATAAATCCCCAGCTCGCCCAAACTTGAGAATCAGCTCTCGATACCGAGTGCCTGCCTTGAAGTGGCATGCCGTAGCTAGACTTCGCCCCTCCATTAATTTTGATTCGAAGTGGCATGCCCGGATGTAGACATGGTTTTGCAATCTCAAAATAGTTTGCATACGCCCCACAATAATATCTTTTTGTGGCCCTTACAGAACAATAGAAAAGATATCAACTAACAGCTTTCATGGTTATGTACAACATCGAAATACTTAGTTACCTATGTTTACTTAATGCAAGAGTTCATCTTATGGCATCTGAACTGTAATTTGGGTTACTTTAATTTGGCCTGGTTTGCACAAGTTGCTACTCTACTTTATATGTGGCATGCCATACTAGGCTATTACTACTCTGTATTATCCAAATTTTGGCGCTGGGCTACCTTCCGAGTGTTTGGATCTCGTGTAAGATTAGTTCGCTGAAGACAGAACTAAATTATGTTAGTTCAAAGTAGTAAAATGATTTTTCAATATTCATATTATCTAAATTTTTATAGAATATCATGTCATCTTTGGGGCCCTTCTATGAGAATTCATATTATTTCATCGCTAAAAGAGACGGGCGCGGCAACGCGCGCCAATCATGATCTAGTGTTGATGTTATAGGAGGATGAAGGAGAGAACATTGAGCATGCTGGCCTTGCAACGACCATACTGGCCTTGCAACGTTCACGCAGGGAGCCACCATGAGTTGTTCCAGATAAGGGTGAGACCGTGCGTAAGAATATCAATTTAAATTGTACTGATAGTGATACTGATTGAGTAAATAATACCATGCTGATTTTATTTATTTATTGCATGAAAAGTATTGCAATGTTCGTTTATAGCTATACAAGTATATTCTGTGTTATCTTCTTTTTAGCTATGTATCAACAATAATGATGATTTGATTGGGACAAACATAACACCGTTGCCCACCTCTAGAGCTGACCAACCCTTCCCCCTTCGCATGAATGACTTTTTTGCTCACGCTTCTGACCAATTCTAATTCCGTGTGATTAGTTTATAAAGTTCAAAACATTCACTTGCGTTGGCATGGTCCAGTGACAGGTTTACTGTGGCGTGTCGGCATCATCACATTGAGATTGATCATGTTCGCATGCGTTGTGATTAGGTGAACAACGTGGTCACTGTCGACAAGAGAGGGAAAGAGGATAAGCGGCGACATGGCAAGATGCCGTGTTGAAATAGAGAACGTGGGTTGGGCTGTTTTCGCTCATGCTTACTGATTTACGGCATGAAAATATCTTTTCATCTCCCGTTGCAACGCACGGGCATGTTTGCTAGTAACTACTAAAATATTATAAGCGGGCGACCGCTATGTCTGAAATTTTTAGCAGTTGGGGCACTTCTCGGAAGAAATCTTCCTCTCACCCCGCCCCCGCCACTCTTCCTCGGTCGCCCTCATCCACATATGCACTGGTCATCGCAACCCTAGTGCCCCCAGCGGCAACACCGCTTGCACCACCGCCCCTGACCCCCCAGCCCCTCTTCGCATCGATCGCCGCCGCCCACCGCCACCTGCATGAGCAGATCTAGCCACCAAAATTTGTCGCCGCCACCGAACCGATGAGGAGGGCCACCACCTGATTGGTGTTGCATCCGAATACGGGACGCGCAGAGGGCCCAATCACCCCTGGCCCCCGCAGCCCCGTGCTCAAGGACAATGTATCAGCTGCCGCATCTATTGCCAACGTATCAAGTGCCCTGGGGCACTACTAGGGAAAAGCCTAGAAGTAGCGCGGGTATTATGTATAGCAGTAGCGCGGGAACCCGCGCTACTGATACGGCGCTACAGCTAACCTGTATCAGTAGCGCGGGTTATCCCGCGCTACTGCTATACATGCGTAGCAGCAGCGAGCTCCAGAACAGCGCGCTGCTGCTAATATCTGTAGCGCCTTGTAGTAGACCGCGCTACTGGTAATGGCACGCTGCTGTTAACTTTACTCCACGCGCTACTGCTAACTTTATTAGTTTCTGATTTTTTTTCTGCATATTTGTTTTGTATTTGAACAGGCTTTATACAAGAATCTTTAGCACATACAAATGTCATCATCATACACATAGAAATGGCTGCGAGACCACGAATGTAATCATAGCATATACATACAGATAGTCTCATCAAATCATGTCATCATCATAATCATCATCCAACACAAAGTGGTCTCTCGTCATCATCTCGAAAATAGCGATACAAGTCTCGAATACTTGCAACTACATCGTCATCCATCTAAACAATGATATACGCGAGAAGAGCTATCACTATGAGTGAGAGCGAAACTATGTAGTACATGAGGCGGCGGTTATTAGCCCTCTCTCGCGCTAGCGTGAGCCTCATGTAACTAGCTTCTGCTTCTTGTCTGCTTTTGAAGCCTTTATGGCTGGCGCCCGAGACCCCCTCCACTTGCGCCTGACACTCGGACCACTCGTCGTATCCTCTGCTTCTTCTGCTTCTTCTTTTCGTTAGAGGCATCGGCGCCGGTACCTTCCCCGCCGGTATCTTCCCCGCCGGTACCTTCCCCGCCGGTCTCGGCGCCGCCATCGGTGCCGGCGCCGTCGGTGTCGATGTCGGCGTCATTATCATCATCTAGGCCGACCTGCAAACCTTGACTGTGCTTAGCAGACAAAAAGTCGAGGTACTGTTGTTCACCCTCATAATCCATCTCGTCTGCATCTTGGTCAGAAGGCCCGGTTTCTTCGTTGTTCGACATGTTTCCTATGATTAAGTCTCCTCGTTTAATTCTAAAAATATAAAAAAATGAGAAATGACATAAAAAAAGATCTATGTTTGCCGGAATGCCGTTTCCCAGCAAATCCCGGCACTCGATATGCCTACTTTCTAGCACAAGTCATGCCAAAATTCACGGAAAATTTCGGCATGACCTTTGCTAAAAAAGTGGACATATCGAGCGCCTGAAATTCACCGGAACGGAAATGAATCAACATTCCAGCGAAACATAGGCCACTCGAATCATTTATCCTGCACATAATCATCATTTTTCAAATATAACATGTCCAAAACATCACATGTCCAAATATGACATGTCCAAATTCCAAATATGACATGTCCAAATCACATGTCCACATATCACATGTCCACTTCAAATTTGCATATAAAAGGAAGAAAAGTATAGAACTTGAAGAAAAATGCAAGAAGTCATTTTTCTTCACAATATTTGAAACTAAATCCAGCCTACCTAAATTTGAAACTAAAAAATAGCATCAGTTGCTTTAACTAATCTGTCCACTTCAAATTCTGTTTTTTTAAATAGCAACAGTTGCTTTAACTAATCTGTCCTAGGTTTCATACTAATTCTAATTAACTAACTAGCACTACAAAATTTAAATAGCAACAATTGCTTAAACTAAAAAATGCAAGAAACCTATATAATCAATTCTGTTTTTTCTTTTAACTACACCTAAAACACGTAACCCTAAATTTCTGTCCTAATTTGATGAAGAACCTAATTAACCTACTGCCCTAACTAACTAGGGTTCATAATATAGCCAAATTAACCTACTAGTTTGATAACTAGGGTTCATAACTAAATAGATAACCTAATTAACCTACTGCCCTAACTAAAACCTAAGTAAATTAACAGAAGAACCCTAGCTAGCAGAGAGAGGAGGAGCGGTGGGGGGCTTACAGAGGGTGTAGGGGCGAGGAGGCAGGCCCGACGACGGCCGAGGTTGGGAGGGGAGGAAGCAGAGGAGGGAGGCGTGGCGCGCCGGGGCCGGGGTCGGGGGCGAGGGCGAGGTCGCCGGGGTCAGGGGGTCGGGGGCGAGCGCCGGGGTCGGGGGCGAGGGCGAGGTCGCCGGGGTCGGGGGGTCGGGGGCGAGTGCCCGGGTCGGGGGCGAGCACAGGGGCGCGGCGAGGTCGAGGGCGAGGGCACAGGCTCCGGCAGCGACGAGGGGGGGAGAAGAGAGAGTGGGGATTTCGGGGGAAGAAGTAGAGGCGGGAAGCCGATTTGGGGGTTTAGCAGCAGCGCTGGGAGAAAAACGCGCTGCTGCTAATAATATAGCAGTAGCGCTTCTTTGTCACACGCGCTACTGCTAAGCGGGGCCCGCCATGTGGCCAGTTTCAGAATTAGCAGTAGCGACATGAAAAGAAAGCGCGCTACTACTATCACGTTAGCAGTAGCGCGGTTATTTTAAGCGCGCTACTGCTAAACCTAGCGTGGCGGGAACGGTCGGTCAATTTTAGTAGCAGCGCGGTTCTACCGAGCCGCGCTGCTGCTAAGTTTATAGCAGTAGCGCCTGTATTAAGACCGCGCTACTGCTAAGTAGCAGTAGCGCTCTGTCCTGTCCCGCGCTGCTGATAAGATTCTGTGTATAAGGTTTTCCCTAGTAGTGGGGGACTTGGGTGTCTGAAATTCACCGTCTCGTGCCGACTCTAACAGTCGTCTCATGCCCCCGTCAAGCGTTTTGCTGACATGGCCCTGACATGTGGGGGCGCCTATTGGCCAGACATGTCATAACCCTATTTTAAAACCCTGTACGGTCACTACCTAAAATTCTTAGGTTTTAGGAAAAATTTAACGTTTGACTGGTAGTTTTTAGGACACAATAAAAAAGGGGTAGTTTTCTGGGACACGAACCTCAAAAGTGGTAGTTTTTTCAATTACTCGGGTCAACGCAACATTTTGCATTGTAGGAATATATGTTTAGCAAGAGAATATGACAAACAGCAAACCTGATTCATCGTGAAAAATTGGACATTTGCCTCCTTGGGCCTACACATAACAACAACAACAAAATCAATGATGAAACAACTATTGAGCTTGATCAATTTAGCCATGAATAAGAAAAAGATGGAAATCTTACAGAGGTATATCAGAAGTAAATGAAAGGGTTATAGCTTTTGTGGTGTTGCCCATGAATGGGCATCTAACTTATTATCACCGAAAATAGTTATTTGAGGATGATGAATCATCAAGCTCGGGGGCATGAAAACCTAGCAGAAAGGAGGATGGCAGGCGTGCTCTGTACCGACAAGGAGGCCTTGACAATGTCGTAATTGATGGGAAAGAGGATTCCGGTCATGGTGTGGTGCCAAATTACATGAATTTGTTGAGGCTGCTATTACCAATTTTGCAATCAAAGGGGTAGGTGCTCAAGAATGCTGCTACAAATTATGAACTAAGTTGGCTAGATTAGAATAGCATCACCCAGACATTCCTTGTCAACCAAATCCTCCGGAAAATAGAGCCAAGAACCGTCACATACTTACGTAATTCTTGCTCCCAATTCTCCCAATACAAAGCATGCAAGCAATCCTCACAGGATGTATGATTAGCTGACAAGTGTACTCTCAACACTGAAACAGGCAATCAAGCAACACGTGGTCCATCGTCTCAGGGTAGCACGATTCACAACTGAAGAGAATTGCGCGTGACTGTTCGGTGCGATTTGGGGCGCTCAGGGATGTCCTTTCCGGTGTCGCTGGAGCTGAAAGAACCATCCTCCTGAGCCCCGGCGGCGGGATGGCAGCTAGACGTCGACGACCGCCGGGTCGATGAGCCCCGGCTGCGGGACACCGGCGAGCTGCTGGTTGGCTTCTTGGACGACGGCGTCAGGCAGGTTGGCGATGAGCGGCAGGATGGCGACCTGCGGGACAGCGGCCAGCTGCTGGTTGTCGCCTTGGAGGACGGCGACCGGCAGGTTGGCGTCGAGCGGTGGGTTAACTCCCTGCGGGACAGCGGCCTGCTCCTGGTTGTTGCCTTGGAGGACGGCGCCCGGCAGGTTGGCGACGAGCGGCGGGATGGCGACCTCCGGGACAGCGGCCTGCTCCTGGTTGTCGCCTTGGAGCACGGCGCCCGGCAGGTTGGCGACGAGCGACGGGATGGCGACCTCCGGGACAGCGGCCGGCTGCTGGTCAACGCCTTGCGGGACGGCGCCCGGCAGGTTGGCGACGAGCGGCAGGTGGGCGCCCTGTGGGACAGCGGCCAGCTGCTGGTTAGCGACTTGCGGGACGGCGGCCGGCACGTTGTGCACGAGAGGCAGGTTGGCGCCCTGCGGAACACCTGCCAGCTGCTGGTTAGGCCCCTGCGGTACTTCGAGGAACTGCTGCTCGAGGAGCGGATCGTCCGGAGCCCCTCCCGCTGCCGGTACATGGATGACATGCTGGTGGGGGGGCGGATTGTCCAGAGCCCCTCCAGCTGCCGGGTTGCTTGGCCACTTCTTGAGGACATAGAGGAAAATGAGGGAGCAGATGATCCCTACCGCATTTTGCCCCTGCCCAAACGTAACATACGTTGCGTCAGTTTCGACAGATAGCAATGTCTACGTACACTACCAAGTACCAACGCCAATCAATAGACTTACCACCGCGTGAAAATCTGGGTTCGGCACTATACCGAGGACAAGCCAAACCACCGAGTACAAGAGGCTAACTGACGATGAGAGCCAGTCCGGCAAGTTCTCGACATACCTCTCCATCTGCGATGCAACAACATAGTCCACAGTTAGCCAATTACTAACAGATATCAATGTTACTTAGGATCAGGCCATTATTCATTCATACAGTTAAATTGGGCGTGTATAGCTAAGAGACAATACGTAGAAGAAATGAGTCGAGAGATGACATTACCACGAAAAAGGCAAGGGCGAGCGGAACGCATGTGGCGGCGAGTGCCACCAGGGTGCACATCCACTGGATAGCATCCGTGGACTCCGTCGCAACCCCAACGCCCGTGACCAAGCCGAGGTAGACAACGGCCGCCGACGTGACCCAGGTTGACAGCGTGGTCCGCCGATGGTCGTCGTCGGCCAAGTACAGGAACAGTAGGAGGTACACCAAGTAGAAGAACGCACCAAGTCCATTGATCCACACCGAGTCATTGGGGTGCCAGTCGTTGTTCATCAAGCTCAAGTACAAAGAGCAAGTGTAACTCAGCAACGAAAGCACGAACGGCTCCCCTCGCGTACCTCTCCCCACCGCCTGCATCTGGAACGCCCCTATGAACGTGTTCAGCCTGTAGAGATTGAGCGACGCGTATGAGATTGATTCAGGGAGCAATTATTTGGCGTTTAATACGCCTGAAGTGTTGTTGGCTCTAAGCTGTGACCCATTGGAATGGTTCACTCGCTTCGACCGTTAACGTTGCTCGCTCCGTAGATGTTTCACTTGCTCGCTCGCAGAAAACCGAGTAAAAACCAGCCAAAAAGCACAGAAATAAAGAACAAAGAAATACCGGCGAGGAAAACCATGGTGGAAAAATACGTGTTAGTTTTTTTTTTTTTTTTTGAGAAAAAAAAACGTGTTAGTTGGACCAGCGGAAACAGGCGTGCGCGTGCACTCTGTCGAAGCGGGGCAGCCTGTCGTAGGAGGCCCAATGCCCATGCAGGGGCGGCAATGGTGGCTACAGAGATGGGCTGCTAAAGCCCATGCAGCGTCCAGGACTTGGTGGTCCAGGAGCATGCTTTTGCTCACGGCAGCGGCAGAACGGTGTCTCAAAAAAAAGCGGCAGAACGGTGTCATGCCACACGCAGGAAGCACACGATTTTTTTTTTGTGAAAAAGGAAGACAATCTGCACTATGGGACACTTGTATCATATGCCTTGTATATAATGTGTGGGTAAAATAGACTGTAAACTATGTCAACATAATAACACACATAATAACACATGTGTGTAGGGGGGACCGGCGGCATGTGTCGACATGACCGGTGTGCGGTATTATAGCGCTATCAACAAGGAGGAGAACACATAGTCATGCCGGGGATTAGTCGATGTTAGGTGAACCTCACTAACAAATCTTGGTATCGTGCCTCGTATAATTGGTAGGTCCTCATATGATCGACTATGCACATCGGATTATTCTAATAATTTGACCTTGAACAAACATAGTATACGGAGTAAAACTAATAGAGCAAGTATGATAAGTCCTATTTTACAGCAAAAGTAGTATGATAAATCCAACAATTCTAATTAAATAGTACTTTAGACGTTGATTATTTTTGTATCTTCATCAAACTCATAATTAAGTTTAGCTTATGTTAAAATAGAACTTGTGCCAGCTTCAAACCGACAGAATAACACTGTAGCAACAAGTAAAGCGGATTTGTTAATGTTACGTACACTGGCCAGAACGTGACAGCGCCCGCAGTAAGATATCCTGTAGCGAAATGGAGGCACGCACACTCGGTAAGTATATCTCATCCAACTTGACCCAACAGATGGAACTATCCAAATGCAATTTAATAGCTTACCGAGCAGAACCAAGAAAAGCCTCGGCCAAGAGAGACTTGCCAGCCATGCCCACCCAGACTGGAAAATAAACCGGGATTAGAACAAGCACCAGAAAAAAAAATAACATGGCGGATGCCAAGCCTGCAAAGATAACAAAATTGTGCAAACGGCAAACTATTGGTGTTGACTTTGTACATAACACATATACAAGCTTATTGCACAAAACATCATATATTAGTGCAATTTGTTGCAATTAGGTATAATCCTTAACAAGTGAGCCACATCAGTCGGCCAACTAAATTATCAAATCTCCAAAGCACTGGCGCAATAGAGCTGATTTTTTCTCCAGGATATTATTGTGTACATGTACGATCTACTGATTCCCACATTCGCTAAAATGTAAAGGTTTAACTGAGAAATTGAACGAGCTAAGTAAAATTGCCACGGTGATGTGGTAGGTTTTTTCTTTGCAACACATGCACTTAGAAGCGAGACCCTCCCATCAGAAATCATAAATCAACGTACCTAAACAATGTATTGATTAGACCTACCCCCTCCATTCCGAATTATAAGATGCTCAAACTTTTTTTTAATCGAATGTATATATAGACGCATTTCGGTGTGTTTGTTCACTCATTACAATCGGTATGTAGTTCGAATTCAAATACCCAAAACATCTTATAATTCGGAATGCAGATAGTATATGCAGAGAATTACGGCAGTATGTGATAGGTATTACGGTCAAAATCATCCCTCTCTCCGTATACACACACAGTGACATACCAATACCAATGGGTCCTCGGCAGGTGGACACCAAATCCCCATCCCCATCGGCGTCATGGACGAGGCGTACGTGGCCTTCTGCCAAAGCAGAGGAGCAGAAAAACATCAGCCCGCGGATGCAAAACGACATGCCCGAGATCCCGAGCGAGCAGATCATTTAGAAATCGAGAGAAACAGAAGAGAATAAGGAGAGAGACTACGGCGCCTCCGGTGACTACTCATCCGAGCAAAAAAGAAAACAACACGGGGAAACGCTGGATCGCGCGCGAGCGGGCAAAGCAAGCAGAATAGAAGCGTGGCCGCCGGCGATGCATTCAGGTGCAACGCGTACCTCGATTGCGACGGCGCAGGTGAGGTGGGCGGCGCTGCCGCGGGCCGGGACGGAGTGGGAATGGCCTGGTGGGGGCTGGGAAGGGATGGATGGGGTGGATTTGGTGCGGGTTTAGGCTGTAGAGAGAGGGGTTAATGGCAGGCTGGGGCGTGCTGCGTGTGCAGAGAGATGCGGTGGTGAAGGTTAATACTGAGTGTGTGTGATTAGAGGGAGGGAGGGAGGGGCGTGGCGCTCCGCTCCGGTGCGTGAGACGCCGCAGCGCGTGGTGCATTGCTGTGTTGAGAAGGGGTTTAGTTTGTGAAGGAAGAGAGAGAGAGAGAGAGTGGTAATAATTAGGAGAGAAAGGTGCATGCATGTGTTACGTAGGTGTGTGGGGTAGGTGCGTGCGCTCGATGACGTCATGCAGGGGTTCAGCGCCAGCTAATCCCGACTGGTTTAGAACATCTATAACCCGACCCCTCGTACTCGTCTTAAATGTTCGGACAGACTCTCCGGTCACGAAAGTTTAATCCAGCCAAACGCCTTAAACGGGTCTCAAACGTCCGGACTGACCGGCACCTTCATATCCTGCCCAAATATGGGGTGGATATGAGGCTTCCAGGCACGCCCGTCACGTCGGCCTAACGATGGGGTCCCACGCGAACTCGACCGAAAACCCGACGGTCTGACGAATGCCTTGTCCATCGCCGCGGTGTGAACGCCGCGTGGAGTTGCTCCAGCTCGCCGTCTGAGGCCCAATCCGGCTATGTAAGCCGGTCGGAGTCCCCTAGCCCTAGCACATCCACCTCCTCCCTCTCTGCGCCGCCATCCGAGCCCGTCCACCTCCTCTCCCACGCTCTCCAGCATTGATATGGTCCGACGTAAGATCACGACCTACGCGATGCTCACGCCGAAGCGCCGGATGCAGATCGAGGCGGAGATCCAGACTAGGCGCGTTGCATGCATCGTTGCGGGTCTGCCTCCGGACTTGTTGGAGCCGAAGGAGGAGGAGGAGCAGCCGGAGGAGGAGGAGGGAGAGCAGCTGCTGAAGCCGATGGAGGTGGCGGATCCGAAGGAGGATGAGCCTGCTGCTCCAGGGTTCAACATGGTGAAGGCGGATGCGGAGTTCACCGTCGCCCAAGCTGAGGAGATGAGGAGCAGCAGGCCATCCTCGAGTCCATCCAGGATGAGACAGAGGTGGGGGCTAACCGGGAGCTCATCCGACAGAAGCAGGCGGAGGCCGACGAGCTCGACGCGGAGATAGCGGCGGAAGAGGCCGGAGCAGAGCGGCCGGAGGCGTCGGAGGGGGCGAAGCTGCAGCTGTCGCGCATGTATCCGCCGGAGGGCACAGAGATAGTCGACATCTTCGATGAAGAGTAGCTACGTAGTACGTGGTTTTTTCATTTTGCATGCTTTTGTATGGATATAAGAATCTAATATGAGATGTCCGGATGTAGTGTTGCTAATTTAAGGCGTGCCCGGTCAATTTCCACGGACGCGCACAGACGCATCCGCAGACGTTTGAGGGGTCATATTTGCCATCTATGGCTTTAGATGCTCTTACCCTGCCATGCATGCAGTACTAGTCCTAACCGTGTGATTGCTAGTATAATTTAGAATTAAGTTGATGCCAGAGAGTCTCCAACAAATGATGATGAAAATTTTACGGCCATGCCAAAAAGACCGCCGTTTAGAACAATTTTAACAAAAAGAACCACTAGTATCTGCCCAAAACCAAAAAGAGTGAACTTTCACCGTCACTGCACCGCCTCACCCTGTGTCTGCGTTGGCCGATTTCGGTCATTCCCTGCTGGCGGCACCACTCCGTCGGTCACCGTGAACCATGCCACCACCTTGCCCCTCGGTGACCTCCGTAGCGGCCGCCCCGACCATGATGAGCTTCCAAACTAGTCGCCCCGTCTCGCGGATATCCCTGAGTTCCCGATGTCGTCCCCCGAGCTCCTGCCACCGTTCCCACACTTCCTCACCGTTGGATTCCACCATCTCCACTGAGCTCCTCTCTGCCGTCGGATCCGCCTCTTGACGTCAAGAAAGAAGAAGAGTAAACTTACATGATAATTGTACAGATTGAAAAAAGAAATGAAGGTGAGGCCACAATCAGATGGGTCGATGGTCTCTCCGACCTCAACTTATGCCATGCATTTTGATGGACCGATACGTCATGTCGATGACTTGTTGATCCATAGCTCCAAATCCTTCCCAAAGCCAATCATTTACATGACTTGCCATTAGATGTTGTTAATGTGTTGTCCATGAGGGGTTTTGCTTGCAAACCCCCTTTTCCCCTCTGCTTGTAGGAGCCCAACACATCACTCTGGACTGCCCTTTTGTACGCCAAGGTTGTGTGGTCAAAGGGCTACTTGAAAGCTTGGACAACCTTTCAATGCCATACCTCTAAAACATTATCTACTAGTGGTGACCTATTGGCGTATGCAACCGAGGGCCTAAACAAGGAGAAGTCCACCTGGAAGAACGTATGCAACTAGAGGGCCTAAACAAGAAGCAGAGGTCCAACTGGAAGGTTGCATGCATATATGCTCACGGCTTGAACATCATGGAATAAACTGAACAACATGACCTTCAATCAAAATTTCTCCTTGCATGACGAATGTTGTTACTAAATGTTGATGATGCAAGGTGCTGAAAGTTGGCTCGATCGACAAAATGCACTTGAAGATCTCTTCAAGCCACCCGATTACCCAGGCTTCCGCTTCTTTAGTGGTTGGTTGTGTACCTTCAATTCCTGGGTTTGCTTGGTTCTAAAACATAATTCCTTTTGATTGTTTTTTGTGACACCCTGGTCCTATGCTACAGTGATCAATGTAATTAGGCTACAGTAATGATCATGAACAGTGCCTATCTATTTTGCTAAGTGGAGTTTGCCTAAGTTGGATGAAGTTGGATTCAAATTTTCAATTCAAAATCAATGCAAATTTCCATAGGAAATTATGGTGATAAAATAACTCCTCAATAAATGTCAGAAAAATGTTCCATAGATTGGGAATATTTCAAAACAAATCATGTTGAGGAAAACAACATCATCAAATATTTGGTTTGGACACTCCAAGAAAACAGTGGCCAGAATCAATTAAATTTGGCCTTTTAATCATTTTTGAAAATACAAACAGATTCTAAAAATGCCCAAATTTGTTGTGGAGCTCTGTTAAAATACCCTTGTAATTATGGGTCTCATCCCACATTTTTGCTAAAAGGGATATGGCCTAAATAAAATAAGACAGAAGCTGTAAAAAGAAAAAGAAACAAAAAAGGGAAAAGAAATAAAAGAGAAAGAAGGAGATGGGCCTCCACTGCTCACCTGGGCCGGCCCATCTACAGTCTTCTCCCACCTGCTCCCGCGCGGTGTCGCGCTCACCGCGGCCGAGAGCTCGGGGCGCCGTCCCCGGCCGCCACGACGACGAGGGCAGGTGGAGGAGGGGATAAGGATCCCCAGGGCCATCTCCCCTGGCCTCCTCCTCCATTCTCCCTCTCTCTCCCTTGCTCCACCGTCGGCGCCTCCTTCCCCCTTCGGATCCGCCGTCGCCGTCGCCATGGACGCCGGCTAGGCGCGGCCACAGCCTTCCCCGCGCCTCCCCGACGTGCCCATCGGCACCGCCTCGACCCCCTCGTCCTCCTCGACCCCTCGCTGAGCCCCCGGAGCCCCTGCATTGCCGCCTCGCCGTCGTCTTCCACCTCGGGCCGCCGCTCGTCGCCGTCGAATCCGGCCACCCCGAGCCTCCCCCGAGCAGGCTTTGAACGGCAACGCCCCCCTGTGAGCTCCGCCTTCCTTTCCCCTCTCTTTCCCGTGCGGATTAGCCGCCGTTGCTAGCTCCCCCGCCGTGACCGAGCTCGGCTCGCCGCCGTTGAGCTCGTGCTCGTCGCCACCGTCGATGTCACGCTCGTCTGAGCGCGGCATCGCGCTCCTGGTGCTTCCAGGAACACGGCGCACACACGCACACGCTCGCTCGTGCCCTCTGGCGCTCGTCTCCATCGTCACCCGAACGCACCGCCGCTCGGGCTCGTCGCCGGCGAGCCTCCGGTGACCAAATGGTCCCGGGCTGGCCACCGTTGCAACCCCCGCATCGCGTAGGCTCCGTTTTGCACTTGCACCGCCTCGATAGCCCGCTAGAAGCACGCGCCCGTGCTCACCCGAGCTCCGGTCTCCGCCGGCGAGCTCGTGGCCGTCGCCACACACCGTCTCCGGCCACCGCACCGCCACCAATCGACGCGGCGTCGTCCCCGCGTTCGAACGCGCCCGGCCGCGGTCGATTTGGTGCCCCACAGCCGAAACCCGAGCTCCCCCGCGATTCGGGAGCTCGCCGGAGCGTCGCCGGCGCGTCTCCGACGCCGTCCGCCGACGTGGCCGGCTGGGGCCCAACCCCAGGGTCGCTGCCAGTGGGCCCCCTGGCCCCGTTGACTGGGTTGACCAGTCAACGCGCGGGCTGGGCTGGGTCAGCCCACTGACATGTGGGGCCCTGACCCCCCCTGTGTCTATGACACCTGGGCCCCACTTGTCAGATGCTAAATTAGGTATTAAGAATAATTAAAATAAACTAAATAACCTAATCTGTCACTGACAGCTGGGCCCCACTTATAATTAACCCTGTTTAATTTAATTAAATAAGTTGGATTAGCCTGTGTCTATGACAGGTGGGACCCACTGGTCAGGTTTGACCTGACCAGCCCCTGTTGACTTGCTGACGTCATGATGACGTCATGCTGATGTCACTGGCACTATTCTGGATAATGCTGGATTTAATAATAAAAATAATTCCAGAAAATTAATAAAACTTTAGAAAATCATATAAAATAATCTATAAGTCAGATGAAAATAATTTATATATGAAAATTTATCAGAAAAATCCAATGAATGCAATGGTGCTATCCATTCATCTGTCACATGCCCCTAGCTAGCTGAACATGCAACTTTTTGCCTGTTTCAGATATGTGAATAGTGCCTGCCTATTAATAAATAAATTCTAATTAATTCCTAAAAATAACTAAAATGACTTAGATGTATTTTAGGCAACCCTGCACTGCCTTCTAGCTGACACATGCCTCTGGCAACACAAACCTGGAATTGTCCCCCCTCCGATTCGTCTGTCCGATAAAACGTCAGACCCGGGAAATATCGACAGGTATTCTCCCACTTTGTCTGAGACGGTAGAACTACGCTAGATCATACCTAGTTCGATAAATTGTCATGTCATGCATCATGTTGCATTTGTGTGCTTGTATTTATTGTTTCTTCCCCCTCTTCTCTCTCGGTAGAGCTCGGTACCGACGCCATCTCTGAGACTGACGCTACTGCCGTGATCGCCTACAACCCTGACGACCAGCCCTTTGCAGCAGAGCAGCAAGGCAAGCAAAACCCCTTTGAGCATTCCGATATCACCTATCTCTCTCTCTCTCTCTCTTATGCTTGCATTAGAATTTTGCTACTGTATTAGCATAGATCCTATTCCGATGCATAGCCTGTTTTAGATGAACTGCTACTATACTTGCAATCATACCACTGCTTAGTATAGGTGGAACAGTATAACCCCTGTGACCCCTGAGTCCCAGTTGCCCCTGCTTGATCATCGACGACTCGACGACGTGAAGACAGAAGATTCAGTCGTCAAGACTGACAAGCCGTTACCGACACATCACTACACACCCCTTTAGTAGGGCACTGCAGAGCTACCATCGAGTGCCGAGGGTGATACCTCACTAGCACTCCTGATGTTAATTCTGTAGCGTAGTTATCGGTTATGGGCATCGAGGGTGATTCCTCTTTCCCATTTGCCGGTAACGACTCTTGTCTTACTCTTACTTCAGGTGGGATCCTTCGAGGGTGATTCCTCAGATCTCCACTTGAAGTATAACCACACAGTTACTGCGACCGGGTTACTGATTATGATAAAGTCGGGTCGGCCCCAAGGGCACCCGCGAGAGATATTGGTGGGATGCGCCGCAAGGCATCCGAGATACTTGGTGGAGTGCGCCGGAAGGCACTCGAGTGTTCTTGGCGGGGCGACGGACTGCAACATGTTCGAGCTTGCCCCGCACAAATAATAATTTGACTAATGGATGGAGTATTTAATCTGAGTTGGGCCGTTGGCCTTTGTCGCACTAACCACCACGCGGGGTAATCAGTATGGGCTGCTCGGCGGCGTACATTCTCCCGAAAGCTCTTCAGATGCCACATTTGTCGACTCGCGCCCGGGTGGTCTGGAACGCAGGGACCCTGATGGAGGGCGTGCTAGGACTGATCCCGGCCGAGGGCGTAACGTGCAGGATGGCGAGGGCGATGGCCCAAGACCCCGAGCCATTAGGATGTAGACCGGCGTGTTGGCCTCTCTGTTGAGCCTAGGTAGGACTACGTCGTGTCGATATGTCGAGGCCGGGTATTGACCAGAAAATCGTATCCGGCCGTAGCTTATCGAGCGTGTTGGGGAATGTGGTGCACCCCTGCAGGGAAGTAATCTATTCGAATAGCCGTGTCCTCGGTAAAAGGACGACTTGGAGTTGTGCTCTGACCTACTACAACTATAACCATAAACTTAATTAAAACTTGAATTGTGGCTCCGGGATTGCTTCCTCGCAGGGAGTCGAGGAAGGATCTCTGGGCGTGTTACTTAATTAAAATTGTTCAACAATATGATTATATGCATGAGCTGCAGGTCTATTCTCTTCTCATGCTGCAAGATGTTGAAGATGCTAGTCTTCGATAGGACTAGGCCTTCTTTTCTATTCTGGCATTCTGCAGTCTAGTCCAAAGATATAACCCCTTCTTTGATAATGGTGCATACCTAGCATAGATCTGATGTAAGTCTTGCGAGTACTTTGGATGAGTACTCACAGTTGCTTTGCTCCCCTTTTCCCCTTGATACGTTGCCGCGATCAGGCGATGGAGCCCAGGAGCCGCAGGATGCAGATTACCCGGTGGACGACTACAGCTACTCCGATGGAGGCCACTACTACTACCAGGATGGCGCCTACTACGACGTGGACTTCTCCGACGTCCAGGAGTAGTTTAGGAGGTTCCCAGGCAGGAGGCCTCGCCTCTTTCGATCCGTAGTTTATGTTTTATGCTAGCCTTCTTAAGGCAACCTTGTCTAACTATGGCTGTACTCAGTTATGTTGCTTCCGCTGACTCTTGTTTGTGTCGGAGCTTATATTCGAGCCCTCGAGGCCCCTGGCTTGTAATATTAAGCTGTATGACTTTATATTTGTGTCTTTTGTCGTGTTGTGGTACTAATCAGTGAGTCCCTAATCTTGGTCGTACGCTTGGCGTGATTGATTAGCGTACGGTTAAGAATGGGGGCGTCACAAGTTGGTATCAGAGCCGACTGCCTGTAGGTAGCCCCCTTTCCAACTCCTTGGCCGAAGTTGAGTCTAGTCAATGAAAACCGTTTTACTAACTTGGCTGTGTGGGTTACGGGCCCACGTTGCCAACTGGGTGGTATTAGGATCTTTTACTCCTCGTCTATACTCTGGGATTCTGATCTCTCTTCTCTTCGGGCAAAAGATTTTACTAAAAGCTAACATTAGGTTCTCGTGATCACATCCACCGGAGAGTTGATTCAGTGGCAATTATCTTCTTTAAAGAAATGATGCACGCACTGTTATTGACATCTTGAAAATTCTTGTTACAGATGCGCCCTGCTAGGCAGATCGTCCGTCTGACCTATGCGCACGAGACGTCTGGGTTCCCGACCATTCTGAACGGTCTCTTGAAGACACTGGGTTATCGTTGGTACCCCGAGTACACTGTTTACGAGGATTACCACGAGTTCAACCAGACACAGTATGAGGCTGAGATGGTTATCTGGGATAAGCATACCCGTACCCGAGATGGTCTGCACACTTTCGTGGTATTGGAGTGACTATTGAGATGGCAGTACAGGATGCTGCCTATGCTGCTATTGTTCGTCTCCGTGCCGCGAACCCCAGCTTGGAGGATTCGGCATATCGGTACATTCCGTATGTTCCGGATGGAGTTGATACACCAGCTAATGCTGAGGTCTTGGTTCCTTTCGCTCCGCAGCGTACTGATCGGACCTACACTGCTGTTTGCGCCCCCTATGTGAGTCGTCGCTACGACCCACAGGTGCTGATGCAGTATACTCAGGCACTGGATCGCACTGTCAGAGCTCTTACTGTCGAGCTGCACGCCACTCGAGCTCGTCTGTATCAGGCTATGGAGCATCTGATGCCAGCAGTTCGTGCGGGGATACATCCGGAGTACATCCTTTATCCGGCTTGGACTGCTTTTCCTCCAGGTCTGGAGTGGCCTGAGGTTGGAGGTCGTACTCCGGCACGTGGACCTGCGCTCCCGCCTAGTATGCAGATCCTACATCGGAGTGTGCACGGGATGCAGTACTCCAACACCAGCTTTCAGGGTCACCTGCAGCTCCCTGGCTACTATCGTTGTCCCCGACGCTGAGGCGTTGTTGTATCCCTCCACCGCGTGCCTGCGTGCCGCCTAGCTGTCTAGTTTAATTTCATGCCGGATCTATCGTCTATTTTGTATCGAACCTATGGTTTGTAATAGACTAATGCATGGATCTGTATGATGAAATTTGAACTACTATGTTTTGATTGTGGCACTTCCTTTCTTGTGCAATTTACCTCATGAATGATTCATTGGTTTTGCAATTACCCAGTTCTGAACTACCACTGTTATTAATTTGACAGAATGGTTAGGCCAGCTGGACGTGGTCGTGGTACGCCTGAGCCACCACCACCACCACCCCCACCGAACTATATGGCTGCTATGATGCAACAGTTTGAAATGAACCGTCAGTTTATGCAAGGACTGATGGACCAGATGCCAAGGCCGAACATGAATCAGCCGCCACTCCCAGTGACGCTGCAAGACTTCATGCGTCTCAACCCAACGAACTTCCGCGGTTCAACTCAGCCGCTTGACGCAGATGACTGGCTCCGTGACATCACCTATGAGCTGGAAGCTTCAGGCGCCCCAGAGGCTAGCTACATCACTTTTGCCTCGTACTTTCTGAAGGGTCCTGCTGCTCAATGGTGGGACAGCCACAGGCGCTCTCAGCCTGTTGGAACAATCATCACCTGGCCAGAGTTCCAAGCTGCCTTCCGTGCTCGCCACATTCCTCAAGGGATAATGGACCGGAAGAAGCAAGAGTTCCGCAACCTTATTCAAGGCAACAAGACTGTCGACGCTTATCAGCGGGAATTCCTGGACTTGTCCCGTTATGCTGAAGAGGACCTGCCAACTGATGCTCGCCGACAGGAAAAGTTTCGTGAAGGACTCCACCCAGACATTCACCTGGCCCTTCTGGCTCATGAATTCCCTAACTTCGCCACTTTGGTGAATAAGGCTATCCAGGTGGAAACTGGTCTGCAGAAGTACAAGGATCACAACAAGCGCAAGACTGACGTGGGTTCATCTTCGGGCCCTCGTCCTCAGAAGCAAAGGATCTGGATTCCCAACAGCTACCGTCCGCCTGTTTATGCACCGAGGCCATCCTATGTGGCGCCTCGTCTGCCCCCTCCACCGCCAAGGCAGCCAAGAGTTGTACCGCCAAGAGCACCTCAGCCTCCGCCGTCCCGTCCTGAGGATGGGCTGTGCTTCAAGTGCGGCCGTCCAGGTCACCGTGCTAGAGAATGCAAACAGGGTCAGAAGCAATTTGCAGTGCCAAACAACCAGCCTCACCACGGCAACACCCGAGCTCCATATGCTCGTGCTCAAGTCAACAATACTGATATGGCTACAGCTGAAGGCCAGCCGTCTACTGTGATGGGTACACTTCTTGTTAACTCAATACCCGCATCCGTATTATTTGATACTGGGTCGTCACATTCATTCATGTCAGAAGCGTTTGCATGTAAACATGGCATTAGGACCGAGAACATGAACAGTCAAGTAATGGTGACCACTCCCGCGGGAAATTGCCAGACTTCTATGGTGTGCCCTAACATCGCTGTAGAGATCGAAGGACTAGAATTCCTTGTCTCGCCCATTTTGTTGGCGTCTTCCAACATTGATCTACTCTTGGGAATGGAGTGGTTGAAGGCACATTGTGCTACGGTCACTTGTGTCACTAATACCGTGCATCTTCTGCACCCATCCAACGAGCCAGTGGTTCATACCGCTCGTCTCGTCCGCAATGCCGAGAACCAGATCCACTTCATGAATGCATTGAATGCCTCACCTCTTGAAGGGATTGAGAACATTCCAGTGGTTCGAGACTTTCCAGATGTATTTCCAGAAGAGCTTCCAGGCATACCCCCTGCTAGAGCAGTCGAGTTCGTCATCGACTTGAAACCAGGTACCACCCCTATAGCCAAGCGACCTTATAAAATGCCTCCGCATGAACTTCTTGAACTTAAGGAAGAAATTGATAAGTCACTTCGCAAGGATTTTATTCGTCCTAGTTCCTCCACTTGGGGAGCACCTTCTCTCTTTGTTAAGAAGAAGGATGGTACTAATCGGTTAGTTCAAGATTACCGACCTATTAACCAAGCAACAATTCAGAATAAATACCCACTACCCCGAATCAATGACCTGTATGATCAGCTTGCTGGATCATCAGTGTTTTCTAAACTTGACTTGAGGTTGGGTTATCATCAAATCCGTGTTCGTGAAGAAGATATACCGAAGACAGCCTTTGTTACTCGCTATGGTTCATACGAGTACACGGTCATGTCTTTCGGCTTAACCAATGCCCCTGCAACCTTCTCTCGACTGATGAATTATATCTTCATGGATTATCTCGACAAGTTTGTCGTGGTATATCTGGATGATATTCTGGTATTCTCCAAGACTAAAGAAGAGCATGAAGAACACCTTCGTCTGGTGCTTGAGAGGCTTCGAGAACACCAACTGTATGCAAAGTACTCCAAGTGTGAGTTTTGGCTAGATGAAGTGACTTACCTTGGTCATGTGATTTCCAAGGATGGAATTGCCGTTAACCCTGAACGAGTCCAAGCTATTCTTGACTGGACTCCCCCAAAGAACGTCAAGCAAGTCAGAAGTTTTCTCGGTCTCGCCAGCTATTGCCGTCGATTCATCGAGAACTTCTCCAAGATTGCAAGACCCCTGACTCATCTGCTTCACAAGGGTGTTAAGTTTGAATGGACAGACAAATGTCAGGAAAGTTTCCAGACTCTCAAGGACAAACTGACGTCCGCCCCAGTGCTTGCTCCTCCGGATACTCGTAAGGACTTTGCCATATATTGTGATGCTTCCCGTCAAGGATTAGGCTGTGTCCTAATGCAAGAGCGCAGAGTAGTTGCTTATGCCTCAAGACAATTGCGTCCTCATGAGGAGAACTATCCAGTTCATGATCTCGAGCTAGCTGCAGTGGTCTATGCCCTGTTAAATTGGCGACATTACCTTGTTGGTAATCGTTGCGAGATCTATACTGATCACCAAAGCCTGAAGTACTTGTTTACTCAACCGGACTTGAATCTCCGTCAACGCAGATGGATGGAATCTCTTACAGATTATGACTTTGGTATTTCATATACCCCTGGCAAGGCTAATGTAGTGGCTGACGCCTTGAGTCGTAAATCATACTGCAACTATCTTCAGGTTCACAAGGTTCACCCTCAGCTTCAAGAAGAGTTTCGCAAGCTGAACCTCCATATTGTTCCTCAGGGTTATCTCGCTCCTCCTATTGACGAGTTTCGCAAGATGAACCTTTGTGTTGTCAACCAGGGCTCTCTGTGTAACCTGGTAGCTGTGCCAGATCTTGAGGGCAGTATCAAAACTATGCAACTCTATTGCAGTGAAGTTGAGAAGATTAAGCGATACCTGGAAGAGGGTAAATCCTCATTCTTCACCGTGGCTGAAGATGGCGCCCTATACTTTAAGGGTCGATTGTTCGTCACAACAAAGAAGGAAAACCTGAATATAACTGCGAAGATAATGGCAGAAGCTCACGATACTCCACTGTCTATCCATCCGGGTAGCACCAAGATGTATCAAGACATTCGTCAGAGATTCTGGTGGCCAAAAATGAAGCACGACATTGCTCGTTATGTTTCAGAATGTGACGTTTGCCGTCGCGTCAAGGCAGAACATCAGAAGCCTGCTGGAACTCTGCAACCTATCTCTATCCCTGAATGGAAATGGGACCATGTGGAAATGGACTTCGTTACTGGATTTCCCAGATCTCAGAAAGGTAATGATGCCATTCTTGTCATCATCGACCGATTGTCCAAGGTTGCGCATTTTCTGGCCGTCAAAGAAACTATTACTGCTAGTCAACTGGCAGATCTCTACCTGTCCAGGATTGTTTCACTTCATGGTATTCCACGGGTTATCAGCTCAGACCGTGGCAGTTTGTTCACTTCTAGATTCTGGACGAGTTTCCAGGAAGCCATGGGGACTCGTTTGAATTTCAGCACCGCTTTTCACCCTCAATCTCAGGGACAAGTGGAAAGGGTCAATCAGATCCTCGAAGACATGCTTCGAGCTTGTGTCATTTCATTCGGCAAGAAATGGGAGGAATCTCTTCCATTTGCCGAGTTCTCCTACAACAATGGCTATCAAGCTAGTTTGAAAATGGCTCCTTTTGAAGTGTTGTATGGACGAAAGTGTCGGACCCCTCTGAATTGGTCAGAAACTGGGGAACGTACCCTTATCGGTCCGGATATTATCCAGCATGCCGAAGAACAAGTCCGCATCATTCAAGCAAATCTTAAGGCTGCTCAGTCTCGTCAGAAGAGTCAGTATGACCGTCATCACCAAGATATGGTCTATCAACCTGGCGACAAGGCTTATCTTCGAGTCACGCCGATGAGAGGTACTCACCGATTTGGAATCAAGGGCAAACTGGCTCCTCGATACATTGGTCCTTTCACTGTACTCGAAAGGCGTGGTAAGGTGGCATATCAACTGGAATTACCACCGAACCTTTCTCAGGTTCACGACGTTTTCCACGTGTCACAACTTCGTCGCTGCTTCAAGGATCCTATCCGAGCAGTGGACCACGAAGTATTGGAACTTCAACAAGACCTTACTTACAAGGAGCAACCAGTCCGCATTCTCGATGAAGCAGAACGTCGGACTCGTCAGAAGGTTACCAAGTTCTTCAAGGTGCAATGGGCAAACCACTCTGAAGACGAAGCTACTTGGGAACGCGAAGATCATCTTCGTGCCGAATACCCCGGGCTCTTCCCTTCTACTTCTTAATTCTCGGGACGAGAATTCTTGTTAGTAGGGGAGAATTGTGACACCCTGGTCCTATGCTACAGTGATCAATGTAATTAGGCTACAGTAATGATCATGAACAGTGCCTATCTATTTTGCTAAGTGGAGTTTGCCTAAGTTGGATGAAGTTGGATTCAAATTTTCAATTCAAAATCAATGCAAATTTCCATAGGAAATTATGGTGATAAAATAACTCCTCAATAAATGTCAGAAAAATGTTCCATAGATTGGGAATATTTCAAAACAAATCATGTTGAGGAAAACAACATCATCAAATATTTGGTTTGGACACTCCAAGAAAACAGTGGCCAGAATCAATTAAATTTGGCCTTTTAATCATTTTTGAAAATACAAACAGATTCTAAAAATGCCCAAATTTGTTGTGGAGCTCTGTTAAAATACCCTTGTAATTATGGGTCTCATCCCACATTTTTGCTAAAAGGGATATGGCCTAAATAAAATAAGACAGAAGCTGTAAAAAGAAAAAGAAACAAAAAAGGGAAAAGAAATAAAAGAGAAAGAAGGAGATGGGCCTCCACTGCTCACCTGGGCCGGCCCATCTACAGTCTTCTCCCACCTGCTCCCGCGCGGTGTCGCGCTCACCGCGGCCGAGAGCTCGGGGCGCCGTCCCCGGCCGCCACGACGACGAGGGCAGGTGGAGGAGGGGATAAGGATCCCCAGGGCCATCTCCCCTGGCCTCCTCCTCCATTCTCCCTCTCTCTCCCTTGCTCCACCGTCGGCGCCTCCTTCCCCCTTCGGATCCGCCGTCGCCGTCGCCATGGACGCCGGCTAGGCGCGGCCACAGCCTTCCCCGCGCCTCCCCGACGTGCCCATCGGCACCGCCTCGACCCCCTCGTCCTCCTCGACCCCTCGCTGAGCCCCCGGAGCCCCTGCATTGCCGCCTCGCCGTCGTCTTCCACCTCGGGCCGCCGCTCGTCGCCGTCGAATCCGGCCACCCCGAGCCTCCCCCGAGCAGGCTTTGAACGGCAACGCCCCCCTGTGAGCTCCGCCTTCCTTTCCCCTCTCTTTCCCGTGCGGATTAGCCGCCGTTGCTAGCTCCCCCGCCGTGACCGAGCTCGGCTCGCCGCCGTTGAGCTCGTGCTCGTCGCCACCGTCGATGTCACGCTCGTCTGAGCGCGGCATCGCGCTCCTGGTGCTTCCAGGAACACGGCGCACACACGCACACGCTCGCTCGTGCCCTCTGGCGCTCGTCTCCATCGTCACCCGAACGCACCGCCGCTCGGGCTCGTCGCCGGCGAGCCTCCGGTGACCAAATGGTCCCGGGCTGGCCACCGTTGCAACCCCCGCATCGCGTAGGCTCCGTTTTGCACTTGCACCGCCTCGATAGCCCGCTAGAAGCACGCGCCCGTGCTCACCCGAGCTCCGGTCTCCGCCGGCGAGCTCGTGGCCGTCGCCACACACCGTCTCCGGCCACCGCACCGCCACCAATCGACGCGGCGTCGTCCCCGCGTTCGAACGCGCCCGGCCGCGGTCGATTTGGTGCCCCACAGCCGAAACCCGAGCTCCCCCGCGATTCGGGAGCTCGCCGGAGCGTCGCCGGCGCGTCTCCGACGCCGTCCGCCGACGTGGCCGGCTGGGGCCCAACCCCAGGGTCGCTGCCAGTGGGCCCCCTGGCCCCGTTGACTGGGTTGACCAGTCAACGCGCGGGCTGGGCTGGGTCAGCCCACTGACATGTGGGGCCCTGACCCCCCCTGTGTCTATGACACCTGGGCCCCACTTGTCAGATGCTAAATTAGGTATTAAGAATAATTAAAATAAACTAAATAACCTAATCTGTCACTGACAGCTGGGCCCCACTTATAATTAACCCTGTTTAATTTAATTAAATAAGTTGGATTAGCCTGTGTCTATGACAGGTGGGATCCACTGGTCAGGTTTGACCTGACCAGCCCGTGTTGACTTGCTGACGTCATGATGACGTCATGCTGATGTCACTGGCACTATTCTGGATAATGCTGGATTTAATAATAAAAATAATTCCAGAAAATTAATAAAACTTTAGAAAATCATATAAAATAATCTATAAGTCAGATGAAAATAATTTATATATGAAAATTTATCAGAAAAATCCAATGAATGCAATGGTGCTATCCATTCATCTGTCACATGCCCCTAGCTAGCTGAACATGCAACTTTTTGCCTGTTTCAGATATGTGAATAGTGCCTGCCTATTAATAAATAAATTCTAATTAATTCCTAAAAATAACTAAAATGACTTAGATGTATTTTAGGCAACCCTGCACTGCCTTCTAGCTGACACATGCCTCTGGCAACACAAACCTGGAATTGTCCCCCCTCCGATTCGTCTGTCCGATAAAACGTCAGACCCGGGAAATATCGACAGGTATTCTCCCACTTTGTCTGAGACGGTAGAACTACGCTAGATCATACCTAGTTCGATAAATTGTCATGTCATGCATCATGTTGCATTTGTGTGCTTGTATTTATTGTTTCTTCCCCCTCTTCTCTCTCGGTAGAGCTCGGTACCGACGCCATCTCTGAGACTGACGCTACTGCCGTGATCGCCTACAACCCTGACGACCAGCCCTTTGCAGCAGAGCAGCAAGGCAAGCAAAACCCCTTTGAGCATTCCGATATCACCTATCTCTCTCTCTCTCTTATGCTTGCATTAGAATTTTGCTACTGTATTAGCATAGATCCTATTCCGATGCATAGCCTGTTTTAGATGAACTGCTACTATACTTGCAATCATACCACTGCTTAGTATAGGTGGAACAGTATAACCCCTGTGACCCCTGAGTCCCAGTTGCCCCTGCTTGATCATCGACGACTCGACGACGTGAAGACAGAAGATTCAGTCGTCAAGACTGACAAGCCGTTACCGACACATCACTACACACCCCTTTAGTAGGGCACTGCAGAGCTACCATCGAGTGCCGAGGGTGATACCTCACTAGCACTCCTGATGTTAATTCTGTAGCGTAGTTATCGGTTATGGGCATCGAGGGTGATTCCTCTTTCCCATTTGCCGGTAACGACTCTTGTCTTACTCTTACTTCAGGTGGGATCCTTCGAGGGTGATTCCTCAGATCTCCACTTGAAGTATAACCACACAGTTACTGCGACCGGGTTACTGATTATGATAAAGTCGGGTCGGCCCCAAGGGCACCCGCGAGAGATATTGGTGGGATGCGCCGCAAGGCATCCGAGATACTTGGTGGAGTGCGCCGGAAGGCACTCGAGTGTTCTTGGCGGGGCGACGGACTGCAACATGTTCGAGCTTGCCCCGCACAAATAATAATTTGACTAATGGATGGAGTATTTAATCTGAGTTGGGCCGTTGGCCTTTGTCGCACTAACCACCACGCGGGGTAATCAGTATGGGCTGCTCGGCGGCGTACATTCTCCCGAAAGCTCTTCAGATGCCACATTTGTCGACTCGCGCCCGGGTGGTCTGGAACGCAGGGACCCTGATGGAGGGCGTGCTAGGACTGATCCCGGCCGAGGGCGTAACGTGCAGGATGGCGAGGGCGATGGCCCAAGACCCCGAGCCATTAGGATGTAGACCGGCGTGTTGGCCTCTCTGTTGAGCCTAGGTAGGACTACGTCGTGTCGATATGTCGAGGCCGGGTATTGACCAGAAAATCGTATCCGGCCGTAGCTTATCGAGCGTGTTGGGGAATGTGGTGCACCCCTGCAGGGAAGTAATCTATTCGAATAGCCGTGTCCTCGGTAAAAGGACGACTTGGAGTTGTGCTCTGACCTACTACAACTATAACCATAAACTTAATTAAAACTTGAATTGTGGCTCCGGGATTGCTTCCTCGCAGGGAGTCGAGGAAGGATCTCTGGGCGTGTTACTTAATTAAAATTGTTCAACAATATGATTATATGCATGAGCTGCAGGTCTATTCTCTTCTCATGCTGCAAGATGTTGAAGATGCTAGTCTTCGATAGGACTAGGCCTTCTTTTCTATTCTGGCATTCTGCAGTCTAGTCCAAAGATATAACCCCTTCTTTGATAATGGTGCATACCTAGCATAGATCTGATGTAAGTCTTGCGAGTACTTTGGATGAGTACTCACAGTTGCTTTGCTCCCCTTTTCCCCTTGATACGTTGCCGCGATCAGGCGATGGAGCCCAGGAGCCGCAGGATGCAGATTACCCGGTGGACGACTACAGCTACTCCGATGGAGGCCACTACTACTACCAGGATGGCGCCTACTACGACGTGGACTTCTCCGACGTCCAGGAGTAGTTTAGGAGGTTCCCAGGCAGGAGGCCTCGCCTCTTTCGATCCGTAGTTTATGTTTTATGCTAGCCTTCTTAAGGCAACCTTGTCTAACTATGGCTGTACTCAGTTATGTTGCTTCCGCTGACTCTTGTTTGTGTCGGAGCTTATATTCGAGCCCTCGAGGCCCCTGGCTTGTAATATTAAGCTGTATGACTTTATATTTGTGTCTTTTGTCGTGTTGTGGTACTAATCAGTGAGTCCCTAATCTTGGTCGTACGCTTGGCGTGATTGATTAGCGTACGGTTAAGAATGGGGGCGTCACATTTTTCTTGTCTATAGGTAAGTTATATGTTAGTCAAGCTCATGCTTGGGTGGTGCAGCACTTGGTCCTCGAACCTCGCCTCGATGCTTTTTCTCCAGCCCTTCTTATCTTGAAAAAGCAGGGTCGCCATGTGAGGATTGTTTTCTATATATAAGAAATTGTTTGGTATCTCTTCCCCGTCTTTTCCTGCTAGGATCAGAAATCTTATATTTTCCATATCCATATACCATTAATCGAGTCCTTGGAGTTCCAAAATACGCCTCTTTTACTAGTGTCTTCGGAAACGAAAACCTTGAACCAAGAAGAAGTGCACCCATTTTGACAGCGACATAAAAATGAAGGATCATTGTGTACTCATCTTGTCGCGGATTGGGTCACATGGTGTAACGCGTCTTTAGAAGATACACAATCCTCCTTGAATTAGATGTAAATTGTGTATGTGCCATATGCGCGAATTAACACGAAACAATGGCACTACAATTTGTACCACCATTCGGGACAACACTATTGTTTTGAGGTAGGTGTAGACGCTTTCTCACCTCACCAAGAAGAGCGCCTAAGAGAAAAAACAATGGTGTGGTCAATGGAGAAGATGGTGATATGGAGAAGGTGATAGAGATGAGACTAGCATGCCAGTAGCTATTTTCATTGATAAGGAAGAGTATAGTTACGTGGAAGAATAAAATGAATGAATGTGAGGTCACAATGAGATAGGCACCGATGGTGTGTACTCCGAGGCCTCGGCCTATGTTATGCAGTTTGATGGATTGATACAATCTGACGACGACTCGTTGATATGGAGCTGCAAATCCTCCAACAAAGCCAATAATTTATGCATCTTCCCATTGGATGTCACCGACGTCTTGTCCACGAGGGGTTGCCTGCTACTCAGTTGTCCCCTCTGCTTGTAGGCTTCCCAACACATGCATTGCATACTGCCCTTCCACGTGCCAAGTTTGTGTCTTCAAAGGGTGCTTCAAATATTGGACAACCTTTCAGTGGCGTACCTCTAAACATTAATCTGCCATCAAAGTGCAATTGGTGTATGTAACTAAAGGTCCTAAACAACAAGGAGAAGACCACCTGGAAGACCGCATATATGCTCGCGGGTTGGATGTCGTGGAAAGAACAAGATAATAGTCTTGAACCAAAACCGCTCCTCTTATAACCATGTTTTCACATGCATTGTTGATGAGTCAAGTTCCTGGCATCCGGCTAGACTAAATGCACTTGAAGACCTATTCAAGCCACCCGATCACCTAGGCCTCTTATTCTTCAATGGCTACATGTGTGCCTTCGGTTCTTATACACATTTTAGCATGCACATCAAATGAAGATTATTGTGTAGACATCATGTTGCCAATCTAGTCTCGCGGCGTAACCCACCTTTAGAAGATACACAATCTTCCTTAAACTGGATTTAGCTTGTGTATGGACCATCTACAGAGTTTAACTCCAAATAGGTACTACAATCTTTCATTTAGCCACACTACGTGTCCCGTTAAACGGGACAAAACTATTGTTTTGAGGTAGGCTTAGCCGCTCTCTGATCTCACCTTTCTCAAGCTAGAGCACCTATAATGGTGCGGGTAGTGGACTGGAGGGAGAAGGTGATGGAGACAAGATTAGCATGTGATAAAGTGACGTAGTGTAGCTGGGACTGTAGGGTTTAAGGATGTGTTTGCCATTGCCCAATGACCCGTTCGCCCCTCCTTTCTTGTTCTTTATTTTAGTGTTTAAGGATGTGTTTGACATTGTCGAATGAGCTCTCCCGTCGGCAAGAGTCGGGATGCACCATGCCTCCATGGCCCTAATGCCACAGGAGACGAGGCAAGTCGATGACAGCGTCTGGGAGGCCGGAAAACCCTAAAAGTCTGAGAGTCTTTGTTTCTGGAAAAAAAAACACATCATGTTGATAACTCACCATTCCTCTATTGTGAGACCTTAAATTTTAGTTTTTGTAAAAAAAATGTATTATTTTTGTAGACACACGTGATGTACTTTCATAGATTGCAAAAACATACTATATTGCGAGACGAAGGGAGTATATATATGTTCTCTTCCTTATTTTGGAGGTTTAGAAGCACAAGCATGCATCGGAGATGTTAAACTTATTCCCCCACAAACAAGAATAGTGACAGATAAAAGTTGCAACGGGGGAGATAAAAACGTTTGAACACTTTTTGTCAGCCGATACACAAAGCAGAAACAGGTTTCATCTGAGATGCGGCTGGCCTGGCCGGTCCCCCCAGCTGGCGGGGCTAATTAAACCAACCAAATCCCCCGTTTCTTGCCGAGCACTCCAGCAGGTGAGAAGAGCCGCATCCCGTCCCGTCACGCTTGTGGCGTGTAGCGCAGGAGAGATGCCCACCGGGGCCCGCCCCGCCCCGCCCCGCCCGGAAGAGAGAGAGAGAGAGGGGGGGAATATGCCGCGGAGCCCCTGCCCAGTGGCCAGTCCCCACCATCCTCCCCCCTGCTCCTTCCACATCGACGCCGTCGAACGGCGCACCACGTGCCGCCGCCGGCGGTTCGGCCTCACGGAGAGTGGCCGCCTGAAGCGGGCCGCGGCGGCGTGGCGCGCGGAGCGACATCGAGCGCCGCCGCTGGAGGTCGCGGCGGGATGGACCGGCCGGCGAGCGCCGCCGCTGGAGGTCGCGGCGGGATGGACCGGCCGGCGAGCGCCGCGGGCGGGGCGGGGCGTGGGCCCTCCTCTCGACGGCGCACTCGGCGCTTGGTCGCCGGCCAGCTCAGCTACCCGGACGCTGAAGGGGCTGATCAGGAGGACGCGCTGCTGCGCCAGCGCCTCGTCCGCGCCGGCCCGCGCCCCGCGGGCCGACTCGTTCCCCACCAACGCCGTCGAACCGCGCGCCTCCTGCCGCAGCCTTCTCCCACGCGGCCGGCGGTTCGGTCTCACGGCGATTGGCGAGCGACGTCGACTGCATTCGGCCGCATTGACGCGGGGCGACGGGGCGCCCGTCGATGGCCGCGGCGGCGCGGTGGGCGGAGCGACGGCGAGCGCCGCCGCTGAAGGTTGCTTCGAGGGGGCAGCGGCATGGACCGACCGACGAGCGCGGCGTACGGGACGTGTCCCCTCCTCACCGTACCCAAGGCGTTGTGCCTGGCACGGAGGCTACCGAAGACGGAGTCGGCGGATATGCCGTCGGTGCTCCCCGGCGACGCTTACGAAAAAGACGAGAGGCCCTAGTTTTCGATAGCTCCGACGACGGTGACGGCGGAACAGACACCCCCACGGCTCCCGTGCCAGCGGAGGCGGCTACTCGGACGCTGAAGAGGACGAGGAGAGCGTGCTGCTGCACCAGTGCCTCGGCCGCGCCGGCCCGCGAGCCGGCTCGTTCGACGTCGAGGCTCCCGATGTCCCCGGTACGTACCGCCACCAGGTCTTCCCATCCGCCCCCACCGGCATTAAATTGGCTTCAAGTACGTTGCGCGCTAGGTGTTTGAGATATTGCCTAGGCAAGAGGCTGCGCTCGAGCTGTTCGTGGGATTGCCTTCTTGTTGCCATCTCTCCTGTCGATCGTTCCTGCTCAGCGCAATGGCGTGGGGCTAATGAAGTTTTTACTGGGTCTGGAGCGTTGAGACCATGATACTGCATGGTTGCTCAGTAGGTGTTTGTGCATTTGATCATGAGCTTGCTTGGAGTGGGTACATTTGTGCATTTCAACATCTTCAGTTTTCCCGTCGATCTAGATTTAACTCCTTTCCATTGATGTCATGCAATTGTGCTCTCCCAACAGTTGCTGGGTGTTGTTCCAGTGGAGACTGAGTGGAGGGTTGGGATGAATTGGGGATTAACCGGGCACATCTATCTGAGTAGTTTTGGGAGGTGAGTATGGTTGCTGTGTAATGTTGATACTGCCCTGCCCTGGGGATGAATTAGGCACTTCCTTGTTCACTGCACCCTGAGTAGGTGTTGCAGGTACATCCCCAAACCGGATAGTTCCAGGAGGAGGAGTTTGTCCCTGATCTGCTCTTGGCTCAGTAACTATTGCAGAGATGAGCTTATCCAGGTTAGCTTGCATGTTTGTGAAGTTACCTTGCATGACCATGAAGTTGGTGTCAACTTGCTTGGTGAAATCCGAGAATTCCTTGCGGTCTTCTTCTCTTTATCGTTGTAGGGTTTTGACATCCACCTGCAGAGACTCCATCTCCAAGTGCCTTGTGTCCTTGGATATTTCATTGGTTACCGTGCCGGACAGTAGGTTGCCGAGGTTCGTTAGGTTGGTTTGGGCAGAGTTGTAGTAATAGACTAATAGTCTCAGACGGGCTTGCCTGTGCAGTGCGGGTTCTATTGGGCTGTTTACGTCTGTGAGACGCCTGTGCTCTGCGAAATTTTAGTTAACCTTCGGTAGATTTGATGTTGCCATCTGTAGGTACTTGTGGTTCGCAAGCTAGACTTTGGTCTTAATTTTGTGAATGCCTAATTAGGGTGCATTTCTGATAAACAAGAAAAGATAGCTTTGCGTTAACTTGCTTCTACATTTGTGTTCTTTCTAGGGACTGTTTAAAATGCTGGGATCAGTTTTGGAGACTGACCGGCTTGTTAGTACTGCTAGTGCATTTCCTTTTAGTCTTAGATCATAAACTACTCTCGCGAATATAAAGAGATGATCATAAATTACCGGGAGTGGATTAGGAGCACTCGGGTGCTCCACCCCCCTATATTCAAAAATAATTTAGTAATTCGAAAAAAGAGTAAAAAAATCCTAGAACTTTTTTAGAATCCAATATGACCAGGTAATGTACTCGTATAAAAAGTTTGGCCAAGGAATTATTCCCGTTGACGTCAGGGCAAAAAAAACAAAATTATGACGACAATATAGCATGAATAGTACTTTTATTTAGCCTTTTTGGGGAAATCTTTGATTCCGGATGCAATGAAAGTAATTCCGGGTTTAATCTTTTTATACGAGTGCAATACTTGGTCATGTTTGATTCTATAAAAAGTTCCAGGATTTTTTGACTTTTTTTGAATTACTAAATTATTTTTGAATATAGGGGGGCGTAGCACCCGAGAGCTCCTATGCACTTTCGATAGATTACCATACTACTGTGGGATGGTTTAATGCTACTTCTGGCGTTCTTACTTCAGCATCTGTATGTCCAAGCAATGATTTGATTTGATCCTACGCATTATTTTCCTATCATTAAGGTCGACCAAGATTGAGCATTTTATTAAACTGTTTGCGGAGAATTGTGTGCGTAACATGACCGATTTTTTTCATTTTATCGAGTTTATATCTTTGTTACTTACTGCAGTTGTTTCATACAGTAAATAAAAGAAAGTCAATAACAATTTGCTCTGTTCTGATTATGTTCATGACATTGGAGGATGTGATATCCAAAAACAAGAAATTTGGGAGCCAGTTGAACTACCTTGACACACCATGAGTTGTACAAGCAGATTGATATTGATCCTCCAAGAGGGGTTCAGCTCTATGGTCCTCCAGGCACTGGCAAGGCCATTCTTGCTAAAGCTGTGGCACATCACACTAGTGATGCTTTTATCAGCGTAGTTGGTTCAGAGTTTGTGCAGAAGTACTTGGGTGAGGTAAGATGCAGATAGTTGTAACATGCATTTGTTAACCTTGCTTTTTGCATTCGGTTGTCTTTTTGTTCTTACAAAAATATAGCACGTGTTAACCTTTGACCATGTGATAACTTTCTAATTTGTTAGGTGTCAGTTAGGATTCTTTGTTTATGCTCAAGATTCCCAGTGTTAAAAAGTTCTACTTGTTTGAACTGAAGTGTTCGGGGAGATCTGTTAACACATGGTTACAAAGAATAAAACTACCTAAGCAGCACATGTGAACATCTGACACAACTTCCTTTTTGTTTGTATTCTGTATACATCTTACATGCAAAAAACATTTAGTTACGGTATGCATTACCAAGGCAAGTAAACTGTTCTTAATATAGCCTATGATGCTGTCAGTGATGTTGCGTATGCTTCTTAATGTTTCTGGTAGTGGTTCATATATTCTTATTAGGGTTTACACAATATTTTGCTACATGAAGTTTTTCGTAGGTTTGCTACTTATCAGTTCTTTTGTTGATGCATTGTATCATTTATCTCATCTTAGTGCCCATGGATGGTTCGAGATGTATTCCGCTTAGCTAAAGAGAATGCCCAGCTATAATATTCATTGATGAGATTAACGCTATAGCCACTGCTCAATTCGATGCTCAGGCTGGGGCTGACCGAGAAGTTCAGTGTATTCTGATGGAGCTGCTCAATCATGTAAAAGTTTCTTGCTATAATAGGTTTGCTGGAACTCAAGTTGTTTGCCACTTCTAATCCTTGAGAATCAAGCATTTGGAACATGCATATAGATGTAAACGGAAAACAAGGCACTGACTTAATTGTAAAACTCAGTTGTTTAGTTCCAATTTTTACAAAATGTATACATGCTCTTATAATTAATATCTGTGGTTTTTTAAAGGATAGGAAGTAACTTCCTGAAAAGGCTACTGTTAAGACTACTACATGCAACTTTCTCATGCCTTTAGCTCTATTTACTGCCTGCTGCTGCTACAACTGAAATAGAGAGATTGCTCTATTGTAACTCATTTGGCCTCATCTACAGGGCCGAATTTGGATTACAAAGCTATTGATGCTGGAAAGAGTGGCAGATGGTGCATTGAGGAGTGGTAGCCTAAGAGGTACCGGTGATGACTGATGAGTGTGTGAGGGCAATGCATTTTTCCTCTTGTAATATACACTCTGATTCTAATACCATTTGCTGAAGTACTCTGATTGTTTTACGGGGAAATGATGATGAAGGGATATCACTATATTAATGCCATACCACTGGAATTAGATTAGAGAATAGTAATTTTCCTGGAGCTTTATGTTTAATAATGATTATTCTGTATATTTGGAAGCAGGAATATTTACTTATACTCTCTAATGTGCAGGAATGCAAAGGCTAGTCTACTCCCTAACTAACTGCTCTCTGACACCTGTATATCAGTTTTCCAACTGAACTCAAGAGGTCTTTGTGGATCAAGGAGCACCTTTTTTTTAAAGAAGAATCAAGGAGCACCTTGAGACTTCATTTATGCTGAAGAAGCTACTTTTGATGCTTGTTCTTTTTTGTACTTCTATGGTGATAGCAGATGTTGCTGTTACACCAGCAATGTCAGGTGCATATACTTCTGATGCATTGCTCGTCGTATTTCTCTTCACCTAGTCGTATGATATTGCATATTTGCTTTCAGCAGTAGTTGTGTTACCAGTTTTCATCTTATCACAGTATTAATTCCATTTTTTCCTGTCAGTAAAATCTGCAGTGACGTCTGCTGTTAATGGCTTGAAGGCTGGAATATCTAGTGTTAATGAAGGTGACCTTGAATATGTTAATTGGTATTAACCGGTTAAATAAAAAGATGTGTTGCTGCTTAGGAGTGCAGGATGCTCACCTTCTATTTTGATCTTTTTTGGCAGGTGAAGGGGTCACGACGTTGCATTTCTCGTTGGTCTGTTCAGTCTGCAAAAGTTTGGAACACGCAAAGTTGACTTGCTGTTGGATCTGCCTTGTTCATATGGTTTTGCTGCCTTTCTGGGACAGGAATTTATAACATAATGACATATGGTACAGAAGTATTACAGACATACATGTTTCACATAAAAGGCAGCCCCCCTAGAGAGATCCTTTTATGTGAAACATGTATGTTTTTTGACAATATTGTTAATGTTAGTTGTGGTTAAAGTTGTTTGAAGTTCTCTAAGAATGTGTTTGATTTGGGTGCATAGTTTTGTTTGAGTGACATAAAATTAGTTACTGTCATGTGTCCTTTACATAAAACTAGTTACTGTAAATAAATCTTAAGTGTTGAGTAAATTATTACATAAGTTTGTAGCATAGATGTTTACAAGATTGGTTTTGCTGCAGGATCTGAGGCAATGTGTGCTGATTTGCTACTTCTCTGTTATAGATCAGTTCAAGCAGTCTATCAGTTCAGGTAGTCTTTTGTACTGTTGAGGGCTCCATGTTGCACTTCCAACACCTAGTTGAGAACTTACTATTGCTCATATGTTGCAGCTTACCTTTGCATGTTTGTTCTTCCATGCCTTCTACTGGGTTACCCAGGGCAACCTGCATTTTTTGTGGATAACTTGACTGAAAATGAGAAGGTCTTCTGTCTACCTGAAGTATTAATTGTCGCTGATTTGTACCAAATCAGCGACAATTAATATCGATCAGAGGGACTAGTTTGTTTACGCACCTATTTAAAGTCCGATATGTTTGTTACCTTGCAGTGTTTCACACATTATGAAACAATTTTTAATATTATAGTGAAACTAAGCTTCTTTTTACTATGTTTATCCATTTATGGTACAAACTTATAATAATTTACTCCATCTATGCTGATTTTACAGTGTTTCTCAGGATATACATAGTGTTGAAATTGCTAGAAGTGGATCTGTTCAGTATGTGCCTATAATGTAAACGGAATTTGGTTGTCGAGAACGGTTGTTGGTTCAGTATTTCTTTGTGCTAGGTTGCCGTCTCCATCCTGATGGACTTGCATGGTAGTGTTTAGTTAGTTCTTCCATGCCTTCTGTTTCGGAGCGAGTAGAAATTAGTTAGCAGTAGTAGATCCATGCATGTGAATTGGCATCAACCAACATACTAGTAACTACTCCCTCCTTTCCTAAATATAAGTCTTTTTAGATATGCCAATATGGAGTACATACGGGTGTATATAGACGTATTTTAGAGTGTAGATTCACTCATTTTGTTCCGTATGTAGTCCATATTGGAATCTCTAAAAAGACTTATATTTAAGAACGGAGGGAGTAGTTGTGTATTATGTTGCACCATTAGTACTATTGTTGTTGTTGTTGTTGTTGTTGTTTCATCTTGGTTTTGTTTGTTTGTTTGTTTCACTTGTATAAGTAGAAAAGAAAGTAAAGGTAAAACAAACAAACAAACGAACATTGGCTGGCAGTGTAGGAGTGGAGTAGTTTTTTTGGGGGGATTGGCTGTTTTTAAACACTGTAGCGAACAGGGTAGGAGTAGTGGAGTAGGAGCCGTGAAGGTGAATGGGAGGCGTGTGTGGCTTTTGTTCATGGCGCAAGGAAAGAAAGGTCCATCAATGTGATTGCTCTGGCTCACTGATTGAAGAAGTTTACAGAGATAAGAGCATCTACAGCCGGGCTCGCCAAACCCCCTCCATACGCCGGGCTCTCCAAACCCCCTCTATATGCTCGGGGAGTACAGAACTTTTATGGCAAAGATAGGTTGCCTTCTCCATCCTGATGGACTTGCATGGTAGTGTTTAGTCTCCTTACAACACTGCCAATCCCACTATTTGACTTGGATTGGCAAACATGCAGAACTTTTATAACCTATGTTATTTTGAATAAAAAGCAATGTCCTGACTCATTCAAGCACTGATTTGTTATTTATAATCCCTTTCTTTTTCGAATTGTCACCACTGCGCCACATAATCTTTCTAATGCCCTGTATTTTCTACAGGCATAACTGGGTCATGATGATTACTATTGGTGACCATCACAATGCTTCTGATATGGCAGGTCAACATCATTGTCGTTCTATGTTTTCTCACCTTCCTTCTGTGCCTGGAGTTATTCTTGTGCTCTTCAGTTTTGGGGCAGATGGGGCAGATGGGGCAGATGGTTGTTGGGTTCTTTTGGTATTTGGGGCTGTATTATAACTTTTTGACAAAGAGCAGCAGCGTTGCTTTCATTATATTAAGGGAGAAAAATGTTACAGATATACTTGGGCTAATCTTAGAAGCACTAGTAGCAGTAGTATCCTTCCAGGCTGTAGTGTGTTTGGCAATGTACATACGGAACTATGGGAGCAGGTTCAAGTACGAAACTGAGGTTAAGCAGAAACTTTTGGTGGATTTATTAATGATCTTTGGTCTCTTCCTGACCATTACGCCTGTCATTCATTCGAGGGTCATTTTTGTCTGCTTCAAGTGGGTTTCTGTTCCTAAAAACAGAACAAAAATAGATTTCCTCTCAAAATGATGTATACTTATTACGCTGAAACCTGAACGCATCTATTCATGTTTGGTGTCGTTGCTGTTACAGCAGTCTGTTCATGTGATGCCTGATCGACGTATGGAATACAGTAGTGTTAGTATCTCTGACAGCTTTGTTTGTGAACATGTAGGATGGGCAAGTGGTCAACTGGAAATAATATAGGGCCACTCCCAAAGTTTAATTTGTGCACCACAATGAATGTTGCCCTCTAGGATGCTGTTATAGCTACAAGCGGTGCCTTTGTTTTTGGCATCTGTTGCTAAGCTCTTTGATATGATTTGTTACTACGATAGTCTCGATTGGGTTAGCAGCAGTTAGACATTTGGTGTTTGACAAACTGCTTTTATTCTCTAGCTCGTTCCCAAAAAGAAAATGAGAGCACAATCATTTTGGATAACAAAACTGTATAAAAGTTTAGTCTGATTTACCAAGCAGATTTCTTTTAAGATAGCAGAAGTGAATAACTGCAAAGCTCTTTTTTTTTGGAAAATACACCCAAAGGGCATATTAAAACAGTTAAGGGAAACAGTAGAAAATACAATAATGTCAAAACCACCATCAAAAAATAAAAATTACATGGAAATTACTACCTATCTTCTTGTTACTTCAATTCTACACCGTCCGCCAAAGCTTGAAAATACATTGTCATACCAGGTTTTGAAGACTGTAGCAACCACTTGTTGCTAAAACGAGCTGTTGTAGCTGTTAAAAGAATATCGGTTGGGAAATAACTCCCCACAACACAAGTTTGCAATCTTATGCCAGCAGTTCAGAGGATTGGAGAAATCGAGCCATGCCGCAAACACAACTCGAAATAAGAGATCGAAGTCTGCTTTTCCTTGATATACACACAAATTGCCAGGATCTGAAGAGAGTTAACATATCCCGCAAACACCTATCCTCATAGGCCATTTGTCATTTCCGGATCAAACGTCATTCAGGTAAGGAGAGGTTCAAGAGGTCTTATTCCAACGCACCATCGTCACAACCACCTCGTCGAAAAGCATAAGGGAAACTATACCTTACTCGGAAGGCATGGGTCCCAACTCCTTTGGATGCCGAAGAACCATCAGGCATGATAGATGAGGGAAGCATGGAGTCAGCGTGGAGAAGACTTGGTGATGGCTAAGGTTATGGAAAGGGATATGTGGAACAACTTTAATGTGAAGATGGTGTAATCGCAAAGCCTTGGTCATCACATTGGGTTGTCCCCCTCTTTTCAAACATAGTCATACCCTAACTCGGTCAGTTAATCTGGTTTGGGCAAGCAACGTTGAGTTCTACCCGTACCAGAAAGATCTCCTCCGAACTGCCGCTTCAGCCCTTACATCTCTCTTCTTCAACGGCTTGTTGGCGGTGAGAAGAGTAGGGATATGTCCCTTTTGTTTTCTTAGTTCTGCTAGGCTTTTGTTTTTTCCTTTAATTTTTGGTTCTCTAATGGCATCGGCGAGGTGGTATCTGTGATGGCGCGTCGTCCTCAAGTCCTCGACGAAGGGACTTGAGGGTAGGCTTACAATCGAACGAAGAATACAAACATTATGATTTTTGAATTATTTTTTGGATTGTTTGATATCTCGTTGTCTTTCTAATATATACGGAAATGAGAAATCCCAAACTTTAGTTGACAGGACGTGGCAATTTTAGTTGGCAAACAAGTCAATTTTTTGAACCGGGACAAAGTTGTCATGTCTTAACAACTAAAGTTGCCACCTCGCGTCAACTTAAGTTGACCATCAGAGAAAACGTTCGGATGAAATGCTAAAATCCGAACATTCGGACTTATTGGATTCCAATATATAATAATGTCTGCTGTTTTATTCCATAATCAAAAGCCTTGCAGGCGTTTTTTAAAATTTTAGAAGAGTTGATGAGTTCTATTCATACGAATCCTACCGTCGTTTGGAGATCGAACCCGGATAAGTTTGGGACATAGGCAAACAACACGGCTACTACTACTGTCTTTCCCTTCTTCCAAGCAAACAAACCACTCTTCGCGTCTCAGGTTCCTCTGCCCGCTCCTCTCGACGGATCGGAACCGCAGCCCCGCCCCCGCCACCAAACCCTAGCCCCCCGCCCCGCCCGCCGCGATGTCGGCCGCGGCCGTCGCGCCGAGCCCGCCGGCGACGCTCCCGTCGGCGCCCCCGCCGTCCTACCCCGCGGCCCCCTCCGCCCCCTCCGCCGAGGACGACGACGACCTCTACGGCCGCCTCAAGTCGCTGCAGCGCCACATGGAGTTCGTCGAGATCCAGGAGGAGTACGTCAAGGACGAGCAGAAGAACTTGAAGCGCGAGCTGCTGCGCGCGCAGGAGGAGGTCAAGCGGATCCAGTCGGTGCCGCTCGTCATCGGCCAGTTCATGGAGATGGTCGACGGCAACAACGGCATCGTCGGCTCCACCACCGGCAGCAACTACTACGTGCGCATCCTCAGCACCATCAACCGCGAGCTGCTCAAGCCCTCCGCCTCCGTCGCCCTGCACCGCCACTCCAACGCCCTCGTCGACGTGCTGCCCCCCGAGGCCGACTCCAGCATCTCGCTCCTCTCCTCCTCCGAGAAGCCCAACGTCCTCTACTCGGTACGGGTTTCTCAGATCCGTGTGAACCCTAGGCTTAATTTGACGTTTGTTAGGACCGCTGTCTTCGATTTTGCCAACCCTAGATGCGTTTGGGATCCTGAAATTGTTGACCAAATTAGGATTCACACTAGCTGGTCTCTGTAACATGGATGTTATCTGCTTCTGTTCTCAGTTATTTGCCCATAATAATGGTAATAGTAGCAGCAGTAGGGTAATAGTTTCTTGAGTAGTATAATTGTTCGATGAACAGTATATTTTTGGAATGTTGGATTTGCCTGTGTTCAATTTGGGCGTACTTCATGTAGATTATGGCATCCTTTAGTAGATATGAATTAGTTGCTATAGTAGTAGATATTGATGATGTTTGTAAATGAATTGCTTTGCCTGAAATTGAATTGTGCTTCAGTTGTTTCGGCAGTCATGTACAAAACCTATGCAGCTTTTATGCTGGCAGTAAAAGTGCTGCATTTCTGATAAACAAGAAAGATGGCTTCCACATTGTTCCTTGCTAGCCACTGTTTAAAATGCTGGGACCAGTTTTGGAGACCGCCCAGCAATTTTAGTACTGCCGGTGCATTTCCTTTTAGTTATAAAGATACTCTCGCCAACATAATAGGCAATCTCAAATCACCATACTACTGTAAGAATGGTTTAATAAATCCTTTAAATTTTATGCTATTTGTGCCTTTTTTACTTAAGCATCTGTATGCCCATGCAATGATTTGCTCCTGTGTCCTTTTTTCCTTTCCTTAAGGCCGACCAAGATTGAACACTTTCTATTTCCTGAGAATTGTGTGCATAATATGATCAGAACTTATCAATTTATGGAGTCTGTATCTTTATGACTTACTGAAGTTGTTTCATACAGTGAATTAAAAAACTCAATAACAATTTGCTATGTTCTGATTGTGTTCAGGACATTGGTGGATGTGATATCCAAAAACAAGAAATTCGGGAGGCAGTTGAGCTACCATTGACACACCATGAATTGTACAAGCAGATTGGTATTGATCCTCCAAGAGGGGTGCTGCTCTATGGTCCTCCAGGCACTGGCAAGACCATGCTTGCTAAAGCTGTGGCACATCACACTACTGCTGCTTTTATCAGAGTGGTTGGTTCAGAGTTTGTGCAGAAGTACTTGGGTGAGGTAAGATGCGGATAGTTGTAACATGCATATATTTACCTTGTTTCTGCATTCAGTTCTCCTTCCGTTCTTACAAAAAATATTGCATGTGTTAAGCTTTGACCATGTACCCAAAATAAGTGTCTCAACTTTAGTACAACTTTGTACTATAGTTAGTACAAAGTTGAGACACTTATTTTGGGACGGAGGGAGTATTTGTTAAGTTTCCTTGTTTATGCTCAAGGTTTCCAGCGTAATTTTGTTGCACGTGTTTGAACTGAAGTGTTCCGGAGAGATCTGTTAACACAAGGTTACAAGAATAAAACTACCTAAGCAGTGCCTGTGAACATCTGACGCAACTTCCTTTTTGTTTGTATTCTGTATACATGAATTACATTTTGCATGCAAAAAATATAGAGTTACTGTATGCATTACCAACGCAAGTAAACTACTGTTAATATAGACGATTCATGCTGTCAGTGATATTATGTACTGCTTCTTAATGTTTCTGGTAGTGGTTCATACATTACACTTTACACAAGAATTTCTTACCTGAAGCTTTTCTCCGGTTTGCTACCTATCAGTTCTTTAGTTGATGCATTGTATCATTTATCTCACCTTAGGGCCCAAGGATGGTTCGAGATGTATTCCGCTTAGCTAAAGAGAATGCCCCGGCTATAATATTCATTGATGAGGTTGATGCTATAGCCACTGCTCGATTCGATGCTCAGACCGGGGCTGACCGAGAAGTTCAGCGTATTCTGATGGAGCTACTGAATCAGGTAAAGTTTCTAGCTGTAATAGGTTTGCTGGAATTCAGGTTGTTTGCCACTAATCCTAGAATATCATGCATTTTGGACATGCATATAGATGTAAATGAAAAAAAAAAACACTGACTTAGATTGTAAAGCTCAGTTGTTTAGCTCCAATTTTACAAAATGTGCACATGCCCTTAGAAATAATATCTGTGGCTTTTTTAGGATATGAAGTAACTTCTTGAAAAGGCTATTGTTAAGACTATTACATGCAACTTTCTCATGCCTTGAGGGATTTGAGTATCACATTGTGAACTTTGTATGCAATGCAGATGGATGGATTTGATCAGACAGTGAATGTGAAGGTTATAATGGCAACCAATCGGGCAGATACTCTAGATCCTGCTCTGCTGCGTCCAGGAAGACTGGACAGGAAAATTGAGTTCCCTCTGCCGGACCGGAGGCAGAAGAGGCTTGTTTTCCAAGTAAGTTCCTTTGTAAATACTTTACATGGTATGTTTTTCAAAGATATTACTGATAGTTGTTTGGAAAGTCTTCTCTCTATTATTCCCTCCGTCCCATAATATAAGAGCGTTTTTGACACTACACTAGTGTAAAAAACACTCTTATATTATGGGACGGAGGGAGTACATAATAGTTTCAATGTAGTAGATTGTATTGATGGTTTTGTATTCATAGTTCTGCACTTGCAGCAATTATCTTTAGAGCAGTTAATGGCTCTCAAACATTGATCATTAAAAAATGGTGCTTAACAAGGCACATGTTTTGGTTGCAAGGATAATTTTTCGTACCTAAATTGGCCTAGAAATCCAACCAGTAACTAATTAGATATAAGCTTGCATCTACGAACAAAATTTGACTATTGAAAATCTTAGTTTCTTGAACCTTTTCTGGGATTATGTTTTCGTTTGCATCTGATAATTATGATGGCCTCCTTTGTTTCAGGTCTGTACTGCTAAGATGAACTTGAGTGACGAGGTTGATTTGGAAGATTATGTCTCCAGACCTGATAAAATCAGTGCTGCTGATGTGAGTGCCTTCTCATTATGTTGAACAGTTTTTAGATCTTCACTCGTACTACTGCAGCATAGGAAATTCATTGCCTCGGATCAATTAGACCATGATAATTGATAACAATTCTGTAAATCTTTTACTCTTAAAGTTTACCACAGTAAATGTACCTTCTGCCCACCTTACATTCGTTTCATATTGACACCTATAATAACGGTACATTCTGCCCACCTTACATTCGTTTCATACTGACACCTATAATAACGGTACCTTCTGCCCACCTTACATTTGTTTCATATTGACACCTATAATAACAGTAGTATCGCCTTATTATGGCATGCCATGTACTGTAATTGATATTGTAAATTATGCACCCTTTTCCTCCTTGCCTTTTTAATGTTCATTGTGCCATTTTTTTTCCAGATCACTGCTATTTGCCAGGAAGCTGGCATGCATGCTGTCCGCAAAAATCGGTATGTTATCCTCCCCAAGGATTTCGAGAAGGGTTACCGAACCAATGTCAAGAAGCCTGAGTCAGACTTTGACTTCTACAAATGAGGCAGCAAACTGTTAAGAGGATGCTTTATTTCCTACGGGCGACATGATTAACACTATAGATGAATTTGTGGATAGTCGCCTGATAAAATATCCTTGTATTTCGGTGCTCCTACAGTTTGCACGTTCAGTCTCACCAGTGTTGTTAAGCTACTTGTCTGTACAATTCCTTCTTCCTAAAGTTTCGCTTGACCATTTTGCGCTTGTGGAGGCTGTTATTGTCTTCCAAAGGAGAACCGAGTACCCCCTTTCCGTTCTAAAATATAAAGTGCATTAATCTTTTTGAATTTTAAACTTCCCCATATTTGACAAACTTTATATTAAATATTAACATTTAATATACCAAGTTATTTTCAATTGATTTATCGTCAAATGTACATTTATATTTGTTTATTTGATACTGGAGATGTTGATATTTTTCTATGCCAATATGAAAACACAACTAGATCTGATCTGAGCAGTCCAAAATAAAGATGCTTCTTTAATTCCAAATCAAATAAGCGTTTCAGCTCTTGTTCTATCCCACATGGTGACGGTGTCGTCCTCCTCTCCCATCCGAGGCTGAAGAACTAATGGTCAAAATTCCTTGTAAGGCATCGCAGCCTACGTAATTATTTTGACTTCAATTTGCCACCATTTTTTAATATTTCCATTGTCACAAACTTCAAATTGAAACCAAATATATTTAAGGCCCTGCATTACACAAGGAAATAACTAAAATGTCTATAAAGCGACATTTTTAGACTACGGGAAATATCTGTAAGCCACACAACCTATCTTCAAATTTTTTAAGCGGCCATACCATTTCGAATTCAACTTCAGAGAATTGTGCAATTCCAGAGTGGTTTCACTGTATGGTTGCATACTGAGGTATAACACCCTCTCTACAAGTGTGACATTGGTTTTAGGTGATGCATGCATGGAACAAAGATCTCAATTATCTGTTGTAGTGGGCTTACAGGTGTCGGGGTGTTCCCCTTTGATAAAATATTGGAGGGCTTTCGAGAGGGCAACACAGTCGACTCCATGCTCCTTGTTTATGGGCTGAGTTTGCGGTCCAGTGTGGTCCATGTCAAGACTGGGCTAAATGTAGGGGCTCAAAATTAGAACTTGCGCGTCTTGGATAGTAGGATGGCAACCGCTCAAAAAAAAAAAAAAAGGATAGTAGGATGACACCATAGTAAAGGGGAGGACACATGCATAGTTCATGATCCTATGAAGAGGGCTCTGAAATCAAAGTACCATGGAGATTCCCGTCCCAAGAGTAGGAAGAATTTTTTTAGTTCTATTGTTATTTGCATAGACATCAAAGTATAGCTTTACTCGAAGCTTATTTCAAGTCAAAATGAAACCTTATTGTTTTGGAATGCTTATAAAAATGGGGACAAAAGATTTGCCTCATTCACGAATTAAGCAGAAGACAGTTGCCAAGTTAATGAATGGAAAACCAGGTGAAAACTGTCACAAACTGCTGCGCAACACTCACACATAACACCACACACACCTCAACATAGAGGGCCCCGTCAAGATCGCACACCGGCGACATCATCATCACTTCTCCCAACAAGCCTCATCGCCCTTCATAAACCCCAATCAACCGATTTCGAATTCGTCAAAAACAAACGTCGACCCAAACCTCGTTGTAGAGGCTGTGTGGAAACACAAGAAGGCCCGTGCTAGAACTCAGCCACCAGCACCGAGGACAACACAACTCCGACGCTGAAGGAGAGCTCCAAAGGGAAACTATGCAAAGTTGGCGCCGTGGAAGACCACGAACCAAATCATATTTTGCTTGTCATCGTCGCTATAGTGATGCCGCCCGTTGCAGCTCCGACATCACCGCAACAAAACAACCTGTGATAACCCCATTTACACGTCGGAGAAGAGTCGGCTACCTCAATCATTGTCGCACCTCCGACATCACTCACCCCGTCATCGTTTCCACAACGTCAACACCGTCGCCATCCACTTATCCCGCTTGTCGATGCCCAGCTCCAAAGACGAATCCCTCAAGAGGGGAAACGACGCCGAGGCGTTGCCACCATCTAATCACAGGACCTAGGGTTTCCCCAGAGATGCAACGTCGATCGGATCCATGCGGGAGGGGTGTGGCAACAGTGATGTGATGCCTCCACAAAGGTAAACGATGCCTGCTGCCACCACCATTGTTGGTTCTTCACCCGAGCTCCCCACATGCCCTCAACCGTACATCAACCCGCACTATCACCAATCAGCCCACCAACCATCACCACCACCACCACCACGAAACTTGCTTGACGAGGAGGACACACAAATCAACCGCCATAGCCACCTACACCTCATGAAGACCATCGACGACTAGCCTGCTGCATAGGCGAGCGAATCCATCAAGGATTGACCAGGAGCAGGACCTCGGACGCAACACGAGCCGCCGCGCCCCTGCCGAGCACCATGCCTGCAAGGAACAGAGGAGTGCCACCTGAGGCCAAGAACATCCACGTTTCAAGGCCACATTCATGCACCAGACATGCTGACGCGCACCACCGCACATCCGCAGGAGGTCGGAGACAGTAGATCAACCACCACCGCACCACGAAGACACCTTACCACGCCGCCTAGGCCACCGAGCCGCGCCTCTGGAGTAGCAATGCCACCGCGCCCACTCGTTGCAATAGATCCGTGCTGCCCGAAGCCCCTCGCGCGCCCACGCTGTATCACGTGCGCCCACACTACGCCATCCTGCACAACCACACTGGTCGCCCGATGCAGCCACCTCACGCCGCCGCGTGACCTTCACGCGCCAGATCCGCGCGACCAAGAATCACGCGTCCTCGTCGCTTTGTGCATCCTGGACTTGGTAGCCTTACCGAGCCGCCTTCTCCTGCCGAGCGAAGCAACCAATGCCGCACAGATCCTAGCAAGAGGAGGTAAAGGTCCCAGCTAGCGCCGAGCCGCACGGGCTTTGCCCGGCAACCCCCACCGGCGGCGGCGAGGAGAGGTGGGAGTTGTGGGTGTGATCCTAGTGGTGATGGCTAGGGTTGCTCCCAGGCCGCCTACACAGTAGTTGGGGCGGTAGTTGCATTGCTGGAACTTATTGTTTTGAACTATCTTCTATATACATGTGGATTTTCATGTGTATTATGTTAAATGTGTGGCCATGAAGGAAAACTCGAGTGGCGTGAGGTGATTACTCGATGCAGTCATAAATCACAGCTACACTCATGAATTATGATGATGTTCTGATCATTGTCTCTGTATATATAATTCTTTTTGTTCTGTGTGGGGATTTGTTTGGATGCATTGGAGGGACGGAGAGCATGAGAAAGTTTTTGTATCTAGCATAGTGTTCGAGGTAGAGGCTCTTGCGTAAACACCACACAATAAATTCCAAAAATAAAATAAAAATTATACTCTCTGATAATGTCTACACAAGCCTGATGCAGTCATAAACCATAACTAAACTCGTGAATTATGATGATGTTTTGATCATTGTCTCTCTATGTATTATTTTTTTCTGTGGCAATACACATGCACTGAAATAATAGTCTCTCATAGCTTTTGCCTCCGTTTCAAACAAATAGTCTCTCATAGCCAATGGGCACAACGCTTTGTATGCATGCATTGGAGGGACGATGAGCATGAGAAAGATTTTGTGTGTGAACATAGCGTTCGAGGTACGGTAGATGCTCTTGCGTAAACACCACAGACAAAATTCATAAACTTTAATTCCTTAATAAGCGTCTACACAAGCCTGGAGACAAATTAGTAGACAAGGAAAATACAGCCAGTTTAGCCGGCGAATCAAACACAAGTTTGATGTGGTTTAGTCACAACTTCCCTAGCTTCCGTTTTTCCAGTGCATCCTTCAAGCCTGGCCACAAATAGCAAGCCCAACGGCTGCACCAAAGGCGGCACCTTTGAGCCCGGCCGGAGGCGACGACGGCGCGTGCCCCCCGGCCCTGACTCACGGACAAAAGGGCGTTGGCGCCGCCCCAGGAGACGATGAAGTTGAAGGCGTCCTGCTTCTGGCGCCCGTGGATCATGGAGCAGTAAATGTCTTCTCGCTATTCAAATGCTGTTTCTTTACTTGCACAAAAGCCCAAACATTACTTCTTATTAGGTCATTGATATTAAATATGTTACTCGTTGTTTTTAGCCACACACGCTTTTTCTATCACAGTTCTTTACGACGGAAAAACCTTGTCCACTTTTTTTTTTTTTGACAGGGGAAAAACCTTGTCCACTTGCCTCTTTGTTGTTTACATTCAGGCTTGGCACAACGATTAGGGCCGACTGGCCTCTAGTCATGCCCGTCCAAAACGCTTTGGCGCCCTAGCTATTCTCTCGCGTATCTCTTCAACTACTCATTACTTTGGCTGGATGCCCCGGAACTGCGGCTCGACCTCTGGGCGACAATGCCTTCGGTGCATGACTGGTGGAATGCCGTGGTCCTCACCCAGGGACACAGGAGGAAAGCGATCGCCTCCACACTCATGCTCGTGGTCTGGGCACTGTGGAATGAGAGGAATGCAAGGGTGTTTCGTAGCAAGTCGACACTTCCCACCACCCAACGGCGTAGCCAGGATTGGCCAACGCCCCGGGCCAAAAATGAAGGGCTAAAAAAATTCTCAAAAACTACCACAGTTTAAAGGCATTCCAAAAGTAACCCTCATCTGCAACTGATAAGAATCCCAATACAATATCTAATAGTGCTTCATCTGACAATGTAACACATAACAAAACACAATATAAAGGATAAATAATACAAAAGAGGGTACCAAATCAGAGGTTGTTTGATTTTAGCTTCCCGCAATTACATCTTCAATAGTAACAGATGATTGACCTTCAAGTATAAAATTTGATATGCAAGTCAGTGCATAGAAAGCAAGTAAAAAAATTCTACTCGATGCAAAATATGAAACATTACCTCTAGGACGAGGTAAAATGCCTTTGCGTGTGCGATAACCCTGAAATCGCTCAATGATCTTTGACTCTTCAACAGTAACAAACACGTCTCGCTCAATGTAACATACCATTCTGTGATTCAACCAATCATCACCCATCTTTTTCCTCAAGTCAGTCTTGATAATGCTCATTGCTGAGAAGGCTCTTTCCACGGTTGCGGTTGCAACAGGTAAAATCAATGCTAACTCAACAAGACGGTAAACCAACGGAAAAGTTGTGTGCATATCACTCAAAACCATCTTCATGGCAAGATGACCAAGGTCATTACAATTCATCAAATGTGGATCAGCTCTTGCTTCATGAATGAATGAGTCCAATTGATTTCTAAGGAAAAAACTAACCTCATATGCAGAGAAGTCAGCAGCATACATATTAGCAAGGTCAACAAGCTTGTCTTCATTGTAATTGGCAAAAGAATTCTTCGGATCAAGACAAGCAATGCATCTTAATAATTGGGTAGATCTTTCAGTAAAGCGGTTGTTTAATTCCACAATAATTTGATCATGCACCACATTGAATATCTCATTTCTGAAATAATGGTGGTAAGTTACCAATTGGCCACCCCAAGTTCTTGAACGACCATTAGCAGTTCTTGTATCTTCCATATTTGGCACTACAATATTGTATTTGAGACAGAAGTCAGCTACCTCTTGGAAGAGCTCATCCCAACCACTCTGCCTTATCTCTTGCATTTTGTCCATTGTGGTTTTAATCAATCCCACGGCACGCACAATATGCTGTTTTTTCTGTTGCAAGCTCTGTGATAGATCATTAGTCTTGCCCAATAATCTAATCATAAGATGCAATATGAGAACAAATTCAAATGTTTCCATGTGCTTTAACCCCCCCCCCCCCCCCCCCAGCCGAGGTTCTTTGTGCAACATTATCAGCATCATTGTACAAATTTTCTAATACCTTCAGAACTGGTTTCCACATAGAAATAAGTCGACACAAGGTCCTATGATGTGACTCCCACCGTGTATCACCAGGTCTTGCAAGGTTAGTTAATTGGTTTTTTCCTTTCCCCCCAGGAAGTTCCCCGGCCTCCACTTGGCGCACAAATTCATCATGTTGCTCTTGGGCTAATTGATCATGTCTTTTACATGAAGCATTAACAAGGTTGACAACCATGCTAGTGTATTAAAAAAATCCCTTACTGATGAACAACACTTTGCAACGGCAACAACAACTAATTGCAATTGATGGGCAAAGCAGTGTATATAGTGAGCATATGGATTTTCCTCCAAGATCAATCTTTGCAACCCACGAAATTCCCCTCTCATATTTGAAGCCCCATCGTAACCTTGCCCTCTCAAATTAGACATAGACAAGCCCTGAGTGGCAAACATACCATCCAAAGCTACCTTGAGTGAAGCTGCTCGCATGTCAGGAACATGCTTTACTGCAATAAACCTCTCAATCACCTAATTTGAAGCTGGAACACGAGGTGAAGGGCCTGTTTCTGTTACTATGGAATCAACGCTTTGTGGTTGAAAAAAAGATGTCATTGTCCTGGTTCTTTTGTTCATATTGTCTTCGGTCTTCCTGTTAATTGGAACAAAAATTAGGTTCAGAGAGCAAAAACATCTAATTTGAAGCATCTAAGTTCAGATACCCTGCTGCCTTTTTTCTCAAACCCAAAGAAAATTCGCACTGGGCAGAGGGGAAATACCTAGCCGGCTGGCCGGACGGTGGCGGGAGGCTGGAGGCAGGGCGAGGTCGCCGGACGAGCGGTCGGTGCGGCGTCGCTGGACCTGGACGAGAGGCCGGGCCGCCGGGCTAGGTCGCGCCGTCGCGGGACGAGCGGCGGGGTGCAGCCGGGCAGGCGGAGTCGCCGGACAAGCAGACGGACGGGGTCACCGGCCTCGCCGCAGCCGGGCAGGCGGAGTCACCGGACGAGCAGCGGCGGACGGCGGGTGGCCTTTGCTTAGCGGCTCGGCGCCTCTCCTGCTCGAACGGGCGAGCGGCGGCTGGTTGGCTGCTGGATGCGCGTAGCCGCGTAGGGTTCGATCTGGTCACGAGGGGAGAAGTAATGGGCTGGGCCGCGCCTAAGCCCCGGGCCAGATCTAAAATTTTCTAAAATATAGGCCTATTTTTTTCCTCACGCCCCGGGCCATGGCCCTGGTAGCCCGGGGCCCAGCTACGCCTTTGCCTCCACCGTCTTTGCACTTCTTAGGGGGGAGGCCGGGTTGTGGGTCACCGCCGGGGCCAAACATTTGGGCTCTTTGATGCCGCGAGAGTAGACTGCAGTGCATGGGTGCATTTGTTGAGGAGTAATGCCCTCTTTCTTAAGCTAAACCTTGTCACTTTCCTTCTTCATTAATGAGATGAGGCAAATCTTTTGCCTCCGTTTCGATTTTTTTTACTAGGTTTCCTGACCAGAGTTGAGTCGGAATCCAAGCCTGTTCGAGTTGTGTTCTATATGAGTTCCGGTTTGATGAATTTTGATTTTTAGCCTGCTTGCCTCATTAATATAAAAGAGAGAACATAAAAGGTAGTCAAATTGGCCTATTAGCTCAGCTGGTTAGAGCGTCGTGCTAATAACGCGAAGGTCGCAGGTTCGAGACCTGCATGGGCCACTATTTTTTTTTATCTTCCCTTTGTTAGTTTTATTTACCATAAAACAAAAAAGCTTTTTGCACAAAAATAGGGTGATCGAGTAACAAAAAGATTAGCTTTGCCCGGAGTCGAACCTGGGACCTTCTAGACTTTTGATATAACGTGATTACCAACTACACCACGAAACCATATTACACTGTTAGTTCAATATATTTATTTATAACAGTCCGCATCTTTCAACGATCCAAATGAAGTTTCTCTTCTTGCATGAAAGTCATTTTTTTATTTTTTGTGGGGAGAAAAGAAGTTTATTCCATTATGATAAAGTTATCAAGAGGCAAGGGTTCCTCGATACATGGGGTCCTATGTGTAACCAGACAGCTGCGGTACGCTTTTGAACAATCTGTTACTCTATTTTGATCATGATGTAGTTTTTGTGAAACAAACTTCCTATTGACCATAAGGACTTTAATCTCCAAAGCCAAATGACCATATGGAGAACGGTCGAGGTAATCACCACCAAGAACTGAAAGAGCCATCGATGATTCAGACTCAACAATAACCGGAAGATCCGTGTTGTATTGCAAGAGCCATGCGTTGCATCAGTGCATGTATTTCCGCCTCAAGAGCATCATTGCAACGGAATAAGAATTTTCATACAGCAAAAATAACAATCCCGTCGTACCTCCTTAAGATCATACCTGCAGCCGTCGTGCCGTCCGTAGCCGAGAAACACTAGTAGAAAAAGGACCTTTCGTCCGGAGCATTAGTCCCGATCGGGTTTTGGACCGGGACTAATGTGACCTCTAGTCCCGGTTCCAACGGCTAGGCTTTAGTCCCGGTTCATTTGTGACCTCTAGTCCCGGTTGGTGTTACCAACCGGAATTAAAGGGGTGGTGGCAGGCTGGCGTTAGGCTGGGGCCCCTACGAGCCCCTTTAGTCCCGGTTGGTATCACCAACCGGGACTAGAGATAGACCTTTAGTCCCGGTTGGTGATATAAACCGGGACTAAAGGAGTCTAACATTTAGTCCCGGTTGGAGATACCAACCCGGACTAAAGGGTTTTGAAAGTTTCTTTTCTGTTTTTCTATTTGTTGTCTGTTTTTAGTTTCTGTTTTAAATTTCTTATATCTTTTAGGATATCTGATGTTTTTGAGTGATTCTTTTTGCATTAGATTCAAAATTTTGTCTAGTTTCTGTTTGTCCCATTAGTTTTCAATTTTGAATGGTTTAAATTTAAAATTGTTCAAATTTGCTTCAAACCCTAGATTGTGAATAACTTGAGTTTAAAAATAGTTTTTAATTTAATTCTTTTTGCTCCTAGTCACATGTTAAATTGTTGTCACAGTAAGATTTATTTGGTTATTTTTAGAATAATTTAAATTAGGATTTTAATTAAAACAGTAGCGTTTTGCTTATATAGTTGTTTTAGCCATTTAATTGTTGTTTTTAATTGTTGTCACTACAAATGAACTCTAAAAAGGTTGAAACTTGACATGGTATTATCATTTCGACCACATAGCATGTGATAAAAAGTTGAGAGGGTTACAGCAAAAACTGGATGCACTTCGTGTACAAACTGGACCATCTCCTTCGAAGTATGAGGGTTTCAGACGAAAACTCATCTGTTACAAATGCATTTCATTTTTTTTAACTTATTTCAACTCCAGACTTTTTTTGCATTCACTATGCACCATTCTAAGCCACATCTTCAAATTTCAACCCTTTCTAACTTCATTTGCTACTTTTCATGCATTTAATGATTTTTTTGAGCTAAATGACCCTGAAATTAAAAAGCAATAGAAATGAACACTGAAAAGGTTGAAACTTGGCATGGTATCATCATTTCGACCACATAGCATGTGCTAAAAGTTGAGAGGGTTACAGCAAAACCTGGACGCACTTCGTGTACAAACTGGACCATCTCTTTGGAAGTATGAAGGTTTCGGACGAAAACTCATCTATTACAAAGGCATTTCATTTTTTTAACTTATTTCAACCCCAGACTTTTTTGTGCATTCAATATGCACCATTCTAAGCCACATCTTCAAATTTCAACCCTTTCTAACATCATTTGCTACTTTTCATGTATTTAATGATTTTTTGAGCTAAATGACCCTAAAATTAAAAAGCATTACAAATGAACACTGAAAATGTTGAAACTTGGCACTTTAGTTGGTAGAATTAGTTTTGCTATATTAAAAAGTAATTCTTTTTGCCACTTTAATATAATTAACTTTAGTTTCTGTTGTTTGACAATAATTTAGTTTTTGTAATTAGTTAATATTACCTTATTGCTATGTTAGTTGTTTTTAATTTTATTTAAAAATAAATAAATGATGTCATATTTGGATTCCTCACATTTTTTTGATAATAATGGATATATTATTTGTCCAATTTCGATTTACAGATTTAAAGATATTAATTATGCCATATTAAATGAATAAATGGCAAAAAAATGAATAAAATAATATTATTACTTATTTTATTTTCATTGAAATTCCATATTATTATTACTTATTTTATTTTAATAATTGTTTGGAATTCAAAAAATTAAATCATGTGACATAAAGACCTAATGGTTAATAGGATTGATAGCTTACTATTGTTAGGAAAACAACCGATGCAGACTTGGAAACTAGGGGAAATAGAACTGGGAAGTTAAGCGTGCTGGGGCTGGAGTAGTGAGAGGATGGGTGACCGGTCGGGAAGTTAGACGATTTGGAATGACTGCTCCACGCTGGAGCAGTGAGGAGGGGTGATTAGAGATTAAATTGTCAAATAATTCAAAGATTTGAAAATCGGGAAAAACTTAAAAAAATCAAAAACAAAATTTCAAAAAAATAATAAAAAAAATCATTTTTTTTTGAAATAATTCTTACCAATCGGGACTAAAGGTAACACCAACCGGGACTAAAGGTCCTCCAGCCCTGCTCCAGACAGTGGCCACGTGGAGCCCCTTTAGTCCCGGGTCGTAGCCAACCAGGACTAAAGGCTTGGACCCTTTAGTCTCTATACTTTAGTCTCGGTTGGGGAACCGGGACTAAAGGCCCTTCCTACCCGGAACTAATGGCCTGTTTTCTACTAGTGAAAGATCCATCAACCGATAAGGCGCCGCGTGCGTGTGCACGATTAGAATGTTGCACGTCCACTCTCCACCTTGCTCTGCAACACGGAAATTATCGAAGATAGGGTTCGGTCTACACCGCCATAGAAACAGAGCTCGCCCAAGGCGTTGTGCAGTGTATGCCCCCGTCGAACTTGCCCAAGGTGAGGCGCTGCCTACAACATCGCCGACACAAGCTTGCCCGAGACAGGGTGTCATCTACACCACTGCCGAGTTGGAGCACGTCTATACTGTTGTTGACACGGAGCCCATCTACATTGCTACCAACATGGCCCATCGCGGGCGTTGTCTGTCTTGCTACTAGCATGGTCCATCGTCGGGCGTTGTCCGCACCGACTATGGGCTCGACAAGGTTGTTGGATACATCGACACACTTGTTGAGTGGGAGAGAAAGCCAAGTCCACTCCAGCATCCACACCGACGCACATCATCAACAACGTCTTCACACTGGCAGATCAAAGTTATACTCCACTGACACATCTTTCCCCGATGAAGCAAACTGAGCAGACGAGGCAAAGGCAAGTAATCTAGTCCGAAACCGGCATGGTGGATAGCGCCAGGATGGTCAGGCACCGACGAGACAAAGGCCCCCCACCTCATCCTAGACATCAACAAGAGGGTTATAGCAAAGCAAAGCTGGAGTGACGGGCATACCACTCCCGCTTTCCACTGCATCACCACCATCTACACCATCTACACCAATCTCACGTGAGAAGGCGAGACCTATAAGGAGGACAACCATAGCAGTAGCTTAATCGGAGGTGGCCCACGAGGCCGACTTGTCGGACGTAATTAATCGGGAGCTTTCTGAGGCCTCGTGAACCAGAACCTCGCATCACTGAAGTCATTTGGCCGCGCCAGTAAGCCACAGAGCGCATCTTTAATAGGATTTTATAATTTTGTTTCTCGACACGAGATTAATAAAATGTATGTCCCTACATATTTCTTTGTATACCTATTTACACTGGCACGCTGGCATTTTTTTTATTTTTTTCGTGCCAAACATGGATGTTTGCCGAGAGCCGCTTGATGCAGCTCGACAACAAATGGTGAACAGCATACCGCTATGGACACATCACACATGCCGACCTCTTCGGCCTGGGTCTTTGCTGAGTTTATGCCCACCATCTCGGTGGGTTTGCCGAGATTCATCCAGTAGAACTCCGCGAAGACATTTGTCACACCCGATGTGATCATGTGAGAGCATCTACAGCCAGACCTTGCAAATCCGGCCCCTCAAACGCCCACGGACGCGACCGGGCGCGTCCGCGGACACTGACCGGGCGCGTCTCATTTGTTGGCTTCCACATCTGCGTCCCTCATATCCGAACCCTCAAAACCATACAACCCCATGCAACGCTACGTAAAATTAGATCAACACACAGGTTCGTCGGATCGGATTGCAAATGCCGAACAAAAGGAGCATAGTTCATCGGAGTTCATCGGCAAATCCTAACTACAAACTAGCTAAACATAATTAAAATACAAACGGAGACGGGGGACAATCACCACTTCCTCGCCGGCCCTTTTCCCTTTCGGTCGCCGGCGTAGCTGTAGGAGTCGGCGGCTGGTGGGGAATCGTCGGAGTCGTCCGACGAGGAGCCGTGGTCGTCATCCTCGTCGTCGGAGAGGATGACGAGCCCTTGTAGCCACCGAACCTCCATGTCCTGCTGCCGCTTGAGCTTGGCGAGCCGAGCCGCCTCCGCCGCTGCCTCCGCCGCCTCGCGCTCGGATTGCTCAATGGCAATCCGGAGCGCCTTCGCGTTCTTCCGCCGGAGCCGCCGCGCGTCCGTCTCCGCGGTCGTAAGCGACCGGCGGTAGACCCATTCGAGGAGCCGCGCGTCCTCGTCGGGCTCTGCCTCCATCCCGCGGCGACGGCGCACGGATTGCTCCCCCTCCAACCTCTCCCTTTGCCGTTGACGCTCGCAGCGGGCGGCGCGCGCCTCTGATTCCGGCGTGCGCGTCCGGGCCGGCGCGGCGGGCACAAGCACCCACCGCTGCCCACTTGGGGGAGCAGCCGGCGGGGCCAGGGGACGGCGCAGGGGAGGCGCGGATTGTGCAGACCGCCTGCCGGAGCTACGTACGGGCCGGGAGGAGCCAGCGCCGGCATCCGATCTGTGACGGAGGGGAAGCGACCAGGCTGCAGATCCGGAGCTGCCCCCGGTCTCCACCTTGGACCGCCCCAAGGCGATGCGGAGGGCAAGCTCATACTCCGGATCCAGTCCGTCGTCGGAGCGGCTGCCGGAGCTCGACATTCCGCCGGATTCGATTGAAATCGGTGCGGGGAGAGGAGAGGACGGAGCGAGAGAGGAGAGTGAGTGAGCTAGGGTTTCGGAGCGATGAGCCGGATGCACCTTTTTGTGGGACAGCCGTGGGGTCGACGGTGGGCCGGGCGTGTCAGGCAGGCGTGCCCGGGCGTGTCCGGGCTCCCCCATATCCGCCCCATATTTGGGCTGGATATGAGGGGTGCCGGTCAGCCCGGGAGTTTGAGGCCCGTTTAGCGAGTGCGTTTGGGTCGATTTTTCGTGACCGGGCAGTGACCGGACGGCCTGCCCGGGCGTATGAGACGGATATGAGGGATCCGGCTGTAGATGCTCTGATACCGACAAGAAACGCAGTATTAAAGGATCCGAGTAGTGATTGGTTTACAACGGAGCCCCTTTTGATTTGCAGGATTTTCAAAACGCAGGAATAAGAAAAATACAGGATTTGAGTGGCATGTCCACTTGAATCCTATAGGATTAGCATAGAGTGTTTGATGCCATGGTAAAAACAAAGAAATTAAAAAAAGGTTGAATTGGATGCTAGATTTTCAACGAAATGTAAAACAGTTTGATTTCATAGGAAAAATTCCTTTAGGATTGAATCCTGTGAATCAAACGACATACGTAGGAAAAAATCCTAAGGATTTTAACCCTCCAAAAATCCAATGAAAATCTTTTGTATCAAAGGAGAGCCCGGAGTCCTATAATAAATCCTAAAACATTACCGGTTGGTATAATAGCCACATCGCACGCAGCATGATGTAAGGATCCGAGTTACAATTGTTCGTTTACGACGGTTCCTAAACCCTAATACATTACCGTTCGGTATATATATACTACTCTCTTTACGGAGGGAGTACAATATAATCACGTCGCAGGCCACACCTCCGCGCACGTCGACGCAAGGATGACGGGAAAGAAAACAATGCCCTCGGCGTGCGAGGGCGAGGACGCCGGCGTAGACCTGATCAGCGACCTCGGCGACGACCTGCTCCTCCGCATCTTCGCCCTCCTACCCGACGCACGTGACTTTGCTGCATTGGCCGCGCTCTCAAGACGGTGGCGCGACCTCTCGACGCGCTCCCCGACTCTACACCTCCACCCCGTCTACCTCACCAACACGGCCGTCAAGGACGGCGAGACCGTAAAGCGGTTCAACGCCTCCCTAAAGCGGTTCAACGCCTTCGTCGACGTCGTTCTCGAGCGGCGCGTCTGCAGCATCGACACGCTCAGGATGAACGTCCTTCGCTGGCCCGGCGGAGCGCGCGCGGGCCTCTGGCTCCGCCGGGCCATGGAGCTCGTGGTGAAATCCCTGGACCTTCACATGTCCCCGCCTCTGCGGAGGAGACCAAGCGACAGGGACTGCAAGGTGCGGCTGCCGAGCTACACAACGGCGGCGGAAATAAAGCTAAATCTAAACTGCGCCACCCTCAGTCTCCCGGCGGTGGTCGAGTTCAACGCGCTCACCGACCTGTCCCTATGGGTCATATCACTCGCGCAAGGCAACGGCGACCGCCTCGGGCGCCTCCTGTCTTCGCCGTGCTGCCCGAGGCTGCGGAAGCTGCATCTCGTTAATGTGTGCGGGCTGGAGGAGCTGCAGCTCGACGCGAGAGCGCTGGAGATCCTGAAGCTGGACCAGCTCGCCGACCTGAGGCGGCTGGACCTGGACACGCCGCGGCTTTCTACCTTGCACGTCGGTACCAAGGTGCTGCGCCTCGCGCCCTCCAACTTCACCATCCGGGCGCCGGCGCTGGAGCAGCTGCAGTCCACCCTCATGCCCTACCCCCACGAGATCGAGATGTCCTACAGCTTCAACATCCAACTACTGCAAAGCTGCACCGTCCATCGGCTCGTCGTCGGTCTCCATGTCCCAAAGGTGCTCCTACTACTTCCATCATCATATCCTTCTATTTTCATGTTGGAGTGAGTACTCTACAGTCTACACCCTAGAGGGCTAGACCACAATTAGTTAGCACGGTACCTACTTGATTATTGACTCCGTAACTATATTGAATTTGAGTGAGGCAGTAGATAATTTGCATTCTTGTGGTTTTTATGCACCCACGCATGTTGCATCCCCCGTGCACCCCCGATAAAAAACTTAGCAAAACATTTTAAAAAATTCTGAAACTTTGTGAATGTGATTATGACCAAATGTTTTAGGTGCTTGCAAAACTTGGTGGCGAAATAACATCAGATGAAATCTGTACGAAAAAACAAAGTTTGTGCTGGAAATGTGTGAACAGTAACGTGGGTGCAGAGTAGCATTTGTATTCCGTTTCGTATGGAAATCATTTGATGTTTTTTGGTGACGAGGGTGGTTTTTATGCACCCACGCATGCTGCACCCCCGGTGCACCCACGGTAAAAAACTTAGCAAAACATCAATCCTCCTAATTTCATCTTGAAGTGATGTTATTTAGTAGCATACATGGCCGTTTAGATTAAATTTAGGTGTATAATCACTCGCAAAATAATATATGTCCCATAATTTATTGTTGACTATTTTTCTTCATTTACAGTTAGAAGGTGAATAGCTTTAGCTATTTCTAATAACAAGCTATGTCATATAGTCCAGCCCAGCAGCTATTTGCCCCTATATATAACGATTGTTGGGATAGTCATACAAAGTGTCATAGTTCAGATCTAGACTAAAATATGCTGCATCGTAGCTACAGCTAGCGATGTAAATCATCTACATGTCTTTCCATGCAGAAAAGGGATGTAAACGAAGAAGATAGTGTGATGGTAGACATACCACCACTTCCTCATGTCACAAATCTGGAGCTGGATTTCCGGTCGCGAGATAAGCACATGTTTGGAGTATGTGTATCTAGCATCCTTGCGAGATGCAGAAATCTTCAAAACCTCAGCCTAGGCATCAACCAAGACGTGAGCATATATATTTTTTTGTCCTATAAATGCTCTGTAAATTGAATAAACTTTAACCATGGGTTCGTAGGCTCATGATTAATTGCTAACTATATGTATATGTTTCTATGTTGACTTGATTGCATGGACCATAAAAGTACCTTGATCGGTGTGGGGAGGGGTGCTGCATATGCGGATGTGTAGGGAGCTGGAAGGAGGACAAGATCTCGCTGGACCATCTTCGTGAGGTGGAGTTCAACGGCTTCTCCGGGCAGGAGTGCCACGACATGGCACACTTGTTGCTCCTGAATTCACCGGCGCTCCAGAGGATGACTGTGGTTGTTGAGGCATTTGAAGAGATCTCATGTGACGATAGTTCAGATGATGAAATCCCACCGTGCGAGAGAACGGTCATGGAGACATCAGTGTCAACGCTTCCACGCCCTAGAGGGCAGTGGAGGGCATGCACCCCGGCTAATGAGGCGACATCAGAGTACGAGTGGACACCAGGGCCATGAACACTCCTTTAAAGCAAAGCTAAACATTTTGACATCTTACGATATGTGTATTAGTTCTCTTCATTGGAAATTAGGGGCCTTAGTGTTCCTGGATTCAGAAAAAGAAAGATCATCAGACGATTTAAACCATTAAAATCCATAATTGGAGTGTATGTTTTGATTTTTATACCTTCAAGCGTGGTGGGTTTTAGCACTGATTTTTGTTGTTGGACTTCCTACCTTTACATCCGGAACAATAACCTACTGATGGAGAGTACGTGTCCTCACCCAATTAGCCCCGCATGAACTTCACTCACACGGTAATTTTCTTCAGCAAGTCTTCTCCAGTATATATAGCAAAACACTTATGTATGTGGGTGCAGCTGTTTGTTTTATTCATGATCATTGTAAGCTTAAGTCATGAATGTTGGGTCGGGTATTTGTAACATGAATGACCTGGATATCATAGAGTACTTCACGGTTGGCACGTAAGTGGACTGACTCATAGAAAAAGTCATTCTAGCACTCCTTCACGGGAGGATTAACCGAACCTCGACATCCCAAGCCGTTAGATCACCATCTGATGATCTTGATAATTACCTAACGGCATGTCCAATAGTTTAAGTAGCAACCATATATAACGCTTTCCAATGTTGGGTGGTCGTTTCAGTTGTCCATGTAATTAACACTGGTAGCATTTTTTTTTTGGAAAAAACATCCAGTAAATTCCTCACATGTCATCATGCATTGATGTAGGGAAGAAGCTTGGTGTGCTTTTTAGGCGGCTATCTATATTAGCCCCAAGAACCCTCAAACCTCCCTGGAGAACACGGCTCCACAATGTATTGGTACAACAAAGAATGTTGTAAACATGTGAAAGAGACAAATAGCATGCGACTAATCTATTCCAGATGCCTAAACAATAATCAATGTTGTATCTAGAACATGCTATGTTTGACCGATGATGTCAAGTTGCATGGCATAAAATCTATTCATGCCGTGGCGTCATTAGTAACCATGAATGATGTTATTTCTTCCTATTACACTTTTAAATTTTAGTATGCACTAATAATCTGGATTTGTGTTATTCATCCAGATCAATTGGCTCGGGATTATGTTTCATGTTCGGAATTACCATCTTGAATAACCCTACTATCAATCGGTCCATTGTTATTGTCATCAGCAACATGTCTCGCGACCCAGTTTATCGACCTTGCCACCACTAATTCATAGCAACATGCATTTGCTCTGTAGTAAAGCGCATGCATCCGCGAGCTTCAATAGAGAGATAGAGATAATGGGTGGAGGAAGAGGAAGAAAAGGAACGATTTAATGGTAAATGAAGACCGACAATGATATCTGATGTGCATAGGATCCTAAAAGGTTGTTTGACATGCTATATGAAGAAGAATATGATCCTATGTCTCCGAGCCTGATTCGCATCACTTGCAGTCTCCCGTTATCTCTATGTGAATAAGAAGAGGATCCTATGTCTCCGATCCGATCATACTGATGTAGGTCAGCGGTCAGCGACGTGTTGGGGCCTACATGTTACAGACACAAAGGCGCCTATAGTTACGGCACCGAAGCTCAGTCCTGAATTGTATTCACAGCTTGACAACTGTTGACTAGAACAACTGGAATAACGAAAGAACCAAATAAACTGAACGGCCCCAAAAACAAAAGAACCAAACACCATGGATGTAATTAGTATGGCAGCCGTCATCTGCTAAATGTTAGTACATATTCAGAGTACAGGCAGAGCTGTAATAGGCAGGAAACGAATTACAGTTTAATAGGGGAGCAAAGACAAGTTGATGTGGGTTTAAGCTCGCCCTGCAAGCTCGTAAACTAAAGCAGCAAAAAAGAACCTCACAACATCATCAATATGATCAGTCATCGGCCGTGAAGTGTTTGACGCTGTACATGGCGATCCCCACGACGCCACCGAGGGCCGCGCCCTTGAGCCCGGAGAGGACGGCCGCGAGCGGCCCCCGGCGCATGGAGCAGAGGGCGTTGGCGCCGCCCCAGGCGATCAGGGCGTTGATGGGGTCGTCCTCCTGGTTCGCGTGCTCCATGGCGCAGTGGATGGCTTTGACGGCGCCGAGCCAGGCGGTCCAATGGCCGATGCGGGGCGCGTTCTTGAGGACCCCCTGGGCGCCGCCGGCGAGGCGGCGGCCTTTGGCGTTGCGGAGGCCCTTGAGGAAGTAGAAGGCGGAGCCTCCGACGGCGCCAAGGATGACGACGAGGCCTGCCTTCTCGGCGATGGCCTGTAGCGGCATCTGCTCCGTCGACGTGCCTATCACGGTCGGCATCGGGTGGCGCAGGTGAGGGGCGGCGGTGGCTTGAGTTGCAAGTTGGCGACGACGGCACCGCGCGCGAGCTATAAATCAGCGACGTGCGTGGGGTGGCTTGAGTTTGGACGTTTGGGGTCTGCCGCAAGACATCGATAATCGGAAGGTTGCGTACGTCTACGGTGGTCGTGGTGGGTTCGAATTCGAAGTTTCTGTTTTTCAGAATAAATTTTATAAAACACTTTTACATTATGGGACGGAGTAGATTTTACATTAGAAACCCCTCAACAATTTAGGACGTTTCAGAAAACAAGGAAATTACACCCCGATTCTCAAAATGCAAAACACTCAATATCCAGCCAGAGCCGAAGGCGCGTCACTGTTGTTGTTCTATCGCCGAAACTGGCCTTGCATGGTAACCAGCAGCCGGGATATTGATATGCTAAGGTCCACGTGGACAAAGGCCCCAGAGAAGAAGCCACAGTTTCGCAACGGCTATGGAGAGAACAGCACCATCGCAATATGTAGCAATATGTCGTGTCACGGAGACACCGAATGGGAGAAAAAGAAACCACAACCTCGTTCTTACTGCAGAAAAGGTCCAAGGTCCAGGGAACATCACCCTAAACCCAAGGGCAAGCCTTCCATCATCGACACCGCTGGACGTCCCCAACACCACAACCGCAAAAAGAGAATGAAAAAGAGAAACAATATCTCAATACCAACATGAAGATATTTGAAGCGTCCATCTAGATCCGAAAGACCCAAGACAATGTAGACACTTCATCCCCAACAGCGAGAGCCGAGAGAACCACCGCTTAGATGGGAAATATGGAGGAAAATTATTAACGTTTTTTGCAAATACATGATTGACATTTTTTTAAAGCATATAATTATTTATGTCTACGTTTTTCCACACACATTGTACAGTTTTTGTATACATCAGGATCATTTCTTTTATAAATGTTTAACATTTTCCAAATAAATGATTAACATTTTTTTAACTTATATTTTTCTAGTCTAGTTTTTCCATAAACATTGTACATTTTTTGTATACGTCAGAAACCTTATGGGAAAATATGTTTACAAAATTATATATATATATATATATATATATATACACATGTTTAGCATTTTCCAAACATGATTAACATTTTTTCATAGATATGTTTTGATTTCTACCTTTCTCATAAACATTGTATATTTTTTTGTATACACCAGGAATGTTTTATATATACATATTGAACTTTTCAAATACATGATTAATATTTTTTGAAAAGTTATATTTTTAATGTATACTTTTATCCATACACATTGTACATTTTTTAATATGTCGGTAACAATTTTGTCTATATACATTTAATATTTTCCAAATGCAAGATTAACGTTTTTGAAAACTTTATGTAAAATATATTTTTCATATATATATTTAGATCATTTGTAAGTATAAACAAAAGTAAAAAAACACAAAACAAAAATATGAAAAAAAAACAGTGGAAAAAGAGTGATTCTGAGGCTTTTGGAGAAGGAGCCATATGTCTTGCCATAAGCGGTACATAGGTGCACCCAAGTTCAACCCCACCCCCCTAAGGGTTGATGGACCGAGTTGGCCAAAAGACCGCTCGCGGCTTGCTCCAGACTGGTTCGACCGAGCCAGGCCCGCCAAGTATATCGAACAAGTCGAGCTATGAAATTAGGCTCGATATTTGACATGTCTAGTCTGGTTTTGGCCCGGTCCAGCTCGGTGAGGCAAAGTGCGCCCAACAACAATGACCATGAGTCCACTACTCATCTCCCTTCGAATCGGCCGACGTAGTCTCCGCCAACCTCCACGTGCCTCGTGTGCTCTCCCGGTGCTGTGCTAGGGCTCGAGCGCCACCTCCGCCAACCATGTCCTCTACAGCTCTCCTCACCAATCGACAATCTCCGTCATCGTCCCTCTCGTCACGAAGATCCCCTGCTCCATGTTTCTAGCATGCGCCTTCAATAAAATGATATGTGTGCAATTTTACATATTTTTGACGTGGCCGATCGCGAGCAAGCTGACAGCGGTGGACGGCGCGCCGCTAACGGCCGTTAACGGACGTGTTTTTTTCGCTCGGGACGAAGCTGCTAGGTTAGGCCTCACTCCCATCCGTCGCCCTCTATCCCTCCCTCTCCTCTCTCGTGCGGGCATGGCGGGGGTGGCAAGAATCCGCTGGATCACATTAATCGTCGTGATTGGCCTAAAATGTCGAATATATGTTGCCTCAACTATTTTACGGATCAGGGTAATGACACCAAAATTCACAAATGACTCAAAAGTCTCAGTGTAGAATTCATGAAACATTGGTGTGATCACCGACTGAAGTTGCCGCCATAACTTCTCGAAGAGGCGACCCCGCTTGTCTTCCATCCGGTCCATCTAGGGAACTGCGTTTGGCGGATGCCCTCGACATCGATGTGCTAGTTTTTTCCGATTGCGCAGTGTGTGCACATGCAGATGCCCTGACGTTTTGTATTCCACTTCTGCTTGAAAGAAGAAAATTAATCTCGCCGTATATTGTGCTAGCGTATGTCAAAAAACTAGTAGAACTGATCTGGACGTGTACATTTTTAACAAAGTAGAACAAACGGCTCAAGAAACGAAGGACGATCCATGTATGTAATGTAATGTGTATTAACAAAATTCACGTACAGCACCTAAATTTTAGTAATATTCGGACTTTCAGAGTACAAGCAGTAAAAAAAAAGCTCAATAGGCAGAGCAAACAACGATCAGTTGAGTTTCATGCAAGTCCTCATGGCATCAACGATCAGTTCTCCGGTAGGTCGGCCGTCAAGTGTTCAAGCCCGCGCGTAGCGATCTCTGCGAGACCACCGAAGACGGCGCCCTTGATCCCGGAGAGGAGGGCGGCCCGTGGCCCCCGGAGCATGGAGACGACGGCGCCGGCGGCGCCCCAGGAGATCATGGAGTTGAAGCGGTCGTCCTTCTTGTTCACGCGCTGCAGGGCGCTGTCAACTGCTGCCTGGACGCCTAGCCAGGCCCCCCACCGGCCGATTCGCGGCGCGTTCGTGCGGACCGCCTGGGCGCCGCCGGCTAGGCGGCCGCCTTTGGGGGAGCTGCGGAGGCCCTTGAGGAAGTAGAAGGCCGAGCCACCAATGGCAGCAACGCTGACGCTAAGGCCTGTCTCCTTGACGACGTCCCGTGGCGGCATCGGCGCCGTCGTCGTGCCCGGCTCCATCGGTTTCCGGCGGTGTATGGACTGTGGAGGTGCGGTGGCGGTGGCGGCCTGCTAATTGATTTTACAAGTTGGTGACGACGGGATATCGCGTGACCTATTATAAGTCAAGTTGGCTTGAGTAACAAGTATGCTCTGCAAGACATCGATTCTTGATTGCATACGTTAGTCTTTTATAGACGACAAGTTTGCGTATGTTACGGTGGTATAGATGGTGGGCGTGGAGGTTCAAAGGCGCCTTCTGCGGCCTACTGTCCTATAACACCTTTTGTTTTTTGAGGTATCTGTCCTATAACACCTGAAGGGCGATTTTATGGGCCTCGACCGGGGAAAATACCGGGTTTCCGCTCCTTTCAGAAGACAAAAAGTATTACCATACGTTTATAGATTAAAAATTTCATGAATTCAAAAAATTGTTTGTAAAGTTAGAGTATATTTTTTTTGAAAAAAGTTTGAAAGTTCAAAAAAATATTCATGGATTTTAAATGTACGGACCGGCACATTTAGCTCTCGAGACTGGGAAAATAAGTCGCTGTTGCGCATTCACTTCCACACAAACCGGTTTTCCGCTCTTTTCCAAGACAATTACCATTTTTTCAAAATTAAATAAGATGTGTACTCCAGAATTTGTGAATTTAAAATAAGATTGATTATTTTCAAAACAGTTAATGAATTCGATTTTTTAATAAATTTTCATGATAATAAAAATAATCAATCAAAAAATAAATTTTAAAATGTTCGTGCATTTAAAATTGATCACAAATACGAATTAATTTCACTGTATTTAAGAAAATTCATCAATACTTAAAACTTCAACGGAATTAAAAAATTCTCATCACTTTTAATAATTAAATTTAGAAAGTGTTCAGAAATTTTAAAAATTCATGAATCAAAAATAAAATAAAAGTAAAGTAAAAAAGACAAGAAAAAAGGAAAAGAAAAGAGAAGAGGAAAAAGAAAAAGGAAAATGATCGCGATATATAATAAGCTAGCACCAAGCAATAGTGCAATACCAGAAGATAATCACAATTTCGGAAATAACGAGGGGATACATGGCTCACAAGTTCCATGATGGATCCACATATGGCAAAGCTTCGTCGGACAAAGAAGTAGTCAGAGGAAAAATCATGTCGTGATGCCATACCCTCCGCAAGACGTTGCCGTCACGAGCAACCCACAATCACGTCAGACCGAACACCTCTGTGGCCGTCAGGATGTGGAGAAACATCGAGCCAGTTTAAAGCAGGCCCATCTCTCGTCCGTGAACTAGAGCTACCACAAGTGGAGGCGTGGAATTGAGTGTCGAGCAGGACGAAGCATGCGTGGAATCGGCTTTAGTGCCACTTACAGATCTGATATGCAAATGGAATCATCAATTTTCGAAGAGAGAGGACTTGAGATTGAGGCGGCGGCAGTTCAGGGCTCCAGCTGATGAAGCGAACAGAGGGGCGACAGCGGTTCATGTTTCTTGGAGGAACGAACAATCTCTTTTGTTAGAGTGAGATCCAGGGACCTCTTAGCCTCGCAATCGAGTGATCTTGTTTTATGGGCCTACTGCGTGCACAAAGTAGTGGGCTATAGAACACTTATCGTGGAGGCTACTGGACTAGGGTCATATTGGTTTTTCACTAGGGTCCTTTTCATTCTTGGGCTATAGATGTACAAGGGTTTGGGTCAAGGTCATCGGGGTCACCTCCCCCCTACCAAACACTGTAGCTCTGCCCCTGGGCAGGCTCAAGAAACGGCTAGTTGGCATGCAATCGATGACGTGAGGAGAAAGACGACCTCTCTCTCCTCCATTTCCCTTTTTAATTGGAATTCTACCAGTTCCACCATGGTTGATGCCCTTACAGATTCCCACTCCTGTTTGTGCCACATACGCAATCTTGGAGCTCAAACAAGCTTTTTGAGAAAAATGGTTATGATCGACGGGATTAGAAATACAGGGTGCCAGTTTTAGGAATCCAGAGGTAAGGGTTCAATCCGAACTTGAATACGAATTCAAGGTTTTATTCAAACTTTTCTCGGGGGTGCAAGGCAATGGCGTGGCTTGCACCCATGCGATGTGCTGCAGACAGTGGGTGGTGGTAGTTTCGAGGCAATGGTGGCTGTGTGTGTGCGGTTCCGGGCTGTCATGGTAGAGGCGGCGGAGCTGACCGGTGCGGCGTGTGGTCTGGTCAGGTCGAGTTCGTCCCGGCCTGATCTAGTGGGAAGGAGCAATGCTACACCTACGAAAGGTTAGGTAAGGGGTTTACGTAAATGATGATGTGGAGTACTGCGATTGGGGAGAGGGGAGGGAATGGGCCCCACCGCGGTGAAAATCAGTGTGGGGTTGGGGCAAGAGAATTTGTTCGAAGGTTACGTAGGTGTCCAGTAAGGATTGCGTAGGTGTAGTATTATTGAGTGGGAAGTGATCATAGACAGAACTGTTTGCCATCTGATTCAGCTTGGGACGTGGGTTCGTTTAGATTGACACTGTCATGCATGTACGTGCATGTGTGCACATGCAATGAAAACCTAGACGCAGAGTGAGAATTGGCCAATGAAGACCTGTATCTTCAATTCTGTGAAGTTTTATGAAGGATGCTTTAAAGCTGAGAGGGGGTCGGTCCTCGTTGTGTGTCCCAGTCAGGACCAGTAGAGCTTTATGTCGATAACATGTGGTGACTTTGATAGAACACACAAAAATAGAGAGAAATACTCTAGAATACATAAAGATTGCATTCGCAGCTTGACAGCAGTTAACTAGAACAACGGGAAATAACGACTCAAGAACAGGACGCACCATGTGTATGCAAAATGATGTACTCCTAATTTATGGCATCCAACAGCTAAACTTTACTAATATCCGAGCTTGCAGCTGAAACAAATCCTCATAGCATCAAATATCAAGGCCGTACGCAGCGATCTCTGCGAGCCCACCGACGGCCGCACCCTTGAGCCCGGAGAGGGCGGCGGCGCGTGGCCCCTGGCGGACGGACGCGAGGGCGTGGGCGCCGGCCCAGGAGACGACGGTGTTGAAGGGGTCGTCCTTCTTGTTCACGTGCTCCATGGCGCAGTCAATGGCTGCCTGGAGACCAAACAAGGCCCCCCAATAGCCGATGCGGGGCGCGTTTGTAAGGACTGCCTGGGCGCCGCCGGCAAGCCGGCGGCCTTTGGGGGAGCTGCTGAGGCCCTTGATGAAGAAGTAGGAGGAGCCTCCAATGGCGCCAAGGATGAGGCCAAGGCCTATCTCCTTGACGATGTCCGGTAGCGGCATCTGCTCGGTCGGTTTCCGGTGGTGGAGGAGCAGTGGCGATGGTGGCCTGCGGCTTGGGCTACAACTTACAAGTTGACGACGACGTGGTCCGCTCGACCTATGAATTCAGTTTGGCTTGAGTTACAAGTTGGCTGTCGTGGTGTTTGACTTGGACGTCTCGCGCCTGCTGCAAGAATGCATGGATTCTCGAAAGATTGCAGAAGCCTATGGTACAGTTTTTTTTTTGTTCCCTTTTTTGAACCTTACGTCTATGGTAGTTGACGCGAACTTGGTGCTCTCGGGTGACATAGCGCGCCTATATACACCAAATAATTTAGTAATTAAAAAAAAGCAAAATCTTTCCTGAAATCAAATATGATCAAGTGTTGTACTCTTATAAAAAGTTTGGCCAAGAAATCATTTCCATTGATCAAGGCAAAAAAAGGCAAATTTATGACGACAATGTACCATGAATAAGCTGTATATAGCGTTTTTGGCGACCCTTTGACACATGATACAATTGAAGTCATTCTCTGGCGGGGTTTTTTCATACGAGTACAATTCTTGATCATGTTTGATTCCAAAAAAATTGTAATTTTTTTTAACAAATGAATTACTAAATTATTTTTGCATATAGGGTGCGCTTGCCTTCCGAGAGCACCGGTGTTGTTTCCATGGTGGGAGGTCCTCTGGGAGCTCCTTGCATCCAATATCAGGCTGTAAGTGGAGGTGGGATTAAATGGGACTAACCAGCCCATCCCACTTAATCTGTTTTAGTGGACTCCCACTGGACAAAAGAAAAAACAAGTGGGGTAACCCTATTATCCCATTGGGAACCCACCTTCCCAATTACCGCTTCCCAATTACCATCCACGACAAGAGAAAAACATGCGGAGGATGAGGGGCAGGCGGGGATGCTGGAGCGGCACGCGGCCCAGCTCGCGTGGCTGGAGGAGGTCGCAGACTCGCTCGCCCGGTCCGTGCGCGTGCTGGAGGCTGCGCTCGCCAGATCGGCGGGGCAGGGCCCGCCCCCGTCCGCGCAGCCGCAGCAACAGCCGGAGCAGTCTACGGTCTCCGACGCCGTGGCGGAGGAGGTACCGGGCAGGGGCGGCTGGCCTGCAGGGCGTGGCGGTGACCAAGCGCCGGCCTTTGTGGTCCGAGCTGTTCATGTTCGCGGCGACGGTGCGGCTCGGGGACTGCGTGCACACGGCCGCCCAGGCCGCGCTGCCCTACATGGACGCCGACGGGCTCATCAAGTACTTCGTCCTGGGCGACTCCCTCGACCGCGTCTTCGTCTTCTCCGCCGCCGGCGAGGCGCTGCCCGAGCTCGGCGTGCCCCCCGGCGAGGCCTCCGCCGGCTCCCCGGTCACCGCCCTGTTCGCGTACCTCTCCCCGCGCCGCGCCGACTGCCTGCTCTTCGTGGGCCACGCCGACGGCTCCATCACGGTGCACCGGCTCACCGAGTCGTCCCCGCTCAGCGACAACAGGCTCACCCTCGCCGCGGCCTCCTCACGGCTCTCGACCGCGCCCCCGTGCTCCACCTCGAGGCGTACCACACTCCGTCTCTGTACAACACTTCTTATATGTGGGATCCCACTTAATCCCACTTAATCCATCTAATTTCTAGTGGGATGTCCCTTGGAGCCCATCAAGCAGCGGTGGGACTGAGTGGGATTGTGGTGGGAGTCCCACATACAGTCCCACCTGCAGCCTGAATCCAATAGAAGGCGCGACGCACAAGACAAAGTCCTAACTGGGTCGGCCTATCGACAGGAGATGTACTAGAGTGTGTTTACTGTAGCTATACATGCGGGAACTATATCAATCTTATAGGCAGAACAGCGTCCGTCTCATTGCAGGGTTTTCTCCCACGCAAGCATACTGGCTAGTGGCTAGCCCATTTAGTTTCGTCTTTCATTGCATTTTCTATCGAAGACGCTTGCTCACGGGTGGTATTTCAATTTTGGTCCATTTAGTTTCCTCTTTCATTGCATTTTCTATCGAAGACGCTTGCTCACGGGTGGTATTTTCAATTTTGGCCTGGTTTTCTCTGGGTTTTTCTTCTTTGTTTCCTTTTTGTTTCTTTATAAAAATTTATACGCCTTTTTTGTTTCTTTATCAGTTTTCATTGGGTTTTATTCCTTTCTTTTTCTTTGTTTTTCCTTGATTTTCACTAGTTTTTTTTATTTTATTCTTATTTTATTTTTTGCTTTTCATCTGTTTTTCTTTTTTCGTTCTCGATATTCACCGCTTTCAATTCTTTTGCAGTGGTGTTCTTCGATTTATTTCCCTTCATTTTCCTTCGGTTCTCTTTGTTACATCATTGATTTTTGATAGGTTTCCTCATTTTTCTTTGTTTCCTTTCGTTGATTTTTTTCATTTTCCTATGATTATTTTACTTCTTTGTTTTTTCTCGGTTTTCACTGTTTTTTTCTTCCTTCCTTTTTTTTGGGGTTCTTTATTCGTTCTTTGCTTTTCTTTCTTTCTTTTTTCATTTTGCCAAAAAGAAAATTTGTTTTCCTCGGCTTTACTTTCTTTTTTAGTTTTATTTGTTTCATTTTTTGCTATCATTTTTTATCTCTTTGTTAGTTTTTATCGGGTTTTTTCACATGCCTAATTTTCTAGTACACAATGTACATTTTTAGAGTACAGAAGAAACATTGTTTTTTTTCACATGTTGAACATTTGTCAAATACCCGATGTGCATTTTTTTCCTCCTAAATACAATTTTTGAACACTTTTCCTGAATACATGGTCAACCTTTTACAAATACACGGTGAACATTTTCCAATAGCCATAATAATTTCTTCACACACAATGTACATTTTTTGTATGCGTCAGGAACATTATATATATATATATATATATATATATATATATATATATATATATATGTTTAACATTTTTAAATTCATAAATAAGTATATCAAAATATATATTTTATGTATACTATTATGCAATGTGGGTTGTACATTTTTCCTATACATCAGGAACAGTGTTTTTACAACATCGACATTTTTTCATACACATTGTATATTTTCTTTATACATTTTTCGTATATATGAGAATTATTTTTAGAATTATTTGTAATTTTCATATACTTAATTCAAATACTTGATTAACATTTTTAAACACATGATCAACTTTGTTTCAAACACATTGTATACATTTTTCGTATACATGTGAAACATTTTTGATACACATTCGCATCCATCAACCGTTTAGAATTTCCTTTTTTTTATTTCTATACAAAATTTGAAACACGGGAACATATTTTGAAATTCCAAAAAAAATTGGACACACAATTATTTTGAAAATTTCCAAATATTTTTTGAATTAGTCAATAATTTTAAAAAGAGGAACAGTTTTTGAAATTCAAAACAATGTTTGAAATATCTGAACATTTTTGAAAATAAATAAAATAAGAAAGGGAAAAGGGTTAAAGATACATTAGGAAACTGGGATATCAAAAAAGTACCTAAACCGGAGCGAAACCTTCTGGAAGGTTTCTAAAACCAGAAAAACGTGTCGTATGAATTGGGCCCACCCATGAGTGCGCTGCATGTGCGAAACAACGGCAATCTACCGCATTAAGCGACGAAGAAGAATTGTTCCTAGCCCCGCTTTCTGCGGCTTAGGCCTTGTACAATGCAAGAGCGCTTAGGGGTGTCTAGAGAAATAAATCGGTATTTCTTTAAGCACCGATGCTTATTTGTATTGGGTTGATGCTTAATTGGGCGTCTCTCCTGTAGAAATAGGCACCGGTGCATCAAAAAAACCCGGTTTATTTTTCAAGCACCACTCTAAGCATATGGAATTGTACAAGGTCTTAGAGCATCTACAGCCGGACCCCCTATTTCATCACTAAACATCCGAAACGCCCGCCTGGTTAGTGTCCGGTCAAAAAAATCTGACCCAACCATACACCTCATTTGGTCCCTAAACGCACGGACTGACTCGCATCCCTCAAACCCGTCTCAAATATGAGGACAATATGAGGTTGTCCGGTCAGGCCGGTCACGCCAAGACACCTCACTCCACCTCATAGCCATCCCAGATTGTCCCACTTGCAGCCACACAGCGGTGGAGGCAGCCGATGACCTCGCGCGCCCCATGCCTGCCGGCCTCATCGCCGCGCTGGCTTGCCTCGCGCGTCCTGGCTGCTCTCGTGCTCGCGTGCTGGCCATCGCAGCCGGAGCCGCCGCGGACGGGCGTGCATGCTAGACGCCGCCGCAGCTGGAGCCGCAGGCGGGCCGGCGCAGCCGACGCCCGGGGCATGCACGGAGCTCGCGCGCCCCATGCCTGACGGCCTCATCGCCATGCTGGCTTGCCTCGCGCGTGTGAGCCGTGCGAGGCCACCTCGCCCGCGCTGGCCACCGCCCATTCCGCCCCGCACCGGTCGCCGCGGGCGCGTTGGCCTACGCATGCGCCGGTCGTCGCGGGCCTGCTGGCCTGCGAGGTCGCCCCGCGTGCGCCGGCCGCCGTGTGCGCTGGCCTACAAGGCTTCCGCGGGCGTGCTGGCCTACGAGGCCGCGCCTGATGTCTACTACACAATTTCATTCTTCGAGACTCTGTTGAGCCTTCAAGCGGAGAGTTTCGTAGGACGGTAGCAATTTTCCCTCAAGTGGATGACCTAAGGTTTATCAATCCGTGGGAGGTGTAGGATGAAGATGGTCTCTCTCAAGCAACCCTGCAATCAAATATAAGAAATCTCTTGTGTCCCCAACACATCCAATACAAAGGCAAATTGTATAGGTGTACTAGTTCGGCGAAGAGATGATGATACAAGTATAGTATGGATGATAGAAATAGATTTTTTATAATCTGAATAAATAAAAACAGCAAGGTAACAAGTTGTAAACCACGAGCAAAACAGTATACTAATGCTTGGAAATAAGGCCTAGGGTTCATACTTTCATTAGTGCAATCTTTCAACGATACTAACATAATTGAATCATATAACCATCTGCCCTGGTTTTGTCACGACAGATGTCCTCGTGCGAGAACTTATGTGTGAGGCCATCGTAGCTAGGTGGTGACATGAAGGGGTTGATCGGGAACGAGAAACGAGAGTTTACCCAGTTCGGCCCCTCCGATGGAGGTAAAAGCCTACGTCCTGCTTTGCGTGTATTGATGATGATCTCGATTACAAGGGTGTGAATCGCTAACCTAGCTCTCGAGGGTTTGTTTCTTACTTGCCCCTCTTCCTTCGGCTGCTCCCCTTTATATATGTAGGTGGAGGCCCGAAAGATACAATGGAGTCTAGGTCGTATTACGACCCGTGACCTAATCCAATTCCTACTCATCTTGCTCTTGAAGTAAAGGAATATTCCTATGTCTTCTATTGTAAGTCGGACCACCGCATGACGTCCCATGAGCCGGCTTTAACATAAGCCGCCTTTTTGGGCCTTGTGTTTCTGATAAGAATCTCCATCATGGGCCGCCTGGCAGTTGCCGGGTCATATATTGTGCGAGTCATACCCGTGGGGTATATTCCCAACATTAGCCCCTAGTTTAATTTGGATTAATCCATGTTAAACTTTATAACGAAAAAAACATTTCAATTGGGAAGACCAAACCAGGTCTTCTCTTCCATCTGATATCAAGCTTCCTTCCGATTTAACCTTTTGCCGGGTTATCTTCATTCATTTCAAGACTCAGTATCTTTTCAATCAATGCCCTTATGACGTCATTTTGCTGACCATTGTCGCCTATGTGCCATCATGACGAATCTTTTTGAAACAATCGTCAAATCTAGTCTGGCGCGAAATTCTAGGCATCTTTTAGGCCACAAATTACTGCGACTGTTCCAATTTTGACGGCATCGCTTCGGGTCTCGTCTTATTATAAATAGACCCGAGGCCCCCCAGATTCACTTTTTTACCTGGTCGTCTTCCTCTAGCCTCCAGTGCTCACCCGCAAGCTCACCGACGCTCTCCAGCCTTAAACGGCTCCGTACTTGCACCGTCACCGCCGGAGTTTCCTTCCATGGCCAGCGATCTTCCTCAGGAGCCCAACACTCCGGCGTCTTCTTCATCGGGGGTCAGGTGAGGCCTTTTCTTCCCCATTAGGTTTCTGGTGTTCTTGAGTAGTTCATCGGAGTTCTTCAAAATTTCCTTAGATAAATGGTCACAGATCTTTAGTAGTGTCCATAGAGTTGTCAAACTTGCATGATTTCACCACCGCTACCGCCTGGCAACATTGTAGATCCATAACAGTTTTATCTCGAATCCTTGTAGATGCTCTGTGTCGGTTTCTCCGCTAGCCAGGGCGTATTTTTATCCTTTTTGCGCATTATTTAGATCTGTCTGTTCCTCCACCTATGCAGAAATTTGTTTGCCAAATGAAAAATATCACCAAGTCCTTTTAGTACCCGTGTCATCCTCTTGCCGGCTCGTGTAGATGTCAGCTCGTTTTATCACTTGTCGTCTCATCATTGTACCGTCTTATCTAATTGTACTGGCTCATCCATTGGCCGGCTTATCAATAAAACACCGGTTCCTTTTTGCACCTTGAATCATTGTCATGTAATCCAAAATTTTAATCCAGTTTATCAATTTGCTCCTGTCTTCAAATCATACTGGCGGCTCGAAGCATACACAGGCTTATTTTTTTTCCATTTCACTTGTAGCTGATCTGTAAGACGCCATGGCCCCCAAGACCACCAAAGCCTATGGATGGGTTAGATCCCAAGAGTCGACGCTTACCTTGGAGAACCTTGTAACTCAAGGTCTTTTGTCTGCTCAGAATGTGATAAGATGGCGGGCACCCGAGGAAGAGTCCTCTCCTCAACCTGAGCAAAGAGAGATTATCGTTTTCACTGATCACCTGCATAGGGGCTTTCGGCCACCCGGCTCAAAGTTCTTCAGGGACCTTTTACATTTTTTGAACCTCCGGCCCTAGGATATTGGTCCCAACTCTATGACCAACATCTGTCAATTCCAAGTATTGTGCGAAGTATATCTCCAGATCGAGCCGTCTGTGACCCTTGTTACGGAGTTCTTCTATATAAATCATCAAACTGAGGTGAAGCATGGCCCCAACGTGGAACTTGGTGGTATTTCCATTCAGAAGAGGAAGAACATTCCATTCCCGGAATCAAAGATGGCGAGTCATCCCAAGGGGTGGAACAAGTCTTGGTTTTATTGCAAGAACACTACCCTTGCGGGCCAGAACCCTTTTGTCGGGTTATAGATTGGAACGGCTTATTGCCAACGTTGAGTTCCTGGGTTGGCCAACTAAAGAAGAAAGAAAATTGCTAGCGCATGTGCTTTTAAAGTTGAGGGCTCTGATTGCTCATGGCCTCACCGGGATCGATCTGATCCGGTGTTGGATAAGATGGCGTATCCAACCCATTAGTGTAAGGGGTGACTTAATGTGTAATTACACTGGCGAGTTGGGAGATGCTCAATGCTTCAGCAGGAAAGAGCTATCTGTTAGCAACATCAACAAGGCTACCAAAAAGTTCTTTGGTGATTCAAAAGAGAAGTGTAGCATGACAGGACTGGCTCCCTTCTGTCTGAAAAATCCAATTCCTCCGGTATATAGTTTGTGAACTTTATTGTTTCCTGTCAACTTCGCCTTGTCCGTCATACTTATTATCCGCCTTGTATTATTATTGCAGGCAGACTCTGATTTTTGGAAAGCTACATCCAGGACTTCTGCTCCTTCATCGGGTCAAATGGATGACTCGGCTCATGAGTCATCCTCAGGAGGAGAATCTGAGGTAGAGCTTGACTCGCTTGGCCGTTTATTCATTACACTTGCTGATGCATCCTCTTCTAAGGATAACATGGAAACGAGTCAAGCCGGCAATGTTGAGGTAATTTCGATTTCCTCTGACTCATCAGGACCATATATCCCGAAAAGGACGAGACATGATGTCAGAAAAGTTAAGTTTTTGCGCCCAGATGCTCACTTAGATCCCAACTTTATTTTGAAGAAAAACCAACACACCGCCAGTCAAAACGCAAGACTCGGAGCAGCTCGGGTGAGTTATCTCCGGGCTTGTCCCTTGAGCCGGCCAATCGCAAACAACGCGTTGAGGTGCCGCATAGTCCAACTGTTTCTCGTCCACAAGCCGGCATTTTTAAACAACCTCTCAGCCCTTCTAATTCACTTTACCAGGAAACACCGCCTTCTTCTGGCAACTCAACGGCAACACAGCTTCCGACTTTTAAGATCAACCGTGGGTAAGCTTTCGTTTAAATTCAGTTCATCTCGCTCCGCCATTACTTGTTATTGTCCTTAGTCCAATACCTTGTTCTCACAACTGCAGAACCAGGGCATTTGCAAGAAAGAAGGTGGGCGAGTCATCTTCTGCTGCTGCAGCTCACGATATTCCAAATCCTCTGCCAAATGAAGTGGCAACCTCAATTGATCCTGCTGGCCAAAATGACCCGGGTTTGGGCACTGGAACGGCTCGTGACGTGGAGATGGCTCATATTGAAGAGCCGGTTATCACTGAGGCGGCTAACGAGGATCCAGGCGTGTCAACTTAGCCGGCCTTTCAAGCACCAAGTCCCCCTCATACTTCAAGCCCTGTGATGAATGCAGATAATACCGCTCCCTCAACTAACATTGATGATACAGAGGTGGCCATTACAGGAGAAGCTTTCCAGGCTCCTGTGGCTCCAATTTTTTTGGCTAAGCTTGTATCCAAACATGAGCCGGAGATGCTGGATAAGGGGAAAGCGAAACTGGAGCTTCCAGAATTCTCTGTGCTTGACACTGATGGTATCTTTAAGTAATACCTGACCCGGCTATTTGAGAGCCTGGAAATTGGGATGAACTTAGTCAACACACAGAAGCAAAAATATGAGGTAAGACTTTACCTTTATCTTGTGTATAATATATACTCTTATAGCCCCTAAGGGCCAGCTTAGTATGAAAAAATAGTGAGTGGGTCCGTCAGTGTAGTTTGTAAGAACAAACTGTAGCCCCCAAGGGCCGGGTCATTATGATAATAATGAGCCAAAACTTTGTATTCCTTAGGATATAGAAAATTTCACCTGTAGCCTGCAAGGGCTGGGTCATTATGATAATAATGAGCCGGAACTTTGTATTGCTTAGGGGATGGAAAATGTCACTTGTAGCCCCCAAGGGCCGGGTCATTAAGATAATAATGAGCCGAAACTTTGTATTGCTTAGGAGATGGAAAATGTCACTTGTAGCCCCAAGGGTCGGCTTATCTCTTTGAGATAGCCGGGTGATAACCCACAAGTATAGGGGATCGCGACAGTCTTCACGGGTAGTATTTTACCCTAATTTATTGGTTCGACACAAGGGTGGCCAAAGAATATTTATTGGCCTTGACAGTTGAGTTGCCAATTCAATCGCACCTAGGATATCTCCCTGCGGCAAAGATTTAGTAGCACGGCAAATAGTAGTAGCAAATGTAACAGTAGTAGTGGCAGCAACAATTTTGTAGCAGTTGTGACAGTAGCAGTAGCAATAGTAACTTAGCAAGATTCAGTATATGTAAAGCGTAGGCACGTGGATCGGTGATGGGTAATGATTTAGATGACATTGATCATATAACAGTTACACACTAGTGCGACACAGAACTAGCTCCAATTCATCAATGTAATGTAGGCATGTATTCCGTATATAGTCATGCGTGCTTGCGATAAGAACTTGCATAACATCTTTTGTACTGCCCTCCCGTGGTAGCGGGGTCCTAATGGAAACTAAGGGATATTAAGGCCACCTTTTAATAGAGAACCGGAACAAAGCATTAACACATGGTGAATACATGAACTCCTCAAACTACGGCAATCACCGGAAAGAATCCCAATTATTGTTACCTTGCGGTATGCCGATCATGACATGTAATAGGTGCATACAACTTGCAAGATAGGATTTCAAACACTCTCATATTCATGAAAACATAATTGGTTCAAATATGAAATCATGGCACTCGTGCCCTAGTGACAAGAATTAAGCATAGCAAAGTCATAGCAACATCAATCTCAGAACATAGTGGACACTAGGGATCAAGCCCTATCAAACTTAACTCGATTACATGATCAATATCATCCAATCCCACCACCGTCCAGTGACGTGGCTTGAGACTGCGTCGGTATTTCCCCAAAGAAGAAGGAATGATGCAGCACATCGACGGTAAGTATTTCCCTCAGTTATGAAACCAAGGTTATCGAACCAGTAGGAGGATCACCAACACCCAACAAGCAGCACCTGCACACAAACAGCAAATACTTGCAACCCAACGTGAAAGAGAGGTTGTCAATCTCTCTACGGTAATAAGATAGATTAGGTAGTGATAGATAGGAGAGATAGATCTCTCAAGAACACAAATAAAAAGAGTAAATATGCAGCAATATATTTTTGGGTTTTTGGTTTAGATTGCAAAAACGTAGATCGGAAAGCAATATGATGGAAAAGTAGACCCGGGGGCCGTAGGGTTCACTAGTGGCTTCTCTCATGCGTATAGCGCACGGTGGGTGAACAAATTACTGTTGGGCAATTGATAGAAAATCGAATAGTCATGACGATATCCAAGGCAATGATCATTATATAGGCATCACGTCCAAGATAGATAGACCGACTCCTGCCTGCATCTACCTCTATTACTCCACACATCGACCGCTATCCAGCATGCATCTAGTGTATTAAGTTCATGGAAAAACGGAGTAATGCAATTAGAACGATGACATGATGAAGACAAGATCTATTCATGTAGGAATAGACCCCATCTTGTTATCCTGAATAGCAACGATACATGCGTGTCTTGCTGCCCCTTCTGTCACTGGGAAAGAACACCGCAAGATCGAACCCATCACAAAGCACCTCTTCCCATGGCAAGAAAATCGATCTAGTCGGCCTAACTAAACCAAAGATTCGGAGAAGAAATACGAGGCTATAAGTAATCATGCATATAAGAGTTCAAAGAAGACTCAAATAATATTCATGGATAGAAACTGATCATGAACTCAAAATTCATCGGATCCCAACAAACACACCACAAAAGTTTACATCAAATAGATCTCCAAGAGACCATTGTATTGAGAATCATAAGATAGAGAGAAGAAGCCATCTAGCTACTGCCTACGGACCCGTAGGTCTATGGTGGACTACTCACGCATCATCGAAGAGGCATCTATGAGGAAGATGAACCCCTCCATGATGGTGTTTAGATTGGATCTCGCGGTTCTGGAAATTGCGGCGGCTGGAATTGTGTTTCGTCAACTCCCCTAGGGTTTTTGGAATATTTGGGAATTTATAGGCATCAGAGGTGGTGCGGAAGGGGGGCGAGGAGGGCTCAACCCATCAGGGCGCGCCAGGGCCCCCCTGGCGCGCCCTGGTGGGTTGTGCTCTCCACAGCCCACCTCTCTGGTAGTAGTTTGATCCACTGGGTGTCTTCTGGCCTAGAAAAAATCTCCAAAAAGTTTCGTCGCAATTGGACTCCGTTTGGTATTGATTTTCTACGAAGTAAAAAACAAGCAAAAATAGCAACTGGCACTTTGGCACTATGTCAATAGGTTAGTCCCAAAAAATGATATAAAGTTGTTATAAAATGATTGTAAAACATCCAAGAATGATAATATAACAGCATGGAACAAGCAAAAATTATAGATACATTGGAGACGTATCAGCATCCCCAAGCTTAATTCCTACTCGTCCTCGAGTAGGTAAATAATAAAAACAGAATTTTTGATGTGGAATGCTGCCGAACATGTTCATCACATTCTTTTCTTTTATATGGCATGGACATTTGGAATTATAATGATTCAAAGCAATTGTCTAGTTTTAACATAACGACTTCAATACTCAAGCATGTCAACAAGCAACCATGTCTTTCAAAATATCAACACTAAAGAAAGTTATCCCTAGCCCATCATGCTCAATCATTAATCCATTCATGAAACACACTCAAATATTAGCTATGCCCAATGCTCAAGTACGATCATAGTGCCCCCTTAGTTGGTGCTTATAAGAGAAGATGGAGACTCAAAGCAAAAACAAAAATTGCATAAAGTAAATAGATAGGCCCTTCGCAGAGGGAAGTAGGGATTTGTAGAGGTTCCAGAGCTCAAGGTTTAAATTGAGAGAGAGAAATATTTTTGGTGGCATGCTTTTCCTATCAACGAAAACGAGATAGTAGTTCACAATACTTTCCATGCTAGATATATCATAGGCGGTTCCCAAATAGAAAATAAAGTTTATTCCTTTTTCCATCAAACTTTCACTTTCCATGGCGGGCCGTTTCCATGGTTGCCTTCCTTACCAACACATTCCAAGGAATTTATTATTTGACAACATAAAGTAAATATTTTTTTTCTTTTCTTTTTCATTTCGGGAATGGGCATTCCTATTACCGCCGCACTCTCGTGCAATGACAAGTGAATAAACATTCATCTTGAGAATAACACATCTAGCATGGAAAAATATTGGACACTCCCCACAGTTTCATGAGCGGTACGGGCACACAAAAGAGAAAATTTATTTTGAAAATTTAGAGATGGCACATACAAATTTGCTTGGAACGGCATGGAAATACCGCATATAGGTAGGTATGGTGGACTCATAAGGCAAAACTAGGTTTAAGGATTTTGGATGCACAAGTAGTATTTCTACTTAGTACAAATGGAGGCTAGCAAATAGATTGGGAAGCAACCAAACCAAGAAACGAAAATTCACATAAGTGAGCATTGAACATAACCAACACCGAATAATGCACCACAAGTAGGATGTAACTTCATTGCACAACTATTGACTTTCGTGCATGCATAAGGAATCACAAACCTTAACACCAATATTCCTACTAAGCATAATTACTCACTAACATGACTCACATATTACTATCATCATGTTTCAAAACTATTACAAGGAATCAAGTTTAATTTGTCCAATGATCTTCATGAAAGTTTTTATTATATCCTCCTTGGATATCTATCACTTTGGGACTAGTTTCATATATTGCCATTGCTTTTTGGCAAGCTCAAACAAATTTAAGTGAAGCACATGAGCATAAATATTTCATCTCTCAAAAAGGTATAAGTGAAGCATGAGAGGATTTTTTCAAAATTTACCTACTCTCAAATTAATATAAGTGAAGCATGAGAGTATTTCTACAACAATTTCCTAGCACACTATGCTCAAAAAGATATAAGTGAAGCACTAGAGCAATTCTAAGCTCAAAAAGTTTAAGTGAAGCACATAGAGCAATTCTAACAAATCATAGCATGCTTTTGACTTTCTCAAATAGGTGTGTCCAGAAAGGATACAAAGGAAAAACTAACAAACAAAGCAAGCAAAGATACAAGACACTCCAAGCAAAACTCATGATATGTGACGAATAAAAATATAGCTCCAAGTAAAATACCGATGGTTGTTACAAGAAAGAGGGGATGCCACTCGGGGGCATACCCAAGCTTAGTTGCTTGTTTCTCTTTGGATATATCTTGGGGGTGCGGTAGCATCCCCAAGATTAGGATTTTTTATTACTCCTTATTCCTTCATCCATCATGATCTCACCCACAACTTGAAAACTTCAATCACACAAAACTCAACAAAATCTTCGTGAGATTCGTTAGTATAAGAAAGCAAATCACTACTTTAGGTACTGTTGAAAACCCATTCATATTTTATTATTGCATTATACCTACTGTATTCTAACTTTACCATGGCTCATACCCTTCAATATAACCCATAGATTCATCAAAACAAGCACACAATGCAACGAAAACAGAATCTGTCTTAAACAGAACAGTCTGTAGTAATCTGTACTCTACCCATACTTCTGTAACTCTAAAAATTATTAAAAATTATTAAACCGTAAGGAATTTGTATAGAAACACTGTGTTCAAATTTCAGCTCAAGATCACATTCCAGAAAAAACTTAAAATTCATATACTGGACGCAAAGTTTCTGTTTCAGATTCAGCATCACTTCTACTCGTCCACTGAATCATCCTAAAGGTTTTACTTGGCACAAACACTAAATAAACCATAAAAACACAATAATAACAGAGTAATAATTGTGTCAACACTCAAAAACAGAAAGGAAAAAGCAAAAATTTATTTATTCATTGGGTTGCCTCCCAACAAGCGCTATCGTTTTACGCCCCTAGCTAGGCATAATGGATAGATTCAAGTATTGTCATCCTTGGTTTTGGATCCACAGGATGCCGTCATGATTGATTCATATGGTGGATTGATTCTTGTTCTAGGGAAGTGTTCCATACCCTTTCTCCAGGGAAATTGAAAACGAATATTGCCTTCTTTCATATCAATCACGGCACCTATAGTGTGCAAAAATGGTCTACCAAGTATAATGGGACAAGACGGATTGCAATCAATATCAAGAACAATAAAATCAATAGGCACATAGTTCCTATTCGCAAGAATAAGAACATCATTAATTCTTTCCAAAGGCTTTTTAATAGTAGAATCCGCCAAGTGCAAATTAAGAGAACATTCTTCAATATTGGTAAGACCAAGCACATCACATAGAGATTTCGGAATCGTGGAAACAGTAGCACCGAAATCACACAAAGCAAAGAATTCATAATTTTTAATCTTAACCTTAATGGTAGGTTCCCACTCATCATGTAATTTTCTAGGAATAGAAATCTCCAACTCCAACTTTTCTTCAAAAGATTTCATCATGGCATCAACGATATGTTTAATAAAAGCTTAATTTTGCTCATAAGCATGGGGTGAATTCAACATGGATTGCAACAAAGAAATACATTCAATCAAAGAGCAACTATCATAATTAAAGTCTTTGCAATCCAAGATAGTGGTCACATCACTAGTTAAAGTTTTGACCTCTTCAAACCCACTTTTAGCAAAATTTTCATCAAGATTTTCACCCTCCAAATTATTGGGACGCCTTCTAGCTAAAGTTGACTCTACTTCAGTCCCTTCATTGTCAATTTTAACATTACTAAACAAGGAATCAATAGAAGAAACACCAATCACTTTAAGATCTTCATCTTCCTTATGAAGGCAATCACTAGAAAACAATTTTTCTAAGATTTCTCTTTTGGCTCTAAGCAGAGCGGTTCTTTTTTTTTACTTTCATCCATAGAGACATATAAAGCTTTAATAGATTCATCAATCTTAGGCACAAAAGCTTTCAACTTGAGATTTTCAACATCATGAGAAATTCTATCAATGCTTCTAGACATATCATCGATCTTATTCAACTTTTCCTCTATCGTAGTATTGAAAGCCTTTTGCGCATTGATAAATTCTTTAATATTACTCTAAAGATCAGAGGTGTTCCTATTATTATTGTAGGAAGAATTGTCATATGAATTACCATAATTATTAGAGGAATTTCTAGGAAAAGCCCTAGGATTAAAATTACCTCTATAAGCATTGTTATTGAAATTGTTTCGAGAGACAAAATTCACATCTACGGAATCACTATTTTGCTCAATCAAAGTAGACAAAGGCACATCATTAAGATCAATAGGAGAATTTTTACTAGCAACAAATTTCATCAAAGCATCAACTTTATCACTCAAAGTACTAATTTCCTCTACCGAATTAACTTTTTTACTAGTAGGTGCTCTTTCGGTATGCCATTGAGAATAATTAGCCATGATATTACCTAGAAATTTAGTAGCTTCACCCAAAGTAATCTCCATAAAAGTACCACCCGCGGCGGAATCTAAAAGATTTTTAGAGACAAAATTCAATACCGCATAAAAAATTTGTATGATCATCCAAAGATTTAAACCATGAGTAGGACAATTTCTTAGCATCGACTTCATTCTTTCCCAAGATTGTGCAACATGTTCATGCTTAAGTTGCTTAAAATTCATGATTTGCGTCCTAAGGGGATTGATTTTTGCGGGCGGAAAATACTTAGTGATAAAAGCATCCTTGCACTTATTCCAAGAATCGATACTATTGCGAGGCAAAGAGGAAAACCAAATTTTAGCACGATCTCGCAAGGAAAAAGGAAACAGTTTCAACTTAAAAATATTATTGTCCACATCATTTTTATTTTTCATATCGCACAATTCTACGAACGTGTTTAGGTGGGACGCGGCATCCTCATTAGGATTACCGGCAAATTGATCTTTCATAACAAGATTCAACAAAGCGGCATTAATATCACAAGACTCCGCACTAGTGGCGGGAGGAGCAATAGGCGTACTAATAAAATCATTGTTACTAGTATTGGTAAAATCACACAACTTGACTACGCAAACAAGATTGCAAGCAAGGAACAGATCCGACAAGAAAAAGGGCAAACGAAAAAGAGGGCGAATAAAATGGCAAATTGGTGAAGTGGGGGAGAGGAAAACGAGAGGCAAATGGCAAATAATGTAATTGCAAGGAGATGGGATTTGTGATTAGGAACCTGGTAGATGATGATGGAGTCCCCTCGGCGCCTACGATAGGCACGTAGAAGAGACCTCTTCCTCCCCGGCAACGGCGCTAGAAATTCCTTTGACGTGGCTTGAGACTGCGTCGGTATTTCCCTAAAGAGGAAGGGATGATGCAGCACAGCGACGATAAGTATTTCCCTCAGTTATGAAACCAAGGTTTATCAAACCAGTAGGAGGATCACCAACACCCAATAAGCAGCACCTGCACACAAACAACAAATACTTGCAACCCGACACGAAAGAGAGGTTGTCAATCTCTCTACGGTAATAAGATAGATTAGGTAGTGATAGATCTCTCAAGAACACAAATAAAAAGAGTAAATATGCAACAATATATTTTTGGGTTTTTGGTTTTGTAGATCTGAAAACAAAGATTGCAAAAACGTAGATCGGAAAGCAATATGATGGAAAAGTAGACCCGGGGGGGCGTAGGGTTCACTGGTGGCTTCTCTCATGAGTATAGCGCACGGTGGGTGAACAAATTACTGTTGGGCAATTGATAGAAAATCGAATAGTCATGACGATATCCAAGGCGATGATCATTATATAGGCATCACGTCCAAGATAGATAGACCGACTCCTGCCTGCATCTACCTCTATTACTCCACACATCGACCGCTATCCAGCATGCATCTAGTGTATTAAGTTCATGGATAAACGGAGTAATGCAATAAGAACGATGACATGATATAGACAAGATCTATTCATGTTGGAATAGACCCCATCTTGTTATCCTTAATAGCAACGATACATGCGTGTCTTACTGCCCCTTCTGTCACTGGGAAAGAACACCGCAAGATCGAACCCATCACAAAGCACCTCTTCCCATGGCAAGAAAAATCGATCTAGTCGGCCTAACTAAACCAAAGATTCAGAGAAGAAATACGAGGCTATAAGTAATCATGCATATTAGAGATCAAAGAAGACTCAAATAATATTCATAGATAGAAACTGATCATGAACTCAAAATTCATCGAATCCCAACAAACACACCGCAAAAGTTTACATCAAATAGATCTCCAAGAGACCATTGTATTGAGAATCATAAGAGAGAGAGAAGAAGCCATCTAGCTACAGCCTACGGACCCGTAGGTCTATGCTGGACTACTCACACATCATCGGAGAGGCACCTATGAGGAAGATGAACCCCTCCGTGATGGTGTTTAGATTGGATCTCACGGTTCTGGAACTTGCGGCAGCTGGAATTGTGTTTCGTCGACTCCCCTAGGGTTTTTGGAATATTTGGGAATTTATAGGCATTAGAGGCGATGCGGAAGGGGGCCGAGGAGGGCACAACCCATCAGGGCGCACCGGGGCCCCCCTGGCGCGCCCTGGTGGGTTGTGCTCTCCACAGCCCACCTATCTGGCTGTTGTTTGGCCCACTGGGTGTCTTCTGGTCCAGAAAAAATCTCCAAAAAGTTTCGTCGCGATTGGACTCCGTTTGGTATTGATTTTCTGCAAAGTAAAAAACAAGCAAAAACAGGAACTGGCACTTTGGCACTATGTCAATAGGTTAGTCCCAAAAAATGATATGTTGTTATAAACTGATTGTAAAACATCCAAGAATGATAATATTACAGCATGGAACAAGCAAAAATTATAGATACATTGGAGACGTATCATCCAGCAAGCCTACAAAGGAATTACTCACTCCCGGTGGTGAGCATCATGGCAGTGTTGATGGAGAAGGGTTGGTGATGACGACGGCGATGATTCCCCTTCTCCGGAGCCCGAAACGGACTCCAGATCAGCCCTCCGGAGGAAGAACTGGAGGTGGCGGCGGCTCCGTCTCGTGAAACGCGATGAAAACTTCTCTCTCATTTTTTCTCCGCATATTTGATTTTATAGGACTGGAATTAGGGTCGGATGAGCCTCGAGGGACCCACAAGCCATCAGGGCGCGGCCTAGTGTGGGTCGCGCCCTTATGTGTGCTGGCCCACTGGCAGCCTCCCTCCGGCAGGTCTTCGCTCCACAATTCATTATAATTCCCATAAAAAATCCACAAAAAGTTTCGTCCAATTCCAAGAACTTTTTTTTCTGCACAAAAATAACACCAAGGTAGTTCTGCTGAAAACAGCGTCAGTCCGTGTTAGTTCCATTCAAATCATGCAAATTAGATGTCAAAACCAGAGCAAAAGTGTTTGGAAAAGTAGATACGTTGGAGACGTATCACCGGGTCTTCCTGTTGTATAACAAAGAAGTTTGTTACGTTAGCCCCCAAGCGCTATGTGGATTGCTTGCAATTGCATGGGACTTCGTAGGATTTAACCAATTTTGGAATGATGTAGCCCCCAAGGGTCAAGTCGTCTGCTTTAGGTGGCTCAGGACTTGTAAAACTTGCTATGATGTTTTGTGTGTTTCACAGGAATCATTGGAGGATGACGAATCTGTTGCAGTAAATCTGCAAAGGCGGCTTAAAGAAGAGAAGAAACTCAAAGCTAACGCATAACTGGTGGCGGCTCGCCTAAAAGATTCTGCACACCAAGCAAATGATCTCCTTGATCAAGCCAGGGCCAATTTTGATAAGGAAAAAGGCGCCCTCCTGAAGCGCGCCGGAGACGCGGAAAAGCAGCTTGGGCCTGTGACTGAAGAGTTGCGGACCCTGAAGAAGCAAATTATTGATATGTCTGCTACAATCTTCGGTATGATTATTGAACTTTCTGCTATTAAATTCCGGGTCATATGATTTGCCGGCTTATCTCCCCGCTTGTTTTCTGTGTGCAGGACAAAAGAATCACAATCTTGTGTAGTTGCCAATCGTGAAGCTGAAGGGAATCTTTACCTACGTAGAGCAGCTGTTCACAGGATCTGTTTTTGCCATCATGGCGGTTAAAAATCTTGATGAGCCTCCTAGGAGAATTAAAGATATGGTTAATCAGCTGTCTAGAGTGCCACAATGGGTAGAAGAATTCAGGAGATCGGTGTCTCGTATGGGAGCAAATATGGCGCTTGCTCGCGCAAAAGTGTATGTGCCTGAGTTGGACCTTTAAGCGGCGGCTGGCGGGTTTCCAGAGTAGAAACTTGATGGCTCTGAGTTTACGGAGGAAGATTTCGCCAATTGTGTAAGGGAGACCCTCTCGCTCGCAACTCTTCTTGCTGATGAGCTAGATCTGACAAAGTACCACTCTGCCTACTCGATGGAGAATCAGCGCATAAATCCACCAAAGGACAAACCCTTTGAGCTTGTGCCTCCTCGTAAGCAATCTTTTGCTCCTGATGTTGACGCATCTGTTATTGTTCCTGGCGACTCAAATTTCCGAGCTCTGACCACCATTCAGTGGGTGCGAAAGGACCTCCAGACCCGGCAAGATGAACCAGCTGTGACACCCTGGATCCATGCTACAGTGATCAATGCAATTAAGCTACAGTGATCGAATCAAACCTCACTTAAATTCCCTAATGATTTTCAAAATTCATTTGAAAAGTGGTTTCAATAATTTTTGCAAATGAGTAAATAAAAATCATGCTTAGGTTGCAAATATTCCCTAAGCTATTTTGCAGTCATAACCAACAATTTATAAATTGTTTTGGTGCCTCAAAATAACTAAAGGAGATGCCAAATCATTTATTTAAATGCCTTTTTAATTATAGTTGTTTCAAACAGTTTTCAAATGCCCCCAATCTTTTTGTGGCACTGTCTAAAATTGCACTATGAATTGTGAGCCTGGTGTCATATTTTTGCATAAGTCCTATATTGCTAAAATAATACAAGTCATAAAATATCTAAATTCTAAAATTGGATAAATAAATAAAATGAAAAAGGAAAGCCTCCCACCCTGGGCCGAGGCCCAACCTGGGCCGGCCCACTAAACTGGCCCACCCCCTGGCCTACTAACCCCCCCGGTAGAAACCCTAACCACCAGCGCCCCATTCCCCCCCCCCCCACGTTCGACCCCGCCTCCTCTCCACCCGACTGGATCGGGCCTCCCCGCCCCCGATCCCGCGCCAATGCCGCTCGCTGGCGCCCTCCGTCACCGCATCGCCGGCGCCGCGCCGTCACGACCCCGACCGAAGCCGACGCCGCCCGACGCTGCCACCCCATCGCCCCCTCCTCGCACAACGCCACGCCCCATCGCCGTTCCGCACCGCCGCCGGACCACGCCGCCTCCACCTCGCGCCCGCTGTCCCCCCTACGGCCGCTGTGAGGCCCCCCCCCCTCCTTCCTTCCTCCCCCCCCCGTGCGGGCCGTCGCCGCTGGTCGCCGTTGCTTGTTGTCGCCGCCGCCGTTGCCCCTTGCTGCTGCCACCGCGCCTGCTCCCCCTGCTGCTGCCGCCGTTGCTGCTGCCCCGCCAGCGCCCGTGCGCACCGAGCCGCCACGGCCACACCACCGCGGCCCCGCACGCCGGCTCGCCCCCCTTGCGCCCCCTTGCCGCCGTGCGCGCGTTCGGCCGTGGCCGCCCGCTAGCCACCACCGCGGCCCGCGCGCGCTTCGCCACGCCCGCTTGCCATGCCCGCCTCCCGCCGCTCGCGCTGGCCTCCGGCCGCGCCTCGCCGCCGGCCCTCACCCGCGCCGCCTGGCCACCGCACCCCTGCCCGCCGGCGAACCACCGGCGAGGGCCTGCCCCCCCCTCCCCTGGCCGTGTGTGGGTGTGGTGTGGCACTTGGCCACTGCCAAGTGGGGCCACACCCCCCCCACCGGATGACATGGGGGCCCCACCCCTAGAACGTTAAAAAAAACTAATTAATTAATTTAATAATTAATTAACTTAATTAAGTCTGTTTAAATTAACTAATTAAGTTTAATTAACTTAATGACCTAATTAACTAAGTTAATCTGTTAGTTAATTTAAACAGTCAATGACAGTGGGACCCACACGTCAGGTTGACCAGTCAACTGGTCTGTTGACTGCTGACATCATGCTGATGTCATGCCAATGCAGTAAATGCATTTTTGATTTAAATTAATTCTGTTAATTCCAAAATTGGTTTAAAACTTCAAAGATTAATATAAAATCATCCGTAACTCGGATGAAAATACTTTATACATGAAAGTTGCTCAGAACGACGAGACGAATCCGAATGCGCGGTCCGTTAGTCTGTCACATGCCTCTAGCATAGCAAACATGGAACTTTTCCATCGATTTCATCTGTCCGGTAAAAGCCCGAGACCCGGGGAATATTGTCAGATATTCTTCCGATCCGTCTACGGCGTTTATTACTGTGTTAGTGCATGCCTAGCTCTGCATATCGTCATGTCATGCATCGTGATGCATTTGTCTGCTTTATATTTATTGTTTCTTCCCCCTCTTCTCTCCGGTAGACTCCGAGACTGACGGTGCTGCCGGGTATGACTACACCGTTGACGATCAGCCCTTTGCCGCAGAGCAGCAAGGCAAGCAAACCCCCCTTGAGCATTCCGATATCGCCTATTCCCTTCCCTCTTATTCTTGCATTAGATTTTTGCTATTGTATTAGTTGGCTCCTATTCTGATGCATAGCCTGTTTTTGATAAGTTGTTACTATACCTGCAATCATATCAACTGCTTAGTATAGGTTGATCAGTGAATCCCCAGTGACCCCTTAGTCCCAGTTGCCCCTGCTTCTACATCGATGATTCGACGACTCGAAGACCCGAAGACTCGGTCAACCGACCGACGAGCCAGGCCCCTCACATCACCGCACACCCCTTAAGTATGGCACTGCAGAGCTACTATCGGGTGCCGAGGGTGATACCTCACTTAGCACTCCCGATGTTAATTCTGTAGCATAGCTAATCGGTCATGGGTATCGAGGGTGATTCCTCCTTCCCATTTATCGATAGCGACTCTTGCCATACACATACCTCGAGTGGGATCCATCGAGGGTGATTCCTCGGATATCCACTTGGTGTATAAACACACAGTTACTTCAACTTGAGTTTGTTTACATGTGAAAGACGGGACTGGAGGGACAGGCGGTACCACCCTGGTTGAGGTGGACCTGAGTTCCCGACAGTCTTGAGACGGGCCGGCCCCAAGGGTACCCGTGTGTGAGATGTGGTGGGATGCGCCGGTAAGGCATCCAAAGGGTTATGTTGAGGCGTGGACGGGCAGGAGAGGCCCTTGCCACACATCCTCGAGGCGGGGCGACGGACCGCAATTCATGGGTCGCGCTTTCCCCGCACTAATAAAATGCTAATGGGTTGGGTATTTGATCTGAGTTGGTCGTTGGCCTTATTGCGCACCAAACCATCACGTGGGAAAGTTATGGGCACTCAGCGTCGTTGTATCAGCCGAAGCTCTTCGGACGTCAGCAATGGAGCGGCGCGCGCCGGATTGGACTGGACGGTACAGCTCTTGGACTGGATTGTGCTAGGTCTGCTTCCGGCCGCATTCGCATCGTGCAGGAGTGCAAGGGCAAGTGGGCCCACGAACCTGCGCGCTTAGGATTTATACCGGCGAGGTGGCCTCTTCGTTGAGCCTAGGTGGGGTGACGACGTGCTGCTATCCCGAGGCCGGGCATGACCCCGGAAAGTGTGTCCAGCCAGAGGTGATCAGGCGTGTTGGAAATGCGGTGCACCCCTGCAGGGATGAATAATCTATTCGAATAGCCGTGTCCATGGTAACAGGATGACTTGGAGTTGTACCTTGACCTTATACAACTATAATTGTGTTTTAATTTGAAATGAATGTGGCTCCGAGATTGCTTCCTCGCAGGGAGTCGAGGAAGAATCTCTGGGCGTGGTTACTTAATAAAATTGCTACAATAATATGACTATATATGAGATACCAGTCTGCTCTCTTCTAATGCTGCAAGATGCTGAAGATGCTAGTCTTCGATAGGACTTGGCCTTCCCCCTATTCTTGCTTTCTGCAGTCAGTCCAGATATACCCCATTCTTTGATAATGATGCATACTTAGCATAGTTCTGATGTCAGTCTTGCGAGTACTTTGGACTTTGCATTTCTTCTTCCCCCTCGATACGATTCTGCGTTCAGATGACGGAGCCCAGGAGATGGAGTACGCCGGAGACAACTACGACACCACCGCTGGAGCCTACTACTACGTGGAGAATGCCGACGCTCAGGAGTAGTTAGGAGGTTCCCAGGAAGGAGGCCTCGCCTCTTTCGATCCGTGCTTATGTTTGTGCTAGCCTTCTTAAGGCAAAACTTGTTTAACTTATGTCTGTACTCAGATATTAATTGCTTTCGCTGACTCGTGCTTGTCGAGCTTTGTATTCGAGCCCTCGAGGTCCCTGGCTTGTAATATGAAGTTGTATGACTTTAATTTGTGTCTATTGTTGTGTTGTGATATCGATCAGTGAGTCCCTAATCTTGGTCGTACGCATTGCGTGTTTGATTAGCGTACGGTCGAGATCGGGGGCGTCACACCAGCGCAGGCGGAGCCAGAAGTTATGGGTGAAGGTTAAAACGCAGAAGCTGCGGGGTAGGACGCATAAGCCGGTCTTCAGGAGTAATTTTGTGGTTTTTGTCTAGAAATGTATAATATTTTGTGGCTCCTAATGAGGGCTTGTAATAGGAGTAGCAAACTTTGATCCGTCTGCCGTGCCATCATGCATATTACTTTATCAACTTTCATGATATGTTTGTAGCATCTTTCCAATTGAGTTGCTTTGCACAACCACCTTTCATGTTATCCATTGAACCGCCTTTCATCGCTACATTATAAGCCGGCGGGATGAAGTAATTCATAGCATATGCAGATTAGGCTTGACAGATTATCGTAAACACCTGGTAATTCTATGATCCAGTACCATAACCCGGATGTCTGATGTAAACCCGGAAAAAATAAGACAGTTTAGTTTCTGAAAAAGACATGTATAAAAATTGATATGATATAATAGTAAAGTAAAAAATATTTTAATAAGCCGGTTGTATGAATATTGAGACTAGATTTCAAAGCTCAAGTCTTGCTTCGATGAAGCTGGCATGATAGCCTATGGTTTATCCTTGCTTTGTGTAAGCGAGCTCTCACGTGACTCATGCCGGTGTTTTAACCTGGATAAGTTCAGGGTCCATATGGATTGACTTATCGAGAGTACACGGGGTCACTTTTTTCGAAGTAGCATCTTGCAAATAGGAAGGTTTAACCAAGTTTGTAATGGATTTTAGCCGGGTCAAGATGGATATTATTAATGGCTAACTTGTTGAGTAGGGAGCCCCCAAGTGACTTGTGTTCAAAGAATAAAGACTTGTGCAATGTTTTGGCTAAAAAGACAGAGACCCCAAGTTTCGGCAGTGCCGGCTTTATTATATTGAACACAAAGGTATATACATAGGTATGTACATTGATTTGGAGCCAGTGGATCTAGGTATAGTAAGGCCGAAGATGAGCAATGTTCGGTGGGCGAGTGGTTTCCTCTTCAGAGGTGCATGATCCTTCACGTATGTCAATCAGGTAATATGACCCATTATTGAGGTTCTTGCTGATGACGAAAGGCCCTTCCCAAGGTGGTGAAAGCTTATGCATCCCTGTTTGATCTTGAATCAAACGGAGCCCTAAGTCGCCTTCTTGGAAAGTTCGGCTGCGAACTCTACGGCTGTGATAGCGACGTAGGTCTTGTTCATATATGGCTGATCGAGCTGCTGCCAGGTCACGTTCCTCTTCTAAGGCATCCAAAGAATCTTGACGTGCTTGCTTGTTGTCTGCTTCAACATAGGCAGTAACTCGGGGGAATCATGGCGAATATCACTTGGCAATACCGCCTCAGCTCCATAAACTAGAAAGAACGGTGTGTAACAAGTGGATCTGTTGGGAGTTGTTCGTATGCTCCAAAGTACTGCGGGGAGTTCCTCAACCCAACATCCAAGAGTTCGTTGTAGTGGAACCATGAGCCGAGGTTTGAATCCTCTCAAAATCTCCTGATTAGCTCGCTCGGCTTGTCCATTAGACTGTGGATGTGCAACCGCAGCTAAATCAAGATGGATATGCTCACGCTGACAGAACTGCTCCATTGCTCCTTTGGATAAATTAGTGCCATTGTCAGTGATAATGCTATGAGGACAGCCAAAACAGAAGATTAACTTTTTCAAAAACTTGACTGTTGTCTCAGCGTCACAATTGCTAATAGGCTCCGCTTCAACCCACTTGGTAAATTTATCAACTGCCACCAGCAGGTGAGTTTTCTTATCAGAATACGGCTTGAACGGGCCTACCATGTCCAGCCCCCAGACCGCAAACGACCAGGTTATTGGAATCATCCGCAACTCTTGAGCCGGCACATGAGCCTGTCGGGCAAACTTTTGGCATCCGTCACACTTGCGCACAATATCCTCTGCATCAGCATGAGCTATATTAGCCAGTAAAACCCATGCCGGAAAGCTTTTTCTACAAAAGACCATGAGCCGGCATGATGGCCACAATCTCCTACGTGGATTTCATTGAGAATCTTTTGGCCTTCCTCAGGGGAAACGCAACGCTGAAACACGCCAGTGCTGCTTCGACAGTGTAACTCGCCCTTGACTATAGTCATGGACTTTGAACGCCTGATGATCTGTCGAACGATGATTTCCTTAGCTGGGAGCTCACCTCGAGTCAGATAAGCCAAATATGGCACTGCCCAATCAGGAATAGCATGAAGAGCTGACACCAACTGTGCCTCTGGGTCTGGAATAGCTATGTCCTCCTGCGATGATAACTTGACTGAAGGGTGGTGAAGCACATCAAGGAACACATTGGGAGGAACCGGCTTACACTGGGAGCTGAGACATGATAAGGCATCTGCCGCCTCGTTGAGCCAGCGATCAATATGATCAACTTGATAACCTTGAAAATGACCTGCAATGTCTATGACTACTCATCGATAAGCCGCCATCAGGGGATTCTTAGAATCACAGGTCCCTGAAACTTGTTGAGCCACTATGTATGAATCACCTAAACATCTGACCCGGCTCAAATTCATCTCTTTAGCCATTCGGAGCCCATGTAGGAGAGCCTCAAACTCAGCTACATTGTTCGTACAAGGGAACATGAGCCGTAAGACATAACAAAATGTATCACCTCGTGGAGAAGATAAAAAGACTCCATCCCCCGAGCCTTCCAATTGTCTGGATCCATTGAAGTGTATTGTCCAGTACGTGTTATCCGGCCTGTCCTCAGGAACTTGTAATTCCGGCCAATCATTAATGAAATCTACCAGCGCCTGGGATTTAATGGCTGTGCAGGGTACATATTTCACCTTGTGAGGACCGAGCTCAATTGCCCACTTAGCGATATGAGCAATAGCCTCTCGATTTGGTAGAATATCTCCAAGAGGGGCAGAGCTGACCACATTAATTGGATGCTCTTGGAAATAATGTTTTAGCTTTCGGTTGGCCATGAAGATGCCGAAGACTAACTTCTGCCAATGTGGGTACCGTTGTTTTGACAAGGTCAAAACTCTGACAAAATAAACAGGCTGCTATACTAGGTACTCCTTTCCCGCCTCCTTGCGCTCGACAACAACTGCGACACTTACTGCTTTGGAATTTGCAGCAATGTACAGGAACGTAGGCTCTTTGTCAGTCGGGGCAACCATAATGGGCGGCTCAACCAACTGCTTCTTAAGTGCTTTGAAAGCCTCATTGGAAGCATCGGTCAAGACAAAGTCATCTGTCTTCTTCAATAACTGATACAGAGGAATTGGCTTTTCTCCCAGGCGGCTTATAAACCAGCTTAAAGCCGCGGTGCGGCCAGCCATGCGCTGAACTTGATTAATGTTGGCTAGCTTAGCAAGTGAGGTCACCGCCTTGATCTTATCCGGGTTGGCCTCAATACGACACTCAGAAACCAGAAATCCCAGTAATTTCCCTGCAGGAACACCAAAAATACATTGGCCGGGTTGAGCTTCATTTGGTATACTCGAAGATTATCAAATGTATCCTTGAGGTCATCCAAAAGAGTCTCCTTTTTCTGAGATTTGACCACGATATCATCGACATAGGCATCAACGTTGCGTCCAATCTGTGGGTGGAGGCAGTTCTGAACGCAGCGTTGTTAAGTAGCCCCCGCGCTCTTAAGCCCAAAGGGCATAGAAACATAGTAGAAAGCGCTGAAGGGAGTGTTGAAATCTGGATTCTCTTGGTCATCAACGGCCATCTTAATCTGATGATAGCCGGAGTATGCATCCAAGAAACATAAACGCTCACAGCCAGCTATAGAATCAATAATCTGGTCAATGCGAGTAAGAGCAAATGGATCCTTAGGATAGGCTTTGTTGAGATCTGTGTAATCAACACACATACGTCAAATTCCATTCTTTTTCAGAATGAGCACCGGATTTGCCAACCACTCAGGGTGAAAAACTTCAATGATGAACCTGGCAGCTAGGAGTCGGGCCACCTCTTCTCCAATAGCCTTTCATCTCTCCTCATTAAAACGATGAAGGTATTGCCTCACTGGTTTCATATTTGGATCCACATTATGGTAGTCCTCAGCAAGTTCTCTCGGTACTCCAGGCATGTCAGAAGGTTTCCATGCGAAGATGTTCCGATTCTCACGAGTGAACTCGATGAGCGCGCTTTCCTATTTGGGATCCAAGCCTGTCCCAATAGTGAACTGTTGGTATGAGTGGCCTAGGGTAAAATCGATTTGCTTGGTATCCTCGGCCGGCTTAAACTTCAGTTGAGGCTCAGATTCAGTGGTGGGCTTCTTGAGGGGGGTCATATCTGTTGGGTCAATGTTAGTTGTGCAAAACTTCAATTCTTCTCTGGCGCAAGCTGACTCAGCATCAGTTGCGCCCCCTTCTTCACATTCCTGAGCTATTTTTCGGCTTCCATCCACAGTGATGGTGCCGTTTGGTCCGGCCATCTTGAGTTTGAGATAAATGTAGCAAGGCCAGGCCATAAACTGAACATAAGTCGGCCATCCAAAGAGGGTGTGGTAATGGCTCTTGATCTTAACCACTTCAAAGGTCAGGGACTCGCATATGTAATTATATTCTGAACCAAAAGCGACGTCGAGTTTGATCCGCCCAATTGGGTAAGCTGACTTTCCGGGGACGATCCCGTGGAACACCGTGGTTGCAGGTTGCAACTTGCTCTCAGAGAGATTCATTCGCCAAAAAGTTTCATAATAGAAGATGTTGATGCTGCTACCCCCATCCATGAGGACCTTGATGAGACTATAACCACCAACCTGAGGTGCCACCACTAAGGAAAGACCACCTGGGTTGTCAACTCAGAGAGGATGATCATCTCGGCTCCAAGTGATTGGGTGCTCAGACCAGTTTAAATACCTTGGGACAGCTGGCTCGACCATGTTAATGGCCCTATGCTTGAGCTTGCGATCTCGCCTGCAAGTGCTGGTGGTAAACACATGATACTACCCGTTGTTTAACTTCTTAGGGTTGCTCTGAAACCCAACTTGGTTGTTGTTATGCTATTGATTGCCTTGTCCCGTGCGTTGTTGTCCATTGCCATTGTTGTCGTGATGCTAAAAACCAGTCCCTGAGCTGCCAGGTCCATGGGAGCTTGGGCCCGCGAAGCCACCAGATGAGCCGGTGCCGGATCCACCAGGATGACCCGGATTTCCACCGCCATTGTCTCCTTGAAAATTCTTGAAAGCTTGATTGCGAAATTCCTGCATGAACTAACAATTCTCCCACGAATGGGCGGTCGGCTTATCTGGAAAACTATATTTGGGACAAGGACCTTTAAGGGCCAGTTCTTTTGTAGCGTATTTTGGGCTGTGGAAATAAGCTGCCCCCTACCCAGCTTATTCTAGAAGCCCAAAATGAAATTTTATTTTAGAAGCCTACTAGTTGATCTTTAATTAGTAGGCTTCTAAAATAAAATTTTAGTTTGGGCTTCTAGAATAAGCTGGGTAGGGGGCAGCTTATTTCCATAGCTCCAAATAAGCTACAAAAGAACTGGCCCTAAGTGCTTCCTCATAGTTGTGTGGTTTATTTCCATTATAAGACCTGCCAGAATTGTTATTTTGCCGCTGGTTTTTGAAACCAGTGTTGGTATTGCCGACAAAATCTGACCCACCTTCAGGATGTCCGCGCTTACCATTATTGCCTTGGTTACCATGATATCCATTGTGACCAGGGTTTTGTTGATGACCACTGCCACTATCACCTTTTTTATTCTTGCCAGTCTTATCCTCGTCAGAGCCGGGATCCTTTGTGTTGTCTGACTCGGCATATCTGGTAAGAACATCCATAAGATCTCCCATATCTTGAACCTTTCGCTTGAGGTGACCCAGCTTCTGAACAAGGGGTTGAAAGTGACAATTTTTCTCCAGAATCAAGATGGCTTGGGCAGCTGTGATGCTATCAGAAGAGTGGATGAAGTCTGCGACCCGATGGGTCCAATGGTGGGCAGATTCATCCGTACGCTGGACAAAATGCTGCAAATCGACGATCATCATTGGACGCTTGCAAGTGCCTTGAAAATTCTTGATAAAACGTTCCTTCAACTCTTCCCAAGTATTGATGGAATTGGGGGGAGATTCTTCAACCATGTTTGAGCCGGTCCTTCCAGCATCATGGTCAAGTACTTTGCGCACACAGCGTCACTGACATCGAGCATGTCCATGGCTAACTCATAGCTTTCGATCCATGATGTCGGCTCGAGGTCGACCATTGTTGGGGATATAACTCCATGGTGTAACCCGCCTCATTGGGCCGAGTTAACGTATTGACGGCTCTATGGTCAAGTTTGAGATGGGCCATGTCATGAAGACAAAAACAAGCAAGGCGACGACTGGCTAAGTCGTCGGGCGGCCCAACACCTAAAGACGGCGGCTCAAAGCCCATAGGGCGGAAGGTGCCGGTCGATTTCCTTGCTTAAGGAGCAAGGCAAGTTAGAGACATTATAGGTTACGAGTCACGATATGACCCGAACTCTATTGTAAACCCTAGGGCCTTGACCTGTATATAAAGGCAAGACCCTAGAACCGAAAGGGACAAGTTACAACCTCGCGATAGCTAGGTTAGCGATTCGGCACCCTTGTAATCGACATCTATCTTTCAATACACGAAAAGCAGGACGTAGGCTATTACCTCCATCGGAGGGGCCGAACATGGGTAAACCCGACTCTCTTTCCATTTCAACCCCTTTGAGTCGCCACCTAGCGGCGATGGCCTCACACCTAAGTCCTTTCATGAGGATATCTGCCGTGACAAAACCACGACAGTTGGCGCCCACCGTGGGGCCTTCGCCCGGTGGAGTTGAGTTTTCAAAGGGAACCTTTCCAAGATTTGGGAAGTTTGCGGTTGATCAGATGATCAAGAGCCGTCGCGACAAGATCTACGTCAATGAGCCGGACTAGAGCACTACGGATGACTCGATCGAATGCGGGCCTTGAGTTCCCGTTGGTGAGATCGATTTGGAGTCCCCTGAGTCGGACATCTACGCCAACCTTGACGAGCCGGCTCGGCGCGCCCAAGCCGGTCAGTGCCAAGGTGGCCGCCATCACGTCTTCGTCGGTTTCACGCAAGGAATCAATCTTTCAGACGAGCCGGCTTCCAGCGAGAACGCCCTCGTCAACTCAGACGGCGGGTCATCCACGGGAGATACGGAGTCGATCTATCATCTTTATGACGGCGGACTTGGGGGCTCATTGGAAACTGAGCCCCCTAGGGAATACGATGAGTTGCCGCACCAGGTCGCCATCTACATGGCAGGAGCTACCACGGTTCCCGATCCAGCCTTAGCTGGAGGTTCTGGCGGGTCAACCAAGACACCGGCTCAAGCCATGACCGATCTCATGGCTGAGATGGTGAAACTCGTAGAAACCCTAGTCACCGCAAAGAATGAGGAAGAGCGCAATGCAGAGCTAACCAAACTGCGTAGTCAGATAGTCGAGGTGCAGAAGGAGATTGACGCTGAAAACGCGCGGATGGCGGAGTTACAGGCTCGTATACATCAAGAGACGGAGTGCCTTAAGGCCGAGGCTTGGCAGTTAGGAGTTCAGAGGGAAGCATCAGAGGCGGTTTACGAGAGAAGACGTCACCACGGGCTCCCACCGAACCTTGAGCCTCAACAGCTTTTTACTACCCCACATCAGACACCAGAGATAGTTCAACCACCTGGGAATCGGCAAGAGGAACTGGCTCAACCACCGCCGGCTCACTCCCCGCCTCGACGATTCCAGACTCCGCGGGGTCATTTTTCCAACCCTGTCGACAATATGCTAGCAGCAACCCGGAATTTAGAAGCACTGCCGATTAACGGAAACTCCCCCGTGGAGGTTGAAGCTAGAAACGCCATTGAGATGCTGAAAATAGCCGTAGTGCAACAGGTGCAATACTCATACAGCCGGGATTGGATGCATTCCACTCCTTATGCCAGCAAGGGTCGCCATGGGGAGTCCCTGGCTGTCTCCAGCAGTGGGCATAGGCAACAGCCTCAGGTTTCCCCAACCCGGCCCAAGCCGTCTGACGCCCAAGCAGTTGTTGATGCAGCCAGAGGCGCACGACAGGCAGAGGCGGAAGCGGCAGCACGGGTGATTCAACAGCTTCACCCTCAACCGGTGGGTTTGGGGGCTGGGACCAACAGTAGAACAATTGGGATACCATGCTTATCCCCGGTACTCCGTGCTGAGTGTATGCCCAAAGACTTCAAGGGACCACGCAAGGTGCCAAACTACATGGCGCATCTTGAGCCAGCGGCTTGGATTGAAAGCTACGAATTAGCAATGGATATGTTGGATGTTAGTGATGCCGTGTGCACCAAGTACTTGACCGTGATGCTGGAAGGACCGGCTCGAACATGGTTGAAGAACTTGCCGCCCAACTCCATCAACACGTGGGCAGAACTCAAAGAATGTTTCATCAAGAATTTTCAAGGAACGTGTAAGAAGCCAATGACGACTGTGGACCTCCAACATTGCGTCCAGCGTGTGGATGAGTCGGCTCATCATTGGGCTCATCGGGTCGCGGAGATTATCCACTCATCAGATAGCATCACGACGGCTCAAACGGTCCTAATTTTGGAAAAGAACTGTCACTTCCAGCCGTTGGTTCAGAAGCTCGGACGGCTCAAGCGAAAGGTACAAGATATGGGCGACTTAATGGATGTACTAACCAGATATGCCGAATGAGATAGCACGAATGATCCCGGCTCAGATGAAGACAAGACTGCTAAAGGGAAAAAGGTTGAAGGAGGAAAGGGACAACATGGTCACGGTGGTAACCAGGGGGCTCCAAATAACAAACGAAAGCAGCCCGATGGCGGGTCAGATTTGATTGCCAATACTAACACTGGTTTCAAAAATCAGTGCCACAACAGTCGCCCCGGAGGGGCTTACAATGGGAATAAGCCTCGCAACTATGAGGAGGCACTCAAGGCACCATGTCCCAAGAACAGTACCAAGATAAGCCGGCTACCCACTCCTGGGAAAACTGTTACATGCATCATGCAAGATTTCCATAACCAGGCTTTTCAAAATAACCCAGGAGGCAATGGTGGGGGACACCCAGGTCAGCACGGACCTGGCGGGTCACAAGGTGGCTCGGGGGCTGGTTTTCAACATCAGGGAAATCATGGCAATGGGCAGTACCCTGGCCAGGGCAATCAGAATAATCACCAAGGAGGATTCCAAAGTAATCCCAAGCAGCTGAATAACTGTCAGTACCATTAGTACTTGAATCCTTGAACAAAGTTTATACTCTGGAAGGTTTTGCAAGAAAAGAATTCTATACCTCCAAGAAGCAAGCCAGTCCTAGAACACCCGTGGCCTCATTATACCTAGAGCCGCCGGCTCCTTTTTTGTAATTTCTTCCCCCCTTGCAAATTATGTGTATACTTCTTTATGTTTCGAGTATAAATAAAGCCGGATTTTTTAGCCGTTTCAGCCTACAAATTGAGCTCGAGTCTTTATTTTTCGAAACAACAGGCACCTGGGGGCTTCCAACTCATCGAGTTTAGCTTTCTCACCCTTGTGACCCGGAAAAATAATGCCACAATATTTTGGGCATTTGGGGGCTTCCAGCTCATCGAGCTTAGCTTTCTCACGCTCTTGACCCGGCAAAAATAAATGCCATGTATGGTTAAACCTGCATGTACGCTTGATGCGACTCCGATCAGATGACCCCGTGTACTCTTGACAAGTCAATCCCCTAGGGACCCTGAACTTATCAGAGTTAAAACACCGGCGTGAGTCATGAGAGAGCCGGCATACAGAGAGCTAGGATAAACCATGGGTTATCATACCTGCTTCATTGAAACAAGACTCGAGCCTCGAAAGCCGGTCTTTTCCTGTCGAGCCTCGAAAGCCAACAATTATTTTTTGATATCATACACATATGTTATTTACATTACATCATTACATCATCTGCATCATCATCACATCATGCTAGCACGGTCATACTTATGCAGAAAACTGATTTTCAGATCAGGATATATCATAAGGCATTTGTGAACACATATAAAGCCTTTTGATGATCAACATCATGGTTTATGATAACCAGGATTACGTGGTCAAAACCTTCAAAGCCGGCTTCAAAAAGGCGCTTTATATTTCTGAGCTTCGAAAGCCAGTCCCTAACGGTACTATGTGCTGTTATAAAGCTTATGTAATCACTACATAAAATGTTTCGGGCATGCCCTGTTCTCATTTCCGGTTCATATATAAAATATCCGGGTTATCAGCTGCATGACCAGCATAAAATTATATTATTGGAGAACCAAAAGGACTTTTTAGCTTTGAACACTAGTTTTCTTTTTGCCGAGTATCATCGAGCCGGCTTATCAACATTACCTTATTTTGCTACAGCAAGTTTCAGGTTCAAAGTTGTTTCCGGCTCACGCTTGAGAATCTGGGTTGAACAATTGAGCTCGCATGGTGACCAGTTGACAAATCATATAATCCTCAACATTGTTGAAGGAGAAATGGACTGTTTAAGTCTAGAAGATCAGGACCCTTTGCTGGCTTATTTTTCTCAGCTCCTCCTTGCCAGAGACATTCGTCGACAAAGAATATGCAAACGACAGAATGGCAGAACAGCAAAATGATACCAAGTCTCGGAGTATAAATATTTTGCACCAACAAATGCAACAAACGTGCACGATGGCACGATACGGCAGTTTTTCAGAAAGCTACCCCTATTATAGGCTCAAAGAGCCACAAATTGTTTTTAGCCCATACTTGGGGGCTTGAATCATTAGGGTGGCGATTGGGAAGCTTGCATCATCGTTCAAATTAACTCGCCGACCATGCCATCCGGGTCAGTTGCAGACTAATCTTGTGCATGAGATGCCCCCGGCTTATCCGCCACTGGGCTTTCTGGTTCTTGTATCTGGAGATTATCCACGTCCCAGTTACAATGGGATAAAGCTTGGAATACGGCCTTGTTATCGAAAATGGGAGACGGGTCAACTTCAGGGGCGAAGATGTGCTTACGCCGTTGAGGAACCAGGTTCATCGATATAAAATTGGGCGGTGGAATCCATGAATGGTTGGCATCATAAGCCGGTAGATAATTCTTCAGCTTCATTTCAGATACAAGTTGCATGTACAACACTTGAGCAGGCTTGAGATAGGAGGTATAGTCCTCCTGAGAAAATTCTGACCCATCATTCTTAAATTTAGGGAAGCCTTTTGCTAATTCAGCCGGGTCAAGTTCCTCTCCATAAGCTAGAGCCCGGCTCAACGAATATGTCACTCCGGCTCGGGCGGCTGACCATTTTAGCTCTGGAATTTGTTGTGGAATGGTGGAAAGGCTTTCCAACACGTTTTTATGAGCTTCAAAGGTTGCTTATCCCCCATTACTGCCTTGATTGCAAGATGACTTCCGGCATAAAGTTGCTCTGTCCGTGAATAAACAGCCTTGAGCATCAGTAAGCTATTATCATGAAGGGTGCTAGTCCGGGGCCCTGCAAAATAGCATCAATACATGAGTCGCCAAGAGATTTATATTTGTATCTCCAGGAGACGAAAAGTCATATACTTACCAAAAACAGCCTGGGACATCTGGGCAATGTGTCGTTTTAACCCGAACAGCTCCTCGGTAATGGGCTTAAGCTGGCCCTCAGCATTTTCTGGACGCTTCAACGGAGTCACCTTTTCAGCTTCAAAGGATTTTTTCTCTTTCAGAAAGCCTGCCTTGGCGTTTTCCAGTTCAATCAAAGAGAGTCGAAGTTTTTCTTCAACCTCTGCTTGGGCGGTTTGCCTCTTTTCTAGGTCCTTTTTAAGCCGGCTACACTTGATTCGGCCATCTTCAAAATTTCCTACATAATAAACAAAATTTATGACAAGTACCAAGCAAATTACAAGCAATGTATTTGGCACTTGGGGGCTAATGTATATCAGTTCTTTGGACATTAAAGATACGCATAAGACACGACTCATCTCAAGAAGATGAGCCGGCCCTTGGGGGCTACAGGTCGAAGTTCATCAAATTATTAAGACTGGACTCATCTCAAGAAGATGAGCCGGCCCTTGGGGGCTACAGGTCGAAGTTCATCAAATTATTAAGACCCGACTCATCTCAAGAAGATGAGCCGGCCCTTGGGGGCTACAGGTCGAAGTTCATCAAATTATTAAGACCCGACTCATCTCAAGAAGATGAGCCAGCCCTTGGGGGCTACATAAGGATATACGGCATGAGCACATAAAAAGGAATATACCTCGTACTTATTCTTCATCATGCTAACAAGGCCGATTTCCATTTCTCGACTCGTAGCTAGGCGGTCCAGACAGGCGGCATGAAGATCTTCAACACTAAAAATTTCATAATTTTGGAGCTCCAGCTTGGTCTTCCCTTTCTCTTGCAGCACTGCTTCATCCTTAGCAATAATTTTTGTTAACACCCTAGAGACATCAGGAGCGATGTAACTCGCCCCAGTAATAATAACCTCCTCAATGGCATCTTTAGTCAACCCTGAAGGGCTGGGCGGATTAATATTGGCTGTCGGAGTAGCCTCAACATTCATGGTGTCGGTGCTGGCCGGCTCAGACGGAGGAGGTAAGTCAGTTTGGACCTCCTGAGGATCTTCAGATTGATCAGCATGAACTTCAGGAGTCGCCAGATCAGGAATCTCCGGCTCAAGGACTTCAGGGTTAACAGAAGACCCGTCAGTTTTCCTTTTCTTGGCCTTGGCCCTACAGAATAAAGAAGTGCAGTATAAGGAATGGGCAGAGACAATAGTCTACTCAAACGGGCAAAATAACAAGAGGAATTTACCCAGGATTGATAACGAAGGGTGCTAGTTTGGATGCGGTAGAGTCGCCCGACGAACGTGGCGATTCCTAATAAATCAAAATCTAGGAATTAAAGGTTGACACATCAAGTCAAAACTTCCTTGGAGAATTGGAGCATTAATACCTTGGTTGGTCGTTTGCGGGTGGTTAACTTATCTGGTAAGCCGTCGACAAGCTCGCCACTCCCACTCCGGGTTTGAAGCCTAGAATTGTGCTGAGTTTTCTTCAAAACAAAGTGAGGATCCAGATAAGCGTCCGGGTGCGAGAAGCTTACCTTCCGAACAACCCGCCTTGTTTTCAATGGGGGCAAGGGTTTTGAGTCAGAGGAAATGGAAATTACCTCAACGTCACATGCACGGCTTGTCTCGACATCGCCCTAAGAAGAAGAGGCGTCGGCTAGATTCAATGAAATACAAACAAAATATAAAATTTACCTCTGATCTGGTATTAGTGGCAGCTGCTTCGTCCATTTGAGACGGCTCTTCTGTAGCCGCCTTATTTTTTTTCCTACTTGAGGCGGCTTTGGGCTTATTAGCCGCAGATTTGCTTCGTTTCCTGCCCCAAAAGGGAGACGTGGCCTGAAAAATTAACAATCAGAACAAACAGGTGAAAGGTTGAAAGGTCTACTTGGAAAGCCGGCTTAAGGTGTCAAAGGTTTTGTACCGGAGGAACCGGGTTAAGGGCATAGAAAGGCTTCAGCCCGTCCTTGCTGCAAGTTTCTTGGTTTTCACCCAGCAGTTTCTTCACGATCCGGTTTATCTCGCCAGCATCCAAGGAATAACTGATGTATCGTTGAGCGTCATCCAAGTCGCCAGAGTAAGCATACATCAATTTGTTGCGAAGACTTAATGGCAAAATCCTCCAAGACACCCAACACCGGGTTAAGTCGACTCCAGTTAGCCCGTTGGCTAGTAGAGCCTCAACTTCGGATAGATAGGGGCGTGTTGAGAACGCTCCTCTTGAGGAGCCCAACCATGAAGCTCAAAGTCCATGGGGAGGCGATTGGGTCTGCAACCCGGCAAGGGATTTTCGTCAGCATGGGTGGTGTTCCGATAATAAAACAAAGTTTTGTTCCACCCCTTAGGATGGCTTGGAAGGATGGCGGCAGGAAAAAGGCCATCTTTTTGTCTCTGGAATATGACCCCGCCAAGTTCTAGGCTAGGGCCGTCCGCGCATTCGGTCTGCCGGTTTAAGTAGAAGAATTCCCTGAAGAGGGAAACGGTGGTTCCATTTGCAGATATACCTCACAAAACACTTGGAATTGGCAAAGGTTCAATATGGAGTTGGGACCCAGGTCTTGAGGATGAAGATGGAAGAAGTGCAAGACGTCCCGAAAGAATCTTGATCCGATAGGTGAAAACCCCCTCTGAAGGTGATCCAAGAATATCATCACCTCTCCCTCCTCTGGTTTTGGGATTTCCTCTCCAAGGATAACCTGCCAGCCAACCACGTCTTGAGGCGGCAGAAACCCATGTTCCTCGTGATCCTTCAAAATGACCTCAGAAACCTGAGTGGCCACCCAGTTGCAGACTTTGGATTCCGACATAATGAGTCGCCTGGATAAAGCAAAAAGGGGGGCGGCTTAAGCAAAAGATTCAAATAAGATGATCTAATTATCTACAATGGAAAAGCTGCCTTGTGAAGAACCGGAACCTTGATACAGCAGTCTAACGCATGGCGGATTACAACTAACGAGCCGGTAGGAGTAAGGGAGACTCATGTTAGAAATCAAACACCTCTAAAAACTTTGCTAAGTGTAAGACAAACAAGTTTCCCCCAGAATCGCAGCAATTGTGGATCTGAGAGTAGTTCCAAAAAGTGAAATATTTGCTATCCCTAACGGAGAAGCAGAGAAGCAATGGCAGTATAGTTCATCTATTGCTGAGGAGGATTAAAATATATTATACACGAAACAGAACCACCGCTTTATTTTTGGGATTAAACTTGCGGGGTCTATTCATGAAACCAACGATGGTGATGAACCGAAGAAAAACTACCGAAGAACTCAAGAACTTCGATGAACTGCAATGGATCTAGGTCAGAGGAAATGACTTACTTGAGTGGTCTCTGGCGGCGGCGGGAACGTGCGGATGTTTGCCCGGTGAAGAAGAAATGCTCCGACGGTCTCGGGGGTGATCGCTGGAGATGAGGAAGTAGCAACGGTGGTGCGAGGAAACATCGGGCTCGAGGAAGAAGAAGGAACAAAGAGGCAAAGTGAAAAGTGAAAAAGGGACCCCCTGGTAAATATTTAAAGAGAGGGAGCCCGAAGAGGCAACTGACGGGCGCGACAATCGAGGAAATGCAAGTAATTTTTGGGAAACAAAGACGCCTCGATATTCGGGATAAGCGGATATGGTCAGATTCGCCATGATGTCACTATTGGTTTCCAAAATTAATGGCGGATGATGTCACTATTGGTTTCCAAAATTAATGGCGGATGACGTCACAGTGGACAAGCACTGAAGAAATGACAAGTCTGGAAGTATTATAAGCCGTCGATATGAGATTCATGGAAGATACAAATCCAATAATGAGCCGCCAAAGGAGGACAAGAGAAATTGACATGAATGGATTCAAATCAATCTGGGGCCTAATGTCGGGGATATAACTCCACGGTGTAACCCGCCCCATTGGGCCGGGTTAACGTATTGACGGCTCTACAGTCAAGTTTGAGATGGGCCGTGTCATGAAGACAAAAACAAGCAAGGCGGCGACTGGCTAAGTCGCCGGGCGGCCCAACAACTGAAGACGGCGGCTCAAAGCCCACAGGGCGGAAGGCGCCGGTCGATTTCCTTGTTTAAGGAGCAAGGCAAGTTAGAGACATTATAGGTTACGAGTCACGATATGACCCGGACTCTATTGTAAACCCTAGGGCCTTGACCTGGATATAAAGGCAAGCCCCTAGGACCGAAAGGGACAAGTTACAACCTCTCGATAGCTAGGTTAGCGATTCGGCACCCTTGTAATCGAGATCTATCTATCAATACACGAAAAGCAGGACGTAGACTATTACCTCCATCGGAGGGGCCGAACCTGGGTAAACCCGACTCTCTTTCCTGTTAAACCCCTTTGAATCGCCACCTAGCGGCGATGGCCTCACACCTAAGTCCTTTCATGAGGATATCTGCCGTGACAAAACCACGACAACCGTGTAATTGGGAACCTTGCGAGGACCCTTAAAATCCTTAGGCATACGCTCACTGCGGAGAGCCGAAGCTAGGCAAGGAATTCCAAGCGTTCTGCTGCTAACCCCAGCCCCAACGAGTGCTGGTTGGGGGTTGCTGGGAGGTCGCTGACCCGCCATTGCCGCCGCTGCTTCCGCTTCCGCCTGTCGTGCAGCTCGGGCCTCATCAACGACTGCCTGTGCGTCCGACAAAACTGGTTGGTTTGGAGAGTCTGAGGTTAATGTCTGTGCCTGCTACTAGAAACTATTGGGGATTCCACATGACGGCTCATACCGCGGCTTGCGTACAGCGTAGAGTGCATCTGATCGCGGCTGTAAGAGTACTACGCATGCTGTGTCACCGCAGTTTTTAGCATCTCAATGGCGTTCCTGGCCTCGATATCAATTGGAGTATTTCCTTGAATGGGAAGTGCTTCAATATTACGCGTCACTGCTAACATATTGTCTACAGGGTTAGAAAAGTGACCCGCCGGTGTCTGAAAACATTAAGGCAGTGATTTATCCGGCGTCTGAAGAGGCAACTCAGGCGGGTGGTCCAAGTGCGGCCTACCGGCCGCCGGCGTAGGTTGAGGCGTGACGAACAGTCACGAAGGCTCCAGATTAGGAGGAATTCGTCTCATATGCCTCCTTTGGTGGACCGCATCAGAGGCATCTCGATGAAGGCCAAGCCACCAGGCTTCCACTTTCAAGCGTTCAGTTTCACTATGGATATGAGTCTGCAACTCCGCCATGCGAGTATTTTCAGCATCGATTTCCTTCTGGATCTTAGCCATCTGGCCATAGAGTGTGGTCAACACAGTGTTGCGTTCCTCATGATTCTCCACGGTCACCGGCGTCTCCAAAAGTTTTGTTATCTCTGCCATTATATCGGCCATGGCTTGAGCCGGTGTTTTGCTTGACCAGGCCGTTCCTGAAACTGGGCCAGTCCCGATCGTCACGCCAGCTGGGGCCGAGATGTGGGCCGCTGATGTTCCTTCCATGAAGACGGCGCCTTGACGGGGAGGCTCAAGGGAATCTTGTGCGGTCTCATTCTCTGGATAGCCCCCCCCAGCTTGCCATCAAACAGCGGACAGATCGACTCGGTGTCCCCCATGGAGGACTAACCATCGGAGTTGATGAGGGTGTCCCTGCTGCCTGCCATTTCATCTGTGAGGTTGACTCCTTGAGTGAAGCCAACGAAAACGTGATGCCGGTCGGGTTGAGCGCGCCGAGCCGGATCGATGGTGTCGGTGCAGATGTCCGGCTCAGGTCCTGATGCGCCGATCTTGCCAATGAAGACATGGATCTTGCCAAAGGGGACCCGGTGCCCATACTCAATTCAGTCAGCCTCGGGACCCCAGCCTGAGTCGTCGATGTAGAGCCTGCCACAGCGACTCTTGGTCATCTGACCAACCATGTATCTCCCGAACCCTGGGAGAGCTCCCTCCAAGAACTCAACTCCACCGTGCGATTTCCCCACGGTGGGCGCCAACCATCGTGGTTTTGTCACGGCAGATGTCCTCGTGCGAGAACTTAGCTGTGAGGCCATCGCAGCTAGGTGGTGACTTGAAGGGGTTGATCGGGAACGAGAAACGAGAGTTTACCCAGGTTCGGCCCCTCCAATGGAGGAGGTAAAAGCCTACGTCATGCTTTGCGTGTATTGATAATGATCTCGATTACAAGGGTGTGAATCGCTAACCTAGCTCTCGAGGGTTTGTTTCTTACTTGCCCCTCTTCCTTCGGGTGCTCCCCTTTATATATGTAGGTGGAGTCCCCAAAGATACAATGGAGTCCGGGTCGTATTACGACCTGTGACCTAATCCAATCCATACTCATCTTGCTCTTCAAGTAAAGGAATATTCCTATGTCTTCTCTTGTAAGTCGGCCTGCCGCATAACGTCCCATGAGCCGGCTTTAACATAAGCCGCCTTTCTGGGCCTTGTGTTTCTGGTAGGAATCTCCATCATGGGCCATCTGGCAGTTGACGGGTCATATATTGGGCGAGTCATACCCGTGGGGTATATCCCCAACACCACCCCTCAACGCGCAATGAAGAATCACTCCAAAATTCTTATTAACCAGAGAACATAAGAAGAAATTTTTGTCGGTAGCAAACCACCTCAAAGTTTTCCTTTCCGATCAATCTATTGAGCTATTCATATAAGTGTCACAAACAGCCCTAGAGTTCGTACTAAAATAACACCATATGATACGCATCAATCAACCCTAATGTCACCTACATACTCCAATGTCACCACAAGTATCCGTGGGTTAATTATTCGATGTGCATCAAACAATTTCAGATTCATCATATTCAATTCAACACAAAGAACTTCAAAGAGTACCCCAAGATTTCAATTGGAGAAAGTAGGATGAAAACGTGCATCAACCCATATGCATAGATCCCCCAATGTCACCGGAATCCGCAAGTTGATGCCATAACATATATCAAGTGAATCAATAGAATACCTCATTGTCACCACGGGTATCCACATGCAAGACATACATCAAGTGTTCTCAAACCCAAAGTATTCAATCCAACATAACGAACTCTCAAAGGGAAAGACTCAATTCATCACATCAAGATAACAAGGAAAGAACACCATATGATCCAACTATATTAACAAAGTTCATAATACATCAAGATCGTGACATCTCAAGAACACAAGAGAGAGAGAGATAGAGAGATAAAAACACATAGCTACTGGTACACACCCTTAGCCCCGAGGGTGAACTACTCCCTCCTCATCATGGAGACCGCGGGGATGATGAAGATGGCCTCCAGTGATGATTCCCCCCTCCGGCAGGGTACTGGAACAGGGTTCCGAATGAGATTTATTTAGTACAGAGGCTTGTGGCAGTGGAGCGAAAGTTCTAGGTTAACTTTCGAAGGTTTCTGTATTTATAGGATTTTTCAGCGTTGGAATCACATCAAGCGAAGCCACAGGGGGGCCACAAGGCAACAAGGCACGGACACCCCCCTGGGCTTGCCATGTTACCTTGTCACCTCCTCGTGGGTCCCTTGGTACTCCCTCGAAGCTTCCCGGGCCTCTTTCCTTCCAGAAAAATCGTAAAAAAGTTTCGGGTGATTTCGAGAACTTTTATTTTCTGCACAAAACAACACCACGGTAATTCTGCTTAAAAAATGTTAGTCCGGGTTAGTTCTAATTAAATATATAAAGTGCATCAAAACCATATAAAAATATTGTAAATATAGGTGAATATGGCATGAATACTTCATAAATTATCGATACGTTGGAGACGTATCAACATCCCCAAGCTTAACTCCTACTCGTCCTTGAGTAGGTAAATGAGAAAATAAATAATTTATGAAGTGTGAATGCTAGCATAGTGCAAAAGTTTTATAAATGATAATTTAAATCACGTTTTCTAGCATCGTTATATATATCATAAACAGTAGCTCATCTCTCATAAAACTTCTCATGATCAAGTAGCAAATTATTCACATGTTAAAGTATAGAGCCATAAACTTTCTTGAAAACCAACAAACTATGTTTTCAGTCATCAAACAATTACAATTCATTTTTTATACTTGTGATCTGCGTTGGGATTTCCCCGAAAAGGAGGGGATGATGCAGCACAATATAGATTAGTACTTCCCTGAGTGAGAACCAATAAGAGGATCACACAACTCCCGTCTTCAACGCCTACACACAAAAGAGCAAACACTTGCACCCAACGCGGGCAACAGGGTTGTCAATCCCCTTGAACTCGTTACTTGCAAGCAAATGAGTAGTGTAGATGGTAGTTCGATAAATATAAATTGAAAAATAAATAAATAGTAAATAATGGAAGCAAGAAAATAAGAGCATTTGTAAATATATATGTGAATAGACCCGGGGGCCATAGTGTTCGCTAGAGGCTTCTCTCTCGAAGAAGGCATACGGTGGCTAAACAAATTATTGTTGGGCAATTGATAGAAAAGCGCATAGTTATGCAATATTTATTCACGACAATGATCATGTATATAGGCATCACATTCATAAACAAGTAGACCGACTCCTGCCTGCATCTACTACTATTACTCCACCCAACGACCGCTATCCAGCATGCAACTAGAGTATTAAGTGAAACAGAGTAATACTTGGCGAATGATGACATGATGTAGACAAAGTAAATCCAATTAATATGAATAAACCCCATCGGTTTATCCTTAGTGGCAGCAATAAAAATATGGGTATTGTCCCCTACTTTGTCACTCGGATATAGAGCACCGCAAGATTGAACCCACTACAACGCACCTCTCCCACTGAAGATAAACAAATCTAGTTGGCCAAACTAAACCGATAGATCGAAGAGAATTATGAAGCTATAAAAATCATGCAAATAAGAATTCAGAGAAGACTCAAATCTTTTTCATGAATAATCTGAACATAAACCCACAATTCATCGGATCCCAACAAACGCACCGCAAAGAGTGGTTACATAAGATAGATCATCGCGGAAATCACGGTGATCATGGCAACAAAGAACATAGAGAGAGAGAGAGAGAGGGATCTAGGTACTAACTACGAACCGTAGGTCTGTGGTGAACTACTCACACATCATCATGGGAGGAGCAAGGTTGATGTAGAGGCCCTCCGTGATCGATCCCCCCCTCGGCACGACATTGGAACAGGGCTCTATATGGGCACACGGCGGAACAGAGACTTGCGGTGGCAGAAAAAGTGTTTTGGAAGGCTCTCTAGGGGGTTTTGGGAATAATGAGAATTTATAGGCCAGAGAACAACGCTAGAGGGTCGGGGAGGTGGTCCCAAGCCATCAGGGCACGGCCACTCCCCCGGGGCACACCCTGTTGGCTTGGGGACACCTCGTGTGGCACCAGGTCTCCCTCCGAAGCTTCCAGATCCTTATTTTGTCCGAAAGAAATGTCAAAAAGTTTCGGGATAATTAGACTTCGTTTGGTATGGTATTCCTGAAAGTCCAAAAACATGCAGAAAACAGCAACTGACACTTGGCACTGGGTTAATAGGTTAGTGCTCAAAAATAATATGAATCAGCAACGATGAATCAATAAACATTAACATAGTAATATCCATAAGCATAAATAACACAATCGTCAACTTTTAAAATATACGATCTTTAAAGAATGTTTACCCCCGATTCATTTTATCATATTAGCATGGCATGGCTCCGTCATCACCACATAAATACAAATGTCAAGCACCACGGTGTTAAGTCAGGCAATTGGATCGTACTTTTTAACGTGCTTCAGCTTTTTATTCCTCACTCAATACATGAGCGTGAACCATGGATATAGCATATAGGTGGAATAGAATATGGTGGTAGATATCAAAGGGGTAAAAAGTGGAGAAGAAAGTCTCGCATCAACTAGGCTTATCAACGGGCTTTGGAGATGCCCATCAATAGATATCAATGCGAGGAGTACGGATTGCCATGCAATGGATGCACTAGAGCTATAAGTGTATGAAAGCTCGACTGAAGCTAAGTGGGTGTGCATCCAACTTGCTTGCTCATGAAGACCTCGGGCATTTGATGAAGTCCATCATCGGAATATGCAAAACAAGTTCTATAATGAAAAATTCCCACTAGCATATGAAAATGACAAAACATGAGACTCTCTATATGAAAAACATGGTGCTACTTTGAAGCACAAGTGTGGAAAAGGAGGTAGTATCACTGTCCCTTCTCTATTTTCTCTCATTTATGTTTTTCTTTCCTTTTCTTTTCTTCTCTTTTTTCTTTTTTTTCTTTCTTTTTCTTTCTTTTATTTTTCGTCCTGAGTCTCATCCTGACTTGTGGGGGAATCATTATCTCCATCATCCTTTCCTCACTGAGACAGTGTCGTAATAATGATAATCATCACACTTTTATTTACTTACAACTCAATATGGAAAACTACTAAACAATATGACTCTATATGAATGCCTCTAGAAGTGTATCAGGATGTGCAATGATCTAGCGTAACATGTAAACACTAATGAACGGTGGCTTTGCCACAAATACTATGTCAGATACATGATCATGCAAAGCAATATGACAATGAATGTACTAGTCATATGATGTAACAGTTGAAGTTGCATAGTAATATATCTCGGAATGGCTATGGAAATGCCATGATAGGCAGGTATGGTGGCTGTTTTGAGGAAGATATAATGAGGCTTATGTGCAACAGAGTGTATCATGCCGTGGGGTTTGGATGCACCGGCAAAGTTTGCACCGATCCTCTGGGTGAGAATGGGAAATGCACGGTACCGAAGAGGCTAGCAGATATTAAAAGGTGAGAGTGTGTACATCCATGGATTCACGTTAGTCATAAAGAAATCACATACTTATTGTAAAGTTTTATTAGCTCTCTCGAAGCAAAGTACTACTCGCATGCCCCTAGGGAGGAGGTTGGGAGGAGTTAACCATCGCGCGCCTCCGACCTAAACAACACTAGGTTTTCAACGAGGAATAAGAATACTCACACATCATCACCATGCCATAACCAATATTTAGATGAACAGCAAATTAACACCCTTTAACAATTGATATTTCTACTAACCGACAACCATGCACTCATGCTCTTTCATATTACCACATCAATATCATTAACCCACAATTTCTCTTTTATGTGTTGCATGTGGTTTTGATTATGCACTCTTTGAATACCTATTATTTTTGGACTAGTCTTATAACTCATGCAAATTACCATCACTATTTATTAAATATCAAACAAATTTAAGTGAAGAATGAGAGTGCAATTATTTCTATAAAGTCTATACGCCACCGTGCTCTAAAAGATATAAGTGAAGCACTAGAGCAACTACTAAGCTCAAAGGATATAAGTGAAGCACATAGAGTATTCTAACAAATCATGGTGAACATATGTCTCTCTCAAATAGGTGTGTCCAGCAAACAATGATTGTGGAAAACTAAAACAAAAGCAAACTAAAGCAAACGACGCTCCAAGAAAAACTCATATCATGTGATGAATAAAAATGTAGCTCCTAGTGACATACCGATGGATTGAGACGAAAGAGGGGATGCCTTCCGGGGCATCCCCAATCTTAGATGCTTGAGTCTTCCTAGAATTTGACTTGGGGTGCCTTGGGCATCCCCAAGCTTAGTCTCTTGCGACTCCTTATTCCTTCATCCATCGTGATAACACCCAAAACTTGAAAACTTTAGCACACAAAACTCAACAGAAACCTTCATGAGATCCGTTAGTATAATAAACATATCAAATACTTTAGGTACTGTTATAAATTGATTCATATTTTAGTATTGCATAAGGTACTGTATTCTAACTTCTCCATGGCTTATACCCCCCGATACAATCCATAGCATCATCAAAACAAGCAAACTATGCAAGCAAAAACAAAATATGTCTAAAACAGAACAGTTTGTAAGGATCTCTAGAGAAACTATACTTATGTAACTCCAAAAATTAGGACAACCTGGGTAATTTGTGTACCAATACTGTGTAAAAAAATTAGATAAAAAAGACGTTCCGGTAAATTCAGAGAAATTCTGCACTGAACGCTAAAATTTATGTTTTTGCACCGTATCAATTCTACTCATCATGCAAGTCATCCCAAAGGCTTTACTTGGCAAAACACTAAATTAAACATAAAAACACAATCATTACAGTAGCAACAATTATGTTATCTAAAACAAACATAAATTAAAACAAGAAAAAAATAAGATAACTATTAGGTTGCCTCCCAACTAGCGCTATTGTTTTACGCCCCTAGCTAGGCATAATGCATATGATCAAGTGATGTCATCCTTCTTGATAGGGGGTCCATTATCCTTCACAATTTTTCTCTCTCTTATGCAAAGAGCATCAAGCTTTTGTTCTAAAGCATCAAGCCTCCTATTTTGTAACACAATATTGTCATTAATTTTAGTAACAAGATTGAACAACCCTCTAAAGTTGGACTCCATGCTAGATCTAGTTTCTTTTATTAACTTGGTTTGACGATAACTCACTAGGATATTTGGTTCAATGGTCTCTATCTTGTGTTGTCCAAATATATTTTTCATCTTTTCATAGGTGTCAAAAGCATTATTCCTAAGGAAATCTTTTTCAAAGATAGCATCCAAGACAGGTCTATGGGACAGAGATAGACCAACATAAAAACTTCTAAGGAACAATTTAATATGACTCTTAGACTTGGCTCTCATTTGTATCTCTAATAATCTATCTCAAGCTTCTTTAAGGGACTCATCACCCAAGTGCTTAAAATCCAAAATTCCAGAACTCTCTCCCAAATAAGGAGAAAGCATGTCCGGAGTAGAGCTAGCCATAGCAACAAGCAAACAAATAAACTAGCAAAGATAAATATTTTTTTTATTTTTTTATAGCAAACAAAATATAACACAAATAAAAAATAGAACAAGTGAATGATAATTTGTGAATAGGTACTTGATAGTAAGTTGGTGAAACTCCCCGGCAACAGCGCCAGAAATCCTTCCTGATACATGTGATCTGCGTTGGGTTTTTCTCCGAAGAGGAGGGGATCATGCAACGCGGTATAGATAAGTATTTCCCTCAGTGAGAACCAAGTTTATCGAACCAATAGGAGAATCACATAACTCCCGTCTTCAGCGCCTACACACAAAAGAGCAAACACTTGCACCCAACGCGGGCAAGAGGGTTGCCAATCCCTATGAACTCGTTATTGCAAGCAAATGAGTAGTGTAGATGATAGTTCGATACATATAAATTGCAAAATAAATAAAAATTAAATAATGGCAGCAAGAAAATAAGAGCGTTTGTAAATATATATGTGAATAGACCCGGGGGGCATAGTGTTCGCTAGAGGCTTCTCTCTCGAAGAAGGCATACAATGGGTAAACAAATTACTATTGGGCAATTGATAGAAAAGTGCATAGTGGTGCAATATTTATTCACGGAAATGATCATGTATATAGGCATCACGTTCATAAACAAGTAGACCGACTCCTGCCTGCATCTACTACTATTACTACACCCATCGACCGCTATCCAGCATGCATCTACAGTATTAAGTGAAACAGACTAATGTTTGGAGAATGATGAGATGATGTAGACAAAGTAAATCCAATTAATATGAATAAAAACCATCGTTTATCCTTAGTGGCAGCAATACAAATACATGTCTTGTCCCCTACTTTTTCACTGGGATATTGACGGGGGGGTAACCCTGGGGTAGCCTCAGGCGAGCCATTGCTCCCACTTCCAAAAACGATTACAGGGCGAGCCGCCTCCCCCTGTAGACCGGCTCCGCGAGGCCGGCTGCGATGAGCCGGCCGGCTCGAGGCGGAGCCGCCCGGACCGCCTAGCCAGCAAGACAGCGCCCGTCATGTCACCATTCTCCACAGGACGGTGACCTGACGGGCAACGTACCAGCAGTACTGGGGGGCGCCGCGGTTAGGGCGCCGCGGTTAGGGCGCGCGTGGCTACAGCGGCTTCCGTCGCGTCGGAGCTCAGCGCCCGCATGGCCACAGTGGAGACAACAGTGCCTCTGACTCCGGCCGACTGCGATCGGGCAGTCGGGACAGTGCCCGCACGCCTCCAACCACTCCATTACCTGCCCCCGCATGGCTACAGCGCGGCCAGCCGTACTGCTGACCGTGGCCAGCTGCCGCAAGGCGACGCCGCTCGGTGTGGCCCGTGCCGGGGCAGGTGGTTGCGGGCCAATGGAGGGAGCCGGTTGGCGGGCCCCGGTTCTCGACGGGACAGAGCGGCCAGCGGGCTTTGCGGGCGGCGGGGCCCAGCGGCCGGTGGACCCCACAAGCGACGAGACGGCTCGGCCAGAGGGGTCTCTGGCCGGCCAGAGAAGCTGCCAGCCGGGTCCCCCTTCCCAGTACCATTCAAGTATATTGTAAGCCGGGGGGTTGGCCTATAAAACCCCCCGACGCCCCCCATGCACGGGGGCAAGCATTCTCACCATCCACGAAAACACATCCACCCACGTAGAGAGGTAGAAAGAGCCAGCAGGCCTCTTCTTCCTCCTCTAGCCTACAGCTCAAGGAGCACCATTGTAGCCCGCTCGGTTCTTCAACCAGACTAGTAGGACTAGGGGTATTACCTCCCACGGAGGGCCCCGAACCTGGGTACATCGTGTGTCCCGCACCGCTTGTTCCCAATCCCGTCACCGGAGCCCGTCGACGTCCTTCGGCCCCAACCACTCTCGATAAGCCACCCTTGGCATGTGTCATGAGAAAACGACGACAGTTGGCGCCCTCCGTCGGGCTGTCCGCGGCACCGGCCGGAGTCATGCTCCGGGCGGGACACTTGGCCAACTTCCCCGGCCGCCCCGCGTCCGGGTAGACCTGCACGCTCGTGGGGCTTGCTCCCGCGGCGCGGGACCCCGTTCCCGCCCGCCCTACGGGCGTCGCTACCGATCTCTCCGACGAGTGGCGCAGCGGCAACCCTCCGCCTGACGTCGCCACCCTCATTGAACGCTTCGCTAGGCTGAGCCTCGCTAACGAGCCAGCTGTAGATGAGTACCCTAGTGAGGTGCTCGACTGCCTCGACCTGCCCTCGCTTGTGGGCGCACTCGCCCCAGGCAACGCTGATGACTCCTGCGTCCGCGCGGAGGTGATGGTCACCGGCTCCTCTACGAGCACCGGTCGCACCAGGGCGGAGGAGCTGGCGGCCGCCGCGGCCGCCGGCACCGGCACCTCCGACCCCCTCGGCTCCGTGCTCCGGGGCCTTAGCACCCCCGTCACTGGAGGCGGCTCACCAGCTACTGCTCGCGGAGGCGACCACGCTCGCAACCACCAAGCGCCGGATGGAGTCCGCGCAGCGCGAGTACAACTCCGCCTACGGTCTCACCCCCGCCGGCAACGAGCCCAGCCGGTGTGGTGACGTCCGCAACCGCGGCCGCGTGGTCGTGAAAATCCTTGGTGGCAGGCTCCCCACCTACGACACACCAGCGGCCAACATGAGGGCCGCCCAGGTGGCCTACGCCGACCTGGCCGACATGAAGGGCGAAGAGCGTGAGCAGCAAGAGCAGCACATCCAAGTCCTCATCGCCGCCGCCAACACTCAGCAAGCCCGGCTCGACGGCGCCAACGCCGGCTCCGAAATACCCATCCCCGAGGGGGACCCTCTGCCGACTGCTGGCCAGCGCCAGCCGGCCCAGCAAGCCTCTTCCCCCCGCGGCTCCGGTCGGCGAGGTGTTGGATCTCATAACAGGCGCACTCGTCAGGGAGACAAGCCGGCACAATGACGCCGCGGCGGGAGGCGGTCGGCGCAGCCGCGCCCACACTCCGCCCCCGCGGCGGGAGCGCGCACGCTCGCCCGCCCCGGCTGTCCGCCCCGAGCTCGCCGCTCGGCTCAGCCCGTGCATCCCGCGGAGCGAGAATGACGCCTGGACCCGCATCGACCCGCTAGCGCAATCTGCCCTCCTGGAGGAGGAGGGTCCGATCGGGTCGGCGTGCTTCGGCCCCTGGATCCGTGACGAGCCATTCCCCACCGGCTTCACGCTCCCCCGCGACACTCCAAAATACAACAGCACCGCCAAGCCGGAAGACTGGCTGATCGACAACACCACCGCAGTCGGCATCGCCAGGGGGAACAAGCGCGTCGCGGTGCGCTATGTTCCCCTCATGCTGATTGGGTCGGCCCGGACTTGGCTTAACAGCCTGCCGGTCGGCAGCATCAACGCTTGGACGGACTTCGAGGAGGCGTTCGTCCGCAACTTCACCGGCACCTACAAGCGGCCCAGCCGCCCCCGCGAGCTGGCCATGTGCATCCAGGGGCAGGAGGAATCCCTCCGCGACTACCTCACGCGGTGGACCGAGCTCCGCAACTCCTGTGAGGGGGTGCATGAGGTGCAAGCCATCCAGTACTTCGCCGAGGGCTGCCGGGACGGCACCCTCCTCAAGCACAAGCTCATGTGCTCGGAGCCGTCCACCTTGGCTGAGCTCATGGCCAAGGTGGACAAGTACGCCACGGCCAACTCCGCTATGCGGATCAAGGTCAGCGCAACCGGCAAGGCCATCCCGCCTCCTGCCGCGCCACGGCCGTCCGCCGACAACCGGCAGCAGCAGAACAACAAGCGGAAGGCAAACCAGCTCGAGCCCCGCTATGGGAGCAAACAGGTCGCCTCCATCGAGGAGGAGCAGCCGGCTGCCCAGGCGTCCAGCCAACGCCAGCGAACCGACAAGAACACCTGGCAGCCCAAGCTAACCTTCGAGCAGATGCTCGACGCTCCGTGCAAGATGCACTCTGGGGCGAAGCCGGCCACGCACACGCTTCGGCAGTGCAGCTTCTCCCAGCGGCTAGCCCGGGGCGAGGGTCTTCCGGCTCCTCCCCCGCCGATTCCCCGCGCTCCAGCGGCCGCGCCGGCTCAGGCTCCCAACGATGGCCATCTCCACGACCAGTTCCCCGACTAGGACTGGGCCTACGTCGTCTTCACCAGTGAGGGAACCGACAAGCATAGCCTGCGCCAGCGCCGGCACGAGGTGAACGCCACCGTCCCCTCGGTCCCCCAGTTCATGCACTGGTCTGAGAAGCCGGTTACCTGGAGCCGGGCGGACCACCCGACAATGATGCCAAACCCCGGCAGCTACGCCCTCGTCCTCGATCCCACCATCGCCTCCGAGAGGCTCACCTGCCGCTTCTCGCGGGTGCTGATCGACGAGGGCAGAAGCATCAACATCCTCTACCACGACATGCTGCTCAAGCTGGGGCTCAGGCAAAAAGACATGCAGCCGAGCCGGACGGTCTTCCACAGCATTGTGCCAGGGCAGTCCTACTCCCCCATCGGCAAGATCCGGCTTGACGTCCTCTTTGGCGACAAGAGCCACTTCCGCCGCGAGCCGATATGGTTCGAGGTGGTGGACCTCAACAGTCCCTACCACGCGCTGCTGGGCAGGCCGGCCCTTGTCAAGTTCATGGCGGTGCCCCATTACGCCTACCTCAAGATGAAGATGCCGGGCCACAAGGGCATCATAACCGTCAGCGGCGACTACAAGAAGTCGATCGAGTGCGCTCGTGACGACAGCCGGTTGGCCGAGGCACTGGTGATCGCGGAGGAGAAGCGGCAGCTCGACCGGCTCGTGGCTCAGGCTACCGAGCAGCCGGCCGTGCTGACTCCCCCATCCCAGCCGGCCAGTGAGGCAACGTTCCAGCCGTCCAAGGACACCAAGCAGGTGTCGGTCGACCCGGCCAACCCCAAGCAGTGCGTCACCATCGGCGCCAACCTCAGCAGCAAATAGGAAGGCGAGCTCGTCGACTTCCTCCGTGAGAATCGGGACATCTTTGCATGGTCTCCAAAAGACATGTCGGGTGTTCCGAGGAAGTACGCCGAGCACAAACTTCATGTGCGGACGGATGCTAAGCCGGTCAAGCAACCCCTACGCCGTTTCTCCGAGGAGAAGCGGCGCACTATAGGGGAAGAGATCACCTGGCTACTCGCAACCGGTTTCATCATGGAAGTGTTCCACCCGGACTGGCTAGCCAACCCAGTCGTGGTGCTGAAGAAGAACAAGACCTGGCGCATGTGTATCGACTACACCGGCCTGAACAAGGCATGTCCCAAGGACCCTTTCGCCCTACCCCGGATCGATCAAGTCATCGACTCCACGGCCGGCTACGACCTACTGTCCTTCCTGGACGCCTATTCCGGCTACCACCAGATCAAGCTGGACCCAGCCGATCAGCTGAAGACCTCCTTCATCACCCCCTTTGGGGCCTACTGCTACATCACTATGTCCTTTGGCCTGAAGAATGCAGGCGCCACCTTCCAGCGCTACATGCAGAAGTGCCTCCTGCCCCAGATCGGCAGGAACGTCCACGTCTACGTGGACGACATCGTTGTCAAGACCAAGAAGCATTTCAGCCTTCTTGACGACCTCCGGGAGACCTTCTCCAACCTGCGCGAGTACAAGGTCCGGCTCAACCCGGAGAAGTGTGTTTTCGGCGTGCCAGCCGGCCAGCTCCTGGGTTTCTTCGTGTCCGCCCGCGGCATCAAAGCCAACCCAGAGAAGATCAAAGCCATCGAGCACATGCACAGGCCGGCCAAGCTCCGTGACGTCCAGAAGTTCGCCAGCTGCCTTGCCTCGCTTAGCCGGTTCGTCAGCCGGCTGGGCGAGAAGACGCTTCCCCTTTATCAGCTCATGAAGAAGACGACCAAATTCGAGTGGACCGACCAGGCGGACGAAGTGTTCCGCGACCTCAAGCGCGCTCTCTCCAGCGCACCCATCCTGGTGGCTCCGGCAGAGAAGGAGCCTTTGCTCGCGTACATCGCGGCGACCACGCGCGTGATCAACGTCGTCCTCGTAGTGGAGCGGCCAGAGGAGGGCAAAGCGCTGCCTGTCCAGCGCCCCGTCTACTACCTCAGCGAGGTCCTCTCCGCCTCCAAGCAGAACTACCCCCACTACCAGAAGATGTGCTACGGTATATACTTCGCCGCCAAGAAGGTCAAGCAGTACTTCCAGGAGCACACCATCACCGTGGTGAGCATGGCGCCACTCGGAGAAATCATGAGCGGCCGGGATGCCACCGTCCGGATCGCCAAGTGGGCCATCGCCCTCGCCGACTACGAAATCCGGTATGAGCCGCGCACCGCCATCAAGTCGCAGACGATGGCCAACTTCCTCGTCGACTGGGCGGAGACCCAGTTCGTGCCGCCGCCTCCAGACTCCACGCATTGGTGCATGCACTTCGACAGGTCGAAGATGCGGACCGGCTTGCGAGCCGGCATCGTCTTGTCGTCCCCGAAAGGGGACCAACTCAAGTATGCGCTCCAGATCCTCTTCGCCGCCTCCAACAACGTAGCCGAGTACGAGGCGCTCGTCCACGGCCTCCGGCTCGCCAAGGAGATCGGCATCCGGTGTATTCTCTATTTCGGCGATTCAGATCTTGTGGTGCAGCAGGTCTCTGGCGAATGGGACGCCAGGGACGCCAACATGGCCAGCTACCGCTTCCTCGTTGAAAGGACGTGGATGTCGCCTAGAGGGGGGTGAATAGGCGCTTTAAAATAATTACGGTTTAGGCTTGAACAAATGCGGAATAAAACTAACGTTTAATATGTCAAGCACAAAACCTAAAACAACTAGGCTCACCTATGTGCACCAACAACTTATGCTAAGCAAGATAGACAACTAAGTGATAGCAAGATATATAACAAGAAACAATATGGCTATCACAAAGTAAAGTGCATAAGTAAAGGGCTCGGGTAAGAGATAACCGAGGCACGCGGAGACGACGATGTATCCCGAAGTTCACACCCTTGCGGATGCTAATCTCCGTTCGGAGCGGTGTGGAGGCACAATGCTCCCCAAGAAGCCACTAGGGCCACCGTAATCTCCTCACGCCCTCGCACAATGCAAGATGCCGTGATTCCACTAAGGGACCCTTGAGGGCGGTCACCGAACCCGTACAAATGGCAACCCTTCGGGGCGGTCACCGGTACCCGTACACTTTGGCAACCCTTGGGGGCGGTTCACCAGTACCCGTACAAATTGCTCGGGGCAATCTCCACAACCTAATTGGAGACCCCAACGCTTGCCCGGAGCTTTACACCACAATGATTGAGCTCCGAGGCACCACCAACCGTCTAGGGCGCCAAGGCACCCAAGAGGAACAAGCTCTAAGGTGCTCAAACACCCAAGAGTAATAAGCTTCTCAACTTCTCACTTCCACGTATCACCGTGGAGAACTCAAACCTATGCACCAAATGCAATGGCAAGGGCACACGGAGTGCCCAAGTCCTTCTCACCCAAATCCCACCAAAGCAACTAATGCTAGGGAGGAAAATGAGAGAAAGAACGAAGAAGAACACGAAGAACTCCAAGATCTAGATCCAAGTGGTTCCCCTCACTTAGAGGAGAAAGTGATTGGTGGAAATGTGGATCTAGATCTCCTCTCCCTTTTCCCTCAAGAACTAGCAAGAATCATTGGAGGGATTGAGAGTTAGCAAGCTCGAAGAAGGTCAACAATGGTGGGCAACCTCGAGCTAAAAGGATTGGATGCATTGGGGAAGAAGACCCCCTTTTATAGGTGGGAGAAAATCCAACCGTTACCCCCCAGCCCGCACACAAGCGGTAGTACCACCCATGGGAGCGGTAGTACCGCCCACAGGCAAAAACTCAGTAGTAGAAGGGGCAGCGGTAGTACCGCTTAGTACTACCGCCCCTACTACCGCTCGGGCGGCACTGGTCACCAGACACGAAAATCCAACTGTTACCCCCACAGCCCGCGCTCAAGCGGTAGTACCGCCCATGGGAGCGGTAGTACCACCCACACGCAAAACACAGTAGTAGAAGGGCCAGCGATAGTACCGCTTAGTACTACCGCCCCTACTACCGCTCGGGTGGCGCAGGTCACCAGACACCAGGCAAAGCAGTGCCTGATGCCCTGTGCAAGGAGCCGGAACCCCCCAGCGGTACTACCGCTGTGGCAAGCGGTACTACCGCTGTGGACAGCGGTACTACCGCCCCCGGGAGGGTAACAAAGAACCAGAGGAGCCAGATGGAACCAGTAAAACCAGAACTGCCATAACCTTCGCATATGAGCTCCAAATTGAGCAAACTCAAGCTTGTTGGATTCAGGACGACAAGAGCTATCCAACAGCGAAAATGCCAATGATATAGAGATGTGAAACCTCTATCAATGAAGAACCGGCAAAAACTCCAACTTCGAAAACATCATAGAAGATGCATATGGACTCCGTTTTCGATGAACTTGAGCTTGTCATGAAGCTGACCATAAGCTCAAGAACCCACATAGAGAAAAGACAACCAAGAACCAAGAAAGATGATGATGCCAAGAATGCAATGGTTTGAGCTCTCAACGAACGAAACGATCAAGCTACTCACTTGAGAGCCCCCCTTGATAGTACGGCTATCGATCCTATAACCCGGTCTCCCAACTACCACCATGAGACCGGTAAAATAGAAAACCCTATCAAGGTCAAACCTTAGCCTTGCGTATAGTCCACTTGAGCTAGATGATGACGATCTTGACTTCCTCAAGATGGACCACCTTTCTTGATTGCGTTGGCTTGATGAAGACTAGATGATTGCTCCCCCATACTCCACTATGGGTGAGCCACTCTTCGGCACATCTTCACAAGTCCATTGTCACCACAATGGATGGCAAGCTTCAAGCATGATCTCTCCGTGATGCTTCACTTGAACTTGCACACCGCAACCTTGATGACGATCACCACTTGATGTCATCCTCCATGGGTTGTATGAGATCTTCCTCTTGACGCAAACCCATGGAAATATACCTAACCCCACAACGAACTCTCACGTAGACCATGGGTTAGTACACAAAGCATAATGGACAATGCTTACCATACCATGGGATCACTTGATCCCACTTGGTACATCTTCTACGCTTTGTGTGTTGATCAACTTGAATCATTCTTTGCCTTAATCTTGATCAACCTTGTGTCTTATCTTCTCTCTTCATAAAGATGATGTCTTGAAGGTAAACATGAATGCTCACACAATCTTCTTCTTCAAGACATGCTTGCAATAAGCTTAACTCCCACATGATCAATCTTTGGATAAACCTTGAATACCACCTTGGTCACCATATAAACTCCTTGAAACCAATAGATGGACTTCAAGAAGTACCTACGGACAAATCCTTCGAATATAACTCAAGGCAACCATTAGTCCATAGGGATTGTCATCAATTACCAAAACCACACATGGATAAATGTGCTCTTACACTCGTCCAGCAACTCACCGGCTCCTTCGAGGGGTGTGAGTTCCACCACGTCCCCCGGGCGGACAACGAGGTGGCAGACACGCTGGGCAAGATCGGCTCCACCCGACAGGCAATCCCAGTTAGTGTTTCCCTCGAGCGGCTACTCAAGCCATCGATCAAACCCTCCACTGAATTGGAGTCCATCTTCGTGCCGGCGAACCCCGCCGACACCTCGTCAGGCCCGGCGGCTCCGTCATCCCCGCCGGCTCCAACCGCCGCATCAGCTCGGCCGGCTCCGACAACTGACGCCCCCACGGTCGTCCTAATGGCGATCGATCTGCCAGCCCCGGGGACTGACGGCTCGATCCCAAGGACTGACGGCTCGGGCCCGGGGGCTACGGCTGGCCCCAGAATCCTCCCCAAGCCGGTGCCGGCTCTTGTGACGGCCCCCACCTGGGCCCAGCCCATCCTAGCTTTCCTCCTGCGTGGCGAGCTCCCTCCAGACGAGGCTACGGCCTGGCAAATCCAGCGTCGGGCCCCCGCCTACAGCATCATCAACCACGAGTTGGTTCATCGCAGCGCAACCGGCATGTTCCAATGCTGCGTCGAGCCGGAAAGGGGGCAGGAGATCCTCCGAGACATCCACCAGGGCGAGTGTGGGCATCATGCCGGCTCCAAAACCCTGGTGGCCAAGGCGTTCCTCCACGGTTTCTACTGGCCGACGGCCTTGGAAGAAGCAAAGCAGCTGGTCGACAAGTGCGAAGGGTGCCAGTGCTTCAGCACGCAGAGCCACCTGCCGGCTACGGCGCTCCAGACCATCCCCCTCTCCTGGCCCTTCGTGATCTGGGGCCTCGACATGGTGGGACCATTCAAGACCGCTCGAGGCGGCATGACGCATTTACTGGTGGTCGTCGACAAGTTCACCAAGTGGATCGACGCCGGGCCAATCAAGAAGTTGGACGGCCCCACAGCCGTCTGGTTCATCAAAGACATCACGGTCCGCTACGGCGCCCCCCACAGCATCATCACCGACAATGGCACAAACTTCGCTAAAGGTGCAATGGCGCGCTTCTCCTCCCAGGAGGGCATCCGGCTCGACCTCGCATCAGTGGCCCACCTCCAGTCGAACGGCTAGGCTGAGAGGGCAAATGGCTTGATCCTGGCCGGCCTTAAGCTCCGGCTCGTGGCGCCGCTCGTGTGATCGGCCGGCTACTGGATCGAAGAGCTGCCGGTTGTCTTGTGGAGCCTCAGGACCACACCCAACCGGTCAACCGGCTTCACCCCCTTCTTTCTCGTGTACGGGTCCGAGGCGGTCATCCCTACGGACATTGAGTTCGATTTGCCCCGGGTCACCCTGTACACGGAGAAGGATGCAAAGGAGGCAAGAGAAGACGGCGTCGACCTACTCGAAGAAGCACGCGAGCTGGCCCTGAGCCGAACAGCCATCTACCAACAGAAGCTCCGGCACTACCACAACAAGCGGATTCGGCCCCTCTCCTTCCGCGAGGGGGGCCTGGTGCTCAGGCGGATCCAGCGGACCGCCGGCCAGCACAAGCTCTCCTCCCCATGGGAGGGCCCGTTCATCGTCAGCAAGGCGCTGCACAACAACGCGTACTACCTAATAGACGCCCAGAAGCCGCAGAAGCGCAAAAGAGATGCCTCCGGCGAGGAGACGGAGCGCCCGTGGAACACGGCGCTCCTTTGTCCGTTTTACTGCTAAACCAGTGTATGTATGTATCCTCCCTTTTGGGCTTATGAATGCAACGGGTGCCCCAAGCCAGCTCTTGGGGCATACCCTCCTCGTTTCCATCAAGTTGCAAAGAATCGGCTCCCAAAATCTGGCACCCCAGACCCGGGGACTCGCCGGCTAGCCATGGCACCCTTCCCCGAAAGCGGTCAAAGTAATGTGAGCTAAGCTAAACCCCTCCCATCTCGCCCGGCTATAGACCGGCTCCCGGTTGTCCGGCCGGCAGGTTGCTGGGGCAAAAACTTAGCACACACGAACACCGTTGGCGGGCGGGCTATCGTCTATGGCTAGCTGAGCCATCTACCTTTTCCCACCGGCCTCTGACGTACTCACCATGGCCGAACATTCTCGCGACTCCAAAAAAACCCACGACCGACTCCCCAAAGGTTGACGCCTCGTCCCAACTACAAACCGGCTCCCGGCTGTCCGGCTGGCGGGACCGAAGCCGAAGGGAACGAAGTTTTGGGCAAAAAGGAGTCAAAGGAACGCCAAGTCTGGGGCGAGTCGGCACGCATTAAAATTCCTCAGCGCAATGAAAAGCATAACTTCATACACAAAAGCATAAGGGCCCAAGGCCACATGTTCATTACATTACACCCCCAGTGGGTGGAACTGCAGTCTAACAAAAAAGCAGGAAAACAAAAGGACCCTAACTAGTGGCGCCACCATCTCCTCCCCCATGCGCTCTCTGCGGCGGCTGAGGTAGAAGCCCCGTCATTGGCCATGGCACGCTCCGTGTCGGCCCCCGCTGTCGGTGTCAAATCCGGCATATCTCGTAGTAGGGGTCCTAAGCTAGGCGTCTTGGAGCGATGGTAACATGGACACAGGATTTTACCCAGGTTCGGGCTCTCTCAAGGAGATAATACCCTACGTCCTGCTTTTGATTGTATTGATATGGGGGATAGTACAGAATACATGTATCTACCACGAGATTATGAGATGTAATGTGAGATGATCTATCAACTAGCCTAGCCTCGATTTATATATGCACCGAGGCCTAGGGTTTAGGAGAGTCCTTGTCTTGGGCATCAAGTCTTGTGGAATCCTCCTTGTATTCGGCATGGGCTGTCCGAACTGGCCCAATAGTGAATCATCACGGGGGTCCTCGGCCCGACCCACTGGTCGAGAGACGACGTGGTGAGCACCCCCTAGTCCAGGACACCGTCAGTAGCCCCCTGAACCGGTCTTCAAGTTGGGGACGCTCCTCGGTTCTTCCGAATAATTATTTGTCTTCGATCGCCGGTCTTGAAAACTGGTTCAACAAATCTTCCCATGTCCGATCTTGAGGATCGCCGAGCTGAATCCGAAGAGTTTACATGTCGGGCATCCGAGGATCCCCCTTTAAGTTATCGGCTTTTATCAATGCCTTGTAATCTTTTTACGCCACACCTAGGGTTTGAAGTGTTTCCCGTGCGGCGGTGTCCTCTTGCGTCCGAGATCCAACCGGACTGCATTTGAGGTGTCTTTTTACAGCCGAGCTCCAATGCCGGACTATATCCGAGCTCCAACGCCGGACTATATCCGAGGTGTCATAGATTACCTCGGTCTTGAAAAAGTTGAAGGAGTTCATCCGAACATAATGCCAGAAAAGCCCTCTAGGGAGACAACCACTCGCGTCCGAGCTTGATGCCGGACTACGTCCGAGGTGTCTTTTTGTAGCCGAAGTCTAATGTTATTCGGCATCCGAAGTGTCATAGATTACCTTGGTCTTGGAAATTTGGAGGAGTTCGTCCAAGCTTATTGCCGAAAACGTCCTCCATGGAACGAGCCATTCGAATCCGAGCTTTATGCCGGACTGCTTCCGGGCTCCAACGCCAGACTGCATCCGAGCTCTAACGATGGTCATCGTCCGAGGTATCATAAACTACCTTGGACCTTAAAAAATTGAAGGAATTCATCCGAGCTTAATGTCGGAAATGCTCTCTATGGAGCCAGCCTCTTGCGCCCGAGCTTTATGCCGGACTGCTTCCGAGGTGGTGCACCACCCCGACCGTGGGCTGATCTTTTGTGGATATTTTCGATTCGTGCAATTTATTCTCTGCCGAGATATATAGCCAGTAGCCCTCAAGGTGTGTGTCGGTCTAAAACCCGAGATGCACCTGAAGACATAAAACCGCTGATCCCAGTAGCCCTTGAGACTCAGGTCGATTCGCAAAATCGGCCTGAGGATCAATTCCTAGCTCGGCAGCATACTTCAGAACACAAAAGCGGTGTGCACAGACCTCGAGACTTAGGTTCGGTGCGGCCGACCAACCCAAGGATCATAATCTCCTCGGAAACTGTATTGCACTGAAATTTTCTGCATTGAATTGTCAATGCAGTAGCCCCCGAGACTTGGGTTGGTCTATATGGCCGACCCTAGGATCGTATTTCCTCGGGAACTAGTTCAACCGTCATGTACGTTTTGACAACGCCGAGGTGGAGTTCGGCAGGAAAGATGCCGAACCATAGTTCGGAAAAGAGTTTCCGGGAAAGACCATCACGCCAAACACCTCAACCAATCCTGCTTCCTGAAAGGAAAACATAAAACCGCTGATCCCAGTAGCCCCTGAGACTCAAGTCGATTCACAAAATCGGCCTGAGGATCAACTCCTAGCTCTGCAGCATACTTAGGAATAGAAACGCGGTGTAATATATTAGAGGAAATAGTGATCGGCAAGCGGGCCCTTGAGAGAGGGTCTTGAGAAGTTGCCATAATATATTAGCTTGATGCCGGATAGGTCCAGATGGTACCTATGGTTGTCCGAAGACACGTTTGCCCATAGCTCGGTCAAGCCGAACACTGAGCATTTTGAATTTTCTGCATTGAATAGGCAATGCAGTACCCCCGAGCCACTGGTCGGGTGGCAACACCAGATCAGGGGATCGATGTGCCCCTTTAATATTTGTAAATGATAAGCGCGAATAGTGTTCGGCATTAGCCGAGGTCAAACCAGTAACACTTCGGCCAATCTTATGAAAGGACCATCATTTAACACGGGGTGACCTCTATCGATCTGTAGTTTGACACAGTCATCGGATCGCTGACCAGTTTACGCTCATTGTGACAGTCAGTTTTCGGCTTTCTCCACTGAGGCGCTTAACCATTCGAACTAGAAGCACAATCACAGTGGTTCTCCCTTTGCACACCTAGCCAAACAAAGCGGAACATAGGAGGCAAGCACAGGAGCAGGGCAACCCAACTATTGACCAAAGACACAATTCGAAACGGATGCATATAAAGCAATATCTGAGAATGTTTTGCCGAGGACTATTCGGAGTACCTTGGCTTTTGGTGGGTTCGGCTCTAGTCAGAGCCCCCCGTTGATATTGCCGATGCTTTAAAAGTGTACTGCGAGAGTTATGCTCGGAAAAAACAAAAAACTTATGCAAAAAGGTTTATGTTTAGATAAAATAAAATTGTGCCAATACGAAAGCGGTATAAAATTTAATATGTGCTTCGATCGTGCTTTAACATGATACATCCGATCTCTAGACTTCAAGTGGATCAGCCTTCGGCTTCAACCTCCCTATCCCGAAGGCGGAGTGTTTCTCAGGCCAGTTTAGCGAACTAAACGCGAGCGGCTTTAGAGAGAAACCAGGCTACCCGGCTATTGATCATACACTTGAGTCGAGAAAGGAGTGGTAGAAAAAGACTTTGCAACGACTGAGAAGAAAACATCTATTATAAAACGGCTCATATTAATTTAGGAGCCCCCAAGTGACTTGGGTAAAAGAATTTTATGTATAATGATTGTATGTACCGAAGTACTTATATAATATCTATGTTCGCCCGAACTTTGAACGCGTCTTAACCGACCGTCGGCTTCTCCCTCTTCGGCCAAGGGCCGAAAAGTGTTATCTACTCCGCCTACCGAGAATATCGGCGGTGTTTCGGATAACCAGGCAATCAGGCCATGAGGTTGTAACAGACAAAGCGCGCCCAGGGAACTTATGCTATATTACTTATGTAATGTAAAAAGCATCTTCAAAGAAAATAGTGCCCCCAACGGTACCTTTCTTTGGTCGCTCATGATTACTATGAGACTTGGCCATGGCACGCTCCGTGTCGGCCCCCGCTGTCGGTGTCAAATCCGGCATATCTCGTAGTAGGGGTCCTAAGCTAGGCGTCTTGGAGCGATGGTAACATGGACACAGGATTTTACCCAGGTTCGGGCTCTCTCAAGGAGATAATACCCTACGTCCTGCTTTTGATTGTATTGATATGGGGGATAGTACAGAATACATGTATCTACCACGAGATTATGAGATGTAATGTGAGATGATCTATCAACTAGCCTAGCCTCGGTTTATATATGCACCGAGGCCTAGGGTTTAGGAGAGTCCTTGTCTTGGGCATCAAGTCTTGTGGAATCCTCCTTGTATTCGGCATGGGCTGTCCGAACTGGCCCAATAGTGAATCATCACGGGGGTCCTCGGCCCGACCCACTGGTCGGGAGATGACGTGGTGAGTACCCCCTAGTCCAGGACACCGTCACCCGTGTCCAAGTCCTGAGCCGGCTCGGAGTCGACGTAGTCGTCGGTGCAGGACTCGGCGTCTTCGTCGTCCGTCTCACCGGCTCTACCCTCCGGGTCGTCAAGGGCAAGCGCGTACTGATCCTCCGGGATCACCTCGCCGTTTGCCGTCCGCTCCGGGACGTACTCATCCAACGGAGCAAAGGATGCGAGGTCACTGGCCCGCATGGCCAGCGGGTTGGCAGCCGCCTCCAGCTTTGCATCCTTGCCGGCACGCTGGGCCGCAAGCATCCCCAAGTCCAGCCTGGGGTACCATGACTTCGCGACGCGAAGCGCCATGGCCTCTCCGGCACGCGCCGCGGAAGCCCTCCAGGCGTTCACCCACGTGGACTCGGCTTCCAGCCATCTCGACAGCCGGCTCATGGAGACTGGCTCCACCGCGCCCGGCCAAAGGGTGCGAACCAGTGCCGAGCCGGCCCCCTGAAGCCGGTTCAGGCGGTAAGCCGCCCGACGTGGACTCCCTGCGCCCGCTGATCCTCGCGGTGGGCCTTCACGGCCATTTCCGCGGCCTCCTGCGTACCCGGAAAGAGCCCTGAGGGAGAAAGGGGCGCTCGGTGTAAGACAAAGGAAACGTTGGCTCCAAGCCGACGCACGAAGACAAGCAAGGCAACAAAACTTACCGGCCACAAGCTGGTCTACCGCGTGCGCCTCCTCCTGCAGCGCAGCCTCCTTGGCCGACCACTCCTGGATCTGGCGGTCGTGCTCGGTCTACGCCGCCTCCGCCTCCGTGGCCGCCTTCGCCAACAAGGCGTCCTTAGCCCCCAGCGCCTCGCGATGGGCCACCTCCCTCTCCTCCAGCTCGCGTCGATGGGCCGCCTCGACCTCATCCTTCTCCGCCAGCGCGCGATCGGCCGCCTGGCGCAGCCGGTCACACTCCGCAGTCTGGAGGTCCCGCTGCTCGCCAAGTTGTATCACCTGGCGGCAGAGGCAGACCGCCTCTGCTGCTGAGGATGCGCAACACGGAGACGCTCTCGTCAGAAAGAAAGCAAACATAAGAATCCGGCCCGCCAGCAAAGCAGCCGGCCCAGATCCCGGGGACTACACCCGGTGGGTGCGCTCGTGCGCCTCCACTGGAAACTTACAAAATCTGCGTACCTCGCAGGTCAGCGGACATGACGGCCAGCCGGTTCTCAGCCCCTCGATACAGGCCTAGCAGTGCGTTGTACGCGGCCACCCGGCGGTCGTGGACAGCCTGCAAAGAACAAAAGGCGAAGAGGCAACGCGGTTAGACTCGACCCGCCTGCGTCCCATCTAGCCCGAGTCTCGGGGACTACACGCAGTGGGTGCGCTGGCGCGCCCCCACAGGAAAAAATCCAAAGCAAAAAAAGACAAGGACCTTGTCGTGGTTTTGTCACGGCAGATGTCCGAAGACTTAGGTTCGAGGCCATCGCTAAGGCGGTGGACTCAAAGGGGTTGGTCGAGACGAGGGACACGAGTTTATCCAGGTTCGGCCCCTCAAGGAGAGGTAAAAGCCTACGTCCTGCTTGTGTTGTGTTGATTGGAGTATCGATTACAAGGGAGCGGATTCGCTTGACCTAGTTCTCAATTGATTGGTTTTCTGTCTAAGCCGCCCCAGGGTCTCACCTTTATATAGGAGGTCAAGGCCCTGGGTTACACGAGTCTCACACCGACTCATACAACGTGTTCAATCCTGTCTCTAAGCCGCCCTGCAGTCTTGGGCAAGCCGTCTCCGGGCGGCTTAACCGCCCGGGTCTTTACTCCATCTTCTGTCTCTGGGCCTTTGTCTTGGCCCGCCTGGTAAGTTGCCACGCGGCCTGGCCTTCATCTTCCGGCCCACTTTAAAGATCTGGGCCATGAGCCGCCAGGTATGACCCGGCCCCTCCTGGGCGGGTCTTACCACGGGGTTATATCCCCAACAATAGGCCCCAGGTTGATTTGAGCCTGCTCATGTCAATCTTCAAACTCACTTGGCGGCGAGTCTCACATTTCTGTCACCTGGAAAGAAAACTGATAACCCGCCGTGACGTCATATCGAATATTCTGAACAGATTCTGTGACGTTTGCAACGGATCCTCTCATTGAAGGGTCGGCCCGAAAATCGAGGCGCCCTCTTCGGTCAATCATCCCTGTGTCTCCTCAATTTTCGCGCGCACTGTTGCCCTCCCATCTCATAAATAGGGACACGTGGTGCCCTCTTTCCTTTCTCAGCCTCCTCTGTCTTCTTCCTCCCTCAGTCAGCTTCACCTCCGGAGCTCCGCCGCCCCCGACCGGTCCTCACTGTCGTCCTCAACGCCGGCCGCTGCATCAACCTGATTTGAACCGGAAAAAACGCGAGCTCAACCGCATCCACAAGGTACCACCCTTACTCCTTGTTAAACCTGCGACCATCTCGATTAGGGTTTCCCGAGTTCTTCGGGTTCTCATAATGTTCTTCGCTATTCGTCACTGTCCTTCGTAATGTAGATTGCAAGTGTCCCCTTGAATCTTTATATTACTGTCTATCCATCGCGGTTGTCTTTTTAACTGTCAATGTCTACTTGCTCTGGATCTGCATAACAATCTTCACCACATGCCGACCACCTGTTCTTCCACTGTCATTTTTAGGTCATGAATATATTTTGCTTTACCTTCGCCCGTAGATCTTGCAGCCATAATAACAATATGTGAAACCTGTTTGTCCGCACTTAGCCGTATTTTCCAGCGTTGCCTTGCCCACCTAACCCGCCATTGCCTTGACTGCTGAACAATTTTCTAACCCGTCGTACTCCGTGCCTTCGCAGCTTAACCCGCCATTATATCAAGAGCACCTTCATCTTGTGATTGGGTCGTCTCTGGAGTCACCGAACAGCTTCTACTTGACTTCGTAGAATCGGGTATTTTGCCGGCTCAGGACGTTATATACTGGCGGGTTCCAGGGCCAGAAATCAGACTGACTCCTCAGGAAGGAGAAGTTATTGTGTTCACTGATCATCTCCTTCGTGGGTTTAGCCCGCCTGGGTCAAAAAAAATCCGAGACATTCTTCATTTCTTCAAGCTTCATCCTCAAGATATAGGTCCAAACTCTGTCACCAACATGTGTCAGTTTCAAGTGTTATGTGAAGTTTACTTGCAAGAAGAGCCGTCTGTTGATCTCTTCCATGACTACTACTACGTCAATCGCCAAACTGAAGTGGCGGCTGGGCCAAGATTGGAGCTTGGCGGCGTGTCTATCCAGCGACGGAGAGATTTTCCCTATCCAGCAACTCTCTTACCAAGCCACTCCAAGGACTGGAACAAGACCTGGTTCTACTGCAAGGACACTTCTCCCGAAGAAGAGAACCCACTGCCGGGTTATCGTCCCACCCGGCTTTGCTACACCGAACTCCCGGACCGGATGTCCACCGCAGAACAAGCAAAGTATGCTCCGGCCTTCGCGAAGGTCAGGGCCTTACTAGCGAATGGCTTAACTGGCGTCAACTTAACCCGCTGCTGGGTTTCTTGGAAAATCTTGCCACTGAGCTGGCGTAACCGACTCATGCATGAATTTACGGGTGAACCCAATGACTCTCTCTGCTTCAATGCTACCCCTCTGACAAAACAAGACATCAATACTTCCGTCAAGTCACTTCTTGGCGAGAAGCAAGAGATTTGCAACAAGACCGGGTTGAAGCCCTTTTGTGCCAAGAACCCGGCTCCGGCTGTAAGAAATTCTTTTCTATAGAATTGGTCATTCTTATCCTAACCTTTTACCTTGCACCTCTTAATCTTCTTTGGCGGCTTATGCACAGGACGGCTCTCCTTTCTGGAAGAAAAAATATAACCCTCCTGTGAGGAAGCCTAAAGTGAAAACTCGCAGCCGTAAGAAGAAAACTGCCGCCCAGGAGCCGCCTGAGCTTGACGACTCAGAGGTAGAACTTGACTCCCTTGGCCGTCTCTTTATACAACTTATTGACAACAATTATCCACAGGAGGAAACGGAAACAAGCCATGCAGACGCCCCTAAGGTAACCTACATTTCCTCTGACTCAGAAAACCTTCCTCCAGAGAAAATACGGCGGGTCATCCGAAAAGTCCCCTTTTCTCATCCTCTTGCTCATTTAGACCCCAATTTTCTTTTGAAAAAGCAACAGCTCAACTCCCGGCGTCAAACCCGGAGCGCCGGCTCTGAAGATCTTGTGTCCGGGTTATCAAATTCTCCGGCTCCGCGGAAACGGCCGGCTGAGGTATTCTTTTAACTAAGGTCAGTTTTAACAATCTTGCATTGTAACCTTACTCTGCTTTGTATTGTCTTAACTGCTTTCAGGAAACGCCCCCTTCGTCCGGTGATTCCACTGCGACTAAGCTGACTCCTCTGAAGATCAACCCGGAGTGCGTACCTTTGTATCTGCATCATCCCTTTCTATCGTCCTTGTTATTTATGCAATAATTCTTCTGTTTTTCAGAGCTCAAGAAAAACGAAGGAAAACCGGCGGGTCTACCGCTGCTCCTACCGCCCAAGAGCCGGAAATTGCTAAGCCGGACTCCCCTGCAACTCATGTGGAACCTACTGAAATTATGAAAGATGCACCTGAAGATACTCATCAGCCCTCCGAGACGGCTGATCATGGCACGGCAACTGAAAGTCTTCCAAGGGATGATCCTAAGCCGCCCAGCCCTTCAACAGCCGTCGAAGACACAGCTCTTCCCGACGTTATCATCACTGGGACGGGTCATCAATCTCCTGAGCCTCATGTACTGACAAGACATACCAGCAAGGCTGAAGCTTCCTTGCCTGAGAAGTTTGATTTTGAATTCCCTGTGTTAGAGAAGCTGACTGTCGATGAATTACACGCTGGTTATCTGAACTGCCTGTCAACAAGCCGGAACATGGAGCTCAAACTTGTTGGTTTGATGAAGAAAAAATATGAGGTACTCCTGCTTTTCCCTTATACCCTTATGTAGCACCCAAGAGTTGGTTTAGCATTGTAAATGGTAGACCGGGTCTTGCAATCTATGTCAAACTCCAAACAGCTTAAGCTGTAGCCCCCAAGTATCGGGTTAGTATAGATAGTAAGCCGATACTCAATTTGAAGAGTTGATCAATGGTAGCCCCCAAGTCCGGGTCAGTATAAAAATGATGAGCCGGAACTTCACTGTAGACGTGGAAAGCGCCGTTTGTAGCCCCCAAGTGCTGGCTTATCTTTACGAAGATGAGCCGGAACTTCATTGTAGACTTGTAGAGAAAACGCAGACATTAGCCCCCAAGTGTCAAGTATATTGCTTGCAATCTGCTTGAGACTTGTCAGAACAGCTCCATCGATCATGAACTAACATCACATCCTGGCGACTTAGACCTCCTGAAATGTTTTGTTTTTGTATGATACAGGAAGCTTTTGACGCGGTCGAATCTGATCTGACCGGCGTAAAAGAAAACCTTGCTGCACAACAAACCGCCCGGTCTGAGGCGGAGGAGAAATGGCGGGTTGCCGTTAAGGAGCTTAAGAAGGTTCAGGCTGACTTTGATGCCTTCAAAAAGAGTGCGGAGTCTACCCAAGCTGCCCTGACCAAGCGCGCAGACGATGCTGACCAGCAACGTAAGCTTGTGTCAGATGAGCTGCAAACCCTCAAGCATCATATCTCTAGGATGACTTCTGCTATCTTTGGTAAGCACTGAATACTCAGCCAATTTCCTTGCCTTGTTTAAAAACTGTGCGGGCGGCTTATAACACCAAATCTTTCCTTGCAGGCCAAAGAAGCCGCCAGCTTTCTTCTGACAGCTTGTTGAAGCTGAAAGCATTATACACCTTGACAGAACAGCTATACTGCGGGACCCTTTGCACCATCAAAGCAATGCTGGAGGAAAGAAGCATCCCCAAATTCATGAAGGGAGTGATAGAACTCATGTCAACTCTGCCGAAGCAAATCGAAGAGCTCAAACGATCAGCCGCCAGGAAGGGATCAATGGCCGCGCTAAGCCGGGCTTTGGCCTTTGCCCCTGAATTGACTGCAGAAGAGATGATGGATGGCTTTCCGTCCAAGAAAGACGACGGCTCAGATTTCACAGAAGCTGACTATGCCAAGTGTATGAAGGCCTCCAGAATACTCGCATCAGTACTGGCGAATGAAGTTGATCTGACTACCTACCAGGCGGCTTACAGCGCAGATAACAAACGAGTGCGCTGCCCAACATTTGAAGCCAGAGACTTAACTCCTGCATGCCGTAAGCACCTCTTTGCTCCTAAGATTGACCCGTCTCCCCTCTTTGACGAGGCTCAGTTTGAAGCTTTAACAAACTGCAACTGGGATGTGGACAATCTTCAGATCGAAGAGGTCGAAGAACCGGCGCAGGATGACCCGCCATCAAGCTGATCATTTGCTTCTGAAACGTATAACCCGGCTTCTTGACCCGCCAAGGCCAGTAGTGTACAAAAACTTAAATCCGTGGTATTTTGGGCTCCCTGGGGAGTTTGTAATAGGCATAAAAAACTTATTTGCCTGAGCCGTGCCATCGCGCACGTATGAATCTGTGCACAACTTGATGCATGCTTATATGTCTTATTCTGCTTCATGACACCTGATTTCACGGCGGCTCGTCTTAGGAGACAAACCCTGCCAAAACAAACAAGACAGAATATACTCTGTATTGCTGTGAGGGCAGCTTGAAAAATCACAACCCGGAGATGTTAAGTCTTTCATGACCTTGCCTTTCTTTTCAAAAACTCATATGCCGGTTCTTCTGGGTGGACTTGCTACTTGAACTCTCATCAGTACAGGGTCTCTAGCGAGAGTGACCGTCAATTCCTTTGAACGGCTCAGGGTCTCTGGGCGAGATTAACTGATAAGAGCACAATGAACCAGATAGAGACGCAGCAGGGCATGAGAACCCTTAGGGCCCATAAGCTACCTCTCACGTGACATAAATCTGTCGTTTGAACTTTAAACAGTGCAGGGTCTTTAAAAGAGTAACTGTTTAAGAGTACGAACGGGCCACATAGCGGAGAGTCGGCAGCAGATGGGTGAGTTTATCCTGGCTTTTCGTAAGCCGGCCCTCACATGACAAGAGCCGCCGGTTTAACCTTGACCAGTACAGGGTCTCTAGTGAGAGTGACTGTCAAATATTTTGAACAGGTCAGGGTCTCTAATCGAGATTAACTGGTAAGAGTTCGGCGGGTCACATGGCGGAGCAGCAGCATACAGGCAGGTTTAACTCAAACTTGCGGTGGCTGAAGAGCCGATCAAGAGGGTGTGTAAGCTAAACCCGGCGGGTTGGAAGCCCCCAAGTGACCTTGTTGACGGAGTCAACTTTTTGGGTATATAACTCGGCCTTACGGTGGCTGAAGAGCCGATCAAGAGGGTGTGTAAGCTAAACCCTGGCGGGTTGGAAGCCCCCAAGTGACCTTGTGGACGGAGTCAACTTTTTGGGTATATAACCCGGCCTTACGGTGGCTGAAGAGCCGATCAAGAGGGTGTGTAAGCTAAACCCTGGCGGGTTGGAAGCCCCCAAGTGACCTTGTGGTTGTATCCATCTTTGCACAATCTGAGATACGTAAAACGGCAGAGGCCCCGGCTTGCAGGGATGCTAACTTTATTATATGTATACAAGTGATATATACAATGATGATGTACGATGGGGGGAGTCGATGACTCAAGTATAGTACGGTCGCAGATGAGCGATATTCCACGGCCGGTGGGTCTCCTGCCCAGAAGTGCATGACTCGTCTCGTACGTCAATGAGATAGTATGACCCATTGTTGAGGTTTCTGCTAACCACAAAAGGTCCTTCCCATGGGGGAGAAAGCTTGTGCGCATCCGTCTGATCTTGAATCAGACGCAAGACCAAGTCGCCTTCCTGAAACGTCTGGGTCTTAACTCTGCGGCTGTGATAGCGACGCAGGTCTTGTTGATAAATCGCTGATCGAGCCGCCGCCAGATCACGCTTTTCATCCAAAGCATCTAACGCGTCCTGACGCGCTGTCTCATTATCTGTCTCAACGTAAGCCGCTACTCTCGGCGAGTCATGACGTATATCACTTGGTAACACGGCTTCTGCGCCATAAACCATGAAAAAAGGCGTATAGCCTGTTGACCTGTTGGGAGTAGTTCTGATGCTCCATAAAACTGATGGCAACTCTTCTACCCAACAGCCCGGCGTTCGCTGTAGAGGAACCATAAGCCGGGGCTTGATACCTCGCAGGATCTCCTGGTTAACACGCTCTGCCTAACCATTGGATTGTGGATGAGCAACAGCAGAGACGTCAAGCCGGATATGCTCACTTTCACAGAACGCCTGCATAGCCCCCTTGGATAGGTTTGTGCCATTATCTGTGATGATACTATGAGGGTAACCAAAGCGGTAGATCAATTTTTTGACAAACTAAACCGCCGTAGCCGCGTCACACTTGCTGACCGGCTCAGCCTCCACCCACTTGGTAAACTTATCCACCGCCACCAAAAGGTGGGTCTTCTTGTCTTTAGATCTCTTCAAGGGCCCGAACATATCAAGCCCCCAAACCGCAAACGGCCAGGTAATTGGAATCATACACAACTCCTGAGCCGGCACATGAGCACGTCGCCTGAACTTCTGACATCCATCGCACTTGAGAACCAAGTCTTCTGCGTCCTTATGAGCCATCAGCCAGAAGAAACCATGCTGAAAAGCCTTGGCCACCAGAGATTTTGAGCCGGCGTGATGACCGCAATCGCCAGCGTGAATCTCACTTAAGATTTCCTTACCTTCTTCTGATGAAACACAGCGTTGAAAAACGCCGGTGACACTGCGCTTATGTAACTCGCCATTAATGATCGTCATGGACTTAGATCGCCTGATAATTTTTCGTGCCAAAGTCTCGTCCTCAGGTAACTCACCGCGAGTCAGGTACGCCAGGTAAGGCAACGTCCAATCAGGGATAGCATGTAGAGCCGCCACCAGCTGCCCCTCCGGGTCAGGTACAGCCAGATCTTCCTCCGAAGGTAGCTTAACTGACGGGTGATATAACACGTCCAAGAAAACGTTAGGCGGCACCGGCTTACGTTGAGAGCCCAGCCTTGACAATGCGTCAGCCGCCTCGTTCTTGCGACGGTCAATATGATCCACTTGATAACCCTTGAAGTGACCAGCAATGACGTCCACCGCCTGACGATAAGCCGCCATCCGTGGGTCTTTGGAATCCCATGTGCCTGACACTTGCTGAGCCACGAGGTCTGAGTCGCCGAGGCATCTGACCCGGCTCAGATTCATCTCCTTAGCCATGCGGAGGCCGTGAAGCAAGGCCTCATACTCAGCTGCATTGTTAGTATAGGGAAACATCAACCTTAACACATAACAAAACTTGTCACCTTTAGGGGAAGTTAAGACAACTCCAGCCCCTGACCCTTCCAACTGCCTGGATCCATCAAAGTGAATTGTCTAGTATGTGCTATCCGGCTTCTCCTCAGGCGACTGACACTCTGTCCAGTCGTTTATAAAATCTACCAAAGCTTGAGACTTAACAGCCGTGCGAGGCACATATTTCAGATTAAGAGGCCCAAGTTCCAACGCCCACTTTGCAATCCTGCCGGTGGCTTCTCTATTTTGAATTATGTCACCCAACAGTGCAGAACTAACCACGGTGATCTGATGTCCCAAGAAGTAGTGTTTCAACTTATGATTCGCCATGAACACCCCATATATCAGCTTCTGCCAATGTGGGTACCTTTGCTTGGATTCAATCAAGACTTTGCTAACATAGTAAACCGGCCTCTGAACCGGATACTCCTTTCCTGCCTCCTTATGCTCCACAACAATCGCGGCGCTGACTGCCCTGTTGTTAGCCGCCACATAGAGGAGCAAAGGTTCTTTCTCAGTCGGAGCGGCCAAGACCGGCGGCTCAGCTAGCTGCTTCTTGAGCGCCTCGAACACCTCACCCGCCGCATTGCTCCAGACAAAGTTGTCTGTCTTCTTCATCATCTGATACAAAGCAATAGCCTTCTCACCCAGGCGGCTTATGAAACGGCTTAGCGCAGCGACTCGACCCGCCAGGCGCTGAACGTCATTGATGCATGCCGGCTCAGACAGTGAAGTAATAGCCTTTATCTTGTCCGGATTAGCTTCAATGCCACGCTCAGAGACTAGAAATCCCAAGAGCTTGCCTATAGGAACTCCAAAGACGCACTTAGCCGGGTTAAGCATCATCTTGTAGACCCGTAAATTATCAAATGTTTCTCTCAGGTTGTCAAGTAGAGTCTCCTTCTTTCTTGACTTGACCATGATATCATCCACATAAGCATGAACATTGCGCCCAATTTGACTATGAAGACAGTTCTGCACACAACGCTGGTAAGTCGCCTGGGCACTCTTGAGCACGAAAGGCATAGACACATAGCAGAAAGCACCAAAAGGCGTAACGAAAGCCGTCTTCTCTTGGTCTTTAACTGCCATCTTGATCTGGTGATAACCTGAATAAGCGTCCAGGAAGCATAAACTCTCACAACCCGCCGTTGCATCAATAATCTGGTCGATACGGGGGAGAGCAAACGGGTCAACTGGACAGGCCTTGTTAAGATCTGTGTAATCCACACACATACGCCATGTGCCGTTCTTCTTAAGCACCAACATCGGGTTAGCTAACCACTCCGGGTGAAAAACCTCCACGATGAACCCTGCTGCTAAGAGCCGGGCCACCTCCTCCCCAATTGCTTTATGCCGCTCTTCATTGAAACGGCGAAGGAACTGCTTGATCGGCTTGAACTTAGGATCCACATTAAGGTGGTGCTCAGCGAATTCTCTCGGTACACCTGGCATGTCAGACGGCTTCCATGCGAAGATGTCCCGATTCTCACGGATGAACTCGATGAGCGCGCTTTCCTATGCGGGGTCCATGTTAGCCCCGATAGTGAACTGTTGTGATGAGTCGCCCGGAGTGAAATCTACCTGCTTGGTATCATCCGCCGCAAACTTGAGGGGCGGCTCAGATTCCGTGTTAGGCTTCTTGAGTGGAGTCATGTCTTCCGGGTCAACATTTTCTTTATAAAATTTGAGCTCTGCCTCAGCACAACTTGACTCTGCATAAGCTGCGTCTCCTTCCTCACACTCAAGAGCCGTTTTCCGATCACCATGCACGGTAATCGTCCCGTTCAACCCGGACATCTTGAGCTGTAAGTAAACATAGCAAGGCCTAGCCATGAACTTGGCGTAAGCCGGCCGTCCGAACAGAGCATGATATGGGCTTTTGATTTTAACAACTTCAAACCACAAAGACTCCACCCTGTAGTTGAATTCATCTCCAAAAGCTACTTCCAAAGAAATCTTCCCCACTGGATAAGCCGACTTACCAGGCACCACACCATGAAAAACTGTTGAAGAGGGCTTAAGATCCTTATCAAGCAGACCCATCCGGCTGAAAGTGTCATAATACAGGATGTTGATGCAGCTGCCACCATCCATAAGCACTTTAGTGAACACATATCCTCCTACTTGGGGGGCAACTACCAAAGCCAGTTGCCCCGGGTTATCAACACGCGGCGGGTGATCCGCCCGGCTCCAAGTTATGTCATACTCAGACCACTTCAAATACTGCGGGAGAGCCAGCATGACTGCATTAACCGCCCGCTTGCGTAACTTTCGGTCTCGCTTGTCAAGGCTGGTTGTAAAAACATGATACTAACCCCCACTGAGCTGTTTCGGGTTAGTCTGGTACCCCGATTGGTTATTCTGCTGCTGGCCTCCACCGCCAGACTGCTGATGATGACCTCCTTGATTGCCTTGACCCTGGTACCCGGATCCTGAGCCGCCAACACCAAAGCCGGCTCCTGATCCGCCCAGCCCTGAGCCGCCTGACGGACCATTACCGTTATTACGATACTGTTGAAGGCTGTAATCCCGAAACTGCCGCATAATATTGCAATCCCTCCATGTATGGCATGCCGGCTTATTAGGCCGGCTGTGCTCTGGACAAGGTTTATTGAGCATCTCTTCCAAATTGAAAGGAGCTTTGCCCTTGTTAAAGGGTGGCCTGAAATTCCCATTGCCCTTAGCACGATTGTTCCCAGCGCTGGTGTTCGCCACCAATTCTGACCCGCCGTCCGGGTTCTTCCGCTTGCCCGGGTTGCTATTTCCGGCCGCGCTTTGCTGTTGACCCTTGCCATTGTTGTTTTTCTTACCTTGACCCGATTTCTCATCATCGGAGCCAGGGTCCTTCGTGTTATCGGAGTCTGCATACTTGGTGAGAGCCGCCATGAGCTCCCCCATATCCTGGCACGCGCGCTTGAGCCGACCAAGCTTCTGCTTCAAAGGTGTGAAATGGCAATTCTTCTCTAGAATCAAAACTGCTTGAGCTGCCGTAATCTGTTCCGAAGAGTGGATGATGGTTGAGACCCGCCGGACCCAGTGATGAGCCGACTCGTCATGATACTGCACGCAATGGTCCAGATCCACAATCGTCATGGGCTGCTTGCACGTTCCTTGGAAATTTTTGATGAATTTCACCTTTAACTCGGCCCAGGAATTAATGGTATTGGGCGGCAAGCCCTTTAACCACATGTGAGCCGGCCCTTCCAGCATCATGATGAAATATTTGGCACATACTGCATCACTGACGTCCAACATCTCCATGGCCAGCTCATAGCTTTCGATCCAAGCCTCTGGAGGTAGGTCTGCAGTATAATTGGGCACCTTGCGAGGACCTTTGAAATCCTTCGGCAGACGCTCATTCCGTAGAGCCGGCGCTAAGCACGGCACTCCCACAGCCCTGGAGGTTACTCCTGCCCCTACTGAGACGGAAAGTGCAACTGTGGGTTCCTGATGAGCCGCCGCCGCCGCCAGAGCCGCCGCCTCTCGCTGTGCTCTCGCCCGATCCACCAGCGCCTGAGCATCCAGAGCCGCCCGATCGACTCGCGGCGGGTTCCGATGTCGTTCACTGCTAGAAACTGCCGGCGACTCATAACGCCGGCTGTAGCTGCGGCTGGGGATGGGAGTTGAATGCACGCGGCTCCGGCTGTAAGTATACTTCTCCTGCTGGGCCACCGCCGTCTGCAAGTATCCAATAGCGTTCCGCACCTCTTCTGCAAAAGGCGCCTCATCGGGGATGGGATTGTACCAAGCCAGGTTGCCACCGCCACCATGTCTCAGCCGGGTTAGAATAATGACCCGGCGGCATCGGAAAAGGCTGTGGTGGGGTCGGGTTCCGGCGGGGTGGGTCTGGCCGCTGATGCTGAACCGCCGCTCGGCTTCCAGGTACTTCCGCCGTCCGGGTCACGGTCAAAGGTACGTTCCGCCCCGTCCCTGGCGTGTTGAAAAGATTTCTGGCTTCATACTGATCTGGCAAGCGAGATTGATGCCTCATCCGCTGAACCGCCGCCGCAGACTACTGCTCTAACTCAAAACGGAAAGCGTCCGCCCTAAGGCGCTCCGCCTCAGCATCCATCTGAGCCTTCAGCGCATTGATTTCCTGTTGGACTCCGGTCATCTGGTTCTTCAACCTCGCGATCTCGCATTACGGGCCGCTTGGTTTTCAGTAGTGACCTCAGTCGCCATCAGGGTTGTAAGCTCATTCATCAGATCCAGAAGAACTTGAGTCGGCGGCCTGCCAGCTCCCGACCCAGTCGCACCGGCGGCTGAGCTACCAGGAGCCGCCGCTGAACCCGCCATGAAGACGGCAGCGCGGTTCGGCGGCTCATAATCCTCCGGCTCATGATACTCCGACTCGGGGTAAGGCTCGACGTAGCCCTCGAGCCCACCATTGTGAAGCTGATAGATTGACTCCGTCTCTCCGCTCGAGGATCCATCCTCTGAGCAGATGAGGGTATCTTCCCACGACATAGAACCTTCAAGCTCCATGCCCTGGGTGAAGCCGACGAAGACATGCTTCCTGCCCGGGTTAGCACGGGTGGGTCGCACGCGTCGGGCGGGTTGCTCGCGCCGGGCCGGCTCGACGATGTCGGTGCAGATGTCCGGGCCGGGTTCAGATCCGCCGATCTTGCCGATGAAGACGTGGATTCTGCCGAAGGGGACCCGGAAACCGTACTCAATTGAGTCGGCCTCGGGGCCCCAGCCGGCGTCATCGATGTAGAGCCGGCCGCGGCGACTCTTGGTCATCCTGCCAACAGCGTACCCCTCGATCCCTGGGAGAGAGCCCTTTGAGAACTCAACACCACCGAGCGCTAGCCCCACGGTGGGTACCAACTGTCGTGGTTTTGTCACGGCAGATGTCCGAAGACTTAGGTTCGAGGACATCGCTAAGGCGGTGGACTCAAAGGGGTTGGTCGAGACGAGGGACACGAGTTTACCCAGGTTCGGCCCCTCAAGGAGAGGTAAAAGCCTACGTCCTGCTTGTGTTGTGTTGATTGGAGTATCGATTACAAGAGAGCGGATTCGCTTGACCTAGTTCTCAATTGATTGGTTTTCTGTCTAAGCCGCCCCAGGGTCTCACCTTTATATAGGAGGTCAAGGCCCTGGGTTACACGAGTCTCACACCGACTCATACAACGTATTCAATCCTGTCTCTAAGCCGCCCTGCCGTCTTGGGCAAGCTGTCTCCGGGCGGCTTAACCGCCCGGGTCTTTACTCCATCTTCTGTCTCTGGGCCTTTGTCTTGGCCCGCCCGGTAAGTCGCCACGCGGCCTGGCCTTCATCTTCCGGCCCACTTTAAAGATCTGGGCCATGAGCCGCCAGGTATGACCCGGCCCCTCCTGGGCGGGTCTTACCACGGGGTTATATCCCCAACAGACCTCGAGCCCTTACCGCGACGGACTGCTCGAGGTGCGCCAGCCGGTTCCTGGCGGCTTGGGCCTCTTGCGCCGTCTGGGCGCGGTAGTCGGCAAACTCGGCGACGACCGCGGCCACCGCAGCTCCAAGGACGCTCGGCGTCTCATCCATAGGCATGCCGCCGGGCGCGGCCCAGGTCTCCTGCGGCTGACCCCCGCCAGCGGGGCCGGGCGGACCTCGCGCCACCGCGGCTCCAGGTGTCATGGCTGACGAGCCGGAGGCGGCCGCTCCTCCAGGCACCACAGCCTCAATCTCCAGCACGCCGCCCCCAGCGGCACCTCCCCGGCTCACCTCCGGAGCCGGGACCTCCATCTCTAGAACGACGACCTCCGGTGGCTCGTCGTCGGTCCCCGGCGGCACGTCGTCAGCCCCCGACGGAGCACCGCTGCGGCCCGGCTCCGCCCCCTTGGCGGCGTCCACCACGCGCGCCTCCTCCCCGGCATGCGCGTCCGCCTCCGCCCGCCATGCAGTGTCGTGCGTGCCCTTGGACCTCCTCTCCCGGCCAGGGGGAAATGGCTCCCAAGACTGGCCCGCCGCCTTCGCACGGGCCCTCCCGGGCAGCTGCTTCCGCGCCGCCTCCTCCCACGGGCGGCGCTCCTTCTCGAGCTGCTCCTGCTCGGCTGCCTCCCGGTCCTGCCACGCCTCGCGCTCCCTTTCGTCGTCGGCGGTCTTCTGCGCCGTCCCCGCCGTCTCGTCGGCCGTGGTCCTCCCCAGGGCACGGGGCTCCCTGGACAATGGAATGAGGAAAAAAGGCCGACTAGAAACCAATCATAAACCCAAAAGAGACTTACCCGATGCTAACGGGGACCGTCTGCCTAACGGGGCCCGCCGGGGCAACCCGCGGCTTCTTCCCGTCGCCTCCACGGCTGCCGCCCGGCTGCCCGCAGGCTGCCCGTTTGGGAGACGGCCTGGAGCTGGCCGGCTGCTTCCCCTGTTCGTCCACGACCGTGTCGCCTCATCCCGGCTTGCGGGCGACCCAGCGAACGCGCCTCCTCGGCGCAGTGGCGTCGTCTCCCGAGACTTTGGGGTCCTCCGGGGCCGCTGCATTGCGCATCTCCCCCGTCTCAGCGTCGTCATCGGACCAGTCCCACAAAAGAGACCGGGGGAGGGACTCACCCGCCGACTCGATTCTCTCTGCTTCCGTCCCGCCGATCCCCGACGCGCCGGCTCGCTCCGATTCGGCCGGCTCCACGTCATCGACGTCTTCGACCTCCTCGGGGTCTGACTACGCCATGTCGGCAGCCGGCTCCCCGTACTCCTGCAGCAAAGGAAAGACCTGCACGCAAAGGAAGCCCCTCCGTCATCAGGCTGGGGTGAGCGTCGGCTTCAGAAAAAAAGGTGGGGGGCGGCTCATCACGTACCCGCGGAGCCGGATGGTCCCGGCTGTACGGGGCCTTCCCCCATTGCCACCCGCCTTTGTTCATCTTGGCGGCTGAGATGGAGTTCACCCTCCTCGCCACCTGCACCGCCTTCAGCTCCTTGGTGGACAGCCGGCACGGGTCGCACCCCCCCCCCATCTGGCAGATAAGGTGCGGCCGACGCTGCAGCGGTTGCACCCGACGCGCCACCATCGTGGCAAGGAGATCCACGGCCGTAAGCCCCTCTGTCTTGGTCATCACGAACAGCCACTCGCAGAGCCGGTCCGCCGTCTCGGGCGCCTGGGGCGGAGGCGTCCGCTAGTTCTGCATCGCGACCGGCGGCTGACCGACGAAGTCGGGGAGGTTGATGTAGTCTTTGGCCAGCTTCACGTTCTTCACATAGAAGAACCCCTTTTGCCAACTCTTCACCGAGTCCTGCAGGGGAAGCTGAGGGAAGCCGGCTCCGGGGCGATAATGAACCAGGGCGGCTCCGCAGGCGATCATGGCCGTCTGGCCGGAGGCCCTGTTCTTCACCGTCTGCCGCTTCAGGTAGAAGAGCCGGCACCAGAGGTCGAGGCGCGGCTCCACTCCCAAAAAGCCCTCGCAGAGGGCGACGAACGCCGTCAATTGCAGAATGGCGTTGGCGCTGAGATGATGCGGTTGGAGCCCGAAGCGCGAAAGGAAACGCCGGAAGAACATGCTCGCCGGCAGGCCGAGCCCGCGGGCAAAATGCTCGGCGAAGACCACCACCTCACCTTCTCGCGGGGCCGGCGCGTTCTCCGCCCCGACGATGCGTGCCTCCACGTTCTCCGCCGGCGGCAGCTTGCGGCGGTGGCGGAGGTGCTCGATGTAGGCCTCGTTGACATCGCTGCCATCCCAGGCGCCTTTGCCCGCCATTCCGCCTCGGAGGTGTCTCGGCGGCAGCGGCGAGTGATGTCTACTACGCAACCATCTTCTTGTAGACTCGTGTTGGGCCTCCAAGCGCGGAGTTTTGTAGGACAGTAGAAAATTTCCCTCAAGTGGATGACCTAAGGTTTATCAATCCGTGGGAGGCGTAGGATGAAGATGGTCTCTCTCAAAGAACCCTGCAACCAAATAACAAAGAGTCTCTTGTGTCCCCAACACACCCAATACAATGGTAAATTGTATAGGTGCACTAGTTCGGCGAAGAGATGGTGATACAAGTGTAATATGGATGGTAGATATAGGTTTTTGTAATCTGAAAATATAAAAACAGCAAGGTAACTAATGATAAAAGTGAGCACAAACGGTATTGCAATGCTTAGAAACAAGGCCTAGGGTTCATACTTTCACTAGTGCAAGTTTTCTCAACAATACTGACATAGTTGAATCATATGTAAATCCCTCACGTGCGACAAAGAGTTCACTCCAAAGTCACAAATAGCGGAGAACAAACGAAGAAATTATTGTAGGGTACGAAACCACCTCAAAGTTATCTTTTCCGATCAATCTTATGAGCTATCCCTATAAGTGTCACGAACAGCCCTAGAGTTCGTACTAAAATAACACCTTAAGATACACATCAACCAAAACCCTAATGTCACCTAGATACTCCAATGTCACCACGAGTACCCATGGGCTTGATTATACGATATGCATCACACAATTTCAGATTCATCATGTTCAATCCAACACAAAGAACTTCAAAGAGTGCCCCAAAGTTTCTACCGGAGAGTCAAGACGAAAACGTGTGCCAACCCCTATGCATAGATTCCCAAGGTCACGGAACCCGCAAGTTGATCACCAAAACATACATCAAGTGGATCAATAGAACATCCCATTGTCACCACGGATATCCCATCACAAGACATACATCAAGTGTTCTCAAATCCTTTAAAGACTCAATCCGATAAGAAACATTCAAAGGGAAAACTCAATTCATCACAAGAAGATAGAGAGGGGAAAACTCCATATGATTCATCTATATTAATAAAGCTCGAGGTACATCAAGATCGTGTCATCTCAAGAACACGAGAGAGAGATCAAACACATAGCTACTGGTACATACCCTCAGCCCCGAGGGTGAACTATTCCCTCCTTGTCATGGTGACCGCCGGGATGATGAAGATGGCTTCCGGTGATGGTTTCCCCCTCCGGCAGGGTGCCGGAACGGGCTCCCGATTGGTTTTTCGTGGCTACAGAGGCTTGCGGCGGCGGAACTCCCCATCTAGGTTTCTTTCTGGGGGTTTCTGTATTTATAAGAAAATTGGGAGTTGGAAACAAGTCAAGGGGGGCCACGAGGCGTCCACAAGCCAGGGGGCGCGGCCTAGGGGGGCGCCCCCTAGGCTTGTGATGGCCTCGTGGCTCTTCTGGCCCAACTCCAATGCCCTGTGGGCTTCTTCTGGTCCATAAAAAATCATCGTAAATTTTTATTCCATTTGGACTCCGTTTGATATTCCTTTTCTGTAAAACTCAAAAACAAGAAAAAAACAGAAACTGGCACTGGGCTCTAGGTTAATAGGTTAGTCCCAAAAAAATAGCATAAAATAGCATATTAATACATATAAAACATCCAAACCCGATAATATAATAGCATGGAACAATCAAAAATTATAGATACGTTGGAGACGTATCAAGCATCCCCAAGCTTAATTCCTGCTCGTCCTCGAGTAGGTAAATGATAAAAACAGAATTTTTTATGTGGAATGCTACCTAACATATTCATCCATGTAATTTTCTTTATTGTGGCATGAATATTCAGATCCATAAGATTCAAAACAAAAGTTTAATGTTGACATAAAAACAATAATACTTCAAGCATACTAATAAAGCAATCATGTCTTCTCAAAATAACATGGCCAAAGAAAGTTATCCCTACAAAATCATATAGTCTGGCTATGCTCCATCTTCATCACACAAAGTATTAAATCATGCACAACCCTGGTTTTAGCCAAGCAATTGTTTCATACTTTAGTATTCTCAAACTTTTTCAACTCTCACGCAATACATGAGCGTGAGCCATGGATATAGCACTATAGGTGGAATAGAATATGGTGGTTGTGGAGAAGACAAAAATAAGGAGATAGTCTCACATCAACTAGGCGTATCAACGGGTGATCGAGATGCCCATCAATAGATATCAATGTGAGTGAGTAGGGATTGCCATGCAACGGATGCACTAGAGCTATAAGTGTATGAAAGCTCAAAAAGAAACTAAGTGGGTGTGCATCCAACTCACTTGCTCACGAAGACCTAGGGCAATTTGAGGAAGCCCATCATTGGAATATACAAGCCAAGTTCTATAATGAAAAATTCCCACTAGTATATGAAAGTGACAATATAGGAGACTCTCTATCATGAAGATCATGGTGCTACTTTGAAGCACAAGTGTGGAAAAAGGATAGTAGCATTGCCCCTTCTCTCTTTTCTCTCATTTTTTTGTTTTTTTTGTGGGCTTCTTTGGCCTCTTTTTTTATTTGGGCTTCTCTGGCCTCTTTTATTTTTTGTAAAGTCCGGAGACTCATCCCGACTTGTGAGGGAATCATAGTCTCCATCATCCTTTCCTCACATGGGACAATGCTCTATAATGATGATCATCACACTTTTATTTACTTACAAGTCAAGAATTACAACTCAATGCTTAGAACAAAATATGACTCTATATGAATGCCTCCGGCGGTGTACCGGGATGTGCAATGACTCAAGAGTGACATGTATAAAAAATATGAATGGTGGCTTTGCCACAAATACGATGTCAACTACATGATCATGCAAAGCAATATGACAATGATGATGCATGTCATAAACGGAACGGTGGAAGTTGCATGGCAATATATCTCGGAATGGCTATGGAAATGCCATAATAGGTAGGTATGGTGGCAGTTTTGAGGAAGGTATATGGTGGGTTTAATGCACCGGCGAAAGTTGCGCGGTACTAGAGAGGCTAGCAAAGGTGGAAGGGTGAGAGTGCGTATAATCCATGGACTCAACATTAGTCATAAAGAACTCACATACTTATTGCAAAAATCTATTAGTCATCGAAACATAGTACTAGACGCATGCCCCTAGGGGAAGGGTTGGTAGGAGTTAACTATCGCGCGATCCCGACCTCCACACAAAGGAAGACATTCAATAAATAAATCATGCTCCGACTTCGTCACATAACGGTTCACCATACATGCATGCTACGGGAATCACAAACTTTAACACATGTATTTCTACCAATCCACAATTACTCACTAGCATGTCTCTAATATCACCATCTTTATATCTCAAAACAATCATAAGGAATCAAACTTCTCATAGTATTCAATGCACTTTATATGAAAGTTTTTATTATATCTCTCTTGGATGCCCATCATATTAGGACTAAATTCATAACCTAAGAAAATTACCATGCTGTTTAGAGACTCTCAAAATAATATAAGTGAAGCATGAGAGTTCAATAATTTCTATAAAATAAAACCACCGCCGTGCTCTAAAAAGATATAAGTGAAGTACTAGAGCAAATTGACAAACTACTCCAAAAGATATAAGTGAAGATTAATGAGTAGGTAAACAATCAAGTAGCTATGTGAGGGCTCTCTCTCAATAAATATTTTTAGATCTGAGTTTTTTTATTCAAACCGCAAACTAAATAAAAATAGCACTCCAAGAATAGCACGCATCATGTGAATGAATAAAAATTTAGGCGCAACATAGGCCAACCGATAATTGTTGATGAAGAGAGATGGGATGCATAGCATCCCCAAGCTTAGATGCTTGAGACTTCTTGAAATATTTACTTGGGGTGCCCTGGGCATCCCCAAGCTTGAGATTTTTTATCTCATTAAATCCTCTCATATCATGGTTTCACCTATTCTCAAAAACTTCATCCACACAAAACTCGAAAAGAACTCGTGAGATAGGTTAGTACACATAAGAATAAATCAACACTTCATGTACTGCCAAGACAAGTTGCACAATAATTTTCAAACATCATCTAATGTTTACTATCGTTTCCACAATTTATATCTACCAATATAGGCTATGGAAACTATAGGATAAGTAGATAACAAAACTATGACAACAATCTGTCCAAACACAACAGTCTGTAGCAATCTGTTAAACCAGTGTACTTCTGTAACTCAAAAAATTATGAAAATTTAGGACATGCTAAATAATTTATATGAAAATACTTTGTAAAACTTTCATAAACTTTCCACGTTCCAGTAAAATATGAAAATTCAAACACTACAGCAAAAGTTTCTGTTTTTACACAGCACACATCAAACATGCAATGCAAGCATCCTAAGGCAATTCTTGCAACTTTTTATTGAAAAACAAGATTATAAATAACACCTAACAGAGAACAATAAAATAAAATGACGCTCCAAGCAAAACTCATATTATGTGAAGAATAAAAATATAGCTCCAAGTAAGATATACCGATAGTGTTGAAGACGACAGAGGGGATGCCTTCCGGGGCATCCCCAAGCTTAGGCGCTTGAGTATTCCTTGGATATTACCTTGGGGTGCCTTGGGCATCCCCAAGCTTAGGTTCTTGTCACTCCTTATTCTCCTCATATCAGTGTCTCACCCAAAACTTGAAAACTTCAATCACACAAAACTTAACGGAACTTCGTGAGATGGGTTAGTATGATAAAGAGAAAATCATTCACTTGGGTACTCTCAAGACAAGATTTAGAATTGTTCCCACATTATAACTACTGTATTATACCATTCCCATAATTTATACCATTAAATATAAGCTATGGAAACACTAAAACAAGCAAACTATGCATGCAAAACAGAATCTGTCAAAAACAGAACAGTCTGTGAAGATCTGTAGTGCAACCATACTTCCCTATCTCTAAAAATTCTTAACAATTAGGAAAACCTGAAGAATTTGTATATAAAGACTGTGCAAAAATTTCAGATCATTATCACGCTCCAGTAAAAAATGAATATTCCTGTACTGGAGTCAAAAGTTTCTGTTTTGGTTCAGCATCAATTCTACTCATCTTGTGAATCATCCCAAAGGCTTTACTTGGCACTTTATTGAAATAAAAGGCACAAAACATGATTACTACAGTAGCTTAATCATGTGAACACAAAAATACAGAAAGTAAAAGTGTTGGGTTGTCTCCCAACAAACGCTTTTCTTGAATGCCTTTTAGCTAGGCATGATGATTTCAATGATGCTCACATAGGAATAATAATTGAAACATGCAAAAGAGCATCATGAATCTCATGACAAGCACATTTAAGTCTAACCCACTTCCTATGCATAGGGATTTTGTGAGCAAATAATTTATGGTAGCAAGAATCAACTAGCATAGGAAGGCAAAACAAGCATAACTTCAAAACTTTGAACACATGGAGAGGATACTTGATATTATTGCAATTCCTACAAGCATATGTTCCTCTCTCATAATAATTTTCAGTAGCATCATGAAGGAATTTCACAACATAACTATCACATAAAGCATTATCTTCATGATCCACAAGCATAGAAAATTTGTCACTCTCCACATAAGCAATTTTCTTCTCATTCATAATAGTGGGAGCAAACTCAACAAAATAACTATCATGAGATACTTGATTGACATAACCACTTTGAATATTAAAATCATGATGACAAGTTTCATGGTTACTATCACTCTTTATAGCATACATGTCATCATCATAATCATCATAGATAGTAGGCACGTCATTATCATAACAAATTTGCTCATCAAAACTTGGGGGACTAAAAATATCATCTTCATCAAACATAGCATCCCCAAGCTTGTGGGTTTGCATATCATTAGCATCATGGATATTTAGAGAATTCATACTAGCAATATTGCAATCATGCTCATTATTCAAGGAATTCTCATTAAGTATTTTCATAAATTATTCCTCTACCAATTGAGCACAATTTTCCAACCCATCATTTTCACGAAAGACATTATAAAGATGAAGTATATGAGGCAACCTCAATTCCATTTTTTTATAAAACCAAACTAGTGAAAAACAAGAAACAAAAAGATTTGATTGCAAGATCTAAAGATATACCTTCAAGCACTCACCTCCCCGGCAACGGCGCCAGAAAAGAGCTTGATGTCTACTACGCAACCTTCTTCTTGTGGACTCGTGTTGGGCCTCCAAGCGCAGAGTTTTGTAGGACAGTAGAAAAATTCCCTCAAGTGGATGACCTAAGGTTTATCAATCCGTGGGAGGCGTAGGATGAAGATGGTCTCTCTCAAACAACCCTGCAACCAAATAACAAAGAGTCTCTTGTGTCCCCAACACACCCAATACAATGGTAAATTGTATAGGTGCACTAGTTCGGCGAAGAGATGGTGATACAAGTGTAATATGGATGGTAGATATAGGTTTTTGTAATCTGAAAATATAAAAACAGCAAGGTAACTAATGATAAAAGTGAGCACAAACGGTATTGCAATGCTTAGAAACAAGGCCTAGGGTTCATACTTTCACTAGTGCAAGTTCTCTCAACAATACTGACATAGTTGAATCATATGTAAATCCCTCACGTGCGACAAAGAGTTCACTCCAAAGTCACAAATAGCGGAGAACAAACGAAGAAATTATTGTAGGGTATGAAACCACCTCCAAGTTATCTTTTCTGATCAATCTTATGAGCTATCCCTATAAGTGTCACGAACAGCCCTAGAGTTCGTACTAAAATAACACCTTAAGATACACATCAACCAAAACCCTAATGTCACCTAGATACTCCAATGTCACCACGAGTACCCATGGGCTTGATTATACAATATGCATCACACAATTTCAGATTCATCATGTTCAATCCAACACAAAGAACTTCAAAGAGTGCCCCAAAGTTTCTACCGGAGAGTCAAGACGAAAACGTGTGTCAACCCCTATGCATAGATTCCCAAGGTCACGGAACCCGCAAGTTGATCACCAAAACATGCATCAAGTGGATCAATAGAACATCCCATTCTCACCACGGATATCCCATCGCAAGACATACATCAAGTGTTCTCAAATCCTTTAAAGACTCAATCCGATAAGAAAACTTCAAAGGGAAAACTCAATTCATCACAAGAAGATAGAGAGGGGAAAACTCCATATGATTCATCTATATTAATAAAGCTCGAGGTACATCAAGATCGTGTCATCTCAAGAACACGAGAGAGAGAGAGATCAAACACATAGCTAATGGTACATACCCTCAGCCCCGAGGGTGAACTATTCCCTCCTCATCATGGAGACCGTCGGGATGATGAAGATGGCCTCCGATGATGGTTTCCCCCTCCGGCAGGGTGCCGGAATGGACTCCCGATTGGTTTTTCGTGGCTACAGAGGCTTGCGGCGGCGGCTCTAGGTTAATAGGTTAGTCCCAAAAAATAGTATAAAATAGCATATTAATGCATATAAAACATCCAAAACCGATAATATAATAGCATGGAAGAATCAAAAATTATAGATACGTTGGAGACGTATCAGCGAGGTGTGTGGGCTCGATCGCGTCGCGGTCTACGGTGCCGGCGAGCGGTGGCACGGCGGATGCGTGACCTTTGCTCTCTCTCTCTCTCTCTCTCTCTCTCTCTCTCTCTCTTTTGATGCGGGGAGGGGGACGGGCGGCGAAGGCGATGTACGGGGGCAGGGGAGTGAATGACCTTGTTCGCTCCTCTCCCCTCCCATTTAAACTCCGCGCGGAGTGGTGGGGAGCGGATCCGTCGCTCACGAACCCCACTACTTCTGCCACGCGCGGGGAGAGGCGTTAAGGCGCTTCGGGAACGCCAACCGACGGCCCTGGCCGCAAAAGATCCGCGTGCACGGGCCGAGGCCGCGGCCGAAGTGGGCCCCGCCCCATGCCCCGGTCTTGTCCCTCGCGTGGCCTGTCAAGCCGTGGCCCGCTGCGCTCCACACGTGGCGTGTCCTCTCTTCTCCTCGGGGTGGACGAGGCGCCCTGCGAAGCGTCGGCCGACTGCGGGGCTGGTCGTCGCGATCCCGCACTCCCCGGCTTCGGGCCTACCGATGGCCCACGAATGCAAGATTCAAGCCGGCGAGGTCCGCCGCGGCCAGCCGGCGGGCCTCCCCTGCTTCGGGGACTACTGACGGGGGGTAACCCCGGGGTAGCCTCAGGCGGGCCATTGCTCCCACTTCCAAAAAATGATTACAGGACGAGCCGCCGCCCCCTATAGACCGGCTCCGCGAGGCCGGCTGCGACGAGCCGGCTGGCTCGAGGCGGAGCCGCCCGGACTGCCTAGCCGGCAATACAGCGCCCGTCATGTCACCATGCTCCACAGGACGGTGACCTGATGAGCAACGTACCAGCAGTACTGGGGGGCGCCGCGGTCAGGGCGCGCGTGGCTACAGTGGCTTCCGTCGTGTCGGAGGTCAGCGCCCGCATGGCCACAGTGGAGACAACAGTGCCTCTGACTCCGGCCGACTGTGACCGGGCAGTCGGCACAGTGCCCGCACGCCTCCAACCACTCCATTACCTGCCCCCGCATGGATACAGCGTGGCCGGTCGTACTACTGACCGCGGCCGGCTGCCGCAAGGCGACGCCGCTCGGTGCGGCCCGTGCTGGGGCAGGTGGTTGCGGGCCAATGGCGGGGGCCGGTTGGCGGGCCCCAGTTCTCGACGGGACCGAGCGGCCGGCGGGCTTTGCGAGCGGCGGGGCCCAGCGGCCGGTGGACCCCGCAAGCGATGAGACGGCTCGGCCAGAGGGGTCTCTGGCCGGCCAGAGAGGCTGCCAGCCGGGTCCCCCTTCCCAGTACCATTCAAGTATATTGTAAGCCGGGGGTTGGCCTATAAAATCCCCCGACGCCCCCCATGCACGGGGGCAAGCATTCTCACCATCCACACACACACATCTACCCATGTAGAGAGGTAGAGAGAGCCAGCAGGCCTCTTCTTCCTCCTCTAGCCTACAGCTCAAGGAGCACCATTGTAGCCCGCTCGGTTCTTCAACCAGACTAGCAGGACTAGGGGTATTACCTCCCACGGAGGGCCCCGAACCTGGGTACATCGTGTGTCCCGCACGGCTTGTTCCCAATCCCGTCACCGGAGCCCGTCGGCGTCCTTCGGCCCCAACCACTCTCGATAAGCCATCGCATGGCATCTGTCGTGAGAAAACGATGACAGATATAGAGCACCGCAAGGTTGAACCCACTACAATGCACCTCTCCCACTTAAGATAAACCAATCTAGTTGGGCAAACTAAACCGATAGATCGGAGAGAATTACGAAGCCATAACAATCATGCAAATAAGAATTCGGAGAAGAGTCAAATCATTTTCATGAATAATCTGAACATAAACCCACAATCATCGGATCCCAACAAACGCCCGCAAAGAGTGATTACATAAGATAGTTCACCGCGGGAATCACGGTGATCATGGCAACAAAGAACATAGAGAGAGAGAGAGAGAGCTATCTAGGTACTAACTACGGACCCGTAGATCTGTGGTGAACTACTCACACATCACCATGGGAGCACCAAGGTTGATGTAGAGGCCCTTCGTGATCGATCCCCCCTCCGGCATGGCAGCGAAACAGGGTTCCAGATGGGCACACAACGGAATAGAGACTTGCGGCGGCGGGAAAAATGTTTCGGGGGGATCTCTAGGGTTTTGGGCATTAATGAGAATTTATAGGCCAGAGAAACGCCAGAGGACCGGGGAGGTGGTCCCAAGCCATCAGGGCGAGGCCACCCCCCCCCCCCCGGCGCGCCCTGTTGGCTTGGGGACACCTCGTGTGGCCCCAGGTCTCCCTCCGAAGCTTTTAGGTCCTTATTTTGTCCAGAAAAAAATGTCAAAAAGTTTCGGGGTAATTGGACTTCGTTTGGTATGGTATTCCTGAAGTAATTGGACTTTGTCAGAAAACAGCAACTGGCACTTCGCACTGGGTTTATAGGTTAGTGCTCAAAAATAATATGAATCGGCAAATAAATGCCCAAAAAGTATCCTAGAATGATAATATTATAGCATGGGACAATAAAAAATTATAGATACATTGGAGACGTATCAATCTTATTTTCACGAAGAGTCTATGTAAAATCTTTGATTTAGCAAATTCCACATACTCAACTATCATTTGGTCTCCATGATTGTTGACACTCAAAGCATATTTTTAGAACAAACAGTTTCAGTCAAACACATAGGAAGATAGGGGATTAATGTTTCGCCTCCCAACTTATTTATCTCAGGGATAATGTCAACAATAATGAATCGTGATCATCTATATTCAACTGGATATATGTGTCTGGATCGTTCCCTACCACATGATGCTTGCCCACTAAAGAATAAACAAAGTGGAATAGGGATGAACATCACTGACTCTTGCATAAAAGTAAATACAGAAAAGTAAATACAGAAAAGTAAAATATGGGTCCTTCGCAGAGGGAAGCAGGGGTTGTGATGTGTTTTTATTTTTGGATGTGCAAGCTCTTAATGGAAAGGAACGTCACTTTATATTGCCCCTTGTGATAGCAACCTTTATTATGCAGTCCGTCGTTTTTATTTCTTCACCGTCACAAGTTGATACAAAGAAAAAAAAAATTCTTCCAATAAAATATCATACATATTTAGGAGTAATTTTTATTGCTTTTTGCACCGACGACAACTTACTTGAAGGATCTTATTCAATCCATAGGTACATATGGTAGACTCTTGTGACAAGAAACTGGGTTTAAAGGTTTTTGGATGCACAAGTAGTATCTCTACTTAGTACGAATTTTTGTCTAGCAAAAGATCCTAAACAAGCACCACATGTTAGAGGATCCATGACAATATAACTTTTATGTGAATATAAACAAAACATAATCATTATGTTGTCTTCCTTGTCCAACATCGACTACTTGATCAAGTTTGAATAATTAATGGGGGCTCACAATCATAGAAGATGTCCAAGATAGTGTATTTATATGTGAAATCTTTCTTCCCTCAATATTCTTTCATGAATTGTTCAAGTGACCAATGTTATGTTTGCTAACTTTCAATAAATTTTACCACTTATACTTTTTGTATGTGAAGTCATTACTTCTCATCGGACAAGTATATGAAGCATATATAATTTTGCATTTATGACATTCAATTCATTCAACATTTTCTCTTAGGATATAAGTGAAGCACAAGAGTGAACATCAAACTACTCTTAAAAAGATATAAGTGAAGATCAATGAGTAGTTAAACAATTAAGTAGCTATGTGAGGACTCTCTCTCAATAAAGACTTTCAGATCTAAGATTTATTTCAAACAACAAAGAAATCAAAAATACACTCCACGAATAGCGCATATCATCTGAACGAATAAAAACTTAGGCTCAACATAGGCTAACTGATAGTTGTTGACGAAGAGAGATGGGATGCGTAGCATCCCCAAGCTTAGATGCTTGAGACTTCTTGTAATATTGACTTGGGGAGCCTTGGGCATCCCTAAACTTGAGCTTTTGTGTCTTGTTAATTCCTCTCATATCCCGGTTTCTCCTAAGTCTCAAAAACTTCATCCACACAAAACTTAACAAACACTTGTGAAATAGGTTAGTGCACATAAGAATAAATCAACACTTTATCTACGGCCAAGACAAGTTGCATAATAATCTTCAAACACAAAACTTGACAAGAACTCGTGAGATAGATTAGTGCATATAAGAATAAATCAACACTTTATGTACTGCCAAGACAAGTTGCATAATAATCTTCAAACATTATCTATTGTATACTATCATTTTTTCACAATTTATATATAACAATATGAGTCATGAAAATTATAGGAGAAGTAGATAACAAAATTATGAAAGCAATCTGTTTAAACAGGACAATATGTAGCAATTAATTCAAAAAGTGTACTTTTGTACCTCCAAAAGTTATGAAAATTTAGGAAATGATAAATAATTTGTATGCCCATGTTGTGTAAAAATTTCAGAAATTTTCCACGTTCTAGTAAAATAACAAAATTCAAATACTATAGCAAAAAAAATTGTTTTTTGCACAGCACACATCGAGCAATTGAAGCAATCCTAAAGGCAAATCTTGAAACTTTTTATTAAAAAACTAAATTATAAATAACATCAAACAAATACTAACAAAATACACTTTAAAAAACACATATTATGTGACGAATAAAATGACGCTCCAAATAAAACAATGTTTAGACACGTAACCGGGGGCTTATCAGCGGCTTTAGACAGACGACGACTATCCAAGAATGCAAAATTGCATCCAACCACAACGATGTCGGCATGGCTGTCATCCGTGCCAAAACGTCAAAACAAGAAACCGTCCGTCCGACTCGACGATGGGCCGGTCGAATCGCCATCAATGCTTTTGGTTAACCAACGCTTAATCACTTTTGTTAGAAACACTTGATTGTTTTTTAGGAAAGACCATTATGACTATTTATTGATCACGTATTAAAGATACATCGTCTGTGAACTTACTAACCAGGCAATCGGTCCAAACACTAAAGAATGATTAAAAATTATAATTAGCTAGCACATGCATCATTTGATTTGCCGAACGATAACAATGTTTAAATTTAATTACTTTTAGTTAAGATAGAGGTGCCGCACAGCAACGGTATGTTTCGAGGGCGCTGCAGAGAATAATATTCTCGTGGTGATGCATCCAAGCACATCTACATGGAGCCCAAGGGGGAAAGGTGTAGTATATCATTTTTTTATTTTATTTTTTTGCGGGTAGAAATATTGTATTACTCAAGTCAACAAAGAATTACAATCAGCGGTGACTAGCTCAAGCACAATCGAGGGTCCAGAGCCAATCCAAGTCATGGTTCTTCCCTCTGTACGAGCAAAGTTTGCTAGACCATCACTAACCTGATTTTGAGTACGGTTTACATGAGTAATACAATTTTCACGGAGAGATAAGAGATATCTAATCTCTTTGACTAATGAAGCATAAATAGACCTATCTTTCTCTTGCCCTTGGATCAACTTTATAGCAACAAGTATATCATTTTTGTCATGCTGCCGTTGGTCATTCCAACACGGCGGGGTTCCTAATCCGAGACAGGCACGCATTAACCACTTCATCATCCTTTGGTCGTCACTCGTCAGCGACTGATGAATCATGCACGCATATAAAGGATTTAAGTCAATACGTATATAATATGGATCGGTTGAGAAGGTATGATCAGAAGTAGTACTAATCAAGGGGAAAAAAGGCATAAGAATTAAGTAGAAAGAACCAAGAATGTCACAATCTATTTCTGAAAAAAAAGTCCCTATATCGGCGCCGCTCTCCCCGTCCCTCTCCCTTCCCTCCTCCTCCCTAACCGCCGCTAGAGGGCACGGTCGGGCAAAGCCCGATAGACGACAATGGTGGCGGGACTCCCTCGTCTCCATGTTCGGTGGTTCCAACATGGGTTGATGTTGCTGAGTCGAGACGCGACATGACAGCATGGCGAGGGCCAGCTGCTTGACAAGCTAGGTGGTAGCGGTGCGGACCGGGGGTGGCTGCGTGCAGAGTGTAGTGGCGCGGGTTGCGGGGTGCGTGTGGTGGCGGTAGGGTCTGTCCTATGGTGGCGCGGGTTGCGGGCGGCTTGGGCTACAATCGGCGGCCTCCTCCATGCTTCTGGGCGGAGTTGACAGCGGCGTGGTGCCGGTGGTATTTGCCCGACGCCATCTGGTGGCGGTGACAATCTTCTCCCGTAGGCGCGTGGTGGCAGGGCGTTGCAGGTTGGAGCAGCGACCCTCGACAGTGATACAATGGGGGCTGAGCGAGTCGCGAGGGAGCATACGGAGATGGGTACTTGGCGGCCTGAGGTACCGGCTAACACCGGGTGGCCGACGGTGCCGGTAGCCACATGGGTCACCCTGTGTGGATCTGCAATGTCCAGATCTGATGGAGTGACACCCACCCCTCCTGGTAGCACTATATGACGGTTGGCCGACGGCGCCGGTTGGTCGTCGAAGCAGGCGTTGGACTTGCCCCCCTATCGGGGGCTCGTTGCTCCATGCACGTGCTTCGGGCCATCTGTGCCCATGTCGAGGTGGAAGCTCATGGATTGGTTAGGGTGGCGGTCATGTGTTTTGGCGTCAGTGATGGGTTCGTGACAGGAAGCCGAGGTGGCGACCATGGATGGCAGGCTTCACGGTTGGCTTTTCGGCAGACATCATGGTGGCAGTGGTGGCTTCACCTATTGGTTGTGTGGGGCGCAAGGGGTGTGGTGGCGGGAGGCCCCGTTCTGCTTTGGTGGTGCCCGAATCTAGTGTGGATGGGCTAACTCTCGTTGCGGTGGTGACCACGACGCCTCCTGGTGGTACTGACAAGTTTTCAAGCGAAAGCTTCGTGCTTTGACGCCGGCAACAGCGGCGCCCGTGGGTGCCATTCTCTTCTTGAAGATGTAGACGTCGTTCTCGTTCATGTTCTAGGGCTCCCCGTGAAAACCCATGTATGTTTGCGTTTGTTTCTCTATCGGTTTCCATTGTTTTTTTTTTATTTTCTTTGTTTTTTCCTTAGTTTTCACTAGTTTTTTTCTTCTTATTTTCATTTTGTATTTAGATTTCTTAGTTTCTTTCTTGTCTTTCATCGATTTTCTTTGTCTTTCTTTGTTGCTTTGTCGTTTTTCACTGCTTTTTATTCTTTCGCAGTTGTGTTCTTTGGTTCTTTTTCCATTTTCCTATTGTTTTCTTTGTTCTTCATTCATTTTCGTTGGTTTCTTCATTTTGCTTTGTTTATTTTTGTTGAATTCTTCGTGGTTCCTATGCTACTTTTTGTTTCTTTATTTTTTCTCGGTTTTCATTGGGTTTTTTTTCATCCTTTCTTTCTTTATTTTTCTTTGGTTTTTTTTTGTTCTTTGGATTCCTTTGTTTCTGTTTTCTTTACATACTTTGTTTACATTTTCTGATCGTCCTGTTCTCCCGCTCACCTAATCGAGGCAGCTCTAAGTTTCGCAGTAAGCGAGAGATATATGTACCCAGCTACGTATTTACTATAGCATAAGGCCTACTGTAGCCCCATGGTTTAAATAATTCCCAATATTATTTGAATTTGTGAATTAATCTTGAAAATGGGAGCAATTTTACAAACTTCTAAAGATTTTATAAGAACGCAGTAAACAAGAACATTTTTAAAATTTTCAAACAATTTTTACAAGCGCAAACAGTTTTAAAAATTCCACTTTTCTTTCTGAACAAATTTTGGAAACACAAATATTTTTTGAATAATCCCGAATAGTTTTTGAATGATTCAAGAAAAATAAAAAAACTGGATCATTTTTTGAAATTCCAAAATATTTGAAATTTCTGAGCACTTTTTTCAAAAAACTGGACATAAAATAAAAGAAATAAATAGGAAAAAATCGGTAAAAGATCCAATAGCAAAAAGGGAATGAAAAAAATATGCCTAAACTAGAGTGAAACCTTCTAGAAGGTTCCTAAAACCAGGAAAATGTATAGTATGAATTGGGCTGCCATGAGTGCGTTGTATGTGCAAAACAACGACAATCTGTCGCAATAAGAGACGAATAGGAATTGCCGCTAGTCCCCGCTTTCTGGCGTCTGAAGGGTGATTGTACGAGCCGGTTCATTCGGCTCTCAAGATTGGCTCCGACTGTGAACATCGGTCGTTGTTGTGTGTTACATTCCATACGAAGGGCCAGTTCTTTTGGTGTCTTTTTTAAGCTTCTAGAATAAGTTGCCCCCTACCCAAATTAGTCTAGATGCCCAACAAAAAAATATTGTTTTAAAAGTCTATTAGTCAAGTCTTAATTAGTAGGCTTCTAAAAAATTGATTGGACTTCTAGAATAAGCTAGGTGGAGGGCAGCTTATTCCAGCTTATTCTAGAAGCCAGCAAAAGAATTGGCCCGAAACACAGGTTTTCCACGCCCTTTCTCAAAAAAAAGTAAATAGCCTAAAAAAAGTAAATCTTTGCGGAATATTCCTTTTTTGTAAAAAAAATAGAAACTAAAAATCATTAATTTTAAAAAGTGTACACGAAAGTCTGAAAATTACGAATTTAAAAAATTCATGAATTTGAAACTATAGTTTTAAATGATCATTAATTTAAAATTGTTCATGAATATGAAAAATGATCACAAATTAAAAACAAAAGTTTTCGAATTTTGAAAGTGTTATAAAATTTAAAACGTGTTCATTTGTTACTTTAAATATGGTCCATGCAGCCCAAATGAAAGTCAAAGGACACTACATACGGATCATTTATATATAGGGTCGCGCTATTCGTCACCCTGGGTGAGGAATAGTTATTCTTCACCCCCCTCTATTTTAACATTAATGCATCGTAATTTTACGTTCCATAAATTTTATCTTATTTCATACGTAAAAAGAGACCATAAGAAAATATATAATCACCGTAAAAAATATTTTATGTCACGTAAAATTACAAACATAAAAAAATAGTGTAAAATGTACAATAAATTCAATTTTTCTAGTCTTGTGACCTATATTTTTGTTTTCTTATGTCGAATTTTACGTAGTGAATCAATATAAATGTAACTATTTGTATTCCAAATGTAATTTATTAATAAATTGATCGTAAGATTATCTCAGGTGAATAATAACTTATTCTGCACCCTGGGTGATGAATAGAGTTTCTATATATACTTTAGAGTGTAGGTTTATTTATTTTGCTTTGTATATAATCTCTTGTGAAATCTCTAAAAAAACTTATATTTAGAAATGGAGGGAGTGTTCTATAGTTCGATTGGACATGCAAGGTATACATATTCGTACTGGTTTCTCATGTAAACAATAGAAGTAAATCAATTTGTACTAATTGGTATATTTGATTATGCATCGATGACGATAGATGCATTCGCCATTGTTTCGTCTAGGTCGTCAATCACCATAAGTTGACTATTTTAGCCTATCAATTGTAAATGTATCTGATGAATGCGTCTTGACGTTGCGATAGCCCGATCGTAGGTCGCGGCCACTGGCTGGACAAGGTAATTCCATGCGCAATCCTGGCTCGACTGATAGATGTGTCACGCGCGTACGGAAGACGTTAATCAAGGACATAAACGGTCGTCGGTGAACTGATAAACAGAGGGGTTTTCATGGCCTCTATGTGCATGATTATAATGATGATTGATCGAGACAGGGTGCTGAATAAATGGCAAAGGTTTGGCCTCTGTAGCTGAACAACCAGCTCTGCTTGGACAAGTCAGAGCGCTATCACCCATCATCAATCTATTCCAAAGAGAGAAATATGCACGTATACAATACGGTCGTCCACCTGATTAATTGCGTCCTTAATCACAAAGTTGGAGGCATGATCGCTCGCGCCCTCTCGTCGTTGAGTCGCTGTCACGCAGTCTAGTGATTTGCCCTCCACTTTTAAAGATTAAACAGTGTTTAGACAGATAATAAGATAACCCGGGGCTTATCAGCGGCTTTAGACAGACGGCGACCGCATGCCGTCCAAGAATGCAAAATTGCATCCGGCCACAACGATGTCGGCATGGCTGGCATCCGTGCCAAAACGTCAAAGGAAGAAGCCGTCCGACTCGACGCTGGGCCGGTCGCATCGCCATCCATGCTTTTGGTTAACCAACACTTAAGCACTTCTTTTTTGAACAGAACACTTAATCACTTTTGTTAGAAAAACTTAATTGCTTTTAGTTGAGATAAGAGGTGCAGCAGAGCAACGGTATGTTTTCGAGGGCCCCGCAAAAAAAAAAAGGGTATGTTTCGAGGGCGCTGCAGAGAATAGTATTCTCGTGGTGATGCGTCCAAGCACATCTACGTGGAGCTCAAGGAGGAAAGGTGTCACATATACTAGTAGTTTATCATTTGTGTCGTGCCAGCGTTGGTCATTCCAACACGGCGGGGTTGCTAATCCGAGACAGGCACGCACTAACCACTCCATCATCCTTTGGTCGCCAGCGACTGATGAATCATGCACGCATATAAAGGGTTTAAATCAACACGTACTATATAAATATGGATCGGTTGCGTATGTATGATCAGAACTAATCAAGGAAAGAAAAAGGCACATGCATTAGGTAGAAAGAACCAAGAATGTCGCGTATGAATTTCTGGAAAAAATCCCCTCCCTCCAGTGTCGCTCCCGCAAGGCGGCGGGGAGGAACCCTAGATCGGCGTTACCTCTCCTTCCCCCCTTCCCTCCTCCTTTCTCGCCGCCGCTAGAGGGCATGGCCGGGCAAAGCCCGGCAAGCGCCAACGGCGGCGGGACTCTCGCGTCTCCCTGTTCGATGATTTAGACGCGGGCGAAGCTGCAGAGCCGGGATGTGGCTTGGCGGCGCGGTGAGTGTCGGCTGCGCGACGATTGCGTGACGGGCTGGGTGGTGGTTGTGTGGACCGAGGGTGGCTATGAGCGGAGTGCAGTGGCGGCGGTCGGCTCTGCTCTCTGGTGGCGTGAGTGGGGGGGGGGGGGCTTGGGTTGCGGTCGACTGCCTCCTCTAGGCTTCGGGGAAGGGATGGTTGCTGCATGGCGGAGAGAACTGGGTGGCGGCCGGGTATGTCCTTCGGTGGCGCAGGCTGTGAGGTGGCTTGAGCTATGGTTGGCAGTCTCCTCCATGCTTCTAGGCTGAGGCGGCAGCAGTGTGGTAGTGGTGGTGATTGCCTGACAATGTCGGGCGGCGGTGACGATCTTCTCCTGTGGGCGTGTGCAACATGCATTGCAGGTTGGAGCGGCAGCCCTCGACAATCGTACAACCGGGGCAGATCAAGTCGCAGGGAGCCTATTAGGGGGCTGGTTTCTCCATGCACATGCTTCAGTCCTTTTGTGCCCATGTCGAGGTGGAGGCTCGTGGATTGGTTAGGGTGGCGGTCAACGTGTTTTAGCGTCAGTGATGAGTGCGTTAGAGGATGCCAGGGGGACAACCCCAGATGGCGGGCTCCATGGTTGGCGTTTCGGCAGCCTCCGTGGTATCGGTGGTGGCTTCAACTCTTGGTCATCCCACCACAACCCTCCAACGCTTTCACAGGCCTCCCATCGGCACAACACAAGCTTTGGCCGACGACGCACCCTGCCGGGTGGCGACGGAAGGAGGAGTAGATGGGCGGCGACTATGGTTACTAATGCCTTTATTAATTGAAAGTCGGGTTCTTCTTGAGCCTTCCTTCTAAAATATATACACAGTACATAATTCTTCACAGAAGATTGCAGGGGATTAAGAAGATCTAGGAAATTTAATGCAAATGAACCATATGATTATAATCCAACAAGTTCAAACAACACAAGTAGAAAAAAAAATGTAAATCCTTTAAAAATACTATCTGTAGCGCATGGCATCAACCTAGATCACTGCAATGACAGATGCAAGAGAGGAGAATGTTGTACCCTTTTGTTTCCCAAGTGTGTGTGTGTGTCTGCATTTTCATTCCCAGGATGCCCCAAGAAACTACAGCGTTTGTACACGTAGAGGCATATCAACCATGTTCTCCATTGTTTTCATAAGATGCTATTTCGTTCTCCATTGTTTTTTTGTGACCCCATTGACTGTTTCCACGAGAGAGGGATACGGTCCATGATCTCCCACTGCTTAAGGTAATGTTAATGGAGTAAGAACCAAGCTTACCATACCATCACTACTAATGTAGTACCACCACCAGCATTCCCATGGGTACATGTCAAGTGAGACCCACCTCCCCCCATTCGTCCTCCCCCAATTCCACCACACAACGGTCCTCCGCTCGCTCCGCCCGCACCGTACTGCACACGAGGGGGGCGCCGGCCGCCGTCACCGCTGACCGGAGCGATCCGCCTCTCCGAGCACCGGGCGCGGCGAGGAGAGCCCGAGGAGATCCCGGCCGATCTCCAGCCTCCAGACGCGTCTGTCTGTCCCCGCCCGGCGCGCCAGCGGGAGGAGGCGCCGTCGATCTCTGCGGAGGAAAGGCGCGAGCTTGGGCTTGCCTGACTTCTTGCTGGCGGCGGCGGCGGCGAAGGGGAGGGCGGGGGCGGGGGCGGCGGCGATGCAGCAGCGCCGGAAGTCGCCGTTCGCGGCGGCGCCGGCGGCCGCCAAGCAGGGGGAGGGGGAGGAGGCGCCCGCGCGCAGGCCCGGCGCGCCGCTCTCGCTCGCGGGGCTCCTCGTCTCCATCTTCCTCGTCGCCATCTTCCTCTACAACGAGGACGCCGCCGTCGTCAAGCCCCCCGCCGCCCTCGACGCCGGCGCCGGGGACTTCCCCCTCGCCGGGGCCTCGCGCGCCAGGTCCGCCCCCGACCTCCACCTCCTCCACGAGGTCAACCCCCGCTCCCAGCAGCAGCAGCAGCAGCAGCACCAGCAAGGGGGCGAGGGGGACGAGGAGGAGCGTCGCCATGTGGAGCAGGTGGAGAGCAGGAGGAAAGCGACCGACAGCGACAGGGTGGACGCCGCGCCCGCGAGAGCAGACAAGCGCGCCGCCCCCGCCATGACGGCCACCGCGCCTCCCAGTCCCAGCGGCGGCGGCAACACCACCACCACCTCCAGCAGAGCGGCGGTGGTTGTGCAGCCGGAGCCGCCGGCGTGCAACCTGTACCAGGGGTGGTGGACGTACGACGCGGAGGGGTCCCAGGTGCCGCTGTACCGGGAGCCGGAGTGCGAGTTCCTGACGGAGCAGGTGACCTGCATGCGCAACGGCCGGCGCGACGACTCGTACCAGCGGTGGCGCTGGCAGCCGTCCTCCTGCGACCTCCCCAGGTACCATCCATTAACCTCCGGCGCCTTGGAATCCATCAGCACTCGCAGATCTCAGCCCAAAGAACCGAACGAATCGCAGGTTCGACGCGCGTGCGCTGCTGGAGCGGCTGCGGAACAAGAGGCTGATGTTCGTGGGGGACTCGCTGAACCGGAACCAGTGGGAGTCGATGGTGTGCCTGGTGTCGTCGGCGATCCCGTCGCGGGACGCAAAATCGCTGGCCAAGTTCGTGGGGCCCAACGGGTCGATGAACGTGTTCAGGGCGGCGGAGTACAACGCGACGGTGGAGTTCTACTGGGCGCCCTTCCTGGTGAGCTCCAACTCGGACGACCCGCAGGTGCACAGCGTGGCGGACCGGGTGATCGCCTGGCGCTCCATCGCCAAGCACGCCCGCCACTGGCGCGCCGCCCACTTCCTCGTCTTCAACACCTACATCTGGTGGCTCAACAACTTCCAGATGAAAGTCCTGTGAGCTCCTCCGTCCGACCGACCGACCTCCATTGCTTGCTGTGATGATTCTTGCTTGGTCCAGTGAACGAGTGATGAAGATGATTTGCAGGAAGAACCCGCGGGCGCTGCCGGACAAGTACACGCTGGTGGACCGGCCGGTGGCGTACAAGGAGGTGCTCAAGACCTGGGCCAAGTGGGTGGACCGGCACGTCGACCCCGGCCGGACCAAGGTCTTCTTCATGGGCATGTCGCCCAACCACGGCGTGTAAGTCAATCAACTGCTTCTTGCACCAACTCGATCACTCTCGTTGCATTGCTAATGTAGTTCCGGCGTGTAAGTCAGTCAATCAATTGATCGTCTGCTAGCGGCGTCACGGGGGTGGCTGCACCGCTGGAGTTCCGGAGCACTAGGCTTCTTGGGCAGTGCTAATCCCCTTCCAGTCGATTGTTTAGTGAGGGAGGAGCCAGAGAGAGGAATAATGTAGGAGATGTTGTCACGAGCAGATCAGGGAAGTGGCTTCTGGAGCAAGGGGAAGGGATTGACCATAACGACGAGTTAAGAGTAATTTTGTTTGATCACTGATGACTGAATGGGTGACACCAACCCACAGGGGAGGCAGAACCAGAAACTTCGCCGTAGAAGTAGCACAAGATCCAGCCCGAGAGCACATGGGCATGGGCATGGGCATGGGCAAAGCAGGAGACAAGCTTATTGAATTGCGCCTGTCCCCCGGAGCTTGCCGTTCCGCTGACTAGTAGTAGCACACGGCCTGGTCCGAACCTACCCAACTCAGCTCAGCTCGCTTGAATGAATCTTGCTGGATGGGTTGCTTCTTGAGTTGAGAGTTAAAGAGTCGAGGGCCGTGACCACACTAGGTAGGCAGGCAGATAATATAGATCCCCTCGACTCTTCTCCATGATGGCACAGCATTCAGTTGAACGAACGGAAGATGAATCCTGATATTGCACAGCATTCAGTATTGAATTGGTAGCTACTCTCTCACTGCTATCGGTATGGAACCAAAGATGCATAGGCAGCTCTATAATTCAGCGAGTACGTGTTCCTCAAGTAGCCACGACAATCCAAAAGCTAGCTGGACTGCTGGAGCCTGGAGCGATCCCATCGGAGTGTAGCCGTGATGGGCGCGCAGAGAGGAGTGTGCTCGACTGCCTGTGATCAATACGTGCGCATACTGGCACTAGTATAACTAGTCAAATTAATGCATGCATGCATCTCTCCATGACAGTCCCCACTAACCCACTGCCTCTGCCAAGAACCTTAGCACTGGTACTAATAAGAGCAACCGTCCAAACCCCCTTTAGCATCCGCCCCTCTGTCGCTTTCCCCATCGATTGATAGATCCACCAAGCTAGTAGTAAGCCACGTTCGGAACAGCTGTGTTTGATCGCAGGAGGGAAGCAGATCGCAAGCAGTACTACCATGTTGCTTACTTAAACCAAAGTTTTCATGCAATATAATCGTATGATTCTGGTCGATTTCGGCTGGCAACATCCGCTTTAAATAAGAAGTAATGAGTCCATGCACAAAATGGCATCGACAAGCACGTGAACACATCATTCCACCAAAAGCAAAGAAACAAACAAACAAAGGCCGGCCGCATGTGTGAGGCAAATGATGGCGAATTGGCGATGGTAACCTAACCTCCGTCATGAACGTCACCTGGATCTCGCCTCGCCGGCAGGGGAATCTCAACTCATCACCCACCTTGCATTGCATTGCATGCTCTGCTATTTCTACTAACACAAGTGTGGAGATCTCTCTGTCTGATGAATGAATGTGCTATGGACTTGCAGGCCTGACGCGTGGGGCGGGGGCCCGGGCGCGGTCAAGTGCGCGATGGAGACGCAGCCGATCCTCAACCACACGGGGCCGCTCTACATCGGGACGGACTGGCGGCTGCACGGCGCGGCGGAGGCGGTGCTGCGCTCCATGCGCCGCGTGCCCGTGCACCTCGTCGACATCACCGCGCTCTCCGAGTTCCGCAAGGACGCGCACACCTCCGTGCACACGCTGAGGCAGGGCAAGCTGCTCACCGCCGAGCAGCAGGCCGACCCGCGCACCTACGCCGACTGCATCCACTGGTGCCTCCCGGGCCTCCCCGACACCTGGAACCACTTCCTCTACGCCCAGATCGTCCCCTCGCCGCCGCCGCCGCCGGCGCAAGCGCAGCCCCTCCTTCAGCAGTCGTCGTCGTCGTCGTAGCGTAGACTGATTAGTAGCCATTGTTGTGTTGTGCTTGCTCTACTGATCTTCTTCTTTGTTACTTTTTTTCTCTCTGGGGTTTCTCTCTTTTCTCTTTCTTTGTGTAACCAGCCTGTCAATCTGTGAGTAATTCTTTTGTAGAAAGCACGCAAGGGTTTGTTGGAGGGGGGAGGTTAATTAATTAGACTTTGCAGCAAAGAATTGCATGGATGGGTGGACGGAGTGGCACGATGATGAATGAAAGGTGAAACAAGAACATGGACCACTGCTCTGATCGACTTACTAGTTGGGTCATTATTCCTGTTCTTCACCCGCGGATCAATGATCATTCCTGGGGAAAAGGTGGTATATCAAGAAACCAGAGGAGGTAACAAGAACACAGGTGACGTGAACCCGATAGTATCTCCGGCGAGTCTCCATCATGAATAATCATTTTTCCAAACCGATGTCTCATCATTTCCTAACTAGCGTCACGGCCGCTACATCATCGTACTAGTTCCATTGAGTTTTGTTCGAGACACCAACCTGGGCATGATGCTGGCGGCAACGTGGCCGGTCACCACGTACTACTACAAATGAGTAGGGGTGGGGGGCAGCAGCGGCCACCACTGGCACTAGCATTTGTGACTTCTCGGAGGGAGTGGGAGCGGCCAGCTTGCATCACCCCCGCAAGATCCTCATAATAATTTCAAGGGACCATTCGAAGTGGCCCGGGTTGATTCTTCCACGGCTTTACGCCCGGAGGCACGGCGTGGCCAAACAGTGGCAGGGCCTACAGCACATGCGCGCAAGGAAATAACGCTAACCGACACCAAACATATGCACTGCTCTACAAAAAAATATTATGCAGCTACAGTGACATGATATTGAATATTAGGGTACAAAAACATGAGTGAGCCGACGCGAATAAACATCAGATTTAACATGCTGTAAAATATCTGGGTAGTAAAAGCAAAAGATACAAGGATTTTATTCGAAGGAAGGTCACTGACTAATGTGCCGAGTGAGCGACGATACGCCTGATGAGTGTGTGTTCCACTGAGATCCTTAAGAGTGCCTTCTCCTTATCCGCCCATGCTAACATTTGCCTATACAAGTAACACGAGTAAAAGACTCATCGAAAAGGTGCTCATCATCTTTTCTTCTCTTTTACGGGCCGCATAGGTTTGGTTTGGTTTGGTTCTACCGAAAGCCGGAAAATGGGATGGGCGGAATGCCTCAACATGAGCGTGCGGGGCTTCGAGAATTGCTGCAACGTCTTCATCTGTCGGTTTCTTCCGGTAGTTCAACATTTCCGAAATGTACCAGCTCCATCTCTTCTTTCCAAATCTGCGAGGTCCAATCGGAAACGCAATTATCATTACAGCAAACCAGACTCGCAAGCGCGGGAATAAAAACCAGATGCCACAGGAAGAGAAAGGTGTAAAGCACGTACGTTGTGTCGGAATTCGATCCTAATGTGAGGAACATTTGTCTGGTGGATGTCGTTGCCGTCGGGACCTCTTTTATAGTAGTTTCTTCCAATCCAGTGTGACTAGATAGACCAAAAGGCCAGAGCATAGAGGGAGTCCATGAGTTTGAGATATGAAACAACAAAGGAAATTGGCAAATGAATGGGCGCCACATACCTTCAGCCTATGAGAGAAACCGGACTGATACACAGAATTCCTGGCTATTTCACACAAGTCACAAGAGCTAAGCTTCCACAGCTGCCACAAGTAACAGTCAACCAAATATTAGGCAGGTCCGATTGGGCATGCAACAGAGAACATATCGAGAGGGAGCGAAGGGAATTACCGAAGCAGCGACACTGTATTCTTCAACCAAAGGTTCTTTTGTTAGGTGAATTTGCAAAGGGTCATCAGTTGAGAGAGAAACATTCAGGCCTCTTAAGAAAAATGTTGGGAAAGGGTTACGGTGGTAGTCAATAAACAATGAGTTGTTGCTCAAAGGAGACATTGCAAGACCAATCTGATTGCAGGCAAAGAAATGTGATTAGTTTCTTCTGAATAATGTCCTGAAAAGATGCAAAGAAAATGCCACTGCTAACCTGAGCAAGATAATACAAGTACTGGAGGACAGGGGACTTCTTTAAATTCACCCCATGAGCAATATTGTGAGAAGTCAGAAATGCTGCAGCAAGATGATCAATATCGCCAGCCTGAAGTAAAGAAATCATTAAGACAACGTGTTCAAGTCAAATACAGAAATGTATATAAGATGCAGTATGGGTATACCTCTCCACAGTGTGGACGAAGTTTGATTGTTGTCATGCCCTTGGAGTCACGAAGCTGCATACAAAATGTTCTCTCTGTGTTACTTTTTAAGTCTTTATTATTATTAACTAAAGACTTGTTTGGGACTGAAGGCTTTGTTGTTGTTGTTGTTGCTGTATTATTAACTAAAGACACAAGGAGATCGGGGCACAAAATGTTATTACCTTGTTCAGCGTGTACAGGTTAGCATAGCAATAGTATACATAATATGCATAGGCTGGATTGAAAACATTAATCCATTGCTCAGGTGTAGGCATGTGCTTTGTTGGACGCCTTTCCGGTTTGCTTTCATCATCCACCAAATCTAAACCAACAACCTGAAGATAAATAGCATACAAAAATGATGTTGGATGGAGAAAACTCAAGGAAAATGGCATGAATCGTCGAGACCAAAATAAAGTTGTGGATGCACTAATAATTTACTAATGGGAGGAGCTTGGAGGGGCCCTCTTAGTGGAGGAAAACTGGAAAAATATTCTGCTGACCAATGGGTTTAATACTGCATGCCGGTAACTTTCTCAAGATTGTCCATACTTTTTCTACTAAAGTAGAGAATAAGATTGATCTCTCAAGCATTAGTCAATAACTTTTTCTTAAAGACATACAAGTCAGTTGCTTTTCTATCTCATACAATTGCAAGATGACTAGATTAGTGTTGAAAGCCACATCAACATAATGCAGACAAGTAACAAATATATAATATACTTCCACTGACCTGTTCTAAGAAAACGTGCAGCTGAGGATGTGAAGAAGGATCAACAGTTACTTCAAAAAGTGGAAGAAAAATGTTGTCAAGGAGGTTCTGGAATGAATTAATCGTGCCCATCTCCCTGTATACATTGTAAATCCGAGGAATCTGCGGAGAAAGTTAAACAACGCATCAGTCCAACTACTCCGGTAAAAAAAGGTTTAATGCAACAAGTGATTTATGTTCCAGTTCGGTTTACACAAAATTTATACATTGGTTAATGAATATGTTAGAGAAAAATAAAGAAATCGCAAAGCCAGAAAAACTAAAGAGGACAACAGAGAGCATTACCTGGATTAGCCAAACAACATTCTCGCTGTACAATTCGTTATTCACTATCCAACTTGCCATCTGATCCCACTCGCTTTTCTTTCTCCCATAAATAGATATTCTATACTCAGCCATCTGATAAAGATAATTAAAGTATGAACATTGGCCAGAGCCACATAGCAATAGGAAAAAAATAGCTAGATCAATGTGTAAACAATGATTGTACATGACTAGCCAATATTTCCCCATTAAAAATCAGAAACATGAAAAAGAACTACTCTCTCCGTCCCATAATATAAGAGCGTTTTTGCCACTAGTGTAGTGGCAAAAACGCTCTTATATTATGGGACAGAGGGAGTAGTTCTAATACTCGATAAAAACAATAAAGAAAGAAGAAAGCACCTGATATTTGCTTGCTTCAAGGTCAGCAAACACTTCTTTAGTTAATTCAGCGAGGAAGCGACCTAGTAATAAGACAGGATAATGGTTTAACAAAATTGTCCATGCAGTGTCTATGTTGGCGGTGATTCTAATGCAGGATACAAGTTACAGTAGTATAACAGCTGAAATAAAAGAAAGGAAAAGAAACGAAGTATATTGATTAATTTAACTCATCCAGACAACAAGACTAAATGAATGTGCACCTTGAATAAGGTTGTCCTGCTTAAGAAAGATCTCCCTCAGGCGAGACTGGCCACATGGGTTATATTTCAGATTGAACTTGTCAAAGCGGTGAAATGTACTCTTATCAGCATGCACGTCTAAGAGATCAACATTGAGGTCATACCTAGAAGAGAGGTAAACAAGTTACTTAAAAAGGGTTACAAAAAAAAGTAACAGCAACATCAGATGTAGGATTTCAGTTACCCAGTCAAGTCCAAACTCTCAAACACCTCCTTAAGAGTCAAGTAGGTCCCATCTCTAAAAATCACAACCTACATAAATGAAATTTTGAAGCATAGGTCAAGTGCAGGACATATAGGTCTCAGGTTTATTGCTACTTGAGAAACAGCAGCAGCAATTAAGCAAGAAGAAAGTGGATGTACCTCATCAGGTTCTTTCCTCAACTTTGACTTGATAAACCTCAAAAGATGCTTCTGGTTCATGCATGCAGAGTGATGAACGTGAGTATCAACCTTCCTGACATTGTAGAAGTCCCTGTGTGGTGCAGCTTTCTGAGCAAGCAGCTCTCTATCCGCATTGACCATCAAATGAAGATTAAATTTCTGGGGAAAAAGATCACAAGAATAAAAACAGAAGCCATTGTACAGAATAAAATAGATCGTGCATGCATCATTATCAAGTTCTCAACGGTATTTATAAATCAAGCTAACAGGCCAGCCTGGATTCATTATATGCAAGCAACCATAGATCATATGATTGAAAGAACAAAGTTCAAAAGATTACCTGCTCTAGAAGATTTAAACGGTGATGACACACGGTTCGGATATCCCCAGCAGCCAACACACGAAGGATATAATGCATATCAGTAAAGAAGGTGGTCGCATCAGCAACAGGATATAGTCTTTCTTTAGCTGCAAAGACAAGTACAATGTGATGATCAACATGGCCCAAACTGAGAAATCACGAAATGCAGAAACTAGAAGAAATGAAATGATTTTCCACTCACAATCTTTACTAGGATACAGATGAACAACACCATCAACCATTTCGAAATGATGCTGGAAGAAAGAGAAACAATGTTTAGGGAAAAGTAAAGCAGAAATTTGTGTAGTCAGTCATTATACGCATACCTAGAGAAAAGCACTTACGTCAGTTTTGGTCTGATGTTCATAATTGAACGGGTTTGGGTTAGGTTTGGGGGTACTAGGATCAGTTATGATTTCCTTCTCCCATGGAGCAACTTCTTCTCTGAAGATGTACTTCTCTCGTAGCTCAAGACATTTCTGAAGAACTTTGTACGCTTCAATTTCATCATGAGAAGGAGTTTCTGAGGCAAAATCAAGAATAAGTACAAGAGTAGCAACATGTAAGCAAAGAACACTAGCTATAATAGGTTTTATTCTAGTGATCGATATCACCACAATCAAGTTGATGCTAATTATACTTTCCAAGTGATCTACATATATGTAGATACAGAAAAGGCAAAGATCACATGGACTGAACAGTGATGTTCGAAAACACCCAAGTCTGAAGATTTAATGAGAAATCAACATTGATCTAAATTATCAAGCAAATAGATATAAGGAGAAAAGGCATACCAACAGCTGTAATGTTAATCCTACTGAAAGTTTCATGCTCAGGTTCCTTTCGAAGTATGTCAGCTGCTACTGGATTTAGCTGGATTCCATGCAGACTGCCAGTTGCACTGTGAGATCTAATCATGCTCGTTGATGATATGTCCCCATTCTGATCCGCTTTAACAGGAAGCGGGTCTGATCCCTGTGAAATTTAGAACAATGTTAGTCTATCAAGTACAGACATGACTAAGTTATGTTTGATAGTAGAAAGTTGTTTCTGAACATTAAGTTTGAGGAAATACACAGAAAGGTCACAGAGGAATGAATATCTAAATTCTAGAAGGAAAAAATGATAAACAATTTAGTGTGTAAGCTATATTTCTGAACATTAAGTTTGAGGAAATACACAGAAAGGTCACAGAGGAATGAATATCTAAATTCTAGAAGGAAAAAAGGATAAACAATTTAGTGTGTAAGCTATATGCAACTTTTTAGGCCTCCTTTGGATTGGAGGAATTTCATAGGAATTCTATAGAATAGGATTCTTATAGGGATTTTTCCTTTAGAGCCCTTTGGTTCATAGGAATGGATTCCTATTCCTACATAGGATTGGCTCCTATCCTCCACATTTCAAAGGAAAATAAACATTAGCTTACACTCAATGGAAAAATTCCTATGATGTGAACGAAATGACATCTTTTTTCCTATTCCTACTCATAGGATTTGAGATACATGTCATCTCATTTCCTACAAGTTTCCTACTCCTATAGTAATCCTATCCTATGAACCAAAGGAGGCTTTAACCTAATAATCTTTTCTTGATTAAATTCATAACTAATATCAAAGCCTATATACAAGGTAAACCTCATAAACTTGTGTTGGTAGAGACATGTTTCCATTCACATATTCACTTAATAACAATGAAATTGGTGAAGATCCTTACAAACTATCCACCAAAGTAAGCAGCAAATATTGCTTGTCAAAGCATATGCATCTTGCACTTACAATAGCCCCATTTGTGCCAGCATAAACAGCATCATCATTTTTGGAATCCGGCTCGAGATCAACATCCTCATCTGAATCTTCGATGCTCTCAAATGCGCTGACAGCAGGAACAGAGGATTTTGGTGTCGTTGGTCTAACCAGAGACCCAACTCTCTTGTTCGAAGCTGGAGATATAGTGGGCTTGCCTGAGCGGTAAAAAGGCCAACATTAGCATAAAACGTCATGGGAAATTGCTTGCAGATTACAACTGTTACAAAACATGTTTCCTGGTGCTCAGTGGTCAAAACTGCAAGTGAAGCCATGTCACAATACACACCATACACTACTGTATCTGTCCCTATAGCTTCATCACTACACGCGAAACCCTATTTGGAAACACCGGAAAGAGCTCATTTAAGTTACTGAGCTCATTTAAGACGCATATCCGAGATGCAGAGTTTGGAGCATCTGAAGTTTTGCCAAAGCTCAAACCCTACATAAATCTGGAGTGTACGATATGCAAATAGGATCTAGTGGTGAGTGGTGAGTACTGAGCCACAATGGGGTGGATTAACCCAGCCGACGCTAACACCGCCCTTGGTCCCAAAAAAAAGTCACCACCACTGACGAAATGTGTCTATCGTAGTGCACTGAACTACTGAACAAATCACAATCAGGCTTCTGAATAGTCGATGCTTCACACTACCGCGCCGATCACACAGCTTAGGGCGGGGATGGATACAGGCAGGAATCAGGACGTACCCTCTCGGCCGGTGTGGAGCGGCGGGAGCCCGGGCGGGATGGGGAGGGTGCGGCGATCGTGGTCCCGGTGCGGGGGAGGGCCGTCATCCTCCCCCTCCTCCCCGTCGTCCCGGTCGTAGTCGCTGTCGTCGCCGCCGTCGGGGAGCAGGCGGGCGCGGCGGGGGCGGTCGCGGTCGAGGGAGCGGGCGAAGCGGAGCAGCTGGTCGAGGGTCTTGCGGTGCATGTAGTAGGCGGACGCGGCGGCGAAGGAGGCGCCGACGAGCGCCGCGACGGCCAGGTGGAGCGCGTAGGAGGGGGAGGGCTCCATGGCGGCGCGGCGAGGCGGGGCGGCGGGCGATGGTGATGTGAGAGGAGCCGGGCGGAGGCGGAGGCGGCGGCGGGGCGCGGTTATATGTGGGGGGAGGGGAGAGGGGTGGGGAGTTAGGGGAAGGCCGCTGGCTGACCGGTGGGCCCCGGCTGCTGCGCACGGGGAGAGGAGTTTCGTGTGCGCGTTCCCCTGGAGACTCCTTGGAGTATATCCATCGTCCACTTGGAAAAAATGGAGCATATCCACCGGTTGTATACTATTCTGTGTTGTATTTTTCCTTGGAGTGTTTGGTCATTTCTCTTCTCTACGCGTACAAAACGACCGAGTTAGTGTTGATGATGTATCTGTCGTTTGTCATTTTTGACCCATCTGATTTGTATCCAAGAGCATCTACAACCGGACCTCTCAAACCCGCCTCAAACGCCCGGACAGACCGCCAGGTCAGTGTCCAGTCACAGAATTTCGACCCAAACGGGCCTCTCAAACTCCCGGGTTGACCGGCACCCCCATATCCAGCCCAAATATGAGGCGGGTATGGGGGCGTCCGGACGTGCCCGCCACGTCGGACCTGACAGCCCGTCCCCACCCCAAATTGCACCAAATCCCCCCTCCCCCTCCCGAAGAGCAGCCGTATCCATTTGCTATCTCCTTTCTTCGTCCTCCTCCTCGCCGACCGTCTCGCGCTCCGCCGCCACGCCGTCCGTCTCGAGCTCAGCCGTTCCCAGCCTCTCCGCCGCCAGCTCCGGAAGAGCGCGCCCATCCTCGCCGCGGGGGACGTCGTCGCCGGCCCGGACGCCACCGTGGTACGTCCGTCAATACTCCGTCTCCGCCTTGCGCTTGATGTGTTCGACACATTGACCGACCGGAATTATTGTGATTTTGTTAGATAAACGATGGATTCGGATGCTTCGTCGGACGAGGATTATGGACTGACTGAGCTTGACCAAACGATTGAAGATGAGTTCTTCCATTCCTCGGATTCGGACGAAGAAGTGGACATGCTCATGCTCATGAGCATGCAAGAGGAAATGGACCGGGAAGTGGAGCATGTTCTCAACTTCAAGGACTCAATCAAAGGGAGAAGAGTGATCAACAGGGACAGGGTGTCCGGAGCAAAGCTACTGCACAAAGACTACTTTGCTCCCACACCTACTTTCCCGGATGATCCATGGTTTCGTCGCCGTTTTCGCATGCGGAAACCATTGTTTTTGCGCATTGTGGACGGAGTGGAGTCACACGACGACTACTTCAAGCTGAAGAGGGATTGCTGCGGGCAACTCTCTTTCTCGCCCAAGCAGAAGTGCACGGCTGCTATGAGGATGCTTGCACTTGGTACTGCTGCAAACGCCGTTGGTGAGATGGTCAGGATAGGGGAGAGCACGTGCCTGAAGACTACTGTCCAATTTGCCCGCGCCGTGGTTGAGGTGTTTGGACCGGAATATCTCAGAGAACCAAATGCGCATGACACAGAGAAGTTGTTGGCTATTGGAGAGGCAAGGGGGTTTCTAGGAATGCTCGGATCAATTGATTGCATGCATTGGCAATGGAAAAACTGCCCCAAAGGTCTGCGGGGAATGTATCAAGGTCACACCAAAGAGGCCACCATCATACTAGAAGCAGTGGCATCACATGACTTATGGATTTGGCATGCTTTCTTTGGAATGCCTGGTTCTCACAACGACATCAACGTGCTCCAACGATCTCCGGTGTTCAAGAGGCTTTGCAATGGGGAATCACCGCCATGCAACTACACCGTCAACGGCCGGGACTACAACATGGGATACTATCTTGCCGATGGTATCTATCCTTAGTGGGCGACGTTTGTGAAGACCATATCCGAGCCGCGTGGCAACAAACAGATCCACTTTGCAACAATGCAGGAAGCGGCAAGGAGGATGTGGAGAGGGCATTTGGTGTGCTTCAGGCTCATTAGGGAATTGTGCGGAGCGATGCAATGATGTGGGAATCAGAAACTTTGTGGCAGCTGATGACATGTTGTGTTATTCTGCACAATATGATTGTGTAGGAGATATGCCCTAGAGGCAATAATAAATGTTATTGATTATCTCCCTGTTCATAATTAGGTTTATGTTACATGCTATAACTGCTATGGTTCTCGAGTCTACAATAACCACGAGGCTCGGAGGAAGACTCATATGCACGTGTGGAATAATAAACGGTAAAATGTATTCCTAGTCTGGCCTCTAAGACTAGCTCAAGTGTTGCATGATGGTTCTGTTTTCCTGATCATGGGCATGTCTATGCCAGCAATTTTGAGGGCAAAATGTTAGGAGAACATTTGTGTTGAATCGACCCGAATTGATGTTATGATATGAGATACATTCGTCAAAAGTTAAATGGTTAATAACTCAGAGATGGTTAACGTTTGCATGATTCCTCAGACCATGAGAGTGTCGAGTTTCTTCATACTTGATTCATGAACTTTGGGGTTTTGTTAAACGTCATCCGTAACTGGATGGCTATTACGGCGGCTTACGGGTTCATGGGAAAGTATGTCAAGTAACTTGATAGCTCAAGATTGGGATTTGCTCCTCCGACGATGGAGAGATATCTCTGGGCCCTCTTGGTGTTACGGTATCCATCATCGTCTGGCCAGACACTTTGTGATTTGATCACGGGGATGCCGGAACACGGTAACGAGAAAAGAGAACAATACCGGTAACGAGGTAACTGGCATAGTGGACAAGTTGTTGATCCACGGGGATGCCAACATGTCTCACCTCAGGTATTTGTAACATATCGCGAAGCAACAGGAATAGCACACGGCAACTGGAGGTTCACTCGAATATTCATTCGTGTAGGTATAGGGGTCAATATGGGTGTCCACGGCTCCGATGTTGATCATTGATCGGAAGGGGTTCCGGGTCATGTCTATGCTTCACCGAACCTGTAGGGTCACAGGCTTAAGGGTCATCTATCTGCTGAATACTAGACAGGGAGTTTGAGAGAAAATCACCGGAAAGTTTCGGACAGCGGAAAAGTTCCGTAGAGAGAACACCGGAACAATTTCGATAAAACTGAAAAATTGTTTCAGGGGATACCATTAAGTCAAATTGGTTTTGGCACATGCCTGATAATTCTTGGAGGGTGCCAGAATCATTCTGGAAACTTCTGGGAATTTTTCGAAAGAAAAACCGAAAATGTTCCGGAGCTGCCGGAACCACTTCAGATGCTTTTCGCAGATGAAAATCACTAATCCGGAATTGTTCCGGAACGCATTGAAAATTATTTTAGTGGGTACTGGAAATGTTTTAAGCCCACATAAATATTTTAGGTTCGAACGGACGCTGAAAAATGTCGTCGTGAATAGTGAAAGTGCTTTTTGGATATTTATGGAAAACCACCTTTTGGGATATTTCCCAAAAGGCTTCTAGAAGGCCTTGGGGGCCAAGGAAGCCCCTCATGGGGGGGGGGGGCAAGGGTGTGGCCGGCCAAGATGGGTGGAGCTCCTTGGAGCTCCACATGGCACCCCATTTTGTCCATAACACCCTCATATGAACCCTTTTGCATGGGGTTTTTTGGTAATTTGTGGAGGCACACTACCCCTTGGTTTTCCTATAAATTGAAAGCACAATATGCTCCCTTGGTGGTTTTGATAATTCATGACAACATACATTGTCTCTTGGACTAATACTTTTACCTAGTGTATTTCAGATAAAGTCCACAGAGAGGGTTGGCAAATAGGATTGTGAAGATTGTGGAAATACCCCAAGATGCAAGGAAATGGATTGGCAAAGCTTCAAGCAAGAGGACTCTACATTTTACATTTGTGAGAAATCACTTTGAGTCCATAGGAAAGCCAATACAATTAAAAGGGGGTAAGGTACTTGTTGGTGAACAAAATGCTCATACGTGCACAAGTGATAGTCACCAAAAACACCCACAAGCTCTTCCACAAAAGTCTGTCCATAGCCAAACATCCAAAATCGGTGCAACCAACACTTCCACTCGGTGCCACCGATTCCCATGCTCAGACAGACTCAGCCAAACCCTAGCCACTTCGGTGCAACCGATTTCATTCCGGTGCCACCGAGTTTAGGTTGCCAACTTTCTGTTACGCAAATTCACAATATCGGTACCACCGAGATTGTTGGATCAGCGTCACCGAGAATGTCAATCTGACCGTTGGTCACCTTATCAGTGCAACCGAGTTTCCTATATCGGTCTCACCGAGATTCAAAAGTTGCCACCTTTTGGTCACTTCGGTACCACCGAGATTTACACATCGGTGTCACCGAGATGGTCATTTTGTGTGTAACGGTTGGATTTTTGGGGATGCCTATATATACCCCTTCACCACCACCTACTCGAAAGAGAAGCACTCAGAACTATTCCATACTTGCCCCATCCAGTTTTCTGAGAGAGAGCCACCTACCCTTGTGTTGAGGTCAAGATCTTCCACTCCAACCATATGGATCTTGATTTCTAGCCTACCCAAGTTGCTTTCCACCAATCCCATCTCTTCCACCAAGCCAAATCTGTGAGAGAGTGATTGTGTGTTGAGGAGTCTATCATCTTGAAGCACAAGAGCAAGGAGTTCATCATCATTGCCGAGCCTATTACCTTTTGGAGGGCGGTGCCTCCTAGATTGGTTAGGTGTCGCTTGGGAGCCTCCTACTTCGTGTTGTGGAGTTGAACCAAGAAGGTTGTAAGGGCAAGGAGATCGCCTACTTCGTGAAGATCTACCCATAGTGAGGCTAGTCCTTCGTGGACGGAAGCCGTTATGGAATAGTCAAGGTTGCTACTTCGTGGACCCTTATGGGTGGAGCCCTCCGTGGACTCTCGCGACCGTTACCCTCCGTGGGTTGAAGACTCCATAAACGTGGATGTACGATAGCACCACCTATCGGAACCACGGGAAAAATCCTTGCGTCTCCAATTGCGTTTGATCTCCATATCTCAACTCTTTACTTCATGTGCAATGTCTTTACTTTCCGCTGCCATATTCGTTGACATGCATGTGTAGGGCTGTTAGACTTGCTAGACTTGCTAAATCTGTTAAAATCTGTCGACCAATTAACTTGGGAAAAGGTTAGGTTTTAAATTCCTGCTAGTAGTCTATTCACCCCCCCCTCTAGACACTCTTCTAGTGATCCCTCAATTGGTATCAGAGCATTGGTCTCCATTGCTTTGGTTTAATCACCGAGGAGGAAGATGGATGTGTCTAGTATAGGGAGTTTGAGTTGTAGAGTGCCTATTCTTGATGGAGAGTACTATAGTCAATGGAAAACCTTGATGCTTGAGCTGTTTAATGAATTTCAATTGAGCAAATATGTCAAGTGCCCCTATGTGCCTCCCATTGATCCTTTGCATCCCACACACGAAGAGGAAGTTGATATGCTATGCAATCTTAGAACTGTTAACCTCATTGTTAGAGCATTGCCTAGAAATGTGCTTAATCAAATGAATAATTTTGTATGTGCTTACACCTTGTGGAATGACTTGGAGAAACGATATCCAAGTTATTCATTAAATAATCTTGATGAAATTCTTCATAAAACTATTGCCTTCCACAAAATGACGCCTAGTGATCCCAAGTTTGATGATTGCTTATTTGAGCTTAGAGACCTCATGCGTGCTAAAAGATATGTCACTACTATCAACAACATCATTGTAGAAGCCCTTCGCATTCATAAACTTGAACATTGTCATGATCACAATCCTAACGAATCTCTTGTTCCTTATGACGAGGATTTCCCACTTGATGATGACAATGTGGAACATGGCTACTATGATGAAGATGAGTTGTTCGACATTGAGTATGAGAAGATCATGAAGAATCTAAGTCTCATGGCAAACTTCAAGGATTACATGTCCGGAGGAAAAGAGTGGATTCTCGATAGCAGATGTACCGATCATATGACCGGAGATAGAGAAATGTTTGAAGAGATCACACCAAACCATGGACTGCCAAGGTACGTAACGTTTGGAGACAACTCCAAGGGTAAGGTACTTGGTCTTGGTAAGGTGGCCATATCCCATGATAGCTCTATTCAAAATGTTATGCTTGTTGAATCCCTTGGCTACAATCTTCTTTCCGTATCTAGACTTGCCGACTTTGGTTTTAATGTGCTATTCACGAAAGTAGATTGCCAAGTGTTTCGTCAAGATAATCATAAAATGGTCTTTACCGGTTTCCGTAGAGGTGATCTATACATTGTTGATTTCACTAAGAGATCCAAACCTCGTACTTGTCTTATTGCAAAATCTTCTAAAGGTTGGCTTTGGCATAGAAGACTAGGACATGTTGGCATGCGTAATTTAGACAAGCTTATCAAAGGTGATCATATTCTTGGTGTTAAAGATGTTATCTTTGACAAAGATAGACTTTGTAGTGCTTGTCAAGCTGGAAAGCAAGTAGGTGGAAGTCATCCCGTTAAGAATATCATGACTACTAGGAGACCACTCGAGTTACTTCACATGGATCTTTTTGGTACCAATGCTTACAAGAGTCTCGGTGGAAATTCCTATGGTCTAGTTATAGTTGATGATTTTTCCAGATTTATGTGGGTATTCTTTCTTGATGATAAGTCGCAGGTTCAAAAGATCTTCAAGAACTTCGTTCGCAAAGCGCAAAATCAGTTCGAAGTGAAGATCAAGAAGGTTCGGAGCGATAACGGATCGGAGTTCAAGAACACCCATGTGGATACCTTTCTTGACGAAGAAGGTGTCTCGCATGAGTTCTCGGCTACGTACACACCTCAACAAAATGGAGTTGTTGAGAGGAAGAACCAGACGCTTATTGAGATGGCAAGAACGATGCTTGACGAATACAAGACGCCAAGACACTTTTGGGCAGAAGCCGTGGAAACAGCATGTCATGCCACAAACCGACTTTACTTGCACAAGCTTCTCGGTAAAACGGCATACGAGCTACTCACCGGTAACAAACCCCAAGTTGGATACTTTCGGGTATTCGGCTCAAAGTGCTACATTCTTGATAAGCATCGTCGTACTAAATTTGCTCCTAAATCTCATGAAGGATTCCTACTTGGTTACGGATCGAACTCTCACACTTACCGTGTCTACAACAACTTCACTCGAAAAGTTGAAGAGACGGTAGATGTGAAGTTTGATGAGTCTAATGGTTCGCAAGTCGAACAATTGCCAAATGATGTAGGTGATAAGGACCCTTCGGAAGCTATCCAAGACTTGTCCATCGGCAAGATTCGTCCCATGGAGGTGAAGGAAAGTACTTCATCAACTCAAGTGGAAGCCCCTACTTCACGTCAAGGTGAACCACAACATGACATGGAGGCATCCACAAGCGGTACACGTCAAGACGATGAAGAGGAAGTGCATCATGAAGATCCACCACAACCTCCTTCACCACCACCTCAAGGGAATGATACCTTCAACAACAACGAAGATGAAGGAGATGATGATGAAGAAGAAGCTCCACCAACCAACAATCGGAAGCTGACCCGAGTTCGAGCACAAGTCACAAAGAACCATCCCCTAAACCAAATCTTTGGGGATATACAAACAGGGAGAATCACTCGCTCGAAAACTCGTCTAGCTAACTTTTGCGAGCATTATTCTTTCATCTCCAGCATTGAGCCTTTGAAGGTAGAACAAGCTCTTGAAGACGCAGATTGGGTGAACGCGATGCATGAAGAGCTTCACAACTTCGAGAGGAATGAAGTGTGGACACTCGTAGAGAAGCCCAAGGATGAGCAAAACATCATCGGAACCAAATGGGTTTTTCGGAACAAGCAAGACGAAGACGGTCAAGTCGTACGCAACAAGGCTCGTCTCGTAGCCCAAGGATATACGCAAGTCGAAGGTATGGACTACGGTGAGACCTACGCCCCCGTCGCTAGACTTGAAGCTATTCGCATTCTTCTTGCTGATGCTAATCACCATGATATCACGCTTTATCAAATGGACATTAAAAGTGCCTTTTTAAATGGTGAAATTGAAGAAGAGGTTTATGTTAAGCAACCACCTGGTTTTGTGAATCCTAAGAAACCTAATCATGTCTACAAGCTTCGTAAAGCCCTTTATGGTCTTAAGCAAGCCCCTCGCGCTTGGTACAAATGCTTAACGAAGTTTCTCATTGAAAAAGGGTTTGAAATTGGTAAAATTGACACAACCTTATTCACTAAGAGAGTTAATGGTGAATTATTTGTGTGCCAAATCTATGTGGATGATATTATCTTTGGATCTACTAACCCACAATTTAGTGAAAGATTTGGAAGGTTGATGTCTGAGAAGTATGAGATGTCCATGATGTGTGAGCTGAAATTCTTTCTTGGTTTGCAAATCAAGCAAACGAGAGAAGGAACTTTCATCTCTCAAACTAAGTATACCAAGGACTTGATCAAGAAGTTCAACATGCAAGAGTGCAAAGGTATGAAAACCCCAATGCCTACTAGTGGACATGTTGATCTTACCAAGGAGGATGAACCGGTTGATCAAAAAGTTTATCGATCTATGATTGGTTCATTGCTATATCTATGTGCCTCTCGTCCCGATATTATGCTTAGTGTTTGCATGTGTGCTAGATATCAAGCTGCACCTAAAGAATGTCATCTTTTGGCCGTAAAACGTATTGTGAGATATTTGGTACAAACACCAAATTTTGGCATTTGGTATCCCAAGGGATCTTCCTTTAACCTTGTTGGCTATTCCGATTCGGACTATGCCGGTGACAAGGTTGATAGAAAATCCGCCTCGGGTACTTGTCAATTTCTTGGTAGATCTCTTGTGTCTTGGTCCTCCAAGAAACAAAACTCGGTTTCTCTATCTACTGCCGAAGCTGAGTATATTGCTGCAGGATCTTGTTGTGCACAATTGTTATGGATGACACAATCGCTTAAGGATTATGGAATCCATGTTAGAAATGTTCCATTACTTTGTGACAATGAAAGTGCTATTAAATTTGGTCATAATCCTGTGCAACATTCTCGAACTAAACATATTCAAGTTAGACATCATTTCATTCGTGATCATGTTGCCAAAGGAGATATTGATCTTAAGCATGTTCGCACTAACAAGCAATTGGCCGATATCTTTACTAAGCCACTTGATGAGAAAAAAATTTGTTACTTGAGGAGTGAGTTGAACATCATCGATGCTTCAAACTTGAGCAAGACTCACTCGGATGCATGCAAGGGCATGAGCTTACTTGATATTTCCATGCACTCTTAACATGTTATCCTATGCCATGGAATTCTATGCTCCCTTGTATTGCTTCTAACCTTTTGTAGGTACTTGGAAGAATTTCATTCCACAAGATTGTCATCAACTCCAATCATAAGCAATCTTGTCATTACCAAGTATCCACAACACCTCTTGATGATGGAAGGAAGAAGACTACTCAACCATATCCTTGACATATATTCATAATTCTCAATTGGTATCATGTCAAAGGGATATATATATTGTTCTTCCTTGCATGACTAACCTATGTAGGTGACAAGTGTACTAAAACGAGAAGGATTGATCTCAACTCAAGATGATCTTCATCAACCTCGAGCATCCTCAACAAGTTCACCTACTAGCCATGTCATCAACATCACTCAAAGGTATGTACTCATATTCTTGAAATAGCTTTACTCCAAGTCATGGGCTAAAGCAACTCTAGTGATATGAAGACATTGAAATGCTTAATAAAAAAATGGTAACCCCATTTTGAGCTTAACGTAGAGTATGACCTATGATCAAGCATTCTTGCTTGGCTCCTAAGTCAATATACTCTAATATAGGTGACCTAGTCACCGCCCATCATCTAGTCAAGTATTTCAGTTGGTTCATTCTCTACTTTTGTAAAATTTCTTGGAACCACTCAAATCTTCTCTAGTTGATATTCTTTTGTAAAAACTTTTGCATGTCTTCTGAAAATTGTCTTTTGACCCTTTGAAAACAGGAACTTGGTCCCTTATTCCTTTTGCCTCGGAGCCGCCGATACTTATATTTCGGTTCTACCGATTTTGCAGATGAGCTGCATCACAAAATCTCAGTATCACCGATCTATGTGTCTCAGAGTCACCGATTTATTCTCTTTTCTCATTTGTGTTCTTTTGCAAATCTATGTTTCATCTGTGATCTTTTAAACAATAATTCTGTTACTTCGATGATCCCGTTCCTAAAAAAAACCGGGGGAGAATAACAGAAGCTAATCTTAAAAAAAATCTTTATTCCAGGATCCCTAACTTCAAGGAAGAAGGGGGAGAATAACAAAGTCTTACAACATCTCAAAGGGAGAGATATTGTTTTCCATGATTCCCTCAGTTTTCATTTCTATGAATCCTACATTCAATGACCCTTGTTCTCAAGGATCCCTTCCTATCGATGATCCCTGTATCTTTTCCCTGCTTTTGACCTTTTTGGAAATTAATGCCAAAGGGGGAGAAAAACAAAGCTTCATGCTAAAGGGAGATACATGCATATGCAAAGGGGGAGATATGATCAAGGGGGAGAGCGAATATCTATATCTATACTCACATAAACAAGGTGAGAATACCAAAGTAGGGGGAGAAAAATATATTTGGGGAACATCTAAGATGAGTTGGAAGTATAGTGCATATTTATTTCATTTGCCTGACTTTTCTCACCCTATCCAATCCCAATATCTACATACTGAGATTCAGGGGGAGAGGATAATCTATTTTCATATCTAAGGGGAGAAAATTCTAAATGATTTTGGAGACATATCAATCTTAAGAATATTATCTTCTATATGTTCTCCATATCTTGGTACTTTTGAGTTCTATTGTCTTGTTGATTGGTAGAATACTCTTGTGTTTCCTAACATTGTTTTCTCAAGTGTATTTCTACTACAAGAATGCTCAAGAACTCAAGGTAAGTATATGCATCATATCTTTGGTCAAGATGATCTCTTGCTTCTTGCACATATTGTTTGCAAGAGTGAAGTCTTGAACAAGGATACATCTCATTCATATATATTTGATGCATATAACCAAGATACACATGACTTCTTATATCCCTTCCACTACATGTGTGTCCATGCATTCCAAAGCAACTATCCTTTAAAGGAATCACACATTTAGGGGGAGCAAATCAAAGTCATGTGTCTCTCAAAGTCTTCATTATATCCATGCATATATTTGTTTGAAGCTTTGATTGTATGTTGTCATCAATTACCAAAAAGGGGGGGATTGAAAGCACAATATGCTCCCTTGGTGGTTTTGATAATTCATGACAACATACATTGTCTCTTGGACTAATACTTTTACCTAGTGTATTTCAGATAAAGTCCACAGAGAGGGTTGGCAAATAGGATTGCGAAGATTGTGGAAATACCCCAAGATGCAAGGAAATGGATTGGCAAAGCTTCAAGCAAGAGGACTCTACATTTTACATTTGTGAGAAATCACTTTGAGTCCATAGGAAAGCCAATACTATTAAAAGGGGGTAAGGTACTTGTTGGTGAACAAAATGCTCATACGTGCACAAGTGATAGTCACCAAAAACACCCACAAGCTCTTCCACAAAAGTCTGTCCATAGCCAAACATCCAAAATCGGTGCAACCAACACTTCCACTCGGTGCCACCGATTCCCATGCTCAGACAGACTCAGCCAAACCCTAGCCACTTCGGTGCAACCGATTTCATTCCGGTGCCATCGAGTTTAGGTTGCCAACTTTCTATTATGCAAATTCACAATATCGGTACCACCGAGATTGTTGGATCGGCGTCACCGAGAATGTCAATCTGACCGTTGGTCACCTTATCGGTGCAACCGAGTTTCCTATATCGGTCTCACCGAGATTCAAAAGTTGCCACCTTTTGGTCACTTCGGTACCACCGAGATTTACACATCGGTGTCACCGAGATGGTCATTTTGTGTGTAACGGTTGGAATTTTGGGGATGCCTATATATACCCCTTCACCACCACCTACTCGAAAGAGAAGCACTCAGAACTATTCCATACTTGCCCCATCCAGTTTTCTGAGAGAGAGCCACCTACCCTTGTGTTGAGGTCAAGATCTTCCACTCCAACCATATGGATCTTGATTTCTAGCCTCCCCAAGTTGCTTTCCACCAGTCCCATCTCTTCCACCAAGCCAAATCTGTGAGAGAGTGATTGTGTGTTGAGGAGTCTATCATCTTGAAGCACAAGAGCAAGGAGTTCATCATCATTGCCGAGCCTATTACCTTTTGGAGGGTGGTGCCTCCTAGATTGGTTAGGTGTCGCTTGGGAGCCTCCTACTTCGTGTTGTGGAGTTGAACCAAGAAGGTTGTAAGGGCAAGGAGATCGCCTACTTCGTGAAGATCTACCCATAGTGAGGCTAGTCCTTCGTGGACGGAAGCCGTTATGGAATAGTCAAGGTTGCTACTTCGTGGACCCTTATGGGTGGAGCCCTCCGTGGACTCTCGCGACCGTTACCCTCCGTGGGTTGAAGACTCCATAAACGTGGATGTACGATAGCACCACCTATCGGAACCACGGGAAAAATCCTTGCGTCTCCAATTGCGTTTGATCTCCATATCTCAACTCTTTACTTCATGTGCAATGTCTTTACTTTCCGCTGCCATATTCGTTGACATGCATGTGTAGGGCTGTTAGACTTGCTAGACTTGCTAAATCTGTTAAAATCTGCCGACCAATTAACTTGGGAAAAGGTTAGGTTTTAAATTCCTGCTAGTAGTCTATTCATCCCCCCCCCCTCTAGACACTCTTCTAGTGATCCCTCATAAATAGGAGGTGAGGGGGCTGCCCAAACCTGGTCCTTGCTCTCATACACAAGCCATGCATGATCTGGCCTTCTCTCTCCCTCCCAGCGAAATAGTTTCGTAGAGCCGAAAGGCTGTCTGGGTTCCGGCAGGAACTAGTTCTGGACGGCGAAGCCCTGCCTGATAGATGACACCGTATGTGTGCAACTCTGTACAGAGATCGTAGTTTCGGTCTTAGTTCGAGAGTGCCTTCCGAAGGGCTGTCCGTGTGACCGTCCGAGTTTCGAAGGTCCTCCCGAAGGGCTGTCCGCGACACCGTCCGGGGGACTGTCTGACCGCCTCCCGGAGGGCTGTCCGAGGGACATATGAGGGTATACATCCTCGCGGTTGGGAGGTTATAAATCCTAGCTGCGGGGATCTGCACCGCCGATCGTCATCGACTCTACTTCCGCTGCGCTACGAGTCGGTAACGAAGAAGATCAAACCTTGTATGCAGTCTCCATAGTGGTCCTGGGCTGGTGCGTAGGTCGGAAATTTTTGTTTTCTGCTGCGTTACCCTACAGTGGCATCATGAGCCGTGCTATGCGTAGATGCAGGTTGCGATCTAGAATACATAGAGATGTATGGGTGTTGCACAATATAATTAGGTAGTAGATGAGTTCTATTACTGAAAATTATTTGTGCGGGTAGCAGATGAAATCTGTTACCCGATGTTCTTGTTGCTTCCCTGGGATTTGCATATTTCTGATCTTGATAACAGCATGGTGGAGTTTCAATGTTCTGGCAATCCGCGATCCTGATTGATCAACGAAGTGCTAACAGTCCATTGAATTCCACTGTAGTTAAAAAGAAAGATGAAATTTCGCAGACGAAAGGGCAATGCAGATATGATCTGCACGGGGGTCATGCGTATGACGAAGTTCAGTATGGGGCTCGAGATTTTATTATCTCGTGTTTCATACACCCCGCAAAGTTAATCTAGCAACTTGAATTATCATACTTGATGATGGACGTTGGTAGCTTCGGTTTGTTTCGAAACCTTAGAAGCCACGAAAAACAAGCTCTTGCATAAACCGATTAGAGGCGTCTAACTTGGTTTTGCAGGATGGTTTGCATGTGATGTGGTATAGCAAGTCTCATATTAATTCGATTATGTATGAGATGACTATATGATGTAATTTGGTTAACATGACCCGCGTGTCATGATTCGGCATGATGGCAGGAGCCATATGATTGCACTTTAATGACCTGCGTGTAAACCTTATGTAATGCACTTATTTTATTAGCTATAGAGATAGCAATATTATTTGGTGCATCGACAAGGTGGTGGCAATCTTTGCGAAGGTGAACACCGATGCGAATGCCAAAGACGAAGAAATACTTGACTTCTCCGTCAGAAGGGGCTATACCATATCATGCTATTATGAATTGCCTGAGATGTTTATCCCTCTTGATGCACCCTTCTTGATTGCGCGGTAGTCGCTTTTTATTAGGGTGATCTCTCACTTAAAAATATCAAGTAGTTAGTGTTCTCCCAAGTGTAGCACCGTCTACAACACGTATCTTTTCGGGGTGCGCCATGTACACATGAGCATGAACGATTAGAGAGGTGCAAGGCGGGTGAAGGTCAGACCTCACTGTGTGATCACTTGGTTGTCTTGACGTTCAGGCAGGACAGTCCTGAGCTCGGAACACGTGCTTCGAAAGATGGACAAGAGTCACATAGAGATGTGATTGGCAAGTTGGCCTACCGATTGAAATTCACGTCATCAGTGATGAACCCGTCAATGGCGTAGAATTGAAATACGGATCTTGAATCACTCACAATCAATTATGAGAGATATTGATTTGAGTGGGAGCGCACTTTAGAATTAATTCTTTTAATTCTTAGTGCAATTGATTTTGAACTTTGTCTAAGTGTGGTTTGCATAATAGTTGTAGAAGAATGGCTCGCGTTTCTACCTTCCCTATTAAAATTGAATAGCTGTTAAATATCGGGTTAAAACTTTACGGTTGGTAACGTAATATGAGGATTGTCCTCAAGAGTGCCGAGAAGGACTTTGTCCTATCACATACTTTCGGTATTCTCCCGCTAATGCTATGGATGATATGACTCTCGTCCTTCGATCCAAAAGCGAAAATTCCGTTACGGTCAAGTGAAATATGTTGCTTCCATGAGACCCGAACTTCGAAAGTTTGGATAGTTATGTGATATTCATGGAATCTGAAAATCATTTTCAGAGACAGACAAAGGCTAAAAGATATGAGATATCCAAAGTAATGTTTGTTTGCAAAACATTAGTAAAGTGTTTACTATGCATTGGACTGATAAGAGAGGCATCCAGAAGAACGCCTGTCATATGATGAAAGGTGAATAAAACAACAACTTAAAGAGAAAGGAAGTGTCCGAAGGGTGTTAGTGAAACTTTCACGCCTAGGAAGTCCGGGGCTAACGCCACTCTTAAGTTGGGTGCTTCTTCTGAGAGTATGAGAAATACTGAAAGTTAAACTGTTAGAAGTATGAAGGCAGAAAGAAAGAAGACTGGAATATCCAGCTCATGTATGAATGTCATACAAGTTTTTGATGTACAGAAGGCTGGTCAAAGATATAGTTCTTGGGAATTATGGTTAAACATGTTGATCACTAATTCTTGGGTATTGTGAGTTGATCACAAAGATACCCGCTTGATTACATTCTGTTGCAACTTGATGTAAGAACTACTATGGCCTGAAAGACTAGCCAGGAATGAGGTTAAGATACACACAGGGAACATAGTAAATGTTACTATACCTTCCATTAGTGTATTACCTATGTATTTACTTTCATAATTCATTTTAGAGTTTCACACTCTAGCCCTGTGCATAAGGTATCTTGCAAGAAGGTTGTTCATAAGAGAACTTTCAATGTTCGGTGTTATGAATAACATAAGGGCCATACTTTCATTATGAATGAGACGTGTGTTATGAATATTGATAATAATACATTACCTCTGGGTTTACTTTCATAATTCATTTTAGAGTTTCATACACTCTAGCCCATTGCACAATGTTTGTTGCAAAAGAGTTGTTCATAAAACAATAATTGTTGTTCAGTATTATGAATAACATGAAGGGCCATGCTTCCATCCTAGATGGGATGTATGTTATGAATATTGATGTAAATATGATACATCCATAACACTGACGCTAAATATCGCAAGACTAAAAGAATACGACACAAGTGTGGCACTGCATTTGGTCACATTGGAGAAACCCGCATGGAAAATTCCATTATGATGGATTTTGAAGTCGTTTGATTTTGAATCATCTGACACTTGCAACTTTCCTCTGAAAAGTGAAGTGACTGAAATACCGTTCACAGGCCATAAGGAACGAGCAAAGAACATATTGGTGATCATACATTATGATGTGTGTAGTCCAATAAATGTTGTTGCAAGTAGTGGATTTATCTATCTTCATAAATGACTCAAGTAGATATATGGATATTTACTTGTTGAGACGTAAGTCTGGATCTTTTGAATTCATTCATAAGGTTTTCAAGAATGAAGTAGAAGTTATTGTAACAAGAAAATTATGTTTTTGCAAATTGATTGTGGAAAGGAATATTTGAGTTACAAGTTTAGCGAATGTCTGATGAGTTGTGAAAGGGGTTTCATAACTTGCACCTCCCGGAACACCACTGCAAGTGAAAAGTCCGTGAAGATGTAATCGAACCATTTATGACATGGTAAGATCAAAGATGACATAAATAAATTTGCCATTATGCCTTTTAAATTGATGCTTTAGAGACTGCGGCTTTTACACTGAAAAGAGCTCCATCGGGTCTGTTGAAATGACGTCATGGTATGGTACACCCAACCATGTTATATCTTTTCTTAACATTTGGAATATGGGGCTTGTGTAAAAGGTTGCAAACCTATTCCAAATCAGACAAGTGCTGCTTTGTAGGTTATCCCAAGTCATTGGGTATTCCCCCACCACTATACCGAGGCAAAGGATTTTGCCACAAAACGGTATGCTTTTAAAGAGAATAGTTCTTACAAAAGGTGAGTGGGAGGATAGTGCAACTCGACGAGATAACCAGTATCTTTGTCATCAGGTCAAAGGAAAGGAACTTTGGAAGTGATTCCGGAGTTTCCTACTGCGACTGATATGGAAGTCTCTACAATAAAATGTATGGACTTCGGTCGAACTTGCAGCTGAACCACGCAGGCAAGGCTCGTGCAAACCTCTCAGGTGTGCGAACGAGATATTGTTGTTGGACAACAGTATACCTACGATACACAAGGAAGCGGTGATGGGCGACTCCGGAATTGGCTAAATGCCAATACAATCCGAGATAGTTTCCATATAAATGCTTCAAGATTAAAATCTTGATACACCTTTCGGAAGACTTAGAGTCTAACGAATATTTATGGAACTAAAAACTGATACGGATAAAAATGTTTTATCCATAAAGCTCGACTTGTTGAAATAACAAGTTCAAGGAGTTGACTACGATGAGGTTGTTTCACCGTAGCGATGCTTAAAGTCGGTTCGGGTTGAACTAGCAATTAATACATATTTCAATCATGAGATATGAAACATGGATGACGAAAGGATTTCCATCTGATGGAAATGTAACCAAGGACTTGCATGTGTTACAGTCCAAGGTATTTTGTCAGTCCAGAGGATGCTAGTAAGTATGCAAACTTTAGAGTTCCAGCAATGGACAGAAGAGAGCAAAATGGAGTTGGAATCTTCGTGTTTTGATGAAATGGTCGAAAAGGGTTTTTCACTTCATCAATGGGTAACGAAGATGCTTGTGATTCAAGAAAATAAGTGGGAGCATAATAATATTTCTAAAAACCTTGTGTGTTTGACACATTGTTAATTGGAAATAAATTTCTTGACACGAATTAGGACTTCATTTGAAAATAGTTTTTTCGATGAAGTGCTTGGGCTAAATAGCCTTGATATTACGCATGATGATCTATGGAGATAGATTTACCTAATGGGGCTGAGCAAAGATACATATTGACAAAATGCTAAAACCTTTTAGCATTGAAACTCATCAAGGAGTGATTCTTGCCGAAGTCACATGGAAAGAGTTTTTGCAAGACTCGGTGTCCCAATACACTGATGAGCAAAATACATGATGGTGATTCCACACACTCTTGTGTTTGGATTAATCATGTATTCCATGGTATGTAAAAACAACCAGATATGTCCAATACTCCAAAGTTGTTACGAGTATAGATACCAAAGTGACCAAAGTACTGATCATGGGACAAGAGTGAAAGATGTCATTGAGTACTAGATCAGTACTGATGACATGTTTTCTCGCAAGCAGAGATTATGAAGTGCTCGTTGTAAGTAATTACATCGATACAGTCTTCATCAATCCTCCATGCGATTTTTGATTTAAGTTAAGGGTTTTGTGTAATACACAACATGGTGGCACGGTAGTTGGAAATTGTTCCAAACAAGATATTGTGGCGAATTCTATAACAAAGGCTAAGTATGTTGACGCTTTAGAAGCGACAAAGAAGTTGTTGAATCATATAGTTCATTCATGAACTTAGTATGGTTCCAAGATGGCTTTGGTCTATGGGACACTATTGCAGATAGTTGCTCCATAGCTCAGTCTGAGGAATCAGGTTTCGACCAATGATTCACACATATGCAAAGCCAAGTCCACACAAAATATGAATTTTGTGAAAGCGTGAAAACGCAAGGATATGCAAAGTTACACACGGAGCTGAAGTCGTTAGATCCGTTGGACATCAGGCTATACCACATGCGAAGCATATTTTACACCAGTGTGCCACAGATGTAAAGTGCATTAGCATTAACTAGATTATTGACTCTAGTGCAAGTGGGAGTCTGTAGGAGATATGCCCTAGAGGCAATAATAAATGTTATTGATTATCTCCCTGTTCATAATTAGGTTTATGTTACATGCTATAACTGCTATGGTTCTCGAGTCTACAATAACCACGAGGCTCGGAGGAAGACTCATATGCACGTGTGGAATAATAAACGGTAAAATGTATTCCTAGTCTGGCCTCTAAGACTAGCTCAAGTGTTGCATGATGGTTCTATTTTCCTGATCATGGGCATGTCTATGCCAGCAATTTTGAGGGCAAAATGTTAGGAGAACATTTGTGTTGAATCGACCCGAATTGATGTTATGCTATGAGATACATTCGTCACAAGTTAAATGGTTAATAACTCAGAGATGGTTAACGTTTGCATGATTCCTTAGACCATGAGAGTGTCGAGTTTCTTCATACTTGATTCATGAACTTTGGGGTTTTGTTAAACGTCATCCGTAACTGGATGGCTATTACGGCGGCTTACGGGTTCATGGGAAAGTATGTCAAGTAACTTGATAGCTTAAGATTGGGATTTGCTCCTCCGACGATGGAGAGATATCTTTGGGCCCTCTTGGTGTTACGGTATCCATCATCGTCTGGCCAGACACTTTGTGATTTGATCACGGGGATGCCGGAACACGGTAACGAGAAAAGAGAACAATACCGGTAACGAGGTAACTGGCATAGTGGACAAGTTGTTGATCCACGAGGATGCCAACATGTCTCACCTCAGGTATTTGTAACATATCGCGAAGCAACATGAATAGCACACGGCAACTGGAGGTTCACTCGAATATTCATTCATGTAGGTATAGGGGTCAATATGGGTGTCCACGGCTCCGATGTTGATCATTGATCGGAAGGGGTTCCGGGTCATGTCTATGCTTCACCGAACCTATAGGGTCACACGCTTAAGGGTCATCTATCTGCTGAATACTAGACAGGAAGTCTGAGAGAAAATCACCGGAAAAGTTTCGGACAGCGGAAAAGTTCCGCAGAGAGAACACCGGAACAGTTTCGGTAAAACTGATTTTTTTTTTCAGGGGATACCATTAAGTCAAATTGGTTTTGGCACATGCCTGATAATTCTTGGAGGGTGCCAGAATCATTCTGGAAACTTCTGGGAATTTTCCGGAAGAAAAACCGGAAATGTTCCGGAGCTGCCGGAACCACTTCAGATGCTTTTCGCAGATGAAAATCACTAATCCGGAATTGTTCCGGAACGCATTGAAAATTATTTTAGTGGGTACTGGAAATGTTCTAAGCCCACATAAATATTTTTAGTTCGAACGGACGCTGAAAAATGTCGTCGTGAATAGTGAAAATGCTTTTTGGATATTTATGGAAAACCACCTTTGGGGATATTTCCCAAAAGGCTTCTAGAAGGCCTTGGGGGCCAAGGAAGCCCCTCATGGGGGGCCCCCAAGGGTGTGGCCGGCCAAGATGGGTGGAGCTCCTTGGAGCTCCACATGGCACCCCATTTTGTCCATAACACCCTCATGTGAACCCTTTTGCATGGGGGTTTTTGGTAATTTGTGGAGGCACACTACCCCTTGGTTTTCCTATAAATATGAGGTGAGGGGGCTGCCAAAACATGATCCTTGCTCTCATACACAAGCCATGCATGATCTGGCCTTCTCTCTCCCTCCCAGCAAAATAGTTTCGTAGAGCTGAAAGGTTGTCTGGGTTCCGGCAGGAACTAGTTCTGGACGGGGAAGCCCTGCCGGATAGATGACACCGTATGTGTGCAACTCTATAGAGAGATCGTAGTTTCGGTCTTAGTTCGAGAGTGCCTCCCAAAGGGCTGTCCGTGTGACCGTCCGAGTTTCGAAGGTCCTCCCGAAGGGCTGTCCGCGACACCGTCCGAGGGACTGTCTGACCGCCTCCCGGAGGGCTGTCCGAGGGGCAGATGAGGGTATACATCCTCGCGGTTGGGAGGTTGTAAATCCTAGCTGCGGGGATCTACACCGCCGATCGTCATCGACTCTACTTTCGCTGCGGTACGAGTCGGTAACGAAAAAGATCAAACCTTGTATGCAGTCTCTATAGTGGTCCTGGGCTGGTGCGTAGGTCAGAAATTTTTGTTTTCTGCTGCGTTACCCTACAGATTGTCGAGGATGAGGGTGAAGGTGTAGCCCAAACCAATGATTTCAAAGCTCCCGGAGAACAAGTTGAAATCCTGGAGGATCAAGATGCGGCCCAACTTCAGAATTTTCTGCAGATGCATCAAAAATTTCGAAATCACCAGGTGCACACGCAGCTACTCAATGATCTTGTGGAGCACATGTGGATCCACATGGCAACCAAGGAGGCAATGCTTGAGTTTGGCACTTCAAATAAATTTTATGTAAACGCTATGTACGCTTGATACCAACACTACTTATTTTACGTGCGACATGATCGACGTGCATGTATTTGCATGGATTTAAGAGTCCGGATTTGAGATATGTGGATGCACGGAACGAAATATGAGGGCCCATCCGGATGCGCCCGCGGGCGTGTCTGGGCGCGTCCGCGGGCGTTTGAGGGGCCGGATTTGCCAAGTCCGGCTGTAGATGCTCTAACGCATGCATGCGAGATAAGTTGGGGCATTTTTGTAAAATGCCGCCCATCACTTTGCTTCGCATTTGCAGAAAGCTCCTCGGGTCTTTATACTAGCCTACCGCACATACATTTTTTGTTAGAGCATCTTCAACAGACGCGCGGTAGCGCGGCTTTTTAATTTTTTTTACAACGCTGAAATAGCGATAGCGCGGTGTGTTAAGATTTTTTTTCTCCAACAGATGCACAAAAATACGGCGCCCAATCCGACGGCCCCACTTGCAGCGGCGAGCGCGCGCAATCCGGCGTCCCAATAATGCAACGCGGAAGCCAGCGCGTTCAAAATTTGCAACGCGGGCACTGACTTTTCTGTGCGCTCTCTATTTTAGAGCTTGTGCTGGAGCGCTGTTTTCTGTCTCTGGCGCCCGAAAAACGAATCTTTTAACGCGCGGAGCAGTTTTTGGACGCCTGTTGGAGATGCTCTTAGTTGGGTGTAAATAACCGTGCATCCCGAAATATTTGCAGCGAATGCACACAGATATGTACACTTAGAGCATCTACAACCGGACGCCTCAAACGATCTCTCATATGCCCGCAGACGCGCCCGGTCAGTGACCAGACATGAAAAGAGAAGGAAAAATGTGACCCAACCGGATCCCTCATATCATCCCTATACGTCGGGGTTGTCCACGAACCCTCATATCCATCTCAAATATAGGGAGGATATGAGGGCTCACGGACACGGCCGGGCGCGCCCGGTCAGTCCGCCGCATAGGACGCGACCCCACCCCGGATCACCTTTTCTTTTTCTTTATTCATTCTTTTCTTCCTCTTTTTCCCTCTCCACCAATCACGTGCAATCGACCGGACATATGAGGAAGAAAATGAGGAATGTGGCTGCGCGGACGGACAAATAGGGGACCCGTCGGGTCACTGACCGGGCGCGTCCGTGGGCATTTAGGGGGTCATACTTGCTATGTCCGGGCGTAGATGCTCTTATATTCACCAAATAGAAACGGATATGCACATTACATGCTTTTAGTTCAGCTCTGTTTGCGCGGTGAAGCTTAGCTCAAGTGGAATCTGTTTGAGGAAAAAACATGCTTGTCATGAAGGAAATCACTTTAGACAGAAAAATAATGAAAGATATTGGGGGAAATATCTCACCTCATATAAAGCGAGCGACTTTGCTTCTGCTCGTGGAGGTCGACAAGTGGTGCCAGTACAATCACATCACTGAGGTTTTTTTTTTCGAGAACACTACATCACTGAGGTTTGAGCCTACTTCCCACATGTAGAGTTCCCATCAAACTCATACACGTGTCAAAAGTGGTGCCCAAACAAGGCATAGCGGACGTGGAGCGTGACAAGGAGGACGACACATGCAAGCAAGCGGTCGGTTTCAGAAAGAAAATGGAGACAAATCATGCTGCCAGCACAAGCTTCACCAGATCCATACCATCGGATGGGATAGAATGCGCTTTAATGAGAGAGCGTGTGCATCTTGAGTACTCCTACTACTATAGTTCAATAAACAGTGGAAGTGGTCAATTATTTATTTTCTGCCCCGTTCGTTTCGTTGAACAAGTGTCAAGTTTTTTTTTTAAGAGAGGAAACAAGTGTCCAGTTGAAGAAAGTTTCCAGCTAGCCGCTGCTGTCAAAAAAAATATTGTCTCTAGGTAGCCGGACCGCTTGGGCCGAAACCAGGCCCGTGCTACTTTGATGTGAGGGTCCCCTGATGACCTAGTGTTAAATTATGCGCAGTTTGATGTGAGGGTCCTGTTTGCTCCTAAGAACTTTACTAAGGTATGGCTGGCTGAAACCTGAAGCGAACTGAACAAGGTATAAATGTTATGTGATATCCGTTCCACTACCTCTGTCTCGAAATATAAAACGTCTTCTGGCCTAAATTTTGAGACAGAGGGAGTATCTCTAGTTCTCTACTCCTAAAGGGGGAGTTGGTATCTTCTTTCTTGGGGTTTTTTCGTTTTTCCTCTCACCTTCGTCTGGTTTTTTTTCGTCCCGTTTTCTTTTAGCGCACGATCTTTTTAAACCGATTTTATCTGCCAATAAGATCATTGTCTGTATATTTAGTAACTTTTGTATGGAAAGGAATAAATGTCGATCAATCTTTAATTAATTTTTGGTATATTTGGTAACTTTCATATTCAATCTTTCATCAATTTTCGGTATAGTTGGTAACTTTTGTATGGAAAGTAACAAATCATGATCTTTAATTAATTCATGAAATCTCTTCTTTGGTAAGGCAATAAACTCAAGAAATATCAAATATGCTAATTATGGTAATCAATCAATCCACGTATGGTAAGACTATCTTCCCTATCTCTGCTCCTAAAGGAGCAGTTGGTACGTCGGTCGGTCGTTTGTTCGTTCGCTCGCTCGCTACCTCGTTCCCACCGATGGAAGGGATCCCACCCCTTACCCTTTTTTTTTTTCTAACGATGCCCACCCCGTTTCCGGTTTTCACTTTGGTTTTTTGTCTCCTGGTCTTCTCAGCCCCAATGACCAACATGCAAACCCACACCCTCGGGGACGCATCACATGCCCCCCTCGCCCTGCCTCCCCGCTATCTTCCTTTTCATCCCATCTCATCTCATCCCGGCTAGGGTTCCCCCGCCGCCGCTCGCCCGCTCCACTACCACGGCAGCATCAATCTCATCGGCCCCCGCATCATCCTATATGCTCTCCACGGCATCCACCATGGCGCGCTTCACATCGCTGAGCTTCGGGCTTCGAGCCTATGATTTTAAGCCTTGGGCCTGCAGATCGAGGACTTTTGGCGGCGCAAGTATATGCTGCCCATCGGCTCCGGTTCTAGCAGATCATGTTCGACCTTTGTTGGCGTATCCGAGGGCTGTCCATGGTGGCTGCGGCGAGGGCTGTCCATGGTGTTGTCCTAATCCTATATTTCAAAGTTGTCCTCGTATCCCGTGCGTGGAGCCCTCCCCACCTCTTCCTCCTCTCCCGTCGAGCGCCGCCGCACCGTTTCCCATATCTTCCCGATCCGGCGCCGCACCCCATCTCCTTTCCCCTCTCTCCCTGAAATCACAGTAATGGTGGTTGCCAGGGGCTCGATCCAAAGAAACGCAGGGTGGCCGGACACTCCGGTGTGGAGGCTTGCAAGGGCGTACTGGCCTTCGCTTGGATGGGGAAGCGGAGGTTGGCTTCAAAAACTGTATATTGGTTTCATCTTGCTTTTTTCTCTTTCACAAGTACAGATTCACTGCTTTTATTTTTTAGCTGATGTTCTTTTGGTTTTATTGATGCATGAGGGTGTGATAAAATAATTAGCATTAATACACAGTAGCATGAGGTTTAGCATTAGGGGTAACTTTATTCAATTACATGCAGCAGGAGAAGCATGACATGCCGAGCAAGTGTCGGATGTGACGGATCTCCACTTAAAGGAAGATGGAGGGCGAGCCTCCACATTAGGGAAGAGACGAGGGGATCTGGTGCACTTGCCAAGGAAGCTTCTATTTGTAGTTTCTGTGTGCCAAGTTTAAATGGTCAGTTTGTATTTTTTCTGAAAGCAGTTTGTGAATTTTGAACCTATCTGACTAATACTGAAGCCATCTCTTGTTTTCACTCCTTCTGAACCTAGCAAAATGAACTGCTTGGGCCGAACGAGGACAGGTGCTTGGTGGTGGACATAAGAAGCACGGCGAGCATTGAGCTACAGAGGAACATTATGAAAGGTATATACGGTAACTCCATCCATGCATGCCCACACACCAACGTATATTTTGCACTATTGCATATGTTCTAACTAGAACAAATTCGTTTACTATGAATTGAACAACGATGCATCGTGATATACAGAGGTTGGAGAGGCAGGAGGAGACCGTATGCCAACCCAAAGCGCATCCTGATGGCCATCAATGAGGAGCTGGACCTGCCCACCAGTTTTTTTTTTAAATCAGACCCGTACACTAGGCTAATTCCAAGCATCTGGTACTTGTTAGCTATCAATTAAACCTCCTGTCCTGCAAGAACATGTGCTTATTTATGAAACCATTTTACATGAGCGTCGTAGAATGATTTGGACGAGAGGACTAGTGAGGACATGAGCGTTGTAGGATGATTTGGACGAGAAGACTGCAGCACGACACAATTAAGAGCCAGATCGTCTGTCCGTTCCCAGCTCACTCCCTGGTTCTGTCGTGCTGCCCTGTGCACCAACCGTGCAGTAAAGGTTCTGAGGTTAACATCTCTTTTGCCAGTTTGGTATAACTTTAGTTGTCATTTTATTATCTATTGATCCACATGTTTGTATTTTAGCATACATGAGTTACTTTATCATCTTTTCAGGAAGAAATTACTAGAGAGAAGAAACCCCAGTTTTACAAGTAGTGACAGTCCAACATCATATTGACAAGTTTGGTTTCTCTTTCCGTATATGTAAGTGTATAATTTGTGGTGAGTAAGAAATAAATGCACACATGTCTTTTATATATGTATCTCTCCTGACCTGTTTGTAGTAAAGCCGACTTCGGTTTTATAGTTTTCCTCATATTTTAGTGCTAAGTACTAACTGGCTTTAGTACCTATACTTTTTACTCAGCTAGATGTCCTGTTTCTGTCCAACCATGGACCTATTATATTGCTTTATTGTAAATTATTAGCCATGAAACAATCAATGCATTTTCTACAGCCTATTTCATGCAGGCAGATAGGTGTTGCATTCACAAGCAAGCCTCCACGCTCGATTAGGTTGTTCAGACTCTCCTGTGGTGTCGAATTGTTTTCGTATGAACTCTGTTCTCTTCGTTTTAACTTCTATCTGCTCTTACTCTTGCAGAACTAATGTTTTCTTACTGGAGAGCTGCTAATGGTGAGCGATATTCCTTGGTCATAACAAGATATGGGTTGAACAAGTAGATAAATTAAGCTAAGTGGCATGTTTTCATGGGAAAAAATGGAATCATGTTCACCGTTATCATTTGCTTGTCTTACCACAATAATTGCTGCGCTTGAAATTTTAGAAAACAAAATATGTTTGGTAGTTTGATTGATGCATTGATGATGTAATTATATGGCTAATGTATGAGATAAAAATAGATACATGGAGGGACTTAATTTGGATTTTGCCATGGTTTGTCCCATGTGGTGGATAATGGGTGAGTAGACATACTCGGTTGGTTACTTTAAAGTAGTTTGGTTAGTACGTTAGGACCTTGGAGGGAGGTTTGCTGTTGATTAATGTGTGTTAGTGAGCATGAGTTAGGATGACACTGAGTGTGAGATATTGTCAGATCTTTCTATACTGCAGCGAGGTATGAGGCACGGTTAGCCTTTCAGACCGCCTGTTGTTTACTTCATGTGTTGTTTCCTCAGCCCTTACTGCCACCGTTTTGTCAAGTGCAACCTCACGCTTAGTAATGGCAAGATAGTAACAACAGTCTTTTGTTTTCGAGAATTGACATGATTATGGATGTTTGGGGAATTTTATTTCTGTTTCTACTTGATAATTAACTGTTCATAAGATGTGTGTCTATTGACTATGTGGTGGTGAAAACTTGAGAATAGGAAGGGGTTTAGCATTGTGAAAGGAATATATTGAAATATTATTGATTTTTCATCTTAAAAGTAATCTTGTTAAGGTATGCCAACCATATATATTTTCTCAACAAGGAGTTAAACACATATTGAGGATGGTAAAAAGCTTTGTTTGGACCTATATTATGAAATTAAATTATTGGAAATTTCCCTTGGGTTGAAAGAATAGTTGCCTTCAATCTGTAGATCTGTAATTAAAGAAATTTATGTAGTTATGTTGTTCACTTTTCCATGTTTTCTTCAGTCATTGGGCAAGGCTCCTCCTGTGTGGATCGCGAGAGATCTAGAAGGCTGAAATGGTCCAGGCAATTGCCGACCATCTAAAGTATCAAGACCATCATGGATGACACCCGAGCTATTTGTGATATCCAACAAAGAGTTAGATGTGAGCAACGGTATTAGCTCTGCTAGATTTTCCCCATTTAATATGCTCCCTATTGGAAAGAGAATGTAAATACCCATCCCTTGCTTATCTGGATTTTTTATCAACAATATTTCCAGGAAAGTCACATTTGTAGAAAAATGGGTCAAGCAATTTGTCTTTCTACTTTCTAAATATCAGAGATGAAACATATTACATATTATTTCCCATGCATGTTAGAACATTCTTACATACTACATATGTGACTGTATTGTGTTGGTGCAAATCATTATATCGTACATTCACGTTTGAAAATCAATATATGTCATCTTGGTTGGAATCATGGGATGTGAAACAATATATGTAAAACACAAGGTACATGCCTAGGGATAGCATGTTTTTTCTTACATTTGGATCTGAGCTGTCAGTTATGTCCTACAAATTGAAAATTGCAATAATTTTTTTTCTATGATCCTATGGAAAACCTTTTGTTCTCACAATGCTTCCTATCAACAAGTCTAAACAAGTCTAGAAGTACATGCATTTGCAACAAATAAGCAGTGCATTACTATTATATTGTACTCCCTCTATAAACAAATATAAGACTTTTTAGATCACTAAAGTAATAAGCTATCTCCATATTTTTGAGATTCTTAATCATCTCAAATGCCCATACTGATATCATCCATGGAAATCCACCTTTAGTGAAGGTATTGCTAATGCTATGCATAACTATCTTATGAAAGTTGAACATAGAGAACATAAAGCAATGACTTGATAATTTGTTACATTTGTTGGTAACTGACCGGGCGGAGCGTGAAGTCACTTCAATGAATTGGATATCTGAGACGAGGAACACAAGATACCTTATTCCACAAATTATGGAGTTAGAATAAGGTCATGGTGTGAAATGGGATGATGCGGCAAACACGCGCACGCACACACGAGGACGGTGTGTTTGTGATGGAGTCAAGTAACACAAGCACACATTTTCTTAGAACAGCACGTTCTGAAATAGTATTCTATTTCTTAATGTATATACATCAATTCCTTTTTCAGTGCTTCCAAATTCTTCATACAAATATAGCACGTTCAAACAACAACAAATTAATATCGCAAATTTTATGTGTTGTTCCGTGGCCACGCACGGGCATTTAACTCCGTTCAATTAAAATATGTCATATGATGTGCATGTGGATCATTCCAAAGTTATATGGTTAGCACAATTCATGTTTAACCACTAGAATATTGTTGTCCTTGTTGCAACGCAGATTTCTTAGAAGGTGGTCATGGTTCTTCTATTTAGAAGGTGTTCATAAATAAAAAGAATCTCACTGGCCGAGTTTTATACTGTTTTGGGTCAGTATCAAAGAAACATGCATGTACGGTTACTGAAACACGATAAAGTTTGGCAACTTAGACTGTAACAGAAATATGGAGAATCATTTGAGGGATTTTAAATGCTTGAGATAGCAAAATATGCGCATCTGATATTGATTCAGTTTTATATGAAAGAATTTTGCATTATAGGGATCCCGTACTAGGTGAAAGTTGTAGTGTCAACGGGAAGGGCAGGGAGCACGACCATATTAGAGAAATAGGGGAGTGCAGAGAGTGGGTAGTGGATGCTCTGTCATGAAGTCGTTTCATAGTAGCCAGGTAGAGGGACGACCATGCATGCAATCATTTCCACAACAGAATACAAATATGTTGCATGAGTCATTGATTCAAGTGAGAAGAACTTGTTTCATGTGATTTGTGTGAACAAAAGCGGAAACAAATTGTTTTTATAAGGACAAGGTGATTCGGTGTCCAGGCTCAGCTGCACCCGCGTTGAGCAGAAAAAACATAAATAATACTAGAAACATTTAAAAAATCAAAATCTTTTTTCATGGAAGATAATTTGGTGTGTGAGGTGCGCTCCAAATTTCAGATCGTTTGGACATCTGACTAGCTCTAGGTAAAAATACAAATTTGGCGTGTGTGAAAAAGTTTACTATTTATGTATTGTTCTGACCCAATTCATCTTTTTTTGTTAAGAGTTACTCATATGTTTAAATGATCTGAAATTTGGAGTGCAATCACGCATCAAATTATCTTCCATGAAAAAAACAGTTTTTTTTGAATTTTCAGTATTTTTTGTGAATTTTCTATTCACCTGGTGCAGAAGAGCCTCGGCTGAGAAATGAATATTCGCTTTTACAATAGCTAATTCGACAACACACGTGCTACACCTTGATCATTATGTGCATATGACACTATTATAGTTGTTTTCCTTTGTACGGGTGATTTTAATCATAACGTAGGAGGGTTCGTACAAGTAGAACTGTCAATTCTCATGCAATGCTTAAAAAAGAAATATGAGAGAACTTGGGATATTATTTTTATTCATAACATTTGCTAAATTGCATGGAGAAGTTTAATTTGTCAGAACTTTTAGGGGCGACCGGTTGACAAATGTTGGAAGATATTCAAAATTAGGGATGATGGGAATGCCTATGACAATTTGGCGAACTTATAGAAACATATGCAAATTTGAGCTGGATGACAATGTAGAGCTGAAGCCAAGCGGCTCGTATTCGTGTGCTGGTCCACTTGTTAGGGATGATGGGACTAAACAATTTGATAGATTTGGAGAGAACAGTAGGTGAATTTAAAGTGGGGTGACAACATAGCAAAGTAATAACACAATGACCGAAGAGCTGTATTTGAAGGACTCATGATAGATTCATTTATTGGCCCGTGGCAACGCACGGACATTCTACTAGTATGTGTTAATTACTATCTAAATGTCATTTTGTAAGCATCCTAGAAGTTTGACGGTAGACTTTTATGTTCTCTATGAATGTTTAACTGCAAAAAAAAGGATCTACATGAGTCGCTGGTGGTTGGTGCATGGGATATTTGGTGGCAAAGAAGGGAATTATGCAAGCAAGAAACAATGTGGACGACATAAAGTAACGTTTTTTTTTTCAATAGGAAATGCTCGTGCCCACCCAGCTAATAAACGGGTTCTCGTCGACCACCTCTATGGTCGTCCGATCAGCCTTTGATCATGCGGCGCGGAGTAACCCCTACCCACTTGCGTTGCAAGTTGCAACGTGAGCCTTGTTGCAATCCTTTTAGTGCAACACAGGTTGTATCGTGGAGACCTGCTACATCTTGTGGTGGAGGACATGGTTGCGGTCGAGCACTTGGATGGTGACGTGTTGTCGTTCCGGTGTCCTTAGTGATATTGACCTTCGCGATGGTCTTGCCGAGCTTCTATGGCCCCACCTGTGTCGTCCGCCTCACCCTTATCTTCCGCCACCATCCCGCGCCTCCTCCCTCGGCAGTGATGGTAGATGAATTAATCAATCAAATCACTCGATCTAGGTAGAGGTAGGTCAATAATTAATTTTTGTCGTGGGTCTTGTCTCGTCTCTCTCTTCCTCCCTCCCCCTTCCCATCTCTTCCCTCCCTCCCTCTCTCTGCCGTTATTGTTGTTTTGCTCGGGAATTCTCAAGTTAAGTGTGCGCGCACGCTCGATCCGCGTGGGATCCAAGCATAACACGCATGATATGGTGTCTCATCTCTCATGTAGAGCATAGTGTAGGGTAACGCAGCAGAAAACAAAAAATTTCCGACCTACGCACCAGCCCAGGACCACTATGGAGACTGCATACAAGGTTTGATCATTTTCGTTACCGACTCGTAGCGCAGCGGAAGTAGAGTCGATGACGATCGGCGGTGCAGATCCCCGCAGCTAGGATTTTACAACCTCCCAACCGCGAGGATGTATACCCTCATTTGCCCCGCGGACAGCCCTCCGGGAGGCGGTCGGACAGTCCCCCGGACGATGTCGCGGACAGCCCTTCGGGAGGACCTCCGAAACTCGGACTGTCACTCGGACAGCCCTTCGGGAGGACCTCCAAAACTCGGACGGTCACACGGACAGCCCTTCGGGAGGCACTCACGAACTAAGACCGAAACTACGATCTCTCTACAGAGTTGCACACATACGGTGTCATCTATCCGGCAGGGCTTCGCCGTCCAGAACTAGTTCCTGCCGGAACCCAGACAGCCTTTCGGCTCTACGAAACTATTTCGCTGGGAGGGAGAGAGAATGCCAGATCATGCATGGCTTGTGTATGATAGCAAGGAATGAGGTTTGGGCAGCCCCCTCACCTCCTATTTATAGGAAAACCAAGGGGTAGGATGGGCATTTCAAAAATATCAAAACTTGCTCATGAAGGAAACACTTTCCAAGGGAAAAATGGGAAAGCAAGTGGGCAAGTGGGGCTCCAAGGTGGAGCCCCCTTCTTGGCCGGCCACAACCCTTGTGGGGCCCCCCAAGGTGGTCCCCATCCATCCATACCTTCTAGAAGCCTTTTGGGAAAATATCCCAAAAGGCACTTTTCCAAAAATATCCCAAAAAGCACTTTCACTATTCACGACGACATTTTTTAGCGTCTGGTCGAACTGAAAATATTTATGTGGGCTTAGAACATTTCCAGTACCCACCAAAATAATTTTCAATGCCATCCGGAACAATTCCGGATTAGTGATTTTCATCTGCAAAAAGCATCTGAAGCGGTTTCGGCAGCTCCGGAACATTTCCGGTTTTCATCCCGGAAAATTCCAGAAAGTTTCCAGAATGATTCTGGCATCCTCCAAGAATTATCAGGCATGTGCCAAAACCAATTTGAATTTTTGGTATCCCCTGAAACAACTTTTCAGTTTCACCGAAACTGTTCCGGTGTTCTCTCTGCGGAACTTTTCCGCTGTCCGAAACTTTTCCGGTGTCCGAAAACTTTTTCGGTGATTTTCTCTCAGACTCCCTGTCTAGTATTCAGCAGATAGATGACCCTTAAGCGTGTGACCCTATAGGTTCGGTGAAGCATAGACATGACCCGGAACCCCTTCCGATCAATGATCAACATCGGAGCCGTGGACACCCATATTGATCCCTATACCCACACGAATGAATATTCGAGTGAACCTCCAGTTGCCGTGTGCTATTCCTGTTGCTTCACGATATGTTACAAATACCCGAGGTGAGACACGTTGGCATCCCCGTGGATCAACACCTTGTCCACTATGCCAGTTACCTCGTTACCGGTATTGTTCTCTTTTCTCGTTCCGCGTTCCGGCATCCCCGTGATCAAATCACAAAGTGTCTGGCCAGACGATGATGGATACCGTAACACCGAGAGGGCCCAGATATATCTCTCCATCGTCGGAGGAGCAAATCCCAATCTTGAGCTATCAAGTTACTTGACACACTTTTCCATGAACCCGTAAGCCGCCGTAAGAGCCACCCAGTTACGGATGACGTTTAACAAACCCCAAAGTTCATGAAGCAAGCATGAAGAAACTCGATACTCTCATGGTCTAAGGAATCATGCAAACGTTAACCATCTCTGTGTTATTAACCATTAACTTATGACGAATGAATCTCATAGCATAACATCAATTCGGGTCGATTCAACACAAATGTTCTTCTAACATTGTGCCCTCAAAATTGCCGGCATAGCCATGCCCATGATCAGGAAAACAGGATCATCATGCAATACTTGAGCCAGTCTTAGAGGCCAGACTAGGAATAATTTTTACCGTTTATTATCCCACACGTGCATATGAGTCTTCCTCCGAGCCTCGTGGTTATTGTAGACTCGAGAACCATAGCAGTTATAGCATGGAACATAAACCTAATTATGAACAGGGAGATAATCAATAACATTTATTATTGCCTCTAGGGCATATCTCCTACAGACTCCCACTTGCACTAGAGTCAATAATCTAGTCAATGCTAGTGCACTTTACACCTATGGCATACTGGTGTAAAGTATGCTTCGCTTGTGGTATAGCCTGATGTCCAACGGATCTGACGACTTCAGCTCCGTGTGTAACTTTGCATATCCTCGCGTTTTCACGCTTTCACAAAATTCATATTTTGTGTGGACTTGGCTTTGCATATGTGTGAATCATTTGTCGAAACCTGATTCCTCAGACTGAGCTATGGAGCAACTATCTGCAATAGTGTCCCATAGACCAAAGCCATCTTGGAACCATACTAAGTTCATGAATGAACTATATGATTCAACAACTTCTTTGTCGCTTCTCAAGCGTCAACATACTTAGCCTTTGTTATAGAATTCGCCACAGTATCTTGTTTGGAACAATTTCCAACTACCGTGCCACCATATTGTGTATTACACAAAACCCTTAACTTAAATCGAAAATCGCATGGAGCATTGATGAAGACTGTATCAATGTAATTACTTACAACGAGCACTTCATAATCTCTGCTTGCGAGAAAACATGTCATCAGTACTACTCTAGTACTTAGTGACATCTTTCACTGTTGTCCTATGATCAGTACTTTGATCACTTTGGTATCTATACTCGCAACAACTTTGGAGTATTGGACATATCTGTTTGTTTTACATACCATGGAATACATGATTAATCCAAACACAAGAGTGTGTGGAATCTCCATCATGTATTTTACTCATCAGTGTTTTGGGACACCGAGTCTTGCAAAAACTCTTTCCATGTGACTTCGGCAAGAATCACTCCTTGGCTTTTTAAATGCCAAAAAGTTTTTAGCATCTTGTCAATATGTATTCATTGCTTAGCCCCATTAGGTAAATCTATCTCCATAGATCATCATGCCTAATATTGAGGCTATTTAGCCTAAGCACTTCATCGAAAAACTATTTTCAAATGAAGTCCTAATTCGTGTCAAGAAATTTATTTCCAATTAACAATGTGTCAAGTACACAAGGTTTTTAGAAATATTATTATGCTCCCACTTACTTTTTTGAATCACAAGCATCTTCGATACCCATTTGATGAATTCAAACCCCTTTGACCATTCCATCAAAGACGAAGATTCCAACTCCACTTTGCTCTCTTCTGTCCATTGCTGGAACTCTGAAGTTTGCATACTTACTAGCATCCTCTGGATCGACAAATTACTTTGGACTGTATCACATACAAGTCCTAGGTTTCATTTTCATCAGATGGAAATCCTTTCGTCATCCATGTTTCATATCTCATGATTGAAATATGTATTTATTGCTAGTTCAACCCGAACCGACTTTAAGCATCGCTACGGTGAGACAATCTCATCGTAGTCAACTCCTTGAACTTGTTATTGCAACAAGTCGAGCTTTATGGATAAAACATTTTTATCCGTATCAGTTATTTAGTTCCATAAATACTCGTTAGACTCTAAGTCTTTCGAAAGGTGTATCAAGATTTTAATCTTGAATCACTTATATGGAAACTATCTCGGATTGTATTGGCATTTAGCCAATTCCGGAGTCAGGGCCCATCAACGCTTCCTTGTGTATTGTAGGTATACTGTTGTCCCACAACAATATCTCGTTTGCGCACCTGATAGGTTTGCACGAGCCTTGCCTACGTGGTTCAGCTGCAAATTTGACCGAAGTCCATACATTTTATTGTAGAGACTTCCGTATCAGTCGCAGTAGGAAACTCCGGAATCACTTCCAAGGTTTCTTTCCTTTGACCTGATGACGAAGATACTGGTTATCTCGTCGAGTTGCACTGTCCTCCCACTCACCTTTTGTAAGAACTATTCTCTTTAAAAGCATACCGTTTTGTGGCAAAACTATTTGCCTCGGTATAGTGAGGGAGGAATACCCAATGACTTGGGATAACCTACAAAGTAGCACTTGTCTGATTTGGAATAGGTTTGTAACCTTTTACACAAGCCCCATATTCCAAATGTTAAGAAAAGATTTAACATGGTTGGGCGTACCATACCATAGCGTTATTTCAACAGACCCGATGGATCTCTTTTCAGTGTAAAAGCCGTAGTCTCTAAAGCATCACTTTAAAAGGGATAATGGCAAATCTATTTATGTCATCTTTGATCTTACCATGTCATAAATGGTTCGATTACATCTTCACGGACTTTCCACTTGCAGTGGTGTTCCGGGAGGTGCAAGTTATGAAACCCCTTTCACAACTCATCAGACATTCGCTAAACTTGTAACTCAAATATTCCTTTCTGCAATGGAATTGTAGAAACATAATTTTCTTGTTACAATATTTTCTTCTTCATTTTGAAAACCTTTCGAATGATTTCAAAAGATCCAGACTCACGTCTCATCAAGTAAATATCCATATATCTACTTGAGTCATTTCTGAAGATAGATAAATCCACTACTTGCAACAACATTTATTGGACTACACACATCATAATGTATGATCACCAATATGTTCTTTGCTCGTTCCTTATGGCCTGTGAACGGTATTTCAGTCACTTCACTTTTCAGAGGAAAGTTGCAAGTGTCAAATGATTCAAAATCAAATGACTTCAAAATCCATCATAATGGAATTTTCCATGCGGGTTTCTCCAATGTGACCAAAAAAACATGATCGGTCACTGGGGTTCCCTCACGCTAGCCGGCACTCCGATGACGGGTTGGAGGAGAACCCTAAGACCTTGTTTCACATGCATTCAGTAGTTTATATTTGTTCATTTTGGATTAATGGATATCCATGGCTTCGGCTCCTGCGGTCGCGATGGCGGTGACGAATAAGGTTCCTTCGGATCTGCCTTCAACGCGGTTATTCTTTGGGAGGTAGTGTATATGTCTTCTAGATTTTTTTAAATCTGGCCAACTGTTGTGCGTCATGATCATTACATCAAGGTGGTGGGGGCGGCACGCCTCTCGCCTGTTGAAGGAAGTGAAGTTTTGTCTTTGCTATTTTTAAACCTTATTCTTGTCCTGTTCTCCAAAGCGGCGATCCAATCTTCGGATAGTACATGGCATCGACGTCTTCTAGCATACCCTGACAACTTCCCGGTAGCAGATTCAAAGTCTTGCTCCTGCCTCACCAGGCAACCGGGGACAACGCAGAGCTAGAACTCCCACCCCTGCCCATTCGTGACCGACAGAGGGCGAGCTCCTCGTCATTTGAGGCGTCACTAGTATCCTCCCTGAGCAATGCGTCCGTGTCGACGGGGTCCGCCGCGCTACCGAATTTGTTGCAGGGGCCGACCATGGTACCACTGGGGGGGTGGGGGTGGGGGAGTGGACTGTAGCAAGCGGGAGTGGAGTGGGAGCGGAGAGGACGAGACCATGAGAAGAGCATCTCCAGCCGTTCGCCCCCCCCCCCAGGGAGCCGAAATAGCGCCGCCTGGGGCCAAGCCGGCGCTAAAATCGGCCTGGGGGGGGCTCGGGTTCCCAGCCGCCGCCCCACGGTCGCCCCCCAACCGACGATTTCGGCCCAGTATGGGCGCAGATTCGGCCCAGATTCGGCGCTAGTTCGGCATAACTTTAACAAATTCGGCGCTCTTTCGGCTTAAAATCAACAAATTCGGCGCTCTTTCGGCATAAATTCAGCAAAAAACTAAATGTTTCGTACCAAAGTTCATCATAGAAACTAATATACAAAATCAAATAGTTCAATGAAGCAAGTTCCAACATAAATTAAAACAAATCGAGCTAGGCGTTGCCCTTGAGCCTCCATAGGTGCTCCACCAGATCGTCCTGTAGTTCTTGATGCACTTGTGGGTCTCGGATCTCCTGGCGCATATTGAGGTAGGCAGCCCATATTGCTGGTACCTGGTGATCAACGACTGCAAGAGGTCCCATCCTGTGATATGGTTTAGTGTCAAACACTGGCTCTTCCTGCTCGCTCTCAATGATCATGTTGTGCAAGCAGACACAGCAATTCATGATCTCCCACATCTGCGATTTCGACCAGGTCAGAGCGGGGTACCAGATAACAGCAAATCGTGATTGGAGCACACCAAATGCTCGCTCGACATCTTTCCTGCAAGCCTCCTGACACTTAGCAAAGTGTGCCTTCTTTGGCGCCACAGGTTTTGAGATAGTCTTCACAAATGTGGACCATCTCGGATAGATACCATCTGCTAGATAGTATCCCTTGTTGTAGTGGCGCCCATTGACCTCAAAGTTCACCGGAGGAGCATGACCTTCAACAAGCTTGGCGAAGACATTCGAGCACTGCAAGACGTTGATGTCATTGTGAGTTCCTGGCATACCAAAGAAGGAGTGCCAAATCCATAGGTCATGTGTGGCTACTGCCTCAAGTACCACACCGCAACCTCCTTTGGCGCCTTTGTACATCCTCTGCCAAGCAAATGGGCAGTTTTTCCATGCCCAATGCATGCAGTCGATGCTTCCAAGCATCCCTGGAAATCCTCTTGCTGCATTCTGTGCTAGGATTCGAGCAGTGTCTTCAGCATTGGGTGATCGCAAATATTGTGGTCCAAACACTGCCACCACTGTCCTGCAGAACTTGTATAGACACTCAATGGTGGTGGACTCGGCCATTCGTCCATAGTCTTCTTGTATGTCAGCGGGAGCTCCGTATGCAAGCATCCTCATAGTTTGGGTGCATTTCTGGAGCGAGGAGAATCCAACTGTGCCAGTGCAATCCTTCTTGCAAACGAAATAGCTGTCGAACTCCCGGACGGAATTAACAATCCTGAGGAAGAGCTTCCGGTTCATCCGGTAACGACGCCGAAACACTTTCTCACCGTGCAATGGAGAGTCGGCGAAGTAGTCGGCGTAGAGCATGCAATACCCCTCCATCCGATGCCTCTGCTTGCTCTTGTCATTGTTCACGAACAGGCCGGCCAGCGAGGCGAGTATCATGAGGTGCTCCTCGTCGGCGGTGTTGGCCTCGGCTTCTTCCTCCAACAGGGCCGCGAACGCCTCCTCGTCGTCCGAGTCCATGGCCGAGCAGGCAAAACGACGAACACCTTGTAGGCGTGACGGGCGAGCAGCCACCGGTGTCCTACCGGCGTGGTGGCGGCCGGAGGACGTCGATGGGCGAGGGTCGGGGAAGCGATATCCGGCGAGGGGGGATGAAGGGGCGGTTAAAAGAGGCCTTCTAGCAGCGGCGCATGGGCTGCTAGTACTCCTTGGGCAGCGACCAGAGGAAGGGCACGCCGGAGGCCTCCAGGCCGGCCGCGAGCTCGCGCAGCTCCTCCTGCCCTCCTGCCACGGCTGTGACGACCGTGGCAAAGCTGGTGTACGCGACGGCGAGCGCCGGTGGCCGTCTAGCCAGGCGAGGCATCCGTGCGGGTCGGCCGCGGCGGCGTCAGCTTCGCCGGGGACAGGGAGAAGGTGGAAGGGGCCGATAGGGGAGGAGCTCCACGGCGAGGGCGGCGGTGACGTCGTCGGGGAGGAGGCCCGGAAAGGTGTTGAGGGCGACGGCGGTGGCCGCGCGGGGAACGTGCAGCTGGTCGGCCACGCGACGGAAGAGAGCGACGATTGGCAGGTGCATCTCGCCGAAGACGCAGCCGCCGGGGAAGTCCCGGACGCGGTAGCTTCCGAGGCCCGGGTGCGCTGATGTCTACTACGCAACCTTCTTCTTGTAGACTCGTGTTGGGCCTCCAAGCGCAGAGTTTTGTAGGACAGTAGCAAATTTCCCTCAAGTGGATAACCTAAGGTTTATCAATCCGTGGGAGGCGTAGGATGAAGATAGTCTCTCTCAAACAACCCTGCAACCAAATAACAAAGAGTCTCTTGTGTCCCCAACACACCCAATACAATGGCAAATTGTATAGGTGCACTAGTTCGGCGAAGAGATGGTGATACAAGTGCAATATGGATGGTAGATATAGGTTTTTGTAATATGAAAATATAAAAACAGCAAGGTAGCAAGTAACAAAAGTGAGCAAAAACGGTATTGCAATGCTTGGAAACAAGGCCTAGGGTTCATACTTTCACTAGTGCAAGTTCTCTCAACAATACTAACATAGTTGAATCATATATAAATCCCTCATGTGCGACAAAGAGTTCACTCCAAAGTCACAAATAGCGGAGAACAAACGAAGAAATTATTGTAGGGTACGAAACCACCTCAAAGTTATCTTTTCCGATCAATCTTATGAGCTATCCCTATAAGTGTCACGAACAGCCCTAGAGTTCGTACTAAAATAACACCTTAAGATACACATCAACCAAAACCCTAATGTCACCTAGATACCCCAATGTCACCTCGAGTATCCGTGGGTTTGATTATACGATATGCATCACATAATTTCATATTCATCTATTCAATCCAACACAAAGAACTTCAAAGAGTGCCCCAAAGTTTCTACCGGAGAGTCAAGACGAAAACGTGTGCCAACCCCTATGCATAGATTCCCATGGTCACGGAACGCGCAAGTTGATCACCAAAACATACATCAAGTGGATCAATAGAACATCCCATTGTCACCACAGATATCCCATCGCAAGACATACATCAAGTGTTCTCAAATCCTTAAAGATTCAATCCGATAAGTAAACTTCAAAGGGAAAACTCAATTCATCACAACTAGATAGAGAGGGGAAACACTCCATATGATTCATCTATATTAATAAAGCTCGCGGTACATCAAGATCGTGCCATCTCAAGAACACAAGAGAGAGATCAAACACATAGCTACTGGTACATACCCTCAGCCCCGAGGGTGAACTACTCCCTCCTCATCATGGAGAACGTCGGGATGATGAAGATGACCTCCGATGATGGTTTCCCCCTCCGACAGGGTGCCGGAACGGGCTCCCGAATGGTTTTTCGTGGCTCTGGAGGCTTGCGGCGGCGGAACTCCCGATCTAGGTTTATTTTCGGAGGTTTCTATATTTATAGGAATTTATGGCGGTGGAAACAAGTCAGGATGGGCCACGAGGTGACGACAAGCCAGGGGGGCGCGCCCTAGGGGGGGGCGCCCCCCCCAGGCTTGTGGTGGCCTCGTGGCTCCCCTTGCCGAACTCCAACTCTCCCTGGGCTTCTTCTGGTCCATAAAAATTCACCGTATATTTTTATTCCATTTGGGCTCCGTTTGATATTCCTTTTCTGTAAAACTCAAAAACACGGAAAAAACAGGAACTGGCACTGGGCTCTAGGTTAATAGGTTAGTCCCAAAAATAATATAAAGTTGTAGTAAAATGATTGTAAAACATCCAAGAATGATAATATAGCAGCATGGAACAAGCAAAAATTATAGATACGTTGGAGACGTATCAGCATCCCCAAGCTTAATTCCTGCTCGTCCTCGAGTAGGTAAATGATAAAAACAGAATTTTTGATGTGGAATGCTGCCTAACATGTTCATCATATTCTTTTCTTCTTTTTATAGCATGGACATTTGGACTTATAAATGATTCAAAGCAATAGTCTAGTTTTAACATAATGACTTCAATACTCAAGCATGTCAACAAGCAACCATGTCTTTCAAAATATCAACACTAAAGAAAGTTATCCCTAGCCCATCATGCTCAATCATTGATCCATTCATGAAACACACTCAAATATTAGCTATGCCCAATGCTCAAGTACGATCAAAGTGCCCCCTAGTTGGTGCTTATAAGAGAAGATGGAGACTCAAAGCAAAAATAAAAATTGCATAAAGTAAGTAGATAGGCCCTTCGCGGAGGGAAGTAGGGATTTGTAGAGGTGCTAGAGCTCAAGGTTTAAATTGAGAGAGAAAAATATTTTGAGTGGCATGCTTTTCCTGTCAACGAAAACGACAAAGTAGCTCACAATACTTTCCATGCTAGATACATTATAGGCGGTTCCCAAACAGAATAGTAAAGTTTTTACTCTCCCTCCACCAATCAATCACACTCCACGGCGAGCCGAATCCACGGGTACCGTCCATTCCAACAACATTCCTGGGGGAGTTTTGTTTCATTATTTTTTTGATTTGAATTTTGAGCATGGGACTGGGCATCCCGAATACCAGCCACTATCTCGTGAATGATAGTGAATCAACACATATCGTGAGAATAACACACCTAGCATGGAAAAATATTGGATACTCCCCACCATTTCATGAGCGGTACGGGCACACAAAAGAGAAAATTTATTTTGAAGATTTAGAGATGGCACATACAAATTTGCTTGGAATGGCATGGAAATACCGCATATAGGTAGGTATGGTGGACTCATAAGGCAAAACTTGGTTTAAGGATTTTGGATGCACAAGTAGTATTTCTACTTAGTACAAATGAAGGCTAGCAAATAGATTGGGAAGCAACCAAACCGAGGAACGAAAAATCTCATAAGTGAGCATTGAGTCATAACTAACACCGAATAATGCACCACAAGTAGGATATAACTTCATTGCATAACTATTGACTTTCGTGCATGCATAGGGAATCACAATCCTTAACACCAATATTCCTATTAATCATAATTAATCACTAACATGACTCACATATTACTATCATCATGTTTCAAAACTATTACAAAGAATCAACTTTAATTTGTCCAATGATCTTCATGAAAGTTTTTATTATATCCTCCTTGGATATCTATCACTTTGGGACTAGTTTCATATATTGCCATTGCTTTTTGGCAAGCTCAAACAAATTTAAGTGAAGCACATGAGCATAAAGATTTCATCCCTCAAAAAGGTATAAGTGAAGCATGAGAGGAAATGACAAGCTACTCTCAAAAGATATAAGTGAAGATCAATGAGTAGTCAAACAATTAAGTAGCTATGTGAGGACTCTCTCTCTCTCTCTCAATAAATATTTTCATATCTGAGTATTCTATTTAAACAGCAAGCAAAATAAAAATAGCACTCCAAGAATAGCACGCATCATGTGAACGAATAAAAATTTAGGCTCAACATGGGCTAACCGATAATTGTTGATGAAGAGAGGTGGGATGCGTAGCATCCCCAAGCTTAGATGCTTGAGACTTCTTGAAATATTTACTTGGGGTGCCTTGGGCATCCCCAAGCTTGAGCTTTTGTATCTCGTTCAATCCTCTCATATCATGGTTTCACCTATTCTCAAAAACATCATCCACACAAAACTCGAAAAGAACTCGTGAGATAGGTTAGTACACATAATAATAAATCAACTCTTTATGTACTGCCAAGACAAGTTGTATAATAATTTCCAAACATTAGGTACTGTATACTATCATATCCACAATTTATATCTACCAATATAGGGTATGGAAACTATAGGATAAGTAGATAACGAAACTATGACAGCAATCTGTCCAAACAGAACAGTCTGTAGCAATTTATGAAAAAAATGTACTTATGTAATTCAAAAAATTATGAAAATTTAGGACAAGCTAAATAATTTATATGAAATCACTGTGTAAAAATTTCAGAAACTTTCCACGTTCCAGTAAAATATGAAAATTCATACACTATAGCATAAGTTTCTGTTTTTACACAGCACATATCAAAACATGTAATGCAAGCATCCTAATGCAATTCTTGGAACTTTTTATTGAAAAAACAAGATTATAAATAACACTTAACAGAAAACAACAAAATAAAATGACGCTCCAAGCAAAACTCATATTATGTGACGAATAAAAATATAGCTCCAAGTAAGATATACCGATAATGTTGAAGACGAAAGAGGGGATGCCTTCCGGGACATCCCCAAGCTTAGGCGCTTGAGTATTCCTTGGATATTACCTTGGGGGTGCCTTGGGCATCCCCAAGCTTAGGTTCTTTTCACTCCTTATTCTCCTCATATCGGTGTCTCACCCAAAACTTGAAAACTTCAATCACACAAAACTTAACGGAACTTCGTGAGATGGGTTAGTATAATAAACAAAGATCATTCACTTAGGTACTGTCAAGACAAGATTCATAATTGTTCTCACATAATACCTACTTTATTCTATCATTCCCATAATTTATATCACTGAATATAAGCTATGGGAATACTAAAACAAGCAAACTATGCATGCAAAATAGAATCTGTCAAAAACAGAACAGTCCGTGAAGAACTGTAGTATAGCCATACTTCCCTGTCTATAAAAATTCTGAAAATTTAGGAAAATCTAGGCAATTTGTATATCAAGACTGTGTAAAAATTTCAGATCAAAAGCACGTTCCAGTGAATTTACAAAATTCCTGGACTGAGAGAAAAAGTTTCTGTTTTTGCACAGAATCAAGTCAACTATCATCCACACTATCCCAAAGGCTTTACTTGGCACTTTATTGAAACAAAAGCTATAAAACATGATTAATACAGTAGCTTAATCATGTGAACACACTAAAACAGAAAGTAAAAGTGTTGGGTTGCCTCCCAACAAGCGCTTTTCTTTAATGCCCTTTTAGCTAGGCATGATGATTTCAATGATGCTCACATAGGAATAATAATAGAAACATGCAAAAGAGCATCATGAATCTCATGACAAGCACATTTAAGTCTAACCCACTTCCTATGCATAGGGATTTTGTGAGCAAACAATTTATGGGAGCAAGAATCAACTAGCATAGGAAGGCAAAACAGGCATAACTTCAAAACTTTCAACACATAGAGAGGAAACTTGATATTATTGAAATATGTAGGAGCATAAGATCCTCTCTCATAATAATTTTCAGTAGCATCATGAACGAATTTCACAATATAACCAGCACATAAAGCATTCTTTTCATGATCTACAAGCATAGAAATTTCACTACTCTCCACACAAGAAAATTTCTTCTCATGACTAATAGTGGGAGTATCATATGAAGCTCGAATACTAAAAATTGTTTCCACATTAAAAGAGTAATGTTCAGTAAAAGGATATTCAAAATTATGTCAATAATTATCACTACTCTTTATAACATAAGTATCATCACAATAATCATCATAAGCAGCAACTTTGTTCTCATCATAGTCAATTGAAACCTCTTCCGAAATAGTGGAATCATTAATAAATAAAGTCGTGACCTCTCCAAATCCACTTTTATCATTATAATGAGATTCAACACCCTCCAAGATAGTGGGATAATTATTATCTAAAGTTGACACTCTTCCAAACCCACTTTCATAAATATTGCAATCATCATAAATAGGGGGTATGCTATCATCATAATAAATTTGCACATCAAAACTTGGGGAACTAAAAACATCATCTTCATTAAACATAGCATCCCCAAGCTTGGTACAAACATTAATTGCAGCAAATAAATTCTCAAACATGTCATTCTCATCAAACAAAGCACCCCCAAACTTGTGGCTTTGCAAAACATAGGCATAATCACTCTCATCATTAATAGTATGAATAGCACCAATCATATAACAATTGTTATCATCACAATTTTCTAAGTTGGTGCCAAAAATCAAGATTATAAGGGGTGTCATTATTTGGGAGAGATACCTTTTTACCTTTACTTTTCCTTCTTTTCTTCTTTTTCACCACATTATGTGTGGGTTTATTTAATTCCTCCAAGCTTCTTTGTGAAGAGATTGGTTGAATATGAAGCTCCTCCTCGTTACCTGATTCATCATAAGAAAAAATAGGAGGATATTGGGAAACCCCTTCCCCTTCATTAGTATTCTCTTCATCTTCTATTTGTTTCCTTGTCTTTAAGTAATTGGCAATATAAGGATTCTCAATGCAATTTACCACGCAATATATATAGATTTCATTTAGATCAAAATCAATCATTTTCATGAGAACCCAAGCTGGAACATCCTTAGTTTTATGTTTCATTTCTTCATACCCCAAAAATAGACTAAGTTCATTATGATGCTCAAGGGTAATGAGGTTGTCACAATTTTTGGACACAATTCGATCATGAAATAATTCACATTGGAAATTAAAATGACCACTTTCATTGCAAAGTTCACAAGGACGGCGAGAAATATTAAGTCTTTCAACACAAACATATAGCCTCTCTTGCAACCATTTAGTTTCTAAATACTTATGCCTCTTACAAAATCTATCTTCCCTTCTAGGCATGTCTTCACAAACTCTGTGCACTCCACAAAAATTGACATGCTTATAAGAAATCTTTTTATCATGACTAGTGCAATCATCATTAGTACTATGGATATTCAAAGAATTCATACTAACAACATTGCAATCATGCTCATCACTCAAAGATTTAGTGCCAAACATTTTAATAACTTCTTCTTCTAATATTTGAGCACAATTTTCCTTTCCATCATTTTCACGAAAGACATTAAAAAGATGAAGCATATGAGGCAACCTCAATCCCATTTTTTTTAATTTTCTTTTATAGACTAAACTAGTGATAAAATAAGAAACTAAAAGATTCAATTGCAAGATCTAAAGATATACCTTCAAGCACTCACCTCCCCGGCAACGGCCCCAGAAAAGAGCTTCGTTGACGGGATGTGAGTGCCGCTTACCTAGCCTCCCCAGCAACGGTGCCAGAAAAGAGCTTGATGTCTACTACGCAATCTTCTTCTTGTAGACTCGTGTTGGGCCTCCAAGCGCAGAGTTTTGTAGGACAGTAGCAAATTTCCCTCAAGTGGATAACCTAAGGTTTATCAATCCGTGGAAGGCGTAGGATGAAGATAGTCTCTCTCAAACAACCCTGCAACCAAATAACAAAGAGTCTCTTGTGTCCCCAACACACCCAATACAATGGCAAATTGTATAGGTGCACTAGTTCGGCGAAGAGATGGTGATACAAGTGCAATATGGATGGTAGATATAGGTTTTTGTAATATGAAAATATAAAAACAGCAAGGTAGCAAGTAACAAAAGTGAGCAAAAACGGTATTGCAATGCTTGGAAACAAGGCCTAGGGTTCATACTTTCACTAGTGCAAGTTCTCTCAACAATACTAACATAGTTGAATCATATATAAATCCCTCATGTGCGACAAAGAGTTCACTCCAAAGTCACAAATAGCGGAGAACAAACGAAGAAATTATTGTAGGGTACGAAACCACCTCACAGTTATCTTTTCCGATCAATCTTATGAGCTATCCCTATAAGTGTCACGAACAGCCCTAGAGTTCGTACTAAAATAACACCTTAAGATACACATCAACCAAAACCCTAATGTCACCTAGATACCCCAATGTCACCTCGAGTACCCGTGGGTTTGATTATACGATATGCATCACATAATTTCATATTCATCTATTCAATCCAACACAAAGAACTTCAAAGAGTGCCCCAAAGTTTCTACCGGAGAGACGGAGAGTCAAGACGAAAACGTGTGCCAACCCCTATGCATAGATTCCCATGGTCACGGAACGCGCAAGTTGATCACCAAAACATACATCAAGTGGATCAATAGAACATCCCATTGTCACCACAGATATCCCATCGCAAGACATACATCAAGTGTTCTCAAATCCTTAAAGATTCAATCCGATAAGTAAACTTCAAAGGGAAAACTCAATTCATCACAACTAGATAGAGAGGGGAAACACTCCATATGATTCATCTATATTAATAAAGCTCGCGGTACATCAAGATCGTGCCATCTCAAGAACACGAGAGAGAGATCAAACACATAGCTACTAGTACATACCCTCAGCCCCGAGGGTGAACTACTCCCTACTCATCATGGAGAACGTCGGGATGATGAAGATGACCACCGGTGATGGTTTCCCCCTCCGGCAGGGTGCCGGAACGGTCTCCCGATTGGTTTTTCGTGGCTCTGGAGGCTTGCGACGGCGGAACTCCCGATCTAGGTTTATTTTCGGAGGTTTCTATATTTATAGGAATTTATGGTGGTGGAAACAAGTCAGGATGGGCCACGAGGTGACGACAAGCCAGGGGGGCGCGCCCTAGGGGGGGGCGCCCCCCCAGGCTTGTGGTGGCCTCGTGGCTCCCCTTGCCGAACTCCAACTCTCCCTGGGCTTCTTCTGGTCCATAAAAATTCACCGTATATTTTTATTCCATTTGGGCTCCGTTTGATATTCCTTTTCTGTAAAACTCAAAAACACGGAAAAAAACAGGAACTGGCACTGGGCTCTAGGTTAATAGGTTAGTCCCAAAAATAATATAAAGTTGTAGTAAAATGATTGTAAAACATTCAAGAATGATAATATGGCAGCATGGAACAAGCTAAAATTATAGATACGTTGGAGACGTATCATGCGCCGTCAGTAGCTCGTCCGCTCGGCTTGCCAATGTCGTCGCGCAGCGCGTCACCTTGGAGGTGCGCAAGGAGCACGCTGGGACCGCCGGTCCAAACCGGGACCCACGCCCCCCGACCGCAGCGGCGCGAGCCTTCTCCAGCGCGACGCTCACCCCGCCGGCCTCAGCGGCGGCCAGGAAGAGCCCGAGACGCGCCATATGGTTGGGCGGCAGCGCCGGCCCGGCGCCACCCGAGCTCGGCGGCACCAACCCGTCTGGCACCTCCACGAAGCGTAGGTTGGGCTCGAGGGCATCCTGGTTCTTCTCCTAGCCGGATGTCACTGACTGGATATCCTGATTATAGAATATTAACATTCAGTTGCATAGGTTGCTGCTGACAGAGAAACTTAGTGCCTTCTGTTGTAAAGTGATGAACACATATTTTGCTGTTCAACAGAGCAATTCCATGTAAACTTTTCTCTGCTCATTTTGTGCAACAATGTGAAAACTTATTGATGTTACTCATGTGGTAGACAAAAGTCCATCTTATCTGAACATTTGCTGTACATTTTTCCCAAGTCTATGTAAATTTCTCCCTGTTCAGATTGTGCAATAGTTAAGTTCATCTAAGTGTTGTACGTCAAACTTAAACGTATGGTTGGCCATGAAGAACTTTCGAGATAGAAGCCATATGTACTCGAAATATAACCATCTATGTGCACTTTCTATCCTCAGTTACGGTCCTCTTATGGTCAACCGTGAAGAACTTTACAGATAGTAGGCCTATGAACTCGAAGGCGAGCCTCTTGTTGACGATCGCACTCGAAATATGGACTTTCGCATACTATGAGCGGTCTTTTTATGGCGTAGGTAGAAGAACCTTAGTGGCACACGCTGGAGTATGGATCTCAACAATGCCTTTTGAAGGTCTTTCATAGCATATGTAGAGCTTCAATGAGACACACCCAAGTCTAGTAATCTCACACTAGAGATAAGATATTACTTGAGTTGCCAACCGCACCCCTAATATGAACTTTCAGATACTATAACCGGTCTTTTATGGCATATGTAGTAGAACTTTCGTGGCACACACCGGATTTTGGATCTTTACAAATTGACTTTCACATACCATGTCCGGTCTTTTATGACCTAGGTAGAAGAACTTTAATGGATCTCAAAAACGCCTTTTGAAGGTCTTTCATGGTATACGTAGAAGAACTTCATCAAGACACACCCAAGTCTCGTAATCTCACAAATAAGCAACCTCGATTTTTATGTCGGGGCCTTCACGCCACGCATAGGATAACTTTAACGATACACGCCCGAGATCGTGTCTCTCTTCTCCTATGTCGATCCTTCTTGGCTAGAGACAAGATATTTTTTCAGTTGACGATCGCACCCGAAATATGGACTTTTGCATACTATGACCGGTCTTTTTATGGCGTAGGTAAAAGAACTTTAGTGGCACACGCCGGAGTATGGATCTCAACAATGCCTTTTGAAGGTCTTTCATAGCATAATCATTCCGGTGGTTTAATCTTTCTAATCAATTAACAATCAAGTCGGTTCCAATTTCTCATAGGTCTTGATAGAATCTGGATAAGAGGCACAGTTCGATCAGTGTGGGTAGAAGCCCTGCAATTAATTACACGTCGATCCATTCTTGTTGGATTTGGGGAGCCAAACTATATCTTGGTAGCAATATATTGTGCAGATTTCTACCCACATAGCAATATATTGTGCAAATTCTCATAGGTCTTAATATCACAGTTGCGGTGAGAATCATGCAGATGTGCTGAACAATATGAGACACATGTCCGTATATTGTGCAGTTGTGGATCAAATTACAGCCAAACTGTTTGATGGCCATATACGATTGGCGTATCAAGTGCTCATAAATATATATATATATAGTTCAAGGCAAGTAATTCTGGACCCATATTGGAGCAATGTGCACTCCACTTTTCATATTTTTAAATTTCTTTGCAAGATGTTTAACAATTCTCAATTATGTAGTGTCTGACTGGGTAAGATACCTGACTGATGTGTGACATTATCAGGATGGAGAAGTGCTTTGGACAAGGCCATGAGAAATTACAAGGATCTTGGGATAATAACCCTACAATTATTGTGATATTGTCATTACTAGACACTACGTAGCATATAACCGTCAATGCACACTTTATATCCTCGGTTGGAGTCCTCTTATTGTCGACTGCGAAGAACTTTAAAGATAGTAGTCGTATTTATTTAAATGCGGGCCTCTTGCACTCGACCATGAAGAACCATTATGTTATACTTACCGGCCACATTTATTTATTTAGAATGTGGTCTAACGGTAAAACATAGGTGGATGGATTTTTTTTCATGAGGAAGTTGTGGCGTTTGATGAGAACACTGATTTCCCGAGCACTAGTCTGATGGATTTTGATGCCTAAAATTCTTTTATGTCTAGAGCTTTCTCTCTTTTCTGCATAAATATTTTTTGGCGCGTTCGGATAGTGAGGACTTTACATAATCTATACCAGAAAAAATTTAGCCTAGTTTTTTCAGATTGTACACGTTTGGATGCTAGTCCGTATGTAATCATTTGCGCATGACTTTGCACGAGGCCTAACTGAGCTTTGGTACAATATTCAAAGAACTTTTTTAACTTGGTGTCCAAACTTTGCCATTCAAATCAGAAGAACTTTTGAGAAACTGCATAGCTCGTACTTGTTAACTGAAAATAATTGGAGAATTTTGTTGACTTCATTTTTAAAGCTTTACCCTCAAAACCTGAATAACTTTTTATGGTGATAATCCATGGTATAACGTTTATGGGTTGAATTTACATAACTTTTTTGATCGTGTATTCAGACCTTTTTTTAAGAACTTGCATCTATACTACTATTAAACAAGCCAACATATTCTTTTCTAAGCGTACCCAAAATCGCGTACACACAACAATCAGGATAAAATATCACCTCACGATCCGATCCATCTAATTAGATCTAACCGTCGATATAAAAATTAATCCTCATCTGTGTACGTGTAGCAATCAGGATAAAAGCGGACGAAACTCTGCCATCCATCGAGCGAGCGGACGACACATTCCGCCGTGCCACCAAAAGTAAACTGATTCGCGTGATTAATGGCCTGCAACCTGCATGCAGCGGCATGGCCCACGTTCAGCTGTATGGTGTTCGCATGCATTGGTTCAGCCTGCGGTGCATCTTCAGGAGACGAGGAGAGGGGAAAGAGAATGAGAGGCCTGGCGGCGGCTGAGAAGGTGCTCGCCGGCGAGCGTCCTCCGGCGGCCGCCTGACGCGCGTGTTTGGATCGCGGCGCGAGGATTTCCCCGCCGCCGTCCCACAGCAGTCAGGGGTTGACGGGGAAGCAGTCGGGCGGCGACGGAGGCGGCTCGGATCTGCATCTGCCAAGGTTTACAAGCCCAAAGATCCAAGCCGGAACCGCCCACGCTAAGGACGACGGGTACCACCCCTTCCTGCCACGCACGGCCACCGCCCAACTGCCTCGCGGCCACCCCCGTCCGCTGGTGGCGATCTCGATCTGTGCCTCCAACCGATGGCGACGAACCATGCCTCTCTCTGTTCATGGTAATTATCACAGGCACCAACAGATCCACATCTTTGTTATGTGATGAACGCAACTTACATGTACAACTCTTTTTTCTCTGATCTCTCTCTCTCATAAGCAGTTCTGTACTTCTCAAGTCCGAATGAAGTTTCCTTGTGGTAGGAAGAGACGATATTGGATCTGAGTTAGTGAAGGAGGAGAAAATGGACATTTGGATTTCTGTTGCTCCTGATGAATATATGTACAAACGAGGGATGGTTTGACAAATGAAATTGTTTCTCCATACCTGGTCTAAATGTTAAGTAAATTACAATGTGTTTTCTTCAGGTTATTACTGTTAACAGTGATGATCTAATATTAGAAGATTTCAAGTGCGCGAAGGATAATAAAATTGGTGGCGTACCCGTAGCAGAAGGTCCTAAAAGGAAACTTGCTGGCAGTGTGAGCATAAGGGATATTCGTTATCGTCTTGAAGTTCATGAAGGCTTACTCTTACTGATTCAGGGGACACCTGCATTAATTATTGGGTATTTTGGTAGTGCTTGAGTATAGGATATGCACCTGCCATTTGTCTATGCATAATTTTTCTGCTCATGCACGGTGCATACTTTTGACTTACATATGATGTGTTCAGCGATGTCATTGGTGACTCATGTGAAATTGCTATTTTGGATTCAGGTGCAATGAGACCGTGGCAGCCATGGAGAATATATGCATGAGTCCGTGAGCAGCTTAGGAATATATGCATGAGTCAACGTTGGTGAAGTTTGACTTTTTAAAATATTTATATGCACTACATTATGGAATGGAGGGAGTATTATTGTTGGCCTTTTCAGTTTGATAGTATAGCTGGATTACCTGCATCTTAGATGATGAATAGCTTGACAAAAACAAACCTTATCATTTCTAAAATGTGCTGTTTTTTTCATACTTAATCATCGTGTTCTTATACCAATTATACACTCCTAGATAGACATGCATAAGTATGCAGGTTGACGAGTATGATGATGATGACAATCAACTGAGCAGTAACAACTTATCTGCTATTTTCTTCCTTACCCATCACACAAAATAGTCATGTTTGTTGGCTTATGTAAACAATCATAATTTGGAGGGGATTTGTTCTTCACAACTGCATGGCAAGTGGTCGAATGCACGCCTCCCCACACCATTGTGGATCGTTTCTTTCTGCTCATGCCTCTCTTGGGTGATATTTTTTGGGGGGTTCTCATAAACTGCAGTGTATGTGTTATGCAGATGAAAAAACCATTCAGGTTCTGCATCCACCCATCGGGTTATCTATTATGCTGCAGGAGGAAATCCTTTCTTATAGACCCTTCAAGCGGGGGTCTTTTAGAGGCAGCTTTCGTGCTTTTCCCTTCCACTGGAACTGCATGCAGAGTTTGAGTTCATGGAGTGCATTTGGCCGTCAGAAAGAAGAAGAATAAATGTTTGGTCGTTGATCTTTCTTATGTTCCTAGGTGCATTGTTTTAGGTTATGCCCTCGTATGCAGAGATGGCAAATCACACCTTTTGCAGCCAGCTTTCAATGGGAAGAAATTGAATTTTGTTTCAAAGCTTGCTGATGAATCAAGAATATATCTTCGAAAGCTGCTTCTTTTTTGCAAGAAAAAAAATGTTGATTTAAGCATCATTGTAATTCAAAACCTACACATTATTTATTTCCGCATTCATTTGAAGATGAGAATATAATGAGTTTAATATCGAGTATTGATCCATTGTTTTTCTGCAGGTAAGCAAAGTTAGTACAAACTTGAGTCACTTATTTTGGGACGGAGGGAGTATTATTTTAGATTTCCTAAAAAAGATTCGAATATCATTTGATCTGTTATTGACTGAGGATCAGCATCTTGTACAGTATGATTTTATGGTTTCTCCTTTTTTAGCTCGGTCCTAAAATGTACAATATGATTTTATGGAGTTCATTATGCCAATGGATTGCTGCATTTTTATGTTAGTTTTTAGACTATTTGAATGTAAGGACTATAACATAATCTCTTTGACAATCTACGGCAAATCATTTTCTGCACAGAAAATTCAGTACATGCTTCTATGAATATTTGCAATACAAGAAGCAAAAATTGTTCTTATATGTTGGCCTGCCAATTGGTATTGGCAGCCTTGCTTGCATGTTTTTAAAATGCTTAATCCAAACGCCACTTCTATAGTAAATAAGCTGAACGTTGATTTAAATAACTAAATGTTGGTTTGCCGAATTTATTTTGTGATTGAATTATGGAACTTCCACTGTGCGGTTTTTACATATGGTCATGTAGTCATTTTGGCTATTATGTAACAATACATTGTCCAGTTTGCAAGACGTTCTGTCTATAGGTTCTTTTGTACTTATCTTGTGTTTAACGGGTTTGGATGTTGTTCCTCTACTATACAACTTCATCTTTTAGTATCAGCCAATACTTCATAGTCAGTACATGGTTCTTCAATACCGTGGTAACAATTGAGGGGAGTATTAGGGGAATATTATGATGCTCTGGGCTTTATGTTATCTTACCATACTATCCAATAAAAATGATTCTCTTCTTCAATACCTGTCTAACCACCTCTGACATGTTATTTGTTGGCTTAGCCTGTACTCTTTTCACATAGAGGTGTCGAGTTGTGATGCAAGGTTTTGCCATGTTGTAGGTGAGTTAGAAATCTACTTCTAATTTCTGGGATGTCCTCCAAGCAACCAAACTTATGCTGGGAGTGCCATTCTTGATGGCCTTCTACTTGAAGAAGCTCGCCATGTACACCACAAGTCGGAGCGGTTGTTCTCCTACTTCATAGAGATGTGATACGCAGCGGCGTTGGTTGAGACGATGACGACGGCAAAATAGAAAGATGATTATGAGAAGTTGAACTTGTAAGAGAATAATCATATTACTAACAATAGATGTAGATCTTGAGTAGATAGAAACATTAACTGAGTACTTGAACATGTTATTCAAGATTCATAGAATAAATAGGGTACTAATGGTTTGAAACACAATACCTTTTCTTTGGTGGAAAAGGAACTTTTTCTATACAACAATTCATTTTAATTATTTCTTGCTGCTGTCAGATTATCCTTTTACATGCAAGTAAATTTTCACATATAATTGTAATATTAGTCTAGACGTGCGTTGCACGTGCACACTTACTAGTGTTTTGAAGTAACACAAATGGTCAACCATTTGATAGAGTCTGTAGGCGATACTCCCTCCGTTCCACAATGTAGTGCGCCCGCGCTTCCCAAAATTTAAGTTTGACCATGAATATGACCAATTAGACCGATTGCGGCGGGGGTAAAAACTATACCACTGAATTCGTATTAATTCATGATCAAAGTTTAAACTCAAAAACCGAGAACGCACTACATTATGGAACGGAGGGAGTACTATATTTCACGAAAAAAACGATAGATAAAAGATACTCCATGGGAGTACTAGCGTGGATGCTTGCTGCAGTGGAGAACATTATTTTTATTTGTTTTTTTACTGAAGGACGTTTTGCATCGAAGCGTGGGACTTTGCCCTGCCACTGAGGAAGAACTTATGGATAACCGCTATTTTCCTCGCATTATATTCTCACATCACCCACCGTCCATGGAAGAGCCGGTTCAAATTTTGAATCTCATCGGTGAAAAAATCTCGCTGTCTCCGCAGAGGCTCCGACCCATGGCAGCGCCTCACCTCTCTGACACAGCTGTCGTGGGCATGTGAGCTGGCTCTTCCAACGGAATCTTGATGGGACCCATCTGGTGTCCAATCTGAGGGGAAATACGCATGCATACGAGCTGTTGAAAATAGGAAGATGCTTCGTATACATGGAATAGAATAGGGAACCTGACCATCCTGTCAGCTTTTTTGATTTGACGTGAAGCTTGATGTGTGGACGAGATACGCGTTGCCCGCGCAACGAGTTAGGATAAATCCGCGTCCCACATTCTTTAGCTCCTAGCTCCAGCTTTCGTTGCTAGTACCGTGTTCCGGATTGAGTAAATTAATGGCGGCGATGGCGGTAGGCGCGGCATCAATGGCGGAAGCAGAGCACGCCGAGAATCTCCGGCTCATCGAGGAGATGACCTCCGACGTGGACTCCGTGCAGAAGCGCGTCTTGGCCGAGATCCTCGCCCAGAACGCCGGCACGGAGTACCTCATGAACTGCGGCGGCCCCGCCGACCGCGCCACCTTTCGGGCCATGGTGCCGGTGGTGTCGTACGACGCTCTGAAGCCGTACATCCAGCGCATCGCCAACGGAGACAGGTCGCCCGTCCTGTCGTCGCGCCCCGTCTCCGACTTCCTCACCAGCTCCGGCACCTCCGGCGGCGAGCGCAAGCTGATTCCCAACCTCGAAGACGAGGGCAGCAGACGCGGACTCCTCCTCAGCCTCCGCGCGGCAGTCATAAATTCGTAAGCTCACTAACCCATTTCCATGTTGCATGGCCGCGCTCAATGTCTCGTACGTACGTGTAGGCACTTTCCTGGGATTGACGAGGGGAAGGGACTCTACTTTCTCTTCGTCAAGTCAGAGACCAAGACACCCGGCGGGCTGCCGGCGTGGCCCGTCCTGACCAGCGTCCTGACCAGCATCTACAAGAGCGAGGAGCGTTCCAAGAACCCCTTGCAGAACAAGTACACGAGCCCGAGGGCGGCCGTGCTCTGCGAGGACACGTTCCAGAGCATGTACGCGCACATGATGTGCGGCCTGTGCCAGCGCCACGACGTGCTCCGCATCGGCGCCGTGTTCGCCTCCAGCCTCCTGCGCGCCATCCGTTTCCTCCAGCTCAACTGGGAGCAGCTAGCGGAGGACATCGAGGCCGGCGCGCTCACCCCGCGTGTCAGCGACGCGTCGGTGCGCGAGGCGGTCGCCGGCACCCTCCGCCGTCCGGATCCCGAGCTCGCCCAGTTCGTCCGGGACGAGTGCCGCAAGGGAGATTGGGCCGGCATCGTCACGCGCATCTGGCCGAACACGAGGTACCTCGACGCCATCGTCACCGGCGCGATGGCGCAGTACATCCCGGCCCTGAAACACTACGGCGGCGGCCTGCCCATGGTGTCCGCCACGTACGCGTCCTCGGAGTGCTTCTTCGGCATCAACCTCCGCCCGCTCTGCGACCCGTCCGAGGTGCTCTACACCATCATGCCCCACATGGCCTACTTCGAGTTCCTCCCCGTGGACGAGCCCGAGGCCGCGAGCCAGCCGGTGGACCTCGCCCGCGTGGAGGCCGGGCGGGAGTACGAGCTGGTGATCACCACCTACGCCGGGCTGAATCGGTACCGCGTCGGCGACGTGCTCCGCGTGGCGGGTTTCCACAACGCCGCGCCGCAGTTCCGGTTCGTGCGCCGCAAGAACGTGCTGCTCTCCGTGGAGTCTGACAAGACCGACGAGGTGGAGCTGCAGCGCGCCGTCGAGCGAGCGGCGGAGCTGCTCCGCCCGAACGGCGCCTCCGTGGCGGAGTACACCAGCCACGCGTGCACCAAGCACATCCCGGGGCACTACGTCGTCTATTGGGAGTTGCTGACCACCGGCGGCGACGCGGAGGCGGAGGTGCCCAAGGAGACCCTTGATGGCTGCTGCCTGGAGATGGAGGAGGCCCTGAGCGCAGTGTACAGGCAGGGCCGGGTGGCAGATGGGTCCATCGGGCCGCTCGAGATCCGAGTCGTCCGGCCGGGCACCTTCGAGGAGCTCATGGACTACGCCATCTCCAGCGGCGCGTCCATCGGCCAGTACAAGGCGCCCCGCTGCGTCACGCTCCCGCCCATCATCAGCCTGCTCGATTCGCGCGTCGTGTCCAACCACTTCAGCCCTACCCTGCCGCACTGGACCTCAACCCGACGCTACAACTAGAAGGAGACTCAATCTGGAACCATTTTTTCCGATAAAAGGGCCACACATCCCTCGTGATGCACCACCGAAGCATCGAAGCAACTAGAGAAACAACATACATCCTCTAGCATCTTACCACACCTACATGATGGCGCCCCCATAAGCCAAAAGAGAGAAAGCCCACATGAACGATACACTTTTTTAGAAGAACTGTCACAGCTACCAGCAACACTAAGAAGGAATCCAACCCAACTATAAACAAAGGATTCCATCAGCCAAAATGACTAAAACAGTTCAGAGAGACTAAAAAGAAAAATGTTTGCATCATTCAATTCTTCTCACAGCCGGCCCCAACCATGAGTCCTGTTGTACACATCATGCGCCACTTTAGCCAATCGCTTAGTCACCTTCTTAAGCATGTTTAACAACCCAACATGTTTAGGCATGTTAAAAAAAAAACACTCCTTTCAATATATTATAAAATAGGTGATTGGGGATGAAAACAATACGAGATTTTGGGAGGACTGTTTTTTTTTTGCGGGGAGGGCGGACTGATGGGTTGGGGATAAAAATGTCCTATTTTAGACTCTACACTTTGAGCTTTGATCATAATATCACAGTGGCTGAAGGTATAGATAAAGAACGGGATGGTTTTACTTTTAGAAGAACCTTGCTAGGGAAACTCTTGAGCTATGGAACAGTCTCAAAACTAGAAGGGTTGGATGCGCTTTGTTGCGTCATTGGTGTTGTTGGGTTTGTTAAAAAATTACTCACTCTCTTTCATATTATAAGGAGTGTTACTTTTTAAAAAAATCAAACCTTTTAAGTTTGAGCAATTTTGCAGAGAAATATATCAAAATTCATAATATCAAATCGGTATGATTAGATTCAACATGAAATGAATTTCTATACCTTTTTGTTTAATATTGTGGATGTTAATATTTTTTGCTTTGAACTTCGCAAAGTTAAAGAAATTTGACTTTTCAACAAACCAATACCCCTTATATTTTGGAACCGATGGAATATTTAGTTTGGCGGGAGGGGAAGATGGGGGAGTGTGTTTTGTTTGATGGGCCTTTCATGTCGGGTTCTGTGTTATCCGCTAACCAACGTATATTTATGTGGAGAAATTGCGGTATCATTGGCTTGTGACGCCCCCATTCTCCTCCGTACGCTAATCAATCACGCAATGCGTACGACCAAGATTAGGGACTCACTGATTAGTACCACAACACGACAATGGACACAAATATAAAGTCATACAGCTTAATATTACAAGCCAGGGGCCTCGAGGGCTCGAATATAAAGCTCCGACAAGCACAAGTCAGCGAAAGCAAAAATATCTGAGTACAGACATAAGTTAGACAAGTTTTGCCTTAAGAAGGCTAGCACCAACATAAGATAGCGGATCGAAAGAGGCGAGGCCACCTGCCTGGGAACCTCCTAACTACTCCTGAGCGTCGGCGGTCTCCACGTAGTAGTAAGCTCCATCGGCGGTGTAGTAGCCGTCTCCAGCGAACTCCAACTCCGGGGCTCCATCGACTGAACGCAGCAACGAATCGAAGGGGAAAAAGGGAGCAAAGCAGCTGTGAGTACTCATCCAAAGTACTCGCAAGACTTGCATCGAAACTAAGCTAGATATGCATCATTCTCAATGAAGGGGGTATTATCTAGACTGACTGCAGGAAGCAAGAATAGGGAGAAGACCTAGTCCTATCGAAGACTAGCATCTTCAGCATCTTGCAGCATGAGAAGAGAGTAGACCTGCATCTCATATACATAGTCATATTGTTGTAGCAATTTTAATTAAGTAACACGTCCAGAGATCCTTCCTCGACTTCCCTGCGAGGAAGCAATCCCGGAGCCACAATTCATTTTTTTAATTGAATTATGATTAAAGTTGTTATAAGGTCATGGCACCTTTCCAAGTCGTCCTGTTACCGTGGACACGGCTATTCGAATAGATATTTCATCCCTGCAGGGGTGCACCACATATTCCCCAACGCGCCCGAGTCACCTCCGGCCGGACACACTTTCCTGGGTCATGCCTGGCCTCGGGATATCAGCACGTCGTCGCCCCACCTAGACTCATCGCAGAGGCCAGCCTGCCGGTCTAAATCCTATGCGCTCAGGGTTCATGGGCCCAATCACCCTTTGCACACCTGCACGGTGCGTACGCGGCCGGAAACAGACCTAGTACACTCCAGTCCAAGAGCTGTACGTTCCAGCCCAATCCGTCGCGCGCCGCTCCATTGCTGACGTCCGAAGAGCTTCGGCTGATACAACGACGCTGAGTGCCCATAACTACCCCACGCGAAGGTTAGTGCGTATTAAGGCCAATGACCTAACTCAACTCCAGTACCCAACCCATTAGCAATTTAAGGTGCGGGGCAAGCTCGAACATATTGCAGCCCGTCGCCCCGCCAAGAACACTCGAGTGCCTTCCGGCGCACCCCACCAAGTCTCCGGATGCCTTGCGGCGCATCCCACCAATATCTCTCGCGGGCACCCTTGGGGCCGACCCGTCTTTAATCATGTTTCAATCACCCGGTCATAGTAACTGTGTGGCTATACTCCAAGTGGGGATCCGAGGAATCACCCTCGATGGATCCCACTCGAGGTATGGGTAAGACAAGAGTCGCTACCGGTATGTGGCAAGGAGGAATCACCCTCGATACCCATTACCGATAGCTACGCTACAGAATTAACATCGGGAGTGCTAAGTGAGGTATCACCCTCGGCACTCGATGGTAGCTCTGCAGTGCCCTACTTAAGGGGTGTGTAGTGATGTGTCGGTAACGGCTTGTCAGTCATGATGACTGAGTCTTCTGTCTTCAAGTCCTCGGTGTCGACGATGAAAGCAGGGGCAACGGGGACTAAGGGGGTCTCAGGGGTTCACTGATCCACCTAATCTAGACAGTTGATATAACAACAAGTGCAGTAGCAGTTCATCAAAATCAGGCTATGCATCAGAATAGGAGCTAACTAATACAGTAGCAAAATTCTAATGCAAGAATAAGAGGGAGAGAGATGGGCGATATCGGAATGCTCAAGGGGGTTTTGCTTGCCTTGCTGCTCTGCGGAAAAAAGGCTGAACGTCAAGGGCGTAGTCGATCAGGGCAGCTCCGTCAGCCTCGGGGTCTACCGGAAAGAAGAGGGGGAAGAAACAATAAATACAAAGCACACAGATGCAACATGATGCATGGCATGAAAATACGCATGTCTAGCGGTGTTTACGGCCTATCAGGGTGCGATAGCCAATTTAGAAATTTATTTGAAATTATTCCAACAGAGTCATGCACTATTCACCTAACCGAAACAGGCAAAAAGTTGCATGTTCAGTCAGTTAGGGGCATGTGACAGATGAATGGATGGCACCATTGCATTCTTTGAATTTTTCTGATCAAGTTTCATATATAAATTATTTTCATCTGACTTACAGATTAATTTCTATGATTTTTCAAAGTTTTATTAATTTTCTGGATGTATTTTTATTAAATAAATCAACATTATCCAAAACAGTGAATGCTGATGTCAGCAAGACATCAGCATTGCATCAGCAGGGCAGTGGGCCCCACCTGTCATAGAGACAGAGACATTTCTGTTTATTAGATTTATCTAAGCAGGGTTAATTAGTGGATGGGCCCCACATGTCAGTGACCCATTAGACTAATCTAATTATCCAATTAGTTTTAAACCTAACTAGTTAATTAATTTAGTGGGGGACCCACCTATCATAGGCACAGAGGACAGGGGGCCCCACTGTCAGTGGGCTGGGTCAGCCCAGCCAGCACGTTGACTGGTCAACCCAGTCAACGGGGCCAGGGGGACCCACTGGCAGTGTCCCTGGGGCTGGGCCCCAGTCGGCCACGTCGGCGGTGGGCGCCGGTTAGCCGCCGGCGACCATTCCGCGCGGCGGCGCGCACGGGACCGGCTCGGAAATCGCCGTCTGGGGACCATTTCGAGCGCGGTTTCGCTCTACGGGTTCCAGGCGACGAACCGCAGCGAATGGTGGCCGCAGCCGGGCCGGAGATGGCCGGAGCTGAGCGGCAGCTCCACATCGGCGGCGGCAGTGGTCGGGCGATATCGAGCTCGCGCCTACGGCGAGCAAACGAGGGGGCTTTCGTCGGGGATGGGCTCTACGCATCCACCGCAACCGAACGGGCCCGGTTGCGGGACCAAACGACCGCCGGACGGCCGTCGGCGTCGAGCAACTGCGGCGACGGTTTCGAGCCCGAGCTAAACGACGGCTACGGCGACCATAAGCGGGCACAGGAGGCCAGAGGGCACGGCGAGGTGCTCACCAGCGGTGACGGGAAGGCCCGGGGAAGTCGGAGTTCACGAGGAGCGGCGAATCGACGGCGGCGAGCTCACTGTCCCGAGGTAGAAGACGACGGAGAGCGACGGCGCGGGAGCTCCAGGAGCTCGAGGTCGTAGTCGAGGAGGTCGAGGAGGGTGCGGCGGTGCTCGAGGACGTCTCAGCGGGGCATTTGAGGGCGTGTGGCCGCGGCTACACTGGAGCCATGGCGGCGGCGGCGGTCGGACGCGGCGGATCTGGAGGGGGCGAGCGAGGGAGAGCGAAGGGGGGGAATGGCCAGGGAGGCCAAGGGGGAGGCTCGGGGGCGAGCCTTATCCCCTCGCCCCAACTGCCCCCGCCGCGGTGGCGCGCTGTGGCCGGCCGGCGATGGCTCGGCCATGGAGACGACGACACGAGAGGGGGAGCAGGTGAGCTGGGCTGGGCCTGACCGGTTCGGCCCAGTTAGCCAGGGCCTTTTCCCCCCTTTCCTTTTCTTTTCTTTTCTTTTATTCATTTTTAGCTTCTGTTTTAATTTCTTTTGGCATTATTCCTTTTAAACAAAAATGTGAGACATGGCCCAAATATTTAGTTGCAATATTTCAAAGGTACACAGTAGGTTTGAGGATTTTTAGTAACTGTTTATAGTTTTAATTTGAATTTAAATGTATTCAAAAGCACTTTTAGCTCCTGTTTAATTTGGTGGGGTCCACACCAGTATTTTAGTGATGTTGTTTTCCTTAATATTATTTGTTTTAGAATATTCCACAATTTTGGAACATTTTATCTTTGATGTTTGAAAGTTTAATTTCATCACATAAAACCACAAGGCATTTGCATGGGAATTTGAATTGGGTTTTGATTCCAACTTGCCCAAACTCCAGTTAGCAAAATAGCTAGGCACTGTTCATGATCATTACTGTAGCTTAATTACAATGATCACTGTAGCATAAGCCCAGGGTGTCACAATTCTCCCCTACTAACAAGAATTCTCGTCCCGAGAATTAAGAAATAGAAGGAAAGAGCCCGGGGTATTCTGCTCGAAGATGATCTTCGCGCTCCCAAGTGGCTTCATCTGCAGAATGATTTGCCCACTACACTTTGAGGAACTTGGTAACCTTCTGACGAGTCCGACGTTCAGTTTCATCAAGAATGCGGACTGGTTGTTCCTGGTAAGAAAGGTCTTGTTGCAGCTCCAACATATCATGATCCACTGCTCGGATAGGATCCTTGAAGCAGCGACGAAGCTGTGACACGTGGAACACGTCGTGAACCTGAGAAAGGTTTGACGGTAGTTCCAACTGATATGCCACTTTACCACGCCTTTCGAGAACAGTGAAAGGACCAATATAACGGGGAGCCAGCTTGCCCTTGATTCCAAAACGGTGTGTACCTCTCATAGGCGTGACTCGGAGGTAAGCCTTATCGCCAGGTTGATAGACCATATCTTTGTGATGACGGTCATACTGACTCTTCTGACGAGACTGAGCAGCCTTAAGATTTGCTTGAATGATGCGGACTCGTTCTTCTGCATGTTGGATAATATCCGAACCGATAAGTGTACGTTCCCCAGTTTCTGACCAATTCAGAGGGGTCCGACACTTACGTCCATACAACACTTCAAAAGGGGCCATCTTCAGACTAGCTTGATAGCTATTGTTGTAGGAGAACTCAGCAAACGGAAGAGATTCTTCCCACTTCTTGCCGAAAGAAATGACACAAGCTCGAAGCATGTCTTCGAGAATCTGGTTGACTCTTTCGACTTGTCCCTGGGATTGAGGGTGAAAAGCGGTGCTGAAATTCAAACGAGTTCCCATGGCTTCCTGGAAACTTGTCCAGAATCTTGAAGTGAACAAACTGTCACGGTCCGAACTGATAACCAGTGGAATACCGTGGAGTGAAACAACTCTGGACATGTACAGATCTGCCAGCTGACTAGCAGTAATGGTTTCCTTGACAACCAGAAAATGTGCAACTTTGGACAACCGGTCAATGACGACAAGAATAGCATCATTACCTTTCTGTGACCTGGGAAACCCAGTAATGAAGTCCATCTCAACATGATCCCATTTCCATTCAGGAATAGAAATAGGTTGTAAAGTTCCAGCAGGCTTTTGATGTTCTGCTTTGATCCTACGGCAAATGTCACACTCTGAAACATATCGTGCAATATCTTGCTTCATATTAGGCCACCAGAACCTTTGACGGATGTCCTGGTACATCTTGGTACTACCCGGATGAATAGACAGTGGAGTATCGTGAGCTTTTTCCAGTATTTTAGCAGTCATATCCAGGTTTTTCTTCTTTGTGGGGACGAATAATCGACCCTTGAAGTACACGGCTTCATCATCCGCCACAGTGAAGCATGAGGGTTTACCCTCCGCCAGATGGCGTTTAATCTTTTCGACCTCACTGCAATAGTGCTGCATAGTTTTGATACTGCCCTCGAGATCTGGCACATCAACCAAGTTGCACATAGAACCCTGGTTAACAACACGGAGGTGCATTTTATGGGCCTCCGGTGGTGGGGGAACAAGATAACCCTGAGGAACAATATGGAGGTTCAGCTTGCGCATCTCTTCTTGAAGACGAGGATGAACCTTATGAACCTCGAGGTAGTTGCAGTATGATTTGCGGCTCAAAGCATCAGCCATTACATTAGCCTTGCCTGGGGTATAAGAAATACCCACATTGTAATCTGCTATCCGTTCCATCCATCTTTGTTGACGGAGGTTCAGATCTGGCTGAGTAAACAGATACTTCAGACTTTGATGGTCGGTGTAGATCTCGCAACGGTTTCCAACAAGGTATTGGCGCCACTCTTTCAGTGCATGGATTACCGCGGCAAGTTCAAGGTCATGAACTGGGTAGTTCTCTTCATGAGGACGCAATTGACGGAATGCATAAGCAACCACTCGGCGTTCTTGCATTAGAACACAACCCATTCCCTGACGTGAAGCATCACAATAAATGACAAAGTCCTTACGAGTATCCGGAGGAGCTAGCACTGGAGCAGACGTCAGTTTGTCCTTAAGTGCTTGAAAGCTCTCCTGACATTTTTCTGTCCACTCATATTTAATACCTTTGTGAAGCAAATTGGTTAAGGGTTTTGCAATCTTAGAGAAGTTCTCGACGAATCGACGGCAATAGCTGGCGAGACCGAGAAAACTTCTGACTTGCTTGACATTCTTTGGGGGAGTCCAGTCAAGAATAGCCTGAACTCGTTCAGGGTTGACCGCAATACCATCCTTGGAGATCACATGACCAAGGTAGGTTACTTCGTCCATCCAGAACTCACACTTTGAGTACTTTGCATAAAGTTGATGCTCTCGAAGCCTCTCCAATATAAGACGAAGATGTTCTGCATGCTCTTCTTTATTCTTGGAGAATACCAGAATATCATCCAGATAAACCACGACAAATTTATCGAGGTAATCCATGAAGATATAATTCATCAACCGAGAGAAAGTTGCTGGAGCATTGGTTAAGCCGAAGGACATGACGGTGTACTCGTATGATCCATAACGGGTAACAAATGCAGTCTTAGGAATATCCTCTTCACGAACCCGGATCTGATGGTAACCCAACCTCAAGTCGAGTTTTGAAAATACTGCTGAACCAGCAAGTTGATCATACAGATCGTTGATCCGAGGAAGCGGATATTTGTTCTGAATTGTTGCTTGGTTGATGGGTCGGTAATCTTGGACCAAACGATTCGTACCATCCTTCTTCTTAACAAAGAGAGAAGGTGCTCCCCATGCAGAGGAACTTGGACGAATAAAACCCAGACGAAGCGAATTATCAATTTCTTTCTTAAGCTCAAGCAGTTCATGAGGTGGCATCTTATACGGACGCTTGGCAATAGGAGTGGTACCAGGTACCAAGTCGATAACGAACTCGACAGCTCTAGCAGGGGGAATCCCTGGAAGTTCTTTCGGAAAAACATCTTGGAAATCCCGGACAACTGGTATGTTTTCAATCCCCTCAAGTGGTGATTCATTTAATGCATTCAAGGCATACAGTCGAGCTTCAGCATTTCGAACAAGATGAGCATGGTAGCTGACTATCTCATTCGAAGGATGCAGAAGGTGGACGGTTTTGGTGGCGCATACGACAGAAGCAGTATGTGCTTTCAACCAATCCATTCCGAGAATGAGATCGATATTGGAAGACTTCAGTATTATGGGGGAGGCATGGAACTCCAACCCTTCAATTTCAATGATGACATCGGGACTATTAATGGAAGTCTGACATTGGCCTGCGGGGGTGTTTATCACTATTAGCGGGGCATTTGAGGGCGTGTGGCCGCGGCTACGCCGGAGCCATGGCGGCGGCGGCGGTCGGACGCGGCGGATCTGGAGGGGGCGAGCGAGGGAGAGCGAAGGGGGGGAATGGCCAGGGAGGCCAAGGGGGAGGCTCGGGGGCGAGCCTTATCCCCTCGCCCCAACTGCTCCCGCCGCGGTGGCGCGCTGTGGCCGGCCGGCGATGGCTCGGCCATGGAGACGACGACACGAGAGGGGGAGCAGGTGAGCTGGGCTGGGCCTGACCGGTTCGGCCCAGTTAGCTTCTGTTTTAATTTCTTTTGGCATTATTCCTTTTAAACAAAAATGTGAGACATGGCCCAAATATTTAGTTGCAATATTTCAAAGGTACACAGTAGGTTTGAGGATTTTTAGTAACTATTTATAGTTTTAATTTGAATTTAAATGTATTCAAAAGCACTTTTAGCTCCTGTTTAATTTGGTGGGGTCCACACCAGTATTTTAGTGATGTTGTTTTCCTTAATATTATTTGTTTTAGAATATTCCACAATTTTGGAACATTTTATCTTTGATGTTTGAAAGTTTAATTTCATCACATAAAACCACAAGGCATTTGCATGGGAATTTGAATTGGGTTTTGATTCCAACTTGCCCAAACTCCAGTTAGCAAAATAGCTAGGCACTGTTTAATTTTATCTTTGATGTTTGAAAGTTTAATTTCATCACATAAAACCACAAGGCATTTGCATGGGAATTTGAATTGGGTTTTGATTCCAACTTGCCCAAACTCCAGTTAGCAAAATAGCTAGGCACTGTTCATGATCATTACTGTAGCTTAAGTACAATGATCACTGTAGCATAAGCCCAGGGTGTCACATGGCTGCATGTACTATGTTGCTGCCATAGTATCACAAGGTGGAGCTTATTTTTTTTCTAGGTGGTGGGAGGGTGTGCAGGATTGATATGTTTTTATAGAGCGGTTGCTGCTGATTGATTTGAAAATTTGTTGGCCCAGTCAAAATCGTAAACCAAATCCAAAATTAAATACCTCAATTGAATGAAATAGTTCAAAATTAGGGAACACAAGGAATTAAAAGAATTGAATGGGATATCTCCTTTACAAATTAACCCGGTCAAAATCGGATGGCCACATTCTAATCGAAGACCTCAATTAATTGTGAGACCTTAAAAATTAGGAAGCGTAATGTATAATATAAAATAATTGAATGAGAGAGTTTTGAGAAATTGTTGATCGAGTCAAGATCGGATGACCCAATTTCAATTGCAGACTTTAGTTGGTGCGGGATCTTTAAAACCAGGGAGTATAGTGTTATATAGCATGAGTTGTGAGCAAGTTGATATATCGAGGGAAAGATAAAATTGAATCGATGCTCATTGTTGGCAAAAAATTACTACCAGATCTTTGTTCTGGAAAGTGGTTGACTTTGCCTCTGTTTTCCTCAGATATTTTAGTGGAAAACCAATAGTACCATCAAAAGTTAAAGTCTTCCTTTGGTTGATGGTGAAGAAAGTTTCCTTACTATGGATAGTTTGTCAAAAGGGGATTGGACTAGTTTCATAATATTATTTGTCTTTTGGGATCATGATGAGAATATTGAGCATTGTTCCTGCAATACTATGTTGCTAGGTTAATTTGGAGATTAATTAAGTATGTTTTGATCTTAGATCTATGCCTGCCAATCTTGCCGAATGTTTTGGGAGTTGGACTAATGGCTTCTCTAAAGATAGTAAGAAAATGTTAATTGTTGGCATTTCTGCTATGTTTTGGACTATCCGGAGATGTAGAAACTATATTGAGCTGGACATTGTGGGAATTACTTCCCACGGTATATAGTCACAAGCACAAGGATCATACTCTCCAGTTAACCAAATTTTCATGGTCTTTAACATGTATATAGTCACAAAAACACTAGTCCTTTAACTGTTTTGTCATTAATCATCCAAAACTTCAAAGGGCACTAGATGCACTTACAACCTTTAAGGTTATATATGTTTTGGGGGATTAATGGCAAGAAAATTAATATGCTTAATGATTTACAAAGTTTTATTACTAAAACTTAGTCCATTTAGTTAAGTGCAAACATCACTGGTAGCCTCCATTTTATCTCCAAAAGTGGTTGTCTCTTTAAACTTCTAGGTTGCAATTTCTATATTTTACGGATCCAAGGTCCATGTTGAGCTTAAGAACAACCGTTCTATCAAGAAAGGCACATGTAAAATATTTAGTGATGAACTTATTTGAAAGATTTACTGAATCCTAAAGGTTTCCGCTCAAACAATCTTTTTTTCCGTGTTCCTAGTACTTTCGAACATTTCTTATCCTGTACCACCAGGCTTGCTTTTGAATGTTCAAGACTATCTATGTTAACTCCGATACTTTCAAGCACAACATTTCTGGCACCTCCGAGCATCTCTTGGTTTCTTTCAGCCCATCGTTTGAGTATAGGTATGGTAGTTCCTAGTCATTTAATCCGTTACCTTCAACTAGAGACATTGTCGTTTCTGCACGATAACATTCCTACACTTGATATGTGACCACGTACTTCTGAGCAAGTTACTTCGTCAATTCCATTCTATTGTCCGATACCTCAATTTTTTTTGCATCGGATACATCTGGGTATTTCAATTTGCAAGCGTGTTTTTTGGACAATTCAACACTTTCGGGAAAAACTAGTTTCATGCTGACCGATCGTTCAATTTTTAAACAAGTCCGGTATTTTCGGGTTTCCCCCCTGCCTGACACTTCCGAGCTTAAGTGGATTGTATTGTTAGACCGGGTAGATATATGTTGTTTTTTATAATAGAAACATATACCTGTTAAGTTGGGTGGACATTCTTATCGTGTTAGAAGGCATAATTCCACCTTTTATTGGTCCTATTGCATAGCGCTTCATCTCTCTTTGCTCAATTTTTTGTTTCTTTGTGAGAAATCTGATGGATTACTCAGAGTTGATTGCGGATATCTAGAGAAGTTCACCCAAATGCCTTTGTTTTGCTTGTTACTCTAAGAGGTGTATGCCTCTTAAACGAAGTTGGTGGTATGATATCATGGTGACATATGTGTGCAAAAGTCTTCGTGATATTTCTGCGGTCAACCTTATGAGGCCTTTGTGTTCAAGTATTCACCAATGAGAGGTAAATTGGACCAATAATCCAAACATTGGGAAAGCATCATTTTTTTGAAAAGGTGGATTACCTCCGGCCTTCGTATAAAGTGATGCACATAACCATTTTATTAAATTATTCAACATAAACCGACCAAAAATAAATAAAGGATCAACCCAAAGCGACCTGCCTAACAACCATTGTCGCTACACCTACAAGCTCGAGATGTGCCCTGACCGCGCATTAACACACATCTTTAATCCGGTGGCCTCGCCAAGCCGCCCAATGACGAGCCAAGAGCACCAACCAGTTTAGCAGACCCTCTACCTGCACCGCATGCGCACGTTGTAGAATCAGCCGCCGCCATCTTTCTGATGTCCCGCCTTTAGGAGCGATGAAGGCATTCACCTTGCAAGGCCATTCTGCCATCAAGGCTACGCAGAACCACCGCCATGTGCTCGTCCACCCAGACTCATCCGACGCCGAGACTCAGTTACACCATGCGGGCAAGGCCCGTCGTCGTCGACGTTGTAGTTACCACGCCGCTCCACCTGCGAACCTCCACACCACCATCGTTGCGCGATCCCTTGCGGGGTCCACCACCCACATCCACCCTCTCCAGAGAATCCAATCCTCCCAATACGGAGCCTCCATGGAGGGTACGACGTGCATGGTGTCACCGCCGCCCAATCCAAGGTGGATTTTGGACTTTCGTCCAGGAGAGGAGTCAGGGGGTGGATAGGAGGGACCTCAGTCGCGCCTTCAAGGAGGAGAAAGCCGTCGTCGCTGCTGGGCCAAGCCAATCGACCAAAGTTTCCCCCGGTCCCAATCCTACACCACCAACCTCCGTTTGCTCTGGATCCGACACGAGCCACAACCGGAACCTTCAGTGAAGAGAGTGCCATGAGGATGAACAACCCTCCATGGTGGTCGGATCTGACCGTGGTCCGGTCAGACCCACTGTCCGCACGACCGCCTGGCAAGGCGCCCAGAACGAGACGCGGAGGAGCGCTCCACCACCAAGCCAACTATCGTTCGACGGGAAGCAAGCCCGCTAAAGCAACCGACGATGGGATCCACCGCCACGCCCATGATCTTGTTGTCCGCATCCAGATCCACACGGGAAGCAAGAGTTCCGCGCCGCCGACCACAGCCCGGAGCTTTGACCGGACGGCACCTACCAGCGGCAGGGAGGAAGAAAGGAGGCGAAGGGGCCTAGAGCAACGGTGACGGCGAGCCATCCGAGTCGCCCGATGGGACGACCTGTTCCAGAAAATTGATTATGCTTCTCGTGCCGTGCTTGCAATTCCTTTTTCCCATCTCTTCACTTGCTTGCAAGTTTCCATTCCGCAATCTCTACTTGCTTAGATTTACACACTCAGGTTATATTTGGCAATTAGAAATAAAAATAGTAAGGTTAAAACTTACAGCAGAAACGTCTTATTTATAGCCGTCCGTTCACCCGGCGTCATTTTAGTCCAAAACTATTCACGAGCCTGAAGATCCATGGCCTCCCCACCTTCCAGCATCAAGATCGGTCGCCATAGGCTAGGTAGACCGATGGAATTAGCCGGTGAGGACGAGGGCCGTGTCCGTGTGACAGGCCAGGGTTCTCCTTTTTCGAGAGCATGTGTTGACACAAGTTTTCGCCCATGTCGCCCGACACCGACAAGTGCGCATATTTTGGGGAACACTTGTACGAGCACCGCTAACAGACAACTGGTTCATGCGTTGGGCTTCTCAATTACTTTTTTTTTTTAAGCTTTCGAGTTTCGACCATGTCGCCGGAGACCGATAGCTCTGGCTGCACAGGGTGACGCCCCAGTTAAATTAGCGCTTTCCCGCCGTAGAAAAAAGTTTCCTTCAATTAACCAGCACTGACGCCGCTGGCAAAACAAAAACACCTTCAAACATAAGGATGGGCTAACTCAATAACCTAACATTCGGTCGCTGTCTCGGTGTCGATTGACGTCGACAACGGCAGCTTCCGGGCAGCTTCGCGGCCTCGTCCGCTGCGTTGCGGCTAAGCTAGGGATCGCGGCCCCCGCGTTGTGTTACCCGACACGTCGCCGATCTGACCCGGCTCTCGCTTTGCTTCCCTTTCTTCTCTCCCTTGCCTTAATCATCCATCCAGGTCGGCCACTCAAACCACTCATCATCATTGTACTACTACTCCCACCAGTGGTTGATCGTTTCAAAACACTAGGGTCTAACGAGGAAAGCAATGGCGGCCAATCAGCTGCCCACGCGTGGGGGTGCACGTGGCAGATGGTATGTGGCCAGGCACCACGTTTCCGTTCTCATGCAATTAATATCATGTCACTAATATGGTTGTTAATTAGTACGAATCAACTTGTGATTTGATGGTTATAAGAGGACAGTGGTATTTCGGTCCATCACACTAATAGGGTGTGCGTGTGTGCCTTTATGGACGAGGGTATGCGCGTTTATATGAACGTCCGTAATTAAAGAAAAATATGGTTGTTAATTGCCGCGTCTGAGTCACTGGGTGAGCAGGTCGCCCGGATCTCTCACCATGTCGCTCGCCGGGTCTCCATCCATCTTTGACTGATTAACTTAATCGGCCGAACTATGGAGTATAGTAAACAAACGCGCGCGTCGACGTCGTGTCCGGCCGAGCTCTAGCAGCTAGCGCCAGGACACGCACCCGCTCCGCCTACATATACGAGGAGCCCGTCAATGGAGGAACAAGAAAGAGCTCGCCATCAAAGCAGCAAGAAGAAGACCTAGGAGTTCACAGTCTCGCCGCAGAGCAACTTGGCATCAGCCGCAGCGGAAAGGAGCATACATGTCGTGCGCGGTGGCACCGGGCTCGCCGGTCTTCTCGCCGTCCCGGCTCGGCCTGCTCACGCCCTTGGAGCAGCTCCACCACCACCACAACGGCGCCTCCTTCCTCCCGTCCTCGCCGCTCCGCCCCTTCGCCCTCCTCCGCGCGCGCATCGTCCACCACGAGCCCTCCCCGTGCGCCGCCCAGCAGCCGCCCGCTGCCAAGGCCGCGGACCCTTCTTCTGTTGCCGCGGTTCCTGCTAAGGTCCCGATCAAGCGCCGCCGCCCGGCGCCTCTCCTCGTGCCGGCCGCGGTCACCGTCGCGCCGGCGGTGCTGGAGGCCGCCGCGGCGAGTGGGGTGGACGAGGTGGCGGAGCAGGGGGACGGCTTCGCGGCCTTCTGCCGGAGGGGCAAGGGCCGGAAGCGGGTGGAGATGGAGGACCGCCACGTCGCCGCCGTCGCGCTCGGCGGGGACCGCGCGCAGGCCCTGTTCGGCGTGTTCGACGGCCACGGCGGGAAGCGCGCCGCAGAGTTCGCCGCGGACAACATGCCGAGGATCGTTGCGGAGGAGCTGGAGAGGTCGGCGCGAGGAGGGGGAGCAGGGCGCGCGGCCGTGGAGGGCGCCGTGAGGCGGGCGTACCTGCGCACCGACGAGGAGTTCTCCTCCTCCTCCAAGAACCGGGAGCAGGCGGGCGGCGGGGCGTGCTGCGTGACGGCGCTGCTCCGGGACGGCGGGCGGCAGCTGGTGGTGTCCGGCGCCGGGGACTGCCGCGCGGTCCTGAGCCGCGGCGGCAGGGCAGAGGCGCTCACCGACGACCACCGCGCGTCGCGGCAGGACGAGCGGGACCGGATCGAGGCGCTGAAAGGCGGGCTGGTGCTCAACTGCCGGGGCACGTGGCGGGTGCAGGGCTCGCTGGCGGTGACCCGGGGCATCGGCGACGCGCACCTCAAGCCGTGGGTGGTGGCGGAGCCGGAGACTAGAACCGTCGACGTGGGCACCGACTGCGAGCTGCTCATCCTCGCCTCCGACGGGCTGTGGGACAAGGTGGGCAACCAGGAGGCCGTCGACGCCGCGCGCGTCGCGGCCGCCGGCGACCTGCCCGCCGCGTGCCGCCGGCTCGTCGACATGGCCGTGTCCAGGGGCTCCTCCGACGACATCAGCGTCCTCCTCGTCCAGCTGCAGCGTCGTCCTGTCCGATAAGACTGTGGTAGTAGCAGTTTAATTAACACACGCGAGAAGATAAGATGCATCGGCGCCATGGATGATCACCCTACGTGTAGATAGAGAGCTTTTTGACGTCGTCTCTCTCGTCCCCGCTCGATCCGGCTTCTGGTGTTTTGTAACATGTAACAAGATCAATCACCATTAGTGCTAATAATCATCACCCGGTTGAGATTTCGATCACCCTGTGACGAGAATAATCTTCTTCAGTTAAAAGGGAAGAGATGCATCACCATGCGTGATCTTGTGTTCATAGTATTTTCTCTCGGAGTTGGAATGAAGCATGCGTACGTACAAAGTTTGTGATTGCACTCCAAACCCACAAAAGTACGAAACATACGACAAGTGCGCATCAAATTCAACGGAACGCTGTTGAACCAGCAAAATAATCGATCTTGACCAAGAATGTTAGAGTCTTGAAACACTGTTCGAGGGTGCACAAGTGTGCCGCGTAAACGTACGGTCAGTGATGAAAACACAACTCAGAGTCTTGAAACATACTCCCTCCGTCCCGTTCGAAAATAAATGTCTTAAACTTAATACAAATTTAATATAAAATTAAGGCATTTATTTTGTAACGAAGGGAGTATTTAACTAGCGGGAAATACCACTTTGGAAAAACCAAATAACTCTTTACCACTTTGAAATAAAAACAGCTCATTACCATATTTTTGTTCTGGAACCAGCAATTACATTTACCAACTCCGCCGCCCTCTGCTCATGAAAGTCAGTGGTCTGGGAGGTACAGATTCAAAACCTCTGCCAACTTGAAGACTAACCCCAACCTAAACTCATATGGTTAGGTTCGTTGTGGTAGAACCAATCCATCATGATTTAAGTCATAGACTTGGCACAAGTGCTCGCATTTTTCTGAATTTATTTCAGCTTTCTAAATAGAAGAAAATGTTTCCGTCGACTACAAAGGTGCTTGTGGTGACTTGGCCAATGTCTAGATATTGTACCGGCTCAATATCTCGAAGGTGCTCATAGAAATATGGTATGCGTACAGCATATGTGCATCCATAAGGACGAATGTATATGCATTTATATGAACTTCTGCATTTGTACCATGTTTAAAAAAAAAACTGGAAGAGTAACGAATTCGACCACCAACAAATATAACGAGTGTACAAATATCAGTATTATGACATTATCGCACACTATTGTCCTGAAAAAATTGTCTGTGATTACCTAACTAATCACAAACGATCCCCGCAAAGGTAAACGTGTGGGACGGTTTTGTCATCGCATACGTTTTCATTTGGTCAGTGATGGACCCTCACCCCCTCGCCAACCAACTCGATCACATGGTTTCGGAAACTAGCCGCGATTGGGGGTTCAAACTGTGTGAATAGCGGTCGGGGTGTACCAGTGCTCGATGCAACGATAGTCAGTCGTGGGGTTATTTGGACCCATATTTCACAATAATAAGTTGACAAGATATATGCACAACGATGTTTACCAGGATCATGTTGGATATCTAGATAAGATCCGGAGCACAAGTACACATCATGAGGTCCATTGGTACATCGTGGCCCTATCGTCTGTCTGGCATACTTAATTAGAGCATCTCTTCCCGAACCCTAAAAAGAGTTAGCTTCTCAAAATATTCCTTTTTTAGGAGTTAACCTCACCTAGCCGAACTCCTATCCAGCAAACTCCTCGAACTTTAGAGGAGTTAAGCCCCAAAACCTCTCGAGTCTCTCCTTTTTTTAGCGGTTGCGAACATTTCTTAGCAGAACATTCGCCCCTTCCAACTCCCGCCCGTGGCGCCTTCTCTTACCGCCTCCGCCACGCAATGTCACGACCACAACCACCAGAGGCGCCGATTTCGACGAGTATGGGACCGCATGCCACCTGCGCAACCCCGTCGACCACACCCGCCGGTGTTATGTCGTCGGAGTCGACCCACACGCTGTTGTCCGCGCCAAGGAAGCAGATCAGGATGAAGAGTGTGGTGAGGACCGGCGCGCCATCATAAAAGGCCGGTCGTGCCGCCCGCGATGACGATTGGTTGCCCTGTGCTTGCTCCAGCCGATGGCAAGCGGTCCAGGAAGCCGACGACGACCGAGAAGGCCGGCCCACAACGAGGTTGTAGCAAAGAAAAGGAATAATGCATCCACACCGACGCCTTCTCCATGTGCGATACCCCGTTTCCCTTCCCCGACCACCCCATCGTCGCGGTCGAGGTCCATGGCCACCAAGTGTTCGACGAAATGCCCGAGAGGTACAAAAATTGTGATTTCCTTTTCTCGCTATGGATATTTGTAATGGCTTGCGGCGTCGATCTTGTGGTGTGCTTGTTATTGTTGATTGTTGCAACTTTCATCTCTCAATTGGATGCATCACACCTGCCCGACCTTCACAATCTAGACTATGATGGTGCGAGGTATAATAATCAAGAACGAGAGATCGAGGAGGAGGATGATCTCGAAGTGGAGGTGGTCGATGATCCCGTGGAGACACAAGCAAGCATTAAGAAGACAAGAACAATGAACTACGACAACAAAAATGACTATGTTGTGGTTTTTTTCTATAAACTTGATCGATTGGATGAAGTATATGCATGCTTTAATTTGAATTGTTTGATTGGATGAACTATATGTATATTCGTAGTTGAATTGTTGCATACGGTCAATTTGATCATTCAAATGGTTTATGAGACATTGTTCAATAGTTTGAAATGTATGTGGCAGATGATGAAAAAATTGGTTCAAAAAAAATTAGGGAGTTAAATTTAGGGGTTAGGTTAGGTCCGGCCACTTTCTTAACTCCTCATTTTTTGAGGAGTTAAGATTTGAGAGAGCATTTGATGAGTTATAGGGTGAGGCTTCGATTATAAATGTCCTTAGAGCATCTCCAACCGGACCCCTACCCCCCAACATGTCCGTTCGGACAGGCCCAGACTAAAAACGCCACCCAATCAGACCCCTAAGTCAGCTCATATGTCTGGGCTATCCGAGACCCCCCTATTTTAAGCCCATATGTGGGGCAAATTTGTAGGCCACCCAGACACATCCACCACGTCAGACTGATCGATGAGACCCATGGAAAAACCCATTGGCCCACGAGGGAGGTCATTGGTTTTATACCCACAATCATGGCGGCACGGCGGACTATCCCGACTATTAAAGCTAGTTGGCGAGGGCCAAACCCTAGCCACTCTCACTTCGTAGTTATCCCCTCCCGCCCGCGCCACCGTCCACGGGCCACAAGAATATTATGTGTTACAAGATGCTCACTCTTATGCGCCTGCATTGTGGTCGACCAACCTCCAAGCTCTCCGAAACCGAGCTCGGAGGAGAATGAGTCAAAGTAGGAGGAGTCGGAGTCGGAGTCGGAGGAGATGAAAGATTGACCCCGCCGATGGGTTGGAGGGATTGAGATCCGGTGACTTGCTATGGGCGAGTCACCAGTGAACAGTACGATGCCTTGCCCCCCCCCCCCCTCTCTACACCGTCTGATAAAAAATGTGTGGACAGATCCGCGTGAACAGTATCGGAGCTACAGTGACCCAGTCTACAGGAATTCGTCCACAATGGATGAGCTACAGTGCTCCGCGTACAATGTCGTCTACAGTGCTTTCGCTACAGCGATCTGGGCTTTCTATCCTTTATCCAATGGCTGGCTTCCCGCCAGTTACGGCGTGACTGGCGAGAGGCCAGTCGCCGGATCTCGGCCAGGGTTGGAGATTCTTACTTGCATTGGACCGTGAGTTTCCATTATGTTCTGTGAAGAGATCTCGCTTGACTAATCTTTCTATCAAGGCGTCGGGTCTGAGAATTTATTCCTTTGTAGTAGTGATCTAAAACGTCTTATATTTATTTACAAAGGGAGTACTTGATATGGACAATGGTGTTTTGGTCGAGTCGACGAGAGCTTCTGCAGCAAGCAAGCTAGATGCTTTTTTTTAGGGGTGCTAGATGCTTGGTTGAAGGGGTAGGCCTGTAGATGTCTAATTGGGTTTCTGAATCTTGCCGTGTTTGTGGATGGCTAACTGGCAAGTGTTTGTCATTCAGAGTGCGGCGTTGCAGAGACCGGGCTTCATGGAGCCCGTTTTACCAAAAAAAAATCAAAATATACTTAAAAGTTTCAAAAAATATCAATTTATTTTATAAAAATACATATGCATGGTAGTCAAGTATGTAAAAAGTTTCATCAGGTAATTCGACTGTTTGCATGCTACACAAAAAAGATAAATATCTGGCCCAAATACAACAAAGATAAAGCCCATTTTAATCTGTGTATTTATCTTTTTTGTATACGTTACACGAGAGCATATATGGTCGTGAAAATTTATACGTGTGTATTACAAATACAGATCTATGTATATACTTTTTTTCAGATTTTTTCAGTGTGTGGAAATAGTATTTTAGCTTTTTCGTTGTCATTCACCACGTCTGTACTGCAACACCTCTCTTATTCAGTGCCTTCACCAAAATCAAAGATGAGTGCTTTCTACATGTCAAGATAAGTGCCTTCTAAATTCATGTAGAGAAGTGAGTTCAGGTTCAGTCCAGGAGAGGAACTGCCGCGACGACTTCAGATATTGCTTGTGATATGCTTCCTCAAAGCCTTGAGATGAAACTTACTATCGAGTGAGGCGTTTTGGTGCCCAGGCTCATCTGCACCCGTTCAGTCAAAAAAATCAAAACAAATACTAAAAAAATTCAAAAAATTCCAATTTTTTTTTGGGTGTAAGATAATTTTGTGCGTGAGGTTCGCTCCAATTTTTGTATCATTTGAACATCTGAGCAGCTCTCAACAAAAAAAAGAAATCGGGTCAAAACAGTGCGTGAACAGTAAACTTTTTTAGAGACCCCGAATTTCTGGCCAAAACGCTGCCGCCCTTCTGTTTTGCATTATGTGTTGGGTCGTGCAGTCCAAGGATAAAATAATTCAGATTCTCACAATAACAATTCAGACTTCAGTGTATGTAGTACAGGAACTGCACTTACCCGAGAGTGCGAGAGGGTTGCCGACGCGGCGCCTCCTCACCCTTCCGCTTGGTTGCTGCAGACTCCACCGGCGCGACGCCGCATGCTAGGTCCGCCTCTATCTCCGGTCGCCGCCGGCCGATCTCCTGCTTACCGCGCCAAAGAACGGAGCGGCATCCTCGAACTCCGCGGTGACACAAGGCAGAAGATCGGGGATGGCCGGATGGAGCTCTTCGCTCGCGAAAAGCACCGCCGTGGAGGTGAGCTCCCTCGGTCACTCCGGTGGCCGGCGTGCGATCTGGAGGTCGGGAAGACAGAGGAGGCGGAGGAGGAAGCCCGCTGCTACTTTTTTTGTTTTTGAGGGAACATCCTACTGCTACTTGGGCTCAACGAAGTGCGACTAAGTGGGCTAAACGAGATGCGGCCCAACCATGCCTCGCAAACCTCTTTTTATTTTTACACTGCGGTGGTTCTTGGGCGGTGATATATACCCAACTACCCATTGGCGCGCGACACGCACGTCTTGTAAACCGAGCGAGCCACGCATGGGAGCAACGGACATCTTTTGCCTTCATATTCCTTTCATGCATTTATTTTTGTGTTTTTCTCTATTTTCAAGAAGGCTATAATAAAAAAATTGTATTCATATTCCAAATTATAAAATCATATAAACTAGAAAAATATTCAGGGATTTGAAAAAAAATCATGAATTGAAAAATAAAATCTTGAATTCAAAAATAATTTGTAATTTTAAAAAACATTGACGAGTTTAAAAAATGTTAATGAATTCAAAGAAAAAAGTGTTAGAGAATTCTAAAAATCTTCACAGTTTTGAAAAAAAGTTCACGATTTTGGAAAATGTTCTGAACTCAAAACATTGTTCATGGGTTTACAAAATATTCACGAATTCAAATAACCATTTGTGAATTTTAAAATGTTCAACACTTTAAATAAAGTTCAAGCACTTAAAAATATTCATTAATAAAAAATGAAAACGGAAAAAATAGGAAAATAAAAATAAAAACCTAAGAAAACCTAAAACAGATTAAAATAGAAGAAAAACACAAAAGAAGAAACCTTCTGGAAAGTTCCGAAAACCGGACGAAAGGTTCTAAAACTGGCATGCGGAGTGTTATGGTATATTTCTCCCTTAGTGATTTTAGTGATTAATTACAATGTGCTTTGCGGACTAATCGTATGCACAGGGCTGACCCTGATGTATGGCCGTTGGGGCGACGGCCCAGGGCCCACGCAGGGGGGGGGGGGGCATGACATAGTATATATTAGGCCCCTAGTATATACACTGGCGGAGCCTCGTAGAGGCCAAAGGGGGTCGTGACCCCCCCTTCCAGAACTGTATTTTTTAACTACGTATACTTAGCGTTTGGGCCCAGCCCGTCGATGGATAAATCCCTTCCCGATCCAATTAGTTATTATGTATGTTGGGTTTAGAGCACTAGATTGATTCACCGGAAGGATACACAAACCCCTTACGTACAAAGATACTACCAGCAGCTTGATTGACTGTACGAACAAAGACTACAAGCAGCTTGATTGATTGTTGTATGAGCAGCTGCCTTCTTGCTCCTGCAGGGAATCCTTGCTTGCTGCTTCATTAGATTCGATTCTTGAAAAAAAATAGATGGATTCGCCGGCTGCCTGCTGCATCTGCTGGCATTAGATAGATTCGCCGTCCGCTTGCTGCTACATATGCTTGTAATGTCTCGTGTTGTTGCTCACAACTACCAATACGGCGAGTCCGACGACTGCTGATGAGCTGAACTGCCAGAGGACGGAAGGAGCAGAATATGTTCGGTTACCTTGTAATCTCGTGTAATTCACATATGTTTTCATGCATATTTTGCTTTGATTTTAAATTTTTGGCCCCCCCTTGATTGTTTGTCACGCTCCGCCACTGAGTATATATACACTATAGCTCAGTAGAAAATAGGCAAAAAAAATTGCAAAAGAAAAGAAACGAGATGGCTAGGCTCATCAGCGATCGATTGACCAGTGCACAACCAGGCCCTGTGTACGACGTCGTAGAAAACTACAATCGATCGGTTCCTGACTGCCTGGTGCGACGGTTGAATTAACGAAGCGGCACACTGAGACCCTCGTTTTCCTACTTGTGCTCGACGCCTCGTGCCCGGTGCCCTCGTCGGAATCGTCGGCTTGGCGCCTCGGCCGGCTTGTCTCCGCTGCGCGCGCCGCCCGGCAGTCTGGCCATCGGGCATCCAATTACAGCAGACAGCAGCAGTACGCCTGTACGAACCAACAAGGCCCGGCCATCCGGCAAGCAAGATCCGTGATCCATCCATCCGTCTTTATTTAGTACTCCCTCTGTCTCTAAGTGTCTCAACTCTAGTATAACTTTATACTAAAGTTAGTATAAAGTTGAGAGAGAGTAATTAGTAAGCACGTATTCACTATTCAAAAGTGGGTAGCTGCTCTGCCAGAAGATCAAGTCTGCACTGCAGCGAATTGAGCAATTGCGTATTTTTTGACAAATCTGGCCCCTTTGAGAGACTTCAGGCACATCTGGCCCCTGGGCAAAACTAATTTGGAATCTGGCCCCTGGGGTCGGCGCCACATAGCATGGCGCCGAAGCTGTACATGTCGGCGCCACACTACACGGCGCCGAGATGTACAAGTTCGGCACCATGCTATGTGGAGCCGAGCAAATCTGCCCCCCTAGGGTTTCTGTGGGCCCATCTGGGGTCGGCTCCACATGGCGCCGAGATGTACAAGTTCGGCGCCGTGCTATGTGGAGCCGAACTCAGGGGCCAGATTCCAAATTAGTTTTGCCCAAGGACCAGATGTGCCTCAAGTCGTGCAAAGGGGCCAGATTTGTCAAAAAATACAGCAATTGCAGTGCATCCTGTGCAGAACCGTTCAACCTAGGAAGAGAGCTCGCTTCTTCTGTCCCTTTCCCCATCTTCCCACATGATTCAATGGCAGCAATGCACACCTCAAGCTGTGCAACTATTTGGCTCCATTCCTTTTTCAGGTTTTCAACGGCTTGTGTGACCTCATCCATCTGTATTATTTGAATAAATCAATTCAGCGAATTCATTATGCTGCTACTAATGAAGCAATAACTAGTTAAATACGAGACTTGTTGTAACAAAAACAGTGGTAACATGGAAGGAACATTCAATTGGACAAACTGATGAACCAACCGTAAATCCAACTAAAAATTACACTGAGCTGGGCTGACTTCCTGGTGATCATTGGTTTTACCACCTCAACAGGAGATTACCGGCCCAAATATCTGCTTAGCTAAGGAAACTGCAGGAATATCTGCCCCAAGTAGCAGAAACCTAATCTAGAAAGTACCGAAGCAAGAACTGGTGCTCCAGCTGCAGCACCCATCGCTGGAGCAGTGGAGCTCCAAACTGATGGTTATGGAAGTCCACTTTAGTGGGTCCAACTCAAAACCACTCGAACAAAACGAAACGATCATAAGAGCATCTCCAGCCGTTCGGCCGCCCACGGTCGCCACGAAACGGCGATTTCGGCCCAGTATAGGCGATGATTAGGCCCAAATTCGGCGCTCTTTCGGCTTAAATTCAACAATTTCGGCGCTCTTTCGGCATAAATTCAACAATTTCGGCGCTCTTTCGACATAAATTCAACAAAAACTAAATGTTCATACCAAAGTTCATCACAGAAATTAATACAAAATCAAATAGTTCAACGACGCAAGTTCATAATTTCAACATAAATTAAAACAAATCGAACTAGGCGTTGCCCTTGAGCCTCCATAGGTGCTCCACCAGATCGTCCTGCAGTTCTTGATGCACATGTGGGTCTCGGATCTCCTGACGCATATTGAGGTAGGCAGCCCATGTTGCTGGTACCTGATGATCAACGACTGCAAGAGGTCCCATCCTGTGATATGGTTCAGTGTCAAACACTGGCTCTTCCTGCTCGCTCTCAATGATCATGTTGTGCAATCAGACACAGCAATTCATGATCTCCCACATCTACGATTTCGACCAGGTCAGAGCGGGGTACCGGACAACAGCAAATCGAGATTGGAGCACACCAAATGCTCGCTCGACATCTTTCCTGCAAGCCTCCTGACACTTAGCAAAGTGTGCCTTCTTTGACGCCACAGGTTTTGACATAGTCTTCACAAATGTGGACCATCTCGGGTAGATACCATCTGCTAGATAGTATCCCTTGTTGTAGTGGCGCCCATTGACCTCAAAGTTCACCGGAGGAGCATGACCTTCAACAAGCTTGGCGAAGACATTCGACCACTGCAGTACGTTGATGTCATTGTGAGTTCCTGACATACCAAAGAAGGAGTGCCAAATCCATAAGTCATGTGTGGCTACTGCCTCAAGTACCATGCTGCAACCTCCTTTGGCGCCTTTGTACATCCCCTGCCAAGTAAATGGGCAGTTTTTCCATGACCAATGCATGCAGTCGATGCTTCCAAGCATCCCAGGAAATCCTCTTGCTGCATTCTGTGCTAGGATCCGAGCAGTGTCTTCGGCATTGGGTGATCGCAAATACCGTGGTCCAAACACCGCCACCACTGCCCTGCAGAACTTGTATAGACACTCAATGGTGGTGGACTCGGCCATTCGTCCATAGTCTTCTTGTATGTCAGCGGGAGCTCCGTATGCAAGCATCCTCATGCCTCTGCTTGCTCTTGCGTCGGCCCGGCGCCGAGCCACCTCGTATGTCAGCGGGAGCTCCGTATGCAAGCATCTTCAAGTATTGTTGGACATTCAAGGATCATTCTCAGCTGGAAGTCATGCTCATTTGGCATATCGCAACTGAATATTGTGATAAATCTGATGATCATACAAATGGGACTACTGAAGATACTGGCCGAGGCGTTGCAGTTTATTTGTCTAGATACTGTGGATACTTGATTGCAGATGTCCCAGAACTGCTTCCGTACCACATGGTGGAACAATAGAGTTGATAGCAAAGGTGGTGAAAGAACGTAATCAGCTTTTTGGATCCTGTAAAAGTTCTGAGATTCACGATAAAATGAAGAATTTAGATGGGACAGAAGAGGGAGATGCCCCTGTGAGAGTCTTCAAGAAAGGCGTGAAGCTCGGCAAGCAGCTCGCGAGCATGCCGGATGAGCTCCAGCGCTGGAAGGTGATGGGGGATTTTTGGGCTGAGACAATCATCTATGTGGCGCCCTCGCACTTCACCGCCAAGCAACACATGCAGCGCCTTGAAAATGGCGGAGAGTTCCTCACACATATCTGGGCTCTGCTTTCTCATGCTGGCATCCTGAACCTTAACAGGGACAAGGATCAGGGGGTACAGGCAGAGCATGTATGATTCGAGTTGACAGCGGAACAGCCACCGTCGCCTCCCTTTTGCCACAAGCTGGCTACTTCGTGATTTCCCATCAGTGTTTATTTTCCAAAAACGCAGTATTTCGTGTGTTAGCGTTTCTTATGTTTGTACCAGGAATAATGGATGCTATTGCTATGTGTGTCTCCCGTGCATGATGTGGGTCTCATCGTTCTTGCAATATGTATTTCAGAGATGTATTTTCCCACACTGTACCTATCTGATCTGCGAACTGAAAAATGGTTTAGCAATCATTTGTAAAAGAAATACTGATCCAGCATGCATGTAGTACATTGCCTCCCTTCTGCCGTGCAGTGTGTGAAGGATAAAATAATTCAGATTCCACAACAATAATTCAGACTTCAGTGTATGTAGTACATGAACTGCGCTTTTTTCTTTTTTCTTTTTGCACTTACCCGAGAGTGCGAGAGGGTTGCCGACGCTGCACCTCCTCACCCTTCCGCTTGGTTGCTGCAGAATCCACCGGCGTGACGCCGCATGCTAGGTCCGCCTCGATCTCCGGTCGCCGCCGGCCGATCTCCTGCTTACCGCGCCAAATAACGGAGCGGCATCCTCGAACTCAGCGGGGGGGCAAGGCAGGATATCGGGGATGGAGCTCGACTCTCGCGGAGTGGACCGCCGCGGAGGTGAGCTCACTCGGTCACTCCGGTGGCTGGCGTGCGATCTTGGAGGTCGGGAAGACAGGGGAGGCGGAGGAGGAAGCCCCACTGCGACATACCCATCCATTACTTTTTTTTTAGGGAAAAACCAAGTGCGACTAAGTGGGCTAAACGAGATACTGCCCAATCATGCCTGGCAAACCTCTTTTATTTTTATACTATGGTGTTTTTTTTAGGGGATATCTACGGCGGTGGATTTTTTTAACACTGTACATACTTAAGCGTTCATATAAAGTGTATACGCGTGTACACGCGTATACACTCACCTCTATAAACGTATACACGCACATCTTACCCTTATAAGCACCTTCAAAAGACTGAGCCAGCATATCATCTTGAAATTTACGGTAGTTTTTGAACGGTGATATGTACGACGCACGACATGCACGTCTTGTAAACCGAGCGAGCCACGCGTGGGAGCAACGGACATCTTGTGCGTTCATATTTTTCTTTTGAGAACTCGAGTAGCACAACTACTCAGAGGGTCAATTACATTCGGCAGTGACCACTTGGTCTTCATTGCATTTCTTTTCCAAATTGTTTTGTCCACCGATTTCCCCTTCCCATCACATGTCCTTATATCGGGTTTTTTTTCGTCTAAACGATTTTTTCATCCTACCCTGCTCTTTATCCGCCCCTTCCCCGTACGCTAACCAATCACATTAGTTTGCTTACTTTTACATCAATTTCATGTGTCATCGTAATTGACTTATCTTCTTCATCAATTCCACCTTAATTTACTTGGAACTCGACAAACATACTTTCCAACCCAAACGATGCCAGCTCTCCAGTACTTGCATACATCTATGAAATATCACAGGTTTTTTCCCCCTAGGTGACTAGGGTTTCGTTTTCCTCTGGCGGCGGTGCGACCCCAGAGTTTCTCCTTACAAGCGATCGATCTCGGCCGATTGCCTGCTACTCCTCGTTGTCTAGGGCTGGGGAAAGTTTGCCTCATCTAGGAGTCTCGGCGGTTTGCAAGATGGAACCGGGCGGCAGTAATAACCCACATAGCGAGGAGGTTGAGGAGTTGCTCAGCAGGTTGGATCTCCATGAAGATGAGGGTGACGATTTCGTATGGGAGGAGGAGGAGAATCTATCAGAAGTTCAAGCTAAGTGGTTAGCAATTGCGAGGGTACACACAGACAAGGGATTCAGTCCGTCGGCCTTGTACGCGGACATGAAGTTTGCTTGGAATTCTGCAAAGGATGTGCGGTGGCGTATGATTGATACCAACCTGTTCACAGTGCAATTTGCTTGTCTTGGCGATTGGAACATGGCCATGGCTCAGGGACCTTGGTTATTGAGAAATCAAGCTGTAATTCTACTGGAGTATGACGGGTATACAAACCCCAAAACGATAGTCCTAGATAAAACAACTGTGTGGGCTAGAATCTATGGCCTACCGGACAATTACTTGAATGAGCCGGTGATTAAAGGTATGTGCAGGAAGTTGGGGAAGATCCTTGAGGTGCAAATTCAGTTGCCAGCTGGTTATGTTGGTGCGTTTGTCCGTGTTCGAGCTAATCTTGATGTCAATAAAAAGCTTGAGCGCTTTGTCACCATCACACGAGGAGGGAAGAAGGACTGGTATATGGTTAAATATGAAAAACTTCCGATTTTCTGTAATCATTGTGGTTTGTTGGGCCACTGGTATGAGGAGTGTGGCACCAGTGAGCATGACATGTCCAAGTTTGAATGGGGTGATTTCATACTAGCAGAGGAGTGGCGTGGAAGAGGTGGTGGTCGTGGTTCTGGTAGAGGATGTTATGTTATGCTCCTAATTCCAATATAAAGAGAAAGGTCAACTTCTGACGAGCGAGCGGAGCGAGGCCCGTCGCCGGTCAGGGTTGACCTAGGACACTTGTGTTATATATACCTCTTGTAAGCCGCCGCTCGGGATAAGTCGACCAGTTGTAATCCCCGGCGTTTGTAACCTCTCCCGATCATAGTGAAGTTTGGCTGGCTGGCGCCCGTGGTTTTTTCCCCTTCGTGTTGGAGGGGTCTTCCACGTTAAAATCTTGTGTCCCTTTGCTTGTTTTCGTTCTTCATCGTATCGATTGCGTGTCGTATCTCTAACAAGTGGTATCAGAGCCTTGTTTCTGTTTAGGGTTCTTCGAGGACATGGCATCGATGAAGTACGATCTTCCGCTGCTGGACTACGACACCAGATTTTCATTGTGGCAAGTGAAGATGCGGGCAGTGCTGGCGCATCCCGATCTGGATGAGGCGCTCTATGGATTCGGCGGTAAAGAACAGAAGACTTGGACCGCTGATGAGAAGCGTAGAGATTGTAAGGCTATGGCTCTGATTCATCTTCATCTATCTAACAATATTTTGCAAGAAGTGTTGGCAGAGAAAACTGCAGCAGGCCTCTGGCTCAAGCTAGAATCGATCGGCATGTCCAAGGATCTGACCAGTAAGATGCACATGAAGATGAAGTTGTTCACGCATAAGTTGCAAGAAGGTGGTTCGGTGCTGAATCACTTATCAATCTTCAAGGAGATTGTTTCTGACTTACAGTCTATGGAGGTACAGTGGATGAGGAAGATTTAGGTCTTCTACTTTTATGCTCCCTGCCTAGTTCCTTTGCAAATTTCCGTCATACGCTATTATATAGCCGTGATGAACTAACTGTTGCAGAAGTATATGAGGCCCTTCAACAGAAGGAAAAGATGAAAGATATGTTGCAATCTAAGGAATCGTCCTCCAAAGGAGAAGCATTGCAGGTACGAGGCAGGCCTGAGCAGAAAACATACAACCCCAACAATAGAGATGAAAGTAAGAACGACAGAGGTCGTTCGAAGTCCAGAGGATCTAGGAAAGAAAAAATTTGCATGTATTGTAAGAAACAAGGTCATCTTATTGATGAATGTTGGAAGCTGGAAAATAAGGAGAAAAGGAACGGTACGTGGAAACCTAAAAACAAATCTAAAGGTGATGGTAAGGTCAATGTTACATCTGGTAATAAATCTGATTCAGATGATGCTCTAGTTGTTTTTGCTGGCTGTGTTTCATGTCATGATGAATGGATACTTGATTCTGCATGTTCGTTTCATATATGTTGTAATAGAGATTGGTTCAGTACTTATGACTTTGTGCAGAGTGGAGATGTTATGCGTATGGGAGATGACAACCAACGTGAGATTGTGGGCATTGGTTCTGTTCAGATCAGGACACATGATGGCATGATACTCACTTTGACAGATGTGAGTCACAAACCAGGCATGGCCAGAAACCTCATCTCACTGAGTACTCTTGACGTCAAAGGGTACAAACACTTCGGTTCAGGTGGAGTTTTGAAGGTAACAAAAGGTTCCCTCATTCATATGATAGGTGATATGAATTCTGCCAAGTTATATGTTCTTAGAGGAAGCACTATTACTGGTACTGCTGCTGCTGCTGTTACTTCTGATAAATTCAGTAAAACTAATATTTGGCATATGCGCCTTGGACATATGAGTAAACTTGGCATGGCAGAATTGAACAAGAGGGAACTCTTGGATGGCTGCAACGTAAGTGATTTGGATTTCTGTGAGCACTGCATCTTTGGTAAGCACAAGAGGGTAAAGTTCAATGTTGTTGTTCATACCACCGAAGGTATATTAGATTATGTACATGCTGATTTGTGGGGACTGATGACCCACAAGTATAGGGGATCAATCGTAGTCCTTTCGATAAGTAAGAGTGTCGAACCCAACGAGGAGCAGAAGGAAATGTCAAGCGGTCTTCAGCAAGGTAATTTTTTGCAAGCACTGAAATTGTAAGTAACAGATAGTTTGATAGCAAGATAATTGGTAACGAGCAAGTAACGGTAACGGTAAATAAAGTGCAGCAAGGTAGCCTGACGTGGCTTGGACTGCGTCGGTATTTCCCCAAAGAGGAAGGGATTATGCAGCACAGCGACGGTAAGTATTTCCCTCAGTTATGAAACCAAGGTTATCGAACCAGTAGGAGGATCACCACCACCCAATAAGCAGCACCTGCACACAAACAACAAATACTTGCAACCCGACGCGAAAGAGAGGTTGTCAATCTCTCTACGGTAATAAGATAGATTAGGTAGTGATAGATAGGAGAGATAGATCTCTCAAGAACACAAATAAAAAGAGCAAATATGCAGAAATATATTTTTGGGTTTTTGGTTTTGTAGATCTGAAAACAAAGATTGCAAAAAAACGTAGATCGGAATGCAATATGATAGGAAAAGTAGACCCGGGGGCCGTAGGGTTCACTAGTGGCTTCTCTCATGAGTATAGCGCACGGTGGGTGAACAAATTACTGTTGGGCAATTGATAGAAAATCGAATAGTCATGACGATATCCAAGGCGATGATCATTATATAGGCATCACATCCAAGATAGATAGACCGACTCCTGCCTGCATCTACCTCTATTACTCCACACATCGACCGCTATCCAGCATGCATCTAGTGTATTAAATTCATGGAAAAACGGAGTAATGCAATAAGAACGATGACATGATGTAGACAAGATATATTCATGTAGGAATAGACCCCATCTTGTTATCCTTAATAGCAACGATACATGCGTGTCTTGCTGCCCCTTCTGTCACTGGGAAAGAACACCGCAAGATCGAACCCATCACAAAGCACCTCTTCCCATGGCAAGAAAAATCGATCTGGTCGGCCTAACTAAACCAAAGATTCGAAGAAGAAATACGAGGCTATAAGTAATCATGCATATAAGAGACCAAAGAAGACTCAAATAATATTCATGGATAGAAACTGATCATGAACTCAAAATTCATCGGATCCCAACAAACACACCGCAAAAGTTTACATCAAATAGATCTCCAAGAGACCATTGCATTGAGAATCATAAGAGAGAGAGAAGAAGCCATCTAGCTACTGCTTATGGACCCGTAGGTCTATGGTGGACTACTCACGCATCATCGGAGAGGCACCTATGAGGAAGATGAACCCCTCCGTGATGGTGTTTAGATTGGATCTCGCGGTTCTGGAACTTGCGATGGCTGGAATTGTGTTTCGTCGAATCCCCTAGGGTTTTTGGATTCCCTGGGAATTTATAGGCACGATAGTCGGTTGAGGGGGTGCTCGAGGTGCCTAGCCCCCACCAGGCCGCGCCAGGGGGCCTCTAGCGCGCCCTGGTGGGTGCTGGTCACCCTGGGGGCCCTCTTCTGGTGTTCTTTGGACCATCTTCTTTCTTCTGGTCCGTAAAAAATCCACAAAAATCCCCGCAGCGTTTTGTCTCCGTTTGGTACTGATTTTCTGCGAAGTAAAAAACAAGCAAAAACAGCAACTTGCACTTTGGCACTATGTCAAGAGGTTAGTCCCAAAAAATGATATAAAGTTGTAATAAAATGATTGTAAAACATCCAAGAATGATAATATAACATCATGGAACAAGAAAAAATTATAGATACGTTGGAGACGTATCATAGCCCAATCCTTTTGTGGCAAAGGACATGCCAGAACAGTCTCTAGTAATAGGCAAAGTGTTCTTGAAGGTACACGGGAATTTCATCTAGTCACTTTTATCATGTTGGTTTGATTCGTGTTCGCTACTTTGATAATTTGATATGTGGGTGGACCGGTGCTTGGGTGCTGTTCTTACTTGAACAACCTCCCACTTATGATTAACACCCTCGCAAACATCCGCAACTACGAGAAAAGTATTAAGATAAAATCTAACCATAGCATTAAACGTTTGGATCCAAATCAAACCCTTACGAAGTAGCGCATAAACTAGGGTTTAAGCTTCTGTCACTCTAGCAGCCCATCATCTAATAACTACTCCACAATGCATTCCCTTAGGCCCAAGAATGGTGAAGTGTCATAGTCGTCGTTCACATGACACCACTAAGGGAATCACAACATACATATCATCAAAATATCGAACACATATCAAATTCACATGATTACTCGCAACATGACTTCTCCCGTGACCTCAAGAACAAAGGTAACTACTCACAAATAATAATCATGCTCAAGATCAGAGGGGTATTGAATAGCATAATGGATCTGAACATATAATCTTCCACCAAATAAACCATATAGTAAGCAACTACAAGATGTAATCAACACTACTAGTCACCCACAGGTACCAATCTGAGGTTCCGGTACAAAGATTGAACACAAGAGATGAACTAGGGTTTGAGAGGAGATGGTGATGTTGAAGATGTTGTTGACGATTGGCCTCCCAAAGATGAGAGGGGTGTTGGTGATGACGATGGCTTCGATTTCCCCCTCCGGGATGGAAGTTCCCCCGGCGGAATCGCTCCGCCGGAGGGCAAAAGTGCTCCTGCCCAAGTTTCGTCTCGAGACGATGGCGCTCCATCCCGAAAGTACTCTCCTATTTTTTTCTAGGTCAAAAGACCTTATATACCAGAAGATGGGCACCGGAGGTGGGCCGAGGAGGGCACAACCCACCAAGGCGCGCCTGGGGGTCTAGCGTGCCCTGGTGTCTTCTGCCCACCAAGGTGGCCCCCTCCGGTAGTTCTTTGCTCCTGTATTTTTTATTAATCCCAAAATATTCTCCGTAAAGTTTGAGCTGCATTGGAGATGTGCAGAATAGGTATCTCTGATGTGCTTTTTCAGGCCCAGAATTCCAACTGCCGGTATTTTCCCTCTTTGTGTAAACCTTGCATAATATGAGAGAAAAGGCATTAGAATCACTCCCTAAAGCATTATTAATCAACAAAACATAATAAATAACAGTAGGAAATCATGATGCAAAATGGACGTATCAACTCCCCCAAGCTTAGAGACCTCACTTGTCCTCAAGCGAAAAGCCGAAATTGAAAAGCATGTCCACATGGTTTGGGAGAGAGGTGTCGATAAAAACAAAATACGGACATAGAAGCATCATGCTTATTATCATAACAGCAACAAATTCTATCATAAAACTTATTCATATACTTTCATCATATAGCTTCTCATGAACAAGTAATAATTCATCACAACATAGAAGTATAAAGCATAAACCTTATTGAAAACCACAAACTATGTTCTCAGTCAACTTTGCAACTACAATTCATCATATTTTCAGGAAGGGTCTCATGTCGGAGCCTTTTGGCAAGTACACATACTCAACCATCATTTAGTCTTCTATGATTGCTAACACTCACAGCATACCCATGAGCAAAAAGTTTCATCCGGACACATAGAAAGATAAGGGCTTATAGTTTCGCCTCCCAACGTATTCACCTCAAGGGTGATGCCAACAATAATAACTCATGCCCACTCATATCCAACTGGATATATGTGCCTAGATCTTTCCTCACCACATGATGCTTGCAAAAGAAAAAGGAAAAAAAAGGAATAGGGAAGAAAACTTGACTCTTGCATAAAAGTAAATACATGAAAGTAAAAGATAGTCCCTTCGCAGAGGGAAGCAGAGGTTGTCATGCGCTTTTTGGTTTGTATGCCCAATCCCTTAATGTAAAAGAACGTCACGCTATATTGCCCCCTATGATAGCAACCTTTATTTGTTGGGGAACGTTGCATGGGAAACAAAATTTTCCTATGCACACGCAAGATCTATCCATGGTAATGAGCACCTAGGAGGTGGGGAGTGGATATACATACCCATGTAGATCGCTAAGCGGGAAGCGTTAAGAAACGCGGTTGATGTATTCGAACGTCTTCGCGATCCAAATCGCAAGCCGTCCCGCGATCCAATCACGATCCGTCCCGCGATCCAATCACGGTCCTTCCGATCTAGCGCCGAACGGACGGTACCTCCGCGTTCAGCACACGTACAGCTCGATGACGATCTCCACCTCCTTGATCCAGCAAGGGAGGGTGGAGAGGTAGATGAGTTCTTCGCCAGCACAACGGCGTGGTGGCGGTGGTGGTGAAGTTGTCCCGGCAGGGCTTCGCCAAGCACGACCGAGACGATCTAGTGGAGAACAGATCTAGAGGAAGAGAGTTCCAGCCGTGGCTTTTCAGGTGAGGGCTGCCCTCAAATCCTCTAGTATATATAGGAGGAAGGGAGGGGAGGAGGCAGCCCAAAACCCTCCACCAAGGAGGGTTCAGCCGAACCAAGGGGGAGGAGTCCTCCCCCAACTAGGATTCCTCCTCCCACAAGGGAGGTGGAGTCCTGGGAGGACTCCCCACTTGGCCCTCCTCTCTCCTCTTTGCATGGGCCCTTAGGGGCTGGCTTGCCCAGCCCACTAAGGGCTGGTGCGCCACCCCTAAGGCCCATGTGGCCCCCCGGAGTGGGTGGCCCCCTCCCGATGGACCCCCGGAACCCTCCCGGCACCCCCGGTACACTACCGGTGACGCCCGAACTTTTTCCGGTGACCAAAACGGGACTTCCTATATATCAATCTTTACCTCCGGACCATTTCGGAGATCCTCGTGATGTCCGGGATCTCATCCGGGACTCCGAACAACCTTCGGTCACCACCATACATAACTCAATACTACCGAAACGTCACCCAATGTTAAGTGTGCAGACCCTGCGGGTTCGAGAACTATGTAGACATGACTGAGACACCTCTACAGTCAATAACCTATAGCGGGACCTGGATGCCCATATTAGTTCCTACATATTCTACGAAGATCTTTATCGGTCGAACCTCTATGTCAAGGATTCAGTTAATCCCGTATGATGTTCCCTTTGTTCTTCGGTATGTTACTTGCCCGAGATTCGATCGTCGGTATCTCTATACCTAGTTCAATCTCGTTACCGGCAAGTCTCTTTACTCATTCCGTAATACAAGATCCCGTGGCTAACTCTTTAGTCACTTTGCTTGCAAGGCTCATTGTGATGTTGTATTACCGAGTGGGCCTTGAGATACCTCTCCGTCACATGGAGTAACAAATCCCAGTCTTGATCCATGCCAACTCAACAGACACCCTCGGAGATACTTGTAGAGCATCTTTATAGTCACCCAGTTACGTTGCGATGTTTGATACACACAAGGTACTCCTCCGGTGTCAGTGAGTTGCATGATCTCATGGTCATAGGAACATATACTTTGACATGAAGAAACAATAGCAATAAACTGACACGATCATATGCTACGTTCATAGTTTGGGTCTTGTCCATCACATCATTCTCCTAATGATGTGATCCCGTTATCAAATGACATCTCATGTCTATGGCTAGGAAACCTTGACCATATTTGATCAATGAACTAGTCTATTAGAGGCATACTAGGGACACAGTGTTGTCTATGTACCCACACATGTAATTGAGTTTCCAATCAATAGAATTATAGCATGGTTAATAAACGATTATCATGAACAAGGAAATATAATAATAACCATTTTATTATTGCCTCTAGGGTATATTTCCAACAGTCTCCCACTTGCACCAGAGTCAATAATCTAGCTCACATCGCTATATGATTTACATTGTTATGAATCTAACACCCAATTAGTTCTGGGGTTCGATCATGTTTTGCATGTGAGAGAGGTTTTAGTCAACGGTCTGCAACATTCAGATCCGTGTGTTCTTTGCAAATCTATATCTCATACTGCAGATGCTACCACGCTCCACTTGGAGCTATTCCAAATGGCTGCTCCACTATACGTATCCGGATTGCTACTCAGAGTCATCCGGATTGGTGTAAAAGCTTGCATCGACGTAACCCTTTACGACGAACTCTTTATCACCTCCATAATCGAGAAACATTTCCTTAGTCCTCTATTTACTAAGGATAATTTTGACCGCTGTCCAGTGATCCACTCCTGGACCACTCTTGTACCCCTTGACAGACTCATGGCAAGGCACACACCAGGTGCGGTACACAACATGGCATACTATACAGAGCCTATGGATAAGGCATAGGGGACGACCTTCATCCTTTCTCTTTCTTCTGCTGTGGTCGAGCTTTGAGTCTCACTCAACTCCACACCTTACAAATCAGGCAAGAACTCTTTCTTTGACTGATCCATTTTGAACTCTTTCAAAATCTTGTCAAGGTATGTACTTATTGAAAGTCTTATCAGACGTCTTGATCTATCTCTATAGATCTTGATGCCCAATGTTTTAAGTAGCTTCATCCAGGTCTTCCTTTGAAAAACTCCTTTCAAACAACCCTTTATGCTTTCCAGAAATTCTACATTATTTTCGATCGACAATATGTCAACCACATATACTTATCAGAAATTCTGTAGTGCTCCCACTCACTTTCTTGTAAATACAAGTTTCTTACAAACTTTGTATAAACCCAAAAGCTTTGATCATCAAAGCGTATATTCCAACTCCGAGATGCTTGCTCCAGCCCATAGAAGGATCGCTGGAGCTTGCATACATTTTAGCATCCTTAGGACTGACAAAACCTTCCGGTTGTATCACATACAACCTTTCCTCAAGGAAACCGTTAAGGAAACGATGTTTTGACATCCATCTGCCAGATTTCATAATCGAAAAATGCAGCAACTGCTAACATAATTCCAACAGACTTTTAGCATCGCTACGGGTGAGAAAGTCTCATCGTAGTCAACTCCTTGAACTTTGTCGGAAACTTCTTTGCGACAAGTCGAACTTTATAAATGGTGACATTTACCATCAGCGTCTGTCTTCTTCTTAAAGGTCCATTTGTACTCAACGGCCTGCCGTTTAACGGGCAAGTCTACCAAAGTCCATACTTGGTTTTCATACATGGATCCTTTCTCGGATTTCATGGCTCCTAGCCATTTGTTGGAATCCGGGCCCACCATCGCTTCTTCATCGCTCGTAGGTTCACTGTTGTCTAACAACATGACCTCCAAGACAGGATTGCCGTACCACTCAGGAGCGGTACGAGTTCTTGTCGGCCTACGAGGTTCGGTAGTAACTTGATCCGAAGCTTCATGATCATCATTATTTGCTTCCTCTTCACTTGGTGTAGGCGTCGCAGAAACATCTTTCTGCGTCGTGATACTATCCAACTGAAGTGACGGTTCAACAACCTCATCAAGTTGTACTTTCCTCCCACTCAATTCTTTCGAGAGAAACTCTTTCTCGAGAAAGGACCCGTTTTTAAGCAACAAACACTTTGCCCTTGGATCTGAGTTAGAAGGTATACCCAACTGTTTCCTTAGGGTATCTTATGAAGATGCACTTTTCCGCTTTGGGGTCGAGCTTATCAGTCATAAGCGTCCCATTCCCAAACTCTGAGAAATGACAGCTCAGGTTTCTACCAAACCAAATTTCATACGGTGTCATCTCAACGGACTTTAGATGGTGCCCTATTTTAAAGTGAATGTATTTGTCTCTAATGCATAACCCCAAAACGACAATGGCAAAACGATAAGAGACATCATAGTACGCACCATATCCAATAGAGCATGACTACGACGTTCAGACACACCATCACACTATGGTGTTCCAGGTGGCGTGAGTTATGAAACAATTTCCACATTGTCTTAAGTTGCATACCAAACTCGTAACTCAGATATTTACCTCCACGATCATATCGTAGACATTTTATCTTCTTGTCACGATGATCTCAAACTTCACTCTGAATTTGTTTGAAATTTTCAAACATTTTAGACTTGTGTTTCATTAAGTAAATATCCCCATATCTACTCAAATCATCAGTGAAGGTAAGAAAATAGCGATATCCACCACACGCTTCAACACTCATTGGATCGCTACATCAACATGTATCATTTCCAATAAGTCACTTGCCCGCTCCATCATATCGGAAAACGGGGTCTTAGTCATCTTGCCCAAGAGGCATGGTCCGCATGTCTCAACCGATTCAAAATCGAGTGAGTCAAAAGATCCATCAGCATGGAGTTTCTTCATGCGCTTTACACCAATATGACCTTGGCAGCAGTGCCACAAGTATGTGGTACTATCATTATTAACTTTGCATCCTTTGGCATCAATGAACATGTGTATTACTACGATTGAGATTCAATGAACCATTCACATTGGGTGCATGACCATTGAAGGTATTATTCATGTAAACAGAATAACCATTATTCTCTAACTTAAATGAATAACCGTATTGCAATAAACACGATCTAATCACGTTTATGCTCAATGCAAACACCAAATAACATTTATTTAGGTTCATCACTAATCCCGAAGGTAGAGAGAGCGTGCGATGGTGATCACATCAACCCTGGAAACACTTCCAACACACATCGTCACCTCTCCCTTAGCTAGTCTCCGTTTATTCCGTAGCTTTTATTTTGAGTTACCAACATTTAGCAACTGAACTGGTATCTAATACCCAGGTGCTACTAGGAGTACTAGCAAGGTACACATGAATAAAACGTATATCAAATATACCTCTGTTGACGTTGCCAGCCTTCTTATCTACCAAGTATCTAGGGCAGTTCCGCTTCAGTGACCGTTATCCTCATAGAAGCACTCAGTCTCGGGTTTGGGTTCAACCTTGGGTTTCTTTACTGGAGCAGCAACTGGCTTGCCATCCATGAAGTTTCCCTCCTTGTCCTTGCCCTTCTCGAAACTAGTGGTTTTACTAACCATCAACACTTGATGCTCCTTCTTGATTTCTACCTTCACGGTGTCAAACATTGCGAATAGCTCGGGGATCATTATTTCCATCCCTGGCATTTCATAGTTCATCACGAAGCTCTAGTAGCTTTGTGGCAGTGACTTGGAGAACTATATCAACCACTATCTTATCTGGAAGATCAACTCCCACTCAATTCAAGCGATTGTAGCACCCAGACAATCTGAGCACATGCTCACCGATTGAGCTATTCTCCTTCATCTTGCAGGCAAAGAATCTTGTTGGAGGTCTCATACCTCTCAACACGGGCACGAGCCTGAGATCCCAATTTCAGCTCTTAGAACATCTCATATGTTCCGTGACGTTTCAAAAAACGTTTTGGAGCCTCAATTCTAAGCCGTAATGCATGACGCACTGAACTATCAAGTAGTCATCAGAACGTGCCTGTCAGATGTTCACAACATCTACAGACGACGCTTGAGGGGGTGGCACACCGAGCGGTGCATTAAGGACATAAGCCTTCTGTGTAACAAATGAGGACAATCCTCAGATCACGGACCCAGTACGCATTATTGCTACCATCATCTTTCAACTCTATTTTCTCTAGGAACGTATATAAAAAAACACAGGGGAGCTACAACGCGAGCTAGTGATCTACCACATAATTTGCAAAGACATTTTGACTATGTTCATGATAATGAGTTCAATTAATCATATTACTTAAGAACTCCCACTCAAATTGACATCCCTTCGGTCATCCGAGTGTTACATGATCCAAATTCACCAACCCAAGTCCGATCATCACGTGAGATGAGGTGGTTTCAATGGTGAACATCTCCATGTTGATCATATCTACTATATGACTCATGTTCGACCTTTCGGTCTCTTGTGTTCCGAGGCCATGTCTGTACATGCTAGGCTCGTCAAGTTTAACCCGAGTGTTCCGCATGTGCAACACTGGCTTGCACCCGTTGTATGTGAACGTAGAGTCTATCACACCCGGTCATCACGTGGTGTCTTGAAACGACGAACTTTCGCAACGGTGCACACTCGGGGTGAACACAATTTTATCTTGAAAATTTAGTGAGGGATCACCTTATAAGGCTACCGTCGTCCTAAGCATAATAAGATGCATAAAAGGATTAACATCACATGCAAATCATAAGTGACATGATATGGCCATGATCTTGTGCTTTTGATCTCCATCTTCAAAGCACCGGCATGATCTCCATCGTCACTGGCATGACACCATGATCTCCATCATCTTGATCTCCATCAACGTGTCGCCATGAGGTTGTAGCGCCAACTATTGCTTCTACAACTATTGCTAACTCATAGCGATAAAGTAAAGCAAAAACGGCAAAAATAAATTAAAGACAACCCTATGGCTCCTGCCGGTTGCCGTACTCATCGACATGCAAGTCGTGATAATCTATACAAAACATGATCATCACATACATCACATATATCTCATCATGTAATTGGCCATATCACATCACAACATACCCTGCAAAAACAAGTTAGACGTCCTCTAATTGTTGTTGCATGTTTTACGTGGCTGCTACGGGTATCTAGCAAGAAAAAATCTTACCTACGCAAAAACCACAACGGTGATATACAAATTGCTATTCAACCTTCTCAAGGACCGCCTTTGTCGAATCCGATCCAACTAAAGTGGGAGAGATAGACACCCGCCAGCCATCTTTATGCAACAAAGTCACATGTCAGTTGATGGAACCGGTCTCTCGTAAGCGTACGAGTAAGGTTGGTCTGGGCCGCTTCATCCCACAATACCGCTGAATCAAGAAAAGACCAAGGGAGGAAGCAATCTGAGCATCAACGCCCACAAACTCCTTTGTGTTCTACTCGTGATCTCATCTATGCATAGACCTAGCTCATGATGCCACTGTTGGGGAACGTTGCATGGGAAACAAAATTTTCCTACGCACACGCAAGATCTATCCATGGTGATGAGCATCTACGAGGGGGGGAATGGATCTACATACCCTTGTAGATCGCTAAGCGGGAAGCGTTAAGAAACGCGGTTGATGTAGTAGAACGTCTTCGCAATCCAAATCGCAAGCCGTCCCACGATCCAATCATGATCCGTCCCGTGATCCAATCACGATCCGTCCCGCGATCCAATCGCGGTCCTTCCGATCTAGCGCCGAACGGACGGTACCTCCGCGTTCAGCACACGTACAACTCGATGACGATCTCCACCTCCTTGATCCAGCAAGCGAGGGTGGAGAGGTAGATGAGTTCTCCGCCATCACAATGGCGTGGTGGCGGTGGTGGTGGAGCTGTCCCGGCAGGGCTTCGCCAAGCACGACCGAGACGATCTAGTGGAGAACAGATCTAGAGGGAGAAAGAGGCAGTCGTGGCTTTTCAGGTGAGGGCTGCCCTCAAATCCTCTAGTATATATAGGAGGAAGGGAGGGGAGGAGGCAGCCCAAAACCCTCCACCAAGGAGGGTTCGGTCGAACAAAGGGGGAGGAGTCCTCCCCCAACTAGGATTCCTCCTCCCACAAGGGAGGTGGAGTCGTGGGAGGACTCCCCACTTGGCCCTCCTCTCTCCTCTTCGCATGGGCCCTTAGGGGCTAGCTTGCCCAGCCCACTAAGGGCTGGTGCGCCACCCCTAAGGCACATGTGGCCCCCGGAGTGGGTGGCCCCCTCCCGATGGACCCCCGAAACCCTCCCTGCACCCCGGTACACTACCGGTGACGCCCGAACTTTTTCCAGTGACCAAAACGGGACTTCCTATATAGCAATCTTTACCTCTGGACCATTCCGGAGCTCCTCATGACGTCCGGGATCTCATCCGGGACTCCGAACAACCTTTGGTCACCACCATACATAACTCAATACTACCGAAACGTCACCGAACGTTAAGTGTGCAGACCCTGCGGGTTCGAGAACTATGTAGACATGACCGAGACACCTCTACGGTCAATAACCAATAGCGGGACTTGGATGCCCATATTGGTTCCTACATATTATACGAATATCTTTATCGGTCGAACCTCTATGTCAAGGATTCAGTTAATCCCGTATGATGTTCCCTTTGTTCTTCGGTATGTTACTTGCCCGAGATTCGATCGTCGGTATCTCTATACCTACTTCAATCTCGTTACCGGCAAGTCTCTTTCCTCGTTCCGTAATACAAGATCCTGTGGCTAACTCTTTAGTCACTTTGCTTGCATGGCTCATTGTGATGTTGTATTACCGAGTGGGCCCTGAGATACCTCTCCGTCACACGGAGTAACAAATCCCAGTCTTGATCCATGCCAACTCAACAGACACCCTCGGAGATACCTGTAGAGCATCTTTATAGTCACCCAGTTACGTTGCGACGTTTGATACACACAAGGTACTCCGATGTCAGTGAGTTGCATGATCTCATGGTCATAGGAACAGATACTTTGACATGCAGAAACAATAGCAATAAACTGACACGATCATATGCTACGTTCATAGTTTGGGTCTTGTCCATCACATCATTCTCCTAATGATGTGATCCCGTTATCAAATGACATCTCATGTCTATGGCTAGGAAACCTTGACCATCTTTGATCAATGAGCTAGTCTATTAGAGGCATACTAGGGACACATTGTTGTCTATGTACCCACACATGTAATTGAGTTTCCAATCAATACAATTATAGCATGGATAATAAACGATTATCATGAACAAGGAAATATAATAATAACCATTTTATTATTGCCTCTAGGGCATATTTCCAACATTATTATGCAGTCCGTCACTTTTATTACTTTGCCATCATAAGTTCGTATAGCGCTCAATTTTCTCTTAAACTAATTGATCAAAACACTTTTGGAAGCAATTTTTATTGCCTTATTGCTCTGATGAAAACTTACTTGAAGGATCTTACTCGATCTGTAGGTAGGTATGGTGGACTCTCAAAGAATGAATTTGGGTTTGGATTTTCGGATGGACAAGTAGTATCTCTACTTAATGCGGAATTTTTGGCTAGCAAAGATATTGAGTAATTACCACGTGTTAAAGGATCTATGACAATATAACTTCTATGTGGATATGAACAAACATAAATCATTACATTGTCTTCCTTGTCCAACGTCAACCATTTTGACATATAATATTTAATGGGGGCTCACAATCATAAAAGATGTCCAAGATGGTGTATTTGCATGTGAATCTTCTCTTTCCTTATTAATTCTTTCATGAATTGCATCATTGACCAATGCTATGTTTGTCAATCTCCAATAAATTTTACTACTTACACTTTCCCTTATGTGATGTCATTACTCACCATAAGATTAGCATATGATTCTTTTCATTTATTTTGGTTGCAAGAAGAAAGTAGAGAAGTGATGACCCAAAAGTATAGGGGATCAATCGTAGTACTTTCGATAAGTAAGTGTGTCGAACCCAACGAGGAGCAGAAGGAAATGACAAGCGGTTTTCAGCAAGGTAATTTCTACAAGCACTGAAATTGTAGGTAACAGATAGTTTGATAGCAAGATAATTGGTAGCAAGCAAGTAACGGTAACGGTAAACAAGGTGCAGCAAGGTAGCCCAATCCTTTTGAGGCAAAGGACAGGCCAAAACAATCACAAGTAACAGGCAAAGTGTTCTTGAGGGTACACGGGAATTTCGTCTAGTCACTTTTATCATGTTGGTTTGATTCGTGTTTGCTACTTTGATAATCTGATATGTGGGTGGACCGGTGCTTGGGTGTTGTTCTTACTTGAACAACCTCCCACTTATGATTAACCCCCTCACAAGCATCCGCAACTACGAGAAAAGTATTAAGATAAAATCTAACCATAGCTTTAAACGTTTGGATCCAAATCAGCCCCTTACGAAGCAGCGCATAAACTAGGGTTTAATCTTCTGTCACTCTTGCAACCCATCATCTAATAACTACTCCACAATGCATCCCCTTAGTCCCATGAATGGTGAACTGTCATATTGTCGACGTTCACATGACACCACTAAGGGAATCACAACATACATATTATCAAAATATCGAACACATATCAAATTCACATGATTACTCGCAACATGACTTCTCCCGTGACCTCAAGAACAAAGGTAACTACTCACAAATAATAAACATGCTCAAGATCAGAGGAGTATTGAATAGCATAATGGATCTGAACATATAATCTTCCACCAAATAAACCATATAGTAATCAACTACGCAAGGTAATCAACACTACTAGTCACCCACAGGTACCAATCTGAGGTTCCGGTACAAAGATTGAACACAGGAGATGAACTAGGGTTTGAGAGGAGATGGTGCTGTTGAAGATGTTGATGAAGATTGGACTCCGAAAGATGAGAGGGGTGTTGGTGATGATGATAGCTTCGATTTCCCCCTCCGGGAGGGAAGTTCCCCCGGCGGAATCGCTCCGCCGGAGGGCAAAAGTGCTCCTGCCCAAGTTCCACCTCGAGGCGGTGGCGCTTCGTCCCGAAAGTTCTCCTCGATTTTTTCTAGGTTAAGAGTGACCATATACCAGAAGATGGGCACCGGAGGTGGCCTGAGGTGGCCACAACCCATCAGGGCGCGCCCAGGGGGGCCTGGTGCGCCCTGGTGGGTTGTGCCCACCTGGGAGGCCCCCTCCGGTAGTTTTATGCTCCAGTATTTTTTATTAAATGCAATAATAATCTCCGTAAAATTTCATCTTCATTGGAGTTGTGCAGAATAGGTATCTCTAACTTGCTTTTCTTGGATCCAGAATTCCAGCTGCCGGCATTCTCCCTCTTTGTGTAAACCTTGCATATTATGAGAGAAAAGGCATTAGAATCACTCCCCAAAGCAGTATTATTCAATAAAACAAAGTACATAGCAGTAGGAAATCATGATGCAAAATGGACGTCTCAAGAAGCAAAACTCGAACTAAACTTTATTATATAACTCTCACTCGATTACATGGATCGATAGACCACGAAACTAACACACGAAAATAGATCATGCTAAACTTTTATTCAATTAAATCAAAGGAAAACTAAAGATTGAACTAAAATAGGTAAAGGTGAATAAAAGTGATGGTGATACGATACCGGGGCACCTCCCCCAAGCTTGGCTCAAGCCAAGGGGAGTGCCCATACCCGTGTGCTCAAGTCTCCTTTGGTGGTGGTGATGAAGAAGGTGGTGGTGATGCAGCCTTCTTCTTCAACTTATATTTAAGTATAAAATTTTCCTCCCTTAGATCATCATTCTCCAACTCGAGCTTTAATATCTTTTTGCATAATGCCGCCTTGCTCTCCTGCAGAAAACGAGATGGGATAAATTGGACCTCAGGTTTGTGTCTTCTAGGGAGGCTTGACTTCTTGAATTCCACATGCATGTCTCCGGGTTGAGGTAGTGGGTCATCCTCTTCCTTAGAGCTATCATCCCTTGTTTCCTTCATGGCAGCGTCTTCCTCCTCATCTGAGGTTCATCCATAATGCTCCACTTCTCCATAGATCTTGGGGTTTGCAACATAGTCAGCAATATAGCTCCCCCCCCTCCGAATCTTGAGATGACATATTTTCAGATCTGTCAGGAAAGCAGCACGAAACAAGAACAGAGGATTTTTCTGCGATGCGGTGGTCAAAACAGTCAGGGGTATATATAGAGAATTTTTATTCTTGGGAAACAAGCATATGGAAGGAAAACGGAGTTGGGAAGGTGTCCGAGGTGGGCACAACCCACCAGGGCACGCCTGGCAGGCTGGCGCTCCCTGGTGTATCGTGCTCACCTCGATCACCTTCCGGTTTATTTCTTAAATTCCAAAATTTTCTAATATTCCAAAGCTGCCAAAAAATATTTTTGCGGATTTTTTGGAGTTCGTTTACTTATCGTATCACGTACCTCCCATTTTTCAGAATTCTGGAGTGTTCCGGAAGGTTTCTTTTATGTGTTCCTCCGGTGTGATGGTTTGGATAACATTGCTTTCAACGTTAATAGGCGTACCTGAGATGTAGTGCTTAATTCTTTGTCCATTGACCACCTTCGGGTTAGTACCTTCGGCATTATTAATCTTGATAGCTCCAGAACGATAAACCTCTTCGATAATATATGGTCCTTCCCATTTGGAGAGAAGCTTACTTGCAAAAAATCTTAAACGAGAGTTGAACAAAAGAACATAGTCTCCTATTTTGAATTCCCGCTTTTGGATTCTTTTGTCATGCCACCTTTTTACTTTTTCTTTGAATAGTTTGGCATTTTCATAGGCTTGGGCTCTCCATTCATCTAGTGAGCTAATATCAAATAGCCTCTTCTCACCGGCAAGTTTGAAATCGTAGTTGAGTTCTTTAATTGCCCAAAATGCTTTATGTTCTAATTCTAGAGGCAAGTGACAAGCTTTTCCATATACCATTTTGTATGGAGACATACCCATAGGATTTTTATAAGCTGTTTTATAGGCCCAAAGTGCATCATCTAGTTTCTTAGACTAATTCTTTCGAGGCCTATTGACAGTTTTTTCTAATATCAATTTTATTTCCCTATTGCTAAGTTCAACTTGACTACTAGATTGATGATGATAGGGTGATGCAATTCTATGGTTAACATCATATTTAGCAAGCATCTTACGGAAAGCACCATGGATAAAGTGTGAACCACCATCAGTCATTAAGTATCTAGGGACTCCAAACCTTGGGAAGATAACCTCTTTAAGCATTTTAATGGAGGTGTGGTGATCAGCACTACTAGTTGGAATAGCTTCTACCCACTTAGTGACATAATCAACAACAACGAAAATATGAGTAAACCCGTTAGAGGAAGGAAAATGTCCCATATAATCAAAACCCCAAACGTCAAATGGTTCGACAACAAGTGAATAATTCATAGGCATTTCCTGACGCTTACCGATGTTACCAATTCTTTGACATTCATCACAAGACAAGACAAACTTACGGGTATCCTTGAAGAGGGTAGGCCAATAAAAACCAGATTGCAATACCTTGTGAGCAGTTCTATCTCCCGCATGATGTCCTCCATAAGCTTCGGAATGACATTTCCGTAGGATTTGTTCCTGTTCATGCTCGGGTACACAACGTCTAATAATACCATCTACTCCTTCTTTATAGAGATGTGGGTCATCCCAAAAGTAATGTCTTAAATCATAGAAGAATTTTTTCTTTTGTTGGTATGTGAAGCTAGGTGGTATATATTTAGCGACAATGTAATTAGCATAATCAGCATACCAAGGAGTGTTTTGAGAAACATTTATTGCAGCTAACTTTCGTCAGGGAAACTATCATCAATAGGTAGTGGGTCATCAAGAATATTTTCTAACCTAGACAAGTTATCAGCTACGGGGTTCTCAGCTCCCTTCCTATCAACGATATGCAAGTCAAATTCTTGAAGCAAGAGAACCCACCTAATAAGTCTAGGTTTAGCATCTTTCTTTTCCATAAGATATTTTATAGCAGCATGATCGGTGTGAACAATAACTTTGGAGTCGACAATGTAGGATCTAAATTTATCACAAGCAAACACAACTACTAAAAATTCTTTTTCAATAGTAGCATAATTTCGTTGAGCATTGTCTAGAGTTTTGCTGGCATAATGGATAACATTCAACTTCTTATCAACTCTTTGTCCTAGAACAGCACCAACAACATAATCAGTAGCATCACACATAATTTCAAAAGGCAAGTTCCAATCAGGTGGTTGAACGATAGGTGCAGAGGTTAAGGCTTTCTTGAGTGTTTCAAAGGCTTTCACACAATCATCATAAAAAACAAAAGGAATATCCTTTTGCAAAAGATTAGTAAGAGACCTAGAAATTTTAGAGAAGTCTTTAATGAACCTCCTATAGAAACCAGCATGACCAAGGAAACTTCGAATACCTTTAATAACTTTAGGACATGGCATTTTCTCAATTGCGTCTACTTTAGCTTTATCCACCTCAATACCTCGTTCAGATATTTTATGCCCCAAGACAATACCTTCATTAACCATAAAGTGGCACTTCTCCCAATTCAAGACAAGATTAGTTTGTTCACATCTCTGCAAAACTCGATCAAGGTTGCTTAAGCAATCATCAAAAGAAGTCCCGTAAATGGAAAAATCATGCATGAAAACCTCCACAATCTTTTCACAAAAATCAGAGAATATAGCAGTCATACATCTTTGAAAGGTAGCAGGTGCATTACATAAACCAAAAGGCATACGTCTATAAGCATAGGTTCCAAAAGGGCAAGTAAAGGTGGTTTTCTCTTGATCAGATTGTGACACAGGTATTTGAGAGAAACCAGAATATCTATCCAGGAAACAAAAGTGTGTGTGCTTAGATAATCTTTCTAGCATTTGATCAATGAAAGGTAGAGGGTAATGATCTTTTCTAGTAGTTTTATTTAATTTTCTAAAATCAATTACCATTCTATAGCCAGTAACAATTCTTTGTGGAATGAGTTCATTTTTATCATTAGGAACAATCGTAATACCTCCTTTCTTAGGGACACAATGAACGGGACTTACCCATCTACTATCAGCTATGGGATAGATTATATCTGCTTCCAGAAGCTTTAATAGTTCTTACCACTTCTTTCATCTTAGGATTTAATCACCGTTGATGATCAACAATGGGTTTAGCATCAGGTTCCATATTAATCTTGTGCTGACATAGAGTGGGACTAATGCCCTTAAGATCATCAAGAGTATATCCAATATCAGCCCGGTGCTTCCTAAGAACTTTTAATAATCTTTCTTCTTCATGTTCTGAAAGGTTAGCACTAATAATAACATGATATATCTTTTTCTCATCAAGATAAGCATACTTCAAAGTGTCAGGCAATTGCTTTAATTCAAACACAGGATCACCTTTAGGTGGAGGAGGACCCCCAAGAGTTTCAATAGTCAATTTGTGTTTTAGTAGAGGTTGTTGTTCAAAGAAATTTTTATCTATTTCATTTCTTTCACGCAAGTGCATATCATTTTCATGGTCAAGCAAATATTGTTCTAATGGATCAGTAGGAGGCACGGCAATACAAGCAACACCAATTATTTCATCCTTACTAGATAACGCTTGATGTGGCTTGAGACTGTGTCGGTATTTCCCCAAAGAGGAAGGGATGATGCAGCACAGCGACGGTAAGTATTTCCCTTAGTTATGAAACCAAGGTTATTGAACCAGTAGGAGGATCACCACCACCCAATAAGCAACACCTGCACACAAACAACAAATACTTGCAACCCGACGCGAAAGAGAGGTTGTCAATCTCTCTACGGTAAAAAGATAGATTAGGTAGTGACAGATAGGAGAGATAGATCTCTCAAGAGCACAAAATAAAAAGGGCAAATAAAATATGCAGCAATATGTTTTTGGGTTTTTGGTTTTGTAGATCTGAAAACAAAGATGCAAAAATATAGATCTGAAAGCAATATGTTGGAAAAGTAGACCCGGGGGCCGTAGGGTTCACTAGTGGCTTCTCTCATGAGTATAGCGCACGGTGGGTGAACAAATTATAGTTGGGCAATTGATAGAAAATCGAATAGTCATGACGATATCCAAGGTGATGATCATTATATACGCATCACGTCCAAGATAAGTAGACCGACTCCTGCCTGCATCTACCACTATTACTCCACACATTGACCGCTATCCAGGATGCATCTAGTGTATTAAGTTCATGGAAAAACGGAGTAATGCAATAAGAACGATGACATGATGTAGACAAGATCTATTCATGTTGGAATAGACCCCATCTTGTTATCCTTAATAGCACTGATACATGCGTCTTGCTGCCCCTTCTGTCACTGGCAAAGAACACCGCAAGATCGAACCCATCACAAAGCACCTCTTCCCATGGCAAGAAAAATCGATCTAGTTGGCCTAACTAAGCCAAAGATTCTAAGAAGAAATACGAGGCTATAAGTAATCATGCATATAAGAGATCAAAGAAGACTCAAATAATATTCATGGATAGAAACTGATCAGGAACTCAAAATTCATCGGATCCCAACAAACACAACATAAAAGTTTACATCAAATAGATCTCCAAGAGACCATTGTATTGAGAATCATAAGAGAGAGAGAGAGAGGAAGCCATCTAGCTACTGCCTACGGACCCGTAGGTCTATGGTGGACTACTCACGCATCATCGGAGAGGCACCTAGGAAGAAGATGAACCCCTCCGTGATGGTGTTTAGATTGGATCTCGAGGTTCTGGAACTTGCGGCGGCTGGAATTGTGTTTCGTCGACTCCCCTAGGGTTTTTGGAATATTTGGGAATTTATAGGCATCAGAGGCGGTGGACAGGGGCCCCGAGGAGGGCACAACCCATCAGGGTGCGCCAGGCCCCCCCTGACGCGCCCTGGTGGGTTGTGGTCTCCTCGGCCCACTCCCCCGACACTTCTTTGGCCCACTGGGTGTCTTCTGGTCCAGAAAAAATCTCCAAAAATTTTCATCGCGATTGGACTCCGTTTGGTATTGATTTTCCACGAAGTAAAAAACTAGCAAAAACAACAACTGGCACTTTGGCACTATGTCAATAGGTTAGTCCCAAAAAATGATATAAAGTTGCTATAAAATGATTGTAAAACATCCAAGAATGATAATATAACAGCATGGAACAATAAAAAATTATAGATACATTGGAGACGTATCAGCATCCCCAAGCTTAATTCCTACTCGTCCTCGAGTAGGTAAATGATAAAAACAGAATTTTTGATGTGGAATGCTGCGTAACATGTTCATCATATTCTTTTCTTTTGTATAGCATGGACATTTGGACCTGTAAATGATTCAAAGCAATAGTCTAGTTTTAACATAATGACTTCAATACTCAAGCATGTCAACAAGCAACCATGTCTTTCAAAATATCAACACTAAAGAAAGTTATCCCTAGCCCATCATGCTCAAACATTGATCCATTAATGAAACACACTCAAATATTAGAAGATGGAGACTCAAAGTATGATCATAGTGCCCCCTAGTTGGTGCTTATAAGAGAAGATGGAGACTCAAAGTAAAAATAAAATTTGCATACAGTAAATAGATAGGCCCTTCGCAGAGGGAAGTAGGGATTTGTAGAGGTGCCAGAGCTCAAGGTTTAAATTGAGAGAGAAAAAAATATTTTGGGTGACATGCTTTTCCTGTCAACGAAAACGAAAAAATAGCTCACAATACTTTCCATGCTAGATATATCATAGGCGGTTCCCAAACAGAAAATAAAGTTTATTCCTTTTTCCATCAAACTTTCACTTTCCATGGCGGGCCGTATCCACGGTTGCCTTCCATACCAACACATTCCAAGGAATTTATTATTTGACAACATAAAGTAAATATTTTTTCTTTTTCATTTCGGGAATGGGCATCCCTATTACCGCCGCACTCTCGTGCAATGACAAGTGAATAAACACTCATCTTGAGAATAACACATCTAGCATGGAAAAATATTAGACACTCCCCACCGTTTCATGAGCGGTACGGGCACACAAAAGAGAAAAATTATTTTGAAAATTTAGAGATCGCACATACAAATTTGCTTGGAACGGCATGGAAATACCGCATATAGGTAGGTATGGTGGACTCATAAGGCAAAACTTGGTTTAAGGATTTTGGATGCACAAGTAGTATTTCTACTTAGTACAAATGGAGGCTAGCAAATAGATTGGGAAGCAACCAAACAAAGAAATGGAAATTCACATAAGCGAGCATTGAACATAACTAACACCGAATAATGCAGCACAAGTAGGATGTAACTTCATTTCATAACTATTGACTTTCGTGCATGCATAGGAAATCACAAACCTTAACACCAATATTCCTACTAAGCATAATTACTCACTAACATGACTCACATATTATTATCATCATGTTTCAAAACTATTACAAGGAATCAAGTTTAATTTGTCCAATGATCTTCATGAAAGTTTTTATTATATCCTCCTTGGATACCTATCACTTTGGGACTAGTTTCATATATTGCCATTGCTTTTTGGCAAGCTCAAACAAATTTAAGTGAAGCACATGAGCATAAAGATTTCATCTCTCAAAAAGGTATAAGTGAAGCATGAGAGGATTTCTTCAAAATTTACTAACTCTCAAATTAATCTAAGTGAAACATGAGAGTATTTGTACAAAAAATTTCAAGCACACCGTGCTCAAGAACATATAAGTGAAGCACTAGAGCAATTCTATAGCTCAAAAGGTTTAAGTAAAGCACATAGAGCAATTATAACAAATGATAGCATGATTTTGGTTCTCTCAAATAGGTGTGTCCATCAAGGATACAAGTGACAAACTAAAAAACAAAGCAAGCAAAGATACAAGACGCTCCAAGCAAAACTCATGATATGTGACGAATAAAAATATAGCTCCAAGTAAAATACCGATGGTCGTTAGAAGAAAGAGGGGATGCCACTCGGGGGCATCCCCAAGCTTAGTTGCTTGTTTCTCTTTGGATATATCTTGGGGGTGCGGTAGCATCCCCAAGCTTAGGCTCTTTTGACTCCTTATTCCTTCATCCATTGTGATCTCACCCAAAACTTGAAAACTTCAATCACACAAAACTCAACAAAATCTTCGTGAGATCCGTTAGTATAATAAAGCAAATCACTACTTTAGGTACTGTTGCAAACCCATTTATATTTTTTTATTGAATTATAAATACTGTATTTTAACTTTATCATGGCTCCTACCCTTCAATATAACCCATAGATTCATCAAAACAAGCACACAATGCAACGAAAACAGAATCTGTCTTAAACAGAACAGTCTGTAGTAATCTGTACTCTAACCATACTTATGTAACTCTACAAATTCTTAAAAATTAGGACAACGTAAGGAATTTGTATAGCAACACTGTGTTAAAATATCAGCTCAATATCACGTTCCAGCAAAAAATTATAATTCATATACTGGACGCAAAGTTTGTGTTTCAGATTCAGCATCACTTCTACTCATTCTATGAATCATCCTAAAGGCTTTACTTGGCACAGACACTAAATAAACCATAAAAACACAATCATAACAGAGGCATAATTGTGTCAACACTCAAAAACAGAAAGGAAAAAGCAAAAATTTATTTATTCATTGGGTTGCCTCCTAACAAGCGCTATCGTTTTACGCCCCTAGCTAGGCATAACGCATAGATTCAAGTATTGTCATCTTTGGTTTTGGATCCATAGGATGCCCTCATGATTGATTCATATGGTGGCTTAATTCTTGTTCTAGGGAAGTGTTACATACCCTTTCTCAAGGGAAACTGAAAACGAATATTCCCGTCTTTTATATCAATCACGGCACCTATAGTGCGTAAAAACGGTCTACCAAGTATAATGGGACAAGACGGATTGCAAAAAATATCAAGCACAATAAAATCTATGGGCACATAATTCCTATTTTCAAGAATAAGAACATCATTAATTCTTCCCAAAGGCTTTTTAATAGTAGAATCCGCCAAGTGCAAATTAAGAGAACATTCTTCAATATTGGTAAGACCAAGCACATCACATAGAGATTTCGGAATCGTGGAAACACTAGCACCCAAATCACACAAAGCAAATCACTCATAATTTTTAATATTGACTTTAATGGTAGGTTCCCACTCATCATGTAATTTTCTAGGAATAGAAATCTCCAACTCCAACTTTTCTTCAAAAGATTTCATCATGGCATCAACGATATGTTTAGTAAAAGCTTTATTTTGCTCATAAGCATGGGGTGAATTCAACATAGATTGCAGCAAAGAAATACATTAAATCAAAGAGCAACTATCATAATTAAAGTCTTTGCAATCCAAAATAGTGGGCACATCACTAGTTAAAGTTCTGACCTCTTCAAACCCACTTTTATCAAAATTTTCATCAAGATTTTCACCCTCCAAATTATTGGGACGCCTTCTAACTAAAGTTGACTCTACTTCAGTCCCTTTATCATCAATCTTAATATTACTAAACAAGGAATCAATAGAATAAACACCAATCACTTTAAGATCTTCATCTTTCTTATGAAGGCAATCACTAGAAAACGATTTTTCTAAGATTTCTCTTTTAGCTCCAAGCATAGCGGTTCTTGTCTTACTTTCATCCATAGAGACAGATAAAGCTTTAATAGATTCATCAATCTTAGGCACAAAAGCTTTCAACTTGTGATTTTCAACATCATGAGAAATTCTATCAATGCTTCTAGACATATCATCAATCTTATTCAACTTTTCCTCTATCGTAGTATTGAAAGCCTTTTGTGCATTGATAAATTCTTTAATATTACTCTCAAGATCAGAGGTGTTCCTATTATTATTGTAAGAAGAATTACCATAGGAATTACCATAATTATTAGAGGAATTTCCACGAAAAGGCCTAGGATTAAAATTACCTCTATAAGCATTGTTATTGAAATTGTTTCGCGAGACAAAATTCACATCTACGGAATCACTATTTTTCTCAATCAAGGTAGACAAAGGCACATCATTATGATCAATAGGAGCATTTTTACTAGCAACTAATTTCATCAAAGCATCAACCTTATCACTCAAAGTACTAATTTCCTCAACTGAATTAACTTTTTTACTAGTAGGTGCTCTTTCGGTATGCCATTGAGAATAATTAGCCATGATATTATCTAGCAATTTAGTAGCTTCACCCAAAGTAATCTACATAAAAGTACCACAAGCGGCGGAATCTAAAAGATTTCTAGAGACAAAATTTAATCACGCATAAAAAATTTGTATGATCATCCAAAGATTTAAACCATGAGTAGGACAATTTCTTAGCATCAACTTCATTCTTTCCCAAGATTGTGCAACATGTTCATGCTCAAGTTGCTTAAAATTCATGATTTGTGTCCTAAGGGAAATAATTTTCGCGGGTGGAAAATACTTAGTGATAAAAGCATCCTTGCACTTATTCCAAGAATCAATACTATTGCGAGGCAAAGAGGAAAACCAAATTTTTGCACGATCCCGTAAGGGAAAAGGAAATAATTTCAACTTCACAATATCATTGTCCACATCTTTTTTCTTTCATGACAATCATTAGGATTACCGGCAAATTGATCTTTCATGACAAGATTCAACAAAGCGGCATTAATATCACAAGACTCCGCACTAGTGGAGGGAGGAGCAATCGGAGTACTAATAAAATCATTGTTATTAGTATTGGAAAAATCACACAACTTGGTGTTTTCTTGAGTCATCATGACTACGCAAACAAGATTGCAAGCAAGGAAGATATCCGGCGAGAAAAAGGCAAATGAAAAAGAGGGCGAATAAAACAGCAAATTGGTGAAGTGGGGGAGAGGAAAACGAGAGGCAAATGGCAAATAATGTAATTGCAAGGAGCTGAGATTTGTGATTAGGAACCTGGTAGATGATGATGGAGTCCCCTCGGCACCTACGATAGGCACGTATAAGAGACCGCTTCCTCCCCGGCAACGGTGCCAGAAATTCCTTTGACGTGGCTTGAGACTGCGTCGGTATTTCCCCAAAGAGGAAGGGATGATGCAGCACAGCGACGGTAAGTATTTCCCTCAGTTATGAAACCAATGTCATCGAACCAGTAAGAGGATCACCACCACCCAATAAGCAGCACCTGCACACAATCAACAAATACTTGCAACCCAACACGAAAGAGAGGTTTGTGTGTAGGTGCTGCTTATTGGGTGGTGGTGATCCTCCTACTGGTTCGATAACCTTGGTTTCATAACTGAGGGAAATACTTACCGTCGCTGTGCTGCATCATCCCTTCCTCTTTGGGGAAATACCGACGCAGTCTCAAGCCACGTCAATAGTCATGACGATATCCAAGGCGATGATCATTATATAGGCATCACGTCCAAGATAAGTAGACCGGCTCCTGCCTGCATCTACCACTATTACTCCACACATCGACCGCTATCCAGCATGCATCTAGTGTATTAAGTTCATGGAAAAACGGAGTAATGCAATAAGAACGATGACATGATGTAGACAAGATCTATTCATGTAGGAATAGACCCCATCTTGTTTTCCTTAATAGCAACGATACATGCGTGTCTTGCTGCCCCTTATGTCACTAGGAAAGAACACCGCAAGATCGAACCCATTACAAAGCACCTCTTCCCATGGCAAGAAAAATCGATCTAGTTGGCCTAACTAAACCAAAGATTCGAAGAAGAAATACGAGGCTATAAGTAATCATGCATATAAGAGATCAAAGAAGACTCAAATAATATTCATGAATAGAAACTAATCATGAACTCAAAATTCATCGGATCCCAACAAACACACCGCAAAGGTTCACGTCAAATAGATCTCCAAGAGACCATTGTATTGAGAATCATAAGAGAGAGAGAGAGAGGAAGCCATCTAGCTACTGCCTACGGACCCGTAGGTCTATGGTGGACTACTCACGCATCATCGGAGAGGCACCTATGAAGAAGATGAACCCCTCCGTGATGGTGTTTAGATTGGATCTCGAGGTTCTGGAACTTGCGGCGGCTGGAATTGTGTTTCGTCGACTCCCCTAGGGGTTTTGGAATATTTGGGAATTTATAGGCATCAGAGACGGTGGAGAGGGGCCCCGAGGAGGGCACAACCCATCAGGGCGCGCTGGGGCCCCCCTGGCGCGCCCTGGTGGGTTGTGGTTTCCTCGGCCCACTCCCCCGACACTTCTTTGGCCCACTGGTGTCTTCTGGTCCAGAAAAAATCTCCATAAGGTTTCGTCGCGATTGGACTCCATTTGGTATTGGTTTTCTGCGAAGTAAAAAACAAGCAAAAACAGCAACTGGCACTTTGGCACTGTGTCAATAGGTTAGTCCCAAAAAATGATATAAAGTTGCTATAAAATGATTGTAAAACATCCAAGAATGATAATATAATAGCATGGAACAAGCAAAAATTATAGATACGTTGGAGACGTATCAATGCTCTATCATGTGGTTGTCTACTAAACTTGGAAAAATTAAACTCATGAGACACACCACCAAAACTGACACCGACAGTTTGTTTTTCACAATCTATCTTAGCATTGAAGGTGCTCAAAAAAGGTCTACCAAAGATAATGGGACAAAAGTCATCTTAAGGGGAACCTAGAACTAGAAAATCAGTAGGGTATTTTACTTTCCCACACAAGACTTCAACATCTCTAACAATCCCAAGTGGTGTGATGGTGTCTCTATTAGCAAGTTTACTAGTAACATCAATGTCTTCTATTTCAGCAGGTGCTATTTCATTCATAATTTCTTGGTATAAGGTAAAAGGGATAGCACTCACACTAGCACCCAAATCACATAAACCATGATAGCAATGATCTCCTATTTTGATTGAGACAACATGCATGCCCTCTATGGGTCTATGTTTATCTTTTCCATCAGGTTTGGCGATTCTAGCAGCTTCATCACATAAGTAGATAACATGCCCATCAATACTTTCTACCAAGAGATCTTTAACCATAGCAACACTAGGTTCTACTTTAATTTTCTCAGGGGGCTTAGGTGCTCTTATATTACTCTTACGAACCACAGTTGATACCTTAGCGTGTTCCTTTATCCTAACAGGGAAAGGTGGTTTTTCAATATAAGCGATAGGCACAACTGGATCAACATTGTAAATGATGGTTTCATCTTTAGCTAGGACCGGTTCTTTATTTTCTTCTTTAATAGGGGGATGATATTTAAACCACTTCTCCATAGGGAGATCAACGTGAGTAGCAAATGCTTCACAAAAAGAGGCTACTATCTCAGAGTCAAGTCCATATTTAGTGCTAAACTTGTGAAAAGTATCGGTATTCATAAAAGATTTAACACAATCGAACTCAAGCTTAATACCTGACTCATTACCTTCGTTGAGTTCCTAATCTTCCGAGTTGCGTTTAATTCTTTCTAAGAGATCCCACTAGAATTCAATAGTCTTCTTCATAAAAGAACCAGCACAAGAAGTATCGAGCATGGATTGATCATTATGAGAAAGCCGAGCATAAAAATTCTGAATGATAACTTCTCTCGGGATGTCATGATTGGGGCATGAATATAACATTGACTTAAGCCTCTCCCAAGCTAGAGCGATGCTTTCTCCTTCACGAGGCCAAAAATTATATATATAATTCCGATCACGATGAACTAGATGCATGGGGTAAAACTTTTGGTGGAATTCCAATTGTAATCGATTTCAGGTCCATAATCCAAGATCATCACATAGCCTATACCATGTCAATGCTTTTCCCTTCAAAGATAAAGGGAACACCTTCTTCTTAGCTTCATCTCCAGGTAAACCTGCAAGCTTAAATAATCCACAAATTTCGTTCACATATAAGAGGTGCATATCAGGATGTTCAGTTCGATCTCCGGCATAAGGTTTAGCAAGCAGTTGTTCTACCATACCCGAAGGAATTTCATAACCAATATTTTCGTTAGGTGCAGTAGGTTGAGGGGTAACTAATTGTGGTTCCGGTCGAGGTGAAGATACCGATTTCCACTTACCAAGGGCGCTTCACTCTCCGGCAACGGCGCCAGAAAAGAGTCTTGATGACCCACAAGTATAGGGGATCAATCATAGTCCTTTCAATAAGTAAGAGTGTCGAACCCAACGAGGAGCAGAAGGAAATGACAAGCGGTCTTCAGCAAGGTAATTTCTGCAAGCACTGAAATTGTAGGTAACAGATAGTTTGATAGCAAGATAATTGGTAATGAGCAAGTAACGGTAACGGTAAATAAAGTGCAGCAAGGTAGCCAATCCTTTTGTGGCAAAGGACAGGCCAGAACAGTCTCTAGTAATAACCAAAGTATTCTTGAGGGTACACGGGAATTTCATCTAGTCATTTTTATCATGTTGGTTTGATTCGTGTTCGCTACTTTGATAATTTGATATCTGGGTGGACCGGTGCTTGGGTGTTGTTCTTACTTGAACAACCTCCCACTTATGATCAACCCCCTCGCAAGCATCCACAACTACGAGGAAAGTGTTAAGATAAAATCTAACCATAGCATTAAACGTTTGGATCCAAATCAGCCCCTTACGAAGTAGCGCATAAACTAGGGTTTAAGCTTCTGTCACTCTAGCAACCCATCATCTAATAACTACTCCACAATGCATTCCCTTAGGCCCAAGAATGGTGAAGTGTCATGTAGTCGACGTTCACATGACACCACTAAGGGAATCACAACATACATATCATCAAACACATATCAAATTCACATGATTACTTGCAACATGACTTCTCTCGTGACCTCGAGAACAAAGGTAACTACTCACAAATAATAATCATGCTCAAGATCATAGGGGTATTGAATAGCATAATGGACCTGAACATATAATCTTCCACCAAATAAACCATATAGTAATCAACTACAAGATGTAATCAACACTACTAGTCACCCATAGGTACCAATCTGAGGTTCCGGTACAAAGATTGAACACAAGAGATGAACTAGGGTTTGAGAGGAGATGTTGCTGTTGAACATGTTGATGAAGATTGGCCTCCCAAAGATGCGAGGGGTGTTGGTGATGACGATGGCTTCGATTTCCCCCTCCGGGAGGGAAGTTCCCCCGGCGGAATTGCTCCGCCGGAGGGCAAAAGTGCTCCTGCCCAAGTTCCGCCTCGAGACGGCGGCGCTCCGTCCCGAAAGTCCTCTCCTATTTTTTTCTAGGTCAAAAGACCTTATATACCAGAAGATGGGCACCAGAGGTGGGCCGAGGAGGGCACAACCCACCAGGGCGCGCCTGGGGATGCTGGCGCGCCCTGGTGTCTTGTGCCCACCAGGGTGGCCCCCTCCGGTAGTTCTTTGCTCCAGTATTTTTTATTAATTCCAAAAATATTGTCCGTAACGTTTTAGCTTCATTAGAGATGTGCAGAATAGGTATCTCTGATGTGCTTTTTCAGGCCCAGAATTCCAACTGCCGGTATTCTCCCTCTTTGTTTAAACCTTGCATAATATGAGAGAAAAGGCATTAGAATCACTCCCTAAAGCATTATTAATCAACAAAACATAATAAATAACAGTAGGAAATCATGATGCAAAATGGACGTATCAGGGACCTTCCCGTAAACCCTCGCTTGCTCGTGCTCGTTATATGCTTATAATTATTGATGACTACTCCAGAAAAGTGTGGCCTTATTTTCTGAAAAATTAATATGATGTGTTTGATGCCTTTAAGGATTGGAAAGTTATGGTAGAAAGGCAAACTGAGAGGAAGGTAAAAATACTTCGTACTGACAATGGTATGGAATTCTGTTCAAAAGCTTTTAACAGGTATAGCAGAAACTTGGGCATCGTCAGGCACCACGCCGTCCCATACACTCCTCAATAGAATGGCGTGGTTGAGCGTATGAACATAACCATCATCTCCAGTGCTCGCTGCATGTTGTCCAATTCTCGCATGGGCAAACGTTTTTGGGCTGAAGCAGCCTCCACCGCCTGCTGCCTCATCAACAGGTCTCCATCCATTCCACTAAATAAGAAAACTCCCATTGAGGTATGGTCTGGTACACCGGCTGATTATTCATAATTGAGAGTTTTTGGTTGTAATGCATATGCACACGTTGATAACGGAAAGCTTGAGCCTAGAGCTATTAAGTGTGTGTTTGTTGGATATGGTTCAGGAGTTAAGGGATATCGGTTATGGAATCCTGAAACTAATAAGGTTTTTGTGAGTAGGAGCATTGTTTTTAATGAATCTGTCATGTATCATGATGATCTATCCACAGATAGTTTTGATGTGGAGCCACAACGAGTTATTGTGCAGGTGGAGCATTTTGATGAGGAGGAAAACGAAATTGTCGATAATAATGTTACTGCTCTAGATGCACTGGTTCATGATAATGTTGATGATGCTCCAGATACAGAGATTCATGATGATGATGTTGTGCAACGCTCACCCCCTATTTTGCAGCCACAAATTCTGTCTCTTGTAGATGGCAGGAGAAAGAGAGTCATTAACAAACCTAAATGCCTAATTGAGGAGTGTGACATTGTTCATTATGCTTTTGGTTGTGCAGAACAGGTTGAGATCATCCATGAGCCATCCACATACACTGAAGCCATTGTTTCCGGTGACCGTGAGAAGTGGGTTGCTGCTATGCAGGAAGAGATGCAATCACTTGAGAAAAATGGCACATGGGATGTTGTGCGCTTGCCTAAACAAAAGAAGACAGTTCGTTGCAAATGGATCATCAAAAGAAAGGAAGGTTTGTCTCCTAATGAGCCCGCAAGGTTTAAGGCAAGGTTAGTGGCTAAGGGCTTTAGTCAGATACTAGATGTTGATTATAATGATGTGTTCTCTCCAGTTGTCAAGCATAGTTCCATTCGTGCATTTTTCGGTATTGTTGCTATGAATGATCTTGAACTTGAGAAGTTAGATGTCAAGACAACTTTTCTGCATGGAGAACTAGAGGAGGAAATTTACATGGACCAACCAGAGGGTTTCATAGTGCCTGGTAAGGAGAACTTTGTTTACAAGTTAAAGAGGTCCTTATATGGTTTGAAACATTCTCCGAGACAGTGGTATAAAAGGTTTGATTCATTTATGATTGCACATGGATTTAAGAGGTATGCATATGATAGTTGTGTTTACATTAAATTTGATGATGGATTGCCTATATACTTGCTGTTATATGTTGATGACAAGTTGATTGCTGCCAAGGGCAAGAGAGAGATCACTGCTTTAAAGGCACAATTAAGTAGTGAGTTTGACATGAAGGATCTTGGTGCTGCTAAGAAAATTCTAGGTATGGAGATTACCAGGGACATAAATTCTGGTTTGTTATTTCTTAGTCAGCAAAGTTCCATTCGGAAAGTTCTTCATCGTTTTAACATGCATGATGCTAAGTCAGTAAGCATTCCTATTGCTCCTCATTTCAAATTGTCATCTTCTCAATGTCCTAGTTCGGATGAAGAGTTTGAGTATATGTCAAGAGTTCCATATTCTAGTGTTGTCGGTTCTTTAATGTATGCCATGGTGTGTTCTAGGCCTGATTTGACATTTGCAATGAGTTTGGTTAGTATATATATGGCTAACCCTGGTAAAGAACATGGGAAGGCTGTTCAGTGGATTTTCAGGTACCTTCGTGGCACTTCCAATGCTTGTTTGAAATTCGGCAGGATTGGTGAGGGACTAGCTGGCTATGTGGATTCAGATTTTGCTTCCAGCGACTTGGACAAGAGGAGGTCCCTTACAGGTTATGTGTTCACTGTTGGTGGTTGTGGTGTGAGTTGGAGGGCCACACTACAGGCAGTAGTTGCTCAATCTACCACTGAAGCAGAATACATGGCTATTGCAGAAGCATGTAAAGAATCAGTTTGGCTAAAAGGTTTGTATGCTAAGCTTTGTGGAGATAATTCTTGCATTAATCTGTTTTGTGACAGTCAGAGTGACATATACCTCACTAAGGATCAAATGTTTCATGAGAGAACAAAGCACATTGATGTCAAATATCATTTTGTTCGAGACATTGTTGAGCAAGGTAAACTGAAGGTATGCAAGATTAGTACTCATGATAATCCTGCTGATATGTTCACAAAGCCAGTTCCTGTTGCTAAGTTTGAGCTTTGCTCAGACTTAGTTGGTATAACTCATTATCCCTAGTGGTTGTTTAGCGCCGAAAGTGTTTTCTTTGTTGTTCAGGGAGAAGGTTCTCATTCATGCTACAAGATGGAATTTGTCTCAAGGTGGAGTTTGTTATGTTATGCTCCAAATTCCAATATAAAAAGAAAGGCCAACTTCTGACGAGCGAGCGGAGCGAGGCCCGTCGCCGATCAGGGTTGACCTAGGACACCTGTGTTATATATACCTCTTGTAAGCCGCCGCTCGGGATAAGTCGATCAGTCGTAATCCCCGGCGTTTGTAACCTCTCCCGATCATAGTGAAGTTTGGATGGCTGGCGCCCGTGGTTTTTTCCCCTTCATGTTGGAGGGGTTTTCCACGTTAAAATATTGTGTCCCTTTGCTTGTTTTCGTTCTTCATCGTATCGATTGCGTGTCGTATCTCTAACAGAGGAGGTGGAAGAGGCAGAGGTGGAGCAGTTTTTGGTCGGGGTTTCGGCAGAGGTGCTTCACCCAGTGACACAACCAATTCAGATGGTCTCCCTGTGAACAACTGGAGACACAACAGTGTGTTAAATACAAGCTCCACGGGTACAACATCGATGGAGGTTGAGGTTCCAGGTGCAACAAATACCATTCTATCAAGCCAAGACGTGAGAAGTGATTTGCTTAATGTACTTGGGAAGAGAGGACCAGATGATACAGTAAGTGCCCATGCTAACTTGGGTACGAATTTGACTATTGTTCTTGTAGACCAAGGTGGCTCGAAGGGAGGCCTGGACAGTGACGAGATTGTGAAGGACCAAGACACTGTTTTATCGAATCCGTCTGCTGTTAATAATCCCCAAAAGAATGCGAGGAAGAAGTTGAAGGGAGAGGATGGTTCTGTAATTAGCAACGATAATGATGTTTTGGCGGACTCCCTGGAGGGGCGCCGCCTGGACCAATGAATGCCCTAAGTTGGAACTGCCGGGGTGGGGGAACGCCCGGACAGTTTGAGATTTGGCGACGATTGTGTAGTCGCATTCCCCCAAATTTGTGTTTTTGTGTGAAACTCGACAAAAAGCTAGCAAGATGAGGAGATATAGGGGTCGTCTCGGCATGCAAGGTTTTGAAGGTGTGGATAGCTCGGGCATGAGTGGTGGTTTGGCATTATTCTAGCATGAATCATATCAAGTTACATTGCTGGGAAAGAATGATCGGTACATCGATGTTTCTGTCATAACTGAACCAAACGGTGTGCCATGGAGATTGACAGGGGTGTATGGTGAACCTAGGGTGGAGAAGAGGCATCTTATGTGGTCTACCTTACAAGATTTAAGTGCGCAATCTGATTTACCTTGCCTAGTAATCGGAGATTTTAATGAAGCGATGTGGAGTTTTGAACATATGTCCCTTACACCCCGGCCTGAGCCACAAATGGAAGCTCTCTGGGATACTCTAATGCTTTGTAATTTAGTGGACCTGGGTTTCTCAGGTGTACCCTATACCTACGACAATATGAGGTCGGGTACAGCTAATGTGCGAGTCCATTTGGATCGAGCGGTGGCTACAAATTCTTGGCGGAATCTGTATGCTTTTTACAGCATGCGGCATCTTGTGTCTCCGTGTTCTGACCATGTTCCGTTATTGCTCAAGGGTGCCCCAGATCAGGAACAACGTAAATTTCATGCATGCAGGTATGAGATATTTTGGGAAAGAGATGCTGGACTACCAGAATTAGTCCGCAAGGCCTGGGAGGCCTATGGTGCGATGGATGATCTTGGCCATGTTAATAAAGATTTGAGAGAGACCGTGGTATCCCTTCAGAACTGGAGCAACAAGAAGTTTGGTAATATCAGAAGGGACATTAATAAAACAAGAACGTGGCTGGAGGAACTAATGAATATGAATGTAGACAGAGCATAAATCCGACAGGTCTCAGATAAACTTAATGATTATTACTGTATAAGGAGGAGATGATTTTGTTACAACATTCGAGGATCACTTGGCTGAAAGAAGGTGACAAACACAAAATTCTTCCAGAGTAAGGCGGTCTGGAGAGCAAGGAAAAATAAAATTACTGAGATACATGACGCCAATGGTACTGTACACAAAGATGCTCAAGCTATGGGGGATGTAGTTTCGTCGTATTTCCATGACATCTTTGCTGCTGACCCAAACCTTGATGCCACGGAGGTTTTGGAGTTTTTTAATTCGGTTATTTCAGATGAGGATAATGCTAACCTTTGTAGCGATTTTACGGATGGAGAAATTTTGGATGCTCTGTTTCAAATTGGGCCTTTAAAAGCCCCTGGGCCAGATGGTTTTCCAGCAAGATTCTTTCAGATAAATTGGGGTGTGGTGAAGGCTAATATCACTAAAGCAGTGAAGGAGTTCTTCAGAACGGGTATTATGCCGGCTGGTGTTAATGAGACATCTATTATTCTTATTCCGAAAATTGTGAATCCAGTTAAGGTCTCTGATTTTCGGCCTATTAGCCTCTGTAATATTATTTACAAGGTTGTTTCCAAATGTCTGGTTAATAGATTACGCTCGCTCCTACATGTTATAATTTCTCCTGAACAAAGTGCCTTCATATCTGGTAGGATGATTGACAATGCCCTGATTGCATTTTAGTGCATCCACCATATTAAACAGGAGAAGGATCCTTCTAAGGGATTTTGTGCATACAAAGTGGATCTTTCAAAGGCATATGATCGGGTTGATTGGAATTTCTTGAGGCAAGTGATGCAAACGATGGGTTCTCACATTGATGGATTGACTGGATTATGACTTGTGTCACATCGGTGAGATATACTGTCAAATTAAATGGAACCTCCTTGGATTCATTTGCACCATTGCGTGGGCTTCGGCAAGGTGATCCACTCTCCCCGTTCTTATTTCTATTCGTTGCTGATGGTCTATCTGCTATTCTCAGAAGGGTGAACTCTGGAACTATTTCACCACTGAAAAATTGCCGGAGGGCTCCGGGAATATCTCATCTTTTGTTCGCAGATGATACCCTACTGTTTTTTGAAGCAAATCGTGTACAAGGAGAAAGAATTAAGTCGTGTCTTGACCTCTATGCTAGTGCTACAGGCCAGTTTCTCAATTATAATAAGTGTTCAATTATGTTTGGTGATACATGCCCTACCAATCTTCAGGAGGATGTGAGAGATGCCCTGACTATCCAGAATGCTGGTTTCGAAGCGAAATATTTGGGTCTTCCAACTCCAGATGGTCGTATGTCAAAAGGCAAGTTTCAAAATTTACAAGCACAACTTTTGAAATGACTTGTCCAATGGGGTGATGGCCATCTTGCTCAGCCAGGCAGAGAAGTTCTTATTAAATCAGTGGCTCAAGCACTTCCAACATATATCATGGGTGTTTTTAAACTGCCCTTTTCTATATGTGATGATTTAACAAACATGGTGAGGAACTTCTATTGGGGATCGAGGGAAGGAAAATGAAAGGTTCATTGGAAGGCTTGGCAGAAACTCCAGCAGCCAAAATATAAAGGTGGAGCGGGCTTTCGGGACTTTCAGATTTTCAATCAAGCATTACTTGCTCGCCAGGCATGGAGACTATTGACGAAGCCGGATAGCATGTGTGCTCAACTTCTTAAAGCTTGGTATTATCCAAATGGGAAGCTGGAGGATACTGTGTTTGCGAGTAATGCCTCCTCCACATGGACGGCGATTTCTCATGGCCTAGATCTTTTGAAGAAGGGGCTAATTTGGAGGGTCGGCAATGGCCAGTACATTAGAATATGGCGGGACAGATGGATTCCAAGGCCTTTCTCGTATAAACCTATTTCTTCACAAGGCACGTGTCGGTTACGCTTTGTCTCACAGCTGCTCAACAATAATGGTTCATGGAATGTAAATTTGGTGCAGTCTATCTTCCTACTTTGTGATGTCATAGAGATCCTAAAAATTAGAGCCTCTCCCAGACTTGGAGATGATGTGATTGCATGGGGTCCCGGAAGATTGGGAGCTTTTTCAGTGATATCTGCTTATGACATGGCTTTTGAAGAAACATGCAGAATGACTTCAGTTGCATCTAGTTCGGCGCCAGATGGTCATAGGCCATGTTGGAAAATCATATGGGGTAGCAATATTCCTCCTACAATCAAGAATTTTTCATGGCGTGTGGCGGTGAACTCCCTCCCTACATGGGAAAATAAACACAAGCGGAGACTTGAGGAGTCAGATGTGTGCCCAGTGTGTGACAGAGAAACCGAATCTTCTTTCCATGCTTTATGCTGTTGTCCCCTGGCTGTAGACCTTTGGAACTGCATGAGGGAGACATGGCGTCTTCCAAGGTTCAAAGATATCAGGAATACGAGCGTTGAGTGGGTCCTTGACATTTTATTTCCACTAAGTGAGATTGAACGGTCGATGCTCTTATTCACGCGCGACTCATAGAATGGTAGAGGCAAATAGAGCTCCAAGTAAAAAACCATAGTATATGAAAGAATGAAAAGGTGCTTTCATTCTTGTGGAATAAGAAGCCCTCGTAACTTAATGAAAGGAAAATCGTAATTTTTCGTTAGGTATTTGACCAAATAGGATCGGGAGTCATTGGTTCAAATCCAATAGTAGGTAAGTAGGTAGAAAAATTACTAGATAGAGGTGTTGGCATAATCGGAATGAGGCTGTTCATGACAAGCTTCCGCCTCCGATGGATGTTTCAAAGCAATTCTTGTGCAGCTACCTTGATTCGCTACTTGCGATTGCTCAAAATCCAGAGTGTGAACATTTGAAGGGAAAAACTATACTTACTTATGATAGTACAAAAACTCCACATGGAATAAAAGGTCAAAATTGACATATTAGGTGGTTTCCTCCTCCAATAGGTTGGGTAAAGCTTAATACAGATGGATCATGGACAGGGGAAGGTGGAGCAGGAGCAGGCATGGTGTTGCGTGATTGTCTTGGAGGTATTATTTTCTCTTCCTGCAGGGAGCTCTTCTCCTGTCGAGATGTACTGGAGGTCGAACTATGTACTTGCATGGAGGGTATTTCTCTTGCTATTCAACGACCGGAGCTGCCGATTTGCGTGGAAATGGATTCGGTGGTGGCAGTAAATATGGTTAAGGACAGAGATACAGATAGGTCTATATTTGCCTCCTTGGTGAATGAGATTAAATATTTGATGTCCCTTCGTGCGACTAGTGTTATTCATATCAATCGTAACCAAAATGTGGTTAGCGATTATTTAGCTAAATTTGCTAGAACTGAAGGTAGAACAGTAGTTTGGTTGGGCTCTGGTCCCCCGAAAGTTGTGGACTTGTGTAAGCTAGATTGTAGTTCCTTGGATCCTTGAATAATACAAGTCTTACTCGCCAAAAAAATCTATGAAATATCATGGTGCAATGAAAAGACCACAGGAGAATAGAAATGGTTTGCATAGGAACTCAGCGAACATATTTTCCAACACAAACATAATCTTGTGTGAACCGGTTATTAACAGAAAAAATAGTAAAACTGGTATTGCTAAAAATTAGGTAAATACACGTTTCTTAGAAAACAAGCGCTAATATTTTACTATCCAAACAACCTCTATATATTTTTCTTGATTATCCATTAAGTTTTACTTAGGTCTATATTGTTATAGATAGATTTGAATGAAATTAAAGAAAATGCCATTGTTATTGCTTTTATTGAAAGGGTTTTTATCATTTATGTCACCGGTTGTGTCTCACTACTCAGTTTTGCCACTAGGAATTTCAACTGCTCAAACATGCCATCGCTTCATTAGGCGCATACTCAAAAATGCCACTAGACACCATTACTGTGAGCTCAAATCTCGTTTGCCATGTGATAATGATCAAAATACCTATAGACCAACATATCAGCTCTCCCTCTATCTCACTACAATAAAGTGTGGTTCCTACTTGATCCCAACAGCGTTCCTGTTTTCCTCTAAAATTATATGCTTGCTTACTCCTGACAAGTGGGGTCGACATTTATCATTGTGAGATTGACAAACCTACCATGTGGGTATAGGGGTATTTTCTTCCTATAACATGGTCAACAATTTTGACTTGACAATAATGATGTCAACTGGCATTTTTGAGCAAAAATGTAATGAAAGATGGCATTTTCGACATATCTAATGGCATTTTTGAGCAGTTGTAACTTCTAATGGCAAAGCTGTGTAGTGGGACACAACTAGTGGCATAAATGATAAAAACCCTTGTTGAAATGAAGGAATACATCATGTTCTTCTGTTGCAAAACCAAGACGGTGCATATCAATGACACGACCTTGACACATGGAAATTTGAAATGTGTTTTAAAAGACGAGATATGGGTGGGCAACGAGGTCAGCTAAGATATACTTCCATAGTCATACTTATCATACATCAAGAATGTCTAATTTATTTGTTATTTTTTTACCATAGAACATAAATTTATTGAAAGGATCGGAATGTTCGACTAGAGGAGGGGTGATTAGGCGACTAATAAAATTTTACACTCATTTTGCAATTTTTAGTCTCAACAATAAAGTAGGTTGTCTAAATATGCAACTAGGTGAACAACATGTATATGATAAGCTTAACAAAACAAGTGCAAGCAAGAGTAAAACATGAGATAAAAATTTGCACAAAGTAAATGACTGAGATAACCGCAAGTGAAGTCGATGGAGATGAGGATGTGTTTCCGAAGTTTCCTCCTTTAGGGGAGGTACGTCTCCATTGGAGGGGTATGGAGGCATAATTCTCCATAAGCATCCAAAGGACTCACCCTATTCTCCTCACGCCCTCGCACAATGCAATGTGTTGTTAATCCAGGTGCCCTTGAAGGCGACAATTGAGACCTTTACAAACAAGGTTGGGGCTCTCTCCCCAACTTAATTGGAGGCTCCAACACCATCATAAAACTTCACCATAATGGATTGTGGCGCCGAGGTGACCTCTTCGGTCTAAGGTGTCCAGACACCCAAGAGTAACAAGATCCACAAGAAATATATGGGGGAATCAAATTTCCTTTGCTGAAAGTGTACATCTAGGTCTCCTCCCTCATTCACTAGCAAATCGACAAGTTTGGTTGGTTAGAGAAGGAGATGGGGCAAGAATAAAATCGTGGAAATAATAGAGGAGAGAGAGAGAGAGAGGTAAGAGGTAGGTGGGAGGTGAAAGAACCACCTTTCTTTTACAGTCTAACCCCAAATCAAACCATTACATGCAAAATTGCACTGAAGCGGTACAACTGCCCTAGGCAGAAATACCCAGTTACAGCACCGGAGTGGTCCCGGCATACCGGTTGTACCGGCAATTAAATAAATAGACAAAACTAGCACTCCACAACCTCTTGTACTGCTCATAAAACCGAAAGGAATCAATCTAAGAGAGCAAGGGTTCGAGCGGTGATACGTCTCCAACGTCTCTATAATTTTTGCTTGTTCCATGCTGTTATATTATCATTCATGGATGTTTTACAATCATTTTATAACAACTTTATATCATTTTTTGGGACTAACCTATTGACATAGTGCCAAAGTGCCAGTTGCTATTTTTGCTTTTTTTTACTTCGCAGAAAATAAATACCAAACGGAGTCCAATCGCGGCGAAACTTTTTGGAGATTTTTTCTGGACCACAAGACACCCGGTGGGCCAAACAACTGCCGGAGAGGTGGGCTATGGAGAGCACAAACCACCAGGGCACGCCTGATGGGTTGTGCCCTCCTCGGCCCCCTTCCACACCGCCTGTGATGCCTATAAATTCCCAAATATTCCAAAAACCCGAGGGGAGTCGACAAAACACAATTCCAGCCGCCGCAAGTTCTAGAACCGCGAGATCCAATCTAAACACCATCACGGAGGGGTTCATCTTCCTCATAGGTGCCTCTCCAATGATGCGTGAGTAGTCCACCATAGACCTACGGGTCCGTAGGCAGTAGCTAGATGGCTTCTTCTCTCTCTCTCTCTCTTATGATTCTCAATACAATGGTCTCTTGGAGATCTATTTGATGTAAATTTTTGCGGTGTGTTTGTTGGGATCCGATGAATTTTGAGTTCATGATCAGTTTCTATCCATGAATATTATTTGAGTCTTCTTTGATCTCTTATATGCATGATTACTTATAGCCTCGTATTTCTTCTCCGAATCTTTGGTTTAGTTAGGCCGACTAGATCGATTTTTCTTGCCATGGGAAGAGGTGCTTTGTGATGGGTTCGATCTTGCGGTGTTCTTTCCCAGTGACAGAAGGGGCAGCAAGACACGCATGTATCGTTGCTATTAAGGATAACAAGATGGGGCCTATTCCTACATGAATAGATCTTGTCTACATCATGTCATCATTCTTATTGCATTACTCCATTTTTCCATGAACTTAATACACTAGATGCATGCTGGATAGCGGTCGATGTGTGGAGTAATAGAGGTAGATGCAGGCAGGAGTCGGTCTATCTATCTTGGACGTGATACCTATATAATGATCATCGCCTTGGATATCGTCATGACTATTCGATTTTCTATCAATTGCCCAACAGTAATTTGTTCACCCACCGTGCGCTATACTCATGAGAGACGCCACTAGTGAACCCTACGGACCCCGGGTCTACTTTTCCATCATATTGCTTTCCGATCTACGTTTTTTGCACTCTTTGTTTTCAGATCTACAAAACCAAAAACCCAAAAATATATTGCTGCATATTTACTCTTTTTATTTGTGTTCTTGAGAGATCTATATCTCCTATCTATCACTACCTAATCTATCTTATTACCATAGAGAGATTGACAACCTCTCTTTCGCGTCGGGTTGAAATTATTTGTTGTTTGTGTGCAGGTGTTGCTTATTGGGTGTTGGTGCTCCTCCTACTGGTTCGATAACCTTGGTGTCATAACTGAGGGAAATACTTACCGTCGTTGTGCTGCATCATACCTTCCTCTTTGGGGAAATACCGACGCAGTCTCCAGCCACGTCAAAGGAATTTCTAGCGCCGTTGCCGGGGACGAAGCGGTCTCTTCTACGTGCCTATCATAGGCGCCGAGGGGACTCCACCATCATCTACCTGGTTCCTAATAACAAATCTCATCTCCTTGCAATTAGATTATTTTCCATTTGCCTCTCGTTTTCCTCTCCCCCACTTCACCAATTTGCCGTTTTATTCGCCCTCTTCTTCGTTTGCCTTTCTCTCGTCAGATCTCTTGTTTGCTTGTCACCATGAGTGATTTTGGTATGGCAAAAACGGATGATGGCAGGACTCCTAAAATTGGATGTTCTGCTAATCTTGATTCTAAAACTTTTGTTTTGGGGCAAGGGAACGCTATAGGAACAGAAACTATTCAAGAGTTTTTCAATTGCGTTGGGAATTTGACTCTCGATGATACCCCTATTCTGAAAAGAACTAAATCTTATGCGGAAGCTATCTCGGCGCTAGTTCTAAAACTTGAAAATAGATTTATTCATACCCATCCTACCTTGCAAAGATTGTTTTATGAGCTACCCGTCATAAAGAATTCCAAGCTAAAAAGCTAGCTACCCTTGTTCTTATGAATGAATTTGATCACATAGTACGGGAAGCTAGGGAGATCTTTGACTTTTATGGTATGAACCGTGAAAAACCGGTAATAGGAGAAATCCTTTACAATAGTGATTATATGATGATATATTTGCTTGGAAATAATCAAAAAAATTATGAGAATGTCAAAATGGAAGTCCCCGTTTTAGATATGATCCAACAAGTTTTCAATGACGAGAACCAACAATATTCTTGGATCGTAGCCGGTAATCAAAGGGGGTATGTAGAGGGAAAACTTGATAGTGCTAAGGTTGCTATGGATGATGTGTTTCAAGTTCTATTTGCAAAACCTCTTGACAAAAGCTCCTCATCCAAAACCAAGGATGACAATACTTGAATCTATCCATTATGCCTAGCTAGGGGCGTAAAACGATAGCGCTTGTTGGGAGGCAACCCAATGGATAAATAAATTTTTTGCTTTTTCCTTTCTGTTTTTGAGTGTTGACACAATTATGCCTCTGTTATGATTGTTTTTATGGTTATTTAGTGTTTGTGCCAAGTAAAGCCTTTAGGATGATTCATAGGATGAGTAGAAGTGATGCTGAATCTGAAACAGAAACTTTGCGGCTAGTATATGAATTTTCATTTTTTACTGGACGTGATATTGAGCTAAAATTTTAACACAGTGTTTCTATACAAATTCCTTACGTTGTCCTAATTTTTCAGAATTTATATAGTTACAAAAGTATGGGTAGAGTACAGATTACTACAGACTGTTCTGTTTAAGACAGATTCTGTTTTCGTTGCATTGTGTGCTTGTTTTGATGAATCTATGGGTTATATTGAAGGGTATGAGCCATGGTAAAGTTAAAATACAGTAGGTATATTGCAATAATAAAATATGAATGGGTTTGCAACAGTACCTAAAGTAGTGATTTGCTTTCTTATACTAACGGATCTCAAGAAGATTTTGTTGAGTTTTGTGTGATTGAAGTTTTCAAGTTTTGGGTGAGATCATGATGGATCAAAGAATAAGGAGTGATAACAGCCTAAGCTTGGGGATGCTACCGCACCCCCAAGATATATCCAAAGAGAAACAAGCAACTAAGCTTGGGGATGCCCCCGAGCGGCATCCCCTCTTTCTTCTAACGAGCATCGGTATTGTACTTGGAGCTATATTTTTATTCGTCACATATCATGAGTTTTGCTTGGAGCGTCTTGTATCTTTGCTTGCTTTGTTTGTTAGTTTTTCCTTTGTATACTTGCTGGACACACATATTTGAGATGGCCACAATCATGCTATGATTTGTTAGAATTGCTCTATGCGCTTCACTTAAACTTTTTGAGCTATAGAATTGCTCTAGTGCTTCACTTATATCTTTTTGAGCACGGTGTGCTTGGAAATTTTTGTAGAAATACTCTCATGCTTCACTTAAATTAATTTGAGAGTAGTTAAATTTTGAAGAAATCCTCTCATGCTTCACTTATACCTTTTTGAGAGATGAAATCTTTATGCTCATGTGCTTCACTTAAATTTGTTTGAGCTTGCCAAAAAGCAATGGCAATATATGAAACTAGTCCCAAAGTGATAGATATCCAAGGAGGATATAATAAAAACTTTCATGAAGATCATTGGACAAATTAAACTTGATTCTTTGTAATAGTTTTGAAACATGATGATAGTAATATGTGAGTCATGCTAGTGAATAATTATGCTTAGTAGGAATATTGGTGTTAAGATTTGTGATTCCCTATTCATGTACGCAAGTCAATAGTTATGCAATGAAGTTACATCCTACTTGTGGTGCATTATTCGGTGTTAGTTATGTTCAATACTCACTTATGTGAATTTTTGTTTCTTGGTTTGGTTGCTTCCCAATCTATTTGCTAGCCTCCATTTGTACTAAGTAGAAATACTACTTGTGCATCCAAAATCCTTAAACCAAGTTTTGCCTTATGAGTCCACCATACCTTCCTATATGCGGTATTTCCATGCCGTTCCAAGCAAATTTGTATGTGCCATCTCTAAACTTTCAAAATAAATTTTCTTTTTTGTGTGCCCGTACCGCTCATGAAACGGTGGGGAGTGTCCAATATTTTTCCATGCTAGATGTGTTATTCTCAAGATGAGTGTTTATTCACTTGTCATTGCACGAGAGTGCGGCGGTAATAGGGATGCCCATTCCCAAAATGAAAAAGAAAATATATTTACTTTATGTTCTCAAATAATAAATTCCTTGGAAAGTGTTGGTATGGAAGGCAACCGTGGATATGACCCGCCATGTAAAGTGAAAGTTTGGTGGAAAAAGGAATAAACTTTATTTTCTGTTTGGGAACCGCCTATGATATATCTTGCATGGAAAGTATTGTAAACTACTTTGTCGTTTTCGTTGACAGGAAAAGCATGCCACCCAAAATATTTTTTCTCGCTCAATTTAAACCTTGAGCTCTGGCACCTCTACAAATCCCTATTTCCCTCTACGAAGGGCCTATCTTTTACTTTATGCAATTTTTATTTTTGCTTTGAGTCTCCATCTTCTCTTATAAGCACCAACTAGGGGGCACTATGATCGTACTTGAGCATTGGGAAGAGCTAATATTTGAGTGTGTTTCATGAATGGATCAATGATTGAGCATGATGGGCTAGGGATAACTTTCTTTAGTGTTGATATTTTGAAAGACATGGTTGCTTGTTGACATGCTTGAGTATTAAAGTCATTATGTTAAAACTAGACTATTGCTATGAATCATTATAAGTCCAAATGTCCATGCTATACAAAAGAAAAGAATGTGATGAACATGTTAGGCAGCATTCCACATCAAAAATTCTGTTTTTATCATTTACCTACTCGAGGACGAGTAGGAATTAAGCTTGGGGATGCTGATACGTCTCCAACGTATCTATAATTTTTGCTTGTTCCATGCTGTTATATTATCATTGTTGGATATTTTACAATCATTTTATAACAACTTTATATCGTTTTTTGGGACTAACCTATTGACATAGTGCCAAAGTGCCAGTTGCTGTTTTTGCTTGTTTTTTACTTCGCAGAAAATCAATACCAAACGGAGTCCAATCGCGACGAAACTTTTTGGAGATTTTTTCTGGACCACAAGACACCCAGTGGGCCAAACAACTGCCGGAGAGGTGGGCTGTGGAGAGCACAACCCACCAGGGTGCGCCAGGGGGCCCCGGCGTGCCCTGATGGGTTGTGCCCTCCTCGGCCCCCTTCCGCACCGCTTGTGATGCCTATAAATTCCCAAATATTCAAAAAACCCTAGGGGAGTCGACGAAACACAATTCCAGCCGCCGCAAGTTCCAGAACCGCGAGATCCAATCTAAACACCATCACTGAGGGGTTCATCTTCCTCATAGGTGCCTCTCCGATGATGCGTGAGTAGTCCACCATAGACCTACGGGTCCGTAGGTAGTAGCTAGATGGCTTCTTCTCTCTCTCTTATGATTCTCAATACAATGGTCTCTTGGAGATCTATTTGATGTAAACTTTTGCGGTGTGTTTGTTGGGATCCGATGAATTTTGAGTTCATGATCAGTTTCTATCCATGAATATTATTTGAGTCTTCTTTGATCTCTTATATGCATGATTACTTATAGCCTCATATTTCTTCTCCGAATCTTTGGTTTAGTTAGGCCGACTAGATTGATTTTTCTTGCCATGGGAAGAGGTGCTTTGTGATGGGTTCGATCTTGCGGTGTTCTTTCCCAGTGACAGAAGGGGCAGCAAGACACGCATGTATCGTTGCTATTAAGGATAACAAGATGGGGCCTATTCTTACATGAATAGATCTTGTCTACATCATGCCATTGTTCTTATTGCATTACTCCGTTTTTCCGTTAACTTAATACACTTGCATGCTGGATAGCGGTCGATGTGTGGAGTAATAGAGGTAGATGCAGGCAGGAGTCAGTCTATCTATCTTGGACGTGATGCCTATATAATGATCATCGCCTTGGATATCGTCATGACTATTCGATTTTCTATCAATTGCCCAACAGTAATTGTTCACCCACCGTGCGCTATACTCATGAGAGAAGCCACTAGTGAACCCTACGGCCCCCGGGTCTACTTTTCCATCATATTGCTTTCCGATCTACGTTTTTTGCACTCTTTGTTTTCAGATCTACAAAACCAAAAACCCAAAAATATATTGCTGCATATTTACTCTTTTTATTCGTGTTCTTGAGAGATCTATCTCTCCTATCTATCACTACCTAATCTATCTTATTACCGTAGAGAGACTGACAACCTCTCTTTTGCGTCGGGTTGCAAGTATTTGTTGTTTGTGTGCAGGTGCTTCTTATTGGGTGTTGGTGATCCTCCTACTGGTTCGATAACCTTGGTTTCATAACTAAGGGAAATACTTACCATCGCTGTGCTGCATCATCGCTTCTTCTTTGGGGAAATACCGACGCAGTCTCAAGCCACGTCAAGCGGCCAATACAACCGCCTAGAACATGTCCTTGAGTAGCCGCTAAGTCCAGGGCGATACAACCGCTCTAGGCACCGGTGGTTCCGCTTATAATTAAAACAGGGGAACAACCGGCCAGACACCACCGGATACCGCTGCCATACCCGAGGGAAATGACCCCTTGGGAGGTGGATGAGTTGGTGCTTCGGTCGGTAGTACCGCTTGCATATGGACCGATACAACCGGCATAGCCCGTGGTACAAATGTCGTGGCAGTGACTGTGTTGACCACTCCGCAAGGGAGCGGTACAACCGCAGTCACCTGCGGTACAACCGCTCTGGAGCAGTTTTTCCGTATAGTTTAGAAGTGAGGTTCTTTTGTCGAAACGGAAGGCTATATAGTAGGTGCAATATGTATATGTGTACATGTTTGATTTCACCATACCTTTCGATGCAGAGCCCCTCTTAATACTACGTATTTCCTACGATCAAAGAAATAAAAGCGTCGGAAATGCCGTCTTCGCTCGTTTCCATCCGGAGGGTGCCTAACCATCTTGTGTCGTATAGTTATGCCTATGTAGCTCAAACATATAGTTTGCAAATTGTATTGTCATCAACACCACAACACTTAAGGTAGAAAATGCCCTTTCATTTATATATTTACTGTCTAAGGGTCCAAAAAATATATGGTTGAGTGGGTGCGCATGTATCCTTAGATAATACATACTATTCTGGAATAGTGAAGAAAGATGACGAAATTCACATAACGGAGAGTCATCCCTACATCACAGAAAAGGTGCTTACATATCTGCAACATGACATGGTTAGACTAATCTTCTACCTATGCTTCTATCATTTATTATCAATGTGTTTACCTAGATGGAGCAAGGACTTGCATATTTTGTGTCAGTTGTTCATTCCAATCAATATGACCACAAATCATTTGGTATATTTGTTGTCAATATCAAACAACGTGAGAGAAAGTACTCGATTCTTTTGGTTCTCAAATGAGCTGGGGTGACATGCATCTTACAATGAGATTTTACTATATCTATACTTGTTTGTTTGTGGGATACCATATCTATACTTGAAATTCATGGATTTAGTTTGACCTATATTATCATAATTTCTCCATTTAACAGCTTACGGGGCATAGGCGCATCTAACGATGCTTATGAGATGAATGAGTTTAACCTAGGTGCTTGGTCAGATGTTCACATAACTACATAGCCAGCAGTGGAGTATATTCAAGATCCAATTCAATCTGATGGGTATGTTTCAAACCATCACATGAGAAAATGCGAAATGAGAACAACAGTAACATTATTGATTATTATTCAACAGTTCCTTCAAGTATTGGCAAGAGCTTAAGGGACAATGTTTTTTTTTTGTTTCTTGTTTGGTTTTATGGTTTTAGTAAGAGCTTTGTTGTTGTGGTAGTGGCAACAACATAACATGCTGATCAATTTTGGTAATCAATTAGTAGTAGCTACCCCTATGACTTGAGCTACTTTGTGCTTTAAATAAATACACAAACGAAGTGCTACTTTTTTCATTTTACAATCCTACCTCTCCATGAAACTAAACATCAAGCACCTTGTTGTATAAAGTACTACTATTGCTTTTAACTTTCAGGTTAAATGCCTCCACATAATTGCACCAAGCCCTAACATTTTTTCGAAATGGAGGCAAAAGATTTGCCTCATCCATTAATTAAGCATAAGAGAATTGCCCAGTTGATTAACGGAAAACCGGGCGAAAACCGATACAAAACCATCACATGTGGACTACTCACAGAGCATGCAACTCCATAAGCGCACGATCAGCCGTACAACCGAACCCAACACACAACAACCAACAACCCCACACTCCTACATCACAAAGAAACCCAAACGAGAAAACCTCGGCCGAAGACCATGAAGTCCGCCAATTCCACGAAGACAAGCCATGCCATAAGGACCAACCAAAAGACTGATGACCGCCCATCAAGCAGTTGTGGACGCCTTTTCTGTGGCACCACTCTTCTTGCTTTTGCTCTTAAGAGCCTTCTCCACAATCGTCTTGCCAGATCCAGGGCTGACCGCCTCCAGACGTGCGAGCAAACTACGAAGTTGTATCTAAAAGAGAATCTCATCAACCTTGTCACTTACAGACACCACCGCATGAACATCCTCAACCATGGGCACCACCGACATGATGGACTCATGCGACTCCAGTTGCTCACATGACATAGGCAAACCATGCAGCTGCGCTTCAGAATTAGGTGCTAACACACCTATCTCATCAACATGTGCCAACGCCCCCACCACATCAACCTCCTCATCGAAAGACTCCACCTGCCCAATACCAAGCCCTAACATTTAACACTATAAAAGACGGACGCAACCATGCGTACCATTGATGATCTGGTGTGTAGATGGAAGTTGGTTTGACAATGTGAAACCTAACACCAACCTAAGATGTGCTTACATAATCTTCTGCATCCCATCAATGCTTGCATCCTATAGCCAGTTAGATGTAAAAATGCAGAGATGAGAGAACTGCTTCAAACACTTTTTATTCATCCATCTCGAACCAACTTGAAATTAGGGGGATTTGATTTAGTCTGTACATTTGGAAAATAAAAATATTCCATAATTCAAAACATATCATAACGATTTTCTACAATGATTTTCAAAATGGTTGTGATATTTTTTTATTTGGAAACATTCATATTCCAAAAAAGATTTTGAATATATATACATAAAAATTTTATTCAAATATTCCAGAAAAGTTCTTCCCATTCAAGAAAACTGCTCGTAGGTACACACAATTTATCGCTTGTTAAAAAATATCATACCTTTGAAAAAATATTCATCCCTGTTAAAAAAAAGTTCACACATTTTGGAGAAATATGTGTCCCATGTTAAAAAAATGTTCTTATGTTCAGAAAAAGTTGTATCTCACAAATGTTCATGTTTTAAAAAAAGGTGGAGGGGGAGTGCTTGAGTTGGAATATGATTGTCGTTCGTGGAGAAGATATAGAAGAAGGGTTATTGGCAGTTGGGAGATGAGGTTCAGGAATTAGTTACGATGTGTTTGTTTCGCAGAAAAATCCGGGGTTTCCGATTCCAGCGATTTCGGAAAACGAAAGCTAGCGTTTGTTTCGCCCACAATGATTTCCACAGTCGCCTTTCCGATACAGAGTTTCGCAAAATTGAAACCGCCCGAATCTGACGGGACTAGAAAACGGAGCGATCAAATCTGTAGGAGAGGGCGATCAAATCGCTTGGCACTATGAGAAAAATGATATGTTTTCTGTGAAAAGTGCGTACAGACTGGCCTTAAATTTAAAGGATTGTAAGGGTGAGACAGGAACGACAAGCAATGTCGTTAATGGGGAAAGGAGGATATGGGACATTATTTGGAAAGCCAAAGTTCCACAAAAAATAAGAATTTTTGCTTGACGTGCTGTGTCAAATAGTTTGGCGACCCAGATTAATAGAGTTGCTCATCACCAAACAGTGTCAGGTATGTGCATTATTTGTGGTGTGGAGGAGGAAAGTAGTTTCCATGCCCTCGTGACTTGCCCTAAGGCGCGTGCGTTCCGTTTTGCCATAAGAGATATGTGGAATATTCCTGGAGAGGAGTTTTTTAGATGTACTGGGCTGGACTAGATTCTTATTCTTTTGGATCAGTTGGGGTCACCGGTACGCGAGCAAGTGTTATTCATGTTCTGGAGAGCTTGGCATCTTAGGAATGATATGATCTTTGGTAGAGGGAAAGAATCGTTATCTGCCTCTGTTATATTTGTCAGAAATTACTGGAAGTCTTTCACCTCTGCTAGCTCTGGAGTGCAAGTCGACTTAAGCAACAAAGGTAAGGGGGGGGGGACTGATATTTCGAGGTACGTTATTCCACCCGTGAATGCTCGTCGGGTTTGGGAGCCCCCGGATACTGAATATATTAAGATAAATGTTGATGCTAGTTTCGTGGAGAGCATGAGATCTGCTAGTCTGGGGGTTGTGGCGAGGAATAGCCTAGGTGAAATTTTGGTTTCGTCTTGGGATTTTATTCAGTCTTGCACAAGTGTGGATGAAGTGGAACTTCGTGCGACCATTGCCGGCTTATACATTGGTATTACGCTACACAAACCTATTATTTTGGAAACTGATTGCGCTTTTGTTGTATCTTTCCGGGCAAAAGATTCCAGTGATAGGTCTCCCCTTATGGATCTGAAAAAGGAGGCGTTGAGCATCTCAAAGCTTATAAATGATTTTAAGATCGTCAAAGTTGACAGGCAGGCTAATAGGGTGGCGCACGAGATTGCAAAATTTAGTTTTGAAAACAAGTCTGAGGGTCTTTTATGTAATAGTGTTCCGCCCTGTGTGGCAAATTTTGTAATGAACGATTGTAAGAATCTTGTTTTATCTAATTAATATAAGGTGTATTTTTCAAAAAAAAAACCGGAGCGCAGTGGCACGAACCAAACAAATCACAGATTGCATGAAGATAAACGGAAGCCACGCTTCCCGATACGAGAAATCGAATACGTTACCTGGCTGGAACCAACGGCGTTGTAAATGATATTCTGGTGCCATGTGGACCAACTTGGATCCCCTTTTATTTTTGAGAATAATCTCATTTTAATTTTAATGGACGGTACTATGGACAAACAGGCACGCAAGTTTGTTTCCTTGGCCTATCACGCAGCCGCGGGAGCAACTAGTTAGCGAGCACTCCCTCACAAGCATTCCAGCGATCACTTCCACGTGCCGCCACTTGGCGCGTTCCCAGTCGCCGCCACGTGTCGCGCTCTGAGCGTTCCATTCGGATTTTGTTTTTATTATTTTTTCGCACGCGTTTTCGTCTTTTTGGAGTGGTTTTTTTTCGGATATTTTTGGTGTTCCGGTTTTTCACCGGTCTTTCGTAGCTTTTGGACGAAAAAAATATGCGCGAAAAACCGCGTTTTCTGTTTTTTTACGCGAAAAACCCGTTTTCTGTTTTTTTTGCGAGAGGCACGATTTTTCTTCCGCGAGAGCCACGGCCGTGCCTCTCGAAAAGGAAAAAAACGCGTTTTCTGTTTTTTTTTGCGAGAGGCACGGTTTTGCTTCCGCGAAAGGCACGGTTTTGCCTTTGCGAGAGGCACGACCGTGCCTCTCGGAAAGGGGAAAAAACGCGTTTTCTGCTCTCTTTTTTTTTCCGCGAGAGGCACGGTTTTGCTTCCGCGAGAGGCACGGTTTTGCTATCGCGAGAGGCACGGCCGTGCCTCTCCCGAAAGGGAAAAAAACACATTTTCTACTCTCTCTTTTTTTCCGCGAGAGGCACGGTTTTGCTTCCGCGAGAGGCACGGTTTTACCTTCGCGAGAGGCACGACCCGTGCCTCTCGGAAAGGGAAAAAACGCGTTTTCTGTTTTTTTTTCTATCGCGTGAGGCACGGTTTTTTCGTTCGGTTTTTTTCGTGAAAAAAAAGGTTCGTCAAAACCTATCAACATGGGATCTAGTTTTGAAGATCTCGACGCGAGAAAGCCAACGGTGAAAACGGTTCGAGATTTGGACGCACGGTTTAGGAGATAAAACGTTTTGAAAATACAGATCTACGAAAAAAGGGAAAACTCCCAGGTTGCAACAAGTGGCACGCATGCAGTGCGCCACTTGTCGCAACCTGGGGAGGTGGGAGTAATCGTTGGAAGGTGTACTCGCTAACTAGTGATTTCGCGCAGCCGCTGCCTCCCCTAAGAAAATTAGGGTTTCTTCGCCTCCCGCCAGCGCCGGTGATGGTCCGCCTCGTCTTCGGTGGCCTTAGCGCCATGGAGGCGCAGTGGATCCCGGCCCTTGTCGATGGGAGGGCTCCGTTTTTAGATGTGTTTTCGAGTTTTGTTAGAATTTGTGTCCTGCTCAAGAAGGTGAGACGACGGCGGCTCCTTGAAGATGGAATAAGGTTCTCCCTGTCCAACCCCCGTTCCGGTGGTGCATGTTGCATCGTCGGTTGGTGTGTGGAGGTGTGTCTCTGGCGGATCTGTCTTTGATGGATTTGCTCGGATCTGTTCGTCGTTCGTCTACGTTCGCGTGTTTTCAGGTTGGATCCTTACCGAAAAAGGCTTTCGCCCCGCTTTATATATAAAGCAACGACCATCAACAACCCGGTACAAACGCACGCCACCACAACACACACACCCAAGGCAGGATACAAAGGCGCTGAGCGCAGCAACACCACCCTAGCACTACGAGAGTAACCGGGGACTTCAACCATGAACACGCCACCGTGAAGAGATGAAGCCGCCTACGGCGAACCGTGGGCTCCAAGGCGGCGCCTTCAGGAAGGATACGACACCGAAGCGCCGCCACCACCCGATCCGAGGATCAGAGTTTCCCCTGGAACCGCACGACGGGCAGAGAGAACCGCGATGACGCCTTCAAGAAGGGAACGAGCTACGCCGCCGCCGGTCCATCCAAGGATAGAACAGGTTCTCACCCCGACCAATACTCACCGCCACCAAACGCCACACCCCGGCTACCACGCCGCCCACACAGCCGTGGCCACCGGGCAATGATACGTCTCCATCGTATCTACTTTTCCAAACTCTTTTGCCCTTGTTTTGGACTCTAATTTGCATGATTTGAATGGAACTAACCCGGACTGACGTTGTTTTCAGCAGAATTGCCTTGGTGTTGTTTTTGTGCAGAAATAAAAGTTCTCAGATTGACCTGAAAATTTACGGAGAATATTTTTGGAATTAATAAAAATACTGGCGAAAGAATCAACCGGAGGGGGTCCACCACCTGGCCACAAGCCAGGGGGGCGCCCCCCCCCCCCCCCCGCCTAGGGCGCGCCCCCTTGTCTTGTGGGCCCCCTGGAGCTCCTCGGACCTGAATTCCAACTCTATATATTCCTATTCAGGGAGAGAAAAAAATCAAGGAGAAGAGTTCATCGCGTTTCACGATACGGAGCTGCCGCCACCTCCTGTTCTTCCTCGGGAGGGCAGATCTGGGGTCCGTTTTGGGCTCCGGAGAGGGGAAATCGACGCCGTCATCATCACCAACCATCCTTCATCACCAATTCCATGATGCTCTCCGCCATTCATGAGTAATCCCATCGTAGGCTTGCTGGACGGTGATGGGTTGGATGAGATTTACTATGTAATCGAGTTAGTTTTGTTAGGGTTTGATCCCTAGTATCCACTATGTTCTGAGATTGATGTTGCTATGACTTTGCTATGCTTAATGTTTGTCACTAGGGCCCGAGTGCCATGATTTCAGATCTGAACCTATTATGTTTCATGAATATATATGTGTTCTTGATCCTATCTTGCAAGTTGTAGACACCTATTACGAGTTATGATCCGCATCCCCCAGGGTGGCAATAACTGGGATACTTTCCGGTGATTACCGTAGTTTGAGGAGTTCATGTATTCACTAAGTGCTAATGCTTTGGTCCGGTTCTCTATTAAAAGGAGGCCTTAATATCCCTTAGTTTCCATTAGGACCCCGCTGCCACGGGAGGGTAGGACAAAAGATGTCATGCAAGTTCTTTTCCATAAGCACGTATGACTATATATGGAATACATGCCTACATTACATTGATGAATTGGGGCTAGTTCTGTGTCACCCTATGTTATAACCGTTGCATGATGAATGCCATCCGACATAATTATCCATCACTGATCCGTTGCCTACGAGCTTTTCACATATTGATCTTTGCTAAGTTACTTTTCCGTTGCTACTGTTACAATCACTACAAAACTGCTACTGTCACGTTTGCCATCGTTACCGCTACTTCCATACTACTTTGCTACTAAATACTTCGCTGCAGATATTAAGTCTTTCAGGTGTGGTTGAATTGACAACTCAGCTGCTAATACTCGAGAATATTCTTTGGCTCCCCTTGTGTCGAATCAATAAATTTGGGTTGAATACTCTACCCTCGAAAACTGTTGCGATCCCCTATACTTGTGGGTTATCAAGACCTTTTTCTGGCGCCGTTGCCGGGGAGCATAGCTCTATTCTCTGAGTCACTTGGGATTTATATCGGTTGATCACTATGAAGAATCTGAAAGACCCAAAAACCAAGATCTATCCCTCTACTACGAGGGGAGGTAAGGAACTGCCATCTAGCTCTGCACTTGATTCACCTTCCGTTATGAGTAAATTTGCGACACCACCACCTGCTATTGATTCTGATATGTTGCAAGTAATTAATGATGCCACTTCTGCTATGCATGATGCTTATGATGATACTTTGCTTGATAATACTATGCCACTGGGTGAATTTCTTGATGAACAAATTGCTAGAGTCAATGCTGAAACTGATGATATTTCTGAAACTGATGAAATTATTGAAACTGAACACTATGAGACACCTGTTGTAAGAGCACATTTCTCCATGTGTGGTTTTGGTAATTGATGACACCCCTATGGACTAATGGTTGCCTTGAGTTATATTCGAAGGATTTGTCCGTAGGTACTTCTTGAAGTCCATCTGTTGGTTTCATGGAGTTTATATGGTGACCAAGGTGGTATTCAAGGTTTATACAAAAATTGGTCATGTGGGAGTTGAGCTTATTGCAAGCATGTCTTGAAGAAGAAGATTGTGTGAGCATTCATGTTTACCTTCAAGACATCATCTTTATGAAGAGAGAAGATATGACACAAGGTTGGTCAAGATTAAGGCAAAGAATGATTCAAGTTGATCAACACACAAATCGTAGAAGATGTACCAAGTGGGATCAAGTGATCCCATGGTATGGTAAGCATTGTCCATTATGCTTTGTGTACTAACCCATGGTCTACGTGAGAGTTCGTTGTGGGGTTAGGTATATTTCCATGGGTTTGCGTCAAGAGGAAGATCTCATACAACCCATGGAGGATGACATCAAGTGGTGATCGTCATCAAGGTTGCGGTGTGCAAGTTCAAGTGAAGCATCACGGAGAGATCATGCTTGAAGCTTGCCGTCCTTTGTGGTGACAATGGACTTGTGAAGATGTGCCGAAGAGTGGCTCTCCCATAGTGGAGTATGGGGGGAGCAATCTACTAGTCTTCATCGAGCTGACGCAATCAAGAAAGGTGGTCCATCTTGAGAAGGACAAGATCGTCATCATCTAGCTCAAGTGGACTATGCGCAAGGCAAAGGTTTGACCTTGATAGGGTTTTCTATTTTACCGGTCTCATGGTGGTAGTTGGGAGACCGGGTTATAGGATCGATTGCCGTACTATCAAGGGGGCTCTCAAGTGAGTAGCTTGATCATATCGTTCGTTGAGAGCTCAAACCATTGCATTCTTGGCATCATCATCTTTCTTGGTTCTTGGTTGGCTTTTCTCTATGTGGGTTCTTGAGCTTATGGTCAGCTTCATGACAAGCTCAAGTTCATCGAAAACGGAGTCCTTATGCATCTTCTATGATGTTTTCGATGTTGGAGTTTTTGCCGGTTCTTCATTGATAGAGGTTTCACATCTCTATATCATTGGCATTTTCATACTGCCTCTTCTTAAGATAACTCTTGTCGTCCTGAATCCAACAAGCTTGAGTTTGCTCAATTCGGAGCTCATATGCGAAGGTTATGGCAGTTCTGGTTTTACTGGTTCCATCTGGCTGCTCTGGTTCTTTGTTTCCCTCCCGGGGGCGGTAGTACCGCTCAAGGGAGCGGTAGTACCGCAGGAGATAGCGGTAGTACCGCTCCAGTAAGTGGTAGTACCGCTGTCCCCAGCCCTGTTGCGTGCGCTTGCGGTAGTAGGCGCGGATGTAATTTTTTACATCAGCCCTCGAGCGGTAGTACCGTGATGTATGTGCGGTACTACTGTGCCGAACTTTTGCGCAGCTCCGCTCTCAGCCGAGGTAGGCACGGAAGTAATTTTTTACATCCGTGGACGCGTGGTAGTACCGCTACCCCGAGCGGTAGTACTGCTGCCTCACGGTGTCTTCTGCCGTGTGCTGCTCCTGAGTGGCCATTGAATACTACCCCCGCGGTAGTACCGCGTGGGCAGGCGGTAGTACCGCTCCGGCAGTACTACCGCCCTGTTGCCTCATTATAGTAGTGTTTCTTATGGCTACTACCGCCCTAGCGGTAGTACCGCTCCTTGGAGCGGTAGTACCGCTCTGTGCGGGCTGTGAGGATAACGGTTGGATTTTTCCCTACCTATAAAAGGGGGTCTTCTTCCCCATTGAACCTTATCCTTTGAGCTCGAGTTTGCCCCCCATTGTTGACCTTCTTCGAGCTTGCTAACTCTCAATCCCTCCAATGATTCTTGCTAGTTCTTGAGGGAAAAGGGAGAGGAGATCTAGATCCACATTTCCACCAATCACTTTCTCCTCTATGTGAGGGGAACCCCCTTGGATCTAGATCTTGGAGTTCTTCATTTTCTTCTTCGTTCTTCCTCTCATTTTCTTCCCAAGCATTAGTTGCTTTGGTGGGATTTGGGAGAGAAGGACTTGGGCACTCCGTGTGCCCTTGCCATTGCATTTGGTGCATAGGTTTGAGTTTTCCACGGTGATACGTGGAAGTGAGAAGTTGAGAAGCTTATTACTCTTGGGTGTTTGAGCACCCTAGAGCTTGTTCCTCTTGGGTGCTTTGGCGCCCTAGACGGTTGGTGGTGCCTCGGAGCTCAATAATTGTGGTGCAAAGCTCCGGGCAAGCGTCGGGGTCTCCAATTAAGTTGTGGAGATTGCCCCGAGCATTTGAGGTCACCGCGGAAGCCATAGTCCATTGTGGTGAAGCTTCGTGGTGTTGTTGGGAGCCTCCAATTAAGTTGTGGAGTTTGCCCCAACCTTGTTTTATGGGTTCGGTGACCACCCTCAAGGGTCCCTTAGTGGAATCACGGCATCTTGCATTGTGCGAGGGCGTGAGGAGATTACGGTGGCCTTAGTGGCATCTTGGAGAGCATTGTGCCTCCACACCGCTCCGAACGGAGATTAGCATCCGCAAGGGTGTGAACTTCGGGATACATCGTCGTCTCCGTGTGCCTCGATTATCTCTTACCCGAGCCCTTTACTTATGCACTTTACTTTGTGATAGCCGTATTGTTTCATGCTTTATATCTTGCTATCACTTAGTTGTTTATCTTGCGTAGCATAAGGTGTTGGTGCACATAGGTGAGCCTAGTTGTTTTAGGTTTTGTGCTTGACATATTAAACGTTAGTTTTATTCCGCATTTGTTCAAGCCTAAACCGTAATTATTTTAAAGCGTCTATTCACCCCCTCCCCCCTCTAGGCAACATCCACGTCCTTTCACCTGCTAGACCTAGCTCTCCTAGATATGAATTGCCTAATGTACCTAAGGGTTATGTTATGGAGGGAGAGGTAGCTAGGGACTTTCTTGCTTGTAAGGATAGAGCTGATCTTAAGAAATTGCTATGCAAGTGGAAGGAAAAATCTTTGAATGCTAGAATGCAATATGATCCTAAGTTTGCTACTTCACCTATCCTTGTCACTGATAAGGATTATGAATTCTCTGTCGATCCTGAGTTAATTACTTTGGTTGAATCTGATCCTTTCCATGGTTATGAATCTGAAACTGTTGTGGCACATCTTACTAAATTGAATGATATAGCCACCCTATTTACTCAGGAGGAAAAAATTCGTTATTACTATATTCTTAAGTTGTTTCCTTTCTCATTAAAGGGTGATGCTAAGATATGGTTTAATTCTCTTGCTTCTGGTTGTGTGCGTAGTCCCCATGATACGATATATTACTTCTCTGAAAAATATTTTCCTGCCCATAAGAAACAAGCTGCCTTGTAGGAAATATTTAACTTTGTGCAAATTGAAGAAGAGAGTCTCCCACAAGCTTGGGGGAGGCTTCTCCAATTACTTAATGCTTTGCTTGATCATCCTCTCAAGAAAAACGAAATACTTGATATCTTTTATAATGGACTAACCGATGCTTCTAGGGACCACCTAGATAGTTGTGCTGGTTGTGTTTTCAGGGAACGAACTGTTGAACAAGCTGAACTACTATTGAATAATATATTGAGCAATGATAATGATTGGACTATTACCGAACCACCTCCAAAGCCAATTCCGAAGAAAAGAGGTATTGTATTTCTCAATCCTGAAGATATGCAAGAGGCAAAGAAATCTACGAAAGAAAAAGGTATTAAAGCTGAAGATGTTAAGAATCTACCACCTATTGAAGAGATACATGGTCTTGATACCCCGACACAGGTAGTAGAGGTAAATTCCCTCCGTAGATTTGATGAAGGTGATATTCCCTATAATAAGTCTGCTAGCCAATGCTTGGATGAGTTTGATAACTTTATTGTCAAGCAAGAGAATTTCAATGCTTATGTTAGTAGACAATTGAAACATAATGCTTACATGCTTGATCGCTTAGGTGATTATATGAGTAGAACTATCAATGATCTTAAGCTTATTAGTAAACATGCTTCCATGGTAACTACTCAAGTAGAACAAGTACTTAAGGCACAAAATGATTTGCTTAATGAGATGAATGGTAAGAACAATGATCATTCTGTTAGAGTTGTGACTAGAGGTGGTAAAATGACTCGGGAACCTTTGTATCCTGAGGGCCATCCTAAGAGAATCGAGCAAGATTCTCAGAGAATTAATACTGATACACCTAGTCATCCCAGTAATAAAAGGAAAAAGAATGACGATAGGACTTTGCATGCTGCTAGTGAACCTGTTATAGATACTCATGAAAACCCAAATGATATTTCTATTTCTAATGCTGATACACAATCTGGTAATGAACATGAGCCTAGTGATAATATTGATGATGATGTTCCTGTTGATGCTCAACCTAGTAATGATAATGATGTGGAGATTGAACCTGTTGTTGATCTTGATAACCCACAACCTAAGAATAAAAGATATGATAAAAGAGACTTTGTTGCTAGGAAGCATGGTAGAGAAAGAGAACCTTGGGTTCAGAAACCCATGCCCTTTCCTCCTAAGCCATCCAAGAAAAAGGATGATGAGCATTTTGAGCGCTTTGTTGAAATGCTTAGACCTGTCTTTTTGCGTATGCGCTTGACTGATATTCTGAAAATGTCTCCTTATGCTAAGTATATGAAAGATATTGTGACAAATAAAAGAAAGATACTGGAAGCTGAGATTTTCACCATGCTTGCTAATTATACTTTTAAGGGTGGAATACCAAAGAAACTAGGAGATCCCGGAGTACCTACTATACCATGCTCTATTAAAAGAAACTATGTTAAAACTGCTTTATGTGACCTTGGAGCTGGTGTTAGTGTTATGCCTTTCTCTTTCTATCGTAGACTTGATTTGAATAAGTTGACACCTACTGAAATCTCTTTGCAAATGGCTAATAAATCAACTGCTTTACCCATCGGCATCTGTGAGGATGTGCCTGTCGTAGTTGCAAATGTTACTATCCTAACGGAGTTTGTTATTCTCGATATTCCCGAAGACGACAGTATGTCGATTATCCTTGGTAGACCTTTTTTGAATACTGCAGGGGCTGTTATTGATTGCAACAAAGGCAATGCCACTTTCCATGTTAATGGTAATGAGCATACGGTACACTTTCCGAAGAAACAACCTCAAGTTCATAGTATCAACTCCATTGGAAAAATTTCAACGATTATTATTGGAGATTTTGAATTCCCTCTACCTACTGCCAAAAAGAAATATGATATACTTATTGTTGGGGACATGCATATCCCCATTGAGGTAACCTAGTGTTATTCGAAAATTCTCCGGTTCCGTGTCATTCAAAAAAAGTTTGTCAATAAGACTTGATCAACCTTATTGATGGATTCTTTTTTATGAGCATGAGATGGATGAATTTAGGAGTCACAACCTTCTGTACCCAAATTTTACTTTCTGTTATTTAGATTTAATAAAGCAAAAATGCTATTATTCTTCTGTTTTCTGATTTATCCGTGCAATAGAAAAATGACCTGAAAATAAAAGTTCTCCAAATGCCCTAAAAATGTAGTATGATTTTTTCTGGAATATTTAAGAATTTTTGGCACTAAGAACACATCAGGGGGCTGCACCAATGGGCCACAAGCCTGCAGGGCGTGCCCACCCCCCTGGGCGCGCCCCCTGGCTTGTGGGTCCCACGTAGGCCCCCCTCACTTATTCCAGCACCCATCCACTTCGTCTTCCTCCAGAAAAAATCCCACCATTGCTCAAACCCGTGTTCTAGCTCATTTTGCTGCCATTTTCGATCTCCTTGTGCAAAGCTCCATTTGCAAAACTGTGTTGGGGGACTGATCTTCGGTATGTGACTCCTCCAATGGTCCAATTAGTTTTTGCCTTAGTGCTTTATATATTGCAAATTTTTGCTACTGTGGTGACCTTGTTCTTGAGCTTGCATGTCAAATTTGTATGGTCCCAAGTAGTTTTGATGCATGATATAGCCTCTAGGCACTTGTGGGAGTAGTTGCTATAAGTTTTGTTGAGTTTTGTTCACCTTTATTTTGAGTCACTAAAAATTTCAGAAATTTTTCAGAGAAAGAAAGATGTTGAGGAGAATATACCAAGGTGGTTCCTCGAGCAAGAAGACCCTGAGACTCGCGATACGTGAGCCCGACTTTGAACCACCGAGGGAAGCTCAAGTGCGGCCTTGTGAATGGCCGTCGGATCAATTCATGGTCCATGCCGGTTTCAAGGAAGAATTTTACGCGTATATACGAAATGCTGGCCTTGAAGATTTCGTTTCAGACCAATGCAAGCAATATTATCGACTCACTGATTCCTTCGTGCGGAGGTTTGAATTTTCATCCAAGCGTAATACGCATTCTGTTCTCTTAAATCTTTATGATGAATCCTATACTATGGACCTAGAAGATTTTAAACGTGCATGCAAAATTTCCACAATGGGGCAGCTATAGTGATCCTCACAAAACTGAATATAATGATTTTCTTGCTAGCATCACTGTGGGAGAAACTAGAAACATTACACAGGCTACCTTAGGGAGCATTCACTTTCCTGCTATACATTATTTTGCTCTCTTCATAGGTAGATGTATTAACGGTAAACATGATCATAGCCACCTTTGTGTACCTGATCTTAGTATTCTTAAGAGCGCGGTCATGGGTGATAGACGATATAACTTGGGGGCTATTATTGCTAGGAGGCTACATAAAAATGCTAAGGATGGAGATTTCTTTGGCGGGATTTATGCCACCCGTGTAGCTAATTATCTTGGGGTACCCATAAGGGGGGATGATATTGAGTTACTACCTGCTTTTCTTGATTATGAGGCTATGGTGCGCTACCAGTTTCTTGAGAGGAACGAACAGTCCTTCCTATACCGAATAATTTTTGATAGATAGCGTGCTCTCCATATTACCCTTCCTGCTACTGCCTTCTTTAACTTTCAGGAAAAACGGAGACACTTTATAACCAGAGAGGAGGCAAACGAGTACGAGAGAGAGGCGGAAGCCGCTCGCCTCTGCACTGCAGCCGTTCAGGCAGTAGCTGCCGCAGCCCAGTACAACCCCAACTATGACTTTGGATATTATCTGGGCCAGCCATGGCCCTAAACCAACTTAGGCCAAAAGCCTAAGCTTGGGGGAGTACGTATTTCTCACCGACATTACATTCATGTTCACACACTCATTTCAGTTGTCGGTGTTCATACTTTTTCATTGTATCATCCATGGCATTTTATTTCTTCTTACCGCTTTCTTCTTGTGTGCTTAATTAACCCTGAGAAAATCCAAAAAAAATTTAGTTCTAGCTTTACTTTCTAGTTTGTTTAGTTGTAGTACTAAAAGAAAACCCAAAAAGATTTCGCGTTCTTCTTTTGCTTGTTGGGAGCTTTCCCGTGTAAATAGTCTTTCTCGCTCTTGTTTTGAAATTTCTTTTCTTTGGGTCGAGAGGAGAAGACCACAATGAAAATGTTGAGTGGCTCTCTTTGGCTTCAATGTTTACCTTACAGAGAGCCCATATTACCTTGCCTTCTCCTATGAGTTGTTGTTTGCAGATTCCAGCTTAGTCCAATGCACGTGCACTCTTATTATTATTCACACCGTTCGGTCGTGCAAGAGAAAGAGAATAATGACGATACATGATGAAGTGATTGAGATGGAGAAAAGCTGGTATGGACTCGACCTATTTTGTTTTTGTAAATATGATTAGCTCATCGTTCTGGATTCAGCTCATTATGGATGAAACATGTTTGCAATGACAATTAGAGATTATAGTTACTCATGCCATGCTTAATTAGCTAAGAGTGTATAATAGTTTGTCTTGAGTGCCAAGATGCATTTTAAAATGGTTGTGATGTAGTATGATAGGATGGTATCCTCCTCTGAATGATTCAAGTGGCTTGACTTGGCACATGTTCACGCATGTAGTTGAAACAAAATCAACATAGCCTCCACGATATTTATGTTCATGGTGATTTATATCCTACTCGTGCTTGCATTCAATGTTGGTTAAGCTCAATGCATGTTTATGACTATTGTCACTCTCTAGTTGGTCGCTTCCCAGTCTCTTGCTAGCCTTCACCTGTACTAAGCGGGAAAACTGCTTGTGCATCCATTTCCATAAACCTAAAGTTGTTCCATATGAGTCCACCATACCTACCTATATGCGGTATTTACCTGCCGTTCCAAGTAAATTTGCATGTGCCAAACTCTAAACCTTCAAATAATATTCTGTTTTGTATGCCCGAATCGCTCATGTAGTGACTAGGGGCTGTCAGTATCTTCCATGCTAGGTGGGTTATTCTCACGATATGTGTTGATTCACTATCATTCACGAGAAAGTGGCTGGTATTCGGGATGCCCAGTTCCATGCTCAAAAATCAAATCAAAATTTAATGAAACAGAACTCCACCAGGATTGTTGTTTGTATGGACGGTACCCCGTGGATTCGGCTCGCCGTGGAGTGTGATTGCTTGGAGGAGGGGGAGTAAAAGCTTTACTATTCTGTTTGGGAACCGCCTATAATGTATTTAGCATGGAAGATACCGAGATCTCTTGGTTGTTATGTTGACAATGAAAGCATACCGCTCAAAATTATTATTCATCCCTGTTTTAAAAGCTCGAGCTCTGGCACCTCTGCAAGTCAATGCTTCCCTCTGCGAAGGGCTTATCTATTTTACCTTACTGTTGAGTCATCCTCCTCTTATAAAAAGCACCAGTTAGAGAGCACCACCGTCATTTATATGCTTTGTTATTAATTGATATTGAGTATGACTGTGACTGGATCTCTTTTACCAAGAATTACAATGTCTAGTCAGTCCTTGTTCTTCAGAGGTGCTCTGCATTTATGTTTTGCGGTCTCAGAAAGGGCTAGCGAGATACCATTATATCATATTGTATCATGATTGTTTTGATAAAATTATTGTCATCCGAGACTTATTATTATTGCTCGCTAGTTGATTATGCCATTAATATGAGTAAATGTGAGGCATAAATTTTATTGTGAATGTGGTTAGTCTATAATCTTTGCTGAAAATCTAAACATCAGTTAGACATATTTGCAACAACAAGATCAAACAGAGTTTGTAAAAGTTTTTCTTTGTCACTTTCAGTTTGTCAACTGAATTGCTTGAAGACAAGCAATGGGTTAAGCTTGGGGGAGTTGATCTCCATCGTATCTACTTTTCCAAACTCTTTTGCCCTTGTTTTGGACTCTAATTTGCATGATTTGAATGGAACTAACCCGGACTGACGCTATTTTCAGCAGAATTGCCTTGGTGTTATTTTTGTGCAAAAATAAAAGTTATTGGATTGACCTGAAAATTTACGCAGAATATTTTTGGAATTAATAAAAAATACTGGCGAAAGAATCAACCGGAGGGGGTCCACCACCTGGCCACAAGCCAGGGGGGCGCGCCCTAGGGCGCGCCCCCCTGTCTTGTGGGCCCCCTGGAGCTCCTCCGACCTCAATTCCAACTCTATATATTCCTATTCGGGGAGAAAAAAAATCAAGGAGAAGAGTTCATTGCGTTTCACGATACGGAGCCGCCGCCACCTCCTGTTCTTCCTCGGGAGGGCAGATCTAGGGTCCGTTTTGGGCTCCGGAGAGGGGAAATCGACGCCGTCGTCATTACCAACCATCCTTCATCACCAATTCCATGATGCTCTCCGCCGTTCGTGAGTAATCCCATCGTAGGCTTGCTGGACGGTGATGGGTTGGATGAGATTTACTATGTAATCGAGTTAGTTTTGTTAGGGTTTGATCCCTAGTATCCACTATGTTCTGAGATTGATGTTGCTATGACTTTGCTATGCTTAATGTTTGTCACTAGGGCCCGAGTGCCATGATTTCAGATCTGAACCTATTATGTTTTCATGAATATATATGTGTTCTTGATCCTATCTTGCAAGTTGTAGACACCTATTACGAGTTATGATCCGCATCCCCCAGGGTGACAATAACTGGGATTCTTTCCGGTGATTACCGTAGTTTGAGGAGTTCATGTATTCACTAAGTGCTAATGCTTTGGTCCGGTTCTCTATTAAAAGGAGGCCTTAATATCCCTTAGTTTCCATTAGGACCCCGCTGCCACGGGAGGGTAGGACAAAAGATGTCATGCAAGTTCTTTTCCATAAGCATGTATGACTATATATGGAATACATGCCTACATTACATTGATGAATTGGAGCTAGTTCTGTGTCACCCTATGTTATAACTGTTGCATGATGAATGCCATCCGACATAATTATCCATCACTGATCCGTTGCCTACGAGCTTTTCACATATTGATCTTTGCTAAGTTACTTTTCCGTTGCTACTGTTACAATCACTACAAAACTGCTACTGTCACGTTTGCCATCGTTACCGCTACTTCCATACTACTTTGCTACTAAATACTTTGCTGCAGATATTAAGTCTTTCAGGTGTGGTTGAATTGACAACTCAGCTGCTAATACTCGAGAATATTCTTTGGCTCCCCTTGTGTCGAATCAATAAATTTGGGTTGAATACTCTACCCTCGAAAACTGCTGCGATCCCCTATACTTGTGGGTTATCAAGAGGCAGCACCAAGCCACGGCCTCCGCCCACGAGCACCGCACTACCACCACCAGAGCCGCCGCCCCGGCATCCAGGACCTAGACACCACCTCACCCGAGACCCGCCGCTACCCCAACCAAAGAGACGGGCAAAAAGGTCCCACCTTTCGCACCCCTGGGAGACCCCCATCGTCGCGACCCGATAGGCCGGCCAGCACTGGCATCCATCGACCCGTCCTACAGCCCCTAGCGCTAGATGAGCTCAGTCCTGCAGCACCGTGAGGGGGACGAGGTCAGTCCTGCTGCCCGTGCGCGAGACGAGCTCGGTCCTGCAACACTGTGCACGAGACGAGCTCAATCCTGCTGCATGGGGCGTGAGACAAGCGATGGACCACGGCTGGGAGAGGACCATCCCTTTGATGGAAGTAGCGGACGGGCGACGCGGAGATAGGACGAAGGTTGACACGGTCCGAACGCAGACGAGCCGACGCCGGAGAAGCCGGCCGCCGCCGCAAGCAGATCCGCCAAGCCACCGTGAAGCCGCCACGACACCAGGAGGCACCATCGAGCCTCCCCACGCCGCCGCCCATGGCCGGAGCAACGACCACGCCCGGCCGCTGCCCTACCTGTGTCGCCCGGCGAGCTCCAAGCGCCGGAGCCGCCAGGCACGCACCACCGATGCCACGCCGCCACCACAACACACGAGCCTCCGCGCCCTGGCCAGAGCCGTCCAGCACACCGCCACCCCACAACGGAGCAGCCGAGCTACCGGCCGCCACGCCACCACCCAAGCCATCCGCCGGCCACCCCAAAGGCGTCCGCTGCCGCCACCCCACGGATCTAGGCAGGGGCACCCAGATCTATTGGAAATATGCCCTAGAGGCAATAATAAAATGGTTATTATTATATTTCCTTGTTCATGATAATCTTTTATTATCCATGCTATGATTGTATTGATTGGAAACTCAAATACATGTGTGGGTACATAGACAAACAATGTGTCCCTAGTAAGCCTCTAGTTAACTAGCTCGTTGATCAAAGATGGTGAAGGTTTCCTAGCCATAGACATAAGATGTCATTTGATAACGGGATCACATCATTAGGAGAATGATGTGATGGACAAGACCCAAACTATGAACGTAGCATATGATCGTGTCAGTTTATTGCTATTGTTTTCTGCATGTCAAGTATCTGTTTCTATGACCATGAGATCATGCAACTCACTGACACCGGAGGAATACCTTGTGTGTATCAAACGTCACAACGTAACTGGGTGACTATAAAGATGCTCTATAGGTATCTCCGATGGTGTCTGTTGAGTTGGCATGGATCAAGACTGGGATTTGTTACTCCGTGTGACGGAGAGGTATCTCAGGGCCCACTCGGTAATACAACATCACAGTGAGCCTTGCAAGCAAAGTGACTAAAGAGTTAGCCACAGGATCTTGTATTACGGAACGAGCAAAGAGACTTGCCGGTAACAAGATTGAACTAGGTATAGAGATACCGACGATCGAATCTCGGGCAAGTAACATACCGAAGAACAAAGGGAACATCATACGGGATTAACTGAATCCTTGACATAGAGGTTCAACCGATAAAGATCTTCGTAGAATATGTAGGAACTAATATGGGCATCCAGGTCTCGCTATTGGTTATTGACCGTAGAGGTGTCTCGGTCATGTCTACATAGTTCTCGAACCCGCAGGGTCTGCACACTTAAGGTTTGATGACGTTTCGGTATAGTTGAGTTACGTATGGTGGTGACCGAAGGTTGTTCGGAGTCCCGGATGAGATCCAGGATGTCACGAGGAGCTCCGGAATGGTCCGGAGGTAAAGATTGATATATAGGAAGTCCCGTTTTGGTCACCGGAAAAGTTTCGGGTACTTCGGTAGTGTACCGGGAGTGCCGGGAGGGTACCGGGGGACCATCGGGAGGGGCCTCTGACCCCAAGGGGCCTCATGGGCTGTGGGAGGAGTCAAACCAGCCCATAGTGGGCTGGCCGAGACCCCACTAAGGCCCATGCGGCAAGGGGTGGGAAACCCAAAGGTGGAAAGGGTTTCCAAGTGGGGAGGAGGAATCCTACTCCTAGTAGGATTGGAGTAGGACTCCTCCACCTCTCCCACTTTGGCCGCACCTAGGGGCATCCCTAGGGGCGCCAGCCTCCCTCCCCTTCCTCCTATATATACTGGAGGGGAGAGAGGGCAGCCGCACCTGAAAACCCTAAGCCACGGTGCAGCCCTCTCTCCCCAATAGATCAAGTCCTCTAGTTTTCAACAGTGCTTAGGCAAAGCCCTGCTGGAATAGTTCCACCACCACCACCGCCGCGTCGTCGCGCTGCCGGAGAACTCATCTATCTCTCCGCTCCCTCTTGCTGGATCAAGAAGGCGGAGATCGTCATCGAGCTGTACGTGTGCTGAACGCGGAGGTGCCGTCCGTTCGGCGCTAGATCGGAAGGACCGTGATTGGATCGCGGGACGGTTCGTGATTGGATCGCGGGACGGATCGTGATTGGATCGTGAAGACATTCGACTACATCAACCGCGTTTCTTAACGCTTCCCGCTTAGCGATCTACAAGGATATGTAGATCCACTCTCCCTCTCGTAGATGCTCATCACCATGGATAGATCTTGCGTGTGCGTAGGAAATTTTTTTTTTCCCATGCAATGTTCCCCAACAGTGGTATCAGAGCCAGGTTTATGTGTAGATGAGATCACGAGTAGAACACAAAGGAGTTTGTGGGCGTTGATATTCATATTGCTTCCTCCCTTGGTCTTTTCTTGATTCAGCGGTATTGTGGGATGAAGCGGCCCGGACCAACATTACTCGTACGCTTACGAGAGACCGGTACCATCAACTGACATGTAACTTCGTTGCATAAAGATGGCTGGCGGGTGTCTGTTTCTCCCACTTTATTTGGATCGGATTCGACAAAGGCGGTCCTTGAGAAGGTTGAATAGCAATTTGCGTATCACCGTTGTGGTTTTTGCGTAGGTAAGAATTGTTCTTGCTAGATACCCGTAGCAGCCACGTAAAACTTGCAACAACAATTAGAGGACGTCTAACTTGTTTTTGCAGGGTATGTTCTGATGTGATATGGCCAATTACATGATGAGATATATGTGATGTATGAGATGATCATGTATTGTATAGAATATCACCACTTGCATGTCGATGAGTACGGCAACCGGCAGGAGCCATAGGGTTGTCTTTAATTATTTTCGTCGTTTAGCTTTACTTTATCGCTATGAGTTAGCAATAGTCATGGAAGCAACAGTCGGCGCGACAACCTCATTGCGACACGTTGATGGAGATCATGGTGTCATGCCGGTGACGATGGAGATCATGCCGGTGCTTTGGAGATGGAGATCAAAAGCACAAGTTCATGGCCATATCATGTCACTTATGATTTGCATGTGATGTTAACCTTTTATGCATCTTATTTTGCTTAGGACGACGGTAGATAAGGTGATCCCTCACTTAAATTTCAAGATAAAATTGTGTTCTCCCCGAGTGTGCACCGTTGCGAAAGTTCGTCGTTTCGAGACACCACGTGATGATCGGGTGTGATAGACTCTACGTTCGCATACAACGGGTGCAAGCCAGTGTTGCACGTGTAGAACACTCGGGTTAAACTTGACGAGCCTAGCATGTACAGACATGGCCTCGGAACACAAGAGACCGAAAGGTCGAACATGAGTCATATAGTAGATATGATCAACATGAAGATGTTCACCATTGAAACCACCTCAACTCACGTGATGATCGGACTTGAGTTGGTGAATTTGGATCATGTGACACTCGAATGACCAGAGGGATGTCAATTTGAGTGGGAGTTTTTAAGTAATATGATTAACTAAACTCATTATCATGAACATAGTCAAAATGTCTTTGCGAATTATGTTGTAGATTACTAGCTCGCGTTATAGCTCCCTTTTATTTTTATATGTTCCTAGAGAAATAGAGTTGAAAGATGATGGTAGCAATAATGCAGACTGGGTCCGTGATCTGAGGATTGTCCTCATTGCTGCACAGAAGGCTTATGTCCTTAATGCACCGCTCGGTGCGCCACCCCCTCCAGCGTCATCTGTAGATGTTGTGAACATCTGACAGGCACGTTCTGATGACTACTTGATAGTTCAGTGCGTCGTGCATTACGGCTTAGAATTGAGGCTCCAAAACATTTTGAACATCACGGAACATATGAGATGTTCTAAGAGCTGAAATTGGGATCTCAGGCTCGTGCCCGTGTTGAGAGGTGTGAGACCTCCAACAAGATTCTTTGCCTGCAAGATGAAGGAGAATAGCTCAATCGGTGAGCATGTGCTCGGATTGTCTGGGTGCTACAATCGCTTGAATCGAGTGGGAGTTGATCTTCCAGATAAGATAGTGATTGATATAGTTCTCCAAGTCACTGTCACTAAGCTACTAGAGCTTCATGATGAACTATAGCATGCCAGGGATGGAAATAATGATCCCTGAGCTATTCGCGATGTTTGACACCGCGAAGGTAGAAATCAAGAAGGAGCATCAAGTGTTGATGGTTAGTAAAACCACTAGTTTCGAGAAGGGCAAGGGCAAGGAGGTAAACTTCATGGATGGCAAGTCAGTTGCTGCTCCAGTGAAGAAACCCAAGGTTGAACCCAAACCCGAGACTAAGTGCTTCTGTTATGAGGAGAACGGTCGCTGAAGCGGAACAACCCTAGATACTTGGTAGATAAGAAGGCTGGCAACGTCGACAGAAGTATATTTGATATACGAGTTATTGATGTGCACCTTACTAGTACTCCTAGTAGCACCTGGGTATTGGATACCGGTTCGGTTGCTAAATGTTAGTAACTCGAAATAAAAGCTATGGAATAAACGGAGGCTAGCTAAGGGTGAGGTGACGATGAGTGTTGGAAGTGTATCCAAGGTTGATGTGATCACCATCGCACGCTCTCTCTACCTTCGGGATTAGTGATGAACCTAAATAAATGTTATTTGGTGTTTGCGTTGAGCATGAACGTGATTAGATCATGTTTATTGCAATACGGTTATTCATTTAAGTTAGAGAATAATGGTTATTCTGTTTACAAGAATAATACCTTCAATGGTCATGCACCCAATGAGAATGGTTTATTGAATCTTGATCGTGGTGATACACATGTTCATAATATTGATGCCAAAAGATACAAAGTTAATAATGATAGTACCACATGCTTGTGGCACTGCCGCTAAATGTCATATTGGTGTAAAACGCATGAAGAAACTCCATGCTGATGGATCTTTGGACTCATTCGATTTCGAATTGGTTGAGACATGCGGACCATGCCTCATGTGCAAGATGACTAAGACCCCATTTTCGGTATGATGGAGCGGGCAAGTAACTTATTGGAAATGATACATGTTGATGTATTCGGTCCAATGAGTGTTGCAGCGTGCGGTGGATATCGTTATTTTCCTACCTTCACTGATGATTTGAGTAGATATGAGGATATTTACTTAATGAAACACAAGTCTGAAACGTTTGAAAAGTTCAAACAAAATCAGAGTGAAGTTTGAGATCATCGTGACAAGAATATAAAATGTCTACGATATGATCGTGGGGGTAAATATCTGAGTTACGAGTTTGGTATACAACTTAAGACAATGTGGAAGTTGTTTCACAACTCACGCCACCTGGAACACCATAGTGTGATGGTGTGTCCGAACGTCGTAGTCATGCTCTATTGGATATGGTGCGAACTATGATGTCTCTTATCGATTTGCCACTATCGTTTTGGGGTTATGCATTAGAGACAACTACATTCACTTTAAAAGGGGCACCATCTAAGTCCGTTGAGATGACACCGTATGAATTTTGGTTTGGCGGAAACCTAAGCTGTCATTTCTTAATGTTTGGGGCTGCGACGCTTATGTGAAAAAGGGTTTTCACCTAATGAGCTCGAACCCAAAGCGGACAAATGCATCTTCATAGAATACCCTAACGTAACAGTTGGGTAAACCTTCTATCTTAGATCCAAGCATAAAGTGTTTGTTGCTAAAACGGGTCCTTTCTCGAGAAAGAGTTTCTCTCTAAAGAATTGACTGGGAGGAAGATAGAACTTGATGAGGTTGTTGAACCTTTGTTTCAACCAGAGAGTAGCGCAGCGCAGAAAGTTGTTTCTGTGGAGCCTACGTTAGTTGAAGAGGAAGTTAATGATGATGATCATGAAGCTTCGGATCAAGTTACTATCGAACCTCGTAGGTCGACAAGGACGCGTACTGCTCCTGAGTGGTACGGCAACCCTGTCTTAGAGGTCATGTTGTTGGACAACGATGAACCTACGAGCTATGGAGAAGCGATGATGGGCCCGGATTCCGAGAAATGGTTAGAGGCCATGAAATCTGAGATGGGATCCATGTAAGAAAACAAAGTATGGGCTTTGGAAGTATTACCTGAAGGGCGAAAGGCCATTCAGAACAAATGGATCTTTAAAAGGAAGACGGACGCGGACGGTAATGTCACCGTCTATAAGGCTCGACTTGTGGCAAAGGGTTTTTCACAAGTTCAAGTAGTTGACTACGATGAGACTTTCTCACCCGTAGCGATGCTAAAGTCTGTTGGAATTATGTTAGCAGTTGCTGCATTTTTTGATTATGAAATCTGGTAGATGGATGTCAAAACAGAGTTCCTTAACGGTTTCCGTGAGGAAAGGTTATATGTGATACAACCAGAAGGTTTTGTCAGTCCTAAGGATGCAAAATGTATGCAAACTCCAGCGATCCTTCTATGGACTGGAGCAAGCATCTCGGAGTTGGAATATACGCTTTGATGAGGTGATCAAAGTTTTTGGGTCTATACAAAGTTTATGAGAAACTTGTATTTACAATAAAGTGAGTGGGAGCACTATAGAATTTCTGATAAGTATATGTGGATGACATATTGTTGATCGGAAATGCTGTAGAATTTCTGGAAAGCATAAAGGGTTGTTTGAAAAGGAGTTTTTCAAAGGAAAACCTGGAATGAAGCTACTTAAATATTGGGCATCTTGATCTATAGAGGTAGATCAAGACGTCCGATAAAACTTTCAATGAGTACATACCTTGACAAGATTTTGAAAGAGTTCAAAATGGATCAGTTGAAGAAAGAGTTCTTGCCTGATTTGTAAGGTGTGGAGTTGAGTGAGACTCAAAGCTCGACCACGGCAGAAGAAAGAGAAAGGACGAAGGTCGTCCCCTATGCCTTATCCATAGGCTCTGTATAGTATGCCATGTTGTGTAACGCACCTGTGTGTGCCTTGCCATGAGTCTGTCAAGGGGTACAAGAGTGATCCATGAGTGGATCACTGGACAACGGTCAAGATTATCCTTAGTAACTTGAGGACTAAGGAAATATTTCTCGATTATGGAGGTGATAAAGAGTTCGTCATAAAGGGTTACGTCGATGAAAGCTTTAACACTAATCCGGATGACTCTGAGTAGCAATCCAGATACGTATAGTGGAGCAGCCATTTGGAATAGCTCCAAGTGGAACGTGGTAGCATCTGCAGTACGACATATAGATTTGCAAAGAACACACGGATCTGAATGTTGCAGATCGTTGACTAAAGACCTCTCTCACATGCAAAGCATGATCGAACCCAGAACTCATTGGGTGTTAGATTCATAACAATGTAAATCACATGGTGATGTGAACTAGATTATTGACTCTAGTGCAAGTGGGAGACTGTTGGAAATATGCCCTAGAGGAAATAATAAAATGGTTATTATTATATTTCCTTGTTCATGATAATCGTTTATTATCCATGCTATAATTGTATTGATTGGAAACTCAAATACATGTGTGGGTACATAGACAAACAATGTGTCCCTAGTAAGCCTCTAGTTAACTAGCTCGTTGATCAAAGATGGTGAAGGTTTCCTAGCCATAGACATGAGATGTCATTTGATAACAGGATCACATCATTAGGAGAATGATGTGATGGACAAGACCCAAACTATGAACGTAGCATATGATCGTGTCAGTTTATTGCTATTGTTTTCTGCATGTCAAGTATCTGTTCCTATGACCATCAGATCATGCAACTCACTGACACCGGAGGAATACCTTGTGTGTATCAAACGTCACAACGTAACTGGGTGACTATAAAGATGCTCTACAGGTATCTCCGATGGTGTCTGTTGAGTTGGCATGGATCAAGACTGAGATTTGTTACTCCGTGTGACGGAGAGGTATCTCAGGACCCACTCGGTAATACAACATCACAATGAGCCTTGCAAGCAAAGTGACTAAAGAGTTAGCCACAGGATCTTGTATTACGGAACGAGTAAAGAGACTTGCCGGTAACGAGATTGAACTAGGTATAGAGATACCGACGATCGAATCTCGGGCAAGTAACATACCGAAGAACAAAGGGAACATCATACGGGATTAACTGAATCCTTGACATAGAGGTTCAACCGATAAAGATCTTCGTAGAATATGTAGGAACTAATATGGGCATCCAGGTCCCGCTATTGGTTATTGACCGTAGAGGTGTCTCGGTCATGTCTACATAGTTCTCGAACCCGCAAGGTCTGCACACTTAAGGTTCGGTGACGTTTCGGTATAGTTGAGTTACGTATGGTGGTGACCGAAGGTTGTTCGGAGTCCCGGATGAGATCTAGGACGTCACGAGGAGCTCCGGAATGGTCCGGAGGTAAACATTGATATATAAAAAGTCTCGTTTTGGTCACCGGAAAAGTTTCGGGTACTTCGATAGTGTACCGGGAGTGCCGGGAGGGTACCGGGGGACCATCGGGATGGGCCTCTCGCCCCAAGGGGCCTCATGGGCTGTGGGAGGAGTCAAACCAGCCCCTAGTGGGCTGGCCGAGCCCCCCACTAAGGCCCATGCGGCTTGGGGTGGGAAAACCCAAAGGTGGAAAGGGTTTCCAAGTGGGGAGGAGGAATCCTACTCCTAGTAGGATTGGAGTAGGACTCCTCCACCTCTCCCACTTCGGCCGCACCTAGGGGCAGCCCTAGGGGCGCCGGCCTCCCTCCCCTTCCTCCTATATATACTGGAGGGGAGAGAGGGCAGCCGCACCTGAAAACCCTAAGCCACGGTGCAGCCCTCTCTCCCCAATAGATCAAGTCCTCTAGTTTTCAACAGTGCTTAGGCGAAGCCCTGCTGGAATAGTTCCACCACCGCCGCCGCCGCGCCGTTGCGCTGCCGGAGAACTCATCTATCTCTCCGCCCCCTCTTGCTAGATCAAGAAGGCGGAGATCGTCATCGAGCTGTACGTGTGCTGAACGCGGAGGTGCCGTCCGTTCGGCGCTAGATCGGAAGGACCGTGATTGGATCGCGGGACGGTTCGTGATTGGATCGCGGGACGGATCGTGATTGGATCGTGAAGACGTTCGACTACATCAACCGCGTTTCTTAACGCTTCCCGCTTAGCGATCTACAAGGGTATGTAGATCCACTCTCCCTCTCGTAGATGCTCATCACCATGGATAGATCTTGCGTGTGCGTAGGAAATTTTTTGTTTCCCATGCAACGTTCCCCAACAAGATCCGCCGCCAGAACGGCCCCCGCACCCCACCCCGGAGCCCCACGAGCAGGGAGGGGGGGCACCGCCAGCACGCAGGATGCCGGAGGGGAAAGAGCCGAGCCCGAGGAAGGCCGACGACCGCCGCCGCCGACGAGGAGTTACGCGCCCCGCGACGCACGCCTCTGGTGGGCAGGAAGAAGGCGCCCCGCCGCCGCCTACGCCGCGCGGCCTTTGGCCGGCGACGCGCTAGCGGTGGCGAGGGGAGGGAGGCCCGGCAAGGACGGAAGGGGGCGGCGCTAGGGTTGGGCCCCCGGAGTCGCCCGCGGGAGCGACTCGGGGAGCGATAGGTCTGTCAGGTTGGATCCTTTCGATCTATGTTACTCTTCATCGGCGACGGTTGCTGTTCTGTGCGCTGGTCCTACGGGGCCTTAGCACAACGACTTCCCGACTGTCTACTACAACAAGTTTTGCCCGGCACCGGTGAGGGAGGGGCGATGATGGCGGCACGCCTTCGGCTCGCTTCAGTGTTTGTAGTCGTCACTAGGTGATCTATAAATCTGGATGTAATTTTTATTGTTTCTAGTATTCGTTGTATTACCATGTTTGAAGATGAATAGATCGGATGTTTTCTCGCAAAAAAAACTCTTGATTTAGGCACAATCCCTCGGTTCTGCGAGCCTGTGGGTTTTGTTTCTAGTTTTTGAATATGCCCAGTTTTGTCTCTAAAAAACATTTTAGGTTGTCGAATGCCTTTTTACCTGGTCAAGGCCATTTAACCGTTACTTAAAAAAATTCATAACAATTATGAACTCAGAAAAAGGCAAATTAGACATAAAAATGTTCAAAACAACATCAACTACATGTGCATGTAATTTGCATTCGTGATAGAAGTAATGTTCATACTTTCTTTACCTTTAATAAAACCAGTAACATTACTAACCTTGTGTAGACTGTTAGACTATAGTTTAAACAATATTATTTTTATGAAAGAAAGTAACATGCACATAAAAAGATATGTTTTTTTTTGAATATTTTTATATCTCATTTTGCATCTTTTTAGTTTATATGAATTTGTTATAAAATTTTAAAATAATGTTCAAATAATTGAAGGGCATTCGTCAACCTAAAATTTTACTCCTACTATTTTTGGAACCAACTAATGGAGAGAATGGAATTCCCTTGGATTATGCCCGCCATTCATTTAACATCGTTGATTCGTGATATTTTTATCCTTAGATAATAAGGTTGGTAGATTCTTCCGGTCCATCCATGCTCCGCATTGACTTCCGTCCTCACTCCAGTCATCTCTCCGGCATGGCGGAAACTGTTGCCGCCGCCGCCGCCGCCAAGAGCGCGGCAATTTTTGTGGGGAAGTCGGCGGCACATGCGGCGATAACCTATCTCGTCAAGAAAGCCCTTGGTCGCCTCTCGGCGGAAGATGAGGACCTACGCGGAAGGCTGACGGCGAAGCTGCCGGCCATCGAAGCAGTCTTCGGCGCGGCCGATCAGACGCCGGTCCAGGAGGACCCTGTCCTGGGCCCATGGCTGTGGCAGTTCCGAGATGCCATCCAGGAGGCCGAGGACGCGCTCGGCGAGCTGGAGTTCCTGGATCTGGAGAGGGAGGCCAAGGACCGGAGAGCCAGGGATGCCAAAGATTGGAGGGTGAGGGTATCCTCCCGCCTCCCTAGCATCAGCACAGGGCTCCGGCGATCTCTCAGCGCCGCTCGCGGCGGCGGTTCTACCAAGGGTTTGAAAGGCGCTCTCAAGAGGTTGGATTTAGTACTTGGCATTGCAGATAAATTCCTCGCAACCATGGGCCATCGACTCCAACCTTCTTGTTCTGATAACCAAGGGCACCATGATGATCTTGCCAGCAGGCGTGAGACCACGAGGGAGTTAACGACGGTTGCCTTCGGACGTCGGAACGAAAAGAATGCGATAATTGAATGGCTGGGGGTTCAAGCTACACGGCAGGTTACAGATCTGGCATTGTCCGTGTGCGCGATTGTTGGCGACGGTGGCATGGGGAAAACAACCCTAGCACAGTTTGTCTGCCAAGATAAGGAAGTGCAGGATCATTTTGGTGGTATGATCATCTGGGTGCACATCTCTAGGCGTTTTGATCCTAAAGTATTGGTCCAAAAGATCATGGGATCGATCAACCGAGACAAAGCTAGCGCCCAGGCTTTCGACCCCCTGCAATCAGATCTTATTAAAGAGCTGCTGACTAAAAGGTTTCTGCTGGTTTTGGATGATGCATGGGAGGATATGGTGCATGAGAGATGGGAACAATTTTTAGGCCCATTAAGAAACATGGCACCAATGGGAGGCAGGATCTTGCTGACAACCCGAATGGCATCAGTGGCTGATGCTGTCAAACGTCAAATCCCTGCTGGATTTAAATGTTTGGAGCTGAGGGGTTTAGATCAGGAAGACACTTTGATGCTCTTCAATCATCATGCATATGGTGACTCGGCTCACAGTGATAAATCGGACTCAGAGCTTCGGTTGATTGGTGAACAGATTGCCAGAAATCTTAGAGGTTGTCCCTTCATAGCAAAAGTAGTTGGTCAGCAACTGAGAGATAACACAGATTATAGTAAATGGAAAAACGTCTTAAATCAAGGTATCCACCAGTTTGATGAAATTGTGCCTAGAATTATGGAGATGCTCAGGTTGAGCTACCAAAATCTTACTTATGAAGTGCAGCTTTGCTTTCGGTATTGCAGCATATTTCCTCCTCATTACAAGTTCAAGATGGAAGAAGTGATTGAGATGTGGGTGAGTTCAGGTTTGATTTTGCAAAGAGAGAATGGCCTAAAGAACCAGGAGGATATTGCTAGAGGGCACTTCAATACTCTGTGGCGAAAATCATTTCTTTCATTGGTACCCCGAGAACTGCATGCTGATCCTTCAGAAGATTACTATGTCATGCACGACTTGATGTATGACTTGGCCTGTTTGGTTTCAAGTGAGGAATGTTCAAGGTTTCGAGTTACTGACCATAACACCAACATATTCCCTAAAGTGCGCCACTTATACATTGAAGGCGTAAATTCTAAAAGTATTGATATAATTTCACAGTCCAATTACCTACGAACTCTTATCATATCACATGAGGAAAATTCCATTCAGCAAGAGCTTGTGCATGATTTGAAGAAAGCTATAAAAGGCAGAACAAGCTTACGGCTCTTAAAGTTATGTGGAAATGGTATTTTTGGAATGAACAAGGCTATCGCTGAACTGAAGCACCTGAGGTACATCTCTATGTCTGCTACCGATGAACCTAATCTCTGTAACTTATTTAAACTCTATCACCTGGAGGTCCTTCGAATACAGAAGATAGAGAAAGAAGAAACAGTGAGCTTTATCGATATAAGTAACCTACCTCACTTGCAGAAACTGCATCTTCCTAAAAATGCATCATCCAGGATACCTCACATTGGAAGTCTGACTACTCTTAGAGAGTTAAATGGGTTCAGTGTGAAAAAAAAAGATGGCCACAAAATAACTGAGCTGAGAGATTTGAGGAATCTCCAAAAGGTCATTGTGCTCGATGTCCAAAATGTTAGTGATTACAATGAAGCTTCTTCCGCTGAATTGGATAAGAAGACAAATATGAAGGTGCTATCTTTTGAATGGTCTTCTGATCAGGCTAGAATTGATGACCGGATTCTTAATAAGCTTGTTCCGGACAGTAATCTCAAGCATTTGGTCATTTCTGGATATAACGGCAATCAACCTCCAATGTGGATGGAGAATCCATACCTTTCTAATTTGGTACATCTGAAGATTGATGGATGCGTGGAATGGGATAAACTCCCTCCTCTTGGCAGCCTATGGACGCTGAAGCATGTCATTCTGGAGAACCTCCCAAAACTGAAGTATGTTGGTAGGTCATCCTACCATTCTGGTGCTTACAGTTACAGTTATAGGGAAAAATGGACAAAAGGTCGTGGTTCTGATGGATTGCCTCCTCATCTAATTACATTTGTTGTGAAAGATTGCCCAGACCTGTTAGAGCTACCTGACCTACCTTTCAGCCTGCAGCATTTGCAGATAGATGCAGTTGGAGTGTCTAACCTGCCAACCATGTGTGATCACAGGGGATCAAGAGATGTTTCTGCCGTAGAGGCGCAGCTCTCCACTCTCCATATAGGATCTAGCGATTTTCTTATTTCTCTAAATGGATGCTTCTTACAAGAGGAACACTACAGAGCTCTCACTTTCTTGAAACTGTTCCGTTGCAGTGAGTTAAGGTCCCTTCCAGTTGCAGCAGATTTTGGAAGAATATCTAAGCTGGAGGGTATTGAAATTGTTGAATGCAACAGTTTGTCGTCCTTGGGTGGGCTAGGAGCCCTTTCTTCTCTTACAGAACTGAAAATACAGCACTGCGGCAATCTGGTTACTACGTCATTGTCAGGTTCCCTGCCAATATCAGTGAGAAGTCCCCATCTAAAGCTTGAGACCCTCGCAATTGATGACCATCGTTTACTTCTTTTGAGTCCATTAACAAACTTGTGCCTCACTAAAAGGCTTATCATATCAGGCAGGTCAGAACTGGCTGAGTTGCCTGAGGAATGGCTGTTGCAGAATAGTTGTCACCTAGAGCATATAGAGATAAGCAATGCGGAACTGTTGCAATCTCTGCCTCTGAAGATGCATAACATGCATGCCCTCCGGAGTCTTTTTCTGCATGACACTCACATTCTTCAGTCTCTCCCGCGTATGCCCCCAAACCTCTGGGTCCTCGTCATCCATGGTTGCCACACCGAGCTGAATGAGAAATGCCAGGTTGGTGGTTCCGAGTGGACGAAGATAAGTAGGATCCCTAATCGTAAGATATCTCCTAAGGAAATTGATAGGTATGCAATGTTTCAAGCCAGCTTTCTCTTTCCATACTTGTTTAGCCTTCTTGATCTTTTGCACACGAACTACCGGCCTAACAGGCACATTTGTCTGCAATTCCAGACATTAAGTTGCACAGTATTTTGGAGGGAGAACTCAACTGCGTGCTGGCTTCAAGCACCATAGCTTCGAGAGAAATGGCAACCGTTTGAGGTTTTGGTCAGCATGCAGGACAGTTGGCGCACATCACATTCACAAGTAGCTACGAGAAGAAGATCAATGATCGAAAAACCAAAGCGCCCATTAATGTACAATATACACATCACTGTAGATGCATACATACTCCCTCCATTCCATAATTATTGTCGTAGTTTTAGCTCAAAGGGAGTTTTTTTTTGTATGAAAGGGGAATTACCCCGATCTCTGCATCAATTGATGCACACAATCTACTTAATTTTACTGCAGGAATGAGCTGCAGTGATGATCAGATTCAAGTAAAATTAGTCTGCCAACCTCATTATTTTCCTGCAAGTTAGTTTGGCAAGTATGGATTTCATGGTTTGGTCTTTACCAATTCTTGCATCGAAGGCTCTCCTTGTTCACGCTCATTTTCTTCACCACTCAGAAGTTGTGATTCCACAAATTCTTGATATCCGTCCTCGGCACAAGACTTCTTATATTGGCTTGCATCAGGGTTATCACAGAAAATTTGAAAGCACCAGTGAAGAATTGATTGCATACCACAGCAGACCTTTTTAACCACATGTATCTTTCATACTGCAAACTTAGCCACATGCAAAACAACAGCTCATCAATTCTTTTGTGATTACAGCGTGATGAACATAACTGTCTTTTTGCCATTGTAAATGTAGCCACATGGAAATTACAGTTCAACAATTATTCAGCAATGACAGCGTGATGAACATCTACACTGTTCTGACCTGTAATTTGCATTTGACATTGCAATACAAATTAGTAAAAAGGAAGAAAAGAAAAAGAGTACAGAGATCAGACACCCGCAAAAAAGGAGTATAGATATCAGCAGCTTTTCTGGTAGTTACATTTATCTACACCTGAAGAAGTGCCAAGAGTTACAATCGTCGACGCGCTTCACCCCACAACCGCAATCAACTGACAGAACAATTGCGAGGGAGTTTCAAAAGGTGGTTCATTTCATACCCTTCAGCATGGAAACCCAACTTTAGTTCGAGGTTCCAGGCAGTAATTAAGCTTGTGTAGCTGACAGTGATATCATACATGCACCATATGACCATATGCACATCTGCGACCCCCTTGGATGATCTCGAGAATGCACTGACAATTTTAGCTTATGAAACCAAGCAAGATGTGTACCATATACCATGCCAGCCACTAACACTCGAGGAGACAAATATACCAACCTGAAAAGCTCGGATCACCCCCATGCGCCAAGAACATTGAATACAGACCAATACCATTGCATTGCTGCACTCTGGGTGTTGCATCTTGCTGGTAGCAAGATTTGGATCATATTCACACGAGGCCGAGACTGTAATATCATCACTGGTGCTCCACAATTATCAGTCCCAGAATGACAAAATTTAGGATCTCACACATACTGTACCTGTGGTATCTACTCTATGACAACAAATTGATGGCGTGGATTATGGGCATTTTGCTCAAAAACTTGAATCTGATCATCACTGCAGCTCATTCCTGCATGAGTAATTGTACGTTGTTCATATGCAGATAGAATTAAGCATTAAGAACATCTAGAGATACAAAAGAAACCTAAATACTGCCAAGAAAAACTTTAACAGCTCAATGGTCTCTATCATAGAAGTGGGAGAAAATTTGCAACAAAACTGCGTCAGTACAAAATTTAATTCCACAAGAAATAATGTAGAATTTATGGAGCAGAATATATAAACAGACAAGTAAAAACATCTCAGCAACATCTCCGATAAACCTACCACAGTAAGGAGTGAGGGCATACTGCTAGAATCACGATAATGTGCTACAACGTTATCAAAGGCACTAGACAAGAACAAGCTTTTGGTGAAAGACATATTCAATCAAGTTATCCTTAGTATACTGAGAAGCATGAACGTCAGAGACGATATCATGCTTTCCATGTCAGTTAGAAGCAAAAAATCTATATGATAAAATTCATGATAAATAAACTTAATTGTCACATATCAGATTAAAAAGGAAGAAGAGAAAGAAAGCGCACCTTCGGAATACGACTTTATATCCACATGAGCAATGTGCGCGACCTGGCCCCAGTTCGGACCAACATCCTTTTCATACCGCTTCATAAACATTGGGTCACAGCCCCAGATTGTCAGCTTGCTAAGTGAGGCAGGCAGTTGTGGGAGTAGCTTCATCAGAGGGGCCCTTTCAATGTGCAAACTCTGTAACGCTTCAAGCTTATCCATCTGAGATGGTAAGGATTGCAGAGATTCGGCAATTCCTATCTTGATGGAATGGAGGGAAGTAGCATTCTGCAGCAACCATCCCTCGGCTAAGGATTCCATTGCACAGTCGTTGCAGATATATAGCTCTTTAGTGTATCTGAGGCTCTGAAGTGGCTCCACAAACAACAGGGCCTGGCAATCGATTCTGAGCTCTTGTAGCATAAAGGAACAACAACCCCGCGACAAGTCTGAAAGATTGAGCTTGTTGCAGCATAGGATCGACAGCATTCTCAGGGAAGAAACAGCTCCAAGACCCCCAAAGGATAACAAGCCTCTGCATCTAGCTACTGACACATCAGAAAGAACTTGCAGAGTTCCAAATATTTCCGCTGGAGGAAGTTTCTCCAGGTTGGTGCAATTGAACAGTGTTAACTTTGTAAGAAACGACAGATTTCGAAGTGACAAGAGCATTGAAACATCAATGCTACCGCAAGGATTTATATCCAGGTTCTTTAGTGAAATTGGCAGAATATTTCCTTCAGCATTGCCATCCTTTAGCAATGGACAGGCAACCATTTCCAGGAATTTCAGGTGATGCAGTGCTGCAAAACCATTCCTTGGTAGATGGCGTAGACTTTCACAATGACTTACGATTAATGTAGATAGAGAACCAAGTTGTTCCTGACACTCTAGTAAGCCTTTATCTAGAGAAGTCAGATGTGCACAGCTTTGAATGTGTACAAATGTAAGCTCAGATTTGACTGATGTCTTTGATTCCCTCTGGTGTATTCCTGGAAGAACTATAAGCGCAACATGCTTTAATACCAGTACCTCAAGGCTAGGAGGTATAGTGGGAAGTATCTTCAGGTTTGGGCACCATCCAATGATTAGGCTACGAAGAAAACGTGGTAAACAAACAATCCCTGATTCATTGGTATCAGCTAGTTCCTTGAGCCCCAATCCCATGTATTCTAACTGAAAAAGATGCTGCAACTTCAGATGCTGGAGTAAATTTAGTTCCTGAAGAGATGGCAGGCTCTTCCATTTAATACAGTACTCAAGCTCAAGTGATACCAAATTGACAAGCAAGGAATTAGCAATCCAAAATGGAAGTACGGATCCATTGTATCCATGGATATGCAGTATTTGAATTTCCCTATTTGGTTCAAGATTACCAATAATCTGATCATCCAGCCGTGTATCATTATTGTATCTGTTCCATGATAACAGCAAAATCCTCATGTCATGTTTTTCCTTTAATTTGACCTCCATAGCTTCTCTGCAATTTTGGACATTTTGAAGATTCATTAGGCCAAGTTGACGAAGGCTTCTTAAATTGCTCAGTGTACTCAGCCTGCTACCATCATTCTGCACCACCTCAAATCCATGTAAAACCTGAAGTGAGGTTAACTTTCCAAGTTTAGGAATCTTGGATGACATATTGTCAGGAATATGCAGAGAGCGTAAGCAACGTAAATTATATATGTCGCTGAAGTCTGGTTCTTTTGCTGTCAAGTAGCTGAGCTTGAATACTTCCAGATGGTAGAATTTAAAGATTTTATGAAGATGTGACTCGTCACATGAGATTAAGGAAATATAACGGAGATGAATTAGGTTGGGAAATCTATCGAGTACATGAAATGGAGATGGCACAGACAATTGTAGCAGACGCAAGCATTTTGTACTCTTCAGAATCTCTCCAAGCAAAAATTCAGTTTCTTGATCAAGACAGGACTCACTTTCTATTATAAGAGTCCGCAAACTCTTCAAATAAGATATCTTCCGGGCTCTTTCATGATTAAGTATGCCACAGTTTGCAATAGATATGTGTCGGGTTGTCCACATGACTTCTTTGAAACCACCATTATCCACTCTTGCGCATTCACCTCGAGAGACAAGTCGTGCCAAGTCATGCAGCAAACTGTGTAAAACATAATATTCTTTCTGGTTTCCACCACTAGGATCTGTTTCTAGCATACGGCAAAAGAATGATTTTCTTGTCAATGCTGTGAGGCACTCTTCCCCGACATCCACTGGGTTCAGAAGGCTAATATTATCTGTTGCTGGTAAGCTATCACCACGCTCCCTTGAGGCAAAAGGTATTAGTCCAGAACTAACCCACATGTCTACCAATTTGTCCATGTAAAATTTGTGCCCCCTTGGAAACAAACTACAATACCTAAAGCAAATTTGCAGCTGTGCAGGTAGACGGTCGTAGCTCAGTTTGAGAGATGGAAGCATGCTATAAATTCCTTCGATTTGGTACCAATGCTGTTGCAGTACGTCGGTCCAACTAGTTTTCAAATTATCCCTCAGGTGCGAAACGACTGCCAATGTTAGGAAGGGGCAGGCTCCAAACTTTTTTGATATTTGTTCACCAATCAGCAGAAGGTTGGCATAATCTTGGGAGTTCACATCGGGATTCAATAGGCTTTTGAAGAGCAAGAAATTGTCGCTCTCCTTTAATCCATCCAGTTTCAGACACTCAAATTCACCTTCTAGTGTGGTGGCAGCCATATCTGCTACCGATTGCATCCTAGTGGTCAACAGGATTTTGCTTCCTCTCTTGGCAGATCGTATTGGGGACAGCAAATCTTCCCATCTCCCCCTCACCTCATCTTCCCAGACATCATCTAAAATGAGCAGAAGCTTCTTATCTCTGAGCTTATCTGCCAAATTGCGTCGCCCAAACCCCATAGCAGAAGCAGAGGATCCAGGTTCCGTGGCAGCAATCGAGCTCAGTATGTCACTGACCACTGCCGCGGCACTAAGTTCAAACGACACCTTCACCCACACAACAATGTCAAAACTGGTTTGCACCTGCGGGTCGTCGTGAACGAGTTTAGCAAGTGCTGATTTCCCCATGCCGGCCATCCCTACTATTGCAAAAAGTGACACTGGGTTAATTTCAGCCTCTTGAGCTGGGAGCTTCATCAACCACCGCATCACCTGCCCCTTCTCCTTGTCTCGGCCGACCACCGCATCCGCCGCGATCCAGCTCGGGTAGCGCTCGTGCTCGGAGGGAGAGGGCGCGGCGGCGGCAACCCCCGGAGCACGGCGGGCAACCGAGCGCTGGTAATATCGGTACACGACTGCCGCCATGTGGTCCAATCTCACCACGGCCTCCCTCAGCCTCTCCAGGCGGCTACCAGGCACGAACCTAGCAAGAATCTTTCTCTTGACAAGCTTGGAGATGGGGCCGCGGCGAGCAGCCTGCGGTACTGGATCTCGTCGACGGCGTCCTCGATTTCGTCCACAGCCCTCGTGAACTCCCAGATAGAGATCTCGAGGCTCGGGAACCGCCATTTGATGAGTCGACGCTCGGCTTCGTCCAGGATTGTCAGGATCCTCCGGACACTTTCCAGCAGCTCTTCCTTGTAAATTTCTTCGGCGCCGCCGGACAGGTTGGAGAAGGCTTTATCCAGCAACGACATGGCAAGCGTTGCCGCCGACCTCCCTGCGAGCAGAGGCACATCTTCCGCCATAGTTCTCTAGTGAGGAAGTGAGGATATCCGGATGGAGAATCTCTGTCTGTGGAAGGAAGAGAGGAACGGGAGGGTATTTTTTCATCAATCAATCATTTTTTTCTTCTTGAATAGAACACCATAAAGTCCGACCTCCCAGCAACGCTGCCTTTAGAGATTAGGCGTGACATGACGGCTCGGCTTTGGCCAAGTCACGCTCACGGCTCACAGTATGCTAACCGTCGGATCAGAACGAGTTGTCCAGATCATTTCACTGTTAAGGAGCACGGTTCAAAAACTAAGAGCAACTCCCCAAGGACACGAAATAGCGCCTCCTGGCGCTAACCGGCGAAATTTTCGCCGTGGGGCGGTCGGGTTCCCAACCACCGCCCCAAATTGGCCTCCAGACGTCGATTTTCAAACCCAAATCCGGTCCAAATTCGACGAAAACGACTCAATTTTGGAGGGAATATAGGCGGTTTCATTCATATTTATACAAATTTAAAAACATACATGAAAAACTAACAAAACCTATGCCGCCGCCGCCGTCCTGAGCCTAGTTCATGCCGATGAGTTGGTAGAAGGCGGTGTAGTCGCCGCCGCTGTCGCCGTCATCCTGCGCGTCGCCGTCCTTGCTGCAGCTCTGCCCTGGATCGCCGCTGCAGACGGGGTCGGTCTGCGTGGGTGCCTCCTCGTCGCTGTCGGAGAGGATGATGACGCCGCCCTCTTCGCGGTCGCGGTGGCGCTCGGCGATCTCCTCCAGAGCACGGCGCTGGCGCTCCATCTCCTCCCGCACGTAGTCGTCGCGCGACCATTTGAGACGGGCGTCGAGGTCGATGGCCATCTCCACGTGTTCTTGCTTGACGACCACGGGCGTCACCGGCTCCTTCCTCGGCCTGACCAAGCGAAGGTGGCCATGGGGAGGTGAAGGGTGGCGGCGGCCCTCGTTTATGACGAGGTTGTCGTCGTGGCTGCGCCGGCGCTCCGGCGTCTCCTCGGGCTCGGGCTTGACAGCGACGAGCGGCGACGCCGCACCGGAGGAGCGGGAGCCGGAGGACGAGAAGGATGACTCCGCCATGCGCCTCGGCAGCCACGAGCTCCCGCTCCAGCGTGAGAACGACGACACTGGGTACTCCAACGGCGGCTCGTTGCCTCCCTCGATGTGCTCGAGGACGGAGTGGAGCGTGCGCCCGGGGACGCCCCACCATCGACGGCGGCCGTCGGAGTTGTGGCGCCCCTTTGGCGCCGGAAAGCCGTTGGTGGAAGCCAGCTGGTCGGCATGGCGGCGCTGGAAATACGCCGTCCACAGGGCAGGTTGTCGGAGGCGTACCTTTATTCCTGTCGCGCTTCCTCCGGCAAGGACGCCCGGATTCGCGTGATCTCGCCGCGGCGTTCTGCGTCGGAGGGCGGCGGGGGAACGGGGACGCCGACGGCGCTCAGCCTCCAAGCGCCCGACACGCGCATGTCGGGCGGCGCCGGGTAGTTGGCCTCATGGAGAACGCGTGCCTCCCACTCGTGCAGCGACCGACGGCCGAAACCGTTGGCAGCCACTCCGTCTTCGGGGAATCTTTCAGCCATGGCCTCGGGGAGAAGTTTCCGGCGGTGGAGGCGGGGGAGATGGGGAGATGGATGGAGGCGAGTGTGCGGTGAGTGGCGGCGAGGCACGGCTTTATAGCGGGGGAAGGGCGGGAGAGGTGTGTACACATGGCGGGAAAGGACGGGACGCGCAGCGGCTCTCCATCACTGCGCATTGAACCGAAGCGGGAGCCAAGGCGATGAGGACGATGAAGGTCCTCAGCGATGCCCACTCGCTGACTCGGCGGGTCCACGCGGGAGGAATTTGGCGCGGTTTGTTTTCGCGCCAAATTTCTTTCCCCCGGCGCCCTCAGGCGCCCCCAACGCGTTGGGTTTGGCCTGGGTCCGCCGGCGCCAATTTCGGCACTAACCGACGAAATTTGGGCTCTTGGGGGCGCGGCTGGGCCATTTTTTTGAGCCGGTGATAAAAAGGGGCCTGGGGGACCTGTTGGGGGGCGGCTGGAGATGCTCTAAAGGAGGCGAACGGGGCGGGGCTTCCCTTCGCGTGCCGCTGGTTCCCTCTCCCTCCAGGGGAACCTCGGATATGTGCGCGGGGTGGATTCGCAACAGGGTTGGGGTTGAGGGAGACGTCGTTGAGGCCGCTGCGACGACGTCGCGTCAGAATAATTTTTTTCGGGCTTCGTTCATGGTCAGGCGAAGCTCTTGCCTTCGTCTAGGGGCCAGCGGAGTGGGGTGATACGTCTCCAACGTATCTATAATTTATGAAGTATTCATGCCATATTTACAACAATTTATATGGTTTTGGTATGATTTGCATGGAACTAACCCGGACTGGCGCTGTTTTCAGCAGAACTACCGTGGTGTTGTTTTTTGTGCAGAAATAAAAGTTCTCCAAATGCAACGAAACTTTTTGACGATTTTTTTGGAACAAAAGAGGCACTATAAGCTTTGTGGGAGGGCCATAAGAGCCATGAGGTGGCCACAACCCACCAGGGCGCGCCAGCCCCCTCTGGCGCGCCCTGGTGTCTTGTGGGCCCCTCGTGGCCCATCTTCGCGTGAAACTGACGCTCAAAAATCCAATATATTCAGAAACCCCCAGAAATAACCCTAGATCAGAAGTTCCGCCGCCGCAACTCTCTGTATCGAAAAAAAATCAATATGTAGGCGTTCCAGTACCCTGCCGGAGAGGGTAGATCATCTCCGGTGGCCATCTTCATCATCCCGGCGGAGGCCATGACGAGGAGGGAGTAGTCCACCCTCGGGGCTGACGGTTTGCACAAGTAGCTATGTGTTCAATCTCTCTCTCTCGTGTTCTTGAGATGGCACGATCTTGATGTATCACGGACTTTGTTAATATAGTTGGATCATATGGTGTTTTCCCCTCTCTATCTTGTTGTGATGAATTGATTTTTCCCTTTGAGATTTCGTTATTACCGGATTGAATACTTTTATGGATTTGAGAGCACTTGATCTATGTCTTGGCACTCAACTCACGGATTCCCGAGGTGACATTGGGATAATCTATGCGTAGGGGTTGATGCACGTTTTCGTCCTACTTTCTCCGGTAGAAATCTTGGGGCACTCTTTGAGGTTCTTTGTGTTGGATTGAGTATTATGAATCTGAAATTGTTTGATGCGTATCGTATAATTAACTCATGGGTACTTGTGGTGACATTGGAGTATCTAGGTGACATTAGAGTTGGTTGATGCGTATCATATGGTGTTATTTTAGTACGAACTCTTAGATAGATCGATCGGAAAGGATAACTTGGTGTTATTTTAGTACGAACTCTTGGATAGATCGACCGGAAAGGATAACTTTCGTACCCTACAAACAATTTCTTCTTATGTTCTCCGCTAGATAAGAACTTTGGAGTGATTCTTCGTTGCACGTTGAGGGATGGTTATGTGATCCAATTATATTAGCATTGTTGGGAGATTGCACTAGAAAAAGTACGGACCCTAGGCCTTGTTTTCAAGCATTGCAATACCGTTTGTGCTCACTTTTGTTACTTGCTACCTTGCTGTTTTTTATTGTTACTATTACAAAAATCAATATCTACTATCATTACTACACTTGTATCACCATCTCTTCGCTGAACTAGTGCACCTATACAATTTACCATTGTATTTGGTGTGTTGGGGACACAAGAGACTTTTTATTATTTGGTTGCAGGGTTGTTTGAGAGAGACCATCTTCATCCTACACCTCCCATGGATTGATAAACCTTAGGTCATCCACTTGAGGAAAATTTGCTATTGTCCTACAAGACTCTACGCTTGGAGGCCCAACACGAGTCTAAAAGAACAATTGTGTAGTAGACATCATGGGGGATCCCCGAATCTCGTCGAGGTCGCAGGCTACATTGTTTGGATGTCGACTGGCACTGGCCAGTTGGGTCCTTGGATGGGAGGTGGTTGTGTGAAGACGGAGATTCTTCTTCCTCCTCGTCAATATGATTTTCCGTTGTTGTTCTTCCTCTTTCTTTGCGCTTTTGCTGGAGGGATGTCCTGCTTTGCTCGGGCGGTTGGCTTGGACATGGCGCTAGAACCAGATCCTAGTTCTTTTCCATCTGGAAGGGTCACATATAGCGGTACTCAAAGTCGCAGATGGCGAACGCTGATGCAGGAGTGTTGGATGTGTTGGAAATATGCCCTAGAGGCAATAATAAAAGTAGTTATTATTATATTTCCTTGTTCATAATAATCATTTATTATCCATGCTATAATTGTATTGATTGGAAACACCGATACATGTGTGGATAGATAGACAACACTGTGTCCCTGGTATGCCTCTAGTAGACTAGCTCGTTAATCAAAGATGGTCAAGGTTTCCTAGCCATAGACATGAGATGTCATTTGATAACAGGATCACATCATTAGGAGAATGATGTGATGGACAAGACCCAAACTACGAACGTAGCATATGATCGTGTCAGTTTATTGCTATTGTTTTCTGCATGTCAAGTATCTGTTCCTATGACCATGAGATCATGCAACTCACTTACTCCGGAGGAATACCTTGTGTGTATCAAACATCACAACGTAACTGGGTGACTATAAAGATGCTATACAGGTATCTCCGAAGGTGTCTGTTGAGCTGGCATGGATCAAGACTGGGATTTGTTACTCCGTGTGACGGAGAGGTATCTCGGGGCCCACTCGGTAATACAACATCACACTAAGCCTTGCAAGCAATGTGACTAAGGACTTAGCCACGGGATCTTGTATTACGGAATGAGTAAAGAGACTTGCCGGTAACGAGATTGAACTAGGTATAGAGATACCAACGATCGAATCTCGGGCAAGTAACATACCGAAGAACAAAGGGAACAACATACGGGATTAACTGAATCCTTGACATAGAGGTTCAACCGATAGAGATCTTCGTAGAATATGTAGGAACCAATATGGGCATCCAGGTCCCGCTATTGGTTATTGACCGTAGAGGTGTCTCGGTCATGTCTACATAGTTCTCGAACCCGCAGGGTCTGCACACTTAAGGTTCGGTGACGTTTCGGTATAGTTGAGTTAAGTATGTTGGTGACCGAAGGTTGTTCGGAGTCCCGGATGAGATCCCGGACGTCACTAGGAGTTCCGGAATGGTCCGGAGGTAAAGATTGATATATAGGAAGTTGGTGTTTGAACTCCGGAAAAGTTTCGGGCATTTCCGACAGTGTACCGGGAGTGACGAATGGGTTCCGGGGGTCCACCAAGTGGGCCCACCACACCCCAAGTGGGTCACATGGACCTGAGGGTGGCGCACCATCCCCTGGTGGGCTGAGCGGCCGGCCCAAGAAGGCCTATGCGGCTGGGCTTGAGGGAAAGGGAAAGTCCAAGTGGGGAAGGGATGGAATCCTACTAGGAATAGGATTGGAGGTGGACTCCTCCACCTCCTCCTCCTGCGACTGACTCCTAGGATGAGCCCGCGGCCGGCCAGCCCCTCCCCTCCCTCCTTTATATACTAAAGGGGTGAGAGGGCAGCAGCACAAGAAACTTTAACCACGGTGCAGCCCTCTCTCCCCGATAGATCAAATCCTCTAGTTTTCAGCAGTGCTTAGGCGAAGCCCTGCTGGAATAGTTCCACCACCACTGCCGCCGCGCCGTCGCGCTGCCGGAGAACTCACCTACCTCTCCGCTCCCTCTTGCTGGATCAAGAAGGCGGAGATCGTCATCGAGCTGTACGTGTGCTGAACGTGGAGGTGCCGTCCGTTCGGTACTAGATCGTGATTGCATCGCGGGACGCTCGGCGATTTGGATCGCGAAGACGTTCGACTACATCAACCACGTTTCTTAACGCTTCCCGCTTAGTGATCTACAAGGGTATGTAGATCCACTCTCCCTCTCGTAGATGCTCATCACCATGGATAGATCTTGCGTGTGCGTAGGAAATTTTTTGTTTCCCATGCAACGTTCCCCAACAGGATGCACATGTGTGTCCTTATCTTTTCGGCGCCGGTGCAAAGAAAAGGGGAGCAACACGGCGATGATTATGCCGTGGTTGAACATGATGACCTGCTCGGGTCTGGTTGCAGATTCTTGTGTTGCAGGGGTGTTCTCGCAAGGTTCAGAAATGATGACACAGAGGTCCAAAGATCTTCGTGTTTTATTGCTTGTTTTAGGGCGCTCTTTGTTTTTCTAGTTCTTTGTGCGTGTGTTAGAGCATCTACAATCGGACCCCTCAAACGTCCGGGCAGGCCTCCCGATCATTGACCGGTCACGAAATTTCGACCCAGCCGGGCCTCTCAAACCGTCCTCAAACATCCGGGCTGACCGGCACCCCTCATATCCAGCCCAAATATGGGGCGGATATGGGGGCACCCGGGCACACTCGCCTGGCCCGCATCGACCCACATATATTCGTCCCCATCCGCTCGTCGTACCAAACCCTAACCGCTTCACTCCACTCCCATCCACCAACCTAGCTCACCTTCGGCGATCTCCAGCCTTCTCTGGCATGGAGGACAGCGGATCTGACTCCGACAGTCTGGATCCATCGACTAGGGGGTGGCCCCCTGCGGATTGGAGGAGGTAATGGTGGTCCACATTGCGCTCTGCCGCTCCCACGAGGACAACGTCCAGTCGACGGCAAGATCTGTCTGGCGCGACTCCATAGCATCCGCTCAACGGGTGCTCGGTTCCTCCGGGGCGGGATCATCGCGGTCCCGACAGGCGAAAAATCTCTCCTTCCCCATCACCGGTCTGACAGACTTCGAGTCCCACCGGGACGGGCTGCCCGCTATGGGAAGGAGAGGATAAGGGTCGCCGAGGCCTATCTCGCGAAGGAAATGGCAGAGGCGGAGGCGGCTGATGCAGTGGCGTGGGCGGCCGCAGAGGAGAAAGCCATCCGCACCCATATTTTAATGAAACGGTAGCGGAGGAACACGTGTGCCGTCGCCCGCGAGCAGAATCGGGCGGTCCATGAAATGGCCGGACTGCCACAGAAGGAGGAGAAGGAGGACATCGACGGCGAGGACAACTCCGACGACGAGCAGATCCGGCTCGATCCCTACTGCGCCTTCGACCGGTACTTCCACGAGAAGGACGACAAGGGTGCCAGGAAGGGCAAGGGCAGTAGTGGATGATCTCCATCATATCCAAATATGCCAAATTTTGGTAGTCCAATGGCATGTTAGTAGTGATGAAGTAGCCGGACGATGTGTGTAATGTATCGACGTAGTAATAGCATGGTTTGTATGGATTTGAGATATGAGATTTGAGGTGTCCGGATGTAGAATGCATTATTTGAGGCGTGACCGGTCAGTGTCCGCGGATGCACCCGGCCACGTGCACGGGCGTTTGAGGGGCTAGATTTGCAAGTTTCGGCTGTAGATGCTCTTAGGGTGTCTTTATATGGGTCAAACCTTGTATTATTTCGTGATGTGAACGCAAACATACTTTCTCAAAAAAAAACGGTATTCTCTTGTTATTAATCCTATTATTAACATCTATCTATACTCTCTGTCTAATTTTTGCTACTTATAAAAAGGAGAGTGGCATGGGAAATGCAACATTCCCATGCCACTCTCCTTTTGTCCGACCTCTTCCACTCGGTTTGTCTCCTTTACCTCCCAACCTCACCCTGATTTCTCTACCACTTGGTTTATTAATCTAAAAAGCGTGCACACGCTTTTTGGGCCAAGCGAGCGGCCGTTGATCGTCATGTGCATGTGCCAGGTTCCACCTGGTGGAGTGGCTACCCCAACCGGTCGGCGTGCGTGGGCTGTGCGAGCCGGACGTGGAGGACCCCACAAGTGTCCATGCACCAAGCATTTTATATGCGGATGGAGAAATTGTGGGTGGCGGTGGACTGTTTAAGAACTCGTGCCATTACTATTCCTCTCTCCATTGCTCTCCCACTCTTCTTGGCTACGAAACAGAGAGAGGCGGCCGTCGCCGAGATTCCTCGTGGCGCGTTGCGTGAAGTCGTTGTTTCTCATCGTTGTCGCAGGTACCCAGCTCATGCCCTTATCCCTTTGCCTCGGCGAGCAATGGTTTCACGCGAGGGTTCAGGGCTCGGGTGATGGGGGCCGGGGGGTTCCCAATTTCTTCGCTAGGGTTTTGATGTCGTCAAATGCTTTGCCGCACTCATAGTAATTCAATTTTGCCTTCGATTTGACGTACTCCTATAGCACTGCCACAATGCGGGCGGGGTTCCTAGAACAAGGGGGGATCGATTAGATGTACTCCGACAGCATGGCCACAACGGTGGCGGGATTCATGGCACAAAGGGGGCTCAATTTGATGTACTCCGGTAGCACGACCATAGCGGGGGCGGGATTCATGGCACAACAGTTTCGGGGGTCGGTGCCTCGTCCTTACTTTTGGTGTAGCACGAGCACGTTTGGGTGGGTTTGTTGGATCCACGCAACTCGCGTTGGACGGTCTCAAGGTTTCATGGATGGGATTCAACCTATGCCACGCAGCACGACGTAGTGGTGGAGATTTTTGGGGGAGGAGGGAGAGGAGATGGTTGGTGCTCGCTAGGGACAAACCTGATGTAGTCATGGTGGTGGCTCCAAGGGGGACGAGATGTTGTAGCAACAGTCGGAGGTGTGAGATGTGGTGGTGGACTGGTGGTAGGCGGGGGGTGTCAAGGGTGCCTAGCTGTCCTTCGCGGCCTTGTAAGGCTTACGAGGTTTCTTAGCTTGCACACACGCATGGCACTTAGAGCCTTTGGCTAAAGTGAAACTCGAGATTAAATCCATCTTAGCTAGCCGCGTCATACAACCGAAATTAATGTGACAAAGACATGAATGCCAAACCTCACATTCGTTCGACGTTATTACAGAAATCCGCTAGGGAAAGGCGGAATAAACCTCCGCAATCATATCCTTTTCCAACAAACAGTCCATACCGATATATGACTACTTTATTGGACTCGAATACTAACTTAAATCCTTCTTTACATAGAAGGGAGCCACTGACGAGATTCTTCTTGATAGCGGAGACATGCTGCATGTTCTTCAGTTGCACGAGCTTTCTCGAAGTAAACTTCAGATCTACCGTGCCAACACCATGAACAGAAGCATGCGAGCCATTCCCCATCAGGACGGAGCAATCTTGTGCAACCGGGTAAGAAGAAAACAATGATACATCAGCACACACATGAATATTGGCCTCCGTGTCAACCCACCAATCGGTGGACTGACAAACTGAAAGTACATCAAACAAATTACCATACCCAATTGCCCCATCACTGTTGCTCATAGTCACATTGACAGACTTGGAGTCCTTCCTGACTTCTTGTACTTGTTTGCGCACTTGTTTGCCGAATGTTCCTCTAAACCACAAGTAAAGCAGCCATATCTCTTTTTGTATTTCTTTTGACCCTTCTTCTTGAAGGTAGTATTCTGCTGGACAGAGTTCTTTCCCTTGAACTTCTGGAAATTCTTCTGCACCACATTCGCGCTAGAAGAACCCACTGCCACTTTCACGTGTGAGTCCTTTGCTCTCGAGTTCTCTTCAACACTTAGATGGCCGATGACATCCTCATAAGAGAATTCACGTCTCAAGTGCTTGAGAGAAGTAGCAAAGTTCCTCCATCCAGGAGGTACTTCTGCAATAATGCAACCCGCGACAAACTTGTCCGATAACTCACACTTCAGGAGCTCCAGCTCCTTAGCGAGGCACTGTATCTCATGAGCCTGGTCCAGAACAGGACGGTTATCAACCATCCCGTAATCATGGAACTGCTCCATAGCATACATTTCGCTTCCAGCATCGGTTGCGCCAAACTTAGCTTCGAGCGCATCCCATAAGTTTTTGGCAACACACATATGTAGATATGCGTCAACCAACTTGTCTCCGATCACAGTAAGAACGGCTCCCACAAAGATAGTGGTGGCCTCCTTAAACGCCTTCTCCTGTTCAGGAGCAATCGTTGCTGCGGGATCCACAATACCGACCCAGAACATGTTCATAGCTGTAAGCCACAAGGTGGTCCTCGTCTACCAACGCTTAAAATGCGTTCCGGTACACTTTTTTGGTTTCAGTGCAGCGGCAAAGCCATGAATCGAAAAGTGCCTAAAATAAGGTTTTTGGATTGCTGGAATAATTAGCACTTTACCGACTGATCTAATCCACGAATAAACAACAAGCATGATAAATACAGTATGCACTTCATACCGATACCTAAGCATACGAGTACGTACAATACATATAACCGAAATATCTATGAACATGGCATATACGGCTAGTAAGAATACGAGTAAATGGGAGATGAACAAATCATACCCTTCGGTTGGCCAGGCCAACGCGGCGGTGGCAACAACAGCCTCGGCGTCGTACGTTGCCTTCCTATTGGCGGCGGCAGTGTCGTCGACCATGGTGTTGATGCAGGGGAAGTAGTCGAAGCAGAGAAGGACGGAGACGGTGACGGAACGGGAGCTGTCGTGCCGAGACGCTCCCCAAAAACCTTATTGCCGTTCTCCCGGGCAGGATTTCGAACGACAGAGTTCCGGAGGCACCTGCTCTCCCAACCAAACGTGCATGCGGCCGTCGGGATGGGATTGCCGGAAGCAGCACACTGAGAGGAACAATAGATGCCGGCTAGGGTTGCACAAAGAGGGAGAGAGTGAACGGATTAGGTTTCACTCCATAGTTGGCGCCTCCTTATATAGGCCATCGGGTAAATGGGCCTGGGCCAGGCCCACGACCGAGTCCGCAAACAACCCATGGTCCAACATCTTGGATGGTGACACTTTCGTTTACTGAATCATTAATTAATCCATATTTAATTAACCATTTCTGACCGGCAAAAATAAGGCTCGGCTCGGCTCATTCCTGCAACCCGCGGCGCGCGCACGCGTCATGATGAGGCAAGGCGAGGCGAGCGGCGGCGGAGGAGGAGCGCGTGTGTACAACTCCTCTTCCCAAGCTCCCAATGGCATGTGGTAAAGCAGCCCTTATATAAAGGGGTCTCACTCTTACTACTGTAGCAGTATGGTACTAAACTTCCCACCACTTCCCACCACTTGCCGCACACCCACATGGGCCATAGAGATTAACCATGGAATATTGTCTTACATGGGCCTAAGCCCATATATAATCCAACAATCCCCCACCAGATCTCGAGGCACATACATTTGTCAACTGTTCCAAATAATGTTTGATATACGAGAATTTTCAGTGGAGACTATTAAGTTGAACTTCCACCTAGAGCAACAGGATTAGACTTCTTCACAACTGAACAATGGACTATGCCTTGAATTGTCAGTTTAGCCTGCAGAAGTTTTGCCTATTGTCAGCCGATACGTGGCTGCCAAAGGCTAAACCCCACGGGTGGAGCTTATTAGTCATACTCCTTACCTTCTCATGAGCTTCCTAGAGATTACCCAATCTCATAGACTGTGACCAGCAGTCGGCTCACATAGGTGTGTTCCTCCAAATAATACTCTGTAGGTTAGCATGTTGCCTACACAAGCCTTGGAACACATTACGACAAAGTCAACCTGCCTTATAGATTACGAGAGTATTGCATCTCCAATGGAGTGGGTTAGTAAGGATGCTCTCCTTAGTTGACCGTTGGATTTTTTTCCCAGGTCCTAATTAACGGGATCTCCGATCACATAGGTTGGGTTACCCCCATGGCAACTTACGTGGGTCTCATGCCCATCTCCCTCGATGCATTTTCTATCACAATTCATGATAGCCCTTTTGTAAAGGGATCTGCCAGATTCTTAGCCGTCTAGATATAATTCAATGCTATTACTCTAGAGTTTCTTGAATGCCTAAAAGATTTCAATCTTCTTCTTATAATCTTTGTGGATTGTATGTTGTCCTTTGAAGTCTTAGCCTTGGCAATCACTGTTTGATTGTCACAATTCATAAGGATAGCCGGGACTGGCTATCAACCACTGGCAAATCCATCAAAAGCTCTCGAAGCCATTCTGCTTCGATGCATGATGTGTCTAATGCTGTGAGTTCTGCTTCCATAGTCGATCTTGTTAAGAACGTCTTCTTGCAAGACTTCCAGGAAATGACACCGCCACCAAGTGTGAAGACATACCCACTTGTGGCTTTCATCTCATCATCATCATCAGATATCCAATTCTAATCACTATACACTTCGAGTACCATCGGGTACCCAGAATAGTGAATTACATAGTTTGCAGTACCTTGCAAATAACGCATGACTCGCTCAACATCATGCCAATGCACATCTCCCAGGTTGGAAACAAACCGGCTCAGTTTGCACACAACAAATGAGATGTCAGTCCGAGTATCACATGCTAGGTACATGAGTGAACCGATCACTTGAGAGTATCTTAATTGATCAACAACCGTGCCTTCGAATTTTCGAATCCGCACACTAGGATCATATGGGGTTGTAGAAGGTTTGCAGTCAGAATATCCAAAACGACTCTCTTCTCAACATAGTGGGATTGCAAAAGTGTAATTCCACCCTCGTTATATCGCAACAACTTGATGTTCAAGATAACATCGGCCACACCTAGGTCTTTCATCTCAAAGTTATGAGATAGAAAAGCCTTGACCTCCTCAATGACTTTGAGGTGGGTCCCAAATATCAGTATGTCATCGACATACACACAAAGTATAACTCCTTCGCCCCCACCATGGCGATAGTATACACATTTGTTAGCTTCATTAACAACAAAGCCAACAGATGTCAAAGTTGTATTGAACTTCTCATGCCATTGCTTTGGCGCTTGTTTCAGGCCATATAAAGATTTCAATAGCTTGCACACCTTTATTTCCTGACCATTTACCACAAAGCCATCCGGCTGTTGCATGTAAATTTCCTCGTCTAGCTCTCCATTAAGGAAAGTCGTCTTAGCATCCATCTAATGAACGAGAAGACCATGTGAGGCAGCCAACAAGAGTAACACTCGAATGGTTGTCAGTCTAGCCACAAGTGAGTAAGTATCAAAGAAATCTTCTTCTTTTTGGGTATAACCCTTGGCCACAAGCCTAGCCTTGTACTTCTCAACAGTACCATCGGGCCTAAGATTCTTCTTGAACACCCACTTACATCCCAATGGTTGGCAACCATAAGGACGATCAGTGATTTCCCAGGTCCTGTTAGCCAAGATGGAATCCATCTCGCTGCGGACCGCATCATTCCAGTAGTCGGCATCCGGTGATGCGTAGGCTTCTGAAATGGAATTGTGAGTGTCGTCATCCACGAGGTACACGAGGAAATCATCATTAAAAGACTTTGCAGTCATTTGTCTCTTGCTCCTAACAGGAGCTTCCTCGTCATCCTCCGTGGAACTTTCATCACTTTTGTGTTCATAATATTCCATCAGAATGGTAGGTTCAGGAGCCTCATTATATTCCAGTCTAGAAGTGCTTTGCGTATCTCTCATGGGAAAAATATCCTCAAAGAATGTAGCATCTTTAGACTCCATGATCGTACCGACCTTCACGTCATGTACATCAGATTTCACCACTAGAAATCTATAGCCAATGCTATGCTTCGCATAGCCCAGAAAAACACAGTCGACGCTCTTTGGTCCCAACTTACGCTTTTTGGTTATCGGCACATTAACTTTCGCCAAACAGCCCCAAGTGCGCAGGTAAGAGAGTGTATTTCTTTTCTTTTCCCATTGGTCAAATGGAGTAGTCTCATTATCCTTCGAGGGAACTTTATTCAGGACATGACATGATGTCAATACAACCTCCCCCCACCATGCCTTGGATAAACCCAATTTATCTAACATGGCATTAACCAAATCTGTTAGAGTACAATTTTTCCATTCAGCAACCCCGTTTGACTGGGGTGAGTAGGGAGGCATCCTTTCATGAATAATACCATATTCCGCGTAGAATAAATCGAACTCACTGGAAAAGTATTCTCCACCACGATCAGACCGAACTCGTTTTATTTTATTTTCAAGTTGGTTCTCAATTTCTGCCTTATAGATTTTAAAGTACTACAGAGCCTCATCCTTAGTATTTAACAAATACACATAGCAGAATCTAGTGGAGTCATCAATCAACGTAATGAAATATTTCTTTCCATCTTTAGTCAACACACCATTCATTTCGCAGAGATCTGAATGTATGAGCTCTAGCGGTGCCATGTGTCTCTCCTCCGCAGCCTTGTGAGGCTTACAAGGTTGCTTAGCTTGCACAAACGCATGGAACTTAGAGCCTTTGGCTAAAGTGAAACTCGGGATTAAATCCATCTTAGCTAGCCGCTTCATACAACCTAAATTAATGTGACAAAGACGTGAATGCCAAACCTCACATTCGTTCGCATTAAATTGAATTTGGTTCACGACGTTATTACAGGAATCCGCTAGGGAAAGGCGGAATAAACCTCCGTAATCATATCCTTTTCCAACAAACAGTCCATACTGAGATATGACTACTTTATTGGACTCGAATACTAACTTAAATCCTTCTTTACATAGAAGGGAACCACTGATGAGATTCTTCTAGATAGCGGGGACATGCTGCATGTTCTTCAGTTGCACGATCTTTCCCGAAGTAAACTTCATATCTACCGTGCCAACACCATGAACAGAAGCATGCAAACCATTCCCCATTAGGACGGAGCAATCTCGTGTGACCTGGTAAGAAGAAAACAATGACATATCAACACACACATGAATATTGGCCCCCGTGTCAACCCACCAATCGGTTGACTGACAAACTGAAAGTACAGCAAACAAATTACCATACCCAGTTGCCCCATCACTGTTGCTCATAGTCACATTGACAGACTTGGAGTCCTTCCTGGCTTCTTGTACTTGTTTGGGCACTTGTTTGCCCAATGTTCCTCTGAACCACAAGTAATGCAGCCATCTCTCTTTTTGTTGTTCTTCTTACCCTTCTTGTTGAAGGTAGTATTCCGCTGGACAGAGTTCTTTCCCTTGAACTTATGGAAATTCTTCTTCACCACATTGGCGCTAGAAGAACCCTCACTTTCATGTGAGAGTCCTTTGCTCTCGAGTTCTGCTCAACACTTAGATGACCAATGACATCCTCAACAGAGAATTCACGTCTCAAGTGCTTGAGAGAAGTAGCAAAGTTCCTCCATCGAGGAGGTAGTTTTGTAATAATGCAACCCGCGACAAACTTGTCCGGTAACTCACACTTCAGGAGCTCCAACTCCTTAGCGAGGCACTATATCTCATGAGCCTGGTCCAGAACAAGATGGTTATCAACCATCCTGTAATCATGGAAATGCCCCATAGCATACAGTTCGCTTCCAGCATCGGTTGCGCTGAACTTAGCTTCGAGCGCATCCCACAAGTTTTTGGCAACCCGCATATGGAGATATGCATCAACCAACTTGTCTCCGATCACAGATAAGAACGGCTCCCACAAAGATAGTGGTGGCCTCTCTAAACCCCTTCTCCTGTTCAGGAGCAATCGTTCATGCAGAATCCACAACACCGACCCAGAACACGTTCATAGCTGTGAGCCATAAGGTGGTCCTCGTCTGCCAATGCTTAAAATGCATTCCGGTAAACTTTTTCGGTTTCAGTGTAGCGGCAAAGCAATGAATCGAAAAGTGTCTACAATAAGGTTTTTGGATTGCTGGAATAATTAGCACTTTACCGATTGATCTAATCAACGAATAAACAACAAGCATGATAAATACGGTATGCAGTTTATACCGATACCTAAGCATACTAGTACGTACAATACATAGAACCAAAATATCTATGAACATGGCATATACGGCTAGTACGAATACGGGTAAATGGGGGATGAACAAATCATACCCTCTGGTTGGCCAGGCCAACACGGCGGCGGCAACAGCAGCCTCGGCGTAGTCCGTGGCCTTCCACTTGGCGGCGGCAGCGTCCTGGACCATGGCATTGATGCAGGGGAAGTAGTCGAAGTAGAGAAGGACGGAGACAGGAACGGAGCGGGAGCAGTCGCACCGAGACGCTCCCCAAAACCTTATTGCCGTTCTCCCGGGCAGGATCTCGAACGACAAGGTTCCGGAGGCACCTGCTCTCCCGACCAAACGTGCATGCGGTCGTCGGGATGGGATCGCCGGAAGCAGCACACTGAGAGGAACAGTAGATGACGGCTAGGGTTGCACACACAGAGAGAGAGTGAACGGATTAGGTTTCACTGCACAGGCGGCGCCTCCTTATATAGGCCGTCGGGTAAATGGGCCTGGGCCAGGCCCACGACTAAGTCCGCAAACAACCCACGGTCCAACGTCTCGGACGGTGTCACTTTCGTTTAGCGACTCGTTAATTAATCCATATTTAATTAGCCTTTTCTGACCGGCAAAAATAAGGCTAGGCTCGGCTCATTCCCGCAACCCGTGGCACGCGTGCTCGTCATGATGAGGCGAGGCGTGGCGGCGGAGGAGGAGCAGCACGCGTGTACAACTCCTCTTCCCAAGCTCCCAATGACATGTGGTAGAGCAGCCCTTATAAAGGGGTTTCACTCTTACTACTGTAGCAGTATGGTACTAAACTTCCCATCACTTCCGTACATCCACATGAGCCATAGAGATTAACCAGGGATTATTGTCTTACATGGGCCTAAGCCCATCTATAATCCAACAGTATGTAGTACATGCACTTCACTTACCCGACTGCGTGTGAGTTGCCTCCTCACCCTTCCGCTTGGTTTCCGCGGTTTCACCAGTGTGATGTCGCAAGCTAGATCCACTTCGGTCTCCGGTGGCCGCCGGCCGCTCTCCTCTCCGTTCTCCGGCTTGCCGCGCCAAAGAACGGAGCCGTATTCTCGAGCTCGACGGTGGGGCAAGGGAGAAGACTGGGGATTGAACTCGCCGACCGTGGGAAGGACCACCGCGGAGGTGAGCTCACTCGGTTACTCCGGTGGCCGGCCAGCTCTGGAGGTCAGGAAGACTGGGGAGGCCGAGGAGGACGAAAGCCCGCTGCGACATACCTACCCATTGCTTTTACTTGGGCTCAACCAAGTGCAACTAATAAGTTGGCTAAAGAGATGTGGCCCAATCATTTATCGCAACCTTTTTTCCGCGGGAATTTTATTCCAAGCAGTCAAGAGGCAAGTGATCCTCAATTGTGTAACCAAATAATTGCGGTACACTTTTTTCGGCTATAACTTGCCAAAAAAAATCTGCTACTCTATTCTGCCGATGATGAATTTTCCGAGGAATAAACTCTCGATCTACCGGTAAAGTTTTGATCTTCAAAGCCAAGTGTCCATAAGCAAAACGGTCCAGTGAATCCTCGGCAAAAACAAATAGAGCTACCAAAGAATCGACGGGAGAATTATCGGAAGGTCCGTATGTTGTAATGCAAGGGCCATCCCCTGCATCAGGGCATGAATTTCCACCTTGAGAGTGTCATTGCTATGGAACAAGAGTCTGAAAGCTGCAAAAAATGACATTCCCACCATGTATCTAAAGTATTATACCTGCAACTCAAGCGCCAAAAAAGAACCGCCCACTACAAAGTTGTACTGTTCGACAGTGGCATTGGCCGAGTCCGTACAGGTCTAGCATGTCTGGGTTTCAGCCTCATGCCATCTTTACCCGAAGAAACTCCTCAGACAAGTAGTTACTACCATTGTACAGGCACCGCCAGTAGCTTTGTAAAAATTCTACTGAAATCCTTATCGGGACAAACTCCTTCCCATCGGAAACACCGTTTCTAATTTGCTAAATTATACTCCTTCCGTCCAGAATTATTTATCATCAAAATGGAAATAAATGAATGTATCGAACTAAAATATGTCTAGACATATCCATTCCTATGACAAGTAATTTTGAACGGAGAAAGTACATAACAAAAGAATCACTATGCCGTGGCCGGTCCGAATAGTTCTCAAGGAGAAGCACCAATCGTTGCGTGTATCCACTAGCGTTTCTTTCGGCGGCAGCTGCCAAATCCGTCTAATATGTTTCCATATATAGCAGCAATGCATGATTTCACTAGCAGAAAAATCCTTATAGGATTTCTCTATCTGCAGTGTTTAAGCAAAACTGGGCATTGTGGCTATTTTCGCTAATTACTACTCCCTCTATACCTAAATATTTGTTATTGGGGAGAACTAGACTAGTTCTCCCTAACTGTAAGTATTGTGGTACAGAGGGAGTTGACACGTTCGCATTGCCGCCAAACGTGGCTAAGATTTCTGTACTTGTAGCGTCCGAAAGAGGTGAAACACTGCCAGTGTGTGATGCCCAGAAGATTTCAGGCCTCAAAGTAGTAGCCACGTGCGGCCAACGAAACGTAGCAGTTGTGCAACTTTGTAGCAGCTTCCGCCACTTCCTCGAACGTCGTTATTTTAACTTCAAGGAAAAGGCTCTCTGGTCAAAACTTTAGTAGCGTTTGACTGCATTACACGTAGGAAAACAAAAATATGAAAACCACATTACGACGAGTTGACAACTCTATGTTGCGCACAGCCATCGTGACCTCCGTATTCATATGAAGCGAGCAGTTTTAACATGGTCCCTTTTACCTCATCTTTTCACACGAGAAATCAAAGTATATGATAGCTCTGAGTCGTTAATTTTATTAAGTAGCGGGTCTAAATAACTCAACCTTTTACCTTCCATGTGAAGAAAAAGGTAAGAAGGACCATGTATAATATTGCTCACATGAAGCGCACTCCATATCTCATATGACGACCGGGGATACGGCAACTCTAGTAGAGTCTCTAGCACAGGACCGTTTGAAAGGGCATCACGCTAGACTTTCATGTTTGCACTTAAGACCGTGATCCGAGAAAGGGTTTCCCCCCGTTTTGTATTACAAAGCAACCAACCGAAACATGCAGTGATAGATGCTGGGGCGGAAGCAGCACAGTCACGCCCAAAAGAAACGACAGAGAAAAACAAAAGAAACAAATACCGACAACGGCGGATCAACAAAAACGAAGAAGCCTCGCGACCGCTGTGCCCACCGGGGATCTTCCACCAAGCTCCAAGACTCCGAAGTGCCGGCACCAATCAACACCTCCAAGAAGGATCACGACGATGACGACGCTGTTGCCAAGGGTTTCCCCCGGTACTCGACGAGGCGAGAGGAAGGGTAGCCCCCGACGCCCTCCAGGAAGGTCAGGCGGCACCCACAGGCGCCACCGCGCCGGAGTCGGCCATGCCGACAGGGTTTCCCCCGATCCCAACCCGCACCTCGGGCGCTCCGAGGCCTGCCACCAAACCAACCAACACCCTGCGCCAATACAGTCTTGAAGCTCCCACGCCGTCTCACCACGGCACCGCGAAGTGAGGACAACACGACGACGATTCGGAGCCAGGACTAGGAGCAGCAGCACCGTCGGCACGCGGGAGGGCTCCACCTCCACCGTCACCGACGGTAGCCGTCCGGACGCAATAGCAGGAGCACACCAGGCCCGTGGGCCCACAGGCCCGGCCGGGCCCTCATACGCCCGTAAAGCTCCCGCCCTCGCGCTGCAGCAGGCACGCCGTCGGCGCCGCCGCCCCACATCCGAGCTGCTCCTCCTCACCGCGCAGCAGACAACGAGGCCACGCCGGGGGGCCGGCCCGCTAGGACCCAGATGGGGCCCGCAGGGCCCAGATCTGGGCCGGGGGCGTGCCACCGGCCACCCAGCGCCACCATGCCGTCCTGCCGCCAAGTAGCGGCGCCGCCACCACGCCCACCGCCGGCCGCCGCCGGGCCGCCGTCCAACCGAGGAGCACCACCGCCGCCCCCGGCGACGCCACGAAGGCCACCCGCCGAGGCCTATGCCGCCCGCAGCCCGCATCGCCCGCGAGGCACCTCCCGGCCCGATCCAGATCGGAGACGAGGGGGAGCCGCCGCATCAGGCATGCCCACCACCAGCACGCCGCCCGGCACACGAGCCAGGCCCTGCCGTCGCCGAAGCCGCGCCGCTACTTCCGACGCCAGCGCAGCATCCCGTCGTGGCGGCCCTGTCCCGCGCCGGGGCCACCGTGCGAGGAGCCGAGGATGCCCCGCCGGCACCGGCGCCGGCCAGGCTTTGCCCGGCCGTGCCCTGTGGCGGCGGCGAGGGAGGAGAAGCGGGGAGGAGAGGGTCTCTGGCGGCGGTGGCGCGGTCGACCCCCCTGTCGCACGCGGGGCGATGCGGGAGGGGATAAGGTTTCCCCCTCACTTAAGACCGTGATATGCGAGCCTTTGGGATTTTTGGTTGTTTTACTCACTTTTAAATAGTAAACTTTACAACCATTTTTGCATATGCTAGTGCTCCCATAAATGAATGCGTTCTTTGCAATATGAGATTGAATGTCATAACTCTGATTTTTATTATTATATACTCTAATTAATTCAGATATTTTAGTAAAGGAAAAAACACTTGCACACATGAAACGAGAATTACACTTGGCTTACGAGAAAACACAAGGCAACATTTGTTTTTCTCTAGTGTATATAACACGGAGCCGTTCACACTGGACACGACCTTACCTTCTACCACCCGGACTCCCATGTTTGCACTAAATGCCGGAAACAAAGAACCGTGCTCTACGAGCATGTTATGTACACACTCCATTTATCCAGATATTTTATACTAGTACGTAAATGAAAAAGAAACACAGGTACGCATGAAAAAATAAGAGGCACAAAAGCATAGCAATTTTCTCCGAACACGAGCCAAAAATATAGTGACACAAGCACATATTTATGCGCAGATGTGACTGCAGAACCTAGCAAGCGCCTCCCCAACGGTGGTCCGAGCAGGCCAGCTCACGTCCTCTTCCTCTTGGCGGCCCACCCCTGCACGACGGTGACCTTGCACCGGACGGCGAAGCAGTCGTCCTTAAGGAACCCCAAAGCCTCACATGTCTATCGCGCTGATGATTGATGAATCGCCGGCAGCCCCGGGCGGTCCTCTTGCGAAAGGTGGCCGTGCGTCCTCCTCCCGCGCGCCGTTGAGGAAGCAGTGGATCCTCCTGGCGTGGCCTGCCGCCTTGAATGCGCTGTCTAAAACTCTAAAACCACTGGTTTAATATAGCCATAAATAGTTGGAAAAATATGCCCCAAATTTCGTTGGAACATAAATGTTAAATCAAATTTCGTTGATATGTCCCCACAAAAAAGTTGATTGGTACCAAAGCAAATTAAATGTCCCAAATTTCCTGGGAAGAAGCACAAAATCGTTGCAAGAAAGAAGCAGTCCAGTTAATAGCATATAAAATGTGTACTTCATCGGCTACAAGAAGCACAAAGTGGTTGCTGAATCCATGGAAACTAACTGGCCTACGTTCTAATCCATCAAATCCTCCTAACCCTATGGGAAAGGAGGAGTCCGATAGGTCCGATCCCTAGAGGTGTTTTTTTTTTTTTTTGCTATAGACGGAAATAACTTAAGGAAACAGACTAAAGATTGTTAAGAAATGCGAACCAATCTGTGGTTGGATGGTTAGAGGGACAGTGGTATCCCCAGCCCACCAGGGTTCAAGTCCTGGCGCTCTCATTATTTCTATATTTATTTCAGAATTTCCGGCGATGCGCATTCAGTGATATGCCGGCTCAGTCTTTCAGAGCTGCTCATAGGGATAGGATATGCGTGTGTGCGTTCATAATGATGACTGTATGAGCTGCTCATAGGGATAGGATATGCGTGTGTGCGTTCATAATGATGACTGTATGCGCGGATATATGAGCGCTTGCGTCTGTACCGTGTTAAAAAAAAATTGTTAAGGAATATACCGAATCGTATCACTTTTTTTTTAACTTACGGAAACAGACTAAAGATTGTTAAGGAATATACCGAATCGTATCACATAAATACACAGACTGGCCGGGACGATATGTTTGCAAAAAGAGAAAGAACCGTGATTTTAGAGATCTTTGCCCCTTTACCTCGTGTTGATTGTTGGTTATATAAATAGCAAGATACCTGCTATAGACGAGGACCAAACAAGTTCGCCTAGCAATTTCTCCATGGACAAGTATAGGAACCGTTTCCTTACACCAATCATCATACTGTCGGTGCTTCTTCTCACGTGCTTCGCGACCCATGTGCAGTGTAAGTCGATTTCAGTTTACCGACAAGTGTTTACGGCGTTCCTGAGTGACTGTGTATTTGTTTGTTTGTTTGTTCTATGAACTACTTAGTTTATAAAGAAAGAATAGTATGAATCTTTAATTGATTTTCTGTTGCACAGCCAGAACATTGCAAGACGTGGAAAGCATGAGGATCAATTTAAAGGGACTGTGTGTCCCTGCTCCCGATTGTAAGGACCGATCGACTTGCCCCTACTGTTGTTTAGACCGGTGCTATATATCAGCTGACGAGTGCATGGTTGGATCTTGGATGTCCCAAGAATTCTCCCCCTAGACCCAGCGGCGGCGATGAATATCATACACCATCGCATCGTATACATATCTAATCTCATCATATAGCTTTCCAAGTAAAATGCATGATGTGCCGATGAATAATTAGGATAATAATAAACGAAATTTGTAAAAAACGAACGTTCGGATCTGTACATTAGATCCGAACGTCGTTATCTTCGTCGGATGGCGATCTAACGGACGAAACTCACCCCGCGCGATAACTGGCGCGCGAGGGAGAACCGTTTTCGCCCCGTGTCGCTGGCAGGTGGGCCGCACCGCCCATCGCCTCCAGTCGCGCTTCTCTGTCTCGCCCGTCTCCTCCATTTTCTCGCCCCCTGGAACCGCATTCACTCGCCACTCCGTCCCTCTCCTCCCCACTTCGCCATTATCTCGCCCCGCTCCGCCACTCCAACTTCCCCTGGTGAACCAAGGCGGAATCGAGGCGAAATCTAGGCGGATTGAGGAGAATCGAGGAGGGATTGCTGCTGGTTGGTCTGCGTCATTCGTCGGCGAATCCTTCCGGTGAGATTTCCCGTTCCCTTTGTGTTTGCGCCGTGGGTTGAAGCCGGGGTTCCGCTGTTGATTTTTGGTGCGTGTAGATGTTGCAGCGAGGCTTCCTCTTCTGTTGTTAGTTTGCGTCAGATTGGTGTGCAGAATGCCATTGGATTGCTGTCCAGAGTGGGGATCGTTTTGCGTTTTCAATTAGGTCGTACGCGTGGTGGTGTTGAGTGTAGATTGCGAGAAATTTGTGGTTGAAGCACCATTTTGCTGGCGGTGGCTGTATGTGTCTGATCCCCACCCACCCATCCCCACGGTGGTTACATCTAGGTTTGCGAAATCTACACACTATCCCCTCCCTCCTATGTTTCGGATTCAGAGGTGTGATTAGATTTGTGTATTGCGCGAGGTTTGCCTAGTTTAGATTCAAAAAGCAACTGTAATCTATGGTTATTGCATATTAATCAGGACTTGTTAACTGTAGTTACCACTAGATCTGGTCTATGTTACCACGAATTTGCATGCTAGGCGACATGCTTCAGATCCAATATAATGCTTGGTGTATTTTCCATGTCATTTTTTGGTTGTGATTTCCACTGTACTTCACTATTTTCATGTCTAGCATAATGCTTTATTTTTTGGATTGGCTTATTAGTTCAAGTTATCACTATTTTTTGTTAGTTGTTACCATTAATTTCATCTATTTTGTCTTCAAATTACCAGTGTTTTTTGAAACAATTTGTTGTCATTTTTGGCTTTGTGATTACCTATATATTTATCAGTGTTTACCTTGAAATGCCACTGTAGTTCACTAGTAGTTTATGTCTATCTTAATGCTTGATTTTTGGGTTGGCTAATTACTTCAAGTTATCACTGTATTTTGTTTGTTGTTACCATGAATTTCATATATTTTGACTTCAAATTACCAGTGTTGTCAGAAACAATTTTTCTGTTGTTAGTTCTGAAAGTTATCATGTCTGATAAGTACTGGTTACCAGTTTCCTGCATAAAAGTTACCACAATAGTTTTTGTTAGGATTTTGGTTGCTATGTCATTCAGTTCACCTTTTTCATCTATTTAATTTGTCAGCCTTTAATTGTTGTTCTTCTTTTTATTTGGCAGGTGCACGATGCCGCCAAGGAAGCGCAAAGCAGTTGGTGGTGACCATGGGGAAGTTCCTTCGAAGAAGCCGAAGTGTCCTCCCTCTCGGAACAGGGCTTCCCCTACCATGCTTTTGACGGCTTGCAAGGACATGCCTGATGAGAGGAAAGACGCCATTGACGAAATGAATTTCAGAAGCCTTAGGGGTATCAAGTGCGACCACCTTTTCAGTTATCTCAGCGAGTGGCTTGCTGGTTTGTACAATCCAGATTCTCGGGAGGTGGTTGTTCCAGGGCGTGGCAGGATCCCCGTTGACGAGGAATCTGTTCATCGCGTCATGGGTGTGCACCGGGGTGGGGAGGATGTGCCATACAACCTGCCTACAGAAGCTGACTATGAATTGGGTGAGGAGATGTTTGGTGATCTTGGTTATACGCCGAAGATGACAGATGTCCTTGAGCTTATCACTAATTCTGACAATCATGACGATAATTTCAAGCGCATGTGGCTTATGCTTGCCGGCAATACTGTGATTGCGCCTACTACTTCCAACAAGGTCAGCCCCAGATGGTACGGTGTGCTGGTAAGTATTTGACATTCTTGACTATGTGGTGGTCAGTTTACCTATTGCTTCTGATAACTTCCATCATGTTTGCATGGTAACCGCATTGCTTCCTTCCATCTTAATTGTTGTCCCCTTTTGTTCCTTGTATTTTTGCAGCGCAACCTTGAGAAAGTTAAAGATCTTAACTGGGCCAAGTTCATTGCTGAGGAACTCCACAAGGCACTATCTAAGAAAAAGCCCACTAAGGGTTGTCTTGTTTTCTACAATGTTAGTGCTGCTGCTTTTTCGTTTTCTTTCTCTTGCTTTTGTTAGCTCTTTATTTTTAGGTGTATCCTAAACACATTAAACATTCTTACCAGCTTCTGTACATTGATGCGATCGACCTCACTGGGCTTGACATCGTGTTGCCTGCTGGTGAATTTCCTATTAATGTTTGGTCGAAGGATGAGATATCTCAACTCCTTAGTAAGGATGTCCAAGCGGATGAAATTTCTTTTGGGAGACTTCTGGTAACTTGTTTCATTTTTTCTGTTGTTTTCGTGCACTTTCAGCTACCGCATTTGTTTTTGACCTTTTTTCTCACTTCATTTTTCTTTATCACAATTGATCAGTTGAAACCCCAATTTGGTGTCGATCACTCCTTGTTTGGCGGTTTACAAGGCCTTGGGAAATTCGTGCGCGTGCATGTCCCCCAGAACTGCAGTGAACAGGTGTGCTCTTTTTCTTTTCTTTTTGTGTGTGGCCTTGTCCTTCTGCTTTCTCCTTTTTTGATTTCTGATGTGTAGTTTCTTGTTGTAATTTGCTGGTAACTTATGTGCACTTGTGTGGTAAATTATGAAAGCCCAGCTGGTAACCCATGCATTTAACCATAACATTTTTTTTAATTTACTGGTAATTTATGCCGTCAGTTGATGATAACTATAGTTGTATTGTTATGGTAACTTATGCTGTCATTTGATGATAACTTATGCATCTGACTGTCATTTGATGATAACCATAACCTGTTTTTTAACTTGCTGGTAACTTCTGCTGTCAGTTGATGATAACTATAGTTTTATTGCTATGGTAACTTATGCTTTGATTTGATGGTAAGTTATGCATTTGATGAGATCATGTTTATTCAATTTGTTTGTGATTCTTTTCTGGTTGTGTGTTTTCCTTAGTTCATGTTCTTTTAATAACTGAGAATCACATTATTTTTTGATAACTTATTTTATTTTCTCTGTTGTTTGCTTTCTTTTTTACTTTTTATGCAGAAACTTGCAAAGGCTTCAGATATTGTGGGTCGATTTTCATCAGGCTTAGTAGGCCTGCTTGGCGATCTTGTGCAAGGTCTTGTAACCCTTGATGACGCAGGCATTTCTCATGTGTCTCGTTGTCTTGAGGCAGACATTGGTGCGGTTTCTACTGCTACCCGCAATGTGGCAAGGCCCCCTCCTCCACGCCGTACTCGTCAAACTGATAGCGCTGGCAAGAATGTTGCTGAAGATTCAGAGACTGAGAGTGATTTTGCGGGTGATGAGAGTGACGAGAGTGATGACTCTGATGATGAAGATGATGACACTGGTTACCATGTTGTTTACCATGGTAAGAAGCGTTGTAGTTCTTCTCGCAGTGGGGCAGCGTGTGAGGCTTCCGGTAGCAGGGCAGCGGCTGTAGAGTCCTCGGAGTCGGATGATGCTGATGACGTTGATGTTGACGTTGATAATGTCGAGGAACATGATGCAAATGTCGAGGCAGACAATGGTGCAACAGGAAATATCCAAGCCTCGCATGTCCGTGCGGGTGATGAACCTGTCATCGAGTCCCAGATCATGCTTACCGCTACATCTAACACGACCTCAGGCGGCTCAGGGGATGGTATGTGTAGCCAGCGTGGCATGACAGACACGCAGACGGAGTCGGCCACTGATTCTTCTGTGAAACAATGTGGAGCTCAGCTCGTCAAGGCTTTGGCCTACAAGAGAAGGCGCAAGAATTTGAAGCTGCCATCTCCGCCCCGTCCAGCTTCGCCGCGTGACGCCGCCCCTCCGTCAGAGATGGATGTTCACGCTGCTGTCAAACAAATTGTTGTTGAAGAGCTTGGGATTGGTGTTGCTGAAAAAGGAAGTGGTGATGTGATTCCAGCCTCAACTCATAAGAAGCAAGTTCCTCGTAGGTGATATATTTTTTGTGTCATATTAGCTTAATTTTGTTTATATACTTGTTGACTTCCTGGTAGTTTCTTCTGTTAGTATGTGGTAATTACAGTATTACATTCCTGATAACTTGCAAACTCTTTTTTGTTTTCTTGTTATATGCTTTGTTTTCTTCCTTTATGTTCTTAAACTAGTGCTGCTAATCATGTTGTTAAATAATATTTTGTTTATTCAGGGCACCTGCGAAACAAGTCGGTCCTCCTAAGCCGTCATCAAGTGTCCTTGCATCAAGGTTTTTTGTTCTCCGTTTTGTTTTCTTGCATAAGCATTTTCTTGTTTAGTTTTCATTTAGCTACTTCTATTGGTTAAGTTTGGATTAACAAAGGCTTTTTTTTATGGTGTTTACTATCCACATGGTAACTTATGTTGTAAAATGCTAGTAAGCGAGTAGTACTAATATGATAACTGCATTACATTATTCTGGTAACTTTGCATTTTTTTCAAACTTGTGGTTTTTTGTTCTTCCTAGTATATAGGTGACATGTTCCCTGACACAGTTAGGAGCATGATATTTTTTTTTGCAGTCAGGAAAAATCAAACAAAGCTGTTAAGAAGGTGCGTTTCGAAGCTGTTAAGAACAGGTCTTCTCCTCGTCTGAGAGCACTTCAGTCACAACCGGCAGAAACTGAATTTGTTTGTCTTGAAGAACAGCCCACGGCAACATCTCCTGTTGCTGTTCCAGAACTTAGTGTGACGGGCTCTTCGCCACCTTCTCAAGCTGATGCTGCTGCAGATCCGTCACAAACCATCGTTGTTGATCAGCTTGCTGCAGCGGCCACCATCACTGCTGCTGTCGAAGAGATCGCTGCTGCAGCAGTTATTGAGGAAGAAGCAGCAGTTGATATGCAGGTTGACCAGATCACTCATGCTGAAATTGGTATGCACGAATGTCCCTTCAGTGTGTGGAATTTTAGTCTTGTTTGTCTTTTCTTACGATGGTAACATATGTTTGTTGTCCTTCCATCTTCTGCAGATGAACCTGTTGAAGAAACCACTGAACAAGTTGCTGAAGGATCTGTGCCCCCCGTTGCTGGAGATATTGTTGCAGAAAGTGAGGCTGGTGAACATCCAACAGCTCCAGGTAAATATGCATGATTCTTATGGTAACCACAATATGTCCATTGTGGTAACCTGCATACTTCTGTACTGGTAAGTTTCATATTTTTCTGATGATAACTTTCAATTTTTGATGTGCACTTTCTTGTTTTAGAGCCAGTTGTCAATGATGTGGTCCAAGATGAAGCTGCTGATGCCAATGTCCAAGATGATGTCCATGTGGTGGCCCAGGATGTAGTTCAAGCTGAAGCTGGTGATGTTCAAGCCAAGGATGGAGGAGATTCTGTTGTGGATAGAGTGCCTGGTGATTTCACCCCACCAAGCTGCTCTCTTGGCCTCGACTCCATTTTTGCTGCGACGCCTCCAGAAGAATCCCGTGCATCAGCTCAGGTCACACCGGCTACTCCTTCAGCGGTAGCTTCTGTCCAGAGCATTCCTGCAGCACCACAAGCAGCATACTTCTGTACTGGTAAGTTTCATCTTTTTCTGATGATAACTTTCAATTTTTGATGTGCACTTTCTTGTTTTAGAGCCAGTTGTCAATGATGTGGTCCAAGATGAAGCTGCTGATGCCAATGTCCAAGATGATGTCCATGTGGCGGCCCAGGATGTAGTTCAAGCTGAAGCTGGTGATGTTCAAGCCAAGGATGGAGGAGATTCTGTTGTGGATAGAGTGCCTGGTGATTTCACCCCACCAAGCTGCTCTCTTGGCCTCGACTCCATTTTTGCTGCGACGCCTCCAGAAGAATCCCGTGCATCAGCTCAGGTCACACCGGCTGCTCCTCCAGCGGTAGCTTCTGTCCAGAGCATTCCTGCAGCACCACAAGCAGCAGCACCAGCACAAACCGGACGAGCACCCCCAAGAGCAGCAGGACCACAAGTAGGAGCAGCACCACAAGCAACGACAGGACCTTCAGTCGCGGTGCTAGCGCTTGCGTCTCCTGTCGCGGACCCCATCGAAGTTCTACCAGTGGCTTGGGCTCCGCCTCATGACTCTGGTAAGTGAAGACCTTTTTGTGTCTTCGCTTCACAAGAAAGATTGAATGACGCCGATGTTTGGTTGAAGACTCATTTTACCGTTTTATGTGCTTGTGTTATTATGTTTAGTACTTTTATTTATTATGTGTGTGTGGGTATGGATGAATGTAATTTGAATCTTCAGGCTTTGGGTTATGGTGTGAATATGAACCGTCGTGCCGTTTAGTTGCTTTTGTATTTCGATCCCTCACGTTGTGATTCATTTTTTACCGCTTTACGTCTGCAACCGCGATATACTTTTAGTATTTTGTTAATTATCATATCTAATTCCCTCCCTGGTGACACACATCTCCTACCCCCTTCCCCTGGTAACATTTCATTTGTGATGTTACACATATCCACTGGTAACTTACATTCAAACTGATGATAACTTGTGTCTGTACAGGATGGTAACATTCCTTTTACAACCCCTGATAACATTTCCCCTTCTTTTACTCTGGGTGATAACATAACTTTTTTACCAGCTGATAACATTTGTCATTCATCTCTCGTGGTATCGTCTTCATTTTTTTTGTGTGCCTACTATGTTGAATACCCCTCTTACTTTTTGTGTATGCTATAAGAAGTGATGTCTTGATAATTGCATAATTCTTATCTTATAACTTTCACTATCCCCTTTATTTTGAATTTATCCCCTGACATATCTTTCATGTCACGCCTTCTACTTGGCTGATAATCCTTCATAATATATCTGGTAATTTCCATAACAATGGGTGATAACTATGTTACTTCATCCTGTTAACTTTTCACTCTCCCCTACAAATCTATCACCTGGTATAACCTTTTGATACCACCCCTTTTCTGTTGTGGTGATAACTCATCCTTGTATTTATGGTAACATTCATATTTATTGTGGTTTGTAACTTCACGCGAACTTCCATTTTTAACACTTTTATCATGTCCCAACCTTACCTTTTCTTTTTTCATACAATCTTTGAAGTTCGTAGTGTTCGAGTGTCTGATGTCGAAATTGACGATGATGAAGTACTCATGTGGTGGGAACAATATGATCATGACAACACAGTAGCAAAAGGAGAAGCTACTGCGGCCAAAGGAAAACCTGCTGCGGCTGCTGCGCAAGGAGGTAATCCTTTTTCGCAGTGCATAGCTTGTGTGACAGTAATATCATTCCTCTGATAACTCAGGCACCCACCTGTGATAAGTCCTTCACATACTGGCTGATAACTGTTTTTTTGTCCAGTGATAACTCCTTTTTTTCCAATCACCAATCCTATTGTTCTAAATCTTTCACCTTACTTCACAGATATTTGTCAAAGCCCCACCTTTGTTACACCAGTTTTACCACTACACGATGAGCATAAGCAGGACATTGCCACACCTAGGTCGTTAGTTCGGAAAGTTAGGGTTACCCGCCCGTCTCAATATCTTCTGCCGCCATATTCGACACTCCAACCCAGTGAAGATGATGAGGCTGTTTATAATGAGGTCATCAAGCATACAACTGATTCGAACTCCAAGATTAAGGAGTATGAAACTATTTTTCTTTTTTTTTGTATACTCTCACTGTATAACATTATGTTGCCATTACATTTTTTGAGTTGCTCCCCTCTTGTTAACGCAGTATTAGGGTAATTGACATCGATGGGAGGTGGGTGACGCTTGGGGAGCTTGCTAATTGCGTGAGAGAAATTGGGCAGGTTTCAACGAGTATTGCTGAGTTGCATGTACGTGTTCTTCAATATTTGGAATTGCCAAACAAGATTATCTTCCCTTGGTTGCTGTCTGTTTATCTTCTTGTTGGAGACTTCAACTGCAAATCAGTTTTGCATCATTTCCGACGGGACCAGCGGTACATTTTGAGTCATAAAAATGAGGTACCGGTTGTATTTTATTTTTACCTTTTTTTTAACATTTCTCCTCATACAGTCATAGTTTTAATATAGCAACCCTCGTAACTTCAACTTTCATATCCTGGTAACATATTGTTTTTTCATGGTAGACTACCAGCCAGCATTTGTCTATTCTGTCATGTGAAAACTTGTTTGTTTTCTCATGGTAACTTCTGTAACTTTTCCTGGTATCTTGTTTTGTTATCTCATAATAACTTTTTTTTTCTATCATATTTGTAGCTTCTATTCCCAGCGCTGCAAAAGTTGGGACCGGGACGAGATGACGGTCATTGGTATGTATTGTCGTTGAATCTTAAGGCGAAAAGATTTGAGGTTCTAGATTCATTGCGTGAAGAAGATAGCCCATCTTTACTTGAGCACGCAACGAGGTATATGAATGCTATAAAGAAGGCTTGGTTGATATCATACAAGGACTCGCACAAGCAAATCCAAGACTACGAGCTTGTGTATATTGATGTTCTTAAACAAGAGAACGGGTTAGTTGTGTAATCGTGTTCGTTTTTTCTTAGACCAAGTCCCATTTTGTGTGATATCCTGTTTTTATGTTCTCTGACAATCATTATCCGTTTTCAGCATTGGATTCTTCACTTTCATGTTTCTGGATCTGTGGAATGGGAAAATGATTCCTGCTTTCACCCATGACCAAGTACCAGCACTCAGAAAAATCTTGACATCGAGGTGGCTAAATCACACTAAAAACAAGTGCAAACAGTGGCGCTATCATTTGTTTGGCAGCAGTTCATGAGGTAATTATTGTCGTCATCTTTGTTTTCGTCGTGCTAGTAGGTTTTCACTTGTGAAAGAGGCAGCACATGTTTTGACAGTACATTACTTGTTCTGATAAACAGCACTGCTGGTAACTTGTTTTACCAGAGCTGGTACCTACCATTTTGTAGGGCTGATAACTATCAGTAAAACAGAGTGCTTTTTTGATGACCAATTAATTTTGAGGTGACATAGGTGACACAACTATAAACTTCTGATAACACACTATATCATTGCTGATAACTTTTACCTGTTCTTACGATAAATCTCATCCACAAAGTACTTAACACTCAAACCACTAAAGTGTCAATAAACTTACACGAATATAAGTACGATAATTTGGATTACAATTTTCATCTTGATAACAATCAGCAAATAAAATGCATTCAAGTTTCCTCTGTCCATTGATTTGTAGCGACGATCTTCACTTATCTCATTCACCTCTTGGTAGAGGCGAAGTGCAGTTGCGCTTGTCATGGTTATGGCCCCCGCATACCCTACACTTCCTTTGTTTAGATGGTTTTGCAATGTCAAATGGATGCTGAACCTTTGTTGTTTTTGGCCTCCCTTTAGTGACTGTCCTCGGAGGGTCTTGTATGATTATTGTGTTTGATGATTGTGATGCGGTGCCACCCGGCTGCTTGAATGCAATGGCTGGCATGTTGACGCTAGTTTTTATCGTCACAGGGATGCTAGCTTGTTGTGTTGTTTGGATGTCCACTTGTTGTGCGATATGTATGTTTGTTTGCTGTTCGACACGCACTGGAATAGAGCATGGATCTGGCTGTGATTGGAATGATCCTCTTGCTTCTTCCTTCTCCGCTCTGGCTCTCCTTAGCTGGCTCTTTCTTAGTGTCTCCATCTCCTCCTTGAAAGCATATAGGTGCTTTTTGGCCACCCTGGCCCCATCTTCTGTGAGGCAAGCGTCCTTTGCTGTCGACTTGAAATCCTTAAGCATTGATGTATACCGCATGACGCTTTTGCCCCCCTCTGGCATGCTCTTTTTAACTGTTGGTTGTTCAATATCAGGCTCGATTAGATCTTCTTCTGGATCCCAAGTCCACCTCCTTAGGATGTACCTCTCAGGTATCTCATACACACCAATCTGGTCCATCACTCGTAGCACATGTGCGCATAGTATCCCATCTCGCTCGAACTTGCAGCAAGTGCATGAATATGTCCCTTCATCCATGTTTGCTTGCACATGGTAATCCCTATCCCCATACTTTGGTATGATTCCTCGGACTGATCTACACCTGAATGTCCCATCTTGCAACGAGTCGCATCTGTATCCAGTTTTTACCTTCATTTCCATCTGGAATTTGGAGTAAATATTCTGCGTGTAGAGGCCCCGCACCTGCAGCTCAAGTGGGTTGAACGAGTATGTGTCCATCTCTTTGTAAATTGTTTCCACTTGCTCTTTTGCCACGCTCACCAGCACTTTGGCTTGGATCGCAGTGTACTGTTTTGCAAATTCAACCAGCGAGTTGTTTGGGTTCACGTACTTCTTTAGCACAGAGTTGAAACCCTCGCTCCTTGCCGTGGTCTGCAGGAACGGAAAGAAATTGTGCATGTAGTACACCGGTACCCAGCATTCCCTGTTTTCCCACAACCAATGGAAATGTTCGTTGTCCGTCTGACCATGCTCATCAAGCATCTTCCACCATTTCTCTTCAAACTCTTCCACTGCATTAAAAAAGTCAGGAAGATGGTAACTTAAGATCACATACAGAGGTAGTTTGCATGTAAATATATGGTAACTTAAATATAAGCTCCTGGTAACTTGCATCTACATATCAATCAGTCAATGAGATTGTAACTTAAGATCACAGACCTTTTTGCATGTAAATTGATTGAAGCTTTGAACAACAGATTATGGTAACTTCCAACTACCTATCAGTCTAGGAGAGATGGTAAATTAAGGTTGAATACCCTTTTTTTGCATGCATAGTGATGGTAGCTTAAAAACAGATCATGGTAACTTGCATGTAAAGTTATGGTAACCCAAATAAGAGTTTATGGTAACTGAATCAACAGAAAGGTGTTGCTAATGGTGTTTATATGGTGTGATGGGGTAGTGTAATACCAGTCAAACTGTTGTCACAACAATCCTTGAATGCCTTGTTCAATGGTTGATCATCAGCCATTAGCCTCCCGAGCTTCTCTTGTGCTTTCTTCATGATGTGCCATCGGCAATTCCTGTGTACTATCCCGATGAACACCGCATCAATAGCATTCCTCATGGCAAAGTCCTGATCTGTGATTATATTCTTTGGCGTGACCCCACCCATCGCATGTAGGAATGTGTTAAAAAGCCAAACAAAGTTTTCAGTCAGTTCGTTTCGAACAAAACCACACCCAAATTGGATGGACTGCCCGTGATTGTTAATGCCAATGAACGGCGCACATGGCATCTTATACATATTGGTCATGTAAGTCGTGTCAAACGACACAATGTCATTGTATTTAGCGTACGCCCTACGCGATGGACCATCTATCCAGTACATGTTTTCCACCCTGTCTTCGTCGTCAAGTTTAATTCTCCAATAGAAATCTGGATCCTTTGCCCTCAGCTCCTCAAAGTATGCAATCGTGCTGCCCACGTCTACGTTGCGGTACTCATTGCGAAATTTGGCTCGCTGATTTGCTAGGTCTTGCGTTGTGTAGGGCACAACATTAGGATCATCATAGAACCATGAAATCAGTTGCATCTGCCTTGCGGTTTCTATGTTGCATTCGTGTAGAATTCGTAAGAAGTCCACCTCTTCCTTGGGGATGTGCTGGTGTGATGCTAGGAATTTGGTCAGTGAAGGCTTTCTGATCAGTGGGTGGTTATGGTTGTCCTCAAAGCGTTCCACTCTCCACCAAGCATCCGTGTGCTTAAGATAGAGGTGTGCTGGACACTCAGTCCTCACAATCTTCCCTCTTTTTCTCTTCTTCACGATGCCTTTTGGGTTCTGCACATCTTGCTCATCCTCCTTGTTCGGCTTTGGCTTGCCGTATTTTCCACACACCACAAGCGCTCTGGTAATTGTGTTGTCCTTCGTAGTTCTCGTGTACTCAGTCCTTATCCCAAACCCATTCCTGAGCGCATATAGCTTGTAGTGGGCAATAGCGTCCTCCAATGTGTCAAACTTCATTGTACCATCAGGAGCCTTAGGCGTGGAGTACGCCTCAGTGTTAATGCCTACTTGATCTCCGTTCAGCGCTCCTGTTTCTGGACTTGCCGGCTCGCTGACCGATATATCAAAGAATCTTTCCTTCGCCCCAATGCTGGCACTTGTTTCACTGCCTGGCCCAAGAATCCTTTGTTTAGATGTAGGTGGAGCACCTGCGCGTTGTTCACATGAAACAAACTGTCAGGTTTAAAATCTTTTTTGACAGTTCTGGTGCTAACTTGCCTTAAAATCTTGTGGTAACTTTCAGTATGCAGTGATGATAACAAGTGACAATACAAACTGTCAGCTTTAAAATCTTTTTTGTCAGTTCTGGTGGTAACTTGCATTAACATTGTGTGGTAACTTAGAGTATGCAGTGATGATAACAAGTGACAATTCAATTCTTTCTTCCTTTTGTTGGTTTAGTATCAGTATATGGTTGATGTGCAAGGCTGATAACTTCATTACATTCTGCATATATCATAGACATGTAGGTGGCACTTTTTGTAAGTGAGTATTCTCTTACCTGACAATTGGCGGTTGATGTTGGCAGAGCCATAGCTAGTAGTACGCGCATCATCGTCTTGTCGTTTTTCTTGGTCAGCACTCTCCATGACATTGGTATTGTCTCCGTGGTTTTCTGACATGTTTGCTGTAGCACCTGCGTACACATGTCAATAGCATCAGTCACATGTCAATTTTTTACATACATCAATAAGAGCAGTAGTTATCATTTTTTCTTGATGGTAACTACAGTTGACATGGATGTTATCATTTTTTCTACAGGCAACATCTTGTTACTCATGCTGGAGACTATTACACTTGGCAACAACATTCACCAATGCAAAAATCAGTGGGCTTTTTCTTGATGGTAACTTGCATCACACATGTCTGGTAACATGCACCCTGTTGTCATGGTAACACAAGACAAATCTTCTGTAGTCTGTTTTTCTGTAGTGATAACTTTGTATGAAAAAATCTGGTATCTTTTGATTCTATATATATTTTTGTAACAACTATGTATCTAGTTTGGTGTGTCTTGTAAACAGAATTTCACTTTTCTGTGAAATAAGTTGAAAAGGAGCTGCTTTTTTTCAAGAAAAATTCTGCACATGTCCTGACATCTCAAACATGGCTTTACAAATTTTATATTCACCCTGGTAACCTAGTAGCATCTAGCTGGTAGCTTCAGTGCAATCAGTGTGATAAGATCTGTTCGGAGCGCCTGGTAAGATATGTTCCCCCTGGTGATAGTTTGATCCTAGATCTGGTGGTAACTACAGTTCCTTCATGCCCTTGCCTGGTTTGGTGGATCAGATCGGGGTTGGGGTGTGGGGAGGGGTGGGGTGGGGGTAGGATTGCTTAATTTTACCTGGTTCACCTGGATTCTTGTTGGATGTAGGACGCCTGATAATCACCTGTGCTTCTGGTGGTAGTTTTAGGAGGGATCTGGTGGTAACTTTCAACTCCCCATACCCCCTTGCAATTCTGTGGTTCAATTTGTTGGATCAATCAGGGGGTGGGGGTGGGGTGGGGTGGGGGTAGGGGTATCGCTTCCTTGAGTTCGTCGACCTGGGAGAGAAAGAGGGAGAGGTGGGTCGATGGAGAGGGTTCTTTGCCTTTTCTTGCAATGGAGGTAAGAATTTAGCGGTTTAGGGGAGGTGGTGGCTGCGTGGTGGGGTGTGGGCCAGGGTGACGGGGTGAGGGGGTGAAGGGGCCGACTTGGGCCAAGGTGTTGGTCGACGTCACGGCTCGGCCTCGCCCGCTACGCGCGCTCGTCCTCGCGAAGGCGGGGGAGGGTAGGGCTCGCGAAGGTTGGGGAGGGTAGGGGTCGTTCGGATCTATCCAATAGATCTGAACGTTAGGATTGTATCGATGTCCAATAATAAATGTCATGATTAGTTTGCCTTCTCCTTTGTTCGACCCAGCGTCTTGCGGTCTAAGGTAAACTATGTTTGGGATGTGTGTTTTGCCACGATTTTAGCGACGGATGTTTACAAGATGGCCGCTGGGAAACCCGCCACTGAACGATGACGAAGCGGTACTGACTGTCTTGTTTTATGCCCCAAGCCGGCTCAATCCACATGTAAAAAACTAGCCTGCTGAAACGCACGCACACGCAACAACCAACGATCCCTTCTGGAGATCAATTCAGGGCAGAAAACACTAACGCGCGCACACGAATCAGGTTGATTGACACAGGCACATAACACGCTTGGTTGCTTTCTATTGATCTCATGTAGTTCTATTGGGAAGGATAGCTAGCACACCTAACTACTTGGACTAGTATGATACGGCCGTGAAGTCTAAACCTACTTGGACTAGTGCGGCTAGTTGTGTTTAACTCTTAACATAACAGAGGGAGTCTGTATCTGCATGCATGCAGCACACAGCCGGTTGTCAAAGGAAGAAAAAAAGTGACCTACCCAAAATTAAAATTAAAATGCAGTCACCCTGACCCCAAGCTAGCCCCTAAGAATAGTGTTTCTCATCTCATAGACAACCCCTAAGAATAGTGTTTCTCGTCTCTAAAATGCAAGGGCGGGAAACTGTCTATGATGACAAACTCAATAGAATACGTGAACGGGAAACCAAGCATGTTATGCGTTGACTCCTCTCTCCTCCCCCGTACCCCCCGCGCCCCCCCCCCCCCCCCCCCGAGCGGGCGACCGGGGCGGCCTCCCCACGTCGCGTCGCCCAGCTCCTCCCCCTCGCGGCGCCGTGGCTTGGCCGGCGGTGGCGGCTCGTGTTTTTTCCCGTCGCGGATCCCGGCTCGGGCGGCGTTTCCGGCGGCGGTGCTCCTCGTCTCGCGGCGCTCCGGTGATGGGCGGATGGTGGCGTGGCGGCGGCCCTGCTTCTTGGCGGCGGTGGCGGCTGGCCGCGGGGCTTGGCCGGCGGTGCCCTGCGAGCCCAGATCTGGGCCCATTCGGGCCCGATCTGGGTCGGGCCGGGCTGGTTTGTCCTCCGGCGTGTTGCCTCCGGCTGGGCTGCCGTGCAACGGAAGACAGGGGCGGCGGTTCTGTGCTGCGTTTGCTGCAGCGCGGCGGTGGAAGCTTACAGGGCCCGATCCGGGCCTGGCTGGACAGTTGGTCCGGCGTGCTTCTGCTCCTGCGTCCGGTCTGCTACCGCTTGTGCCGGTGGAGGTCGTCCCCTCCCACGTGGCCGCGGTACTGCCGGGCCCTATCTTCGGTGGCTTCGGTTTGGTCCGGCTGGCCTCGCTGCGTTTGCCATGGTGAGACGACGGTGGTGTTCCCGTGACCGTGGTGGCGCATGTTGGTGGACGGTAGGAAGGCGGAGCCGATGGTTGGTCCTGGGCTGTGGTTGTGAAGGGACGGGAGAAATCCCTGTCGGGGCTGGCCAACACCGATGCGGTGACGCCCATGGGCGCCATCTTCCTTCTTGAAGGGCGTCGGGAGTCCCTTCCCTCCGCTCCCCTCCGTGTACCGGGAGAAATCCTAGGATTCGTACAAAACAGGGCATCGGTCCACCCCTGAGAAGCCCATTAGTCCCGGTTCACTCACGAACCGGGACCCATGGGGGCATCGGTCCCGGTTCGTGAGGCCAGGGCGCCGGCCGGGCCTCGTGGGCCATTGGTCCCGGTTCGTCTGACCCCTTTGGTCCCGGTTCTAGACACGAACCGGTACCAATGCGCCTCGCTCCTGGCCCACAACCATTGGTCCCGGTTTGTGGCTGGAACCGGGACTAAAGGTGACCCCTTTTGTCCCAGTTCCAGCCACGAACCGGGACCAATGCGCCTCGCTCCTGGCCCACAACCATTGGTCCCGGTTTGTGGCTGGAACCGGGACCAATGGTTGGCCTATATATAGCCCCCGCCCGCGATGCTCTGTTTTTTTGCCCGGCCGTGGGAGAGCTTTTGTGGTGCTCTAGCTCACCTCCTATGCACATGAGGTGTTCGATGAAATGCCCGAGCCACACTTAAGCTTTCTCCTCTCGAAGCTCCTTGTCCAAGCTCCATTTTCCTCAAGATTTGTCTAGGTTTGGCGGTCCGTCCTGTCCCGTCCCCGTCCTCACCGCCGTCGATCGCCCGCGCCCATCTCGGCGCCGGCAACACCGTGGTTAGCCTCTTCTTCTTATCTTCTTTCTAAAAGAAAAAAGTTCTTACTTGTGTGTTTTAATCGGATGCTCTAGAGAGTTATATGTTGTTCAATAATAAGAACTATATAACGCACGCAGATGAACCGGCAATGGATGTACGGTGACCGACGCACCTCCGAGTATATTAAGGGCCTGCATAATTTTCTCGAAGCGGCTGAGGCAAACAAGCATAATGGTTTTATGCATTGTCCATGTACTGTCTGTGAGAATACGAAGGCTTTCTCCAACTCTAAAACCCTTCACTTCCACCTGCTTGAGAAGGGTTTTATGCCACACTATAATGTTTGGACCAAGCACGGAGAAAGAGGGGTTATGATGGAAGACAACGAAGAAGAAGAGGATGATGACAACTACCCGCCCCCTGAATACGGTGATGCTGCAATGGGGGAAGCTGAAGATCAAGAGGAACCAGACGATGTGCCCGATGATGATCTTCGCCGGGTCATTGTTGATGCACAGAGAGAATGCGAAAGTGAAAGGGATAAGTTGAAGTTCGATCGCATGTTAGAGGATCACAAAAAAGGGTTGTACCCAAATTGCGAAGATGATAACAGAAAGCTCGGTACCACACTGGAATTGCTGCAATGGAAGGCAGACAATGGTGTATCTGACAAGGGATTTAGTTCGCTGCTGAAAATAATGAAGAAGAAGCTTCCAAAGGATAACGAATTGCCCGGCAGTACGTACGAAGCAAAGAAGGTTCTATGCCCTCTAGGATTGGAGGTGCAGAAGATACATGCATGCCCTAATGACTGCATCCTCTACCGCGGTGAGTACGAGGATTTGAACGCATGCCCGGTATGCGGTGCATTGCGGTATAAGATCAGACGAGATGACCCTGGTGATGTTGAGGGCGAGCGCCCCAGGAAGAGGGTTCCTGCCAAGGTGATGTGGTATGCTCCTATAATACCACGGCTAAAACGTCTATTCAGAAACAAAGAGCATGCCAAGTTGATGCGATGGCACAAAGAAGACCGTAAGAAAGACGGGAAGTTGAGAGCACCCGCTGACGGGTCGCAGTGGAGAAAAATCGAGAGAAGGTGGGCGGACTTTGCAGGTGACGCAAGGAACGTATGGTTTGGTTTAAGTGTAGATGGCATTAATCCTTTTGGGGAGCAGAGCAGCAATCATAGCATCTGGCCCGTGACTCTATGTATCTATAACCTTCCTCCTTGGTTGTGCATGAAGCGGAAGTTCATTATGATGCCAGTGCTCATCCAAGGCCCTAAGCAACCCGGCAATGACATTGATGTGTACCTAAGGCCATTAGTTGAAGAACTTTTACAGCTGTGGAATGGAGAAGGTGTACGTGTGTGGGATGAGCACAAACAGGAGGAATTTGACCTACATGCGTTGCTGTTTGTAACCATCAACTATTGGCCTGCTCTCAGTAACCTTTCAGGACAGACAAACAAGGGATACCACGCATGCACACACTGTTTAGATGACACCGACAGTATATATTTGGACAAATGCAGGAAGAATGTGTACTTGGGGCATCGTCGATTTCTTCCGACCAACCATCAATGTCGAAAGAAAGGAAAGCATTTCAAAGGTGAGGCAGATCACCGGAAGAAGCCCGCCCTCCGTACTGGTGATCACATACTTGATATGGTCAATGATTTACAAGTAATCTTTGGAAAGGGTCCTGGCGGACTATCTGTTCCGACTGACGATGCGGGACGCGCACCCATGTGGAAGAAGAAATCTATATTTTGGGACCTACCCTATTGGAAAGACCTAGAGGTCCGCTCTGCAATCGACGTGATGCACGTGATGAAGAATCTTTGCGTGAACCTGCTAGGCTTCTTGGGAGTGTATGGGAAGACAAAAGATACACCGGAGGCACGGGAGGAACAGCAACGTGTGCATGAAAAAGACGGCATGCATCCAAAGCAGTATGAAGGTCCTGCCAGCTACGCTCTTACCAAAGAAGAGAAGGAAATCTTCTTTGAATGCCTGCTCAGTATGAAGGTCCCGTCTGGCTTCTCGTCGAATATAAAGGGAATAATAAATATAGCAGAGAAAAAGTTCCAGAACCTAAAGTCTCATGACTGCCACGTGATTATGACGCAACTGCTTCCGGTTGCATTGAGGGGGCTTCTACCGGAAAACGTTCGATTAGCCATTGTGAAGCTATGTGCATTCCTCAATGCAATCTCTCAGAAGGTGATCGATCCAGAAATCCTGTCAAGGTTAAGGAGTGATTTGGTGCAATGTCTTGTTAGTTTCGAGCTGGTGTTCCCACCATCTTTCTTCAATATCATGACGCACGTCCTAGTTCATCTAGTCGACGAGATTGTCGTTCTGGGCCCTGTATTTCTACACAATATGTTCCCCTTTGAGAGGTTCATGGGAGTCTTAAAGAAATATGTTCGTAACCGCGCTAGGCCAGAAGCAAGCATCTCCATGGGCCATCAAACAGAGGATGTCATTGGGTTTTGTGTTGACTTCATTCCTGACCTTAAGAAGATTGGTCTCCCTCAATCGCGGTATGAGGGGAGATTGACTGGAAAAGGCACGCTAGGAGCAGACTCAATAATATTTAGGGACGGGCATTCTTGGTCTCAAGCACACTACACAGTTCTACAGAAGTCTACCTTGGTGACCCCGTATGTCGATGAACACAAGAATATTCTGCGCTCCAAACACCCGGAGCAGTGTGACGACTGGATTACATATGAACACATCAGGACTTTCGGCAGTTGGTTGCAAACACGTCTCATGGGTGACAACACTGTTTCTGATGAGCTGTACTCGTTGGCCAGGGGACCATCTTCGACTGTATTGACTTACAAAGGGTACGAGATAAATGGGAATACATTTTACACGATCTCCCAAGATCAAAAGAGCACCAACCAAAACAGCGGTGTCCGCTTTGATGCAGCAACCAAGAGGGGAAAGGACACATATTATGGTTACATAGTGGACATATGGGAACTTGACTATGGACATGATTTCAAGGTCCCTTTGTTTCAGTGCAAATGGGTCAATCTGTCAGGAGGCGGGGTACAGGTAGACCCACAGTACGGAATGACAACAGTGGATCTCAACAATCTTGGGTACACAGACGAACCATTCGTCCTAGCCAATGATGTGGCGCAGGTTTTCTATGTGAAGGACATGTCTACCAAACCGAGAAAAAGAAAAGATAAGGAAGCGAATACATCATACGATGAGCCAAAGCGCCACATAGTTCTTTCAGGAAAAAGAGACATCGTGGGATTGGAGGGCAAGACACACATGTCTGAAGATTATGAAAAGTTTCATGAAATTCCTCCCTTCAAAATCAAGGCTGACCCAAGCACCCTGTTAAACGATGAAGATTATCCATGGTTACGGCGCAATAAGAAAAGGACACAAGCGAAGAAAAAGTGAAGACTTTCTCTCCACAACTATATCATTGCAGTTACATGTGAAGAAATTAAATGCCTTTTGTAACATATGAGTTTTCGTCCGAAACCGTGATACTTCGAAAGAGATTGTCCGTTTTGTACACGAAGTGCATCCAGTTTTTGCCGTAACCCTCTCAACTTTTTAGCACATGCTATGTTGGTGAAATGATGATACCATGCCAACTTTCAACCGGTTCAGAGTTCATTTGTAGTGCTTTTCAATTTCAGGGTCATTTAGCTTAAAAAAAATCAGTAAATGCATGAAAAATAGGAAATGAAGTCATAAAGGGTTGAAAATTGATGATGTGGCTTTGAATGGTGCATTTTGAACACACAAAAAGTCTGGAGTTCAAATAAGTTCAAAAAAATGAAATCCCTTTGTAACAGATGAGTTTTCGTCCGAAACCCTGATACTTCAAAAGAGATTGTCCATTTTGTACATGAAGTGCATCCAGTTTTTGCCGTAACCCTCTCAACTTTTTAGAACATGCTATGTGGGTGTAATGATGATACCATGCCAACTTTCAACCTTTTCAGAGTTCATTTGAAGTGCTTTTCAATTTCAGGGTCATTTAGCTCAAAGAATGAACTAATAGCAAAAAGAATGAACTAGAAAACCTTTGTGAAACTCTAATAGCAAAAATAATGAACTAAAAATAATTAATTAAAAAATTCTGTTATGATCAACTAAAATAAAACTATAATATTCTTCAATAGCAAAAAGAATCAACTAAAATGCTTTTATAAAACTCTAATAGCAAAAGGAATCAACTAAAAATATTTTATAAACCTCTAGTATTTATGAAACTAAAATTATATAAAATTTATGCAACTAAAGTTATCAAAGTATTTTTTGTTCAAAACATTAATAGCAAAAAGAATTTTCATAAAGAATTTTTTTAGAAACTTTAATAGCAAACTAAAATAACAAAATCTGTTTTTGGTTAAAACAGACATTTAAAATTACCTAAAAATTACCAAATTGAATATAATGATAAAACACAGTAATATTAAATAGCAGGAAAAAGAATCACTCAAAAATCTATTTTTATAGTAAAGTTATTCACAAACTAGTGATTCACACCAATTTAAAAGAATTCAAATTTAAACTATTCAAATTTGGAAACTAATGGCACTAACAGAAAGTTTATAATTTTTGTGACCTAAAAGCAAAAAGAATCATTGAAAAACTGTAAGTAGAAACAAAAGAAAATAAATAAAGCAAAAAAGAAAACAAAAAAAGTAGAAAAAAATTTAAAAAAATGCCGCCTAGTGGGCCACCACGGCCTGAATACGACTAGAAATCCAACCATCTAGTTGGGCCAGGATTCAGACCCGCAGAAGGCCCAGAAGGTCCACAGGCAGAGGTGTGTGCGATTAGGCCCGTAAGCCTGCAGTTGAGAGGAGCTCGAGAGGGATGGCGCAGCAGCGCTTATAAACCACTCTCGAGCCCTCTCAGCTAGCGAGGTGGGACTAAACTTTTGGCCCCGGGCAGCACCACCCTTTAGTCCCGGTTGGTGGCACCAACTGGGACCAATGGCCACCTTTGGTCCCGGTTGGTGGCACCAACCGGGACCAATGCCACCCTTTAGTCCCGGTTGGTGCCACCAACTGGGACCAAAGGTCTCTGCTTCCCGCCCTTTGGGCTGACGAAAAGAGACCTTTGGTCCCGATTGGTGGCACCAACCGGGACTAAAGGTGGGCATTGGTCCCGGTTGGTGGCACCAACCGGGACCAAAGGTCTCCCTATATAAGCGGGAGTTGGGAAAATTTGCCAGTTTCCCCCGACGACGCCGAGCACATCGACGCCGCCAGGCTGCCCGAGCTCGCCGTCGACGCCCTCGCCGCCCTCTGCCCCGTCGACGCCGTCAGGCTGATCCTCGTCGCCATCGCCGCCGAGCCCCCGCTGCCCCGACGCCCTCTGCCCCGACGCCGGCGCCGCTCCCCGCGCCCCTGCTGCCCCGACGCCGCCCGCCGTGCCCCCCTGCCCCTGCCCCGACGCCGCCCCCAGTGAGCCCCCCCTTCCCCCGCGCCGCCGCCACTGCTCTGCTTGCCGCGCCGTGCCCCTGCTCTACTTGCCGCGCCGCCGCCGCCACCGCCGCCCCGGCCGGATCTGCCTTTTTTTATTGTATGTATATGCAGTATGTATGTATGTATGTATGGATGCTGTATGTATGTATGTATATGCAGTATGTATGTATGGATGGATGATCCATAGAAAGTTTTTATATATGCATTGATACAATTTTATTTTTGTTCATAGATTTTTTTTTGTTCATAGATGTATGTTTTTTTTGTTTATAGAAAGTTTTTATATATGAGCAATGATGATCCATAGAAAGTTTTTATATATGCATTGATATATGAGCAATGATGATCCATAGAAAGTTTTTATATATGCATTGATAGAATTTTATTTTTGTTCATAGAATTTTTTTTGTTCATAGATGTATGCTTTTTTTTATAGAAAGTTTTTGTCATGAGGGGGGACGTCGGACATGCATGAGAGAGAGGCGGTCCGCTCGTCGGACATGTCATGTGGATTTTTTTTGTTCATATAGAAAACTCCGGTAACTTCGACATGAGGGGGGGAGACGTCGATCAACCCCCTCCCGCCCCTACCCGTAAAAGTTAAAATGTTCATATATTCAAATGAGTTAAAATGAGTTAAAAGTTACTTACTCCCGGTCCGCTTGCCCGACCAACTCTCGAGGCCACCTGTACCCCCTCCCCGATAACTTCGACATGAGGGGGGACGTCGGACATGAGGGGTGAGCGTCGTTGTCGTCTACCCCCTCCCCGATAACTTCGACATGAGGAGGGACGTCGGACATGACATGAGGGGTGAGCGTCGTTGTCGTCTACCCCCTCCGGTAACATAGATAACTCCGGTAACATAGATTTATCAAGAATACCCCCATTATGGATGTGCACAAGTTGATCCAATTTTTTTTCTGATCTCATCTATATATATATTCTTCTATATTTGCAGAAACTATGGATCAAAGAGACTTGGAACAAGAACAGTTGTTGGGGGAGATAATCCTCGCCGGAGGTGATGCTGTCTTGTCGTTTCTCAACGACACCGATGGAACAATGGAGGAGGAAGGACATGATCATGATGGCTCCGGTGACATGATCATGATGGCTCCGGAGGTGCTGACTAGCTAATTGATGCATTATTTGTTTTGGTATGTACATATATTAACTCTTCTTTCTTCTTTTATAGCCCTCCGGATCGAGCCAAACTTCGGTAACGAGACGAGGCCCGAAGAAGAGGTTGCGCAAGGATGAAAGGTTCACGATCACAGCACTCGCGGACGATGGCCTACCGATTGAACCCAAGCGGACCAAGGACGCATTTTCTGCTCAGTGCGGAGCTATTGTTAGGGACAACATCCTGATCAACATCAAGCAATGGAATAAGCCTAAGGACGACGCCCCTGAAGGTGATTATGTCACCGATAGACAGAAAGATGATCTTTGGACCTTGCTGAAGGCAAATTTCACCCTACCGCCAGAGGAGGATCCGAATAAGCCCGTTATAGAGCCACTGGTCAAGGCGTGTGCTCTTAAGAAGATGGCAGATCTATTCAGGAGGTGGAAGAAGGAGTTGAAATCAAAGTTTGTCGACAAAGGTGAGACTACAGAATTCATCGGCCGATTTGAGAAGATAAGAGATCACTGGCTCGCATTTGTGGCCTACAAGACATCAGACAAGAGTAAGAAAATGTCAGAGACAAACAAGAACAACGCTGCAAAGAAGCAGTATCACCATCACACGGGGTCAGGTGGCTACCTCAAAGCCCGGCCGTTGTGGGACAAAGCTGAGAATGACCTGATTGCTAAAGGGGTCGAACCAGAGACATTGAACTGGCCAGACCGTTCAAGGACTTGGTTCTTCGGGGTTGGGGGAACTTTGGACCCTGAAATAGGGAAGTGCCGTTGGACGGACGAGCAACTTGCAATACCCGTCACGAAGCTTCAGAAGTATATCACCGCAGCGCAGGAAGGGACGTTCATTCCCGACAGAGAGAAGGACGAGCTGACTGAGGCCCTAGGGAATGCTGAGCACCCTGGACGAACACGAGGCACACCAGGCTCCGTTCCGTGGAAGTTTGGATTTCCCGACGCAGGCGGTTACAGAAGCCGGGAGAGAAAGAGGAAAGCGAAGCTGAGCGACATGCAGAAGATGAGTGCAAGACTACAAAAGCTAGAGGAAGTTGAGAGCCAGCGAGCTGCCGGCCAACTATCTCAGCGGCACGAAGCTACCCCAGAAGCTACCCCGCCATCTCAGCGGAGAAGCAGCGTGGCTTCCACGGAGCCCGTTCAGACTGACTTCATGGAGCCTATCTACCCCGTGGATACTATCACGGAGGCTCAAAATTGCGAGCTTATGACGAAATGCCATAACCTCACTTTCAAGGCGGCTCTCGGCTCTGTTGCACCTCCTCAACCCAACGGAACTTTTCACTGCCTTCCGATTCCACATGGCTATGCTGTTGTGATGGTGGATGAAGTAATGGAGGGATTTGAGGAGCTCGAGCTTTACCACTCTACAGGTGAAGGGGAGAATCAGCTGGTTCGTGCTCTGAGGAGTACATGTCTATGGCAGAAGGAGTACATCAAGCTTCCAAACTGGACGCCTCCGCCTCCTCCTCCTCCTCCGGCGAGTCAGGGCACTCCGCCTCCTCCTCCTCCTCCTCCTCCGGCGAGTGATCAGGGCACTCCGCCTCCTTCTCCGGCTCCTCCGACGCGTGAGGGCACTCCGCCTCCTCCTTCGCCTACTCCGGCGCGTCAGAGCACTCCGCCTCCTTCTCCGCCTCGTCAGCAACGACGGAAGAGAGACGCCGCCGCTCCGGCGGCTAGCAGTACAAGCAGAGGCGGGAGGCAATTCAGATACGGTCCATCTCTCAAGCCTGTGGAAAAGTTACCATATGAGAGGACCGAGCAGGAAAACGAGGACATATGTTGTGCCCAAGTGAGGGACCATTTTGCAAAGAAAACTCCACCTCCGAAGGAGAAGCTAGATCCGGTGAAAGTGAAGCGCACTATCGATGCCCTGAAGCGACCACCACCGCCTCCGCCGGATTCCAACTATGTCCGCATTCTTAAAAAGACATATGAAGAAGCGCGGCGGTCGGGAAGTACTTCCAGTGATGCAAGGTTAGCAGAACGAAGAAGTGGGAAAACAATTCCCCAGCTCGGCGAACAGGAGAAGAAATCGTGCCCCCCGCTCAAGGTGTCTAGCGATATCGTCGCTAATCATCCGGGGATGGTGCCTGGTACCAATCCTGGTGATTACTTGGGGGATGATGTAATTTTTCAAACGGCTGAGGTAACAAAAGAAGAATATAAATACGTGCACGGGAAGCCTCTCGTCAAACCTGATCATCCTCCTCTAACAATGATGATGTACAAATTGCATGAGTGGTACATGAAAACCTGCAGGGAGTCTGGGAGAGACACTATGTATATGGCAGTGAAACCAGAGCACGAATTCATTTGACTTCCCGTGATGCCTATTGAATTTGTGGAGTTATTTCAGTTATACAATCAACTGGCCCTCGACAAACAACTCATGACTTCCTACTGTCTGTAAGTATTACTTCTATAGTTAAGTCTCTAGCTCAGCTCGTTCATTGCATGTATATATAATTATCCTCACTATATTATGCAGATTGAAGATCTTCGAATGCAAAAAAGTAGGAATCTTCGACGTTGGGTTCATTAGCCCAGATGCCGTAAATGAATGGACGGTACAAAACTCAATCAAAGAGACCGAGGAGAACTTGCTACAGTCGTTCCTTATACATCAAAACAAAAGGGAAATACTCTTTCCTTACAACTTCAAGTGAGAATTGCTGTCTTCTCTGTATACTCAGTTTCGCTTACTCGAGGTTAAGTAATGTAATTGATGAGTTATATATGCGTGCGCAGTTTCCACTTTATTCTGCTATCCATTAAGCTTGACGGGGCATTAGTAACTGTCTTAGACTCGAGACGTAAAGATCCCGAGAATTATGCGGACATGACTGCAATGCTCAAGAAGTAAGTTCAGTCAATACCGAGACCATATCGGCATGCAACTTTCGTTAATTTCCTGATATCAAGTAATCATTTTCTTTGCCTGGCAGGGTTTGGAAGAAGTTCACCCGAAAGGTTCCCGGTCTAAACAAAGAGTTGCGATTTACGCACCCCAAAGTAAGTAGTACTAGCTAGTTCCGCGCATCTCTAATTGATTCAAATTTTCATCAATATATCATTACCATGCTTGCTTATCAGTTTGATTGAACTCTATTCTCGTAAAGTGCTTGTACCAGAAAGAAGGGACTGTTTTATGTGCATACTACGTATGCGAGTTCATTCGCCACTCGACCTCTGAGCGGGGCTTCTCTGACAAACAATTTGAAGTACGTAAATAATATTCACAATTTTATTTTATATATTACCATCAATTGTGTTGAGTTTTATTCATATATATGCATGTATTGACCCCCTTCTTTAAATTAGATCTGGCAGATGCGGGATGAACTCCTACCACATGATCGCATACGAGCAATTCAAGAGGAATTGGCGGGATTCTTTCTTGACCACGTCATACCTAAAGACGGGGAATACCATGCGGATTTGTGATTGGATCTTAGGTAGATGATGTTAGGGATTGTAAAAGATGTTATATTGTATATATGTAGTACCGTCGGATAGATATACGAAAACTTGTTGTTCGACCAAGCACGGAGAAAGAGATGTCACTTCTCTCTATATATGTTCAGCATGACGATCTTGTGTAATTAATGGTTTCCTTCATTTTCTTATTAGCTAGCATCGAGTTATCTCTATATGTATAGTAGCTACCGTCGACCGAGCACGGAGAAAGAGAGGACACTTCTCCCTATTAGCTAGCTAACACAATATGAAACCCCTAAATTAACCCTCCAAAACCCCCCAACCCCCCCCCCCCCTTAAAAAAAAACAAAAACCCCAGCTGCTGCCAGATGCTCACGCGTGGATGACCTTTGGTCCCGGTTGGTGTGACCAACCGGGACTAAAGGTTCTCCTGCCTGGGCTCCCCGCAGCGGCCACGTGGATGCCTTTTGGTCCCGGTTGGTGTTACCAACCGGGACTAAAGGTCCTCCTGCCTGGGCTTCCCGCAGCGGCCACTGTAGGAGATATGCCCTAGAGGCAATAATAAATGTTATTGATTATCTCCCTGTTCATAATTAGGTTTATGTTCCATGCTATAACTGCTATGGTTCTCGAGTCTGCAATAACCACGAGGCTCGGAGGAAGACTCATATGCACGTGTGGGATAATAAACGGTAAAATGTATTCCTAGTCAAGCCTCTATGACTGGCTCAAGTATTGCATGATGATCCTGTTTTCCTGATCATGGGCATGGCTATGCCGGCAATTTTGAGGGCACAATTGTTGGTAGAACACTTGTGTTGAATCGACCCGATTGATGTTATGCTATGAGATACATTCGTCATAAGTTAATGGTTAATAACACAGCAAGTTAATGTTTGCATAATTCCTTAGACCATGAGAGTATCGAGTTTCTTCATGCTTGCTTCATGAACTTTGGGGTTTGTTAAACGTCATCCGTAAATGGGTGGCTATTACGGCGGCTTACGGGTTCATGGAAAAGTGTGTCAAGTAACTTGATAGCTCGAGATTGGGATTTGCTCCTCCGACGATGGAGAGATATCTCTGGGCCCTCTCGGTGTTTCGGTATCCATCATCGTCTGGCCAGACACAGGGTGATTTGATCACAGGGATGCCGGAACACGGGAACGAGAAAAGAGAAAAATACCGGCAACGAGGTAACTGGCATAGTGGACAAGTTGTTGATCCACGAGGATGCCAACATGTCTCACCTCGGGTATTTGTAACATATCGTGAAGCAACAGGAATAGCACACGGCAACTGGAGGTTCACTCGAATATTCATTCGTGTGGGTATAGGGGTCAATATGGGTGTCCACGGCTCCGATGTTGATCATTGATCGGAAGGGGTTCCGGGTCATGTCTATGCTTCACCGAACCTATAGGGTCACACGCTTAAGGGTCATCTATCTGTTGAATACTAGACAGGGAGTCTGAGAGAAAAACACCGAAAAAGTTTCGGACACCGGAAAAGTTTCGGACAGCGGAAAAGTTCCGCAGAGAGGTCACCGGATGAGTTCCGGTGAAACTGAAAAGTTGTTTCAGGGGATACCAAAAAGTCAAATTGGTTTTGGCACATGCCTAATAATTCTTGGAGGATGCCAGAATCGTTCTGGAAACTTTTTGGAATTTTCCGGGATGAAAACCGGAAATGTTCCGGAGCTGCCGAAACCGCTTCAGATGCTTTTCGCAGATGAAATCACTAAACCGGAATTGTTCCGGCTCGTGTTGAAAATTATTTTGGTGGGTACTAGAATTGTTCTAAGCCCACATGAATATTTTCAGTTCGATCAGACGCTGAAAAATGTCGTCATGAATAGTGAAAGTGCTTTTTGGGATATTTTTTGGAAAGCCACCTTTTAGGGCTTTTCCCAAAAGGCTTCTAGAAGGACTTGGGGATCAAGGAACCCCCTTTGGGGGGCCCCCATGAAGGTGGGACGTTCACATGTGCAGCTCCTCCATGGAGCTCCACATGGCATCCCATTTTGCACTTAACACCCTCATGTGTGAGCTAGTGCATGGGAGTTTTTGGGTTTTATTGTAAAACCACCCTACCCCTTGGTTTTCCTATAAATAGGAGGTGAGTGGGCTGCCATCTCTCACACTCTTGCTCTCATACACAAAGCCATGCATGATCTGGCATTCCTCTCTCTCTCCCAGCGAAATAGTTTCGTAGAGCCGAAAGGCTGTCTGGGTTCCGGCAGGAACTAGTTCTGGACGGCGAAGCCCTGCCGGATAGTTGACACCGTATGTGTGCAACTCTGTAGAGAGATCGTAGTTTCGGTCTTAGTTCGAGAGTGCCTCCCGAAGGGCTGTCCGTGTGACCGTCCGAGTTTTGGAGGTCCTCCCGAAGGGCTGTCCGAGTGACAGTCCGAGTTTCGGAGGTCCTCCCGAAGGGCTGTCCGCGACACCGTCCGGGGGACTGTGCGACCGCCTCCCGGAGGGCTGTCCGCGGGGCAGATGAGGGTATACATCCTCGCGGTTGGGAGGTTGTAAAATCCTAGCTGCGGGGATCTGCACCGCCGATCGTCATCGACTCTACTTCCGCTGCGCTACGAGTCGGTAACGATAATGATCAAACCTTGTATGCAGTCTCCATAGTGGTCCTGGGCTGGTGCGTAGGTCGGAAATTTTTTGTTTTGTGCTGCGTTACCCTACAGTGGCATCAAGAGCCGTGCTATGCGTAGATGCAGGTTGCGATCTAGAATACATAGAGATGTATGGGTGTTGCACAATACAATTAGGTAGTAGATGAGATCTATTGCTGAAAATTATTTGTGCGGGTAGCAGATGAAATCTGTTACCCGATGTTTCTTGTTGCTTCCCTGGAATTTGCATATTTCTGATCTTGATAACAGTATGGTGGAGTTTCAATGTTCTGGCAATCCGCAATCCTGATTGATCAACGAAGTGCTAACAGTTCATTGAATTCCACCGTAGTTAAAAAGAAAGATGAAATTTTGCAGACAAAAGGGCAATGCAGATGTGATCTGCACGGGGGTCACGCGTATGACGAAGTTTAGTATGGGGCTCGAGATTTTATTATCTCGTGTTTCATACACCCTGGAATGTTAATCTAGCGACTTGGATTATCATGCTTGATGATGGACGTTGGTAGCTTCGGTTTGTTTCGAAACCTTAGAAGCCACGTAAAATAAAATTTTGCATGAACCGATTAGAGGCGTCTAACTTGGTTTTGCAGGATGGTTTGCATGTGCATGTGATGTGGTATAGCAGTGTTCATAATAATTTGATTATGTATGAGATGACTATATGATGTAAATTGATTAACATGACCTGCGTGTCATGATTCGGCATGATGGCTGGAGCCATATGATTGCACTTTAATGACCTGCGTGTCAACCTTATGCAATGCACTTATTTTATTAGCTATAGAGATAGCAATATTATCTGGCGCATCGACAAGGTGGTGGCAATCTTCGCGAAGGTGAACACCGACGCGAATGCCGAAGACGAAGAAATGAGAATTCTCCGTCAGAAAGGGCTATACCATATCATGCTATTATGAATTGCCTGAGATGTTTATCCCTTATGATGCACCCTTCTTGATTGCGCGATAGTCGCTTTTATTAGGGTGATCTCTCACAAAAATATCAAGTAGTTAGTGTTCTCCCAAGTGTAGCACCGTCACGGCACCTAACTTTTCGGGGTATCACATGGATACATGGGTACGAACGATTAGGGATGTGTGAGGCGGGTGAGTTGAGACCTCGCAGCGAGATCACTTGGTTGTCTTGACGTTCAGGCATGAAAGTCATGAGCTCGGAACACACGCATCGAAAGATGAACAAGAGTCACATGGAGATGTGATCGGCAAGTTGGCCTACCGATTGCAATTCTCGTCACTTGAGATGGATACATCCTTGGCGTTGAATTGTAATTTGGATCTTGTATCACTCAAAATCAATTATGAGAGATATTGATTTGAGTGGGAGCGCACTGGAGAATTAACTTGTTTAATTCTCAGTGCAATTAATTTTGAACACTGTCTAAGTGTGATTTGCATAATAGTTATAGAACAATGTCTCGCGTTTCCACCTTCCCTGTTAAAATTGAATAAGCTGTTAAATATCTGGTTAAAACTTTACGGTTGGTAACGTAATGTGATGATTGTCCTCAATAGTGCCGAGAAGGACTTTGTCCTATCGCATACTTTTGGTATTCTCCCGCTAATGCTATGGATCATGTGACTCTCATCCTTCGATCCAAAAGCTAGAATTCTGTTTCAGTCAAGTGCAATACGTTTGCTTCCATGAGACCCGAACTTCAAAAGTTTGGATAGTTATGTGATACTCATGGAATCTGAAAATCATTTTCAGAGACAGACAAAGGCTAAAAGATATGAGATATCCAAAGCAATGTTTGTTTGCAAACTATTAGTAAAGGAGTTTACTATGCATTAGACTGATAAGAGAGGGATCCAGGAGAACGCCTGTCATATGATGAAAGGTGAATAAAACAACAACTTAAAGAGAAAGGAAGTGTCCGAAGGGTGTTAGTGAAACTTTCACGCCTAGGAAGTCCGGGGCTATCGCCACTCTTAAGTTAGGTGCTTCTTCTGAGAGTAGGAGCAATACTGAAAGTTAAACTGTTAGAAGTATAAAGGCAAATAAGAAAGAAGACTGGAATATCCAGCTCATGTATGAATGTCATACAAGTTTTTGATGTATAGAAGGCTGGTCAAAGATATAGTTCTTGGGAATTATGGTTAAACATGTTAATCACTAATTCTTGGGTATTGTGAGTTGATCACAAAGATACCCGCTTGATTGCATTCTGTTGCAACTCGATGTAAGAACTACTATGGCCTGAAAGACTAGCCTGGAATGAGGTTAAGATACACATAGGGAACATAGTAAAAGTTACTATGCCTTCCATCGGTGTATTCCCTATGTATTTACTTTCATAATTCATTTTAGAGTTTCACACTCTAGCCCTTTGCATAAGGTATCTTGCAAGAAGGTTGTTCATAAGAGAACTTTTGATGTTCGGTGTTATGAATAACATAAGGGCCATACTTTCATTATGAATGAGACGTATGTTATGAATATTGATATTAATACATTGCCTCTGTATTTACTTTCATAATTCATTTAGAGTTTCATACACTCTAGCCCTTTGCATAAGGTATTTTGCAAGAAGGTTGTTCATAAGAGAACTTTTGATGTTCAGTGTTATGAATAACATAAGGGCCATACTTTCATTATGAATGAGACGTATGTTATGAATATTGATATTAATACATTGCCTCTGTATTTACTTTCATAATTCATTTAGAGTTTCATACACTCTAGCCCTTTGCATAAGGTATTTTGCAAGAAGGTTATTCATAAGAGAACTTTTGATGTTCGGTGTTATGAAAAACATGAAGGGCCATGCTTCCATACAAGATGGGATGTATGCTATGAATATTGATGGTAATATGATACATCCATAACACTGACGCTAAATGTCGCAAGACTAAAAGAATACCACACAAGTGTGGCACTGCATTTGGTCACATTGGAGAAACCCGCATGGAAAATTCCATTATGATGGATTTTGAAGTCATTTGATTTTGAATGATCTGACACTTGCAACTTTCCTCTGAAAAGTGAAGTGACTGAAATACCGTTCACAGGCCATAAGGAACGAGCATAGAACATATTGGTGATCATACATTATGATGTGTGTAGTCCAATAAATGTTGTTGCAAGTAGTGGAGTTATCTATCTTCAGAAATGACTCAAGTAGATATATGGATATTTACTTGATGAGACGTGAGTCTGGATCTTTTGAAATCATTCGAAAGGTTTTCAAAATGAAGTAGAAGTTATTGTAACAAGAAAATTATGTTTCTACAATTCGATTGTAGAAAGGAATATTAGAGTTACAACTTTAGCGAATGTCTGATGAGTTATGAAAGGGGTTTCATAACTTGCACCTCCTGGAACACCACTGCAAGTGGAAAGTCCATGAAGATGTAATCAAACCATTTATGACATGGTAAGATCAAAGATGACATAAATAAAATTGCCATTATCCCTTTTAAAGTGATGCTTTAGAGACTGTGGCTTTTACACTGAAAAGAGCTCCATCAGGTCTGTTGAAATGACGCCATGGTGTGGTACGCCCAACCATGTTATATCTTTTCTTAACATTTGGAATATGGGGCTTGTGTAAAAGGTTACAAACCTATTCCAAATCAGACAAGTGCTACTTTGTAAGGTTATCCCAAGTCATTGGGTATTCCCCCACCACTATACCGAGGCAAAGGGTTTTGCCGCAAAACGGTATGCTTTTAAAGAGAATAGTTCTTTCAAAAGGTGAGTGGGAGGACAGTGCAACTCGACGAGATAACCAGTATCTTCGTCATCAGGTCAAAAGAAAGGAACCTTGGAAGTGATTCCGGAGTTTCCTACTGCGACTGATACGGAAGTCTCTACAATAAAATGTATGGACTTCGGTCGAACTTGCAGCTGAACCACGTAGGCAAAGCTCGTGCAAACGTATCAGGTGCGCAAACGAGATATTGTTGTTAGACAACAGTATACCTACAATACACAAGGAAGCATTGATGGGCCCTGACTCCGGAATTGGCTAAATGCCAATACAATCCGAGATAGTTTCCATATAAGTGATTCGAGATTAAAATCTTGATACACCTTTCGGAAGACTTAGAGTCTAACGAATATTTATGGAACTAAAAACTGATACGGATAAAATGTTTTATCCATAAAGCTCGACTTGTTGCCATAACAAGTTCAAGGAGTTGACTACGATGAGATTGTCTCACCGTAGCGATGCTTGAAGTCGGTTCGGGTTAAACTAGCAATTAATACATATTTCAATCATGAGATATGAAACATGGATGACAAAAGGATTTCCATCTCATGGAAATAAAACCTAGGACTTGTATGTGATACAGTCCAAAGTAATTTGTCGATCCAAAGGATGCTAGTAAGTATGCAAACTTCAGAGTTCCAGCGATGGACAGAAGAGAGCAAAGTGGAGTTGGAATCTTCGTTTTTGATGAAATGGTCAAAGGGGTTTGACTTCATCAAATGGGTATCGAAGATGCTTGTAATTCAAGAAAGTAAGTGGGAGCACAATAATATTTCTAAAAACCTTGTGTGCTTGACACATTGTTAATTGGAAATAAATTTCTTGACATGAATTAGGACTTCATTTGAAAATAGTTTTTCGATGAAGTGCTTAGGCTAAATAGCCTCAAAATTAGGCATGATGATCTATAGAGATAGATTTACCTAATGGGGCTAAGCTATGAATACATATTGACAAGGTGCTAAAACCTTTTAGCATTTAAAAACGCCAACGTGTGATTCTTGCCGAAGTCACATGTGGAGAGTTTTGCAAGACTCGGTGTCTCAAAACACAGATGAGCAAAAATACATGATGGTGATTCCACACACTCTTGTGTTTGGATTAATCATGTATTCCATGGTATGTAAAACAACCAGATATGTCCGATACTCCAAAGTTGTTGCGAGTATAGATACCAAAGTGATCAAAGTACTGATCATGGGACAACAGTGAAAGATGTCATTGAGTACTAGAGTAGTACTGATGACATGTTTTCTCGCAAGCAGAGATTATGAAGTGCTCGTTGTAAGTAATTACATCGATACAGTCTTCATCAATGCTCCATGCGATTTTCGATTTAAGTTAAGGGTTTTGTGTAATACACAATATGGTGGCACGGTAGTTGGAAATTGTTCCAAACAAGATACTGTGGCGAATTCTATAACAAAGGCTAAGTATGTTGACGCTTAAGAAGCGACAAAGAAGTTGTTGAAACATATAGTTCATTCATGAACTTAGTATGGTTCCAAGATGGCTTTGGTCTATGGGACACTATTGCAGATAGTTGCTCCATAGCTCAGTCTGAGGAATCAGGTTTCGACCAATGATTCACACATATGCAAAGCCAAGTCCACACAAAATATGAATTTTGTGAAAGTGTGAAAACGCGAGGATATGCATAGTTACACACGGAGCTGAAGTCGTCAGATCCGTTGGACATCAGGCTATACCACATGCGAAGCATATTTTACACCAGTGTGCCATAGGTGTAAAGTGCATTAGCATTGACTAGATTATTGACTCTAGTGCAAGTGGGAGTCTGTAGGAGATATGCCCTAGAGGCAATAATAAATGTTATTGATTATCTCCCTGTTCATAATTAGGTTTATGTTCCATGCTATAACTGCTATGGTTCTCGAGTCTGCAATAACCACGAGGCTCGGAGGAAGACTCATATGCACGTGTGGGATAATAAACGGTAAAATGTATTCCTAGTCAAGCCTCTATGACTGGCTCAAGTATTGCATGATGATCCTGTTTTCCTGATCATGGGCATGGCTATGCCGGCAATTTTGAGGGCACAATTGTTGGTAGAACACTTGTGTTGAATCGACCCGATTGATGTTATGCTATGAGATACATTCGTCATAAGTTAATGGTTAATAACACAGCAAGTTAATGTTTGCATAATTCCTTAGACCATGAGAGTATCGAGTTTCTTCATGCTTGCTTCATGAACTTTGGGGTTTGTTAAACGTCATCCGTAAATGGGTGGCTATTACGGCGGCTTACGGGTTCATGGAAAAGTGTGTCAAGTAACTTGATAGCTCGAGATTGGGATTTGCTCCTCCGACGATGGAGAGATATCTCTGGGCCCTCTCGGTGTTTCGGTATCCATCATCGTCTGGCCAGACACAGGGTGATTTGATCACAGGGATGCCGGAACACGGGAACGAGAAAAGAGAAAAATACCGGCAACGAGGTAACTGGCATAGTGGACAAGTTGTTGATCCACGAGGATGCCAACATGTCTCACCTCGGGTATTTGTAACATATCGTGAAGCAACAGGAATAGCACACGGCAACTGGAGGTTCACTCGAATATTCATTCGTGTGGGTATAGGGGTCAATATGGGTGTCCACGGCTCCGATGTTGATCATTGATCGGAAGGGGTTCCGGGTCATGTCTATGCTTCACCGAACCTATAGGGTCACACGCTTAAGGGTCATCTATCTGTTGAATACTAGACAGGGAGTCTGAGAGAAAAACACCGAAAAAGTTTCGGACACCGGAAAAGTTTCGGACAGCGGAAAAGTTCCGCAGAGAGGTCACCGGATGAGTTCCGGTGAAACTGAAAAGTTGTTTCAGGGGATACCAAAAAGTCAAATTGGTTTTGGCACATGCCTGATAATTCTTGGAGGATGCCAGAATCGTTCTGGAAACTTTTTGGAATTTTCCGGGATGAAAACCGGAAATGTTCCGGAGCTGCCGAAACCGCTTCAGATGCTTTTCGCAGATGAAATCACTAAACCGGAATTGTTCCGGCTCGTGTTGAAAATTATTTTGGTGGGTACTAGAATTGTTCTAAGCCCACATGAATATTTTCAGTTCGATCAGACGCTGAAAAATGTCGTCATGAATAGTGAAAGTGCCTTTTGGGATATTTTTTGGAAAGCCACCTTTTAGGGCTTTTCCCAAAAGGCTTCTAGAAGGACTTGGGGATCAAGGAACCCCCTTTGGGGGGCCCCCATGAAGGTGGGACGTTCACATGTGCAGCTCCTCCATGGAGCTCCACATGGCATCCCATTTTGCACTTAACACCCTCATGTGTGAGCTAGTGCATGGGAGTTTTTGGGTTTTATTGTAAAACCACCCTACCCCTTGGTTTTCCTATAAATAGGAGGTGAGTGGGCTGCCATCTCTCACACTCTTGCTCTCATACACAAAGCCATGCATGATCTGGCATTCCTCTCTCCCTCCCAGCGAAATAGTTTCGTAGAGCCGAAAGGCTGTCTGGGTTCCGGCAGGAACTAGTTCTGGACGGCGAAGCCCTGCCGGATAGTTGACACCGTATGTGTGCAACTCTGTAGAGAGATCGTAGTTTCGGTCTTAGTTCGAGAGTGCCTCCCGAAGGGCTGTCCGTGTGACCGTCCGAGTTTTGGAGGTCCTCCCGAAGGGCTGTCCGAGTGACAGTCCGAGTTTCGGAGGTCCTCCCAAAGGGCTGTCCGCGACACCGTCCGGGGGACTGTGCGACCGCCTCCCGGAGGGCTGTCCGCGGGGCAGATGAGGGTATACATCCTCGCGGTTGGGAGGTTGTAAAATCCTAGCTGCGGGGATCTGCACCGCCGATCGTCATCGACTCTACTTCCGCTGCGCTACGAGTCGGTAACGATAATGATCAAACCTTGTATGCAGTCTCCATAGTGGTCCTGGGCTGGTGCGTAGGTCGGAAATTTTTTGTTTTGTGCTGCATTACCCTACAGCCACGTGGAGCCCCTTTGGTCCCGGTTCGTAAGCGAACCGGGACTAAAGGTTTTGGGCTTTAGTCCCGACCCTTTAGTCCCGGTTCCAGAACCGGGACTAAAGGCCCTCTGGAACCGGGACTAAAGGCCCTTTTTCTACTAGTTCGTCCGGGCAGCAGCGTCGTCGTCGTCGCAGTCCTTCTTGAAGGTGTTGCTTGGTACGCGGCGACTCGGTGGCATTGGAGCGTGGTGGAATTTTCCGATGGGCGCGGCGGTTGTGGGATACTACAGCTTTCGTTGATCCGGTGTTGCGAGCATTTTTTCTCTGTTTTTCTCTTGTTTCTTCCTTTTGGGCGTGATTGTGCTGTCTGCCCCAGCGATGTGCTCCTTGTTGTATCGGGTGGTTGCTATATCAATATAGCGGGGCGAAAACCTATTTCGAGCATGTTATGCGTTTATCATACTGGATGATCGTGGAGCTCCCATTCTGTGTGCACTTGGGGTGTGTGAGGTAAGCATGCCCTCCACCACGGTTCAGAGCGCCGCTGAAGTTGGACTGCAATGAGATCTCGTAGGACAATGCCGTCGTGAGGAAGGAAATGAGATGTTGGTCCTGGGCAAACCACACACCACAAACCACGATGTGGTCATTTTTCATACACTTTTCGGTGATGGTGCGAGCGGAAAACCCACTGGATGGCCTGGCCGAAAATTCAGAAACATAAGTCGTGTGGTGGATTGGGCTTTCGAGATTTCAGGGTGTTCAATCAAGCACTGCTGGCGAGGCAGGCATGGAGGCTTCTAACAAAACCTGACAGTCTTTGCGCGCAGGTTCTTAAATCCCGATATTATCCGGAGGGACGGCTTGAGGATACGATTTTTTCGGGCAATGCATCCGTAACTTGGCAATCTATTCAATATGGCCTGGAGCTTCTGAAAAAAGGCCTCATCTGGCGTGTGGGGAGCGGGACACAAGTCCGTATTTGGCGCGACCGGTGGCTGCCTCGGGAGCCGTCGGGCATGCTCATCTCGCCTCAGGGGACTTGCAGGCTTCGACGGGTTGCCGACCTCCTCGACGCCAATGGTGGCTGGCGGCTGGATCTTCTTCGACAGTACTTCCTGCCAGTCGACATCGACATAATCGTCCGCATCAAAACGCACCACGTGTCCTCGATGACGTGCTCGCATGGGCACCGGAGAAGTCTGGCATCTTCTCAGTTCGGTCTGCATACCGCTTTGCCATGGACGAGCGCGAGCGTCCTACGGCAAGCGCATCGAGCAGGGCACCGAATGGTCGTCGCGCCATCTGGAAGACCATATGGGGGTGCCCTGCTCCCCCTAAGGTACGAGTTTTTGCCTGGAGACTGGTGACAAATTCTCTGGCTACTTGGGCAAACAAGTTTTCCCGCAGTTTAGAAACTAATGATATTTGCCCCCTCTGTGGTGTGGAACGCGAGGACGGTTTCCACGCGATGTGCAGATGCCCACGCGCGAAGGAATTATGGAGAGCCGTGGCGCAGGACTGGCCACTTCCGGACGTGGACGAGGTGCGCAACACGGGGCCGGAATGGCTCCTTGGGGTGCTGGATCAGTTACCGGAGCTCAGTCGTATGGTTCTGTTGATGGTCTTGTGGCGTACATGGCACGTCCGGAACGAAATTACCCATGATAAACTGCCGCCGCCTACTGAAGTTTCCCGCCGCTTTCTTCAGAGTTACATAAATTCATTGTTGTGCTTACAGCAATTTCCACACCATGACCAAGCTAAAGGGAAAATGGTGTTGTACCCTAACCGTGTACGGCCAGCTCCTAATCTTGATCAGCGGCCGGCCGGGAACGCATGCATGGAGCTCAAGTGGAGCAAGCCGGATCTTGGCTGGGCCAAGCTTAATACTGACGGCAGTTATGTGGCAAGCAACAACACAGCCGGCTGCGGCATGGTACTGCGGGACGCACAAGGTCAGATCATATACTCGGCTTGCAGGCAGTTATTCGCATGTGATGACGCTCTTGAAGCCGAGTTGGAGGCGTGCAAGGAGGGCCTAGCTATTGCCCTACACCGCACCAACTGCCCCATACAGTTGGATCTGGATTGCGCCGACGCGGTGACGATGCTACAAGCTACATTACCTGATCGTTCAAGGCATATGGTGCTAGTCAGAGAGATTCAGGAGATTATGAAGGATGATAGGGAGATCTTCGTCACTAAGATTAGTCGTTCTCAGAATAAAGTTAGTCACTATCTTGCTACCTATGGACGGTGCACTCCTCGCACTGCGGTGTGGTTAGGAGGTGGTATTGATGAAGTTGTTAATCTTTGTAAGAATGATGCACCACCTTAAGTAATGAAAGATCTCCTCCCCCCCCCCCCCCCCCCCCCCCCCGCAAAAAAAAAGAGGGAAGCCATGAATCATGTATCCTACTTTGTTTGGAGGATCTCCTTCCCCCTTGAGCAATGAAATCCCTTTTAACCCCACAAGAAAAAACCAAGTAGTTGATCTCAACATGCAACCACATCACTAACATGAAACCACATATAGAAAAAGACAATCCTCAACATCCAACTATGCATGCAAAAAAAATCTTTTAATTTTATTATATGATACATATATCAATATTATTATATATACAATAATCATATGATTTTTAGTTTTAGTTTTTATATACATGTTTGCATCACAAAAATCTCAGTAGATAGATTGCAAGCAATTCCAGCAACAACGCAGGGGTCGGCCGCGGACTAAGGCATAGCCTAGTGTTGGAAAGGAGCTGATGCATTTCATCCCATCCAGATTCAAGACATGATATTTGTAATTTAGGTTTGTTGCACTAATTATACTGTAGGGGCATCCCATATAATCTTTCTATTAAAAAGAACACGGGGCCGACCATGACTAAAGTGAGGACCAACATGCCATATAATAACGTGACTTATATATTGGAAAGTTGGGAGGCGTTTTTTCCAACAAAAACGCTATAAAAACAAACACGGATTCGCTAAGTCTTACTAGTCGACAAAGACTTCGTTATGTCTCAACCAATGATATATTTCTTTGATTTGTATTGAGATTCATATAATTTTTTTATTTTCAGTTTTATCTTTTTCATATATATATATGTCACTTAACTGAGATTTGGTTAAGTCTCAATTGACTGAAACCTAGCCATACTCAAATAAAAATAAAAGGTAAACGTCTTTAATCGGGCGATCGCTCGAGCGCATGTGGTCTTTTTTTTTTTTTTTTTGCATGTCGTCTGTTGGAGCCCAATCCATCGTTTCTAATAAAGTCAAGCGTCTGCCACTCCTTCCACCATTCCATCACAGCAAATCTTCTGTCATTTATCTCTCCCATTCCGTCATTCGCACAACACACCTTCCACCATTCATCGCAACACACATTCCACCATTAGCACCACACCTTCCTCCATTCATCGCAGCACACCTTCAACCATTAGCAGCACGCCTTTCGACATTCGCACAACACCTTCACACATTCTGCCATTCACGGCACACCTTCCGCCCTTGCATCGCACACGTTCCGCCATTTGCAGCACACTTCCACATTCTCCTAATCCACGATGATGTGCTGCACGGGAGTTGCTGCAACAGGATACAACGATGCCGCAACTGCCACGCTGCAAAGCTGCAAACAGTGGCACCAATTGCTATGGTCGGGGCCTTTTTTTGCTGGAACCAAAGAAAGCAGGGGTTGCAACCCTTGTTGGCTATTGCTACTACTGGCGACAGCAATTGCTACAACCATTCATGGCGAAGCTGTGACCCGCGGCGGCGACGACAATTTGCTTCAATTGTCGTCGGTTTTTGCTACGGCCGCCCCCCCCCCCCCCCCCGGCTCCGTCCCTGCATGTGATGACTCTGCTTTCTCTTCTTGTGCTCGTTGTTGTGATTTGTGGGCAGAAGGAAATGATGCATGGTTGGAAGGTTGGGGACCAAGAGATAGTAAGATCCGATGGCTGAGAGATGAAGCATCGAACGCGCACCGATCAAAAGTTGGGCTGGTTTACCGGCACCTATTACCGACCGAAACAAAAGCAACCTTTTCAAAACAAAAACGATCTGATAAGATCAGATCGTGGCATACACGGAAACAAAACAAAATACTTTCCGGCCGGTTGGAGTGTTTTATCTCACCCGATTACAACTCTAAGCGGGCTTCGTCTCTTAATACCAATCCCATGCATGCATATTTAAATCGTCTCTTCTCCAAACCTAAAGTTTCGTCTTGTCGATCGTATAATAGAATACGTCGCGTGCGTTTTTATCAGATCTTGAGAAAGACGATGCCGCCTTACTACGTGCCCTCGGATGACCTGCCACGCGCGGAGGCCTCCGGGTCCACCGTCGCCGCCATCGCGGTCGGCCCCGGGGAGCACACGCTCAGGGTCCAGGGCTACTCGCGGCTCAAGACCATGAACGGCGGCTACCTGGAGTCCAGCGCGTTCGAGGCGGGAGGCCACGTCTGGAGGATCTGCTGCTACCTCAACGGGTCGTGCAGTGAGAACGCCGGCTTCGTCTCGGTGTTCCTCAAACGCGTCGCCGCCGACGCCACCGCTGACGCTGCCAACGCCGTCGACAAGGAGGACATCGTCCACGCCGAGCTCGAGTTCGCCCTGGTGCACCACCGAGGCACTCTGATAAAGGGGCCGTCGCACTCGCTCGGCGGACGCGGGGGTGCCTCCGCCTTTGGCGAGAACGTCTCCCTTGGCTACCCGCGGTTCGTCGGCGCGGAGGACCTGAAGCGTTCCAGGTTCCTCAAAGACGACTGCTTTGCCGTCCGGTGCAAGGTCGCCGTCGTCCAAGTCCAAGAGCGGGCCGCCGTCAAAGAGGACGCGAGGCCCCGTGGGAAGGCGTTTGCTAGGTTCTTTAGTTGCATCCGTGGATAGATGTGCCCTGTTGATATATTTTTCGCCCATGTTGGGAGAGAATTTGCTACGCGTTTAATATTTCTTTTATATTTGGACTAGCAAATATGGCCGTGCGTTGTAACGGGAGACAAAACTATTACGCCCTAGCCAAATAAGTATGACTCAATACCCCGACATATGAGTGTCCTTTTATTTTTCTATTTAACATGATGGCCCATCATATTGTCATTTATCTTTTTTTTCACCCTCGTTAATGATGGATGAGGTGTCCATGTGATCAAATTTTATCAATTGATGTTATCTTTTTTGTGAAATGCATGGATAGTCTTTACTCAGCGAACAAATTTTGAAATTCTTGATTTTTTGAGTTTTTGTGAACAGTTTTTAAAATTACAGACATTTTCTTCGAATTCATGAATATGTTTTGAATAAATGATCATTTTCAAAATCATGAACGTTTTATATTTGCTGAATATATTTTTCAAAATCGTGAATTCTTTTATAATATGCGAACAGTTTTTAAAAATCACCAATATTTTTTTGAATCCATGAACATTTTATGATTTTCTAAATGTTTTTTTTTGAATTCTCGAGCATTTTATGATTTCATGAACATTGTTTTCAAAACTCACAACTTTTTAAATTTGGAATTTGAAAAACATCCCAAATTAATTTATAAAAGAAAAAACAAATTGAAATAATAAAACATTGGCCGGCCCATGAACCCGTGCCGGGGAGAAGGGGGTGCATGCTTTGCTGCATAAAGAGAGAAAATGGGAAGAAAAAAAGGGAGAACCAGGAATCGAACCGGGTCTCCTCTGTAGAGGAGAAGCGCTCTAGCCACTACGGCTCGCACATCCTCGTTATTCCTCAGGGTCTTACGCTATAAGAACCTAAAACAGATGACGACTTTTACAAAAAAAAATCCAAACGTTTTCTTCACTTATGGATGACATAGTGGGTAATTTAGGGCAATTTTGGGGTCAATTTTTAGACGGACGGACAGAAGCAATAGCCCCTTTATTATTATTAGGTAAAGATTAAATAGAGTGAGAAAAAACCGCTCAGACCAATAGTTTACAAGAAGAGGTTGTATCCCAACCTTAGCCATCGCCATGGTCTCATCCATACCGTCGTCTCGGTCTACCTCATCTCTCCCATCGGGCGGTCTAGTTAGAGTTCTACCCGTCATTGGTTTTTTTAGATTTTTGTTTCCTATCGACATCGATATTGTCTGGTGTGGGTGATTCCCTGACCGATGTTCCTTCATCGATTATTAGACCTCGTTTCTAGCAGCACATGGCTATTGTTGTCTTTAAAGTATCGTATGGCTAGGGTGTTTGTAGGTGTGTCTTTCTCTTACTGGTTCACTGCAATTTTTATGCTCCAAGGAGCGACGTACGATCAAAAAAGATAATAGTAAATTTGCAACAACAAAAGATAATAGCAATAGCAATAATATGCCACTATTTATCAAGAAAAACATTTGTATGCACTATATTTGTAGCACTAGTTGCATGGTTCTCTTGGTTTTAAAAAATCTATGTTAACTTGAGCCAATTAATTAGCATGTGTGTCAGTGTAGTTACGAGGCATCCAAAGCAAGGAGAGGATGGGATGAACTCAACAATTTTGAAATTGCACTCGTATTTGGTCGGGAATGGCCCACGGCAACCCCAACGTACTGTTAGTCGGGAAAGGCCCATGGCAGGCCCAGCAGAATGTTTGCTGGGAAAGATACTCGAATTGACAAACAGTTGTCGGGAAAGGGTGTCAGTCGGCAATAGTCTTTCCCGGCCGATTATCTGTCGGCGAAACTTGTATTCCTAACCAACCTGGTTGTCAGGGATGTAGTGTTGTGGTGTAGTGAGAGGAGAGGAGCACTCATTCGTTAGGTGAAATTGGTTATGAAAGTTGACGACTCTAGCCTTTCTACAAACATCACACACCGACTCATTATTAGATCCACTAAAATGTGGGAGATCATTTCAACTAACCATTTGCTTGACTATAGCTCTCAAATGATGGTCTTAATGACAATGCTACCTTCTGAAGAAGGTTTGGTGTGGCAGGGAACACACACTTGCTTGAGTTGAATGAAGTGGGCTTTGAGAGGATAGCTCTCCCCCCAGCTTACATCTGCCTTGAAGAAAACTTTACATCATTCCCTAGTCCTTGATAAAAAAACAATAAGGAGAAACTAGATGAAAGTCAGTTTAGGCAAGACATGCTACTGATAGTCTATCGACACGGGAGCACATGGCCAAGACATCGGATCATGGTCCGCATCCATACGAGAGAGGATGTGCCACGCAATCTCTTCCTCCTCTAGATTCTTCCTGGTGGCGGCATTTTCGCAGTTTCATCACGCAACACCTTTATCTTTCTGATATACCGGCCGATTGTGGAGCTTTCTTTTCTTGTATTGGCGAGCGGAATTCGGATGTTCACCGTGCGCAGATGGGTACGCAAGGTAAGCCATGCCCTCGACCGAGCTTCAACTAAAGTTGGGGCGGAGTTGACCTGCTGCGAGATTTTGCGGGACAATGTCGTCGGGAGTAAGGACAGGTCCTAGCCTAATCACACTTTGTATGTCGGGTTGGCCTCTCCTTGGATGCCATCTTGCGGTCGACCTACCTTATATCAAACTCTTTTGCAGGCGCCCTTCATTATAGGATGTTGTCTTTTTTCGTGGGGGTGGGGGCTGCTGGCTTTCGGACGGAGAGAGTACCGCGTATCGTGAGTTGTATTATTATTAAAAAAGCTGTGAAGTGTTCCGGCGTTGTGCATTCAGTGGGAGGAGACGTTCCCGTCGACTACGATGGCGTTTCTGATGACTTCGTCAATCTCAAGATGATGCACCGGATTAGTCTCTCGGAGATGCTCATATGGATAGGGTGTGCGCGCGTGCGTTCATATGTGTGATTGTATGCTCGTGTGTGTACTATGCTAAAAAAAGACCTAACGCATAGCCCGTGGTGTTATACTCCCTCCGTTCCTTTATGTAAGGTGTATTATTTTCGGCACGGTGACCAAGGCACATAATTATAGACATGTTAAGACTAAATGACCCTTGGCAAATTTGTTGGTTAGTGGAAAGTGAATCAATTTGTCCAGAAAAGTATGAGATACATGCAATCGACAAAGAGATAGTTTCCTTGTTTTACTATAAAGAGAGATACAGACAATCAGAAAACAGATACTTTCCTTTTTTAGGAGGGCTAACAAGGGAATTATGAGGAATCGGAAGAAATGCACCTTACATTCTGGAATTTTATCAAAAAACAAATACACCTTATATAAAGGAACGGAGGGAGTACAACGCAAACGATCTCATCAATCAATCAAACAAAACAAAAGATCTTCCAGTATCTCACACCGATTACAAGTTTACGAAAGACTTGAGAAGCTACGGCCACAGTTCGAAGCTTCCTCGAAGCGAAGACGCAAGGCGCGTCACTTTTCAAAAGGAAAGGAGCGAGTCTGCCTGAATCCATCCATGTCTCTTACCAATCTTCTGCCATATATAAATCTTCCAAACCTGATGTAAAGTCCCGTCGCATTGCACCGTCGACTGCGTTCCCATCCCATGCATCGATCTAGAGAGATGTCGTCGTCTCCGCCGTACTACGCGCCCGTGCCCTCGGACGACCTGCCACTGCCACAAGAGGATCACTCCGTGTCCACCGTCGCCGCCACGGCCGTCGGCACCGGGCAGCACATCCTCAGGGTCGAGGGCTACTCGCGGCTCAAGACCATGCACGGCAGCGACGGTGGCTATATAGAGTCCGCCGCGTTCATGGGGGCGGGCCACGCCTGGCGGGTCTGCTGCTACCTCAACGGCGCGCGCCCCGAGGACGCCGGCTTCGTCTCGGTGTTCCTCAGGCGCGACGACGACGACGCCGACGCCGACACCGATGTCCACGCCGAGTACGAGTTCGAACTGGTGCACCATCAAGGGACGGTGATAAAGTGGCCGTCGCACTGCGAACGCGGGACCGCCTCCGCCTTCGACAACAGCAACTCCTGGGGCTGCCCGTCGTTCATCGCCGCGGAGGACCTGAAGCGTTCCAGGTTCCTCAAGGACGACTGCTTCGCCGTCCGGTGCAAGGTCACTGTCGTCAAAGTCCAGGAGCGGGCCACCGTCAAAGAGGACGCGACGCCTGCCGAGACCACCGCTTGGATGTCATTTGCTAGGTTCTGTGGTTCCATCTGCGGATAGACTATATCTTTGGAGAAAATTGGGATGCGCTACTAATTCTTCGTGTTTTATGTTTACCGGTGTTTCTTGCAATACTCCCTCTATTCCGAAATATAAGTCTTTTTAACGATTTCACTACAGACTACATACGGATGTATATAGACATATTTTAGATTGTAAATTCACTATTTTGCTCTGTATGTAGTCCATAGTAGAATCTCTAGAAAGACTTATATATAGGAACGGAAGGAGTATGTGTTTACTAATTATTCTTGTTATTTTACTCAAATGTCTTGATTAAATATGGTAAGGAAATAACCTCATACATACATACATACATCTACAAAAGGGACAGATGTTCACAACCGCGGAATCACTTGGTCAGACCAATAGTTTAGAAGAAAAGGATCCCCCTCTCGTTGCTCCTCCCAGGTGAGGCCAACTCCAGCGCACGACACCATCCCATCCGTCCTAGTCCGTTTGGGGTAGAACGGACGAATAGCCACTAGTAGAAAACATGCCTTTGGACCGGAGCATTAGTCCTGGTCGGGTTTTGCACCGGGACTAATGCGCCCACTAGTCCCGGTTCATGAGCCTATGCTTTAGTCCCGGTTCGTGAGGAACCTTACCAACCGGAACTAAAGGGGTGGTGGCAGGATTGCGATTAGCTGGGGCCCATGCGAGACCCTTTAGTACCGGTTGGTACCACCAACCGGGACTATAGAAATTCCTATATGTAGATGCTTCTTCCAGCCCGAGCCCAAGCACTCCTTTCTATCCTCTTTGTTTTCTTCCTTCCCCTGAGCTCATGAGGATTTGCCAAGATTTATGAAGATTGGAGGCACCCATCCATTTTTGCCAAGATTTGTGAAGATTGGAGGTACCCCATCGTTCTAAAAGGTTAGCAACTTCATGCTTTCATCTCTCATTACTGTTTGGGAGTAATTATGTGGGAGTTCATTTGATTTGTATGCATGCAATTTGAGCCGAAATCCTCTTCTTAGTTTGCATGTGTAGGTGTGGTTTACTTAGTGCCTTCCCGTCCCCGTCCTCAGTTTGAGCTCAAATCCTCTTCTTAGTTTGCATGTGTAGGTGTGGTTTACTTAGTGCCTTCCCGTCCCCGTCCTCAGTTTGAGCTCAAATCCTCTTCTTAGTTTGCATGTGTAGGTGTGGTTTACTTAGTGCCTTCCCGTCCCCGTCCTCAGTTTGAGCTCAAATCCTCTTCTTAGTTTGCATGTGTAGGCGACGTATTATGTCTGGACGAAATCCTCAGTGTGGACAAAGTTCTCATTCTAAACAAAGTTCTCAGTCTGGACGAAATCCTCAGTCTGGACAAAGTTCTCAGTCTAGACAAAGTTCTCGGTCTAAACAAAATTCTCCGCGTCTAGACAAAAAATATCAGTCTAACTGTTCGGCACATATAAGATAACTATATGTTGTTTTATGAGAACTATGTATGAACTCTATGTATTTATTTTTGCAGTAATAACATTTTAATCACTATTAATTCGGTCATTTCTTTATTCATGATGTTCATTAATTGTTTTTGATATACTTAATTATATAATGCAGGATGTACGGTGACCGAGGCACTTCCGACGCACTTCGTTTAAGATAAGAAGATTGAAGAAGTTTTATTATAAATTGAGATTGAATTTCAGAAGTTTCATTTATAAATTGAGATAGAAATTTTAGAAGTTTTAAGATAAGAAGTTTCATTATAAATACATCATGCATTATAATTTTTTAATACAAAAATAGGACTTAGAGAGTAAAAAAAATTACGTACTTTCGGTCTGTCGAAGCTCCTTGTGTGACTTTCATGTCTCTTCTTGATGGAGGAATCCCGACTGTTGTCGCGGGGGTCGTTTCCCTCTTCTTCTTTCGCGATATATACCTTGGTATATTGCGCGAGAGAAGAAGGGGAAACGACCAGCACCGACGGTCGAAATATTAGTGTGAGGTAGTGTCCACCAACATACACCACCATATATATAAGTGTGAGAGAGTGCGCACCATACACACCATGAGGCATGAGAGTTTTTCTAAGGAAAACCTTGACAGACCGAAAGTCAAGCCATGTTGAATTAGGTCTATTTGGACATTAGTCAATTTTATTGCAGGGAACATTACCTTAATTACAAGTTAATAACATTGGATTTATATGTCTGGAAAGTCAAACCAAGCAAATCCTCAGTGTGGACAAAGTTCTCAGTCTGGACGAAAACCTCAGTCTGGACAAAGTTCTTAGTCTAGACAAAGTTTTCGGTCTAAACAAAGTTCTCCGTCTAGACAAAAATATTAGTCGAACTGTTCGGCACATATAAGATAACTATATGTTGTTTTATGAGAACTATGTATGAACTCTATGTATTTATTTTTGCAGTAATAACATTTTGATCACTATTAATTTGGTCATTTTCTCTATTCATGATGTTCTTTACTTCTTTTTGATATACTTAATTATATAATGCAGGATGTACGGTGACCGAGGCACTTCCGACGCACTTCGTTTAAGATAAGAAGTTTGAAGAAGTTTTATTATAAATTGAGATTGAATTTCAAAAATTTCATTTATAAATTGAGATAGAAATTTTTGGTCTGTCGGAGCTCCTTGTGTGACTTTCATGTCTCTTCTTCATGGAGGAATCCCGACTGTTGTCGCGAGGGTCGTTTCTCTCTTCTTCTTCTCGCGATATATACCTTGGTATATTGCGCGAGAGAAGAAGGGGAAATGACCAGCACCGACGGTCGAAATATTAGTGTGAGGTAGTGTCCACCAACATACACCACCATATAAGTGTGAGAGAGTGCGCACCATACACACCATGAGGCATGAGAGTTTTTATAAGGAAAACCTTGACAGAGCGAAAGTCAAGCCATGTTGAATTAGGTCTATTTGTCAATGTTATTGCAGTGAACACCACCTTAATTACAAGTTAATAACATTGGATTTATATGCATGCAATTTGAGCTGACATCCTCTTCTTAGTTTGCATTTGTAAAAAAATTAGATGTAGATAGTTAATTTCAGGGTCATTCGGCACAAAAAATTCATTAAATGCACGAAAAATAGCAGATGAAGTTAGAAAAGGTTGAAATTTGAGGATGTGTCTTTGAATGGTGCATATTGAATGCACAAAAAGTTTGTATTTGAAATAAGTTTAAAAAAATTAAATGCCTTTGTAACAGAAGAGTTTTCGTCTCAAACCCTCTTACTTCGAAGGAGATGGTCCAGTTTGTACACGAAGTGCATCCAGTTTTTGCCGTAACCCTCTCAACTTTTTAGCACATGTTAAATGGGTGAAATGATGATACCATGCCAAGTTTCTACCTTTTTAGATTTCATTTGTACTGCTTTTTAATTTCATGGTCATTTAGCTCAAAACAAATCATTAAATGCATGAAAAATAGCAAATGAAGTTAGAAAGGGTTGAAATTTGAGGATGTGGCTTTGAATGGTGCATATTGAATGCACAAAAAGTTTGTAGTTGAAATAAATTTAAAAAAATTAAATGCCTTTGTAACAGATGAGTTTTCGTCCGAAACCCTCTTACTTCGAAGGAGATGGTCCAGTTTGTACACGAAGTGCATCCAGTTTTTGCCGTAACCCTCTCAACTTTTTAGCACATGCTAAATGGGTGAAATGATGATACCATGCCAAGTTTCTACCTTTTTAGATTTCATTTGTACTGTTTTTTAATTTCAGGGTCATTTAGCTCAAAAAAATCATTAAATGCATGAAAAATAGCAAATGAAGTTAGAAAGGGTTGAAATTTGAGGATGTGGCTTTGAATGGTGCATATTGAATGCACAAAAATTTTATAGTTAAAATAAGTTTAAAAAATTAAATGCCTTTGTAACAGATGAGTTTTCGTCCGAAACCCTCTTACTTCGAAGGAGATGATCCAGTTTGTACACGAAGTGCATCCAGTTTTTGCCGTAACCCTCTCAACTTTTTAGCACATGCTAAATGGGTCAAATGATGATACCATGCCAAGTTTCTACCTTTTTAGATTTCATTTGTACTGCTTTTTAATTTCAGGGTCATTTAGCTCAAAAAAATCATTAAATGCATGAAAAATAGCAAATGAAGTTAGAAAGGGTTGAAATTTGAGGATGTGGCTTTGAATGGTGCATATTGAATGCACAAAAATTTTGTAGTTGAAATAAGTTCAAAAAAATTAAATGCCTTTGTAACAGATGAGTTTTCGTCCGAAACCTTCTTACTTCGAAGGAGATGGTCCAGTTTGTACACGAAGTGCATCCAGTTTTTGCCGTAACCCTCTCAACTTTTTAGCACATGCTAAATGGGTGAAATGATGATACCATGCCAAGTTTCTACATTTTTAGATTTCATTTGTACTACTTTTTAATTTCAGGGTCATTTAGCTCAAAAAAATCATTAAATGCATGAAAAATAGCAAATGAAGTTAGAAAGGGTTGAAATTTGAGGATGTGGCTTTGAATGGTGCATATTGAATGCACAAAAAGTTTGTAGTACAAATAAGTTTAAAAAAATTAAATGCCTTTGTAACAGATGAGTTTTCGTCCGAAACCCTCTTACTTCGAAGGAGATGGTCCAGTTTGTACACGAAGTGCATCCAGTTTTTGCCTTAACCCTCTCAACTTTTTAGCACATGCTAAATGGGTGAAATGATGATACCATACCAAGTTTCTACATTTTTAGATTTCATTTGTACTGGTTTTTAATTTCAGGGTCATTTAGCTCAAAAAAACCATTAAATGCATGAAAAATAGCAAATGAAGTTAGAAATGGTTGAAATTTGAGGATGTGGCTTTGAATGGTGCATATTGAATGCAAAAAAAGTTTTTAGTTGAAATAAATTTAAAAAAATTAAATGCCTTTGTAACAGATGAGTTTTCGTCCGAAACCCTCTTACTTCGAAGGAGATTGTCCAGTTTGTACACGAAGTGCATACAGTTTTTGCCGTAACCCTCTCAACTTTTTAGCACATGCTAAATGGGTGAAATGATGATACCATACCAAGTTTCTACCTTTTTAGATTTCATTTGTACTTCTTTTTAATTTCAGTGTCATTTACCTCAAAAAAATCATTAAATGCATGAAAAATAGCAAATGAGGTTAGAAAGGGTTGAAATTTGAGGATGTGGCTTTTAATGGTGCATATTGAATGCACAAAAAGTTTGTAGTTGAAATAAATTTTAAAAAATTAAATGCCTTTGTAACAGATGAGTTTTCGTCCGAAACCCTCTTACTTCGAAGGAGATGGTCCAGTTTGTACACGAAGTGCATCCAGTTTTTGCCGTAACCCTCCCAAGTTTTTAGCACATGCTAAATGGGTGAAATGATGATACCATGCCAAGTTTCTACCTTTTTAGATTTATTTGTACTGCTTTTTAATTTCAGGGTCATTTAGCTCAAAAAAATCATTAAATGCATGAAAAATAGCAAATGAAGTTAGAAAGGGTTGAAATTTGAGAATGTGGCTTTGAATGGTGCATATTGAATGCACAACAAGTTTGTAGTTGAAATAAGTTTAAAAAATTAAATGCCTTTGTAACAGATGAGTTTTCGTCCGAAACCCTCTTACTTCGAAGGAGATGATCCAGTTTGTACACGAAGTGCATCCAGTTTTTGCCGTAACCCTCTCAACTTTTTAGCACATGCTAAATGGGTCAAATGATGATACCATGACAAGTTTCTACCTTTTTAGATTTCATTTGTACTGCTTTTTAATTTCAGGGTCATTTAGCTCAAAAAAAATCATTAAATGCATGAAAAATAGCAAATGAAGTTAGAAAGGGTTCAAATTTGAGGATGTGGCTTTGAATGGTGCATATTGAATGCACAAAAAGTTTGTAGTTGAAATAAGTTTAAAAAAATTAAATGCCTTTGTAACAGATGAGTTTTCGTCCGAAACCCTCTTACTTCGAAGGAGATGGTCCAGTTTGTACCCGAAGTGCATCCAGTTTTTGCCGTAACCCTCTCAACTTTTTAGCACATGCTAAATGGGTGAAATGATGATACCATACCTAGTTTCTACCAATTTAGATTTCATTTGTACTGCTTTTTAATTTCAGGGTCATTTAGCTAAAAAAATCATTAAATGCATGAAAAATAGCAAATCAAGTTAGAAAGGGTTGAAATTTGAGGATGTGGCTTTGAATGGTGCATATTGAATGCACAAAAAGTTTGTAGTTGAGATAAATTTAAAAAAATTAAATGCCTTTGTAACAGATGAGTTTTCGTCCGAAACCCTCTTACTTCGAAGGAGAAGGTCCAGTTTGTACACGAAGTGCATCTAGTTTTTGCCGTAACCTTCTCAAATTTTTAGCACATGCTAAATGGGTGAAATGATGATACCATACCAAGTTTATACCTTTTTAGATTTCATTTGTACTGCTTTTTAATTTCAGGGTCATTTAGCTCAAAAAAATCATTAAATGCATGAAACATAGCAAATGAAGTTAGAAAGGGTTGAAATTTGAGGATGTGGCTTTGAATGGTGCATATTGAATGCACAAAAAGTTTGTAGTTGAAATAAGTTTAAAAAAATTAAATGCCTTTGTAACAGATGAGTTTTCGTCCGAAACCCTCTTACTTCGAAGGAGATGGTCCAGTTTGTACACGAAGTGCATCCAGTTTTTGCCGTAACCTTCTCAACTTTTTAGCACATGCTAAATGGGTCAAATGATTATACCATACCAAGTCTCTACCTTTTTAGATTTCATTTGTACTGCTTTTTAATTTCAGGGTCATTTAGCTCAAAAAAATCATTAAATGCATGAAAAATAGCAAATGAAGTTAGAAAGGGTTGAAATTTGAGGATGTGGCTTTCAATGGTTCATATTGAATGCACAAAAATTTTTTGTAGTTGAAATAAGTTTAAAAAAATTAAATGCCTTTGTAACAGATGAGTTTTCGTCCGAAACCCTCTTACTTCGAAGGAGATGGTCCAGTTTGTACACGAAGTGCATCCAGTTTTTGCCGTAACCCTCTCAACTTTTTAGCACATGCTAAATGGGTGAAATGATGATACCATGACAAGTTTCTACCTTTTTAGATTTAATTTGTACTGCTTTTTAATTTCAGGGTCATTTAGCTCAAAAAAATCATTAAATGCATCAAAAATAGCAAATGAACTTAGAAAGGGTTGAAATTTGAGGATGTGGCTTTGAATGGTGCATATTGAATGCACAAAAAGTTTGTAGTTGAACTAAGTTTAAAAAAATTAAATGCCTTTGTAACAGATGAGTTTTCGTCCGAAACCCTCTTACTTAGAAGGAGATGCTCCAGTTTGTACACGAAGTGCATCCAGTTTTTGCCGTAAGCCTCTCAACTTTTTAGCACATGCTAAATGGGTGAAATGATGATACCATACCAAGTTTCTACCTTTTTAGATTTCATTTGTACTGCTTTTTAATTTCAGGGTCATTTAGCTCCAAAAAATCATTAAATGCATGAAACATAGCAAATGAAGTTAGAAAGGGTTGAAATTTGAGGATGTGGCTTTGAATGGTGCATATTGAATGCACAAAAAAATTTTAGTTGAAATAAATTAAAAAAATTAAATGCCTTTGTAACAGATGAGTTTTTGTCCCAAACCCTCTTACTTCGAAGGAGATGGTCCAGTTTGTACACGAAGTGCATCCACTTTTTGCCGTAACCCTCTCAACTTTTTAGCACATGCTAAATGGGTGAAATGATGATACCATGCCAAGTTTCTACCTTTTTAGATTTCATTTGTACTGCTTTTTAATTTCAGGGTCATTTAGCTCAAAATATTCATTAAATGCATGAAAAATAGCAAATGAACTTAGAAAGGGTTGAAATTTGAGGATGTGGCTTTGAATGGTGCATATTGAATGCACAAAAAGTTTGTAGTTGAAATAAATTTAAAAAAATTAAATGCCTTTGTAACAGATGAGTTTTCGTCTGAAACCCTCTTACTTCGAAGGAGATGGTCCAGTTTGTACACGAAGTGCATCCAGTTTTTGCCGTAACCCTCACAACTTTTTATCACATGCTAAATGGGTGAAATAATGATACCATGACAAGTTTCCACCTTTTTAGATTTAATTTGTACTGCTTTTTAATTTCAGGGTCATTTAGCTCAAAAAAATCATTAAATGCATGAAAAATAGCAAATGAAGTTAGAAAGGGTTGAAATTTGAGGATGTGGCTTTGAATGCTGCATATTGAATGCACAAAAAGTTTGTAGTTGAAATAAGTTTTAAAAAATTAAATGCCTTTGTAACAGATGAGTTTTCGTCCGAAACCCTCTTACTTAGAAGGAGATGGTCCAGTTTGTACACGAAGTGCATCCAGTTTTTGCCGTAACCCTCTCATCTTTTTAGCACATGCTAAATGGGTGAAATGATGATACCATGCCAAGTTTCTACCTATTTAGATTTCATTTGTACTACTTTTTAATTTCAGGGTCATTTAGCTCAAAAAAATCATTAAATGCATGAAAAATAGCAAATGAAGTTAGAAAGGGTTGAAATTTAAGGATGTGGCTTTGAATGGTGCATATTGAATGCACAAAAAGTTTGTAGTTGAAATAAGTTTAAAAAATTAAATGCCTTTGTAACAGATGAGTTTTCGTCCGAAACCCTCTTACTTCGAAGGAGATGGTCCAGTTTGTACACGAAGTGCATCCAGTTTTTGCCGTACCCCTCTCAACTTTTTAGCACATGCTAAATGGGTCAAATGATGATACCATGCCAAGTTTCTACCTTTTTAGATTTCATTTGTACTGCTTTTTAATTTCAGGGTCATTTAGCTCAAAAAAATCATTAAATGCATGAAAAATAGCAAATGAAGTTAGAAAGGGTTGAAATTTGAGGATGTGGCTTTGAATGGTGAATATTGAATGCACAAAAAGTTTGTAGTTGAAATAAGTTTAAAAAATTAAATGCCTTTGTAACAGATGAGTTTTCGTCCGAAACCCTCTTACTTCGAACGAGATGGTCCAGTTTGTACACGAAGTGCTACCAGTTTTTGCCGTAACCCTCTCATCTTTTTAGCACATGCTAAATGGGTGAAATGATGATACCATGCCAAGTTTCTACCTTTTTAGATTTCATTTGTACTACTTTTTAATTTTAGGGTCATTTAGCTCAAAAAAATCATTAAATGCATGAAAAATAGCAAATGAAGTTAGAAAGGGTTGAAATTTGAGGATGTGGCTTTGAATGGCGCATATTGAATGCACAAAAAGTTTGTAGTTGAAATAAGTTTAAAAAATTAAATGCCTTTGTAACAGATGAGTTTTCGTCCGAAACCCTCTTACTTAGAAGGAGATGGTCCAGTTTGTACACGAAGTGCATCCAGTTTTTGCCGTAACCCTCTCAACTTTTTAGCACATGCTAAATGGGTGAAATGATGATACCATACCAAGTTTCTACCTTTTTAGATTTCATTTGTACTGCTTTTTAATTTCAGGGTCATTTACCTCAAAAAAATCATTAAATGCATGAAAAATAGCAAATTAAGTTAGAAAGGGTTGAAATTTGAGGATGTGGCTTTTAATGGTGCATATTGAATGCACAATAAGTTTGTAGTTGAAATAAATTTAAAAAAATTAAATGCCTTTGTAACAGATGAGTTTTCGTTCGAAACCCTCTTACTTCGAAGGAGATGGTCCAGTTTGTACACGAAGTGCATCCAGTTTTTGCCGTAACCCTCCCAAGTTTTTAGCACATGCTAAATGGGTGAAATGATGATACCATGCCAAGTTTCTGCCTTTTTAGATTACATTTGTACTGCTTTTTAATTTCAGGGTCATTTAGCTCAAAAAAAATCATTAAATGCATGAAAAATAGCAAATGAAGTTAGAAAGGGTTTAAATTTGAGGGTGTGGCTTTGAATGGTGCATATTGAATACACAAAAAGTTTGTAGTTGAAATAAGTTTAAAAAATTAAATGCCTTTGTAACACATGAGTTTTCGTCCGAAACCCTCTTACTTCGAAGGAGATGGTCCAGTTTGTACACGAAGTGCAAATAGTTTTTGCCGTACCCCTCTCAACTTTTTAGCACATGCTAACTGGGTCAAATGATGATACCATGCCAAGTTTCTACCTTTTTAGATTTCATTTGTACTGCTTTTTAATTTCAGTGTCATTTAGCTCAAAAAAATCATTAAATGCATGAAAAATAGCAAATGAAGTTAGAAAGGGTTCAAATTTGAGGATGTGGCTTTGAATGGTGCATATTGAATGCACAAAAAGTTTGTAGTTGAGATAAATTTAAAAAAATTAAATGCCTTTGTAACAGATGAGTTTTCGTCCGAAACCCTCTTACTTCGAAGGAGATGGTCCAGTTTGTACACGAAGTGCATCCAGTTTTTGCCGTACCCCTCTCAACTTTTTAGCACATGCTAAATGGGTCAAATGATGATACCATGCCAAGTTTCTACCTTTTTAGATTTCATTTGTACTGCTTTTTAATTTTAGGGTCATTTAGCTCAAAAAAATCATTAAATGCATGAAAAATAGCAAATGAAGTTAGAAAGGGTTCAAATTTGAGGATGTGGCTTTGAATGGTGCATATTGAATGCACAAAAAGTTTGTAGTTGAAATAAATTTAAAAAAATTAAATGCCTTTGTAACAGATGAGTTTTTGTCCGAAACCCTCTTACTTAGAAGGAGATGGTCCAGTTTGTACACGAAGTGCATCCAGTTTTTGCCGTAACCCTCTCAACTTTTAAGCACATGCTAAATGGGTGAAATGATGATACCATGCCAAGTTTCTACCTTTTCAGATTTCATTTGTACTACTTTTTAATTTCAGGGTCATTTAGCTCAAAAAAATCATTAAATGCATGAAAAATAGCAAATGAAGTTAGAAAGGGTTGAAATTTGAGGATGCGGCTTTGAATGGTGCATATTGAATGCACAAAAAGTTTGTAGTTGAAATAAGTTTTAAAAAATTAAATGCCTTTGTAACAGATGAGTTTTCGTCCGAAACCCTCTTACTTAGAAGGAGATGGTCCAGTTTGTACACGAAGTGCATCCAGTTTTTGCCGTAACCTTCTCTTATTTTTAGCACATGCTAAATGGGTGAAATGATGATACCATGCCAAGTTTCTACCTTTTTAAATTTCATTTGTACTACTTTTTAATTTCAGGGTCATTTAGCTCAAAAAAAATCATTAAATGCATGAAAAATAGCAAATGAAGTTAGAAAGGGTTGAAATTTGAGGATGTGGCTTTGAATGGTGCATATTGAATGCACAAAAAGTTTGTAGTTGAAATAAGTTTGAAAAATTAAATGCCTTTGTAACAGATGAGTTTTCGGCCGAAACCCTCTTACTTCGAAGGAGATGGTCCAGTTTGTACACGAAGTGCATCCAGTTTTTGCCGTAACCCTCTCAACTTTTTGGCACATGCTAAATGGGTCAAATGATGATACCATACCAAGTCACTACCTTTTTAGATTTCATTTGTACAGCTTTTTAATTTCAGGGTCATTTAGCTCAAAAAAATCATTAAATGCATGAAAAATAGCAAATCAAGTTAGAAAGGGTTGAAATTTGAGGATGTGGCTTTGAATGGTGAATATTGAATGCACAAAAAGTTTGTAGTTGAAATAAATTAAAAAAATTAAATGCCTTTGTAACAGATGAGTTTTCGTCTGAAACCCTCTTACTTCGAAGGAGATGGTCCAGTTTGTACACGAAGTGCATCCAGTTTTTGCCGTAACCCTCTCAACTTTTTATCACATGCTAAATGGGTGAAATAATGATACCATGACAAGTTTCCACCTTTTTAGATTTAATTTGTACTGCTTTTTAATTTCAGGGTCATTTAGCTCAAAAAAATCATTAAATGCATGAAAAATAGCAAATGAAGTTAGAAAGGGTTGAAATTTGAGGATGTGGCTTTGAATGCTGCATATTGAATGCACAAAAAGTTTGTAGTTGAAATAAGTTTTAAAAAATTAAATGCCTTTGTAACAGATGAGTTTTCGTCCGAAACCCTCTTACTTCGAAGGAGATGGTCCAGTTTGTACACGAAGTGCATCCAGTTTTTGCCGTACCCCTCTCAACTTTTTAGCACATGCTAACTGGGTCAAATGATGATACCATGCCAAGTTTCTACCTTTTTAGATTTCATTTGTACTGCTTTTTAATTTCAGTGTCATTTAGCTCAAAAAAATCATTAAATGCATGAAAAATAGCAAATGAAGTTAGAAAGGGTTCAAATTTGAGGATGTGGCTTTGAATGGTGCATATTGAATGCACAAAAAGTTTGTAGTTGAAATAAATTTAAAAAATTAAATGCCTTTGTAACAGATGAGTTTTCGTCCGAAACCCTCTTACTTCGAAGGAGATGGTCCAGTTTGTACACGAAGTGCATCCAGTTTTTGCCGTACCCCTCTCAACTTTTTAGCACATGCTAAATGGGTCAAATGATGATACCATGCCAAGTTTCTACCTTTTTAGATTTCATGTGTACTGCTTTTTAATTTTAGGGTCATTTAGCTCAAAAAAATCATTAAATGCATGAAAAATAGCAAATGAAGTTAGAAAGGGTTCAAATTTGAGGATGTGGCTTTGAATGGTGCATATTGAATGCACAAAAAGTTTGTAGTTGAAATAAATTTAAAAAAATTAAATGCCTTTGTAACACATGAGTTTTCGTCCGAAACCATCTTACTTAGAAGGAGATGGTCCAGTTTGTACACGAAGTGCATCCAGTTTTTGCCGTAACCCTCTCAACTTTTAAGCACATGCTAAATGGGTGAAATGATGATACCATGCCAAGTTTCTACCTTTTCAGATTTCATTTGTACTACTTTTTAATTTCAGGGTCATTTACCTCAAAAAAATCATTAAATGCATGAAAAATAGCAAATTAAGTTAGAAAGGGTTGAAATTTGAGGATGCGGCTTTGAATGGTGCATATTGAATGCAAAAAAAGTTTGTAGTTGAAATAAGTTTTAAAAAATTAAATGCCTTTGTAACAGATGAGTTTTCGTCCGAAACCCTCTTACTTAGAAGGAGATGGTCCAGTTTGTACACGAAGTGCATCCAGTTTTTGCCGTAACCTTCTCTTATTTTTAGCACATGCTAAATGGGTGAAATGATGATACCATGCCAAGTTTCTACCTTTTTAAATTTCATTTGTACTACTTTTTAATTTCAGGGTCATTTAGCTCAAAAAAAATCATTAAATGCATGAAAAATAGCAAATGAAGTTAGAAAGGGTTGAAATTTGAGGATGTGGCTTTGAATGGTGCATATTGAATGCACAAAAAGTTTGTAGTTGAAATAAGTTTAAAAAATTAAATGCCTTTGTAACAGATGAGTTTTCGTCCGAAACCCTCTTACTTCGAACGAGATGGTCCAGTTTGTACACGAAGTGCTACCAGTTTTTGCCGTAACCCTCTCAACTTTTAAGCACATGCTAAATGGGTGAAATGATGATACCATGCCAAGTTTCTACCTTTTCAGATTTCATTTGTACTACTTTTTAATTTCAGGGTCATTTACCTCAAAAAAATCATTAAATGCATGAAAAATAGCAAATTAAGTTAGAAAGGGTTGAAATTTGAGGATGCTGCTTTGAATGGTGCATATTGAATGCAAAAAAAGTTTGTAGTTGAAATAAGTTTTAAAAAATTAAATGCCTTTGTAACAGATGAGTTTTCGTCCGAAACCCTCTTACTTAGAAGGAGATGGTCCAGTTTGTACACGAAGTGCATCCAGTTTTTGCCGTAACCTTCTCTTATTTTTAGCACATGCTAAATGGGTGAAATGATGATACCATGCCAAGTTTCTACCTTTTTAAATTTCATTTGTACTACTTTTTAATTTCAGGGTCATTTAGCTCAAAAAAAATAATTAAATGCATGAAAAATAGCAAATGAAGTTAGAAAGGGTTGAAATTTGAGGATGTGGCTTTGAATGGTGCATATTGAATGCACAAAAAGTTTGTAGTTGAAATAAGTTTGAAAAATTAAATGCCTTTGTAACAGATGAGTTTTCGGCCGAAACCCTCTTACTTCGAAGGAGATGGTCCAGTTTGTACACGAAGTGCATCCAGTTTTTGCCGTAACCCTCTCAACTTTTTGGCACATGCTAAATGGGTCAAATGATGATACCATACCAAGTCACTACCTTTTTAGATTTCATTTGTACAGCTTTTTAATTTCAGGGTCATTTAGCTCAAAAAAATCATTAAATGCATGAAAAATAGCAAATCAAGTTAGAAAGGGTTGAAATTTGAGGATGTGGCTTTGAATGGTGCATATTGAATGCACAAAAAGTTTGTAGTTGAAAAAGTTTGAAAAATTAAATGCCTTTGTAACAGATGAGTTTTCGGCCGAAACCCTCTTACTTCGAAGGAGATGGTCCAGTTTGTACACGAAGTGCATCCAGTTTTTGCCGTAACCCTCTCAACTTTTTGGCACATGCTAAATGGGTCAAATGATGATACCATACCAAGTCACTACCTTTTTAGATTTCATTTGTACAGCTTTTTAATTTCAGGGTCATTTAGCTCAAAAAAATCATTAAATGCATGAAAAATAGCAAATCAAGTTAGAAAGGGTTGAAATTTGAGGATGTGGCTTTGAATGGTGAATATTGAATGCACAAAAAGTTTGTAGTTGAAATAAATTAAAAAAATTAAATGCCTTTGTAACAGATGAGTTTTCGTCTGAAACCCTCTTACTTCGAAGGAGATGGTCCAGTTTGTACACGAAGTGCATCCAGTTTTTGCCGTAACCCTCTCAACTTTTTATCACATGCTAAATGGGTGAAATAATGATACCATGACAAGTTTCCACCTTTTTAGATTTAATTTGTACTGCTTTTTAATTTCAGGGTCATTTAGCTCAAAAAAATCATTAAATGCATGAAAAATAGCAAATGAAGTTAGAAAGGGTTGAAATTTGAGGATGTGGCTTTGAATGCTGCATATTGAATGCACAAAAAGTTTGTAGTTGAAATAAGTTTTAAAAAATTAAATGCTTTTGTAACAGATGAGTTTTCGTCCGAAACCCTCTTACTTAGAAGGAGATGGTCCAGTTTGTACACGAAGTGCATCCAGTTTTTGCCGTAACCCTCTCATCTTTTTAGCACATGCTAAATGGGTGAATAGATGATACCATGCCATGTTTCTACCTATTTAGATTTCATTTGTACTACTTTTTAATTTCAGGGTCATTTAGCTCAAAAAAATCATTAAATGCATGAAAAATAGCAAATGAAGTTAGAAAGGGTTGAAATTTGAGGATGTGGCTTTGAATGGTGCATATTGAATGCACAAAAAGTTTGTAGTTGAAATAAGTTTAAAAAATTAAATGCCTTTGTAACAGATGAGTTTTCGTCCGAAACCCTCTTACTTCGAACGAGATGGTCCAGTTTGTACACGAAGTGCTACCAGTTTTTGCCGTAACCCTCTCAACTTTTAAGCACATGCTAAATGGGTGAAATGATGATACCATGCCAAGTTTCTACCTTTTCAGATTTCATTTGTACTACTTTTTAATTTCAGGGTCATTTACCTCAAAAAAATCATTAAATGCATGAAAAATAGCAAATTAAGTTAGAAAGGGTTGAAATTTGAGGATGCGGCTTTGAATGGTGCATATTGAATGCAAAAAAAGTTTGTAGTTGAAATAAGTTTTAAAAAATTAAATGCCTTTGTAACAGATGAGTTTTCGTCCGAAACCCTCTTACTTAGAAGGAGATGGTCCAGTTTGTACACGAAGTGCATCCAGTTTTTGCCGTAACCTTCTCTTATTTTTAGCACATGCTAAATGGGTGAAATGATGATACCATGCCAAGTTTCTACCTTTTTAAATTTCATTTGTACTACTTTTTAATTTCAGGGTCATTTAGCTCAAAAAAAATAATTAAATGCATGAAAAATAGCAAATGAAGTTAGAAAGGGTTGAAATTTGAGGATGTGGCTTTGAATGGTGCATATTGAATGCACAAAAAGTTTGTAGTTGAAATAAGTTTGAAAAATTAAATGCCTTTGTAACAGATGAGTTTTCGGCCGAAACCCTCTTACTTCGAAGGAGATGGTCCAGTTTGTACACGAAGTGCATCCAGTTTTTGCCGTAACCCTCTCAACTTTTTGGCACATGCTAAATGGGTCAAATGATGATACCATACCAAGTCACTACCTTTTTAGATTTCATTTGTACAGCTTTTTAATTTCAGGGTCATTTAGCTCAAAAAAATCATTAAATGCATGAAAAATAGCAAATCAAGTTAGAAAGGGTTGAAATTTGAGGATGTGGCTTTGAATGGTGCATATTGAATGCACAAAAAGTTTGTAGTTGAAAAAGTTTGAAAAATTAAATGCCTTTGTAACAGATGAGTTTTCGGCCGAAACCCTCTTACTTCGAAGGAGATGGTCCAGTTTGTACACGAAGTGCATCCAGTTTTTGCCGTAACCCTCTCAACTTTTTGGCACATGCTAAATGGGTCAAATGATGATACCATACCAAGTCACTACCTTTTTAGATTTCATTTGTACAGCTTTTTAATTTAAGGGTCATTTAGCTCAAAAAAATCATTAAATGCATGAAAAATAGCAAATCAAGTTAGAAAGGGTTGAAATTTGAGGATGTGGCTTTGAATGGTGAATATTGAATGCACAAAAAGTTTGTAGTTGAAATAAATTAAAAAAATTAAATGCCTTTGTAACAGATGAGTTTTCGTCTGAAACCCTCTTACTTCGAAGGAGATGGTCCAGTTTGTACACGAAGTGCATCCAGTTTTTGCCGTAACCCTCTCAACTTTTTATCACATGCTAAATGGGTGAAATAATGATACCATGACAAGTTTCCACCTTTTTAGATTTAATTTGTACTGCTTTTTAATTTCAGGGTCATTTAGCTCAAAAAAATCATTAAATGCATGAAAAATAGCAAATGAAGTTAGAAAGGGTTGAAATTTGAGGATGTGGCTTTGAATGCTGCATATTGAATGCACAAAAAGTTTGTAGTTGAAATAAGTTTTAAAAAATTAAATGCCTTTGTAACAGATGAGTTTTCGTCCGAAACCCTCTTACTTAGAAGGAGATGGTCCAGTTTGTACACGAAGTGCATCCAGTTTTTGCCGTAACCCTCTCATCTTTTTAGCACATGCTAAATGGGTGAATAGATGATACCATGCCATGTTTCTACCTATTTAGATTTCATTTGTACTACTTTTTAATTTCAGGGTCATTTAGCTCAAAAAAATCATTAAATGCATGAAAAATAGCAAATGAAGTTAGAAAGGGTTCAAATTTGAGGATGTGGCTTTGAATGGTGCATATTGAATGCACAAAAAGTTTGTAGTTGAAATAAGTTTAAAAAATTAAATGCCTTTGTAACAGATGAGTTTTCGTTCGAAACCCTCTTACTTCGAAGGAGATGGTCCAGTTTGTACACGAAGTGCATCCAGTTTTTGCCGTACCCCTCTCAACTTTTTAGCACATGCTAAATGGGTCAAATGATGATACCATGCCAAGTTTCTACCTTTTTAGATTTCATTTGTACTGCTTTTTAATTTTAGGGTCATTTAGCTCAAAAAAATCATTAAATGCATGAAAAATAGCAAATGAAGTTAGAAAGGGTTCAAATTTGAGGATGTGGCTTTGAATGGTGCATATTGAATGCACAAAAAGTTTGTAGTTGAAATAAATTTAAAAAAATTAAATGCCTTTGTAACAGATGAGTTTTCGTCCGAAACCCTCTTACTTAGAAGGAGATTGTCCAGTTTGTACACGAAGTGCATCCAGTTTTTGCCGTAACCCTCTCAACTTTTAAGCACATGCTAAATGGGTGAAATGATGATACCATGCCAAGTTTCTACCTTTTCAGATTTCATTTGTACTACTTTTTAATTTCAGGGTCATTTAGCTGAAAAAAATCATTAAATGCATGAAAAATAGCAAATGAAGTTAGAAAGGGTTGAAATTTGAGGATGCGGCTTTGAATGGTGCATATTGAATGCACAAAAAGTTTGTAGTTGAAATAAGTTTTAAAAAATTAAATGCCTTTGTAACAGATGAGTTTTCGTCCGAAACCCTCTTACTTAGAAGGAGATGGTCCAGTTTGTACACGAAGTGCATCCAGTTTTTGCCGTAACCTTCTCTTATTTTTAGCACATGCTAAATGGGTGAAATGATGATACCATGCCAAGTTTCTACCTTTTTAAATTTCATTTGTACTACTTTTTAATTTCACGGTCATTTAGCTCAAAAAAAATCATTAAATGCATGAAAAATAGCAAATGAAGTTAGAAAGGGTTGAAATTTGAGGATGTGGCTTTGAATGGTGCATATTGAATGCACAAAAAGTTTGTAGTTGAAATAAGTTTGAAAAATTAAATGCCTTTGTAACAGATGAGTTTTCGGCCGAAACCCTCTTACTTCGAAGGAGATGGTCCAGTTTGTACACGAAGTGCATCCAGTTTTTGCCGTAACCCTCTCAACTTTTTAGCACATGCTAAATGGGTCAAATGATGATACCATACCAAGTCACTACCTTTTTAGATTTCATTTGTACAGCTTTTTAATTTCAGGGTCATTTAGCTCAAAAAAATCATTAAATGCATGAAAAATAGCAAATCAAGTTAGAAAGGGTTGAAATTTGAGGATGTGGCTTTGAATGGTGAATATTGAATGCACAAAAAGTTTGTAGTTGAAATAAATTAAAAAAATTAAATGCCTTTGTAACAGATGAGTTTTCGTCCGAAACCCACTTACTTCGAAGGAGATGGTCCAGTTTGTACACGAAGTGCATCCACTTTTTGCCGTAACCCTCTCAACTTTTTAGCACATGTTAAATCGGTGAAATGATGATACCATGCCAAGTTTCTACCTTTTTAGATTTCATTTGTACTACTTTTTAATTTCAGGGTCATTTAGCTAAAAAAAATCATTAAATGCATGAAAAATAGCAAATGAAGTTAGAAAGGGTTGAAATTTGAGGATGTGGCTTTGAATGCTGCATATTGAATGCACAAAAAGTTTGTAGTTGAAATAAGTTTTAAAAAATTAAATGCCTTTGTAACAAATGAGTTTTCGTCCGAAACACTCTTACTTAGAAGGAGATGGTCCAGTTTGTACACGAAGTGCATCCAGTTTTTGCCGTAACCCTCTCATCTTTTTAGCACATGCTAAATGGGTGAAATGATGATACCATGCCAAGTTTCTACCTATTTAGATTTCATTTGTACTACTTTTTAATTTCAGGGTCATTTAGCTCAAAAAAATCATTAAATGCATGAAAAATAGCAAATGAAGTTAGAAAGGGTTGAAATTTAAGGATGTGGCTTTGAATGGTGCATATTGAATGCACAAAAAGTTTGTAGTTGAAATAAGTTTAAAAAATTAAATGCCTTTGTAACAGATGAGTTTTCGTCCGAAACCCTCTTACTTCGAAGGAGATGGTCCAGTTTGTACACGAAGTGCATCCAGTTTTTGCCGTACCCCTCTCAACTTTTTAGCACATGCTAAATGGGTCAAATGATGATACCATGCCAAGTTTCTACCTTTTTAGATTTCATTTGTACTGCTTTTTAATTTCAGGGTCATTTAGCTCAAAAAAATCATTAAATGCATGAAAAATAGCAAATGAAGTTAGAAAGGGTTGAAATTTGAGGATGTGGCTTTGAATGGTGAATATTGAATGCACAAAAATTTTGTAGTTGAAATAAGTTTAAAAAATTAAATGCCTTTGTAACAGATGAGTTTTCGTCCGAAACCCTCTTACTTCGAACGAGATGGTCCAGTTTGTACACGAAGTGCTACCAGTTTTTGCCGTAACCCTCTCATCTTTTTAGCACATGCTAAATGGGTGAAATGATGATACCATGCCAAGTTTCTACCTTTTTAGATTTCATTTGTACTACTTTTTAATTTTAGGGTCATTTAGCTCAAAAAAATCATTAAATGCATGAAAAATAGCAAATGAAGTTAGAAAGGGTTGAAATTTGAGGATGTGGCTTTGAATGGCGCATATTGAATGCACAAAAAGTTTGTAGTTGAAATAAGTTTAAAAAATTAAATGCCTTTGTAACAGATGAGTTTTCGTCCGAAACCCTCTTACTTAGAAGGAGATGGTCCAGTTTGTACACGAAGTGCATCCAGTTTTTGCCGTAACCCTCTCAACTTTTTAGCACATGCTAAATGGGTGAAATGATGATACCATACCAAGTTTCTACCTTTTTAGATTTCATTTGTACTGCTTTTTAATTTCAGGGTCATTTACCTCAAAAAAATCATTAAATGCATGAAAAATAGCAAATTAAGTTAGAAAGGGTTGAAATTTGAGGATGTGGCTTTGAATGGTGCATATTGAATGCACAATAAGTTTGTAGTTGAAATAAATTTAAAAAAATTAAATGCCTTTGTAACAGATGAGTTTTCGTTCGAAACCCTCTTACTTCGAAGGAGATGGTCCAGTTTGTACACGAAGTGCATCCAGTTTTTGCCGTAACCCTCCCAAGTTTTTAGCACATGCTAAATGGGTGAAATGATGATACCATGCCAAGTTTCTGCCTTTTTAGATTACATTTGTACTGCTTTTTAATTTCAGGGTCATTTAGCTCAAAAAAATCATTAAATGCATGAAAAATAGCAAATGAAGTTAGAAAGGGTTTAAATTTGAGGGTGTGGCTTTGAATGGTGCATATTGAATACACAAAAAGTTTGTAGTTGAAATAAGTTTAAAAAATTAAATGCCTTTGTAACAGATGAGTTTTCGTCCGAAACCCTCTTACTTCGAAGGAGATGGTCCAGTTTGTACACGAAGTGCATCCAGTTTTTGCCGTACCCCTCTCAACTTTTTAGCACATGCTAACTGGGTCAAATGATGATACCATGCCAAGTTTCTACCTTTTTAGATTTCATTTGTACTGCTTTTTAATTTCAGTGTCATTTAGCTCAAAAAAATCATTAAATGCATGAAAAATAGCAAATGAAGTTAGAAAGGGTTCAAATTTGAGGATCTGGCTTTGAATGGTGCATATTGAATGCACAAAAAGTTTGTAGTTGAAATAAGTTTAAAAAATTAAATGCCTTTGTAACAGATGAGTTTTCGTCCGAAACCCTCTTACTTCGAAGGAGATGGTCCAGTTTGTACACGAAGTGCATCCAGTTTTTGCCGTACCCCTCTCAACTTTTTAGCACATGCTAAATGGGTCAAATGATGATACCATGCCAAGTTTCTACCTTTTTAGATTTCATTTGTACTGCTTTTTAATTTTAGGGTCATTTAGCTCAAAAAAATCATTAAATGCATGAAAAATAGCAAATGAAGTTAGAAAGGGTTCAAATTTGAGGATGTGGCTTTGAATGGTGCATATTGAATGCACAAAAAGTTTGTAGTTGAAATAAATTTAAAAAAATTAAATGCCTTTGTAACAGATGAGTTTTCGTCCGAAACCCTCTTACTTAGAAGGAGATTGTCCAGTTTGTACACGAAGTGCATCCAGTTTTTGCCGTAACCCTCTCAACTTTTAAGCACATGCTAAATGGGTGAAATGATGATACCATGCCAAGTTTCTACCTTTTCAGATTTCATTTGTACTACTTTTTAATTTCAGGGTCATTTAGCTCAAAAAAATCATTAAATGCATGAAAAATAGCAAATGAAGTTAGAAAGGGTTGAAATTTGAGGATGCGGCTTTGAATGGTGCATATTGAATGCACAAAAAGTTTGTAGTTGAAATAAGTTTTAAAAAATTAAATGCCTTTGTAACAGATGAGTTTTCGTCCGAAACCCTCTTACTTAGAAGGAGATGGTCCAGTTTGTACACGAAGTGCATCCAGTTTTTGCCGTAACCTTCTCTTATTTTTAGCACATGCTAAATGGGTGAAATGATGATACCATGCCAAGTTTCTACCTTTTTAAATTTCATTTGTACTACTTTTTAATTTCAGGGTCATTTAGCTCAAAAAAAATCATTAAATGCATGAAAAATAGCAAATGAAGTTAGAAAGGGTTGAAATTTGAGGATGTGGCTTTGAATGGTGCATATTGAATGCACAAAAAGTTTGTAGTTGAAATAAGTTTGAAAAATTAAATGCCTTTGTAACAGATGAGTTTTCGGCCGAAACCCTCTTACTTCGAAGGAGATGGTCCAGTTTGTACACGAAGTGCATCCAGTTTTTGCCGTAACCCTCTCAACTTTTTAGCACATGCTAAATGGGTCAAATGATGATACCATACCAAGTCACTACCTTTTTAGATTTCATTTGTACAGCTTTTTAATTTCAGGGTCATTTAGCTCAAAAAAATCATTAAATGCATGAAAAATAGCAAATCAAGTTAGAAAGGGTTGAAATTTGAGGATGTGGCTTTGAATGGTGAATATTGAATGCACAAAAAGTTTGTAGTTGAAATAAATTAAAAAAATTAAATGCCTTTGTAACAGATGAGTTTTCGTCCGAAACCCACTTACTTCGAAGGAGATGGTCCAGTTTGTACACGAAGTGCATCCACTTTTTGCCGTAACCCTCTCAACTTTTTAGCACATGCTAAATCGGTGAAATGATGATACCATGCCAAGTTTCTACCTTTTTAGATTTCATTTGTACTACTTTTTAATTTCAGGGTCATTTAGCTAAAAAAAATCATTAAATGCATGAAAAATAGCAAATGAACTTAGAAAGGGTTGAAATTTGAGGATGTGGCTTTGAATGGTGCATATTGAATGCACAAGAAGATTGTAGTTGAAATAAATTTTAAAAAATTAAATGCCTTTGTAACAGATGAGTTTTCGTCTGAAAGCCTCTTACTTCGAAGTTGATGGTCCAGTTTGTACACGAAGTGCATCCAGTTTTTGCCATAACCCTCTGAACTTTTTATCACATGCTAAATGGGTGAAATCATGATACCATGACAAGTTTCTACCTTTTTAGATTTAATTTGTACTGCTTTTTAATTTCAGGGTCATTTAGCTCAAAAAAATCATTAAATGTATGAAAAATAGCAAATGAAGTTAGAAAGGGTTGAAATTTGAGGATGTGGCTTTGAATGGTGCATATTGAATGCACAAAAAGTTTGTAGTTGAAATAAGTTTTAAAAAATTAAATGCCTTTGTAACAGATGAGTTTTCGCCCGAAACCCTCTTACTTAGAAGGAGATGGTCCAGTTTGTACACGAAGTGCATCCAGTTTTTGCCGTAACCCTCTCTTCTTTTTAGCACATGCTAAATGGGTGAAATGATGATACCATGCCAAGTTTCTACCTTTTTAGATTTCATTTGTACTACTTTTTAATTTCAGGGTCATTTAGCTCAAAAAAAATCATTAAATGCATGAAAAATAGCAAATGAAGTTAGAAAGGGTTGAAATTTTAGGATGTGGCTTTGAATGGTGCATATTGAATGCACAAAAAGTTTGTAGTTGAAATAAATTTAAAAAAATTAAATGCCTTTGTAACAGATGAGTTTTCGTCCGAAACCCTCTTACTTCGAAGGAGATGGTCCAGTTTGTACACAAAGTGCTACCAGTTTTTGCCATAACCCTCTCAACTTTTTAGCACATGCTAAATGGGTGAAATGATGATACCATGCCAAGTTTCTACCTTTTTAGATTTCATTTGTACTGCTTTTTAATTTCAGGGTCATTTAGCTCAAAAAAATCATTAAATGCATGAAAAATAGCAAATGAAGTTAGAAAGGGTTGTAATTTGAGGATGTGGCTTTGAATGGTGCATATTGAATGCAAAAAAAGTTTGTTGTTGAAATAAATTTAAAAAAATTAAATGCCTTTGTAACAGATGAGTTTTCGTCCAAAACACTCTTACTTCGAAGGAGATGGTCCAGTTTGTACACGAAGTGCATCCAGTTTTTGCCGTAACCCTCTCAACTTTTTAGCACATGCTAAATGGGTGAAATGATGATACCATGACAAGTTTCTACCTTTTTAGATTTTATTTGTACTGCTTTTTAATTTCAGGGTCATTTAGCTCAAAAAAATCATTAAATGCATGAAAAATAGCAAATGAAGTTAGAAAGGGTTGAAATTTGAGGATGTGGCTTTGAATGGTGCATATTGAATGCACAAAAAGTTCGTACTTGAAATAAGTTTAAAAAAATCAAATGCCTTTGTAACAGATGAGTTTTCGTCCGAAACCCTCTTACTTAGAAAGAGATGGTCCAGTTTGTACACGAAGTGCATCCAGTTTTTGCCGTAACCCTCTCAACTTTTTATCACATGCTAAATGGGTGAAATGATATACCATGCCAAGTTTCTACCTTTTCAGATTTCATTTGTACTAGTTTTTAATTTCAGGGTCATTTAGCTCAAAAAAATCATTAAATGCATGAAAAATAGCAAATGAAGTTAGAAAGGGTTGAAATTTTAGGATGTGAATTTGAATGGTGCATATTGAATGCACAAAAATTTTGTAGTTGAAATAAGTTTAAAAAAATTAAATGCCTTTGTAACATATGAGTTTTCGTCCGAAACCCTCTTACTTCGAAGGAGATGGTCCAGTTTGTACACGAAGTGCATCCAGTTTTTCCCGTAACCCTCTAAACTTTTTAGCACATGCTAAATGGGTCAAATGATGAAACCATACCAAGTCTCTACCTTTTTAGATTTCATTTGTACTGCTTTTTAATTTCAGGGTCATTTAGCTCAAAAAAATCATTAAATGCATGAAAAATAGCAAATGAAGTTAGAAAGGGTTGAAATTTGAGGATGTGGCTTCGAATGGTGCATATTGAATGCACAAAAAGTTTGTAGTTGAAATAAATTTAAAAAAATTAAATGCCTTTGTAACAGATGAGTTTTCGTCCGAAACCCTCTTACTTCGAAGGAGATGGTCCAGTTTGTACACGAAGTGCATCCAGTTTTTGCCGTAACCCTCTCAACTTTTTAGCACATGCTAAATGGGTCAAATGATGATACCATACCAAGTCTCTACCTTTTTAGATTTCATTTGTACTGCTTTTTAATTTCAGGGTCATTTAGCTCAAAAAAATCATTAAATGCATGAAAAATAGCAAATGAAGTTAAAAGGGTTGAAATTTGAGGATGTGGCTTTGAATGGTGCATATTGAATGCACAAAAAGTTTGTAGTTGAAATAAATTTAAAAAAAATAAATGCCTTTGTAACAGATGAGTTTTCGTCCGAAACCCTCTTACTTCGAAGGAGATGGTCCAGTTTGTACACGAAGTGCTACCAGTTTTTGCCGTAACCCTCTCAACTTTTTAGCACATGCTAAATGGGTGAAATGATGATACCATGCCAAGTTTCTACCTTTTTAGATTTCATTTGTACTGCTTTTTAATTTCAGGGTCATTTAGCTCAAAAAAATCATTAAATGCATGAAAAATAGCAAATGAAGTTAGAAAGGTTTGAAATTTGAGGATGCGGCTTTGAATGGTGCATATTGAATGCACAAAAAGTTTGTAGTTGAAATAAATTTTAAAAAATTAAATGCCTTTGTAACAGATGAGTTTTCGTCCGAAACCCTCTTACTTAGAAGGAGATGGTCCAGTTTGTACACGAAGTGCATCCAGTTTTTGCCGTAACCTTCTCTTATTTTTAGCACATGCTAAATGGGTGAAATGATGATACCATGCCAAGTTTCTACCTTTTTAGATTTCATTTGTATTACTTTCTAATTTCAGGGTCATTTAGCTCAAAAAAAATCATTAAATGCATGAAAAATAGCAAATGAAGTTAGAAAGGGTTGAAATTTGAGGATGTGGCTTTGAATGGTGCATATTGAATGCACAAAAAGTTTGTAGTTGAAATAAATTTAAAAAAATTAAATGCCTTTGTAACAGATGAGTTTTCGTCCGAAACCCTCTTACTTCGAAGGAGATGGTCCAGTTTGTACACGAAGTGCTACCAGTTTTTGCCGTAACCCTCTCAACTTTTTAGCACATGCTAAATGGGTGAAATGATGATACCATGCCAAGTTTCTACCTTTTTAGATTTCATTTGTACTGCTTTTTAATTTCAGGGTCATTTAGCTCAAAAAAATCATTAAATGCATGAAAAATAGCAAATGAAGTTAGAAAGGGTTGAAATTTGAGGATGTGGCTTTGAATGGTGCATATTGAATGCAAAAAAAGTTTGTAGTTGAAATAAATTTAAAAAAAATTAAATGCCTTTGTAACAGATGAGTTTTCGTCCAAAACACTCTTATTTCGAAGGAGATGGTCCAGTTTGTACACGAAGTGCATCCAGTTTTTGCCGTAACCCTCTCAACTTTTTAGAACATGCTAAATGGGTGAAATGATGATACCATGACAAGTTTCTACCTTTTTAGATTTTATTTGTACTGCTTTCTAATTTCAGGGTCATTTAGCTCAAAAAAATCATTAAATGCATGAAAAATAGCAAATGAAGTTAGAAAGGGTTGAAATTTTAGGATGTGTCTTTGAATGGTGCATATTGAATGCACAAAAAGTTCGTAGTTGAAATAAGTTTAAAAAAATCAAATGCCTTTGTAACAGATGAGTTTTCGTCCGAAACCCTCTTACTTAGAAGGAGATGGTCCAGTTTGTACACGAAGTGCATCCAGTTTTTGCCGTAACCCTCTCAACTTTTTATCACATGCTAAATGGTTGAAATGATGATACCATGCCAAGTTTCTACCTTTTTAGATTTCATTTGTACTGCTTTTTAATTTCAGGGTCATTTAGCTAAAAAAAATCATTAAATGCATGAAAAATAGCAAATGAAGTTAGAAAGGGTTGAAATTTAAGGATGTGGCTTTGAATGGTGAATATTGAATGCACAAAAAGTTTGTAGTTGAGATAAATTTTAAAAAATTAAATGCCTTTGTAACAGATGAGTTTTCGTCCGAAACCCTCTTACTTCGAAGGAGATGGTCCAGTTTGTACACGAAGTGCATCCAGTTTTTGCCGTAACCCTCTCAACTTTTTAGCACATGCTAAATGGTTGAAATGATGATACCATACCAAGTTTCTACCTTTTTAGATTTCATTTGTACTGCTTTTTAATTTCAGGGTCATTTAGCTAAAAAATATCATTAAATGCATGAAAAATAGCAAATGAAGTTAGAAAGGGTTGAAATTTGAGGATGTGGCTTTGAATGGTGCATATTGAATGCACAAAAAGTTTGTAGTTGAGATAAATTTAAAAAAATTAAATGCCTTTGTAACATATGAGTTTTCGTCCGAAACCCTCTTACTTAGAAGGAGATGGTCCAGTTTGTACACGAAGTGCATCCAGTTTTTGCCGTAACCCTATCAACTTTTTAGAACATGCTAAATGGGTGAAATGATGATACCATGACAAGTTTCTACCTTTTTAGATTTAATTTGTACTGCTTTTTAATTTCAGGGTCATTTAGCTCCAAAAAATCATTAAATGCATGAAAAATAGCAAATGAAGTTAGAAAGGGTTGAAATTTGAGGATGTGGCTTTGAATGGTTCATATTGAATGCACAAAAAGTTTGTAGTTGAGATAAATTTAAAAAAATTAAATGCCTTTGTAACAGATGAGTTTTCGTCCGAAACCCTCTTACTTCGAAGGAGATGGTCCAGTTTGTACACGAAGTGCATCCAGTTTTTCCCGTAACCCTCTAAACTTTTTAGCACATGCTAAATGGGTCAAATGATGATACCATACGAAGTCTCTACCTTTTTAGATTTCATTTGTACTGCTTTTTAATTTCAGGGTCATTTAGCTCAAAAAAATCATTAAATGCATGAAAAATAGCAAATGAAGTTAGAAAGGGTTGAAATTTTAGGATGTGGCTTTGAATGGTGCATATTGAATGCACAAAAAGTTTGTAACTGAAATAAATTTAAAAAAATTAAATGCCTTTGTAACAGATGAGTTTTCGTCCGAAACCCTCTAACTTCGAAGGAGATGGTCCAGTTTGTACACGAAGTGCTACCAGTTTTTGCCGTAACCCTCTCAACTTTTTAGCACATGCTAAATGGGTGAAATGATGATACCATGCCAAGTTTCTACCTTTTTAGATTTCATTTGTACTGCTTTTTAATTTCAGGGTCATTTAGCTCAAAAAAATCATTAAATGCATGAAAAATAGCAAATGAAGTTAGAAAGGGTTGAAATTTGAGGATGTGGCTTTGAATGGTGCATATTGAATGCAAAAAAAGTTTGTAGTTGAAATAAATTTAAAAAAAAGTAAATGCCTTTGTAACAGATGAGTTTTCGTCCAAAACACTCTTATTTCGAAGGAGATGGTCCAGTTTGTACACGAAGTGCATCCAGTTTTTGCCCTAACCCTCTCAACTTTTTAGAACATGCTAAATGGGTGAAATGATGATACCATGACAAGTTTCTACCTTTTTAGATTTTATTTGTACTGCTTTTTAATTTCAGGGTCATTTAGCTCAAAAAAATCATTAAATGCATGAAAAATAGCAAATGAAGTTAGAAAGGGTTGAAATTTTAGGATGTGTCTTTGAATGGTGCATATTGAATGCACAAAAAGTTCGTAGTTGAAATAAGTTTAAAAAAATCAAATGCCTTTGTAACAGATGAGTTTTCGTCCGAAACCCTCTTACTTAGAAGGAGATGGTCCAGTTTGTACACGAAGTGCATCCAGTTTTTGCCGTAACCCTCTCAACTTTTTATCACATGCTAAATGGTTGAAATGATGATACCATGCCAAGTTTCTACCTTTTTAGATTTCATTTGTACTGCTTTTTAATTTCAGGGTCATTTAGCTAAAAAAAATCATTAAATGCATGAAAAATAGCAAATGAAGTTAGAAAGGGTTTAAATTTAAGGATGTGGCTTTGAATGGTGAATATTGAATGCACAAAAAGTTTGTAGTTGAGATAAATTTTAAAAAATTAAATGCCTTTGTAACAGATGAGTTTTCGTCCGAAACCCTCTTACTTCGAAGGAGATGGTCCAGTTTGTACACGAAGTGCATCCAGTTTTTGCCGTAACCCTCTCAACTTTTTAGCACATGCTAAATGGTTGAAATGATGATACCATACCAAGTTTCTACCTTTTTAGATTTCATTTGTACTGCTTTTTAATTTCAGGGTCATTTAGCTAAAAAATATCATTAAATGCATGAAAAATAGCAAATGAAGTTAGAAAGGGTTGAAATTTGAGGATGTGGCTTTGAATGGTGCATATTGAATGCACAAAAAGTTTGTAGTTGAGATAAATTTAAAAAAATTAAATGCCTTTGTAACATATGAGTTTTCGTCCGAAACCCTCTTACTTAGAAGGAGATGGTCCAGTTTGTACACGAAGTGCATCCAGTTTTTGCCGTAACCCTATCAACTTTTTAGAACATGCTAAATGGGTGAAATGATGATACCATGACAAGTTTCTACCTTTTTAGATTTAATTTGTACTGCTTTTTAATTTCAGGGTCATTTAGCTCCAAAAAATCATTAAATGCATGAAAAATAGCAAATGAAGTTAGAAAGGGTTGAAATTTGAGGATGTGGCTTTGAATGGTGCATATTGAATGCACAAAAAGTTTGTAGTTGAGATAAATTTAAAAAAATTAAATGCCTTTGTAACAGATGAGTTTTCGTCCGAAACCCTCTTACTTCGAAGGAGATGGTCCAGTTTGTACACGAAGTGCATCCAGTTTTTCCCGTAACCCTCTAAACTTTTTAGCAGATGCTAAATGGGTCAAATTATGATACCATACGAAGTCTCTACCTTTTTAGATTTCATTTGTACTGCTTTTTAATTTCAGGGTCATTTAGCTCAAAAAAATCATTAAATGCATGAAAAATAGCAAATGAAGTTAGAAAGGGTTGAAATTTTAGGATGTGGCTTTGAATGGTGCATATTGAATGCACAAAAAGTTTGTAACTGAAATAAATTTAAAAAAATTAAATGCCTTTGTAACAGATGAGTTTTCGTCCGAAACCCTCTAACTTCGAAGGAGATGGTCCAGTTTGTACACGAAGTGCTACCAGTTTTTGCCGTAACCCTCTCAACTTTTTAGCACATGCTAAATGGGTGAAATGATGATACCATGCCAAGTTTCTACCTTTTTAGATTTCATTTGTACTGCTTTTTAATTTCAGGGTCATTTAGCTCAAAAAAATCATTAAATGCATGAAAAATAGCAAATGAAGTTAGAAAGGGTTGAAATTTGAGGATGTGGCTTTGAATGGTGCATATTGAATGCAAAAAAAGTTTGTAGTTGAAATAAATTTAAAAAAAAGTAAATGCCTTTGTAACAGATGAGTTTTCGTCCAAAACACTCTTATTTCGAAGGAGATGGTCCAGTTTGTACACGAAGTGCATCCAGTTTTTGCCGTAACCCTCTCAACTTTTTAGAACATGCTAAATGGGTGAAATGATGATACCATGACAAGTTTCTACCTTTTTAGATTTTATTTGTACTGCTTTTTAATTTCAGGGTCATTTAGCTCAAAAAAATCATTAAATGCATGAAAAATAGCAAATGAAGTTAGAAAGGGTTGAAATTTTAGGATGTGTCTTTGAATGGTGCATATTGAATGCACAAAAAGTTCGTAGTTGAAATAAGTTTAAAAAAATCAAATGCCTTTGTAACAGATGAGTTTTCGTCCGAAACCCTCTTACTTAGAAGGAGATGGTCCAGTTTGTACACGAAGTGCATCCAGTTTTTGCCGTAACCCTCTCAACTTTTTATCACATGCTAAATGGTTGAAATGATGATACCATGCCAAGTTTCTACCTTTTTAGATTTCATTTGTACTGCTTTTTAATTTCAGGGTCATTTAGCTAAAAAAAATCATTAAATGCATGAAAAATAGCAAATGAAGTTAGAAAGGGTTTAAATTTAAGGATGTGGCTTTGAATGGTGAATATTGAATGCACAAAAAGTTTGTAGTTGAGATAAATTTTAAAAAATTAAATGCCTTTGTAACAGATGAGTTTTCGTCCGAAACCCTCTTACTTAGAAGGAGATGGTCCAGTTTGTACACGAAGTGCATCCAGTTTTTGCCGTAACCCTCTCAACTTTTTATCACATGCTAAATGGTTGAAATGATGATACCATGCCAAGTTTCTACCTTTTTAGATTTCATTTGTACTGCTTTTTAATTTCAGGGTCATTTAGCTAAAAAAAATCATTAAATGCATGAAAAATAGCAAATGAAGTTAGAAAGGGTTTAAATTTAAGGATGTGGCTTTGAATGGTGAATATTGAATGCACAAAAAGTTTGTAGTTGAGATAAATTTTAAAAAATTAAATGCCTTTGTAACAGATGAGTTTTCGTCCGAAACCCTCTTACTTAGAAGGAGATGGTCCAGTTTGTACACGAAGTGCATCCAGTTTTTGCCGTAACCCTCTCAACTTTTTATCACATGCTAAATGGTTGAAATGATGATACCATGCCAAGTTTCTACCTTTTTAGATTTCATTTGTACTGCTTTTTAATTTCAGGGTCATTTAGCTAAAAAAAATCATTAAATGCATGAAAAATAGCAAATGAAGTTAGAAAGGGTTTAAATTTAAGGATGTGGCTTTGAATGGTGAATATTGAATGCACAAAAAGTTTGTAGTTGAGATAAATTTTAAAAAATTAAATGCCTTTGTAACAGATGAGTTTTCGTCCGAAACCCTCTTACTTCGAAGGAGATGGTCCAGTTTGTACACGAAGTGCATCCAGTTTTTGCCGTAACCCTCTCAACTTTTTAGCACATGCTAAATGGTTGAAATGATGATACCATACCAAGTTTCTACCTTTTTAGATTTCATTTGTACTGCTTTTTAATTTCAGGGTCATTTAGCTAAAAAATATCATTAAATGCATGAAAAATAGCAAATGAAGTTAGAAAGGGTTGAAATTTGAGGATGTGGCTTTGAATGGTGCATATTGAATGCACAAAAAGTTTGTAGTTGAGATAAATTTAAAAAAATTAAATGCCTTTGTAACATATGAGTTTTCGTCCGAAACCCTCTTACTTAGAAGGAGATGGTCCAGTTTGTACACGAAGTGCATCCAGTTTTTGCCGTAACCCTATCAACTTTTTAGAACATGCTAAATGGGTGAAATGATGATACCATGACAAGTTTCTACCTTTTTAGATTTAATTTGTACTGCTTTTTAATTTCAGGGTCATTTAGCTCCAAAAAATCATTAAATGCATGAAAAATAGCAAATGAAGTTAGAAAGGGTTGAAATTTGAGGATGTGGCTTTGAATGGTGCATATTGAATGCACAAAAAGTTTGTAGTTGAGATAAATTTAAAAAAATTAAATGCCTTTGTAACAGATGAGTTTTCGTCCGAAACCCTCTTACTTCGAAGGAGATGGTCCAGTTTGTACACGAAGTGCATCCAGTTTTTCCCGTAACCCTCTAAACTTTTTAGCAGATGCTAAATGGGTCAAATTATGATACCATACGAAGTCTCTACCTTTTTAGATTTCATTTGTACTGCTTTTTAATTTCAGGGTCATTTAGCTCAAAAAAATCATTAAATGCATGAAAAATAGCAAATGAAGTTAGAAAGGGTTGAAATTTTAGGATGTGGCTTTGAATGGTGCATATTGAATGCACAAAAAGTTTGTAACTGAAATAAATTTAAAAAAATTAAATGCCTTTGTAACAGATGAGTTTTCGTCCGAAACCCTCTAACTTCGAAGGAGATGGTCCAGTTTGTACACGAAGTGCTACCAGTTTTTGCCGTAACCCTCTCAACTTTTTAGCACATGCTAAATGGGTGAAATGATGATACCATGCCAAGTTTCTACCTTTTTAGATTTCATTTGTACTGCTTTTTAATTTCAGGGTCATTTAGCTCAAAAAAATCATTAAATGCATGAAAAATAGCAAATGAAGTTAGAAAGGGTTGAAATTTGAGGATGTGGCTTTGAATGGTGCATATTGAATGCAAAAAAAGTTTGTAGTTGAAATAAATTTAAAAAAAAGTAAATGCCTTTGTAACAGATGAGTTTTCGTCCAAAACACTCTTATTTCGAAGGAGATGGTCCAGTTTGTACACGAAGTGCATCCAGTTTTTGCCGTAACCCTCTCAACTTTTTAGAACATGCTAAATGGGTGAAATGATGATACCATGACAAGTTTCTACCTTTTTAGATTTTATTTGTACTGCTTTTTAATTTCAGGGTCATTTAGCTCAAAAAAATCATTAAATGCATGAAAAATAGCAAATGAAGTTAGAAAGGGTTGAAATTTTAGGATGTGTCTTTGAATGGTGCATATTGAATGCACAAAAAGTTCGTAGTTGAAATAAGTTTAAAAAAATCAAATGCCTTTGTAACAGATGAGTTTTCGTCCGAAACCCTCTTACTTAGAAGGAGATGGTCCAGTTTGTACACGAAGTGCATCCAGTTTTTGCCGTAACCCTCTCAACTTTTTATCACATGCTAAATGGTTGAAATGATGATACCATGCCAAGTTTCTACCTTTTTAGATTTCATTTGTACTGCTTTTTAATTTCAGGGTCATTTAGCTAAAAAAAATCATTAAATGCATGAAAAATAGCAAATGAAGTTAGAAAGGGTTTAAATTTAAGGATGTGGCTTTGAATGGTGAATATTGAATGCACAAAAAGTTTGTAGTTGAGATAAATTTTAAAAAATTAAATGCCTTTGTAACAGATGAGTTTTCGTCCGAAACCCTCTTACTTCGAAGGAGATGGTCCAGTTTGTACACGAAGTGCATCCAGTTTTTGCCGTAACCCTCTCAACTTTTTAGCACATGCTAAATGGTTGAAATGATGATACCATACCAAGTTTCTACCTTTTTAGATTTCATTTGTACTGCTTTTTAATTTCAGGGTCATTTAGCTAAAAAATATCATTAAATGCATGAAAAATAGCAAATGAAGTTAGAAAGGGTTGAAATTTGAGGATGTGGCTTTGAATGGTGCATATTGAATGCACAAAAAGTTTGTAGTTGAGATAAATTTAAAAAAATTAAATGCCTTTGTAACATATGAGTTTTCGTCCGAAACCCTCTTACTTAGAAGGAGATGGTCCAGTTTGTACACGAAGTGCATCCAGTTTTTGCCGTAACCCTATCAACTTTTTAGAACATGCTAAATGGGTGAAATGATGATACCATGACAAGTTTCTACCTTTTTAGATTTAATTTGTACTGCTTTTTAATTTCAGGGTCATTTAGCTCCAAAAAATCATTAAATGCATGAAAAATAGCAAATGAAGTTAGAAAGGGTTGAAATTTGAGGATGTGGCTTTGAATGGTGCATATTGAATGCACAAAAAGTTTGTAGTTGAGATAAATTTAAAAAAATTAAATGCCTTTGTAACAGATGAGTTTTCGTCCGAAACCCTCTTACTTCGAAGGAGATGGTCCAGTTTGTACACGAAGTGCATCCAGTTTTTCCCGTAACCCTCTAAACTTTTTAGCAGATGCTAAATGGGTCAAATTATGATACCATACGAAGTCTCTACCTTTTTAGATTTCATTTGTACTGCTTTTTAATTTCAGGGTCATTTAGCTCAAAAAAATCATTAAATGCATGAAAAATAGCAAATGAAGTTAGAAAGGGTTGAAATTTTAGGATGTGGCTTTGAATGGTGCATATTGAATGCACAAAAAGTTTGTAACTGAAATAAATTTAAAAAAATTAAATGCCTTTGTAACAGATGAGTTTTCGTCCGAAACCCTCTAACTTCGAAGGAGATGGTCCAGTTTGTACACGAAGTGCTACCAGTTTTTGCCGTAACCCTCTCAACTTTTTAGCACATGCTAAATGGGTGAAATGATGATACCATGCCAAGTTTCTACCTTTTTAGATTTCATTTGTACTGCTTTTTAATTTCAGGGTCATTTAGCTCAAAAAAATCATTAAATGCATGAAAAATAGCAAATGAAGTTAGAAAGGGTTGAAATTTGAGGATGTGGCTTTGAATGGTGCATATTGAATGCAAAAAAAGTTTGTAGTTGAAATAAATTTAAAAAAAAGTAAATGCCTTTGTAACAGATGAGTTTTCGTCCAAAACACTCTTATTTCGAAGGAGATGGTCCAGTTTGTACACGAAGTGCATCCAGTTTTTGCCGTAACCCTCTCAACTTTTTAGAACATGCTAAATGGGTGAAATGATGATACCATGACAAGTTTCTACCTTTTTAGATTTTATTTGTACTGCTTTTTAATTTCAGGGTCATTTAGCTCAAAAAAATCATTAAATGCATGAAAAATAGCAAATGAAGTTAGAAAGGGTTGAAATTTTAGGATGTGTCTTTGAATGGTGCATATTGAATGCACAAAAAGTTCGTAGTTGAAATAAGTTTAAAAAAATCAAATGCCTTTGTAACAGACGAGTTTTCGTCCGAAACCCTCTTACTTAGAAGGAGATGGTCCAGTTTGTACACGAAGTGCATCCAGTTTTTGCCGTAACCCTCTCAACTTTTTATCACATGCTAAATGGTTGAAATGATGATACCATGCCAAGTTTCTACCTTTTTAGATTTCATTTGTACTGCTTTTTAATTTCAGGGTCATTTAGCTAAAAAAAATCATTAAATGCATGAAAAATAGCAAATGAAGTTAGAAAGGGTTTAAATTTAAGGATGTGGCTTTGAATGGTGAATATTGAATGCACAAAAAGTTTGTAGTTGAGATAAATTTTAAAAAATTAAATGCCTTTGTAACAGATGAGTTTTCGTCCGAAACCCTCTTACTTCGAAGGAGATGGTCCAGTTTGTACACGAAGTGCATCCAGTTTTTGCCGTAACCCTCTCAACTTTTTAGCACATGCTAAATGGTTGAAATGATGATACCATACCAAGTTTCTACCTTTTTAGATTTCATTTGTACTGCTTTTTAATTTCAGGGTCATTTAGCTAAAAAATATCATTAAATGCATGAAAAATAGCAAATGAAGTTAGAAAGGGTTGAAATTTGAGGATGTGGCTTTGAATGGTGCATATTGAATGCACAAAAAGTTTGTAGTTGAGATAAATTTAAAAAAATTAAATGCCTTTGTAACATATGAGTTTTCGTCCGAAACCCTCTTACTTAGAAGGAGATGGTCCAGTTTGTACACGAAGTGCATCCAGTTTTTGCCGTAACCCTATCAACTTTTTAGAACATGCTAAATGGGTGAAATGATGATACCATGACAAGTTTCTACCTTTTTAGATTTAATTTGTACTGCTTTTTAATTTCAGGGTCATTTAGCTCCAAAAAATCATTAAATGCATGAAAAATAGCAAATGAAGTTAGAAAGGGTTGAAATTTGAGGATGTGGCTTTGAATGGTGCATATTGAATGCACAAAAAGTTTGTAGTTGAGATAAATTTAAAAAAATTAAATGCCTTTGTAACAGATGAGTTTTCGTCCGAAACCCTCTTACTTCGAAGGAGATGGTCCAGTTTGTACACGAAGTGCATCCAGTTTTTCCCGTAACCCTCTAAACTTTTTAGCACATGCTAAATGGGTCAAATGATGATACCATACGAAGTCTCTACCTTTTTCGATTTCATTTGTACTGCTTTTTAATTTCAGGGTCATTTAGCTCAAAAAAATCATTAAATGCATGAAAAATAGCAAATGAAGTTAGAAAGGGTTGAAATTTTAGGATGTGGCTTTGAATGGTGCATATTGAATGCACAAAAAGTTTGTAACTGAAATAAATTTAAAAAAATTAAATGCCTTTGTAACAGATGAGTTTTCGTCCAAAACCCTCTTACTTCGAAGGAGATGGTCCAGTTTGTACACGAAGTGCATCCAGTTTTTGCTGTAACCCTCTCAACTTTTCAGCACATGCTAAATGGGTCAAATGATGATACCATACCAAGTCTCTACCTTTTTAGATTTCATTTGTACTGCTTTTTAATTTCAGGGTCATTTAGCTCAAAAAAATCATTAAATGCATGAAAAATAGCAAATGAAGTTAAAAGGGTTGAAATTTGAGGTTGTGGCTTTGAATGGTGCATATTGAATGCACAAAAAGTTTGTAGTTGAAATAAATTTAAAAAAATTAAATGCCTTTGTAACAGATGAGTTTTCGTCCGAAACCCTCTTACTTCGAAGGAGATGGTCCAGTTTGTACACGAAGTGCTACTAGTTTTTGCCGTAACCCTCTCAACTTTTTAGCACATGCTAAATGGGTGAAATGATGATACCATGCCAAGTTTCTACCTTTTTAGATTTCATTTGTACTGCTTTTTAATTTCAGGGTCATTTAGCTCAAAAAAATCATTAAATGCATGAAAAATAGCAAATGAAGTTAGAAAGGGTTGAAATTTGAGGATGCGGCTTTGAATGGTGCATATTGAATGCACAAAAAGTTTGTATTTGAAATAAGTTTAAAAAAAATAAATGCCTTTGTAACAGATGAGTTTTCGTCCGAAACCCTCTTACTTCGAAGGAGATGGTCCAGTTTGTACACGAAGTGCATCCAGTTTTTGCCGTAACCTTCTCTTATTTTTAGCACATGATAAATGGGTGAAATGATGATACCATGCCAAGTTTCTACCTTTTTAAATTTCATTTGTACTACTTTTTAATTTTAGGGTCATTTAGCTCAAAAAAAATCATTAAATGCATGAAAAATAGCAAATGAAGTTAGAAAGGGTTGAAATTTGAGGATGTGGCTTTGAATGGTGCATATTGAATGCACAAAAAGTTTGTAGTTGAAATAAATTTAAAAAAATTAAATGCCTTTGTAACAGATGAGTTTTCGTCCGAAACCCTCTTACCTCGAAGGAGATGGTCCAGTTTGTACACGAAGTGCTACCAGTTTTTGCCGTAACCCTCTCAACTTTTTAGCACATGCTAAATGGGTGAAATGATGATACCATGCCAAGTTTCTACCTTTTTAGATATCATTTGTACTGCTTTTTAATTTCAGGGTCATTTAGCTCAAAAAAATCATTAAATGCATGAAAAATAGCAAATGAAGTTAGAAAGGGTTGAAATTTGAGGATGTGGCTTTGAATGGTGCATATTGAATGCACAAAAAGTTTGTAGTTGAGATAAATTTAAAAAAATTAAATGCCTTTGTAACAGATGAGTTTTCGTCCGAAACCCTCTTACTTTGAAGGAGATGGTCCAGTTTGTACACGAAGTGCATCCAGTTTTTCCCGTAACCCTCTAAACTTTTTAGCACATGCTAAATGGGTCAAATGATTATACCATACCAAGTCTCTACCTTTTTAGATTTCATTTGTACTGCTTTTTAATTTCAGGGTCATTTAGCTCAAAAAAATCATTAAATGCATGAAAAATAGCAAATGAAGTTAGAAAGGGTTGAAATTTGAGGATGTGGCTTTGAATGGTGCATATTGAATGCACAAAAAGTTTGTAGTTGAAATAAATTTAAAAAAATTAAATGCCTTTGTAACAGATGAGTTTTCGTCCGAAACCCTCTTACTTCGAAGGAGATGGTCCAGTTTGTACACGAAGTACATCCAGTTTTTGCTGTAACACTCTCAACTTTTTAGCACATGCTAAATGGGTCAAATGATTATACCATACCAAGTCTCTACCTTTTTAGATTTCATTTGTACTGCTTTTTAATTTCAGGGTCATTTAGCTGAAAAAAATCATTAAATGCATGAAAAATAGCAAATGAAGTTAGAAAGGGTTGAAATTTGAGGATGTGGCTTTGAATGGTGCATATTGAATGCACAAAAATTTTGTAGTTGAAATAAATTTTAAAAAATTAAATGCCTTTGTAACAGATGAGTTTTCGTCCGAAACCCTCTTACTTCGAAGGAGATGGTCCAGTTTGTACACGAAGTGCTACCAGTTTTTGCCGTAACGCTCTCAACTTTTTAGCACATGCTAAATAGGTGAAATGATGATACCATGCCAAGTTTCTACCTTTTTAGATTTCATTTGTACTGCTTTTTAATTTCAGGGTCATTTAGCTCAAAAAAATCATTAAATGCATGAAAAATAGCAAATGAAGTTAGAAAGGGTTGAAATTTGAGGATGTGGCTTTGAATGGTGCATATTGAATGCACAAAAAGTTTGTAGTTGAAATAAGTTTTAAAAAATTAAATGCCTTTGTAATAGATGAGTTTTCGTCCGAAACCCTCTTACTTAGAAGGAGATGGTCCAGTTTGTACACGAAGTGCATCCAGTTTTTGCCGTAACCCTCTCTTCTTTTTAGCACAAGCTAAATGGGTGAAATGATGATACCATGCCAAGTTTCTACCTTTTTAGATTTCATTTGTACTACTTTTTAATTTCAGGGTCATTTAGCTCAAAAAAATCATTAAATGCATGAAAAATAGCAAATGAAGTTAGAAAGGGTTGAAATTTGAGGATGTGGCTTTGAATGGTGCATATTGAATGCACAAAAAGTTTGTAGTTGAAATAAATTTAAAAAAATTAAATGCCTTTGTAACAGATGAGTTTTCGTCCGAAACCTCTTACTTCGAAGGAGATGGTCCAGTTTGTACACGAAGTGCATCCAGTTTTTGCCGTAACACTCTCAACTTTTTAGCACATTCTAAATGGGTGAAATGATGATACCATGCCAAGTTTCTACCTTTTTGGATTTCATTTGTACTGCTTTTTAATTTCAGGGTCATTTAGCTCAAAAAAATCATTAACTGCATGAAAAATAGCAAATGAAGTGAGAAAGGGTTGAAATTTGAGGATGTGGCTTTGAATGGTGCATATTGAATGCACAAAAAGTTTGTAGTTGAGATAAATTTAAAAAAAATAAATGCCTTTGTAACAGATGAGTTTTCGTCCGAAACCCTCTTACTTCGAAGGAGATGGTCCAGTTTGTACACGAAGTGCATCCAGTTTTTCCCGTAACCCTCTAAAATTTTTAGCACATTCTAAATGGGTCAAATGATGATACCATACCAAGTCTCTACCTTTTTAGATTTCATTTGTACTGCTTTTTAATTTCAGGGTCATTTAGCTCAAAAAAATCATTAAATGCATGAAAAATAGCAAATGAAGTTAGAAAGGGTTGAAATTTGAGGATGTGGCTTTGAATGGTGCATATTGAATGCACAAAAAGTTTGTAGTTGAAATAAATTTAAAAAAATTAAATGCCTTTGTAACAGATGAGTTTTCGTCCGAAACCCTCTTACTTCGAAGGAGATGGTCCAGTTTGTACACGAAGTGCATCCAGTTTTTGCCGTACCCCTCTCAACTTTTTAGCACATGCTAAATGGGTCAAATGATGATACCATGCCAAGTTTCTACCTTTTTAGATTTCATTTGTACTGCTTTTTAATTTTAGGGTCATTTAGCTCAAAAAAATCATTAAATGCATGAAAAATAGCAAATGAAGTTAGAAAGGGTTCAAATTTGAGGATGTGGCTTTGAATGGTGCATATTGAATGCACAAAAAGTTTGTAGTTGAAATAAATTTAAAAAAATTAAATGCCTTTGTAACAGATGAGTTTTCGTCCGAAACCCTCTTACTTAGAAGGAGATGGTCCAGTTTGTACACGAAGTGCATGCAGTTTTTGCCGTAACCCTCTCAACTTTTAAGCACATGCTAAATGGGTGAAATGATGATACCATGCCAAGTTTCTACCTTTTCAGATTTCATTTGTACTACTTTTTAAATTCAGGGTCATTTAGCTCAAAAAAATCATTAAATGCATGAAAAATAGCAAATGAAGTTAGAAAGGGTTGAAATTTCAGGATGCGGCTTTGAATGGTGCATATTGAATGCACAAAAAGTTTGTAGTTGAAATAAGTTTTAAAAAATTAAATGCCTTTGTAACAGATGAGTTTTCGTCCGAAACCCTCTTACTTAGAAGGAGATGGTCCAGTTTGTACACGAAGTGCATCCAGTTTTTGCCGTAACCTTCTCTTATTTTTAGCACATGCTAAATGGGTGAAATGATGATACCATGCCAAGTTTCTACCTTTTTAAATTTCATTTGTACTACTTTTTAATTTCAGGGTCATTTAGCTCAAAAAAAATCATTAAATGCATGAAAAATAGCAAATGAAGTTAGAAAGGGTTGAAATTTGAGGATGTGGCTTTGAATGGTGCATATTGAATGCACAAAAAGTTTGTAGTTGAAATAAGTTTGAAAAATTAAATGCCTTTGTAACAGATGAGTTTGTGGCCGAAACCCTCTTACTTCGAAGGAGATGGTCCAGTTTGTACACGAAGTGCATCCAGTTTTTGCCGTAACCCTCTCAACTTTTTAGCACATGCTAAATGGGTCAAATGATGATACCATACCAAGTCACTACCTTTTTAGATTTCATTTGTACAGCTTTTTAATTTCAGGGTCATTTAGCTCAAAAAAATCATTAAATGCATGAAAAATAGCAAATCAAGTTAGAAAGGGTTGAAATTTGAGGTTGTGGCTTTGAATGGTGAATATTGAATGCACAAAAAGTTTGTAGTTGAAATAAATTTAAAAAATTAAATGCCTTTGTAACAGATGAGTTTTCGTCCGAAACCCACTTACTTCGAAGGAGATGGTCCAGTTTGTACACGAAGTGCATCCACTTTTTGCCGTAACCCTCTCAACTTTTTAGCACATGCTAAATCGGTGAAATGATGATACCATGCCAAGTTTCTACCTTTTTAGATTTCATTTGTACTGCTTTTTAATTTCAGGGTCATTTAGCTAAAAAAAATCATTAAATGCATGAAAAATAGCAAATGAACTTAGAAAGGGTTGAAATTTGAGGATGTGGCTTTGAATGGTGCATATTGAATGCACAAGAAGATTGTAGTTGAAATAAATTTTAAAAAATTAAATGCCTTTGTAACAGATGAGTTTTCGTCTGAAAGCCTCTTACTTCGAAGGAGATAGTCCAGTTTGTACACGAAGTGCATCCAGTTTTTGCCATAACCCTCTCAACTTTTTATCACATGCTAAATGGGTGAAATCATGATACCATGACAAGTTTCTACCTTTTTAGATTTAATTTGTACTGCTTTTTAATTTCAGGGTCATTTAGCTCAAAAAAATCATTAAATGTATGAAAAATAGCAAATGAAGTTAGAAAGGGTTGAAATTTGAGGATGTGGCTTTGAATGGTGCATATTGAATGCACAAAAAGTTTGTAGTTGAAATAAGTTTTAAAAAATTAAATGCCTTTGTAACAGATGAGTTTTCGCCCGAAACCCTCTTACTTAGAAGGAGATGGTCCAGTTTGTACACGAAGTGCATCCAGTTTTAGCCGTAACCCTCTCTTCTTTTTAGCACATGCTAAATGGGTGAAATGATGATACCATGCCAAGTTTCTACCTTTTTAGATTTCATTTGTACTACTTTTTAATTTCAGGGTCATTTAGCTCAAAAAAAATCATTAAATGCATGAAAAATAGCAAATGAAGTTAGAAAGGGTTGAAATTTTAGGATGTGGCTTTGAATGGTGCATATTGAATGCACAAAAAGTTTGTAGTTGAAATAAATTTAAAAAAATTAAATGCCTTTGTAACAGATGAGTTTTCGTCCGAAACCCTCTTACTTCGAAGGAGATGGTCCAGTTTGTACACAAAGTGCTACCAGTTTTTGCCGTAACCCTCTCAACTTTTTAGCACATGCTAAATGGGTGAAATGATGATACCATGCCAAGTTTCTACCTTTTTAGATTTCATTTGTACTGCTTTTTAATTTCAGGGTCATTTAGCTCAAAAAATCATTAAATGCATGAAAAATAGCAAATGAAGTTAGAAAGGGTTGTAATTTGAGGATGTGGCTTTGAATGGTGCATATTGAATGCAAAAAAAGTTTGTTGTTGAAATAAATTTAAAAAAATTAAATGCCTTTGTAACAGATGAGTTTTCGTCCAAAACACTCTTACTTCGAAGGAGATGGTCCAGTTTGTACACGAAGTGCATCCAGTTTTTGCCGTAACCCTCTCAACTTTTTAGCACATGCTAAATGGGTGAAATGATGATACCATGACAAGTTTCTACCTTTTTAGATTTTATTTGTACTGCTTTTTAATTTCAGGGTCATTTAGCTCAAAAAAATCATTAAATGCATGAAAAATAGCAAATGAAGTTAGAAAGGGTTGAAATTTGAGGATGTGGCTTTGAATGGTGCATATTGAATGCACAAAAAGTTCGTACTTGAAATAAGTTTAAAAAAATCAAATGCCTTTGTAACAGATGAGTTTTCGTCCGAAACCCTCTTACTTAGAAGGAGATGGTCCAGTTTGTACACGAAGTGCATCCAGTTTTTGCCGTAACCCTCTCAACTTTTTATCACATGCTAAATGGGTGAAATGATATACCATGCCAAGTTTCTACCTTTTCAGATTTCATTTGTACTACTTTTTAATTTCAGGGTCATTTAGCTCAAAAAAATCATTAAATGCATGAAAAATAGCAAATGAAGTTAGAAAGGGTTGAAATTTTAGGTTGTGAATTTGAATGGTGCATATTGAATGCACAAAAATTTTGTAGTTGAAATAAGTTTAAAAAAATTAAATGCCTTTGTAACATATGAGTTTTCGTCCAAAACCCTCTTACTTCGAAGGAGATGGTCCAGTTAGTACACGAAGTGCATCCAGTTTTTCCCTAACCCTCTAAACTTTTTAGCACATGCTAAATGGGTCAAATGATGAAACCATACCAAGTCTCTACCTTTTTAGATTTCATTTGTACTGCTTTTTAATTTCAGGGTCATTTAGCTCAAAAAAATCATTAAATGCATGAAAAATAGCAAATGAAGTTAGAAAGGGTTGAAATTTGAGGATGTGGCTTTGAATGGTGCATATTGAATGCACAAAAAGTTTGTAGTTGAAATAAATTTAAAAAAATTAAATGCCTTTGTAACAGATGAGTTTTCGTCCGAAACCCTCTTACTTCGAAGGAGATGGTCCAGTTTGTACACGAAGTGCATCCAGTTTTTGCCGTAACCCTCTCAACTTTTTAGCACATGCTAAATGGGTCAAATGATGATACCATACCAAGTCTCTACCTTTTTAGATTTCATTTGTACTGCTTTTTAATTTCAGGGTCATTTAGCTCAAAAAAATCATTAAATGCATGAAAAATAGCAAATGAAGTTAAAAGGGTTGAAATTTGAGGATGTGGCTTTGAATGGTGCATATTGAATGCACAAAAAGTTTGTAGTTGAAATAAATTTAAAAAAATTAAATGCCTTTGTAACAGATGAGTTTTCGTCCGAAACCCTCTTACTTCGAAGGAGATGGTCCAGTTTGTACACGAAGTGCTACCAGTTTTTGCCGTAACCCTCTCAACTTTTTAGCACATGCTAAATGGGTGAAATGATGATACCATGCCAAGTTTCTACCTTTTTAGATTTCATTTGTACTGCTTTTTAATTTCAGGGTCATTTAGCTCAAAAAAATCATTAAATGCATGAAAAATAGCAAATGAAGTTAGAAAGGTTTGAAATTTGAGGATGCGGCTTTGAATGGTGCATATTGAATGCACAAAAAGTTTGTAGTTGAAATAAATTTTAAAAAATTAAATGCCTTTGTAACAGATGAGTTTTCGTCCGAAACCCTCTTACTTCGAAGGAGATGGTCCAGTTTGTACACGAAGTGCTACCAGTTTTTGCCGTAACCCTCTCAACTTTTTAGCACATGCTAAATGGGTGAAATGATGATACCATGCCAAGTTTCTACCTTTTTAGATTTCATTTGTACTGCTTTTTAATTTCAGGGTCATTTAGCTCAAAAAAATCATTAAATGCATGAAAAATAGCAAATGAAGTTAGAAAGGTTTGAAATTTGAGGATGCGGCTTTGAATGGTGCATATTGAATGCACAAAAAGTTTGTAGTTGAAATAAATTTTAAAAAATTAAATGCCTTTGTAACAGATGAGTTTTCGTCCGAAACCCTCTTACTTAGAAGGAGATGGTCCAGTTTGTACACGAAGTGCATCCAGTTTTTGCCGTAACCTTCTCTTATTTTTAGCACATGCTAAATGGGTGAAATGATGATACCATGCCAAGTTTCTACCTTTTTAGATTTCATTTGTTCTACTTTTTAATTTCAGGGTCATTTAGCTCAAAAAAAATCATTAAATGCATGAAAAATAGCAAATGAAGTTAGAAAGGGTTGAAATTTGAGGATGTGGCTTTGAATGGTGCATATTGAATGCAAAAAAAGTTTGTAGTTGAAATAAATTTAAAAAAATTAAATGCCTTTGTAACAGATGAGTTTTCGTCCGAAACCCTCTTACTTCGAAGGAGATGGTCCAGTTTGTACACGAAGTGCTACCAGTTTTTGCCGTAACCCTCTCAACTTTTTAGCACATGCTAAATGGGTGAAATGATGATACCATGCCAAGTTTCTACCTTTTTAGATTTCATTTGTACTGCTTTTTAATTTCAGGGTCATTTAGCTCAAAAAAATCATTAAATGCATGAAAAATAGCAAATGAAGTTAGAAAGGGTTGAAATTTGAGGATGTGGCTTTGAATGGTGCATATTGAATGCAAAAAAAGTTTGTAGTTGAAATAAATTTAAAAAAATTAAATGCCTTTGTAACAGATGAGTTTTCGTCCAAAACACTCTTATTTCGAAGGAGATGGTCCAGTTTGTACACGAAGTGCATCCAGTTTTTGCCGTAACCCTCTCAACTTTTTAGAACATGCTAAATGGGTGAAATGATGATACCATGACAAGTTTCTACCTTTTTAGATTTTATTTGTACTGCTTTTTAATTTCAGGGTCATTTAGCTCAAAAAAATCATTAAATGCATGAAAAATAGCAAATGAAGTTAGAAAGGGTTGAAATTTTAGGATATGTCTTTGAATGGTGCATATTGAATGCACAAAATGTTCGTAGTTGAAATAAGTTTAAAAAATCAAATGCCTTTGTAACAGATGAGTTTTCGTCCGAAACCCTCTTACTTAGAAGGAGATGGTCCAGTTTGTACACGAAGTGCATCCAGTTTTTGCCGTAACCCTCTCAACTTTTTATCACATGCTAAATGGTTGAAATGATGATACCATGCCAAGTTTCTACCTTTTTAGATTTCATTTGTACTGCTTTTTAATTTCAGGGTCATTTAGCTAAAAAAAATCATTAAATGCATGAAAAATAGCAAATGAAGTTAGAAAGGGTTGAAATTTAAGGATGTGGCTTTGAATGGTGCATATTGAATGCACAAAAAGTTTGTAGTTGAGATAAATTTTAAAAAATTAAATGCCTTTGTAACAGATGAGTTTTCGTCCGAAACCCTCTTACTTCGAAGGAGATGGTCCAGTTTGTACACGAAGTGCATCCAGTTTTTGCCGTAACCCTCTCAACTTTTTAGCACATGCTAAATGGTTGAAATGATGATACCATACCAAGTTTCTACCTTTTTAGATTTCATTTGTACTGCTTTTTAATTTCAGGGTCATTTAGCTAAAAAATATCATTAAATGCATGAAAAATAGCAAATGAAGTTAGAAAGGGTTGAAATTTGAGGATGTGGCTTTGAATGGTGCATATTGAATGCACAAAAAGTTTGTAGTTGAGATAAATTTAAAAAAATTAAATGCCTTTGTAACATATGAGTTTTCGTCCGAAACCCTCTTACTTAGAAGGAGATGGTCCAGTTTGTACACGAAGTGCATCCAGTTTTTGCCGTAACCCTCTAAACTTTTTAGCACATGCTAAATGGGTCAAATGATGATACCATACGAAGTCTCTACCTTTTTAGATTTCATTTGTACTGCTTTTTAATTTCAGGGTCATTTAGCTCAAAAAAATCATTAAATGCATGAAAAATAGCAAATGAAGTTAGAAAGGGTTGAAATTTTAGGATGTGGCTTTGAATGGTGCATATTGAATGCACAAAAAGTTTGTAACTGAAATAAATTTAAAAAAATTAAATGCCTTTGTAACAGATGAGTTTTCGTCCAAAACCCTCTTACTTCGAAGGAGATGGTCCAGTTTGTACACGAAGTGCATCCAGTTTTTGCTGTAACCCTCTCAACTTTTTAGCACATGCTAAATGGGTCAAATGATGATACCATACCAAGTCTCTACCTTTTTAGATTTCATTTGTACTGCTTTTTAATTTCAGGGTCATTTAGCTCAAAAAAATCATTAAATGCATGAAAAATAGCAAATGAAGTTAAAAGGGTTGAAATTTGAGGTTGCGGCTTTGAATGGTGCATATTGAATGCACAAAAAGTTTGTAGTTGAAATAAATTTAAAAAAATTAAATGCCTTTGTAACAGATGAGTTTTCGTCCGAAACCCTCTTACTTCGAAGGAGATGGTCCAGTTTGTACACGAAGTGCTACTAGTTTTTGCCGTAACCCTCTCAACTTTTTAGCACATGCTAAATGGGTGAAATGATGATACCATGCCAAGTTTCTACCTTTTTAGATTTCATTTGTACTGCTTTTTAATTTCAGGGTCATTTAGCTCAAAAAAATCATTAAATGCATGAAAAATAGCAAATGAAGTTAGAAAGGGTTGAAATTTGAGGATGCGGCTTTGAATGGTGCATATTGAATGCACAAAAAGTTTGTAGTTGAAATAAGTTTTAAAAAATTAAATGCCTTTGTAACAGATGAGTTTTCGTCCGAAACCCTCTTACTTCGAAGGAGATGGTCCAGTTTGTACACGAAGTGCATCCAGTTTTTGCCGTAACCTTCTCTTATTTTTAGCACATGATAAATGGGTGAAATGATGATACCATGCCAAGTTTCTACCTTTTTAAATTTCATTTGTACTACTTTTTAATTTTAGGGTCATTTAGCTCAAAAAAAATCATTAAATGCATGAAAAATAGCAAATGAAGTTAGAAAGGGTTGAAATTTGAGGATGTGGCTTTGAATGGTGCATATTGAATGCACAAAAAGTTTGTAGTTGAAATAAATTTAAAAAAATTAAATGCCTTTGTAACAGATGAGTTTTCGTCCGAAACCCTCTTACTTCGAAGGAGATGGTCCAGTTTGTACACGAAGTGCTACCAGTTTTTGCCGTAACCCTCTCAACTTTTTAGCACATGCTAAATGGGTGAAATGATGATACCATGCCAAGTTTCTACCTTTTTAGATATCATTTGTACTGCTTTTTAATTTCAGGGTCATTTAGCTCAAAAAAATCATTAAATGCATGAAAAATAGCAAATGAAGTTAGAAAGGGTTGAAATTTGAGGATGTGGCTTTGAATGGTGCATATTGAATGCACAAAAAGTTTGTAGTTGAGATAAATTTAAAAAAATTAAATGCCTTTGTAACAGATGAGTTTTCGTCCGAAACCCTCTTACTTTGAAGGAGATGGTCCAGTTTGTACACGAAGTGCATCCAGTTTTTCCCGTAACCCTCTAAACTTTTTAGCACATGCTAAATGGGTCAAATGATGATACCATACCAAGTCTCTACCTTTTTAGATTTCATTTGTACTGCTTTTTAATTTCAGGGTCATTTAGCTCAAAAAAATCATTAAATGCATGAAAAATAGCAAATGAAGTTAGAAAGGGTTGAAATTTGAGGATGTGGCTTTGAATGGTGCATATTGAATGCACAAGAAGTTTGTAGTTGAAATAAATTTAAAAAAATTAAATGCCTTTGTAACAGATGAGTTTTCGTCATAAACCCTCTTACTTCGAAGGAGATGGTCCAGTTTGTACACGAAGTACATCCAGTTTTTGCTGTAACACTCTCAACTTTTTAGCACATGCTAAATGGGTCAAATGATTATACCATACCAAGTCTCTACCTTTTTAGATTTCATTTGTACTGCTTTTTAATTTCAGGGTCATTTAGCTGAAAAAAATCATTAAATGCATGAAAAATAGCAAATGAAGTTAGAAAGGGTTGAAATTTGAGGATGTGGATTTGAATGGTGCATATTGAATGCACAAAAATTTTGCAGTTGAAATAAATTTAAAAAAATTAAATGCCTTTGTAACAGATGAGTTTTCGTCCGAAACCCTCTTACTTCGAAGGAGATGGTCCAGTTTGTACACGAAGTGCTACCAGTTTTTGCCGTAACGCTCTCAACTTTTTAGCACATGCTAAATGGGTGAAATGATGATACCATGCCAAGTTTCTACCTTTTTAGATTTCATTTGTAATGCTTTTTAATTTCAGGGTCATTTAGCTCAAAAAAATCATTAAATGCATGAAAAATAGCAAATGAAGTTAGAAAGGGTTGAAATTTGAGGATGTGGCTTTGAATGGTGCATATTGAATGCACAAAAAGTTTGTAGTTGAAATAAGTTTTAAAAAATTAAATGCCTTTGTAATAGATGAGTTTTCGTCCGAAACCCTCTTACTTAGAAGGAGATGGTCCAGTTTGTACACGAAGTGCATCCAGTTTTTGCCGTAACCCTCTCTTCTTTTTAGCACAAGCTAAATGGGTGAAATGATGATACCATGCCAAGTTTCTACCTTTTTAGATTTCATTTGTACTACTTTTTAATTTCAGGGTCATTTAGCTCAAAAAAAATCATTAAATGCATGAAAAATAGCAAATGAAGTTAGAAAGGGTTGAAATTTGAGGATGTGGCTTTGAATGGTGCATATTGAATGCACAAAAAGTTTGTAGTTGAAATAAATTTAAAAAAATTAAATGCCTTTGTAACAGATGAGTTTTCGTCCGAAACCTCTTACTTCGAAGGAGATGGTCCAGTTTGTACACGAAGTACATCCAGTTTTTGCCGTAACACTCTCAACTTTTTAGCACATTCTAAATGGGTGAAATGATGATACCATGCCAAGTTTCTACCTTTTTGGATTTCATTTGTACTGCTTTTTAATTTCAGGGTCATTTAGCTCAAAAAAATCATTAACTGCATGAAAAATAGCAAATGAAGTGAGAAAGGGTTGAAATTTGAGGATGTGGCTTTGAATGGTGCATATTGAATGCACAAAAAGTTTGTAGTTGAGATAAATTTAAAAAAATTAAATGCCTTTGTAACAGATGAGTTTTCGTCCGAAACCCTCTTACTTCGAAGGAGATGGTCCAGTTTGTACACGAAGTGCATCCAGTTTTTCCCGTAACCCTCTAAACTTTTTAGCACATTCTAAATGGGTCAAATGATGATACCATACCAAGTCTCTACCTTTTTAGATTTCATTTGTACTGCTTTTTAATTTCAGGGTCATTTAGCTCAAAAAAATCATTAAATGCATGAAAAATAGCAAATGAAGTTAGAAAGGGTTGAAATTTGAGGATGTGGCTTTGAATGGTGCATATTGAATGCACAAAAAGTTTGTAGTTGAAATAAATTTAAAAAAATTAAATGCCTTTGTAACAGATGAGTTTTCGTCCGAAACCATCTTACTTCGAAGGAGATGGTCCAGTTTGTACACGAAGTGCATCCAGTTTTTGCTGTAACCCTCTCAACTTTTTAGCACATGCTAAATAGGTCAAATGATGATACCATACCAAGTCTCTACCTTTTTAGATTTCATTTGTACTGCTTTTTAATTTCAAGGTCATTTAGCTCAAAAAAATCATTAAATGCATGAAAAATAGCAAATGAAGTTAGAAAGGGTTGAAATTTGAGGATGTGGCTTTGAATGGTGCATATTGAATGCACAAAAAGTTTGTAGTTGAAATAAATTTAAAAAAATTAAATGCCTTTGTAATAGATGAGTTTTCGTCCGAAACCCTCTTACTTCGAAGGAGATGGTACAGTTTGTACACGAAGTGCTACAGTTTTTGCCGTAACCCTCTCAACTTTTTAGCACATGCTAAATGGGTGAAATGATGATACCATGCCAAGTTTCTACCATTTTAGATTTCATTTGTACTGCTTTTTAATTTCAGGGTCATTTAGCTCAAAAAAATCATTAAATGCATGAAAAATAGCAAATGAAGTTAGAAAGAGTTGAAATTTGAGGATGTGGCTTTGAATGGTGCATATTGAATGCACAAAAAGTTTGTAGTTGAAATAAGTTTTAAAAAATTAAATGCCTTTGTAACAGATGAGTTTTCGTCCGAAACCCTCTTACTTCGAAGGAGATGGTCCAGTTTGTACACGAAGTGCTACCAGTTTTTGCCGTAACCCTCTCAACTTTTTAGCACATGCTAAATGGGTGAAATGATGATACCATGCCAAGTTTCTACCTTTTTAGATTTCATTTGTACTACTTTTTAATTTCAGGGTCATTTAGCTCAAAAAAATCATTAAATGCATGAAAAATAGCAAATGAAGTTAGAAAGGGTTGAAATTTGAGGATGTGGCTTTGAATGGTGCATATTGAATGCACAAAAAGTTTGTAGTTGAAATAAATTTAAAAAAATTAAATGCCTTTGTAACAGATGAGTTTTCGTCCGAAACCCTCTTACTTCGAAGGAGATGGTCCAGTTTGTACACGAAGTGCATCCAGTTTTTGCCGTAACCTCTCAACTTTTTAGCACATGCTAAATGGGTCAAATGATGATACCATACCAAGTCACTACCTTTTTAGATTTCATTTGTACAGCTTTTTAATTTCAGGGTCATTTAGCTCAAAAAAATCATTAAATGCATGAAAAATAGCAAATCAAGTTAGAAAGGGTTGAAATTTGAGGATGTGGCTTTGAATGGTGAATATTGAATGCACAAAAAGTTTGTAGTTGAAATAAATTAAAAAAATTAAATGCCTTTGTAACAGATGAGTTTTCGTCCGAAACCCTCTTACTTCGAAGGAGATGGTCCAGTTTGTACACGAAGTGCTACCAGTTTTTGCCGTAACCCTCTCAACTTTTTAGCACATCCTAAATGGGTGAAATGATGATACCATGCCAAGTTTCTACCTTTTTAGATTTCATTTGTACTGCTTTTTACTTTCAGGGTCATTTAGCTCAAAAAAATCATTAAATGCATGAAAAATAGCAAATGAAGTTAGAAAGGGTTGAAATTTGAGGATGTGGCTTTGAATGGTGCATATTGAATGCACAAAAAGTTTGTAATTGAAATAAGTTTAAAAAAATTAAATGCCTTTGTAACAGATGAGTTTTCGTCCGAAACCCTCTTACTTAGAAGGAGATGGTCCAGTTTGTACACGAAGTGCATCCAGTTTTTGCCGTAACCCTCTCTTCTTTTTAGCACATGCTAAATGGGTGAAATGATGATACCATGCCAAGTTTCTACCTTTTTAGATTTCATTTGTACTACTTTTTAATTTCAGGGTCATTTAGCTCAAAAAAATCATTAAATGCATGAAAAATAGCAAATGAAGTTAGAAAGGGTTGAAATTTGAGGATGTGGCTTTGAATGGTGCATATTGAATGCACAAAAAGTTTGTAGTTGAAATAAATTTTAAAAAATTAAATGCCTTTGTAACAGATGAGTTTTCGTCCGAAACCCTCTTACTTCGAAGGAGATGGTCCAGTTTGTACACGAAGTGCATCCAGTTTTTGCCGTAACCCTCTCAACTTTTTATCACATGCTAAATGGGTGAAATGATGATACCATGCCAAGTTTCTACCTTTTCAGATTTCATTTGTACTACTTTTTAATTTCAGGGTCATTTAGCTCAAAAAAAATCATTAAATGCATGAAAAATAGAAAATGAAGTTAGAAAGGGTTGAAATTTGAGGATGTGGCTTTGAATGGTGCATATTGAATGCACAAAAAGTTTGTAGTTCAAATAAGTTTAAAAAAATTAAATGCCTTTGTAACATATGAGTTTTCGTCCGAAACCCTCTTACTTCAAAGGAGATGGTCCAGTTTGTACACGAAGTGCATCCAGTTTTTCCCGTAACCCTCTAAACTTTTTAGCACATGCTAAATGGGTGAAATTATGATACCATGACAATTTTCTACCTTTTTAGATTTCATTTGTACTGCTTTTTAATTTCAGGGTCATTTAGCTCAAAAAAATCATTAAATGCATGAGAAATAGCAAATGAAGTTAGAAAGGGTTGAAATTTGAGGATGTGGCTTTGAATGGTGCATATTGAATGCACAAAAAGTTTGTAGTTGAGATAAGTTTTAAAAAATTAAATGCCTTTGTAACAGATGAGTTTTCGTCCGAAACCCTCTTACTTCGATGGAGATGGTCCAGTTTGTACACGAAGTGCTACCAGTTTTTGCCGTAACCCTCTCATCTTTTTAGAACATGCTAAATGGGTGAAATGATGATACCATGCCAAGTTTCTACCTTTTTCGATTTAATTTGTACTGCTTTTTAATTTCAGGGTCATTTAGCTTAAAAAAATCATTAAATGCATGAAAAATAGCAAATGAAGTTAGAAAGGGTTGAAATTTGAGGATGTGGCTTTGAATGGTGCATATTGAATGCACAAAAAGTTTGTAGTTGAGATAATTTTAAAAAATTAAATGCCTTTGTAACAGATGAGTTTTCGTCCGAAACCCTCTTACTTCGATGGAGATGGTCCAGTTTGTACACGAAGTGTATCCAGTTTTTCCCGTAACCCTCTCAACTTTATAGCACATGCTAAATGGGTCAAATGATGATACCATGCCAAGTTTTTACCTATTTAGATTTCATTTGTACTGCTTTTTAATTTCAGGGTCATTTAGCTCAAAAAATCATTAAATGCATGAAAAATAGCAAATGAAGTTAAAAAGGGTTCAAATTTGAGGATGTGGCTTTGAATGGTGCATATTGAATGCACAAAAAGTTTGTAGTTGAAATAAGTTTAAAAAATTAAATGCCTTTGTAACAGATGAGTTTTCGTCCGAAACCCTCTTACTTCGAAGGAGATGGTCCAGTTTGTACACGAAGTGCTACCAGTTTTTGCCGTAACCCTCTCATCTTTTTAGCACATGCTAAATGGGTGAAATGATGATACCATGCCAAGTTTCTACCTTTTTAGATTTCATTTGTACTCCTTTTAATTTTAGGGTCATTTAGCTCAAAAAAATCATTAAATGCATGAAAAATAGCAAATGAAGTTAGAAAGGGTTGAAATTTGAGGATGTGGCTTTGAATGGTGCATATTGAATGCACAAAAAGTTTGTAGTTGAAATAAGTTTAAAAAATTAAATGCCTTTGTAACAGATGAGTTTTCGTCCGAAACCCTCTTACTTAGAAGGAGATGGTCCAGTTTGTACACGAAGTGCATCCAGTTTTTTCCGTAACCCTCTCTTCTTTTTAGCACAAGCTAAATGGGTGAAATGATGATACGATGCCAAGTTTCTACCTTTTTAGATTTCATTTGTACTACTTTTTAATTTCAGGGTCATTTAGCTCAAAAAAAATCATTAAATGCATGAAAAATAGCAAATGAAGTTAGAAAGGGTTGAAATTTGAGGATGTGGCTTTGAATGGTGCATATTGAATGCACAAAAAGTTTGTAGTTGAAATAAATTTAAAAAAATTAAATGCCTTTGTAACAGATGAGTTTTCGTCCGAAACCTCTTACTTCGAAGGAGATGGTCCAGTTTGTACACGAAGTACATCCAGTTTTTGCCGTAACACTCTCAACTTTTTAGCACATTCTAAATGGGTGAAATGATGATACCATGCCAAGTTTCTACCTTTTTGGATTTCATTTGTACTGCTTTTTAATTTCAGGGTCATTTAGCTCAAAAAAATCATTAACTGCATGAAAAATAGCAAATGAAGTGAGAAAGGGTTGAAATTTGAGGATGTGGCTTTGAATGGTGCATATTGAATGCACAAAAAGTTTGTAGTTGAGATAAATTTAAAAAAATTAAATGCCTTTGTAACAGATGAGTTTTCGTCCGAAACCCTCTTACTTCGAAGGAGATGGTCCAGTTTGTACACGAAGTGCATCCAGTTTTTCCCGTAACCCTCTAAACTTTTTAGCACATTCTAAATGGGTCAAATGATGATACCATACCAAGTCTCTACCTTTTTAGATTTCATTTGTACTGCTTTTTAATTTCAGGGTCATTTAGCTCAAAAAAATCATTAAATGCATGAAAAATAGCAAATGAAGTTAGAAAGGGTTGAAATTTGAGGATGTGGCTTTGAATGGTGCATATTGAATGCACAAAAAGTTTGTAGTTGAAATAAATTTAAAAAAATTAAATGCCTTTGTAACAGATGAGTTTTCGTCCGAAACCTCTTACTTCGAAGGAGATGGTCCAGTTTGTACACGAAGTACATCCAGTTTTTGCCGTAACACTCTCAACTTTTTAGCACATTCTAAATGGGTGAAATGATGATACCATGCCAAGTTTCTACCTTTTTGGATTTCATTTGTACTGCTTTTTAATTTCAGGGTCATTTAGCTCAAAAAAATCATTAACTGCATGAAAAATAGCAAATGAAGTGAGAAAGGGTTGAAATTTGAGGATGTGGCTTTGAATGGTGCATATTGAATGCACAAAAAGTTTGTAGTTGAGATAAATTTAAAAAAATTAAATGCCTTTGTAACAGATGAGTTTTCGTCCGAAACCCTCTTACTTCGAAGGAGATGGTCCAGTTTGTACACGAAGTGCATCCAGTTTTTCCCGTAACCCTCTAAACTTTTTAGCACATTCTAAATGGGTCAAATGATGATACCATACCAAGTCTCTACCTTTTTAGATTTCATTTGTACTGCTTTTTAATTTCAGGGTCATTTAGCTCAAAAAAATCATTAAATGCATGAAAAATAGCAAATGAAGTTAGAAAGGGTTGAAATTTGAGGATGTGGCTTTGAATGGTGCATATTGAATGCACAAAAAGTTTGTAGTTGAAATAAATTTAAAAAAATTAAATGCCTTTGTAACAGATGAGTTTTCGTCCGAAACCATCTTACTTCGAAGGAGATGGTCCAGTTTGTACACGAAGTGCATCCAGTTTTTGCTGTAACCCTCTCAACTTTTTAGCACATGCTAAATAGGTCAAATGATGATACCATACCAAGTCTCTACCTTTTTAGATTTCATTTGTACTGCTTTTTAATTTCAAGGTCATTTAGCTCAAAAAAATCATTAAATGCATGAAAAATAGCAAATGAAGTTAGAAAGGGTTGAAATTTGAGGATGTGGCTTTGAATGGTGCATATTGAATGCACAAAAAGTTTGTAGTTGAAATAAATTTAAAAAAATTAAATGCCTTTGTAATAGATGAGTTTTCGTCCGAAACCCTCTTACTTCGAAGGAGATGGTACAGTTTGTACACGAAGTGCTACAGTTTTTGCCGTAACCCTCTCAACTTTTTAGCACATGCTAAATGGGTGAAATGATGATACCATGCCAAGTTTCTACCATTTTAGATTTCATTTGTACTGCTTTTTAATTTCAGGGTCATTTAGCTCAAAAAAATCATTAAATGCATGAAAAATAGCAAATGAAGTTAGAAAGAGTTGAAATTTGAGGATGTGGCTTTGAATGGTGCATATTGAATGCACAAAAAGTTTGTAGTTGAAATAAGTTTTAAAAAATTAAATGCCTTTGTAACAGATGAGTTTTCGTCCGAAACCCTCTTACTTCGAAGGAGATGGTCCAGTTTGTACACGAAGTGCTACCAGTTTTTGCCGTAACCCTCTCAACTTTTTAGCACATGCTAAATGGGTGAAATGATGATACCATGCCAAGTTTCTACCTTTTTAGATTTCATTTGTACTACTTTTTAATTTCAGGGTCATTTAGCTCAAAAAAATCATTAAATGCATGAAAAATAGCAAATGAAGTTAGAAAGGGTTGAAATTTGAGGATGTGGCTTTGAATGGTGCATATTGAATGCACAAAAAGTTTGTAGTTGAAATAAATTTAAAAAAATTAAATGCCTTTGTAACAGATGAGTTTTCGTCCGAAACCCTCTTACTTCGAAGGAGATGGTCCAGTTTGTACACGAAGTGCATCCAGTTTTTGCCGTAACCTCTCAACTTTTTAGCACATGCTAAATGGGTCAAATGATGATACCATACCAAGTCACTACCTTTTTAGATTTCATTTGTACAGCTTTTTAATTTCAGGGTCATTTAGCTCAAAAAAATCATTAAATGCATGAAAAATAGCAAATCAAGTTAGAAAGGGTTGAAATTTGAGGATGTGGCTTTGAATGGTGAATATTGAATGCACAAAAAGTTTGTAGTTGAAATAAATTAAAAAAATTAAATGCCTTTGTAACAGATGAGTTTTCGTCCGAAACCCTCTTACTTCGAAGGAGATGGTCCAGTTTGTACACGAAGTGCTACCAGTTTTTGCCGTAACCCTCTCAACTTTTTAGCACATCCTAAATGGGTGAAATGATGATACCATGCCAAGTTTCTACCTTTTTAGATTTCATTTGTACTGCTTTTTACTTTCAGGGTCATTTAGCTCAAAAAAATCATTAAATGCATGAAAAATAGCAAATGAAGTTAGAAAGGGTTGAAATTTGAGGATGTGGCTTTGAATGGTGCATATTGAATGCACAAAAAGTTTGTAATTGAAATAAGTTTAAAAAAATTAAATGCCTTTGTAACAGATGAGTTTTCGTCCGAAACCCTCTTACTTAGAAGGAGATGGTCCAGTTTGTACACGAAGTGCATCCAGTTTTTGCCGTAACCCTCTCTTCTTTTTAGCACATGCTAAATGGGTGAAATGATGATACCATGCCAAGTTTCTACCTTTTTAGATTTCATTTGTACTACTTTTTAATTTCAGGGTCATTTAGCTCAAAAAAATCATTAAATGCATGAAAAATAGCAAATGAAGTTAGAAAGGGTTGAAATTTGAGGATGTGGCTTTGAATGGTGCATATTGAATGCACAAAAAGTTTGTAGTTGAAATAAATTTTAAAAAATTAAATGCCTTTGTAACAGATGAGTTTTCGTCCGAAACCCTCTTACTTCGAAGGAGATGGTCCAGTTTGTACACGAAGTGCATCCAGTTTTTGCCGTAACCCTCTCAACTTTTTATCACATGCTAAATGGGTGAAATGATGATACCATGCCAAGTTTCTACCTTTTCAGATTTCATTTGTACTACTTTTTAATTTCAGGGTCATTTAGCTCAAAAAAAATCATTAAATGCATGAAACATAGAAAATGAAGTTAGAAAGGGTTGAAATTTGAGGATGTGGCTTTGAATGGTGCATATTGAATGCACAAAAAGTTTGTAGTTCAAATAAGTTTAAAAAAATTAAATGCCTTTGTAACATATGAGTTTTCGTCCGAAACCCTCTTACTTCAAAGGAGATGGTCCAGTTTGTACACGAAGTGCATCCAGTTTTTCCCGTAACCCTCTAAACTTTTTAGCACATGCTAAATGGGTGAAATTATGATACCATGACAATTTTCTACCTTTTTAGATTTCATTTGTACTGCTTTTTAATTTCAGGGTCATTTAGCTCAAAAAAATCATTAAATGCATGAGAAATAGCAAATGAAGTTAGAAAGGGTTGAAATTTGAGGATGTGGCTTTGAATGGTGCATATTGAATGCACAAAAAGTTTGTAGTTGAGATAAGTTTTAAAAAATTAAATGCCTTTGTAACAGATGAGTTTTCGTCCGAAACCCTCTTACTTCGATGGAGATGGTCCAGTTTGTACACGAAGTGCTACCAGTTTTTGCCGTAACCCTCTCATCTTTTTAGAACATGCTAAATGGGTGAAATGATGATACCATGCCAAGTTTCTACCTTTTTCGATTTAATTTGTACTGCTTTTTAATTTCAGGGTCATTTAGCTTAAAAAAATCATTAAATGCATGAAAAATAGCAAATGAAGTTAGAAAGGGTTGAAATTTGAGGATGTGGCTTTGAATGGTGCATATTGAATGCACAAAAAGTTTGTAGTTGAGATAATTTTAAAAAATTAAATGCCTTTGTAACAGATGAGTTTTCGTCCGAAACCCTCTTACTTCGATGGAGATGGTCCAGTTTGTACACGAAGTGTATCCAGTTTTTCCCGTAACCCTCTCAACTTTATAGCACATGCTAAATGGGTCAAATGATGATACCATGCCAAGTTTTTACCTATTTAGATTTCATTTGTACTGCTTTTTAATTTCAGGGTCATTTAGCTCAAAAAATCATTAAATGCATGAAAAATAGCAAATGAAGTTAAAAAGGGTTCAAATTTGAGGATGTGGCTTTGAATGGTGCATATTGAATGCACAAAAAGTTTGTAGTTGAAATAAGTTTAAAAAATTAAATGCCTTTGTAACAGATGAGTTTTCGTCCGAAACCCTCTTACTTCGAAGGAGATGGTCCAGTTTGTACACGAAGTGCTACCAGTTTTTGCCGTAACCCTCTCATCTTTTTAGCACATGCTAAATGGGTGAAATGATGATACCATGCCAAGTTTCTACCTTTTTAGATTTCATTTGTACTCCTTTTAATTTTAGGGTCATTTAGCTCAAAAAAATCATTAAATGCATGAAAAATAGCAAATGAAGTTAGAAAGGGTTGAAATTTGAGGATGTGGCTTTGAATGGTGCATATTGAATGCACAAAAAGTTTGTAGTTGAAATAAGTTTAAAAAATTAAATGCCTTTGTAACAGATGAGTTTTCGTCCGAAACCCTCTTACTTAGAAGGAGATGGTCCAGTTTGTACACGAAGTGCATCCAGTTTTTTCCGTAACCCTCTCTTCTTTTTAGCACAAGCTAAATGGGTGAAATGATGATACGATGCCAAGTTTCTACCTTTTTAGATTTCATTTGTACTACTTTTTAATTTCAGGGTCATTTAGCTCAAAAAAAATCATTAAATGCATGAAAAATAGCAAATGAAGTTAGAAAGGGTTGAAATTTGAGGATGTGGCTTTGAATGGTGCATATTGAATGCACAAAAAGTTTGTAGTTGAAATAAATTTAAAAAAATTAAATGCCTTTGTAACAGATGAGTTTTCGTCCGAAACCTCTTACTTCGAAGGAGATGGTCCAGTTTGTACACGAAGTACATCCAGTTTTTGCCGTAACACTCTCAACTTTTTAGCACATTCTAAATGGGTGAAATGATGATACCATGCCAAGTTTCTACCTTTTTGGATTTCATTTGTACTGCTTTTTAATTTCAGGGTCATTTAGCTCAAAAAAATCATTAACTGCATGAAAAATAGCAAATGAAGTGAGAAAGGGTTGAAATTTGAGGATGTGGCTTTGAATGGTGCATATTGAATGCACAAAAAGTTTGTAGTTGAGATAAATTTAAAAAAATTAAATGCCTTTGTAACAGATGAGTTTTCGTCCGAAACCCTCTTACTTCGAAGGAGATGGTCCAGTTTGTACACGAAGTGCATCCAGTTTTTCCCGTAACCCTCTAAACTTTTTAGCACATTCTAAATGGGTCAAATGATGATACCATACCAAGTCTCTACCTTTTTAGATTTCATTTGTACTGCTTTTTAATTTCAGGGTCATTTAGCTCAAAAAAATCATTAAATGCATGAAAAATAGCAAATGAAGTTAGAAAGGGTTGAAATTTGAGGATGTGGCTTTGAATGGTGCATATTGAATGCACAAAAAGTTTGTAGTTGAAATAAATTTAAAAAAATTAAATGCCTTTGTAACAGATGAGTTTTCGTCCGAAACCATCTTACTTCGAAGGAGATGGTCCAGTTTGTACACGAAGTGCATCCAGTTTTTGCTGTAACCCTCTCAACTTTTTAGCACATGCTAAATAGGTCAAATGATGATACCATACCAAGTCTCTACCTTTTTAGATTTCATTTGTACTGCTTTTTAATTTCAAGGTCATTTAGCTCAAAAAAATCATTAAATGCATGAAAAATAGCAAATGAAGTTAGAAAGGGTTGAAATTTGAGGATGTGGCTTTGAATGGTGCATATTGAATGCACAAAAAGTTTGTAGTTGAAATAAATTTAAAAAAATTAAATGCCTTTGTAATAGATGAGTTTTCGTCCGAAACCCTCTTACTTCGAAGGAGATGGTCCAGTTTGTACACGAAGTGCTACAGTTTTTGCCGTAACCCTCTCAACTTTTTAGCACATGCTAAATGGGTGAAATGATGATACCATGCCAAGTTTCTACCATTTTAGATTTCATTTGTACTGCTTTTTAATTTCAGGGTCATTTAGCTCAAAAAAATCATTAAATGCATGAAAAATAGCAAATGAAGTTAGAAAGAGTTGAAATTTGAGGATGTGGCTTTGAATGGTGCATATTGAATGCACAAAAAGTTTGTAGTTGAAATAAGTTTTAAAAAATTAAATGCCTTTGTAACAGATGAGTTTTCGTCCGAAACCCTCTTACTTCGAAGGAGATGGTCCAGTTTGTACACGAAGTGCTACCAGTTTTTGCCGTAACCCTCTCAACTTTTTAGCACATGCTAAATGGGTGAAATGATGATACCATGCCAAGTTTCTACCTTTTTAGATTTCATTTGTACTACTTTTTAATTTCAGGGTCACTTAGCTCAAAAAAATCATTAAATGCATGAAAAATAGCAAATGAAGTTAGAAAGGGTTGAAATTTGAGGATGTGGCTTTGAATGGTGCATATTGAATGCACAAAAAGTTTGTAGTTGAAATAAATTTAAAAAAATTAAATGCCTTTGTAACAGATGAGTTTTCGTCCGAAACCCTCTTACTTCGAAGGAGATGGTCCAGTTTGTACACGAAGTGCATCCAGTTTTTGCCGTAACCTCTCAACTTTTTAGCACATGATAAATGGGTCAAATGATGATACCATACCAAGTCACTACCTTTTTAGATTTCATTTGTACAGCTTTTTAATTTCAGGGTCATTTAGCTCAAAAAAATCATTAAATGCATGAAAAATAGCAAATCAAGTTAGAAAGGGTTGAAATTTGAGGATGTGGCTTTGAATGGTGAATATTGAATGCACAAAAAGTTTGTAGTTGAAATAAATTAAAAAAATTAAATGCCTTTGTAACAGATGAGTTTTCGTCCGAAACCCTCTTACTTCGAAGGAGATGGTCCAGTTTGTACACGAAGTGCTACCAGTTTTTGCCGTAACCCTCTCAACTTTTTAGCACATCCTAAATGGGTGAAATGATGATACCATGCCAAGTTTCTACCTTTTTAGATTTCATTTGTACTGCTTTTTAATTTCAGGGTCATTTAGCTCAAAAAAATCATTAAATGCATGAAAAATAGCAAATGAAGTTAGAAAGGGTTGAAATTTGAGGATGTGGCTTTGAATGGTGCATATTGAATGCACAAAAAGTTTGTAATTGAAATAAGTTTAAAAAAATTAAATGCCTTTGTAACAGATGAGTTTTCGTCCGAAACCCTCTTACTTAGAAGGAGATGGTCCAGTTTGTACACGAAGTGCATCCAGTTTTTGCCGTAACCCTCTCTTCTTTTTAGCACATGCTAAATGGGTGAAATGATGATACCATGCCAAGTTTCTACCTTTTTAGATTTCATTTGTACTACTTTTTAATTTCAGGGTCATTTAGCTCAAAAAAATCATTAAATGCATGAAAAATAGCAAATGAAGTTAGAAAGGGTTGAAATTTGAGGATGTGGCTTTGAATGGTGCATATTGAATGCACAAAAAGTTTGTAGTTGAAATAAATTTTAAAAAATTAAATGCCTTTGTAACAGATGAGTTTTCGTCCGAAACCCTCTTACTTCGAAGGAGATGGTCCAGTTTGTACACGAAGTGCATCCAGTTTTTGCCGTAACCCTCTCAACTTTTTATCACATGCTAAATGGGTGAAATGATGATACCATGCCAAGTTTCTACCTTTTCAGATTTCATTTGTACTACTTTTTAATTTCAGGGTCATTTAGCTCAAAAAAAATCATTAAATGCATGAAAAATAGAAAATGAAGTTAGAAAGGGTTGAAATTTGAGGATGTGGCTTTGAATGGTGCATATTGAATGCACAAAAAGTTTGTAGTTCAAATAAGTTTAAAAAAATTAAATGCCTTTCTAACATATGAGTTTTCGTCCGAAACCCTCTTACTTCAAAGGAGATGGTCCAGTTTGTACACGAAGTGCATCCAGTTTTTCCCGTAACCCTCTAAACTTTTTAGCACATGCTAAATGGGTGAAATTATGATACCATGACAATTTTCTACCTTTTTAGATTTCATTTGTACTGCTTTTTAATTTCAGGGTCATTTAGCTCAAAAAAATCATTAAATGCATGAGAAATAGCAAATGAAGTTAGAAAGGGTTGAAATTTGAGGATGTGGCTTTGAATGGTGCATATTGAATGCACAAAAAGTTTGTAGTTGAGATAAGTTTTAAAAAATTAAATGCCTTTGTAACAGATGAGTTTTCGTCCGAAACACTCTTACTTCGATGGAGATGGTCCAGTTTGTACACGAAGTGCTACCAGTTTTTGCCGTAACCCTCTCATCTTTTTAGAACATGCTAAATGGGTGAAATGATGATACCATGCCAAGTTTCTACCTTTTTCGATTTAATTTGTACTGCTTTTTAATTTCAGGGTCATTTAGCTTAAAAAAATCATTAAATGCATGAAAAATAGCAAATGAAGTTAGAAAGGGTTGAAATTTGAGGATGTGGCTTTGAATGGTGCATATTGAATGCACAAAAAGTTTGTAGTTGAGATAAGTTTAAAAAATTAAATGCCTTTGTAACAGATGAGTTTTCGTCCGAAACCCTCTTACTTCGATGGAGATGGTCCAGTTTGTACACGAAGTGTATCCAGTTTTTCCCGTAACCCTCTCAACTTTTTAGCACATGCTAAATGGGTCAAATGATGATACCATGCCAAGTTTTTACCTATTTAGATTTCATTTGTACTGCTTTTTAATTTCAGGGTCATTTAGCTCAAAAAAATCATTAAATGCATGAAAAATAGCCAATGAAGTTAAAAAGGGTTCAAATTTGAGGATGTGGCTTTGAATGGTGCATATTGAATGCACAAAAAGTTTGTAGTTGAAATAAGTTTAAAAAATTAAATGCCTTTGTAACAGATGAGTTTTCGTCCGAAACCCTCTTACTTCGAAGGAGATGGTCCAGTTTGTACACGAAGTGCTACCAGTTTTTGCCGTAACCCTCTCATCTTTTTAGCACATGCTAAATGGGTGAAATGATGATACCATGCCAAGTTTCTACCTTTTTAGATTTCATTTGTACTCCTTTTAATTTTAGGGTCATTTAGCTCAAAAAAATCATTAAATGCATGAAAAATAGCAAATGAAGTTAGAAAGGGTTGAAATTTGAGGATGTGGCTTTGAATGGTGCATATTGAATGCACAAAAAGTTTGTAGTTGAAATAAGTTTAAAAAATTAAATGCCTTTGTAACAGATGAGTTTTCGTCCGAAACCCTCTTACTTAGAAGGAGATGGTCCAGTTTGTACACGAAGTGCATCCAGTTTTTTCCGTAACCCTCTCAACTTTTTAGCACATGCTAAATGGGTGAAATGATGATACCATGCCAAGGTTCTACCTTTTTAGATTTCATTTGTACTGCTTTTTAATTTCAGGGTCATTTACCTCAAAAAAATCATTAAATGCATGAAAAATAGCAAATGAAGTTAGAAAGGGTTGAAATTTGAGGATGTGGCTTTGAATGGTGCATATTGAATGCACAATAAGTTTGTAGTTGAAATAAATTTAAAAAAATTAAATGCCTTTGTAACAGATGAGTTTTCGTCCGAAACCTCTTACTTCGAAGGAGATGGTCCAGTTTGTACACGAAGTACATCCAGTTTTTGCCGTAACACTCTCAACTTTTTAGCACATTCTAAATGGGTGAAATGATGATACCATGCCAAGTTTCTACCTTTTTGGATTTCATTTGTACTGCTTTTTAATTTCAGGGTCATTTAGCTCAAAAAAATCATTAACTGCATGAAAAATAGCAAATGAAGTGAGAAAGGGTTGAAATTTGAGGATGTGGCTTTGAATGGTGCATATTGAATGCACAAAAAGTTTGTAGTTGAGATAAATATAAAAAAATTAAATGCCTTTGTAACAGATGAGTTTTCGTCCGAAACCCTCTTACTTCGAAGGAGATGGTCCAGTTTGTACACGAAGTGCATCCAGTTTTTCCCGTAACCCTCTAAACTTTTTAGCACATTCTAAATGGGTCAAATGATGATACCATACCAAGTCTCTACCTTTTTAGATTTCATTTGTACTGCTTTTTAATTTCAGGGTCATTTAGCTCAAAAAAATCATTAAATGCATGAAAAATAGCAAATGAAGTTAGAAAGGGTTGAAATTTGAGGATGTGGCTTTGAATGGTGCATATTGAATGCACAAAAAGTTTGTAGTTGAAATAAATTTAAAAAAATTAAATGCCTTTGTAACAGATGAGTTTTCGTCCGAAACCATCTTACTTCGAAGGAGATGGTCCAGTTTGTACACGAAGTGCATCCAGTTTTTGCTGTAACCCTCTCAACTTTTTAGCACATGCTAAATAGGTCAAATGATGATACCATACCAAGTCTCTACCTTTTTAGATTTCATTTGTACTGCTTTTTAATTTCAAGGTCATTTAGCTCAAAAAAATCATTAAATGCATGAAAAATAGCAAATGAAGTTAGAAAGGGTTGAAATTTGAGGATGTGGCTTTGAATGGTGCATATTGAATGCACAAAAAGTTTGTAGTTGAAATAAATTTAAAAAAATTAAATGCCTTTGTAATAGATGAGTTTTCGTCCGAAACCCTCTTACTTCGAAGGAGATGGTCCAGTTTGTACACGAAGTGCTACAGTTTTTGCCGTAACCCTCTCAACTTTTTAGCACATGCTAAATGGGTGAAATGATGATACCATGCCAAGTTTCTACCATTTTAGATTTCATTTGTACTGCTTTTTAATTTCAGGGTCATTTAGCTCAAAAAAATCATTAAATGCATGAAAAATAGCAAATGAAGTTAGAAAGAGTTGAAATTTGAGGATGTGGCTTTGAATGGTGCATATTGAATGCACAAAAAGTTTGTAGTTGAAATAAGTTTTAAAAAATTAAATGCCTTTGTAACAGATGAGTTTTCGTCCGAAACCCTCTTACTTCGAAGGAGATGGTCCAGTTTGTACACGAAGTGCTACCAGTTTTTGCCGTAACCCTCTCAACTTTTTAGCACATGCTAAATGGGTGAAATGATGATACCATGCCAAGTTTCTACCTTTTTAGATTTCATTTGTACTACTTTTTAATTTCAGGGTCACTTAGCTCAAAAAAATCATTAAATGCATGAAAAATAGCAAATGAAGTTAGAAAGGGTTGAAATTTGAGGATGTGGCTTTGAATGGTGCATATTAAATGCACAAAAAGTTTGTAGTTGAAATAAATTTAAAAAAATTAAATGCCTTTGTAACAGATGAGTTTTCGTCCGAAACCCTCTTACTTCGAAGGAGATGGTCCAGTTTGTACACGAAGTGCATCCAGTTTTTGCCGTAACCTCTCAACTTTTTAGCACATGCTAAATGGGTCAAATGATGATACCATACCAAGTCACTACCTTTTTAGATTTCATTTGTACAGCTTTTTAATTTCAGGGTCATTTAGCTCAAAAAAATCATTAAATGCATGAAAAATAGCAAATCAAGTTAGAAAGGGTTGAAATTTGAGGATGTGGCTTTGAATGGTGAATATTGAATGCACAAAAAGTTTGTAGTTGAAATAAATTAAAAAAATTAAATGCCTTTGTAACAGATGAGTTTTCGTCCGAAACCCTCTTACTTCGAAGGAGATGGTCCAGTTTGTACACGAAATGCTACCAGTTTTTGCCGTAACCCTCTCAACTTTTTAGCACATCCTAAATGGGTGAAATGATGATACCATGCCAAGTTTCTACCTTTTTAGATTTCATTTGTACTGCTTTTTAATTTCAGGGTCATTTAGCTCAAAAAAATCATTAAATGCATGAAAAATAGCAAATGAAGTTAGAAAGGGTTGAAATTTGAGGATGTGGCTTTGAATGGTGCATATTGAATGCACAAAAAGTTTGTAATTGAAATAAGTTTAAAAAAATTAAATGCCTTTGTAACAGATGAGTTTTCGTCCGAAACCCTCTTACTTAGAAGGAGATGGTCCAGTTTGTACACGAAGTGCATCCAGTTTTTGCCGTAACCCTCTCTTCTTTTTAGCACATGCTAAATGGGTGAAATGATGATACCATGCCAAGTTTCTACCTTTTTAGATTTCATTTGTACTACTTTTTAATTTCAGGGTCATTTAGCTCAAAAAAATCATTAAATGCATGAAAAATAGCAAATGAAGTTAGAAAGGGTTGAAATTTGAGGATGTGGCTTTGAATGGTGCATATTGAATGCACAAAAAGTTTGTAGTTGAAATAAATTTTAAAAAATTAAATGCCTTTGTAACAGATGAGTTTTCGTCCGAAACCCTCTTACTTCGAAGGAGATGGTCCAGTTTGTACACGAAGTGCATCCAGTTTTTGCCGTAACCCTCTCAACTTTTTATCACATGCTAAATGGGTGAAATGATGATACCATGCCAAGTTTCTACCTTTTCAGATTTCATTTGTACTACTTTTTAATTTCAGGGTCATTTAGCTCAAAAAAAATCATTAAATGCATGAAAAATAGAAAATGAAGTTAGAAAGGGTTGAAATTTGAGGATGTGGCTTTGAATGGTGCATATTGAATGCACAAAAAGTTTGTAGTTCAAATAAGTTTAAAAAAATTAAATGCCTTTGTAACTTATGAGTTTTCGTCCGAAACCCTCTTACTTCAAAGGAGATGGTCCAGTTTGTACACGAAGTGCATCCAGTTTTTCCCGTAACCCTCTAAACTTTTTAGCACATGCTAAATGGGTGAAATTATGATACCATGACAATTTTCTACCTTTTTAGATTTCATTTGTACTGCTTTTTAATTTCAGGGTCATTTAGCTCAAAAAAATCATTAAATGCATGAGAAATAGCAAATGAAGTTAGAAAGGGTTGAAATTTGAGGATGTGGCTTTGAATGGTGCATATTGAATGCACAAAAAGTTTGTAGTTGAGATAAGTTTTAAAAAATTAAATGCCTTTGTAACAGATGAGTTTTCGTCCGAAACCCTCTTACTTCGATGGAGATGGTCCAGTTTGTACACGAAGTGCTACCAGTTTTTGCCGTAACCCTCTCATCTTTTTAGAACATGCTAAATGGGTGAAATGATGATACCATGCCAAGTTTCTACCTTTTTCGATTTAATTTGTACTGCTTTTTAATTTCAGGGTCATTTAGCTTAAAAAAATCATTAAATGCATGAAAAATAGCAAATGAAGTTAGAAAGGGTTGAAATTTGAGGATGTGGCTTTGAATGGTGCATATTGAATGCACAAAAAGTTTGTAGTTGAGATAAGTTTAAAAAATTAAATGCCTTTGTAACAGATGAGTTTTCGTCCGAAACCCTCTTACTTCGATGGAGATGGTCCAGTTTGTACACGAAGTGTATCCAGTTTTTCCCGTAACCCTCTCAACTTTTTAGCACATGCTAAATGGGTCAAATGATGATACCATGCCAAGTTTTTACCTATTTAGATTTCATTTGTACTGCTTTTTAATTTCAGGGTCATTTAGCTCAAAAAAATCATTAAATGCATGAAAAATAGCAAATGAAGTTAAAAAGGGTTCAAATTTGAGGATGTGGCTTTGAATGGTGCATATTGAATGCACAAAAAGTTTGTAGTTGAAATAAGTTTAAAAAATTAAATGCCTTTGTAACAGATGAGTTTTCGTCCGAAACCCTCTTACTTCGAAGGAGATGGTCCAGTTTGTACACGAAGTGCTACCAGTTTTTGCCGTAACCCTCTCATCTTTTTAGCACATGCTAAATGGGTGAAATGATGATACCATGCCAAGTTTCTACCTTTTTAGATTTCATTTGTACTCCTTTTAATTTTAGGGTCATTTAGCTCAAAAAAATCATTAAATGCATGAAAAATAGCAAATGAAGTTAGAAAGGGTTGAAATTTGAGGATGTGGCTTTGAATGGTGCATATTGAATGCACAAAAAGTTTGTAGTTGAAATAAGTTTAAAAAATTAAATGCCTTTGTAACAGATGAGTTTTCGTCCGAAACCCTCTTACTTAGAAGGAGATGGTCCAGTTTGTACACGAAGTGCATCCAGTTTTTTCCGTAACCCTCTCAACTTTTTAGCACATGCTAAATGGGTGAAATGATGATACCATGCCAAGGTTCTACCTTTTTAGATTTCATTTGTACTGCTTTTTAATTTCAGGGTCATTTACCTCAAAAAAATCATTAAATGCATGAAAAATAGCAAATGAAGTTAGAAAGGGTTGAAATTTGAGGATGTGGCTTTGAATGGTGAATATTGAATGCACAAAAAGTTTGTAGTTGAAATAAATTAAAAAAATTAAATGCCTTTGTAACAGATGAGTTTTCGTCCGAAACCCTCTTACTTCGAAGGAGATGGTCCAGTTTGTACACGAAATGCTACCAGTTTTTGCCGTAACCCTCTCAACTTTTTAGCACATCCTAAATGGGTGAAATGATGATACCATGCCAAGTTTCTACCTTTTTAGATTTCATTTGTACTGCTTTTTAATTTCAGGGTCATTTAGCTCAAAAAAATCATTAAATGCATGAAAAATAGCAAATGAAGTTAGAAAGGGTTGAAATTTGAGGATGTGGCTTTGAATGGTGCATATTGAATGCACAAAAAGTTTGTAATTGAAATAAGTTTAAAAAAATTAAATGCCTTTGTAACAGATGAGTTTTCGTCCGAAACCCTCTTACTTAGAAGGAGATGGTCCAGTTTGTACACGAAGTGCATCCAGTTTTTGCCGTAACCCTCTCTTCTTTTTAGCACATGCTAAATGGGTGAAATGATGATACCATGCCAAGTTTCTACCTTTTTAGATTTCATTTGTACTACTTTTTAATTTCAGGGTCATTTAGCTCAAAAAAATCATTAAATGCATGAAAAATAGCAAATGAAGTTAGAAAGGGTTGAAATTTGAGGATGTGGCTTTGAATGGTGCATATTGAATGCACAAAAAGTTTGTAGTTGAAATAAATTTTAAAAAATTAAATGCCTTTGTAACAGATGAGTTTTCGTCCGAAACCCTCTTACTTCGAAGGAGATGGTCCAGTTTGTACACGAAGTGCATCCAGTTTTTGCCGTAACCCTCTCAACTTTTTATCACATGCTAAATGGGTGAAATGATGATACCATGCCAAGTTTCTACCTTTTCAGATTTCATTTGTACTACTTTTTAATTTCAGGGTCATTTAGCTAAAAAAAAATCATTAAATGCATGAAAAATAGAAAATGAAGTTAGAAAGGGTTGAAATTTGAGGATGTGGCTTTGAATGGTGCATATTGAATGCACAAAAAGTTTGTAGTTCAAATAAGTTTAAAAAAATTAAATGCCTTTGTAACTTATGAGTTTTCGTCCGAAACCCTCTTACTTCAAAGGAGATGGTCCAGTTTGTACACGAAGTGCATCCAGTTTTTCCCGTAACCCTCTAAACTTTTTAGCACATGCTAAATGGGTGAAATTATGATACCATGACAATTTTCTACCTTTTTAGATTTCATTTGTACTGCTTTTTAATTTCAGGGTCATTTAGCTCAAAAAAATCATTAAATGCATGAGAAATAGCAAATGAAGTTAGAAAGGGTTGAAATTTGAGGATGTGGCTTTGAATGGTGCATATTGAATGCACAAAAAGTTTGTAGTTGAGATAAGTTTTAAAAAATTAAATGCCTTTGTAACAGATGAGTTTTCGTCCGAAACCCTCTTACTTCGATGGAGATGGTCCAGTTTGTACACGAAGTGCTACCAGTTTTTGCCGTAACCCTCTCATCTTTTTAGAACATGCTAAATGGGTGAAATGATGATACCATGCCAAGTTTCTACCTTTTTCGATTTAATTTGTACTGCTTTTTAATTTCAGGGTCATTTAGCTTAAAAAAATCATTAAATGCATGAAAAATAGCAAATGAAGTTAGAAAGGGTTGAAATTTGAGGATGTGGCTTTGAATGGTGCATATTGAATGCACAAAAAGTTTGTAGTTGAGATAAGTTTAAAAAATTAAATGCCTTTGTAACAGATGAGTTTTCGTCCGAAACCCTCTTACTTCGATGGAGATGGTCCAGTTTGTACACGAAGTGTATCCAGTTTTTCCCGTAACCCTCTCAACTTTTTAGCACATGCTAAATGGGTCAAATGATGATACCATGCCAAGTTTTTACCTATTTAGATTTCATTTGTACTGCTTTTTAATTTCAGGGTCATTTAGCTCAAAAAAATCATTAAATGCATGAAAAATAGCAAATGAAGTTAAAAAGGGTTCAAATTTGAGGATGTGGCTTTGAATGGTGCATATTGAATGCACAAAAAGTTTGTAGTTGAAATAAGTTTAAAAAATTAAATGCCTTTGTAACAGATGAGTTTTCGTCCGAAACCCTCTTACTTCGAAGGAGATGGTCCAGTTTGTACACGAAGTGCTACCAGTTTTTGCCGTAACCCTCTCATCTTTTTAGCACATGCTAAATGGGTGAAATGATGATACCATGCCAAGTTTCTACCTTTTTAGATTTCATTTGTACTCCTTTTAATTTTAGGGTCATTTAGCTCAAAAAAATCATTAAATGCATGAAAAATAGCAAATGAAGTTAGAAAGGGTTGAAATTTGAGGATGTGGCTTTGAATGGTGCATATTGAATGCACAAAAAGTTTGTAGTTGAAATAAGTTTAAAAAATTAAATGCCTTTGTAACAGATGAGTTTTCGTCCGAAACCCTCTTACTTAGAAGGAGATGGTCCAGTTTGTACACGAAGTGCATCCAGTTTTTTCCGTAACCCTCTCAACTTTTTAGCACATGCTAAATGGGTGAAATGATGATACCATGCCAAGGTTCTACCTTTTTAGATTTCATTTGTACTGCTTTTTAATTTCAGGGTCATTTACCTCAAAAAAATCATTAAATGCATGAAAAATAGCAAATGAAGTTAGAAAGGGTTGAAATTTGAGGATGTGGCTTTGAATGGTGCATATTGAATGCACAATAAGTTTGTAGTTGAAATAAATTTAAAAAAATTAAATGCCTTTGTAACAGATGAGTTTTCGTTCGAAACCCTCTTACTTCGAAGGAGATGGTCCAGTTTGTACACGAAGTGCATCCAGTTTTTGCCGTAACCCTCCCAAGTTTTTAGCACATGCTAAATGGGTGAAATGATGATACCATGCCAAGTTTCTACCTTTTTAGATTACATTTGTACTGCTTTTTAATTTCAGGGTCATTTAGCTCAAAAAAGTCATTAAATGCATGAAAAATAGCAAATGAAGTTAGAAAGGGTTTAAATTTGAGGGTGTGGCTTTGAATGGTGCATATTGAATGCACACAAAGTTTGTAGTTGAAATAAGTTTAAAAAATTAAATGCCTTTGTAACAGATGAGTTTTCGTCCGAAACCCTCTTGCTTCGAAAGAGATGGTCCAGTTTGTACACGAAGTGCTACCAGTTATTGCCGTAACCCTCTCAACTTTTTAGCACATGCTAAATGGGTGAAATGATGATACCATGCCAAGTTTCTACCTTTTTAGATTTCATTTGTACTGCTTTTTAATTTCAGGGTCATTTAGCTCAAAAAAATCATTAAATGCATGAAAAATAGCAAATGAAGTTAGAAAGGGTTGAAATTTGAGGATGCGGCTTTGAATGGTGCATATTGAATGCACAAAAAGTTTGTAGTTGAAATAAGTTTTAAAAAATTAAATGCCTTTGTAACAAATGAGTTTTCGTCTGAAACCCTCTTACTTAGAAGGAGATGGTCCAGTTTGTACACGAAGTGCATCCAGTTTTTGCCGTAACCTTCTCTTATTTTTAGCACAAGCTAAATGGGTGAAATGATGATACCATGCCAAGTTTCTACCTTTTTAGATTTCATTTGTACTACTTTTTAATTTCAGGGTCATTTAGCTCAAAAAAAATCATTTAATGCATGAAAAATAGCAAATGAAGTTAGAAAGGGTTGAAATTTGAGGATGTGGCTTTTAATGGTGCATATTGAATGCACAAAAATTTTGTAGTTGAAATAAATTTAAAAAAATTAAATGCCTTTGTAACAGATGAGTTTTCGTCCGAAACCCTCTTACTTCGAAGGAGATGGTCCAGTTTGTACACGAAGTGCTACCAGTTTTTTCCATAACCCTCTCAACTTTTTAGCACATGCTAAATGGGTGAAATGATGATACCATGCCAAGTTTCTACCTTTTTAGATTTCATTTGTACTGCTTTTTAATTTCAGGGTCATTTACCTCAAAAAAATCATTAAATGCATGAAAAATAGCAAATGAAGTTAGAAAGGGTTGAAATTTGAGGATGTGGCTTTGAATGGTGCATATTGAATGCACAATAAGTTTGTAGTTGAAATAAATTTAAAAAAATTAAATGCCTTTGTAATAGATGAGTTTTCGTCCGAAACCCTCTTACTTCGAAGGAGATGGTCCAGTTTGTACACGAAGTGCATCCAGTTTTTGCCGTAACCCTCCCAAGTTTTTAGCACATGCTAAATGGGTGAAATGATGATACCATGCCAAGTTTCTACCTTTTTAGATTACATTTGTACTGCTTTTTAATTTCAGGGTCATTTAGCTCAAAAAAGTCATTAAATGCATGAAAAATAGCAAATGAAGTTAGAAAGGGTTTAAATTTGAGGGTGTGGCTTTGAATGGTGCATATTGAATGCACAAAAAGTTTGTAGTTGAAATAAGTTTAAAAAATTAAATGCCTTTGTAACAGATGAGTTTTCGTCCGAAACCCTCTTGCTTCGAAGGAGATGGTCCAGTTTGTACACGAAGTGCTACCAGTTTTTGCCGTAACCCTCTCAACTTTTTAGCACATGCTAAATGGGTGAAATGATGATACCATGCCAAGTTTCTACCTTTTTAGATTTCATTTGTACTGCTTTTTAATTTCAGGGTCATTTAGCTCAAAAAAATCATTAAATGCATGAAAAATAGCAAATGAAGTTAGAAAGGGTTGAAATTTGAGGATGCGGCTTTGAATGGTGCATATTGAATGCACAAAAAGTTTGTAGTTGAAATAAGTTTTAAAAAATTAAATGCCTTTGTAACAAATGAGTTTTCGTCTGAAACCCTCTTACTTAGAAGGAGATGGTCCAGTTTGTACACGAAGTGCATCCAGTTTTTGCCGGAACCTTCTCTTATTTTTAGCACAAGCTAAATGGGTGAAATGATGATACCATGCCAAGTTTCTACCTTTTTAGATTTCATTTGTACTACTTTTTAATTTCAGGGTCATTTAGCTCAAAAAAAATCATTAAATGCATGAAAAATAGCAAATGAAGTTAGAAAGGGTTGAAATTTGAGGATGTGGCTTTGAATGGTGCATATTGAATGCACAAAAAATTTGTAGTTGAAATAAATTTAAAAAAATTAAATGCCTTTGTAACAGATGAGTTTTCGTCCGAAACCCTCTTACTTCGAAGGAGATGGTCCAGTTTGTACACGAAGTGCATCCAGTTTTTGCCGTAACCCTCCCAAGTTTTTAGCACATGCTAAATGGGTGAAATGATGATACCATGCCAAGTTTCTACCTTTTTAGATTACATTTGTACTGCTTTTTAATTTCAGGGTCATTTAGCTCAAAAAAGTCATTAAATGCATGAAAAATAGCAAATGAAGTTAGAAAGGGTTTAAATTTGAGGGTGTGGCTTTGAATGGTGCATATTGAATGCACAAAAAGTTTGTAGTTGAAATAAGTTTAAAAAATTAAATGCCTTTGTAACAGATGAGTTTTCGTCCGAAACCCTCTTGCTTCGAAGGAGATGGTCCAGTTTGTACACGAAGTGCTACCAGTTTTTGCCGTAACCCTCTCAACTTTTTAGCACATGCTAAATGGGTGAAATGATGATACCATGCCAAGTTTCTACCTTTTTAGATTTCATTTGTACTGCTTTTTAATTTCAGGGTCATTTAGCTCAAAAAAATCATTAAATGCATGAAAAATAGCAAATGAAGTTAGAAAGGGTTGAAATTTGAGGATGCGGCTTTGAATGGTGCATATTGAATGCACAAAAAGTTTGTAGTTGAAATAAGTTTTAAAAAATTAAATGCCTTTGTAACAAATGAGTTTTCGTCTGAAACCCTCTTACTTAGAAGGAGATGGTCCAGTTTGTACACGAAGTGCATCCAGTTTTTGCCGTAACCTTCTCTTATTTTTAGCACAAGCTAAATGGGTGAAATGATGATACCATGCCAAGTTTCTACCTTTTTAGATTTCATTTGTACTACTTTTTAATTTCAGGGTCATTTAGCTCAAAAAAAATCATTAAATGCATGAAAAATAGCAAATGAAGTTAGAAAGGGTTGAAATTTGAGGATGTGGCTTTGAATGGTGCATATTGAATGCACAAAAATTTTGTAGTTGAAATAAATTTAAAAAAATTAAATGCCTTTGTAACAGATGAGTTTTCGTCCGAAACCCTCTTACTTCGAAGGAGATGGTCCAGTTTGTACACGAAGTGCTACCAGTTTTTTCCATAACCTTCTCAACTTTTTAGCACATGCTAAATGGGTGAAATGATGATACCATGCCAAGTTTCTACCTTTTTAGATTACATTTGTACTGCTTTTTAATTTCAGGGTCATTTAGCTCAAAAAAGTCATTAAATGCATGAAAAATAGCAAATGAAGTTAGAAAGGGTTGAAATTTGAGGATGCGGCTTTGAATGGTGCATATTGAATGCACAAAAAGTTTGTAGTTGAAATAAGTTTAAAAAATTAAATGCCTTTGTAACAGATGAGTTTTCGTCCGAAACCCTCTTGCTTCGAAGGAGATGGTCCAGTTTGTACACGAAGTGCTACCAGTTTTTGCCGTAACCCTCTCAACTTTTTAGCACATGCTAAATGGGTGAAATGATGATACCATGCCAAGTTTCTACCTTTTTAGATTTCATTTGTACTGCTTTTTAATTTCAGGGTCATTTAGCTCAAAAAAATCATTAAATGCATGAAAAATAGCAAATGAAGTTAGAAAGGGTTGAAATTTGAGGATGCGGCTTTGAATGGTGCATATTGAATGCACAAAAAGTTTGTAGTTGAAATAAGTTTTAAAAAATTAAATGCCTTTGTAACAAATGAGTTTTCGTCTGAAACCCTCTTACTTAGAAGGAGATGGTCCAGTTTGTACACGAAGTGCATCCAGTTTTTGCCGTAACCTTCTCTTATTTTTAGCACAAGCTAAATGGGTGAAATGATGATACCATGCCAAGTTTCTACCTTTTTAGATTTCATTTGTACTACTTTTTAATTTCAGGGTCATTTAGCTCAAAAAAAATCATTAAATGCATGAAAAATAGCAAATGAAGTTAGAAAGGGTTGAAATTTGAGGATGTGGCTTTGAATGGTGCATATTGAATGCACAAAAATTTTGTAGTTGAAATAAATTTAAAAAAATTAAATGCCTTTGTAACAGATGAGTTTTCGTCCGAAACCCTCTTACTTCGAAGGAGATGGTCCAGTTTGTACACGAAGTGCTACCAGTTTTTTCCATAACCCTCTCAACTTTTTAGCACATGCTAAATGGGTGAAATGATGATACCATGCCAAGTTTCTACCTATTTAGATTTCATTTGTACTGCTTTTTAATTTCAGGGTCATTTAGCTCAAAAAAATCATTAAATGCATGAAAAATAGCAAATGAAGTTAGAAAGGGTTGAAATTTGAGGATGCGGCTTTGAATGGTGCATATTGAATGCACAAAAAGTTTGTAGTTGAAATAAGTTTTAAAAAATTAAATGCCTTTGTAACAAATGAGTTTTCGTATGAAACCCTCTTACTTAGAAGGAGATGGTCCAGTTTGTACACGAAGTGCATCCAGTTTTTGCCGTAACCTTCTCTTATTTTTAGCACAAGCTAAATGGGTGAAATGATGATACCATGCCAAGTTTCTACCTTTTTAGATTTCATTTGTACTACTTTTTAATTTCAGGGTCATTTAGCTCAAAAAAAATCATTAAATGCATGAAAAATAGCAAATGAAGTTAGAAAGGGTTGAAATTTGAGGATGTGGCTTTGAATGGTGCATATTGAATGCACAAAAATTTTGTAGTTGAAATAAATTTAAAAAAATTAAATGCCTTTGTAACAGATGAGTTTTCGTCCGAAACCCTCTTACTTCGAAGGAGATGGTCCAGTTTGTACACGAAGTGCTACCAGTTTTTTCCATAACCCTCTCAACTTTTTAGCACATGCTAAATGGGTGAAATGATGATACCATGCCAAGTTTCTACCTTTTTAGATTTCATTTGTACTGCTTTTTAATTTCAGGGTCATTTAGCTCAAAAAAATCATTAAATGCATGAAAAATAGCAAATGAAGTTAGAAAGGGTTGAAATTTGAGGATGCGGCTTTGAATGGTGCATATTGAATGCACAAAAAGTTTGTAGTTGAAATAAGTTTAAAAAAATTAAATGCCTTTGTAACAAATGAGTTTTCGTCTGAAACCCTCTTACTTAGAAGGAGATGGTCCAGTTTGTACACGAAGTGCATCCAGTTTTTGCCGTAACCTTCTCTTATTTTTAGCACAAGCTAAATGGGTGAAATGATGATACCATGCCAAGTTTCTACCTTTTTAGATTTCATTTGTACTACTTTTTAATTTCAGGGTCATTTAGCTCAAAAAAAATCATTAAATGCATGAAAAATAGCAAATGAAGTTAGAAAGGGTTGAAATTTGAGGATGTGGCTTTGAATGGTGCATATTGAATGCACAAAAATTTTGTAGTTGAAATAAATTTAAAAAAATTAAATGCCTTTGTAACAGATGAGTTTTCGTCCGAAACCCTCTTACTTCGAAGGAGATGGTCCAGTTTGTACACGAAGTGCTACCAGTTTTTTCCATAACCCTCTCAACTTTTTAGCACATGCTAAATGGGTGAAATGATGATACCATGCCAAGTTTCTACCTTTTTAGATTTCATTTGTACTGCTTTTTAATTTCAGGGTCATTTAGCTCAAAAAAATCATTAAATGCATGAAAAATAGCAAATGAAGTTAGAAAGGGTTGAAATTTGAGGATGTGGCTTTGAATGGTGCATATTGAATGCACAAAAAGTTTGTAGTTGAGATAAATTTAAAAAAATTAAATGCCTTTGTAACAGATGAGTTTTCGTCCGAAACCCTCTTACTTCGAAGGAGATTGTCCAGTTTGTACACGAAGTGCATCCAGTTTTTTCCGTAACCCTCTAAACTTTTTAGCACATGCTAAATGGGTCAAATGATGATAACATACCAAGTCTCTACCTTTTTAGATTTCATTTGTACTGCTTTTTAATTTCAAGGTCATTTAGCTCAAAAAAATCATTAAATGCATGAAAAATAGCAAATGAAGTTAGAAAGGGTTGAAATTTGAGGATGTGGCTTTGAATGGTGCATATTGAATGCACAAAAAGTTTGTAGTTGAAATAAATTTAAAAAAATTAAATGCCTTTGTAACAGATGAGTTTTCGTCCGAAACCCTCTTACTTCGAAGGAGATGGTCTAGTTTGTACACGAAGTGCATCCAGTTTTTGCTATAACCCTCTCAACTTTTTAGCACATGCTAAATGGGTCAAATGATGGTACCATACCAAGTCTCTACCTTTTTAGATTTCATTTGTACTGCTTTTTAATTTCAGGGTCATTTAGCTCAAAAAAATCATTAAATGCATGAAAAATAGCAAATGAAGTTAGAAAGGGTTGAAATTTGAGGATGTGGCTTTGAATGGTGCATATTGAATGCACAAAAAGTTTGTAGTTGAGATAAGTTTAAAAAATTAAATGCCTTTGTAACAGATGAGTTTTCGTCCGAAACCCTCTTACTTCGATGGAGATGGTCCAGTTTGTACACGAAGTGCTACCAGTTTTTGCCGTAACCCTCTCAACTTTTCAGCACATGCTAAATGGGTGAAATGATGATACCATGCCAAGTTAGTACCTTTTTAAATTTCATTTGTACTGCTTTTTAATTTCAGGGTCATTTAGCTCAAAAAAATCATTAAATGCATGAAAAATAGCAAATGAAGTTAGAAAGGGTTGAAATTTGAGGATGTGGCTTTGAATGGTGCATATTGAATGCACAAAAAGTTTGTAGTTGAGATAAATTTAAAAAAATTAAATGCCTTTGGAACAGATGAGTTTTCGTCCGAAACCCTCTTACTTCGAAGGAGATGGTCCAGTTTGTACACGAAGTGCATCCAGTTTTTCCCGTAACCCTCTAAACTTTTTAGCACATGCTAAATGGGTCAAATGATGATATCATACCAAGTCTCTACCTTTTTAGATTTCATTTGTACTGCTTTTTAATTTCAAGGTCATTTAGCTCAAAAAAAATCATTAAATGCATGAAAAATAGCAAATGAAGTTAGAAAGGGTTGAAATTTGAGGATGTGGCTTTGAATGGTGCATATTGAATGCACAAAAAGTTTGTAGTTGAAATAAATTTAAAAAAATTAAATGCCTTTGTAACAGATGTGTTTTCGTCCGAAACCCTCTTACTTCGAAGGAGATGGTCCAGTTTGTACACGAAGTGCATCCAGTTTTTGCTGTAACCCTGTCAACTTTTTTGCACATGCTAAATGGGTCAAATGATGATACCATACCAAGTCTCTACCTTTTTAGATTTCATTTGTACTGCTTTTTAATTTCAGGGTCATTTACCTCAAAAAAATCATTAAATGCATGAAAAATAGCAAATGAAGTTAGAAAGGGTTGAAATTTGAGGATGTGGCTTTGAATGGTGCATATTGAATGCACAAAAAGTTTGTAGTTGAAATAAATTTAAAAAAATTAAATGCCTTTGTAACAGATGAGTTTTCGTTCGAAACCCTCTTACTTCGAAGGAGATGGTCCAGTTTGTACACGAAGTGCATCCAGTTTTTGCCGTAACCCTCCCAAGTTTTTAGCACATGCTAAATGGGTGAAATGATGATACCATGCCAAGTTTCTACCTTTTTAGATTACATTTGTACTGCTTTTTAATTTCAGGGTCATTTAGTTCAAAAAAATCATTAAATGCATGAAAAATAGCAAATGAAGTTAGAAAGGGTTTAAATTTGAGGGTGTGGCTTTGAATGGTGCATATTGAATGCACAAAAAGTTTGTAGTTGAAATAAGTTTAAAAAATTAAATGCCTTTGTAACAGATGAGTTTTCGTCCGAAACCCTCTTGCTTCGAAGGAGATGGTCCAGTTTGTACACGAAGTGCTACCAGTTTTTGCCGTAACCCTCTCAACTTTTTAGCACATGCTAAATGGGTGAAATGATGATACCATGCCAAGTTTCTACCTTTTTAGATTTCATTTGTACTGCTTTTTAATTTCAGGGTCATTTAGCTCAAAAAAAAATCATTAAATGCATGAAAAATAGCAAATGAAGTTAGAAAGGGTTGAAATTTAAGGATGCGGCTTTGAATGGTGCATATTGAATGCACAAAAAGTTTTTAGTTGAAATAAGTTTTAAAAAATTAAATGCCTTTGTAACAGATGAGTTTTCGTCCGAAACCCTCTTACTTAGAAGGAGATGGTCCAGTTTCTACACGAAGTGCATCCAGTTTTTGCCGTAACCTTCACTTATTTTTAGCACATGCTAAATGGGTGAAATGATGATACCATGCCAAGTTTCTACCTTTTTAGATTTCATTTGTACTACTTTTTAATTTCAGGGTCATTTAGCTCAAAAAAAATCATTAAATGCATGAAAAATAGCAAATGAAGTTAGAAAGGGTTGAAATTTGAGGATGTGGCTTTGAATGGTGCATATTGAATGCACAAAAAATTTGTAGTTGAAATAAATTTAAAAAAATTAAATGCCTTTGTAACAGATGAGTTTTCGTCCGAAACCCTCTTACTTCGAAGGAGATGGTCCAGTTTGTACACGAAGTGCTACCAGTTTTTGCCGTAACCCTCTCAACTTTTTAGCACATGCTAAATTGGTGAAATGATGATACCATGCCAAGTTTCTACCTTTTTAGATTTCATTTGTACTGCTTTTTAATTTCAGGGTCATTTAGCTCAAAAAAAATCATTAAATGCATGAAAAATAGCAAATGAAGTTTAAAAGGGTTGAAATTTGAGGATGCGGCTTTGAATGGTGCATATTGAATGCACAAAAAGTTTGTAGTTGAAATAAGTTTAAAAAAATTAAATGCCTTTGTAACAGATGAGTTTTCGTCCGAAACCCTCTTACTTAGAAGGAGATGGTCCAGTTTGTACACGAAGTGCATCCAGTTTTTGCCATAACCTTCTCTTATTTTTAGCACATCCTAAATGGGTGAAATGATGATACCATGCCAAGTTTCTACCTTTTTAGATTTCATTTGTACTACTTTTTAATTTCAGGGTCATTTAGCTCAAAAAAAAATCATTATATGCATGAAAAATAGAAAATGAAGTTAGAAAGGGTTGAAATTTGAGGATGTGGCTTTGAATGGTGCATATTGAATGCACAAAAATTTTGTAGTTGAAATAAATTAAAAAAAATTAAATGCCTTTGTAACAGATGAGTTTTCGTCCGAAACCCTCTTACTTCGAAGGAGATGGTCCAGTTTGTACACGAAGTGCTACCAGTTTTTGCCGTAACCCTCTCAACTTTTTAGCACATGCTAAATGGGTGAAATGATGATACCATGCCAAGTTTCTACCTTTTTAGATTTCATTTGTACTGCTTTTTAATTTCAGGGTCATTTAGCTCAAAAAAAATCATTAAATGCATGAAAAATAGCAAATGAAGTTAGAAAGGGTTGAAATTTGAGGATGTGGCTTTGAATGGTGCATATTGAATGCACAAAAAGTTTGTAGTTGAGATAAATTTTAAAAAATTAAATGCCTTTGTAACAGATGAGTTTTCGTCCGAAACCCTCTTACTTCGAAGGAGATGGTCCAGTTTGTACACGAAGTGCATCCAGTTTTTCCCGTAACCCTCTAAACTTTTTAGCACATGCTAAATGGGTCAAATGATGATACCATACCAAGTCTCTACCTTTTTAGATTTCATTTGTACTGCTTTTTAATTTCAAGGTCATTTAGCTCAAAAAAATCATTAAATGCATGAAAAATAGCAAATGAAGTTAGAAAGGGTTGAAATTTGAGGATGTGGCTTTGAATGGTGCATATTGAATGCACAAAAAGTTTGTAGTTGAAATAAATTTAAAAAAATTAAATGCCTTTGTAACAGATGAGTTTTCGTGCGAAACCCTCTTACTTCGAAGGAGATGGTCCAGTTTGTACACGAAGTGCATCCAGTTTTTGCTATAACCCTCTCAACTTTTTAGCACATGCTAAATGGGTGAAATGATGATACCATGCCAAGTTTCTACCTTTTTAGATTTCATTTGTACTGCTTTTTAATTTCAGTGTCATTTAGCTCAAAAAAATCATTAAATGCATGAAAAATAGCAAATGAAGTTAGAAAGGGTTGAAATTTGAGGATGTGGCTTTGAATGGTGCATATTGAATGCACAAAAAGTTTGTAGTTGAGATAAATTTAAAAAAATTAAATGCCTTTGTAACAGATGAGTTTTCGTCCGAAACCCTCTTACTTCGAAGGAGATCTTCCAGTTTGTACACGAAGTGCATCCAGTTTTTCCCGTAACCCTCTAAACTTTTTAGCACATGCTAAATGGGTCAAATTATGATACCATACCAAGTCTCTACCTTTTTAGATTTCATTTGTACTGCTTTTTAATTTCAAGGTCATTTAGCTCAAAAAAAATCATTAAATGCATGAAAAATAGCAAATGAAGTTAGAAAGGGTTGAAATTTGAGGATGTGGCTTTGAATGGTGCATATTTAATGCACAAAAAGTTTGTAGTTGAAATAAATTTAAAAAAATTAAATGCCTTTGTAACAGATGAGTTTTCGTCCGAAACCCTCTTACTTCGAAGGAGATGGTCCAGTTTGTACACGAAGTGCATCCAGTTTTTGCTGTAACCCTGTCAACTTTTTAGCACATGCTAAATGGGTCAAATTATGATACCATACCAAGTCTCTACCTTTTTAGATTTCATTTGTACTGCTTTTTAATTTCAGGGTCATTTACCTCAAAAAAATCATTAAATGCATGAAAAATAGCAAATCAAGTTAGAAAGGGTTTAAATTTGAGGGTGTGGCTTTGAATGGTGCATATTGAATGCACAAAAAGTTTGTAGTTGAAATAAGTTTAAAAAATTAAATGCCTTTGTAACAGATGAGTTTTCGTCCGAAACCCTCTTGCTTCGAAGGAGATGGTCCAGTTTGTACACGAAGTGCTACCAGTTTTTGCCGTAACCCTCTCAACTTTTTAGCACATGCTAAATGGGTGAAATGATGATACCATGCCAAGTTTTTACCTTTTTAGATTTCATTTGTACTGCTTTTTAATTTCAGGGTCATTTAGCTCAAAAAAAATCATTAAATGCATGAAAAATAGCAAATAAAGTTAGAAAGGGTTGAAATTTGAGGATGTGGCTTTGAATGGTGCATATTGAATGCACAAAAAGTTTGTAGTTGAGATAAATTTTAAAAAATTAAATGCCTTTGTAACAGATGAGTTTTCGTCCGAAACCCTCTTACTTCGAAGGAGATGGTCCAGTTTGTACACGAAGTGCATCCAGTTTTTCCCGTAACCCTCTAAACTTTTTAGCACATGCTAAATGGGTCAAATGATGATACCATACCAAGTCTCTACCTTTTTAGATTTCATTTGTACTGCTTTTTAATTTCAAGGTCATTTAGCTCAAAAAAATCATTAAATGCATGAAAAATAGCAAATGAAGTTAGAAAGGGTTGAAATTTGAGGATGTGGCTTTGAATGGTGCATATTGAATGCACAAAAAGTTTGTAGTTGAAATAAATTTAAAAAAATTAAATGCCTTTGTAACAGATGAGTTTTCGTGCGAAACCCTCTTACTTCGAAGGAGATGGTCCAGTTTGTACACGAAGTGCATCCAGTTTTTGCTATAACCCTCTCAACTTTTTAGCACATGCTAAATGGGTGAAATGATGATACCATGCCAAGTTTCTACCTTTTTAGATTTCATTTGTACTGCTTTTTAATTTCAGTGTCATTTAGCTCAAAAAAATCATTAAATGCATGAAAAATAGCAAATGAAGTTAGAAAGGGTTGAAATTTGAGGATGTGGCTTTGAATGGTGCATATTGAATGCACAAAAAGTTTGTAGTTGAGATAAATTTAAAAAAATTAAATGCCTTTGTAACAGATGAGTTTTCGTCCGAAACCCTCTTACTTCGAAGGAGATCTTCCAGTTTGTACACGAAGTGCATCCAGTTTTTCCCGTAACCCTCTAAACTTTTTAGCACATGCTAAATGGGTCAAATTATGATACCATACCAAGTCTCTACCTTTTTAGATTTCATTTGTACTGCTTTTTAATTTCAAGGTCATTTAGCTCAAAAAAAATCATTAAATGCATGAAAAATAGCAAATGAAGTTAGAAAGGGTTGAAATTTGAGGATGTGGCTTTGAATGGTGCATATTGAATGCACAAAAAGTTTGTAGTTGAAATAAATTTAAAAAAATTAAATGCCTTTGTAACAGATGAGTTTTCGTCCGAAACCCTCTTACTTCGAAGGAGATGGTCCAGTTTGTACACGAAGTGCATCCAGTTTTTGCTGTAACCCTGTCAACTTTTTAGCACATGCTAAATGGGTCAAATGATGATACCATACCAAGTCTCTACCTTTTTAGATTTCATTTGTACTGCTTTTTAATTTCAGGGTCATTTACCTCAAAAAAATCATTAAATGCATGAAAAATAGCAAATGAAGTTAGAAAGGGTTTAAATTTGAGGGTGTGGCTTTGAATGGTGCATATTGAATGCACAAAAAGTTTGTAGTTGAAATAAGTTTAAAAAATTAAATGCCTTTGTAACAGATGAGTTTTCGTCCGAAACCCTCTTGCTTCGAAGGAGATGGTCCAGTTTGTACACGAAGTGCTACCAGTTTTTGCCGTAACCCTCTCAACTTTTTAGCACATGCTAAATGGGTGAAATGATGATACCATGCCAAGTTTTTACCTTTTTAGATTTCATTTGTACTGCTTTTTAATTTCAGGGTCATTTAGCTCAAAAAAAATCATTAAATGCATGAAAAATAGCAAATAAAGTTAGAAAGGGTTGAAATTTGAGGATGTGGCTTTGAATGGTGCATATTGAATGCACAAAAAGTTTGTAGTTGAGATAAATTTTAAAAAATTAAATGCCTTTGTAACAGATGAGTTTTCGTCCGAAACCCTCTTACTTCGAAGGAGATGGTCCAGTTTGTACACGAAGTGCATCCAGTTTTTCCCGTAACCCTCTAAACTTTTTAGCACATGCTAAATGGGTCAAATGATGATACCATACCAAGTCTCTACCTTTTTAGATTTCATTTGTACTGCTTTTTAATTTCAAGGTCATTTAGCTCAAAAAAATCATTAAATGCATGAAAAATAGCAAATGAAGTTAGAAAGGGTTGAAATTTGAGGATGTGGCTTTGAATGGTGCATATTGAATGCACAAAAAGTTTGTAGTTGAAATAAATTTAAAAAAATTAAATGCCTTTGTAACAGATGAGTTTTCGTGCGAAACCCTCTTACTTCGAAGGAGATGGTCCAGTTTGTACACAAAGTGCATCCAGTTTTTGCTATAACCCTCTCAACTTTTTAGCACATGCTAAATGGGTCAAATGATGGTACCATACCAAGTCTCTACCTTTTTAGATTTCATTTGTACTGCTTTTTAATTTCAGGGTCATTTAGCTCAAAAAAATCATTAAATGCATGAAAAATAGCAAATGAAGTTAGAAAGGGTTGAAATTTGAGGATGTGGCTTTGAATGGTGCATATTGAATGCATAAAAAGTTTGTAGTTGAAATAAATTTAAAAAAATTAAATGCCTTTGTAATAGATGAGTTTTCGTCCGAAACCCTCTTACTTCGAAGGAGATGGTCCAGTTTGTACAAGAAGTGCTACCAGTTTTTGCCGTAACCCTCTCAACTTTTTAGCACATGCTAAATGGGTGAAATGATGATACCATGCCAAGTTTCTACCTTTTTAGATTTCATTTGTACCGCTTTTTAATTTCAGTGTCATTTAGCTCAAAAAAATCATTAAATGCATGAAAAATAGCAAATGAAGTTAGAAAGGGTTGAAATTTGAGGATGTGGCTTTGAATGGTGCATATTGAATGCACAAAAAGTTTGTAGTTGAGATAAATTTAAAAAAATTAAATGCCTTTGTAACAGATGAGTTTTCGTCCGAAACCCTCTTACTTCGAAGGAGATCTTCCAGTTTGTACACGAAGTGCATCCAGTTTTTCCCGTAACCCTCTAAACTTTTTAGCACATGCTAAATGGGTCAAATTATGATACCATACCAAGTCTCTACCTTTTTAGATTTCATTTGTACTGCTTTTTAATTTCAAGGTCATTTAGCTCAAAAAAAATCATTAAATGCATGAAAAATAGCAAATGAAGTTAGAAAGGGTTGAAATTTGAGGATGTGGCTTTGAATGGTGCATATTTAATGCACAAAAAGTTTGTAGTTGAAATAAATTTAAAAAAATTAAATGCCTTTGTAACAGATGAGTTTTCGTCCGAAACCCTCTTACTTCGAAGGAGATGGTCCAGTTTGTACACGAAGTGCATCCAGTTTTTGCTGTAACCCTGTCAACTTTTTAGCACATGCTAAATGGGTCAAATTATGATACCATACCAAGTCTCTACCTTTTTAGATTTCATTTGTACTGCTTTTTAATTTCAGGGTCATTTACCTCAAAAAAATCATTAAATGCATGAAAAATAGCAAATCAAGTTAGAAAGGGTTTAAATTTGAGGGTGTGGCTTTGAATGGTGCATATTGAATGCACAAAAAGTTTGTAGTTGAAATAAGTTTAAAAAATTAAATGCCTTTGTAACAGATGAGTTTTCGTCCGAAACCCTCTTGCTTCGAAGGAGATGGTCCAGTTTGTACACGAAGTGCTACCAGTTTTTGCCGTAACCCTCTCAACTTTTTAGCACATGCTAAATGGGTGAAATGATGATACCATGCCAAGTTTTTACCTTTTTAGATTTCATTTGTACTGCTTTTTAATTTCAGGGTCATTTAGCTCAAAAAAAATCATTAAATGCATGAAAAATAGCAAATAAAGTTAGAAAGGGTTGAAATTTGAGGATGTGGCTTTGAATGGTGCATATTGAATGCACAAAAAGTTTGTAGTTGAGATAAATTTTAAAAAATTAAATGCCTTTGTAACAGATGAGTTTTCGTCCGAAACCCTCTTACTTCGAAGGAGATGGTCCAGTTTGTACACGAAGTGCATCCAGTTTTTCCCGTAACCCTCTAAACTTTTTAGCACATGCTAAATGGGTCAAATGATGATACCATACCAAGTCTCTACCTTTTTAGATTTCATTTGTACTGCTTTTTAATTTCAAGGTCATTTAGCTCAAAAAAATCATTAAATGCATGAAAAATAGCAAATGAAGTTAGAAAGGGTTGAAATTTGAGGATGTGGCTTTGAATGGTGCATATTGAATGCACAAAAAGTTTGTAGTTGAAATAAATTTAAAAAAATTAAATGCCTTTGTAACAGATGAGTTTTCGTGCGAAACCCTCTTACTTCGAAGGAGATGGTCCAGTTTGTACACGAAGTGCATCCAGTTTTTGCTATAACCCTCTCAACTTTTTAGCACATGCTAAATGGGTGAAATGATGATACCATGCCAAGTTTCTACCTTTTTAGATTTCATTTGTACTGCTTTTTAATTTCAGTGTCATTTAGCTCAAAAAAATCATTAAATGCATGAAAAATAGCAAATGAAGTTAGAAAGGGTTGAAATTTGAGGATGTGGCTTTGAATGGTGCATATTGAATGCACAAAAAGTTTGTAGTTGAGATAAATTTAAAAAAATTAAATGCCTTTGTAACAGATGAGTTTTCGTCCGAAACCCTCTTACTTCGAAGGAGATCTTCCAGTTTGTACACGAAGTGCATCCAGTTTTTCCCGTAACCCTCTAAACTTTTTAGCACATGCTAAATGGGTCAAATTATGATACCATACCAAGTCTCTACCTTTTTAGATTTCATTTGTACTGCTTTTTAATTTCAAGGTCATTTAGCTCAAAAAAAATCATTAAATGCATGAAAAATAGCAAATGAAGTTAGAAAGGGTTGAAATTTGAGGATGTGGCTTTGAATGGTGCATATTGAATGCACAAAAAGTTTGTAGTTGAAATAAATTTAAAAAAATTAAATGCCTTTGTAACAGATGAGTTTTCGTCCGAAACCCTCTTACTTCGAAGGAGATGGTCCAGTTTGTACACGAAGTGCATCCAGTTTTTGCTGTAACCCTGTCAACTTTTTAGCACATGCTAAATGGGTCAAATGATGATACCATACCAAGTCTCTACCTTTTTAGATTTCATTTGTACTGCTTTTTAATTTCAGGGTCATTTACCTCAAAAAAATCATTAAATGCATGAAAAATAGCAAATGAAGTTAGAAAGGGTTTAAATTTGAGGGTGTGGCTTTGAATGGTGCATATTGAATGCACAAAAAGTTTGTAGTTGAAATAAGTTTAAAAAATTAAATGCCTTTGTAACAGATGAGTTTTCGTCCGAAACCCTCTTGCTTCGAAGGAGATGGTCCAGTTTGTACACGAAGTGCTACCAGTTTTTGCCGTAACCCTCTCAACTTTTTAGCACATGCTAAATGGGTGAAATGATGATACCATGCCAAGTTTTTACCTTTTTAGATTTCATTTGTACTGCTTTTTAATTTCAGGGTCATTTAGCTCAAAAAAAATCATTAAATGCATGAAAAATAGCAAATAAAGTTAGAAAGGGTTGAAATTTGAGGATGTGGCTTTGAATGGTGCATATTGAATGCACAAAAAGTTTGTAGTTGAGATAAATTTTAAAAAATTAAATGCCTTTGTAACAGATGAGTTTTCGTCCGAAACCCTCTTACTTCGAAGGAGATGGTCCAGTTTGTACACGAAGTGCATCCAGTTTTTCCCGTAACCCTCTAAACTTTTTAGCACATGCTAAATGGGTCAAATGATGATACCATACCAAGTCTCTACCTTTTTAGATTTCATTTGTACTGCTTTTTAATTTCAAGGTCATTTAGCTCAAAAAAATCATTAAATGCATGAAAAATAGCAAATGAAGTTAGAAAGGGTTGAAATTTGAGGATGTGGCTTTGAATGGTGCATATTGAATGCACAAAAAGTTTGTAGTTGAAATAAATTTAAAAAAATTAAATGCCTTTGTAACAGATGAGTTTTCGTGCGAAACCCTCTTACTTCGAAGGAGATGGTCCAGTTTGTACACAAAGTGCATCCAGTTTTTGCTATAACCCTCTCAACTTTTTAGCACATGCTAAATGGGTCAAATGATGGTACCATACCAAGTCTCTACCTTTTTAGATTTCATTTGTACTGCTTTTTAATTTCAGGGTCATTTAGCTCAAAAAAATCATTAAATGCATGAAAAATAGCAAATGAAGTTAGAAAGGGTTGAAATTTGAGGATGTGGCTTTGAATGGTGCATATTGAATGCATAAAAAGTTTGTAGTTGAAATAAATTTAAAAAAATTAAATGCCTTTGTAATAGATGAGTTTTCGTCCGAAACCCTCTTACTTCGAAGGAGATGGTCCAGTTTGTACAAGAAGTGCTACCAGTTTTTGCCGTAACCCTCTCAACTTTTTAGCACATGCTAAATGGGTGAAATGATGATACCATGCCAAGTTTCTACCTTTTTAGATTTCATTTGTACCGCTTTTTAATTTCAGTGTCATTTAGCTCAAAAAAATCATTAAATGCATGAAAAATAGCAAATGAAGTTAGAAAGGGTTGAAATTTGAGGATGTGGCTTTGAATGGTGCATATTGAATGCACAAAAAGTTTGTAGTTGAGATAAATTTAAAAAAATTAAATGCCTTTGTAACAGATGAGTTTTCGTCCGAAACCCTCTTACATCGAAGGAGATCTTCCAGTTTGTACACGAAGTGCATCCAGTTTTTCCCGTAACCCTCTAAACTTTTTAGCACATCCTAAATGGGTCAAATTATGATACCATACCAAGTCTCTACCTTTTTTAGATTTCATTTGTACTGCTTTTTAATTTCAAGGTCATTTAGCTCAAAAAAAATCATTAAATGCATGAAAAATAGCAAATGAAGTTAGAAAGGGTTGAAATTTGAGGATGTGGCTTTGAATGGTGCATATTGAATGCACAAAAAGTTTGTAGTTGAAATAAATTTAAAAAAATTAAATGCCTTTGTAACAGATGAGTTTTCGTCCGAAACCCTCTTACTTCGAAGGAGATGGTCCAGTTTGTACACGAAGTGCATCCAGTTTTTGCTGTAACCCTGTCAACTTTTTAGCACATGCTAAATGGGTCAAATGATGATACCATACCAAGTCTCTACCTTTTTAGATTTCATTTGTACTGCTTTTTAATTTAAGGGTCATTTACCTCAAAAAAATCATTAAATGCATGAAAAATAGCAAATGAAGTTAGAAAGGGTTTAAATTTGAGGGTGTGGCTTTGAATGGTGCATATTGAATGCACAAAAAGTTTGTAGTTGAAATAAGTTTAAAAAATTAAATGCCTTTGTAACAGATGAGTTTTCGTCCGAAACCCTCTTGCTTCGAAGGAGATGGTCCAGTTTGTACACGAAGTGCTACCAGTTTTTGCCGTAACCCTCTCAACTTTTTAGCACATGCTAAATGGGTGAAATGATGATACCATGCCAAGTTTCTACCTTTTTAGATTTCATTTGTACTGCTTTTTAATTTCAGGGTCATTTAGCTCAAAAAAATCATTAAATGCATGAAAAATAGCAAATAAAGTTAGAAAGGGTTGAAATTTGAGGATGTGGCTTTGAATGGTGCATATTGAATGCACAAAAAGTTTGTAGTTGAGATAAATTTAAAAAAATTAAATGCCTTTGTAACAGATGAGTTTTCGTCCGAAACCCTCTTACTTCGAAGGAGATGGTCCAGTTTGTACACGAAGTGCATCCAGTTTTTCCCGTAACCCTCTAAACTTTTTAGCACATGCTAAATGGGTCAAATGATGATACCATACCAAGTCTCTACCTTTTTTGATTTCATTTGTACTGCTTTTTAATTTCAAGGTCATTTAGCTCAAAAAAAATCATTAAATGCATGAAAAATAGCAAATGAAGTTAGAAAGGGTTGAAATTTGAGGATGTGGCTTTGAATGGTGCATATTGAATGCACAAAAAGTTTGTAGTTGAAATAAATTTAAAAAAATTAAATGCCTTTGTAACAGATGAGTTTTCGTCCGAAACCCTCTTACTTCGAAGGAGATGGTCCAGTTTGTACACGAAGTGCATCCAGTTTTTGCTGTAACCCTGTCAACTTTTTAGCACATGCTAAATGGGTCAAATGATGATACCATACCAAGTCTCTACCTTTTTAGATTTCATTTGTACTACTTTTTAATTTCAGGGTCATTTACCTCAAAAAAATCATTAAATGCATGAAAAATAGCAAATGAAGTTAGAAAGGGTTGAAATTTGAGGATGTGGCTTTGAATGGTGCATATTGAATGCACAAAAAGTTTGTAGTTGAAATAAATTTAAAAAAATTAAATGCCTTTGTAACAGATGAGTTTTCGTTCGAAACCCTCTTACTTCGAAGGAGATGGTCCAGTTTGTACACGAAGTGCATCCAGTTTTTGCCGTAACCCTCCCAAGTTTTTAGCACATGCTAAATGGGTGAAATGATGATACCATGCCAAGTTTCTACCTTTTTATATTACATTTGTACTGCTTTTTAATTTCAGGGTCATTTAGCTCAAAAAAATCATTAAATGCATGAAAAATAGCAAATGAAGTTAGAAAGGGTTTAAATTTGAGGGTGTGGCTTTGAATGGTGCATATTGAATGCACAAAAAGTTTGTAGTTGAAATAAGTTTAAAAAATTAAATGCCTTTGTAACAGATGAGTTTTCGTCCGAAACCCTCTTGCTTCGAAGGAGATGGTCCAGTTTGTACACGAAGTGCTACCAGTTTTTGCTGTAACCCTCTCAACTTTTTAGCACATGCTAAATGGGTGAAATGATGATACCATGCCAAGTTTCTACCTTTTTAGATTTCATTTGTACTGCTTTTTAATTTCAGGGTCATTTAGCTCAAAAAAATCATTAAATGCATGAAAAATAGCAAATGAAGTTAGAAAGGGTTGAAATTTAAGGATGCGGCTTTGAATGGTGCATATTGAATGCACAAAAAGTTTGTAGTTGAAATAAGTTTAAAAAAATTAAATGCCTTTGTAACAGATGAGTTTTCGTCCGAAACCCTCTTACTTAGAAGGAGATGGTCCAGTTTGTACACGAAGTGCATCCAGTTTTTGCCGTAACCTTCTCTTATTTTTAGCACATGCTAAATGGGTGAAATGATGATACCATGCCAAGTTTCTACCTTTTTAGATTTCATTTGTACTACTTTTTAATTTCAGGGTCATTTAGCTCAAAAAAAAATCATTAAATGCATGAAAAATAGCAAATGAAGTTAGAAAGGGTTGAAATTTGAGGATGTGGCTTTGAATGGTGCATATTGAATGCACAAAAAATTTGTAGTTGAAATAAATTTAAAAAAATTAAATGCCTTTGTAACAGATGAGTTTTCGTCCGAAACCCTCTTACTTCGAAGGAGATGGTCCAGTTTGTACACGAAGTGCTACCAGTTTTTGCCGTAACCCTCTCAACTTTTTAGCACATGCTAAATGGGTGAAATGATGATACCATGCCAAGTTTCTACCTTTTTAGATTTCATTTGTACTGCTTTTTAATTTCAGGGTCATTTAGCTCAAAAAAATCATTAAATGCATGAAAAATAGCAAATGAAGTTAGAAAGGGTTGAAATTTGAGGATGTGGCTTTGAATGGTGCATATTGAATGCACAAAAAGTTTGTAGTTGAGATAAATTTAAAAAAATTAAATGCCTTTGTAACAGATGAGTTTTCGTCCGAAACCCTCTTACTTCGAAGGAGATGGTCCAGTTTGTACACGAAGTGCATCCAGTTTTTCCCGTAACCCTCTAAACTTTTTAGCACATGCTAAATGGGTCAAATGATGATACCATACCAAGTCTCTACCTTTTTAGATTTCATTTGTACTGCTTTTTAATTTCAAGGTCATTTAGCTCAAAAAAATCATTAAATGCATGAAAAATAGCAAATGAAGTTAGAAAGGGTTGAAATTTGAGGATGTGGCTTTGAATGGTGCAGATTGAATGCACAAAAAGTTTGTAGTTGAAATAAATTTAAAAAAATTAAATGCCTTTGTAACAGATGAGTTTTCGTCCGAAACCCTCTTACTTCGAAGGAGATGGTGCAGTTTGTACACGAAGTGCATCCAGTTTTTGCTGTAACCCTCTCAACTTTTTAGCACATGCTAAATGGGTCAAATGATGGTACCATACCAAGTCTCTACCTTTTTAGATTTCATTTGTACTGCTTTTTAATTTCAGGGTCATTTAGCTCAAAAAAATCATTAAATGCATGAAAAATAGCAAATGAAGTTAGAAAGGGTTGAAATTTGAGGATGTGGCTTTGAATGGTGCATATTGAATGCACAAAAAGTTTGTAGTTGAAATAAATTTAAAAAAATTAAATGCCTTTGTAATAGATGAGTTTTCGTCCGAAACCCTCTTACTTCGAAGGAGATGGTCCAGTTTGTACACGAAGTGCTACCAGTTTTTGCCGTAACCCTCTAAACTTTTTAGAACATGCTAAATGGGTGAAATGATGATACCATGCCAAGTTTCTACCTTTTTAGATTTCATTTGTACTACTTTTTAATTTCAGGGTCATTTAGCTCAAAAAAATCATTAAATGCATGAAAAATAGCAAATGAACTTAGAAAGGGTTGAAATTTGAGGATGTGGCTTTGAATGGTGTATATTGAATGCACAAAAAGTTTGTAGTTGATATAAATTTAAAAAAATTAAATGCCTTTGTAACAGATGAGTTTTCGTCCGAAACCCTCTTACTTCGAAGGAGATGGTCCAGTTTGTACACGAAGTGCATCCAGTTTTTCCCGTAACCCTCTAAACTTTTTAGCACATGCTAAATGGGTCAAATGATGATACCATACCAAGTCTCTACCTTTTTAGATTTCATTTGTACTGCTTTTTAATTTCAAGGTCATTTAGCTCAAAAAAAAATCATTAAATGCATGAAAACTAGCAAATGAAGTTAGAAAGGGTTGAAATTTGAGGATGTGGCTTTGAATGGTACATATTGAATGCACAAAAAGTTTGTAGTTGAAATAAATTTAAAAAAATTAAATGCCTTTGTAACAGATGAGTTTTCGTCCGAAACCCTCTTACTTCGAAGGAGATGGTCCAGTTTGTACACGAAGTGCTACCAGTTTTTGCCGTAACCCTCTCAACTTTTTAGCACATGCTAAATGGGTGAAATGATGATACCATGCCAAGTTTCTACCTTTTTAGATTTCATTTGTACTGCTTTTTAATTTCAGGGTCATTTAGCTCAAAAAATCATTAAATGCATGAAAAATAGCAAATGAAGTTAGAAAGGGTTGAAATTTGAGGATGTGGCTTTGAATGGTGCATATTGAATGCACAAAAAGTTTGTAGTTGAGATAAATTTAAAAAAATTAAATGCCTTTGTAACAGATGAGTTTTCGTCCGAAACCCTCTTACTTCGCAGGAGATGGTCCAGTTTGTACACGAAGTGCATCCAGTTTTTCCCGTAACCCTCTAAACTTTTTAGCACATGCTAAATGGGTCAAATGATGATACCATACCAAGTCTCTACCTTTTTAGATTTCATTTGTACTGCTTTTTAATTTCAAGGTCATTTAGCTCAAAAAAATCATTAAATGCATGAAAAATAGCAAATGAAGTTAGAAAGGGTTGAAATTTGAGGATGTGGCTTTTAATGGTGCATATTGAATGCACAAAAAGTTTATAGTTGAAATAAATTTAAAAAAATTAAATGCCTTTGTAACAGATGAGTTTTCGTCCGAAACCCTCTTACTTCGAAGGAGATGGTCCAGTTTGTACACGAAGTGCATCCAGTTTTTGCTGTAACCCTCTCAACTTTTTAGCACATGCTAAATGGGTCAAATGATGGTACCATACCAAGTTTCTACCTTTTTAGATTTCATTTGTACTGCTTTTTAATTTCAGGGTCATTTAGCTCAAAAAAATCATTAAATGCATGAAAAATGGCAAATGAAGTTAGAAAGGGTTGAAATTTGAGGATGTGGCTTTGAATGGTGCATATTGAATGCACAAAAAGTTTGTAGTTGAGATAAATTTAAAAAAATTAAATGCCTTTGTAACAGATGAGTTTTCGTCCGAAACCCTCTTACTTCGAAGGAGATGGTCCAGTTTGTACACGAAGTGCATCCAGTTTTTCCCGTAACCCTCTCTTCTTTTTAGCACATGCTAAATGGGTCAAATGACGATACCATACCAAGTCTCTACCTTTTTAGATTTCATTTGTACTGCTTTTTAATTTCAAAGTCATTTAGCTCAAAAAAAATCATTAAATGCATGAAAAATAGCAAATGAAGTTAGAAAGGGTTGAAATTTGAGGATGTGGCTTTGAATGGTGAATATTGAATGCACAAAAAGTTTGTAGTTGAAATAAATTTAAAAAAATTAAATGCCTTTGTAACAGATGAGTTTTCGTCCGAAACCCTCTTACTTCGAAGGAGATGGTCCAGTTTGTACACGAAGTGCATCCAGTTTTTGCGGTAACCCTGTCAACTTTTTAGCACATGCTAAATGGGTCAAATGATGGTACCATACCAAGTCTCTACCTTTTTAGATTTCATTTGTACTGCTTTTTAATTTCAGGGTCATTTAGCTCAAAAAAATCATTAAATGCATGAAAAATAGCAAATGAAGTTAGAAAGGGTTGAAATTTGAGGATGTGGCTTTGAATGGTGCATATTGAATGCACAAAAAGTTTGTAGTTGAAATAAATTTAAAAAAATTAAATGCCTTTGTAATAGATGAGTTTTCGTCCGAAACCCTCTTACTTCGAAGGAGATGGTCCAGTTTGTACACGAAGTGCATCCAGTTTTTCCCGTAACCCTCTAAACTTTTTAGCACATGCTAAATGGGTCAAATGATGATACCATACCAAGTCTCTACCTTTTTAGATTTCATTTGTACTGCTTTTTAATTTCAAGGTCATTTAGCTCAAAAAAATCATTAAATGCATGAAAAATAGCAAATGAAGTTAGAAAGGGTTGAAATTTGAGGATGTGGCTTTTAATGGTGCATATTGAATGCACAAAAAGTTTATAGTTGAAATAAATTTAAAAAAATTAAATGCCTTTGTAACAGATGAGTTTTCGTCCGAAACCCTCTTACTTCGAAGGAGATGGTCCAGTTTGTACACGAAGTGCATCCAGTTTTTGCTGTAACCCTCTCAACTTTTTAGCACATGCTAAATGGGTCAAATGATGGTACCATACCAAGTTTCTACCTTTTTAGATTTCATTTGTACTGCTTTTTAATTTCAGGGTCATTTAGCTCAAAAAAATCATTAAATGCATGAAAAATGGCAAATGAAGTTAGAAAGGGTTGAAATTTGAGGATGTGGCTTTGAATGGTGCATATTGAATGCACAAAAAGTTTGTAGTTGAGATAAATTTAAAAAAATTAAATGCCTTTGTAACAGATGAGTTTTCGTCCGAAACCCTCTTACTTCGAAGGAGATGGTCCAGTTTGTACACGAAGTGCATCCAGTTTTTCCCGTAACCCTCTCTTCTTTTTAGCACATGCTAAATGGGTCAAATGACGATACCATACCAAGTCTCTACCTTTTTAGATTTCATTTGTACTGCTTTTTAATTTCAAAGTCATTTAGCTCAAAAAAAATCATTAAATGCATGAAAAATAGCAAATGAAGTTAGAAAGGGTTGAAATTTGAGGATGTGGCTTTGAATGGTGAATATTGAATGCACAAAAAGTTTGTAGTTGAAATAAATTTAAAAAAATTAAATGCCTTTGTAACAGATGAGTTTTCGTCCGAAACCCTCTTACTTCGAAGGAGATGCTCCAGTTTGTACACGAAGTGCATCCAGTTTTTGCCGTAACCCTCTAAACTTTTTAGCACATGCTAAATGGGTGAAATGATGATACCATGCCAAGTTTCTACCTATTTAGATTTCATTTGTACTGCTTTTTAATTTCAAAGTCATTTAGCTCAAAAAAAATCATTAAATGCATGAAAAATAGCAAATGAAGTTAGAAAGGGTTGAAATTTGAGGATGTGGCTTTGAATGGTGCATATTGAATGCACAAAAAGTTTGTAGTTGAGATAAATTTAAAAAAATTAAATACCTTTGTAACAGATGAGTTTTCGTCCGAAACCCTCTTACTTCGAAGGAGTTGGTCCAGTTTGTACACGAAGTGCATCCAGTTTTTCCCGTAACCCTCTAAACTTTTTAGCACATGCTAAATGGGTCAAATGATGATACCATACCAAGTCTCTACCTTTTTAGATTTCATTTGTACTGCTTTTTAATTTCAAGGTCATTTAGCTCAAAAAAATCATTAAATGCATGAAAAATAGCAAATGAAGTTAGAAAGGGTTGAAATTTGAGGATGTGGCTTTGAATGGTGCATATTGAATGCACAAAAAGTTTGTAGTTGAAATAAATTTAAAAAAATTAAATGCCTTTGTAATAGATGAGTTTTCGTCCGAAACCCTCTTACTTCGAAGGAGATGGTCCAGTTTGTACACGAAGTGCTACCAGTTTTTGCCGTAACCCTCTCAACTTTTTAGCACATGCTAAATGGGTGAAATGATGATACCATGCCAAGTTTCTACCTTTTTAGATTTCATTTGTACTGCTTTTTAATTTCAGGGTCATTTAGCTCAAAAAAATCATTAAATGCATGAAAAATAGCAAATGAAGTTAGAAAGGGTTGAAATTTGAGGATGTGGCTTTGAATGGTGCATATTGAATGCACAAAAAGTTTGTAGTTTAAATAAGTTTTAAAAAATTAAATGCCTTTGTAACAGATGAGTTTTCGTCCGAAACCCTCTTACTTCGAAGGAGATGGTCCAGTTTGTACACGAAGTGCTACCAGTTTTTGCCGTAACCCTCTCAACTTTTTAGCACATGCTAAATGGGTCAAATGATGATACCATGCCAATTTTCTACCTTTTTAGATTTCATTTGTACTGCTTTTTAATTTCAGGGTCATTTAGCTCAAAAAAATCATTAAATGCATGAAAAATAGCTAATGAAGTTAGAAAGGGTTGAAATTTGAGGATGTGGCTTTGAATGGTGCATATTGAATGCACAAAAAGTTTGTAGTTGAAATAAGTTTAAAAAAATTAAATGCCTTTGTAACAGATGAGTTTTCGTCCGAAACCCTCTTACTTCGAAGGAGATGGTCCAGTTTGTACACGAAGTGCATCCAGTTTTTGCCGTAACCCTCTCTTCTTTTTAGCACATGCTAAATGGGTGAAATGATGATACCATGCCAAGTTTCTTCCTTTTTAGATTTCATTTGTACTACTTTTTAATTTCAGGGTCATTTAGCTCAAAAAAAAATCATTAAATGCATGAAAAATAGCAAATGAAGTTAGAAAGGGTTGAAATTTGAGGATGTGGCTTTGAATGGTGCAGATTGAATGCACAAAAAGTTTGTAGTTGAAATAAATTTAAAAAAATTAAATGCCTTTGTAACAGATGAGTTTTCGTCCGAAACCCTCTTACTTCGAAGGAGATGGTGCAGTTTGTACACGAAGTGCATCCAGTTTTTGCTGTAACCCTCTCAACTTTTTAGCACATGCTAAATGGGTCAAATGATGGTACCATACCAAGTCTCTACCTTTTTAGATTTCATTTGTACTGCTTTTTAATTTCAGGGTCATTTAGCTCAAAAAAATCATTAAATGCATGAAAAATAGCAAATGAAGTTAGAAAGGGTTGAAATTTGAGGATGTGGCTTTGAATGGTGCATATTGAATGCACAAAAAGTTTGTAGTTGAAATAAATTTAAAAAAATTAAATGCCTTTGTAATAGATGAGTTTTCGTCCGAAACCCTCTTACTTCGAAGGAGATGGTCCAGTTTGTACACGAAGTGCTACCAGTTTTTGCCGTAACCCTCTCAACTTTTTAGCACATGCTAAATGGGTGAAATGATGATACCATGCCAAGTTTCTACCTTTTTAGATTTCATTTGTACTGCTTTTTAATTTCAGGGTCATTTAGCTCAAAAAAATCATTAAATGCATGAAAAATAGCAAATGAACTTAGAAAGGGTTGAAATTTGAGGATGTGGCTTTGAATGGTGTATATTGAATGCACAAAAAGTTTGTAGTTGAGATAAATTTAAAAAAATTAAATGCCTTTGTAACAGATGAGTTTTCGTCCGAAACCCTCTTACTTCGAAGGAGATGGTCCAGTTTGTACACGAAGTGCATCCAGTTTTTCCCGTAACCCTCTAAACTTTTTAGCACATGCTAAATGGGTCAAATGATGATACCATACCAAGTCTCTACCTTTTTAGATTTCATTTGTACTGCTTTTTAATTTCAAGGTCATTTAGCTCAAAAAAAATCATTAAATGCATGAAAACTAGCAAATGAAGTTAGAAAGGGTTGAAATTTGAGGATGTGGCTTTGAATGGTGCATATTGAATGCACAAAAAGTTTGTAGTTGAAATAAATTTAAAAAAATTAAATGCCTTTGTAACAGATGAGTTTTCGTCCGAAACCCTCTTACTTCGAAGGAGATGGTCCAGTTTGTACACGAAGTGCATCCAGTTTTTGCCGTAACCCTCTCAACTTTTTAGCACATGCTAAATGGGTGAAAAGATGATACCATGCCAAGTTTCTACCTTTTTAGATTTCATTTGTACTGCTTTTTAATTTCAGGGTCATTTAGCTCAAAAAAATCATTAAATGCATGAAAAATAGCAAATGAAGTTAGAAAGCGTTGAAATTTGAGGATGTGGCTTTGAATGGTGCATATTGAATGCACAAAAAGTTTGTAGTTGAGATAAATTTAAAAAAATTAAATGCCTTTGTAACAGATGAGTTTTCGTCCGAAACCCTCTTACTTCGAAGGAGATGGTCCAGTTTGTACACGAAGTGCATCCAGTTTTTCCCGTAACCCTCTACACTTTTTAGCACATGCTAAATGGGTCAAATGATGATACCATACCAAGTCTCTACCTTTTTAGATTTCATTCGTACTGCTTTTTAATTTCAAGGTCATTTAGCTCAAAAAAAATCATTAAATGCATGAAAAATAGCTAATGAAGTTAGAAAGGGTTGAAATTTGAGGATGTGGCTTTGAATGGTGCATATTGAATGCACAAAAAGTTTGTAGTTGAAATAAGTTTAAAAAAATTAAATGCCTTTGTAACAGATGAGTTTTCGTCCGAAACCCTCTTACTTAGAAGGAGATGGTCCAGTTTGTACACGAAGTGCATCCAGTTTTTGCCGTAACCCTCTCTTCTTTTTAGCACATGCTAAATGGGTGAAATGATGATACCATGCCAAGTTTCTTCCTTTTTAGATTTCATTTGTACTACTTTTTAATTTCAGGGTCATTTAGCTCAAAAAAAAATCATTAAATGCATGAAAAATAGCAAATGAAGTTAGAAAGGGTTGAAATTTGAGGATGTGGCTTTGAATGGTGCAGATTGAATGCACAAAAAGTTTGTAGTTGAAATAAATTTAAAAAAATTAAATGCCTTTGTAACAGATGAGTTTTCGTCCGAAACCCTCTTACTTCGAAGGAGATGGTGCAGTTTGTACACGAAGTGCATCCAGTTTTTGCTGTAACCCTCTCAACTTTTTAGCACATGCTAAATGGGTCAAATGATGGTACCATACCAAGTCTCTACCTTTTTAGATTTCATTTGTACTGCTTTTTAATTTCAGGGTCATTTAGCTCAAAAAAATCATTAAATGCATGAAAAATAGCAAATGAAGTTAGAAAGGGTTGAAATTTGAGGATGTGGCTTTGAATGGTGCATATTGAATGCACAAAAAGTTTGTAGTTGAAATAAATTTAAAAAAATTAAATGCCTTTGTAATAGATGAGTTTTCGTCCGAAACCCTCTTACTTCGAAGGAGATGGTCCAGTTTGTACACGAAGTGCTACCAGTTTTTGCCGTAACCCTCTCAACTTTTTAGCACATGCTAAATGGGTGAAATGATGATACCATGCCAAGTTTCTACCTTTTTAGATTTCATTTGTACTGCTTTTTAATTTCAGGGTCATTTAGCTCAAAAAAATCATTAAATGCATGAAAAATAGCAAATGAACTTAGAAAGGGTTGAAATTTGAGGATGTGGCTTTGAATGGTGTATATTGAATGCACAAAAAGTTTGTAGTTGAGATAAATTTAAAAAAATTAAATGCCTTTGTAACAGATGAGTTTTCGTCCGAAACCCTCTTACTTCGAAGGAGATGGTCCAGTTTGTACACGAAGTGCATCCAGTTTTTCCCGTAACCCTCTAAACTTTTTAGCACATGCTAAATGGGTCAAATGATGATACCATACCAAGTCTCTACCTTTTTAGATTTCATTTGTACTGCTTTTTAATTTCAAGGTCATTTAGCTCAAAAAAAATCATTAAATGCATGAAAACTAGCAAATGAAGTTAGAAAGGGTTGAAATTTGAGGATGTGGCTTTGAATGGTGCATATTGAATGCACAAAAAGTTTGTAGTTGAAATAAATTTAAAAAAATTAAATGCCTTTGTAACAGATGAGTTTTCGTCCGAAACCCTCTTACTTCGAAGGAGATGGTCCAGTTTGTACACGAAGTGCATCCAGTTTTTGCCGTAACCCTCTCAACTTTTTAGCACATGCTAAATGGGTGAAAAGATGATACCATGCCAAGTTTCTACCTTTTTAGATTTCATTTGTACTGCTTTTTAATTTCAGGGTCATTTAGCTCAAAAAAATCATTAAATGCATGAAAAATAGCAAATGAAGTTAGAAAGCGTTGAAATTTGAGGATGTGGCTTTGAATGGGGCATATTGAATGCACAAAAAGTTTGTAGTTGAGATAAATTTAAAAAAATTAAATGCCTTTGTAACAGATGAGTTTTCGTCCGAAACCCTCTTACTTCGAAGGAGATGGTCCAGTTTGTACACGAAGTGCATCCAGTTTTTCCCGTAACCCTCTACACTTTTTAGCACATGCTAAATGGGTCAAATGATGATACCATACCAAGTCTCTACCTTTTTAGATTTCATTCGTACTGCTTTTTAATTTCAAGGTCATTTAGCTCAAAAAAAATCATTAAATGCATGAAAAATAGCAAATGAAGTTAGAAAGGGTTGAAATTTGAGGATGTGACTTTGAATGGTGCATATTGAATGCACAAAAAGTTTGTAGTTGAAATAAATTTAAAAAAATTAAATGCCTTTGTAACAGATGAGTTTTCGTCCGAAACCCTCTTACTTCGAAGCAGATGGTCCAGTTTGTACACGAAGTGCATCCAGTTTTTGCGGTAACCCTGTCAACTTTTTAGCACATGCTAAATGGGTCAAATGATGGTACCATACCAAGTCTCTACCTTTTTAGATTTCATTTGTACTGCTTTTTAATTTCAGGGTCATTTAGCTCAAAAAAATCATTAAATGCATGAAAAATAGGAAATGAAGTTAGAAAGGGTTGAAATTTGAGGATGTGGCTTTGAATGGTGCATATTGAATGCACAAAAAGTTTGTAGTTGAGATAAATTTAAAAAAATTAAATGCCTTTGTAACAGATGAGTTTTCGTCCGAAACCCTCTTACTTCGAAGGAGATGGTCCAGTTTGTACACGAAGTGCTACCAGTTTTTGCCGTAACCCTCTCAACTTTTTAGCACATGCTAAATGGGTGAAATGATGATACCATGCCAAGTTTCTACCTTTTTAGATTTCATTTGTACTGCTTTTTAATTTCAGGGTCATTTAGCTCAAAAAAATCATTAAATGCATGAAAAATAGCTAATGAAGTTAGAAAGGGTTGAAATTTGAGGATGTGGCTTTGAATGGTGCATATTGAATGCACAAAAAGTTTGTACTTGAAATAAGTTTTAAAAAATTAAATGCCTTTGTAACAGATGAGTTTTCGTCCGAAACCCTCTTACTTAGAAGGAGATGGTCCAGTTTGTACACGAAGTGCATCCAGTTTTTGCCGTAACCCTCTCTTCTTTTTAGCACATGCTAAATGGGTGAAATGATGATACCATGCCAAGTTTCTTCCTTTTTAGATTTCATTTGTACTACTTTTTAATTTCAGGGTCATTTAGCTCAAAAAAAATCATTAAATGCATGAAAAATAGCAAATGAAGTTAGAAAGGGTTGAAATTTGAGGATGTGGCTTTGAATGGTGCATATTGAATGCACAAAAAGTTTGTAGTTGAAATAAATTTAAAAAAATTAAATGCCTTTGTAACAGATGAGTTTTCGTCTGAAACCTCTTACTTCGAAGGAGATGGTCCAGTTTGTACACGAAGTGCTACCAGTTTTTGCCGTAACCCTCTCAACTTTTTAGCACATGCTAAATGGGTGAAATGATGATACCATGCCAAGTTTCTACCTTTTTAGATTTCATTTGTACTGCTTTTTAATTTCAGGGTCATTTAGCTCAAAAAAATCATTAAATGCATGAAAAATAGCAAATGAAGTTAGAAAGGGTTGAAATTTGAGGATGTGGCTTTTAATGGTGCATATTGAATGCACAAAAAGTTTGTAGTTGAAATAAGTTTAAAAAAATTAAATGCCTTTGTAACAGATGAGTTTTCGTCCGAAACTCTCTTACTTAGAAGGAGATGGTCCAGTTTGTACACGAAGTGCATCCAGTTTTTGCCGTAACCCTCTCAACTTTTTAGCACATGCTAAATGGGTGAAATGATGATACCATGCCAAGTTTCTACCTTTTTCGATTTCATTGGTACCGCTTTTTAATTTCAGGGTCATTTAGCTCAAAAAAATCATTAAATGCATGAAAAATAGCAAATGAAGTTAGAAAGGGTTGAAATTTGAGGATGTGGCTTTTAATGGTGCATATTGAATGCACAAAAAGTTTGTAGTTGAAATAAATTTAAAAAAATTAAATGCCTTTGTAACAGATGAGTTTTGTCTGAAACCTCTTACTTCGAAGGAGATGGTCCAGTTTGTACACGAAGTGCTACCAGTTTTTGCCGTAACCCTCTCAACTTTTTAGCACATGCTAAATGGGTGAAATGATGATACCATGCCAAGTTTCTACCTTTTTAGATTTCATTTGTACTGCTTTTTAATTTCAGGGTCATTTAGCTCAAAAAAATCATTAACTGCATGAAAAATAGCAAATGAAGTTAGAAAGGGTTGAAATTTGAGGATGTGGCTTTGAATGGTGCATATTAAATGCACAAAAAGTTTGTAGTTGAGATAAATTTAAAAAAATTAAATGCCTTTGTAACAGATGAGTTTTCGTCCGAAACCCTCTTACTTCGAAGGAGATGGTCCTGTTTGTACACGAAGTGCATCCAGTTTTTCCCGTAACCCTCTAAACTTTTTAGCACATTCTAAATGGGTGAAATGATGATACCATGGCAAGTCTCTACCTTTTTAGATTTCATTTGTACTGCTTTTTAATTTCAGGGTCATTTAGCTCAAAAAAATCATTAAATGCATGAAAAATAGCAAATGAAGTTAGAAAGGGTTGAAATTTGAGGATGTGGCTTTGAATGGTGCATATTGAATGCACAAAAAGTTTGTAGTTGAAATAAATTTAAAAAAATTAAATGCCTTTGTAACAGATGAGTTTTCGTCCGAAACCCTCTTACTTCGAAGGAGATGGTCCAGTTTGTACACGAAGTGCATCCAGTTTTTGCTGTAACTATCTCAACTTTTTAGCACATGCTAAATGGGTCAAATGATGATACCATACCAAGTCTCTACCGTTTTAGATTTCATTTGTACTGCTTTTTAATTTCAAGGTCATTTAGCTCAAAAAAATCATTAAATGCATGAAAAATAGCAAATTAAGTTAGAAAGGGTTGAAATTTGAGGATGTGGCTTTGAATGGTGCATATTGAATGCACAAAAAGTTTGTAGTTGAAATAAATTTAAAAAAATTAAATGCCTTTGTAACAGATGAGTTTTCGTCCGAAACCCTCTTACTTCGAAGGAGATGGTCCAGTTTGTACACGAAGTGCATCCAGTTTTTGCTGTAACTATCTCAACTTTTTAGCACATGCTAAATGGGTCAAATGATGATACCATACCAAGTCTCTACCGTTTTAGATTTCATTTGTACTGCTTTTTAATTTCAAGGTCATTTAGCTCAAAAAAATCATTAAATGCATGAAAAATAGCAAATTAAGTTAGAAAGGGTTGAAATTTGAGGATGTGGCTTTGAATGGTGCATATTGAATGCACAAAAAGTTTGTAGTTGAAATAAATTTAAAAAAATTAAATGCCTTTGTAACAGATGAGTTTTCGTCCTAAACCCTCTTACTTCGAAGGAGATGGTCCAGTTTGTACACGAAGTGCATCCAGTTTTTGCCGTAACCTCTCAACTTTTTAGCAGATGCTAAATGGTTGAAATGATGATACCATACCAAGTTTCTACCTTTTTAGATTTCATTTGTACTGCTTTTTAATTTCAGGGTCATTTAGCTAAAAAAAATCATTAAATGCATGAAAAATAGAAAATGAAGTTAGAAAGGGTTGAAATTTGAGGATGTGGATTTGAATGGTGCCTATTGAATGCACAAAAAGTTTGTAGTTGAAATAAGTTTAAAAAAATTAAATGCCTTTGTAACATATGAGTTTTCGTCCGAAACCCTCTAACTTCGAAGGAGATGGTCCAGTTTGTACACGAAGTGCATCCAGTTTTTGCCGTAACCTCTCAACTTTTTAGCACATGCTAAATGGTTGAAATGATGATACCATACCAAGTTTCTACCTTTTTAGATTTCATTTGTACTGCTTTTTAATTTCAGGGTCATTTAGCTCAAAAAAATCATTAACTGCATGAAAAATAGCAAATGAAGTTAGAAAGGGTTGAAATTTGAGGATGTGGCTTTGAATGGTGCATATTAAATGCACAAAAAGTTTGTAGTTGAGATAAATTTAAAAAAATTAAATGCCTTTGTAACAGATGAGTTTTCGTCCGAAACCCTCTTACTTCGAAGGAGATGGTCCTGTTTGTACACGAAGTGCATCCAGTTTTTCCCGTAACCCTCTAAACTTTTTAGCACATTCTAAATGGGTCAAATGATGATACCATACCAAGTCTCTACCTTTTTAGATTTCATTTGTACTGCTTTTTAATTTCAGGGTCATTTAGCTCAAAAAAATCATTAAATGCATGAAAAATAGCAAATGAAGTTAGAAAGGGTTGAAATTTGAGGATGTGGCTTTGAATGGTGCATATTGAATGCACAAAAAGTTTGTAGTTGAAATAAATTTAAAAAAATTAAATGCCTTTGTAACAGATGAGTTTTCGTCCGAAACCCTCTTACTTCGAAGGAGATGGTCCAGTTTGTACACGAAGTGCATCCAGTTTTTGCTGTAACTATCTCAACTTTTTAGCACATGCTAAATGGGTCAAATGATGATACCATACCAAGTCTCTACCGTTTTAGATTTCATTTGTACTGCTTTTTAATTTCAAGGTCATTTAGCTCAAAAAAATCATTAAATGCATGAAAAATAGCAAATTAAGTTAGAAAGGGTTGAAATTTGAGGATGTGGCTTTGAATGGTGCATATTGAATGCACAAAAAGTTTGTAGTTGAAATAAATTTAAAAAAATTAAATGCCTTTGTAACAGATGAGTTTTCGTCCGAAACCCTCTTACTTCGAAGGAGATGGTCCAGTTTGTACACGAAGTGCATCCAGTTTTTGCTGTAACTATCTCAACTTTTTAGCACATGCTAAATGGGTCAAATGATGATACCATACCAAGTCTCTACCGTTTTAGATTTCATTTGTACTGCTTTTTAATTTCAAGGTCATTTAGCTCAAAAAAATCATTAAATGCATGAAAAATAGCAAATTAAGTTAGAAAGGGTTGAAATTTGAGGATGTGGCTTTGAATGGTGCATATTGAATGCACAAAAAGTTTGTAGTTGAAATAAATTTAAAAAAATTAAATGCCTTTGTAACAGATGAGTTTTCGTCCTAAACCCTCTTACTTCGAAGGAGATGGTCCAGTTTGTACACGAAGTGCATCCAGTTTTTGCCGTAACCTCTCAACTTTTTAGCAGATGCTAAATGGTTGAAATGATGATACCATACCAAGTTTCTACCTTTTTAGATTTCATTTGTACTGCTTTTTAATTTCAGGGTCATTTAGCTAAAAAAAATCATTAAATGCATGAAAAATAGAAAATGAAGTTAGAAAGGGTTGAAATTTGAGGATGTGGATTTGAATGGTGCCTATTGAATGCACAAAAAGTTTGTAGTTGAAATAAGTTTAAAAAAATTAAATGCCTTTGTAACATATGAGTTTTCGTCCGAAACCCTCTAACTTCGAAGGAGATGGTCCAGTTTGTACACGAAGTGCATCCAGTTTTTGCCGTAACCTCTCAACTTTTTAGCACATGCTAAATGGTTGAAATGATGATACCATACCAAGTTTCTACCTTTTTAGATTTCATTTGTACTGCTTTTTAATTTCAGGGTCATTTAGCTAAAAAAAATCATTAAATGCATGAAAAATAGCAAATGAAGTTAGAAAGGGTTGAAATTTGAGGATGTGGATTTGAATGGTGCATATTGAATGCACAAAAAGTTTGTAGTTGAAATAAGTTTAAAAAAATTAAATGCCTTTGTAACAGATGAGTTTTCGTCCGAAACCCTCTTACTTAGAAGGAGATGGTCCAGTTTGTAAACGAAGTGCGTCCAGTTTTTGCCGTAACCCTCTAAACTTTTTAGCACATGCTAAATGGGTCAAATGATGATACCATACCAAGTCTCTACCTTTTTAGATTTCATTTGTACTCCTTTTTAATTTCAGGGTCATTTAGCTCAAAAAAAATCATTAAATGCATGAAAAATAGCAAATGAAGTTAGGAAGGGTTGAAATTTGAGGATGTGGCTTTGAATGGTGCATATTGAATGCACAAAAAGTTTGTAGTTGAAATAAATTAAAAAAATTAAATGCCTTTGTAACAGATGAGTTTTCGTCTGAAACCCTCTTACTTCGAAGGAGATGGTCCAGTTTGTACACGAAGTGCATCCAGTTTTTGCCGTAACCCTCTCAACTTTTTATCACATGCTAAATGGGTGAAATGATGATACCATGCCAAGTTTCTACCTTTTTAGATTTCATTTGTACTGCTTTTTAATTTCAGGGTCATTTAGCTCAAAAAAAATCATTAAATGCAAGAAAAATAGCAAATGAAGTTAGAAAGGGTTGAAATTTGAGGATGTGGCTTTTAATGGTGCATATTGAATGCACAAAAAGTTTGTAGTTGAAATAAATTAAAAAAATTAAATGCCTTTGTAACAGATGAGTTTTCGTCTGAAACCCTCTTACTTCGAAGGAGATGGTCCAGTTTGTACACGAAGTGCATCCAGTTTTTGCCGTAACCCTCTCAACTTTTTATCACATGCTAAATGGGTGAAATGATGATACCATGCCAAGTTTCTACCTTTTTAGATTTCATTTGTACTGCTTTTTAATTTCAGGGTCATTTAGCTCAAAAAAAATCATTAAATGCAAGAAAAATAGCAAATGAAGTTAGAAAGGGTTGAAATTTGAGGATGTGGCTTTTAATGGTGCATATTGAATGCACAAAAAGTTTGTAGTTGAAATAAGTTTAAAAAAATTAAATGCCTTCGTAATAGATGAGTTTTTGTCCGAAACCCTCTTACTTCGAAGGAGATGCTCCAGTTTGTACACGAAGTGCATCCAGTTTTTGCCGTAACCCTCTAAACTTTTTAGCACATGCTAAATGGGTGAAATGATGATACCATGCCAAGTTTCTACCTTTTTAGATTTCATTTGTACTGCTTTTTAATTTCAGGGTCATTTAGCTCAAAAAAAATCATTAAATGCAAGAAAAATAGCAAATGAAGTTAGAAAGGGTTGAAATTTGAGGATGTGGCTTTGAATGGTGCATATTGAATGCACAAAAAGTTTGTAGTTGAAATAAGTTTAAAAAAATTAAATGCCTTCGTAATAGATGAGTTTTTGTCCGAAACCCTCTTACTTCGAAGGAGATGCTCCAGTTTGTACACGAAGTGCATCCAGTTTTTGCCGTAACCCTCTAAACTTTTTAGCACATGCTAAATGGGTGAAATGATGATACCATGCCAAGTTTCTACCTATTTAGATTTCATTTGTACTGCTTTTTAATTTCAGGGTCATTTAGCTCAAAAAAATCATTAAATGCATGAAAAATAGCAAATGAAGTTAGAAAGGGTTGAAATTTGAGGATGTGGCTTTGAATGGTGCATATTGAATGCACAAAAAGTTTGTAGTTGAAATAAGTTTTAAAAAATTAAATGCCTTTGTAACAGATGAGTTTTCGTCCGAAACCCTCTTACTTCGAAGGAGATGGTCCAGTTTGTACACGAAGTGCATCCAGTTTTTGCCGTAACCCTCTAAACTTTTTAGCACATGCTAAATGGGTCAAATGATGATACCATGCCAAGTTTCTACCTTTTTAGATTTCATTTGTACTGCTTTTTAATTTCAGGGTCATTTAGCTCAAAAAAATCATTAAATGCATGAAAAATAGCAAATGAAGTTAGAAAGGGTTCAAATTTGAGGATGTGGCTTTTAATGGTGCATATTGAATGCACAAAAAGTTTGTAGTTGAAATAAATTAAAAAAATTAAATGCCTTTGTAACAGATGAGTTTTCGTCTGAAACCCTCTTACTTCGAAGGAGATGGTCCAGTTTGTACACGAAGTGCATCCAGTTTTTGCCGTAACCCTCTCAACTTTTTATCACATGCTAAATGGGTGAAATGATGATACCATGCCAAGTTTCTACCTTTTTAGATTTCATTTGTACTGCTTTTTCATTTCAGGGTCATTTAGCTCAAAAAAAATCATTAAATGCATGAAAAATAGCAAATGAAGTTAGATAGGGTTGAAATTTGAGGATGTGGCTTTGAATGGTGCATATTGAATGCACAAAAAGTTTGTAGTTGAAATAAGTTTTAAAAAATTAAATGCCTTTGTAACAGATGAGTTTTCGTCCGAAACCCTCTTACTTCGAAGGAGATGGTCCAGTTTGTACACGAAGTGCATCCAGTTTTTGCCGTAACCCTCTAAACTTTTTAGCACATGCTAAATGGGTCAAATGATGATACCATGCCAAGTTTCTACCTTTTTAGATTTCATTTGTACTGCTTTTTTATTTCAGGGTCATTTAGCTCAAAAAAATCATTAAATGCATGAAAAATAGCAAATGAAGTTAGAAAGGGTTCAAATTTGAGGATGTGGCTTTGAATGGTGCATATTGAATGCACAAAAAGTTTGTAGTTGAAATAAGTTTAAAAAATTAAATGCCTTTGTAACAGATGAGTTTTCGTCCGAAACCCTCTTACTTCAAAGGAGATGGTCCAGTTTGTACACGAAGTGCTACCAGTTTTTGCCGTAACCCTCTCATCTTTTTAGCACATGCTAAATGGGTGAAATGATGATACCATGCCAAGTTTCTACCTTTTTAGATTTCATTTGTACTACTTTTTAATTTTAGGGTCATTTAGCTCAAAAAAATCATTAAATGCATGAAAAATAGCAAATGAAGTTAGAAAGGGTTGAAATTTGAGGATGTGGCTTTGAATGGTGCATATTGAATGCACAAAAAGTTTGTAGTTGAAATAAGTTTAAAAAATTAAATGCCTTTGTAACAGATGAGTTTTCGTCCGAAACCCTCTTACTTAGAAGGAGATGGTCCAGTTTGTACACGAAGTGCATCCAGTTTTTGCCGTAACGCTCTCAACTTTTTAGCACATGCTAAATGGACGAAATGATGATACCATACCAAGTTTCTACCTTTTTAGATTTCATTTGTACTGCTTTTTAATTTCAGGGTCATTTACCTCAAAAAAATAATTAAATGCATGAAAAATAGCAAATGAAGTTAGAAAGGGTTGAAATTTGAGGATGTGGCTTTGAATGGTGCATATTGAATGCACAATAAGTTTGTAGTTGAAATAAATTTAAAATAATTAAATGCCTTTGTAACAGATGAGTTTTCGTTCGAAACCCTCTTACTTCGAAGGAGATGGTCCAGTTTGTACACGAAGTGCATCCAGTTTTTGCCGTAACCCTCCCAAGTTTTTAGCACATGCTAAATGGGTGAAATGATGATACCATGCCAAGTTTCTACCTTTTTAGATTACATTTGTACTGCTTTTTAATTTCAGGGTCATTTAGCTCAAAAAAATCATTAAATGCATGAAAAATAGCAAATGAAGTTAGAAAGAGTTTAAATTTGAGGGTGTGGCTTTGAATGGTGCATATTGAATGCACAAAAAGTTTGTAGTTGAAATAAGTTTAAAAAATTAAATGCCTTTGTAACAGATGAGTTTTTGTCCGAAACCCTCTTGCTTCGAAGGAGATGGTCCAGTTTGTACACGAAGTGCTACCAGTTTTTGCCATAACCCTCTCAACTTTTTAGCACATGCTAAATGGGTGAAATGATGATACCATGCCAAGTTTCTACCTTTTTAGATTTCATTTGTACTGCTTTTTAATTTCAGCGTCATTTAGCTCAAAAAAATCATTAAATGCATGAAAAATAGCAAATGAAGTTAGAAAGGGTTTAAATTTGAGGGTGTGGCTTTGAATGGTGCATATTGAATGCACAAAAAGTTTGTAGTTGAAATAAGTTTAAAAAATTAAATGCCTTTGTAACAGATGAGTTTTTGTCCGAAATCCTCTTGCTTCGAAGGAGATGGTCCAGTTTGTACACGAAGTGCTACCAGTTTTTGCCATAACCCTCTCAACTTTTTAGCACATGCTAAATGGGTGAAATGATGATACCATGCCAAGTTTCTACCTTTTTAGATTTCATTTGTACTGCTTTTTAATTTCAGCGTCATTTAGCTCAAAAAAATCATTAAATGCATGAAAAATAGCAAATGAAGTTAGAAAGGGTTGAAATTTGAGGATGCGGCTTTGAATGGTGCATATTGAATGCACAAAAAGTTTGTAGTTGAAATAAGTTTGAAAAAATTAAATGCCTTTGTAACAGATGTGTTTTCGTCCGAAACCCTCTTACTTAGAAGGAGATGGTCCAGTTTGTACACGAAGTGCATCCAGTTTTTTCCGTAACCCTCTCAACTTTTTAGCACATGCTAAATGGGTGAAATGATGATACCATGCCAAGGTTCTACCTTTTTAGATTTCATTTGTACTGCTTTTTAATTTCAGGGTCATTTACCTCAAAAAAATCATTAAATGCATGAAAAATAGCAAATGAAGTTAGAAAGGGTTGAAATTTGAGGATGTGGCTTCGAATGGTGCATATTGAATGCACAAAAATTTTGTAGTTGAAATAAATTTAAAAAAATTAAATGCCTTTGTAACAGATGAGTTTTCGTCCGAAACCCTCTTACTTCGAAGGAGATGGTCCAGTTTGTACACGAAGTGCTACCAGTTTTTGCCGTAACCCTCTCAACTTTTTAGCACATGCTAAATTGGTGAAATGATGATACCATGCCAAGTTTCTACCTTTTTAGATTTCATTTGTACTGCTTTTTAATTTCAGGGTCATTTAGCTCAAAAAAATCATTAAATGCATGAAAAATAGCAAATGAAGTTAGAAAGGGTTGAAATTTGAGGATGCGGCTTTGAATGGTGCATATTGAATGCACAAAAAGTTTGTAGTTGAAATAAGTTTTAAAAAATTAAATGCCTTTGTAACAGATGAGTTTTCGTCCGAAACCCTCTTACTTAGAAGGAGATGGTCCAGTTTGTACACGAAGTGCATCCAGTTTTTGCCGTAACCTTCTCTTATTTTTAGCACATGCTAAATGGGTGAAATGATGATACCATGGCAAGTTTCTACCTTTTTAGATTTCATTTGTACTTCTTTTTAATTTCAGGGTCATTTAGCTCAAAAAAAATCATTAAATGCATGAAAAATAGCAAATGAAGTTAGAAAGGGTTGAAATTTGAGGATGTGGCTTTGAATGGTGCATATTGAATGCACAAAAATTTTGTAGTTGAAATAAATTTAAAAAAATTAAATGCCTTTGTAACAGATGAGTTTTCGTCCGAAACCCTCTTACTTCGAAGGAGTTGGTCCAGTTTGTACACGAAGTGCTACCAGTTTTTGCCGTAACCCTCTCAACTTTTTAGCACATGCTAAATGGGTGAAATGATGATACCATGCCAAGTTTCTACCTTTTTAGATTTCATTTGTACTGCTTTTTAATTTCAGGGTCATTTAGCTCAAAAAAATCATTAAATGCATGAAAAATAGCAAATGAAGTTAGAAAGGGTTGAAATTTGAGGATGTGGCTTTGAATGGTGCATATTGAATGCACAAAAATTTTGTAGTTGAGATAAATTTAAAAAAATTAAATGCCTTTGTAACAGATGAGTTTTCGTCCGAAACCCTCTTACTTCGAAGGAGATGGTCCAGTTTGTACACGAAGTGCAACCAGTTTTTCCCGTAACCCTCTAAACTTTTTAGCACATGCTAAATGGGTCAAATGATGATACCATACCAAGTCTCTACCTTTTTAGATTTCATTTGTACTGCTTTTTAATTTCCAGGTCATTTAGCTCAAAAAAAATCATTAAATGCATGAAAAATAGCAAATGAAGTTAGAAAGGGTTGAAATTTGATTATGTGGCTTTGAATGGTGCATATTGAATGCACAAAAAGTTTGTAGTTGAAATAAATTTAAAAAAATTAAATGCCTTTGTAACAGATGAGTTTTCGTCCGAAACGCTCTTACTTCGAAGGAGATGGTCCAGTTTGTACACGAAGTGCATCCAGTTTTTGCTGTAACCCTCTAAAATTTTTAGCACATGCTAAATGGGTCAAATGATGGTACCATACCAAGTCTCTACCTTTTTAGATTTCATTTGTACTGCTTTTTAATTTCAGGGTCATTTAGCTCAAAAAAATCATTAAATGCATGAAAAATAGCAAATGAAGTTAGAAAGGGTTGAAATTTGAGGATGTGGCTTTGAATGGTGCATATTAAATGCACAAAAAGTGTGTAGTTGAAATAAATTTAAAAAAATTAAATGCCTTTGTAACAGATGAGTTTTCGTCCGAAACCTCTTACTTCGAAGGAGATGGTCCAGTTTGTACACGAAGTGCTACCAGTTTTTGCCGTAACCCTCTCAACTTTTTAGCACATGCTAAATGGGTGAAATGATGATACCATGCCAAGTTTCTACCTTTTTAGATTTCATTTGTACTGCTTTTTAATTTCAGGGTCATTTAGCTCAAAAAAATCATTAACTGAATGAAAAATAGCAAATGAAGTTAGAAAGGGTTGAAATTTGAGGATGTGGCTTTGAATGGTGCATATTGAATGCACAAAAAGTTTGTAGTTGAAATAAGTTTAAAAAAATTAAATGCCTTTGTAACAGATGAGTTTTCGTCCGAAACCCTCTTACTTAGAAGGAGATGGTCCAGTTTGTACACGAAGTGCATCCAGTTTTTGCCGTAACCCTCTCTTCTTTTTAGCACATGCTAAATGGGTGAAATGATGATACCATGCCAAGTTTCTACCTTTTTAGATTTCATTTGTACTACTTTTTAATTTCAGGGTCATTTAGCTCAAAAAAATCATTAAATGCATGAAAAATAGCAAATGAAGTTAGAAAGGGTTGAAATTTGAGGATGTGGCTTTGAATGGTGCATATTGAATGCACAAAAAGTTTGTAGTTGAAATAAATTTAAAAAAATTAAATGCCTTTGTAACAGATGAGTTTTCGTCCGAAACCTCTTACTTCGAAGGAGATGGTCCAGTTTGTACACAAAGTGCTACCAGTTTTTGCCGTAACCCTCTCAACTTTTTAGCACATGCTAAATGGGTGAAATTATGATACCATGCCAAGTTTCTACCTTTTTAGATTTCATTTGTACTGCTTTTTAATTTCAGGGTCATTTAGCTCAAAAAAATCATTAACTTCATGAAAAATAGCAAATGAAGTTAGAAAGGGTTGAAATTTGAGGATGTGGCTTTGAATGGTGCATATTGAATGCACAAAAAGTTTGTAGTTGAGATAAATTTAAAAAAATTAAATGCCTTTGTAACAGATGAGTTTTCGTCCGAAACCCTCTTACTTCGAAGGAGATGGTCCAGTTTGTACACGAAGTGCATCCAGTTTTTCCCGTAACCCTCTAAACTTTTTAGCACATTCTAAATGGGTCAAATGATGATACCATACCAAGTCTCTACCTTTTTAGATTTCATTTGTACTGCTTTTTAATTTCAGGGTCATTTAGCTCAAAAAAATCATTAAATGCATGAAAAATAGCAAATGAAGTTAGAAAGGGTTGAAATTTGAGGATGTGGCTTTGAATGGTGCATATTGAATGCACAAAAAGTTTGTAGTTGAAATAAATTTAAAAAAATTAAATGCCTTTGTAACAGATGAGTTTTCGTCCGAAACCCTCTTACTTCGAAGGAGATGGTCCAGTTTCTACACGAAGTGCATCCAGTTTTTGCTGTAACCCTCTCAACTTTTTAGCACATGCTAAATGGGTCAAATGATGATACCATACCAAGTCTCTACCTTTTTAGATTTCATTTGTACTGCTTTTTAATTTCAAGGTCATTTAGCTCAAAAAAATCATTAAATGCATGAAAAATAGCAAATGATGTTAGAAAGGGTTGAAATTTGAGGATGTGGCTTTGAATGGTGCATATTGAATGCACAAAAAGTTTGTAGTTGAAATAAATTTAAAAAAATTAAATGCCTTTGTAATAGATGAGTTTTCGTCCGAAACCCTCTTACTTCGAAGGAGATGGTCCAGTTTGTACACGAAGTGCTACCAGTTTTTGCCGTAACCCTCTCAACTTTTTAGCACATGCTAAATGGGTGAAATGATGAGACCATGCCAAGTTTCTACGTTTTTAGATTTCATTTGTACTGCTTTTTAATTTCAGGGTCATTAAACTCAAAAAAATCATTAAATGCATGAAAAATAGCAAATGAAGTTAGAAAGGGTTGAAATTGGAGGATGTGGCTTTGAATGGTGCATATTGAATGCACAAAAAGTTTGTAGTTGAAATAAGTTTTAAAAAATTAAATGCCTTTGTAACAGATGAGTTTTCGTCCGAAACCCTCTTACTTCGAAGGAGATGGTCCAGTTTGTACACGAAGTGCTACCAGTTTTTGCCGTAACCCTCTCAACTTTTAAGCACATGCTAAATGGGTGAAATGATGATACCATGCCAAGTTTCTACCTTTTTAGATTTCATTTGTACTGCTTTTTAATTTCAGGGTCATTTAGCTCAAAAAAATCATTAAATGCATGAAAAATAGCAAATGAAGTTAGAAAGGGTTGAAATTTGAGTATGTGGCTTTGAATGGTGCATATTGAATGCACAAAAAGTTTGTAATTGAAATAAGTTTTAAAAAATTAAATGCCTTTGTAACAGATGAGTTTTCGTCCGAAACCCTCTTACTTAGAAGGAGATGGTCCAGTTTGTACACGAAGTGCATCCAGTTTTTGCCGTAACCCTCTCAACTTTTTAGCACATGCTAAATGGGTGAAATGATGATACCATGCCAAGTTTCTACCGTTTTAGATTTCATTTGTACTGCTTTTTAATTTCAGGGTCATTTAGCTCAAAAAAATCATTAAATGCATGAAAAATAGCAAATGAAGTTAGAAAGGGTTGAAATTTGATGATGTGGCTTTGAATGGTGCATATTGAATGCACAAAAAGTTTGTAGTTGAAATAAATTTAAAAAAATTAAATGCCTTTGTAACAGATGAGTTTTCGTCCGAAACCCTCTTACTTCGTAGGAGATGGTCCAGTTTGTACACGAAGTGCTACCAGTTTTTGCCGTAACCCTCTCAACTTTTTAGCACATGCTAAATGGGTGAAATGATGATACCATGCCAAGTTTCTACCTTTTTAGATTTCATTTGTACTGCTTTTTAATTTCTGGGTCATTTAGCTCAAAAAAATCATTAAATGCATGAAAAATATCAAATGAAGTTAGAAAGGGTTGAAATTTGAGGATGTGGCTTTGAATGGGGCATATTTCATGCAAAAAAAGTTTGTAGTTGAAATAAATTTAAAAAAATTTAATGCCTTTGTAACAAATGAGTTTTCGTCCAAAACACTCTTACTTCGAAGGAGATGGTCCAGTTTGTACACGAAGTGCATCCAGTTTTTGCCGTAACCCTCTCAACTTTTTAGCACATGCTAAATGGGTGAAATGATGATACCATGCCAAGTTTCTACCTTTTTAGATTTCATTTGTACTGCTTTTTAATTTCAGGGTCATTTAGCTCAAAAAAATCATTAAATGCATGAAAAATAGCAAATGAAGTTAGAAAGGGATGAAATTTGAGGATGTGGCTTTGAATGGTGCATATTGAATGCACAAAAAGTTCGTAGTTGAAATAAGTTTAAAAAAACTAAATGCCTTTGTAACAGATGAGTTTTCGTCCGAAACCCTCTTACTTAGAAGGATATGGTCCAGTTTGTACACGAAGTGCATCCAGTTTTTGCCGTAACCCTCTCAACTTTTTATCACATGCTAAATGGGTGAAATGATGATACCATGCCAAGTTTCTACCTTTTCAGATTTCATTTGTACTACTTTTTAATTTCAGGGTCATTTAGCTCAAAAAAAATCATTAAATGCATGAAAAATAGCAAATGAAGTTAGAAAGGGTTGAAATTTGAGAATGTGGCTTTGAATGGTGCATATTGAATGCACAAAAAGTTTGTAGTTGAAATAAGTTTAAAAAAATTAAATGCCTTTGTAACATATGAGTTTTCGTCCGAAACCCTCTTACTTCGAAGGAGATGGTCGAGTTTGTACACGAAGTGCATCCAGTTTTTCCCGTAACCCTCTAAACTTTTTAGCACATGCTAAATGGGTGAAATGATGATACCATGACAATTTTCTACCTTTTTAGATTTCATTTGTACTGCTTTTTAATTTCAGGGTCATTTAGCTCAAAAAAATCATTAAATGCATGAAACATAGCAAATGAAGTTAGAAAGGGTTGAAATTTGAGGATGTGGCTTTGAATGGTGCATATTGAATGCACAAAAAGTTTGTAGTTGAAATAAGTTTAAAAAAATTAAATGCCTTTGTAACAGATGAGTTTTCGTCCGAAACCCTATTACTTCGAAGGAGATGGTCCAGTTTGTACAAGAAGTGCTACCAGTTTTTGCCGTAACCCTCTCAACTTTTTAGCACATGCTAAATGGGTGCAATGATGATACCATGCCAAGTTTCTACCTTTTTAGATTTCATTTGTACTGCTTTTTTATTTCAGGGTCATTTAGCTCAAAAAAATCATTAAATGCATGAAAAATAGCAAATGAAGTTAGAAAGGGTTGAAATTTGAGGATGTGTCTTTGAATGGTGCATATTGAATGCACAAAAAGTTTGTAATTGAAATAAGTTTTAAAAAATTAAATGCCTTTGTAACAGATGAGTTTTCGTCCGAAACCCTCTTACTTCGAAGGAGATGGTCCAGTTTGTACACGAAGTGCATCCAGTTTTTGCCGTAACCCTCTAAACTTTTTAGCACATGCTAAATGGGTGAAATGATGATACCATGCCAAGTTTCTACCTTTTTAGATTTCATTTGTACTGCTTTTTAATTTCAGGGTCATTTAGCTCAAAAAAAATCATTAAATGCATGAAAAATAGCAAATGAAGTTAGAAAGGGTTGAAATTTGAGGATGTGGCTTTGAATGGTGCATATTGAATGCACAAAAAGTTTGTAGTTGAAATAAGTTTAAAAAAATTAAATGCCTTTGTAACATATGAGTTTTCGTCCGAAACCCTCTTACTTCGAAGGAGATGGTCGAGTTTGTACACGAAGTGCATCCAGTTTTTCCCGTAACCCTCTAAACTTTTTAGCACATGCTAAATGGGTGAAATGATGATACCATGACAATTTTCTACCTTTTTAGATTTCATTTGTACTGCTTTTTAATTTCAGGGTCATTTAGCTCAAAAAAATCATTAAATGCATGAAACATAGCAAATGAAGTTAGAAAGGGTTGAAATTTGAGGATGTGGCTTTGAATGGTGCATATTGAATGCACAAAAAGTTTGTAGTTGAAATAAGTTTAAAAAAATTAAATGCCTTTGTAACAGATGAGTTTTCGTCCGAAACCCTATTACTTCGAAGGAGATGGTCCAGTTTGTACACGAAGTGCTACCAGTTTTTGCCGTAACCCTCTCAACTTTTTAGCACATGCTAAATGGGTGAAATGATGATACCATGCCAAGTTTCTACCTTTTTAGATTTCATTTGTACTGCTTTTTAATTTCAGGGTCATTTAGCTCAAAAAAATCATTAAATGCATGAAAAATAGCAAATGAAGTTAGAAAGGGATGAAATTTGAGGATGTGGCTTTGAATGGTGCATATTGAATGCAAAAAAAGTTCGTAGTTGAAATAAGTTTAAAAAAACTAAATGCCTTTGTAACAGATGAGTTTTCGTCCGAAACCCTCTTACTTAGAAGGATATGGTCCAGTTTGTACATGAAGTGCATCCAGTTTTTGCCGTAGCCCTCTCAACTTTTTATCACATGCTAAATGGGTGAAATGATGATACCATGCCAAGTTTATACCTTTTCAGATTTCATTTGTACTACTTTTTAATTTCAGGGTCATTTAGCTCAAAAAAAAATCATTAAATGCATGAAAAATAGCAAATGAAGTTAGAAAGGGTTGAAATTTGAGGATGTGGCTTTGAATGGTGCATATTGAATGCACAAAAAGTTTGTAGTTGAAATAAGTTTTAAAAAATTAAATGCCTTTGTAACAGATGAGTTTTCGTCCGAAACCCTCTTACTTCGAAGGAGATGGTCCAGTTTGTACACGAAGTGCTACCAGTTTTTGCCGTAACCCTCTCAACTTTTTAGCACATGCTAAATGGGTGAAATTATGATACCATGCCAAGTTTCTACCTTTTTAGATTTCATTTGTACTGCTTTTTAATTTCAGGGTCATTTAGCTCAAAAAAATCATTAAATGCATGAAAAATAGCAAATGAAGTTAGAAAGGGTTGAAATTTGAGGATGTGGCTTTGAATGGTGCATATTGAATGCACAAAAAGTTTGTAATTGAAATAAGTTTTAAAAAATTAAATGCCTTTGTAACAGATGAGTTTTCGTCCGAAACCCTCTTACTTAGAAGGAGATGGTCCAGTTTGTACACGAAGTGCATCCAGTTTTTGCCGTAACCCTCTCAACTTTTTAGCACATGCTAAATGGGTGAAATGATGATACCATGCCAAGTTTCTACCTTTTTCGATTTCATTGGTACCGCTTTTTAATTTCAGGGTCATTTAGCTCAAAAAAATCATTAAATGCATGAAAAATAGCAAATGAAGTTAGAAAGGGTTGAAATTTGAGGATGTGGCTTTGAATGGTGCATATTGAATGCACAAAAAGTTTGTAGTTGAAATAAATTTAAAAAAATTAAATGCCTTTGTAACAGATGAGTTTTCGTCCGAAACCCTCTTACTTCGTAGGAGATGGTCCAGTTTGTACACGAAGTGCTACCAGTTTTTGCCGTAACCCTCTCAACTTTTTAGCACATGCTAAATGGGTGAAATGATGATACCATGCCAAGTTTCTACCTTTTTAGATTTCATTTGTACTGCTTTTTAATTTCAGGGTCATTTAGCTCAAAAAAATCATTAAATGCATGAAAAATATCAAATGAAGTTAGAAAGGGTTGAAATTTGAGGATGTGGCTTTGAATGGGGCATATTGAATGCAAAAAAAGTTTGTAGTTGAAATAAATTTAAAAAAATTTAATGCCTTTGTAACAGATGAGTTTTCGTCCAAAACACACTTACTTCGAAGGAGATGGTCCAGTTTGTACACGAAGTGCATCCAGTTTTTGCCGTAACCCTCTCAACTTTTTAGCACATGCTAAATGGGTGAAATGATGATACCATGCCAAGTTTCTACCTTTTTAGATTTCATTTGTACTGCTTTTTAATTTCAGGGTCATTTAGCTCAAAAAAATCATTAAATGCATGAAAAATAGCAAATGAAGTTAGAAAGGGATGAAATTTGAGGATGTGGCTTTGAATGGTGCATATTGAATGCACAAAAAGTTCGTAGTTGAAATAAGTTTAAAAAAACTAAATGCCTTTGTAACAGATGAGTTTTCGTCCGAAACCCTCTTACTTAGAAGGATATGGTCCAGTTTGTACACGATGTGCATCCAGTTTTTGCCGTAACCCTCTCAACTTTTTATCACATGCTAAATGGGTGAAATGATGATACCATGCCAAGTTTCTACCTTTTCAGATTTCATTTGTACTACTTTTTAATTTCAGGGTCATTTAGCTCAAAAAAAATCATTAAATGCATGAAAAATAGCAAATGAAGTTAGAAAGGGTTGAAATTTGAGGATGTGGCTTTGAATGGTGCATATTGAATGCACAAAAAGTTTGTAGTTGAAATAAGTTAAAAAAAATTAAATGCCTTTGTAACATATGAGTTTTCGTCCGAAACCTCTTACTTCGAAGGAGATGGTCCAGTTTGTACACAAAATGCTACCAGTTTTTGCCGTAACCCTCTCAACTTTTTAGCACATGCTAAATGGGTGAAATGATGATACCATGCCAAGTTTCTACCTTTTTAGATTTCATTTGTACTGCTTTTTAATTTCAGGGTCATTTAGCTCAAAAAAATCATTAACTGCATGAAAAATAGCAAATGAAGTTAGAAAGGGTTGAAATTTGAGGATGTGGCTTTGAATGGTGCATATTGAATGCACAAAAAGTTCGTAGTTGAAATAAATTTAAAAAAATTAAATGCCTTTGTAACAGATGAGTTTTCGTCCGAAACCCTCTTACTTCGAAGGAGATGGTCCAGTTTGTACACAAAATGCATCCAGTTTTTCCCGTAACCCTCTCAACTTTTTAGCACATGCTAAATGGGTGAAATGATGATACCATGCCAAGTTTCTACCGTTTTAGATTTCATTTGTACTGCTTTTTAATTTCAGGGTGATTTAGCTCAAAAAAATCATTAACTGCATGAAAAATAGCAAATGAAGTTAGAAAGGGTTGAAATTTGAGGATGTGGCTTTGAATGGTGCATATTGAATGCACAAAAAGTTTGTAGTTGAGATAAATTTAAAAAAATTAAATGCCTTTGTAACAGATGAGTTTTCGTCCGAAACCCTCTTACTTCGAAGGAGATGGTCCAATTTCTACACGAAGTGCATCCAGTTTTAGCTGTAACCCTCTCAACTTTTTAGCACATGCTAAATGGGTCAAATGATGATACCATACCAAGTCTCTACCTTTTCAGATTTCATTTGTACTACTTTTTAATTTCAGGGTCATTTAGCTCAAAAAAAATCATTAAATGCATGAAAAATAGCAAATGATGTTAGAAAGGGTTGAAATTTGAGGATGTGGCTTTGAATGGTGCATATTGAATGCACAAAAGTTTGTAGTTGAAATAAATTTAAAAAAATTAAATGCCTTTGTAATAGATGAGTTTTCGTCCGAAACCCTCTTACTTCGAAGGAGATGGTCCAGTTTGTACACGAAGTGCTACCAGTTTTTGCCGTAACCCTCTAAACTTTTTAGCACATGCTAAATGGGTGAAATGATGATACCATGACAATTTTCTACCTTTTTAGATTTCATTTGTACTGCTTTTTAATTTCAGGGTCATTTAGCTCAAAAAAAATCATTAAATGCATGAAAAATAGCAAATGAAGTTAGAAAGGGTTGAAATTTGAGGATGTGGCTTTGAATGGTGCATATTGAATGCACAAAAAGTTTGTAGTTGAAATAAGTTTAAAAAAATTAAATGCCTTTGTAACATATGAGTTTTCGTCCGAAACCCTCTTACTTCGAAGGAGATGGTCGAGTTTGTACACGAAGTGCATCCAGTTTTTCCCGTAACCCTCTAAACTTTTTAGCACATGCTAAATGGGTGAAATGATGATACCATGACAATTTTCTACCTTTTTAGATTTCATTTGTACTGCTTTTTAATTTCAGGGTCATTTAGCTCAAAAAAATCATTAAATGCATGAAACATAGCAAATGAAGTTAGAAAGGGTTGAAATTTGAGGATGTGGCTTTGAATGGTGCATATTGAATGCACAAAAAGTTTGTAGTTGAAATAAGTTTAAAAAAATTAAATGCCTTTGTAACAGATGAGTTTTCGTCCGAAACCCTATTACTTCGAAGGAGATGGTCCAGTTTGTACACGAAGTGCTACCAGTTTTTGCCGTAACCCTCTCAACTTTTTAGCACATGCTAAATGGGTGAAATGATGATACCATGCCAAGTTTCTACCTTTTTAGATTTCATTTGTACTGCTTTTTAATTTCAGGGTCATTTAGCTCAAAAAAATCATTAAATGCATGAAAAATAGCAAATGAAGTTAGAAAGGGATGAAATTTGAGGATGTGGCTTTGAATGGTGCATATTGAATGCAAAAAAAGTTCGTAGTTGAAATAAGTTTAAAAAAACTAAATGCCTTTGTAACAGATGAGTTTTCGTCCGAAACCCTCTTACTTAGAAGGATATGGTCCAGTTTGTACATGAAGTGCATCCAGTTTTTGCCGTAGCCCTCTCAACTTTTTATCACATGCTAAATGGGTGAAATGATGATACCATGCCAAGTTTATACCTTTTCAGATTTCATTTGTACTACTTTTTAATTTCAGGGTCATTTAGCTCAAAAAAAAATCATTAAATGCATGAAAAATAGCAAATGAAGTTAGAAAGGGTTGAAATTTGAGGATGTGGCTTTGAATGGTGCATATTGAATGCACAAAAAGTTTGTAGTTGAAATAAGTTTTAAAAAATTAAATGCCTTTGTAACAGATGAGTTTTCGTCCGAAACCCTCTTACTTCGAAGGAGATGGTCCAGTTTGTACACGAAGTGCTACCAGTTTTTGCCGTAACCCTCTCAACTTTTTAGCACATGCTAAATGGGTGAAATTATGATACCATGCCAAGTTTCTACCTTTTTAGATTTCATTTGTACTGCTTTTTAATTTCAGGGTCATTTAGCTCAAAAAAATCATTAAATGCATGAAAAATAGCAAATGAAGTTAGAAAGGGTTGAAATTTGAGGATGTGGCTTTGAATGGTGCATATTGAATGCACAAAAAGTTTGTAATTGAAATAAGTTTTAAAAAATTAAATGCCTTTGTAACAGATGAGTTTTCGTCCGAAACCCTCTTACTTAGAAGGAGATGGTCCAGTTTGTACACGAAGTGCATCCAGTTTTTGCCGTAACCCTCTCAACTTTTTAGCACATGCTAAATGGGTGAAATGATGATACCATGCCAAGTTTCTACCTTTTTCGATTTCATTGGTACCGCTTTTTAATTTCAGGGTCATTTAGCTCAAAAAAATCATTAAATGCATGAAAAATAGCAAATGAAGTTAGAAAGGGTTGAAATTTGAGGATGTGGCTTTGAATGGTGCATATTGAATGCACAAAAAGTTTGTAGTTGAAATAAATTTAAAAAAATTAAATGCCTTTGTAACAGATGAGTTTTCGTCCGAAACCCTCTTACTTCGTAGGAGATGGTCCAGTTTGTACACGAAGTGCTACCAGTTTTTGCCGTAACCCTCTCAACTTTTTAGCACATGCTAAATGGGTGAAATGATGATACCATGCCAAGTTTCTACCTTTTTAGATTTCATTTGTACTGCTTTTTAATTTCAGGGTCATTTAGCTCAAAAAAATCATTAAATGCATGAAAAATATCAAATGAAGTTAGAAAGGGTTGAAATTTGAGGATGTGGCTTTGAATGGGGCATATTGAATGCAAAAAAAGTTTGTAGTTGAAATAAATTTAAAAAAATTTAATGCCTTTGTAACAGATGAGTTTTCGTCCAAAACACACTTACTTCGAAGGAGATGGTCCAGTTTGTACACGAAGTGCATCCAGTTTTTGCCGTAACCCTCTCAACTTTTTAGCACATGCTAAATGGGTGAAATGATGATACCATGCCAAGTTTCTACCTTTTTAGATTTCATTTGTACTGCTTTTTAATTTCAGGGTCATTTAGCTCAAAAAAATCATTAAATGCATGAAAAATAGCAAATGAAGTTAGAAAGGGATGAAATTTGAGGATGTGGCTTTGAATGGTGCATATTGAATGCACAAAAAGTTCGTAGTTGAAATAAGTTTAAAAAAACTAAATGCCTTTGTAACAGATGAGTTTTCGTCCGAAACCCTCTTACTTAGAAGGATATGGTCCAGTTTGTACACGATGTGCATCCAGTTTTTGCCGTAACCCTCTCAACTTTTTATCACATGCTAAATGGGTGAAATGATGATACCATGCCAAGTTTCTACCTTTTCAGATTTCATTTGTACTACTTTTTAATTTCAGGGTCATTTAGCTCAAAAAAAATCATTAAATGCATGAAAAATAGCAAATGAAGTTAGAAAGGGTTGAAATTTGAGGATGTGGCTTTGAATGGTGCATATTGAATGCACAAAAAGTTTGTAGTTGAAATAAGTTAAAAAAAATTAAATGCCTTTGTAACATATGAGTTTTCGTCCGAAACCTCTTACTTCGAAGGAGATGGTCCAGTTTGTACACAAAATGCTACCAGTTTTTGCCGTAACCCTCTCAACTTTTTAGCACATGCTAAATGGGTGAAATGATGATACCATGCCAAGTTTCTACCTTTTTAGATTTCATTTGTACTGCTTTTTAATTTCAGGGTCATTTAGCTCAAAAAAATCATTAACTGCATGAAAAATAGCAAATGAAGTTAGAAAGGGTTGAAATTTGAGGATGTGGCTTTGAATGGTGCATATTGAATGCACAAAAAGTTCGTAGTTGAAATAAATTTAAAAAAATTAAATGCCTTTGTAACAGATGAGTTTTCGTCCGAAACCCTCTTACTTCGAAGGAGATGGTCCAGTTTGTACACAAAATGCATCCAGTTTTTCCCGTAACCCTCTCAACTTTTTAGCACATGCTAAATGGGTGAAATGATGATACCATGCCAAGTTTCTACCGTTTTAGATTTCATTTGTACTGCTTTTTAATTTCAGGGTGATTTAGCTCAAAAAAATCATTAACTGCATGAAAAATAGCAAATGAAGTTAGAAAGGGTTGAAATTTGAGGATGTGGCTTTGAATGGTGCATATTGAATGCACAAAAAGTTTGTAGTTGAGATAAATTTAAAAAAATTAAATGCCTTTGTAACAGATGAGTTTTCGTCCGAAACCCTCTTACTTCGAAGGAGATGGTCCAATTTCTACACGAAGTGCATCCAGTTTTAGCTGTAACCCTCTCAACTTTTTAGCACATGCTAAATGGGTCAAATGATGATACCATACCAAGTCTCTACCTTTTCAGATTTCATTTGTACTACTTTTTAATTTCAGGGTCATTTAGCTCAAAAAAAATCATTAAATGCATGAAAAATAGCAAATGATGTTAGAAAGGGTTGAAATTTGAGGATGTGGCTTTGAATGGTGCATATTGAATGCACAAAAGTTTGTAGTTGAAATAAATTTAAAAAAATTAAATGCCTTTGTAATAGATGAGTTTTCGTCCGAAACCCTCTTACTTCGAAGGAGATGGTCCAGTTTGTACACGAAGTGCTACCAGTTTTTGCCGTAACCCTCTCAACTTTTTAGCACATGCTAAATGGGTGAAATGATGAGACCATGCCAAGTTTCTACGTTTTTAGATTTCATTTGTACTGCTTTTTAATTTCAGGGTCATTAAACTCAAAAAAATCATTAAATGCATGAAAAATAGCAAATGAAGTTAGAAAGGGTTGAAATTTGAGGATGTGGCTTTGAATGGTGCATATTGAATGCACAAAAAGTTTGTAGTTGAAATAAGTTTTAAAAAATTAAATGCCTTTGTAACAGATGAGTTTTCGTCCGAAACCCTCTTACTTCGAAGGAGATGGTCCAGTTTGTACACGAAGTGCTACCAGTTTTTGCCGTAACCCTCTCAACTTTTTAGCACATGCTAAATGGGTGAAATGATGATACCATGCCAAGTTTCTACCTTTTTAGATTTCATTTGTACTGCTTTTTAATTTCAGGGTCATTTAGCTCAAAAAAATCATTAAATGCATGAAAAATAGCAAATGAAGTTAGAAAGGGTTGAAATTTGAGGATGTGGCTTTGAATGGTGCATATTGAATGCACAAAAAGTTTGTAATTGAAATAAGTTTTAAAAAATTAAATGCCTTTGTAACAGATGAGTTTTCGTCCGAAACCCTCTTACATAGAAGGAGATGGTCCAGTTTGTACACGAAGTGCATCCAGTTTTTGCCGCAACCCTCTCAACTTTTTAGCACATGCTAAATGGGTGAAATGATGATACCATGCCAAGTTTCTACCTTTTTAGATTTCATTTGTACTGCTTTTTAATTTCAGGGTCATTTAGCTCAAAAAAATCATTAAATGCATGAAAAATAGCAAATGAAGTTAGAAAGGGTTGAAATTTGAGGATGTGGCTTTGAATGGTGCATATTGAATGCACAAAAAGTTTGTTGTTGAAATAAATTTAAAAAAATTAAATGCCTTTGTAACAGATGAGTTTTCGTCCGAAACCCTCTTACTTCGTAGGAGATGGTCCAGTTTGTACACGAAGTGCTACCAGTTTTTGCCGTAACCCTCTCAACTTTTTAGCACATGCTAAATGGGTGAAATGATGATACCATGCCAAGTTTCTACCTTTTTAGATTTCATTTGTACTGCTTTTTAATTTCAGGGTCATTTAGCTCAAAAAAATAATTAAATGCATGAAAAATATCAAATGAAGTTAGAAAGGGTTGAAATTTGAGGATGTGGCTTTGAATGGGGCATATTGAATGCAAAAAAAGTTTGTAGTTGAAATAAATTTAAAAAAATTTAATGCCTTTGTAACAAATGAGTTTTCGTCCAAAACACTCTTACTGCGAAGGAGATGGTCCAGTTTGTACACGAAGTGCATCCAGTTTTTGCCGTAACCCTCTCAACTTTTTAGCACATGCTAAATGGGTGAAATGATGATACCATGCCAAGTTTCTACCTTTTTAGATTTCATTTGTACTGCTTTTTAATTTCAGGGTCATTTAGCTCAAAAAAATCATTAAATGCATGAAAAATAGCAAATGAAGTTAGAAAGGGATGAAATTTGAGGATGTGGCTTTGAATGGTGCATATTGAATGCACAAAAAGTTCGTAGTTGAAATAAGTTTAAAAAAACTAAATGCCTTTGTAACAGATGAGTTTTCGTCCGAAACCCTCTTACTTAGAAGGATATGGTCCAGTTTGTACACGAAGTGCATCCAGTTTTTGCCGTAACCCTCTCAACTTTTTATCACATGCTAAATGGGTGAAATGATGATACCATGCCAAGTTTCTACCTTTTCAGATTTCATTTGTACTACTTTTTAATTTCAGGGTCATTTAGCTCAAAAAAAATCATTAAATGCATGAAAAATAACAAATGAAGTTAGAAAGGGTTGAAATTTGAGGATGTGGCTTTGAATGGTGCATATTGAATGCACAAAAAGTTTGTAGTTGAAATAAGTTTAAAAAAATTAAATGCCTTTGTAACATATGAGTTTTCGTCCGAAACCCTCTTACTTCGAAGGAGATGGTCGAGTTTGTACACGAAGTGCATCCAGTTTTTCCCGTAACCCTCTAAACTTTTTAGCACATGCTAAATGGGTGAAATGATGATACCATGACAATTTTCTACCTTTTTAGATTTCATTTGTACTGCTTTTTAATTTCAGGGTCATTTAGCTAAAAAAAATCATTAAATGCATGAAACATAGCAAATGAAGTTAGAAAGGGTTGAAATTTGAGGATGTGGCTTTGAATGGTGCATATTGAATGCACAAAAAGTTTGTAGTTGAAATAAGTTTAAAAAAATTAAATGCCTTTGTAACATATGAGTTTTCGTCCGAAACCCTCTTACTTCGAAGGAGATGGTTGAGTTTGTACACGAAGTGCATCCAGTTTTTCCCGTAACCCTCTAAACTTTTTAGCACATGCTAAATGGGTGAAATGATGATACCATGACAATTTTCTACCTTTTTAGATTTCATTTGTACTGCTTTTTAATTTCAGGGTCATTTAGCTCCAAAAAATCATTAAATGCATGAAACATAGCAAATGAAGTTAGAAAGGGTTGAAATTTGAGGATGTGGCTTTGAATGGTGCATATTGAATGCACAAAAAGTTTGTAGTTGAAATAAGTTTTAAAAAATTAAATGCCTTTGTAACAGATGAGTTTTCGTCCGAAACCCTCTTACATAGAAGGAGATGGTCCAGTTTGTACACGAAGTGCATCCAGTTTTTGCCGCAACCCTCTCAACTTTTTAGCACATGCTAAATGGGTGAAATGATGATACCATGCCAAGTTTCTACCTTTTTAGATTTCATTTGTACTGCTTTTTAATTTCAGGGTCATTTAGCTCAAAAAAATCATTAAATGCATGAAAAATAGCAAATGAAGTTAGAAAGGGTTGAAATTTGAGGATGTGGCTTTGAATGGTGCATATTGAATGCACAAAAAGTTTGTTGTTGAAATAAATTTAAAAAAATTAAATGCCTTTGTAACAGATGAGTTTTCGTCCGAAACCCTCTTACTTCGTAGGAGATGGTCCAGTTTGTACACGAAGTGCTACCAGTTTTTGCCGTAACCCTCTCAACTTTTTAGCACATGCTAAATGGGTGAAATGATGATACCAAGCCAAGTTTCTACCTTTTTAGATTTCATTTGTACTGCTTTTTAATTTCAGGGTCATTTAGCTCAAAAAAATATTTAAATGCATGAAAAATATCAAATGAAGTTAGAAAGGGTTGAAATTTGAGGATGTGGCTTTGAATGGGGCATATTGAATGCAAAAAAAGTTTGTAGTTGAAATAAATTTAAAAAAATTTAATGCCTTTTTAACAAATGAGTTTTCGTCCAAAACACTCTTACTGCGAAGGAGATGGTCCAGTTTGTACACGAAGTGCATCCAGTTTTTGCCGTAACCCTCTCAACTTTTTAGCACATGCTAAATGGGTGAAATGATGATACCATGCCAAGTTTCTACCTTTTTAGATTTCATTTGTACTGCTTTTTAATTTCAGGGTCATTTAGCTCAAAAAAATCATTAAATGCATGAAAAATAGCAAATGAAGTTAGAAAGGGATGAAATTTGAGGATGTGGCTTTGAATGGTGCATATTGAATGCACAAAAAGTTCGTAGTTGAAATAAGTTTAAAAAAACTAAATGCCTTTGTAACAGATGAGTTTTCGTCCGAAACCCTCTTACTTAGAAGGATATGGTCCAGTTTGTACACGAAGTGCATCCAGTTTTTGCCGTAACCCTCTCAACTTTTTATCACATGCTAAATGGGTGAAATGATGATACCATGCCAAGTTTCTACCTTTTCAGATTTCATTTGTACTACTTTTTAATTTCAGGGTCATTTAGCTCAAAAAAAATCATTAAATGCATGAAAAATAACAAATGAAGTTAGAAAGGGTTGAAATTTGAGGATGTGGCTTTGAATGGTGCATATTGAATGCACAAAAAGTTTGTAGTTGAAATAAGTTTAAAAAAATTAAATGCCTTTGTAACATATGAGTTTTCGTCCGAAACCCTCTTACTTCGAAGGAGATGGTCGAGTTTGTACACGAAGTGCATCCAGTTTTTCCCGTAACCCTCTAAACTTTTTAGCACATGCTAAATGGGTGAAATGATGATACCATGACAATTTTCTACCTTTTTAGATTTCATTTGTACTGCTTTTTAATTTCAGGGTCATTTAGCTAAAAAAAATCATTAAATGCATGAAACATAGCAAATGAAGTTAGAAAGGGTTGAAATTTGAGGATGTGGCTTTGAATGGTGCATATTGAATGCACAAAAAGTTTGTAGTTGAAATAAGTTTAAAAAAATTAAATGCCTTTGTAACATATGAGTTTTCGTCCGAAACCCTCTTACTTCGAAGGAGATGGTCGAGTTTGTACACGAAGTGCATCCAGTTTTTCCCGTAACCCTCTAAACTTTTTAGCACATGCTAAATGGGTGAAATGATGATACCATGACAATTTTCTACCTTTTTAGATTTCATTTGTACTGCTTTTTAATTTCAGGGTCATTTAGCTCAAAAAAAATCATTAAATGCATGAAACATAGCAAATGAAGTTAGAAAGGGTTGAAATTTGAGGATGTGGCTTTGAATGGTGCATATTGAATGCACAAAAAGTTTGTAGTTGAAATAAGTTTAAAAAAATTAAATGCCTTTGTAACAGATGAGTTTTCGTCCGAAACCCTATTACTTCGAAGGAGATGGTCCAGTTTGTACACGAAGTGCATCCAGTTTTTCCCGTAACCCTCTAAACTTTTTAGCACATGCTAAATGGGTGAAATGATGATACCATGACAATTTTCTACCTTTTTAGATTTCATTTGTACTGCTTTTTAATTTCAGGGTCATTTAGCTCCAAAAAATCATTAAATGCATGAAACATAGCAAATGAAGTTAGAAAGGGTTGAAATTTGAGGATGTGGCTTTGAATGGTGCATATTGAATGCACAAAAAGTTTGTAGTTGAAATAAGTTTTAAAAAATTAAATGCCTTTGTAACAGATGAGTTTTCGTCCGAAACCCTATTACTTCGAAGGAGATGGTCCAGTTTGTACACGAAGTGGTACCAGTTTTTGCCGTAACCCTCTCAACTTTTTAGCACATGCTAAATGGGTGAAATGATGATACCATGCCAAGTTTCTACCTTTTTAGATTTCATTTGTACTGCTTTTTAATTTCAGGGTCATTTAGCTCAAAAAAATCATTAAATGCATGAAAAATAGCAAATGAAGTTAGAAAGGGTTGAAATTTGAGGATGTGGCTTTGCATGGTGCATATTGAATGCACAAAAAGTTTGTAGTTGAAATAAATTTAAAAAAATTAAATGCCTTTGTAACAGATGAGTTTTCGTCCGAAACCCTCTTACTTCGAAGGAGATGGTCCAGTTTGTACACGAAGTGCATCCAGTTTTTCCCGTAACCCTCTAAACTTTTTAGCACATTCTAAATGGGTCAAATGATGATACCATACCAAGTCTCTACCTTTTTAGATTTCATTTGTACTGCTTTTTAATTTCAGGGTCATTTAGCTCAAAAAAATCATTAAATGCATGTAAAATAGCAAATGAAGTTAGAAAGGGTTGAAATTTGAGGATGTGGCTTTGAATGGTGCATATTGAATGCACAAAAAGTTTGTAGTTGAAATAAATTTAAAAAAATTAAATGCCTTTGTAACAGATGAGTTTTCGTCCGAAACCCTCTTACTTCGTAGGAGATGGTCCAGTTTGTACACGAAGTGCTACCAGTTTTTGCCGTAACCCTCTCAACTTTTTAGCACATGCTAAATGGGTGAAATGATGATACCATGCCAAGTTTCTACCTTTTTAGATTTCATTTGTACTGCTTTTTAATTTCAGGGTCATTTAGCTCAAAAAAATCATTAAATGCATGAAAAATATCAAATGAAGTTAGAAAGGGTTGAAATTTGAGGATGTGGCTTTGAATGGGGCATATTGAATGCAAAAAAAGTTTGTAGTTGAAATAAATTTAAAAAAATTTAATGCCTTTGTAACAGATGAGTTTTCGTCCAAAACACTCTTACTTCGAAGGAGATGGTCCAGTTTGTACACGAAGTGCATCCAGTTTTTGCCGTAACCCTCTCAACTTTTTAGCACATGCTAAATGGGTGAAATGATGATACCATGCCAAGTTTCTACCTTTTTAGATTTCATTTGTACTGCTTTTTAATTTCAGGGTCATTTAGCTCAAAAAAATCATTAAATGCATGAAAAATATCAAATGAAGTTAGAAAGGGTTGAAATTTGAGGATGTGGCTTTGAATGGGGCATATTGAATGCAAAAAAAGTTTGTAGTTGAAATAAATTTAAAAAAATTTAATGCCTTTGTAACAGATGAGTTTTCGTCCAAAACACTCTTACTTCGAAGGAGATGGTCCAGTTTGTACACGAAGTGCATCCAGTTTTTGCCGTAACCCTCTCAACTTTTTAGCACATGCTAAATGGGTCAAATGATGATACCATACCAAGTCTCTACCTTTTTAGATTTCATTTGTACTGCTTTTTAATTTCAGGGTCATTTAGCTCAAAAAAATCATTAAATGCATGAAAAATAGCAAATGAAGTTAGAAAGCGTTGAAATTTGAGGATGTGGCTTTGAATGGTGCATATTGAATGCACAAAAAGTTTGTAGTTGAAATAAGTTTAAAAAAATTAAATGCCTTTGTAACAGATGAGTTTTCGTCCGAAACCCTCTTACTTAGAAGGATATGGTCCAGTTTGTACACGAAGTGCATCCAGTTTTTGTCGTAACCCTCTCAACTTTTTATCACATGCTAAATGGGTGAAATGATGATACCATGCCAAGTTTCTACCTTTTCAGATTTCATTTGTACTACTTTTTAATTTCAGGGTCATTTAGCTCAAAAAAAATCATTAAATGCATGAAAAATAGCAAATGAAGTTAGAAAGGGTTGAAATTTGAGGATGTGGCTTTGAATGGTGCATATTGAATGCACAAAAAGTTTGTAGTTGAAATAAGTTTAAAAAAATTAAATGCCTTTGTAACATATGAGTTTTCGTCCGAAACCTCTTACTTCGAAGGAGATGGTCCAGTTTGTACACAAAATGCTACCAGTTTTTGCCGTAACCCTCTCAACTTTTTAGCACATGCTAAATGGGTGAAATGATGATACCATGCCAAGTTTCTACCTTTTTAGATTTCATTTCTACTGCTTTTTAATTTCAGGGTCATTTAGCTCAAAAAAATCATTAACTGCATGAAAAATAGCAAATGAAGTTAGAAAGGGTTGAAATTTGAGGATGTGGCTTTGAATGGTGCATATTGAATGCACAAAAAGTTCGTAGTTGAAATAAATTTAAAAAAATTAAATGCCTTTGTAACAGATGAGTTTTCGTCCGAAACCCTCTTACTTCGAAGGAGATGGTCCAGTTTGTACACAAAATGCATCCAGTTTTTCCCGTAACGCTCTCAACTTTTTAGCACATGCTAAATGGGTGAAATGATGATACCATGCCAAGTTTCTACCTTTTTAGATTTCATTTGTACTGCTTTTTAATTTCAGGGTCATTTAGCTCAAAAAAATCATTAACTGCATGAAAAATAGCAAATGAAGTTAGAAAGGGTTGAAATTTGAGGATGTGGCTTTGAATGGTGCATATTGAATGCACAAAAAGTTTGTAGTTGAGATAAATTTAAAAAAATTAAATGCCTTTGTAACAGATGAGTTTTCGTCCGAAACCCTCTTACTTCGAAGGAGATGGTCCAGTTTCTACACGAAGTGCATCCAGTTTTTGCTGTAACCCTCTCAACTTTTTAGAACATGCTAAATGGGTCAAATGATGATACCATACCAAGTCTCTACCTTTTTAGATTTCATTTGTACTACTTTTTAATTTCAGGGTCATTTAGCTCAATAAAAATCATTAAATGCATGAAAAATAGCAAATGATGTTAGAAAGGGTTGAAATTTGAGGATGTGGCTTTGAATGGTGCATATTGAATGCACAAAAAGTTTGTAGTTGAAATAAATTTAAAAAAATTAAATGCCTTTGTAATAGATGAGTTTTCGTCCGAAACCCTCTTACTTCGAAGGAGATGGTCCAGTTTGTACACGAAGTGCTACCAGTTTTTGCCGTAACCCTCTCAACTTTTTAGCACATGCTAAATGGGTGAAATGATGAGACCATGCCAAGTTTCTACGTTTTTAGTTTTCATTTGTACTGCTTTTTAATTTCAGGGTCATTAAACTCAAAAAAATCATTAAATGCATGAAAAATAGCAAATGAAGTTAGAAAGGGTTGAAATTTGAGGATGTGGCTTTGAATGGTGCATATTGAATGCACAAAAAGTTTGTAGTTGAAATAAGTTTTAAAAAATTAAATGCCTTTGTAACAGATGAGTTTTCGTCCGAAACCCTCTTACTTCGAAGGAGATGGTCCAGTTTGTACACGAAGTGCTACCAGTTTTTGCCGTAACCCTCTCAACTTTTTAGCACATGCTAAATGGGTGAAATGATGATACCATGCCAAGTTTCTACCTTTTTAGATTTCATTTGTACTGCTTTTTAATTTCAGGGTCATTTAGCTCAAAAAAATCATTAAATGCATGAAAAATAGCAAATGAAGTTAGAAAGGGTTGAAATTTGAGGATGTGGCTTTGAATGGTGCATATTGAATGCACAAAAAGTTTGTAATTGAAATAAGTTTTAAAAAATTAAATGCCTTTGTAACAGATGAGTTTTCGTCCGAAACCCTCTTACTTAGAAGGAGATGGTCCAGTTTGTACACGAAGTGCATCCAGTTTTTGCCGTAACCCTCTCAACTTTTTAGCACATGCTAAATGGGTGAAATGATGATACCATGCCAAGTTTCTACCTTTTTAGATTTCATTTGTACTGCTTTTTAATTTCAGGGTCATTTAGCTCAAAAAAACATTAAATGCATGAAAAATAGCAAATGAAGTTAGAAAGGGTTGAAATTTGAGGATGTGGCTTTGAATGGTGCATATTGAATGAACAAAAAGTTTGTTGTTGAAATAAATTTAAAAAAATTAAATGCCTTTGTAACAGATGAGTTTTCGTCCGAAACCCTCTTACTTCGTAGGAGATGGTCCAGTTTGTACACGAAGTGCTACCAGTTTTTGCCGTAACCCTCTCAACTTTTTAGCACATGCTAAATGCGTGAAATGATGATACCATGCCAAGTTTCTACCTTTTTAGATTTCATTTGTACTGCTTTTTAATTTCAGGGTCATTTAGCTCAAAAAAATAATTAAATGCATGAAAAATATCAAATGAAGTTAGAAAGGGTTGAAATTTGAGGATGTGGCTTTGAATGGGGCATATTGAATGCAAAAAAAGTTTGTAGTTGAAATAAATTTAAAAAAATTTAATGCCTTTGTAACAAATGAGTTTTCGTCCAAAACACTCTTACTGCGAAGGAGATGGTCCAGTTTGTACACGAAGTGCATCCAGTTTTTGCCGTAACCCTCTCAACTTTTTAGCACATGCTAAATGCGTGAAATGATGATACCATGCCAAGTTTCTACCTTTTTAGATTTCATTTGTACTGCTTTTTAATTTCAGGGTCATTTAGCTCAAAAAAATAATTAAATGCATGAAAAATATCAAATGAAGTTAGAAAGGGTTGAAATTTGAGGATGTGGCTTTGAATGGGGCATATTGAATGCAAAAAAAGTTTGTAGTTGAAATAAATTTAAAAAAATTTAATGCCTTTGTAACAAATGAGTTTTCGTCCAAAACACTCTTACTGCGAAGGAGATGGTCCAGTTTGTACACGAAGTGCATCCAGTTTTTGCCGTAACCCTCTCAACTTTTTAGCACATGCTAAATGGGTGAAATGATGATACCATGCCAAGTTTCTACCTTTTTAGATTTCATTTGTACTGCTTTTTAATTTCAGGGTCATTTAGCTCAAAAAAATCATTAAATGCATGAAAAATAGCAAATGAAGTTAGAAAGGGATGAAATTTGAGGATGTGGCTTTGAACGGTGCATATTGAATGCACAAAAAGTTCGTAGTTGAAATAAGTTTAAAAAAACTAAATGCCTTTGTAACAGATGAGTTTTCGTCCGAAACCCTCTTACTTAGAAGGATATGGTCCAGTTTGTACACGAAGTGCATCCAGTTTTTGCCGTAACCCTCTCAACTTTTTATCACATGCTAAATGGGTGAAATGATGATACCATGCCAAGTTTCTACCTTTTCAGATTTCATTTGTACTACTTTTTAATTTCAGGGTCATTTAGCTCAAAAAAAATCATTAAATGCATGAAAAATAACAAATGAAGTTAGAAAGGGTTGAAATTTGAGGATGTGGCTTTGAATGGTGCATATTGAATGCACAAAAAGTTTGTAGTTGAAATAAGTTTTAAAAAATTAAATGCCTTTGTAACATATGAGTTTTCGTCCGAAACCCTCTTACTTCGAAGGAGATGGTCCAGTTTGTACACGAAGTGCTACCAGTTTTTGCCGTAACCCTCTCAACTTTTTAGCACATGCTAAATGGGTGAAATGATGATACCATGCCAAGTTTCTACCTTTTTAGATTTCATTTGTACTGCTTTTTAATTTCAGGGTCATTTAGCTCAAAAAAATCATTAAATGCATGAAAAATAGCAAATGAAGTTAGAAAGGGTTGAAATTTGAGGATGTGGCTTTGAATGGTGCATATTGAATGCACAAAAAGTTTGTAATTGAAATAAGTTTTAAAAAATTAAATGCCTTTGTAACAGATGAGTTTTCGTCCGAAACCCTCTTACTTAGAAGGAGATGGTCCAGTTTGTACACGAAGTGCATCCAGTTTTTGCCGTAACCCTCTCAACTTTTTAGCACATGCTAAATGGGTGAAATGATGATACCATGCCAAGTTTCTACCTTTTTAGATTTCATTTGTACTGCTTTTTAATTTCAGGGTCATTTAGCTCAAAAAAACATTAAATGCATGAAAAATAGCAAATGAAGTTAGAAAGGGTTGAAATTTGAGGATGTGGCTTTGAATGGTGCATATTGAATGAACAAAAAGTTTGTTGTTGAAATAAATTTAAAAAAATTAAATGCCTTTGTAACAGATGAGTTTTCGTCCGAAACCCTCTTACTTCGTAGGAGATGGTCCAGTTTGTACACGAAGTGCTACCAGTTTTTGCCGTAACCCTCTCAACTTTTTAGCACATGCTAAATGCGTGAAATGATGATACCATGCCAAGTTTCTACCTTTTTAGATTTCATTTGTACTGCTTTTTAATTTCAGGGTCATTTAGCTCAAAAAAATAATTAAATGCATGAAAAATATCAAATGAAGTTAGAAAGGGTTGAAATTTGAGGATGTGGCTTTGAATGGGGCATATTGAATGCAAAAAAAGTTTGTAGTTGAAATAAATTTAAAAAAATTTAATGCCTTTGTAACAAATGAGTTTTCGTCCAAAACACTCTTACTGCGAAGGAGATGGTCCAGTTTGTACACGAAGTGCATCCAGTTTTTGCCGTAACCCTCTCAACTTTTTAGCACATGCTAAATGCGTGAAATGATGATACCATGCCAAGTTTCTACCTTTTTAGATTTCATTTGTACTGCTTTTTAATTTCAGGGTCATTTAGCTCAAAAAAATAATTAAATGCATGAAAAATATCAAATGAAGTTAGAAAGGGTTGAAATTTGAGGATGTGGCTTTGAATGGGGCATATTGAATGCAAAAAAAGTTTGTAGTTGAAATAAATTTAAAAAAATTTAATGCCTTTGTAACAAATGAGTTTTCGTCCAAAACACTCTTACTGCGAAGGAGATGGTCCAGTTTGTACACGAAGTGCATCCAGTTTTTGCCGTAACCCTCTCAACTTTTTAGCACATGCTAAATGGGTGAAATGATGATACCATGCCAAGTTTCTACCTTTTTAGATTTCATTTGTACTGCTTTTTAATTTCAGGGTCATTTAGCTCAAAAAAATCATTAAATGCATGAAAAATAGCAAATGAAGTTAGAAAGGGATGAAATTTGAGGATGTGGCTTTGAACGGTGCATATTGAATGCACAAAAAGTTCGTAGTTGAAATAAGTTTAAAAAAACTAAATGCCTTTGTAACAGATGAGTTTTCGTCCGAAACCCTCTTACTTAGAAGGATATGGTCCAGTTTGTACACGAAGTGCATCCAGTTTTTGCCGTAACCCTCTCAACTTTTTATCACATGCTAAATGGGTGAAATGATGATACCATGCCAAGTTTCTACCTTTTCAGATTTCATTTGTACTACTTTTTAATTTCAGGGTCATTTAGCTCAAAAAAAATCATTAAATGCATGAAAAATAACAAATGAAGTTAGAAAGGGTTGAAATTTGAGGATGTGGCTTTGAATGGTGCATATTGAATGCACAAAAAGTTTGTAGTTGAAATAAGTTTAAAAAAATTAAATGCCTTTGTAACATATGAGTTTTCGTCCGAAACCCTCTTACTTCGAAGGAGATGGTCGAGTTTGTACACAAAGTGCATCCAGTTTTTCCCGTAACCCTCTAAACTTTTTAGCACATGCTAAATGGGTGAAATGATGATACCATGACAATTTTCTACCTTTTTAGATTTCATTTGTACTGCTTTTTAATTTCAGGGTCATTTAGCTCAAAAAAAATCATTAAATGCATGAAACATAGCAAATGAAGTTAGAAAGGGTTGAAATTTGAGGATGTGGCTTTGAATGGTGCATATTGAATGCACAGAAAGTTTGTAGTTGAAATAAGTTTAAAAAAATTAAATGCCTTTGTAACAGATGAGTTTTCGTCCGAAACCCTCTTACTTCGAAGGAGATGGTCCAGTTTGTACATGAAGTGCTACCAGTTTTTGCCGTAACCCTCTCAACTTTTTAGCACATGCTAAATGGGTGAAATGATGATACCATGCCAAGTTTCTACCTTTTTAGATTTCATTTGTACTACTTTTTAATTTCAGGGTCATTTAGCTCAAAAAAAATCATTAAATGCATGAAAAATAACAAATGAAGTTAGAAAGGGTTGAAATTTGAGGATGTGGCTTTGAATGGTGCATATTGAATGCACAAAAAGTTTGTAGTTGAAATAAGTTTTAAAAAATTAAATGCCTTTGTAACATATGAGTTTTCGTCCGAAACCCTCTTACTTCGAAGGAGATGGTCGAGTTTGTACACGAAGTGCATCCAGTTTTTCCCGTAACCCTCTAAACTTTTTAGCACATGCTAAATGGGTGAAATGATGATACCATGACAATTTTCTACCTTTTTAGATTTCATTTGTACTGCTTTTTAATTTCAGGGTCATTTAGCTCAAAAAAAATCATTAAATGCATGAAACATAGCAAATGAAGTTAGAAAGGGTTGAAATTTGAGGATGTGGCTTTGAATGGTGCATATTGAATGCACAGAAAGTTTGTAGTTGAAATAAGTTTAAAAAAATTAAATGCCTTTGTAACAGATGAGTTTTCGTCCGAAACCCTCTTACTTCGAAGGAGATGGTCCAGTTTGTACATGAAGTGCTACCAGTTTTTGCCGTAACCCTCTCAACTTTTTAGCACATGCTAAATGGGTGAAATGATGATACCATGCCAAGTTTCTACCTTTTTAGATTTCATTTGTACTGCTTTTTAATTTCAGGGTCATTTAGCTCAAAAAAATCATTAAATGCATGAAAAATATCAAATGAAGTTAGAAAGGGTTGAAATTTGAGGATGTGGCTTTGAATGGTGCATATTGAATGCACAAAAAGTTTGTAATTGAAATAAGTTTAAAAAAATTAAATGCCTTTGTAACAGATGAGTTTTCGTCCCAAACCCTCTTACTTAGAAGGAGATGGTCCAGTTTGTACACGAAGTGCATCCAGTTTTTGCCGTAACCCTCTCTTCTTTTTAGCACATGCTAAATGGGTGAAATGATGATACCATGCCAAGTTTCTAACTTTTTAGATTTCATTTGTACTACTTTTTAATTTCAGGGTCATTTAGCTCAAAAAAATCATTAAATGCATGAAAAATAGCAAATGAAGTTAGAAAGGGTTGAAATTTGAGGATTTGGCTTTGAATGGTGCATATTGAATGCACAAAAAGTTTGTAGTTGAAATAAATTTAAAAAAATTAAATGCCTTTGTAACAGATGAGTTTTCGTCCGAAACCCTCTTACTTCGTAGGAGATGGTCCAGTTTGTACACGAAGTGCTACCAGTTTTTGCCGTAACCCTCTCAACTTTTTAGCACATGCTAAATGGGTGAAATGATGATACCATGCCAAGTTTCTACCTTTTTAGATTTCATTTGTACTGCTTTTTAATTTCAGGGTCATTTAGCTCAAAAAAATCATTAAATGCATGAAAAATATCAAATGAAGTTAGAAAGGGTTGAAATTTGAGGATGTGGCTTTGAATGGGGCATATTGAATGCATAAAAAGTTTGTAGTTGAAATAAATTTAAAAAAATTTAATGCCTTTGTAACAGATGAGTTTTCGTCCAGAACACTCTTACTTCGAAGGAGATGGTCCAGTTTGTACACGAAGTGCATCCAGTTTTTGCCGTAACCCTCTCAACTTTTTAGCACATGCTAAATGGGTGAAATGATGATACCATGCCAAGTTTCTACCTTTTTAGATTTCATTTGTACTGCTTTTTAATTTCAGGGTCATTTAGCTCAAAAAAATCATTAAATGCATGAAAAATAGCAAATGAAGTTAGAAAGGGATGAAATTTGAGGATGTGGCTTTGAATGGTGCATATTGAATGCAAAAAAAGTTCGTAGTTGAAATAAGTTTAAAAAAACTAAATGCCTTTGTAACAGATGAGTTTTCGTCCGAAACCCTCTTACTTAGAAGGATATGGTCCAGTTTGTACACGAAGTGCATCCAGTTTTTGCCGTAGCCCTCTCAACTTTTTATCACATGCTAAATGGGTGAAATGATGATACCATGCCAAGTTTCTACCTTTTCAGATTTCATTTGTACTACTTTTTAATTTCAGGGTCATTTAGCTCAAAAAAAAATCATTAAATGCATGAAAAATAGCAAATGAAGTTAGAAAGGGTTGAAATTTGAGGATGTGGCTTTGAATGGTGCATATTGAATGCACAAAAAGTTTGTAGTTGAAATAAGTTTAAAAAAATTAAATGCCTTTGTAACATATGAGTTTTCGTCCGAAACCCTCTTACTTCGAAGGAGATGGTCGAGTTTGTACACAAAGTGCATCCTGTTTTTCCCGTAACCCTCTAAACTTTTTAGCACATGCTAAATGGGTGAAATGATGATACCATGACAATTTTCTACCTTTTTAGATTTCATTTGTACTGCTTTTTAATTTCAGGGTCATTTAGCTCAAAAAAAATCATTAAATGCATGAAACATAGCAAATGAAGTTAGAAAGGGTTGAAATTTGAGGATGTGGCTTTGAATGGTGCATATTGAATGCACAAAAAGTTTGTAGTTGAAATAAGTTTAAAAAAATTAAATGCCTTTGTAACAGATGAGTTTTCGTCCGAAACCCTCTTACTTAGAAGGATATGGTCCAGTTTGTACACGAAGTGCATCCAGTTTTTGCCGTAACCCTCTCAACTTTTTATCACATGCTAAATGGGTGAAATGATGATACCATGCCAAGTTTCTACCTTTTCAGATTTCATTTGTACTACTTTTTAATTTCAGGGTCATTTAGCTCAAAAAAAATCATTAAATGCATGAAAAATAACAAATGAAGTTAGAAAGGGTTGAAATTTGAGGATGTGGCTTTGAATGGTGCATATTGAATGCACAAAAAGTTTGTAGTTGAAATAAGTTTTAAAAAATTAAATGCCTTTGTAACATATGAGTTTTCGTCCGAAACCCTCTTACTTCGAAGGAGATGGTCGAGTTTGTACACGAAGTGCATCCAGTTTTTCCCGTAACCCTCTAAACTTTTTAGCACATGCTAAATGGGTGAAATGATGATACCATGACAATTTTCTACCTTTTTAGATTTCATTTGTACTGCTTTTTAATTTCAGGGTCATTTAGCTCAAAAAAATCATTAAATGCATGAAACATAGCAAATGAAGTTAGAAAGGGTTGAAATTTGAGGATGTGGCTTTGAATGGTGCATATTGAATGCACAGAAAGTTTGTAGTTGAAATAAGTTTAAAAAAATTAAATGCCTTTGTAACAGATGAGTTTTCGTCCGAAACCCTCTTACTTCGAAGGAGATGGTCCAGTTTGTACATGAAGTGCTACCAGTTTTTGCCGTAACCCTCTCAACTTTTTAGCACATGCTAAATGGGTGAAATGATGATACCATGCCAAGTTTCTACCTTTTTAGATTTCATTTGTACTGCTTTTTAATTTCAGGGTCATTTAGCTCAAAAAAATCATTAAATGCATGAAAAATATCAAATGAAGTTAGAAAGGGTTGAAATTTGAGGATGTGGATTTGAATGGTGCATATTGAATGCACAAAAAGTTTGTAATTGAAATAAGTTTAAAAAAATTAAATGCCTTTGTAACAGATGAGTTTTCGTCCCAAACCCTCTTACTTAGAAGGAGATGGTCCAGTTTGTACACGAAGTGCATCCAGTTTTTGCCGTAACCCTCTCTTCTTTTTAGCACATGCTAAATGGGTGAAATGATGATACCATGCCAAGTTTCTAACTTTTTAGATTTCATTTGTACTACTTTTTAATTTCAGGGTCATTTAGCTCAAAAAAATCATTAAATGCATGAAAAATAGCAAATGAAGTTAGAAAGGGTTGAAATTTGAGGATTTGGCTTTGAATGGTGCATATTGAATGCACAAAAAGTTTGTAGTTGAAATAAATTTAAAAAAATTAAATGCCTTTGTAACAGATGAGTTTTCGTCCGAAACCCTCTTACTTCGTAGGAGATGGTCCAGTTTGTACACGAAGTGCTACCAGTTTTTGCCGTAACCCTCTCAACTTTTTAGCACATGCTAAATGGGTGAAATGATGATACCATGCCAAGTTTCTACCTTTTTAGATTTCATTTGTACTGCTTTTTAATTTCAGGGTCATTTAGCTCAAAAAAATCATTAAATGCATGAAAAATATCAAATGAAGTTAGAAAGGGTTGAAATTTGAGGATGTGGCTTTGAATGGGGCATATTGAATGCATAAAAAGTTTGTAGTTGAAATAAATTTAAAAAAATTTAATGCCTTTGTAACAGATGAGTTTTCGTCCAGAACACTCTTACTTCGAAGGAGATGGTCCAGTTTGTACACGAAGTGCATCCAGTTTTTGCCGTAACCCTCTCAACTTTTTAGCACATGCTAAATGGGTGAAATGATGATACCATGCCAAGTTTCTACCTTTTTAGATTTCATTTGTACTGCTTTTTAATTTCAGGGTCATTTAGCTCAAAAAAATCATTAAATGCATGAAAAATAGCAAATGAAGTTAGAAAGGGATGAAATTTGAGGATGTGGCTTTGAATGGTGCATATTGAATGCAAAAAAAGTTCGTAGTTGAAATAAGTTTAAAAAAACTAAATGCCTTTGTAACAGATGAGTTTTCGTCCGAAACCCTCTTACTTAGAAGGATATGGTCCAGTTTGTACACGAAGTGCATCCAGTTTTTGCCGTAGCCCTCTCAACTTTTTATCACATGCTAAATGGGTGAAATGATGATACCATGCCAAGTTTCTACCTTTTCAGATTTCATTTGTACTACTTTTTAATTTCAGGGTCATTTAGCTCAAAAAAAAATCATTAAATGCATGAAAAATAGCAAATGAAGTTAGAAAGGGTTGAAATTTGAGGATGTGGCTTTGAATGGTGCATATTGAATGCACAAAAAGTTTGTAGTTGAAATAAGTTTAAAAAAATTAAATGCCTTTGTAACATATGAGTTTTCGTCCGAAACCCTCTTACTTCGAAGGAGATGGTCGAGTTTGTACACAAAGTGCATCCTGTTTTTCCCGTAACCCTCTAAACTTTTTAGCACATGCTAAATGGGTGAAATGATGATACCATGACAATTTTCTACCTTTTTAGATTTCATTTGTACTGCTTTTTAATTTCAGGGTCATTTAGCTCAAAAAAAATCATTAAATGCATGAAACATAGCAAATGAAGTTAGAAAGGGTTGAAATTTGAGGATGTGGCTTTGAATGGTGCATATTGAATGCACAAAAAGTTTGTAGTTGAAATAAGTTTAAAAAAATTAAATGCCTTTGTAACAGATGAGTTTTCGTCCGAAACCCTATTACTTCGAAGGAGATGGTCCAGTTTGTACACGAAGTGCTACCAGTTTTTGCCGTAACCCTCTCAACTTTTTAGCACATGCTAAATGGGTGAAATGATGATACCATGCCAAGTTTCTACCTTTTTAGATTTCATTTGTACTGCTTTTTAATTTCAGGGTCATTTAGCTCAAAAAAATCATTAAATGCATGAAAAATAGCAAATGAAGTTAGAAAGGGTTGAAATTTGAGGATGTGGCTTTGAATGGTGCATATTGAATGCAAAAAAAATTTGTAGTTGAAATAAATTTAAAAAAATTTAATGCCTTTGTAACAGATGAGTTTTCGTCCAAAACACTCTTACTTCGAAGGAGATGGTCCAGTTTGTACACGAAGTGCTACCAGTTTTTGCCGTAACCCTCTCAACTTTTTAGCACATGCTAAATGGGTGAAATGATGATACCATGCCAAGTTTCTACCTTTTTAGATTTCATTTGTACTGCTTTTTAATTTCAGGGTCATTTAGCTCAAAAAAATCATTAAATGCATGAAAAATATCAAATGAAGTTAGAAAGGGTTGAAATTTGAGGATGTGGCTTTGAATGGGGCATATTGAATGCATAAAAAGTTTGTAGTTGAAATAAATTTAAAAAAATTTAATGCCTTTGTAACAGATGAGTTTTCGTCCAAAACACTCTTACTTCGAAGGAGATGGTCCAGTTTGTACACGAAGTGCATCCAGTTTTTGCCGTAACCCTCTCAACTTTTTAGCACATGCTAAATGGGTGAAATTATGATACCATGCCAAGTTTCTACCTTTTTAGATTTCATTTGTACTGCTTTTTAATTTCAGGGTCTTTTAGCTCAAAAAAATCATTAAATGCATGAAAAATAGCAAATGAAGTTAGAAAGGGATGAAATTTGAGGATGTGGCTTTGAATGGTGCATATTGAATGCACAAAAAGTTCGTAGTTGAAATAAGTTTAAAAAAACTAAATGCCTTTGTAACAGATGAGTTTTCGTCCGAAACCCTCTTACTTAGAAGGATATGGTCCAGTTTGTACACGAAGTGCATCCAGTTTTTGCCGTAGCCCTCTCAACTTTTTATCACATGCTAAATGGGTGAAATGATGATACCATGCCAAGTTTCTACCTTTTCAGATTTCATTTGTACTACTTTTTAATTTCAGGGTCATTTAGCTCAAAAAAAAATCATTAAATGCATGAAAAATAGCAAATGAAGTTAGAAAGGGTTGAAATTTGAGGATGTGGCTTTGAATGGTGCATATTGAATGCACAAAAAGTTTGTAGTTGAAATAAGTTTAAAAAAATTAAATGCCTTTGTAACATATGAGTTTTCGTCCGAAACCCTCTTACTTCGAAGGAGATGGTCGAGTTTGTACACAAAGTGCATCCTGTTTTTCCCGTAACCCTCTAAACTTTTTAGCACATGCTAAATGGGTGAAATGATGATACCATGACAATTTTCTACCTTTTTAGATTTCATTTGTACTGCTTTTTAATTTCAGGGTCATTTAGCTCAAAAAAAATCATTAAATGCATGAAACATAGCAAATGAAGTTAGAAAGGGTTGAAATTTGAGGATGTGGCTTTGAATGGTGCATATTGAATGCACAAAAAGTTTGTAGTTGAAATAAGTTTAAAAAAATTAAATGCCTTTGTAACAGATGAGTTTTCGTCCGAAACCCTATTACTTCGAAGGAGATGGTCCAGTTTGTACACGAAGTGCTACCAGTTTTTGCCGTAACCCTCTCAACTTTTTAGCACATGCTAAATGGGTGAAATGATGATACCATGCCAAGTTTCTACCTTTTTAGATTTCATTTGTACTGCTTTTTAATTTCAGGGTCATTTAGCTCAAAAAAATCATTAAATGCATGAAAAATAGCAAATGAAGTTAGAAAGGGTTGAAATTTGAGGATGTGGCTTTGAATGGTGCATATTGAATGCAAAAAAAATTTGTAGTTGAAATAAATTTAAAAAAATTTAATGCCTTTGTAACAGATGAGTTTTCGTCCAAAACACTCTTACTTCGAAGGAGATGGTCCAGTTTGTACACGAAGTGCTACCAGTTTTTGCCGTAACCCTCTCAACTTTTTAGCACATGCTAAATGGGTGAAATGATGATACCATGCCAAGTTTCTACCTTTTTAGATTTCATTTGTACTGCTTTTTAATTTCAGGGTCATTTAGCTCAAAAAAATCATTAAATGCATGAAAAATATCAAATGAAGTTAGAAAGGGTTGAAATTTGAGGTTGTGGCTTTGAATGGGGCATATTGAATGCATAAAAAGTTTGTAGTTGAAATAAATTTAAAAAAATTTAATGCCTTTGTAACAGATGAGTTTTCGTCCAAAACACTCTTACTTCGAAGGAGATGGTCCAGTTTGTACACGAAGTGCATCCAGTTTTTGCCGTAACCCTCTCAACTTTTTAGCACATGCTAAATGGGTGAAATTATGATACCATGCCAAGTTTCTACCTTTTTAGATTTCATTTGTACTGCTTTTTAATTTCAGGGTCATTTAGCTCAAAAAAATCATTAAATGCATGAAAAATAGCAAATGAAGTTAGAAAGGGATGAAATTTGAGGATGTGGCTTTGAATGGTGCATATTGAATGCACAAAAAGTTCGTAGTTGAAATAAGTTTAAAAAACTAAATGCCTTTGTAACAGATGAGTTTTCGTCCGAAACCCTCTTACTTCGAAGGAGATGGTCCAGTTTGTACACGAAGTGCATCCAGTTTTTGCCGTAGCCCTCTCAACTTTTTATCACATGCTAAATGGGTGAAATGATGATACCATGCCAAGTTTCTACCTTTTCAGATTTCATTTGTACTACTTTTTAATTTCAGGGTCATTTAGCTCAAAAAAAAATCATTAAATGCATGAAAAATAGCAAATGAAGTTAGAAAGGGTTGAAATTTGAGGATTTGGCTTTGAATGGTGCATATTGAATGCACAAAAAGTTTGTAGTTGAAATAAATTTAAAAAAATTAAATGCCTTTGTAACAGATGAGTTTTCGTCCGAAACCCTCTTACTTCGTAGGAGATGGTCCAGTTTGTACACGAAGTGCTACCAGTTTTTGCCGTAACCCTCTCAACTTTTTAGCACATGCTAAATGGGTGAAATGATGATACCATGCCAAGTTTCTACCTTTTTAGATTTCATTTGTACTGCTTTTTAATTTCAGGGTCATTTAGCTCAAAAAAATCATTAAATGCATGAAAAATATCAAATGAAGTTAGAAAGGGTTGAAATTTGAGGATGTGGCTTTGAATGGGGCATATTGAATGCATAAAAAGTTTGTAGTTGAAATAAATTTAAAAAAATTTAATGCCTTTGTAACAGATGAGTTTTCGTCCAGAACACTCTTACTTCGAAGGAGATGGTCCAGTTTGTACACGAAGTGCATCCAGTTTTTGCCGTAACCCTCTCAACTTTTTAGCACATGCTAAATGGGTGAAATGATGATACCATGCCAAGTTTCTACCTTTTTAGATTTCATTTGTACTGCTTTTTAATTTCAGGGTCATTTAGCTCAAAAAAATCATTAAATGAATGAAAAATAGCAAATGAAGTTAGAAAGGGATGAAATTTGAGGATGTGGCTTTGAATGGTGCATATTGAATGCAAAAAAAGTTCGTAGTTGAAATAAGTTTAAAAAAACTAAATGCCTTTGTAACAGATGAGTTTTCGTCCGAAACCCTCTTACTTAGAAGGATATGGTCCAGTTTGTACACGAAGTGCATCCAGTTTTTGCCGTAGCCCTCTCAACTTTTTATCACATGCTAAATGGGTGAAATGATGATACCATGCCAAGTTTCTACCTTTTCAGATTTCATTTGTACTACTTTTTAATTTCAGGGTCATTTAGCTCAAAAAAAAATCATTAAATGCATGAAAAATAGCAAATGAAGTTAGAAAGGGTTGAAATTTGAGGATGTGGCTTTGAATGGTGCATATTGAATGCACAAAAATTTTGTAGTTGAAATTAGTTTAAAAAAATTAAATGCCTTTGTAACATATGAGTTTTCGTCCGAAACCCTCTTACTTCGAAGGAGATGGTCGAGTTTGTACACAAAGTGCATCCTGTTTTTCCCGTAACCCTCTAAACTTTTTAGCACATGCTAAATGGGTGAAATGATGATACCATGACAATTTTCTACCTTTTTAGATTTCATTTGTACTGCTTTTTAATTTCAGGGTCATTTAGCTCAAAAAAAATCATTAAATGCATGAAACATAGCAAATGAAGTTAGAAAGGGTTGAAATTTGAGGATGTGGCTTTGAATGGTGCATATTGAATGCACAAAAAGTTTGTAGTTGAAATAAGTTTAAAAAAATTAAATGCCTTTGTAACAGATGAGTTTTCGTCCGAAACCCTATTACTTCGAAGGAGATGGTCCAGTTTGTACACGAAGTGCTACCAGTGTTTGCCGTAACCCTCTCAACTTTTTAGCACATGCTAAATGGGTGAAATGATGATACCATGCCAAGTTTCTACCTTTTTAGATTTCATTTGTATTGCTTTTTAATTTCAGGGTCATTTAGCTCAAAAAAATCATTAAATGCATGAAAAATAGCAAATGAAGTTAGAAAGGGTTGAAATTTGAGGATGTGGCTTTGAATGGTGCATATTGAATGCACAAAAAGTTTGTAGTTGAAATAAATTTAAAAAAATTTAATGCCTTTGTAACAGATGAGTTTTCGTCCAAAACACTCTTACTTCGAAGGAGATGGTCCAGTTTGTACACGAAGTGCTACCAGTTTTTGCCGTAACCCTCTCAACTTTTTAGCACATGCTAAATGGGTGAAATGATGATACCATGCCAAGTTTCTACCTTTTTAGATTTCATTTGTACTGCTTTTTAATTTCAGGGTCATTTAGCTCAAAAAAATCATTAAATGCATGAAAAATATCAAATGAAGTTAGAAAGGGTTGAAATTTGAGGATGTGGCTTTGAATGGGGCATATTGAATGCATAAAAAGTTTGTAGTTGAAATAAATTTAAAAAAATTTAATGCCTTTGTAACAGATGAGTTTTCGTCCAAAACACTCTTACTTCGTAGGAGATGGTCCAGTTTGTACACGAAGTGCATCCAGTTTTTGCCGTAACCCTCTCAACTTTTTAGCACATGCTAAATGGGTGAAATTATGATACCATGCCAAGTTTCTACCTTTTTAGATTTCATTTGTACTGCTTTTTAATTTCAGGGTCATTTAGCTCAAAAAAATCATTAAATGCATGAAAAATAGCAAATGAAGTTAGAAAGGGATGAAATTTGAGGATGTGGCTTTGAATGGTGCATATTGAATGCACAAAAAGTTCGTAGTTGAAATAAGTTTAAAAAAACTAAATGCCTTTGTAACAGATGAGTTTTCGTCCGAAACCCTCTTACTTAGAAGGATATGGTCCAGTTTGTACACGAAGTGCATCCAGTTTTTGCCGTAACCCTCTCAACTTTTTATCACATGCTAAATGGGTGAAATGATGATACCATGCCAAGTTTCTACCTTTTCAGATTTCATTTGTACTACTTTTTAATTTCAGGGTCATTTAGCTCAAAAAAAAATCATTAAATGCATGAAAAATAGCAAATGAAGTTAGAAAGGGGTGAAATTTGAGGATGTGGCTTTGAATGGTGCATATTGAATGCACAAAAAGTTTGTAGTTGAAATAAGTTTAAAAAAATTAAATGCCTTTGTAACATATGAGTTTTCGTCCGAAACCCTCTTACTTCGAAGGAGATGGTCGAGTTTGTACACGAAGTGCATCCAGTTTTTCCCGTAACCCTCTAAACTTTTTAGCACATGCTAAATGGGTGAAATGATGATACCATGACAAGTTTCTACCTTTTTAGATTTAATTTGTACTGCTTTTTAATTTCAGGGTCATTTAGCTCAAAAAAATCATTAAATGCATGAAAAATAGCAAATGAAGTAAGAAAGGGTTGAAATTTGAGGATGTGGCTTTGAATGGTGCATATTGAATGCACAAAAAGTTTGTAGTTGAACTAAGTTTAAAAAAATTAAATGCCTTTGTAACAGATGAGTTTTCGTCCGAAACCCTCTTACTTAGAAAGAGATGCTCCAGTTTGTACACGAAGTGCATCCAGTTTTTGCCGTAAGCCTCTCAACTTTTTAGCACATGCTAAATGGGTGAAATGATGATACCATACCAAGTTTCTACCTTTTTAGATTTCATTTGTACTGCTTTTTAATTTCAGGGTCATTTAGCTCAAAAAAATCATTAAATGCATGAAAAATAGCAAATGAAGTTAGAAAGGGTTGAAATTTGAGGATGTTGCTTTGAATGGTGCATATTGAATGCACAAAAAGTTTGTAGTTGAGATAAATTTAAAAAAATTAAATGCCTTTGTAACAGATGAGTTTTCGTCCGAAACCCTCTTACTTCGAAGGAGATGGTCCAGTTTGTATACGAAGTGCATCCAGTTTTTCCCGTAACCCTCTCAACTTTTTAGCACATGCTAAATGGGTCAAATGATTATACCATACCAAGTCTCTACCTTTTTAGATTTCATTTGTACTGCTTTTTAATTTCAGGGTCATTTAACTCAAAAAAATCATTAAATGCATGAAAAATAGCAAATGAAGTTAGAAAGGGTTGAAATTTGAGGATGTGGCTTTGAATGGTGCATATTGAATGCACAAAAAGTTTGTAGTTGAAATAAATTTAAAAAAATTAAATGCCTTTGTAACAGATGAGTTTTCGTCCGAAACCCTCTTACTTCGAAGGAGATGGTCCAGTTTGTACACGAAGTGCATCCAGTTTTTGCCGTAACCCTCTCAACTTTTTAGCACATGCTAAATGGGTGAAATGATGATACCATGACAAGTTTCTACCTTTTTAGATTTAATTTGTACTGCTTTTTAATTTCAGGGTCATTTAGCTCAAAAAAATCATTAAATGCATGAAAAATAGCAAATGAAGTTAGAAAGGGTTGAAATTTGAGGATGTGGCTTTGAATGGTGCATATTGAATGCACAAAAAGTTTGTAGTTGAGATAAATTTAAAAAAATTAAATGCCTTTGTAACAGATGAGTTTTCGTCCGAAACCCTCTTACTTCGAAGGAGATGGTCCAGTTTGTATACGAAGTGCATCCAGTTTTTCCCGTAACCCTCTCAACTTTTTAGCACATGCTAAATGGGTCAAATGATTATACCATACCAAGTCTCTACCTTTTTAGATTTCATTTGTACTGCTTTTTAATTTCAGGGTCATTTAGCTCAAAAAAATCATTAAATGCATGAAAAATAGCAAATGAAGTTAGAAAGGGTTGAAATTTGAGGATGTGGCTTTGAATGGTGCATATTGAATGCACAAAAAGTTTGTAGTTGAGATAAATTTAAAAAAATTAAATGCCTTTGTAACAGATGAGTTTTCGTCCGAAACCCTCTTACTTCGAAGGAGATGGTCCAGTTTGTACACGAAGTACATCCAGTTTTTCCCGTAACCCTCTAAACTTTTTAGCACATGCTAAATGGGTCAAATTATTATACCATACCAAGACTCTACCTTTTTAGATTTCATTTGTATTGCTTTTTAATTTCAGGGTCATTTAGCTCAAAAAAATCATTAAATGCATGAAAAATAGCAAATGAAGTTAGAAAGGGTTGAAATTTGAGGATGTGGCTTTGAATGGTGCATATTGAATGCACAAAAAGTTTGTAGTTGAAATAAATTTTAAAAAATTAAATGCCTTTGTAACAGATGAGTTTTCGTCCGAAACCCTCTTCCTTCGAAGGAGATGGTCCAGTTTGTACACGAAGTGCATCTAGTTTTTGCTATAACCCTCTCAACTTTTTAGCACATGCTAAATGGGTCAAATGATGATACCATACCAAGTCTCTACCTTTTTAGATTTCATTTGTACTGCTTTTTAATTTCAGGGTCATTTAGCTCAAAAAAATCATTAAATGCATCAAAAATAGCAAATGAAGTTAGAAAGGGTTGAAATTTGAGGATGTGGCTTTGAATGGTGCATATTGAATGCACAAAAAGTTTGTAGTTGAAATAAATTTAAAAAAATTAAATGCCTTTGTAACAAATGAGTTTTCGTCCGAAACCCACTTACTTCGAAGGAGATGGTCCAGTTTGTACACGAAGTGCTACCAGTTTTTGCCGTAACCCTCTCAACTTTTTAGCACATGCTAAATGGGTGAAATGATGATACCATGCCAAGTTTCTACCTTTTTAGATTTCATTTGTACTGCTTTTTAATTTCAGGGTCATTTATCTCAAAAAAATCATTAAATGCATGAAAAATAGCAAATGAAGTTAGAAAGGGTTGAAATTTGAGGATGTGGCTTTGAATGGTGCATATTGAATGCACAAAAAGTTTCTAGTTGAAATAAGTTTAAAAAAATTAAATGCCTTTGTAACAGATGAGTTTTCGTCCGAAACCCTCTTACTTCGAAGGAGATGGTCCAGTTTGTACACGGAGTGCATCCAGTTTTTCCCGTAACCCTCTAAACTTTTTAGCACATGCTAAATGGGTGAAATGATTATACCATACCAAGTCTCTACCTTTTTAGATTTCATTTGTACTGCTTTTTAATTTCAGGGTCATTTAGCTCAAAAAAATCATTAAATGCATGAGAAATAGCAAATGAAGTTAGAAAGGGTTGAAATTTGAGGATGTGGCTTTGAATGGTGCATATTGAATGCACAAAAAGTTTGTAGTTGAGATAAATTTAAAAAAATTAAATGCCTTTGTAACAGATGAGTTTTCGTCCGAAACCCTCTTACTTCGAAGGAGAAGGTCCAGTTTGTACACGAAGTGCATCTAGTTTTTGCCGTAACCTTCTCAACTTTTTAGCACATGCTAAATGGGTGAAATGATGATACCATACCAAGTTTCTACCTTTTTAGATTTCATTTGTACTGCTTTTTAATGTCAGGGTCATTTAGCTCAAAAAAATCATTAAATGCATGAAACATAGCAAATGAAGTTAGAAAGGGTTGAAATTTGAGGATGTGGCATTGAATGGTGCATATTGAATGCACAAAAAGTTTGTAGTTGATATAAGTTTAAAAAAATTAAATGCCTTTGTAACAGATGAGTTTTCGTCCGAAACCCTCTTACTTCGAAGGAGATGGTCCAGTTTGTACACGAAGTGCATCCAGTTTTTGCCGTAACCTTCTCAACTTTTTAGCACATGCTAAATGGGTCAAATGATTATACCATACCAAGTCTCTACCTTTTTAGATTTCATTTGTACTGCTTTTTAATTTCAGGGTCATTTAGCTCAAAAAAAATCATTAAATGCATGAAAAATAGCAAATGAAGTTAGAAAGGGTTGAAATTTGAGGATGTGGCTTTCAATGGTTCATATTGAATGCACAAAAAGTTTGTAGTTGAAATAAGTTTAAAAAAATTAAATGCCTTTGTAACAGATGAGTTTTCGTCCGAAACCCTCTTACTTCGAAGGAGATGGTCCAGTTTGTACACGAAGTGCATCCAGTTTTTGCCGTAACCCTCTCAACTTTTTAGCACATGCTAAATTGGTGTAATGATGATACCATGACAAGTTTCTACCTTTTTAGATTTAATTTGTACTGCTTTTTAATTTCAGGGTCATTTGGCTCAAAAAAATCATTAAATGCATGAAAAATAGCAAATGAAGTAAGAAAGGGTTGAAATTTGAGGATGTGGCTTTGAATGGTGCATATTGAATGCACAAAAAGTTTGTAGTTGAACTAAGTTTAAAAAAATTAAATGCCTTTGTAACAGATGAGTTTTCGTCCGAAACCCTCTTACTTAGAAAGAGATGCTCCAGTTTGTACACGAAGTGCATCCAGTTTTTGCCGTAAGCCTCTCAACTTTTTAGCACATGCTAAATGGGTGAAATGATGTTACCATACCAAGTTTCTACCTTTTTAGATTTCATTTGTACTGCTTTTTAATTTCAGGGTCATTTAGCTCAAAAAAATCATTAAATGCATGAAAAATAGCAAATGAAGTTAGAAAGGGTTGAAATTTGAAGATGTTGCTTTGAATGGTGCATATTGAATGCACAAAAAGTTTGTAGTTGAGATAAATTTAAAAAAATTAAATGCCTTTGTAACAGATGAGTTTTCGTCCGAAACCCTCTTACTTCGAAGGAGATGGTCCAGTTTGTATACGAAGTGCATCCAGTTTTTCCCGTAACCCTCTCAACTTTTTAGCACATGCTAAATGGGTCAAATGATTATACCATACCAAGTCTCTACCTTTTTAGATTTCATTTGTACTGCTTTTTAATTTCAGGGTCATTTAACTCAAAAAAATAATTAAATGCATGAAAAATAGCAAATGAAGTTAGAAAGGGTTGGAATTTGAGGATGTGGCTTTGAATGGTGCATATTGAATGCACAAAAAGTTTGTAGTTGAAATAAATTTAAAAAAATTAAATGCCTTTGTAACAGATGAGTTTTCGTCCGAAACCCTCTTACTTCGAAGGAGATGGTCCAGTTTGTACACGAAGTGCTACCAGTTTTTGCCGTAACCCTCTCAACTTTTTAGCACATGCTAAATGGGTGAAGTGATGATACCATGCCAAGTTTCTACCTTTTTAGATTTCATTTGTACTGCTTTTTAATTTCAGGGTCATTTAGCTCAAAAAAATCATTAAATGCATGAAAAATAGCAAATGAAGTTAGAAAGGGTTGAAATTTGAGGATGTGGCTTTGAATGGTGCATATTGAATGCAAAAAAAAATTGTAGTTGAAATATATTTAAAAAAATTTAATGCCTTTGTAACAGATGAGTTTTCGTCCAAAACACTCTTACTTCGAAGGAGATGGTCCAGTTTGTACACGAAGTGCATCCAGTTTTTGCCGTAACCCTCTCAACTTTTTAGCACAAGCTAAATGGGTGAAATGATGATACCATGCCAAGTTTCTACCTTTTTAGATTTCATTTGTACTGCTTTTTAATTTCAGGGTCATTTAGCTCAAAAAAATCATTAAATGCATGAAAAATAGCAAATGAAGTTAGAAAGGGTTGAAATTTGAGGATGTGGCTTTGAATGGTGCATATTGATTGCAAAAAAAGTTCGTAGTTGAAATAAGTTTAAAAAAATAAAATGCCTTTGTAACAGATGAGTTTTCGTCCGAAACCCTCTTACTTAGAAGGAGATGGTCCAGTTTGTACACGAAGTGCATCCAGTTTTTGCCGTAACCCTCTCAACTTTTTATCACATGCTAAATGGGTGAAATGATGATACCATGCCAAGTTTCTACCTTTTCAGATTTCATTTGTACTAATTTTTAATTTCAGGGTCATTTAGCTCAAAAAAAAATCATTAAATGCATGAAAAATAGCAAATGAAGTTAGAAAGGGTTGAAATTTGAGGATGTGGCTTTGAATGGTGCATATTGAATGCACAAAAAGTTTGTAGTTGAAATAAGTTTAAAAAAATTAAATGCCTTTGTAACATATGAGTTTTCGTCCGAAACCCTCTTACTTCGAAGGAGATGGTCGAGTTTGTACACGAAGTGCATCCAGTTTTTCCCGTAACCCTCTAAACTTTTTAGCACATGCTAAATGGGCGAAATGATGATACCATGACAATTTTCTACCTTTTTAGATTTCATTTGTACTGCTTTTTAATTTCAAGATCATTTAGCTCAAAAAAATCATTAAATGCATGAAAAATAACAAATGAAGTTAGAAAGGGTTGAAATTTGAGGATGTGGCTTTGAATGGTGCATATTGAATGCACAAAAAGTTTGTAGTTGAGATAAATTTAAAAAAATTAAATGCCTTTGTAACATATGAGTTTTCGTCCGAAACCCTCTTACTTAGAAGGAGATGGTCCAGTTTGTACACGAAGTGCATCCAGTTTTTGCCGTAACCCTCTCAACTTTTTAGCACAAGCTAAATGGGTGAAATGATGATACCATGACAAGTTTCTACCTTTTTAGATTTAATTTGTACTGCTTTTTAATTTCAGGGTCATTTAGCTCAAAAAAATCATTAAATGCATGAAAAATAGCAAATGAAGTTAGAAAGGGTTGAAATTTGAGGATGTGGCTTTGAATGGTTCATATTGAATGCACAAAAAGTTTGTAGTTGAGATAAATTTAAAAAAATTAAATGCCTTTGTAACAGATGAGTTTTCGTCCGAAACCCTCTTACTTCGAAGGAGATGGTCCAGTTTGTATACGAAGTGCATCCAGTTTTTCCCGTAACCCTCTCAACTTTTTAGCACATGCTAAATGGGTCAAATGATTATACCATACCAAGTCTCTACCTTTTTAGATTTCATTTGTACTGCTTTTTAATTTCAGGGTCATTTAGCTCAAAAAAATCATTAAATGCATGTAAAATAGCAAATGAAGTTAGAAAGGGTTGAAATTTGAGGATGTGGCTTTGAATGGTGCATATTGAATGCACAAAAAGTTTGTAGTTGAGATAAATTTAAAAAAATTAAATGCCTTTGTAACAGATGAGTTTTCGTCCGAAACCCTCTTACTTCGAAGGAGATGGTCCAGTTTGTACACGAAGTGCATCCAGTTTTTCCCGTAACCCTCTAAACTTTTTAGCACATGCTAAATGGGTCAAATTATTATACCATACCAAGTCTCTACCTTTTTAGATTTCATTTGTATTGCTTTTTAATTTCAGGGTCATTTAGCTCAAAAAAATCATTAAATGCATGAAAAATAGCAAATGAAGTTAGAAAGGGTTGAAATTTGAGGATGTGGCTTTGAATGGTGCATATTGAATGCACAAAAAGTTTGTAGTTGAAATAAATTTTAAAAAATTAAATGCCTTTGTAACAGATGAGTTTTCGTCCGAAACCCTCTTACTTCGAAGGAGATGGTCCAGTTTGTACACGAAGTGCATCTAGTTTTTGCTATAACCCTCTCAACTTTTTAGCACATGCTAAATGGGTCAAATGATGATACCATACCAAGTCTCTACCTTTTTAGATTTCATTTGTACTGCTTTTTAATTTCAGGGTCATTTAGCTCAAAAAAATCATTAAATGCATCAAAAATAGCAAATGAAGTTAGAAAGGGTTGAAATTTGAGGATGTGGCTTTGAATGGTGCATATTGAATGCACAAAAAGTTTGTAGTTGAAATAAATTTAAAAAAATTAAATGCCTTTGTAACAGATGAGTTTTCGTCCGAAACCCACTTACTTCGAAGGAGATGGTCCAGTTTGTACACGAAGTGCTACCAGTTTTTGCCGTAACCCTCTCAACTTTTTAGCACATGCTAAATGTGTGAAATGATGATACCATGCCAAGTTTCTACCTTTTTAGATTTCATTTGTACTGCTTTTTAATTTCAGGGTTATTTATCTCAAAAAAATCATTAAATGCATGAAAAATAGCAAATGAAGTTAGAAAGGGTTGAAATTTGAGGATGTGGCTTTGAATGGTGCATATTGAATGCACAAAAAGTTTGTAGTTGAAATAAGTTTAAAAAAATTAAATGCCTTTGTAACAGATGAGTTTTCGTCCGAAACCCTCTTACTTCGAAGGAGATGGTCCAGTTTGTACACGGAGTGCATCCAGTTTTTCCCGTAACCCTCTAAACTTTTTAGCACATGCTAAATGGGTGAAATGATTATACCATACCAAGTCTCTACCTTTTTAGATTTCATTTGTACTGCTTTTTAATTTCAGGGTCATTTAGCTCAAAAAAATCATTAAATGCATGAGAAATAGCAAATGAAGTTAGAAAGGGTTGAAATTTGAGGATGTGGCTTTGAATGGTGCATATTGAATGCACAAAAAGTTTGTAGTTGAGATAAATTTAAAAAAATTAAATGCCTTTGTAACAGATGAGTTTTCGTCTGAAACCCTCTTACTTCGAAGGAGAAGGTCCAGTTTGTACACGAAGTGCATCTAGTTTTTGCCGTAACCTTCTCAACTTTTTAGCACATGCTAAATGGGTGAAATGATGATACCATACCAAGTTTCTACCTTTTTAGATTTCATTTGTACTGCTTTTTAATTTCAGGGTCATTTAGCTCAAAAAAATCATTAAATGCATGAAACATAGCAAATGAAGTTAGAAAGGGTTGAAATTTGAGGATGTGGCATTGAATGGTGCATATTGAATGCACAAAAAGTTTGTAGTTGATATAAGTTTAAAAAAATTAAATGCCTTTGTAACAGATGAGTTTTCGTCCGAAACCCTCTTACTTCGAAGGAGATGGTCCAGTTTGTACACGAAGTGCATCCAGTTTTTGCCGTAACCTTCTCAACTTTTTAGCACATGCTAAATGGGTCAAATGATTATACCATACCAAGTCTCTACCTTTTTAGATTTCATTTGTACTGCTTTTTAATTTCAGGGTCATTTAGCTCAAAAAAATCATTAAATGCATGAAAAATAGCAAATGAAGTTAGAAAGGGTTGAAATTTGAGGATGTGGCTTTCAATGGTTCATATTGAATGCACAAAAAGTTTGTAGTTGAAATAAGTTTAAAAAAATTAAATGCCTTTGTAACAGATGAGTTTTCGTCCGAAACCCTCTTACTTCGAAGGAGATGGTCCAGTTTGTACACGAAGTGCATCCAGTTTTTGCCGTAACCCTCTCAACTTTTTAGCACATGCTAAATTGGTGTAATGATGATACCATGACAAGTTTCTACCTTTTTAGATTTAATTTGTACTGCTTTTTAATTTCAGGGTCATTTAGCTCAAAAAAATCATTAAATGCATGAAAAATAGCAAATGAAGTAAGAAAGGGTTGAAATTTGAGGATGTGGCTTTGAATGGTGCATATTGAATGCACAAAAAGTTTGTAGTTGAACTAAGTTTAAAAAAATTAAATGCCTTTGTAACAGATGAGTTTTCGTCCGAAACCCTCTTACTTAGAAAGAGATGCTCCAGTTTGTACACGAAGTGCATCCAGTTTTTGCCGTAAGCCTCTCAACTTTTTAGCACATGCTAAATGGGTGAAATGATGTTACCATACCAAGTTTCTACCTTTATAGATTTCATTTGTACTGCTTTTTAATTTCAGGGTCATTTAGCTCAAAAAAATCATTAAATGCATGAAAAATAGCAAATGAAGTTAGAAAGGGTTGAAATTTGAGGATGTGGCTTTGAATGGTGCATATTGAATGCACAAAAAGTTTGTAGTTGAGATAAATTTAAAAAAATTAAATGCCTTTCTAACATATGAGTTTTCGTCCGAAACCCTCTTACTTAGAAGGAGATGGTCCAGTTTGTACACGAAGTGCATCCAGTTTTTGCCGTAACCCTCTCAACTTTTTAGCACATGCTAAATGGGTGAAATGATGATACCATGACAAGTTTCTACCTTTTTAGATTTAATTTGTACTGCTTTTTAATTTCAGGGTCATTTAGCTCAAAAAAATCATTAAATGCATGAAAAATAGCAAATGAAGTTAGAAAGGGTTGAAATTTGAGGATGTGGCTTTGAATGGTGCATATTGAATGCACAAAAAGTTTGTAGTTGAGATAAATTTAAAAAAATTAAATGCCTTTGTAACAGATGAGTTTTCGTCCGAAACCCTCTTACTTCGAAGGAGATGGTCCAGTTTGTATACGAAGTGCATCCAGTTTTTCCCGTAACCCTCTCAACTTTTTAGCACATGCTAAATGGGTCAAATGATTATACCATACCAAGTCTCTACCTTTTTAGATTTCATTTGTACTGCTTTTTAATTTCAGGGTCATTTAGCTCAAAAAAATCATTACATGCATGAAAAATAGCAAATGAAGTTAGAAAGGGTTGAAATTTGAGGATGTGGCTTTGAATGGTGCATATTGAATGCACAAAAAGTTTGTAGTTGAGATAAATTTAAAAAAATTAAATGCCTTTGTAACAGATGAGTTTTCGTCCGAAACCCTCTTACTTCGAAGGAGATGGTCCAGTTTGTACACGAAGTGCATCCAGTTTTTCCCGTAACCCTCTAAACTTTTTAGCACATGCTAAATGGGTCAAATTATTATACCATACCAAGTCTCTACCTTTTTAGATTTCATTTGTATTGCTTTTTAATTTCAGGGTCATTTAGCTCAAAAAAATCATTAAATGCATGAAAAATAGCAAATGAAGTTAGAAAGGGTTGAAATTTGAGGATGTGGCTTTGAATGGTGCATATTGAATGCACAAAAAGTTTGTAGTTGAAATAAATTTTAAAATATTAAATGCCTTTGTAACAGATGAGTTTTCGTCCGAAACCCTCTGACTTCGAAGGAGATGGTCCAGTTTGTACACGAAGTGCATCTAGTTTTTGCTATAACCCTCTCAACTTTTTAGCACATGCTAAATGGGTCAAATGATGATACCATACCAAGTCTCTACCTTTTTAGATTTCATTTGTACTGCTTTTTAATTTCAGGGTCATTTAGCTCAAAAAAATCATTACATGCATGAAAAATAGCAAATGAAGTTAGAAAGGGTTGAAATTTGAGGATGTGGCTTTGAATGATGCATATTGAATGCACAAAAAGTTTGTAGTTGAAATAAATTTTAAAATATTAAATGCCTTTGTAACAGATGAGTTTTCGTCCGAAACCCTCTGACTTCGAAGGAGATGGTCCAGTTTGTACACGAAGTGCATCTAGTTTTTGCTATAACCCTCTCAACTTTTTAGCACATGCTAAATGGGTCAAATGATGATACCATACCAAGTCTCTACCTTTTTAGATTTCATTTGTACTGCTTTTTAATTTCAGGGTCATTTAGCTCAAAAAAATCATTAAATGCATCAAAAATAGCAAATGAAGTTAGAAAGGGTTGAAATTTGAGGATGTGGCTTTGAATGGTGCATATTGAATGCACAAAAAGTTTGTAGTTGAAATAAATTTAAAAAAATTAAATGCCTTTGTAACAGATGAGTTTTCGTCCGAAACCCACTTACTTCGAAGGAGATGGTCCAGTTTGTACACGAAGTGCTACCAGTTTTTGCCGTAACCCTCTCAACTTTTTAGCACATGCTAAATGGGTGAAATGATGATACCATGCCAAGTTTCTACCTTTTTAGATTTCATTTGTACTGCTTTTTAATTTCAGGGTCATTTATCTCAAAAAAATCATTAAATGCATGAAAAATAGCAAATGAAGTTAGAAAGGGTTGAAATTTGAGGATGTGGCTTTGAATGGTGCATATTGAATGCACAAAAAGTTTGTAGTTGAAATAAGTTTAAAAAAATTAAATGCCTTTGTAACAGATGAGTTTTCGTCCGAAACCCTCTTACTTCGAAGGAGATGGTCCAGTTTGTACACGGAGTGCATCCAGTTTTTCCCGTAACCCTCTAAACTTTTTAGCACATGCTAAATGGGTGAAATGATTATACCATACCAAGTCTCTACCTTTTTAGATTTCATTTGTACTGCTTTTTAATTTCAGGGTCATTTAGCTCAAAAAAATCATTAAATGCATGAGAAATAGCAAATGAAGTTAGAAAGGGTTGAAATTTGAGGATGTGGCTTTGAATGGTGCATATTGAATGCACAAAAAGTTTGTAGTTGAGATAAATTTAAAAAAATTAAATGCCTTCGTAACAGATGAGTTTTCGTCCGAAACCCTCTTACTTCGAAGGAGAAGGTCCTGTTTGTACACGAAGTGCATCTAGTTTTTGCCGTAACCTTCTCAACTTTTTAGCACATGCTAAATGGGTGAAATGATGATACCATACCAAGTTTCTACCTTTTTAGATTTCATTTGTACTGCTTTTTAATTTCAGGGTCATTTAGCTCAAAAAAATCATTAAATGCATGAAACATAGCAAATGAAGTTAGAAAGGGTTGAAATTTGAGGATGTGGCATTGAATGGTGCATATTGAATGCACAAAAAGTTTGTAGTTGATATAAGTTTAAAAAAATTAAATGCCTTTGTAATAGATGAGTTTTCGTCCGAAACCCTCTTACTTCGAAGGAGATGGTCCAGTTTGTACACGAAGTGCATCCAGTTTTTGCCGTAACCTTCTCAACTTTTTAGCACATGCTAAATGGGTCAAATGATTATACCATACCAAGTCTCTACCTTTTTAGATTTCATTTGTACTGCTTTTTAATTTCAGGGTCATTTAGCTCAAAAAAATCATTAAATGCATGAAAAATAGCAAATGAAGTTAGAAAGGGTTGAAATTTGAGGCTCTGGCTTTCAATGGTTCATATTGAATGCACAAAAAGTTTGTAGTTGAAATAAGTTTAAAAAAATTAAATGCCTTTGTAACAGATGAGTTTTCGTCCGAAACCCTCTTACTTCGAAGGAGATGGTCCAGTTTGTACACGAAGTGCATCCAGTTTTTGCCGTAACCCTCTCAACTTTTTAGCACATGCTAAATTGGTGTAATGATGATACCATGACAAGTTTCTACCTTTTTAGATTTAATTTGTACTGCTTTTTAATTTCAGGGTCATTTAGCTCAAAAAAATCATTAAATGCATGAAAAATAGCAAATGAAGTAAGAAAGGGTTGAAATTTGAGGATGTGGCTTTGAATGGTGCATATTGAATGCACAAAAAGTTTGTAGTTGAACTAAGTTTAAAAAAATTAAATGCCTTTGTAACAGATGAGTTTTCGTCCGAAACCCTCTTACTTAGAAAGAGATGCTCCAGTTTGTACACGAAGTGCATCCAGTTTTTGCCGTAAGCCTCTCAACTTTTTAGCACATGCTAAATGGGTGAAATGATGTTACCATACCAAGTTTCTACCTTTTTAGATTTCATGTGTACTGCTTTTTAATTTCAGGGTCATTTAGCTCAAAAAAATCATTAAATGCATGAAAAATAGCAAATGAAGTTAGAAAGGGTTGAAATTTGAGGATGTGGCTTTGAATGGTGCATATTGAATGCACAAAAAGTTTGTAATTGAAATAAGTTTTAAAAAATTAAATGCCTTTGTAACAGATGAGTTTTCGTCCGAAACCCTCTTACTTAGAAGGAGATGGTCCAGTTTGTACACGAAGTGCATCCAGTTTTTGCCGTAACCCTCTCTTCTTTTTAGCACATGCTAAATGGGTGAAATGATGATACCATGCCAAGTTTCTACCTTTTTAGATTTTATTTGTACTACTTTTTAATTTCAGGGTCATTTAGCTCAAAAAAATCATTAAATGCATGTAAAATAGCAAATGAAGTTAGAAACGGTTGAAATTTGAGGATGTGGCTTTGAATGGTGCATATTGAATGCACAAAAAGTTTGTAGTTGAAATAAGTTTAAAAAAATTAAATGCCTTTGTAACAGATGAGTTTTCGTCCGAAACCCTCTTACTTCGAAGGAGATGGTCCAGTTTGTACACGGAGTGCATCCAGTTTTTCCCGTAACCCTCTAAACTTTTTAGCACATGCTAAATGGGTGAAATGATTATACCATACCAAGTCTCTACCTTTTTAGATTTCATTTGTACTGCTTTTTAATTTCAGGGTCATTTAGCTCAAAAAAATCATTAAATGCATGAGAAATAGCAAATGAAGATAGAAAGGGTTGAAATTTGAGGATGTGGCTTTGAATGGTGCATATTGAATGCACAAAAAGTTTGTAGTTGAGATAAATTTAAAAAAATTAAATGCCTTTGTAACAGATGAGTTTTCGTCCGAAACCCTCTTACTTCGAAGGAGAAGGTCCAGTTTGTACACGAAGTGCATCTAGTTTTTGCCGTAACCTTCTCAACTTTTTAGCACATGCTAAATGGGTGAAATGATGATACCATACCAAGTTTCTACCTTTTTAGATTTCATTTGTACTGCTTTTTAATTTCAGGGTCATTTAGCTCAAAAAAATCATTAAATGCATGAAACATAGCAAATGAAGTTAGAAAGGGTTGAAATTTGAGGATGTGGCATTGAATGGTGCATATTGAATGCACAAAAAGTTTGTAGTTGATATAAGTTTAAAAAAATTAAATGCCTTTGTAACAGATGAGTTTTCGTCCGAAACCCTCTTACTTCGAAGGAGATGGTCCAGTTTGTACACGAAGTGCATCCAGTTTTTGCCGTAACCTTCTCAACTTTTTAGCACATGCTAAATGGGTCAAATGATTATACCATACCAAGTCTCTACCTTTTTAGATTTCATTTGTACTGCTTTTTAATTTCAGGGTCATTTAGCTCAAAAAAATCATTAAATGCATGAAAAATAGCAAATGAAGTTAGAAAGGGTTGAAATTTGAGGATGTGGCTTTCAATGGTTCATATTGAATGCACAAAAAGTTTGTAGTTGAAATAAGTTTAAAAAAATTAAATGCCTTTGTAACAGATGAGTTTTCGTCCGAAACCCTCTTACTTCGAAGGAGATGGTCCAGTTTGTACACGAAGTGCATCCAGTTTTTCCCGTAACCCTCTAAACTTTTTAGCACATGCTAAATGGGTGAAATGATGATACCATGACAATTTTCTACCTTTTTAGATTTCATTTGTACTGCTTTTTAATTTCAAGGTCATTTAGCTCTAAAAAATCATTAAATGCATGAAAAATAGCAAATGAAGTTAGAAAGGGTTGAAATTTGAGGATGTGGCTTTGAATGGTGCATATTGAATGCACAAAAAGTTTGTAGTTGAGATAAATTTAAAAAAATTAAATGCCTTTGTAACATATGAGTTTTCGTCCGAAACCCTCTTACTTAGAAGGAGATGGTCCAGTTTGTACACGAAGTGCATCCAGTTTTTGCCGTAACCCTCTCAACTTTTTAGCACATGCTAAATGGGTGAAATGATGATACCATGACAAGTTTCTACCTTTTTAGATTTAATTTGTACTGCTTTTTAATTTCAGGGTCATTTAGCTCAAAAAAATCATTAAATGCATGAAAAATAGCAAATGAAGTTAGAAAGGGTTGAAATATGAGGATGTGGCTTTGAATGGTGCATATTGAATGCACAAAAAGTTTGTAGTTGAGATAAATTTAAAAAAATTAAATGCCTTTGTAACAGATGAGTTTTCGTCCGAAACCCTCTTACTTCGAAGGAGATGGTCCAGTTTGTACACGAAGTGCATCCAGTTTTTGCCGTAACCCTCTAAACTTTTTAGCACATGCTAAATGGGTGAAATGATGATACCATGACAATTTCTACCTTTTTAGATTTCATTTGTACTGCTTTTTAATTTCAAGGTCATTTAGCTAAAAAAAATCATTAAATGCATGAAAAATAGCAAATGAAGTTAGAAAGGGTTGAAATTTGAGGATGTGGCTTTGAATGGTGCATATTGAATGCACAAAAAGTTTGTAGTTGAGATAAATTTAAAAAAATTAAACGCCTTTGTAACATATGACTTTTCGTCCGAAACCCTCTTACTTCGAAGGAGATGGTCCAGTTTGTATACGAAGTGCATCCAGTTTTTCCCGTAACCCTCTCAACTTTTTAGCACATGCAAAATGGGTCAAATGATTATACCATACCAAGTCTCTACCTTTTTAGATTTCATTTGTACTGCTTTTTAATTTCAGGGTCATTTAGCTCAAAAAAATCATTAAATGCATGAAAAATAGCAAATGAAGTTAGAAAGGGTTGAAATTTGAGGATGTGGCTTTGAATGGTGCATATTGAATGCCCAAAAAGTTTGTAGTTGAGATAAATTTAAAAAAATTAAATGCCTTTGTAACAGATGAGTTTTCGTCCGAAACCCTCTTACTTCGAAGGAGATGGTCCAGTTTGTACACGAAGTGCATCCAGTTTTTCCCGTAACCCTCTAAACTTTTTAGCACATGCTAAATGGGTCAAATTATTATACCATACCAAGTCTCTACCTTTTTAGATTTCATTTGTACTGCTTTTTAATTTCAGGGTCATTTAGCTCAAAAAAATCATTAAATGCATGAAAAATAGCAAATGAAGTTAGAAAGGGTTGAAATTTGAGGATGTGGCTTTGAATGGTGCATATTGAATGCACAAAAAGTTTGTAGTTGAAATAAATTTTAAAAAATTAAATGCCTTTGTAACAGATGAGTTTTCGTCCGAAACCCTCTGACTTCGAAGGAGATGGTCCAGTTTGTACACGAAGTGCATCTAGTTTTTGCTATAACCCTCTCAACTTTTTAGCACATGCTAAATGGGTCAAATGATGATACCATACCAAGTCTCTACCTTTTTAGATTTCATTTGTACTGCTTTTTAATTTCAGGGTCATTTAGCTCAAAAAAATCATTAAATGCATGAAAAATAGCAAATGAAGTTAGAAAGGGTTGAAATTTGAGGATGTGGCTTTGAATGGTGCATATTGAATGCACAAAAAGTTTGTAGTTGAAATAAATTTAAAAAAATTAAATGCCTTTGTAACAGATGAGTTTTCGTCCGAAACCCACTTACTTCGAAGGAGATGGTCCAGTTTGTACACGAAGTGCTACCAGTTTTTGCCGTAACCCTCTCAACTTTTTAGCACATGCTAAATGGGTGAAATGATTATACCATGCCAAGTTTCTACCTTTTTAGATTTCATTTGTACTGCTTTTTAATTTCAGGGTCATTTGTCTCAAAAAAATCATTAAATGCATGAAAAATAGCAAATGAAGTTAGAAAGGGTTGAAATTTGAGGATGTGGCTTTGAATGGTGCATATTGAATGCACAAAAAGTTTGTAGTTGAAATAAGTTTAAAAAAATTAAATGCCTTTGTAACAGATGAGTTTTCGTCCGAAACCCTCTTACTTCGAAGGAGATGGTCCAGTTTGTACACGGAGTGCATCCAGTTTTTCCCGTAACCCTCTAAGCTTTTTAGCACATGCTAAATGGGTGAAATGATTATTCCATACCAGGTCTCTACCTTTTTAGATTTCATTTGTACTGCTTTTTAATTTCAGGGTCATTTAGCTCAAAAAAATCATTAAATGCATGAGAAATAGCAAATGAAGTTAGAAAGGGTTGAAATTTGAGGATGTGGCTTTGAATGGTGCATATTGAATGCACAAAAAGTTTGTAGTTGAGATAAATTTAAAAAAATTAAATGCCTTTGTAACAGATGAGTTTTCGTCCGAAACCCTCTTACTTCGAAGGAGAAGGTCCAGTTTGTACACGAAGTGCATCTAGTTTTTGCCGTAACCTTCTCAAATTTTTAGCACAGGCTAAATGGGTGAAATGATGATACCATACCAAGTTTCTACCTTTTTAGATTTCATTTGTACTGCTTTTTAATTTTAGGGTCATTTAGCTCAAAAAAATCATTAAATGCATGAAACATAGCAAATGAAGTTAGAAAGGGTTGAAATTTGAGGATGTGGCTTTGAATGGTGCATATTGAATGCACAAAAAGTTTGTAGTTGAAATAAGTTTAAAAAAATTAAATGCCTTTGTAACAGATAAGTTTTCGTCCGAAACCCTCTTACTTCGAAGGAGATGGTCCAGTTTTTACACGAAGTGCATCCAGTTTTTGCCGTAACCTTCTCAACTTTTTAGCACATGCTAAATGGGTCAAATTATTATACCATACCATGTCTCTACCTTTTTAGATTTCATTTGTACTGCTTTTTAATTTCAGGGTCATTTAGCTCAAAAAAATCATTAAATGCATGAAAAATAGCAAATGAAGTTAGAAAGGGTTGAAATTTGAGGATGTGGCTTTCAATGGTTCATATTGAATGCACAAAAAGTTTGTAGTTGAAATAAGTTTAAAAAAATTAAATGCCTTTGTAACAGATGAGTTTTCGTCCGAAACCCTCTTACTTCGAAGGAGATGGTCCAGTTTGTACACGAAGTGCATCCAGTTTTTGCCGTAACCCTCTCAACTTTTTAGCACATGCTAAATTGGTGAAATGATGATACCATGACAAGTTTCTACCTTTTTAGATTTAATTTGTACTGCTTTTTAATTTCAGGGTCATTTAGCTCAAAAAAATCATTAAATGCATGAAAAATAGCAAATGAAGTAAGAAAGGGTTGAAATTTGAGGATGTGGCTTTGAATGGTGAATATTGAATGCACAAAAAGTTTGAAGTTGAACTAAGTTTAAAAAATTTAAATGCCTTTGTAACAGATGAGTTTTCGTCCGAAACCCTCTTACTTAGAAAGAGATGCTCCAGTTTGTACACGAAGTGCATCCAGTTTTTGCCGTAAGCCTCTCAACTTTTTAGCACATGCTAAATGGGTGAAATGATGATACCATACCAAGTTTCTACCTTTTTAGATTTCATTTGTACTGCATTTTAATTTCAGGGTCATTTAGCTCAAAAAAATCATTAAATGCATGAAAAATAGCAAATGAAGTTAGAAAGGGTTGAAATTTGAGGATGTGGCTTTGAATGGTGCATATTGAATGCACAAAAATTTTGTAATTGAAATAAGTTTTAAAAAATTAAATGCCTTTGTAACAGATGAGTTTTCGTCCGAAACCCTCTTACTTAGAAGGAGATGGTCCAGTTTGTACACGAAGTGCATCCAGTTTTTGCCGTAACCCTCTCTTCTTTTTAGCACATGCTAAATGGGTGAAATGATGATACCATGCCAAGTTTCTACCTTTTTAGATTTCATTTCTACTGCTTTTTATTTTCAGGGTCATTTAGCTAAAAAAAATCATTAAATGCATGAAAAATAGCAAATGAAGTTAGAAAGGGTTGAAATTTGAGGATGTGGATTTGAATGGTGCATATTGAATGCACAAAAAGTTTGTAGTTGAAATAAGTTTAAAAAAATTAAATGCCTTTGTAACATATGAGTTTTCGTCCGAAACCCTCTTACTTCGAAGGAGATGGTCCAGTTTGTACACGAAGTGCATCCAGTTTTTGCCGTAACCTCTCAACTTTTTAGCACATGCTAAATGGTTGAAATGATGATACCATACCAAGTTTCTACCTTTTTAGATTTCATTTGTACTGCTTTTTAATTTCAGGGTCATTTAGCTAAAAAAAATCATTAAATGCATGAAAAATAGCAAATGAAGTTAGAAAGGGTTGAAATTTGAGGATGTGGATTTGAATGGTGCATATTGAATGCACAAAAAGTTTGTAGTTGAGATAAATTTAAAAAAATTAAATGCCTTTGTAACATATGAGTTTTCGTCCGAAACCCTCTTACTTCGAAGGAGATGGTCCAGTTTGTACACGAAGTGCATCCAGTTTTTGCCGTAACCCTCTAAACTTTTTAGCACATGCTAAATGGGTCAAATGATGATACCATACCAAGTCTCTACCTTTTTAGATTTCATTTGTACTACTTTTTAATTTCAGGGTCATTTAGCTCAAAAAAAATCATTAAATGCATGAAAAATAGCAAATGAAGTTAGAAAGGGTTGAAATTTGTGGATGTGGCTTTGAATGGTGCATATTGAATGCACAAAAAGTTCGTAGTTGAAATAAGTTTAAAAAAATTAAATGCCTTTGTAACAGATGAGTTTTCGTCCGAAGCCCTCTTACTTAGAAGGAGATGGTCCAGTTTGTACACGAAGTGCATCCAGTTTTTGCCGTAACCCTCTCAACTTTTTATCACATGCTAAATGGGTGAAATGATGATACCATGCCAAGTTTCTACCTTTTCAGATTTCATTTGTACTGCTTTTCAATTTCAGGGTCATTTAGCTCAAAAAAAATCATTAAATGCATGAAAAATAGCAAATGAAGTTAGAAAGGGTTGAAATTTGAGGATGTGGCTTTGAATGGTGCATATTGAATGCACAAAAAGTTTGTAGTTGAAATAAGTCTAAAAAAATTAAATGCCTTTGTAACATATGAGTTTTCGTCCGAAACCCTCTTACTTCGAAGGAGATGGTCGAGTTTGTACACGAAGTGCATCCAGTTTTTCCCGTAACCCTCTAAACTTTTTAGCACATGCTAAATGGGTGAAATGATGATACCATGACAATTTTCTACCTTTTTAGATTTCATTTGTACTGCTTTTTAATTTCAAGGTCATTTAGCTCAAAAAAATCATTAAATGCATGAAAAATAGCAAATGAAGTTAGAAAGGGTTGAAATTTGAGGATGTGGCTTTGAATGGTGCATATTGAATGCACAAAAAGTTTGTAGTTGAGATAAATTTAAAAAAATTAAATGCCTTTGTAACATATGAGTTTTCGTCCGAAACCCTCTTACTTAGAAGGAGATGGTCCAGTTTGTACACGAAGTGCATCCAGTTTTTGCCGTAACCCTCTCAACGTTTTAGCACATGCTAAATGGGTGAAATGATGATACCATGACAAGTTTCTACCTTTTTAGATTTAATTTGTACTGCTTTTTAATTTCAGGGTCATTTAGCTCAAAAAAATCATTAAATGCATGAAAAATAGCAAATGAAGTTAGAAAGGGTTGAAATTTGAGGATGTGGCTTTGAATGGTGCATATTGAATGCACAAAAAGTTTGTAGTTGAGATAAATTTAAAAAAATTAAATGCCTTTGTAACAGATGAGTTTTCGTCCGAAACCCTCTTACTTCGAAGGAGATGGTCCAGTTTGTACACGAAGTGCATCCAGTTTTTCCCGTAACCCTCTAAACTTTTTAGCACATGCTAAATGGGTCAAATTATTATACCATACCAATTCTCTACCTTTTTAGATTTCATTTGTACTGCCTTTTAATTTCAGGGTCATTTAGCTCAAAAAAATCATTAAATGCATGAAAAATAGCAAATGAAGTTAGAAAGGGTTGAAATTTGAGGATGTGGCTTTGAATGGTGCATATTGAATGCACAAAAAGTTTGTAGTTGAAATAAATTTTAAAAAATTAAATGCCTTTGTAACAGATGAGTTTTCGTCCGAAACCCTCTGACTTCGAAGGAGATGGTCCAGTTTGTACACGAAGTGCATCTAGTTTTTGCTATAACCCTCTCAACTTTTTAGCACATGCTAAATGGGTCAAATGATGATACCATACCAAGTCTCTACCTTTTTAGATTTCATTTGTACAGCTTTTTAATTTCAGGGTCATTTAGCTCAAAAAAATCATTAAATGCATGAAAAATAGCAAATGAAGTTAGAAAGGGTTGAAATTTGAGGATGTGGCTTTGAATGGTGCATATTGAATGCACAAAAAGTTTGTAGTTGAAATAAATTTAAAAAAATTAAATGCCTTCGTAACAGATGAGTTTTCGTCCGAAACCCACTTAGTTCGAAGGAGATGGTCCAGTTTGTACACGAAGTGCTACCAGTTTTTGCCGTAACCCTCTCAACTTTTTAGCACATGCTAAATGGGTGAAATGATGATACCATGCCAAGTTTCTACCTTTTTAGATTTCATTTGTACTGCTTTTTAATTTCAGGGTCATTTGTCTCAAAAAAATCATTAAATGCATGAAAAATAGCAAATGAAGTTAGAAAGGGTTGAAATTTGAGGATGTGGCTTTGAATGGTGCATATTGAATGCACAAAAAGTTTGTAGTTGAAATAAGTTTAAAAAAATTAAATGCCTTTGTAACAGATGAGTTTTCGTCCGAAACCCTCTTACTTCGAAGGAGATGGTCCAGTTTGTACACGGAGTGCATCCAGTTTTTCCCGTAACCCTCTAAACTTTTTAGCACATGCTAAATGGGTGAAATGATTATACCATACCAAGTCTCTACCTTTTTAGATTTCATTTGTACTGCTTTTTAATTTCAGGGTCATTTAGCTCAAAAAAATCATTAAATGCATGAGAAATAGCAAATGAAGTTAGAAAGGGTTGAAATTTGAGGATGTGGCTTTGAATGGTGCATATTGAATGCACAAAAAGTTTGTAGTTGAGATAAATTTAAAAAAATTAAATGCCTTTGTAACAGATGAGTTTTCGTCCGAAACCCTCTTACTTCGAAGGAGAAGGTCCAGTTTGTACACGAAGTGCATCTAGTTTTTGCCGTAACCTTCTCAAATTTTTAGCACATGCTAAATGGGTGAAATGATGATGCCATACCAAGTTTCTACCTTTTTAGATTTCATTTGTACTGCTTTTTAATTTCAGGGTCATTTTGCTCAAAAAAATCATTAAATGCATGAAACATAGCAAATGAAGTTAGAAAGGGTTGAAATTTGAGGATGTGCCTTTGAATGGTGCATATTGAATGCACAAAAAGTTTGTAGTTGAAATAAGTTTAAAAAAATTAAATGCCTTTGTAACAGATGAGTTTTCGTCCGAAACCCTCTTACTTCGAAGGAGATGGTCCAGTTTGTACACGAAGTGCATCCAGTTTTTGCCGTAACCTTTCAACTTTTTAGCACATGCTAAATGGGTCAAATGATTATACCATACCAAGTCTCTACCTTTTTAGATTTCATTTGTACTGCTTTTTAATTTCAAGGTCATTTAGCTCAAAAAAATCATTAAATGCATGAAAAATTGCAAATGAAGTTAGAAAGGGTTGAAATTTGAGGATGTGGCTTTCAATGGTTCATATTGAATACACAAAAAGTTTGTAGTTGAAATAAGTTTAAAAAAATTAAATGCCTTTGTAACAGATGAGTTTTCGTCCGAAACCCTCTTACTTCGAAGGAGATGGTCCAGTTTGTACACGAAGTGCATCCAGTTTTTCCCGTAACCCTCTAAACTTTTTAGCACATGCTAAATGGGTCAAATTATTATACCATACCAAGTCTCTACCTTTTTAGATTTCATTTGTACTGCTTTTTAATTTCAAGGTCATTTAGCTCAAAAAAAATCATTAAATGCATGAAAAATAGCAAATGAAGTTAGAAAGGGTTGAAATTTGAGGATGTGGCTTTGAATGGTGCATATTGAATGCACAAAAAGTTTGTAGTTGAAATAAATTTTAAAAAATTAAATGCCTTTGTAACAGATGAGTTTTCGTCCGAAACCCTCTGACTTCGAAGGAGATGGTCCAGTTTGAACACGAAGTGCATCTAGTTTTTGCTATAACCCTCTCAACTTTTTAGCACATGCTAAATGGGTCAAATGATGATACCATACCAAGTCTCTACCTTTTTAGATTTCATTTGTACAGCTTTTTAATTTCAGGGTCATTTAGCTCAAAAAAATCATTAAATGCATGAAAAATAGCAAATGAAGTTAGAAAGGGTTGAAATTTGAGGATGTGGCTTTGAATGGTGCATATTGAATGCACAAAAATTTTGTAGTTGAGATAAATTTAAAAAAATTAAATGCCTTTGTAACAGATGAGTTTTCGTCCGAAACCCTCTTACTTCGAAGGAGATGGTCCAGTTTGTACACGAAGTGCATCCAGTTTTTGCCGTAACCTTTCAACTTTTTAGCACATGCTAAATGGGTCAAATGATTATACCATACCAAGTCTCTACCTTTTTAGATTTCATTTGTACTGCTTTTTAATTTCAAGGTCATTTAGCTCAAAAAAATCATTAAATGCATGAAAAATAGCAAATGAAGTTAGAAAGGGTTGAAATTTGAGGATGTGGCTTTCAATGGTTCATATTGAATACACAAAAAGTTTGTAGTTGAAATAAGTTTAAAAAAATTAAATGCCTTTGTAACAGATGAGTTTTCGTCCGAAACCCTCTTACTTCGAAGGAGATGGTCCAGTTTGTACACGAAGTGCATCCAGTTTTTCCCGTAACCCTCTAAACTTTTTAGCACATGCTAATTGGGTCAAATTATTATACCATACCAAGTCTCTACCTTTTTAGATTTCATTTGTACTGCTTTTTAATTTCAGGGTCATTTAGCTCAAAAAAAATCATTAAATGCATGAAAAATAGCAAATGAAGTTAGAAAGGGTTGAAATTTGAGGATGTGGCTTTGAATGGTGCATATTGAATGCACAAAAAGTTTGTAGTTGAAATAAATTTTAAAAAATTAAATGCCTTTGTAACAGATGAGTTTTCGTCCGAAACCCTCTGACTTCGAAGGAGATGGTCCAGTTTGTACACGAAGTGCATCTAGTTTTTGCTATAACCCTCTCAACTTTTTAGCACATGCTAAATGGGTCAAATGATGATACCATACCAAGTCTCTACCTTTTTAGATTTGATTTGTACAGCTTTTTAATTTCAGGGTCATTTAGCTCAAAAAAATCATTAAATGCATGAAAAATAGCAAATGAAGTTAGAAAGGGTTGAAATTTGAGGATGTGGCTTTGAATGGTGCATATTGAATGCACAAAAAGTTTGTAGTTGAAATAAATTTAAAAAAATTAAATGCCTTCGTAACAGATGAGTTTTCGTCCGAAACCCACTTACTTCGAAGGAGATGGTCCAGTTTGTACACGAAGTGCTACCAGTTTTTGCCGTAACCCTCTCAACTTTTTAGCACATGCTAAATGGGTGAAATGATGATACCATGCCAAGTTTCTACCTTTTTAGATTTCATTTGTACTGCTTTTTAATTTCAGGGTCATTTGTCTCAAAAAAATCATTAAATGCATGAAAAATAGCAAATGAAGTTAGAAAGGGTTGAAATTTGAGGATGTGGCTTTGAATGGTGCATATTGAATGCACAAAAAGTTTGTAGTTGAAATAAGTTTAAAAAAATTAAATGCCTTTGTAACAGATGAGTTTTCGTCCGAAACCCTCTTACTTCGAAGGAGATGGTCCAGTTTGTACACGGAGTGCATCCAGTTTTTCCCGTAACCCTCTAAACTTTTTAGCACATGCTAAATGGGTGAAATGATTATACCATACCAAGTCTCTACCTTTTTAGATTTCATTTGTACTGCTTTTTAATTTCAGGGTCATTTAGCTCAAAAAAATCATTAAATGCATGAGAAATAGCAAATGAAGTTAGAAAGGGTTGAAATTTGAGGATGTGGCTTTGAATGGTGCATATTGAATGCACAAAAAGTTTGTAATTGAGATAAATTTAAAAAAATTAAATGCCTTTGTAACAGATGAGTTTTCGTCCGAAACCCTCTTACTTCGAAGGAGAAGGTCCAGTTTGTACACGAAGTGCATCTAGTTTTTGCCGTAACCTTCTCAAATTTTTAGTACATGCTAAATTGGTGAAATGATGATGCCATACCAAGTTTCTACCTTTTTAGATTTCATTTGTACTGCTTTTTAATTTCAGGGTCATTTTGCTCAAAAAAATCATTAAATGCATGAAACATAGCAAATGAAGTTAGAAAGGGTTGAAATTTGAGGATGTGCCTTTGAATGGTGCATATTGAATGCACAAAAAGTTTGTAGTTGAAATAAGTTTAAAAAAATTAAATGCCTTTGTAACAGATGAGTTTTCGTCCGAAACCCTCTTACTTCGAAGGAGATGGTCCAGTTTGTACACGGAGTGCATCCAGTTTTTCCCGTAACCCTCTAAACTTTTTAGCACATGCTAAATGGGTGAAATGATTATACCATACCAAGTCTCTACCTTTTTAGATTTCATTTGTACTGCTTTTTAATTTCAGGGTCATTTAGCTCAAAAAAATCATTAAATGCATGAGAAATAGCAAATGAAGTTAGAAAGGGTTGAAATTTGAGGATGTGGCTTTGAATGGTGCATATTGAATGCACAAAAAGTTTGTAATTGAGATAAATTTAAAAAAATTAAATGCCTTTGTAACAGATGAGTTTTCGTCCGAAACCCTCTTACTTCGAAGGAGAAGGTCCAGTTTGTACACGAAGTGCATCTAGTTTTTGCCGTAACCTTCTCAAATTTTTAGCACATGCTAAATGGGTGAAATGATGATGCCATACCAAGTTTCTACCTTTTTAGATTTCATTTGTACTGCTTTTTAATTTCAGGGTCATTTTGCTCAAAAAAATCATTAAATGCATGAAACATAGCAAATGAAGTTAGAAAGGGTTGAAATTTGAGGATGTGCCTTTGAATGGTGCATATTGAATGCACAAAAAGTTTGTAGTTGAAATAAGTTTAAAAAAATTAAATGCCTTTGTAACAGATGAGTTTTCGTCCGAAACCCTCTTACTTCGAAGGAGATGGTCCAGTTTGTACACGAAGTGCATCCAGTTTTTGCCGTAACCTTCTCAACTTTTTAGCACATGCTAAATGGGTCAAATGATTATACCATACCAAGTCTCTACCTTTTTAGATTTCATTTGTACTGCTTTTTAATTTCAAGGTCATTTAGCTCAAAAAATCATTAAATGCATGAAAAATAGCAAATGAAGTTAGAAAGGGTTGAAATTTCAGGATGTGGCTTTCAATGGTTCATATTGAATACACAAAAAGTTTGTAGTTGAAATAAGTTTAAAAAAATTAAATGCCTTTGTAACAGATGAGTTTTCGTCCGAAACCCTCTTACTTCGAAGGAGATGGTCCAGTTTGTACACGAAGTGCATCCAGTTTTTGCCGTAACCCTCTCAACTTTTTAGCACATGCTAAATTGGTAAAATGATGATACCATGACAAGTTTCTACCTTTTTAGATTTAATTTGTACTGCTTTTTAATTTCAGGGTCATTTAGCTCAAAAAAATCATTAAATGCATGAAAAATAGCAAATGAAGTAAGAAAGGGTTGAAATTTGAGGATGTGGCTTTGAATGGTGCATATTGAATGCACAGAAAGTTTGAAGTTGAACTAAGTTTAAAAAAATTAAATGCCTTTGTAACAGATGAGTTTTCGTCCGAAACCCTCTTACTTAGAAAGAGATGCTCCAGTTTGTACACGAAGTGCATCCAGTTTTTGCCGTAAGCCTCTCAACTTTTTAGCACATGCTAAATGGGTGAAATGATGATACCATACCAAGTTTCTACCTTTTTAGATTTCATTTGTACTGCTTTTTAATTTCAGGGTCATTTAGCTCAAAAAAATCATTAAATGCATGAAAAATAGCAAATGAAGTTAGAAAGGGTTGAAATTTGAGGATGTGGCTTTGAATGGTGCATATTGAATGCACAAAATTTTTGTAATTTAAATAAGTTTTAAAAAATTAAATGCCTTTGTAACAGATGAGTTTTCGTCCGAAACCCTCTTACTTAGAAGGAGATGGTCCAGTTTGTACACGAAGTGCATCCAGTTTTTGCCGTAACCCTCTCTTCTTTTTAGCACATGCTAAATGGGTGAAATGATGATACCATGCCAAGTTTCTACCTTTTTAGATTTCATTTGTACTGCTTTTTAATTTCAGGGTCATTTAGCTAAAAAAAATCATTAAATGCATGAAAAATAGCAAATGAAGTTAGAAAGGGTTGAAATTTGAGGATGTGGATTTGAATGGTGCATATTGAATGCACAAAAAGTTTGTAGTTGAAATAAGTTTAAAAAAATTAAATGCCTTTGTAACATATGAGTTTTCGTCCGAAACCCTCTTACTTCGAAGGAGATGGTCCAGTTTGTACACGAAGTGCATCCAGTTTTTGCCGTAACCTCTCAACTTTTTAGCACATGCTAAATGGTTGAAATGATGATACCATACCAAGTTTCTACCTTTTTAGATTTCATTTGTACTGCTTTTTTATTTCTGGGTCATTTAGCTAAAAAAAATCATTAAATGCATGAAAAATAGCAAATGAAGTTAGAAAGGGTTGAAATTTGAGGATGTGGATTTGAATGGTGCATATTGAATGCACAAAAAGTTTGTAGTTGAGATAAATTTAAAAAAATTAAATGCCTTTGTAACATATGAGTTTTCGTCCGAAACCCTCTTACTTCGAAGGAGATGGTCTAGTTTGTACACGAAGTGCATCCAGTTTTTGCCGTAACACTCTAAACTTTTTAGCACATGCTAAATGCGTCAAATTATGATACCATACCAAGTCTCTACCTTTTTAGATTTCATTTGTACTACTTTTTAATTTCAGGGTCATTTAGCTCAAAAAAATCATTAAATGCATGAAAAATAGCAAATGAAGTTAGAAAGGGTTGAAATTTGAGGATGTGGCTTTGAATGGTGCATATTGAATGCACAAAAAGTTTGTAGTTGAAATAAATTAAAAAAATTAAATGCCTTTGTAACAGATGAGTTTTTGTCCGAAACCCTCTTACTTCGAAGGAGATGGTCCAGTTTGTACACGAAGTGCATCCACTTTTTGCCGTAACCCTCTCAACTTTTTATCACATGCTAAATGGGTGAAATGATGATACCATGCCAAGTTTCTACCTTTTCAGATTTCATTTGTACTACTTTTTAATTTCAGGGTCATTAAGCTCAAAAAAATCATTAAATGCATGAAAAATAGCAAATGAAGTTAGAAAGGGTTGAAATTTGAGGATGTGGCTTTGAATGGTGCATATTGAATGCACAAAAAGTTTGTAGTTGAAATAAGTTTAAAAAAATTAAATGCCTTTGTAACATATGAGTTTTCGTCCGAAACCCTCTTACTTCGAAGGAGATGGTCGAGTTTGTACACGAAGTGCATCCAGTTTTTCCCGTAACCCTCTAAACTTTTTAGCACATGCTAAATGGGTGAAATGATGATACCATGACAATTTTCTACCTTTTTAGATTTCATTTGTACTGCTTTTTAATTTCAAGGTCATTTAGCTCAAAAAAATCATTAAATGCATGAAAAATAGCAAATGAAGTTAGAAAGGGTTGAAATTTGAGGATGTGGCTTTGAATGGTGCATATTGAATGCACAAAAAGTTTGTAGTTGAGATAAATTTAAAAAAATTAAATGCCTTTGTAACATATGAGTTTTCGTCCGAAACCCTCTTACTTAGAAGGAGATGGTCCAGTTTGTACACGAAGTGCATCCAGTTTTTGCCGTAACCCTCTCAACTTTTTAGCACATGCTAAATGGGTGAAATGATGATACCATGACAAGTTTCTACCTTTTTAGATTTAATTTGTACTGCTTTTTAATTTCAGGGTCATTTAGCTCAAAAAAATCATTAAATGCATGCAAAATAGCAAATGAAGTTAGAAAGGGTTGAAATTTGAGGATGTGGCTTTGAATGGTGCATATTGAATGCACAAAAAGTTTGTAGTTGAGATAAATTTAAAAAAATTAAATGCCTTTGTAACAGATGAGTTTTCGTTCGAAACCCTCTTACTTCGAAGGAGATGGTCCAGTTTGTACACGAAGTGCTACCAGTTTTTGCCGTAACCCTCTCAACTTTTTAGCACATGCTAAATGGGTGAAATGATGATACCATGCCAAGTTTCTACCTTTTTAGATTTCATTTGTACTTCTTTTTAATTTCAGGGTCATTTGTCTCAAAAAAATCATTAAATGCATGAAAAATAGCAAATGAAGTTAGAAAGGGTTGAAATTTGAGGATGTGGCTTTGAATGGTGCATATTGAATGCACAAAAAGTTCGTAGTTGAAATAAGTTTAAAAAAATTAAATGCCTTTGTAACAGATGAGTTTTCGTCCGAAACCCTCTTACTTCGAAGGAGATGGTCCAGTTTGTACACGGAGTGCATCCAGTTTTTCCCGTAACCCTCTAAACTTTTTAGCACATGCTAAATGGGTGAAATGATTATACCATACCAAGTCTCTACCTTTTTAGATTTCATTTGTACTGCTTTTTAATTTCAGGGTCATTTAGCTCAAAAAATCATTAAATGCATGAAAAATAGCAAATGAAGTTAGAAAGGGTTGAAATTTGAGGATGTGGCTTTGAATGGTGCATATTGAATGCACAAAAAGTTTGTAGTTGAGATAAATTTAAAAAAATTAAATGCCTTTGTAACAGATGAGTTTTCGTCCGAAACCCTCTTACTTCGAAGGAGAAGGTCCAGTTTGTACACGAAGTGCATCTAGTTTTTGCCGTAACCTTCTCAAATTTTTAGCACATGCTAAATGGGTGAAATGATGATACCATACCAAGTTTCTACCTTTTTAGATTTCATTTGTACTGCTTTTTAATTTCAGGGTCATTTAACTCAAAAAAATCATTAAATGCATGAAACATAGCAAATGAAGTTAGAAAGGGTTGAAATTTGAGGATGTGGCTTTGAATGGTGCATATTGAATGCACAAAAAGTTTGTAGTTGAAATAAGTTTAAAAAAATTAAATGCCTTTGTAACAGATGAGTTTTCGTCCGAAACCCTCTTACTTCGAAGGAGATGGTCCAGTTTGTACACGAAGTGCATCCAGTTTTTGCCGTAACCTTCTCAACTTTTTAGCACATGCTAAATGGGTCAAATGATTATACCATACCAAGTCTCTACCTTGTGAGATTTCATTTGTACTGCTTTTTAATTTCAGGGTCATTTAGCTCAAAAAAATCATTAAATGCATGAAAAATAGCAAATGAAGTAAGAATGGGTTGAAATTTGAGGATGTGGCTTTGAATGGTGCATATTGAATGCACAAAAAGTTTGTAGTTGAACTAAGTTTAAAAAAATTAAATGCCTTTGTAACAGATGAGTTTTCGTCCGAAACCCTCTTACTTAGAAAGAGATGCTCCAGTTTGTACACGAAGTGCATCCAGTTTTTGCCGTAAGCCTCTCAACTTTTTAGCACATGCTAAATGGGTGAAATGATGATACCATACCAAGTTTCTTCCTTTTTAGATTTCATTTGTACTGCTTTTTAATTTCAGGGTCATTTTGCTCAAAAAAATCATTAAATGCATGAAAAATAGCAAATGCAGTTAGAAAGGGTTGAAATTTGAGGATGTGGCTTTGAATGGTGCATATTGAATGCACAAATTTTTTTTAATTGAAATAAGTTTTAAAAAATTAAATGCTTTTGTAACAGATGAGTTTTCGTCCGAAACCCTCTTACTTAGAAGGAGATGGTCCAGTTTGTACACGAAGTGCATCCAGTTTTTGCCGTAACCCTCTCTTCTTTTTAGCACATGCTAAATGGGTGAAATGATGATACCATGCCAAGTTTCTACCTTTTTAGATTTCATTTGTACTGCTTTTTAATTTCAGGGTCATTTAGCTAAAAAAAATCATTAAATGCATGAAAAATAGCAAATGAAGTTAGAAAGGGTTGAAATTTGAGGATGTGGATTTTAATGGTGCATATTGAATGCACAAAAAGTTTGTAGTTGAAATAAGTTTAAAAAAATTAAATGCCTTTGTAACATATGAGTTTTCGTCCGAAACCCTCTTACTTCGAAGGAGATGGTCCAGTTTGTACACGAAGTGCATCCAGTTTTTGCCGTAACCTCTCAACTTTTTAGCACATGCTAAATGGTTGAAATGATGATACCATACCAAGTTTCTACCTTTTTAGATTTCATTTGTACTGCTTTTTAATTTCAGGGTCATTTAGCTAAAAAAAATCATTAAATGCATGAAAAATAGCAAATGAAGTTAGAAAGGGTTGAAATTTGAGGATGTGGCTTTGAATGGTGCATATTGAATGCACAAAAAGTTTGTAGTTGAGATAAATTTAAAAAAATTAAATGCCTTTGTAACATATGAGTTTTCGTCCGAAACCCTCTTACTTCGAAGGAGATGGTCCAGTTTGTACACGAAGTGCATCCAGTTTTTGCCGTAACCCTCTAAACTTTTTAGCACATGCTAAATGGGTCAAATGATGATACCATACCAAGTCTCTACCTTTTTAGATTTCATTTGTACTACTTTTTAATTTCAGGGTCATTTAGCTCAAAAAAAATCATTAAATGCATGAAAAATAGCAAATGAAGTTAGAAAGGGTTGAAATTTGAGGATGTGGCTTTGAATGGTGCATATTGAATGCACAAAAAGTTTGTAGTTGAAATAAATTTAAAAAAATTAAATGCCTTTGTAACAGATGAGTTTTCGTCCGAAACCCTCTTACTTCGAAGGAGATGGTCCAGTTTGTACACGAAGTGCATCCAGTTTTTGCTGTAACCCTCTCAACTTTTTAGCACATGCTAAATGGGTCAAATGATGGTACCATACCAAGTCTCTACCTTTTTAGATTTCATTTGTACTGCTTTTTAATTTCAGGGTCATTTAGCTCAAAAAAATCATTAACTGCATGAAAAATAGCAAATGAAGTTAGAAAGGGTTGAAATTTGAGGATGTGGCTTTGAATGGTGCATATTGAATGCACAAAAATTTTGTAGTTGAAATAAATTTAAAAATATTAAATGCCTTTGTAACAGATGAGTTTTCGTCCGAAACCTCTTACTTCGAAGGAGATGGTCCAGTTTGTACACGAAGTGCTACCAGTTTTTGCCGTAACCCTCTCAACTTTTTAGCACATGCTAAATGGGTGAAATGATGATACCATGCCAAGTTTCTACCTTTTTAGATTTCATTTGTACTGCTTTTTAATTTCAGGGTCATTTAGCTCAAAAAAATCATTAAATGCATGAAAAATAGCAACTGAAGTTAGAAAGGGTTGAAATTTGAGGATGTGGCTTTGAATGGTGCATATTGAATGCACAAAAAGTTTGTAGTTGAAATAAGTTTAAAAAATTAAATGCCTTTGTAACAGATGAGTTTTCGTCCGAAACCCTCTTACTTCGAAGGAGATGGTCCAGTTTGTACACGAAGTGCATCCAGTTTTTGCCGTACCCCTCTCAACTTTTTAGCACATGCTAAATGGGTCCAATGATGATTACATACCAAGTCTCTACCTTTTTAGATTTCATTTGTACTGCTTTTTAATTTCAGGGTCATTTAGCTCAAAAAAATCATTAAATGCATGAAAAATAGCAAATGAAGTTAGAAAGGGTTGGAATTTGAGGATCTGGCTTTGAATGGTGCATATTGAATGCACAAAAAGTTTGTAGTTGAAATAAGTTTTAAAAAATTAAATGCCTTTGTAACAGTTGAGTTTTCGTCCGAAACCCTCTTACTTAGAAGGAGATGGTCCAGTTTGTACACGAAGTGCATCCAGTTTTTGCCGTACCCCTCTCAACTTTTTAGCACATGCTAAATGGGTGAAATGATGATACCATGACAAGTTTCTACCTTTTTAGATTTAATTTGTACTGCTTTTTAATTTCAGGGTCATTTAGCTCAAAAAAATCATTAAATGCATGAAAAATAGCAAATGAAGTTAGAAAGGGTTGAAATTTGAGGATGTGGCTTTGAATGGTGCATATTGAATGCACAAAAAGTTTGTAGTTGAAATAAGTTTAAAAAATTAAATGCCTTTGTAACGGTTGAGTTTTCGTCCGAAACCCTCTTACTTAGAAGGAGATGGTCCAGTTTGTACACGAAGTGCATCCAGTTTTTGCCGTAACCCTCTCAACTTTTTAGCACATGCTAAATGGGTGAAATGATGATACCATACCAAGTTTCTACCTTTTTAGATTTCATTTGTACTGCTTTTTAATTTCAGGGTCATTTACCTCAAAAAAATCATTAAATGCATGAAAAATAGCAAATGAAGTTAGAAAGGGTTGAAATTTGTGGATGTGGCTTTGAATGGTGCATATTGAATGCACAAAAAGTTTGTAGTTGAAATAAGTTTTAAAAAATTAAATGCCTTTGTAACAGATGAGTTTTCGTCCGAAACCCTCTTACTTAGAAGAGGATGGTCCAGTTTGTACACGAAGTGCATCCAGTTTTTGCCGTAACCCTCTCATCTTTTTAGCACATGCTAAATGGGTGAAATGATGATACCATGCCAAGTTTCTACCAATTTAGATTTCATTTGTACTACTTTTTAATTTCAGGGTCATTTAGCTCAAAAAAATCATTAAATGCATGAAAAATAGCAAATGAAGTTAGAAAGGGTTGAAATTTGAGGATGTGGCTTTGAATGGTGCATATTAAATGCACAAAAATTTTGTAGTTGAAATAAGTTTAAAAAATTAAATGTCTTTGTAACAGATGAGTTTTCGTCCGAAACCCTCTTACTTCGAAGGAGATGGTCCAGTTTGTACACGAAGTGCATCCAGTTTTTGCCGTACCCCTCTCAACTTTTCAGAACATGCTAACTGGGTCAAATGATGATACCATGCCAAGTTTCTCCCTTTTAGATTTCATTTGTACTGCTTTTTAATTTCAGGGTCATTTAGCACAAAAAAATCATTAAATGCATGAAAAATAGCAAATGAAGTTAGAAAGGGTTCAAATTTGAGAATGTGGCTTTGAATGGTGCATATTGAATGCACAAAAAGTTTGTAGTTGAAATAAGTTTAAAAAATTAAATGCCTTTGTAACAGATGAGTTTTCGTCCGAAACCCTCTTACTTCGAAGGAGATGGTCCAATTTGTACACGAAGTGCATCCAGTTTTTGCCGTACGCCTCTCAACTTTTTAGCACATGCTAAATGGGTCAAATTATGATACCATGCCAAGTTTCTACCTTTTTAGATTTCATTTGTACTGCTTTTTAATTTCAGGGTCATTTAGCTCAAAAAAATCATTAAATGCATGAAAAATAGCAAATGAAGTTAGAAAGGGTTCAAATTTGAGGATGTGGCTTTGAATGGTGCATATTGAATGCACAAAAAGTTTGTAGTTGAAATAAATTTAAAAAAATTAAATTCCTTTGTAACAGATGAGTTTTTGTCCGAAACCCTCTTACTTAGAAGGAGATGGTCCAGTTTGTACACGAAGTGCATCCAGTTTTTGCCGTAACCCTCTCAACTTTTTAGCACATGCTAAATGGGTGAAATGATGATACCATGCCAAGTTTCTACCTTTTCAGATTTCATTTGTACTACTTTTTAATTTCAGGGTCATTTAGCTCAAAAAAAATCATTAAATGCATGAAAAATAGCAAATGAAATTAGAAAGGGTTGAAATTTGAGGATGTGGCTTTGAATGGTGCATATTGAATGCACAAAAAGTTTGTAGTTGAAATAAGTTTTAAAAATTAAATGCCTTTGTAACAGATGAGTTTTCGTCCGAAACCCTCTTACTTAGAAGGAGATGGTCCAGTTTGTACACGAAGTGCATCCAGTTTTTGCCGTAACCCTCTCAACTTTTTAGCACATGCTAAATGGGTGAAATGATGATACCATGCCAAGTTTCTACCTTTTTAGATTTCATTTGTACTGCTTTTTAATTTCAGGGTCATTTAGCTAAAAAAAAGCATTAAATGCATGAAAAATAGCAAATGAAGTTAGAAAGGGTTGAAATTTGAGGATGTGGCTTTGAATGGTGCATATTGAATGCACAAAAAGTTTGTAGTTGAGATAAATTTAAAAAAATTAAATGCCTTTGTAACATATGAGTTTTCGTCCGAAACCCTCTTACTTCGAAGGAGATGGTCCAGTTTGTACACGAAGTGCATCCAGTTTTTGCCGTAACCCTCTAAACTTTTTAGCAGATGCTAAATGGGTCAAATGATGATACCATACCAAGTCTCTACCTTTTTAGATTTCATTTGTACAGCTTTTTAATTTCAGGGTCACTTAGCTCAAAAAAATCATTAAATGCATGAAAAATAGCAAATGAAGTTAGAAAGAGTTGAAATTTGAGGATGTGGCTTTGAATGGTGAATATTGAATGCACAAAAAGTTTGTAGTTGAAATAAATTAAAAAAATTAAATGCTTTTGTAACAGATGAGTTTTCGTCCGAAACCCTCTTACTTCGAAGGAGATGGTCCAGTTTGTACACGAAGTGCATCCACTTTTTGCCGTAACCCTCCCAACTTTTTAGCACATGCTAAATGGGTGAATGATGATACCATGCCAAGTTTCTACCTTTTTAGATTTCATTTGTACTGCTTTTTAATTTCAGGGTCTTTTAGCTCAAAAAAATCATTAAATGCATGAAAAATAGCAAATGAACTTAGAAAGGGTTGAAATTTGAGGATGTGGCTTTGAATGGTGCATATTGAATGCACAAAAAGTTTGTAGTTGAAATAAATTTAAAAAAATTAAATGCCTTTGTAACAGATGAGTTTTCGTCTGAAACCCTCTTACTTCGAAGGAGATGGTCCAGTTTGTACACGAAGTGCATCCAGTTTTTGCCGTAACCCTCTCAACTTTTTATCACATGCTAAATGGGTGAAATCATGATACCATGACAAGTTTCTACCTTTTTAGATTTAATTTGTACTGCTTTTTAATTTCAGGGTCATTTAGCTCAAAAAAATCATTAAATGTATGAAAAATAGCAAATGAAGTTAGAAAGGGTTGAAATTTGAGGATGTGGCTTTGAATGGTGCATATTGAATGCACAAAAAGTTTGTAGTTGAAATAAGTTTTAAAAAATTAAATGCCTTTGTAACAGATGAGTTTTCGCCCGAAACCCTCTTACTTAGAAGGAGATGGTCCAGTTTGTACACGAAGTGCATCCAGGTTTTGCCGTAACCCTCTCTTCTTTTTAGCACATGCTAAATGGGTGAAATGATGATACCATGCCAAGTTTCTACCTTTTTAGATTTCATTTGTACTACTTTTTAATTTCAGGGTCATTTAGCTCAAAAAAATCATTAAATGCATGAAAAATAGCAAATGAAGTTAGAAAGGGTTGAAATTTGAGGATGTGGCTTTGAATGGTGCCTATTGAATGCACAAAAAGTTGGTAGTTGAAATAAATTTAGAAAAATTAAATGCCTTTGTAACAGATGAGTTTTCGTCCGAAACCCTCTTACTTCGAAGGAGATGGTCCAGTTTGTACACGAAGTGCTACCAGTTTTTGCCGTAACCCTCTCAACTTTTTAGCACATGCTAAATGGGTGAAATGATGATACCATGCCAAGTTTCTACCTTTTTAGATTTCATTTGTACTGCTTTTAAATTTCAGGGTCATTTAGCTCAAAAAAATCATTAAATGCATGAAAAATAGCAAATGAAGTTAGAAAGGGTTGAAATTTGAGGATGTGGCTTTGAATGGTGCATATCGAATGCAAAAAAAGTTTGTAGTTGAAATAAATTTAAAAAAATTACATGCCTTTGTAACAGATGAGTTTTCGTTCAAAACACTCTTACTTCGAAGGAGATGGTCCAGTTTGTACACGAAGTGCATCCAGTTTTTGCCGTAACCCTCTCAACTTTTTAGCACATGCTAAATGGGTGAAATGATGATACCATGACAAGTTTCTACCTTTTTAGATTTTATTTGTACTGCTTTTTAATTTCAGGGTCATTTAGCTCAAAAAAATCATTAAATGCATGAAAAATAGCAAATGAAGTTAGAAAGGGTTGAAATTTGAGGATGTGGCTTTGAATGGTGCATATTTAATGGACAAAAAGTTCGTAGTTGAAATAAGTTTAAAAAAATGAAATGCCTTTGTAACAGATGAGTTTTCGTCCGAAACCCTCTTACTTAGAAGGAGATGGTCCAGTTTGTACACGAAGTGCATCCAGTTTTTGCCGTAACCCTCTCAACTTTTTATCACATGCTAAATGGGTGAAATGATGATACCATGCCAAGTTTCTACCTTTTCAGATTTCATTTGTACTACTTTTTAATTTCAGGGTCATTTAGCTCAAAAAAATCATTAAATGCATGAAAAATAGCAAATGAAGTTAGAAAGGGTTGAAATTTGAGGATGTGAATTTGAATGGTGCATATTGAATGCACAAAAATTTTGTAGTTGAAATAAGTTTAAAAAAATTAAATGCCTTTGTAACATATGAGTTTTCGTCCGAAACCCTCTTACTTCGAAGGAGATGGTCCAGTTTGTACACGAAGTGCATCCAGTTTTTGCCGTAACCCTCTCAACTTTTTAGCACATGCTAAATGGTTGAAATGATGATACCATACCAAGTTTCTACGTTTTTAGATTTCATTTGTACTGATTTTTAATTTCAGGGTCATTTAGCTCAAAAAAATCATTAAATGCATGAAAAATAGCAAGTGAACTTAGAAAGGGTTGAAATTTGAAGATGTGGCTTTGAATGGTGCATATTGAATGCACAAAAAGTTTGTAGTTGAAATAAATTTAAAAAAATTAAATGCCTTTGTAACAGATAAGTTTTCGTCTGAAACCCTCTTACTTCGAAGGAGATGGTCCAGTTTGTACACGAAGTGCATCCAGTTTTTGCCGTAACCCTCTCAACTTTTTATCACATGCTAAATGGGTGAAATCATGATACCATGACAAGTTTCTACCTTTTTAGATTTAATTTGTACTGCTTTTTAATTTCAGGGTCATTTAGCTCAAAAAAATCATTAAATGTATGAAAAATAGCAAATGAAGTTAGAAAGGGTTGAAATTTGAGGATGTGGCTTTGAATGGTGCATATTGAATGGACAAAAAGTTTGTAGTTGAAATAAGTTTTAAAAAATTAAATGCCTTTGTAACAGATGAGTTTTCGCCCGAAACCCTCTTACTTAGAAGGAGATGGTCCAGTTTGTACACGAAGTGCATCCAGTTTTTGCCGTAACCTTCTCTTCTTTTTAGCACATGCTAAATGGGTGAAATGATGATACCATGCCAAGTTTCTACCTTTTTAGATTTCATTTGTACTACTTTTTAATTTCAGGGTCATTTAGCTCAAAAAAAATCATTAAATGCATGAAAAATAGCAAATGAAGTTAGAAAGGGTTGAAATTTGAGGATGTGGCTTTGAATGGTGCATATTGAATGCACAAAAAGTTTGTAATTGAAATAAGTTTTAAAAAATTAAATGCCTTTGTAACAGATGAGTTTTCGCCCGAAACCCTCTTACTTAGAAGGAGATGGTCCAGTTTGTACACGAAGTGCATCCAGTTTTTGCCGTAACCTTCTCTTCTTTTTAGCACATGCTAAATGGGTGAAATGATGATACCATGCCAAGTTTCTACCTTTTTAGATTTCATTTGTACTACTTTTTAATTTCAGGGTCATTTAGCTCAAAAAAATCATTAAATGCATGAAAAATAGCAAATGAAGTTAGAAAGGGTTGAAATTTGAGGATGTGGCTTTGAATGGTGCATATTGAATGCACAAAAAGTTTGTAGTTGAAATAAGTTTAAAAAAATTAAATGCCTTTGTAACATATGAGTTTTCGTCCGAAACCCTCTTACTTCGAAGGAGATGGTCGAGTTTGTACACGAAGTGCATCCAGTTTTTCCCGTAACCCTCTAAACTTTTTAGCACATGCTAAATGGGTGAAATGATGATACCATGACAATTTCTACCTTTTTAGATTTCATTTGTACTGCTTTTTAATTTCAAGGTCATTTAGCTCAAAAAAATCATTAAATGCATGAAAAATAGCAAATGAAGTTAGAAAGGGTTGAAATTTGAGGATGTGGCTTTGAATGGTGCATATTGAATGCACAAAAAGTTTGTAGTTGAGATAAATTTAAAAAAATTAAATGCCTTTGTAACATATGAGTTTTCGTCCGAAACCCTCTTACTTAGAAGGAGATGGTCCAGTTTGTACACGAAGTGCATCCAGTTTTTGGCGTAACCCTCTCAACTTTTTAGCACATGCTAAATGGGTGAAATGATGATACCATGACAAGTTTCTACCTTTTTAGATTTAATTTGTACTGCTTTTTAATTTCAGGGTCATTTAGCTCAAAAAAATCATTAAATGCATGCAAAATAGCAAATGAAGTTAGAAAGGGTTGAAATTTGAGGATGTGGCTTTGAATGGTGCATATTGAATGCACAAAAAGTTTGTAGTCGAGATAAATTTAAAAAAATTAAATGCCTTTGTAACAGATGAGTTTTCGTTCGAAACCCTCTTACTTCGAAGGAGATGGTCCAGTTTGTACACGAAGTGCTACCAGTTTTTGCCGTAACCCTCTCAACTTTTTAGCACATGCTAAATGGGTGAAATGATGATACCATGCCAAGTTTCTACCTTTTTAGATTTCATTTGTACTTCTTTTTAATTTCAGGGTCATTTGTCTCAAAAAAAATCATTAAATGCATGAAAAATAGCAAATGAAGTTAGAAAGGGTTGAAATTTGAGGATGTGGCTTTGAATGGTGCATATTGAATGCACAAAAAGTTCGTAGTTGAAATAAGTTTAAAAAAATTAAATGCCTTTGTAACAGATGAGTTTTCGTCCGAAACCCTCTTACTTCGAAGGAGATGGTCCAGTTTGTACACGGAGTGCATCCAGTTTTTCCCGTAACCCTCTAAACTTTTTAGCACATGCTAAATGGGTGAAATGATTATACCATACCAAGTCTCTACCTTTTTAGATTTCATTTGTACTGCTTTTTAATTTCAGGGTCATTTAGCTCAAAAAATCATTAAATGCATGAAAAATAGCAAATGAAGTTAGAAAGGGTTGAAATTTGAGGATGTGGCTTTGAATGGTGCATATTGAATGCACAAAAAGTTTGTAGTTGAGATAAATTTAAAAAAATTAAATGCCTTTGTAACAGATGAGTTTTCGTCCGAAACCCTCTTACTTCGAAGGAGAAGGTCCAGTTTGTACACGAAGTGCATCTAGTTTTTGCCGTAACCTTCTCAAATTTTTAGCACATGCAAAATGGGTGAAATGATGATACCATACCAAGTTTCTACCTTTTTAGATTTCATTTGTACTGCTTTTTAATTTCAGGGTCATTTAACTCAAAAAAATCATTAAATGCATGAAACATAGCAAATGAAGTTAGAAAGGGTTGAAATTTGAGGATGTGGCTTTGAATGGTGCATATTGAATGCACAAAAATTTTGTAGTTGAAATAAGTTTAAAAAAATTAAATGCCTTTGTAACAGATGAGTTTTCGTCCGAAACCCTCTTACTTCGAAGGAGATGGTCCAGTTTGTACACGAAGTGCATCCAGTTTTTGCCGTAACCTTCTCAACTTTTTAGCACATGCTAAATGGGTCAAATGATTATACCATACCAAGTCTCTACCTTGTGAGATTTCATTTGTACTGCTTTTTAATTTCAGGGTCATTTAGCTCAAAAAAATCATTAAATGCATGAAAAATAGCAAATGAAGTAAGAATGGGTTGAAATTTGAGGATGTGGCTTTGAATGGTGCATATTGAATGCACAAAAAGTTTGTAGTTGAACTAAGTTTAAAAAAATTAAATGCCTTTGTAACAGATGAGTTTTCGTCCGAAACCCTCTTACTTAGAAAGAGATGCTCCAGTTTGTACACGAAGTGCATCCAGTTTTTGCCGTAAGCCTCTCAACTTTTTAGCACATGCTAAATGGGTGAAATGATGATACCATACCAAGTTTCTTCCTTTTTAGATTTCATTTGTACTGCTTTTTAATTTCAGGGTCATTTTGCTCAAAAAAATCATTAAATGCATGAAAAATAGCAAATGCAGTTAGAAAGGGTTGAAATTTGAGGATGTGCTTTGAATGGTGCATATTGAATGCACAAATTTTTTTTAATTGAAATAAGTTTTAAAAAATTAAATGCTTTTGTAACAGATGAGTTTTCGTCCGAAACCCTCTTACTTAGAAGGAGATGGTCCAGTTTGTACACGAAGTGCATCCAGTTTTTGCCGTAACCCTCTCTTCTTTTTAGCACATGCTAAATGGGTGAAATGATGATACCATGCCAAGTTTCTACCTTTTTAGATTTCATTTGTACTGCTTTTTAATTTCAGGGTCATTTAGCTAAAAAAAATCATTAAATGCATGAAAAATAGCAAATGAAGTTAGAAAGGGTTGAAATTTGAGGATGTGGATTTTAATGGTGCATATTGAATGCACAAAAAGTTTGTAGTTGAAATAAGTTTAAAAAAATTAAATGCCTTTGTAACATATGAGTTTTCGTCCGAAACCCTCTTACTTCGAAGGAGATGGTCCAGTTTGTACACGAAGTGCATCCAGTTTTTGCCGTAACCTCTCAACTTTTTAGCACATGCTAAATGGTTGAAATGATGATACCATACCAAGTTTCTACCTTTTTAGATTTCATTTGTACTGCTTTTTAATTTCAGGGTCATTTAGCTAAAAAAAATCATTAAATGCATGAAAAATAGCAAATGAAGTTAGAAAGGGTTGAAATTTGAGGATGTGGCTTTGAATGGTGCATATTGAATGCACAAAAAGTTTGTAGTTGAGATAAATTTAAAAAAATTAAATGCCTTTGTAACATATGAGTTTTCGTCCGAAACCCTCTTACTTCGAAGGAGATGGTCCAGTTTGTACACGAAGTGCATCCAGTTTTTGCCGTAACCCTCTAAACTTTTTAGCACATGCTAAATGGGTCAAATTATGATACCATACCAAGTCTCTACCTTTTTAGATTTCATTTGTACTACTTTTTAATTTCAGGGTCATTTAGCTCAAAAAAAATCATTAAATGCATGAAAAATAGGAAATGAAGTTAGAAAGGGTTGAAATTTTAGGATGTGGCTTTGAATGGTGCATATTGAATGCACAAAAAGTTTGTAGTTGAAATAAATTTAAAAAAATTAAATGCCTTTGTAACAGATGAGTTTTCGTCCGAAACCCTCTTACTTCGAAGGAGATGGTCCAGTTTGTACACGAAGTGCATCCAGTTTTTGCTGTAACCCTCTCAACTTTTTAGCACATGCTAAATGGGTCAAATGATGGTACCATACCAAGTCTCTACCTTTTTAGATTTCATTTGTACTGCTTTTTAATTTCAGGGTCATTTAGCTCAAAAAAATCATTAACTGCATGAAAAATAGCAAATGAAGTTAGAAAGGGTTGAAATTTGAGGATGTGGCTTTGAATGGTGCATATTGAATGCACAAAAATTTTGTAGTTGAAATAAATTTAAAAATATTAAATGCCTTTGTAACAGATGAGTTTTCGTCCGAAACCTCTTACTTCGAAGGAGATGGTCCAGTTTGTACACGAAGTGCTACCAGTTTTTGCCGTAACCCTCTCAACTTTTTAGCACATGCTAAATGGGTGAAATGATGATACCATGCCAAGTTTCTACCTTTTTAGATTTCATTTGTACTGCTTTTTAATTTCAGGGTCATTTAGCTCAAAAAAATCATTAAATGCATGAAAAATAGCAACTGAAGTTAGAAAGGGTTGAAATTTGAGGATGTGGCTTTGAATGGTGCATATTGAATGCACAAAAAGTTTGTAGTTGAAATAAGTTTAAAAAATTAAATGCCTTTGTAACAGATGAGTTTTCGTCCGAAACCCTCTTACTTCGAAGGAGATGGTCCAGTTTGTACACGAAGTGCATCCAGTTTTTGCCGTACCCCTCTCAACTTTTTAGCACATGCTAAATGGGTCCAATGATGATTACATACCAAGTCTCTACCTTTTTAGATTTCATTTGTACTGCTTTTTAATTTCAGGGTCATTTAGCTCAAAAAAATCATTAAATGCATGAAAAATAGCAAATGAAGTTAGAAAGGGTTGGAATTTGAGGATCTGGCTTTGAATGGTGCATATTGAATGCACAAAAAGTTTGTAGTTGAAATAAGTTTTAAAAAATTAAATGCCTTTGTAACAGTTGAGTTTTCGTCCGAAACCCTCTTACTTAGAAGGAGATGGTCCAGTTTGTACACGAAGTGCATCCAGTTTTTGCCGTACCCCTCTCAACTTTTTAGCACATGCTAAATGGGTGAAATGATGATACCATGACAAGTTTCTACCTTTTTAGATTTAATTTGTACTGCTTTTTAATTTCAGGGTCATTTAGCTCAAAAAAATCATTAAATGCATGAAAAATAGCAAATGAAGTTAGAAAGGGTTGAAATTTGAGGATGTGGCTTTGAATGGTGCATATTGAATGCACAAAAAGTTTGTAGTTGAAATAAGTTTAAAAAATTAAATGCCTTTGTAACAGTTGAGTTTTCGTCCGAAACCCTCTTACTTAGAAGGAGATGGTCCAGTTTGTACACGAAGTGCATCCAGTTTTTGCCGTAACCCTCTCAACTTTTTAGCACATGATAAATGGGTGAAATGATGATACCATACCAAGTTTCTACCTTTTTAGATTTCATTTGTACTGCTTTTTAATTTCAGGGTCATTTACCTCAAAAAAATCATTAAATGCATGAAAAATAGCAAATGAAGTTAGAAAGGGTTGAAATTTGTGGATGTGGCTTTGAATGGTGCATATTGAATGCACAAAAAGTTTGTAGTTGAAATAAGTTTTAAAAAATTAAATGCCTTTGTAACAGATGAGTTTTCGTCCGAAACCCTCTTACTTAGAAGAGGATGGTCCAGTTTGTACACGAAGTGCATCCAGTTTTTGCCGTAACCCTCTCATCTTTTTAGCACATGCTAAATGGGTGAAATGATGATACCATGCCAAGTTTCTACCAATTTAGATTTCATTTGTACTACTTTTTAATTTCAGGGTCATTTAGCTCAAAAAAATCATTAAATGCATGAAAAATAGCAAATGAAGTTAGAAAGGGTTGAAATTTGAGGATGTGGCTTTGAATGGTGCATATTAAATGCACAAAAATTTTGTAGTTGAAATAAGTTTAAAAAATTAAATGCCTTTGTAACAGATGAGTTTTCGTCCGAAACCCTCTTACTTCGAAGGAGATGGTCCAGTTTGTACACGAAGTGCATCCAGTTTTTGCCGTACCCCTCTCAACTTTTCAGAACATGCTAACTGGGTCAAATGATGATACCATGCCAAGTTTCTCCCTTTTAGATTTCATTTGTACTGCTTTTTAATTTCAGGGTCATTTAGCTCAAAAAAATCATTAAATGCATGAAAAATAGCAAATGAAGTTAGAAAGGGTTCAAATTTGAGAATGTGGCTTTGAATGGTGCATATTGAATGCACAAAAAGTTTGTAGTTGAAATAAGTTTAAAAAATTAAATGCCTTTGTAACAGATGAGTTTTCGTCCGAAACCCTCTTACTTCGAAGGAGATGGTCCAATTTGTACACGAAGTGCATCCAGTTTTTGCCGTACGCCTCTCAACTTTTTAGCACATGCTAAATGGGTCAAATTATGATACCATGCCAAGTTTCTACCTTTTTAGATTTCATTTGTACTGCTTTTTAATTTCAGGGTCATTTAGCTCAAAAAAATCATTAAATGCATGAAAAATAGCAAATGAAGTTAGAAAGGGTTCAAATTTGAGGATGTGGCTTTGAATGGTGCATATTGAATGCACAAAAAGTTTGTAGTTGAAATAAATTTAAAAAAATTAAATTCCTTTGTAACAGATGAGTTTTTGTCCGAAACCCTCTTACTTAGAAGGAGATGGTCCAGTTTGTACACGAAGTGCATCCAGTTTTTGCCGTAACCCTCTCAACTTTTTAGCACATGCTAAATGGGTGAAATGATGATACCATGCCAAGTTTCTACCTTTTCAGATTTCATTTGTACTACTTTTTAATTTCAGGGTCATTTAGCTCAAAAAAAATCATTAAATGCATGAAAAATAGCAAATGAAATTAGAAAGGGTTGAAATTTGAGTATGTGGCTTTGAATGGTGCATATTGAATGCACAAAAAGTTTGTAGTTGAAATAAGTTTAAAAAATTAAATGCCTTTGTAACAGATGAGTTTTCGTCCGAAACCCTCTTACTTAGAAGGAGATGGTCCAGTTTGTACACGAAGTGCATCCAGTTTTTGCCGTAACCCTCTCAACTTTTTAGCACATGCTAAATGGGTGAAATGATGATACCATGCCAAGTTTCTACCTTTTTAGATTTCATTTGTACTGCTTTTTAATTTCAGGGTCATTTAGCTAAAAAAAAGCATTAAATGCATGAAAAATAGCAAATGAAGTTAGAAAGGGTTGAAATTTGAGGATGTGGCTTTGAATGGTGCATATTGAATGCACAAAAAGTTTGTAGTTGAAATAAATTTAAAAAAATTAAATGCCTTTGTAACAGATGAGTTTTCGTCCGAAACCCTCTTACTTCGAAGGAGATGGTCCAGTTTGTACACGAAGTGCATCCAGTTTTTGCTGTAACCCTCTCAACTTTTTAGCACATGCTAAATGGGTCAAATGATGGTACCATACCAAGTCTCTACCTTTTTAGATTTCATTTGTACTGCTTTTTAATTTCAGGGTCATTTAGCTCAAAAAAATCATTAACTGCATGAAAAATAGCAAATGAAGTTAGAAAGGGTTGAAATTTGAGGATGTGGCTTTGAATGGTGCATATTGAATGCACAAAAATTTTGTAGTTGAAATAAATTTAAAAATATTAAATGCCTTTGTAACAGATGAGTTTTCGTCCGAAACCTCTTACTTCGAAGGAGATGGTCCAGTTTGTACACGAAGTGCTACCAGTTTTTGCCGTAACCCTCTCAACTTTTTAGCACATGCTAAATGGGTGAAATGATGATACCATGCCAAGTTTCTACCTTTTTAGATTTCATTTGTACTGCTTTTTAATTTCAGGGTCATTTAGCTCAAAAAAATCATTAAATGCATGAAAAATAGCAACTGAAGTTAGAAAGGGTTGAAATTTGAGGATGTGGCTTTGAATGGTGCATATTGAATGCACAAAAAGTTTGTAGTTGAAATAAGTTTAAAAAATTAAATGCCTTTGTAACAGATGAGTTTTCGTCTGAAACCCTCTTACTTCGAAGGAGATGGTCCAGTTTGTACACGAAGTGCATCCAGTTTTTGCCGTAACCCTCTCAACTTTTTATCACATGCTAAATGGGTGAAATCATGATACCATGACAAGTTTCTACCTTTTTAGATTTAATTTGTACTGCTTTTTAATTTCAGGGTCATTTAGCTCAAAAAAATCATTAAATGCATGAAAAATAGCAAATGAACTTAGAAAGGGTTGAAATTTGAGGATGTGGCTTTGAATGGTGCATATTGAATGCACAAAAAGTTTGTAGTTGAAATAAGTTTTAAAAAATTAAATGCCTTTGTAACAGATGAGTTTTCGCCCGAAACCCTCTTACTTAGAAGGAGATGGTCCAGTTTGTACACGAAGTGCATCCAGGTTTTGCCGTAACCCTCTCTTCTTTTTAGCACATGCTAAATGGGTGAAATGATGATACCATGCCAAGTTTCTACCTTTTTAGATTTCATTTGTACAACTTTTTAATTTCAGGGTCATTTAGCTCAAAAAAATCATTAAATGCATGAAAAATAGCAAATGAAGTTAGAAAGGGTTGAAATTTGAGGATGTGGCTTTGAATGGTGCATATTGAATGCACAAAAAGTTGGTAGTTGAAATAAATTTAGAAAAATTAAATGCCTTTGTAACAGATGAGTTTTCGTCCGAAACCCTCTTACTTCGAAGGAGATGGTCCAGTTTGTACACGAAGTGCTACCAGTTTTTGCCGTAACCCTCTCAACTTTTTAGCACATGCTAAATGGGTGAAATGATGATACCATGCCAAGTTTCTACCTTTTTAGATTTCATTTGTACTGCTTTTAAATTTCAGGGTCATTTAGCTCAAAAAAATCATTAAATGCATGAAAAATAGCAAATGAAGTTAGAAAGGGTTGAAATTTGAGGATGTGGCTTTGAATGGTGCATATCGAATGCAAAAAAAGTTTGTAGTTGAAATAAATTTAAAAAAATTACATGCCTTTGTAACAGATGAGTTTTCGTTCAAAACACTCTTACTTCGAAGGAGATGGTCCAGTTTGTACACGAAGTGCATCCAGTTTTTGCCGTAACCCTCTCAACTTTTTAGCACATGCTAAATGGGTGAAATGATGATACCATGCCAAGTTTCTACCAATTTAGATTTCATTTGTACTACTTTTTAATTTCAGGGTCATTTAGCTCAAAAAAATCATTAAATGCATGAAAAATAGCAAATGAAGTTAGAAAGGGTTGAAATTTGAGGATGTGGCTTTGAATGGTGCATATTAAATGCACAAAAATTTTGTAGTTGAAATAAGTTTAAAAAATTAAATGCCTTTGTAACAGATGAGTTTTCGTCCGAAACCCTCTTACTTCGAAGGAGATGGTCCAGTTTGTACACGAAGTGCATCCAGTTTTTGCCGTACCCCTCTCAACTTTTCAGAACATGCTAACTGGGTCAAATGATGATACCATGCCAAGTTTCTCCCTTTTAGATTTCATTTGTACTGCTTTTTAATTTCAGGGTCATTTAGCTCAAAAAAATCATTAAATGCATGAAAAATAGCAAATGAAGTTAGAAAGGGTTCAAATTTGAGAATGTGGCTTTGAATGGTGCATATTGAATGCACAAAAAGTTTGTAGTTGAAATAAGTTTAAAAAATTAAATGCCTTTGTAACAGATGAGTTTTCGTCCGAAACCCTCTTACTTCGAAGGAGATGGTCCAATTTGTACACGAAGTGCATCCAGTTTTTGCCGTACGCCTCTCAACTTTTTAGCACATGCTAAATGGGTCAAATTATGATACCATGCCAAGTTTCTACCTTTTTAGATTTCATTTGTACTGCTTTTTAATTTCAGGGTCATTTAGCTCAAAAAAATCATTAAATGCATGAAAAATAGCAAATGAAGTTAGAAAGGGTTCAAATTTGAGGATGTGGCTTTGAATGGTGCATATTGAATGCACAAAAAGTTTGTAGTTGAAATAAATTTAAAAAAATTAAATTCCTTTGTAACAGATGAGTTTTTGTCCGAAACCCTCTTACTTAGAAGGAGATGGTCCAGTTTGTACACGAAGTGCATCCAGTTTTTGCCGTAACCCTCTCAACTTTTTAGCACATGCTAAATGGGTGAAATTATGATACCATGCCAAGTTTCTACCTTTTCAGATTTCATTTGTACTACTTTTTAATTTCAGGGTCATTTAGCTCAAAAAAAATCATTAAATGCATGAAAAATAGCAAATGAAATTAGAAAGGGTTGAAATTTGAGGATGTGGCTTTGAATGGTGCATATTGAATGCACAAAAAGTTTGTAGTTGAAATAAGTTTTAAAAATTAAATGCCTTTGTAACAGATGAGTTTTCGTCCGAAACCCTCTTACTTAGAAGGAGATGGTCCAGTTTGTACACGAAGTGCATCCAGTTTTTGCCGTAACCCTCTCAACTTTTTAGCACATGCTAAATGGGTGAAATGATGATACCATGCCAAGTTTCTACCTTTTTAGATTTCATTTGTACTGCTTTTTAATTTCAGGGTCATTTAGCTAAAAAAAAGCATTAAATGCATGAAAAATAGCAAATGAAGTTAGAAAGGGTTGAAATTTGAGGATGTGGCTTTGAATGGTGCATATTGAATGCACAAAAAGTTTGTAGTTGAGATAAATTTAAAAAAATTAAATGCCTTTGTAACATATGAGTTTTCGTCCGAAACCCTCTTACTTCGAAGGAGATGGTCCAGTTTGTACACGAAGTGCATCCAGTTTTTGCCGTAACCCTCTAAACTTTTTAGCAGATGCTAAATGGGTCAAATGATGATACCATACCAAGTCTCTACCTTTTTAGATTTCATTTGTACAGCTTTTTAATTTCAGGGTCACTTAGCTCAAAAAAATCATTAAATGCATGAAAAATAGCAAATGAAGTTAGAAAGAGTTGAAATTTGAGGATGTGGCTTTGAATGGTGAATATTGAATGCACAAAAAGTTTGTAGTTGAAATAAATTAAAAAAATTAAATGCTTTTGTAACAGATGAGTTTTCGTCCGAAACCCTCTTACTTCGAAGGAGATGGTCCAGTTTGTACACGAAGTGCATCCACTTTTTGCCGTAACCCTCCCAACTTTTTAGCACATGCTAAATGGGTGAATGATGATACCATGCCAAGTTTCTACCTTTTTAGATTTCATTTGTACTGCTTTTTAATTTCAGGGTCATTTAGCTCAAAAAAATCATTAAATGCATGAAAAATAGCAAATGAACTTAGAAAGGGTTGAAATTTGAGGATGTGGCTTTGAATGGTGCATATTGAATGCACAAAAAGTTTGTAGTTGAAATAAATTTAAAAAAATTAAATGCCTTTGTAACAGATGAGTTTTCGTCTGAAACCCTCTTACTTCGAAGGAGATGGTCCAGTTTGTACACGAAGTGCATCCAGTTTTTGCCGTAACCCTCTCAACTTTTTATCACATGCTAAATGGGTGAAATCATGATACCATGACAAGTTTCTACCTTTTTAGATTTAATTTGTACTGCTTTTTAATTTCAGGGTCATTTAGCTCAAAAAAATCATTAAATGTATGAAAAATAGCAAATGAAGTTAGAAAGGGTTGAAATTTGAGGATGTGGCTTTGAATGGTGCATATTGAATGCACAAAAAGTTTGTAGTTGAAATAAGTTTTAAAAAATTAAATGCCTTTGTAACAGATGAGTTTTCGCCCGAAACCCTCTTACTTAGAAGGAGATGGTCCAGTTTGTACACGAAGTGCATCCAGGTTTTGCCGTAACCCTCTCTTCTTTTTAGCACATGCTAAATGGGTGAAATGATGATACCATGCCAAGTTTCTACCTTTTTAGATTTCATTTGTACTACTTTTTAATTTCAGGGTCATTTAGCTCAAAAAAATCATTAAATGCATGAAAAATAGCAAATGAAGTTAGAAAGGGTTGAAATTTGAGGATGTGGCTTTGAATGGTGCATATTGAATGCACAAAAAGTTGGTAGTTGAAATAAATTTAGAAAAATTAAATGCCTTTGTAACAGATGAGTTTTCGTCCGAAACCCTCTTACTTCGAAGGAGATGGTCCAGTTTGTACACGAAGTGCTACCAGTTTTTGCCGTAACCCTCTCAACTTTTTAGCACATGCTAAATGGGTGAAATGATGATACCATGCCAAGTTTCTACCTTTTTAGATTTCATTTGTACTGCTTTTAAATTTCAGGGTCATTTAGCTCAAAAAAATCATTAAATGCATGAAAAATAGCAAATGAAGTTAGAAAGGGTTGAAATTTGAGGATGTGGCTTTGAATGGTGCATATCGAATGCAAAAAAAGTTTGTAGTTGAAATAAATTTAAAAAAATTACATGCCTTTGTAACAGATGAGTTTTCGTTCAAAACACTCTTACTTCGAAGGAGATGGTCCAGTTTGTACACGAAGTGCATCCAGTTTTTGCCGTAACCCTCTCAACTTTTTAGCACATGCTAAATGGGTGAAATGATGATACCATGACAAGTTTCTACCTTTTTAGATTTTATTTGTACTGCTTTTTAATTTCAGGGTCATTTAGCTCAAAAAAATCATTAAATGCATGAAAAATAGCAAATGAAGTTAGAAAGGGTTGAAATTTGAGGATGTGGCTTTGAATGGTGCATATTCAATGGACAAAAAGTTCGTAGTTGAAATAAGTTTAAAAAAATGAAATGCCTTTGTAACAGATGAGTTTTCGTCCGAAACCCTCTTACTTAGAAGGAGATGGTCCAGTTTGTACACGAAGTGCATCCAGTTTTTGCCGTAACCCTCTCAACTTTTTATCACATGCTAAATGGGTGAAATGATGATACCATGCCAAGTTTCTACCTTTTCAGATTTCATTTGTACTACTTTTAAATTTCAGGGTCATTTAGCTCAAAAAAATCATTAAATGCATGAAAAATAGCAAATGAAGTTAGAAAGGGTTGAAATTTGAGGATGTGAATTTGAATGGTGCATATTGAATGCACAAAAATTTTGTAGTTGAAATAAGTTTAAAAAAATTAAATGCCTTTGTAACATATGAGTTTTCGTCCGAAACCCTCTTACTTCGAAGGAGATGGTCCAGTTTGTACACGAAGTGCATCCAGTTTTTGCCGTAACCCTCTCAACTTTTTAGCACATGCTAAATGGTTGAAATGATGATACCATACCAAGTTTCTACGTTTTTAGATTTGATTTGTACTGATTTTTAATTTCAGGGTCATTTAGCTCAAAAAAATCATTAAATGCATGAAAAATAGCAAGTGAACTTAGAAAGGGTTGAAATTTGAGGATGTGGCTTTGAATGGTGCATATTGAATGCACAAAAAGTTTGTAGTTGAAATAAATTTAAAAAAATTAAATGCCTTTGTAACAGATAAGTTTTCGTCTGAAACCCTCTTACTTCGAAGGAGATGGTCCAGTTTGTACACGAAGTGCATCCAGTTTTTGCCGTAACCCTCTCAACTTTTTATCACATGCTAAATGGGTGAAATCATGATACCATGACAAGTTTCTACCTTTTTAGATTTAATTTGTACTGCTTTTTAATTTCAGGGTCATTTAGCTCAAAAAAATCATTAAATGTATGAAAAATAGCAAATGAAGTTAGAAAGGGTTGAAATTTGAGGATGTGGCTTTGAATGGTGCATATTGAATGGACAAAAAGTTTGTAGTTGAAATAAGTTTAAAAAAATTAAATACCTTTGTAACAGATGAGTTTTCGCCCGAAACCCTCTTACTTAGAAGGAGATGGTCCAGTTTGTACACGAAGTGCATCCAGTTTTTGCCGTAACCTTCTCTTCTTTTTAGCACATGCTAAATGGGTGAAATGATGATACCATGCCAAGTTTCTACCTTTTTAGATTTCATTTGTACTACTTTTTAATTTCAGGGTCATTTAGCTCAAAAAAAATCATTAAATGCATGAAAAATAGCAAATGAAGTTAGAAAGGGTTGAAATTTGAGGATGTGGCTTTGAATGGTGCATATTGAATGCACAAAAAGTTTGTAGTTGAAATAAATTTAGAAAAATTAAATGCCTTTGTAACAGATGAGTTTTCGTCCGAAACCCTCTTACTTCGAAGGAGATGGTCCAGTTTGTACACGAAGTGCTACCAGTTTTTGCCGTAACCCTCTCAACTTTTTAGCACATGCTAAATGGGTGAAATGATGATACCATGCCAAGTTTCTACCTTTTTCGATTTCATTTGTACTGCTTTTAAATTTCAGGGTCATTTAGCTCAAAAAAATCATTAAATGCATGAAAAATAGCAAATGAAGTTAGAAAGGGTTGAAATTTGAGGATGTGGCTTTGAATGGTGCATATTGAATGCAAAAAAAGTTTGTAGTTGAAATAAATGTAAAAAAATTAAATGCCTTTGTAACAGATGAGTTTTCGTTCAAAACACTCTTACTTCGAAGGAGATGGTCCAGTTTGTACACGAAGTGCATCCAGTTTTTGCCGTAACCCTCTCAACTTTTTAGCACATGCTAAATGGGAGAAATGATGATACCATGACAAGTTTCTACCTTTTTAGATTTTATTTGTACTGCTTTTTAATTTCAGGGTCATTTAGCTCAAAAAAATCATTAAATGCATGAAAAATAGCAAATGAAGTTAGAAAGGGTTGAAATTTGAGGATGTGGCTTTGAATGGTGCATATTGAATGCAAAAAAAGTTTGTAGTTGAAATAAATTTAAAAAAATTACATGCCTTTGTAACAGATGAGTTTTCGTTCAAAACACTCTTACTTCGAAGGAGATGGTCCAGTTTGTACACGAAGTGCATCCAGTTTTTGCCGTAACCCTCTCAACTTTTTAGCACATGCTAAATGGGTGAAATGATGATACCATGCCAAGTTTCTACCTTTTTAGATTTTATTTGTACTGCTTTTTAATTTCAGGGTCATTTAGCTCAAAAAAATCATTAAATGCATGAAAAATAGCAAATGAAGTTAGAAAGGGTTGAAATTTGAGGATGTGGCTTTGAATGGTGCATATTCAATGGACAAAAAGTTCGTAGTTGAAATAAGTTTAAAAAAATGAAATGCCTTTGTAACAGATGAGTTTTCGTCCGAAACCCTCTTACTTAGAAGGTGATGGTCCAGTTTGTACACGAAGTGCATCCAGTTTTTGCCGTAACCCTCTCAACTTTTTATCACATGATAAATGGGTGAAATGATGATACCATGCCAAGTTTCTACCTTTTCAGATTTCATTTGTACTACTTTTTAATTTCAGGGTCATTTAGCTCAAAAAAATCATTAAATGCATGAAAAATAGCAAATGAAGTTAGAAAGGGTTGAAATTTGAGGATGTGAATTTGAATGGTGCATATTGAATGCACAAAAATTTTGTAGTTGAAATAAGTTTAAAAAAATTAAATGCCTTTGTAACATATGAGTTTTCGTCCGAAACCCTCTTACTTCGAAGGAGATGGTCCAGTTTGTACACGAAGTGCATCCAGTTTTTGCCGTAACCCTCTCAACTTTTTAGCACATGCTAAATGGTTGAAATGATGATACCATACCAAGTTTCTACCTTTTTAGATTTCATTTGTACTGATTTTTAATTTCAGGGTCATTTAGCTCAAAAAAATCATTAAATGCATGAAAAATAGCAAATGAACTTAGAAAGGGTTGAAATTTGAGGATGTGGCTTTGAATGGTGCATATTGAATGCACAAAAAGTTTGTAGTTGAAATAAATTTAAAAAAATTAAATGCCTTTGTAACAGATAAGTTTTCGTCTGAAACCCTCTTACTTCGAAGGAGATGGTCCAGTTTGTACACGAAGTGCATCCAGTTTTTGCCGTAACCCTCTCAACTTTTTATCACATGCTAAATGGGTGAAATCATGATACCATGACAAGTTTCTACCTTTTTAGATTTAATTTGTACTGCTTTTTAATTTCAGGGTCATTTAGCTCAAAAAAATCATTAAATGTATGAAAAATAGCAAATGAAGTTAGAAAGGGTTGAAATTTGAGGATGTGGCTTTGAATGGTGCATATTGAATGGACAAAAAGTTTGTAGTTGAAATAAGTTTTAAAAAATTAAATGCCTTTGTAACAGATGAGTTTTCGCCCGAAACCCTCTTACTTAGAAGGAGATGGTCCAGTTTGTACACGAAGTGCATCCAGTTTTTGCCGTAACCTTCTCTTCTTTTTAGCACATGCTAAATGGGTGAAATGATGATACCATGCCAAGTTTCTACCTTTTTAGATTTCATTTGTACTACTTTTTAATTTCAGGGTCATTTAGCTCAAAAAAAATCATTAAATGCATGAAAAATAGCAAATGAAGTTAGAAAGGGTTGAAATTTGAGGATGTGGCTTTGAATGGTGCATATTGAATGCACAAAAAGTTTGTAGTTGAAATAAATTTAGAAAAATTAAATGCCTTTGTAACAGATGAGTTTTCGTCCGAAACCCTCTTACTTCGAAGGAGATGGTCCAGTTTGTACACGAAGTGCTACCAGTTTTTGCCGTAACCCTCTCAACTTTTTAGCACATGCTAAATGGGTGAAATGATGATACCATGCCAAGTTTCTACCTTTTTCGATTTCATTTGTACTGCTTTTAAATTTCAGGGTCATTTAGCTCAAAAAAATCATTAAATGCATGAAAAATAGCAAATGAAGTTAGAAAGGGTTGAAATTTGAGGATGTGGCTTTGAATGGTGCATATTGAATGCAAAAAAAGTTTGTAGTTGAAATAAATTTAAAAAAATTAAATGCCTTTGTAACAGATGAGTTTTCGTTCAAAACACTCTTACTTCGAAGGAGATGGTCCAGTTTGTACACGAAGTGCATCCAGTTTTTGCCGTAACCCTCTCAACTTTTTAGCACATGCTAAATGGGAGAAATGATGATACCATGACAAGTTTCTACCTTTTTAGATTTTATTTGTAATGCTTTTTAATTTCAGGGTCATTTAGCTCAAAAAAATCATTAAATGCATGAAAAAAAGCAAATGAAGTTAGAAAGGGTTGAAATTTGAGGATGTCGCTTTGAATGGTGCATATTGAATGCACAAAAAGTTCGTAGTTGAAATAAGTTTAAAAAAATCAAATGCCTTTGTAACAGATGAGTTTTCGTCCGAAACCCTCTTACTTAGAAGGAGATGGTCCAGTTTGTACACGAAGTGCATCCAGTTTTTGCCGTAACCCTCTCAACTTCTTATCACATGCTAAATGGGTGAAATGATGATACCATGCCAAGTTTCTACCTTTTCAGATTTCATTTGTACTACTTTTTAATTTCAGGGTCATTTAGCTCAAAAAAATCATTAAATGCATGAAAAATAGCAAATGAAGTTAGAAAGGGTTGAAATTTGAGGATGTGGCTTTGAATGGTGCATATTGAATGCACAAAAAGTTTGTAGTTGAGATAAATTTAAAAAAATTAAATGCCTTTGTAACATATGAGTTTTCGTCCGAAACCCTCTTACTTAGAAGGACATGGTCCAGTTTGTACACGAAGTGCATCCAGTTTTTGCCGTAACCCTCTCAACTTTTTATCACATGCTAAATGGGTGAAATGATGATACCATGCCAAGTTTCTACCTTTTTAGATTTCATTTGTACTACTTTTTAATTTCAGGGTCATTTAGCTCAAAAAAAATCATTAAATGCATGAAAAATAGCAAATGAAGTTAGAAAGGGTTGAAATTTGAGGATGTGGCTTTGAATGGTGCATATTGAATGCACAAAAAGTTTGTAGTTGAAATAAATTTAGAAAAATTAAATGCCTTTGTAACAGATGAGTTTTCGTCCGAAACCCTCTTACTTCGAAGGAGATGGTCCAGTTTGTACACGAAGTGCTACCAGTTTTTGCCGTAACCCTCTCAACTTTTTAGCACATGCTAAATGGGTGAAATGATGATACCATGCCAAGTTTCTACCTTTTTCGATTTCATTTGTACTGCTTTTAAATTTCAGGGTCATTTAGCTCAAAAAAATCATTAAATGCATGAAAAATAGCAAATGAAGTTAGAAAGGGTTGAAATTTGAGGATGTGGCTTTGAATGGTGCATATTGAATGCAAAAAAAGTTTGTAGTTGAAATAAATTTAAAAAAATTAAATGCCTTTGTAACAGATGAGTTTTCGTTCAAAACACTCTTACTTCGAAGGAGATGGTCCAGTTTGTACACGAAGTGCATCCAGTTTTTGCCGTAACCCTCTCAACTTTTTAGCACATGCTAAATGGGAGAAATGATGATACCATGACAAGTTTCTACCTTTTTAGATTTTATTTGTACTGCTTTTTAATTTCAGGGTCATTTAGCTCAAAAAAATCATTAAATGCATGAAAAATAGCAAATGAAGTTAGAAAGGGTTGAAATTTGAGGATGTGGCTTTGAATGGTGCATATTGAATGCAAAAAAAGTTTGTAGTTGAAATAAATTTAAAAAAATTAAATGCCTTTGTAACAGATGAGTTTTCGTTCAAAACACTCTTACTTCGAAGGAGATGGTCCAGTTTGTACACGAAGTGCTACCAGTTTTTGCCGTACCCCTCTCAACTTTTTAGCACATGCTAAATGGGTGAAATGATGATACCATGCCAAGTTTCTACCTTTTTCGATTACATTTGTACTGCTTTTAAATTTCAGGGTCATTTAGCTCAAAAAAATCATTAAATGCATGAAAAATAGCAAATGAAGTTAGAAAGGGTTGAAATTTGAGGATGTGGCTTTGAATGGTGCATATTGAATGCAAAAAAATTTTGTAGTTGAAATAAATTTAAAAAAATTAAATGCCTTTGTAACAGATGAGTTTTCGTTCAAAACACTCTTACTTCGAAGGAGATGGTCCAGTTTGTACACGAAGTGCATCCAGTTTTTGCCGTAACCCTCTCAACTTTTTAGCACATGCTAAATGGGAGAAATGATGATACCATGACAAGTTTCTACCTTTTTAGATTTTATTTGTAATGCTTTTTAATTTCAGGGTCATTTAGCTCAAAAAAATCATTAAATGCATGAAAAAAAGCAAATGAAGTTAGAAAGGGTTGAAATTTGAGGATGTCGCTTTGAATGGTGCATATTGAATGCACAAAAAGTTCGTAGTTGAAATAAGTTTAAAAAAATCAAATGCCTTTGTAACAGATGAGTTTTCGTCCGAAACCCTCTTACTTAGAAGGAGATGGTCCAGTTTGTACACGAAGTGCATCCAGTTTTTGCCGTAACCCTCTCAACTTTTTATCACATGCTAAATGGGTGAAATGATGATACCATGCCAAGTTTCTACCTTTTCAGATTTCATTTGTACTACTTTTTAATTTCAGGGTCATTTAGCTCAAAAAAATCATTAAATGCATGAAAAATAGCAAATGAAGTTAGAAAGGGTTGAAATTTGAGGATGTGGCTTTGAATGGTGCATATTGAATGCACAAAAAGTTTGTAGTTGAGATAAATTTAAAAAAATTAAATGCCTTTGTAACATATGAGTTTTCGTCCGAAACCCTCTTACTTAGAAGGACATGGTCCAGTTTGTACACGAAGTGCATCCAGTTTTTGCCGTAACCCTATCAACTTTTTAGAACATGCTAAATGGGTGAAATGATGATACCATGACAATTTTCTACCTTTTTAGATTTAATTTGTACTGCTTTTTAATTTCAGGGTCATTTAGCTCCAAAAAATCATTAAATGCATGAAAAATAGCAAATGAAGTTAGAAAGGGTTGAAATTTGAGGATGTGGCTTTGAATGGTGCATATTGAATGCACAAAAATTTTGTAGTTGAGATAAATTTAAAAAAATTAAATGCCTTTGTAAAAGATGAGTTTTCGTCCGAAACCCTCTTACTTCGAAGGAGATGGTCCAGTTTGTACACGAAGTGCATCCAGTTTTTGCCGTAACCCTCTCAACTTTTTATCACATGCTAAATGGGTGAAATGATGATACCATGCCAAGTTTCTACCTTTTTAGATTTCATTTGTACTACTTTTTAATTTCAGGGTCATTTAGCTCAAAAAAAATCATTAAATGCATGAAAAATAGCAAATGAAGTTAGAAAGGGTTGAAATTTGAGGATGTGGCTTTGAATGGTGCATATTGAATGCACAAAAAGTTTGTAGTTGAAATAAATTTAGAAAAATTAAATGCCTTTGTAACAGATGAGTTTTCGTCCGAAACCCTCTTACTTCGAAGGAGATGGTCCAGTTTGTACACGAAGTGCTACCAGTTTTTGCCGTAACCCTCTCAACTTTTTAGCACATGCTAAATGGGTGAAATGATGATACCATGCCAAGTTTCTACCTTTTTCGATTTCATTTGTACTGCTTTTAAATTTCAGGGTCATTTAGCTCAAAAAAATCATTAAATGCATGAAAAATAGCAAATGAAGTTAGAAAGGGTTGAAATTTGAGGATGTGGCTTTGAATGGTGCATATTGAATGCAAAAAAAGTTTGTAGTTGAAATAAATTTAAAAAAATTAAATGCCTTTGTAACAGATGAGTTTTCGTTCAAAACACTCTTACTTCGAAGGAGATGGTCCAGTTTGTACACGAAGTGCATCCAGTTTTTGCCGTAACCCTCTCAACTTTTTAGCACATGCTAAATGGGAGAAATGATGATACCATGACAAGTTTCTACCTTTTTAGATTTTATTTGTACTGCTTTTTAATTTCAGGGTCATTTAGCTCAAAAAAATCATTAAATGCATGAAAAATAGCAAATGAAGTTAGAAAGGGTTGAAATTTGAGGATGTGGCTTTGAATGGTGCATATTGAATGCAAAAAAAGTTTGTAGTTGAAATAAATTTAAAAAAATTAAATGCCTTTGTAACAGATGAGTTTTCGTTCAAAACACTCTTACTTCGAAGGAGATGGTCCAGTTTGTACACGAAGTGCATCCAGTTTTTGCCGTAACCCTCTCAACTTTTTAGCACATGCTAAATGGGAGAAATGATGATACCATGACAAGTTTCTACCTTTTTAGATTTTATTTGTACTACTTTTTAATTTCAGGGTCATTTAGCTCAAAAAAATCATTAAATGCATGAAAAATAGCAAATGAAGTTAGAAAGGGTTGAAATTTGAGGATGTGAATTTGAATGGTGCATATTGAATGCACAAAAATTTTGTAGTTGAAATAAGTTTAAAAAAATTAAATGCCTTTGTAACATATGAGTTTTCGTCCGAAACCCTCTTACTTCGAAGGAGATGGTCCAGTTTGTACACGAAGTGCATCCAGTTTTTGCCGTAACCCTCTCAACTTTTTAGCACATGCTAAATGGTTGAAATGATGATACCATACCAAGTTTCTACCTTTTTAGATTTCATTTGTACTGATTTTTAATTTCAGGGTCATTTAGCTCAAAAAAATCATTAAATGCATGAAAAATAGCAAATGAACTTAGAAAGGGTTGAAATTTGAGGATGTGGCTTTGAATGGTGCATATTGAATGCACAAAAAGTTTGTAGTTGAAATAAATTTAAAAAAATTAAATGCCTTTGTAACAGATAAGTTTTCGTCTGAAACCCTCTTACTTCGAAGGAGATGGTCCAGTTTGTACACGAAGTGCATCCAGTTTTTGCCGTAACCCTCTCAACTTTTTATCACATGCTAAATGGGTGAAATCATGATACCATGACAAGTTTCTACCTTTTTAGATTTAATTTGTACTGCTTTTTAATTTCAGGGTCATTTAGCTCAAAAAAATCATTAAATGTATGAAAAATAGCAAATGAAGTTAGAAAGGGTTGAAATTTGAGGATGTGGCTTTGAATGGTGCATATTGAATGGACAAAAAGTTTGTAGTTGAAATAAGTTTTAAAAAATTAAATGCCTTTGTAACAGATGAGTTTTCGCCCGAAACCCTCTTACTTAGAAGGAGATGGTCCAGTTTGTACACGAAGTGCATCCAGTTTTTGCCGTAACCTTCTCTTCTTTTTAGCACATGCTAAATGGGTGAAATGATGATACCATGCCAAGTTTCTACCTTTTTAGATTTCATTTGTACTACTTTTTAATTTCAGGGTCATTTAGCTCAAAAAAAATCATTAAATGCATGAAAAATAGCAAATGAAGTTAGAAAGGGTTGAAATTTGAGGATGTGGCTTTGAATGGTGCATATTGAATGCACAAAAAGTTTGTAGTTGAAATAAATTTAGAAAAATTAAATGCCTTTGTAACAGATGAGTTTTCGTCCGAAACCCTCTTACTTCGAAGGAGATGGTCCAGTTTGTACACGAAGTGCTACCAGTTTTTGCCGTAACCCTCTCAACTTTTTAGCACATGCTAAATGGGTGAAATGATGATACCATGCCAAGTTTCTACCTTTTTCGATTTCATTTGTACTGCTTTTAAATTTCAGGGTCATTTAGCTCAAAAAAATCATTAAATGCATGAAAAATAGCAAATGAAGTTAGAAAGGGTTGAAATTTGAGGATGTGGCTTTGAATGGTGCATATTGAATGCAAAAAAAGTTTGTAGTTGAAATAAATTTAAAAAAATTAAATGCCTTTGTAACAGATGAGTTTTCGTTCAAAACACTCTTACTTCGAAGGAGATGGTCCAGTTTGTACACGAAGTGCATCCAGTTTTTGCCGTAACCCTCTCAACTTTTTAGCACATGCTAAATGGGAGAAATGATGATACCATGACAAGTTTCTACCTTTTTAGATTTTATTTGTAATGCTTTTTAATTTCAGGGTCATTTAGCTCAAAAAAATCATTAAATGCATGAAAAAAAGCAAATGAAGTTAGAAAGGGTTGAAATTTGAGGATGTCGCTTTGAATGGTGCATATTGAATGCACAAAAAGTTCGTAGTTGAAATAAGTTTAAAAAAATCAAATGCCTTTGTAACAGATGAGTTTTCGTTCGAAACCCTCTTACTTAGAAGGAGATGGTCCAGTTTGTACACGAAGTGCATCCAGTTTTTGCCGTAACCCTCTCAACTTTTTATCACATGCTAAATGGGTGAAATGATGATACCATGCCAAGTTTCTACCTTTTCAGATTTCATTTGTACTACTTTTTAATTTCAGGGTCATTTAGCTCAAAAAAATCATTAAATGCATGAAAAATAGCAAATGAAGTTAGAAAGGGTTGAAATTTGAGGATGTGGCTTTGAATGGTGCATATTGAATGCACAAAAAGTTTGTAGTTGAGATAAATTTAAAAAAATTAAATGCCTTTGTAACATATGAGTTTTCGTCCGAAACCCTCTTACTTAGAAGGACATGGTCCAGTTTGTACACGAAGTGCATCCAGTTTTTGCCGTAACCCTCTCAACTTTTTATCACATGCTAAATGGGTGAAATGATGATACCATGCCAAGTTTCTACCTTTTTAGATTTCATTTGTACTACTTTTTAATTTCAGGGTCATTTAGCTCAAAAAAAATCATTAAATGCATGAAAAATAGCAAATGAAGTTAGAAAGGGTTGAAATTTGAGGATGTGGCTTTGAATGGTGCATATTGAATGCACAAAAAGTTTGTAGTTGAAATAAATTTAGAAAAATTAAATGCCTTTGTAACAGATGAGTTTTCGTCCGAAACCCTCTTACTTCGAAGGAGATGGTCCAGTTTGTACACGAAGTGCTACCAGTTTTTGCCGTAACCCTCTCAACTTTTTAGCACATGCTAAATGGGTGAAATGATGATACCATGCCAAGTTTCTACCTTTTTCGATTTCATTTGTACTGCTTTTAAATTTCAGGGTCATTTAGCTCAAAAAAATCATTAAATGCATGAAAAATAGCAAATGAAGTTAGAAAGGGTTGAAATTTGAGGATGTGGCTTTGAATGGTGCATATTGAATGCAAAAAAAGTTTGTAGTTGAAATAAATTTAAAAAAATTACATGCCTTTGTAACAGATGAGTTTTCGTTCAAAACACTCTTACTTCGAAGGAGATGGTCCAGTTTGTACACGAAGTGCATCCAGTTTTTGCCGTAACCCTCTCAACTTTTTAGCACATGCTAAATGGGTGAAATGATGATACCATGACAAGTTTCTACCTTTTTAGATTTTATTTGTACTGCTTTTTAATTTCAGGGTCATTTAGCTCAAAAAAATCATTAAATGCATGAAAAATAGCAAATGAAGTTAGAAAGGGTTGAAATTTGAGGATGTGGCTTTGAATGGTGCATATTCAATGGACAAAAAGTTCGTAGTTGAAATAAGTTTAAAAAAATGAAATGCCTTTGTAACAGATGAGTTTTCGTCCGAAACCCTCTTACTTAGAAGGTGATGGTCCAGTTTGTACACGAAGTGCATCCAGTTTTTGCCGTAACCCTCTCAACTTTTTATCACATGCTAAATGGGTGAAATGATGATACCATGCCAAGTTTCTACCTTTTCAGATTTCATTTGTACTACTTTTTAATTTCAGGGTCATTTAGCTCAAAAAAATCATTAAATGCATGAAAAATAGCAAATGAAGTTAGAAAGGGTTGAAATTTGAGGATGTGAATTTGAATGGTGCATATTGAATGCACAAAAATTTTGTAGTTGAAATAAGTTTAAAAAAATTAAATGCCTTTGTAACATATGAGTTTTCGTCCGAAACCCTCTTACTTCGAAGGAGATGGTCCAGTTTGTACACGAAGTGCATCCAGTTTTTGCCGTAACCCTCTCAACTTTTTAGCACATGCTAAATGGTTGAAATGATGATACCATACCAAGTTTCTACCTTTTTAGATTTCATTTGTACTGATTTTTAATTTCAGGGTCATTTAGCTCAAAAAAATCATTAAATGCATGAAAAATAGCAAATGAACTTAGAAAGGGTTGAAATTTGAGGATGTGGCTTTGAATGGTGCATATTGAATGCACAAAAAGTTTGTAGTTGAAATAAATTTAAAAAAATTAAATGCCTTTGTAACAGATAAGTTTTCGTCTGAAACCCTCTTACTTCGAAGGAGATGGTCCAGTTTGTACACGAAGTGCATCCAGTTTTTGCCGTAACCCTCTCAACTTTTTATCACATGCTAAATGGGTGAAATCATGATACCATGACAAGTTTCTACCTTTTTAGATTTAATTTGTACTGCTTTTTAATTTCAGGGTCATTTAGCTCAAAAAAATCATTAAATGTATGAAAAATAGCAAATGAAGTTAGAAAGGGTTGAAATTTGAGGATGTGGCTTTGAATGGTGCATATTGAATGGACAAAAAGTTTGTAGTTGAAATAAGTTTTAAAAAATTAAATGCCTTTGTAACAGATGAGTTTTCGCCCGAAACCCTCTTACTTAGAAGGAGATGGTCCAGTTTGTACACGAAGTGCATCCAGTTTTTGCCGTAACCTTCTCTTCTTTTTAGCACATGCTAAATGGGTGAAATGATGATACCATGCCAAGTTTCTACCTTTTTAGATTTCATTTGTACTACTTTTTAATTTCAGGGTCATTTAGCTCAAAAAAAATCATTAAATGCATGAAAAATAGCAAATGAAGTTAGAAAGGGTTGAAATTTGAGGATGTGGCTTTGAATGGTGCATATTGAATGCACAAAAAGTTTGTAGTTGAAATAAATTTAGAAAAATTAAATGCCTTTGTAACAGATGAGTTTTCGTCCGAAACCCTCTTACTTCGAAGGAGATGGTCCAGTTTGTACACGAAGTGCTACCAGTTTTTGCCGTAACCCTCTCAACTTTTTAGCACATGCTAAATGGGTGAAATGATGATACCATGCCAAGTTTCTACCTTTTTCGATTTCATTTGTACTGCTTTTAAATTTCAGGGTCATTTAGCTCAAAAAAATCATTAAATGCATGAAAAATAGCAAATGAAGTTAGAAAGGGTTGAAATTTGAGGATGTGGCTTTGAATGGTGCATATTGAATGCAAAAAAAGTTTGTAGTTGAAATAAATTTAAAAAAATTAAATGCCTTTGTAACAGATGAGTTTTCGTTCAAAACACTCTTACTTCGAAGGAGATGGTCCAGTTTGTACACGAAGTGCATCCAGTTTTTGCCGTAACCCTCTCAACTTTTTAGCACATGCTAAATGGGAGAAATGATGATACCATGACAAGTTTCTACCTTTTTAGATTTTATTTGTAATGCTTTTTAATTTCAGGGTCATTTAGCTCAAAAAAATCATTAAATGCATGAAAAAAAGCAAATGAAGTTAGAAAGGGTTGAAATTTGAGGATGTCGCTTTGAATGGTGCATATTGAATGCACAAAAAGTTCGTAGTTGAAATAAGTTTAAAAAAATCAAATGCCTTTGTAACAGATGAGTTTTCGTCCGAAACCCTCTTACTTAGAAGGAGATGGTCCAGTTTGTACACGAAGTGCATCCAGTTTTTGCCGTAACCCTCTCAACTTTTTATCACATGCTAAATGGGTGAAATGATGATACCATGCCAAGTTTCTACCTTTTCAGATTTCATTTGTACTACTTTTTAATTTCAGGGTCATTTAGCTCAAAAAAATCATTAAATGCATGAAAAATAGCAAATGAAGTTAGAAAGGGTTGAAATTTGAGGATGTGGCTTTGAATGGTGCATATTGAATGCACAAAAAGTTTGTAGTTGAGATAAATTTAAAAAAATTAAATGCCTTTGTAACATATGAGTTTTCGTCCGAAACCCTCTTACTTAGAAGGACATGGTCCAGTTTGTACACGAAGTGCATCCAGTTTTTGCCGTAACCCTCTCAACTTTTTATCACATGCTAAATGGGTGAAATGATGATACCATGCCAAGTTTCTACCTTTTTAGATTTCATTTGTACTACTTTTTAATTTCAGGGTCATTTAGCTCAAAAAAAATCATTAAATGCATGAAAAATAGCAAATGAAGTTAGAAAGGGTTGAAATTTGAGGATGTGGCTTTGAATGGTGCATATTGAATGCACAAAAAGTTTGTAGTTGAAATAAATTTAGAAAAATTAAATGCCTTTGTAACAGATGAGTTTTCGTCCGAAACCCTCTTACTTCGAAGGAGATGGTCCAGTTTGTACACGAAGTGCTACCAGTTTTTGCCGTAACCCTCTCAACTTTTTAGCACATGCTAAATGGGTGAAATGATGATACCATGCCAAGTTTCTACCTTTTTAGATTTCATTTGTACTGCTTTTTAATTTCAGGGTCATTTAGCTCAAAAAAATCATTAAATGCATGAAAAATAGCAAATGAAGTTAGAAAGGGTTGAAATTTGAGGATGTGGCTTTGAATGGTGCATATTGAATGCAAAAAAAGTTTGTAGTTGAAATAAATTTAAAAAAATTACATGCCTTTGTAACAGATGAGTTTTCGTTCAAAACACTCTTACTTCGAAGGAGATGGTCCAGTTTGTACACGAAGTGCATCCAGTTTTTGCCGTAACCCTCTCAACTTTTTAGCACATGCTAAATGGGTGAAATGATGATACCATGACAAGTTTCTACCTTTTTAGATTTTATTTGTACTGCTTTTTAATTTCAGGGTCATTTAGCTCAAAAAAATCATTAAATGCATGAAAAATAGCAAATGAAGTTAGAAAGGGTTGAAATTTGAGGATGTGGCTTTGAATGGTGCATATTCAATGGACAAAAAGTTCGTAGTTGAAATAAGTTTAAAAAAATGAAATGCCTTTGTAACAGATGAGTTTTCGTCCGAAACCCTCTTACTTAGAAGGTGATGGTCCAGTTTGTACACGAAGTGCATCCAGTTTTTGCCGTAACCCTCTCAACTTTTTATCACATGCTAAATGGGTGAAATGATGATACCATGCCAAGTTTCTACCTTTTCAGATTTCATTTGTACTACTTTTTAATTTCAGGGTCATTTAGCTCAAAAAAATCATTAAATGCATGAAAAATAGCAAATGAAGTTAGAAAGGGTTGAAATTTGAGGATGTGAATTTGAATGGTGCATATTGAATGCACAAAAATTTTGTAGTTGAAATAAGTTTAAAAAAATTAAATGCCTTTGTAACATATGAGTTTTCGTCCGAAACCCTCTTACTTCGAAGGAGATGGTCCAGTTTGTACACGAAGTGCATCCAGTTTTTGCCGTAACCCTCTCAACTTTTTAGCACATGCTAAATGGTTGAAATGATGATACCATACCAAGTTTCTACCTTTTTAGATTTCATTTGTACTGATTTTTAATTTCAGGGTCATTTAGCTCAAAAAAATCATTAAATGCATGAAAAATAGCAAATGAACTTAGAAAGGGTTGAAATTTGAGGATGTGGCTTTGAATGGTGCATATTGAATGCACAAAAAGTTTGTAGTTGAAATAAATTTAAAAAAATTAAATGCCTTTGTAACAGATAAGTTTTCGTCTGAAACCCTCTTACTTCGAAGGAGATGGTCCAGTTTGTACACGAAGTGCATCCAGTTTTTGCCGTAACCCTCTCAACTTTTTATCACATGCTAAATGGGTGAAATCATGATACCATGACAAGTTTCTACCTTTTTAGATTTAATTTGTACTGCTTTTTAATTTCAGGGTCATTTAGCTCAAAAAAATCATTAAATGTATGAAAAATAGCAAATGAAGTTAGAAAGGGTTGAAATTTGAGGATGTGGCTTTGAATGGTGCATATTGAATGGACAAAAAGTTTGTAGTTGAAATAAGTTTTAAAAAATTAAATGCCTTTGTAACAGATGAGTTTTCGCCCGAAACCCTCTTACTTAGAAGGAGATGGTCCAGTTTGTACACGAAGTGCATCCAGTTTTTGCCGTAACCTTCTCTTCTTTTTAGCACATGCTAAATGGGTGAAATGATGATACCATGCCAAGTTTCTACCTTTTTAGATTTCATTTGTACTACTTTTTAATTTCAGGGTCATTTAGCTCAAAAAAAATCATTAAATGCATGAAAAATAGCAAATGAAGTTAGAAAGGGTTGAAATTTGAGGATGTGGCTTTGAATGGTGCATATTGAATGCACAAAAAGTTTGTAGTTGAAATAAATTTAGAAAAATTAAATGCCTTTGTAACAGATGAGTTTTCGTCCGAAACCCTCTTACTTCGAAGGAGATGGTCCAGTTTGTACACGAAGTGCTACCAGTTTTTGCCGTAACCCTCTCAACTTTTTAGCACATGCTAAATGGGTGAAATGATGATACCATGCCAAGTTTCTACCTTTTTCGATTTCATTTGTACTGCTTTTAAATTTCAGGGTCATTTAGCTCAAAAAAATCATTAAATGCATGAAAAATAGCAAATGAAGTTAGAAAGGGTTGAAATTTGAGGATGTGGCTTTGAATGGTGCATATTGAATGCAAAAAAAGTTTGTAGTTGAAATAAATTTAAAAAAATTAAATGCCTTTGTAACAGATGAGTTTTCGTTCAAAACACTCTTACTTCGAAGGAGATGGTCCAGTTTGTACACGAAGTGCATCCAGTTTTTGCCGTAACCCTCTCAACTTTTTAGCACATGCTAAATGGGAGAAATGATGATACCATGACAAGTTTCTACCTTTTTAGATTTTATTTGTAATGCTTTTTAATTTCAGGGTCATTTAGCTCAAAAAAATCATTAAATGCATGAAAAAAAGCAAATGAAGTTAGAAAGGGTTGAAATTTGAGGATGTCGCTTTGAATGGTGCATATTGAATGCACAAAAAGTTCGTAGTTGAAATAAGTTTAAAAAAATCAAATGCCTTTGTAACAGATGAGTTTTCGTCCGAAACCCTCTTACTTAGAAGGAGATGGTCCAGTTTGTACACGAAGTGCATCCAGTTTTTGCCGTAACCCTCTCAACTTTTTATCACATGCTAAATGGGTGAAATGATGATACCATGCCAAGTTTCTACCTTTTCAGATTTCATTTGTACTACTTTTTAATTTCAGGGTCATTTAGCTCAAAAAAATCATTAAATGCATGAAAAATAGCAAATGAAGTTAGAAAGGGTTGAAATTTGAGGATGTGGCTTTGAATGGTGCATATTGAATGCACAAAAAGTTTGTAGTTGAGATAAATTTAAAAAAATTAAATGCCTTTGTAACATATGAGTTTTCGTCCGAAACCCTCTTACTTAGAAGGACATGGTCCAGTTTGTACACGAAGTGCATCCAGTTTTTGCCGTAACCCTCTCAACTTTTTATCACATGCTAAATGGGTGAAATGATGATACCATGCCAAGTTTCTACCTTTTTAGATTTCATTTGTACTACTTTTTAATTTCAGGGTCATTTAGCTCAAAAAAAATCATTAAATGCATGAAAAATAGCAAATGAAGTTAGAAAGGGTTGAAATTTGAGGATGTGGCTTTGAATGGTGCATATTGAATGCACAAAAAGTTTGTAGTTGAAATAAATTTAGAAAAATTAAATGCCTTTGTAACAGATGAGTTTTCGTCCGAAACCCTCTTACTTCGAAGGAGATGGTCCAGTTTGTACACGAAGTGCTACCAGTTTTTGCCGTAACCCTCTCAACTTTTTAGCACATGCTAAATGGGTGAAATGATGATACCATGCCAAGTTTCTACCTTTTTCGATTTCATTTGTACTGCTTTTAAATTTCAGGGTCATTTAGCTCAAAAAAATCATTAAATGCATGAAAAATAGCAAATGAAGTTAGAAAGGGTTGAAATTTGAGGATGTGGCTTTGAATGGTGCATATTGAATGCAAAAAAAGTTTGTAGTTGAAATAAATTTAAAAAAATTAAATGCCTTTGTAACAGATGAGTTTTCGTTCAAAACACTCTTACTTCGAAGGAGATGGTCCAGTTTGTACACGAAGTGCATCCAGTTTTTGCCGTAACCCTCTCAACTTTTTAGCACATGCTAAATGGGAGAAATGATGATACCATGACAAGTTTCTACCTTTTTAGATTTTATTTGTACTGCTTTTTAATTTCAGGGTCATTTAGCTCAAAAAAATCATTAAATGCATGAAAAATAGCAAATGAAGTTAGAAAGGGTTGAAATTTGAGGATGTGGCTTTGAATGGTGCATATTGAATGCAAAAAAAGTTTGTAGTTGAAATAAATTTAAAAAAATTAAATGCCTTTGTAACAGATGAGTTTTCGTTCAAAACACTCTTACTTCGAAGGAGATGGTCCAGTTTGTACACGAAGTGCTACCAGTTTTTGCCGTAACCCTCTCAACTTTTTAGCACATGCTAAATGGGTGAAATGATGATACCATGCCAAGTTTCTACCTTTTTCGATTTCATTTGTACTGCTTTTAAATTTCAGGGTCATTTAGCTCAAAAAAATCATTAAATGCATGAAAAATAGCAAATGAAGTTAGAAAGGGTTGAAATTTGAGGATGTGGCTTTGAATGGTGCATATTGAATGCAAAAAAATTTTGTAGTTGAAATAAATTTAAAAAAATTAAATGCCTTTGTAACAGATGAGTTTTCGTTCAAAACACTCTTACTTCGAAGGAGATGGTCCAGTTTGTACACGAAGTGCATCCAGTTTTTGCCGTAACCCTCTCAACTTTTTAGCACATGCTAAATGGGAGAAATGATGATACCATGACAAGTTTCTACCTTTTTAGATTTTATTTGTAATGCTTTTTAATTTCAGGGTCATTTAGCTCAAAAAAATCATTAAATGCATGAAAAAAAGCAAATGAAGTTAGAAAGGGTTGAAATTTGAGGATGTCGCTTTGAATGGTGCATATTGAATGCACAAAAAGTTCGTAGTTGAAATAAGTTTAAAAAAATCAAATGCCTTTGTAACAGATGAGTTTTCGTCCGAAACCCTCTTACTTAGAAGGAGATGGTCCAGTTTGTACACGAAGTGCATCCAGTTTTTGCCGTAACCCTCTCAACTTTTTATCACATGCTAAATGGGTGAAATGATGATACCATGCCAAGTTTCTACCTTTTCAGATTTCATTTGTACTACTTTTTAATTTCAGGGTCATTTAGCTCAAAAAAATCATTAAATGCATGAAAAATAGCAAATGAAGTTAGAAAGGGTTGAAATTTGAGGATGTGGCTTTGAATGGTGCATATTGAATGCACAAAAAGTTTGTAGTTGAGATAAATTTAAAAAAATTAAATGCCTTTGTAACATATGAGTTTTCGTCCGAAACCCTCTTACTTAGAAGGACATGGTCCAGTTTGTACACGAAGTGCATCCAGTTTTTGCCGTAACCCTATCAACTTTTTAGAACATGCTAAATGGGTGAAATGATGATACCATGACAATTTTCTACCTTTTTAGATTTAATTTGTACTGCTTTTTAATTTCAGGGTCATTTAGCTCCAAAAAATCATTAAATGCATGAAAAATAGCAAATGAAGTTAGAAAGGGTTGAAATTTGAGGATTTGGCTTTGAATGGTGCATATTGAATGCACAAAAATTTTGTAGTTGAGATAAATTTAAAAAAATTAAATGCCTTTGTAACAGATGAGTTTTCGTCCGAAACCCTCTTACTTCGAAGGAGATGGTCCAGTTTGTACACGAAGTGCATCCAGTTTTTGCCGTAACCCTCTCAACTTTTTATCACATGCTAAATGGGTGAAATGATGATACCATGCCAAGTTTCTACCTTTTTAGATTTCATTTGTACTACTTTTTAATTTCAGGGTCATTTAGCTCAAAAAAAATCATTAAATGCATGAAAAATAGCAAATGAAGTTAGAAAGGGTTGAAATTTGAGGATGTGGCTTTGAATGGTGCATATTGAATGCACAAAAAGTTTGTAGTTGAAATAAATTTAGAAAAATTAAATGCCTTTGTAACAGATGAGTTTTCGTCCGAAACCCTCTTACTTCGAAGGAGATGGTCCAGTTTGTACACGAAGTGCTACCAGTTTTTGCCGTAACCCTCTCAACTTTTTAGCACATGCTAAATGGGTGAAATGATGATACCATGCCAAGTTTCTACCTTTTTCGATTTCATTTGTACTGCTTTTAAATTTCAGGGTCATTTAGCTCAAAAAAATCATTAAATGCATGAAAAATAGCAAATGAAGTTAGAAAGGGTTGAAATTTGAGGATGTGGCTTTGAATGGTGCATATTGAATGCAAAAAAAGTTTGTAGTTGAAATAAATTTAAAAAAATTAAATGCCTTTGTAACAGATGAGTTTTCGTTCAAAACACTCTTACTTCGAAGGAGATGGTCCAGTTTGTACACGAAGTGCATCCAGTTTTTGCCGTAACCCTCTCAACTTTTTAGCACATGCTAAATGGGAGAAATGATGATACCATGACAAGTTTCTACCTTTTTAGATTTTATTTGTACTGCTTTTTAATTTCAGGGTCATTTAGCTCAAAAAAATCATTAAATGCATGAAAAATAGCAAATGAAGTTAGAAAGGGTTGAAATTTGAGGATGTGGCTTTGAATGGTGCATATTGAATGCAAAAAAAGTTTGTAGTTGAAATAAATTTAAAAAAATTAAATGCCTTTGTAACAGATGAGTTTTCGTTCAAAACACTCTTACTTCGAAGGAGATGGTCCAGTTTGTACACGAAGTGCATCCAGTTTTTGCCGTAACCCTCTCAACTTTTTAGCACATGCTAAATGGGAGAAATGATGATACCATGACAAGTTTCTACCTTTTTAGATTTTATTTGTACTGCTTTTTAATTTCAGGGTCATTTAGCTCAAAAAAATCATTAAATGCATGAATAAAAGCAAATGAAGTTAGAAAGGGTTGAAATTTGAGGATGTCGCTTTGAATGGTGCATATTGAATGCACAAAAAGTTCGTAGTTGAAATAAGTTTAAAAAAAATCAAATGCCTTTGTAACAGATGAGTTTTCGTCCGAAACCCTCTTACTTAGAAGGAGATGGTCCAGTTTGTACACGAAGTGCATCCAGTTTTTGCCGTAACCCTCTCAACTTTTTATCACATGCTAAATGGGTGAAATGATGATACCATGCCAAGTTTCTACCTTTTCAGATTTCATTTGTACTACTTTTTAATTTCAGGGTCATTTAGCTCAAAAAAATCATTAAATGCATGAAAAATAGCAAATGAAGTTAGAAAGGGTTGAAATTTGAGGATGTGGCTTTGAATGGTGAATATTGAATGCACAAAAAGTTTGTAGTTGAGATAAATTTAAAAAAATTAAATGCCTTTGTAACATATGAGTTTTCGTCCGAAACCCTCTTACTTAGAAGGACATGGTCCAGTTTGTACACGAAGTGCATCCAGTTTTTGCCGTAACCCTATCAACTTTTTAGAACATGCTAAATGGGTGAAATGATGATACCATGACAATTTTCTACCTTTTTAGATTTAATTTGTACTGCTTTTTAATTTCAGGGTCATTTAGCTCCAAAAAATCATTAAATGCATGAAAAATAGCAAATGAAGTTAGAAAGGGTTGAAATTTGAGGATGTGGCTTTGAATGGTGCATATTGAATGCACAAAAATTTTGTAGTTGAGATAAATTTAAAAAAATTAAATGCCTTTGTAACAGATGAGTTTTCGTCCGAAACCCTCTTACTTCGAAGGAGATGGTCCAGTTTGTACACGAAGTGCATCCAGTTTTTGCCGTAACCCTCTCAACTTTTTATCACATGCTAAATGGGTGAAATGATGATACCATGCCAAGTTTCTACCTTTTTAGATTTCATTTGTACTACTTTTTAATTTCAGGGTCATTTAGCTCAAAAAAAATCATTAAATGCATGAAAAATAGCAAATGAAGTTAGAAAGGGTTGAAATTTGAGGATGTGGCTTTGAATGGTGCATATTGAATGCACAAAAAGTTTGTAGTTGAAATAAATTTAGAAAAATTAAATGCCTTTGTAACAGATGAGTTTTCGTCCGAAACCCTCTTACTTCGAAGGAGATGGTCCAGTTTGTACACGAAGTGCTACCAGTTTTTGCCGTAACCCTCTCAACTTTTTAGCACATGCTAAATGGGTGAAATGATGATACCATGCCAAGTTTCTACCTTTTTCGATTTCATTTGTACTGCTTTTAAATTTCAGGGTCATTTAGCTCAAAAAAATCATTAAATGCATGAAAAATAGCAAATGAAGTTAGAAAGGGTTGAAATTTGAGGATGTGGCTTTGAATGGTGCATATTGAATGCAAAAAAAGTTTGTAGTTGAAATAAATTTAAAAAAATTAAATGCCTTTGTAACAGATGAGTTTTCGTTCAAAACACTCTTACTTCGAAGGAGATGGTCCAGTTTGTACACGAAGTGCATCCAGTTTTTGCCGTAACCCTCTCAACTTTTTAGCACATGCTAAATGGGAGAAATGATGATACCATGACAAGTTTCTACCTTTTTAGATTTTATTTGTACTGCTTTTTAATTTCAGGGTCATTTAGCTCAAAAAAATCATTAAATGCATGAAAAATAGCAAATGAAGTTAGAAAGGGTTGAAATTTGAGGATGTGGCTTTGAATGGTGCATATTGAATGCAAAAAAAGTTTGTAGTTGAAATAAATTTAAAAAAATTAAATGCCTTTGTAACAGATGAGTTTTCGTTCAAAACACTCTTACTTCGAAGGAGATGGTCCAGTTTGTACACGAAGTGCATCCAGTTTTTGCCGTAACCCTCTCAACTTTTTAGCACATGCTAAATGGGAGAAATGATGATACCATGACAAGTTTCTACCTTTTTAGATTTTATTTGTACTGCTTTTTAATTTCAGGGTCATTTAGCTCAAAAAAATCATTAAATGCATGAAAAAAAGCAAATGAAGTTAGAAAGGGTTGAAATTTGAGGATGTCGCTTTGAATGGTGCATATTGAATGCACAAAAAGTTCGTAGTTGAAATAAGTTTAAAAAAATCAAATGCCTTTGTAACAGATGAGTTTTCGTCCGAAACCCTCTTACTTAGAAGGAGATGGTCCAGTTTGTACACGAAGTGCATCCAGTTTTTGCCGTAACCCTCTCAACTTTTTATCACATGCTAAATGGGTGAAATGATGATACCATGCCAAGTTTCTACCTTTTCAGATTTCATTTGTACTACTTTTTAATTTCAGGGTCATTTAGCTCAAAAAAATCATTAAATGCATGAAAAATAGCAAATGAAGTTAGAAAGGGTTGAAATTTGAGGATGTGGCTTTGAATGGTGCATATTGAATGCACAAAAAGTTTGTAGTTGAGATAAATTTAAAAAAATTAAATGCCTTTGTAACATATGAGTTTTCGTCCGAAACCCTCTTACTTAGAAGGACATGGTCCAGTTTGTACACGAAGTGCATCCAGTTTTTGCCGTAACCCTATCAACTTTTTAGAACATGCTAAATGGGTGAAATGATGATACCATGACAATTTTCTACCTTTTTAGATTTAATTTGTACTGCTTTTTAATTTCAGGGTCATTTAGCTCCAAAAAATCATTAAATGCATGAAAAATAGCAAATGAAGTTAGAAAGGGTTGAAATTTGAGGATGTGGCTTTGAATGGTGCATATTGAATGCACAAAAATTTTGTAGTTGAGATAAATTTAAAAAAATTAAATGCCTTTGTAACAGATGAGTTTTCGTCCGAAACCCTCTTACTTCGAAGGAGATGGTCCAGTTTGTACACGAAGTGCATCCAGTTTTTCCCGTAACCCTCTAAACTTTTTAGCACATGCTAAATGGGTCAAATGATGATACCATACCAAGTCTCTACCTTTTTAGATTTCATTTGTACTGCTTTTTAATTTCAGGGTCATTTAGCTCAAAAAAATCATTAAATGCATGAAAAATAGCAAATGAAGTTAGAAAGGGTTGAAATTTGAGGATGTGGCTTTGAATGGTGCATATTGAATGCACAAAAAGTTTGTAGTTGAAATAAATTTAAAAAAATTAAATGCCTTTGTAACAGATGAGTTTTCGTCCGAAACCCTCTTACTTCGAAGGAGATGGTCCAGTTTGTACACGAAGTGCATCCAGTTTCTGCTGTAACCCTCTCAACTTTTTAGCACGTGCTAAATGGGTCAAATGATGATACCATACCAAGTCTCTACCTTTTTAGATTTCATTTGTACTGCTTTCTAATTTCAGGGTCATTTAGCTCAAAAAAATCATTAAATGCATGAAAAATAGCAAATGAAGTTAGAAAGGGTTGAAATTTGAGGATGTGGCTTTGAATGGTGCATATTGAATGCACAAAAAGTTGGTAGTTGAAATAAGTTTTAAAAAATTAAATGCCTTTGTAACAAATGAGTTTTCGTCCGAAACCCTCTTACTTAGAAGAAGATGGTCCAGTTTGTACACGAAGTGCATCCAGTATTTGCCGTAACCTTCTCTTATTTTTAGCACATGCTAAATGGGTGAAATTATGATACCATGCCAAGTTTCTACCTTTTTAGATTTCATTTGTACTACTTTTTAATTTCAGGGTCATTTAGCTCAAAAAAATCATTAAATGCATGAAAAATAGCAAATGAAGTTAGAAAGGGTTGAAATTTGAGGATGTGGCTTTGAATGGTGCATATTGAATGCACAAAAAGTTTGTAGTTCAAATAAATTTAAAAAAATTAAATGCCTTTGTAACAGATGAGTTTTCGTCCGAAACCCCCTTACTTCGAAGGAGATGGTCCAGTTTGTACACGAAGTGCTACCAGTTTTTGCCGTAACCCTCTCAACTTTTTAGCACATGCTAAATGGGTGAAATGATGATACCATGCCAAGTTTCTACCTTTTTAGATTTCATTTGTACTGCTTTTTAATTTCAGGGTCATTTAGCTCAAAAAAATCATTAAATGCATGAAAAATAGCAAATGAAGTTAGAAAGGGTTGAAATTTGAGGATGTGGCTTTGAATGGTGCATATTGAATGCACAAAAAGTTTGTAGTTGAGATAAATTTAAAAAAATTAAATGCCTTTGTAACAGATGAGTTTTCGTCCGAAACCCTCTTACTTCGAAGGAGATGGTCCAGTTTGTACACGAAGTGCATCCAGTTTTTGCCGTAACCTTCTCTTATTTTTAGCACATGCTAAATGGGTGAAATGATGATACCATGCCAAGTTTCTACCTTTTTAGATTTCATTTGTACTACTTTTTAATTTCAGGGTCATTTAGCTCAAAAAAAATCATTAAATGCATGAAAAATAGCAAATGAAGTTAGAAAGGGTTGAAATTTGAGGATGTGGCTTTGAATGGTGCATATTGAATGCACAAAAAGTTTGTAGTTGAAATAAATTTAAAAAAATTAAATGCCTTTGTAACAGATGAGTTTTCGTCCGAAACCTCTTACTTCGAAGGAGATGGTCCAGTTTGTACACGAAGTGCATCCAGTTTTTGCCGTAACCCTATCAACTTTTTAGAACATGATAAATGGGTGAAATGATGATACCATGACAAGTTTCTACCTTTTTACATTTAATTTGTACTGCTTTTTAATTTCAGGGTCATTTAGCTCCAAAAAATCATTAAATGCATGAAAAATAGCAAATGAAGTTAGAAAGGGTTGAAATTTGAGGATGTGGCTTTGAATGGTGCATATTGAATGCACAAAAAGTTTGTAGTTGAGATAAATTTAAAAAAATTAAATGCCTTTGTAACAGATGAGTTTTCGTCCGAAACCCTCTTACTTCGAAGGAGATGGTCCAGTTTGTACACGAAGTGCATCCAGTTTTTCCCGTAACCCTCTAAACTTTTTAGCACATGCTAAATGGGTCAAATGATGATACCATACCAAGTCTCTACCTTTTTAGATTTCATTTGTACTGCTTTTTAATTTCAGGGTCATTTAGCTCAAAAAAATCATTAAATGCATGAAAAATAGCAAATGAAGTTAGAAAGCGTTGAAATTTGAGGATGTGGCTTTGAATGGTGCATATTGAATGCACAAAAAGTTTGTAGTTGAAATAAATTTAAAAAAATTAAATGCCTTTGTAACAGATGAGTTTTCGTCCGAAACCCTCTTACTTCGAAGGAGATGGTCCAGTTTGTACACGAAGTGCATCCAGTTTTTGCCGTAACCCTCTCAACTTTTTAGCACATGCTAAATGGGTCAAATGATGGTACCATACCAAGTCTCTACCTTTTTAGATTTCATTTGTACTGCTTTTTAATTTCAGGGTCATTTAGCTCAAAAAAGTCATTAAATGCATGAAAAATAGCAAATGAAGTTAGAAAGGGTTGAAATTTGAGGATGTGGCTTTGAATGGTGCATATTGAATGCACAAAAAGTTTGTAGTTGAAATAAATTTAAAAAAATTAAATGCCTTTGTAACAGATGAGTTTTCGTCCGAAACCCTCTTACTTCGAAGGAGATGGTCCAGTTTGTACACGAAGTGCATCCAGTTTTTCCCGTAACCCTCTAAACTTTTTAGCACATGCTAAATGGGTCAAATTATTATACCATACCAAGTCTCTACCTTTTTAGATTTCATTTGTACTGCTTTTTAATTTCAGGGTCATTTAGCTCAAAAAAATCATTAAATGCATGAAAAATAGCAAATGAAGTTAGAAAGGGTTGAAATTTGAGGATGTGGCTTTGAATGGTGCATATTGAATGCACAAAAAGTTTGTAGTTGAAATAAATTTAAAAAAATTAAATGCCTTTGTAACAGATGAGTTTTCGTCCGAAACCCTCTTACTTCGAAGGAGATGGTCCAGTTTGTACACGAAGTGCATCCAGTTTTTCCCGTAACCCTCTAAACTTTTTAGCACATGCTAAATGGGTCAAATTATTATACCATACCAAGTCTCTACCTTTTTAGATTTCATTTGTACTGCTTTTTAATTTCAGGGTCATTTAGCTCAAAAAAATCATTAAATGCATGAAAAATAGCAAATGAAGTTAGAAATGGTTGAAATTTGAGGATGTGGCTTTGAATGGTGCATATTGAATGCACAAAAAGTTTGTAGTTGAAATAAATTTAAAAAAATTAAATGCCTTTGTAACAGATGAGTTTTCGTCCGAAACCTCTTACTTCGAAGGAGATGGTCCAGTTTGTACACGAAGTGCATCCAGTTTTTGCCGTAACCCTATCAACTTTTTAGAACATGATAAATGGGTGAAATGATGATACCATGACAAGTTTCTACCTTTTTACATTTAATTTGTACTGCTTTTTAATTTCAGGGTCATTTAGCTCCAAAAAATCATTAAATGCATGAAAAATAGCAAATGAAGTTAGAAAGGGTTGAAATTTGAGGATGTGGCTTTGAATGGTGCATATTGAATGCACAAAAAGTTTGTAGTTGAAATAAATTTAAAAAAATTAAATGCCTTTGTAACAAATGAGTTTTCGTCCGAAACCCTCTTACTTCGAAGGAGATGGTCCAGTTTGTACACGAAGTGCATCCAGTTTTTCCCGTAACCCTCTAAACTTTTTAGCACATGCTAAATGGGTCAAATGATGATACCATACCAAGTCTCTACCTTTTTAGATTTCATTTGTACTGCTTTTTAATTTCAGGGTCATTTAGCTCAAAAAAATCATTAAATGCATGAAAAATAGCAAATGAAGTTAGAAAGCGTTGAAATTTGAGGATGTGGCTTTGAATGGTGCATATTGAATGCACAAAAAGTTTGTAGTTGAAATAAATTTAAAAAAATTAAATGCCTTTGTAACAGATGAGTTTTCGTCCGAAACCCTCTTACTTCGAAGGAGATGGTCCAGTTTGTACACGAAGTGCATCCAGTTTTTGCTGTAACCCTCTCAACTTTTTAGCACATGCTAAATGGGTCAAATGATGGTACCATACCAAGTCTCTACCTTTTTAGATTTCATTTGTACTGCTTTTTAATTTCAGGGTCATTTAGCTCAAAAAAATCATTAAATGCATGAAAAATAGCAAATGAAGTTAGAAAGGGTTGAAATTTGAGGATGTGGCTTTGAATGGTGCATATTGAATGCACAAAAAGTTTGTAGTTGAAATAAATTTAAAAAAATTAAATGCCTTTGTAACAGATGAGTTTTCGTCCGAAACCCTCTTACTTCGAAGGAGATGGTCCAGTTTGTACACGAAGTGGATCCAGTTTTTCCCGTAACCCTCTAAACTTTTTAGCACATGCTAAATGGGTCAAATTATTATACCATACCAAGTCTCTACCTTTTTAGATTTCATTTGTACTGCTTTTTAATTTCAGGGTCATTTAGCTCAAAAAAATCATTAAATGCATGAAAAATAGCAAATGAAGTTAGAAAGGGTTGAAATTTGAGGATGTGGCTTTGAATGGTGCATATTGAATGCACAAAAAGTTTGTAGTTGAAATAAATTTAAAAAAATTAAATGCCTTTGTAACAGATGAGTTTTCGTCCGAAACCTCTTACTTCGAAGGAGATGGTCCAGTTTGTACACGAAGTGCATCCAGTTTTTGCCGTAACCCTATCAACTTTTTAGAACATGCTAAATGGGTGAAATGATGATACCATGACAAGTTTCTACCTTTTTACATTTAATTTGTACTGCTTTTTAATTTCAGGGTCATTTAGCTCCAAAAAATCATTAAATGCATGAAAAATAGCAAATGAAGTTAGAAAGGGTTGAAATTTGAGGATGTGGCTTTGAATGGTGCATATTGAATGCACAAAAAGTTTGTAGTTGAGATAAATTTAAAAAAATTAAATGCCTTTGTAACAGATGAGTTTTCGTCCGAAACCCTCTTACTTCGAAGGAGATGGTCCAGTTTGTACACGAAGTGCATCCAGTTTTTGCTGTAACCCTCTCAACTTTTTAGCACATGCTAAATGGGTCAAATGATGATACCATACCAAGTCTCTACCTTTTTAGATTTCATTTGTACTGCTTTTTAATTTCAGGGTCATTTAGCTCAAAAAAATCATTAAATGCATGAAAAATAGCAAATGAAGTTAGAAAGGGTTGAAATTTGAGGATGTGGCTTTGAATGGTGCATATTGAATGCACAAAAATTTTGTAGTTGAAATAAATTTAAAAAAATTAAATGCCTTTGTAACAGATGAGTTTTCGTCCGAAACCCTCTTACTTCGAAGGAGATGGTCCAGTTTGTACACGAAGTGCATCCAGTTTTTCCCGTAACCCTCTAAACTTTTTAGCACATGCTAAATGGGTCAAATGATGATACCATACCAAGTCTCTACCTTTTTAGATTTCATTTGTACTGCTTTTTAATTTCAGGGTCATTTAGCTCAAAAAAATCATTAAATGCATGAAAAATAGCAAATGAAGTTAGAAAGGGTTGAAATTTGAGGATGTGGCTTTGAATGGTGCATATTGAATGCACAAAAAGTTTGTAGTTGAAATAAATTTAAAAAAATTAAATTCCTTTGTAACAGATGAGTTTTCGTCCGAAACCCTCTTACTTCGAAGGAGATGGTCCAGTTTGTACACGAAGTGCATCCAATTTTTGCTGTAACCCTCTCAACTTTTTCGCACATGCTAAATGGGTCAAATGATGATACCATACCAAGTCTCTACCTTTTTAGATTTCATTTGTACTGCTTTTTAATTTCAGGGTCATTTAGCTCAAAAAAATCATTAAATGCATGAAAAATAGCAAATGAAGTTAAAAGGGTTGAAATTTGAGGATGTGGCTTTGAATGGTGCATATTGAATGCACAAAAAGTTTGTAGTTGAAATAAATTTAAAAAAATTAAATGCCTTTGTAACAGATGAGTTTTCGTCCGAAACCTCTTACTTCGAAGGAGATGGTCCAGTTTGTACACGAAGTGCATCCAGTTTTTGCCGTAAACCTATCAACTTTTTAGAACATGATAAATGGGTGAAATGATGATACCATGACAAGTTTCTACCTTTTTACATTTAATTTGTACTGCTTTTTAATTTCAGGGTCATTTAGCTCCAAAAAATCATTAAATGCATGAAAAATAGCAACTGAAGTTAGAAAGGGTTGAAATTTGAGGATGTGGCTTTGAATGGTGCATATTGAATGCACAAAAAGTTTGTAGTTGAGATAAATTGAAAAAAATTAAATGCCTTTGTAACAAATGAGTTTTCGTCCGAAACCCTCTTACTTCGAAGGAGATGGTCCAGTTTGTACACGAAGTGCATCCAGTTTTTCCCGTAACCCTCTAAACTTTTTAGCACATGCTAAATGGGTCAAATGATGATACCATACCAAGTCTCTACCTTTTTAGATTTCATTTGTACTGCTTTTTAATTTCAGGGTCATTTAGCTCAAAAAAATCATTAAATGCATGAAAAATAGCAAATGAAGTTAGAAAGCGTTGAAATTTGAGGATGTGGCTTTTAATGGTGCATATTGAATGCACAAAAAGTTTGTAGTTGAAATAAATTTAAAAAAATTAAATGCCTTTGTAACAGATGAGTTTTCGTCCGAAACCCTCTTACTTCGAAGGAGATGGTCCAGTTTGTACACGAAGTGCATCCAGTTTTTGCCGTAACCCTCTCAACTTTTTAGCACATGCTAAATGGGTCAAATGATGGTACCATACCAAGTCTCTACCTTTTTAGATTTCATTTGTACTGCTTTTTAATTTCAGGGTCATTTAGCTCAAAAAAATCATTAAATGCATGAAAAATAGCAAATGAAGTTAGAAAGGGTTGAAATTTGAGGATGTGGCTTTGAATGGTGCATATTGAATGCACAAAAAGTTTGTAGTTGAAATAAATTTAAAAAAATTAAATGCCTTTGTAACAGATGAGTTTTCGTCCGAAACCCTCTTACTTCGAAGGAGATGGTCCAGTTTGTACACGAAGTGCATCCAGTTTTTCCCGTAACCCTCTAAACTTTTTAGCACATGCTAAATGGGTCAAATTATTATACCATACCAAGTCTCTACCTTTTTAGATTTCATTTGTACTGCTTTTTAATTTCAGGGTCATTTAGCTCAAAAAAATCATTAAATGCATGAAAAATAGCAAATAAAGTTAGAAAGGGTTGAAATTTGAGGATGTGGCTTTGAATGGTGCATATTGAATGCACAAAAAGTTTGTAGTTGAAATAAATTTAAAAAAATTAAATGCCTTTGTAACAGATGAGTTTTCGTCCGAAACCTCTTACTTCGAAGGAGATGGTCCAGTTTGTACACGAAGTGCATCCAGTTTTTGCCGTAACCCTATCAACTTTTTAGAACATGCTAAATGGGTGAAATGATGATACCATGACAAGTTTCTACCTTTTTACATTTAATTTGTACTGCTTTTTAATTTCAGGGTCATTTAGCACCAAAAAATCATTAAATGCATGAAAAATAGCAAATGAAGTTAGAAAGGGTTGAAATTTGAGGATGTGGCTTTGAATGGTGCATATTGAATGCACAAAAAGTTTGTAGTTGAGATAAATTTAAAAAAATTAAATGCCTTTGTAACAGATGAGTTTTCGTCCGAAACCCTCTTACTTCGAAGGAGATGGTCCAGTTTGTACACGAAGTGCATCCAGTTTTTCCCGTAACCCTCTAAACTTTTTAGCACATGCTAAATGGGTCAAATGATGATACCATACCAAGTCTCTACCTTTTTAGATTTCATTTGTACTGCTTTTTAATTTCAGGGTCATTTAGCTCAAAAAAATCATTAAATGCATGAAAAATAGCAAATGAAGTTAGAAAGGGTTGAAATTTGAGGATGTGGCTTTGAATGGTGCATATTGAATGCACAAAAAGTTTGTAGTTGAAATAAATTTAAAAAAATTAAATGCCTTTGTAACAGATGAGTTTTCGTCCGAAACCTCTTACTTCGAAGGAGATGGTCCAGTTTGTACACGAAGTGCATCCAGTTTTTGCCGTAACCCTATCAACTTTTTAGAACATGATAAATGGGTGAAATGATGATACCATGACAAGTTTCTACCTTTTTACATTTAATTTGTACTGCTTTTTAATTTCAGGGTCATTTAGCTCCAAAAAATCATTAAATGCATGAAAAATAGCAAATGAAGTTAGAAAGGGTTGAAATTTGAGGATGTGGCTTTGAATGGTGCATATTGAATGCACAAAAAGTTTGTAGTTGAGATAAATTTAAAAAAATTAAATGCCTTTGTAACAAATGAGTTTTCGTCCGAAACCCTCTTACTTCGAAGGAGATGGTCCAGTTTGTACACGAAGTGCATCCAGTTTTTCCCGTAACCCTCTAAACTTTTTAGCACATGCTAAATGGGTCAAATGATGATACCATACCAAGTCTCTACCTTTTTAGATTTCATTTGTACTGCTTTTTAATTTCAGGGTCATTTAGCTCAAAAAAATCATTAAATGCATGAAAAATAGCAAATGAAGTTAGAAAGGGTTGAAATTTGAGGATGTGGCTTTGAATGGTGCATATTGAATGCACAAAAAGTTTGTAGTTGAGATAAATTTAAAAAAATTAAATGCCTTTGTAACAGATGAGTTTTCGTCCGAAACCCTCTTACTTCGAAGGAGATGGTCCAGTTTGTACACGAAGTGCATCCAGTTTTTCCCGTAACCCTCTAAACTTTTTAGCACATGCTAAATGGGTCAAATGATGATACCATACCAAGTCTCTACCTTTTTAGATTTCATTTGTACTGCTTTTTAATTTCAGGGTCATTTAGCTCAAAAAAATCATTAAATGCATGAAAAATAGCAAATGAAGTTAGAAAGGGTTGAAATTTGAGGATGTGGCTTTGAATGGTGCATATTGAATGCACAAAAAGTTTGTAGTTGAAATAAATTTAAAAAAATTAAATGCCTTTGTAACAGATGAGTTTTCGTCCGAAACCTCTTACTTCGAAGGAGATGGTCCAGTTTGTACACGAAGTGCATCCAGTTTTTGCCGTAACCCTATCAACTTTTTAGAACATGATAAATGGGTGAAATGATGATACCATGACAAGTTTCTACCTTTTTACATTTAATTTGTACTGCTTTTTAATTTCAGGGTCATTTAGCTCCAAAAAATCATTAAATGCATGAAAAATAGCAAATGAAGTTAGAAAGGGTTGAAATTTGAGGATGTGGCTTTGAATGGTGCATATTGAATGCACAAAAAGTTTGTAGTTGAGATAAATTTAAAAAAATTAAATGCCTTTGTAACAAATGAGTTTTCGTCCGAAACCCTCTTACTTCGAAGGAGATGGTCCAGTTTGTACACGAAGTGCATCCAGTTTTTCCCGTAACCCTCTAAACTTTTTAGCACATGCTAAATGGGTCAAATGATGATACCATACCAAGTCTCTACCTTTTTAGATTTCATTTGTACTGCTTTTTAATTTCAGGGTCATTTAGCTCAAAAAAATCATTAAATGCATGAAAAATAGCAAATGAAGTTAGAAAGCGTTGAAATTTGAGGATGTGGCTTTGAATGGTGCATATTGAATGCACAAAAAGTTTGTAGTTGAAATAAATTTAAAAAAATTAAATGCCTTTGTAACAGATGAGTTTTCGTCCGAAACCCTCTTACTTCGAAGGAGATGGTCCACTTTGTACACGAAGTGCATCCAGTTTTTGCCGTAACCCTCTCAACTTTTTAGCACATGTTAATGGGTCAAATGATGGTACCATACCAAGTCTCTACCTTTTTAGATTTCATTTGTACTGCTTTTTAATTTCAGGGTCATTTAGCTTAAAAAAATCATTAAATGCATGAAAAATAGCAAATGAAGTTAGAAAGGGTTGAAATTTGAGGATGTGGCTTTGAATGGTGCATATTGAATGCACAAAAAGTTTGTAGTTGAGATAAATTTAAAAAAATTAAATGCCTTTGTAACAGATGAGTTTTCGTCCGAAACCCTCTTACTTCGAAGGAGATGGTCCAGTTTGTACACGAAGTGCATCCAGTTTTTCCCGTAACCCTCTAAACTTTTTAGCACATGCTAAATGGGTCAAATGATGATACCATACCAAGTCTCTACCTTTTTAGATTTCATTTGTACTGCTTTTTAATTTCAGGGTCATTTAGCTCAAAAAAATCATTAAATGCATGAAAAATAGCAAATGAAGTTAGAAAGCGTTGAAATTTGCGGATGTGGCTTTGAATGGTGCATATTGAATGCACAAAAATTTGTAGTTGAAATAAATTTAAAAAAATTAAATGCCTTTGTAACAGATGAGTTTTCGTCCGAAACCCTCTTACTTCGAAGGAGATGATCCAGTTTGTACACGAAGTGCATCCAGTTTTTGCCGTAACCTTCTCTTATTTTTAGCACATGCTAAATGGGTGAAATGATGATACCATGCCAAGTTTCTACCTTTTTAGATTTCATTTGTACTACTTTTTAATTTCAGGGTCATTTAGCTCAAAAAAATCATTAAATGCATGAAAAATAGCAAATGAAGTTAGAAAGGGTTGAAATTTGAGGATGTGGCTTTGAATGGTGCATATTGAATGCACAAAAAGTTTGTAGTTGAAATAAATTTAAAAAAATTAAATGCCTTTGTAACAGATGAGTTTTCGTCCGAAACCTCTTACTTCGAAGGAGATGGTCCAGTTTGTACACGAAGTGCATCCAGTTTTTGCCATAACCCTATCAACTTTTTAGAACATGATAAATGGGTGAAATGATGATACCATGACAAGTTTCTACCTTTTTACATTTAATTTGTACTGCTTTTTAATTTCAGGGTCATTTAGCTCCAAAAAGTCATTAAATGCATGAAAAATAGCAAATGAAGTTAGAAAGGGTTGAAATTTGAGGATGTGGCTTTGAATGGTGCATATTGAATGCACAAAAAGTTTGTAGTTGAGATAAATTTAAAAAAATTAAATGCCTTTGTAACAAATGAGTTTTCGTCCGAAACCCTCTTACTTCGAAGGAGATGGTCCAGTTTGTACACGAAGTGCATCCAGTTTTTCCCGTAACCCTCTAAACTTTTTAGCACATGCTAAATGGGTCAAATGATGATACCATACCAAGTCTCTACCTTTTTAGATTTCATTTGTACTGCTTTTTAATTTCAGGGTCATTTAGCTCAAAAAAATCATTAAATGCATGAAAAATAGCAAATGAAGTTAGAAAGCGTTGAAATTTGAGGATGTGGCTTTGAATGGTGCATATTGAATGCACAAAAAGTTTGTAGTTGAAATAAATTTAAAAAAATTAAATGCCTTTGTAACAGATGAGTTTTCGTCCGAAACCCTCTTACTTCGAAGGAGATGGTCCACTTTGTACACGAAGTGCATCCAGTTTTTGCCGTAACCCTCTCAACTTTTTAGCACATGTTAATGGGTCAAATGATGGTACCATACCAAGTCTCTACCTTTTTAGATTTCATTTGTACTGCTTTTTAATTTCAGGGTCATTTAGCTTAAAAAAATCATTAAATGCATGAAAAATAGCAAATGAAGTTAGAAAGGGTTGAAATTTGAGGATGTGGCTTTGAATGGTGCATATTGAATGCACAAAAAATTTGTAGTTGAGATAAATTTAAAAAAATTAAATGCCTTTGTAACAGATGAGTTTTCGTCCGAAACCCTCTTACTTCGAAGGAGATGGTCCAGTTTGTACACGAAGTGCATCCAGTTTTTCCCGTAACCCTCTAAACTTTTTAGCACATGCTAAATGGGTCAAATGATGATACCATACCAAGTCTCTACCTTTTTAGATTTCATTTGTACTGCTTTTTAATTTCAGGGTCATTTAGCTCAAAAAAATCATTAAATGCATGAAAAATAGCAAATGAAGTTAGAAAGCGTTGAAATTTGCGGATGTGGCTTTGAATGGTGCATATTGAATGCACAAAAAGTTTGTAGTTGAAATAAATTTAAAAAAATTAAATGCCTTTGTAACAGATGAGTTTTCGTCCGAAACCCTCTTACTTCGAAGGAGATGGTCCAGTTTGTACACGAAGTGCATCCAGTTTTTGCCGTAACCTTCTCTTATTTTTAGCACATGCTAAATGGGTGAAATGATGATACCATGCCAAGTTTCTACCTCTTTAGATTTCATTTGTACTACTTTTTAATTTCAGGGTCATTTAGCTCAAAAAAAATCATTAAATGCATGAAAAATAGCAAATGAAGTTAGAAAGGGTTGAAATTTGAGGATGTGGCTTTGAATGGTGCATATTGAATGCACAAAAAGTTTGTAGTTGAAATAAATTTAAAAAAATTAAATGCCTTTGTAACAGATGAGTTTTCGTCCGAAACCTCTTACTTCGAAGGAGATGGTCCAGTTTGTACACGAAGTGCATCCAGTTTTTGCCGTAACCCTATCAACTTTTTAGAACATGATAAATGGGTGAAATGATGATACCATGACAAGTTTCTACCTTTTTACATTTAATTTGTACTGCTTTTTAATTTCAGGGTCATTTAGCTCCAAAAAATCATTAAATGCATGAAAAATAGCAAATGAAGTTAGAAAGGGTTGAAATTTGAGGATGTGGCTTTGAATGGTGCATATTGAATGCACAAAAAGTTTGTTGTTGAGATAAATTTAAAAAAATTAAATGCCTTTGTAACAAATGAGTTTTCGTCCGAAACCCTCTTACTTCGAAGGAGATGGTCCAGTTTGTACACGAAGTGCATCCAGTTTTTCCCGTAACCCTCTAAACTTTTTAGCACATGCTAAATGGGTCAAATGATGATACCATACCAAGTCTCTACCTTTTTAGATTTCATTTGTACTGCTTTTTAATTTCAGGGTCATTTAGCTCAAAAAAATCATTAAATGCATGAAAAATAGCAAATGAAGTTAGAAAGCGTTGAAATTTGAGGATGTGGCTTTGAATGGTGCATATTGAATGCACAAAAAGTTTGTAGTTGAAATAAATTTAAAAAAATTAAATGCCTTTGTAACAGATGAGTTTTCGTCCGAAACCCTCTTACTTCGAAGGAGATGGTCCAGTTTGTACACGAAGTGCATCCAGTTTTTGCCCTAACCCTCTCAACTTTTTAGCACATGCTAAATGGGTCAAATGATGGTACCATACCAAGTCTCTACCTTTTTAGATTTCATTTGTACTGCTTTTTAATTTCAGGGTCATTTAGCTCAAAAAAATCATTAAATGCATGAAAAATAGCAAATGAAGTTAGAAAGGGTTGAAATTTGAGGATGTGGCTTTGAATGGTGCATATTGAATGCACAAAAAGTTTGTAGTTGAAATAAATTTAAAAAAATTAAATGCCTTTGTAACAGATGAGTTTTCGTCCGAAACCTCTTACTTCGAAGGAGATGGTCCAGTTTGTACACGAAGTGCATCCAGTTTTTGCCGTAACCCTATCAACTTTTTAGAACATGATAAATGGGTGAAATGATGATACCATGACAAGTTTCTACCTTTTTACATTTAATTTGTACTGCTTTTTAATTTCAGGGTCATTTAGCTCCAAAAAATCATTAAATGCATGAAAAATAGCAAATGAAGTTAGAAAGGGTTGAAATTTGAGGATGTGGCTTTGAATGGTGCATATTGAATGCACAAAAAGTTTGTTGTTGAGATAAATTTAAAAAAATTAAATGCCTTTGTAACAAATGAGTTTTCGTCCGAAACCCTCTTACTTCGAAGGAGATGGTCCAGTTTGTACACGAAGTGCATCCAGTTTTTCCCGTAACCCTCTAAACTTTTTAGCACATGCTAAATGGGTCAAATGATGATACCATACCAAGTCTCTACCTTTTTAGATTTCATTTGTACTGCTTTTTAATTTCAGGGTCATTTAGCTCAAAAAAATCATTAAATGCATGAAAAATAGCAAATGAAGTTAGAAAGCGTTGAAATTTGAGGATGTGGCTTTGAATGGTGCATATTGAATGCACAAAAAGTTTGTAGTTGAAATAAATTTAAAAAAATTAAATGCCTTTGTAACAGATGAGTTTTCGTCCGAAACCCTCTTACTTCGAAGGAGATGGTCCAGTTTGTACACGAAGTGCATCCAGTTTTTGCCCTAACCCTCTCAACTTTTTAGCACATGCTAAATGGGTCAAATGATGGTACCATACCAAGTCTCTACCTTTTTAGATTTCATTTGTACTGCTTTTTAATTTCAGGGTCATTTAGCTCAAAAAAATCATTAAATGCATGAAAAATAGCAAATGAAGTTAGAAAGGGTTGAAATTTGAGGATGTGGCTTTGAATGGTGCATATTGAATGCACAAAAAGTTTGTAGTTGAAATAAATTTAAAAAAATTAAATGCCTTTGTAACAGATGAGTTTTCGTCCGAAACCCTCTTACTTCGAAGGAGATGGTCCAGTTTGTACACGAAGTGCATCCAGTTTTTCCCGTAACCCTCTAAACTTTTTAGCACATGCTAAATGGGTCAAATTATTATACCATACCAAGTCTCTACCTTTTTAGATTTCATTTGTACTGCTTTTTAATTTCAGGGTCATTTAGCTCAAAAAAATCATTAAATGCATGAAAAATAGCAAATGAAGTTAGAAAGGGTTGAAATTTGAGGATGTGGCTTTGAATGGTGCATATTGAATGCACAAAAAGTTTGTAGTTGAAATAAATTTAAAAAAATTAAATGCCTTTGTAACAGATGAGTTTTCGTCCGAAACCCTCTTACTTCGAAGGAGATGGTCCAGTTTGTACACGAAGTGCATCCAGTTTTTCCCGTAACCCTCTAAACTTTTTAGCACATGCTAAATGGGTCAAATTATTATACCATACCAAGTCTCTACCTTTTTAGATTTCATTTGTACTGCTTTTTAATTTCAGGGTCATTTAGCTCAAAAAAATCATTAAATGCATGAAAAATAGCAAATGAAGTTAGAAATGGTTGAAATTTGAGGATGTGGCTTTGAATGGTGCATATTGAATGCACAAAAAGTTTGTAGTTGAAATAAATTTAAAAAAATTAAATGCCTTTGTAACAGATGAGTTTTCGTCCGAAACCTCTTACTTCGAAGGAGATGGTCCAGTTTGTACACGAAGTGCATCCAGTTTTTGCCGTAACCCTATCAACTATTTAGAACATGATAAATGGGTGAAATGATGATACCATGACAAGTTTCTACCTTTTTACATTTAATTTGTACAGCTTTTTAATTTCAGGGTCATTTAGCTCCAAAAAATCATTAAATGCATGAAAAATAGCAAATGAAGTTAGAAAGGGTTGAAATTTGAGGATGTGGCTTTGAATGGTGCATATTGAATGCACAAAAAGTTTGTAGTTGAGATAAATTTAAAAAAATTAAATGCCTTTGTAACAAATGAGTTTTCGTCCGAAACCCTCTTACTTCGAAGGAGATGGTCCAGTTTGTACACGAAGTGCATCCAGTTTTTCCCGTAACCCTCTAAACTTTTTAGCACATGCTAAATGGGTCAAATGATGATACCATACCAAGTCTCTACCTTTTTAGATTTCATTTGTACTGCTTTTTAATTTCAGGGTCATTTAGCTCAAAAAAATCATTAAATGCATGAAAAATAGCAAATGAAGTTAGAAAGCGTTGAAATTTGAGGATGTGGCTTTGAATGGTGCATATTGAATGCACAAAAAGTTTGTAGTTGAAATAAATTTAAAAAAATTAAATGCCTTTGTAACAGATGAGTTTTCGTCCGAAACCCTCTTACTTCGAAGGAGATGGTCCAGTTTGTACACGAAGTGCATCCAGTTTTTGCTGTAACCCTCTCAACTTTTTAGCACATGCTAAATGGGTCAAATGATGGTACCATACCAAGTCTCTACCTTTTTAGATTTCATTTGTACTGCTTTTTAATTTCAGCGTCATTTAGCTCAAAAAAATCATTAAATGCATGAAAAATAGCAAATGAAGTTAGAAAGGGTTGAAATTTGAGGATGTGGCTTTGAATGGTGCATATTGAATGCACAAAAAGTTTGTAGTTGAAATAAATTTAAAAAAATTAAATGCCTTTGTAACAGATGAGTTTTCGTCCGAAACCCTCTTACTTCGAAGGAGATGGTCCAGTTTGTACACGAAGTGCATCCAGTTTTTCCCGTAACCCTCTAAACTTTTTAGCACATGCTAAATGGGTCAAATTATTATACCATACCAAGTCTCTACCTTTTTAGATTTCATTTGTACTGCTTTTTAATTTCAGGGTCATTTAGCTCAAAAAAATCATTAAATGCATGAAAAATAGCAAATGAAGTTAGAAAGGGTTGAAATTTGAGGATGTGGCTTTGAATGGTGCATATTGAATGCACAAAAAGTTTGTAGTTGAAATAAATTTAAAAAAATTAAATGCCTTTGTAACAGATGAGTTTTCGTCCGAAACCTCTTACTTCGAAGGAGATGGTCCAGTTTGTACACGAAGTGCATCCAGTTTTTGCCGTAACCCTATCAACTTTTTAGAACATGCTAAATGGGTGAAATGATGATACCATGACAAGTTTCTACCTTTTTACATTTAATTTGTACTGCTTTTTAATTTCAGGGTCATTTAGCTCCAAAAAATCATTAAATGCATGAAAAATAGCAAATGAAGTTAGAAAGGGTTGAAATTTGAGGATGTGGCTTTGAATGGTGCATATTGAATGCACAAAAAGTTTGTAGTTGAGATAAATTTAAAAAAATTAAATGCCTTTGTAACAGATGAGTTTTCGTCCGAAACCCTCTTACTTCGAAGGAGATGGTCCAGTTTGTACACGAAGTGCATCCAGTTTTTCCCGTAACCCTCTAAACTTTTTAGCACATGCTAAATGGGTCAAATGATGATACCATACCAAGTCTCTACCTTTTTAGATTTCATTTGTACTGCTTTTTAATTTCAGGGTCATTTAGCTCAAAAAAATCATTAAATGCATGAAAAATAGCAAATGAAGTTAGAAAGGGTTGAAATTTGAGGATGTGGCTTTGAATGGTGCATATTGAATGCACAAAAAGTTTGTTGTTGAAATAAATTTAAAAAAATTAAATTCCTTTGTAACAGATGAGTTTTCGTCCGAAACCCTCTTACTTCGAAGGAGATGGTCCAGTTTGTACACGAAGTGCATCCAATTTTTGCTGTAACCCTCTCAACTTTTTCGCACATGCTAAATGGGTCAAATGATGATACCATACCAAGTCTCTACCGTTTTAGATTTCATTTGTACTGCTTTTTAATTTCAGGGTCATTTAGCTCAAAAAAATCATTAAATGCATGAAAAATAGCAAATGAAGTTAAAAGGGTTGAAATTTGAGGATGTGGCTTTGAATGGTGCATATTGAATGCACAAAAAGTTTGTAGTTGAAATAAATTTAAAAAAATTAAATGCCTTTGTAACAGATGAGTTTTCGTCCGAAACCTCTTACTTCGAAGGAGATGGTCCAGTTTGTACACGAAGTGCATCCAGTTTTTGCCGTAAACCTATCAACTTTTTAGAACATGATAAATGGGTGAAATGATGATACCATGACAAGTTTCTACCTTTTTACATTTAATTTGTACTGCTTTTTAATTTCAGGGTCATTTAGCTCCAAAAAATCATTAAATGCATGAAAAATAGCAAATGAAGTTAGAAAGGGTTGAAATTTGAGGATGTGGCTTTGAATGGTGCATATTGAATGCACAAAAATTTTGTTGTTGAGATAAATTGAAAAAAATTAAATGCCTTTGTAACAAATGAGTTTTCGTCCGAAACCCTCTTACTTCGAAGGAGATGGTCCAGTTTGTACACGAAGTGCATCCAGTTTTTCCCGTAACCCTCTAAACTTTTTAGCACATGCTAAATGGGTCAAATGATGATACCATACCAAGTCTCTACCTTTTTAGATTTCATTTGTACTGCTTTTTAATTTCAGGGTCATTTAGCTCAAAAAAATCATTAAATGGATGAAAAATAGCAAATGAAGTTAGAAAGCGTTGAAATTTGAGGATGTGGCTTTGAATGGTGCATATTGAATGCACAAAAAGTTTGTAGTTGAAATAAATTTAAAAAAATTAAATGCCTTTGTAACAGATGAGTTTTCGTCCGAAACCCTCTTACTTCGAAGGAGATGGTCCAGTTTGTACACGAAGTGCATCCAGTTTTTGCCGTAACCCTCTCAACTTTTTAGCACATGCTAAATGGGTCAAATGATGGTACCATACCAAGTCTCTACCTTTTTAGATTTCATTTGTACTGCTTTTTAATTTCAGGGTCATTTAGCTCAAAAAAATCATTAAATGCATGAAAAATAGCAAATGAAGTTAGAAAGGGTTGAAATTTGAGGATGTGGCTTTGAATGGTGCATATTGAATGCACAAAAAGTTTGTACTTGAAATAAATTTAAAAAAATTAAATGCCTTTGTAACAGATGAGTTTTCGTCCGAAACCCTCTTACTTCGAAGGAGATGGTCCAGTTTGTACACGAAGTGCATCCAGTTTTTCCCGTAACCCTCTAAACTTTTTAGCACATGCTAAATGGGTCAAATGATGATACCATACCAAGTCTCTACCTTTTTAGATTTCATTTGTACTGCTTTTTAATTTCAGGGTCATTTAGCTCAAAAAAATCATTAAATGCATGAAAAATAGCAAATGAAGTTAGAAAGGGTTGAAATTTGAGGATGTGGCTTTGAATGGTGCATATTGAATGCACAAAAAGTTTGTTGTTGAAATAAATTTAAAAAAATTAAATTCCTTTGTAACAGATGAGTTTTCGTCCGAAACCCTCTTACTTCGAAGGAGATGGTCCAGTTTGTACACGAAGTGCATCCAGTTTTTGCTGTAACCCTCTCAACTTTTTCGCACATGCTAAATGGGTCAAATGATGATACCATACCAAGTCTCTACCGTTTTAGATTTCATTTGTACTGCTTTTTAATTTCAGGGTCATTTAGCTCAAAAAAATCATTAAATGCATGAAAAATAGCAAATGAAGTTAAAAGGGTTGAAATTTGAGGATGTGGCTTTGAATGGTGCATATTGAATGCACAAAAAGTTTGTAGTTGAAATAAATTTAAAAAAATTAAATGCCTTTGTAACAGATGAGTTTTCGTCCGAAACCTCTTACTTCGAAGGAGATGGTCCAGTTTGTACACGAAGTGCATCCAGTTTTTGCCGTAAACCTATCAACTTTTTAGAACATGATAAATGGGTGAAATGATGATACCATGACAAGTTTCTACCTTTTTACATTTAATTTGTACTGCTTTTTAATTTCAGGGTCATTTAGCTCCAAAAAATCATTAAATGCATGAAAAATAGCAAATGAAGTTAGAAAGGGTTGAAATTTGAGGATGTGGCTTTGAATGGTGCATATTGAATGCACAAAAATTTTGTTGTTGAGATAAATTGAAAAAAATTAAATGCCTTTGTAACAAATGAGTTTTCGTCCGAAACCCTCTTACTTCGAAGGAGATGGTCCAGTTTGTACACGAAGTGCATCCAGTTTTTCCCGTAACCCTCTAAACTTTTTAGCACATGCTAAATGGGTCAAATGATGATACCATACCAAGTCTCTACCTTTTTAGATTTCATTTGTACTGCTTTTTAATTTCAGGGTCATTTAGCTCAAAAAAATCATTAAATGGATGAAAAATAGCAAATGAAGTTAGAAAGCGTTGAAATTTGAGGATGTGGCTTTGAATGGTGCATATTGAATGCACAAAAAGTTTGTAGTTGAAATAAATTTAAAAAAATTAAATGCCTTTGTAACAGATGAGTTTTCGTCCGAAACCCTCTTACTTCGAAGGAGATGGTCCAGTTTGTACACGAAGTGCATCCAGTTTTTGCCGTAACCCTCTCAACTTTTTAGCACATGCTAAATGGGTCAAATGATGGTACCATACCAAGTCTCTACCTTTTTAGATTTCATTTGTACTGCTTTTTAATTTCAGGGTCATTTAGCTCAAAAAAATCATTAAATGCATGAAAAATAGCAAATGAAGTTAGAAAGGGTTGAAATTTGAGGATGTGGCTTTGAATGGTGCATATTGAATGCACAAAAAGTTTGTACTTGAAATAAATTTAAAAAAATTAAATGCCTTTGTAACAGATGAGTTTTCGTCCGAAACCCTCTTACTTCGAAGGAGATGGTCCAGTTTGTACACGAAGTGCATCCAGTTTTTCCCGTAACCCTCTAAACTTTTTAGCACATGCTAAATGGGTCAAATGATGATACCATACCAAGTCTCTACCTTTTTAGATTTCATTTGTACTGCTTTTTAATTTCAGGGTCATTTAGCTCAAAAAAATCATTAAATGCATGAAAAATAGCAAATGAAGTTAGAAAGGGTTGAAATTTGAGGATGTGGCTTTGAATGGTGCATATTGAATGCACAAAAAGTTTGTTGTTGAAATAAATTTAAAAAAATTAAATTCCTTTGTAACAGATGAGTTTTCGTCCGAAACCCTCTTACTTCGAAGGAGATGGTCCAGTTTGTACACGAAGTGCATCCAGTTTTTGCTGTAACCCTCTCAACTTTTTCGCACATGCTAAATGGGTCAAATGATGATACCATACCAAGTCTCTACCGTTTTAGATTTCATTTGTACTGCTTTTTAATTTCAGGGTCATTTAGCTCAAAAAAATCATTAAATGCATGAAAAATAGCAAATGAAGTTAAAAGGGTTGAAATTTGAGGATGTGGCTTTGAATGGTGCATATTGAATGCACAAAAAGTTTGTAGTTGAAATAAATTTAAAAAAATTAAATGCCTTTGTAACAGATGAGTTTTCGTCCGAAACCTCTTACTTCGAAGGAGATGGTCCAGTTTGTACACGAAGTGCATCCAGTTTTTGCCGTAAACCTATCAACTTTTTAGAACATGATAAATGGGTGAAATGATGATACCATGACAAGTTTCTACCTTTTTACATTTAATTTGTACTGCTTTTTAATTTCAGGGTCATTTAGCTCCAAAAAATCATTAAATGCATGAAAAATAGCAAATGAAGTTAGAAAGGGTTGAAATTTGAGGATGTGGCTTTGAATGGTGCATATTGAATGCACAAAAATTTTGTTGTTGAGATAAATTGAAAAAAATTAAATGCCTTTGTAACAAATGAGTTTTCGTCCGAAACCCTCTTACTTCGAAGGAGATGGTCCAGTTTGTACACGAAGTGCATCCAGTTTTTCCCGTAACCCTCTAAACTTTTTAGCACATGCTAAATGGGTCAAATGATGATACCATACCAAGTCTCTACCTTTTTAGATTTCATTTGTACTGCTTTTTAATTTCAGGGTCATTTAGCTCAAAAAAATCATTAAATGGATGAAAAATAGCAAATGAAGTTAGAAAGCGTTGAAATTTGAGGATGTGGCTTTGAATGGTGCATATTGAATGCACAAAAAGTTTGTAGTTGAAATAAATTTAAAAAAATTAAATGCCTTTGTAACAGATGAGTTTTCGTCCGAAACCCTCTTACTTCGAAGGAGATGGTCCAGTTTGTACACGAAGTGCATCCAGTTTTTGCCGTAACCCTCTCAACTTTTTAGCACATGCTAAATGGGTCAAATGATGGTACCATACCAAGTCTCTACCTTTTTAGATTTCATTTGTACTGCTTTTTAATTTCAGGGTCATTTAGCTCAAAAAAATCATTAAATGCATGAAAAATAGCAAATGAAGTTAGAAAGGGTTGAAATTTGAGGATGTGGCTTTGAATGGTGCATATTGAATGCACAAAAAGTTTGTACTTGAAATAAATTTAAAAAAATTAAATGCCTTTGTAACAGATGAGTTTTCGTCCGAAACCCTCTTACTTCGAAGGAGATGGTCCAGTTTGTACACGAAGTGCATCCAGTTTTTCCCGTAACCCTCTAAACTTTTTAGCACATGCTAAATGGGTCAAATTATTATACCATACCAAGTCTCTACCTTTTTAGATTTCATTTGTACTGCTTTTTAATTTCAGGGTCATTTAGCTCAAAAAAATCATTAAATGCATGAAAAATAGCAAATGAAGTTAGAAAGGGTTGAAATTTGAGGATGTGGCTTTGAATGGTGCATATTGAATGCACAAAAAGTTTGTAGTTGAAATAAATTTAAAAAAATTAAATGCCTTTGTAACAGATGAGTTTTCGTCCGAAACCTCTTACTTCGAAGGAGATGGTCCAGTTTGTACACGAAGTGCATCCAGTTTTTGCCGTAACCCTATCAACTTTTTAGAACATGCTAAATGGGTGAAATGATGATACCATGACAAGTTTCTACCTTTTTACATTTAATTTGTACTGCTTTTTAATTTCAGGGTCATTTAGCACCAAAAAATCATTAAATGCATGAAAAATAGCAAATGAAGTTAGAAAGGGTTGAAATTTGAGGATGTGGCTTTGAATGGTGCATATTGAATGCACAAAAAGTTTGTAGTTGAGATAAATTTAAAAAAATTAAATGCCTTTGTAACAGATGAGTTTTCGTCCGAAACCCTCTTACTTCGAAGGAGATGGTCCAGTTTGTACACGAAGTGCATCCAGTTTTTCCCGTAACCCTCTAAACTTTTTAGCACATGCTAAATGGGTCAAATGATGATACCATACCAAGTCTCTACCTTTTTAGATTTCATTTGTACTGCTTTTTAATTTCAGGGTCATTTAGCTCAAAAAAATCATTAAATGCATGAAAAATAGCAAATGAAGTTAGAAAGGGTTGAAATTTGAGGATGTGGTTTTGAATGGTGCATATTGAATGCACAAAAAGTTTGTAGTTGAAATAAATTTAAAAAAATTAAATGCCTTTGTAACAGATGAGTTTTCGTCCGAAACCCTCTTACTTCGAAGGAGATGGTCCAGTTTGTACACGAAGTGCATCCAGTTTTTGCTGTAACCCTCTCAACTTTTTAGCACATGCTAAATGGGTCAAATGATGATACCATACCAAGTCTCTACCTTTTTAGATTTCATTTGTACTGCTTTTTAATTTCAGGGTCATTTAGCTCAAAAAAATCATTAAATGCATGAAAAATAGCAAATGAAGTTAAAAGGGTTGAAATTTGAGGATGTGGCTTTGAATGGTGCATATTGAATGCACAAAAAGTTTGTAGTTGAAATAAATTTAAAAAAATTAAATGCCTTTGTAACAGATGAGTTTTCGTCCGAAACCCTCTTACTTCGAAGGAGATGGTCCAGTTTGTACACGAAGTGCATCCAGTTTTTCCCGTAACCCTCTAAACTTTTTAGCACATGCTAAATGGGTCAAATTATTATACCATACCAAGTCTCTACCTTTTTAGATTTCATTTGTTCTGCTTTTTAATTTCAGGGTCATTTATCTCAAAAAAATCATTAAATGCATGAAAAATAGCAAATGAAGTTAGAAAGGGTTGAAATTTGAGTATGTGGCTTTGAATGGTGCATATTGAATGTACAAAAAGTTTGTAGTTGAAATAAATTTAAAAAAATTAAATGCCTTTGTAACAGATGAGTTTTCGTCCGAAACCTCTTACTTCGAAGGAGATGGTCCAGTTTGTACACGAAGTGCATCCAGTTTTTGCCGTAACCCTATCAACTTTTTAGAACATGATAAATGGGTGAAATGATGATACCATGACAAGTTTCTACCTTTTTACATTTAATTTGTACTGCTTTTTAATTTCAGGGTCATTTAGCTCCAAAAAATCATTAAATGCATGAAAAATAGCAAATGAAGTTAGAAAGGGTTGAAATTTGAGGATGTGGCTTTGAATGGTGCATATTGAATGCACAAAAAGTTTGTAGTTGAGATAAATTTAAAAAAATTAAATGCCTTTGTAACAGATGAGTTTTCGTCCGAAACCCTCTTACTTCGAAGGAGATGGTCCAGTTTGTACACGAAGTGCATCCAGTTTTTCCCATAACCCTCTAAACTTTTTAGCACATGCTAAATGGGTCAAATGATGATACCATACCAAGTCTCTACCTTTTTAGATTTCATTTGTACTGCTTTTTAATTTCAGGGTCATTTAGCTCAAAAAAATCATTAAATGCATGAAAAATAGCAAATGAAGTTAGAAAGCGTTGAAATTTGAGGATGTGGCTTTGAATGGTGCATATTGAATGCACAAAAAGTTTGTAGTTGAAATAAATTTAAAAAAATTAAATGCCTTTGTAACAGATGAGTTTTCGTCCGAAACCCTCTTACTTCGAAAGAGATGGTCCACTTTGTACACGAAGTGCATCCAGTTTTTGCCGTAACCCTCTCAACTTTTTAGCACATGTTAATGGGTCAAATGATGGTACCATACCAAGTCTCTACCTTTTTAGATTTCATTTGTACTGCTTTTTAATTTCAGGGTCATTTAGCTTAAAAAAATCATTAAATGCATGAAAAATAGCAAATGAAGTTAGCAAGGGTTGAAATTTGAGGATGTGGCTTTGAATGGTGCATATTGAATGCACAAAAAGTTTGTAGTTGAAATAAATTTAAAAAAATTAAATGCCTTTGTAACAGATGAGTTTTCGTCCGAAACCCTCTTACTTCGAAGGAGATGGTCCAGTTTGTACACGAAGTGCATCCAGTTTTTCCCGTAACCCTCTAACCTTTTTAGCACATGCTAAATGGGTCAAATTATTATACCATACCAAGTCTCTACCTTTTTAGATTTCATTTGTACTGCTTTTTAATTTCAGGGTCATTTAGCTCAAAAAAATCATTAAATGCATGAAAAATAGCAAATGAAGTTAGAAAGGGTTGAAATTTGAGGATGTGGCTTTGAATGGTGCATATTGAATGCACAAAAAGTTTGTAGTTGAAATAAATTTAAAAAAATTAAATGCCTTTGTAACAGATGAGTTTTCGTCCGAAACCTCTTACTTCGAAGGAGATGGTCCAGTTTGTACACGAAGTGCATCCAGTTTTTGCCGTAACCCTATCAACTTTTTAGAACATGCTAAATGGGTGAAATGATGATACCATGACAAGTTTCTACCTTTTTACATTTAATTTGTACTGCTTTTTAATTTCAGGGTCATTTAGCTCCAAAAAATCATTAAATGCATGAAAAATAGCAAATGAAGTTAGAAAGGGTTGAAATTTGAGGATGTGGCTTTGAATGGTGCATATTGAATGCACAAAAAGTTTGTAGTTGAGATAAATTTAAAAAAATTAAATACCTTTGTAACAGATGAGTTTTCGTCCGAAACCCTCTTACTTCGAAGGAGTTGGTCCAGTTTGTACACGAAGTGCATCCAGTTTTTCCCGTAACCCTCTAAACTTTTTAGCACATGCTAAATGGGTCAAATGATGATACCATACCAAGTCTCTACCTTTTTAGATTTCATTTGTACTGCTTTTTAATTTCAGGGTCATTTAGCTCAAAAAAATCATTAAATGCATGAAAAATAGCAAATGAAGTTAGAAAGGGTTGAAATTTGAGGATGTGGCTTTGAATGGTGCATATTGAATGCACAAAAAGTTTGTAGTTGAAATAAATTTAAAAAAATTAAATGCCTTTGTAACAGATGAGTTTTCGTCCGAAACCCTCTTACTTCGAAGGAGATGGTCCAGTTTGTACACGAAGTGCATCCAGTTTTTGCCGTAACCCTCTAACCTTTTTAGCACATGCTAAATGGGTCAAATTATTATACCATACCAAGTCTCTACCTTTTTAGATTTCATTTGTACTGCTTTTTAATTTCAGGGTCATTTAGCTCAAAAAAATCATTAAATGCATGAAAAATAGCAAATGAAGTTAGAAAGGGTTGAAATTTGAGGATGTGGCTTTGAATGGTGCATATTGAATGCACAAAAAGTTTGTAGTTGAAATAAATTTAAAAAAATTAAATGCCTTTGTAACAGATGAGTTTTCGTCCGAAACCTCTTACTTCGAAGGAGATGGTCCAGTTTGTACACGAAGTGCATCCAGTTTTTGCCGTAACCCTATCAACTTTTTAGAACATGCTAAATGGGTGAAATGATGATACCATGACAAGTTTCTACCTTTTTACATTTAATTTGTACTGCTTTTTAATTTCAGGGTCATTTAGCTCCAAAAAATCATTAAATGCATGAAAAATAGCAAATGAAGTTAGAAAGGGTTGAAATTTGAGGATGTGGCTTTGAATGGTGCATATTGAATGCACAAAAAGTTTGTAGTTGAGATAAATTTAAAAAAATTAAATACCTTTGTAACAGATGAGTTTTCGTCCGAAACCCTCTTACTTCGAAGGAGTTGGTCCAGTTTGTACACGAAGTGCATCCAGTTTTTCCCGTAACCCTCTAAACTTTTTAGCACATGCTAAATGGGTCAAATGATGATACCATACCAAGTCTCTACCTTTTTAGATTTCATTTGTACTGCTTTTTAATTTCAGGGTCATTTAGCTCAAAAAAATCATTAAATGCATGAAAAATAGCAAATGAAGTTAGAAAGGGTTGAAATTTGAGGATGTGGCTTTGAATGGTGCATATTGAATGCACAAAAAGTTTGTAGTTGAAATAAATTTAAAAAAATTAAATGCCTTTGTAACAGATGAGTTTTCGTCCGAAACCCTCTTACTTCGAAGGAGATGGTCCAGTTTGTACACGAAGTGCATCCAGTTTTTGCCGTAACCCTCTCAACTCTTTAGCACATGCTAAATGGGTCAAATGATGATACCATACCAAGTCTCTACCTTTTTAGATTTCATTTGTACTGCTTTTTAATTTCAGGGTCATTTAGCTCAAAAAAATCATTAAATGCATGAAAAATAGCAAATGAAGTTAAAAGGGTTGAAATTTGAGGATGTGGCTTTGAATGGTGCATATTGAATGCACAAAAAGTTTGTAGTTGAAATAAATTTAAAAAAATTAAATGCCTTTGTAACAGATGAGTTTTCGTCCGAAACCCTCTTACTTCGAAGGAGATGGTCCAGTTTGTACCCGAAGTGCATCCAGTTTTTCCCGTAACCCTCTAAACTTTTTAGCACATGCTAAATGGGTCAAATTATTATACCATACCAAGTCTCTACCTTTTTAGATTTCATTTGTACTGCTTTTTAATTTCAGGGTCATTTAGCTCAAAAAAATCATTAAATGCATGAAAAATAGCAAATGAAGTTAGAAAGGGTTGAAATTTGAGGATGTGGCTTTGAATGGTGCATATTGAATGCACAAAAAGTTTGTAGTTGAAATAAATTTAAAAAAATTAAATGCCTTTGTAACAGATGAGTTTTCGTCCGAAACCTCTTACTTCGAAGGAGATGGTCCAGTTTGTACACGAAGTGCATCCAGTTTTTGCCGTAACCCTATCAACTTTTTAGAACATGCTAAATGGGTGAAATGATGATACCATGACAAGTTCTACCTTTTTACATTTAATTTGTACTGCTTTTTAATTTCAGGGTCATTTAGCACCAAAAAATCATTAAATGCATGAAAAATAGCAAATGAAGTTAGAAAGGGTTGAAATTTGAGGATGTGGCTTTGAATGGTGCATATTGAATGCACAAAAAGTTTGTAGTTGAGATAAATTTAAAAAAATTAAATGCCTTTGTAACAGATGAGTTTTCGTCCGAAACCCTCTTACTTCGAAGGAGATGGTCCAGTTTGTACACGAAGTGCATCCAGTTTTTCCCGTAACCCTCTCAACTTTTTAGCACATGCTAAATGGGTGAAATGATGATACCATGACAAGTTTCTACCTTTTTAGATTTTATTTGTACTGCTTTTTAATTTCAGGGTCATTTACCTCAAAAAAATCATTAAATGCATGAAAAATAGCAAATGAAGTTAGAAAGGGTTGAAATTTGAGGATGTGGCTTTGAATGGTGCATATTGAATGGACAAAAAGTTCGTAGTTGAAATAAGTTTAAAAAAATCAAATGCCTTTGTAACAGATGAGTTTTCGTCCGAAACCCTCTTACTTAGAAGGAGATGGTCCAGTTTGTACACGAAGTGCATCCAGTTTTTGCCGTAACCCTCTCAACTTTTTATCACATGCTAAATGGGTGAAATGATGATACCATGCCAAGTTTCTACCTTTTCAGATTTCATTTGTACTACTTTTTAATTTCAGGGTCATTTAGCTCAAAAAAATCATTAAATGCATGAAAAATAGCAAATGAAGTTAGAAAGGGTTGAAATTTGAGGATGTGAATTTGAATGGTGCATATTGAATGCACAAAAATTTTGTAGTTGAAATAAGTTTAAAAAAATTAAATGCCTTTGTAACATATGAGTTTTCGTCCGAAACCCTCTTACTTCGAAGGAGATGGTCCAGTTTGTACACGAAGTGCATCCAGTTTTTGCCGTAACCCTCTCAACTTTTTAGCACATGCTAAATGGTTGAAATGATGATACCATACCAAGTTTCTACCTTTTTAGATTTCATTTGTACTGCTTTTTAATTTCAGGGTCATTTAACTCAAAAAAATCATTAAATGCATGAAAAATAGCAAATGAACTTAGAAAGGGTTGAAATTTGAGGATGTGGCTTTGAATGGTGCATATTGAATGCACAAAAAGTTTGTAGTTGAAATAAATTTAAAAAAATTAAATGCCTTTGTAACAGATAAGTTTTCGTGTGAAACCCTCTTACTTCGAAGGAGATGGTCCAGTTTGTACACGAAGTGCATCCAGTTTTTGCCGTAACCCTCTCAACTTTTTATCACATGCTAAATGGGTGAAATCATGATACCATGAAAAGTTTCTACCTTTTTAGATTTAATTTGTACTGCTTTTTAATTTCAGGGTCATTTAGCTCAAAAAATCATTAAATGTATGAAAAATAGCAAATGAAGTTAGAAAGGGTTGAAATTTGAGGATGTGGCTTTGAATGGTGCATATTGAATGGACAAAAAGTTTGTAGTTGAAATAAGTTTTAAAAAATTAAATGCCTTTGTAACAGATGAGTTTTCGCCCGAAACCCTCTTACTTAGAAGGAGATGGTCCAGTTTGTACACGAAGTGCATCCAGTTTTTGCCGTAACCTTCTCTTCTTTTTAGCACATGCTAAATGGGTGAAATGATGATACCATGCCAAGTTTCTACCTTTTTAGATTTCATTTGTACTACTTTTTAATTTCAGGGTCATTTAGCTCAAAAAAAATCATTAAATGCATGAAAAATAGCAAATGAAGTTAGAAAGGGTTGAAATTTGAGGATGTGGCTTTGAATGGTGCATATTGAATGCACAAAAAGTTTGTAGTTGAAATAAATTTAGAAAAATTAAATGCCTTTGTAACAGATGAGTTTTCGTCCGAAACCCTCTTACTTCGAAGGAGATGGTCCAGTTTGTACACGAAGTGCTACCAGTTTTTGCCGTAACCCACTCAACTTATTAGCACATGCTAAATGGGTGAAATGATGATACCATGCCAAGTTTCTACCTTTTTCGATTTCATTTGTACTGCTTTTAAATTTCAGGGTCATTTAGCTCAAAAAAATCATTAAATACATGAAAAATAGCAAATGAAGTTAGAAAGGGTTGAAATTTGAGTATGTGGCTTTGAATGGTGCATATTGAATGCAAAAAAAGTTTGTAGTTGAAATAAATTTAAAAAAATTAAATGCCTTTGTAACAGATGAGTTTTCGTTCAAAACACTCTTACTTCGAAGGAGATGGTCCAGTTTGTACACGAAGTGCATCCAGTTTTTGCCGTAACCCTCTCAACTTTTTAGCACATGCTAAATGGGAGAAATGATGATACCATGACAAGTTTCTACCTTTTTAGATTTTATTTGTACTGCTTTTTAATTTCAGGATCATTTAGCTCAAAAAAATCATTAAATGCATGAAAAAAAGCAAATGAAGTTAGAAAGGGTTGAAATTTGAGGATGTCGCTTTGAATGGTGCATATTGAATGCACAAAAAGTTCGTAGTTGAAATAAGTTTAAAAAAATCAAATGCCTTTGTAACAGATGAGTTTTCGTCCGAAACCCTCTTACTTAGAAGGAGATGGTCCAGTTTGTACACGAAGTGCATCCAGTTTTTGCCGTAACCCACTCAACTTTTTATCACATGCTAAATGGGTGAAATGATGATACCATGCCAAGTTTCTACCTTTTCAGATTTCATTTGTACTACTTTTTAATTTCAGGGTCATTTAGCTCAAAAAAATCATTAAATGCATGAAAAATAGCAAATGAAGTTAGAAAGGGTTGAAATTTGAGGATGTGAATTTTAATGGTGCATATTGAATGCACAAAAATTTTGTAGTTGAAATAATTTAAAAAAAATTAAATGCCTTTGTAACATATGAGTTTTCGTCCGAAACACTCTTACTTCGAAGGAGATGGTCCAGTTTGTACACGAAGTGCATCCAGTTTTTGCCGTAACCCTCTCAACTTTTTAGCACATGCTAAATGGTTGAAATGATGATACCATACCAAGTTTCTACCTTTTTAGATTTCATTTGTACTGCTTTTTAATTTCAGTGTCATTTAGCTAAAAAAAATCATTAAATGCATGAAAAATAGCAAATGAAGTTAGAAAGGGTTGAAATTTGAGGATGTGGCTTTGAATGGTGCATATTGAATGCACAAAAAGTTTGTAGTTGAGATAAATTTAAAAAAATTAAATGCCTTTGTAACATATGAGTTTTCGTCCGAAACCCTCTTACTTAGAAGGAGATGGTCCAGTTTGTACACGAAGTGCATCCAGTTTTTGCCGTAACCCTATCAACTTTTTAGAACATGCTAAATGGGTGAAATGATGATACCATGACAATTTTCTACCTTTTTAGATTTAATTTGTACTGCTTTTTAATTTCAGGGTCATTTAGCTCCAAAAAATCATTAAATGCATGAAAAATAGCAAATGAAGTTAGAAAGGGTTGAAATTTGAGGATGTGGCTTTGAATGGTGCATATTGAATGCACAAAAAGTTTGTAGTTGAGATAAATTTAAAAAAATTAAATGCCTTTGTAACAGATGAGTTTTCGTCCGAAACCCTCTTACTTCGAAGGAGATGGTCCAGTTTGTACACGAAGTGCATCCAGTTTTTCCCGTAACCCTCTAAACTTTTTAGCACATGCTAAATGGGTCAAATGATGATACCATACCAAGTCTCTACCTTTTTAGATTTCATTTGTACTGCTTTTTAATTTCAGGGTCATTTAGCTCAAAAAAATCATTAAATGCATGAAAAATAGCAAATGAAGTTAGAAAGGGTTGAAATTTGAGGATGTGGCTTTGAATGGTGCATATTGAATGCACAAAAAGTTTGTAGTTGAAATAAATTTAAAAAAATTAAATGCCTTTGTAACAGATGAGTTTTCGTCCGAAACCCTCTTACTTCGAAGGAGATGGTCCAGTTTGTACACGAAGTGCATCCAGTTTTTGCTGTAACCCTCTCAACTTTTTAGCACGTGCTAAATGGGTCAAATTATGATACCATACCAAGTCTCTACCTTTTTAGATTTCATTTGTACTGCTTTCTAATTTCAGGGTCATTTAGCTCAAAAAAATCATTAAATGCATGAAAAATAGCAAATGAAGTTAAAAGGGTTGAAATTTGAGGATGTGGCTTTGAATGGTGCATATTGAATGCACAAAAAGTTTGTAGTTGAAATAAATTTAAAAAAATTAAATGCCTTTGTAACAGATGAGTTTTCGTCCGAAACCCTCTTACTTCGAAGGAGATGGTCCAATTTGTACACGAAGTGCTACCAGTTTTTGCCGTAACCCTCTCAACTTTTTAGCACATGCTAAATGGGTGAAATGATGATACCATGCCAAGTTTCTACCTTTTTAGATTTCATTTGTACTGCTTTTTAATTTCAGGGTCATTTAGCTCAAAAAAATCATTAAATGCATGAAAAATAGCAAATGAAGTTAGAAAGGGTTGAAATTTGAGGATGCGGCTTTGAATGGTGCATATTGAATGCACAAAAAGTTTGTAGTTGAAATAAGTTTTAAAAAATTAAATGCCTTTGTAACAAATGAGTTTTCGTCCGAAACCCTCTTACTTAGAAGAAGATGGTCCAGTTTGTACACGAAGTGCATCCAGTATTTGCCGTAACCTTCTCTTATTTTTAGAACATGCTAAATGGGTGAAATGATGATACCATGCCAAGTTTCTACCTTTTTAGATTTCATTTGTACTGCTTTTTAATTTCAGGGTCATTTAGCTCAAAAAAAATCATTAAATGCATGAAAAATAGCAAATGAAGTTAGAAAGGGTTGAAATTTGAGGATGTGGCTTTGAATGGTGCATATTGAATGCACAAAAAGTTTGTAGTTCAAATAAATTTTAAAAAATTAAATACCTTTGTAACAGATGAGTTTTCGTCCGAAACCCCCTTACTTCGAAGGAGATGGTCCAGTTTGTACACGAAGTGCTACCAGTTTTTGCCGTAACCCTCTCAACTTTTTAGCACATGCTAAATGGGTGAAATGATGATACCATGCCAAGTTTCTACCTTTTTAGATTTCATTTGTACTGCTTTTTAATTTCAGGGTCATTTAGCTCAAAAAAATCATTAAATGCATGAAAAATAGCAAATGAAGTTAAAAGGGTTGAAATTTGAGGATGTGGCTTTGAATGGTGCATATTGAATGCACAAAAAGTTTGTAGTTGAAATAAATTTAAAAAAATTAAATGCCTTTGTAACAGATGAGTTTTCGTCCGAAACCCTCAAACTTCGAAGGAGATGGTCCAATTTGTACACGAAGTGCTACCAGTTTTTGCCGTAACCCTCTCAACTTTTTAGCACATGCTAAATGGGTGAAATGATGATACCATGCCAAGTTTCTACCTTTTTAGATTTCATTTGTACTGCTTTTTAATTTCAGGGTCATTTAGCTCAAAAAAATCATTAAATGCATGAAAAATAGCAAATGAAGTTAGAAAGGGTTGAAATTTGAGGATGCGGCTTTGAATGGTGCATATTGAATGCACAAAAAGTTTGTAGTTGAAATAAGTTTTAAAAAATTAAATGCCTTTGTAACAAATGAGTTTTCGTCCGAAACCCTCTTACTTAGAAGAAGATGGTCCAGTTTGTACACGAAGTGCATCCAGTATTTGCCGTAACCTTCTCTTATTTTTAGAACATGCTAAATGGGTGAAATGATGATACCATGCCAAGTTTCTACCTTTTTAGATTTCATTTGTACTGCTTTTTAATTTGAGGGTCATTTAGCTCAAAAAAAATCATTAAATGCATGAAAAATAGCAAATGAAGTTAGAAAGGGTTGAAATTTGAGGATGTGGCTTTGAATGGTGCATATTGAATGCACAAAAAGTTTGTAGTTCAAATAAATTTAAAAAAATTAAATGCCTTTGTAACAGATGAGTTTTCGTCCGAAACCCCCTTACTTCGAAGGAGATGGTCCAGTTTGTACACGAAGTGCTACCAGTTTTTGCCGTAACCCTCTCAACTTTTTAGCACATGCTAAATGGGTGAAATGATGATACCATGCCAAGTTTCTACCTTTTTAGATTTCATTTGTACTGCTTTTTAATTTCAGGGTCATTTAGCTCAAAAAAATCATTAAATGCATGAAAAATAGGAAATGAAGTTAGAAAGGGTTGAAATTTGAGGATGTGGCTTTGAATGTCGCATATTGAATGCACAAAAAGTTTGTAGTTGAGATAAATTTAAAAAAATTAAATGCCTTTGTAACAGATGAGTTTTCGTCCGAAACCCTCTTACTTCGAAGGAGATGGTCCAGTTTGTACACGAAGTGCATCCAGTTTTTCCCGTAACCCTCTAAACTTTTTAGCACGTGCTAAATGGGTCAAATGATGATACCATACCAAGTCTCTACCTTTTTAGATTTCATTTGTACTGCTTTTTAATTTCAGGGTCATTTAGCTCAAAAAAATCATTAAATGCATGAAAAATAGCAAATGAAGTTAGAAAGCGTTGAAATTTGCGGATGTGGCTTTGAATGATGCATATTGAATGCACAAAAAGTTTGTAGTTGAAATAAATTTAAAAAAATTAAATGCCTTTGTAACAGATGAGTTTTCGTCCGAAACCCTCTTACTTCGAAGGAGATGGTCCAGTTTGTACACGAAGTGCATCCAGTTTTTGCCGTAACCTTCTCTTATTTTTAGCACATGCTAAATGGGTGAAATGATGATACCATGCCAAGTTTCTACCTTTTTAGATTTCATTTGTACTACTTTTTAATTTCAGGGTCATTTAGCTCAAAAAAAATCATTAAATGCATGAAAGATAGCAAATGAAGTTAGAAAGGGTTGAAATTTGAGGATGTGGCTTTGAATGGTGCATATTGAATGCACAAAAAGTTTGTAGTTGAAATAAATTTAAAAAAATTAAATGCCTTTGTAACAGATGAGTTTTCGTCCGGAACCTCTTACTTCGAAGGAGATGGTCCAGTTTGTACACGAAGTGCATCCAGTTTTTGCCGTAACCCTATCAACTTTTTAGAACATGATAAATGGGTGAAATGATGATACCATGACAAGTTTCTACCTTTTTACATTTAATTTGTACTGCTTTTTAATTTCAGGGTCATTTAGCTCCAAAAAATCATTAAATGCATGAAAAATAGCAAATGAAGTTAGAAAGGGTTGAAATTTGAGGATGTGGCTTTGAATGGTGCATATTGAATGCACAAAAAGTTTGTAGTTGAGATAAATTTAAAAAAATTAAATGCCTTTGTAACAAATGAGTTTTCGTCCGAAACCCTCTTACTTCGAAGGAGATGGTCCAGTTTGTACACGAAGTGCATCCAGTTTTTCCCGTAACCCTCTAAACTTTTTAGCACATGCTAAATGGGTCAAATGATGATACCATACCAAGTCTCTACCTTTTTAGATTTCATTTGTACTGCTTTTTAATTTCAGGGTCATTTAGCTCAAAAAAATCATTAAATGCATGAAAAATAGCAAATGAAGTTAGAAAGCGTTGAAATTTGAGGATGTGGCTTTGAATGGTGCATATTGAATGCACAAAAAGTTTGTAGTTGAAATAAATTTAAAAAAATTAAATGCCTTTGTAACAGATGAGTTTTCGTCCGAAACCCTCTTACTTCGAAGGAGATGGTCCACTTTGTACACGAAGTGCATCCAGTTTTTGCCCTAACCCTCTCAACTTTTTAGCACATGCTAAATGGGTCAAATGATGGTACCATACCAAGTCTCTACCTTTTTAGATTTCATTTGTACTGCTTTTTAATTTCAGGGTCATTTAGCTCAAAAAAATCATTAAATGCATGAAAAATAGCAAATGAAGTTAGAAAGGGTTGAAATTTGAGGATGTGGCTTTTAATGGTGCATATTTAATGCACAAAAAGTTTGTAGTTGAAATAAATTTAAAAAAATTAAATGCCTTTGTAACAGATGAGTTTTCGTCCGAAACCCTCTTACTTCGAAGGAGATGGTCCAGTTTGTACACGAAGTGCATCCAGTTTTTCCCGTAACCCTCTAAACTTTTTAGCACATGCTAAATGGGTCAAATTATTATACCATACCAAGTCTCTACCTTTTTAGATTTCATTTGTACTGCTTTTTAATTTCAGGGTCATTTAGCTCAAAAAAATCATTAAATGCATGAAAAATAGCAAATGAAGTTAGAAAGGGTTGAAATTTGAGGATGTGGCTTTGAATGGTGCATATTGAATGCACAAAAAGTTTGTAGTTGAAATAAATTTAAAAAAATTAAATGCCTTTGTAACAGATGAGTTTTCGTCCGAAACCCTCTTACTTCGAAGGAGATGGTCCAGTTTGTACACGAAGTGCATCCAGTTTTTGCCGTAACCCTCTAAACTTTTTAGCACATGCTAAATGGGTCAAATTATTATACCATACCAAGTCTCTACCTTTTTAGATTTCATTTGTACTGCTTTTTAATTTCAGGGTCATTTAGCTCAAAAAAATCATTAAATGCATGAAAAATAGCAAATGAAGTTAGAAAGGGTTGAAATTTGAGGATGTGGCTTTGAATGGTGCATATTTAATGCACAAAAAGTTTGTAGTTGAAATAAATTTAAAAAAATTAAATGCCTTTGTAACAGATGAGTTTTCGTCCGAAACCCTCTTACTTCGAAGGAGATGGTCCAGTTTGTACACGAAGTGCATCCAGTTTTTCCTGTAACCCTCTAAACTTTTTAGCACATGCTAAATGGGTCAAATGATGATACCATACCAAGTCTCTACCTTTTTAGATTTCATTTGTACTGCTTTTTAATTTCAGGGTCATTTTGGTCAAAAAAATCATTAAATGCATGAAAAATAGCAAATGAAGTTAGAAAGGGTTGAAATTTGAGGATGTGGCTTTGAATGGTGCATATTGAATGCACAAAAAGTTTGTAGTTGAAATAAATTTAAAAAAATTAAATGCCTTTGTAACAGATGAGTTTTCGTCCGAAACCCTCTTACTTCGAAGGAGATGGTCCAGTTTGTACACGAAGTGCATCCAATTTTTGCTGTAACCCTCTCAACTTTTTCGCACATGCTAAATGGGTCAAATGATGATACCATACCAAGTCTCTACCTTTTTAGATTTCATTTGTACTGCTTTTTAATTTCAGGGTCATTTAGCTCAAAAAAATCATTAAATGCATGAAAAATAGCAAATGAAGTTAAAAGGGTTGAAATTTGAGGATGTGGCTTTGAATGGTGCATATTGAATGCACAAAAAGTTTGTAGTTGAAATAAATTTAAAAAAATTAAATGCCTTTGTAACAGATGAGTTTTCGTCCGAAACCTCTTACTTCGAAGGAGATGGTCCAGTTTGTACACGAAGTGCATCCAGTTTTTGCCGTAACCCTATCAACTTTTTAGAACATGATAAATGGGTGAAATGATGATACCATGACAAATTTCTACCTTTTTACATTTAATTTGTACTGCTTTTTAATTTCAGGGTCATTTAGCTCCAAAAAATCATTAAATGCATGAAAAATAGCAAATGAAGTTAGAAAGGGTTGAAATTTGAGGATGTGGCTTTGAATGGTGCATATTGAATGCACAAAAAGTTTGTAGTTGAGATAAATTTAAAAAAATTAAATGCCTTTGTAACAAATGAGTTTTCGTCCGAAACCCTCTTACTTCGAAGGAGATGGTCCAGTTTGTACACGAAGTGCATCCAGTTTTTCCCGTAACCCTCTAAACTTTTTAGCACATGCTAAATGGGTCAAATGATGATACCATACCAAGTCTCTACCTTTTTAGATTTCATTTGTACTGCTTTTTAATTTCAGGGTCATTTAGCTCAAAGAAATCATTAAATGCATGAAAAATAGCAAATGAAGTTAGAAAGCGTTGAAATTTGAGGATGTGGCTTTGAATGGTGCATATTGAATGCACAAAAAGTTTGTAGTTGAAATAAATTTAAAAAAATTAAATGCCTTTGTAACAGATGAGTTTTCGTCCGAAACCCTCTTACTTCGAAGGAGATGGTCCAGTTTGTACACGAAGTGCATCCAGTTTTTGCTGTAACCCTCTCAACTTTTTAGCACATGCTAAATGGGTCAAATGATGGTACCATACCAAGTCTCTACCTTTTTAGATTTCATTTGTACTGCTTTTTAATTTCAGGGTCATTTAGCTCAAAAAAATCATTAAATGCATGAAAAATAGCAAATGAAGTTAGAAAGGGTTGAAATTTGAGGATGTGGCTTTGAATGGTGCATATTGAATGCACAAAAAGTTTGTAGTTGAAATAAATTTAAAAAAATTAAATGCCTTTGTAACAGATGAGTTTTCGTCCGAAACCCTCTTACTTCGAAGGAGATGGTCCAGTTTGTACACGAAGTGCATCCAGTTTTTCCCGTAACCCTCTAAACTTTTTAGCACATGCTAAATGGGTCAAATTATTATACCATACCAAGTCTCTACCTTTTTAGATTTCATTTGTACTGCTTTTTAATTTCAGGGTCATTTAGCTCAAAAAAATCATTAAATGCATGAAAAATAGCAAATGAAGTTAGAAAGGGTTGAAATTTGAGGATGTGGCTTTGAATGGTGCATATTGAATGCACAAAAAGTTTGTAGTTGAAATAAATTTAAAAAAATTAAATGCCTTTGTAACAGATGAGTTTTCGTCCGAAACCTCTTACTTCGAAGGAGATGGTCCAGTTTGTACACGAAGTGCATCCAGTTTTTGCCGTAACCCTATCAACTTTTTAGAACATGCTAAATGGGTGAAATGATGATACCATGACAAGTTTCTACCTTTTTACATTTAATTTGTACTGCTTTTTAATTTCAGGGTCATTTAGCTCCAAAAAATCATTAAATGCATGAAAAATAGCAAATGAAGTTAGAAAGGGTTGAAATTTGAGGATGTGGCTTTGAATGGTGCATATTGAATGCACAAAAAGTTTGTAGTTGAGATAAATTTAAAAAAATTAAATGCCTTTGTAACAGATGAGTTTTCGTCCGAAACCCTCTTACTTCGAAGGAGATGGTCCAGTTTGTACACGAAGTGCATCCAGTTTTTCCCGTAACCCTCTAAACTTTTTAGCACATGCTAAATGGGTCAAATGATGATACCATACCAAGTCTCTACCTTTTTAGATTTCATTTGTACTGCTTTTTAATTTCAGGGTCATTTAGGTCAAAAAAATCATTAAATGCATGAAAAATAGCAAATGAAGTTAGAAAGGGTTGAAATTTGAGGATGTGGCTTTGAATGGTGCATATTGAATGCACAAAAAGTTTGTAGTTGAAATAAATTTAAAAAAATTAAATGCCTTTGTAACAGATGAGTTTTCGTCCGAAACCCTCTTACTTCGAAGGAGATGGTCCAGTTTGTACACGAAGTGCATCCAATTTTTGCTGTAACCCTCTCAACTTTTTCGCACATGCTAAATGGGTCAAATGATGATACCATACCAAGTCTCTACCTTTTTAGATTTCATTTGTACTGCTTTTTAATTTCAGGGTCATTTAGCTCAAAAAAATCATTAAATGCATGAAAAATAGCAAATGAAGTTAAAAGGGTTGAAATTTGAGGATGTGGCTTTGAATGGTGCATATTGAATGCACAAAAAGTTTGTAGTTGAAATAAATTTAAAAAAATTAAATGCCTTTGTAACAGATGAGTTTTCGTCCGAAACCCTCTTACTTCGAAGGAGATGGTCCAGTTTGTACACGAAGTGCATCCAGTTTTTCCCGTAACCCTCTAAACTTTTTAGCACATGCTAAATGGGTCAAATTATTATACCATACCAAGTCTCTACCTTTTTAGGTTTCATTTGTACTGCTTTTTAATTTCAGGGTCATTTAGCTCAAAAAAATCATTAAATGCATGAAAAATAGCAAATGAAGTTAGAAAGGGTTGAAATTTGAGGATGTGGCTTTGAATGGTGCATATTGAATGCACAAAAAGTTTGTAGTTGAAATAAATTTAAAAAAATTAAATGCCTTTGTAACAGATGAGTTTTCGTCCGAAACCTCTTACTTCGAAGGAGATGGTCCAGTTTGTACACGAAGTGCATCCAGTTTTTGCCGTAACCCTATCAACTTTTTAGAACATGATAAATGGGTGAAATGATGATACCATGACAAGTTTCTACCTTTTTACATTTAATTTGTACTGCTTTTTAATTTCAGGGTCATTTAGCTCCAAAAAATCATTAAATGCATGAAAAATAGCAAATGAAGTTAGAAAGGGTTGAAATTTGAGGATGTGGCTTTGAATGGTGCATATTGAATGCACAAAAAGTTTGTAGTTGAGATAAATTGAAAAAAATTAAATGCCTTTGTAACAAATGAGTTTTCGTCCGAAACCCTCTTACTTCGAAGGAGATGGTCCAGTTTGTACACGAAGTGCATCCAGTTTTTCCCGTAACCCTCTAAACTTTTTAGCACATGCTAAATGGGTCAAATGATGATACCATACCAAGTCTCTACCTTTTTAGATTTCATTTGTACTGCTTTTTAATTTCAGGGTCATTTAGCTCAAAAAAATCATTAAATGCATGAAAAATAGCAAATGAAGTTAGAAAGCGTTGAAATTTGAGGATGTGGCTTTGAATGGTGCATATTGAATGCACAAAAAGTTTGTAGTTGAAATAAATTTAAAAAAATTAAATGCCTTTGTAACAGATGAGTTTTCGTCCGAAACCCTCTTACTTCGAAGGAGATGGTCCAGTTTGTACACGAAGTGCATCCAGTTTTTGCCGTAACCCTCTCAACTTTTTAGCACATGCTAAATGGGTCAAATGATGGTACCATACCAAGTCTCTACCTTTTTAGATTTCATTTGTACTGCTTTTTAATTTCAGGGTCATTTAGCTCAAAAAAATCATTAAATGCATGAAAAATAGCAAATGAAGTTAGAAAGGGTTGAAATTTGAGGATGTGGCTTTGAATGGTGCATATTGAATGCACAAAAAGTTTGTATTTGAAATAAATTTAAAAAAATTAAATGCCTTTGTAACAGATGAGTTTTCGTCCGAAACCCTCTTACTTCGAAGGAGATGGTCGAGTTTGTACACGAAGTGCATCCAGTTTTTCCCGTAACCCTCTAAACTTTTTAGCACATGCTAAATGGGTCAAATTATTATACCATACCAAGTCTCTACCTTTTTAGATTTCATTTGTACTGCTTTTTAATTTCAGGGTCATTTAGCTCAAAAAAATCATTAAATGCATGAAAAATAGCAAATGAAGTTAGAAAGGGTTGAAATTTCAGGATGTGGCTTTGAATGGTGCATATTGAATGCACAAAAAGTTTGTAGTTGAAATAAATTTAAAAAAATTAAATGCCTTTGTAACAGATGAGTTTTCGTCCGAAACCTCTTACTTCGAAGGAGATGGTCCAGTTTGTACACGAAGTGCATCCAGTTTTTGCCGTAACCCTATCAACTTTTTAGAACATGCTAAATGGGTGAAATGATGATACCATGACAAGTTTCTACCTTTTTACATTTAATTTGTACTGCTTTTTAATTTCAGGGTCATTTAGCACCAAAAAATCATTAAATGCATGAAAAATAGCAAATGAAGTTAGAAAGGGTTGAAATTTGAGGATGTGGCTTTGAATGGTGCATATTGAATGCACAAAAAGTTTGTAGTTGAGATAAATTTAAAAAAATTAAATGCCTTTGTAACAGATGAGTTTTCGTCCGAAACCCTCTTACTTCGAAGGAGATGGTCCAGTTTGTACACGAAGTGCATCCAGTTTTTCCCGTAACCCTCTAAACTTTTTAGCACATGCTAAATGGGTCAAATGATGATACCATACCAAGTCTCTACCTTTTTAGATTTCATTTGTACTGCTTTTTAATTTCAGGGTCATTTAGCTCAAAAAAATCATTAAATGCATGAAAAATAGCAAATGAAGTTAGAAAGGGTTGAAATTTGAGGATGTGGCTTTGAATGGTGCATATTGAATGCACAAAAAGTTTGTAGTTGAAATAAATTTAAAAAAATTAAATGCCTTTGTAACAGATGAGTTTTCGTCCGAAACCCTCTTACTTCGAAGGAGATGGTCCAGTTTGTACACGAAGTGCATCCAGTTTTTGCTGTAACCCTCTCAACTTTTTAGCACATGCTAAATGGGTCAAATGATGATACCATACCAAGTCTCTACCTTTTTAGATTTCATTTGTACTGCTTTTTAATTTCAGGGTCATTTAGCTCAAAAAAATCATTAAATGCATGAAAAATAGCAAATGAAGTTAGAAAGGGTTGAAATTTGAGGATGTGGCTTTGAATGGTGCATATTGAATGCACAAAAAGTTTGTAGTTGAAATAAATTTAAAAAAATTAAATGCCTTTGTAACAGATGAGTTTTCGTCCGAAACCTCTTACTTCGAAGGAGATGGTCCAGTTTGTACACGAAGTGCATCCAGTTTTTCCCGTAACCCTATCAACTTTTTAGAACATGATAAATGGGTGAAATGATGATACCATGACAAGTTTCTACCTTTTTACATTTAATTTGTACTGCTTTTTAATTTCAGGGTCATTTAGCTCCAAAAAATCATTAAATGCATGAAAAATAGCAAATGAAGTTAGAAAGGGTTGAAATTTGAGGATGTGGCTTTGAATGGTGCATATTGAATGCACAAAAAGTTTGTAGTTGAGATAAATTGAAAAAAATTAAATGCCTTTGTAACAAATGAGTTTTCGTCCGAAACCCTCTTACTTCGAAGGAGATGGTCCAGTTTGTACACGAAGTGCATCCAGTTTTTCCCGTAACCCTCTAAACTTTTTAGCACATGCTAAATGGGTCAAATGATGATACCATACCAAGTCTCTACCTTTTTAGATTTCATTTGTACTGCTTTTTAATTTCAGGGTCATTTAGCTCAAAAAAATCATTAAATGCATGAAAAATAGCAAATGAAGTTAGAAAGCGTTGAAATTTGAGGATGTGGCTTTGAATGGTGCATATTGAATGCACAAAAAGTTTGTAGTTGAAATAAATTTAAAAAAATTAAATGCCTTTGTAACAGATGAGTTTTCGTCCGAAACCCTCTTACTTCGAAGGAGATGGTCCAGTTTGTACACGAAGTGCATCCAGTTTTTGCCGTAACCCTCTCAACTTTTTAGCACATGCTAAATGGGTCAAATGATGGTACCATACCAAGTCTCTACCTTTTTAGATTTCATTTGTACTGCTTTTTAATTTCAGGGTCATTTAGCTCAAAAAAATCATTAAATGCATGAAAAATAGCAAATGAAGTTAGAAAGGGTTGAAATTTGAGGATGTGGCTTTGAATGGTGCATATTGAATGCACAAAAAGTTTGTATTTGAAATAAATTTAAAAAAATTAAATGCCTTTGTAACAGATGAGTTTTCGTCCGAAACCCTCTTACTTCGAAGGAGATGGTCGAGTTTGTACACGAAGTGCATCCAGTTTTTCCCGTAACCCTCTAAACTTTTTAGCACATGCTAAATGGGTCAAATTATTATACCATACCAAGTCTCTACCTTTTTAGATTTCATTTGTACTGCTTTTTAATTTCAGGGTCATTTAGCTCAAAAAAATCATTAAATGCATGAAAAATAGCAAATGAAGTTAGAAAGGGTTGAAATTTCAGGATGTGGCTTTGAATGGTGCATATTGAATGCACAAAAAGTTTGTAGTTGAAATAAATTTAAAAAAATTAAATGCCTTTGTAACAGATGAGTTTTCGTCCGAAACCTCTTACTTCGAAGGAGATGGTCCAGTTTGTACACGAAGTGCATCCAGTTTTTGCCGTAACCCTATCAACTTTTTAGAACATGCTAAATGGGTGAAATGATGATACCATGACAAGTTTCTACCTTTTTACATTTAATTTGTACTGCTTTTTAATTTCAGGGTCATTTAGCACCAAAAAATCATTAAATGCATGAAAAATAGCAAATGAAGTTAGAAAGGGTTGAAATTTGAGGATGTGGCTTTGAATGGTGCATATTGAATGCACAAAAAGTTTGTAGTTGAGATAAATTTAAAAAAATTAAATGCCTTTGTAACAGATGAGTTTTCGTCCGAAACCCTCTTACTTCGAAGGAGATGGTCCAGTTTGTACACGAAGTGCATCCAGTTTTTCCCGTAACCCTCTAAACTTTTTAGCACATGCTAAATGGGTCAAATGATGATACCATACCAAGTCTCTACCTTTTTAGATTTCATTTGTACTGCTTTTTAATTTCAGGGTCATTTAGCTCAAAAAAATCATTAAATGCATGAAAAATAGCAAATGAAGTTAGAAAGGGTTGAAATTTGAGGATGTGGCTTTGAATGGTGCATATTGAATGCACAAAAAGTTTGTAGTTGAAATAAATTTAAAAAAATTAAATGCCTTTGTAACAGATGAGTTTTCGTCCGAAACCCTCTTACTTCGAAGGAGATGGTCCAGTTTGTACACGAAGTGCATCCAGTTTTTGCTGTAACCCTCTCAACTTTTTAGCACATGCTAAATGGGTCAAATGATGATACCATACCAAGTCTCTACCTTTTTAGATTTCATTTGTACTGCTTTTTAATTTCAGGGTCATTTAGCTCAAAAAAATCATTAAATGCATGAAAAATAGCAAATGAAGTTAGAAAGGGTTGAAATTTGAGGATGTGGCTTTGAATGGTGCATATTGAATGCACAAAAAGTTTGTAGTTGAAATAAATTTAAAAAAATTAAATGCCTTTGTAACAGATGAGTTTTCGTCCGAAACCTCTTACTTCGAAGGAGATGGTCCAGTTTGTACACGAAGTGCATCCAGTTTTTGCCGTAACCCTATCAACTTTTTAGAACATGATAAATGGGTGAAATGATGATACCATGACAAGTTTCTACCTTTTTACATTTAATTTGTACTGCTTTTTAATTTCAGGGTCATTTAGCTCCAAAAAATCATTAAATGCATGAAAAATAGCAAATGAAGTTAGAAAGGGTTGAAATTTGAGGATGTGGCTTTGAATGGTGCATATTGAATGCACAAAAAGTTTGTAGTTGAGATAAATTTAAAAAAATTAAATACCTTTGTAACAGATGAGTTTTCGTCCGAAACCCTCTTACTTCGAAGGAGTTGGTCCAGTTTGTACACGAAGTGCATCCAGTTTTTCCCGTAACCCTCTAAACTTTTTAGCACATGCTAAATGGGTCAAATTATTATACCATACCAAGTCTCTACCTTTTTAGATTTCATTTGTTCTGCTTTTTAATTTCAGGGTCATTTAGCTCAAAAAAATCATTAAATGCATGAAAAATAGCAAATGAAGTTAGAAAGGGTTGAAATTTGAGGATGTGGCTTTGAATGGTGCATATTGAATGCACAAAAAGTTTGTAGTTGAAATAAATTTAAAAAAATTAAATGCCTTTGTAACAGATGAGTTTTCGTCCGAAACCTCTTACTTCGAAGGAGATGGTCCAGTTTGTACACGAAGTGCATCCAGTTTTTGCCGTAACCCTATCAACTTTTTAGAACATGCTAAATGGGTGAAATGATGATACCATGACAAGTTTCTACCTTTTTACATTTAATTTGTACTGCTTTTTAATTTCAGGGTCATTTAGCACCAAAAAATCATTAAATGCATGAAAAATAGCAAATGAAGTTAGAAAGGGTTGAAATTTGAGGATGTGGCTTTGAATGGTGCATATTGAATGCACAAAAAGTTTGTAGTTGAGATAAATTTAAAAAAATTAAATGCCTTTGTAACAGATGAGTTTTCGTCCGAAACCCTCTTACTTCGAAGGAGATGGTCCAGTTTGTACACGAAGTGCATCCAGTTTTTCCCGTAACCCTCTAAACTTTTTAGCACATGCTAAATGGGTCAAATGATGATACCATACCAAGTCTCTACCTTTTTAGATTTCATTTGTACTGCTTTTTAATTTCAGGGTCATTTAGCTCAAAAAAATCATTAAATGCATGAAAAATAGCAAATGAAGTTAGAAAGGGTTGAAATTTGAGGATGTGGCTTTGAATGGTGCATATTGAATGCACAAAAAGTTTGTAGTTGAAATAAATTTAAAAAAATTAAATGCCTTTGTAACAGATGAGTTTTCGTCCGAAACCCTCTTACTTCGAAGGAGATGGTCCAGTTTGTACACGAAGTGCATCCAGTTTTTGCTGTAACCCTCTCAACTTTTTAGCACATGCTAAATGGGTCAAATGATGATACCATACCAAGTCTCTACCTTTTTAGATTTCATTTGTACTGCTTTTTAATTTCAGGGTCATTTAGCTCAAAAAAATCATTAAATGCATGAAAAATAGCAAATGAAGTTAGAAAGGGTTGAAATTTGAGGATGTGGCTTTGAATGGTGCATATTGAATGCACAAAAAGTTTGTAGTTGAAATAAATTTAAAAAAATTAAATGCCTTTGTAACAGATGAGTTTTCGTCCGAAACCTCTTACTTCGAAGGAGATGGTCCAGTTTGTACACGAAGTGCATCCAGTTTTTGCCGTAACCCTATCAACTTTTTAGAACATGATAAATGGGTGAAATGATGATACCATGACAAGTTTCTACCTTTTTACATTTAATTTGTACTGCTTTTTAATTTCAGGGTCATTTAGCTCCAAAAAATCATTAAATGCATGAAAAATAGCAAATGAAGTTAGAAAGGGTTGAAATTTGAGGATGTGGCTTTGAATGGTGCATATTGAATGCACAAAAAGTTTGTAGTTGAGATAAATTTAAAAAAATTAAATACCTTTGTAACAGATGAGTTTTCGTCCGAAACCCTCTTACTTCGAAGGAGTTGGTCCAGTTTGTACACGAAGTGCATCCAGTTTTTCCCGTAACCCTCTAAACTTTTTAGCACATGCTAAATGGGTCAAATTATTATACCATACCAAGTCTCTACCTTTTTAGATTTCATTTGTTCTGCTTTTTAATTTCAGGGTCATTTAGCTCAAAAAAATCATTAAATGCATGAAAAATAGCAAATGAAGTTAGAAAGGGTTGAAATTTGAGGATGTGGCTTTGAATGGTGCATATTGAATGCACAAAAAGTTTGTAGTTGAAATAAATTTAAAAAAATTAAATGCCTTTGTAACAGATGAGTTTTCGTCCGAAACCTCTTACTTCGAAGGAGATGGTCCAGTTTGTACACGAAGTGCATCCAGTTTTTGCCGTAACCCTATCAACTTTTTAGAACATGATAAATGGGTGAAATGATGATACCATGACAAGTTTCTACCTTTTTACATTTAATTTGTACTGCTTTTTAATTTCAGGGTCATTTAGCTCCAAAAAATCATTAAATGCATGAAAAATAGCAAATGAAGTTAGAAAGGGTTGAAATTTGAGGATGTGGCTTTGAATGGTGCATATTGAATGCACAAAAAGTTTGTAGTTGAGATAAATTTAAAAAAATTAAATGCCTTTGTAACAAATGAGTTTTCGTCCGAAACCCTCTTACTTCGAAGGAGATGGTCCAGTTTGTACACGAAGTGCATCCAGTTTTTCCCGTAACCCTCTAAACTTTTTAGCACATGCTAAATGGGTCAAATGATGATACCATACCAAGTCTCTACCTTTTTAGATTTCATTTGTACTGCTTTTTAATTTCAGGGTCATTTAGCTCAAAAAAATCATTAAATGCATGAAAAATAGCAAATGAAGATAGAAAGCGTTGAAATTTGAGGATGTGGCTTTGAATGGTGCATATTGAATGCACAAAAAGTTTGTAGTTGAAATAAATTTAAAAAAATTAAATGCCTTTGTAACAGATGAGTTTTCGTCCGAAACCCTCTTACTTCGAAGGAGATGGTCCACTTTGTACACGAAGTGCATCCAGTTTTTGCCGTAACCCTCTCAACTTTTTAGCACATGTTAATGGTTCAAATGATGGTACCATACCAAGTCTCTACCTTTTTAGATTTCATTTGTACTGCTTTTTAATTTCAGGGTCATTTAGCTCAAAAAAATCATTAAATGCATGAAAAATAGCAAATGAAGTTAGAAAGGGTTGAAATTTGAGGATGTGGCTTTGAATGGTGCATATTGAATGCACAAAAAGTTTGTAGTTGAAATAAATTTAAAAAAATTAAATGCCTTTGTAACAGATGAGTTTTCGTCCGAAACCCTCTTACTTCGAAGGAGATGGTCCAGTTTGTACACGAAGTGCATCCAGTTTTTCCCGTAACCCTCTAACCTTTTTAGCACATGCTAAATGGGTCAAATTATTATACCATACCAAGTCTCTACCTTTTTAGATTTCATTTGTACTGCTTTTTAATTTCAGGGTCATTTAGCTCAAAAAAATCATTAAATGCATGAAAAATAGCAAATGAAGTTAGAAAGGGTTGAAATTTGAGGATGTGGCTTTGAATGGTGCATATTGAATGCACAAAAAGTTTGTAGTTGAAATAAATTTAAAAAAATTAAATGCCTTTGTAACAGATGAGTTTTCGTCCGAAACCTCTTACTTCGAAGGAGATGGTCCAGTTTGTACACGAAGTGCATCCAGTTTTTGCCGTAACCCTATCAACTTTTTAGAACATGCTAAATGGGTGAAATGATGATACCATGACAAGTTTCTACCTTTTTACATTTAATTTGTACTGCTTTTTAATTTCAGGGTCATTTAGCTCCAAAAAATCATTAAATGCATGAAAAATAGCAAATGAAGTTAGAAAGGGTTGAAATTTGAGGATGTGGCTTTGAATGGTGCATATTGAATGCACAAAAAGTTTGTAGTTGAGATAAATTTAAAAAAATTAAATACCTTTGTAACAGATGAGTTTTCGTCCGAAACCCTCTTACTTCGAAGGAGTTGGTCCAGTTTGTACACGAAGTGCATCCAGTTTTTCCCGTAACCCTCTAAACTTTTTAGCACATGCTAAATGGGTCAAATGATGATACCATACCAAGTCTCTACCTTTTTAGATTTCATTTGTACTGCTTTTTAATTTCAGGGTCATTTAGCTCAAAAAAATCATTAAATGCATGAAAAATAGCAAATGAAGTTAAAAGGGTTGAAATTTGAGGATGTGGCTTTGAATGGTGCATATTGAATGCACAAAAAGTTTGTAGTTGAAATAAATTTAAAAAAATTAAATGCCTTTGTAACAGATGAGTTTTCGTCCGAAACCCTCTTACTTCGAAGGAGATGGTCCAGTTTGTACACGAAGTGCATCCAGTTTTTCCCGTAACCCTCTAAACTTTTTAGCACATGCTAAATGGGTCAAATTATTATACCATACCAAGTCTCTACCTTTTTAGATTTCATTTGTACTGCTTTTTAATTTCAGGGTCATTTAGCTCAAAAAAATCATTAAATGCATGAAAAATAGCAAATGAAGTTAGAAAGGGTTGAAATTTGAGGATGTGGCTTTGAATGGTGCATATTGAATGCACAAAAAGTTTGTAGTTGAAATAAATTTAAAAAAATTAAATGCCTTTGTAACAGATGAGTTTTCGTCCGAAACCTCTTACTTCGAAGGAGATGGTCCAGTTTGTACACGAAGTGCATCCAGTTTTTGCCGTAACCCTATCAACTTTTTAGAACATGCTAAATGGGTGAAATGATGATACCATGACAAGTTTCTACCTTTTTACATTTAATTTGTACTGCTTTTTAATTTCAGGGTCATTTAGCACCAAAAAATCATTAAATGCATGAAAAATAGCAAATGAAGTTAGAAAGGGTTGAAATTTGAGGATGTGGCTTTGAATGGTGCATATTGAATGCACAAAAAGTTTGTAGTTGAGATAAATTTAAAAAAATTAAATGCCTTTGTAACAGATGAGTTTTCGTCCGAAACCCTCTTACTTCGAAGGAGATGGTCCAGTTTGTACACGAAGTGCATCCAGTTTTTCCCGTAACCCTCTAAACTTTTTAGCACATGCTAAATGGGTCAAATGATGATACCATACCAAGTCTCTACCTTTTTAGATTTCATTTGTACTGCTTTTTAATTTCAGGGTCATTTAGCTCAAAAAAATCATTAAATGCATGAAAAATAGCAAATGAAGTTAGAAAGGGTTGAAATTTGAGGATGTGGCTTTGAATGGTGCATATTGAATGCACAAAAAGTTTGTAGTTGAAATAAATTTAAAAAAATTAAATGCCTTTGTAACAGATGAGTTTTCGTCCGAAACCCTCTTACTTCGAAGGAGATGGTCCAGTTTGTACACGAAGTGCATCCAGTTTTTGCTGTAACCCTCTCAACTTTTTAGCACATGCTAAATGGGTCAAATGATGATTCCATACCAAGTCTCTACCTTTTTAGATTTCATTTGTACTGCTTTTTAATTTCAGGGTCATTTAGCTCAAAAAAATCATTAAATGCATGAAAAATAGCAAATGAAGTTAAAAGGGTTGAAATTTGAGGATGTGGCTTTGAATGGTGCATATTGAATGCACAAAAAGTTTGTAGTTGAAATAAATTTAAAAAAATTAAATGCCTTTGTAACAGATGAGTTTTCGTCCGAAACCCTCTTACTTCGAAGGAGATGGTCCAGTTTGTACACGAAGTGCATCCAGTTTTTCCCGTAACCCTCTAAACTTTTTAGCACATGCTAAATGGGTCAAATTATTATACCATACCAAGTCTCTACCTTTTTAGATTTCATTTGTTCTGCTTTTTAATTTCAGGGTCATTTAGCTCAAAAAAATCATTAAATGCATGAAAAATAGCAAATGAAGTTAGAAAGGGTTGAAATTTGAGGATGTGGCTTTGAATGGTGCATATTGAATGCACAAAAAGTTTGTAGTTGAAATAAATTTAAAAAAATTAAATGCCTTTGTAACAGATGAGTTTTCGTCCGAAACCCTCTTACTTCGAAGGAGATGGTCCAGTTTGTACACGAAGTGCATCCAGTTTTTCCCGTAACCCTCTAAACTTTTTAGCACATGCTAAATGGGTCAAATGATGATACCATACCAAGTCTCTATCTTTTTAGATTTCATTTGTACTGCTTTTTAATTTCAGGGTCATTTAGCTCAAAAAAATCATTAAATGCATGAAAAATAGCAAATGAAGTTAGAAAGGGTTGAAATTTGAGGATGTGGCTTTTAATGGTGCATATTGAATGCACAAAAAGTTTGTAGTTGAAATAAATTTAAAAAAATTAAATGCCTTTGTAACAGATGAGTTTTCGTCCGAAACCCTCTTACTTCGAAGGAGATGGTCCAGTTTGTACACGAAGTGCATCCAGTTTTTCCCGTAACCCTCTAAACTTTTTAGCACATGCTAAATGGGTCAAATGATGATACCATACCAAGTCTCTACCTTTTTAGATTTCATTTGTACTGCTTTTTAATTTCAGGGTCATTTAGCTCAAAAAAATCATTAAATGCATGAAAAATAGCAAATGAAGTTAGAAAGGGTTGAAATTTGAGGATGTGGCTTTGAATGGTGCATATTGAATGCACAAAAAGTTTGTAGTTGAAATAAATTTAAAAAAATTAAATGCCTTTGTAACAGATGAGTTTTCGTCCGAAACCCTCTTACTTCGAAGGAGATGGTCCAGTTTGTACACGAAGTGCATCCAGTTTTTGCTGTAACCCTCTCAACTTTTTAGCACATGCTAAATGGGTCAAATGATGATACCATACCAAGTCTCTACCTTTTTAGATTTCATTTGTACTGCTTTTTAATTTCAGGGTCATTTAGCTCAAAAAAATCATTAAATGCATGAAAAATAGCAAATGAAGTTAAAAGGGTTGAAATTTGAGGATGTGGCTTTGAATGGTGCATATTGAATGCACAAAAAGTTTGTAGTTGAAATAAATTTAAAAAAATTAAATGCCTTTGTAACAGATGAGTTTTCGTCCGAAACCCTCTTACTTCGAAGGAGATGGTCCAGTTTGTACACGAAGTGCATCCAGTTTTTCCCGTAACCCTCTAAACTTTTTAGCACATGCTAAATGGGTCAAATTATTATACCATACCAAGTCTCTACCTTTTTAGATTTCATTTGTTCTGCTTTTTAATTTCAGGGTCATTTAGCTCAAAAAAATCATTAAATGCATGAAAAATAGCAAATGAAGTTAGAAAGGGTTGAAATTTGAGGATGTGGCTTTGAATGGTGCATATTGAATGCACAAAAAGTTTGTAGTTGAAATAAATTTAAAAAAATTAAATGCCTTTGTAACAGATGAGTTTTCGTCCGAAACCTCTTACTTCGAAGGAGATGGTCCAGTTTGTACACGAAGTGCATCCAGTTTTTGCCGTAACCATATCAACTTTTTAGAACATGATAAATGGGTGAAATGATGATACCATGACAAGTTTCTACCTTTTTACATTTAATTTGTACTGCTTTTTAATTTCAGGGTCATTTAGCTCCAAAAAATCATTAAATGCATGAAAAATAGCAAATGAAGTTAGAAAGGGTTGAAATTTGAGGATGTGGCTTTGAATGGTGCATATTGAATGCACAAAAAGTTTGTAGTTGAGATAAATTTAAAAAAATTAAATGCCTTTGTAACAAATGAGTTTTCGTCCGAAACCCTCTTACTTCGAAGGAGATGGTCCAGTTTGTACACGAAGTGCATCCAGTTTTTCCCGTAACCCTCTAAACTTTTTAGCACATGCTAAATGGGTCAAATGATGATACCATACCAAGTCTCTACCTTTTTAGATTTCATTTGTACTGCTTTTTAATTTCAGGGTCATTTAGCTCAAAAAAATCATTAAATGCATGAAAAATAGCAAATGAAGTTAGAAAGCGTTGAAATTTGAGGATGTGGCTTTGAATGGTGCATATTGAATGCACAAAAAGTTTGTAGTTGAAATAAATTTTAAAAAATTAAATGCCTTTGTAACAGATGAGTTTTCGTCCGAAACCCTCTTACTTCGAAGGAGATGGTCCAGTTTGTACACGAAGTGCATCCAGTTTTTGCCGTAACCCTCTCAACTTTTTAGCACATGTTAATGGGTCAAATGATGGTACCATACCAAGTCTCTACCTTTTTAGATTTCATTTGTACTGCTTTTTAATTTCAGGGTCATTTAGCTCAAAAAAATCATTAAATGCATGAAAAATAGCAAATGAAGTTAGAAAGGGTTGAAATTTGAGGATGTGGCTTTGAATGGTGCATATTGAATGCACAAAAAGTTTGTAGTTGAAATAAATTTAAAAAAATTAAATGCCTTTGTAACAGATGAGTTTTCGTCCGAAACCCTCTTACTTCGAAGGAGATGGTCCAGTTTGTACACGAAGTGCATCCAGTTTTTCCCGTAACCCTCTAAACTTTTTAGCACATGCTAAATGGGTCAAATTATTATACCATACCAAGTCTCTACCTTTTTAGATTTCATTTGTACTGCTTTTTAATTTCAGGGTCATTTAGCTCAAAAAAATCATTAAATGCATGAAAAATAGCAAATGAAGTTAGAAAGGGTTGAAATTTGAGGATGTGGCTTTGAATGGTGCATATTGAATGCACAAAAAGTTTGTAGTTGAAATAAATTTAAAAAAATTAAATGCCTTTGTAACAGATGAGTTTTCGTCCGAAACCTCTTACTTCGTAGGAGATGGTCCAGTTTGTACACGAAGTGCATCCAGTTTTTGCCGTAACCCTATCAACTTTTTAGAACATGATAAATGGGTGAAATGATGATACCATGACAAGTTTCTACCTTTTTACATTTAATTTGTACTGCTTTTTAATTTCAGGGTCATTTAGCTCCAAAAAATCATTAAATGCATGAAAAATAGCAAATGAAGTTAGAAAGGGTTGAAATTTGAGGATGTGGCTTTGAATGGTGCATATTGAATGCACAAAAAGTTTGTAGTTGAGATAAATTTAAAAAAATTAAATGCCTTTGTAACAAATGAGTTTTCGTCCGAAACCCTCTTACTTCGAAGGAGATGGTCCAGTTTGTACACGAAGTGCATCCAGTTTTTCCCGTAACCCTCTAAACTTTTTAGCACATGCTAAATGGGTCAAATGATGATACCATACCAAGTCTCTACCTTTTTAGATTTCATTTGTACTGCTTTTTAATTTCAGGGTCATTTAGCTCAAAAAAATCATTAAATGCATGAAAAATAGCAAATGAAGTTAGAAAGCGTTGAAATTTGAGGATGTGGCTTTGAATGGTGCATATTGAATGCACAAAAAGTTTGTAGTTGAAATAAATTTAAAAAAATTAAATGCCTTTGTAACAGATGAGTTTTCGTCCGAAACCCTCTTACTTCGAAGGAGATGGTCCAGTTTGTACACGAAGTGCATCCAGTTTTTCCCGTAACCCTCTAAACTTTTTAGCACATGCTAAATGGGTCAAATTATTATACCATACCAAGTCTCTACCTTTTTAGATTTCATTTGTTCTGCTTTTTAATTTCAGGGTCATTTAGCTCAAAAAAATCATTAAATGCATGAAAAATAGCAAATGAAGTTAGAAAGGGTTGAAATTTGAGGATGTGGCTTTGAATGGTGCATATTGAATGCACAAAAAGTTTGTAGTTGAAATAAATTTAAAAAAATTAAATGCCTTTGTAACAGATGAGTTTTCGTCCGAAACCTCTTACTTCGAAGGAGATGGTCCAGTTTGTACACGAAGTGCATCCAGTTTTTGCCGTAACCATATCAACTTTTTAGAACATGATAAATGGGTGAAATGATGATACCATGACAAGTTTCTACCTTTTTACATTTAATTTGTACTGCTTTTTAATTTCAGGGTCATTTAGCTCCAAAAAATCATTAAATGCATGAAAAATAGCAAATGAAGTTAGAAAGGGTTGAAAGTTGAGGATGTGGCTTTGAATGGTGCATATTGAATGCACAAAAATTTTGTAGTTGAGATAAATTTAAAAAAATTAAATGCCTTTGTAACAAATGAGTTTTCGTCCGAAACCCTCTTACTTCGAAGGAGATGGTCCAGTTTGTACACGAAGTGCATCCAGTTTTTCCCGTAACCCTCTAAACTTTTTAGCACATGCTAAATGGGTCAAATGATGATACCATACCAAGTCTCTACCTTTTTAGATTTCATTTGTACTGCTTTTTAATTTCAGGGTCATTTAGCTCAAAAAAATCATTAAATGCATGAAAAATAGCAAATGAAGTTAGAAAGCGTTGAAATTTGAGGATGTGGCTTTGAATTGTGCATATTGAATGCACAAAAAGTTTGTAGTTGAAATAAATTTAAAAAAATTAAATGCCTTTGTAACAGATGAGTTTTCGTCCGAAACCCTCTTACTTCGAAGGAGATGGTCCAGTTTGTACACGAAGTGCATCCAGTTTTTGCCGTAACCCTCTCAACTTTTTAGCACATGTTAATGGGTCAAATGATGGTACCATACCAAGTCTCTACCTTTTTAGATTTCATTTGTACTGCTTTTTAATTTCAGGGTCATTTAGCTCAAAAAAATCATTAAATGCATGAAAAATAGCAAATGAAGTTAGAAAGGGTTGAAATTTGAGGATGTGGCTTTGAATGGTGCATATTGAATGGACAAAAAGTTTGTAGTTGAAATAAATTTAAAAAAATTAAATGCCTTTGTAACAGATGAGTTTTCGTCCGAAACCCTCTTACTTCGAAGGAGATGGTCCAGTTTGTACACGAAGTGCATCCAGTTTTTCCCGTAACCCTCTAAACTTTTTAGCACATGCTAAATGGGTCAAATTATTATACCATACCAAGTCTCTACCTTTTTAGATTTCATTTGTACTGCTTTTTAATTTCAGGGTCATTTAGCTCAAAAAAATCATTAAATGCATGAAAAATAGCAAATGAAGTTAGAAAGGGTTGAAATTTGAGGATGTGGCTTTGAATGGTGCATATTGAATGCACAAAAAGTTTGTAGTTGAAATAAATTTAAAAAAATTAAATGCCTTTGTAACAGATGAGTTTTCGTCCGAAACCCTCTTACTTCGAAGGAGATGGTCCACTTTGTACACGAAGTGCATCCAGTTTTTGCCGTAACCCTCTCAACTTTTTAGCACATGTTAATGGTTCAAATGATGGTACCATACCAAGTCTCTACCTTTTTAGATTTCATTTGTACTGCTTTTTAATTTCAGGGTCATTTAGCTCAAAAAAATCATTAAATGCATGAAAAATAGCAAATGAAGTTAGAAAGGGTTGAAATTTGAGGATGTGGCTTTGAATGGTGCATATTGAATGCACAAAAAGTTTGTAGTTGAAATAAATTTAAAAAAATTAAATGCCTTTGTAACAGATGAGTTTTCGTCCGAAACCCTCTTACTTCGAAGGAGATGGTCCAGTTTGTACACGAAGTGCATCCAGTTTTTCCCGTAACCCTCTAACCTTTTTAGCACATGCTAAATGGGTCAAATTATTATACCATACCAAGTCTCTACCTTTTTAGATTTCATTTGTACTGCTTTTTAATTTCAGGGTCATTTAGCTCAAAAAAATCATTAAATGCATGAAAAATAGCAAATGAAGTTAGAAAGGGTTGAAATTTGAGGATGTGGCTTTGAATGGTGCATATTGAATGCACAAAAAGTTTGTAGTTGAAATAAATTTAAAAAAATTAAATGCCTTTGTAACAGATGAGTTTTCGTCCGAAACCTCTTACTTCGAAGGAGATGGTCCAGTTTGTACACGAAGTGCATCCAGTTTTTGCCGTAACCCTATCAACTTTTTAGAACATGCTAAATGGGTGAAATGATGATACCATGACAAGTTTCTACCTTTTTACATTTAATTTGTACTGCTTTTTAATTTCAGGGTCATTTAGCTCCAAAAAATCATTAAATGCATGAAAAATAGCAAATGAAGTTAGAAAGGGTTGAAATTTGAGGATGTGGCTTTGAATGGTGCATATTGAATGCACAAAAAGTTTGTAGTTGAGATAAATTTAAAAAAATTAAATACCTTTGTAACAGATGAGTTTTCGTCCGAAACCCTCTTACTTCGAAGGAGTTGGTCCAGTTTGTACACGAAGTGCATCCAGTTTTTCCCGTAACCCTCTAAACTTTTTAGCACATGCTAAATGGGTCAAATGATGATACCATACCAAGTCTCTACCTTTTTAGATTTCATTTGTTCTGCTTTTTAATTTCAGGGTCATTTAGCTCAAAAAAATCATTAAATGCATGAAAAATAGCAAATGAAGTTAGAAAGGGTTGAAATTTGAGGATGTGGCTTTGAATGGTGCATATTGAATGCACAAAAAGTTTGTAGTTGAAATAAATTTAAAAAAATTAAATGCCTTTGTAACAGATGAGTTTTCGTCTGAAACCTCTTACTTCGAAGGAGATGGTCCAGTTTGTACACGAAGTGCATCCAGTTTTTGCCGTAACCCTCTCAACTCTTTAGCACATGCTAAATGGGTCAAATGATGATACCATACCAAGTCTCTACCTTTTTAGATTTCATTTGTACTGCTTTTTAATTTCAGGGTCATTTAGCTCAAAAAAATCATTAAATGCATGAAAAATAGCAAATGAAGTTAAAAGGGTTGAAATTTGAGGATGTGGCTTTGAATGGTGCATATTGAATGCACAAAAAGTTTGTAGTTGAAATAAATTTAAAAAAATTAAATGCCTTTGTAACAGATGAGTTTTCGTCCGAAACCCTCTTACTTCGAAGGAGATGGTCCAGTTTGTACACGAAGTGCATCCAGTTTTTCCCGTAACCCTATCAACTTTTTAGAACATGCTAAATGGGTGAAATTATGATACCATGACAAGTTTCTACCTTTTTACATTTAATTTGTACTGCTTTTTAATTTCAGGGTCATTTAGCACCAAAAAATCATTAAATGCATGAAAAATAGCAAATGAAGTTAGAAAGGGTTGAAATTTGAGGATGTGGCTTTGAATGGTGCATATTGAATGCACAAAAAGTTTGTAGTTGAGATAAATTTAAAAAAATTAAATGCCTTTGTAACAGATGAGTTTTCGTCCGAAACCCTCTTACTTCGAAGGAGATGGTCCAGTTTGTACACGAAGTGCATCCAGTTTTTCCCGTAACCCTCTAAACTTTTTAGCACATGCTAAATGGGTCAAATGATGATACCATACCAAGTCTCTACCTTTTTAGATTTCATTTGTACTGCTTTTTAATTTCAGGGTCATTTAGCTCAAAAAAATCATTAAATGCATGAAAAATAGCAAATGAAGTTAGAAAGGGTTGAAATTTGAGGATGTGGCTTTGAATGGTGCATATTGAATGCACAAAAAGTTTGTAGTTGAAATAAATTTAAAAAAATTAAATGCCTTTGTAACAGATGAGTTTTCGTCCGAAACCCTCTTACTTCGAAGGAGATGGTCCAGTTTGTACACGAAGTGCATCCAGTTTTTGCTGTAACCCTCTCAACTTTTTAGCACATGCTAAATGGGTCAAATGATGATACCATACCAAGTCTCTACCTTTTTAGATTTCATTTGTACTGCTTTTTAATTTCAGGGTCATTTAGCTCAAAAAAATCATTAAATGCATGAAAAATAGCAAATGAAGTTAAAAGGGTTGAAATTTGAGGATGTGGCTTTGAATGGTGCATATTGAATGCACAAAAAGTTTGTAGTTGAAATAAATTTAAAAAAATTAAATGCCTTTGTAACAGATGAGTTTTCGTCCGAAACCCTCTTACTTCGAAGGAGATGGTCCAGTTTGTACACGAAGTGCATCCAGTTTTTCCCGTAACCCTCTAAACTTTTTAGCACATGCTAAATGGGTCAAATTATTATACCATACCAAGTCTCTACCTTTTTAGATTTCATTTGTTCTGCTTTTTAATTTCAGGGTCATTTAGCTCAAAAAAATCATTAAATGCATGAAAAATAGCAAATGAAGTTAGAAAGGGTTGAAATTTGAGGATGTGGCTTTGAATGGTGCATATTGAATGCACAAAAATTTTGTAGTTGAAATAAATTTAAAAAAATTAAATGCCTTTGTAACAGATGAGTTTTCGTCCGAAACCCTCTTACTTCGAAGGAGATGGTCCAGTTTGTACACGAAGTGCATCCAGTTTTTCCCGTAACCCTCTAAACTTTTTAGCACATGCTAAATGGGTCAAATGATGATACCATACCAAGTCTCTACCTTTTTAGATTTCATTTGTACTGCTTTTTAATTTCAGGGTCATTTAGCTCAAAAAAATCATTAAATGCATGAAAAATAGCAAATGAAGTTAGAAAGGGTTGAAATTTGAGGATGTGGCTTTGAATGGTGCATATTGAATGCACAAAAAGTTTGTAGTTGAAATAAATTTAAAAAAATTAAATGCCTTTGTAACAGATGAGTTTTCGTCCGAAACCTCTTACTTCGAAGGAGATGGTCCAGTTTGTACACGAAGTGCATCCAGTTTTTCCCGTAACCCTCTAAACTTTTTAGCACATGCTAAATGGGTCAAATGATGATACCATACCAAGTCTCTACCTTTTTAGATTTCATTTGTACTGCTTTTTAATTTCAGGGTCATTTAGCTCAAAAAAATCATTAAATGCATGAAAAATAGCAAATGAAGTTAGAAAGGGTTGAAATTTGAGGATGTGGCTTTGAATGGTGCATATTGAATGCACAAAAAGTTTGTAGTTGAAATAAATTTAAAAAAATTAAATGCCTTTGTAACAGATGAGTTTTCGTCCGAAACCCTCTTACTTCGAAGGAGATGGTCCAGTTTGTACACGAAGTGCATCCAGTTTTTGCTGTAACCCTCTCAACTTTTTAGCACATGCTAAATGGGTCAAATGATGATACCATACCAAGTCTCTACCTTTTTAGATTTCATTTGTACTGCTTTTTAATTTCAGGGTCATTTAGCTCAAAAAAATCATTAAATGCATGAAAAATAGCAAATGAAGTTAAAAGGGTTGAAATTTGAGGATGTGGCTTTGAATGGTGCATATTGAATGCACAAAAAGTTTGTAGTTGAAATAAATTTAAAAAAATTAAATGCCTTTGTAACAGATGAGTTTTCGTCCGAAACCCTCTTACTTCGAAGGAGATGGTCCAGTTTGTACACGAAGTGCATCCAGTTTTTCCCGTAACTCTCTAAACTTTTTAGCACATGCTAAATGGGTCAAATTATTATACCATACCAAGTCTCTACCTTTTTAGATTTCATTTGTTCTGCTTTTTAATTTCAGGGTCATTTAGCTCAATAAAATCATTAAATGCATGAAAAATAGCAAATGAAGTTAGAAAGGGTTGAAATTTGAGGATGTGGCTTTGAATGGTGCATATTGAATGCACAAAAAGTTTGTAGTTGAAATAAATTTAAAAAAATTAAATGCCTTTGTAACAGATGAGTTTTCGTCCGAAACCTCTTACTTCGAAGGAGATGGTCCAGTTTGTACACGAAGTGCATCCAGTTTTTGCCGTAACCAAATCAACTTTTTAGAACATGATAAATGGGTGAAATGATGATACCATGACAAGTTTCTACCTTTTTACATTTAATTTGTACTGCTTTTTAATTTCAGGGTCATTTAGCTCCAAAAAATCATTAAATGCATGAAAAATAGCAAATGAAGTTAGAAAGGGTTGAAATTTGAGGATGTGGCTTTGAATGGTGCATATTGAATGCACAAAAAGTTTGTAGTTGAGATAAATTTAAAAAAATTAAATGCCTTTGTAACAAATGAGTTTTCGTCCTAAACCCTCTTACTTCGAAGGAGATGGTCCAGTTTGTACACGAAGTGCATCCAGTTTTTCCCGTAACCCTCTAAACTTTTTAGCACATGCTAAATGGGTCAAATGATGATACCATACCAAGTCTCTACCTTTTTAGATTTCATTTGTACTGCTTTTTAATTTCAGGGTCATTTAGCTCAAAAAAATCATTAAATGCATGAAAAATAGCAAATGAAGTTAGAAAGGGTTGAAATTTGAGGATGTGGCTTTGAATGGTGCATATTGAATGCACAAAAAGTTTGTAGTTGAAATAAATTTAAAAAAATTAAATGCCTTTGTAACAGATGAGTTTTCGTCCGAAACCCTCTTACTTCGAAGGAGATGGTCCAGTTTGTACACGAAGTGCATCCAGTTTTTCCCGTAACCCTCTAAACTTTTTAGCACATGCTAAATGGGTCAAATTATTATACCATACCAAGTCTCTACCTTTTTAGATTTCATTTGTACTGCTTTTTAATTTCAGGGTCATTTAGCTCAAAAAAATCATTAAATGCATGAAAAATAGCAAATGAAGTTAGAAAGGGTTGAAATTTGAGGATGTGGCTTTGAATGGTGCATATTGAATGCACAAAAAGTTTGTAGTTGAAATAAATTTAAAAAAATTAAATGCCTTTGTAACAGATGAGTTTTCGTCCGAAACCTCTTACTTCGAAGGAGATGGTCCAGTTTGTACACGAAGTGCATCCAGTTTTTGCCGTAACCCTATCAACTTTTTAGAACATGATAAATGGGTGAAATGATGATACCATGACAAGTTTCTACCTTTTTACATTTAATTTGTACTGCTTTTTAATTTCAGGGTCATTTAGCTCCAAAAAATCATTAAATGCATGAAAAATAGCAAATGAAGTTAGAAAGGGTTGAAATTTGAGGATGTGGCTTTGAATGGTGCATATTGAATGCACAAAAAGTTTGTAGTTGAGATAAATTTAAAAAAATTAAATGCCTTTGTAACAAATGAGTTTTCGTCCGAAACCCTCTTACTTCGAAGGAGATGGTCCAGTTTGTACACGAAGTGCATCCAGTTTTTCCCGTAACCCTCTAAACTTTTTAGCACATGCTAAATGGGTCAAATGATGATACCATACCAAGTCTGTACCTTTTTAGATTTCATTTGTACTGCTTTTTAATTTCAGGGTCATTTAGCTCAAAAAAATCATTAAATGCATGAAAAATAGCAAATGAAGTTAGAAAGCGTTGAAATTTGAGGATGTGGCTTTGAATGGTGCATATTGAATGCACAAAAAGTTTGTAGTTGAAATAAATTTAAAAAAATTAAATGCCTTTGTAACAGATGAGTTTTCGTCCGAAACCCTCTTACTTCGAAGGAGATGGTCCAGTTTGTACACGAAGTGCATCCAGTTTTTCCCGTAACCCTCTAAACTTTTTAGCACATGCTAAATGGGTCAAATTATTATACCATACCAAGTCTCTACCTTTTTAGATTTCATTTGTTCTGCTTTTTAATTTCAGGGTCATTTAGCTCAAAAAAATCATTAAATGCATGAAAAATAGCAAATGAAGTAAGAAAGGGTTGAAATTTGAGGATGTGGCTTTGAATGGTGCATATTGAATGCACAAAAACTTTGTAGTTGAAATAAATTTAAAAAAATTAAATGCCTTTGTAACAGATGAGTTTTCGTCCGAAACCTCTTACTTCGAAGGAGATGGTCCTGTTTGTACACGAAGTGCATCCAGTTTTTGCCGTAACCATATCAACTTTTTAGAACATGATAAATGGGTGAAATGATTATACCATGACAAGTTTCTACCTTTTTACATTTAATTTGTACTGCTTTTTAATTTCAGGGTCATTTAGCTCCAAAAAATCATTAAATGCATGAAAAATAGCAAATGAAGTTAGAAAGGGTTGAAATTTGAGGATGTGGCTTTGAATGGTGCATATTGAATGCACAAAAAGTTTGTAGTTGAGATAAATTTAAAAAAATTAAATGCCTTTGTAACAAATGAGTTTTCGTCCGAAACCCTCTTACTTCGAAGGAGATGGTCCAGTTTGTACACGAAGTGCATCCAGTTTTTCCCGTAACCCTCTAAACTTTTTAGCACATGCTAAATGGGTCAAATGATGATACCATACCAAGTCTCTACCTTTTTAGATTTCATTTGTACTGCTTTTTAATTTCAGGGTCATTTAGCTCAAAAAAATCATTAAATGCATGAAAAATAGCAAATGAAGTTAGAAAGCGTTGAAATTTGAGGATGTGGCTTTGAATGGTGCATATTGAATGCACAAAAAGTTTGTAGTTGAAATAAATTTAAAAAAATTAAATGCCTTTGTAACAGATGAGTTTTCGTCCGAAACCCTCTTACTTCGAAGGAGTTGGTCCAGTTTGTACACGAAGTGCATCCAGTTTTTCCCGTAACCCTCTAAACTTTTTAGCACATGCTAAATGGGTCAAATGATGATACCATACCAAGTCTCTACCTTTTTAGATTTCATTTGTACTGCTTTTTAATTTCAGGGTCATTTAGCTCAAAAAAATCATTAAATGCATGAAAAATAGCAAATGAAGTTAGAAAGGGTTGAAATTTGAGGATGTGGCTTTGAATGGTGCATATTGAATGCACAAAAAGTTTGTAGTTGAAATAAATTTAAAAAAATTAAATGCCTTTGTAACAGATGAGTTTTCGTCCGAAACCCTCTTACTTCGAAGGAGATGGTCCAGTTTGTACACGAAGTGCATCCAGTTTTTGCCGTAACCCTCTCAACTCTTTAGCACATGCTAAATGGGTCAAATGATGATACCATACCAAGTCTCTACCTTTTTAGATTTCATTTGTACTGCTTTTTAATTTCAGGGTCATTTAGCTCAAAAAAATCATTAAATGCATGAAAAATAGCAAATGAAGTTAAAAGGGTTGAAATTTGAGGATGTGGCTTTGAATGGTGCATATTGAATGCACAAAAAGTTTGTAGTTGAAATAAATTTAAAAAAATTAAATGCCTTTGTAACAGATGAGTTTTCGTCCGAAACCCTCTTACTTCGAAGGAGATGGTCCAGTTTGTACACGAAGTGCATCCAGTTTTTCTCGTAACCCTCTAAACTTTTTAGCACATGCTAAATGGGTCAAATTATTATACCATACCAAGTCTCTACCTTTTTAGATTTCATTTGTACTGCTTTTTAATTTCAGGGTCATTTAGCTCAAAAAAATCATTAAATGCATGAAAAATAGCAAATGAAGTTAGAAAGGGTTGAAATTTGAGGATGTGGCTTTGAATGGTGCATATTGAATGCACAAAAAGTTTGTAGTTGAAATAAATTTAAAAAAATTAAATGCCTTTGTAACAGATGAGTTTTCGTCCGAAACCTCTTACTTCGAAGGAGATGGTCCAGTTTGTACACGAAGTGCATCCAGTTTTTGCCGTAACCCTATCAACTTTTTAGAACATGCTAAATGGGTGAAATGATGATACCATGACAAGTCTCTACCTTTTTACATTTAATTTGTACTGCTTTTTAATTTCAGGGTCATTTAGCTCCAAAAAATCATTAAATGCATGAAAAATAGCAAATGAAGTTAGAAAGGGTTGAAATTTGAGGATGTGGCTTTGAATGGTGCATATTGAATGCACAAAAAGTTTGTAGTTGAGATAAATTTAAAAAAATTAAATGCCTTTGTAACAAATGAGTTTTCGTCCGAAACCCTCTTACTTCGAAGGAGATGGTCCAGTTTGTACACGAAGTGCATCCAGTTTTTCCCGTAACCCTCTAAACTTTTTAGCACATGCTAAATGGGTCAAATGATGATACCATACCAAGTCTCTACCTTTTTAGATTTCATTTGTACTGCTTTTTAATTTCAGGGTCATTTAGCTCAAAAAAATCATTAAATGCATGAAAAATAGCAAATGAAGTTAGAAAGCGTTGAAATTTGAGGATGTGGCTTTGAATGGTGCATATTGAATGCACAAAAAGTTTGTAGTTGAAATAAATTTAAAAAAATTAAATGCCTTTGTAACAGATGAGTTTTCGTCCGAAACCCTCTTACTTCGAAGGAGATGGTCCAGTTTGTACACGAAGTGCATCCAGTTTTTGCCGTAACCCTCTAAACTTTTTAGCACATGCTAAATGGGTCAAATGATGATACCATACCAAGTCTCTACCTTTTTAGATTTCATTTGTACTGCTTTTTAATTTCAGGGTCATTTAGCTCAAAAAAATCATTAAATGCATGAAAAATAGCAAATGAAGTTAGAAAGGGTTGAAATTTGAGGATGTGGCTTTGAATGGTGCATATTGAATGCACAAAAAGTTTGTAGTTGAAATAAATTTAAAAAAATTAAATGCCTTTGTAACAGATGAGTTTTCGTCCGAAACCCTCTTACTTCGAAGGAGATGGTCCAGTTTGTACACAAAGTGCATCCAGTTTTTGCTGTAACCCTCTCAACTTTTTAGCACATGCTAAATGGGTCAAATGATGATACCATACAAAGTCTCTACATTTTTAGATTTCATTTGTACTGCTTTTTAATTTCAGGGTCATTTAGCTCAAAAAAATCATTAAATGCATGAAAAATAGCAAATGAAGTTAGAAAGCGTTGAAATTTGAGGATGTGGCTTTGAATGGTGCATATTGAATGCACAAAAAGTTTGTAGTTGAAATAAATTTAAAAAAATTAAATGCCTTTGTAACAGATGAGTTTTCGTCCGAAACCCTCTTACTTCGAAGGAGATGGTCCAGTTTGTACACGAAGTGCATCCAGTTTTTGCCGTAACCATATCAACTTTTTAGAACATGATAAATGGGTGAAATGATTATACCATGACAAGTTTCTACCTTTTTACATTTAATTTGTACTGCTTTTTAATTTCAGGGTCATTTAGCTCCAAAAAATCATTAAATGCATGAAAAATAGCAAATGAAGTTAGAAAGGGTTGAAATTTGAGGATGTGGCTTTGAATGGTGCATATTGAATGCACAAAAAGTTTGTAGTTGAGATAAATTTAAAAAAATTAAATGCCTTTGTAACAAATGAGTTTTCGTCCGAAACCCTCTTACTTCGAAGGAGATGGTCCAGTTTGTACACGAAGTGCATCCAGTTTTTCCCGTAACCCTCTAAACTTTTTAGCACATGCTAAATGGGTCAAATGATGATACCATACCAAGTCTCTACCTTTTTAGATTTCATTTGTACTGCTTTTTAATTTCAGGGTCATTTAGCTCAAAAAAATCATTAAATGCATGAAAAATAGCAAATGAAGTTAGAAAGCGTTGAAATTTGAGGATGTGGCTTTGAATGGTGCATATTGAATGCACAAAAAGTTTGTAGTTGAAATAAATTTAAAAAAATTAAATGCCTTTGTAACAGATGAGTTTTCGTCCGAAACCCTCTTACTTCGAAGGAGTTGGTCCAGTTTGTACACGAAGTGCATCCAGTTTTTCCCGTAACCCTCTAAACTTTTTAGCACATGCTAAATGGGTCAAATGATGATACCATACCAAGTCTCTACCTTTTTAGATTTCATTTGTACTGCATTTTAATTTCAGGGTCATTTAGCTCAAAAAAATCATTAAATGCATGAAAAATAGCAAATGAAGTTAGAAAGGGTTGAAATTTGAGGATGTGGCTTTGAATGGTGCATATTGAATGCACAAAAAGTTTGTAGTTGAAATAAATTTAAAAAAATTAAATGCCTTTGTAACAGATGAGTTTTCGTCCGAAACCCTCTTACTTCGAAGGAGATGGTCCAGTTTGTACACGAAGTGCATCCAGTTTTTGCCGTAACCCTCTCAACTCTTTAGCACATGCTAAATGGGTCAAATGATGATACCATACCAAGTCTCTACCTTTTTAGATTTCATTTGTACTGCTTTTTAATTTCAGGGTCATTTAGCTCAAAAAAATCATTAAATGCATGAAAAATAGCAAATGAAGTTAAAAGGGTTGAAATTTGAGGATGTGGCTTTGAATGGTGCATATTGAATGCACAAAAAGTTTGTAGTTGAAATAAATTTAAAAAAATTAAATGCCTTTGTAACAGATGAGTTTTCGTCCGAAACCCTCTTACTTCGAAGGAGATGGTCCAGTTTGTACACGAAGTGCATCCAGTTTTTCTCGTAACCCTCTAAACTTTTTAGCACATGCTAAATGGGTCAAATTATTATACCATACCAAGTCTCTACCTTTTTAGATTTCATTTGTACTGCTTTTTAATTTCAGGGTCATTTAGCTCAAAAAAATCATTAAATGCATGAAAAATAGCAAATGAAGTTAGAAAGGGTTGAAATTTGAGGATGTGGCTTTGAATGGTGCATATTGAATGCACAAAAAGTTTGTAGTTGAAATAAATTTAAAAAAATTAAATGCCTTTGTAACAGATGAGTTTTCGTCCGAAACCTCTTACTTCGAAGGAGATGGTCCAGTTTGTACACGAAGTGCATCCAGTTTTTGCCGTAACCCTATCAACTTTTTAGAACATGCTAAATGGGTGAAATGATGATACCATGACAAGTCTCTACCTTTTTACATTTAATTTGTACTGCTTTTTAATTTCAGGGTCATTTAGCTCCAAAAAATCATTAAATGCATGAAAAATAGCAAATGAAGTTAGAAAGGGTTGAAATTTGAGGATGTGGCTTTGAATGGTGCATATTGAATGCACAAAAAGTTTGTAGTTGAGATAAATTTAAAAAAATTAAATGCCTTTGTAACAAATGAGTTTTCGTCCGAAACCCTCTTACTTCGAAGGAGATGGTCCAGTTTGTACACGAAGTGCATCCAGTTTTTCCCGTAACCCTCTAAACTTTTTAGCACATGCTAAATGGGTCAAATGATGATACCATACCAAGTCTCTACCTTTTTAGATTTCATTTGTACTGCTTTTTAATTTCAGGGTCATTTAGCTCAAAAAAATCATTAAATGCATGAAAAATAGCAAATGAAGTTAGAAAGCGTTGAAATTTGAGGATGTGGCTTTGAATGGTGCATATTGAATGCACAAAAAGTTTGTAGTTGAAATAAATTTAAAAAAATTAAATGCCTTTGTAACAGATGAGTTTTCGTCCGAAACCCTCTTACTTCGAAGGAGATGGTCCAGTTTGTACACGAAGTGCATCCAGTTTTTGCCGTAACCCTCTAAACTTTTTAGCACATGCTAAATGGGTCAAATGATGATACCATACCAAGTCTCTACCTTTTTAGATTTCATTTGTACTGCTTTTTAATTTCAGGGTCATTTAGCTCAAAAAAATCATTAAATGCATGAAAAATAGCAAATGAAGTTAGAAAGGGTTGAAATTTGAGGATGTGGCTTTGAATGGTGCATATTGAATGCACAAAAAGTTTGTAGTTGAAATAAATTTAAAAAAATTAAATGCCTTTGTAACAGATGAGTTTTCGTCCGAAACCCTCTTACTTCGAAGGAGATGGTCCAGTTTGTACACAAAGTGCATCCAGTTTTTGCTGTAACCCTCTCAACTTTTTAGCACATGCTAAATGGGTCAAATGATGATACCATACAAAGTCTCTACCTTTTTAGATTTCATTTGTACTGCTTTTTAATTTCAGGGTCATTTAGCTCAAAAAAATCATTAAATGCATGAAAAATAGCAAATGAAGTTAGAAAGCGTTGAAATTTGAGGATGTGGCTTTGAATGGTGCATATTGAATGCACAAAAAGTTTGTAGTTGAAATAAATTTAAAAAAATTAAATGCCTTTGTAACAGATGAGTTTTCGTCCGAAACCCTCTTACTTCGAAGGAGATGGTCCACTTTGTACACGAAGTGCATCCAGTTTTTGCCGTAACCCTCTCAACTTTTTAGCACATGTTTATGGGTCAAATGATGGTACCATACCAAGTCTCTACCTTTTTAGATTTCATTTGTACTGCTTTTTAATTTCAGGGTCATTTAGCTCAAAAAAATCATTAAATGCATGAAAAATAGCAAATGAAGTTAGAAAGGGTTGAAATTTGAGGATGTGGCTTTGAATGGTGCATATTGAATGCACAAATAGTTTGTAGTTGAAATAAATTTAAAAAAATTAAATGCCTTTGTAACAGATGAGTTTTCGTCCGAAACCCTCTTACTTCGAAGGAGATGGTCCAGTTTGTACACGAAGTGCATCCAGTTTTTCCCGTAACCCTCTAACCTTTTTAGCACATGCTAAATGGGTCAAATTATTATACCATACCAAGTCTCTACCTTTTTAGATTTCATTTGTACTGCTTTTTAATTTCAGGGTCATTTAGCTCAAAAAAATCATTAAATGCATGAAAAATAGCAAATGAAGTTAGAAAGGGTTGAAATTTGAGGATGTGGCTTTGAATGGTGCATATTGAATGCACAAAAAGTTTGTAGTTGAAATAAATTTAAAAAAATTAAATGCCTTTGTAACAGATGAGTTTTCGTCCGAAACCTCTTACTTCGAAGGAGATGGTCCAGTTTGTACACGAAGTGCATCCAGTTTTTGCCGTAACCCTATCAACTTTTTAGAACATGCTAAATGGGTGAAATGATGATACCATGACAAGTTTCTACCTTTTTACATTTAATTTGTACTGCTTTTTAATTTCAGGGTCATTTAGCTCCAAAGAATCATTAAATGCATGAGAAATAGCAAATGAAGTTAGAAAGGGTTCAAATTTGAGGATGTGGCTTTGAATGGTGCATATTGAATGCACAAAAAGTTTGTAGTTGAGATAAATTTAAAAAAATTAAATACCTTTGTAACAGATGAGTTTTCGTCCGAAACCCTCTTACTTCGAAGGAGTTGGTCCAGTTTGTACACGAAGTGCATCCAGTTTTTCCCGTAACCCTCTAAACTTTTTAGCACATGCTAAATGGGTCAAATGATGATACCATACCAAGTCTCTACCTTTTTAGATTTCATTTGTACTGCTTTTTAATTTCAGGGTCATTTAGCTCAAAAAAATCATTAAATGCATGAAAAATAGCAAATGAAGTTAGAAAGGGTTGAAATTTGAGGATGTGGCTTTGAATGGTGCATATTGAATGCACAAAAAGTTTGTAGTTGAAATAAATTTAAAAAAATTAAATGCCTTTGTAACAGATGAGTTTTCGTCCGAAACCCTCTTACTTCGAAGGAGATGGTCCAGTTTGTACACGAAGTGCATCCAGTTTTTGCCGTAACCCTCTCAACTCTTTAGCACATGCTAAATGGGTCAAATGATGATACCATACCAAGTCTCTACCTTTTTAGATTTCATTTGTACTGCTTTTTAATTTCAGGGTCATTTAGCTCAAAAAAATCATTAAATGCATGAAAAATAGCAAATGAAGTTAAAAGGGTTGAAATTTGAGGATGTGGCTTTGAATGGTGCATATTGAATGCACAAAAAGTTTGTAGTTGAAATAAATTTAAAAAAATTAAATGCCTTTGTAACAGATGAGTTTTCGTCCGAAACCCTCTTACTTCGAAGGAGATGGTCCAGTTTGTACACGAAGTGCATCCAGTTTTTCTCGTAACCCTCTAAACTTTTTAGCACATGCTAAATGGGTCAAATTATTATACCATACCAAGTCTCTACCTTTTTAGATTTCATTTGTACTGCTTTTTAATTTCAGGGTCATTTAGCTCAAAAAAATCATTAAATGCATGAAAAATAGCAAATGAAGTTAGAAAGGGTTGAAATTTGAGGATGTGGCTTTGAATGGTGCATATTGAATGCACAAAAAGTTTGTAGTTGAAATAAATTTAAAAAAATTAAATGCCTTTGTAACAGATGAGTTTTCGTCCGAAACCTCTTACTTCGAAGGAGATGGTCCAGTTTGTACACGAAGTGCATCCAGTTTTTGCCGTAACCCTATCAACTTTTTAGAACATGCTAAATGGGTGAAATGATGATACCATGACAAGTTTCTACCTTTTTACATTTAATTTGTACTGCTTTTTAATTTCAGGGTCATTTAGCTCCAAAAAATCATTAAATGCATGAAAAATAGCAAATGAAGTTAGAAAGGGTTGAAATTTGAGGATGTGGCTTTGAATGGTGCATATTGAATGCACAAAAAGTTTGTAGTTGAGATAAATTTAAAAAAATTAAATGCCTTTGTAACAAATGAGTTTTCGTCCGAAACCCTCTTACTTCGAAGGAGATGGTCCAGTTTGTACACGAAGTGCATCCAGTTTTTCCCGTAACCCTCTAAACTTTTTAGCACATGCTAAATGGGTCAAATGATGATACCATACCAAGTCTCTACCTTTTTAGATTTCATTTGTACTGCTTTTTAATTTCAGGGTCATTTAGCTCAAAAAAATCATTAAATGCATGAAAAATAGCAAATGAAGTTAGAAAGCGTTGAAATTTGAGGATGTGGCTTTGAATGGTGCATATTGAATGCACAAAAAGTTTGTAGTTGAAATAAATTTAAAAAAATTAAATGCCTTTGTAACAGATGAGTTTTCGTCCGAAACCCTCTTACTTCGAAGGAGATGGTCCAGTTTGTACACGAAGTGCATCCAGTTTTTGCTGTAACCCTCTCAACTTTTTAGCACATGCTAAATGGGTCAAATGATGGTACCATACCAAGTCTCTACCTTTTTAGATTTCATTTGTACTGCTTTTTAATTTCAGGGTCATTTAGCTCAAAAAAATCATTAAATGCATGAAAAATAGCAAATGAAGTTAGAAAGGGTTGAAATTTGAGGATGTGGCTTTGAATGGTGCATATTGAATGCACAAAAAGTTTGTAGTTGAAATAAATTTAAAAAAATTAAATGCCTTTGTAACAGATGAGTTTTCGTCCGAAACCCTCTTACTTCGAAGGAGATGGTCCAGTTTGTACACGAAGTGCATCCAGTTTTTCCCGTAACCCTCTAAACTTTTTAGCACATGCTAAATGGGTCAAATGATGATACCATACCAAGTCTCTACCTTTTTAGATTTCATTTGTACTGCTTTTTAATTTCAGGGTCATTTAGCTCAAAAAAATCATTAAATGCATGAAAAATAGCAAATGAAGTTAGAAAGCGTTGAAATTTGAGGATGTGGCTTTGAATGGTGCATATTGAATGCACAAAAAGTTTGTAGTTGAAATAAATTTAAAAAAATTAAATGCCTTTGTAACAGATGAGTTTTCGTCCGAAACCCTCTTACTTCGAAGGAGATGGTCCAGTTTGTACACGAAGTGCATCCAGTTTTTGCTGTAACCCTCTCAACTTTTTAGCACATGCTAAATGGGTCAAATGATGGTACCATACCAAGTCTCTACCTTTTTAGATTTCATTTGTACTGCTTTTTAATTTCAGGGTCATTTAGCTCAAAAAAATCATTAAATGCATGAAAAATAGCAAATGAAGTTAGAAAGGGTTGAAATTTGAGGATGTGGCTTTGAATGGTGCATATTGAATGCACAAAAAGTTTGTAGTTGAAATAAATTTAAAAAAATTAAATGCCTTTGTAACAGATGAGTTTTCGTCCGAAACCCTCTTACTTCGAAGGAGATGGTCCAGTTTGTACAAGAAGTGCATCCAGTTTTTCCCGTAACCCTCTAAACTTTTTAGCACATGCTAAATGGGTCAAATTATTATACCATACCAAGTCTCTACCTTTTTAGATTTCATTTGTACTGCTTTTTAATTTCAGGGTCATTTAGCTCAAAAAAATCATTAAATGCATGAAAAATAGCAAATGAAGTTAGAAAGGGATGAAATTTGAGGATGTGGCTTTGAATGGTGCATATTGAATGCACAAAAAGTTTGTAGTTGAAATAAATTTAAAAAAATTAAATGCCTTTGTAACAGATGAGTTTTCGTCCGAAACCTCTTACTTCGAAGGAGATGGTCCAGTTTGTACACGAAGTGCATCCAGTTGTTGCCGTAACCCTATCAACTTTTTAGAACATGCTAAATGGGTGAAATGATGATACCATGACAAGTTTCTACCTTTTTACATTTAATTTGTACTGCTTTTTAATTTCAGGGTCATTTAGCTCAAAAAAATCATTAAATGCATGAAAAATAGCAAATGAAGTTAGAAAGGGTTGAAATTTGAGGATGTGGCTTTGAATGGTGCATATTGAATGCACAAAAAGTTTGTAGTTGAAATAAATTTAAAAAAATTAAATGCCTTTGTAACAGATGAGTTTTCGTCCGAAACCCTCTTACTTCGAAGGAGATGGTCCAGTTTGTACACGAAGTGCATCCAGTTTTTCCCGTAACCCTCTAAACTTTTTAGCACATGCTAAATGGGTCAAATGATGATACCATACCAAGTCTCTACCTTTTTAGATTTCATTTGTACTGCTTTTTAATTTCAGGGTCATTTAGCTCAAAAAAATCATTAAATGCATGAAAAATAGCAAATGAAGTTAGAAAGGGTTGAAATTTGAGGATGTGGCTTTGAATGGTGCATATTGAATGCACAAAAAGTTTGTAGTTGAAATAAATTTAAAAAAATTAAATGCCTTTGTAACAGATGAGTTTTCGTCCGAAACCCTCTTACTTCGAAGGAGATGGTCCAGTTTGTACACGAAGTGCATCCAGTTTTTCCCGTAACCCTCTAAACTTTTTAGCACATGCTAAATAGGTCAAATTATTATACCATACCAAGTCTCTACCTTTTTAGATTTCATTTGTACTGCTTTTTAATTTCAGGGTCATTTAGCTCAAAAAAATCATTAAATGCATGAAAAATAGCAAATGAAGTTAGAAAGGGTTGAAATTTGAGGATGTGGCTTTGAATGGTGCATATTGAATGCACAAAAAGTTTGTAGTTGAAATAAATTTAAAAAAATTAAATGCCTTTGTAACAGATGAGTTTTCGTCCGAAACCTCTTACTTCGAAGGAGATGGTCCAGTTTGTACACGAAGTGCATCCAGTTTTTGCCGTAACCCTACCAACTTTTTAGAACATGCTAAATGGGTGAAATGATGATACCATGACAAGTTTCTACCTTTTTACATTTAATTTGTACTGCTTTTTAATTTCAGGGTCATTTAGCACCAAAAAATCATTAAATGCATGAAAAATAGCAAATGAAGTTAGAAAGGGTTGAAATTTGAGGATGTGGCTTTGAATGGTGCATATTGAATGCACAAAAAGTTTGTAGTTGAGATAAATTTAAAAAAATTAAATACCTTTGTAACAGATGAGTTTTCGTCCGAAACCCTCTTACTTCGAAGGAGTTGGTCCAGTTTGTACACGAAGTGCATCCAGTTTTTCCCGTAACCCTCTAAACTTTTTAGCACATGCTAAATGGGTCAAATGATGATACCATACCAAGTCTCTACCTTTTTAGATTTCATTTGTACTGCTTTTTAATTTCAGGGTCATTTAGCTCAAAAAAATCATTAAATGCATGAAAAATAGCAAATGAAGTTAGAAAGGGTTGAAATTTGAGGATGTGGCTTTGAATGGTGCATATTGAATGCACAAAAAGTTTGTAGTTGAAATAAATTTAAAAAAATTAAATGCCTTTGTAACAGATGAGTTTTCGTCCGAAACCCTCTTACTTCGAAGGAGATGGTCCAGTTTGTACACGAAGTGCATCCAGTTTTTGCCGTAACCCTCTCAACTCTTTAGCACATGCTAAATGGGTCAAATGATGATACCATACCAAGTCTCTACCTTTTTAGATTTCATTTGTACTGCTTTTTAATTTCAGGGTCATTTAGCTCAAAAAAATCATTAAATGCATGAAAAATAGCAAATGAAGTTAAAAGGGTTGAAATTTGAGGATGTGGCTTTGAATGGTGCATATTGAATGCACAAAAAGTTTGTAGTTGAAATAAATTTAAAAAAATTAAATGCCTTTGTAACAGATGAGTTTTCGTCCGAAACCCTCTTACTTCGAAGGAGATGGTCCAGTTTGTACACGAAGTGCATCCAGTTTTTCTCGTAACCCTCTAAACTTTTTAGCACATGCTAAATGGGTCAAATTATTATACCATACCAAGTCTCTACCTTTTTAGATTTCATTTGTACTGCTTTTTAATTTCAGGGTCATTTAGCTCAAAAAAATCATTAAATGCATGAAAAATAGCAAATGAAGTTAGAAAGGGTTGAAATTTGAGGATGTGGCTTTGAATGGTGCATATTGAATGCACAAAAAGTTTGTAGTTGAAATAAATTTAAAAAAATTAAATGCCTTTGTAACAGATGAGTTTTCGTCCGAAACCTCTTACTTCGAAGGAGATGGTCCAGTTTGTACACGAAGTGCATCCAGTTTTTGCCGTAACCCTATCAACTTTTTAGAACATGCTAAATGGGTGAAATGATGATAACATGACAAGTTTCTACCTTTTTACATTTAATTTGTACTGCTTTTTAATTTCAGGGTCATTTAGCTCCAAAAAATCATTAAATGCATGAAAAATAGCAAATGAAGTTAGAAAGGGTTGAAATTTGAGGATGTGGCTTTGAATGGTGCATATTGAATGCACAAAAAGTTTGTAGTTGAGATAAATTTAAAAAAATTAAATGCCTTTGTAACAAATGAGTTTTCGTCCGAAACCCTCTTACTTCGAAGGAGATGGTCCAGTTTGTACACGAAGTGCATCCAGTTTTTCCCGTAACCCTCTCAACTCTTTAGCACATGCTAAATGGGTCAAATGATGATACCATACCAAGTCTCTACCTTTTTAGATTTCATTTGTACTGCTTTTTAATTTCAGGGTCATTTAGCTCAAAAAAATCATTAAATGCATGAAAAATAGCAAATGAAGTTAAAAGGGTTGAAATTTGAGGATGTGGCTTTGAATGGTGCATATTGAATGCACAAAAAGTTTGTAGTTGAAATAAATTTAAAAAAATTAAATGCCTTTGTAACAGATGAGTTTTCGTCCGAAACCCTCTTACTTCGAAGGAGATGGTCCAGTTTGTACACGAAGTGCATCCAGTTTTTCTCGTAACCCTCTAAACTTTTTAGCACATGCTAAATGGGTCAAATTATTATACCATACCTAGTCTCTACCTTTTTACATTTAATTTGTACTGCTTTTTAATTTCAGGGTCATTTAGCACCAAAAAATCATTAAATGCATGAAAAATAGCAAATGAAGTTAGAAAGGGTTGAAATTTGAGGATGTGGCTTTGAATGGTGCATATTGAATGCACAAAAAGTTTGTAGTTGAAATAAATTTAAAAAAATTAAATGCCTTTGTAACAGATGAGTTTTCGTCCGAAACCTCTTACTTCGAAGGAGATGGTCCAGTTTGTACACGAAGTGCATCCAGTTTTTGCCGTAACCCTATCAACTTTTTAGAACATGCTAAATGGGTGAAATGATGATACCATGACAAGTTTCTACCTTTTTACATTTAATTTGTACTGCTTTTTAATTTCAGGGTCATTTAGCTCCAAAAAATCATTAAATGCATGAAAAATAGCAAATGAAGTTAGAAAGGGTTGAAATTTGAGGATGTGGCTTTGAATGGTGCATATTGAATGCACAAAAAGTTTGTAGTTGAAATAAATTTAAAAAAATTAAATGCCTTTGTAACAAATGAGTTTTCGTCCGAAACCCTCTTACTTCGAAGGAGATGGTCCAGTTTGTACACGAAGTGCATCCAGTTTTTCCCGTAACCCTCTAAACTTTTTAGCACATGCTAAATGGGTCAAATGATGATGCCATACCAAGTCTCTACCTTTTTAGATTTCATTTGTACTGCTTTTTAATTTCAGGGTCATTTAGCTCAAAAAAATCATTAAATGCATGAAAAATAGCAAATGAAGTTAGAAAGGGATGAAATTTGAGGATGTGGCTTTGAATGGTGCATATTGAATGCACAAAAAGTTTGTAGTTGAAATAAATTTAAAAAAATTAAATGCCTTTGTAACAGATGAGTTTTCGTCCGAAACCCTCTTACTTCGAAGGAGATGGTCCAGTTTGTACACGAAGTGCATCCAGTTTTTGCTGTAACCCTCTCAACTTTTTAGCACATGCTAAATGGGTCAAATGATGGTACCATACCAAGTCTCTACCTTTTTAGATTTCATTTGTACTGCTTTTTAATTTCAGGGTCATTTAGCTCAAAAAAATCATTAAATGCATGAAAAATAGCAAATGAAGTTAGAAAGGGTTGAAATTTGAGGATGTGGCTTTGAATGGTGCATATTGAATGCACAAAAAGTTTGTAGTTGAAATAAATTTAAAAAAATTAAATGCCTTTGTAACAGATGAGTTTTCGTCCGAAACCCTCTTACTTCGAAGGAGATGGTCCAGTTTGTACACGAAGTGCATCCAGTTTTTCCCGTAACCCTCTAAACTTTTTAGCACATGCTAAATGGGTCAAATGATGATACCATACCAAGTCTCTACCTTTTTAGATTTCATTTGTACTGCTTTTTAATTTCAGGGTCATTTAGCTCAAAAAAATCATTAAATGCATGAAAAATAGCAAATGAAGTTAGAAAGCGTTGAAATTTGAGGATGTGGCTTTGAATGGTGCATATTGAATGCACAAAAAGTTTGTAGTTGAAATAAATTTAAAAAAATTAAATGCCTTTGTAACAGATGAGTTTTCGTCCGAAACCCTCTTACTTCGAAGGAGATGGTCCAGTTTGTACACGAAGTGCATCCAGTTTTTGCTGTAACCCTCTCAACTTTTTAGCACATGCTAAATGGGTCAAATGATGGTACCATACCAAGTCTCTACCTTTTTAGATTTCATTTGTACTGCTTTTTAATTTCAGGGTCATTTAGCTCAAAAAAATCATTAAATGCATGAAAAATAGCAAATGAAGTTAGAAAGGGTTGAAATTTGAGGATGTGGCTTTGAATGGTGCATATTGAATGCACAAAAAGTTTGTAGTTGAAATAAATTTAAAAAAATTAAATGCCTTTGTAACAGATGAGTTTTCGTCCGAAACCCTCTTACTTCGAAGGAGATGGTCCAGTTTGTACACGAAGTGCATCCAGTTTTTCCCGTAACCCTCTAAACTTTTTAGCACATGCTAAATGGGTCAAATTATTATACCATACCAAGTCTCTACCTTTTTAGATTTCATTTGAACTGCTTTTTAATTTCAGGGTCATTTAGCTCAAAAAAATCATTAAATGCATGAAAAATAGCAAATGAAGTTAGAAAGGGATGAAATTTGAGGATGTGGCTTTGAATGGTGCATATTGAATGCACAAAAAGTTTGTAGTTGAAATAAATTTAAAAAAATTAAATGCCTTTGTAACAGATGAGTTTTCGTCCGAAACCTCTTACTTCGAAGGAGATGGTCCAGTTTGTACACGAAGTGCATCCAGTTTTTGCCGTAACCCTATCAACTTTTTAGAACATGCTAAATGGGTGAAATGATGATACCATGACAAGTTTCTACCTTTTTACATTTAATTTGTACTGCTTTTTAATTTCAGGGTCATTTAGCTCCAAAAAATCATTAAATGCATGAAAAATAGCAAATGAAGTTAGAAAGGGTTGAAATTTGAGGATGTGGCTTTGAATGGTGCATATTGAATGCACAAAAAGTTTGTAGTTGAGATAAATTTAAAAAAATTAAATGCCTTTGTAACAGATGAGTTTTCGTCCGAAACCCTCTTACTTCGAAGGAGATGGTCCAGTTTGTACACGAAGTGCATCCAGTTTTTCCCGTAACCCTCTAAACTTTTTAGCACATGCTAAATGGGTCAAATGATGATACCATACCAAGTCTCTACCTTTTTAGATTTCATTTGTACTGCTTTTTAATTTCAGGGTCATTTAGCTCAAAAAAATCATTAAATGCATGAAAAATAGCAAATGAAGTTAGAAAGGGTTGAAATTTGAGGATGTGGCTTTGAATGGTGCATATTGAATGCACAAAAAGTTTGTAGTTGAAATAAATTTAAAAAAATTAAATGCCTTTGTAACAGATGAGTTTTCGTCCGAAACCCTCTTACTTCGAAGGAGATGGTCCAGTTTGTACACGAAGTGCATCCAGTTTTTCCCGTAACCCTCTAAACTTTTTAGCACATGCTAAATAGGTCAAATTATTATACCATACCAAGTCTCTACCTTTTTAGATTTCATTTGTACTGCTTTTTAATTTCAGGGTCATTTAGCTCAAAAAAATCATTAAATGCATGAAAAATAGCAAATGAAGTTAGAAAGGGTTGAAATTTGAGGATGTGGCTTTGAATGGTGCATATTGAATGCACAAAAAGTTTGTAGTTGAAATAAATTTAAAAAAATTAAATGCCTTTGTAACAGATGAGTTTTCGTCCGAAACCTCTTACTTCGAAGGAGATGGTCCAGTTTGTACACGAAGTGCATCCAGTTTTTGCCGTAACCCTAACAACTTTTTAGAACATGCTAAATGGGTGAAATGATGATACCATGACAAGTTTCTACCTTTTTACATTTAATTTGTACTGCTTTTTAATTTCAGGGTCATTTAGCACCAAAAAATCATTAAATGCATGAAAAATAGCAAATGAAGTTAGAAAGGGTTGAAATTTGAGGATGTGGCTTTGAATGGTGCATATTGAATGCACAAAAAGTTTTTAGTTGAGATAAATTTAAAAAAATTAAATGCCTTTGTAACAGATGAGTTTTCGTCCGAAACCCTCTTACTTCGAAGGAGATGGTCCAGTTTGTACACGAAGTGCATCCAGTTTTTCCCGTAACCCTCTAAACTTTTTAGCACATGCTAAATGGGTCAAATGATGATACCATACCAAGTCTCTACCTTTTTAGATTTCATTTGTACTGCTTTTTAATTTCAGGGTCATTTAGCTCAAAAAAATCATTAAATGCATGAAAAATAGCAAATGAAGTTAGAAAGGGTTGAAATTTGAGGATGTGGCTTTGAATGGTGCATATTGAATGCACAAAAAGTTTGTAGTTGAAATAAATTTAAAAAAATTAAATGCCTTTGTAACAGATGAGTTTTCGTCCGAAACCCTCTTACTTCGAAGGAGATGGTCCAGTTTGTACACAAAGTGCATCCAGTTTTTGCTGTAACCCTCTCAACTTTTTAGCACATGCTAAATGGGTCAAATGATGATACCATACCAAGTCTCTACCTTTTTAGATTTCATTTGTACTGCTTTTTAATTTCAGGGTCATTTAGCTCAAAAAAATCATTAAATGCATGAAAAATAGCAAATGAAGTTAGAAAGCGTTGAAATTTGAGGATGTGGCTTTGAATGGTGCATATTGAATGCACAAAAAGTTTGTAGTTGAAATAAATTTAAAAAAATTAAATGCCTTTGTAACAGATGAGTTTTCGTCCGAAACCCTCTTACTTCGAAGGAGATGGTCCACTTTGTACACGAAGTGCATCCAGTTTTTGCCGTAACCCTCTCAACTTTTTAGCACATGTTTATGGGTCAAATGATGGTACCATACCAAGTCTCTACCTTTTTAGATTTCATTTGTACTGCTTTTTAATTTCAGGGTCATTTAGCTCAAAAAAATCATTAAATGCATGAAAAATAGCAAATGAAGTTAGAAAGGGTTGAAATTTGAGGATGTGGCTTTGAATGGTGCATATTGAATGCACAAATAGTTTGTAGTTGAAATAAATTTAAAAAAATTAAATGCCTTTGTAACAGATGAGTTTTCGTCCGAAACCCTCTTACTTCGAAGGAGATGGTCCAGTTTGTACACGAAGTGCATCCAGTTTTTCCCGTAACCCTCTAACCTTTTTAGCACATGCTAAATGGGTCAAATTATTATACCATACCAAGTCTCTACCTTTTTAGATTTCATTTGTACTGCTTTTTAATTTCAGGGTCATTTAGCTCAAAAAAATCATTAAATGCATGAAAAATAGCAAATGAAGTTAGAAAGGGTTGAAATTTGAGGATGTGGCTTTGAATGGTGCATATTGAATGCACAAAAAGTTTGTAGTTGAAATAAATTTAAAAAAATTAAATGCCTTTGTAACAGATGAGTTTTCGTCCGAAACCTCTTACTTCGAAGGAGATGGTCCAGTTTGTACACGAAGTGCATCCAGTTTTTGCCGTAACCCTATCAACTTTTTAGAACATGCTAAATGGGTGAAATGATGATACCATGACAAGTTTCTACCTTTTTACATTTAATTTGTACTGCTTTTTAATTTCAGGGTCATTTAGCTCCAAAGAATCATTAAATGCATGAAAAATAGCAAATGAAGTTAGAAAGGGTTCAAATTTGAGGATGTGGCTTTGAATGGTGCATATTGAATGCACAAAAAGTTTGTAGTTGAGATAAATTTAAAAAAATTAAATACCTTTGTAACAGATGAGTTTTCGTCCGAAACCCTCTTACTTCGAAGGAGTTGGTCCAGTTTGTACACGAAGTGCATCCAGTTTTTCCCGTAACCCTCTAAACTTTTTAGCACATGCTAAATGGGTCAAATGATGATACCATACCAAGTCTCTACCTTTTTAGATTTCATTTGTACTGCTTTTTAATTTCAGGGTCATTTAGCTCAAAAAAATCATTAAATGCATGAAAAATAGCAAATGAAGTTAGAAAGGGTTGAAATTTGAGGATGTGGCTTTGAATGGTGCATATTGAATGCACAAAAAGTTTGTAGTTGAAATAAATTTAAAAAAATTAAATGCCTTTGTAACAGATGAGTTTTCGTCCGAAACCCTCTTACTTCGAAGGAGATGGTCCAGTTTGTACACGAAGTGCATCCAGTTTTTGCCGTAACCCTCTCAACTCTTTATCACATGCTAAATGGGTCAAATGATGATACCATACCAAGTCTCTACCTTTTTAGATTTCATTTGTACTGCTTTTTAATTTCAGGGTCATTTAGCTCAAAAAAATCATTAAATGCATGAAAAATAGCAAATGAAGTTAAAAGGGTTGAAATTTGAGGATGTGGCTTTGAATGGTGCATATTGAATGCACAAAAAGTTTGTAGTTGAAATAAATTTAAAAAAATTAAATGCCTTTGTAACAGATGAGTTTTCGTCCGAAACCCTCTTACTTCGAAGGAGATGGTCCAGTTTGTACACGAAGTGCATCCAGTTTTTCTCGTAACCCTCTAAACTTTTTAGCACATGCTAAATGGGTCAAATTATTATACCATACCAAGTCTCTACCTTTTTAGATTTCATTTGTACTGCTTTTTAATTTCAGGGTCATTTAGCTCAAAAAAATCATTAAATGCATGAAAAATAGCAAATGAAGTTAGAAAGGGTTGAAATTTGAGGATGTGGCTTTGAATGGTGCATATTGAATGCACAAAAAGTTTGTAGTTGAAATAAATTTAAAAAAATTAAATGCCTTTGTAACAGATGAGTTTTCGTCCGAAACCTCTTACTTCGAAGGAGATGGTCCAGTTTGTACACGAAGTGCATCCAGTTTTTGCCGTAACCCTATCAACTTTTTAGAACATGCTAAATGGGTGAAATGATGATACCATGACAAGTTTCTACCTTTTTACATTTAATTTGTACTGCTTTTTAATTTCAGGGTCATTTAGCTCCAAAAAATCATTAAATGCATGAAAAATAGCAAATGAAGTTAGAAAGGGTTGAAATTTGAGGATGTGGCTTTGAATGGTGCATATTGAATGCACAAAAAGTTTGTAGTTGAGATAAATTTAAAAAAATTAAATGCCTTTGTAACAAATGAGTTTTCGTCCGAAACCCTCTTACTTCGAAGGAGATGGTCCAGTTTGTACACGAAGTGCATCCAGTTTTTCCCGTAACCCTCTAAACTTTTTAGCACATGCTAAATGGGTCAAATGATGATACCATACCAAGTCTCTACCTTTTTAGATTTCATTTGTACTGCTTTTTAATTTCAGGGTCATTTAGCTCAAAAAAATCATTAAATGCATGAAAAATAGCAAATGAAGTTAGAAAGCGTTGAAATTTGAGGATGTGGCTTTGAATGGTGCATATTGAATGCACAAAAAGTTTGTAGTTGAAATAAATTTAAAAAAATTAAATGCCTTTGTAACAGATGAGTTTTCGTCCGAAACCCTCTTACTTCGAAGGAGATGGTCCAGTTTGTACACGAAGTGCATCCAGTTTTTGCTGTAACCCTCTCAACTTTTTAGCACATGCTAAATGGGTCAAATGATGGTACCATACCAAGTCTCTACCTTTTTAGATTTCATTTGTACTGCTTTTTAATTTCAGGGTCATTTAGCTCAAAAAAATCATTAAATGCATGAAAAATAGCAAATGAAGTTAGAAAGGGTTGAAATTTGAGGATGTGGCTTTGAATGGTGCATATTGAATGCACAAAAAGTTTGTAGTTGAAATAAATTTAAAAAAATTAAATGCCTTTGTAACAGATGAGTTTTCGTCCGAAACCCTCTTACTTCGAAGGAGATGGTCCAGTTTGTACACGAAGTGCATCCAGTTTTTGCCGTAACCCTCTCAACTTTTTAGCACATGTTTATGGGTCAAATGATGGTACCATACCAAGTCTCTACCTTTTTAGATTTCATTTGTACTGCTTTTTAATTTCAGGGTCATTTAGCTCAAAAAAATCTTTAAATGCATGAAAAATAGCAAATGAAGTTAGAAAGCGTTGAAATTTGAGGATGTGGCTTTGAATGGTGCATATTGAATGCACAAAAAGTTTGTAGTTGAAATAAATTTTAAAAAATTAAATGCCTTTGTAACAGATGAGTTTTCGTCCGAAACCCTCTTACTTCGAAGGAGATGGTCCAGTTTGTACACGAAGTGCATCCAGTTTTTCCCGTAACCCTCTAACCTTTTTAGCACATGCTAAATGGGTCAAATTATTATACCATACCAAGTCTCTACCTTTTTAGATTTCATTTGTACTGCTTTTTAATTTCAGGGTCATTTAGCTCAAAAAAATCATTAAATGCATGAAAAATAGCAAATGAAGTTAGAAAGGGTTGAAATTTGAGGATGTGGCTTTGAATGGTGCATATTGAATGCACAAAAAGTTTGTAGTTGAAATAAATTTAAAAAAATTAAATGCCTTTGTAACAGATGAGTTTTCGTCCGAAACCTCTTACTTCGAAGGAGATGGTCCAGTTTGTACACGAAGTGCATCCAGTTTTTGCCGTAACCCTATCAACTTTTTAGAACATGCTAAATGGGTGAAATGATGATACCATGACAAGTTTCTACCTTTTTACATTTAATTTGTACTGCTTTTTAATTTCAGGGTCATTTAGCTCCAAAGAATCATTAAATGCATGAAAAATAGCAAATGAAGTTAGAAAGGGTTCAAATTTGAGGATGTGGCTTTGAATGGTGCATATTTAATGCACAAAAAGTTTGTAGTTGAGATAAATTTAAAAACATTAAATACCTTTGTAACAGATGAGTTTTCGTCCGAAACCCTCTTACTTCGAAGGAGTTGGTCCAGTTTGTACACGAAGTGCATCCAGTTTATCCCGTAACCCTCTAAACTTTTTAGCACATGCTAAATGTGTCAAATGATGATACCATACCAAGTCTCTACCTTTTTAGATTTCATTTGTACTGCTTTTTAATTTCAGGGTCATTTAGCTCAAAAAAATCATTAAATGCATGAAAAATAGCAAATGAAGTTAGAAAGGGTTGAAATTTGAGGATGTGGCTTTGAATGGTGCATATTGAATGCACAAAAAGTTTGTAGTTGAAATAAATTTAAAAAAATTAAATGCCTTTGTAACAGATGAGTTTTCGTCCGAAACCCTCTTACTTCGAAGGAGATGGTCCAGTTTGTACACGAAGTGCATCCAGTTTTTGCCGTAACCCTCTCAACTCTTTAGCACATGCTAAATGGGTCAAATGATGATACCATACCAAGTCTCTACCTTTTTAGATTTCATTTGTACTGCTTTTTAATTTCAGGGTCATTTAGCTCAAAAAAATCATTAAATGCATGAAAAATAGCAAATGAAGTTAAAAGGGTTGAAATTTGAGGATGTGGCTTTGAATGGTGCATATTGAATGCACAAAAAGTTTGTAGTTGAAATAAATTTAAAAAAATTAAATGCCTTTGTAACAGATGAGTTTTCGTCCGAAACCCTCTTACTTCGAAGGAGATGGTCCAGTTTGTACACGAAGTGCATCCAGTTTTTCTCGTAACCCTCTAAACTTTTTAGCACATGCTAAATGGGTCAAATTATTATACCATACCAAGTCTCTACCTTTTTAGATTTCATTTGTACTGCTTTTTAATTTCAGGGTCATTTAGCTCAAAAAAATCATTAAATGCATGAAAAATAGCAAATGAAGTTAGAAAGGGTTGAAATTTGAGGATGTGGCTTTGAATGGTGCATATTGAATGCACAAAAAGTTTGTAGTTGAAATAAATTTAAAAAAATTAAATGCCTTTGTAACAGATGAGTTTTCGTCCGAAACCTCTTACTTCGAAGGAGATGGTCCAGTTTGTACACGAAGTGCATCCAGTTTTTGCCGTAACCCTATCAACTTTTTAGAACATGCTAAATGGGTGAAATGATGATACCATGACAAGTTTCTACCTTTTTACATTTAATTTGTACTGCTTTTTAATTTCAGGGTCATTTAGCACCAAAAAATCATTAAATGCATGAAAAATAGCAAATGAAGTTAGAAAGGGTTGAAATTTGAGGATGTGGCTTTGAATGGTGCATATTGAATGCACAAAAAGTTTGTAGTTGAGATAAATTTAAAAAAATTAAATGCCTTTGTAACAGATGAGTTTTCGTCCGAAACCCTCTTACTTCGAAGGAGATGGTCCAGTTTGTACACGAAGTGCATCCAGTTTTTCCCGTAACCCTCTAAACTTTTTAGCACATGCTAAATGGGTCAAATGATGATACCATACCAAGTCTCTACCTTTTTAGATTTCATTTGTACTGCTTTTTAATTTCAGGGTCATTTAGCTCAAAAAAATCATTAAATGCATGAAAAATAGCAAATGAAGTTAGAAAGGGTTGAAATTTGAGGATGTGGCTTTGAATGGTGCATATTGAATGCACAAAAAGTTTGTAGTTGAAATAAATTTAAAAAAATTAAATGCCTTTGTAACAGATGAGTTTTCGTCCGAAACCCTCTTACTTCGAAGGAGATGGTCCAGTTTGTACACGAAGTGCATCCAGTTTTTGCCGTAACCCTCTCAACTCTTTAGCACATGCTAAATGGGTCAAATGATGATACCATACCAAGTCTCTACCTTTTTAGATTTCATTTGTACTGCTTTTTAATTTCAGGGCCATTTAGCTCAAAAAAATCATTAAATGCATGAAAAATAGCAAATGAAGTTAAAAGGGTTGAAATTTGAGGATGTGGCTTTGAATGGTGCACATTGAATGCACAAAAAGTTTGTAGTTGAAATAAATTTAAAAAAATTAAATGCCTTTGTAACAGATGAGTTTTCGTCCGAAACCCTCTTACTTCGAAGGAGATGGTCCAGTTTGTACACGAAGTGCATCCAGTTTTTCCCGTAACCCTCTAAACTTTTTAGCACATGCTAAATGGGTCAAATTATTATACCATACCAAGTCTCTACCTTTTTAGATTTCATTTGTACTGCTTTTTAATTTCAGGGTCATTTAGCTCAAAAAAATCATTAAATGCATGAAAAATAGCAAATGAAGTTAGAAAGGGTTGAAATTTGAGGATGTGGCTTTGAATGGTGCATATTGAATGCACAAAAAGTTTGTAGTTGAAATAAATTTAAAAAAATTAAATGCCTTTGTAACAGATGAGTTTTCGTCCGAAACCTCTTACTTCGAAGGAGATGGTCCAGTTTGTACACGAAGTGCATCCAGTTTTTGCCGTAACCCTATCAACTTTTTAGAACATGCTAAATGGGTGAAATGATGATACCATGACAAGTTTCTACCTTTTTACATTTAATTTGTACTGCTTTTTAATTTCAGGGTCATTTAGCACCAAAAAATCATTAAATGCATGAAAAATAGCAAATGAAGTTAGAAAGGGTTGAAATTTGAGGATGTGGCTTTGAATGGTGCATATTGAATGCACAAAAAGTTTGTAGTTGAGATAAATTTAAAAAAATTAAATGCCTTTGTAACAGATGAGTTTTCGTCCGAAACCCTCTTACTTCGAAGGAGATGGTCCAGTTTGTACACGAAGTGCATCCAGTTTTTCCCGTAACCCTCTAAACTTTTTAGCACATGCTAAATGGGTCAAATGATGATACCATACCAAGTCTCTACCTTTTTAGATTTCATTTGTACTGCTTTTTAATTTCAGGGTCATTTAGCTCAAAAAAATCATTAAATGCATGAAAAATAGCAAATGAAGTTAGAAAGGGTTGAAATTTGAGGATGTGGCTTTGAATGGTGAATATTGAATGCACAAAAAGTTTGTAGTTGAAATAAATTTAAAAAAATTAAATGCCTTTGTAACAGATGAGTTTTCGTCCGAAACCCTCTTACTTCGAAGGAGATGGTCCAGTTTGTACACGAAGTGCATCCAGTTTTTGCTGTAACCCTCTCAACTTTTTAGCACATGCTAAATGGGTCAAATGATGATACCATACCAAGTCTCTACCTTTTTAGATTTCATTTGTACTGCTTTTTAATTTCAGGGTCATTTAGCTCAAAAAAATCATTAAATGCATGAAAAATAGCAAATGAAGTTAGAAAGGGTTGAAATTTGAGGATGTGGCTTTGAATGGTGCATATTGAATGCACAAAAAGTTTGTAGTTGAAATAAATTTAAAAAAATTAAATGCCTTTGTAACAGATGAGTTTTCGTCCGAAACCCTCTTACTTCGAAGGAGATGGTCCAGTTTGTACACGAAGTGCATCCAGTTTTTCCCGTAACCCTCTCAACTCTTTAGCACATGCTAAATGGGTCAAATGATGATACCATACCAAGTCTCTACCTTTTTAGATTTCATTTGTACTGCTTTTTAATTTCAGGGTCATTTAGCTCAAAAAAATCATTAAATGCATGAAAAATAGCAAATGAAGTTAAAAGGGTTGAAATTTGAGGATGTGGCTTTGAATGGTGCATATTGAATGCACAAAAAGTTTGTAGTTGAAATAAATTTAAAAAAATTAAATGCCTTTGTAACAGATGAGTTTTCGTCCGAAACCCTCTTACTTCGAAGGAGATGGTCCAGTTTGTACACGAAGTGCATCCAGTTTTTCCCGTAACCCTCTAAACTTTTTAGCACATGCTAAATGGGTCAAATTATTATACCATACCAAGTCTCTACCTTTTTAGATTTCATTTGTACTGCTTTTTAATTTCAGGGTCATTTAGCTCAAAAAAATCATTAAATGCATGAAAAATAGCAAATGAAGTTAGAAAGGGTTGAAATTTGAGGATGTGGCTTTGAATGGTGAATATTGAATGCACAAAAAGTTTGTAGTTGAAATAAATTTAAAAAAATTAAATGCCTTTGTAACAGATGAGTTTTCGTCCGAAACCTCTTACTTCGAAGGAGATGGTCCAGTTTGTACACGAAGTGCATCCAGTTTTTGCCGTAACCATATCAACTTTTTAGAACATGATAAATGGGTGAAATGATGATACCATGACAAGTTTCTACCTTTTTACATTTAATTTGTACTGCTTTTTAATTTCAGGGTCATTTAGCTCCAAAAAATCATTAAATGCATGAAAAATAGCAAATGAAGTTAGAAAGGGTTGAAATTTGAGGATGTGGCTTTGAATGGTGCATATTGAATGCACAAAAAGTTTGTAGTTGAGATAAATTTAAAAAAATTAAATGCCTTTGTAACAAATGAGTTTTCGTCCGAAACCCTCTTACTTCGAAGGAGATGGTCCAGTTTGTACACGAAGTGCATCCAGTTTTTCCCGTAACCCTCTAAACTTTTTAGCACATGCTAAATGGGTCAAATGATGATACCATACCAAGTCTCTACCTTTTTAGATTTCATTTGTACTGCTTTTTAATTTCAGGGTCATTTAGCTCAAAAAAATCATTAAATGCATGAAAAATAGCAAATGAAGTTAGAAAGGGTTGAAATTTGAGGATGTGGCTTTGAATGGTGCATATTGAATGCACAAAAAGTTTGTAGTTGAAATAAATTTAAAAAAATTAAATGCCTTTGTAACAGATGAGTTTTCGTCCGAAACCCTCTTACTTCGAAGGAGATGGTCCAGTTTGTACACGAAGTGCATCCAGTTTTTGCTGTAACCCTCTCAACTTTTTAGCACATGCTAAATGGGTCAAATGATGATACCATACCAAGTCTCTACCTTTTTAGATTTCATTTGTACTGCTTTTTAATTTCAGGGTCATTTAGCTCAAAAAAATCATTAAATGCATGAAAAATAGCAAATGAAGTTAAAAGGGTTGAAATTTGAGGATGTGGCTTTGAATGGTGCATATTGAATGCACAAAAAGTTTGTAGTTGAAATAAATTTAAAAAAATTAAATGCCTTTGTAACAGATGAGTTTTCGTCCGAAACCCTCTTACTTCGAAGGAGATGGTCCAGTTTGTACACGAAGTGCATCCAGTTTTTCCCGTAACCCTCTAAACTTTTTAGCACATGCTAAATGGGTCAAATTATTATACCATACCAAGTCTCTACCTTTTTAGATTTCATTTGTTCTGCTTTTTAATTTCAGGGTCATTTAGCTCAAAAAAATCATTAAATGCATGAAAAATAGCAAATGAAGTTAGAAAGGGTTGAAATTTGAGGATGTGGCTTTGAATGGTGCATATTGAATGCACAAAAAGTTTGTAGTTGAAATAAATTTAAAAAAATTAAATGCCTTTGTAACAGATGAGTTTTCGTCCGAAACCCTCTTACTTCGAAGGAGATGGTCCAGTTTGTACACGAAGTGCATCCAGTTTTTCCCGTAACCCTCTAAACTTTTTAGCACATGCTAAATGGGTCAAATTATTATACCATACCAAGTCTCTACCTTTTTAGATTTCATTTGTTCTGCTTTTTAATTTCAGGGTCATTTAGCTCAAAAAAATCATTAAATGCATGAAAAATAGCAAATGAAGTTAGAAAGGGTTGAAATTTGAGGATGTGGCTTTGAATGGTGAATATTGAATGCACAAAAAGTTTGTAGTTGAAATAAATTTAAAAAAATTAAATGCCTTTGTAACAGATGAGTTTTCGTCCGAAACCTCTTACTTCGAAGGAGATGGTCCAGTTTGTACACGAAGTGCATCCAGTTTTTGCCGTAACCATATCAACTTTTTAGAACATGATAAATGGGTGAAATGATGATACCATGACAAGTTTCTACCTTTTTACATTTAATTTGTACTGCTTTTTAATTTCAGGGTCATTTAGCTCCAAAAAATCATTAAATGCATGAAAAATAGCAAATGAAGTTAGAAAGGGTTGAAATTTGAGGATGTGGCTTTGAATGGTGCATATTGAATGCACAAAAAGTTTGTAGTTGAGATAAATTTAAAAAAATTAAATGCCTTTGTAACAAATGAGTTTTCGTCCGAAACCCTCTTACTTCGAAGGAGATGGTCCAGTTTGTACACGAAGTGCATCCAGTTTTTCCCGTAACCCTCTAAACTTTTTAGCACATGCTAAATGGGTCAAATGATGATACCATACCAAGTCTCTACCTTTTTAGATTTCATTTGTACTGCTTTTTAATTTCAGGGTCATTTAGCTCAAAAAAATCATTAAATGCATGAAAAATAGCAAATGAAGTTAGAAAGGGTTGAAATTTGAGGATGTGGCTTTGAATGGTGCATATTGAATGCACAAAAAGTTTGTAGTTGAAATAAATTTAAAAAAATTAAATGCCTTTGTAACAGATGAGTTTTCGTCCGAAACCCTCTTACTTCGAAGGAGATGGTCCAGTTTGTACACGAAGTGCATCCAGTTTTTGCTGTAACCCTCTCAACTTTTTAGCACATGCTAAATGGGTCAAATGATGATACCATACCAAGTCTCTACCTTTTTAGATTTCATTTGTACTGCTTTTTAATTTCAGGGTCATTTAGCTCAAAAAAATCATTAAATGCATGAAAAATAGCAAATGAAGTTAAAAGGGTTGAAATTTGAGGATGTGGCTTTGAATGGTGCATATTGAATGCACAAAAAGTTTGTAGTTGAAATAAATTTAAAAAAATTAAATGCCTTTGTAACAGATGAGTTTTCGTCCGAAACCCTCTTACTTCGAAGGAGATGGTCCAGTTTGTACACGAAGTGCATCCAGTTTTTCCCGTAACCCTCTAAACTTTTTAGCACATGCTAAATGGGTCAAATTATTATACCATACCAAGTCTCTACCTTTTTAGATTTCATTTGTTCTGCTTTTTAATTTCAGGGTCATTTAGCTCAAAAAAATCATTAAATGCATGAAAAATAGCAAATGAAGTTAGAAAGGGTTGAAATTTGAGGATGTGGCTTTGAATGGTGCATATTGAATGCACAAAAAGTTTGTAGTTGAAATAAATTTAAAAAAATTAAATGCCTTTGTAACAGATGAGTTTTCGTCCGAAACCCTCTTACTTCGAAGGAGATGGTCCAGTTTGTACACGAAGTGCATCCAGTTTTTCCCGTAACCCTCTAAACTTTTTAGCACATGCTAAATGGGTCAAATTATTATACCATACCAAGTCTCTACCTTTTTAGATTTCATTTGTTCTGCTTTTTAATTTCAGGGTCATTTAGCTCAAAAAAATCATTAAATGCATGAAAAATAGCAAATGAAGTTAGAAAGGGTTGAAATTTGAGGATGTGGCTTTGAATGGTGCATATTGAATGCACAAAAAGTTTGTAGTTGAAATAAATTTAAAAAAATTAAATGCCTTTGTAACAGATGAGTTTTCGTCCGAAACCTCTTACTTCGAAGGAGATGGTCCAGTTTGTACACGAAGTGCATCCAGTTTTTGCCGTAACCATATCAACTTTTTAGAACATGATAAATGGGTGAAATGATGATACCATGACAAGTTTCTACCTTTTTACATTTAATTTGTACTGCTTTTTAATTTCAGGGTCATTTAGCTCCAAAAAATCATTAAATGCATGAAAAATAGCAAATGAAGTTAGAAAGGGTTGAAATTTGAGGATGTGGCTTTGAATGGTGCATATTGAATGCACAAAAAGTTTGTAGTTGAGATAAATTTAAAAAAATTAAATGCCTTTGTAACAAATGAGTTTTCGTCCGAAACCCTCTTACTTCGAAGGAGATGGTCCAGTTTGTACACGAAGTGCATCCAGTTTTTCCCGTAACCCTCTAAACTTTTTAGCACATGCTAAATGGGTCAAATGATGATACCATACCAAGTCTCTACCTTTTTAGATTTCATTTGTACTGCTTTTTAATTTCAGGGTCATTTAGCTCAAAAAAATCATTAAATGCATGAAAAATAGCAAATGAAGTTAGAAAGCGTTGAAATTTGAGGATGTGGCTTTGAATGGTGCATATTGAATGCACAAAAAGTTTGTAGTTGAAATAAATTTAAAAAAATTAAATGCCTTTGCAATAGATGAGTTTTCGTCCGAAACCCTCTTACTTCGAAGGAGATGGTCCAGTTTGTACACGAAGTGCATCCAGTTTTTGCCGTAACCCTCTCAAATTTTTAGCACATGTTAATGGGTCAAATGATGGTACCATACCAAGTCTCTACCTTTTTAGATTTCATTTGTACTGCTTTTTAATTTCAGGGTCATTTAGCTCAAAAAAATCATTAAATGCATGAAAAATAGCAAATGAAGTTAGAAAGGGTTGAAATTTGAGGATGTGGCTTTGAATGGTGCATATTGAATGCACAAAAAGTTTGTAGTTGAAATAAATTTAAAAAAATTAAATGCCTTTGTAACAGATGAGTTTTCGTCCGAAACCCTCTTACTTCGAAGGAGATGGTCCAGTTTGTACACGAAGTGCATCCATTTTTTCCCGTAACCCTCTAAACTTTTTAGCACATGCTAAATGGGTCAAATTATTATACCATACCAAGTCTCTACCTTTTTAGATTTCATTTGTACTGCTTTTTAATTTCAGGGTCATTTAGCTCAAAAAAATCATTAAATGCATGAAAAATAGCAAATGAAGTTAGAAAGGGTTGAAATTTGAGGATGTGGCTTTGAATGGTGCATATTGAATGCACAAAAAGTTTGTAGTTGAAATAAATTTAAAAAAATTAAATGCCTTTGTAACAGATGAGTTTTCGTCCGAAACCTCTTACTTCGAAGGAGATGGTCCAGTTTGTACACGAAGTGCATCCAGTTTTTGCCGTAACCCTATAAACTTTTTAGAACATGCTAAATGGGTGAAATGATGATACCATGACAAGTTTCTACCTTTTTACATTTAATTTGTACTGCTTTTTAATTTCAGGGTCATTTAGCTCCAAAAAATCATTAAATGCATGAAAAATAGCAAATGAAGTTAGAAAGGGTTGAAATTTGAGGATGTGGCTTTGAATGGTGCATATTGAATGCACAAAAAGTTTGTAGTTGAGATAAATTTAAAAAAATTAAATGCCTTTGTAACAGATGAGTTTTCGTCCGAAACCCTCTTACTTCGAAGGAGATGGTCCAGTTTGTACACGAAGTGCATCCAGTTTTTCCCGTAACCCTCTAAACTTTTTAGCACATGCTAAATGGGTCAAATGATGATACCATACCAAGTCTCTACCTTTTTAGATTTCATTTGTACTGCTTTTTAATTTCAGGGTCATTTAGCTCAAAAAAATCATTAAATGCATGAAAAATAGCAAATGAAGTTAGAAAGGGTTGAAATTTGAGGATGTGGCTTTGAATGGTGCATATTGAATGCACAAAAAGTTTGTAGTTGAAATAAATTTAAAAAAATTAAATGCCTTTGTAACAGATGAGTTTTCGTCCGAAACCCTCTTACTTCGAAGGAGATGGTCCAGTTTGTACACGAAGTGCATCCAGTTTTTGCTGTAACCCTCTCAACTCTTTAGCACATGCTAAATGGGTCAAATGATGATACCATACCAAGTCTCTACCTTTTTAGATTTCATTTGTACTGCTTTTTAATTTCAGGGTCATTTAGCTCAAAAAAATCATTAAATGCATGAAAAATAGCAAATGAAGTTAAAAGGGTTGAAATTTGAGGATGTGGCTTGAATGGTGCATATTGAATGCACAAAAAGTTTGTAGTTGAAATAAATTTAAAAAAATTAAATGCCTTTGTAACAGATGAGTTTTCGTCCGAAACCCTCTTACTTCGAAGGAGATGGTCCAGTTTGTACACGAAGTGCATCCAGTTTTTCCCGTAACCCTCTAAACTTTTTAGCACATGCTAAATGGGTCAAATTATTATACCATACCAAGTCTCTACCTTTTTAGATTTCATTTGTACTGCTTTTTAATTTCAGGGTCATTTAGCTCAAAAAAATCATTAAATGCATGAAAAATAGCAAATGAAGTTAGAAAGGGTTGAAATTTGAGGATGTGGATTTGAATGGTGCATATTGAATGCACAAAAAGTTTGTAGTTGAAATAAATTTAAAAAAATTAAATGCCTTTGTAACAGATGAGTTTTCGTCCGAAACCTCTTACTTCGAAGGATATGGTCCAGTTTGTACACGAAGTGCATCCAGTTTTTGCCGTAACCCTATCAACTTTTTAGAACATGCTAAATGGGTGAAATGATGATACCATGACAAGTTTCTACCTTTTTACATTTAATTTGTACTGCTTTTTAATTTCAGGGTCATTTAGCTCCAAAAAATCATTAAATGCATGAAAAATAGCAAATGAAGTTAGAAATGGTTGAAATTTGAGGATGTGGCTTTGAATGGTGCATATTGAATGCACAAAAAGTTTGTAGTTGAGATAAATTTAAAAAAATTAAATGCCTTTGTAACAGATGAGTTTTCGTCCGAAACCCTCTTACTTCGAAGGAGATGGTCCAGTTTGTACACGAAGTGCATCCAGTTTTTCCCGTAACCCTCTAAACTTTTTAGCACATGCTAAATGGGTCAAATGATGATACCATACCAAGTCTCTACCTTTTTAGATTTCATTTGTACTGCTTTTTAATTTCAGGGTCATTTAGCTCAAAAAAATCATTAAATGCATGAAAAATAGCAAATGAAGTTAGAAAGCGTTGAAATTTGAGGATGTGGCTTTGAATGGTGCATATTGAATGCACAAAAAGTTTGTAGTTGAAATAAATTTAAAAAAATTAAATGCCTTTGTAACAGATGAGTTTTCGTCCGAAACCCTCTTACTTCGAAGGAGATGGTCCAGTTTGTACACGAAGTGCATCCAGTTTTTGCTGTAACCCTCTCAACTCTTTAGCACATGCTAAATGGGTCAAATGATGATACCATACCAAGTCTCTACCTTTTTAGATTTCATTTGTACTGCTTTTTAATTTCAGGGTCATTTAGCTCAAAAAAATCATTAAATGCATGAAAAATAGCAAATGAAGTTAAAAGGGTTGAAATTTGAGGATGTGGCTTTGAATGGTGCATATTGAATGCACAAAAAGTTTGTAGTTGAAATAAATTTAAAAAAATTAAATGCCTTTGTAACAGATGAGTTTTCGTCCGAAACCCTCTTACTTCGAAGGAGATGGTCCAGTTTGTACACGAAGTGCATCCAGTTTTTCCCGTAACCCTCTAAACTTTTTAGCACATGCTAAATGGGTCAAATTATTATACCATACCAAGTCTCTACCTTTTTAGATTTTATTTGTACTGCTTTTTAATTTCAGGGTCATTTAGCTCAAAAAAATCATTAAATGCATGAAAAATAGCAAATGAAGTTAGAAAGGGTTGAAATTTGAGGATGTGGCTTTGAATGGTGCATATTGAATGCACAAAAAGTTTGTAGTTGAAATAAATTTAAAAAAATTAAATGCCTTTGTAACAGATGAGTTTTCGTCCGAAACCTCTTACTACGAAGGAGATGGTCCAGTTTGTACACGAAGTGCATCCAGTTTTTGCCGTAACCCTATCAACTTTTTAGAACATGCTAAATGGGTGAAATGATGATACCATGACAAGTTTCTACCTTTTTACATTTAATTTGTACTGCTTTTTAATTTCAGGGTCATTTAGCACCAAAAAATCATTAAATGCATGAAAAATAGCAAATGAAGTTAGAAAGGGTTGAAATTTGAGGATGTGGCTTTGAATGGTGCATATTGAATGCACAAAAAGTTTGTAGTTGAGATAAATTTAAAAAAATTAAATGCCTTTGTAACAGATGAGTTTTCGTCCGAAACCCTCTTACTTCGAAGGAGATGGTCCAGTTTGTACACGAAGTGCATCCAGTTTTTCCCGTAACCCTCTAAACTTTTTAGCACATGCTAAATGGGTCAAATGATGATACCATACCAAGTCTCTACCTTTTTAGATTTCATTTGTACTGCTTTTTAATTTCAGGGTCATTTAGCTCAAAAAAATCATTAAATGCATGAAAAATAGCAAATGAAGTTAGAAAGGGTTGAAATTTGAGGATGTGGCTTTGAATGGTGCATATTGAATGCACAAAAAGTTTGTAGTCGAAATAAATTTAAAAAAATTAAATGCCTTTGTAACAGATGAGTTTTCGTCCGAAACCCTCTTACTTCGAAGGAGATGGTCCAGTTTGTACACGAAGTGCATCCAGTTTTTGCTGTAACCCTCTCAACTTTTTAGCACATGCTAAATGGGTCAAATGATGATACCATACCAAGTCTCTACCTTTTTAGATTTCATTTGTACTGCTTTTTAATTTCAGGGTCATTTACCTCAAAAAAATCATTAAATGCATGAAAAATAGCAAATGAAGTTAAAAGGGTTGAAATTTGAGGATGTGGCTTTGAATGGTGCATATTGAATGCACAAAAAGTTTGTAGTTGAAATAAATTTAAAAAAATTAAATGCCTTTATAACAGATGAGTTTTCGTCCGAAACCCTCTTACTTCGAAGGAGATGGTCCAGTTTGTACACGAAGTGCATCCAGTTTTTCCCGTAACCCTCTAAACTTTTTAGCACATGCTAAATGGGTCAAATTATTATACCATACCAAGTCTCTACCTTTTTAGATTTCATTTGTTCGGCTTTTTAATTTCAGGGTCATTTAGCTCAAAAAAATCATTAAATGCATGAAAAATAGCAAATGAAGTTAGAAAGGGTTGAAATTTGAGGATTTGGCTTTGAATGGTGCATATTGAATGCACAAAAAGTTTGTAGTTGAAATAAATTTAAAAAAATTAAATGCCTTTGTAACAGATGAGTTTTCGTCCGAAACCCTCTTACTTCGAAGGAGATGGTCCAGTTTGTACACGAAGTGCATCCAGTTTTTGCTGTAACCCTCTCAACTCTTTAGCACATGCTAAATGGGTCAAATGATGATACCATACCAAGTCTCTACCTTTTTAGATTTCATTTGTACTGCTTTTTAATTTCAGGGTCATTTAGCTCAAAAAAATCATTAAATGCATGAAAAATAGCAAATGAAGTTAAAAGGGTTGAAATTTGAGGATGTGGCTTTGAATGGTGCATATTGAATGCACAAAAAGTTTGTAGTTGAAATAAATTTAAAAAAATTAAATGCCTTTGTAACAGATGAGTTTTCGTCCGAAACCCTCTTACTTCGAAGGAGATGGTCCAGTTTGTACACGAAGTGCATCCAGTTTTTCCCGTAACCCTCTAAACTTTTTAGCACATGCTAAATGGGTCAAATTATTATACCATACCAAGTCTCTACCTTTTTAGATTTTATTTGTACTGCTTTTTAATTTCAGGGTCATTTAGCTCAAAAAAATCATTAAATGCATGAAAAATAGCAAATGAAGTTAGAAAGGGTTGAAATTTGAGGATGTGGCTTTGAATGGTGCATATTGAATGCACAAAAAGTTTGTAGTTGAAATAAATTTAAAAAAATTAAATGCCTTTGTAACAGATGAGTTTTCGTCCGAAACCTCTTACTACGAAGGAGATGGTCCAGTTTGTACACGAAGTGCATCCAGTTTTTGCCGTAACCCTATCAACTTTTTAGAACATGCTAAATGGGTGAAATGATGATACCATGAAAAGTTTCTACCTTTTTACATTTAATTTGTACTGCTTTTTAATTTCAGGGTCATTTAGCACCAAAAAATCATTAAATGCATGAAAAATAGCAAATGAAGTTAGAAAGGGTTGAAATTTGAGGATGTGGCTTTGAATGGTGCATATTGAATGCACAAAAAGTTTGTAGTTGAGATAAATTTAAAAAAATTAAATGCCTTTGTAACAGATGAGTTTTCGTCCGAAACCCTCTTACTTCGAAGGAGATGGTCCAGTTTGTACACGAAGTGCATCCAGTTTTTCCCGTAACCCTCTAAACTTTTTAGCACATGCTAAATGGGTCAAATGATGATACCATACCAAGTCTCTACCTTTTTAGATTTCATTTGTACTGCTTTTTAATTTCAGGGTCATTTAGCTCAAAAAAATCATTAAATGCATGAAAAATAGCAAATGAAGTTAGAAAGGGTTGAAATTTGAGGATGTGGCTTTGAATGGTGCATATTGAATGCACAAAAAGTTTGTAGTTGAAATAAATTTAAAAAAATTAAATGCCTTTATAACAGATGAGTTTTCGTCCGAAACCCTCTTACTTCGAAGGAGATGGTCCAGTTTGTACACGAAGTGCATCCAGTTTTTCCCGTAACCCTCTAAACTTTTTAGCACATGCTAAATGGGTCAAATTATTATACCATACCAAGTCTCTACCTTTTTAGATTTCATTTGTTCTGCTTTTTAATTTCAGGGTCATTTAGCTCAAAAAAATCATTAAATGCATGAAAAATAGCAAATGAAGTTAGAAAGGGTTGAAATTTGAGGATGTGGCTTTGAATGGTGCATATTGAATGCACAAAAATTTTGTAGTTGAAATAAATTTAAAAAAATTAAATGCCTTTGTAACAGATGAGTTTTCGTCCGAAACCTCTTACTTCGAAGGAGATGGTCCAGTTTGTACACGAAGTGCATCCAGTTTTTGCCGTAACCCTATCAACTTTTTAGAACATGATAAATGGGTGAAATGATGATACCATGACAAGTTTCTACCTTTTTACATTTAATTTGTACTGCTTTTTAATTTCAGGGTCATTTAGCTCCAAAAAATCATTAAATGCATGAAAAATAGCAAATGAAGTTAGAAAGGGTTGAAATTTGAGGATGTGGCTTTGAATGGTGCATATTGAATGCACAAAAAGTTTGTAGTTGAGATAAATTTAAAAAAATTAAATGCCTTTGTAACAAATGAGTTTTCGTCCGAAACCCTCTTACTTCGAAGGAGATGGTCCAGTTTGTACACGAAGTGCATCCAGTTTTTCCCGTAACCCTCTAACCTTTTTAGCACATGCTAAATGGGTCAAATGATGATACCATACCAAGTCTCTACCTTTTTAGATTTTATTTGTACTGCTTTTTAATTTCAGGGTCATTTAGCTCAAAAAAATCATTAAATGCATGAAAAATAGCAAATGAAGTTAGAAAGCGTTGAAATTTGAGGATGTGGCTTTGAATGGTGCATATTGAATGCACAAAAAGTTTGTAGTTGAAATAAATTTAAAAAAATTAAATGCCTTTGTAACAGATGAGTTTTCGTCCGAAACCCTCTTACTTCGAAGGAGATGGTCCAGTTTGTACACGAAGTGCATCCAGTTTTTGCCGTAACCCTCTCAACTTTTTAGCACATGTTAATGGGTCAAATGATGGTACCATACCAAGTCTCTACCTTTTTAGATTTCATTTGTACTGCTTTTTAATTTCAGGGTCATTTAGCTCAAAAAAATCATTAAATGCATGAAAAATAGCAAATGAAGTTAGAAAGGGTTGAAATTTGAGGATGTGGCTTTGAATGGTGCATATTGAATGCACAAAAAGTTTGTAGTTGAAATAAATTTAAAAAAATTAAATGCCTTTGTAACAGATGAGTTTTCGTCCGAAACCCTCTTACTTCGAAGGAGATGGTCCAGTTTGTACACGAAGTGCATCCAGTTTTTCCCGTAACCCTCTAAACTTTTTAGCACATGCTAAATGGGTCAAATTATTATAACATACCAAGTCTCTTTCTTTTTAGATTTCATTTGTACTGCTTTTTAATTTCAGGGTCATTTAGCTAAAAAAAATCATTAAATGCATGAAAAATAGCAAATGAAGTTAGAAAGGGTTGAAATTTGAGGATGTGGCTTTGAATGGTGCATATTGAATGCACAAAAAGTTTGTAGTTGAAATAAATTTAAAAAAATTAAATGCCTTTGTAACAGATGAGTTTTCGTCCGAAACCTCTTACTTCGAAGGAGATGGTCCAGTTTGTACACGAAGTGCATCCAGTTTTTGCCGTAACCCTATCAACTTTTTAGAACATGCTAAATGGGTGAAATGATGATACCATGACAAGTTTCTACCTTTTTACATTTAATTTGTACTGCTTTTTAATTTCAGGGTCATTTAGCTCCAAAAAATCATTAAATGCATGAAAAATAGCAAATGAAGTTAGAAAGGGTTGAAATTTGAGGATGTGGCTTTGAATGGTGCATATTGAATGCACAAAAATTTTGTAGTTGAGATAAATTTAAAAAAAATAAATGCCTTTGTAACAGATGAGTTTTCGTCCGAAACCCTCTTACTTCGAAGGAGATGGTCCAGTTTGTACACGAAGTGCATCCAGTTTTTCCCGTAACCCTCTAAACTTTTTAGCACATGCTAAATGGGTCAAATGATGATACCATACCAAGTCTCTACCTTTTTAGATTTCATTTGTACTGCTTTTTAATTTCAGGGTCATTTAGCTCAAAAAAATCATTAAATGCATGAAAAATAGCAAATGAAGTTAGAAAGGGTTGAAATTTGAGGATGTGGCTTTGAATGGTGCATATTGAATGCACAAAAAGTTTGTAGTTGAAATAAATTTAAAAAAATTAAATGCCTTTGTAACAGATGAGTTTTCGTCCGAAACCCTCTTACTTCGAAGGAGATGGTCCAGTTTGTACACGAAGTGCATCCAGTTTTTGCTGTAACCCTCTCAACTTTTTAGCACATGCTAAATGGGTCAAATGATGATACCATACCAAGTCTCTACCTTTTTAGATTTCATTTGTACTGCTTTTTAATTTCAGGGTCATTTAGCTCAAAAAAATCATTAAATGCATGAAAAATAGCAAATGAAGTTAAAAGGGTTGAAATTTGAGGATGTGGCTTTGAATGGTGCATATTGAATGCACAAAAAGTTTGTAGTTGAAATAAATTTAAAAAACTTAAATGCCTTTGTAACAGATGAGTTTTCGTCCGAAACCCTCTTACTTCGAAGGAGATGGTCCAGTTTGTACACGAAGTGCATCCAGTTTTTCCCGTAACCCTCTAAACTTTTTAGCACATGCTAAATGGGTCAAATTATTATACCATACCAAGTCTCTACCTTTTTAGATTTCATTTGTACTGCTTTTTAATTTCAGGGTCATTTAGCTCAAAAAAATCATTAAATGCATGAAAAATAGCAAATGAAGTTAGAAAGGGTTGAAATTTGAGGATGTGGCTTTGAATGGTGCATATTGAATGCACAAAAAGTTTGTAGTTGAAATAAATTTAAAAAAATTAAATGCCTTGGTAACAGATGAGTTTTCGTCCGAAACCTCTTACTTCGAAGGAGATGGTCCAGTTTGTACACGAAGTGCATCCAGTTTTTGCCGTAACCCTATCAACTTTTTAGAACATGATAAATGGGTGAAATGATGATACCATGACAAGTTTCTACCTTTTTACATTTAATTTGTACTGCTTTTTAATTTCAGGGTCATTTAGCTCCAAAAAATCATTAAATGCATGAAAAATAGCAAATGAAGTTAGAAAGGGTTGAAATTTGAGGATATGGCTTTGAATGGTGCATATTGAATTCACAAAAAGTTTGTAGTTGAGATAAATTTAAAAAAATTAAATGCCTTTGTAACAGATGAGTTTTCGTCCGAAACCCTCTTACTTCGAAGGAGATGGTCCAGTTTGTACACGAAGTGCATCCAGTTTTTCCCGTAACCCTCTAAACTTTTTAGCACATGCTAAATGGGTCAAATTATTATACCATACCAAGTCTCTACCTTTTTAGATTTCATTTGTACTGCTTTTTAATTTCAGGGTCATTTAGCTCAAAAAAAATCATTAAATGCATGAAAAATAGCAAATGAAGTTAGAAAGGGTTGAAATTTGAGGATGTGGCTTTGAATGGTGCATATTGAATGCACAAAAAGTTTGTAGTTGAAATAAATTTAAAAAAATTAAATGCCTTTGTAACAGATGAGTTTTCGTCCGAAACCTCTTACTTCGAAGGAGATGGTCCAGTTTGTACATGAAGTGCATCCAGTTTTTGCCGTAACCCTATCAACTTTTTAGAACATGCTAAATGGGTGAAATGATGGTACCATGACAAGTTTCTACCTTTTTACATTTAATTTGTACTGCTTTTTAATTTCAGGGTCATTTAGCTCCAAAAAATCATTAAATGCATGAAAAATAGCAAATGAAGTTAGAAAGGGTTGAAATTTGAGGATGTGGCTTTGAATGGTGCATATTGAATGCACAAAAAGTTTGTAGTTGAGATAAATTTAAAAAAATTAAATGCCTTTGTAACAGATGAGTTTTCGTCCGAAACCCTCTTACTTCGAAGGAGATGGTCCAGTTTGTACACGAAGTGCATCCAGTTTTTCCCGTAACCCTCTAAACTTTTTAGCACATGCTAAACTGGTCAAATGATGATACCATACCAAGTCTCTACCTTTTTAGATTTCATTTGTACTGCTTTTTAATTTCAGGGTCATTTAGCTCAAAAAAATCATTAAATGCATGAAAAATAGCAAATGAAGTTAGAAAGGGTTGAAATTTGAGGATGTGGCTTTGAATGGTGCATATTGAATGCACAAAAAGATTGTAGTTTAAATAAATTTAAAAAAATTAAATGCCTTTGTAACAGATGAGTTTTCGTCCGAAACCCTCTTACTTCGAAGGAGATGGTCCAGTTTGTACACGAAGTGCATCCAGTTTTTGCTGTAACCCTCTCAACTTTTTAGCACATGCTAAATGGGTCAAATGATGATACCATACCAAGTCTCTACCTTTTTAGATTTCATTTGTACTGCTTTTTAATTTCAGGGTCATTTAGCTCAAAAAAATCATTAAATGCATGAAAAATAGCAAATGAAGTTAAAAGGGTTGAAATTTGAGGATGTGGCTTTGAATGGTGCATATTGAATGCACAAAAAGTTTGTAGTTGAAATAAATTTAAAAAAATTAAATGCCTTTGTAACAGATGAGTTTTCGTCCGAAACCCTCTTACTTCGAAGGAGATGGTCCAGTTTGTACACGAAGTGCATCCAGTTTTTCCCGTAACCCTCTAAACTTTTTAGCACATGCTAAATGGGTCAAATTATTATACCATACCAAGTCTCTACCTTTTTAGATTTCATTTGTACTGCTTTTTAATTTCAGGGTCATTTAGCTCAAAAAAATCATTAAATGCATGAAAAATAGCAAATGAAGTTAGAAAGGGTTGAAATTTGAGGATGTAACTTTGAATGGTGCATATTGAATGCACAAAAAGTTTGTAGTTGAAATAAATTTAAAAAAATTAAATGCCTTTGTAACAGATGAGTTTTCGTCCGAAACCTCTTACTTTGAAGGAGATGGTCCAGTTTGTACACGAAGTGCATCCAGTTTTTGCCGTAACCCTATCAACTTTTTAGAACATGCTAAATGGGTGAAATGATGATACCATGACAAGTTTCTACCTTTTTACATTTAATTTGTACTGCTTTTTAATTTCAGGGTCATTTAGCTCCAAAAAATCATTAAATGCATGAAAAATAGCAAATGAAGTTAGAAAGGGTTGAAATTTGAGGATGTGGCTTTGAATGGTGCATATTGAATGCACAAAAAGTTTGTAGTTGAGATAAATTTAAAAAAATTAAATGCCTTTGTAACAGATGAGTTTTCGTCCGAAACCCTCTTACTTCGAAGGAGATGGTCCAGTTTGTACACGAAGTGCATCCAGTTTTTCCCGTAACCCTCTAAACTTTTTAGCACATGCTAAATGGGTCAAATGATGATACCATACCAAGTCATTACCTTTTTAGATTTCATTTGTACTGCTTTTTAATTTCAGGGTCATTTAGCTCAAAAAAATCATTAAATGCATGAAAAATAGCAAATGAAGTTAGAAAGGGTTGAAATTTGAGGATGTGGCTTTGAATGGTGCATATTGAATGCACAAAAAGTTTGTAGTTGAAATAAATTTAAAAAAATTAAATGCCTTTGTAACAGATGAGTTTTCGTCCGAAACCCTCTTACTTCGAAGGAGATGGTCCAGTTTGTACACGAAGTGCATCCAGTTTTTGCTGTAACCCTCTCAACTTTTTAGCACATGCTAAATGGGTCAAATGATGATACCATACCAAGTCTCTACCTTTTTAGATTTCATTTGTACTGCTTTTTAATTTCAGGGTCATTTAGCTCAAAAAAATCATTAAATGCATGAAAAATAGCAAATGAAGTTAAAAGGGTTGAAATTTGAGGATGTGGCTTTGAATGGTGCATATTGAATGCACAAAAAGTTTGTAGTTGAGATAAATTTAAAAAAATTAAATGCCTTTGTAACAGATGAGTTTTCGTCCGAAACCCTCTTACTTCGAAGGAGATGGTCCAGTTTGTACACGAAGTGCATCCAGTTTTTCCCGTAACCCTCTAAACTTTTTAGCACATGCTAAATGGGTCAAATGATGATACCATACCAAGTCTCTACCTTTTTAGATTTCATTTGTACTGCTTTTTAATTTCAGGGTCATTTAGCTCAAAAAAATCATTAAATGCATGAAAAATAACAAATGAAGTTAGAAAGGGTTGAAATTTGAGGATGTGGCTTTGAATGGTGCATATTGAATGCACAAAAAGTTTGTAGTTGAAATAAATTTAAAAAAATTAAATGCCTTTGTAACAGATGAGTTTTCGTCCGAAACCCTCTTACTTCGAAGGAGATGGTCCAGTTTGTACACGAAGTGCATCCAGTTTTTCCCGTTACCCTCTAAACTTTTTAGCACATGCTAAATGGGTCAAATTATTATAACATACCAAGTCTCTACCTTTTTAGATTTCATTTGTACTGCTTTTTAATTTCAGGGTCATTTAGCTCAAAAAAATCATTAAATGCATGAAAAATAGCAAATGAAGTTAGAAAGGGTTGAAATTTGAGGATGTGGCTTTGAATGGTGCATATTGAATGCACAAAAAGTTTGTAGTTGAAATAAATTTAAAAAAATTAAATGCCTTTGTAACAGATGAGTTTTCGTCCGAAACCTCTTACTTCGAAGGAGATGGTCCAGTTTGTACACGAAGTGCATCCAGTTTTTGCCGTAACCCTATCAACTTTTTAGAACATGCTAAATGGGTGAAATGATGATACCATGACAAGTTTCTACCTTTTTACATTTAATTTGTACTGCTTTTTAATTTCAGGGTCATTTAGCTCCAAAAAATCATTAAATGCATGAAAAATAGCAAATGAAGTTAGAAAGGGTTGAAATTTGAGGATGTGGCTTTGAATGGTGCATATTGAATGCACAAAAATTTTGTAGTTGAGATAAATTTAAAAAAATTAAATGCCTTTGTAACAGATGAGTTTTCGTCCGAAACGCTCTTACTTCGAAGGAGATGGTCCAGTTTGTACACGAAGTGCATCCAGTTTTTCCCGTAACCCTCTAAACTTTTTAGCACATGCTAAATGGGTCAAATGATGATACCATACCAAGTCTCTACCTTTTTAGATTTCATTTGTACTGCTTTTTAATTTCAGGGTCATTTAGCTCAAAAAAAATCATTAAATGCATGAAAAATAGCAAATGAAGTTAGAAAGGGTTGAAATTTGAGGATGTGGCTTTGAATGGTGCATATTGAATGCACAAAAAGTTTGTAGTTGAAATAAATTTAAAAAAATTAAATGCCTTTGTAACAGATGAGTTTTCGTCCGAAACCCTCTTACTTCGAAGGAGATGGTCCAGTTTGTACACGAAGTGCATCCAGTTTTTCCCGTAACCCTCTAAACTTTTTAGCACATGCTAAATGGGTCAAATTATTATACCATACCAAGTCTCTACCTTTTTAGATTTCATTTGTACTGCTTTTTAATTTCAGGGTCATTTAGCTCAAAAAAATCATTAAATGCATGAAAAATAGCAAATGAAGTTAGAAAGGGTTGAAATTTGAGGATGTAACTTTGAATGGTGCATATTGAATGCACAAAAAGTTTGTAGTTGAAATAAATTTAAAAAAATTAAATGCCTTTGTAACAGATGAGTTTTCGTCCGAAACCTCTTACTTTGAAGGAGATGGTCCAGTTTGTACACGAAGTGCATCCAGTTTTTGCCGTAACCCTATCAACTTTTTAGAACATGCTAAATGGGTGAAATGATGATACCATGACAAGTTTCTACCTTTTTACATTTAATTTGTACTGCTTTTTAATTTCAGGGTCATTTAGCTCCAAAAAATCATTAAATGCATGAAAAATAGCAAATGAAGTTAGAAAGGGTTGAAATTTGAGGATGTGGCTTTGAATGGTGCATATTGAATGCACAAAAAGTTTGTAGTTGAGATAAATTTAAAAAAATTAAATGCCTTTGTAACAGATGAGTTTTCGTCCGAAACCCTCTTACTTCGAAGGAGATGGTCCAGTTTGTACACGAAGTGCATCCAGTTTTTCCCGTAACCCTCTAAACTTTTTAGCACATGCTAAATGGGTCAAATGATGATACCATACCAAGTCATTACCTTTTTAGATTTCATTTGTACTGCTTTTTAATTTCAGGGTCATTTAGCTCAAAAAAATCATTAAATGCATGAAAAATAGCAAATGAAGTTAGAAAGGGTTGAAATTTGAGGATGTGGCTTTGAATGGTGCATATTGAATGCACAAAAAGTTTGTAGTTGAAATAAATTTAAAAAAATTAAATGCCTTTGTAACAGATGAGTTTTCGTCCGAAACCCTCTTACTTCGAAGGAGATGGTCCAGTTTGTACACGAAGTGCATCCAGTTTTTGCTGTAACCCTCTCAACTTTTTAGCACATGCTAAATGGGTCAAATGATGATACCATACCAAGTCTCTACCTTTTTAGATTTCATTTGTACTGCTTTTTAATTTCAGGGTCATTTAGCTCAAAAAAATCATTAAATGCATGAAAAATAGCAAATGAAGTTAAAAGGGTTGAAATTTGAGGATGTGGCTTTGAATGGTGCATATTGAATGCACAAAAAGTTTGTAGTTGAGATAAATTTAAAAAAATTAAATGCCTTTGTAACAGATGAGTTTTCGTCCGAAACCCTCTTACTTCGAAGGAGATGGTCCAGTTTGTACACGAAGTGCATCCAGTTTTTCCCGTAACCCTCTAAACTTTTTAGCACATGCTAAATGGGTCAAATGATGATACCATACCAAGTCTCTACCTTTTTAGATTTCATTTGTACTGCTTTTTAATTTCAGGGTCATTTAGCTCAAAAAAATCATTAAATGCATGAAAAATAGCAAATGAAGTTAGAAAGGGTTGAAATTTGAGGATGTGGCTTTGAATGGTGCATATTGAATGCACAAAAAGTTTGTAGTTGAAATAAATTTAAAAAAATTAAATGCCTTTGTAACAGATGAGTTTTCGTCCGAAACCCTCTTACTTCGAAGGAGATGGTCCAGTTTGTACACGAAGTGCATCCAGTTTTTCCCGTTACCCTCTAAAATTTTTAGCACATGCTAAATGGGTCAAATTATTATAACATACCAAGTCTCTACCTTTTTAGATTTCATTTGTACTGCTTTTTAATTTCAGGGTCATTTAGCTCAAAAAAATCATTAAATGCATGAAAAATAGCAAATGAAGTTAGAAAGGGTTGAAATTTGAGGATGTGGCTTTGAATGGTGCATATTGAATGCACAAAAAGTTTGTAGTTGAAATAAATTTAAAAAAATTAAATGCCTTTGTAACAGATGAGTTTTCGTCCGAAACCTCTTACTTCGAAGGAGATGGTCCAGTTTGTACACGAAGTGCATCCAGTTTTTGCCGTAACCCTATCAACTTTTTAGAACATGCTAAATGGGTGAAATGATGATACCATGACAAGTTTCTACCTTTTTACATTTAATTTGTACTGCTTTTTAATTTCAGGGTCATTTAGCTCCAAAAAATCATTAAATGCATGAAAAATAGCAAATGAAGTTAGAAAGGGTTGAAATTTGAGGATGTGGCTTTGAATGGTGCATATTGAATGCACAAAAATTTTGTAGTTGAGATAAATTTAAAAAAATTAAATGCCTTTGTAACAGATGAGTTTTCGTCCGAAACGCTCTTACTTCGAAGGAGATGGTCCAGTTTGTACACGAAGTGCATCCAGTTTTTCCCGTAACCCTCTAAACTTTTTAGCACATGCTAAATGGGTCAAATGATGATACCATACCAAGTCTCTACCTTTTTAGATTTCATTTGTACTGCTTTTTAATTTCAGGGTCATTTAGCTCAAAAAAATCATTAAATGCATGAAAAATAGCAAATGAAGTTAGAAAGGGTTGAAATTTGAGGATGTGGCTTTGAATGGTGCATATTGAATGCACAAAAAGTTTGTAGTTGAAATAAATTTAAAAAAATTAAATGCCTTTGTAACAGATGAGTTTTCGTCCGAAACCCTCTTACTTCGAAGGAGATGGTCCAGTTTGTACACGAAGTGCATCCAGTTGTTGCTGTAACCCTCTCAACTTTTTAGCACATGCTAAATGGGTCAAATGATGATACCATACCAAGTCTCTACCTTTTTAGATTTCATTTGTACTGCTTTTTAATTTCAGGGTCATTTAGCTCAAAAAAATCATTAAATGCATGAAAAATAGCAAATGAAGTTAAAAGGGTTGAAATTTGAGGATGTGGCTTTGAATGGTGCATATTGAATGCACAAAAAGTTTGTAGTTGAAATAAATTTAAAAAACTTAAATGCCTTTGTAACAGATGAGTTTTCGTCCGAAACCCTCTTACTTCGAAGGAGATGGTCCAGTTTGTACACGAAGTGCATCCAGTTTTTCCCGTAACCCTCTAAACTTTTTAGCACATGCTAAATGGGTCAAATGATGATACCATACCAAGTCTCTACCTTTTTAGATTTCATTTGTACTGCTTTTTAATTTCAGGGTCATTTAGCTCAAAAAAATCATTAAATGCATGAAAAATAGCAAATGAAGTTAGAAAGGGTTGAAATTTGAGGATGTGGCTTTGAATGGTGCATATTGAATGCACAAAAAGTTTGTAGTTGAAATAAATTTAAAAAAATTAAATGCCTTTGTAACAGATGAGTTTTCGTCCGAAACCTCTTACTTCGAAGGAGATGGTCCAGTTTGTACACGAAGTGCATCCAGTTTTTGCCGTAACCCTATCAACTTTTTAGAACATGATAAATGGGTGAAATGATGATACCATGACAAGTTTCTACCTTTTTACATTTAATTTGTACTGCTTTTTAATTTCAGGGTCATTTAGCTCCAAAAAATCATTAAATGCATGAAAAATAGCAAATGAAGTTAGAAAGGGTTGAAATTTGAGGATGTGGCTTTGAATGGTGCATATTGAATGCACAAAAAGTTTGTAGTTGAGATAAATTTAAAAAAATTAAATGCCTTTGTAACAAATGAGTTTTCGTCCGAAACCCTCTTACTTCGAAGGAGATGGTCCAGTTTGTACACGAAGTGCATCCAGTTTTTCCCGTAACCCTCTAAACTTTTTAGCACATGCTAAATGGGTCAAATGATGATACCATACCAAGTCTGTACCTTTTTAGATTTCATTTGTACTGCTTTTTAATTTCAGGGTCATTTAGCTCAAAAAAATCATTAAATGCATGAAAAATAGCAAATGAAGTTAGAAAGGGTTGAAATTTGAGGATGTGGCTTTGAATGGTGCATATTGAATGCACAAAAAGTTTGTAGTTGAAATAAATTTAAAAAAATTAAATGCCTTTGTAACAGATGAGTTTTCGTCCGAAACCTCTTACTTCGAAGGAGATGGTCCAGTTTGTACACGAAGTGCATCCAGTTTTTGCCGTAACCCTATCAACTTTTTAGAACATGATAAATGGGTGAAATGATGATACCATGACAAGTTTCTACCTTTTTACATTTAATTTGTACTGCTTTTTAATTTCAGGGTCATTTAGCTCCAAAAAATCATTAAATGCATGAAAAATAGCAAATGAAGTTAGAAAGGGTTGAAATTTGAGGATATGGCTTTGAATGGTGCATATTGAATGCACAAAAAGTTTGTAGTTGAGATAAATTTAAAAAAATTAAATGCCTTTGTAACAAATGAGTTTTCGTCCGAAACCCTCTTACTTCGAAGGAGATGGTCCAGTTTGTACACGAAGTGCATCCAGTTTTTCCCGTAACCCTCTAAACTTTTTAGCACATGCTAAATGGGTAAAATGATGATACCATACCAAGTCTCTACCTTTTTAGATTTCATTTGTACTGCTTTTTAATTTCAGGGTCATTTAGCTCAAAAAAATCATTAAATGCATGAAAAATAGCAAATGAAGTTAGAAAGCGTTGAAATTTGAGGATGTGGCTTTGAATGGTGCATATTGAATGCACAAAAAGTTTGTAGTTGAAATAAATTTAAAAAAATTAAATGCCTTTGTAACAGATGAGTTTTCGTCCGAAACCCTCTTACTTCGAAGGAGATGGTCCAGTTTGTACACGAAGTGCATCCAGTTTTTGCCGTAACCCTCTCAACTTTTTAGCACATGCTAAATGGGTCAAATGATGGTACCATACCAAGTCTCTACCTTTTTAGATTTCATTTGTACTGCTTTTTAATTTCAGGGTCATTTAGCTCAAAAAAATCATTAAATGCATGAAAAATAGCAAATGAAGTTAGAAAGGGTTGAAATTTGAGGATGTGGCTTTGAATGGTGCATATTGAATGCACAAAAAGTTTGTAGTTGAAATAAATTTAAAAAAATTAAATGCCTTTGTAACAGATGAGTTTTCGTCCGAAACCCTCTTACTTCGAAGGAGATGGTCCAGTTTGTACACGAAGTGCATCCAGTTTTTCCCGTAACCCTCTAAACTTTTTAGCACATGCTAAATGGGTCAAATTATTACACCATACCAAGTCTCTACCTTTTTAGATTTCATTTGTACTGCTTTTTAATTTCAGGGTCATTTAGCTCAAAAAAATCATTAAATGCATGAAAAATAGCAAATGAAGTTAGAAAGGGTTGAAATTTGAGGATGTGGCTTTGAATGGTGCATATTGAATGCACAAAAAGTTTGTAGTTGAAATAAATTTAAAAAAATTAAATGCCTTTGTAACAGATGAGTTTTCGTCCGAAACCTCTTACTTCGAAGGAGATGGTCCAGTTTGTACACGAAGTGCATCCAGTTTTTGCCGTAACCCTATCAACTTTTTAGAACATGCTAAATGGGTGAAATGATGATACCATGACAAGTTTCTACCTTTTTACATTTAATTTGTACTGCTTTTTAATTTCAGGGTCATTTAGCACCAAAAAATCATTAAATGCATGAAAAATAGCAAATGAAGTTAGAAAGGGTTGAAATTTGAGGATGTGTCTTTGAATGGTGCATATTGAATGCACAAAAAGTTTGTAGTTGAGATAAATTTAAAAAAATTAAATGCCTTTGTAACAGATGAGTTCTCGTCCGAAACCCTCTTACTTCGAAGGAGATGGTCCAGTTTGTACACGAAGTGCATCCAGTTTTTCCCGTAACCCTCTAAACTTTTTAGCACATGCTAAATGGGTCAAATGATGATACCATACCAAGTCTCTACCTTTTTAGATTTCATTTGTACTGCTTTTTAATTTCAGGGTCATTTAGCTCAAAAAAATCATTAAATGCATGAAAAATAGCAAATGAAGTTAGAAAGGGTTGAAATTTGAGGATGTGGCTTTGAATGGTGCATATTGAATGCACAAAAAGTTTGTAGTTGAAATAAATTTAAAAAAATTAAATGCCTTTGTAACAGATGAGTTTTCGTCCGAAACCCTCTTACTTCGAAGGAGATGGTCCAGTTTGTACACGAAGTGCATCCAGTTTTTGCTGTAACCCTCTCAACTTTTTAGCACATGCTAAATGGGTCAAATGATGATACCATACCAAGTCTCTACCTTTTTAGATTTCATTTGTACTGCTTTTTAATTTCAGGGTCATTTAGCTCAAAAAAATCATTAAATGCATGAAAAATAGCAAATGAAGTTAGAAAGCGTTGAAATTTGAGGATGTGGCTTTGAATGGTGCATATTGAATGCACAAAAAGTTTGTAGTTGAAATAAATTTAAAAAAATTAAATGCCTTTGTAACAGATGAGTTTTCGTCCGAAACCCTCTTACTTCGAAGGAGATGGTCCACTTTGTACACGAAGTGCATCCAGTTTTTGCCGTAACCCTCTCAACTTTTTAGCACATGTTTATGGGTCAAATGATGGTACCATACCAAGTCTCTACCTTTTTAGATTTCATTTGTACTGCTTTTTAATTTCAGGGTCATTTAGCTCAAAAAAATCATTAAATGCATGAAAAATAGCAAATGAAGTTAGAAAGGGTTGAAATTTGAGGATGTGGCTTTGAATGGTGCATATTGAATGCACAAAAAGTTTGTAGTTGAAATAAATTTAAAAAAATTAAATGCCTTTGTAACAGATGAGTTTTCGTCCGAAACCCTCTTACTTCGAAGGAGATGGTCCAGTTTGTACACGAAGTGCATCCAGTTTTTCCCGTAACCCTCTAACCTTTTTAGCACATGCTAAATGGGTCAAATTATTATACCATACCAAGTCTCTACCTTTTTAGATTTCATTTGTACTGCTTTTTAATTTCAGGGTCATTTAGCTCAAAAAAATCATTAAATGCATGAAAAATAGCAAATGAAGTTAGAAAGGGTTGAAATTTGAGGATGTGGCTTTGAATGGTGCATATTGAATGCACAAAAAGTTTGTAGTTGAAATAAATTTAAAAAAATTAAATGCCTTTGTAACAGATGAGTTTTCGTCCGAAACCTCTTACTTCGAAGGAGATGGTCCAGTTTGTACACGAAGTGCATCCAGTTTTTGCCGTAACCCTATCAACTTTTTAGAACATGCTAAATGGGTGAAATGATGATACCATGACAAGTTTCTACCTTTTTACATTTAATTTGTACTGCTTTTTAATTTCAGGGTCATTTAGCTCCAAAAAATCATTAAATGCATGAAAAATAGCAAATGAAGTTAGAAAGGGTTGAAATTTGAGGATGTGGCTTTGAATGGTGCATATTGAATGCACAAAAAGTTTGTAGTTGAGATAAATTTAAAAAAATTAAATACCTTTGTAACAGATGAGTTTTCGTCCGAAACCCTCTTACTTCGAAGGAGTTGGTCCAGTTTGTACACGAAGTGCATCCAGTTTTTCCCGTAACCCTCTAAACTTTTTAGCACATGCTAAATGGGTCAAATGATGATACCATACCAAGTCTCTACCTTTTTAGATTTCATTTGTACTGCTTTTTAATTTCAGGGTCATTTAGCTCAAAAAAATCATTAAATGCATGAAAAATAGCAAATGAAGTTAGAAAGGGTTGAAATTTGAGGATGTGGCTTTGAATGGTGCATATTGAATGCACAAAAAGTTTGTAGTTGAAATAAATTTAAAAAACTTAAATGCCTTTGTAACAGATGAGTTTTCGTCCGAAACCCTCTTACTTCGAAGGAGATGGTCCAGTTTGTACACGAAGTGCATCCAGTTTTTCCCGTAACCCTCTAAACTTTTTAGCACATGCTAAATGGGTCAAATGATGATACCATACCAAGTCTCTACCTTTTTAGATTTCATTTGTACTGCTTTTTAATTTCAGGGTCATTTAGCTCAAAAAAATCATTAAATGCATGAAAAATAGCAAATGAAGTTAGAAAGGGTTGAAATTTGAGGATGTGGCTTTGAATGGTGCATATTGAATGCACAAAAAGTTTGTAGTTGAAATAAATTTAAAAAACTTAAATGCCTTTGTAACAGATGAGTTTTCGTCCGAAACCCTCTTACTTCGAAGGAGATGGTCCAGTTTGTACACGAAGTGCATCCAGTTTTTCCCGTAACCCTCTAAACTTTTTAGCACATGCTAAATGGGTCAAATGATGATACCATACCAAGTCTCTACCTTTTTAGATTTCATTTGTACTGCTTTTTAATTTCAGGGTCATTTAGCTCAAAAAAAATCATTAAATGCATGAAAAATAGCAAATGAAGTTAGAAAGGGTTGAAATTTGAGGATGTGGCTTTGAATGGTGCATATTGAATGCACAAAAAGTTTGTAGTTGAAATAAATTTAAAAAAATTAAATGCCTTTGTAACAGATGAGTTTTCGTCCGAAACCCTCTTACTTCGAAGGAGATGGTCCAGTTTGTACACGAAGTGCATCCAGTTTTTGCGGTAACCCTCTCAACTTTTTAGCACATGCTAAATGGGTCAAATGATGATACCATACCAAGTCTCTACCTTTTTAGATTTCATTTGTACTGCTTTTTAATTTCAGGGTCATTTAGCTCAAAAAAATCATTAAATGCATGAAAAATAGCAAATGAAGTTAAAAGGGTTGAAATTTGAGGATGTGGCTTTGAATGGTGCATATTGAATGCACAAAAAGTTTGTAGTTGAAATAAATTTAAAAAACTTAAATGCCTTTGTAACAGATGAGTTTTCGTCCGAAACCCTCTTACTTCGAAGGAGATGGTCCAGTTTGTACACGAAGTGCATCCAGTTTTTCCCGTTACCCTCTAAACTTTTTAGCACATGCTAAATGGGTCAAATTATTATACCATACCAAGTCTCTACCTTTTTAGATTTCATTTGTACTGCTTTTTAATTTCAGGGTCATTTAGCTCAAAAAAATCATTAAATGCATGAAAAATAGCAAATGAAGTTAGAAAGGGTTGAAATTTGAGGATGTGGCTTTGAATGGTGCATATTGAATGCACAAAAAGTTTGTAGTTGAAATAAATTTAAAAAAATTAAATGCCTTTGTAACAGATGAGTTTTCGTCCGAAACCTCTTACTTCGAAGGAGATGGTCCAGTTTGTACACGAAGTGCATCCAGTTTTTGCCGTAACCCTATCAACTTTTTAGAACATGATAAATGGGTGAAATGATGATACCATGACAAGTTTCTACCTTTTTACATTTAATTTGTACTGCTTTTTAATTTCAGGGTCATTTAGCTCCAAAAAATCATTAAATGCATGAAAAATAGCAAATGAAGTTAGAAAGGGTTGAAATTTGAGGATGTGGCTTTGAATGGTGCATATTGAATGCACAAAAAGTTTGTAGTTGAGATAAATTTAAAAAAATTAAATGCCTTTGTAACAAATGAGTTTTCGTCCGAAACCCTCTTACTTCGAAGGAGATGGTCCAGTTTGTACACGAAGTGCATCCAGTTTTTCCCGTAACCCTCTAAACTTTTTAGCACATGCTAAATGGGTCAAATGATGATACCATACCAAGTCTGTACCTTTTTAGATTTCATTTGTACTGCTTTTTAATTTCAGGGTCATTTAGCTCAAAAAAATCATTAAATGCATGAAAAATAGCAAATGAAGTTAGAAAGGGTTGAAATTTGAGGATGTGGCTTTGAATGGTGCATATTGAATGCACAAAAAGTTTGTAGTTGAAATAAATTTAAAAAAATTAAATGCCTTTGTAACAGATGAGTTTTCGTCCGAAACCTCTTACTTCGAAGGAGATGGTCCAGTTTGTACACGAAGTGCATCCAGTTTTTGCCGTAACCCTATCAACTTTTTAGAACATGATAAATGCGTGAAATGATGATACCATGACAAGTTTCTACCTTTTTACATTTAATTTGTACTGCTTTTTAATTTCAGGGTCATTTAGCTCCAAAAAATCATTAAATGCATGAAAAATAGCAAATGAAGTTAGAAAGGGTTGAAATTTGAGGATATGGCTTTGAATGGTGCATATTGAATGCACAAAAAGTTTGTAGTTGAGATAAATTTAAAAAAATTAAATGCCTTTGTAACAAATGAGTTTTCGTCCGAAACCCTCTTACTTCGAAGGAGATGGTCCAGTTTGTACACGAAGTGCATCCAGTTTTTCCCGTAACCCTCTAAACTTTTTAGCACATGCTAAATGGGTAAAATGATGATACCATACCAAGTCTCTACCTTTTTAGATTTCATTTGTACTGCTTTTTAATTTCAGGGTCATTTAGCTCAAAAAAATCATTAAATGCATGAAAAATAGCAAATGAAGTTAGAAAGCGTTGAAATTTGAGGATGTGGCTTTGAATGGTGCATATTGAATGCACAAAAAGTTTGTAGTTGAAATAAATTTAAAAAAATTAAATGCCTTTGTAACAGATGAGTTTTCGTCCGAAACCCTCTTACTTCGAAGGAGATGGTCCAGTTTGTACACGAAGTGCATCCAGTTTTTGCCGTAACCCTCTCAACTTTTTAGCACATGCTAAATGGGTCAAATGATGGTACCATACCAAGTCTCTACCTTTTTAGATTTCATTTGTACTGCTTTTTAATTTCAGGGTCATTTAGCTCAAAAAAATCATTAAATGCATGAAAAATAGCAAATGAAGTTAGAAAGGGTTGAAATTTGAGGATGTGGCTTTGAATGGTGCATATTGAATGCACAAAAAGTTTGTAGTTGAAATAAATTTAAAAAAATTAAATGCCTTTGTAACAGATGAGTTTTCGTCCGAAACCCTCTTACTTCGAAGGAGATGGTCCAGTTTGTACACGAAGTGCATCCAGTTTTTCCCGTAACCCTCTAAACTTTTTAGCACATGCTAAATGGGTCAAATTATTATACCATACCAAGTCTCTACCTTTTTAGATTTCATTTGTACTGCTTTTTAATTTCAGGGTCATTTAGCTCAAAAAAATCATTAAATGCATGAAAAATAGCAAATGAAGTTAGAAAGGGTTGAAATTTGAGGATGTGGCTTTGAATGGTGCATATTGAATGCACAAAAAGTTTGTAGTTGAAATAAATTTAAAAAAATTAAATGCCTTTGTAACAGATGAGTTTTCGTCCGAAACCTCTTACTTCGAAGGAGATGGTCCAGTTTGTACACGAAGTGCATCCAGTTTTTGCCGTAACCCTATCAACTTTTTAGAACATGCTAAATGGGTGAAATGATGATACCATGACAAGTTTCTACATTTTTACATTTAATTTGTACTGCTTTTTAATTTCAGGGTCATTTAGCACCAAAAAATCATTAAATGCATGAAAAATAGCAAATGAAGTTAGAAAGGGTTGAAATTTGAGGATGTGTCTTTGAATGGTGCATATTGAATGCACAAAAAGTTTGTAGTTGAGATAAATTTAAAAAAATTAAATGCCTTTGTAACAGATGAGTTTTCGTCCGAAACCCTCTTACTTCGAAGGAGATGGTCCAGTTTGTACACGAAGTGCATCCAGTTTTTCCCGTAACCCTCTAAACTTTTTAGCACATGCTAAATGGGTCAAATGATGATACCATACCAAGTCTCTACCTTTTTAGATTTCATTTGTACTGCTTTTTAATTTCAGGGTCATTTAGCTCAAAAAAATCATTAAATGCATGAAAAATAGCAAATGAAGTTAGAAAGGGTTGAAATTTGAGGATGTGGCTTTGAATGGTGCATATTGAATGCACAAAAAGTTTGTAGTTGAAATAAATTTAAAAAAATTAAATGCCTTTGTAACAGATGAGTTTTCGTCCGAAACCCTCTTACTTCGAAGGAGATGGTCCAGTTTGTACACGAAGTGCATCCAGTTTTTGCTGTAACCCTCTCAACTTTTTAGCACATGCTAAATGGGTCAAATGATGATACCATACCAAGTCTCTACCTTTTTAGATTTCATTTGTACTGCTTTTTAATTTCAGGGTCATTTAGCTCAAAAAAATCATTAAATGCATGAAAAATAGCAAATGAAGTTAGAAAGCGTTGAAATTTGAGGATGTGGCTTTGAATGGTGCATATTGAATGCACAAAAAGTTTGTAGTTGAAATAAATTTAAAAAAATTAAATGCCTTTGTAACAGATGAGTTTTCGTCCGAAACCCTCTTACTTCGAAGGAGATGGTCCAGTTTGTACACGAAGTGCATCCAGTTTTTGCCGTAACCCTCTCAACTTTTTAGCACATGCTAAATGGGTCAAATGATGGTACCATACCAAGTCTCTACCTTTTTAGATTTCATTTGTACTGCTTTTTAATTTCAGGGTCATTTAGCTCAAAAAAATCATTAAATGCATGAAAAATAGCAAATGAAGTTAGAAAGGGTTGAAATTTGAGGATGTGGCTTTGAATGGTGCATATTGAATGCACAAAAAGTTTGTAGTTGAAATAAATTTAAAAAAATTAAATGCCTTTGTAACAGATGAGTTTTCGTCCGAAACCCTCTTACTTCGAAGGAGATGGTCCAGTTTGTACACGAAGTGCATCCAGTTTTTCCCGTAACCCTCTAAACTTTTTAGCACATGCTAAATGGGTCAAATTATTACACCATACCAAGTCTCTACCTTTTTAGATTTCATTTGTACTGCTTTTTAATTTCAGGGTCATTTAGCTCAAAAAAATCATTAAATGCATGAAAAATAGCAAATGAAGTTAGAAAGGGTTGAAATTTGAGGATGTGGCTTTGAATGGTGCATATTGAATGCACAAAAAGTTTGTAGTTGAAATAAATTTAAAAAAATTAAATGCCTTTGTAACAGATGAGTTTTCGTCCGAAACCTCTTACTTCGAAGGAGATGGTCCAGTTTGTACACGAAGTGCATCCAGTTTTTGCCGTAACCCTATCAACTTTTTAGAACATGCTAAATGGGTGAAATGATGATACCATGACAAGTTTCTACCTTTTTACATTTAATTTGTACTGCTTTTTAATTTCAGGGTCATTTAGCACCAAAAAATCATTAAATGCATGAAAAATAGCAAATGAAGTTAGAAAGGGTTGAAATTTGAGGATGTGTCTTTGAATGGTGCATATTGAATGCACAAAAAGTTTGTAGTTGAGATAAATTTAAAAAAATTAAATGCCTTTGTAACAGATGAGTTCTCGTCCGAAACCCTCTTACTTCGAAGGAGATGGTCCAGTTTGTACACGAAGTGCATCCAGTTTTTCCCGTAACCCTCTAAACTTTTTAGCACATGCTAAATGGGTCAAATGATGATACCATACCAAGTCTCTACCTTTTTAGATTTCATTTGTACTGCTTTTTAATTTCAGGGTCATTTAGCTCAAAAAAATCATTAAATGCATGAAAAATAGCAAATGAAGTTAGAAAGGGTTGAAATTTGAGGATGTGGCTTTGAATGGTGCATATTGAATGCACAAAAAGTTTGTAGTTGAAATAAATTTAAAAAAATTAAATGCCTTTGTAACAGATGAGTTTTCGTCCGAAACCCTCTTACTTCGAAGGAGATGGTCCAGTTTGTACACGAAGTGCATCCAGTTTTTGCTGTAACCCTCTCAACTTTTTAGCACATGCTAAATGGGTCAAATGATGATACCATACCAAGTCTCTACCTTTTTAGATTTCATTTGTACTGCTTTTTAATTTCAGGGTCATTTAGCTCAAAAAAATCATTAAATGCATGAAAAATAGCAAATGAAGTTAGAAAGCGTTGAAATTTGAGGATGTGGCTTTGAATGGTGCATATTGAATGCACAAAAAGTTTGTAGTTGAAATAAATTTAAAAAAATTAAATGCCTTTGTAACAGATGAGTTTTCGTCCGAAACCCTCTTACTTCGAAGGAGATGGTCCACTTTGTACACGAAGTGCATCCAGTTTTTGCCGTAACCCTCTCAACTTTTTAGCACATGTTTATGGGTCAAATGATGGTACCATACCAAGTCTCTACCTTTTTAGATTTCATTTGTACTGCTTTTTAATTTCAGGGTCATTTAGCTCAAAAAAATCATTAAATGCATGAAAAATAGCAAATGAAGTTAGAAAGGGTTGAAATTTGAGGATGTGGCTTTGAATGGTGCATATTGAATGCACAAAAAGTTTGTAGTTGAAATAAATTTAAAAAAATTAAATGCCTTTGTAACAGATGAGTTTTCGTCCGAAACCCTCTTACTTCGAAGGAGATGGTCCAGTTTGTACACGAAGTGCATCCAGTTTTTCCCGTAACCCTCTAACCTTTTTAGCACATGCTAAATGGGTCAAATTATTATACCATACCAAGTCTCTACCTTTTTAGATTTCATTTGTACTGCTTTTTAATTTCAGGGTCATTTAGCTCAAAAAAATCATTAAATGCATGAAAAATAGCAAATGAAGTTAGAAAGGGTTGAAATTTGAGGATGTGGCTTTGAATGGTGCATATTGAATGCACAAAAAGTTTGTAGTTGAAATAAATTTAAAAAAATTAAATGCCTTTGTAACAGATGAGTTTTCGTCCGAAACCTCTTACTTCGAAGGAGATGGTCCAGTTTGTACACGAAGTGCATCCAGTTTTTGCCGTAACCCTATCAACTTTTTAGAACATGCTAAATGGGTGAAATGATGATACCATGACAAGTTTCTACCTTTTTACATTTAATTTGTACTGCTTTTTAATTTCAGGGTCATTTAGCTCCAAAAAATCATTAAATGCATGAAAAATAGCAAATGAAGTTAGAAAGGGTTGAAATTTGAGGATGTGGCTTTGAATGGTGCATATTGAATGCACAAAAAGTTTGTAGTTGAGATAAATTTAAAAAAATTAAATACCTTTGTAACAGATGAGTTTTCGTCCGAAACCCTCTTACTTCGAAGGAGTTGGTCCAGTTTGTACACGAAGTGCATCCAGTTTTTCCCGTAACCCTCTAAACTTTTTAGCACATGCTAAATGGGTCAAATGATGATACCATACCAAGTCTCTACCTTTTTAGATTTCATTTATACTGCTTTTTAATTTCAGGGTCATTTAGCTCAAAAAAATCATTAAATGCATGAAAAATAGCAAATGAAGTTAGAAAGGGTTGAAATTTGAGGATGTGGCTTTGAATGGTGCATATTGAATGCACAAAAAGTTTGTAGTTGAAATAAATTTAAAAAAATTAAATGCCTTTGTAACAGATGAGTTTTCGTCCGAAACCCTCTTACTTCGAAGGAGATGGTCCAGTTTGTACACGAAGTGCATCCAGTTTTTGCCGTAACCCTCTCAACTCTTTAGCACATGCTAAATGGGTCAAATGATGATACCATACCAAGTCTCTACCTTTTTAGATTTCATTTGTACTGCTTTTTAATTTCAGGGTCATTTAGCTCAAAAAAATCATTAAATGCATGAAAAATAGCAAATGAAGTTAAAAGGGTTGAAATTTGAGGATGTGGCTTTGAATGGTGCATATTGAATGCACAAAAAGTTTGTAGTTGAAATAAATTTAAAAAAATTAAATGCCTTTGTAACAGATGAGTTTTCGTCCGAAACCCTCTTACTTCGAAGGAGATGGTCCAGTTTGTACACGAAGTGCATCCAGTTTTTCCCGTAACCCTCTAAACTTTTTAGCACATGCTAAATGGGTCAAATTATTATACCATACCAAGTCTCTACCTTTTTAGATTTCATTTGTACTGCTTTTTAATTTCAGGGTCATTTAGCTCAAAAAAATCATTAAATGCATGAAAAATAGCAAATGAAGTTAGAAAGGTTTGAAATTTGAGGATGTGGCTTTGAATGGTGCATATTGAATGCACAAAAAGTTTGTAGTTGAAATAAATTTAAAAAAATTAAATGCCTTTGTAACACATGAGTTTTCGTCCGAAACCTCTTACTTCGAAGGAGATGGTCCAGTTTGTACACGAAGTGCATCCAGTTTTTGCCGTAACCCTATCAACTTTTTAGAACATGCTAAATGGGTGAAATGATGATACCATGACAAGTTTCTACCTTTTTACATTTAATTTGTACTGCTTTTTAATTTCAGGGTCATTTAGCACCAAAAAATCATTAAATGCATGAAAAATAGCAAATGAAGTTAGAAAGGGTTGAAATTTGAGGATGTGGCTTTGAATGGTGCATATTGAATGCACAAAAAGTTTGTAGTTGAGATAAATTTAAAAAAATTAAATGCCTTTGTAACAGATGAGTTTTCGTCCGAAACCCTCTTACTTCGAAGGAGATGGTCCAGTTTGTACACGAAGTGCATCCAGTTTTTCCCGTAACCCTCTAAACTTTTTAGCACATGCTAAATGGGTCAAATGATGATACCATACCAAGTCTCTACCTTTTTAGATTTCATTTGTACTGCTTTTTAATTTCAGGGTCATTTAGCTCAAAAAAATCATTAAATGCATGAAAAATAGCAAATGAAGTTAGAAAGGGTTGAAATTTGAGGATGTGGCTTTGAATGGTGCATATTGAATGCACAAAAAGTTTGTAGTTGAAATAAATTTAAAAAAATTAAATGCCTTTGTAACAGATGAGTTTTCGTCCGAAACCCTCTTACTTCGAAGGAGATGGTCCAGTTTGTACACGAAGTGCATCCAGTTTTTGCTGTAACCCTCTCAACTTTTTAGCACATGCTAAATGGGTCAAATGATGATACCATACCAAGTCTCTACCTTTTTAGATTTCATTTGTACTGCTTTTTAATTTCAGGGTCATTTAGCTCAAAAAAATCATTAAATGCATGAAAAATAGCAAATGAAGTTAGAAAGCGTTGAAATTTGAGGATGTGGCTTTGAATGGTGCATATTGAATGCACAAAAAGTTTGTAGTTGAAATAAATTTAAAAAAATTAAATGCCTTTGTAACAGATGAGTTTTCGTCCGAAACCCTCTTACTTCGAAGGAGATGGTCCACTTTGTACACGAAGTGCATCCAGTTTTTTCCGTAACCCTCTCAACTTTTTAGCACATGTTTATGGGTCAAATGATGGTACCATACCAAGTCTCTACCTTTTTAGATTTCATTTGTACTGCTTTTTAATTTCAGGGTCATTTAGCTCAAAAAAATCATTAAATGCATGAAAAATAGCAAATGAAGTTAGAAAGGGTTGAAATTTGAGGATGTGGCTTTGAATGGTGCATATTGAATGCACAAAAAGTTTGTAGTTGAAATAAATTTAAAAAAATTAAATGCCTTTGTAACAGATGAGTTTTCGTCCGAAACCCTCTTACTTCGAAGGAGATGGTCCAGTTTGTACACGAAGTGCATCCAGTTTTTCCCGTAACCCTCTAAACTTTTTAGCACATGCTAAATGGGTCAAATGATGATACCATACCAAGTCTCTACCTTTTTAGATTTCATTTGTACTGCTTTTTAATTTCAGGGTCATTTAGCTCAAAAAAATCATTAAATGCATGAAAAATAGCAAATGAAGTTAGAAAGGGTTGAAATTTGAGGATGTGGCTTTGAATGGTGCATATTGAATGCACAAAAAGTTTGTAGTTGAAATAAATTTAAAAAAATTAAATGCCTTTGTAACAGATGAGTTTTCGTCCGAAACCCTCTTACTTCGAAGGAGATGGTCCAGTTTGTACACGAAGTGCATCCAGTTTTTGCTGTAACCCTCTCAACTTTTTAGCACATGCTAAATGGGTCAAATGATGATACCATACCAAGTCTCTACCTTTTTAGATTTCATTTGTACTGCTTTTTAATTTCAGGGTCATTTAGCTCAAAAAAATCATTAAATGCATGAAAAATAGCAAATGAAGTTAGAAAGCGTTGAAATTTGAGGATGTGGCTTTGAATGGTGCATATTGAATGCACAAAAAGTTTGTAGTTGAAATAAATTTAAAAAAATTAAATGCCTTTGTAACAGATGAGTTTTCGTCCGAAACCCTCTTACTTCGAAGGAGATGGTCCACTTTGTACACGAAGTGCATCCAGTTTTTTCCGTAACCCTCTCAACTTTTTAGCACATGTTTATGGGTCAAATGATGGTACCATACCAAGTCTCTACCTTTTTAGATTTCATTTGTACTGCTTTTTAATTTCAGGGTCATTTAGCTCAAAAAAATCATTAAATGCATGAAAAATAGCAAATGAAGTTAGAAAGGGTTGAAATTTGAGGATGTGGCTTTGAATGGTGCATATTGAATGCACAAAAAGTTTGTAGTTGAAATAAATTTAAAAAAATTAAATGCCTTTGTAACAGATGAGTTTTCGTCCGAAACCCTCTTACTTCGAAGGAGATGGTCCAGTTTGTACACGAAGTGCATCCAGTTTTTCCCGTAACCCTCTAACCTTTTTAGCACATGCTAAATGGGTCAAATTATTATACCATACCAAGTCTCTACCTTTTTAGATTTCATTTGTACTGCTTTTTAATTTCAGGGTCATTTAGCTCAAAAAAATCATTAAATGCATGAAAAATAGCAAATGAAGTTAGAAAGGGTTGAAATTTGAGGATGTGGCTTTGAATGGTGCATATTGAATGCACAAAAAGTTTGTAGTTGAAATAAATTTAAAAAAATTAAATGCCTTTGTAACAGATGAGTTTTCGTCCGAAACCTCTTACTTCGAAGGAGATGGTCCAGTTTGTACACGAAGTGCATCCAGTTTTTGCCGTAACCCTATCAACTTTTTAGAACATGCTAAATGGGTGAAATGATGATACCATGACAAGTTTCTACCTTTTTACATTTAATTTGTACTGCTTTTTAATTTCAGGGTCATTTAGCTCCAAAAAATCATTAAATGCATGAAAAATAGCAAATGAAGTTAGAAAGGGTTGAAATTTGAGGATGTGGCTTTGAATGGTGCATATTGAATGCACAAAAAGTTTGTAGTTGAGATAAATTTAAAAAAATTAAATACCTTTGTAACAGATGAGTTTTCGTCCGAAACCCTCTTACTTCGAAGGAGTTGGTCCAGTTTGTACACGAAGTGCATCCAGTTTTTCCCGTAACCCTCTAAACTTTTTAGCACATGCTAAATGGGTCAAATGATGATACCATACCAAGTCTCTACCTTTTTAGATTTCATTTGTACTGCTTTTTAATTTCAGGGTCATTTAGCTCAAAAAAATCATTAAATGCATGAAAAATAGCAAATGAAGTTAGAAAGGGTTGAAATTTGAGGATGTGGCTTTGAATGGTGCATATTGAATGCACAAAAAGTTTGTAGTTGAAATAAATTTAAAAAAATTAAATGCCTTTGTAACAGATGAGTTTTCGTCCGAAACCCTCTTACTTCGAAGGAGATGGTCCAGTTTGTACACGAAGTGCATCCAGTTTTTGCCGTAACCCTCTCAAATTTTTACCACATGTTAATGGGTCAAATGATGGTACCATACCAAGTCTCTACCTTTTTAGATTTCATTTGTACTGCTTTTTAATTTCAGGGTCATTTAGCTCAAAAAAATCATTAAATGCATGAAAAATAGCAAATGAAGTTAGAAAGGGTTGAAATTTGAGGATGTGGCTTTGAATGGTGCATATTGAATGCACAAAAAGTTTGTATTTGAAATAAATTTAAAAAAATTAAATGCCTTTGAAACAGATGAGTTTTCGTCCGAAACCCTCTTACTTCGAAGGAGATGGTCCAGTTTGTACACGAAGTGCATCCAGTTTTTCCCGTAACCCTCTAAACTTTTTAGCACATGCTAAATGGGTCAAATTATTATACCATACCAAGTCTCTACCTTTTTAGATTTCATTTGTACTGCTTTTTAATTTCAGGGTCATTTAGCTCAAAAAAATCATTAAATGCATGAAAAATAGCAAATGAAGTTAGAAAGGGTTGAAATTTGAGGATGTGGCTTTGAATGGTGCATATTGAATGCACAAAAAGTTTGTAGTTGAAATAAATTTAAAAAAATTAAATGCCTTTGTAACAGATGAGTTTTCGTCCGAAAGCTCTTACTTCGAAGGAGATGGTCCAGTTTGTACACGAAGTGCATCCAGTTTTTGCCGTAACCCTATCAACTTTTTAGAACATGCTAAATGGGTGAAATGATGATACCATGACAAGTTTCTACCTTTTTACATTTAATTTGTACTGCTTTTTAATTTCAGGGTCATTTAGCTCCAAAAAATCATTAAATGCATGAAAAATAGCAAATGAAGTTAGAAAGGGTTGAAATTTGAGGATGTGGCTTTGAATGGTGCATATTGAATGCACAAAAAGTTTGTAGTTGAGATAAATTTAAAAAAATTAAATGCCTTTGTAACAGATGAGTTTTCGTCCGAAACCCTCTTACTTCGAAGGAGATGGTCCAGTTTGTACACGAAGTGCATCCAGTTTTTCCCGTAACCCTCTAAACTTTTTAGCACATGCTAAATGGGTCAAATGATGATACCATACCAAGTCTCTACCTTTTTAGATTTCATTTGTACTGATTTTTAATTTCAGGGTCATTTAGCTCAAAAAAATCATTAAATGCATGAAAAATAGCAAATGAAGTTAGAAAGGGTTGAAATTTGAGGATGTGGCTTTGAATGGTGCATATTGAATGCACAAAAAGTTTGTAGTTGAAATAAATTTAAAAAAATTAAATGCCTTTGTAACAGATGAGTTTTCGTCCGAAACCTCTTACTTCGAAGGAGATGGTCCAGTTTGTACACGAAGTGCATCCAGTTTTTGCCGTAACCCTATCAACTTTTTAGCACATGCTAAATGGGTGAAATGATGATACCATGACAAGTTTCTACCTTTTTACATTTCATTTGTACTGCTTTTTAATTTCAGGGTCATTTAGCTCCAAAAAATCATTAAATGCATGAAAAATAGCAAATGAAGTTAGAAATGGTTGAAATTTGAGGATGTGGCTTTGAATGGTGCATATTGAATGCACAAAAAGTTTGTAGTTGAGATAAATTTAAAAAAATTAAATGCCTTTGTAACAGATGAGTTTTCGTCCGAAACCCTCTTACTTCGAAGGAGATGGTCCAGTTTGTACACGAAGTGCATCCAGTTTTTCCCGTAACCCTCTAAACTTTTTAGCACATGCTAAATGGGTCAAATTATTATACCATACCAAGTCTCTACCTTTTTAGATTTCATTTGTTCTGCTTTTTAATTTCAGGGTCATTTAGCTCAAAAAAATCATTAAATGCATGAAAAATAGCAAATGAAGTTAGAAAGGGTTGAAATTTGAGGATGTGGCTTTGAATGGTGCATATTGAATGCACAAAAAGTTTGTAGTTGAAATAAATTTAAAAAAATTAAATGCCTTTGTAACAGATGAGTTTTCGTCCGAAACCCTCTTACTTCGAAGGAGATGGTCCAGTTTGTACACGAAGTGCATCCAGTTTTTCCCGTAACCCTCTAAACTTTTTAGCACATGCTAAATGGGTCAAATTATTATACCATACCAAGTCTCTACCTTTTTAGATTTCATTTGTTCTGCTTTTTAATTTCAGGGTCATTTAGCTCAAAAAAAATCATTAAATGCATGAAAAATAGCAAATGAAGTTAGAAAGGGTTGAAATTTGAGGATGTGGCTTTGAATGGTGCATATTGAATGCACAAAAAGTTTGTAGTTGAAATAAATTTAAAAAAATTAAATGCCTTTGTAACAGATGAGTTTTCGTCCGAAACCTCTTACTTCGAAGGAGATGGTCCAGTTTGTACACGAAGTGCATCCAGTTTTTGCCGTAACCATATCAACTTTTTAGAACATGATAAATGGGTGAAATAATGATACCATGACAAGTTTCTACCTTTTTACATTTAATTTGTACTGCTTTTTAATTTCAGGGTCATTTAGCTCCAAAAAATCATTAAATGCATGAAAAATAGCAAATGAAGTTAGAAAGGGTTGAAATTTGAGGATGTGGCTTTGAATGGTGCATATTGAATGCACAAAAAGTTTGTAGTTGAGATAAATTTAAAAAAATTAAATGCCATTGTAACAAATGAGTTTTCGTCCGAAACCCTCTTACTTCGAAGGAGATGGTCCAGTTTGTACACGAAGTGCATCCAGTTTTTCCCGTAACCCTCTAAACTTTTTAGCACATGCTAAATGGGTCAAATGATGATACCATACCAAGTCTCTACCTTTTTAGATTTCATTTGTACTGCTTTTTAATTTCAGGGTCATTTAGCTCAAAAAAATCATTAAATGCATGAAAAATAGCAAATGAAGTTAGAAAGCGTTGAAATTTGAGGATGTGGCTTTGAATGGTGCATATTGAATGCACAAAAATTTTGTAGTTGAAATAAATTTAAAAAAATTAAATGCCTTTGTAATAGATGAGTTTTCGTCCGAAACCCTCTTACTTCGAAGGAGATGGTCCAGTTTGTACACGAAGTGCATCCAGTTTTTGCCGTAACCCTCTCAAATTTTTAGCACATGTTAATGGGTCAAATGATGGTACCATACCAAGTCTCTACCTTTTTAGATTTCATTTGTACTGCTTTTTAATTTCAGGGTCATTTAGCTCAAAAAAATCATTAAATGCATGAAAAATAGCAAATGAAGTTAGAAAGGGTTGAAATTTGAGGATGTGGCTTTGAATGGTGCATATTGAATGCACAAAAAGTTTGTAGTTGAAATAAATTTAAAAAAATTAAATGCCTTTGTAACAGATGAGTTTTCGTCCGAAACCTCTTACTTCGAAGGAGATGGTCCAGTTTGTACACGAAGTGCATCCAGTTTTTGCCGTAACCATATCAACTTTTTAGAACATGATAAATGGGTGAAATGATGATACCATGACAAGTTTCTACCTTTTTACATTTAATTTGTACTGCTTTTTAATTTCAGGGTCATTTAGCTCCAAAAAATCATTAAATGCATGAAAAATAGCAAATGAAGTTAGAAAGGGTTGAAATTTGAGGATGTGGCTTTGAATGGTGCATATTGAATGCACAAAAAGTTTGTAGTTGAAATAAATTTAAAAAAATTAAATGCCTTTGTAACAGATGAGTTTTCGTCCGAAACCCTCTTACTTCGAAGGAGATGGTCCAGTTTGTACACGAAGTGCATCCAGTTTTTCCCGTAACCCTCTAAACTTTTTAGCACATGCTAAATGGGTCAAATTATTATACCATACCAAGTCTCTACCTTTTTAGATTTCATTTGTACTGCTTTTTAATTTCAGGGTCATTTAGCTCAAAAAAATCATTAAATGCATGAAAAATAGCAAATGAAGTTAGAAAGGGTTGAAATTTGAGGATGTGGCTTTGAATGGTGCATATTGAATGCACAAAAAGTTTGTAGTTGAAATAAATTTAAAAAAATTAAATGCCTTTGTAACAGATGAGTTTTCGTCCGAAACCTCTTACTTCGAAGGAGATGGTCCAGTTTGTACACGAAGTGCATCCAGTTTTTGCCGTAACCCTATCAACTTTTTAGAACATGCTAAATGGGTGAAATGATGATACCATGACAAGTTTCTACCTTTTTACATTTAATTTGTACTGCTTTTTAATTTCAGGGTCATTTAGCTCCAAAAAATCATTAAATGCATGAAAAATAGCAAATGAAGTTAGAAAGGGTTGAAATTTGAGGATGTGGCTTTGAATGGTGCATATTGAATGCACAAAAAGTTTGTAGTTGAGATAAATTTAAAAAAATTAAATACCTTTGTAACAGATGAGTTTTCGTCCGAAACCCTCTTACTTCGAAGGAGTTGGTCCAGTTTGTACACGAAGTGCATCCAGTTTTTCCCGTAACCCTCTAAACTTTTTAGCACATGCTAAATGGGTCAAATGATGATACCATACCAAGTCTCTACCTTTTTAGATTTCATTTGTACTGCTTTTTAATTTCAGGGTCATTTAGCTCAAAAAAATCATTAAATGCATGAAAAATAGCAAATGAAGTTAGAAAGGGTTGAAATTTGAGGATGTGGCTTTGAATGGTGCATATTGAATGCACAAAAAGTTTGTAGTTGAAATAAATTTAAAAAAATTAAATGCCTTTGTAACAGATGAGTTTTCGTCCGAAACCCTCTTACTTCGAAGGAGATGGTCCAGTTTGTACACGAAGTGCATCCAGTTTTTGCCGTAACCCTCTCAAATTTTTACCACATGTTAATGGGTCAAATGATGGTACCATACCAAGTCTCTACCTTTTTAGATTTCATTTGTACTGCTTTTTAATTTCAGGGTCATTTAGCTCAAAAAAATCATTAAATGCATGAAAAATAGCAAATGAAGTTAGAAAGGGTTGAAATTTGAGGATGTGGCTTTGAATGGTGCATATTGAATGCACAAAAAGTTTGTATTTGAAATAAATTTAAAAAAATTAAATGCCTTTGAAACAGATGAGTTTTCGTCCGAAACCCTCTTACTTCGAAGGAGATGGTCCAGTTTGTACACGAAGTGCATCCAGTTTTTCCCGTAACCCTCTAAACTTTTTAGCACATGCTAAATGGGTCAAATTATTATACCATACCAAGTCTCTACCTTTTTAGATTTCATTTGTACTGCTTTTTAATTTCAGGGTCATTTAGCTCAAAAAAATCATTAAATGCATGAAAAATAGCAAATGAAGTTAGAAAGGGTTGAAATTTGAGGATGTGGCTTTGAATGGTGCATATTGAATGCACAAAAAGTTTGTAGTTGAAATAAATTTAAAAAAATTAAATGCCTTTGTAACAGATGAGTTTTCGTCCGAAAGCTCTTACTTCGAAGGAGATGGTCCAGTTTGTACACGAAGTGCATCCAGTTTTTGCCGTAACCCTATCAACTTTTTAGAACATGCTAAATGGGTGAAATGATGATACCATGACAAGTTTCTACCTTTTTACATTTAATTTGTACTGCTTTTTAATTTCAGGGTCATTTAGCTCCAAAAAATCATTAAATGCATGAAAAATAGCAAATGAAGTTAGAAAGGGTTGAAATTTGAGGATGTGGCTTTGAATGGTGCATATTGAATGCACAAAAAGTTTGTAGTTGAGATAAATTTAAAAAAATTAAATGCCTTTGTAACAGATGAGTTTTCGTCCGAAACCCTCTTACTTCGAAGGAGATGGTCCAGTTTGTACACGAAGTGCATCCAGTTTTTCCCGTAACCCTCTAAACTTTTTAGCACATGCTAAATGGGTCAAATGATGATACCATACCAAGTCTCTACCTTTTTAGATTTCATTTGTACTGATTTTTAATTTCAGGGTCATTTAGCTCAAAAAAATCATTAAATGCATGAAAAATAGAAAATGAAGTTAGAAAGGGTTGAAATTTGAGGATGTGGCTTTGAATGGTGCATATTGAATGCACAAAAAGTTTGTAGTTGAAATAAATTTAAAAAAATTAAATGCCTTTGTAACAGATGAGTTTTCGTCCGAAACCTCTTACTTCGAAGGAGATGGTCCAGTTTGTACACGAAGTGCATCCAGTTTTTGCCGTAACCCTATCAACTTTTTAGCACATGCTAAATGGGTGAAATGATGATACCATGACAAGTTTCTACCTTTTTACATTTCATTTGTACTGCTTTTTAATTTCAGGGTCATTTAGCTCCAAAAAATCATTAAATGCATGAAAAATAGCAAATGAAGTTAGAAATGGTTGAAATTTGAGGATGTGGCTTTAAATGGTGCATATTGAATGCACAAAAAGTTTGTAGTTGAGATAAATTTAAAAAAATTAAATGCCTTTGTAACAGATGAGTTTTCGTCCGAAACCCTCTTACTTCGAAGGAGATGGTCCAGTTTGTACACGAAGTGCATCCAGTTTTTCCCGTAACCCTCTAAACTTTTTAGCACATGCTAAATGGGTCAAATTATTATACCATACCAAGTCTCTACCTTTTTAGATTTCATTTGTTCTGCTTTTTAATTTCAGGGTCATTTAGCTCAAAAAAATCATTAAATGCATGAAAAATAGCAAATGAAGTTAGAAAGGGTTGAAATTTGAGGATGTGGCTTTGAATGGTGCATATTGAATGCACAAAAAGTTTGTAGTTGAAATAAATTTAAAAAAATTAAATGCCTTTGTAACAGATGAGTTTTCGTCCGAAACCCTCTTACTTCGAAGGAGATGGTCCAGTTTGTACACGAAGTGCATCCAGTTTTTCCCGTAACCCTCTAAACTTTTTAGCACATGCTAAATGGGTCAAATGATGATACCATACCAAGTCTCTACCTTTTTAGATTTCATTTGTACTGATTTTTAATTTCAGGGTCATTTAGCTCAAAAAAATCATTAAATGCATGAAAAATAGAAAATGAAGTTAGAAAGGGTTGAAATTTGAGGATGTGGCTTTGAATGGTGCATATTGAATGCACAAAAATTTTGTAGTTGAAATAAATTTAAAAAAATTAAATGCCTTTGTAACAGATGAGTTTTCGTCCGAAACCTCTTACTTCGAAGGAGATGGTCCAGTTTGTACACGAAGTGCATCCAGTTTTTGCCGTAACCATATCAACTTTTTAGAACATGATAAATGGGTGAAATGATGATACCATGACAAGTTTCTACCTTTTTACATTTAATTTGTACTGCTTTTTAATTTCAGGGTCATTTAGCTCCAAAAAATCATTAAATGCATGAAAAATAGCAAATGAAGTTAGAAAGGGTTGAAATTTGAGGATGTGGCTTTGAATGGTGCATATTGAATGCACAAAAAGTTTGTAGTTGAGATAAATTTAAAAAAATTAAATGCCATTGTAACAAATGAGTTTTCGTCCGAAACCCTCTTACTTCGAAGGAGATGGTCCAGTTTGTACACGAAGTGCATCCAGTTTTTCCCGTAACCCTCTAAACTTTTTAGCACATGCTAAATGGGTCAAATGATGATACCATACCAAGTCTCTACCTTTTTAGATTTCATTTGTACTGCTTTTTAATTTCAGGGTCATTTAGCTCAAAAAAATCATTAAATGCATGAAAAATAGCAAATGAAGTTAGAAAGCGTTGAAATTTGAGGATGTGGCTTTTAATGGTGCATATTGAATGCACAAAAATTTTGTAGTTGAAATAAATTTAAAAAAATTAAATGCCTTTGTAATAGATGAGTTTTCGTCCGAAACCCTCTTACTTCGAAGGAGATGGTCCAGTTTGTACACGAAGTGCATCCAGTTTTTGCCGTAACCCTCTCAAATTTTTAGCACATGTTAATGGGTCAAATGATGGTACCATACCAAGTCTCTACCTTTTTAGATTTCATTTGTACTGCTTTTTAATTTCAGGGTCATTTAGCTCAAAAAAATCATTAAATGCATGAAAAATAGCAAATGAAGTTAGAAAGGGTTGAAATTTGAGGATGTGGCTTTGAATGGTGCATATTGAATGCACAAAAAGTTTGTAGTTGAAATAAATTTAAAAAAATTAAATGCCTTTGTAACAGATGAGTTTTCGTCCGAAACCCTCTTACTTCGAAGGAGATGGTCCAGTTTGTACACGAAGTGCATCCAGTTTTTCCCGTAACCCTCTAAACTTTTTAGCACATGCTAAATGGGTCAAATTATTATACCATACCAAGTCTCTACCTTTTTAGATTTCATTTGTACTGCTTTTTAATTTCAGGGTCATTTAGCTCAAAAAAATCATTAAATGCATGAAAAATAGCAAATGAAGTTAGAAAGGGTTGAAATTTGAGGATGTGGCTTTGAATGGTGCATATTGAATGCACAAAAATTTTGTAGTTGAAATAAATTTAAAAAAATTAAATGCCTTTGTAACAGATGAGTTTTCGTCCGAAACCTCTTACTTCGAAGGAGATGGTCCAGTTTGTACACGAAGTGCATCCAGTTTTTGCCGTAACCCTATCAACTTTTTAGAACATGCTAAATGGGTGAAATGATGATACCATGACAAGTTTCTACCTTTTTACATTTAATTTGTACTGCTTTTTAATTTCAGGGTCATTTAGCTCCAAAAAATCATTAAATGCATGAAAAATAGCAAATGAAGTTAGAAAGGGTTGAAATTTGAGGATGTGGCTTTGAATGGTGCATGTTGAATGCACAAAAAGTTTGTAGTTGAGATAAATTTAAAAAAATTAAATGCCTTTGTAACAGATGAGTTTTCGTCCGAAACCCTCTTACTTCGAAGGAGATGGTCCAGTTTGTACACGAAGTGCATCCAGTTTTTCCCGTAACCCTCTAAACTTTTTAGCACATGCTAAATGGGTCAAATGATGATACCATACCAAGTCTCTACCTTTTTAGATTTCATTTGTACTGCTTTTTAATTTCAGGGTCATTTAGCTCAAAAAAATCATTAAATGCATGAAAAATAGCAAATGAAGTTAGAAAGGGTTTAAATTTGAGGATGTGGCTTTGAATGGTGCATATTGAATGCACAAAAAGTTTGTAGTTGAAATAAATTTAAAAAAATTAAATGCCTTTGTAACAGATGAGTTTTCGTCCGAAACCCTCTTACTTCGAAGGAGATGGTCCAGTTTGTACACGAAGTGCATCCAGTTTTTGCTGTAACCCTCTCAACTCTTTAGCACATGCTAAATGGGTCAAATGATGATACCATACCAAGTCTCTACCTTTTTAGATTTCATTTGTACTGCTTTTTAATTTCAGGGTCATTTAGGTCAAAAAAATCATTAAATGCATGAAAAATAGCAAATGAAGTTAAAAGGGTTGAAATTTGAGGATGTGGCTTTGAATGGTGCATATTGAATGCACAAAAAGTTTGTAGTTGAAATAAATTTAAAAAAATTAAATGCCTTTGTAACAGATGAGTTTTCGTCCGAAACCCTCTTACTTCGAAGGAGATGGTCCAGTTTGTACACGAAGTGCATCCAGTTTTTCCCGTAACCCTCTAAACTTTTTAGCACATGCTAAATGGGTCAAATTATTATACCATACCAAGTCTCTACCTTTTTAGATTTCATTTGTACTGCTTTTTAATTTCAGGGTCATTTAGCTCAAAAAAATCATTAAATGCATGAAAAATAGCAAATGAAGTTAGAAAGGGTTGAAATTTGAGGATGTGATTTTGAATGGTGCATATTGAATGCACAAAAAGTTTGTAGTTGAAATAAATTTAAAAAAATTAAATGCCTTTGTAACAGATGAGTTTTCGTCCGAAACCTCTTACTTCGAAGGAGATGGTCCAGTTTGTACACGAAGTGCATCCAGTTTTTGCCGTAACCCTATCAACTTTTTAGCACATGCTAAATGGGTGAAATGATGATACCATGACAAGTTTCTACCTATTTACATTTCATTTGTACTGCTTTTTAATTTCAGGGTCATTTAGCTCCAAAAAATCATTAAATGCATGAAAAATAGCAAATGAAGTTAGAAATGGTTGAAATTTGAGGATGTGGCTTTGAATGGTGCATATTGAATGCACAAAAAGTTTGTAGTTGAGATAAATTTAAAAAAATTAAATGCCTTTGTAACAGATGAGTTTTCGTCCGAAACCCTCTTACTTCGAAGGAGATGGTCCAGTTTGTACACGAAGTGCATCCAGTTTTTCCCGTAACCCTCTAAACTTTTTAGCACATGCTAAATGGGTCAAATTATTATACCATACCAAGTCTCTACCTTTTTAGATTTCATTTGTTCTGCTTTTTAATTTCAGGGTCATTTAGCTCAAAAAAATCATTAAATGCATGAAAAATAGCAAATGAAGTTAGAAAGGGTTGAAATTTGAGGATGTGGCTTTGAATGGTGCATATTGAATGCACAAAAAGTTTGTAGTTGAAATAAATTTAAAAAAATTAAATGCCTTTGTAACAGATGAGTTTTCGTCCGAAACCCTCTTACTTCGAAGGAGATGGTCCAGTTTGTACACGAAGTGCATCCAGTTTTTCCCGTAACCCTCTAAACTTTTTAGCACATGCTAAATGGGTCAAATTATTATACCATACAAAGTCTCTACCTTTTTAGATTTCATTTGTTCTGCTTTTTAATTTCAGGGTCATTTAGCTCAAAAAAATCATTAAATGCATGAAAAATAGCAAATGAAGTTAGAAAGGGTTGAAATTTGAGGATGTGGCTTTGAATGGTGCATATTGAATGCACAAAAAGTTTGTAGTTGAAATAAATTTAAAAAAATTAAATGCCTTTGTAACAGATGAGTTTTCGTCCGAAACCTCTTACTTCGAAGGAGATGGTCCAGTTTGTACACGAAGTGCATCCAGTTTTTGCCGTAACCATATCAACTTTTTAGAACATGATAAATGGGTGAAATGATGATACCATGACAAGTTTCTACCTTTTTACATTTAATTTGTACTGCTTTTTAATTTCAGGGTCATTTAGCTCCAAAAAATCATTAAATGCATGAAAAATAGCAAATGAAGTTAGAAAGGGTTGAAATTTGAGGATGTGGCTTCGAATGGTGCATATTGAATGCACAAAAAGTTTGTAGTTGAGATAAATTTAAAAAAATTAAATGCCATTGTAACAAATGAGTTTTCGTCCGAAACCCTCTTACTTCGAAGGAGATGGTCCAGTTTGTACACGAAGTGCATCCAGTTTTTCCCGTAACCCTCTAAACTTTTTAGCACATGCTAAATGGGTCAAATGATGATACCATACCAAGTCTCTACCTTTTTAGATTTCATTTGTACTGCTTTTTAATTTCAGGGTCATTTAGCTCAAAAAAATCATTAAATGCATGAAAAATAGCAAATGAAGTTAGAAAGCGTTGAAATTTGAGGATGTGGCTTTGAATGGTGCATATTGAATGCACAAAAAGTTTGTAGTTGAAATAAATTTAAAAAAATTAAATGCCTTTGTAATAGATGAGTTTTCGTCCGAAACCCTCTTACTTCGAAGGAGATGGTCCAGTTTGTACACGAAGTGCATCCAGTTTTTGCCGTAACCCTCTCAAATTTTTAGCACATGTTAATGGGTCAAATGATGGTACCATACCAAGTCTCTACCTTTTTAGATTTCATTTGTACTGCTTTTTAATTTCAGGGTCATTTAGCTCAAAAAAATCATTAAATGCATGAAAAATAGCAAATGAAGTTAGAAAGGGTTGAAATTTGAGGATGTGGCTTTGAATGGTGCATATTGAATGCACAAAAAGTTTGTAGTTGAAATAAATTTAAAAAAATTAAATGCCTTTGTAACAGATGAGTTTTCGTCCGAAACCCTCTTACTTCGAAGGAGATGGTCCAGTTTGTACACGAAGTGCATCCAGTTTTTCCCGTAACCCTCTAAACTTTTTAGCACATGCTAAATGGGTCAAATTATTATACCATACCAAGTCTCTACCTTTTTAGATTTCATTTGTTCTGCTTTTTAATTTCAGGGTCATTTAGCTCAAAAAAATCATTAAATGCATGAAAAATAGCAAATGAAGTTAGAAAGGGTTGAAATTTGAGGATGTGGCTTTGAATGGTGCATATTGAATGCACAAAAAGTTTGTAGTTGAAATAAATTTAAAAAAATTAAATGCCTTTGTAACAGATGAGTTTTCGTCCGAAACCTCTTACTTCGAAGGAGATGGTCCAGTTTGTACACGAAGTGCATCCAGTTTTTGCCGTAACCATATCAACTTTTTAGAACATGATAAATGGGTGAAATGATGATACCATGACAAGTTTCTACCTTTTTACATTTAATTTGTACTGCTTTTTAATTTCAGGGTCATTTAGCTCCAAAAAATCATTAAATGCATGAAAAATAGCAAATGAAGTTAGAAAGGGTTGAAATTTGAGGATGTGGCTTCGAATGGTGCATATTGAATGCACAAAAAGTTTGTAGTTGAGATAAATTTAAAAAAATTAAATGCCATTGTAACAAATGAGTTTTCGTCCGAAACCCTCTTACTTCGAAGGAGATGGTCCAGTTTGTACACGAAGTGCATCCAGTTTTTCCCGTAACCCTCTAAACTTTTTAGCACATGCTAAATGGGTCAAATGATGATACCATACCAAGTCTCTACCTTTTTAGATTTCATTTGTACTGCTTTTTAATTTCAGGGTCATTTAGCTCAAAAAAATCATTAAATGCATGAAAAATAGCAAATGAAGTTAGAAAGCGTTGAAATTTGAGGATGTGGCTTTGAATGGTGCATATTGAATGCACAAAAAGTTTGTAGTTGAAATAAATTTAAAAAAATTAAATGCCTTTGTAATAGATGAGTTTTCGTCCGAAACCCTCTTACTTCGAAGGAGATGGTCCAGTTTGTACACGAAGTGCATCCAGTTTTTGCCGTAACCCTCTCAAATTTTTAGCACATGTTAATGGGTCAAATGATGGTACCATACCAAGTCTCTACCTTTTTAGATTTCATTTGTACTGCTTTTTAATTTCAGGGTCATTTAGCTCAAAAAAATCATTAAATGCATGAAAAATAGCAAATGAAGTTAGAAAGGGTTGAAATTTGAGGATGTGGCTTTGAATGGTGCATATTGAATGCACAAAAAGTTTGTAGTTGAAATAAATTTAAAAAAATTAAATGCCTTTGTAACAGATGAGTTTTCGTCCGAAACCCTCTTACTTCGAAGGAGATGGTCCAGTTTGTACACGAAGTGCATCCAGTTTTTCCCGTAACCCTCTAAACTTTTTAGCACATGCTAAATGGGTCAAATTATTATACCATACCAAGTCTCTACCTTTTTAGATTTCATTTGTTCTGCTTTTTAATTTCAGGGTCATTTAGCTCAAAAAAATCATTAAATGCATGAAAAATAGCAAATGAAGTTAGAAAGGGTTGAAATTTGAGGATGTGGCTTTGAATGGTGCATATTGAATGCACAAAAAGTTTGTAGTTGAAATAAATTTAAAAAAATTAAATGCCTTTGTAACAGATGAGTTTTCGTCCGAAACCTCTTACTTCGAAGGAGATGGTCCAGTTTGTACACGAAGTGCATCCAGTTTTTGCCGTAACCATATCAACTTTTTAGAACATGATAAATGGGTGAAATGATGATACCATGACAAGTTTCTACCTTTTTACATTTAATTTGTACTGCTTTTTAATTTCAGGGTCATTTAGCTCCAAAAAATCATTAAATGCATGAAAAATAGCAAATGAAGTTAGAAAGGGTTGAAATTTGAGGATGTGGCTTCGAATGGTGCATATTGAATGCACAAAAAGTTTGTAGTTGAGATAAATTTAAAAAAATTAAATGCCATTGTAACAAATGAGTTTTCGTCCGAAACCCTCTTACTTCGAAGGAGATGGTCCAGTTTGTACACGAAGTGCATCCAGTTTTTCCCGTAACCCTCTAAACTTTTTAGCACATGCTAAATGGGTCAAATGATGATACCATACCAAGTCTCTACCTTTTTAGATTTCATTTGTACTGCTTTTTAATTTCAGGGTCATTTAGCTCAAAAAAATCATTAAATGCATGAAAAATAGCAAATGAAGTTAGAAAGCGTTGAAATTTGAGGATGTGGCTTTGAATGGTGCATATTGAATGCACAAAAAGTTTGTAGTTGAAATAAATTTAAAAAAATTAAATGCCTTTGTAATAGATGAGTTTTCGTCCGAAACCCTCTTACTTCGAAGGAGATGGTCCAGTTTGTACACGAAGTGCATCCAGTTTTTGCCGTAACCCTCTCAAATTTTTAGCACATGTTAATGGGTCAAATGATGGTACCATACCAAGTCTCTACCTTTTTAGATTTCATTTGTACTGCTTTTTAATTTCAGGGTCATTTAGCTCAAAAAAATCATTAAATGCATGAAAAATAGCAAATGAAGTTAGAAAGGGTTGAAATTTGAGGATGTGGCTTTGAATGGTGCATATTGAATGCACAAAAAGTTTGTAGTTGAAATAAATTTAAAAAAATTAAATGCCTTTGTAACAGATGAGTTTTCGTCCGAAACCCTCTTACTTCGAAGGAGATGGTCCAGTTTGTACACGAAGTGCATCCAGTTTTTCCCGTAACCCTCTAAACTTTTTAGCACATGCTAAATGGGTCAAATTATTATACCATACCAAGTCTCTACCTTTTTAGATTTCATTTGTACTGCTTTTTAATTTCAGGGTCATTTAGCTCAAAAAAATCATTAAATGCATGAAAAATAGCAAATGAAGTTAGAAAGGGTTGAAATTTGAGGATGTGGCTTTGAATGGTGCATATTGAATGCACAAAAAGTTTGTAGTTGAAATAAATTTAAAAAAATTAAATGCCTTTGTAACAGATGAGTTTTCGTCCGAAACCTCTTACTTCGAAGGAGATGGTCCAGTTTGTACACGAAGTGCATCCAGTTTTTGCCGTAACCCTATCAACTTTTTAGAACATGCTAAATGGGTGAAATGATGATACCATGACAAGTTTCTACCTTTTTACATTTAATTTGTACTGTTTTTTAATTTCAGGGTCATTTAGCTCCAAAAAATCATTAAATGCATGAAAAATAGCAAATGAAGTTAGAAAGGGTTGAAATTTGAGGATGTGGCTTTGAATGGTGCATATTGAATGCACAAAAAGTTTGTAGTTGAGATAAATTTAAAAAAATTAAATGCCTTTGTAACAGATGAGTTTTCGTCCGAAACCCTCTTACTTCGAAGGAGATGGTCCAGTTTGTACACGAAGTGCATCCAGTTTTTCCCGTAACCCTCTAAACTTTTTAGCACATGCTAAATGGGTCAAATGATGATACCATACCAAGTCTCTACCTTTTTAGATTTCATTTGTACTGCTTTTTAATTTCAGGGTCATTTAGCTCAAAAAAATCATTAAATGCATGAAAAATAGCAAATGAAGTTAGAAAGGATTGAAATTTGAGGATGTGGCTTTGAATGGTGCATATTGAATGCACAAAAAGTTTGTAGTTGAAATAAATTTAAAAAAATTAAATGCCTTTGTAACAGATGAGTTTTCGTCCGAAACCCTCTTACTTCGAAGGAGATGGTCCAGTTTGTACACGAAGTGCATCCAGTTTTTGCTGTAACCCTCTCAACTCTTTAGCACATGCTAAATGGGTCAAATGATGATATCATACCAAGTCTCTACCTTTTTAGATTTCATTTGTACTGCTTTTTAATTTCAGGGTCATTTAGGTCAAAAAAATCATTAAATGCATGAAAAATAGCAAATGAAGTTAAAAGGGTTGAAATTTGAGGATGTGGCTTTGAATGGTGCATATTGAATGCACAAAAAGTTTGTAGTTGAAATAAATTTAAAAAAATTAAATGCCTTTGTAACAGATGAGTTTTCGTCCGAAACCCTCTTACTTCGAAGGAGATGGTCCAGTTTGTACACGAAGTGCATCCAGTTTTTCCCGTAACCCTCTAAACTTTTTAGCACATGCTAAATGGGTCAAATTATTATACCATACCAAGTCTCTACCTTTTTAGATTTCATTTGTACTTCTTTTTAATTTCAGGGTCATTTAGCTCAAAAAAATCATTAAATGCATGAAAAATAGCAAATGAAGTTAGAAAGGGTTGAAATTTGAGGATGTGGCTTTGAATGGTGCATATTGAATGCACAAAAAGTTTGTAGTTGAAATAAATTTAAAAAAATTAAATGCCTTTGTAACAGATGAGTTTTCGTCCGAAACCTCTTACTTCGAAGGAGATGGTCCAGTTTGTACACGAAGTGCATCCAGTTTTTACCGTAACCCTATCAACTTTTTAGAACATGCTAAATGGGTGAAATGATGATACCATGACAAGTTTCTACCTTTTTACATTTAATTTGTACTGCTTTTTAATTTCAGGGTCATTTAGCTCCAAAAAATCATTAAATGCATGAAAAATAGCAAATGAAGTTAGAAATGGTTGAAATTTGAGGATGTGGCTTTGAATGGTGCATATTGAATGCACAAAAAGTTTGTAGTTGAGATAAATTTAAAAAAATTAAATGCCTTTGTAACAGATGAGTTTTCGTCCGAAACCCTCTTACTTCGAAGGAGATGGTCCAGTTTGTACACGAAGTGCATCCAGTTTTTCCCGTAACCCTCTAAACTTTTTAGCACATGCTAAATGGGTCAAATGATGATACCATACCAAGTCTCTACCTTTTTAGATTTCATTTGTACTGCTTTTTAATTTCAGGGTCATTTAGCTCAAAAAAATCATTAAATGCATGAAAAATAGCAAATGAAGTTAGAAAGGGTTGAAATTTGAGGATGTGGCTTTGAATGGTGCATATTGAATGCACAAAAAGTATGTAGTTGAAATAAATTTAAAAAAATTAAATGCCTTTGTAACAGATGAGTTTTCGTCCGAAACCCTCTTACTTCGAAGGAGATGGTCCAGTTTGTACACGAAGTGCATCCAGTTTTTGCTGTAACCCTCTCAACTTTTTAGCACATGCTAAATGGGTCAAATGATTATACCATTCCAAGTCTCTACCTTTTTAGATTTCATTTGTACTGCTTTTTAATTTCAGGGTCATTTAGCTCAAAAAAATCATTAAATGCATGAAAAATAGCAAATGAAGTTAAAAGGGTTGACATTTGAGGATGTGGCTTTGAATGGTGCATATTGAATGCACAAAAAGTTTGTAGTTGAAATAAATTTAAAAAAATTAAATGCCTTTGTGACAGATGAGTTTTCGTCCGAAACCTCTTACTTCGAAGGAGATGGTCCAGTTTGTACACGAAGTGCATCCAGTTTTTGCCGTAACCCTATCAACTTTTTAGAACATGCTAAATGGGTGAAATGATGATACCATGACAAGTTTCTACCTTTTTACATTTAATTTGTACTGCTTTTTAATTTCAGGGTCATTTAGCTCCAAAAAATCATTAAATGCATGAAAAATAGCAAATGAAGTTAGAAAGGGTTGAAATTTGAGGATGTGGCTTTGAATGGTGCATATTGAATGCACAAAAAGTTTGTAGTTGAGATAAATTTAAAAAAATTAAATGCCTTTGTAACAGATGAGTTTTCGTCCGAAACCCTCTTACTTCGAAGGAGATGGTCCAGTTTGTACACGAAGTGCATCCAGTTTTTCCCGTAACCCTCTAAACTTTTTAGCACATGCTAAATGGGTCAAATGATGATACCATACCAAGTCTCTACCTTTTTAGATTTCATTTGTACTGCTTTTTAATTTCAGGGTCATTTAGCTCAAAAAAATCATTAAATGCATGAAAAATAGCAAATGAAGTTAGAAAGGGTTGAAATTTGAGGATGTGGCTTTGAATGGTGCATATTGAATGCACAAAAAGTTTGTAGTTGAAATAAATTTAAAAAAATTAAATGCCTTTGTAACAGATGAGTTTTCGTCCGAAACCCTCTTACTTCGAAGGAGATGGTCCAGTTTGTACACGAAGTGCATCCAGTTTTTGCTGTAACCCTCTCAACTCTTTAGCACATGCTAAATGGGTCAAATGATGATACCATACCAAGTCTCTACCTTTTTAGATTTCATTTGTACTGCTTTTTAATTTCAGGGTCATTTAGGTCAAAAAAATCATTAAATGCATGAAAAATAGCAAATGAAGTTAAAAGGGTTGAAATTTGAGGATGTGGCTTTGAATGGTGCATATTGAATGCACAAAAAGTTTGTAGTTGAAATAAATTTAAAAAAATTAAATGCCTTTGTAACAGATGAGTTTTCGTCCGAAACCCTCTTACTTCGAAGGAGATGGTCCAGTTTGTACACGAAGTGCATCCAGTTTTTCCCGTAACCCTCTAAACTTTTGAGCACATGCTAAATGGGTCAAATTATTATACCATACCAAGTCTCTACCTTTTTAGATTTCATTTGTACTGCTTTTTAATTTCAGGGTCACTTAGCTCAAAAAAATCATTAAATGCATGAAAAATAGCAAATGAAGTTAGAAAGGGTTGAAATTTGAGGATGTGGCTTTGAATGGTGCATATTGAATGCACAAAAAGTTTGTAGTTGAAATAAATTTAAAAAAATTAAATGCCTTTGTAACAGATGAGTTTTCGTCCGAAACCTCTTACTTCGAAGGAGATGGTCCAGTTTGTACACGAAGTGCATCCAGTTTTTGCCGTAACCCTATCAACTTTTTAGAACATGCTAAATGGGTGAAATGATGATACCATGACAAGTTTCTACCTTTTTACATTTAATTTGTACTGCTTTTTAATTTCAGGGTCATTTAGCTCCAAAAAATCATTAAATGCATGAAAAATAGCAAATGAAGTTAGAAATGGTTGAAATTTGAGGATGTGGCTTTGAATGGTGCATATTGAATGCACAAAAAGTTTGTAGTTGAGATAAATTTAAAAAAATTAAATGCCTTTGTAACAGATGAGTTTTCGTCCGAAACCCTCTTACTTCGAAGGAGATGGTCCAGTTTGTACACGAAGTGCATCCAGTTTTTCCCGTAACCCTCTAAACTTTTTAGCACATGCTAAATGGGTCAAATGATGATACCATACCAAGTCTCTACCTTTTTAGATTTCATTTGTACTGCTTTTTAATTTCAGGGTCATTTAGCTCAAAAAAATCATTAAATGCATGAAAAATAGCAAATGAAGTTAGAAAGCGTTGAAATTTGAGGATGTGGCTTTGAATGGTGCATATTGAATGCACAAAAAGTTTGTAGTTGAAATAAATTTAAAAAAATTAAATGCCTTTGTAACAGATGAGTTTTCGTCCGAAACCCTCTTACTTCGAAGGAGATGGTCCAGTTTGTACACGAAGTGCATCCAGTTTTTGCTGTAACCCTCTCAACTCTTTAGCACATGCTAAATGGGTCAAATGATGATACCATACCAAGTCTCTACCTTTTTAGATTTCATTTGTACTGCTTTTTAATTTCAGGGTCATTTAGCTCAAAAAAATCATTAAATGCATGAAAAATAGCAAATGAAGTTAAAAGGGTTGAAATTTGAGGATGTGGCTTTGAATGGTGCATATTGAATGCACAAAAAGTTTGTAGTTGAAATAAATTTAAAAAAATTAAATGCCTTTGTAACAGATGAGTTTTCGTCCGAAACCCTCTTACTTCGAAGGAGATGGTCCAGTTTGTACACGAAGTGCATCCAGTTTTTCCCGTAACCCTCTAAACTTTTTAGCACATGCTAAATGGGTCAAATTATTATACCATACCAAGTCTCTACCTTTTTAGATTTTATTTGTACTGCTTTTTAATTTCAGGGTCATTTAGCTCAAAAAAATCATTAAATGCATGAAAAATAGCAAATGAAGTTAGAAAGGGTTGAAATTTGAGGATGTGGCTTTGAATGGTGCATATTGAATGCACAAAAAGTTTGTAGTTGAAATAAATTTAAAAAAATTAAATGCCTTTGTAACAGATGAGTTTTCGTCCGAAACCCTCTTACTTCGAAGGAGATGGTCCAGTTTGTACACGAAGTGCATCCAGTTTTTGCTGTAACCCTCTCAACTTTTGAGCACATGCTAAATGGGTCAAATTATTATACCATACCAAGTCTCTACCTTTTTAGATTTCATTTGTACTGCTTTTTAATTTCAGGGTCATTTAGCTCAAAAAAATCATTAAATGCATGAAAAATAGCAAATGAAGTTAGAAAGGGTTGAAATTTGAGGATGTGGCTTTGAATGGTGCATATTGAATGCACAAAAAGTTTGTAGTTGAAATAAATTTAAAAAAATTAAATGCCTTTGTAACAGATGAGTTTTCGTCCGAAACCTCTTACTTCGAAGGAGATGGTCCAGTTTGTACACGAAGTGCATCCAGTTTTTGCCGTAACCCTATCAACTTTTTAGAACATGCTAAATGGGTGAAATGATGATACCATGACAAGTTTCTACCTTTTTACATTTAATTTGTACTGCTTTTTAATTTCAGGGTCATTTAGCTCCAAAAAATCATTAAATGCATGAAAAATAGCAAATGAAGTTAGAAATGGTTGAAATTTGAGGATGTGGCTTTGAATGGTGCATATTGAATGCACAAAAAGTTTGTAGTTGAGATAAATTTAAAAAAATTAAATGCCTTTGTAACAGATGAGTTTTCGTCCGAAACCCTCTTACTTCGAAGGAGATGGTCCAGTTTGTACACGAAGTGCATCCAGTTTTTCCCGTAACCCTCTAAACTTTTTAGCACATGCTAAATGGGTCAAATGATGATACCATACCAAGTCTCTACCTTTTTAGATTTCATTTGTACTGCTTTTTAATTTCAGGGTCATTTAGCTCAAAAAAATCATTAAATGCATGAAAAATAGCAAATGAAGTTAGAAAGCGTTGAAATTTGAGGATGTGGCTTTGAATGGTGCATATTGAATGCACAAAAAGTTTGTAGTTGAAATAAATTTAAAAAAATTAAATGCCTTTGTAACAGATGAGTTTTCGTCCGAAACCCTCTTACTTCGAAGGAGATGGTCCAGTTTGTACACGAAGTGCATCCAGTTTTTGCTGTAACCCTCTCAACTCTTTAGCACATGCTAAATGGGTCAAATGATGATACCATACCAAGTCTCTACCTTTTTAGATTTCATTTGTACTGCTTTTTAATTTCAGGGTCATTTAGCTCAAAAAAATCATTAAATGCATGAAAAATAGCAAATGAAGTTAAAAGGGTTGAAATTTGAGGATGTGGCTTTGAATGGTGCATATTGAATGCACAAAAAGTTTGTAGTTGAAATAAATTTAAAAAAATTAAATGCCTTTGTAACAGATGAGTTTTCGTCCGAAACCCTCTTACTTCGAAGGAGATGGTCCAGTTTGTACACGAAGTGCATCCAGTTTTTCCCGTAACCCTCTAAACTTTTTAGCACATGCTAAATGGGTCAAATTATTATACCATACCAAGTCTCTACCTTTTTAGATTTTATTTGTACTGCTTTTTAATTTCAGGGTCATTTAGCTCAAAAAAATCATTAAATGCATGAAAAATAGCAAATGAAGTTAGAAAGGGTTGAAATTTGAGGATGTGGCTTTGAATGGTGCATATTGAATGCACAAAAAGTTTGTAGTTGAAATAAATTTAAAAAAATTAAATGCCTTTGTAACAGATGAGTTTTCGTCCGAAACCTCTTACTACGAAGGAGATGGTCCAGTTTGTACACGAAGTGCATCCAGTTTTTGCCGTAACCCTATCAACTTTTTAGAACATGCTAAATGGGTGAAATGATGATACCATGACAAGTTTCTACCTTTTTACATTTAATTTGTACTGCTTTTTAATTTCAGGGTCATTTAGCACCAAAAAATCATTAAATGCATGAAAAATAGCAAATGAAGTTAGAAAGGGTTGAAATTTGAGGATGTGGCTTTGAATGGTGCATATTGAATGCACAAAAAGTTTGTAGTTGAGATAAATTTAAAAAAATTAAATGCCTTTGTAACAGATGAGTTTTCGTCCGAAACCCTCTTACTTCGAAGGAGATGGTCCAGTTTGTACACGAAGTGCATCCAGTTTTTCCCGTAACCCTCTAAACTTTTTAGCACATGCTAAATGGGTCAAATGATGATACCATACCAAGTCTCTACCTTTTTAGATTTCATTTGTACTGCTTTTTAATTTCAGGGTCATTTAGCTCAAAAAAATCATTAAATGCATGAAAAATAGCAAATGAAGTTAGAAAGGGTTGAAATTTGAGGATGTGGCTTTGAATGGTGCATATTGAATGCACAAAAAGTTTGTAGTTGAAATAAATTTAAAAAAATTAAATGCCTTTGTAACAGATGAGTTTTCGTCCGAAACCCTCTTACTTCGAAGGAGATGGTCCAGTTTGTACACGAAGTGCATCCAGTTTTTGCTGTAACCCTCTCAACTTTTTAGCACATGCTAAATGGGTCAAATGATGATACCATACCAAGTCTCTACCTTTTTAGATTTCATTTGTACTGCTTTTTAATTTCAGGGTCATTTAGCTCAAAAAAATCATTAAATGCATGAAAAATAGCAAATGAAGTTAAAAGGGTTGAAATTTGAGGATGTGGCTTTGAATGGTGCATATTGAATGCACAAAAAGTTTGTAGTTGAAATAAATTTAAAAAAAATAAATGCCTTTGTAACAGATGAGTTTTCGTCCGAAACCCTCTTACTTCGAAGGAGATGGTCCAGTTTGTACACGAAGTGCATCCAGTTTTTCCCTTAACCCTCTAAACTTTTTAGCACATGCTAAATGGGTCAAATTATTATACCATACCAAGTCTCTACCTTTTTAGATTTCATTTGTTCTGCTTTTTAATTTCAGGGTCATTTAGCTCAAAAAAATCATTAAATGCATGAAAAATAGCAAATGAAGTTAGAAAGGGTTGAAATTTGAGGATGTGGCTTTGAATGGTGCATATTGAATGCACAAAAAGTTTGTAGTTGAAATAAATTTAAAAAAATTAAATGCCTTTGTAACAGATGAGTTTTCGTCCGAAACCTCTTACTTCGAAGGAGATGGTCCAGTTTGTACACGAAGTGCATCCAGTTTTTGCCGTAACCCTATCAACTTTTTAGAACTTGATAAATGGGTGAAATGATGATACCATGACAAGTTTCTACCTTTTTACATTAATTTGTACTGCTTTTTAATTTCAGGGTCATTTAGCTCCAAAAAATCATTAAATGCATGAAAAATAGCAAATGAAGTTAGAAAGGGTTGAAATTTGAGGATGTGGCTTTGAATGGTGCATATTGAATGCACAAAAAGTTTGTAGTTGAGATAAATTTAAAAAAATTAAATGCCTTTGTAACAAATGAGTTTTCGTCCGAAACCCTCTTACTTCGAAGGAGATGGTCCAGTTTGTACACGAAGTGCATCCAGTTTTTCCCGTAACCCTCTAACCTTTTTAGCACATGCTAAATGGGTCAAATGATGATACCATACCAAGTCTCTACCTTTTTAGATTTTATTTGTACTGCTTTTTAATTTCAGGGTCATTTAGCTCAAAAAAATCATTAAATGCATGAAAAATAGCAAATGAAGTTAGAAAGCGTTGAAATTTGAGGATGTGGCTTTGAATGGTGCATATTGAATGCACAAAAAGTTTGTAGTTGAAATAAATTTAAAAAAATTAAATGCCTTTGTAACAGATGAGTTTTCGTCCGAAACCCTCTTACTTCGAAGGAGATGGTCCAGTTTGTACACGAAGTGCATCCAGTTTTTGCCGTAACCCTCTCAACTTTTTAGCACATGTTAATGGGTCAAATGATGGTACCATACCAAGTCTCTACCTTTTTAGATTTCATTTGTACTGCTTTTTAATTTCAGGGTCATTTAGCTCAAAAAAATCATTAAATGCATGAAAAATAGCAAATGAAGTTAGAAAGGGTTGAAATTTGAGGATGTGGCTTTGAATGGTGCATATTGAATGCACAAAAAGTTTGTAGTTGAAATAAATTTAAAAAAATTAAATGCCTTTGTAACAGATGAGTTTTCGTCCGAAACCCTCTTACTTCGAAGGAGATGGTCCAGTTTGTACACGAAGTGCATCCAGTTTTTCCCGTAACCCTCTAAACTTTTTAGCACATGCTAAATGGGTCAAATTATTATAACATACCAAGTCTCTTCCTTTTTAGATTTCATTTGTACTGCTTTTTAATTTCAGGGTCATTTAGCTCAAAAAAATCATTAAATGCATGAAAAATAGCAAATGAAGTTAGAAAGGGTTGAAATTTGAGGATGTGGCTTTGAATGGTGCATATTGAATGCACAAAAAGTTTGTAGTTGAAATAAATTTAAAAAAATTAAATGCCTTTGTAACAGATGAGTTTTCGTCCGAAACCTCTTTCTTCGAAGGAGATGGTCCAGTTTGTACACGAAGTGCATCCAGTTTTTGCCGTAACCCTATCAACTTTTTAGAACATGCTAAATGGGTGAAATGATGATACCATGACAAGTTTCTACCTTTTTACATTTAATTTGTACTGCTTTTTAATTTCAGGGTCATTTAGCTCCAAAAAATCATTAAATGCATGAAAAATAGCAAATGAAGTTAGAAAGGGTTGAAATTTGAGGATGTGGCTTTGAATGGTGCATATTGAATGCACAAAAATTTTGTAGTTGAGATAAATTTAAAAAAATTAAATGCCTTTGTAACAGATGAGTTTTCGTCCGAAACCCTCTTACTTCGAAGGAGATGGTCCAGTTTGTACACGAAGTGCATCCAGTTTTTCCCGTAACCCTCTAAAATTTTTAGCACATGCTAAATGGGTCAAATGATGATACCATACCAAGTCTCTACCTTTTTAGATTTCATTTGTACTGCTTTTTAATTTCAGGGTCATTTAGCTCAAAAAAATCATTAAATGCATGAAAAATAGCAAATGAAGTTAGAAAGGGTTGAAATTTGAGGATGTGGCTTTGAATGGTGCATATTGAATGCACAAAAAGTTTGTAGTTGAAATAAATTTAAAAAAATTAAATGCCTTTGTAACAGATGAGTTTTCGTCCGAAACCCTCTTACTTCGAAGGAGATGGTCCAGTTTGTACACGAAGTGCATCCAGTTTTTGCTGTAACCCTCTCAACTTTTTAGCACATGCTAAATGGGTCAAATGATGATACCATACCAAGTCTCTACCTTTTTAGATTTCATTTGTACTGCTTTTTAATTTCAGGGTCATTTAGCTCAAAAAAATCATTAAATGCATGAAAAATAGCAAATGAAGTTAGAAAGGGTTGAAATTTGAGGATGTGGCTTTGAATGGTGCATATTGAATGCACAAAAAGTTTGTAGTTGAAATAAATTTAAAAAAATTAAATGCCTTTGTAACAGATGAGTTTTCGTCCGAAACCCTCTTACTTCGAAGGAGATGGTCCAGTTTGTACACGAAGTGCATCCAGTTTTTCCCGTAACCCTCTAAACTTTTTAGCACATGCTAAATGGGTCAAATTATTATAACATACCAAGTCTCTTCCTTTTAAGATTTCATTTGTACTGCTTTTTAATTTCAGGGTCATTTAGCTCAAAAAAATCATTAAATGCGTGAAAAATAGCAAATGAAGTTAGAAAGGGTTGAAATTTGAGGATGTGGCTTTGAATGGTGCATATTGAATGCACAAAAAGTTTGTAGTTGAAATAAATTTAAAAAAATTAAATGCCTTTGTAACAGATGAGTTTTCGTCCGAAACCTCTTACTTCGAAGGAGATGGTCCAGTTTGTACACGAAGTGCATCCAGTTTTTGCCGTAACCCTATCAACTTTTTAGAACATGCTAAATGGGTGAAATGATGATACCATGACAAGTTTCTACCTTTTTACATTTAATTTGTACTGCTTTTTAATTTCAGGGTCATTTAGCTCCAAAAAATCATTAAATGCATGAAAAATAGCAAATGAAGTTAGAAAGGGTTGAAATTTGAGGATGTGGCTTTGAATGGTGCATATTGAATGCACAAAAAGTTTGTAGTTGAGATAAATTTAAAAAAATTAAATGCCTTTGTAACAGATGAGTTTTCGTCCGAAACCCTCTTACTTCGAAGGAGATGGTCCAGTTTGTACACGAAGTGCATCCAGTTTTTCCCGTAACCCTCTAAACTTTTTAGCACATGCTAAATGGGTCAAATGATGATACCATACCAAGTCATTACCTTTTTAGATTTCATTTGTACTGCTTTTTAATTTCAGGGTCATTTAGCTCAAAAAAATCATTAAATGCATGAAAAATAGCAAATGAAGTTAGAAAGGGTTGAAATTTGAGGATGTGGCTTTGAATGGTGCATATTGAATGCACAAAAAGTTTGTAGTTGAAATAAATTTAAAAAAATTAAATGCCTTTGTAACAGATGAGTTTTCGTCCGAAACCCTCTTACTTCGAAGGAGATGGTCCAGTTTGTACACGAAGTGCATCCAGTTTTTGCTGTAACCCTCTCAACTTTTTAGCACATGCTAAATGGGTCAAATGATGATACCATACCAAGTCTCTACCTTTTTAGATTTCATTTGTACTGCTTTTTAATTTCAGGGTCATTTAGCTCAAAAAAATCATTAAATGCATGAAAAATAGCAAATGAAGTTAAAAGGGTTGAAATTTGAGGATGTGGCTTTGAATGGTGCATATTGAATGCACAAAAAGTTTGTAGTTGAGATAAATTTAAAAAAATTAAATGCCTTTGTAACAGATGAGTTTTCGTCCGAAACCCTCTTACTTCGAAGGAGATGGTCCAGTTTGTACACGAAGTGCATCCAGTTTTTCCCGTAACCCTCTAAACTTTTTAGCACATGCTAAATGGGTCAAATGATGATACCATACCAAGTCTCTACCTTTTTAGATTTCATTTGTACTGCTTTTTAATTTCAGGGTCATTTAGCTCAAAAAAATCATTAAATGCATGAAAAATAGCAAATGAAGTTAGAAAGGGTTGAAATTTGAGGATGTGGCTTTGAATGGTGCATATTGAATGCACAAAAAGTTTGTAGTTGAAATAAATTTAAAAAAATTAAATGCCTTTGTAACAGATGAGTTTTCGTCCGAAACCCTCTTACTTCGAAGGAGATGGTCCAGTTTGTACACGAAGTGCATCCAGTTTTTCCCGTAACCCTCTAAACTTTTTAGCACATGCTAAATGGGTCAAATTATTATAACATACCAAGTCTCTACCTTTTTGGATTTCATTTGTACTGCTTTTTAATTTCAGGGTCATTTAGCTCAAAAAAATCATTAAATGCATGAAAAATAGCAAATGAAGTTAGAAAGGGTTGAAATTTGAGGATGTGGCTTTGAATGGTGCATATTGAATGCACAAAAAGTTTGTAGTTGAAATAAATTTAAAAAAATTAAATGCCTTTGTAACAGATGAGTTTTCGTCCGAAACCTCTTACTTCGAAGGAGATGGTCCAGTTTGTACACGAAGTGCATCCAGTTTTTGCCGTAACCCTATCAACTTTTTAGAACATGCTAAATGGGTGAAATGATGATACCATGACAAGTTTCTACCTTTTTACATTTAATTTGTACTGCTTTTTAATTTCAGGGTCATTTAGCTCCAAAAAATCATTAAATGCATGAAAAATAGCAAATGAAGTTAGAAAGGGTTGAAATTTGAGGATGTGGCTTTGAATGGTGCATATTGAATGCACAAAAAGTTTGTAGTTGAGATAAATTTAAAAAAATTAAATGCCTTTGTAACAGATGAGTTTTCGTCCGAAACCCTCTTACTTCGAAGGAGATGGTCCAGTTTGTACACGAAGTGCATCCAGTTTTTCCCGTAACCCTCTAAACTTTTTAGCACATGCTAAATGGGTCAAATGATGATACCATACCAAGTCTCTACCTTTTTAGATTTCATTTGTACTGCTTTTTAATTTCAGGGTCATTTAGCTCAAAAAAATCATTAAATGCATGAAAAATAGCAAATGAAGTTAGAAAGGGTTGAAATTTGAGGATGTGGCTTTGAATGGTGCATATTGAATGCACAAAAAGTTTGTAGTTGAAATAAATTTAAAAAAATTAAATGCCTTTGTAACAGATGAGTTTTCGTCCGAAACCTCTTACTTCGAAGGAGATGGTCCAGTTTGTACACGAAGTGCATCCAGTTTTTGCCGTAACCCTATCAACTTTTTAGAACATGCTAAATGGGTGAAATGATGATACCATGACAAGTTTCTACCTTTTTACATTTAATTTGTACTGCTTTTTAATTTCAGGGTCATTTAGCTCCAAAAAATCATTAAATGCATGAAAAATAGCAAATGAAGTTAGAAAGGGTTGAAATTTGAGGATGTGGCTTTGAATGGTGCATATTGAATGCACAAAAAGTTTGTAGTTGAGATAAATTTAAAAAAATTAAATGCCTTTGTAACAGATGAGTTTTCGTCCGAAACCCTCTTACTTCGAAGGAGATGGTCCAGTTTGTACACGAAGTGCATCCAGTTTTTCCCGTAACCCTCTAAACTTTTTAGCACATGCTAAATGGGTCAAATGATGATACCATACCAAGTCATTACCTTTTTAGATTTCATTTGTACTGCTTTTTAATTTCAGGGTCATTTAGCTCAAAAAAATCATTAAATGCATGAAAAATAGCAAATGAAGTTAGAAAGGGTTGAAATTTGAGGATGTGGCTTTGAATGGTGCATATTGAATGCACAAAAAGTTTGTAGTTGAAATAAATTTAAAAAAATTAAATGCCTTTGTAACAGATGAGTTTTCGTCCGAAACCCTCTTACTTCGAAGGAGATGGTCCAGTTTGTACACGAAGTGCATCCAGTTTTTGCTGTAACCCTCTCAACTTTTTAGCACATGCTAAATGGGTCAAATGATGATACCATACCAAGTCTCTACCTTTTTAGATTTCATTTGTACTGCTTTTTAATTTCAGGGTCATTTAGCTCAAAAAAATCATTAAATGCATGAAAAATAGCAAATGAAGTTAAAAGGGTTGAAATTTGAGGATGTGGCTTTGAATGGTGCATATTGAAAGCACAAAAAGTTTGTAGTTGAGATAAATTTAAAAAAATTAAATGCCTTTGTAACAGATGAGTTTTCGTCCGAAACCCTCTTACTTCGAAGGAGATGGTCCAGTTTGTACACGAAGTGCATCCAGTTTTTCCCGTAACCCTCTAAACTTTTTAGCACATGCTAAATGGGTCAAATGATGATACCATACCAAGTCTCTACCTTTTTAGATTTCATTTGTACTGCTTTTTAATTTCAGGGTCATTTAGCTCAAAAAAATCATTAAATGCATGAAAAATAGCAAATGAAGTTAGAAAGGGTTGAAATTTGAGGATGTGGCTTTCAATGGTGCATATTGAATGCACAAAAAGTTTGTAGTTGAAATAAATTTAAAAAAATTAAATGCCTTTGTAACAGATGAGTTTTCGTCCGAAACCCTCTTACTTCGAAGGAGATGGTCCAGTTTGTACACGAAGTGCATCCAGTTTTTCCCGTAACCCTCTAAACTTTTTAGCACATGCTAAATGGGTCAAATTATTATAACATACCAAGTCTCTACCTTTTTGGATTTCATTTGTACTGCTTTTTAATTTCAGGGTCATTTAGCTCAAAAAAATCATTAAATGCATGAAAAATAGCAAATGAAGTTAGAAAGGGTTGAAATTTGAGGATGTGGCTTTGAATGGTGCATATTGAATGCACAAAAAGTTTGTAGTTGAAATAAATTTAAAAAAATTAAATGCCTTTGTAACAGATGAGTTTTCGTCCGAAACCTCTTACTTCGAAGGAGATGGTCCAGTTTGTACACGAAGTGCATCCAGTTTTTGCCGTAACCCTATCAACTTTTTAGAACATGCTAAATGGGTGAAATGATGATACCATGACAAGTTTCTACCTTTTTACATTTAATTTGTACTGCTTTTTAATTTCAGGGTCATTTAGCTCCAAAAAATCATTAAATGCATGAAAAATAGCAAATGAAGTTAGAAAGGGTTGAAATTTGAGGATGTGGCTTTGAATGGTGCATATTGAATGCACAAAAATTTTGTAGTTGAGATAAATTTAAAAAAATTAAATGCCTTTGTAACAGATGAGTTTTCGTCCGAAACCCTCTTACTTCGAAGGAGATGGTCCAGTTTGTACACGAAGTGCATCCAGTTTTTCCCGTAACCCTCTAAACTTTTTAGCACATGCTAAATGGGTCAAATGATGATACCATACCAAGTCCCTACCTTTTTAGATTTCATTTGTACTGCTTTTTAATTTCAGGGTCATTTAGCTCAAAAAAATCATTAAATGCATGAAAAATAGCGAATGAAGTTAGAAAGGGTTGAAATTTGAGGATGTGGCTTTGAATGGTGCATATTGAATGCACAAAAAGTTTGTAGTTGAAATAAATTTAAAAAAATTAAATGCCTTTGTAACAGATGAGTTTTCGTCCGAAACCCTCTTACTTCGAAGGAGATGGTCCAGTTTGTACACGAAGTGCATCCAGTTTTTGCTGTAACCCTCTCAACTTTTTAGCACATGCTAAATGGGTCAAATGATGATACCATACCAAGTCTCTACCTTTTTAGATTTCATTTGTACTGCTTTTTAATTTCAGGGTCATTTAGCTCAAAAAAATCATTAAATGCATGAAAAATAGCAAATGAAGTTAAAAGGGTTGAAATTTGAGGATGTGGCTTTGAATGGTGCATATTGAATGCACAAAAAGTTTGTAGTTGAAATAAATTTAAAAAACTTAAATGCCTTTGTAACAGATGAGTTTTCGTCCGAAACCCTCTTACTTCGAAGGAGATGGTCCAGTTTGTACACGAAGTGCATCCAGTTTTTCCCGTAACCCTCTAAACTTTTTAGCACATGCTAAATGGGTCAAATGATGATACCATACCAAGTCTCTACCTTTTTAGATTTCATTTGTACTGCTTTTTAATTTCAGGGTCATTTAGCTCAAAAAAATCATTAAATGCATGAAAAATAGCAAATGAAGTTAGAAAGGGTTGAAATTTGAGGATGTGGCTTTGAATGGTGCATATTGAATGCACAAAAAGTTTGTAGTTGAAATAAATTTAAAAAAATTAAATGCCTTTGTAACAGATGAGTTTTCGTCCGAAACCTCTTACTTCGAAGGAGATGGTCCAGTTTGTACACGAAGTGCATCCAGTTTTTGCCGTAACCCTATCAACTTTTTAGAACATGCTAAATGGGTGAAATGATGATACCATGACAAGTTTCTACCTTTTTAGATTTAATTTGTACTGCTTTTTAATTTCAGGGTCATTTAGCTCCAAAAAATCATTAAATGCATGAAAAATAGCAAATGAAGTTAGAAAGGGTTGAAATTTGAGGATGTGGCTTTGAATGGTGCATATTGAATGCACAAAAAGTTTGTAGTTGAGATAAATTTAAAAAAATTAAATGCCTTTGTAACAGATGAGTTTTCGTCCGAAACCCTCTTACTTCGAAGGAGATGGTCCAGTTTGTACACGAAGTGCATCCAGTTTTTCCCGTAACCCTCTAAACTTTTTAGCACATGCTAAATGGGTCAAATGATGATACCATACCAAGTCATTACCTTTTTAGATTTCATTTGTACTGCTTTTTAATTTCAGGGTCATTTAGCTCAAAAAAATCATTAAATGCATGAAAAATAGCGAATGAAGTTAGAAAGGGTTGAAATTTGAGGATGTGGCTTTGAATGGTGCATATTGAATGCACAAAAAGTTTGTAGTTGAAATAAATTTAAAAAACTTAAATGCCTTTGTAACAGATGAGTTTTCGTCCGAAACCCTCTTACTTCGAAGGAGATGGTCCAGTTTGTACACGAAGTGCATCCAGTTTTTCCCGTAACCCTCTAAACTTTTTAGCACATGCTAAATGGGTCAAATGATGATACCATACCAAGTCTCTACCTTTTTAGATTTCATTTGTACTGCTTTTTAATTTCAGGGTCATTTAGCTCAAAAAAATCATTAAATGCATGAAAAATAGCAAATGAAGTTAGAAAGGGTTGAAATTTGAGGATGTGGCTTTGAATGGTGCATATTGAATGCACAAAAAGTTTGTAGTTGAAATAAATTTAAAAAAATTAAATGCCTTTGTAACAGATGAGTTTTCGTCCGAAACCTCTTACTTCGAAGGAGATGGTCCAGTTTGTACACGAAGTGCATCCAGTTTTTGCCGTAACCCTATCAACTTTTTAGAACATGCTAAATGGGTGAAATGATGATACCATGACAAGTTTCTACCTTTTTAGATTTAATTTGTACTGCTTTTTAATTTCAGGGTCATTTAGCTCCAAAAAATCATTAAATGCATGAAAAATAGCAAATGAAGTTAGAAAGGGTTGAAATTTGAGGATGTGGCTTTGAATGGTGCATATTGAATGCACAAAAAGTTTGTAGTTGAAATAAATTTAAAAAACTTAAATGCCTTTGTAACAGATGAGTTTTCGTCCGAAACCCTCTTACTTCGAAGGAGATGGTCCAGTTTGTACACGAAGTGCATCCAGTTTTTCCCGTAACCCTCTAAACTTTTTAGCACATGCTAAATGGGTCAAATGATGATACCATACCAAGTCTCTACCTTTTTAGATTTCATTTGTACTGCTTTTTAATTTCAGGGTCATTTAGCTCAAAAAAATCATTAAATGCATGAAAAATAGCAAATGAAGTTAGAAAGGGTTGAAATTTGAGGATGTGGCTTTGAATGGTGCATATTGAATGCACAAAAAGTTTGTAGTTGAAATAAATTTAAAAAAATTAAATGCCTTTGTAACAGATGAGTTTTCGTCCGAAACCTCTTACTTCGAAGGAGATGGTCCAGTTTGTACACGAAGTGCATCCAGTTTTTGCCGTAACCCTATCAACTTTTTAGAACATGCTAAATGGGTGAAATGATGATACCATGACAAGTTTCTACCTTTTTAGATTTAATTTGTACTGCTTTTTAATTTCAGGGTCATTTAGCTCCAAAAAATCATTAAATGCATGAAAAATAGCAAATGAAGTTAGAAAGGGTTGAAATTTGAGGATGTGGCTTTGAATGGTGCATATTGAATGCACAAAAAGTTTGTAGTTGAGATAAATTTAAAAAAATTAAATGCCTTTGTAACAGATGAGTTTTCGTCCGAAACCCTCTTACTTCGAAGGAGATGGTCCAGTTTGTACACGAAGTGCATCCAGTTTTTCCCGTAACCCTCTAAACTTTTTAGCACATGCTAAATGGGTCAAATGATGATACCATACCAAGTCATTACCTTTTTAGATTTCATTTGTACTGCTTTTTAATTTCAGGGTCATTTAGCTCAAAAAAATCATTAAATGCATGAAAAATAGCGAATGAAGTTAGAAAGGGTTGAAATTTGAGGATGTGGCTTTGAATGGTGCATATTGAATGCACAAAAAGTTTGTAGTTGAAATAAATTTAAAAAACTTAAATGCCTTTGTAACAGATGAGTTTTCGTCCGAAACCCTCTTACTTCGAAGGAGATGGTCCAGTTTGTACACGAAGTGCATCCAGTTTTTCCCGTAACCCTCTAAACTTTTTAGCACATGCTAAATGGGTCAAATGATGATACCATACCAAGTCTCTACCTTTTTAGATTTCATTTGTACTGCTTTTTAATTTCAGGGTCATTTAGCTCAAAAAAATCATTAAATGCATGAAAAATAGCAAATGAAGTTAGAAAGGGTTGAAATTTGAGGATGTGGCTTTGAATGGTGCATATTGAATGCACAAAAAGTTTGTAGTTGAAATAAATTTAAAAAAATTAAATGCCTTTGTAACAGATGAGTTTTCGTCCGAAACCTCTTACTTCGAAGGAGATGGTCCAGTTTGTACACGAAGTGCATCCAGTTTTTGCCGTAACCCTATCAACTTTTTAGAACATGCTAAATGGGTGAAATGATGATACCATGACAAGTTTCTACCTTTTTAGATTTAATTTGTACTGCTTTTTAATTTCAGGGTCATTTAGCTCCAAAAAATCATTAAATGCATGAAAAATAGCAAATGAAGTTAGAAAGGGTTGAAATTTGAGGATGTGGCTTTGAATGGTGCATATTGAATGCACAAAAATTTTGTAGTTGAGATAAATTTAAAAAAATTAAATGCCTTTGTAACAGATGAGTTTTCGTCCGAAACCCTCTTACTTCGAAGGAGATGGTCCAGTTTGTACACGAAGTGCATCCAGTTTTTCCCGTAACCCTCTAAACTTTTTAGCACATGCTAAATGGGTCAAATGATGATACCATACCAAGTCATTACCTTTTTAGATTTCATTTGTACTGCTTTTTAATTTCAGGGTCATTTAGCTCAAAAAAATCATTAAATGCATGAAAAATAGCAAATGAAGTTAGAAAGGGTTGAAATTTGAGGATGTGGCTTTGAATGGTGCATATTGAATGCACAAAAAGTTTGTAGTTGAAATAAATTTAAAAAAATTAAATGCCTTTGTAACAGATGAGTTTTCGTCCGAAACCCTCTTACTTCGAAGGAGATGGTCCAGTTTGTACACGAAGTGCATCCAGTTTTTGCTGTAACCCTCTCAACTTTTTAGCACATGCTAAATGGGTCAAATGATGATACCATACCAAGTCTCTACCTTTTTAGATTTCATTTGTACTGCTTTTTAATTTCAGGGTCATTTAGCTCAAAAAAATCATTAAATGCATGAAAAATAGCAAATGAAGTTAAAAGGGTTGAAATTTGAGGATGTGGCTTTGAATGGTGCATATTGAATGCACAAAAAGTTTGTAGTTGAGATAAATTTAAAAAAATTAAATGCCTTTGTAACAGATGAGTTTTCGTCCGAAACCCTCTTACTTCGAAGGAGATGGTCCAGTTTGTACACGAAGTGCATCCAGTTTTTCCCGTAACCCTCTAAACTTTTTAGCACATGCTAAATGGGTCAAATGATGATACCATACCAAGTCTCTACCTTTTTAGATTTCATTTGTACTGCTTTTTAATTTCAGGGTCATTTAGCTCAAAAAAATCATTAAATGCATGAAAAATAGCAAATGAAGTTAGAAAGGGTTGAAATTTGAGGATGTGGCTTTGAATGGTGCATATTGAATGCACAAAAAGTTTGTAGTTGAAATAAATTTAAAAAAATTAAATGCCTTTGTAACAGATGAGTTTTCGTCCGAAACCCTCTTACTTCGAAGGAGATGGTCCAGTTTGTACACGAAGTGCATCCAGTTTTTCCCGTAACCCTCTAAACTTTTTAGCACATGCTAAATGGGTCAAATTATTATAACATACCAAGTCTCTACCTTTTTGGATTTCATTTGTACTGCTTTTTAATTTCAGGGTCATTTAGCTCAAAAAAATCATTAAATGCATGAAAAATAGCAAATGAAGTTAGAAAGGGTTGAAATTTGAGGATGTGGCTTTGAATGGTGCATATTGAATGCACAAAAAGTTTGTAGTTGAAATAAATTTAAAAAAATTAAATGCCTTTGTAACAGATGAGTTTTCGTCCGAAACCTCTTACTTCGAAGGAGATGGTCCAGTTTGTACACGAAGTGCATCCAGTTTTTGCCGTAACCCTATCAACTTTTTAGAACATGCTAAATGGGTGAAATGATGATACCATGACAAGTTTCTACCTTTTTACATTTAATTTGTACTGCTTTTTAATTTCAGGGTCATTTAGCTCCAAAAAATCATTAAATGCATGAAAAATAGCAAATGAAGTTAGAAAGGGTTGAAATTTGAGGATGTGGCTTTGAATGGTGCATATTGAATGCACAAAAATTTTGTAGTTGAGATAAATTTAAAAAAATTAAATGCCTTTGTAACAGATGAGTTTTCGTCCGAAACCCTCTTACTTCGAAGGAGATGGTCCAGTTTGTACACGAAGTGCATCCAGTTTTTCCCGTAACCCTCTAAACTTTTTAGCACATGCTAAATGGGTCAAATGATGATACCATACCAAGTCCCTACCTTTTTAGATTTCATTTGTACTGCTTTTTAATTTCAGGGTCATTTAGCTCAAAAAAATCATTAAATGCATGAAAAATAGCGAATGAAGTTAGAAAGGGTTGAAATTTGAGGATGTGGCTTTGAATGGTGCATATTGAATGCACAAAAAGTTTGTAGTTGAAATAAATTTAAAAAAATTAAATGCCTTTGTAACAGATGAGTTTTCGTCCGAAACCCTCTTACTTCGAAGGAGATGGTCCAGTTTGTACACGAAGTGCATCCAGTTTTTGCTGTAACCCTCTCAACTTTTTAGCACATGCTAAATGGGTCAAATGATGATACCATACCAAGTCTCTACCTTTTTAGATTTCATTTGTACTGCTTTTTAATTTCAGGGTCATTTAGCTCAAAAAAATCATTAAATGCATGAAAAATAGCAAATGAAGTTAAAAGGGTTGAAATTTGAGGATGTGGCTTTGAATGGTGCATATTGAATGCACAAAAAGTTTGTAGTTGAAATAAATTTAAAAAACTTAAATGCCTTTGTAACAGATGAGTTTTCGTCTGAAACCCTCTTACTTCGAAGGAGATGGTCCAGTTTGTACACGAAGTGCATCCAGTTTTTCCCGTAACCCTCTAAACTTTTTAGCACATGCTAAATGGGTCAAATTATTATACCATACCAAGTCTCTACCTTTTTAGATTTCATTTGTACTGCTTTTTAATTTCAGGGTCATTTAGCTCAAAAAAATCATTAAATGCATGAAAAATAGCAAATGAAGTTAGAAAGGGTTGAAATTTGAGGATGTGGCTTTGAATGGTGCATATTGAATGCACAAAAAGTTTGTAGTTGAAATAAATTTAAAAAAATTAAATGCCTTTGTAACAGATGAGTTTTCGTCCGAAACCTCTTACTTCGAAGGAGATGGTCCAGTTTGTACACGAAGTGCATCCAGTTTTTGCCGTAACCCTATCAACTTTTTAGAACATGATAAATGGGTGAAATGATGATACCATGACAAGTTTCTACCTTTTTACATTTAATTTGTACTGCTTTTTAATTTCAGGGTCATTTAGCTCCAAAAAATCATTAAATGCATGAAAAATAGCAAATGAAGTTAGAAAGGGTTGAAATTTGAGGATATGGCTTTGAATGGTGCATATTGAATGCACAAAAAGTTTGTAGTTGAGATAAATTTAAAAAAATTAAATGCCTTTGTAACAAATGAGTTTTCGTCCGAAACCCTCTTACTTCGAAGGAGATGGTCCAGTTTGTACACGAAGTGCATCCAGTTTTTCCCGTAACCCTCTAAACTTTTTAGCACATGCTAAATGGGTCAAATGATGATACCATACCAAGTCTCTACCTTTTTAGATTTCATTTGTACTGCTTTTTAATTTCAGGGTCATTTAGCTCAAAAAAATCATTAAATGCATGAAAAATAGCGAATGAAGTTAGAAAGGGTTGAAATTTGAGGATGTGGCTTTTAATGGTGCATATTGAATGCACAAAAAGTTTGTAGTTGAAATAAATTTAAAAAAATTAAATGCCTTTGTAACAGATGAGTTTTCGTCCGAAACCCTCTTACTTCGAAGGAGATGGTCCAGTTTGTACACGAAGTGCATCCAGTTTTTGCTGTAACCCTCTCAACTTTTTAGCACATGCTAAATGGGTCAAATGATGATACCATACCAAGTCTCTACCTTTTTAGATTTCATTTGTACTGCTTTTTAATTTCAGGGTCATTTAGCTCAAAAAAATCATTAAATGCATGAAAAATAGCAAATGAAGTTAAAAGGGTTGAAATTTGAGGATGTGGCTTTGAATGGTGCATATTGAATGCACAAAAAGTTTGTAGTTGAAATAAATTTAAAAAACTTAAATGCCTTTGTAACAGATGAGTTTTCGTCCGAAACCCTCTTACTTCGAAGGAGATGGTCCAGTTTGTACACGAAGTGCATCCAGTTTTTCCCGTAACCCTCTAAACTTTTTAGCACATGCTAAATGGGTCAAATGATGATACCATACCAAGTCTCTACCTTTTTAGATTTCATTTGTACTGCTTTTTAATTTCAGGGTCATTTAGCTCAAAAAAATCATTAAATGCATGAAAAATAGCAAATGAAGTTAAAAGGGTTGAAATTTGAGGATGTGGCTTTGAATGGTGCATATTGAATGCACAAAAAGTTTGTAGTTGAAATAAATTTAAAAAAATTAAATGCCTTTGTAACAGATGAGTTTTCGTCCGAAACCTCTTACTTCGAAGGAGATGGTCCAGTTTGTACACGAAGTGCATCCAGTTTTTGCCGTAACCCTATCAACTTTTTAGAACATGCTAAATGGGTGAAATGATGATACCATGACAAGTTTCTACCTTTTTAGATTTAATTTGTACTGCTTTTTAATTTCAGGGTCATTTAGCTCCAAAAAATCATTAAATGCATGAAAAATAGCAAATGAAGTTAGAAAGGGTTGAAATTTGAGGATGTGGCTTTGAATGGTGCATATTGAATGCACAAAAAGTTTGTAGTTGAGATAAATTTAAAAAAATTAAATGCCTTTGTAACAGATGAGTTTTCGTCCGAAACCCTCTTACTTCGAAGGAGATGGTCCAGTTTGTACACGAAGTGCATCCAGTTTTTCCCGTAACCCTCTAAACTTTTTAGCACATGCTAAATGGGTCAAATTATGATACCATACCAAGTCATTACCTTTTTAGATTTCATTTGTACTGCTTTTTAATTTCAGGGTCATTTAGCTCAAAAAAATCATTAAATGCATGAAAAATAGCGAATGAAGTTAGAAAGGGTTGAAATTTGAGGATGTGGCTTTGAATGGTGCATATTGAATGCACAAAAAGTTTGTAGTTGAAATAAATTTAAAAAACTTAAATGCCTTTGTAACAGATGAGTTTTCGTCCGAAACCCTCTTACTTCGAAGGAGATGGTCCAGTTTGTACACGAAGTGCATCCAGTTTTTCCCGTAACCCTCTAAACTTTTTAGCACATGCTAAATGGGTCAAATGATGATACCATACCAAGTCTCTACCTTTTTAGATTTCATTTGTACTGCTTTTTAATTTCAGGGTCATTTAGCTCAAAAAAATCATTAAATGCATGAAAAATAGCAAATGAAGTTAGAAAGGGTTGAAATTTGAGGATGTGGCTTTGAATGGTGCATATTGAATGCACAAAAAGTTTGTAGTTGAAATAAATTTAAAAAAATTAAATGCCTTTGTAACAGATGAGTTTTCGTCCGAAACCTCTTACTTCGAAGGAGATGGTCCAGTTTGTACACGAAGTGCATCCAGTTTTTGCCGTAACCCTATCAACTTTTTAGAACATGCTAAATGGGTGAAATGATGATACCATGACAAGTTTCTACCTTTTTAGATTTAATTTGTACTGCTTTTTAATTTCAGGGTCATTTAGCTCCAAAAAATCATTAAATGCATGAAAAATAGCAAATGAAGTTAGAAAGGGTTGAAATTTGAGGATGTGGCTTTGAATGGTGCATATTGAATGCACAAAAAGTTTGTAGTTGAGATAAATTTAAAAAAATTAAATGCCTTTGTAACAGATGAGTTTTCGTCCGAAACCCTCTTACTTCGAAGGAGATGGTCCAGTTTGTACACGAAGTGCATCCAGTTTTTCCCGTAACCCTCTAAACTTTTTAGCACATGCTAAATGGGTCAAATGATGATACCATACCAAGTCATTACCTTTTTAGATTTCATTTGTACTGCTTTTTAATTTCAGGGTCATTTAGCTCAAAAAAATCATTAAATGCATGAAAAATAGCAAATGAAGTTAGAAAGGGTTGAAATTTGAGGATGTGGCTTTGAATGGTGCATATTGAATGCACAAAAAGTTTGTAGTTGAAATAAATTTAAAAAAATTAAATGCCTTTGTAACAGATGAGTTTTCGTCCGAAACCCTCTTACTTCGAAGGAGATGGTCCAGTTTGTACACGAAGTGCATCCAGTTTTTGCTGTAACCCTCTCAACTTTTTAGCACATGCTAAATGGGTCAAATGATGATACCATACCAAGTCTCTACCTTTTTAGATTTCATTTGTACTGCTTTTTAATTTCAGGGTCATTTAGCTCAAAAAAATCATTAAATGCATGAAAAATAGCAAATGAAGTTAAAAGGGTTGAAATTTGAGGATGTGGCTTTGAATGGTGCATATTGAATGCACAAAAAGTTTGTAGTTGAGATAAATTTAAAAAAATTAAATGCCTTTGTAACAGATGAGTTTTCGTCCGAAACCCTCTTACTTCGAAGGAGATGGTCCAGTTTGTACACGAAGTGCATCCAGTTTTTCCCGTAACCCTCTAAACTTTTTAGCACATGCTAAATGGGTCAAATGATGATACCATACCAAGTCTCTACCTTTTTAGATTTCATTTGTACTGCTTTTTAATTTCAGGGTCATTTAGCTCAAAAAAAGCATTAAATGCATGAAAAATAGCAAATGAAGTTAGAAAGGGTTGAAATTTGAGGATGTGGCTTTGAATGGTGCATATTGAATGCACAAAAAGTTTGTAGTTGAAATAAATTTAAAAAAATTAAATGCCTTTGTAACAGATGAGTTTTCGTCCGAAACCCTCTTACTTCGAAGGAGATGGTCCAGTTTGTACACGAAGTGCATCCAGTTTTTCCCGTAACCCTCTAAACTTTTTAGCACATGCTAAATGGGTCAAATTATTATAACATACCAAGTCTCTACCTTTTTGGATTTCATTTGTACTGCTTTTTAATTTCAGGGTCATTTAGCTCAAAAAAATCATTAAATGCATGAAAAATAGCAAATGAAGTTAGAAAGGGTTGAAATTTGAGGATGTGGCTTTGAATGGTGCATATTGAATGCACAAAAAGTTTGTAGTTGAAATAAATTTAAAAAAATTAAATGCCTTTGTAACAGATGAGTTTTCGTCCGAAACCTCTTACTTCGAAGGAGATGGTCCAGTTTGTACACGAAGTGCATCCAGTTTTTGCCGTAACCCTATCAACTTTTTAGAACATGCTAAATGGGTGAAATGATGATACCATGACAAGTTTCTACCTTTTTACATTTAATTTGTACTGCTTTTTAATTTCAGGGTCATTTAGCTCCAAAAAATCATTAAATGCATGAAAAATAGCAAATGAAGTTAGAAAGGGTTGAAATTTGAGGATGTGGCTTTGAATGGTGCATATTGAATGCACAAAAATTTTGTAGTTGAGATAAATTTAAAAAAATTAAATGCCTTTGTAACAGATGAGTTTTCGTCCGAAACCCTCTTACTTCGAAGGAGATGGTCCAGTTTGTACACGAAGTGCATCCAGTTTTTCCCGTAACCCTCTAAACTTTTTAGCACATGCTAAATGGGTCAAATGATGATACCATACCAAGTCCCTACCTTTTTAGATTTCATTTGTACTGCTTTTTAATTTCAGGGTCATTTAGCTCAAAAAAATCATTAAATGCATGAAAAATAGCGAATGAAGTTAGAAAGGGTTGAAATTTGAGGATGTGGCTTTGAATGGTGCATATTGAATGCACAAAAAGTTTGTAGTTGAAATAAATTTAAAAAAATTAAATGCCTTTGTAACAGATGAGTTTTCGTCCGAAACCCTCTTACTTCGAAGGAGATGGTCCAGTTTGTACACGAAGTGCATCCAGTTTTTGCTGTAACCCTCTCAACTTTTTAGCACATGCTAAATGGGTCAAATGATGATACCATACCAAGTCTCTACCTTTTTAGATTTCATTTGTACTGCTTTTTAATTTCAGGGTCATTTAGCTCAAAAAAATCATTAAATGCATGAAAAATAGCAAATGAAGTTAAAAGGGTTGAAATTTGAGGATGTGGCTTTGAATGGTGCATATTGAATGCACAAAAAGTTTGTAGTTGAAATAAATTTAAAAAACTTAAATGCCTTTGTAACAGATGAGTTTTCGTCCGAAACCCTCTTACTTCGAAGGAGATGGTCCAGTTTGTACACGAAGTGCATCCAGTTTTTCCTGTAACCCTCTAAACTTTTTAGCACATGCTAAATGGGTCAAATGATGATACCATACCAAGTCTCTACCTTTTTAGATTTCATTTGTACTGCTTTTTAATTTCAGGGTCATTTAGCTCAAAAAAATCATTAAATGCATGAAAAATAGCAAATGAAGTTAGAAAGGGTTGAAATTTGAGGATGTGGCTTTGAATGGTGCATATTGAATGCACAAAAAGTTTGTAGTTGAAATAAATTTAAAAAAATTAAATGCCTTTGTAACAGATGAGTTTTCGTCCGAAACCCTCTTACTTCGAAGGAGATGGTCCAGTTTGTACACGAAGTGCATCCAGTTTTTGCTGTAACCCTCTCAACTTTTTAGCACATGCTAAATGGGTCAAATGATGATACCATACCAAGTCTCTACCTTTTTAGATTTCATTTGTACTGCTTTTTAATTTCAGGGTCATTTAGCTCAAAAAAATCATTAAATGCATGAAAAATAGCAAATGAAGTTAAAAGGGTTGAAATTTGAGGATGTGGCTTTGAATGGTGCATATTGAATGCACAAAAAGTTTGTAGTTGAAATAAATTTAAAAAACTTAAATGCCTTTGTAACAGATGAGTTTTCGTCTGAAACCCTCTTACTTCGAAGGAGATGGTCCAGTTTGTACACGAAGTGCATCCAGTTTTTCCCGTAACCCTCTAAACTTTTTAGCACATGCTAAATGGGTCAAATTATTATACCATACCATGTCTCTACCTTTTTAGATTTCATTTGTACTGCTTTTTAATTTCAGGGTCATTTAGCTCAAAAAAATCATTAAATGCATGAAAAATAGCAAATGAAGTTAGAAAGGGTTGAAATTTGAGGATGTGGCTTTGAATGGTGCATATTGAATGCACAAAAAGTTTGTAGTTGAAATAAATTTAAAAAAATTAAATGCCTTTGTAACAGATGAGTTTTCGTCCGAAACCTCTTACTTCGAAGGAGATGGTCCAGTTTGTACACGAAGTGCATCCAGTTTTTGCCGTAACCCTATCAACTTTTTAGAACATGATAAATGGGTGAAATGATGATACCATGACAAGTTTCTACCTTTTTACATTTAATTTGTACTGCTTTTTAATTTCAGGGTCATTTAGCTCCAAAAAATCATTAAATGCATGAAAAATAGCAAATGAAGTTAGAAAGGGTTGAAATTTGAGGATATGGCTTTGAATGGTGCATATTGAATGCACAAAAAGTTTGTAGTTGAGATAAATTTAAAAAAATTAAATGCCTTTGTAACAAATGAGTTTTCGTCCGAAACCCTCTTACTTCGAAGGAGATGGTCCAGTTTGTACACGAAGTGCATCCAGTTTTTCCCGTAACCCTCTAAACTTTTTAGCACATGCTAAATGGGTCAAATGATGATACCATACCAAGTCTCTACCTTTTTAGATTTCATTTGTACTGCTTTTTAATTTCAGGGTCATTTAGCTCAAAAAAATCATTAAATGCATGAAAAATAGCAAATGAAGTTAGAAAGCGTTGAAATTTGAGGATGTGGCTTTGAATGGTGCATATTGAATGCACAAAAAGTTTGTAGTTGAAATAAATTTAAAAAAAATAAATGCCTTTGTAACAGATGAGTTTTCGTCCGAAACCCTCTTACTTCGAAGGAGATGGTCCAGTTTGTACACGAAGTGCATCCAGTTTTTGCCGTAACCCTCTCAACTTTTTAGCACATGCTAAATGGGTCAAATGATGGTACCATACCAAGTCTCTACCTTTTTAGATTTCATTTGTACTGCTTTTTAATTTCAGGGTCATTTAGCTCAAAAAAATCATTAAATGCATGAAAAATAGCAAATGAAGTTAGAAAGGGTTGAAATTTGAGGATGTGGCTTTGAATGGTGCATATTGAATGCACAAAAAGTTTGTAGTTGAAATAAATTTAAAAAAATTAAATGCCTTTGTAACAGATGAGTTTTCGTCCGAAACCCTCTTACTTCGAAGGAGATGGTCCAGTTTGTACACGAAGTGCATCCAGTTTTTCCCGTAACCCTCTAAACTTTTTAGCACATGCTAAATGGGTCAAATTATTATACCATACCAAGTCTCTACCTTTTTAGATTTCATTTGTACTGCTTTTTAATTTCAGGGTCATTTAGCTCAAAAAATCATTAAATGCATGAAAAATAGCAAATGAAGTTAGAAAGGGTTGAAATTTGAGGATGTGGCTTTGAATGGTGCATATTGAATGCAAAAAAAGTTTGTAGTTGAAATAAATTTAAAAAAATTAAATGCCTTTGTAACAGATGAGTTTTCGTCCGAAACCTCTTACTTCGAAGGAGATGGTCCAGTTTGTACACGAAGTGCATCCAGTTTTTGCCGTAACCCTATCAACTTTTTAGAACATGCTAAATGGGTGAAATGATGATACCATGACAAGTTTCTACCTTTTTACATTTAATTTGTACTGCTTTTTAATTTCAGGGTCATTTAGCTCCAAAAAATCATTAAATGCATGAAAAATAGCAAATGAAGTTAGAAAGGGTTGAAATTTGAGGATGTGGCTTTGAATGGTGCATATTGAATGCACAAAAAGTTTGTAGTTGAGATAAATTTAAAAAAATTAAATGCCTTTGTAACAGATGAGTTTTCGTCCGAAACCCTCTTACTTCGAAGGAGATGGTCCAGTTTGTACACGAAGTGCATCCAGTTTTTCCCGTAACCCTCTAAACTTTTTAGCACATGCTAAATGGGTCAAATGATGATACCATACCAAGTCATTACCTTTTTAGATTTCATTTGTACTGCTTTTTAATTTCAGGGTCATTTAGCTCAAAAAAATCATTAAATGCATGAAAAATAGCAAATGAAGTTAGAAAGGGTTGAAATTTGAGGATGTGGCTTTGAATGGTGCATATTGAATGCACAAAAAGTTTGTAGTTGAAATAAATTTAAAAAAATTAAATGCCTTTGTAACAGATGAGTTTTCGTCCGAAACCCTCTTACTTCGAAGGAGATGGTCCAGTTTGTACACGAAGTGCATCCAGTTTTTGCTGTAACCCTCTCAACTTTTTAGCACATGCTAAATGGGTCAAATGATGATACCATACCAAGTCTCTACCTTTTTAGATTTCATTTGTACTGCTTTTTAATTTCAGGGTCATTTAGCTCAAAAAAATCATTAAATGCATGAAAAATAGCAAATGAAGTTAAAAGGGTTGAAATTTGAGGATGTGGCTTTGAATGGTGCATATTGAATGCACAAAAAGTTTGTAGTTGAGATAAATTTAAAAAAATTAAATGCCTTTGTAACAGATGAGTTTTCGTCCGAAACCCTCTTACTTCGAAGGAGATGGTCCAGTTTGTACACGAAGTGCATCCAGTTTTTCCCGTAACCCTCTCAACTTTTTAGCACATGCTAAATGGGTCAAATGATGGTACCATACCAAGTCTCTACCTTTTTAGATTTCATTTGTACTGCTTTTTAATTTCAGGGTCATTTAGCTCAAAAAAATCATTAAATGCATGAAAAATAGCAAATGAAGTTAAAAGGGTTGAAATTTGAGGATGTGGCTTTGAATGGTGCATATTGAATGCACGAAAAGTTTCTAGTTGAAATAAATTTAAAAAACTTAAATGCCTTTGTAACAGATGAGTTTTCGTCCGAGAAACCCTCTTACTTTGAAGGAGATGGTCCAGTTTGTACACGAAGTGCATCCAGTTTTTCCCGTAACCCTCTAAACTTTTTAGCACATGCTAAATGGGTCAAATTATTATACCATACCAAGTCTCTACCTTTTTAGATTTCATTTGTACTGCTTTTTAATTTCAGGGTCATTTAGCTCAAAAAAATCATTAAATGCATGAAAAATAGCAAATGAAGTTAGAAAGGGTTGAAATTTGAGGATGTGGCTTTGAATGGTGCATATTGAATGCACAAAAAGTTTGTAGTTGAGATAAATTTAAAAAAATTAAATGCCTTTGTAACAGATGAGTTTTCGTCCGAAACCCTCTTACTTCGAAGGAGATGGTCCAGTTTGTACACGAAGTGCATCCAGTTTTTCCCGTAACCCTCTAAACTTTTTAGCACATGCTAAATGGGTCAAATGATGATACCATACCAAGTCTCTACCTTTTTAGATTTCATTTGTACTGCTTTTTAATTTCAGGGTCATTTAGCTCCAAAAAATCATTAAATGCATGAAAAATAGCAAATGAAGTTAGAAAGGGTTGAAATTTGAGGATGTGGCTTTGAATGGTGCATATTGAATGCACAAAAATTTTGTAGTTGAGATAAATTTAAAAAAATTAAATGCCTTTGTAACAGATGAGTTTTCGTCCGAAACCCTCTTACTTCGAAGGAGATGGTCCAGTTTGTACACGAAGTGCATCCAGTTTTTCCCGTAACCCTCTAAACTTTTTAGCACATGCTAAATGGGTCAAATGATGATACCATACCAAGTCTCTACCTTTTTAGATTTCATTTGTACTGCTTTTTATATTCAGGGTCATTTAGCTCAAAAAAATCATTAAATGCATGAAAAATAGCAAATGAAGTTAGAAAGGGTTGAAATTTGAGGATGTGGCTTTGAATGGTGCATATTGAATGCACAAAAAGTTTGTAGTTGAAATAAATTTAAAAAAATTAAATGCCTTTGTAACAGATGAGTTTTCGTCCGAAACCCTCTTACTTCGAAGGAGATGGTCCAGTTTGTACACGAAGTGCATCCAGTTTTTGCTGTAACCCTCTCAACTTTTTAGCACATGCTAAATGGGTCAAATGATGATACCATACCAAGTCTCTACCTTTTTAGATTTCATTTGTACTGCTTTTTAATTTCAGGGTCATTTAGCTCAAAAAAATCATTAAATGCATGAAAAATAGCAAATGAAGTTAAAAGGGTTGAAATTTGAGGATGTGGCTTTGAATGGTGCATATTGAATGCACAAAAAGTTTGTAGTTGAAATAAATTTAAAAAACTTAAATGCCTTTGTAACAGATGAGTTTTCGTCCGAAACCCTCTTACTTCGAAGGAGATGGTCCAGTTTGTACACGAAGTGCATCCAGTTTTTCCCGTAACCCTCTAAACTTTTTAGCACATGCTAAATGGGTCAAATTATTATACCATACCAAGTCTCTACCTTTTTAGATTTCATTTGTACTGCTTTTTAATTTCAGGGTCATTTAGCTCAAAAAAATCATTAAATGCATGAAAAATAGCAAATGAAGTTAGAAAGGGTTGAAATTTGAGGATGTGGCTTTGAATGGTGCATATTGAATGCACAAAAAGTTTGTAGTTGAAATAAATTTAAAAAAATTAAATGCCTTTGTAACAGATGAGTTTTCGTCCGAAACCTCTTACTTCGAAGGAGATGGTCCAGTTTGTACACGAAGTGCATCCAGTTTTTGCCGTAACCCTATCAACTTTTTAGAACATGATAAATGGGTGAAATGATGATACCATGACAAGTTTCTACCTTTTTACATTTAATTTGTACTGCTTTTTAATTTCAGGGTCATTTAGCTCCAAAAAATCATTAAATGCATGAAAAATAGCAAATGAAGTTAGAAAGGGTTGAAATTTGAGGATATGGCTTTGAATGGTGCATATTTAATGCACAAAAAGTTTGTAGTTGAGATAAATTTAAAAAAATTAAATGCCTTTGTAACAAATGAGTTTTCGTCCGAAACCCTCCTACTTCGAAGGAGATGGTCCAGTTTGTACACGAAGTGCATCCAGTTTTTCCCGTAACCCTCTAAACTTTTTAGCACATGCTAAATGGGTCAAATGATGATACCATACCAAGTCTCTACCTTTTTAGATTTCATTTGTACTGCTTTTTAATTTCAGGGTCATTTAGCTCAAAAAAATCATTAAATGCATGAAAAATAGCAAATGAAGTTAGAAAGCGTTGAAATTTGAGGATGTGGCTTTGAATGGTGCATATTGAATGCACAAAAAGTTTGTAGTTGAAATAAATTTAAAAAAATTAAATGCCTTTGTAACAGATGAGTTTTCGTCCGAAACCCTCTTACTTCGAAGGAGATGGTCCAGTTTGTACACGAAGTGCATCCAGTTTTTGCCGTAACCCTCTCAACTTTTTAGCACATGCTAAATGGGTCAAATGATGGTACCATACCAAGTCTCTACCTTTTTAGATTTCATTTGTACTGCTTTTTAATTTCAGGGTCATTTAGCTCAAAAAAATCATTAAATGCATGAAAAATAGCAAATGAAGTTAGAAAGGGTTGAAATTTGAGGATGTGGCTTTGAATGGTGCATATTGAATGCACAAAAAGTTTGTAGTTGAAATAAATTTAAAAAAATTAAATGCCTTTGTAACAGATGAGTTTTCGTCCGAAACCCTCTTACTTCGAAGGAGATGGTCCAGTTTGTACACGAAGTGCATCCAGTTTTTCCCGTAACCCTCTAAACTTTTTAGCACATGCTAAATGGGTCAAATTATTATACCATACCAAGTCTCTACCTTTTTAGATTTCATTTGTACTGCTTTTTAATTTCAGGGTCATTTAGCTCAAAAAAATCATTAAATGCATGAAAAATAGCAAATGAAGTTAGAAAGGGTTGAAATTTGAGGATGTGGCTTTGAATGGTGCATATTGAATGCACAAAAAGTTTGTAGTTGAAATAAATTTAAAAAAATTAAATGCCTTTGTAACAGATGAGTTTTCGTCCGAAACCTCTTACTTCGAAGGAGATGGTCCAGTTTGTACACGAAGTGCATCCAGTTTTTGCCGTAACCCTATCAACTTTTTAGAACATGCTAAATGGGTGAAATGATGATACCATGACAAGTTTCTACCTTTTTACATTTAATTTGTACTGCTTTTTAATTTCAGGGTCATTTAGCTCCAAAAAATCATTAAATGCATGAAAAATAGCAAATGAAGTTAGAAAGGGTTGAAATTTGAGGATGTGGCTTTGAATGGTGCATATTGAATGCACAAAAAGTTTTTAGTTGAGATAAATTTAAAAAAATTAAATGCCTTTGTAACAGATGAGTTTTCGTCCGAAACCCTCTTACTTCGAAGGAGATGGTCCAGTTTGTACACGAAGTGCATCCAGTTTTTCCCGTAACCCTCTAAACTTTTTAGCACATGCTAAATGGGTCAAATGATGATACCATACCAAGTCATTACCTTTTTAGATTTCATTTGTACTGCTTTTTAATTTCAGGGTCATTTAGCTCAAAAAAATCATTAAATGCATGAAAAATAGCAAATGAAGTTAGAAAGGGTTAAAATTTGAGGATGTGGCTTTGAATGGTGCATATTGAATGCACAAAAAGTTTGTAGTTGAAATAAATTTAAAAAAATTAAATGCCTTTGTAACAGATGAGTTTTCGTCCGAAACCCTCTTACTTCGAAGGAGATGGTCCAGTTTGTACACGAAGTGCATCCAGTTTTTGCTGTAACCCTCTCAACTTTTTAGCACATGCTAAATGGGTCAAATGATGATACCATACCAAGTCTCTACCTTTTTAGATTTCATTTGTACTGCTTTTTAATTTCAGGGTCATTTAGCTCAAAAAAATCATTAAATGCATGAAAAATAGCAAATGAAGTTAAAAGGGTTGAAATTTGAGGATGTGGCTTTGAATGGTGCATATTGAATGCACAAAAAGTTTGTAGTTGAGATAAATTTAAAAAAATTAAATGCCTTTGTAACAGATGAGTTTTCGTCCGAAACCCTCTTACTTCGAAGGAGATGGTCCAGTTTGTACACGAAGTGCATCCAGTTTTTCCCGTAACCCTCTAAACTTTTTAGCACATGCTAAATGGGTCAAATGATGATACCATACCAAGTCTCTACCTTTTTAGATTTCATTTGTACTGCTTTTTAATTTCAGGGTCATTTAGCTCAAAAAAATCATTAAATGCATGAAAAATAGCAAATGAAGTTAGAAAGCGTTGAAATTTGAGGATGTGGCTTTGAATGGTGCATATTGAATGCACAAAAAGTTTGTAGTTGAAATAAACTTAAAAAAATTAAATGCCTTTGTAACAGATGAGTTTTCGTCCGAAACCCTCTTACTTCGAAGGAGATGGTCCAGTTTGTACACGAAGTGCATCCAGTTTTTGCCGTAACCCTCTCAACTTTTTAGCACATGCTAAATGGGTCAAATGATGGTACCATACCAAGTCTCTACCTTTTTAGATTTCATTTGTACTGCTTTTTAATTTCAGGGTCATTTAGCTCAAAAAAATCATTAAATGCATGAAAAATAGCAAATGAAGTTAGAAAGGGTTGAAATTTGAGGATGTGGCTTTGAATGGTGCATATTGAATGCACAAAAAGTTTGTAGTTGAAATAAATTTAAAAAAATTAAATGCCTTTGTAACAGATGAGTTTTCGTCCGAAACCCTCTTACTTCGAAGGAGATGGTCCAGTTTGTACACGAAGTGCATCCAGTTTTTCCCGTAACCCTCTAAACTTTTTAGCACATGCTAAATGGGTCAAATTATTATACCATACCAAGTCTCTACCTTTTTAGATTTCATTTGTACTGCTTTTTAATTTCAGGGTCATTTAGCTCAAAAAAATCATTAAATGCATGAAAAATAGCAAATGAAGTTAGAAAGGGTTGAAATTTGAGGATGTGGCTTTGAATGGTGCATATTGAATGCACAAAAAGTTTGTAGTTGAAATAAATTTAAAAAAATTAAATGCCTTTGTAACAGATGAGTTTTCGTCCGAAACCCTCTTACTTCAAAGGAGATGGTCCAGTTTGTACACGAAGTGCATCCAGTTTTTGCTGTAACCCTCTCAACTTTTTAGCACATGCTAAATGGGTCAAATGATGATACCATACCAAGTCTCTACCTTTTTAGATTTCATTTGTACTGCTTTTTAATTTCAGGGTCATTTAGCTCAAAAAAATCATTAAATGCATGAAAAATAGCAAATGAAGTTAAAAGGGTTGAAATTTGAGGATGTGGCTTTGAATGGTGCATATTGAATGCACAAAAAGTTTGTAGTTGAGATAAATTTAAAAAAATTAAATGCCTTTGTAACAGATGAGTTTTCGTCCGAAACCCTCTTACTTCGAAGGAGATGGTCCAGTTTGTACACGAAGTGCATCCAGTTTTTCCCGTAACCCTCTAAACTTTTTAGCACATGCTAAATGGGTCAAATGATGATACCATACCAAGTCTCTACCTTTTTAGATTTCATTTGTACTGCTTTTTAATTTCAGGGTCATTTAGCTCAAAAAAATCATTAAATGCATGAAAAATAGCAAATGAAGTTAGAAAGGGTTGAAATTTGAGGATGTGGCTTTGAATGGTGCATATTGAATGCACAAAAAGTTTGTAGTTGAAATAAATTTAAAAAAATTAAATGCCTTTGTAACAGATGAGTTTTCGTCCGAAACCTCTTACTTCGAAGGAGATGGTCCAGTTTGTACACGAAGTGCATCCAGTTTTTGCCGTAACCCTATCAACTTTTTAGAACATGCTAAATGGGTGAAATGATGATACCATGACAAGTTTCTACCTTTTTACATTTAATTTGTACTGCTTTTTAATTTCAGGGTCATTTAGCTCCAAAAAATCATTAAATGCATGAAAAATAGCAAATGAAGTTAGAAAGGGTTGAAATTTGAGGATGTGGCTTTGAATGGTGCATATTGAATGCACAAAAATTTTGTAGTTGAGATAAATTTAAAAAAATTAAATGCCTTTGTAACAGATGAGTTTTCGTCCGAAACCCTCTTACTTCGAAGGAGATGGTCCAGTTTGTACACGAAGTGCATCCAGTTTTTCCCGTAACCCTCTAAAATTTTTAGCACATGATAAATGGGTCAAATGATGATACCATACCAAGTCTCTACCTTTTTAGATTTCATTTGTACTGCTTTTTAATTTCAGGGTCATTTAGCTCAAAAAAATCATTAAATGCATGAAAAATAGCAAATGAAGTTAGAAAGGGTTGAAATTTGAGGATGTGGCTTTGAATGGTGCATATTGAATGCACAAAAAGTTTGTAGTTGAAATAAATTTAAAAAAATTAAATGCCTTTGTAACAGATGAGTTTTCATCCGAAACCTCTTACTTCGAAGGAGATGGTCCAGTTTGTACACGAAGTGCATCCAGTTTTTGTCGTAACCCTATCAACTTTTTAGAACATGCTAAATGGGTGAAATGATGATACCATGACAAGTTTCTACCTTTTTACATTTAATTTGTACTGCTTTTTAATTTCAGGGTCATTTAGCTCCAAAAAATCATTAAATGCATGAAAAATAGCAAATGAAGTTAGAAAGGGTTGAAATTTGAGGATGTGGCTTTGAATGGTGCATATTGAATGCACAAAAAGTTTGTAGTTGAGATAAATTTAAAAAAATTAAATGCCTTTGTAACAGATGAGTTTTCGTCCGAAACCCTCTTACTTCGAAGGAGATGGTCCAGTTTGTACACGAAGTGCATCCAGTTTTTCCCGTAACCCTCTAAACTTTTTAGCACATGCTAAATGGGTCAAATGATGATACCATACCAAGTCATTACCTTTTTAGATTTCATTTGTACTGCTTTTTAATTTCAGGGTCATTTAGCTCAAAAAAATCATTAAATGCATGAAAAATAGCAAATGAAGTTAGAAAGGGTTGAAATTTGAGGATGTGGCTTTGAATGGTGCATATTGAATGCACAAAAAGTTTGTAGTTGAAATAAATTTTAAAAAATTAAATGCCTTTGTAACAGATGAGCTTTCGTCCGAAACCCTCTTACTTCGAAGGAAATGGTCCAGTTTGTACACGAAGTGCATCCAGTTTTTGCTGTAACCCTCTCAACTTTTTAGCACATGCTAAATGGGTCAAATGATGATACCATACCAAGTCTCTACCTTTTTAGATTTCATTTGTACTGCTTTTTAATTTCAGGGTCATTTAGCTCAAAAAAATCATTAAATGCATGAAAAATAGCAAATGAAGTTAAAAGGGTTGAAATTTGAGGATGTGGCTTTGAATGGTGCATATTGAATGCACAAAAAGTTTGTAGTTGAGATAAATTTAAAAAAATTAAATGCCTTTGTAACAGATGAGTTTTCGTCCGAAACCCTCTTACTTCGAAGGAGATGGTCCAGTTTGTACACGAAGTGCATCCAGTTTTTCCCGTAACCCTCTAAACTTTTTAGCACATGCTAAATGGGTCAAATGATGATACCATACCAAGTCTCTACCTTTTTAGATTTCATTTGTACTGCTTTTTAATTTCAGGGTCATTTAGCTCAAAAAAATCATTAAATGCATGAAAAATAGCAAATGAAGTTAGAAAGTGTTGAAATTTGAGGATGTGGCTTTGAATGGTGCATATTGAATGCACAAAAAGTTTGTAGTTGAAATAAATTTAAAAAAATTAAATGCCTTTGTAACAGATGAGTTTTCGTCCGAAACCCTCTTACTTCGAAGGAGATGGTCCAGTTTGTACACGAAGTGCATCCAGTTTTTCCCGTCACCCTCTAAACTTTTTAGCACATGCTAAATGGGTCAAATTATTATAACATACCAAGTCTCTACCTTTTTAGATTTCATTTGTACTGCTTTTTAATTTCAGGGTCATTTAGCTCAAAAAAATCATTAAATGCATGAAAAATAGCAAATGAAGTTAGAAAGGGTTGAAATTTGAGGATGTGGCTTTGAATGGTGCATATTGAATGCACAAAAAGTTTGTAGTTGAAATAAATTTAAAAAAATTAAATGCCTTTGTAACAGATGAGTTTTCGTCCGAAACCTCTTACTTCGAAGGAGATGGTCCAGTTTGTACACGAAGTGCATCCAGTTTTTGCCGTAACCCTATCAACTTTTTAGAACATGCTAAATGGGTGAAATGATGATACCATGACAAGTTTCTACCTTTTTACATTTAATTTGTACTGCTTTTTAATTTCAGGGTCATTTAGCTCCAAAAAATCATTAAATGCATGAAAAATAGCAAATGAAGTTAGAAAGGGTTGAAATTTGAGGATGTGGCTTTGAATGGTGCATATTGAATGCACAAAAATTTTGTAGTTGAGATAAATTTAAAAAAATTAAATGCCTTTGTAACAGATGAGTTTTCGTCCGAAACCCTCTTACTTCGAAGGAGATGGTCCAGTTTGTACACGAAGTGCATCCAGTTTTTCCCGTAAACCTCTAAACTTTTTAGCACATGATAAATGGGTCAAATGATGATACCATACCAAGTCTCTACCTTTTTAGATTTCATTTGTACTGCTTTTTAATTTCAGGGTCATTTAGCTCAAAAAAATCATTAAATGCATGAAAAATAGCAAATGAAGTTAGAAAGGGTTGAAATTTGAGGATGTGGCTTTGAATGGTGCATATTGAATGCACAAAAAGTTTGTAGTTGAAATAAATTTAAAAAAATTAAATGCCTTTGTAACAGATGAGTTTTCGTCCGAAACCCTCTTACTTCGAAGGAGATGGTCCAGTTTGTACACGAAGTGCATCCAGTTTTTGCTGTAACCCTCTCAACTTTTTAGCACATGCAAAATGGGTCAAATGATGATACCATACCAAGTCTCTACCTTTTTAGATTTCATTTGTACTGCTTTTTAATTTCAGGGTCATTTAGCTCAAAAAATCATTAAATGCATGAAAAATAGCAAATGAAGTTAAAAGGGTTGAAATTTGAGGATGTGGCTTTGAATGGTGCATATTGAATGCACAAAAAGTTTGTAGTTGAAATAAATTTAAAAAACTTAAATGCCTTTGTAACAGATGAGTTTTCGTCCGAAACCCTCTTACTTCGAAGGAGATGGTCCAGTTTGTACACGAAGTGCATCCAGTTTTTCCCGTAACCCTCTAAACTTTTTAGCACATGCTAAATGGGTCAAATTATTATCCCATACCACGTCTCTACCTTTTTAGATTTCATTTGTACTGCTTTTTAATTTCAGGGTCATTTAGCTCAAAAAAATCATTAAATGCATGAAAAATAGCAAATGAAGTTAGAAAGGGTTGAAATTTGAGGATGTGGCTTTGAATGGTGCATATTGAATGCACAAAAAGTTTGTAGTGGAAATAAATTTAAAAAAATTAAATGCCTTTGTAACAGATGAGTTTTCGTCCGAAACCTCTTACTTCGAAGGAGATGGTCCAGTTTGTACACGAAGTGCATCCAGTTTTTGCCGTAACCCTATCAACTTTTTAGAACATGATAAATGGGTGAAATCATGATACCATGACAAGTTTCTACCTTTTTACATTTAATTTGTACTGCTTTTTAATTTCAGGGTCATTTAGCTCCAAAAAATCATTAAATGCATGAAAAATAGCAAATGAAGTTAGAAAGGGTTGAAATTTGAGGATATGGCTTTGAATGGTGCATATTGAATGCACAAAAAGTTTGTAGTTGAGATAAATTTAAAAAAATTAAATGCCTTTGTAACAAATGAGTTTTCGTCCGAAACCCTCTTACTTCGAAGGAGATGGTCCAGTTTGTACACGAAGTGCATCCAGTTTTTCCCGTAACCCTCTAAACTTTTTAGCACATGCTAAATGGGTCAAATGATGATACCATACCAAGTCTCTACCTTTTTAGATTTCATTTGTACTGCTTTTTAATTTCAGGGTCATTTAGCTCAAAAAAATCATTAAATGCATGAAAAATAGCAAATGAAGTTAGAAAGCGTTGAAATTTGAGGATGTGGCTTTGAATGGTGCATATTGAATGCACAAAAAGTTTGTAGTTGAAATAAATTTAAAAAAATTAAAAGCCTTTGTAACAGATGAGTTTTCGTCCGAAACCCTCTTACTTCGAAGGAGATGGTCCAGTTTGTACACGAAGTGCATCCAGTTTTTGCCGTAACCCTCTCAACTTTTTAGCACATGCTAAATGGGTCAAATGATGGTACCATACCAAGTCTCTACCTTTTTAGATTTCATTTGTACTGCTTTTTAATTTCAGGGTCATTTAGCTCAAAAAAATCATTAAATGCATGAAAAATAGCAAATGAAGTTAGAAAGGGTTGAAATTTGAGGATGTGGCTTTGAATGGTGCATATTGAATGCACAAAAAGTTTGTAGTTGAAATAAATTTAAAAAAATTAAATGCCTTTGTAACAGATGAGTTTTCGTGCGAAACCCTCTTACTTCGAAGGAGATGGTCCAGTTTGTACACGAAGTGCATCCAGTTTTTCCCGTCACCCTCTAAACTTTTTAGCACATGCTAAATGGGTCAAATTATTATAACATACCAAGTCTCTACCTTTTTAGATTTCATTTGTACTGCTTTTTAATTTCAGGGTCATTTAGCTCAAAAAAATCATTAAATGCATGAAAAATAGCAAATGAAGTTAGAAAGGGTTGAAATTTGAGGATGTGGCTTTGAATGGTGCATATTGAATGCACAAAAAGTTTGTAGTTGAAATAAATTTAAAAAAATTAAATGCCTTTGTAACAGATGAGTTTTCGTCCGAAACCTCTTACTTCGAAGGAGATGGTCCAGTTTGTACACGAAGTGCATCCAGTTTTTGCCGTAACCCTATCAACTTTTTAGAACATGCTAAATGGGTGAAATGATGATACCATGACAAGTTTCTACCTTTTTACATTTAATTTGTACTGCTTTTAAATTTCAGGGTCATTTAGCTCCAAAAAATCATTAAATGCATGAAAAATAGCAAATGAAGTTAGAAAGGGTTGAAATTTGAGGATGTGGCTTTGAATGGTGCATATTGAATGCACAAAAATTTTGTAGTTGAGATAAATTTAAAAAAATTAAATGCCTTTGTAACAGATGAGTTTTCGTCCGAAACCCTCTTACTTCGAAGGAGATGGTCCAGTTTGTACACGAAGTGCATCCAGTTTTTCCCGTAACCCTCTAAACTTTTTAGCACAAGATAAATGGGTCAAATGATGATACCATACCAAGTCTCTACCTTTTTAGATTTCATTTGTACTGCTTTTTAATTTCAGGGTCATTTAGCTCAAAAAAATCATTAAATGCATGAAAAATAGCAAATGAAGTTAGAAAGGGTTGAAATTTGAGGATGTGGCTTTGAATGGTGCATATTGAATGCACAAAAAGTTTGTAGTTGAAATAAATTTAAAAAAATTAAATGCCTTTGTAACAGATGAGTTTTCGTCCGAAACCCTCTTACTTCGAAGGAGATGGTCCAGTTTGTACACGAAGTGCATCCAGTTTTTGCTGTAACCCTCTCAACTTTTTAGCACATGCTAAATGGGTCAAATGATGATACCATACCAAGTCTCTACCTTTTTAGATTTCATTTGTACTGCTTTTTAATTTCAGGGTCATTTAGCTCAAAAAAATCATTAAATGCATGAAAAATAGCAAATGAAGTTAAAAGGGTTGAAATTTGAGGATGTGGCTTTGAATGGTGCATATTGAATGCACAAAAAGTTTGTAGTTGAAATAAATTTAAAAAACTTAAATGCCTTTGTAACAGATGAGTTTTCGTCCGAAACCCTCTTACTTCGAAGGAGATGGTCCAGTTTGTACACGAAGTGCATCCAGTTTTTCCCGTAACCCTCTAAACTTTTTAGCACATGCTAAATGGGTCAAATTATTATCCCATACCACGTCTCTACCTTTTTAGATTTCATTTGTACTGCTTTTTAATTTCAGGGTCATTTAGCTCAAAAAAATCATTAAATGCATGAAAAATAGCAAATGAAGTTAGAAAGGGTTGAAATTTGAGGATGTGGCTTTGAATGGTGCATATTGAATGCACAAAAAGTTTGTAGTGGAAATAAATTTAAAAAAATTAAATGCCTTTGTAACAGATGAGTTTTCGTCCGAAACCTCTTACTTCGAAGGAGATGGTCCAGTTTGTACACGAAGTGCATCCAGTTTTTGCCGTAACCCTATCAACTTTTTAGAACATGATAAATGGGTGAAATGATGATACCATGACAAGTTTCTACCTTTTTACATTTAATTTGTACTGCTTTTTAATTTCAGGGTCATTTAGCTCCAAAAAATCATTAAATGCATGAAAAATAGCAAATGAAGTTAGAAAGGGTTGAAATTTGAGGATATGGCTTTGAATGGTGCATATTGAATGCACAAAAAGTTTGTAGTTGAGATAAATTTAAAAAAATTAAATGCCTTTGTAACAAATGAGTTTTCGTCCGAAACCCTCTTACTTCGAAGGAGATGGTCCAGTTTGTACACGAAGTGCATCCAGTTTTTCCCGTAACCCTCTAAACTTTTTAGCACATGCTAAATGGGTCAAATGATGATACCATACCAAGTCTCTACCTTTTTAGATTTCATTTGTACTGCTTTTTAATTTCAGGGTCATTTAGCTCAAAAAAATCATTAAATGCATGAAAAATAGCAAATGAAGTTAGAAAGCGTTGAAATTTGAGGATGTGGCTTTGAATGGTGCATATTGAATGCACAAAAAGTTTGTAGTTGAAATAAATTTAAAAAAATTAAATGCCTTTGTAACAGATGAGTTTTCGTCCGAAACCCTCTTACTTCGAAGGAGATGGTCCAGTTTGTACACGAAGTGCATCCAGTTTTTGCCGTAACCCTCTCAACTTTTTAGCACATGCTAAATGGGTCAAATGATGGTACCATACCAAGTCTCTACCTTTTTAGATTTCATTTGTACTGCTTTTTAATTTCAGGGTCATTTAGCTCAAAAACATCATTAAATGCATGAAAAATAGCAAATGAAGTTAGAAAGGGTTGAAATTTGAGGATGTGGCTTTGAATGGTGCATATTGAATGCACAAAAAGTTTGTAGTTGAAATAAATTTAAAAAAATTAAATGCCTTTGTAACAGATGAGTTTTCGTCCGAAACCCTCTTACTTCGAAGGAGATGGTCCAGTTTGTACACGAAGTGCATCCAGTTTTTCCCGTAACCCTCTAAACTTTTTAGCACATGCTAAATGGGTCAAATTATTATATCATACCAAGTCTCTACCTTTTTAGATTTCATTTGTACTGCTTTTTAATTTCAGGGTCATTTAGCTCAAAAAAATCATTAAATGCATGAAAAATAGCAAATGAAGTTAGAAAGGGTTGAAATTTGAGGATGTGGCTTTGAATGGTGCATATTGAATGCACAAAAAGTTTGTAGTTGAAATAAATTTAAAAAAATTAAATGCCTTTGTAACAGATGAGTTTTCGTCCGAAACCTCTTACTTCGAAAGAGATGGTCCAGTTTGTACACGAAGTGCATCCAGTTTTTGCCGTAACCCTATCAACTTTTTAGAACATGCTAAATGGGTGAAATGATGATACCATGACAAGTTTCTACCTTTTTACATTTAATTTGTACTGCTTTTTAATTTCAGGGTCATTTAGCTCAAAAAAATCATTAAATGCATGAAAAATAGCAAATGAAGTTAGAAAGGGTTGAAATTTGAGGATGTGGCTTTGAATGGTGCATATTGAATGCACAAAAAGTTTATAGTTGAAATAAATTTAAAAAAATTAAATGCCTTTGTAACAGATGAGTTTTCGTCCGAAACCTCTTACTTCGAAGGAGATGGTCCAGTTTGTACACGAAGTGCATCCAGTTTTTGCCGTAACCCTATCAACTTTTTAGAACATGCTAAATGGGTGAAATGATGATACCATGACAAGTTTCTACCTTTTTACATTTAATTTGTACTGCTTTTTAATTTCAGGGTCATTTAGCTCCAAAAAATCATTAAATGCATGAAAAATAGCAAATGAAGTTAGAAAGGGTTGAAATTTGAGGATGTGGCTTTGAATGGTGCATATTGAATGCACAAAAAGTTTGTAGTTGAGATAAATTTAAAAAAATTAAATGCCTTTGTAACAGATGAGTTTTCGTGCGAAACCCTCTTACTTCGAAGGAGATGGTCCAGTTTGTACACGAAGTGCATCCAGTTTTTACCGTAACCCTCTAAACTTTTTAGCACATGCTAAACGGGTCAAATGATGATACCATACCAAGTCTCTACCTTTTTAGATTTCATTTGTACTGCTTTTTAATTTCAGGGTCATTTAGCTCAAAAAAATCATTAAATGCATGAAAAATAGCAAATGAAGTTAGAAAGGGTTGAAATTTGAGGATGTGGCTTTGAATGGTGCATATTGAATGCACAAAAAGTTTGTAGTTGAAATAAATTTAAAAAAATTAAATGCCTTTGTAACAGATGAGTTTTCGTCCGAAACCCTCTTACTTCGAAGGAGATGGTCCAGTTTGTACACGAAGTGCATCCAGTTTTTGCTGTAACCCTCTCAACTTTTTAGCACATGCTAAATGGGTCAAATGATGATACCATACCAAGTCTCTACCTTTTTAGATTTCATTTGTACTGCTTTTTAATTTCAGGGTCATTTAGCTCAAAAAAATCATTAAATGCATGAAAAATAGCAAATGAAGTTAAAAGGGTTGAAATTTGAGGATGTGGCTTTGAATGGTGCATATTGAATGCACAAAAAGTTTGTAGTTGAAATAAATTTAAAAAAATTAAATGCCTTTGTAACAGATGAGTTTTCGTCCGAAACCCTCTTACTTCGAAGGAGATGGTCCAGTTTGTACACGAAGTGCATCCAGTTTTTCCCGTAACCCTCTAAACTTTTTAGCACATGCTAAATGGGTCAAATTATTATACCATACCAAGTCTCTACCTTTTTAGATTTCATTTGTACTGCTTTTTAATTTCAGGGTCATTTAGCTCAAAAAAATCATTAAATGCATGAAAAATAGCAAATGAAGTTAGAAAGGGTTGAAATTTGAGGATGTGGCTTTGAATGGTGCATATTGAATGCACAAAAAGTTTGTAGTTGAAATAAATTTAAAAAAATTAAATGCCTTTGTAACAGATGAGTTTTCGTCCGAAACCCTCTTACTTCGAAGGAGATGGTCCAGTTTGTACATGAAGTGTATCCAGTTTTTCCCGTAACCCTCTAAACTTTTTAGCACATGCTAAATGGGTCAAATTATTATACCATACCAAGTCTCTACCTTTTTAGATTTCATTTGTACTGCTTTTTAATTTCAGGGTCATTTAGCTCAAAAAAATCATTAAATGCATGAAAAATAGCAAATGAAGTTAGAAAGGGTTGAAATTTGAGGATGTGGCTTTGAATGGTGCATATTGAATGCACAAAAAGTTTGTAGTTGAAATAAATTTAAAAAAATTAAATGCCTTTGTAACAGATGAGTTTTCGTCCGAAACCTCTTACTTCGAAGGAGATGGTCCAGTTTGTACACGAAGTGCATCCAGTTTTTATCGTAACCCTATCAACTTTTTAGAACATGCTAAATGGGTGAAATGATGATACCATGACAAGTTTCTACCTTTTTACATTTAATTTGTACTGCTTTTTAATTTCAGGGTCATTTAGCTCCAAAACATCATTAAATGCATGAAAAATAGCAAATGAAGTTAGAAAGGGTTGAAATTTGAGGATGTGGCTTTGAATGGTGCATATTGAATGCACAAAAAGTTTGTAGTTGAGATAAATTTAAAAAAATTAAATGCCTTTGTAACAGATGAGTTTTCGTCCGAAACCCTCTTACTTCGAAGGAGATGGTCCAGTTTGTACACGAAGTGCATCCAGTTTTTCCCGTAACCCTCTAAACTTTTTAGCACATGCTAAATGGGTCAAATGATGATACCATACCAAGTCTCTACCTTTTTAGATTTCATTTGTACTGCTTTTTAATTTCAGGGTCATTTAGCTCAAAAAAATCATTAAATGCATGAAAAATAGCAAATGAAGTTAGAAAGGGTTGAAATTTGAGGATGTGGCTTTGAATGGTGCATATTGAATGCACAAAAAGTTTGTAGTTTAAATAAATTTAAAAAAATTAAATGCCTTTGTAACAGATGAGTTTTCGTCCGAAACCCTCTTACTTCGAAGGAGATGGTCCAGTTTGTACACGAAGTGCATCCAGTTTTTGCTGTAACCCTCTCAACTTTTTAGCACATGCTAAATGGGTCGAATGATGAAACCATACCAAGTCTCTACCTTTTTAGATTTCATTTGTACTGCTTTTTAATTTCAGGGTCATTTAGCTCAAAAAAATCATTAAATGCATGAAAAATAGCAAATGAAGTTAAAAGGGTTGAAATTTGAGGATGTGGCTTTGAATGGTGCATATTAAATGCACAAAAAGTTTGTAGTTGAAATAAATTTAAAAAAATTAAATGCCTTTGTAACAGATGAGTTTTCGTCCGAAACCCTCTTACTTCAAAGGAGATGGTCCAGTTTGTACACGAAGTGCATCCAGTTTTTCCCGTAACCCTCTAAACTTTTTAGCACATGCTAAATGGGTCAAATTATTATACCATACCAAGTCTCTACCTTTTTAGATTTCATTTGTACTGCTTTTTAATTTCAGGGTCATTTAGCTCAAAAAAATCATTAAATGCATGAAAAATAGCAAATGAAGTTAGAAAGGGTTGAAATTTGAGGATGTGGCTTTGAATGGTGCATATTGAATGCACAAAAAGTTTGTAGTTGAAATAAATTTAAAAAAATTAAATGCCTTTGTAACAGATGAGTTTTCGTCCGAAACCTCTTACTTCGAAGGAGATGGTCCAGTTTGTACACGAAGTGCATCCAGTTTTTGCCGTAACCCTATCAACTTTTTAGAACATGCTAAATGGGTGAAATGATGATACCATGACAAGTTTCTACCTTTTTACATTTAATTTGTACTGCTTTTTAATTTCAGGGTCATTTAGCTCCAAAAAATCATTAAATGCATGAAAAATAGCAAATGAAGTTAGAAAGGGTTGAAATTTGAGGATGTGGCTTTGAATGGTGCATATTGAATGCACAAAAAGTTTGTAGTTGAGATAAATTTAAAAAAATTAAATGCCTTTGTAACAGATGAGTTTTCGTCCGAAACCCTCTTACTTCGAAGGAGATGGTCCAGTTTGTACACGAAGTGCATCCAGTTTTTCCCGTAACCCTCTAAACTTTTTAGCACATGCTAAATGGGTCAAATGATGATACCATACCAAGTCATTACCTTTTTAGATTTCATTTGTACTGCTTTTTAATTTCAGGGTCATTTAGCTCAAAAAAATCATTAAATGCATGAAAAATAGCAAATGAAGTTAGAAAGGGTTGAAATTTGAGGATGTGGCTTTGAATGGTGCATATTGAATGCACAAAAAGTTTGTAGTTGAAATAAATTTAAAAAAATTAAATGCCTTTGTAACAGATGAGCTTCGTCCGAAACCCTCTTACTTCGAAGGAGATGGTCCAGTTTGTACACGAAGTGCATCCAGTTTTTGCCGTAACCCTATCAACTTTTTAGAACATGCTAAATGGGTGAAATGATGATACCATGACAAGTTTCTACCTTTTTACATTTAATTTGTACTGCTTTTTAATTTCAGGGTCATTTAGCTCCAAAAAATCATTAAATGCATGAAAAATAGCAAATGAAGTTAGAAAGGGTTGAAATTTGAGGATGTGGCTTTGAATGGTGCATATTGAATGCACAAAAAGTTTGTAGTTGAAATAAATTTAAAAAAATTAAATGCCTTTGTAACAGATGAGCTTCGTCCGAAACCCTCTTACTTCGAAGGAGATGGTCCAGTTTGTACACGAAGTGCATCCAGTTTTTGCCGTAACCCTATCAACTTTTTAGAACATGCTAAATGGGTGAAATGATGATACCATGACAAGTCTCTACCTTTTTACATTTAATTTGTACTGCTTTTTAATTTCAGGGTCATTTAGCTCCAAAAAATCATTAAATGCATGAAAAATAGCAAATGAAGTTAGAAAGCGTTGAAATTTGAGGATGTGGCTTTGAATGGTGCATATTGAATGCACAAAAAGTTTGTAGTTGAAATAAATTTAAAAAAATTAAATGCCTTTGTAACAGATGAGTTTTCGTCCGAAACCCTCTTACTTCGAAGGAGATGGTCCAGTTTGTACACGAAGTGCATCCAGTTTTTCCCGTAACCCTCTCAACTTTTTAGCACATGCTAAATGGGTCAAATGATGGTACCATACCAAGTCTCTACCTTTTTAGATTTCATTTGTACTGCTTTTTAATTTCAGGGTCATTTAGCTCAAAAAAATCATTAAATGCATGAAAAATAGCAAATGAAGTTAGAAAGGGTTGAAATTTGAGGATGTGGCTTTGAATGGTGCATATTGAATGCACAAAAAGTTTGTAGTTGAAATAAATTTAAAAAAATTAAATGCCTTTGTAACAGATGAGTTTTCGTCCGAAACCCTCTTACTTCGAAGGAGATGGTCCAGTTTGTACACGAAGTGCATCCAGTTTTTCCCGTAACCCTCTCAACTTTTTAGCACATGCTAAATGGGTCAAATTATTATACCATACCAAGTCTCTACCTTTTTAGATTTCATTTGTACTGCTTTTTAATTTCAGGGTCATTTAGCTCAAAAAAATCATTAAATGCATGAAAAATAGCAAATGAAGTTAGAAAGGGTTGAAATTTGAGGATGTGGCTTTGAATGGTGCATATTGAATGCACAAAAAGTTTGTAGTTGAAATAAATTTAAAAAAATTAAATGCCTTTGTAACAGATGAGTTTTCGTCCGAAACCTCTTACTTCGAAGGAGATGGTCCAGTTTGTACACGAAGTGCATCCAGTTTTTGCCGTAACCCTCTCAACTTTTTAGCACATGCTAAATGGGTGAAATGATGATACCATGACAAGTCTCTACCTTTTTAGATTTCATTTGTACTGCTTTTTAATTTCAGGGTCATTTAGCTCCAAAAAATCATTAAATGCATGAAAAATAGCAAATGAAGTTAGAAAGGGTTGAAATTTGAGGATGTGGCTTTGAATGGTGCATATTGAATGCACAAAAAGTTTGTAGTTGAGATAAATTTAAAAAAATTAAATGCCTTTGTAACAGATGAGTTTTCGTCCGAAACCCTCTTACTTCGAAGGAGATGGTCCAGTTTGTACACGAAGTGCATCCAGTTTTTCCCGTAACCCTCTAAACTTTTTAGCACATGCTAAATGGGTCAAATGATGATACCATACCAAGTCTCTACCTTTTTAGATTTCATTTGTACTGCTTTTTAATTTCAGGGTCATTTAGCTCAAAAAAATCATTAAATGCATGAAAAATAGCAAATGAAGTTAGAAAGGGTTGAAATTTGAGGATGTGGCTTTGAATGGTGCATATTGAATGCACAAAAAGTTTGTAGTTGAAATAAATTTAAAAAAATTAAATGCCTTTGTAACAGATGAGTTTTCGTCCGAAACCCTCTTACTTCGAAGGAGATGGTCCAGTTTGTACACGAAGTGCATCCAGTTTTTGCCGTAACCCTATCAACTTTTTAGAACATGCTAAATGGGTGAAATGATGATACCATGACAAGTTTCTACCTTTTTACATTTAATTTGTACTGCTTTTTAATTTCAGGGTCATTTAGCTCCAAAAAATCATTAAATGCATGAAAAATAGCAAATGAAGTTAGAAAGGGTTGAAATTTGAGGATGTGGCTTTGAATGGTGCATATTGAATGCACAAAAAGTTTGTAGTTGAGATAAATTTAAAAAAATTAAATGCCTTTGTAACAGATGAGTTTTCGTCCGAAACCCTCTTACTTCGAAGGAGATGGTCCAGTTTGTACACGAAGTGCATCCAGTTTTTCCCGTAACCCTCTAAACTTTTTAGCACATGCTAAACGGGTCAAATGATGATACCATACCAAGTCTCTACCTTTTTAGATTTCATTTGTACTGCTTTTTAATTTCAGGGTCATTTAGCTCAAAAAAATCATTAAATGCATGAAAAATAGCAAATGAAGTTAGAAAGGGTTGAAATTTGAGGATGTGGCTTTGAATGGTGCATATTGAATGCACAAAAAGTTTGTAGTTGAAATAAATTTAAAAAAATTAAATGCCTTTGTAACAGATGAGTTTTCGTCCGAAACCCTCTTACTTCGAAGGAGATGGTCCAGTTTGTACACGAAGTGCATCCAGTTTTTGCTGTAACCCTCTCAACTTTTTAGCACATGCTAAATGGGTCAAATGATGATACCATACCAAGTCTCTACCTTTTTAGATTTCATTTGTACTGCTTTTTAATTTCAGGGTCATTTAGCTCAAAAAAATCATTAAATGCATGAAAAATAGCAAATGAAGTTAAAAGGGTTGAAATTTGAGGATGTGGCTTTGAATGGTGCATATTGAATGCACAAAAAGTTTGTAGTTGAAATAAATTTAAAAAAATTAAATGCCTTTGTAACAGATGAGTTTTCGTCCGAAACCCTCTTACTTCGAAGGAGATGGTCCAGTTTGTACACGAAGTGCATCCAGTTTTTCCCGTAACCCTCTAAACTTTTTAGCACATGCTAAATGGGTCAAATTATTATACCATACCAAGTCTCTACCTTTTTAGATTTCATTTGTACTGCTTTTTAATTTCAGGGTCATTTAGCTCAAAAAAATCATTAAATGCATGAAAAATAGCAAATGAAGTTAGAAAGGGTTGAAATTTGAGGATGTGGCTTTGAATGGTGCATATTGAATGCACAAAAAGTTTGTAGTTGAAATAAATTTAAAAAAATTAAATGCCTTTGTAACAGATGAGTTTTCGTCCGAAACCTCTTACTTCGAAGGAGATGGTCCAGTTTGTACACGAAGTGCATCCAGTTTTTGCCGTAACCCTCTCAACTTTTTAGCACATGCTAAATGGGTGAAATGATGATACCATGACAAGTCTCTACCTTTTTAGATTTCATTTGTACTGCTTTTTAATTTCAGGGTCATTTAGCTCCAAAAAATCATTAAATGCATGAAAAATAGCAAATGAAGTTAGAAAGGGTTGAAATTTGAGGATGTGGCTTTGAATGGTGCATATTGAATGCACAAAAAGTTTGTAGTTGAGATAAATTTAAAAAAATTAAATGCCTTTGTAACAGATGAGTTTTCGTCCGAAACCCTCTTACTTCGAAGGAGATGGTCCAGTTTGTACACGAAGTGCATCCAGTTTTTCCCGTAACCCTCTAAACTTTTTAGCACATGCTAAATGGGTCAAATGATGATACCATACCAAGTCTCTACCTTTTTAGATTTCATTTGTACTGCTTTTTAATTTCAGGGTCATTTAGCTCAAAAAAATCATTAAATGCATGAAAAATAGCAAATGAAGTTAGAAAGGGTTGAAATTTGAGGATGTGGCTTTGAATGGTGCATATTGAATGCACAAAAAGTTTGTAGTTGAAATAAATTTAAAAAAATTAAATGCCTTTGTAACAGATGAGTTTTCGTCCGAAACCCTCTTACTTCGAAGGAGATGGTCCAGTTTGTACACGAAGTGCATCCAGTTTTTGCCGTAACCCTATCAACTTTTTAGAACATGCTAAATGGGTGAAATGATGATACCATGACAAGTTTCTACCTTTTTACATTTAATTTGTACTGCTTTTTAATTTCAGGGTCATTTAGCTCCAAAAAATCATTAAATGCATGAAAAATAGCAAATGAAGTTAGAAAGGGTTGAAATTTGAGGATGTGGCTTTGAATGGTGCATATTGAATGCACAAAAAGTTTGTAGTTGAGATAAATTTAAAAAAATTAAATGCCTTTGTAACAGATGAGTTTTCGTCCGAAACCCTCTTACTTCGAAGGAGATGGTCCAGTTTGTACACGAAGTGCATCCAGTTTTTCCCGTAACCCTCTAAACTTTTTAGCACATGCTAAACGGGTCAAATGATGATACCATACCAAGTCTCTACCTTTTTAGATTTCATTTGTACTGCTTTTTAATTTCAGGGTCATTTAGCTCAAAAAAATCATTAAATGCATGAAAAATAGCAAATGAAGTTAGAAAGGGTTGAAATTTGAGGATGTGGCTTTGAATGGTGCATATTGAATGCACAAAAAGTTTGTAGTTGAAATAAATTTAAAAAAATTAAATGCCTTTGTAACAGATGAGTTTTCGTCCGAAACCCTCTTACTTCGAAGGAGATGGTCCAGTTTGTACACGAAGTGCATCCAGTTTTTGCTGTAACCCTCTCAACTTTTTAGCACATGCTAAATGGGTCAAATGATGATACCATACCAAGTCTCTACCTTTTTAGATTTCATTTGTACTGCTTTTTAATTTCAGGGTCATTTAGCTCAAAAAAATCATTAAATGCATGAAAAATAGCAAATGAAGTTAAAAGGGTTGAAATTTGAGGATGTGGCTTTGAATGGTGCATATTGAATGCACAAAAAGTTTGTAGTTGAAATAAATTTAAAAAAATTAAATGCCTTTGTAACAGATGAGTTTTCGTCCGAAACCCTCTTACTTCGAAGGAGATGGTCCAGTTTGTACACGAAGTGCATCCAGTTTTTCCCGTAACCCTCTAAACTTTTTAGCACATGCTAAATGGGTCAAATTATTATACCATACCAAGTCTCTACCTTTTTAGATTTCATTTGTACTGCTTTTTAATTTCAGGGTCATTTAGCTCAAAAAAATCATTAAATGCATGAAAAATAGCAAATGAAGTTAGAAAGGGTTGAAATTTGAGGATGTGGCTTTGAATGGTGCATATTGAATGCACAAAAAGTTTGTAGTTGAAATAAATTTAAAAAAATTAAATGCCTTTGTAACAGATGAGTTTTCGTCCGAAACCTCTTACTTCGAAGGAGATGGTCCAGTTTGTACACGAAGTGCATCCAGTTTTTGCCGTAACCCTATCAACTTTTTAGAACATGCTAACTGGGTGAAATGATGATACCATGACAAGTTTCTACCTTTTTACATTTAATTTGTACTGCTTTCTAATTTCAGGGTCATTTAGCTCCAAAAAATCATTAAATGCATGAAAAATAGCAAATGAAGTTAGAAAGGGTTGAAATTTGAGGATGTGGCTTTGAATGGTGCATATTGAATGCACAAAAAGTTTGTAGTTGAGATAAATTTAAAAAAATTAAATGCCTTTGTAACAGATGAGTTTTCGTCCGAAACCTTCTTACTTCGAAGGAGATGGTCCAGTTTGTACACGAAGTGTATCCAGTTTTTCCCGTAACCCTCTAAACTTATTAGCACATGCTAAACGGGTCAAATGATGATACCATACCAAGTCTCTACCTTTTTAGATTTCATTTGTACTGCTTTTTAATTTCAGGGTCATTTAGCTCAAAAAAATCATTAAATGCATGAAAAATAGCAAATGAAGTTAGAAAGGGTTGAAATTTGAGGATGTGGCTTTGAATGGTGCATATTGAATGCACAAAAAGTTTGTAGTTGAAATAAATTTAAAAAAATTAAATGCCTTTGTAACAGATGAGTTTTCGTCCGAAACCCTCTTACTTCGAAGGAGATGGTCTAGTTTGTACACGAAGTGCATCCAGTTTTTGCTGTAACCCTCTCAACTTTTTAGCACATGCTAAATGGGTCAAATGATGATACCATACCAAGTCTCTACCTTTTTAGATTTCATTTGTACTGCTTTTTAATTTCAGGGTCATTTAGCTCAAAAAAATCATTAAATGCATGAAAAATAGCAAATGAAGTTAAAAGGGTTGAAATTTGAGGATGTGGCTTTGAATGGTGCATATTGAATGCACAAAAAGTTTGTAGTTGAAATAAATTTAAAAAAATTAAATGCCTTTGTAACAGATGAGTTTTCGTCCGAAACCCTCTTACTTCGAAGGAGATGGTCCAGTTTGTACACGAAGTGCATCCAGTTTTTCCCGTAACCCTCTAAACTTTTTAACACATGCTAAATGGGTCAAATTATTATACCATACCAAGTCTCTACCTTTTTAGATTTCATTTGTACTGCTTTTTAATTTCAGGGTCATTTAGCTCAAAAAAATCATTAAATGCATGAAAAATAGCAAATGAAGTTAGAAAGGGTTGAAATTTGAGGATGTGGCTTTGAATGGTGCATATTGAATGCACAAAAAGTTTGTAGTTGAAATAAATTTAAAAAAATTAAATGCCTTTGTAACAGATGAGTTTTCGTCCGAAACCTCTTACTTCGAAGGAGATGGTCCAGTTTGTACACGAAGTGCATCCAGTTTTTGCCGTAACCCTATCAACTTTTTAGAACATGCTAAATGGGTGAAATTATGATACCATGACAAGTTTCTACCTTTTTACATTTAATTTGTACTGCTTTTTAATTTCAGGGTCATTTAGCTCCAAAAAATCATTAAATGCATGAAAAATAGCAAATGAAGTTAGAAAGGGTTGAAATTTGAGGATGTGGCTTTGAATGGTGCATATTGAATGCACAAAAAGTTTGTAGTTGAGATAAATTTAAAAAAATTAAATGCCTTTGTAACAGATGAGTTTTCGTCCGAAACCCTCTTACTTCGAAGGAGATGGTCCAGTTTGTACACGAAGTGCATCCAGTTTTTCCCGTAACCCTCTAAACTTTTTAGCACATGCTAAATGGGTCAAATGATGATACCATACCAAGTCATTACCTTTTTAGATTTCATTTGTACTGCTTTTTAATTTCAGGGTCATTTAGCTCAAAAAAATCATTAAATGCATGAAAAATAGCAAATGAAGTTAGAAAGGGTTGAAATTTGAGGATGTGGCTTTGAATGGTGCATATTGAATGCACAAAAAGTTTGTAGTTGAAATAAATTTAAAAAAATTAAATGCCTTTGTAACAGATGAGTTTTCGTCCGAAACCCTCTTACTTCGAAGGAGATGGTCCAGTTTGTACACGAAGTGCATCCAGTTTTTGCTGTAACCCTCTCAACTTTTTAGCACATGCTAAATGGGTCAAATGATGATACCATACCAAGTCTCTACCTTTTTAGATTTCATTTGTACTGCTTTTTAATTTCAGGGTCATTTAGCTCAAAAAAATCATTAAATGCATGAAAAATAGCAAATGAAGTTAAAAGGGTTGAAATTTGAGGATGTGGCTTTGAATGGTGCATATTGAATGCACAAAAAGTTTGTAGTTGAAATAAATTTAAAAAAATTAAATGCCTTTGTAACAGATGAGTTTTCGTCCGAAACCCTCTTACTTCGAAGGAGATGGTCCAGTTTGTACACGAAGTGCATCCAGTTTTTCCCGTAACCCTCTAAACTTTTTAGCACATGCTAAATGGGTCAAATTATTATACCATACCAAGTCTCTACCTTTTTAGATTTCATTTGTACTGCTTTTTAATTTCAGGGTCATTTAGCTCAAAAAAATCATTAAATGCATGAAAAATAGCAAATGAAGTTAGAAAGGGTTGAAATTTGAGGATGTGGCTTTGAATGGTGCATATTGAATGCACAAAAAGTTTGTAGTTGAAATAAATTTAAAAAAATTAAATGCCTTTGTAACAGATGAGTTTTCGTCCGAAACCTCTTACTTCGAAGGAGATGGTCCAGTTTGTACACGAAGTGCATCCAGTTTTTGCCGTAACCCTATCAACTTTTTAGAACATGCTAAATGGGTGAAATTATGATACCATGACAAGTTTCTACCTTTTTACATTTAATTTGTACTGCTTTTTAATTTCAGGGTCATTTAGCTCCAAAAAATCATTAAATGCATGAAAAATAGCAAATGAAGTTAGAAAGGGTTGAAATTTGAGGATGTGGCTTTGAATGGTGCATATTGAATGCACAAAAAGTTTGTAGTTGAGATAAATTTAAAAAAATTAAATGCCTTTGTAACAGATGAGTTTTCGTCCGAAACCCTCTTACTTCGAAGGAGATGGTCCAGTTTGTACACGAAGTGCATCCAGTTTTTCCCGTAACCCTCTAAACTTTTTAGCACATGCTAAATGGGTCAAATGATGATACCATACCAAGTCATTACCTTTTTAGATTTCATTTGTACTGCTTTTTAATTTCAGGGTCATTTAGCTCAAAAAAATCATTAAATGCATGAAAAATAGCAAATGAAGTTAGAAAGGGTTGAAATTTGAGGATGTGGCTTTGAATGGTGCATATTGAATGCACAAAAAGTTTGTAGTTGAAATAAATTTAAAAAAATTAAATGCCTTTGTAACAGATGAGTTTTCGTCCGAAACCCTCTTACTTCGAAGGAGATGGTCCAGTTTGTACACGAAGTGCATCCAGTTTTTGCTGTAACCCTCTCAACTTTTTAGCACATGCTAAATGGGTCAAATGATGATACCATACCAAGTCTCTACCTTTTTAGATTTCATTTGTACTGCTTTTTAATTTCAGGGTCATTTAGCTCAAAAAAATCATTAAATGCATGAAAAATAGCAAATGAAGTTCAAAGGGTTGAAATTTGAGGATGTGGCTTTGAATGGTGCATATTGAATGCACAAAAAGTTTGTAGTTGAAATAAATTTAAAAAAATTAAATGCCTTTGTAACAGATGAGTTTTCGTCCGAAACCCTCTTACTTCGAAGGAGATGGTCCAGTTTGTACACGAAGTGCATCCAGTTTTTCCCGTAACCCTCTAAACTTTTTAGCACATGCTAAATGGGTCAAATTATTATACCATACCAAGTCTCTACCTTTTTAGATTTCATTTGTACTGCTTTTTAATTTCAGGGTCATTTAGCTCAAAAAAATCATTAAATGCATGAAAAATAGCAAATGAAGTTAGAAAGGGTTGAAATTTGAGGATGTGGCTTTGAATGGTGCATATTGAATGCACAAAAAGTTTGTAGTTGAAATAAATTTAAAAAAATTAAATGCCTTTGTAACAGATGAGTTTTCGTCCGAAACCTCTTACTTCGAAGGAGATGGTCCAGTTTGTACATGAAGTGCATCCAGTTTTTGCCGTAACCCTATCAAATTTTTAGAACATGATAAATGGGTGAAATGATGATACCATGACAAGTTTCTACCTTTTTACATTTAATTTGTACTGCTTTTTAATTTCAGGGTCATTTAGCTCCAAAAAATCATTAAATGCATGAAAAATAGCAAATGAAGTTTGAAAGGGTTGAAATTTGAGGATGTGGCTTTGAATGGTGCATATTGAATGCACAAAAAGTTTGTAGTTGAGATAAATTTAAAAAAATTAAATGCCTTTGTAACAAATGAGTTTTCGTCCGAAACCCTCTTACTTCGAAGGAGATGGTCCAGTTTGTACACGAAGTGCATCCAGTTTTTCCCGTAACCCTCTAAACTTTTTAGCACATGCTAAATGGGTCAAATGATGATACCATACCAAGTCTCTACCTTTTTAGATTTCATTTGTACTGCTTTTTAATTTCAGGGTCATTTAGCTCAAAAAAATTATTAAATGCATGAAAAATAGCAAATGAAGTTAGAAAGCGTTGAAATTTGAGGATGTGGCTTTGAATGGTGCATATTGAATGCACAAAAAGTTTGTAGTTGAAATAAATTTAAAAAAATTAAATGCCTTTGTAACAGATGAGTTTTCGTCCGGAACCCTCTTACTTCGAAGGAGATGGTCCAGTTTGTACACGAAGTGCATCCAGTTTTTGCCGTAACCCTCTCAACTTTTTAGCACATGCTAAATGGGTCAAATGATGGTACCATACCAAGTCTCTACCTTTTTAGATTTCATTTGTACTGCTTTTTAATTTCAGGGTCATTTAGCTCAAAAAAATCATTAAATGCATGAAAAATAGCAAATGAAGTTAGAAAGGGTTGAAATTTGAGGATGTGGCTTTGAATGGTGCATATTGAATGCACAAAAAGTTTGTAGTTGAAATAAATTTAAAAAAATTAAATGCCTTTGTAACAGATGAGTTTTCGTCCGAAACCCTCTTACTTCGAAGGAGATGGTCCAGTTTGTACACGAAGTGCATCCAGTTTTTCCCGTAACCCTCTAAACTTTTTAGCACATGCTAAATGGGTCAAATTATTATACCATACCAAGTCTCTACCTTTTTAGATTTCATTTGTACTGCTTTTTAATTTCAGGGTCATTTAGCTCAAAAAAATCATTAAATGCATGAAAAATAGCAAATGAAGTTAGAAAGGGTTGAAATTTGAGGATGTGGCTTTGAATGGTGCATATTGAATGCACAAAAAGTTTGTAGTTGAAATAAATTTAAAAAAACTAAATGCCTTTGTAACAGATGAGTTTTCGTCCGAAACCTCTTACTTCGAAAGAGATGGTCCAGTTTGTACACGAAGTGCATCCAGTTTTTGCCGTAACCCTATCAACTTTTTAGAACATGCTAAATGGGTGAAATGATGATACCATGTCAAGTTTCTACCTTTTTACATTTAATTTGTACTGCTTTTTAATTTCAGGGTCATTTAGCTCCAAAAAATCATTAAATGCATGAAAAATAGCAAATGAAGTTAGAAAGGGTTGAAATTTGAGGATGTGGCTTTGAATGGTGAATATTGAATGCACAAAAAGTTTGTAGTTGAGATAAATTTAAAAAAATTAAATGCCTTTGTAACAGATGAGTTTTCGTCCGAAACCCTCTTACTTCGAAGGAGATGGTCCAGTTTGTACACGAAGTGCATCCAGTTTTTCCCGTAACCCTCTAAACTTTTGAGCACATGCTAAATGGGTCAAATGATGATACCATACCAAGTCTCTACCTTTTTAGATTTCATTTGTACTGCTTTTTAATTTCAGGGTCATTTAGCTCAAAAAAATCATTAAATGCATGAAAAATAGCAAATGAAGTTAGAAAGGGTTGAAATTTGAGGATGTGGCTTTGAATGGTGCATATTGAATGCACAAAAAGTTTGTAGTTGAAATAAATTTAAAAAAATTAAATGCCTTTGTAAAAGATGAGTTTTCGTCCGAAACCCTCTTACTTCGAAGGAGATGGTCCAGTTTGTACACGAAGTGCATCCAGTTTTTGCTGTAACCCTCTCAACTTTTTAGCACATGCTAAATGGGTCAAATGATGATACCATACCAAGTCTCTACCTTTTTAGATTTCATTTGTACTGCTTTTTAATTTCAGGGTCATTTAGCTCAAAAAAATCATTAAATGCATGAAAAATAGCAAATGAAGTTAAAAGGGTTGAAATTTGAGGATGTGGCTTTGAATGGTGCATATTGAATGCACAAAAAGTTTGTAGTTGAAATAAATTTAAAAAAAATAAATGCCTTTGTAACAGATGAGTTTTCGTCCGAAACCCTCTTACTTCGAAGGAGATGGTCCAGTTTGTACACGAAGTGCATCCAGTTTTTCCCGTAACCCTCTAAACTTTTTAGCACATGCTAAATGGGTCAAATTATTATACCATACCAAGTCTCTACCTTTTTAGATTTCATTTGTACTGCTTTTTAATTTCAGGGTCATTTAGCTCAAAAAAATCATTAAATGCATGAAAAATAGCAAATGAAGTTAGAAAGGGTTGAAATTTGAGGATGTGGCTTTGAATGGTGCATATTGAATGCACAAAAAGTTTGTAGTTGAAATAAATTTAAAAAAATTAAATGCCTTTGTAACAGATGAGTTTTCGTCCGAAACCTCTTACTTCGAAGGAGATGGTCCAGTTTGTACACGAAGTGCATCCAGTTTTTGCCGTAACCCTATCAACTTTTTAGAACATGATAAATGGGTGAAATGATGATACCATGACAAGTTTCTACCTTTTTACATTTAATTTGTACTGCTTTTTAATTTCAGGGTCATTTAGCTCCAAAAAATCATTAAATGCATGAAAAATAGCAAATGAAGTTAGAAAGGGTTGAAATTTGAGGATGTGGCTTTGAATGGTGCATATTGAATGCACAAAAAGTTTGTAATGGAAATAAATTTAAAAAAATTAAATGCCTTTGTAACAGATGAGTTTTCGTCCGAAACCCTCTTACTTCGAAGGAGATGGTCCAGTTTGTACACGAAGTGCATCCAGTTTTTCCCGTAACCCTCTAAACTTTTTAGCACATGCTAAATGGGTCAAATGATGATACCATACCAAGTCTCTACCTTTTTAGATTTCATTAGTACTGCTTTTTAATTTCAGGGTCATTTAGCTCAAAAAAATCATTAAATGCATGAAAAATAGCAAATGAAGTTAGAAAGCGTTGAAATTTTAGGATGTGGCTTTGAATGGTGCATATTGAATGCACAAAAAGTTTGTAGTTGAAATAAATTTAAAAAAATTAAATGCCTTTGTAACAGATGAGTTTTCGTCCGAAACCCTCTTACTTCGAAGGAGATGGTCCAGTTTGTACACGAAGTGCATCCAGTTTTTGCCGTAACCCTCTCAACTTTTTAGCACATGCTAAATGGGTCAAATGATGGTACCATACCAAGTCTCTACCTTTTTAGATTTCATTTGTACTGCTTTTCAATTTCAGGGTCATTTAGCTCAAAAAAATCATTAAATGCATGAAAAATAGCAAATGAAGTTAGAAAGGGTTGAAATTTGAGGATGTGGCTTTGAATGGTGCATATTGAATGCACAAAAAGTTTGTAGTTGAAATAAATTTAAAAAAATTAAATGCCTTTGTAACAGATGAGTTTTCGTCCGAAACCTCTTACTTCGAAGGAGATGGTCCAGTTTGTACACGAAGTGCATCCAGTTTTTGCCGTAACCCTATCAACTTTTTAGAACATGCTAAATGGGTGAAATGATGATACCATGACAAGTTTCTACCTTTTTACATTTAATTTGTACTGCTTTTTAATTTCAGGGTCATTTAGCTCCAAAAAATCATTAAATGCATGAAAAATAGCAAATGAAGTTAGAAAGGGTTGAAATTTGAGGATGTGGCTTTGAATGGTGCATATTGAATGCACAAAAAGTTTGTAATGGAAATAAATTTAAAAAAATTAAATGCCTTTGTAACAGATGAGTTTTCGTCCGAAACCCTCTTACTTCGAAGGAGATGGTCCAGTTTGTACACGAAGTGCATCCAGTTTTTCCCGTAACCCTCTAAACTTTTTAGCACATGCTAAATGGGTCAAATGATGATACCATACCAAGTCTCTACCTTTTTAGATTTCATTAGTACTGCTTTTTAATTTCAGGGTCATTTAGCTCAAAAAAATCATTAAATGCATGAAAAATAGCAAATGAAGTTAGAAAGCATTGAAATTTGAGGATGTGGCTTTGAATGGTGCATATTGAATGCACAAAAAGTTTGTAGTTGAAATAAATTTAAAAAAATTAAATGCCTTTGTAACAGATGAGTTTTCGTCCGAAACCCTCTTACTTCGAAGGAGATGGTCCAGTTTGTACACGAAGTGCATCCAGTTTTTGCCGTAACCCTCTCAACTTTTTAGCACATGCTAAATGGGTCAAATGATGGTACCATACCAAGTCTCTACCTTTTTAGATTTCATTTGTACTGCTTTTTAATTTCAGGGTCATTTAGCTCAAAAAAATCATTAAATGCATGAAAAATAGCAAATGAAGTTAGAAAGGGTTGAAATTTGAGGATGTGGCTTTGAATGGTGCATATTGAATGCACAAAAAGTTTGTAGTTGAAATAGATTTAAAAAAATTAAATGCCTTTGTAACAGATGAGTTTTCGTCCGAAACCCTCTTACTTCGAAGGAGATGGTCCAGTTTGTACACGAAGTGCATCCAGTTTTTCCCGTAACCCTCTAAACTTTTTAGCACATGCTAAATGGGTCAAATTATTATACCATACCAAGTCTCTACCTTTTTAGATTTCATTTGTACTGCTTTTTAATTTCAGGGTCATTTAGCTCAAAAAAATCATTAAATGCATGAAAAATAGCAAATGAAGTTAGAAAGGGTTGAAATTTGAGGATGTGGCTTTGAATGGTGCATATTGAATGCACAAAAAGTTTGTAGTTGAAATAAATTTAAAAAAATTAAATGCCTTTGTAACAGATGAGTTTTCGTCCGAAACCTCTTACTTCGAAAGAGATGGTCCAGTTTGTACACGAAGTGCATCCAGTTTTTGCCGTAACCCTATCAACTTTTTAGAACATGCTAAATGGGTGAAATGATGATACCATGACAAGTTTCTACCTTTTTACATTTAATTTGTACTGCTTTTTAATTTCAGGGTCATTTAGCTCCAAAAAATCATTAAATGCATGAAAAATAGCAAATGAAGTTAGAAAGGGTTGAAATTTGAGGATGTGGCTTTGAATGGTGCATATTGAATGCACAAAAAGTTTGTAGTTGAGATAAATTTAAAAAAATTAAATGCCTTTGTAACAGATGAGTTTTCGTCCGAAACCCTCTTACTTCGAAGGAGATGGTCCAGTTTGTACACGAAGTGCATCCAGTTTTTCCCGTAACCCTCTAAACTTTTTAGCACATGCTAAATGGGTCAAATGATGATACCATACCAAGTCTCTACCTTTTTAGATTTCATTTGTACTGCTTTTTAATTTCAGGGTCATTTAGCTCAAAAAAATCATTAAATGCATGAAAAATAGCAAATGAAGTTAGAAAGGGTTGAAATTTGAGGATGTGGCTTTGAATGGTGCATATTGAATGCACAAAAAGTTTGTAGTTGAAATAAATTTAAAAAAATTAAATGCCTTTGTAAAAGATGAGTTTTCGTCCGAAACCCTCTTACTTCGAAGGAGATGGTCCAGTTTGTACACGAAGTGCATCCAGTTTTTGCTGTAACCCTCTCAACTTTTTAGCACATGCTAAATGGGTCAAATGATGATACCATACCAAGTCTCTACCTTTTTAGATTTCATTTGTACTGCTTTTTAATTTCAGGGTCATTTAGCTCAAAAAAATCATTAAATGCATGAAAAATAGCAAATGAAGTTAAAAGGGTTGAAATTTGAGGATGTGGCTTTGAATGGTGCATATTGAATGCACAAAAAGTTTGTAGTTGAAATAAATTTAAAAAAATTAAATGCCTTTGTAACAGATGAGTTTTCGTCCGAAACCCTCTTACTTCGAAGGAGATGGTCCAGTTTGTACACGAAGTGCATCCAGTTTTTCCCGTAACCCTCTAAACTTTTTAGCACATGCTAAATGGGTCAAAATATTATACCATACCAAGTCTTTACCTTTTTAGATTTCATTTGTACTGCTTTTTAATTTCAGGGTCATTTAGCTCAAAAAAATCATTAAATGCATGAAAAATAGCAAATGAAGTTAGAAAGGGTTGAAATTTGAGGATGTGGCTTTGAATGGTGCATATTGAATGCACAAAAAGTTTGTAGTTGAAATAAATTTAAAAAAATTAAATGCCTTTGTAACAGATGAGTTTTCGTCCGAAACCTCTTACTTCGAAGGAGATGGTCCAGTTTGTACACGAAGTGCATCCAGTTTTTGCCGTAACCCTATCAACTTTTTAGAACATGCTAAATGGGTGAAATGATGATACCATGACAAGTTTCTACCTTTTTACATTTAATTTGTACTGCTTTTTAATTTCAGTGTCATTTAGCTCCAAAAAATCATTAAATGCATGAAAAATAGCAAATGAAGTTAGAAAGGGTTGAAATTTGAGGATGTGGCTTTGAATGGTGCATATTGAATGCACAAAAAGTTTGTAGTTGAGATAAATTTAAAAAAATTAAATGCCTTTGTAACAAATGAGTTTTCGTCCGAAACCCTCTTACTTCGAAGGAGATGGTCCAGTTTGTACACGAAGTGCATCCAGTTTTTCCCGTAACCCTCTAAACTTTTTAGCACATGCTAAATGGGTCAAATGATGATACCATACCAAGTCTCTACCTTTTTAGATTTCATTAGTACTGCTTTTTAATTTCAGGGTCATTTAGGTCAAAAAAATCATTAAATGCATGAAAAATAGCAAATGAAGTTAGAAAGGGTTGAAATTTGAGGATGTGGCTTTGAATGGTGCATATTGAATGCACAAAAAGTTTCTAGTTGAAATAAATTTAAAAAAATTAAATGCCTTTGTAACAGATGAGTTTTCGTCCGAAACCCTCTTACTTCGAAGGAGATGGTCCAGTTTGTACACGAAGTGCATCCAGTTTTTGCCGTAACCCTCTCAACTTTTTAGCACATGCTAAATGGGTCAAATGATGGTACCATACCAAGTCTCTACCTTTTTAGATTTCATTTGTACTGCTTTTTAATTTCAGGGTCATTTAGCTCAAAAAAATCATTAAATGCATGAAAAATAGCAAATGAAGTTAGAAAGGGTTGAAATTTGAGGATGTGGCTTTGAATGGTGCATATTGAATGCACAAAAAGTTTGTAGTTGAAATAAATTTAAAAAAATTAAATGCCTTTGTAACAGATGAGTTTTCGTCCGAAACCCTCTTACTTCGAAGGAGATGGTCCAGTTTGTACACGAAGTGCATCCAGTTTTTCCCGTAACCCTCTAAACTTTTTAGCACATGCTAAATGGGTCAAATTATTATACCATACCAAGTCTCTACCTTTTTAGATTTCATTTGTACTGCTTTTTAATTTCAGGGTCATTTAGCTCAAAAAAATCATTAAATGCATGAAAAATAGCAAATGAAGTTAGAAAGGGTTGAAATTTGAGGATGTGGCTTTGAATGGTGCATATTGAATGCACAAAAAGTTTGTAGTTGAAATAAATTTAAAAAAATTAAATGCCTTTGTAACAGATGAGTTTTCGTCCGAAACCTCTTACTTCGAAGGAGATGGTCCAGTTTGTACACGAAGTGCATCCAGTTTTTGCCGTAACCCTATCAACTTTTTAGAACATGATAAATGGGTGAAATGATGATACCATGACAAGTTTCTACCTTTTTACATTTAATTTGTACTGCTTTTTAATTTCAGGGTCATTTAGCTCCAAAAAATCATTAAATGCATGAAAAATAGCAAATGAAGTTAGAAAGGGTTGAAATTTGAGGATGTGGCTTTGAATGGTGCATATTGAATGCACAAAAAGTTTGTAGTTGAGATAAATTTAAAAAAATTAAATGCCTTTGTAACAAATGAGTTTTCGTCCGAAACCCTCTTACTTCGAAGGAGATGGTCCAGTTTGTACACGAAGTGCATCCAGTTTTTCCCGTAACCCTCTAAACTTTTTAGCACATGCTAAATGGGTCAAATGATGATACCATACCAAGTCTCTACCTTTTTAGATTTCATTAGTACTGCTTTTTAATTTCAGGGTCATTTAGCTCAAAAAAATCATTAAATGCATGAAAAATAGCAAATGAAGTTAGAAAGGGTTGAAATTTGAGGATGTGGCTTTGAATGGTGCATATTGAATGCACAAAAAGTTTGTAGTTGAAATAAATTTAAAAAAATTAAATGCCTTTGTAACAGATGAGTTTTCGTCCGAAACCCTCTTACTTCCAAGGAGATGGTCCAGTTTGTACACGAAGTGCATCCAGTTTTTGCCGTAACCCTCACAACTTTTTAGCACATGCTAAATGGGTCAAATGATGGTACCATACCAAGTCTCTACCTTTTTAGATTTCATTTGTACTGCTTTTTAATTTCAGGGTCATTTAGCTCAAAAAAATCATTAAATGCATGAAAAATAGCAAATGAAGTTAGAAAGGGTTGAAATTTGAGGATGTGGCTTTGAATGGTGCATATTGAATGCACAAAAAGTTTGTAGTTGAAATAAATTTAAAAAAATTAAATGCCTTTGTAACAGATGAGTTTTCGTCCGAAACCCTCTTACTTCGAAGGAGATGGTCCAGTTTGTACACGAAGTGCATCCAGTTTTTCCCGTAACCCTCTAAACTTTTTAGCACATGCTAAATGGGTCAAATTATTATACCATACCAAGTCTCTACCTTTTTAGATTTCATTTGTACTGCTTTTTAATTTCAGGGTCATTTAGCTCAAAAAAATCATTAAATGCATGAAAAATAGCAAATGAAGTTAGAAAGGGTTGAAATTTGAGGATGTGGCTTTGAATGGTGCATATTGAATGCACAAAAAGTTTGTAGTTGAAATAAATTTAAAAAAATTAAATGCCTTTGTAACAGATGAGTTTTCGTCCGAAACCTCTTACTTCGAAAGAGATGGTCCAGTTTGTACACGAAGTGCATCCAGTTTTTGCCGTAACCCTATCAACTTTTTAGAACATGCTAAATGGGTGAAATGATGATACCATGACAAGTTTCTACCTTTTTACATTTAATTTGTACTGCTTTTTAATTTCAGGGTCATTTAGCTCCAAAAAATCATTAAATGCATGAAAAATAGAAATGAAGTTAGAAAGGGTTGAAATTTGAGGATGTGGCTTTGAATGGTGCATATTGAATGCACAAAAAGTTTGTAGTTGAGATAAATTTAAAAAAATTAAATGCCTTTGTAACAGATGAGTTTTCGTCCGAAACCCTCTTACTTCGAAGGAGATGGTCCAGTTTGTACACGAAGTGCATCCAGTTTTTCCCGTAACCCTCTAAACTTTTTAGCACATGCTAAATGGGTCAAATTATGATACCATACCAAGTCTCTACCTTTTTAGATTTCATTTGTACTGCTTTTTAATTTCAGGGTCATTTAGCTCAAAAAAAATCATTAAATGCATGAAAAATAGCAAATGAAGTTAGAAAGGGTTGAAATTTGAGGATGTGGCTTTGAATGGTGCATATTGAATGCACAAAAAGTTTGTAGTTGAAATAAATTTAAAAAAATTAAATGCCTTTGTAACAGATGAGTTTTCGTCCGAAACCCTCTTACTTCGAAGGAGATGGTCCAGTTTGTACACGAAGTGCATCCAGTTTTTGCTGTAACCCACTCAACTTTTTAGCACATGCTAAATGGGTCAAATGATGATACCATACCAAGTCTCTACCTTTTTAGATTTCATTTGTACTGCTTTTTAATTTTAGGGTCATTTAGCTCAAAAAAATCATTAAATGCATGAAAAATAGCAAATGAAGTTAAAAGGGTTGAAATTTGAGGATGTGGCTTTGAATGCTGCATATTGAATGCACAAAAAGTTTGTAGTTGAAATAAATTTAAAAAAATTAAATGCCTTTGTAACAGATGAGTTTTCGTCCGAAACCCTCTTACTTCGAAGGAGATGGTCCAGTTTGTACACGAAGTGCATCCAGTTTTTCCCGTAACCCTCTAAACTTTTTAGCACATGCTAAATGGGTCAAATTATTATACCATACCAAGTCTCTACCTTTTTAGATTTCATTTGTACTGCTTTTTAATTTCAGGGTCATTTAGCTCAAAAAAATTATTAAATGCATGAAAAATAGCAAATGAAGTTAGAAAGGGTTGAAATTTGAGGATGTGGCTTTGAATGGTGCATATTGAATGCACAAAAAGTTTTTAGTTGAAATAAATTTAAAAAAATTAAATGCCTTTGTAACAGATGAGTTTTCGTCCGAAACCTCTTACTTCGAAGGAGATGGTCCAGTTTGTACACGAAGTGCATCCAGTTTTTGCCGTAACCCTATCAACTTTTTAGAACATGATAAATGGGTGAAATGATGATACCATGACAAGTTTCTACCTTTTTACATTTAATTTGTACTGCTTTTTAATTTCAGGGTCATTTAGCTCCAAAAAATCATTAAATGCATGAAAAATAGCAAATGAAGTTAGAAAGGGTTGAAATTTGAAGATGTGGCTTTGAATGGTGCATATTGAATGCACAAAATGTTTGTAGTTGAGATAAATTTAAAAAAATTAAATGCCTTTGTAACAAATGAGTTTTCGTCCGAAACCCTCTTGCTTCGAAGGAGATGGTCCAGTTTGTACACGAAGTGCATCCAGTTTTTCCCGTAACCCTCTAAACTTTTTAGCACATGCTAAATGGGTCAAATGATGATACCATACCAAGTCTCTACCTTTTTAGATTTCATTTGTACTGCTTTTTAATTTCAGGGTCATTTAGCTCAAAAAAATCATTAAATGCATGAAAAATAGCAAATGAAGTTAGAAAGCGTTGAAATTTGAGGATGTGGCTTTGAATGGTGCATATTGAATGCACAAAAAGTTTGTAGTTGAAATAAATTTAAAAAAATTAAATGCCTTTGTAACAGATGAGTTTTCGTCCGAAACCCTCTTACTTCGAAGGAGATGGTCCAGTTTGTACACGAAGTGCATCCAGTTTTTCCCGTAACCCTCTAAACTTTTTAGCACATGCTAAATGGGTCAAATGATGATACCATACCAAGTCTCTACCTTTTTAGATTTCATTTGTACTGCTTTTTAATTTCAGGGTCATTTAGCTCAAAAAAATCATTAAATGCATGAAAAATAGCAAATGAAGTTAGAAAGGGTTGAAATTTGAGGATGTGGCTTTGAATGGTGCATATTGAATGCACAAAAAGTTTGTAGTTGAAATAAATTTAAAAAAATTAAATGCCTTTGTAAAAGATGAGTTTTCGTCCGAAACCCTCTTACTTCGAAGGAGATGGTCCAGTTTGTACACGAAGTGCATCCAGTTTTTGCTGTAACCCTCTCAACTTTTTAGCACATGCTAAATGGGTCAAATGATGATACCATACCAAGTCTCTACCTTTTTAGATTTCATTTGTACTGCTTTTTAATTTCAGGGTCATTTAGCTCAAAAAAATCATTAAATGCATGAAAAATAGCAAATGAAGTTAAAAGGGTTGAAATTTGAGGATGTGGCTTTGAATGGTGCATATTGAATGCACAAAAAGTTTGTAGTTGAAATAAATTTAAAAAAATTAAATGCCTTTGTAACAGATGAGTTTTCGTCCGAAACCCTCTTACTTCGAAGGAGATGGTCCAGTTTGTACACGAAGTGCATCCAGTTTTTCCCGTAACCCTCTAAACTTTTTAGCACATGCTAAATGGGTCAAATTATTATACCATACCAAGTCTCTACCTTTTTAGATTTCATTTGTACTGCTTTTTAATTTCAGGGTCATTTAGCTCAAAAAAATCATTAAATGCATGAAAAATAGCAAATGAAGTTAGAAAGGGTTGAAATTTGAGGATGTGGCTTTGAATGGTGCATATTGAATGCACAAAAAGTTTGTAGTTGAAATAAATTTAAAAAAATTAAATGCCTTTGTAACAGATGAGTTTTCGTCCGAAACCTCTTACTTCGAAGGAGATGGTCCAGTTTGTACACGAAGTGCATCCAGTTTTTGCCGTAACCCTATCAACTTTTTAGAACATGCTAAATGGGTGAAATGATGATACCATGACAAGTTTCTACCTTTTAACATTTAATTTGTACTGCTTTTTAATTTCAGTGTCATTTAGCTCCAAAAAATCATTAAATGCATGAAAAATAGCAAATGAAGTTAGAAAGGGTTGAAATTTGAGGATGTGGCTTTGAATGGTGCATATTGAATGCACAAAAAGTTTGTAGTTGAGATAAATTTAAAAAAATTAAATGCCTTTGTAACAAATGAGTTTTCTTCCGAAACCCTCTTACTTCGAAGGAGATGGTCCAGTTTGTACACGAAGTGCATCCAGTTTTTCCCGTAACCCTCTAAACTTTTTAGCACATGCTAAATGGGTCAAATGATGATACCATACCAAGTCTCTACCTTTTTAGATTTCATTAGTACTGCTTTTTAATTTCAGGGTCATTTAGCTCAAAAAAATCATTAAATGCATGAAAAATAGCAAATGAAGTTAGAAAGCGTTGAAATTTGAGGATGTGGCTTTGAATGGTGCATATTGAATGCACAAAAAGTTTGTAGTTGAAATAAATTTAAAAAAATTAAATGCCTTTGTAACAGATGAGTTTTCGTCCGAAACCCTCTTACTTCGAAGGAGATGGTCCAGTTTGTACACGAAGTGCATCCAGTTTTTGCCGTAACCCTCTCAACTTTTTAGCACATGCTAAATGGGTCAAATGATGGTACCATACCAAGTCTCTACCTTTTTAGATTTCATTTGTACTGCTTTTTAATTTCAGGGTCATTTAGCTAAAAAAAATCATTAAATGCATGAAAAATAGCAAATGAAGTTAGAAAGGGTTGAAATTTGAGGATGTGGCTTTGAATGGTGCATATTGAATGCACAAAAAGTTTGTAGTTGAAATAAATTTAAAAAAATTAAATGCCTTTGTAACAGATGAGTTTTCGTCCGAAACCCTCTTACTTCGAAGGAGATGGTCCAGTTTGTACACGAAGTGCATCCAGTTTTTCCCGTAACCCTCTAAACTTTTTAGCACATGCTAAATGGGTCAAATTATTATACCATACCAAGTCTCTACCTTTTTAGATTTCATTTGTACTGCTTTTTAATTTCAGGGTCATTTAGCTCAAAAAAATCATTAAATGCATGAAAAATAGCAAATGAAGTTAGAAAGGGTTGAAATTTGAGGATGTGGCTTTGAATGGTGCATATTGAATGCACAAAAAGTTTGTAGTTGAAATAAATTTAAAAAAATTAAATGCCTTTGTAACAGATGAGTTTTCGTCCGAAACCTCTTACTTCGAAGGAGATGGTCCAGTTTGTACACGAAGTGCATCCAGTTTTTGCTGTAACCCTATCAACTTTTTAGAACATGATAAATGGGTGAAATGATGATACCATGACAAGTTTCTACCTTTTTACATTTAATTTGTACTGCTTTTTAATTTCAGGGTCATTTAGCTCCAAAAAATCATTAAATGCATGAAAAATAGCAAATGAAGTTAGAAAGGGTTGAAATTTGAGGATGTGGCTTTGAATGGTGCATATTGAATGCACAAAAAGTTTGTAGTTGAGATAAATTTAAAAAAATTAAATGCCTTTGTAACAAATGAGTTTTCGTCCGAAACCCTCTTGCTTCGAAGGAGATGGTCCAGTTTGTACACGAAGTGCATCCAGTTTTTCCCGTAACCCTCTAAACTTTTTAGCACATGCTAAATGGGTCAAATGATGATACCATACCAAGTCTCTACCTTTTTAGATTTCATTAGTACTGCTTTTTAATTTCAGGGTCATTTAGCTCAAAAAAATCATTAAATGCATGAAAAATAGCAAATGAAGTTAGAAAGCGTTGAAATTTGAGGATGTGGCTTTGAATGGTGCATATTGAATGCACAAAAAGTTTGTAGTTGAAATAAATTTAAAAAAATTAAATGCCTTTGTAACAGATGAGTTTTCGTCCGAAACCCTCTTACTTCCAAGGAGATGGTCCAGTTTGTACACGAAGTGCATCCAGTTTTTGCCGTAACCCTCTCAACTTTTTAGCACATGCTAAATGGGTCAAATGATGGTACCATACCAAGTCTCTACCTTTTTAGATTTCATTTGTACTGCTTTTTAATTTCAGGGTCATTTAGCTCAAAAAAATCATTAAATGCATGAAAAATAGCAAATGAAGTTAGAAAGGGTTGAAATTTGAGGATGTGGCTTTGAATGGTGCATATTGAATGCACAAAAAGTTTGTAGTTGAAATAAATTTAAAAAAATTAAATGCCTTTGTAACAGATGAGTTTTCGTCCGAAACCCTCTTACTTCGAAGGAGATGGTCCAGTTTGTACACGAAGTGCATCCAGTTTTTCCCGTAACCCTCTAACCTTTTTAGCACATGCTAAATGGGTCAAATTATTATACCATACCAAGTCTCTACCTTTTTAGATTTCATTTGTACTGCTTTTTAATTTCAGGGTCATTTAGCTCAAAAAAAATCATTAAATGCATGAAAAATAGCAAATGAAGTTAGAAAGGGTTGAAATTTGAGGATGTGGCTTTGAATGGTGCATATTGAATGCACAAAAAGTTTGTAGTTGAAATAAATTTAAAAAAATTAAATGCCTTTGTAACAGATGAGTTTTCGTCCGAAACCTCTTACTTCGAAAGAGATGGTCCAGTTTGTACACGAAGTGCATCCAGTTTTTCCCGTAACCCTATCAACTTTTTAGCACATGCTAAATGGGTCAAATGATGATACCATACCAAGTCTCTACCTTTTTAGATTTCATTAGTACTGCTTTTTAATTTCAGGGTCATTTAGCTCAAAAAAATCATTAAATGCATGAAAAATAGCAAATGAAGTTAGAAAGGGTTGAAATTTGAGGATGTGGCTTTGAATGGTGCATATTGAATGCACAAAAAGTTTGTAGTTGAGATAAATTTAAAAAAATTAAATGCCTTTGTAACAGATGAGTTTTCGTCCGAAACCCTCTTACTTCCAAGGAGATGGTCCAGTTTGTACACGAAGTGCATCCAGTTTTTCCCGTAACCCTCTAAACTTTTTAGCACATGCTAAATGGGTCAAATGATGATACCATACCAAGTCTCTACCTTTTTAGATTTCATTTGTACTGCTTTTTAATTTCAGGGTCATTTAGCTCAAAAAAAATCATTAAATGCATGAAAAATAGCAAATGAAGTTAGAAAGGGTTGAAATTTGAGGATGTGGCTTTGAATGGTGCATATTGAATGCACAAAAAGTTTGTAGTTGAAATAAATTTAAAAAAATTAAATGCCTTTGTAACAGATGAGTTTTCGTCCGAAACCCTCTTACTTCGAAGGAGATGGTCCAGTTTGTACACGAAGTGCATCCAGTTTTTGCCGTAACCCTCTAACCTTTTTAGCACATGCTAAATGGGTCAAATGATGATACCATACCAAGTCTCTACCTTTTTAGATTTCATTTGTACTGCTTTTTAATTTCAGGGTCATTTAGCTCAAAAAAATCATTAAATGCATGAAAAATAGCAAATGAAGTTAAAAGGGTTGAAATTTGAGGATGTGGCTTTGAATGGTGCATATTGAATGCACAAAAAGTTTGTAGTTGAAATAAATTTAAAAAAATTAAATGCCTTTGTAACAGATGAGTTTTCGTCCGAAACCCTCTTACTTCGAAGGAGATGGTCCAGTTTGTACACGAAGTGCATCCAGTTTTTCCCGTAACCCACTCAACTTTTTAGCACATGCTAAATGGGTCAAATGATGATACCATACCAAGTCTCTACCTTTTTAGATTTCATTTGTACTGCTTTTTAATTTCAGGGTCATTTAGCTCAAAAAAATCATTAAATGCATGAAAAATAGCAAATGAAGTTAGAAAGGGTTGAAATTTGAGGATGTGGCTTTGAATAGTGCATATTGAATGCACAAAAAGTTTGTAGTTGAAATAAATTTAAAAAAATTAAATGCCTTTGTAACAGATGAGTTTTCGTCCGAAACCCTCTTACTTCGAAGGAGATGGTCCAGTTTGTACACGAAGTGCATCCAGTTTTTCCCGTAACCCTCTAAACTTTTTAGCACATGCTAAATGGGTCAAATTATTATACCATACCAAGTCTCTACCTTTTTAGATTTCATTTGTACTGCTTTTTAATTTCAGGGTCATTTAGCTCAAAAAAATCATTAAATGCATGAAAAATAGCAAATGAAGTTAGAAAGGGTTGAAATTTGAGGATGCGGCTTTGAATAGTGCATATTGAATGCACAAAAAGTTTGTAGTTGAAATAAATTTAAAAAAATTAAATGCCTTTGTAACAGATGAGTTTTCGTCCGAAACCCTCTTACTTCGAAGGAGATGGTCCAGTTTGTACACGAAGTGCATCCAGTTTTTCCCGTAACCCTCTAAACTTTTTAGCACATGCTAAATGGGTCAAATTATTATACCATACCAAGTCTCTACCTTTTTAGATTTCATTTGTACTGCTTTTTAATTTCAGGGTCATTTAGCTCCAAAAAATCATTAAATGCATGAAAAATAGCAAATGAAGTTAGAAAGGGTTGAAATTTGAGGATGTGGCTTTGAATGGTGCATATTGAATGCACAAAAAGTTTGTAGTTGAAATAAATTTAAAAAAATTAAATGCCTTTGTAACAGATGAGTTTTCGTCCGAAACCTCTTACTTCGAAGGAGATGGTCCAGTTTGTACACGAAGTGCATCCAGTTTTTGCCGTAACCCTCTAAACTTTTTAGCACATGCTAAATGGGTGAAATGATGATACCATGACAAGTTTCTACCTTTTTACATTTCATTTGTACTGCTTTTTAATTTCAGGGTCATTTAGCTCAAAAAAATCATTAAATGCATGAAAAATAGCAAATGAAGTTAGAAAGGGTTGAAATTTGAGGATGTGGCTTTGAATAGTGCATATTGAATGCACAAAAAGTTTGTAGTTGAAATAAATTTAAAAAAATTAAATGCCTTTGTAACAGATGAGTTTTCGTCCGAAACCCTCTTACTTCGAAGGAGATGGTCCAGTTTGTACACGAAGTGCATCCAGTTTTTCCCGTAACCCTCTAAACTTTTTAGCACATGCTAAATGGGTCAAATTATTATACCATACCAAGTCTCTACCTTTTTAGATTTCATTTGTACTGCTTTTTAATTTCAGGGTCATTTAGCTCAAAAAAAATCATTAAATGCATGAAAAATAGCAAATGAAGTTAGAAAGGGTTGAAATTTGAGGATGTGGCTTTGAATAGTGCATATTGAATGCACAAAAAGTTTGTAGTTGAAATAAATTTAAAAAAATTAAATGCCTTTGTAACAGATGAGTTTTCGTCCGAAACCCTCTTACTTCGAAGGAGATGGTCCAGTTTGTACACGAAGTGCATCCAGTTTTTCCCGTAACCCTCTAAACTTTTTAGCACATGCTAAATGGGTCAAATTATTATACCATACCAAGTCTCTACCTTTTTAGATTTCATTTGTACTGCTTTTTAATTTCAGGGTCATTTAGCTCCAAAAAATCATTAAATGCATAAAAAATAGCAAATGAAGTTAGAAAGGGTTGAAATTTGAGGATGTGGCTTTGAATGGTGCATATTGAATGCACAAAAAGTTTGTAGTTGAAATAAATTTAAAAAAATTAAATGCCTTTGTAACAGATGAGTTTTCGTCCGAAACCTCTTACTTCGAAGGAGATGGTCCAGTTTGTACACGAAGTGCATCCAGTTTTTGCCGTAACCCTATCAACTTTTTAGAACATGCTAAATGGGTGAAATGATGATACCATGACAAGTTTCTACCTTTTTACATTTAATTTGTACTGCTTTTTAATTTCAGGGTCATTTAGCTCCAAAAAATCATTAAATGCATGAAAAATAGCAAATGAAGTTAGAAAGGGTTGAAATTTGAGGATGTGGCTTTGAATGGTGCATATTGAATGCACAAAAAGTTTGTAGTTGAGATAAATTTAAAAAAATTAAATGCCTTTGTAACAGATGAGTTTTCGTCCGAAACCCTCTTACTTCGAAGGAGATGGTCCAGTTTGTACACGAAGTGCATCTAGTTTTTCCCGTAACCCTCTAAACTTTTTAGCACATGCTAAATGGGTCAAATGATGACACCATACCAAGTCTCTACCTTTTTAGATTTCATTTGTACTGCTTTTTAATTTCAGGGTCATTTAGCTCAAAAAAATCATTAAATGCATGAAAAATAGCAAATGAAGTTAGAAAGGGTTGAAATTTGAGGATGTGGCTTTGAATGGTGCATATTGAATGCACAAAAAGTTTGTAGTTGAAATAAATTTAAAAAAATTAAATGCCTTTGTAACAGATGAGTTTTCGTCCGAAACCCTCTTACTTCGAAGGAGATGGTCCAGTTTGTACACGAAGTGCATCCAGTTTTTGCTGTAACCCTCTCAACTTTTTAGCACATGCTAAATGGGTCAAATGATGATACCATACCAAGTCTCTACCTTTTTAGATTTCATTTGTACTGCTTTTTAATTTCAGGGTCATTTAGCTCAAAAAATCATTAAATGCATGAAATATAGCAAATGAAGTTAAAAGGGTTGAAATTTGAGGATGTGGCTTTGAATGGTGCATATTGAATGCACAAAAAGTTTGTAGTTGAAATAAATTTAAAAAAATTAAATGCCTTTGTAACAGATGAGTTTTCGTTCGAAACCCTCTTACTTCGAAGGAGATGGTCCAGTTTGTACACGAAGTGCTACCAGTTTTTGCCGTAACCCTCTCAACTTTTTAGCACATGCTAAATGGGTGAAATGATGATACCATGCCAAGTTTCTACCTTTTTAGATTTCATTTGTACTGCTTTTTAATTTCAGGGTCATTTAGTTCAAAAAAATCATTAAATGCATGAAAAATAGCAAATGAAGTTAGAAAGGGTTGAAATTTGAGGATGCGGCTTTGAATGGTGCATATTGAATGCACAAAAAGTTTGTAGTTGAAATAAGTTTTAAAAAATTAAATGCCTTTGTAACAAATGAGTTTTCGTCCGAAACCCTCTTACTTAGAAGGAGATGGTCCAGTTTGTACATGAAATGCATCCAGTTTTTGCCGTAACCTTCTCTTATTTTTAGCACATGCTAAATGGGTGAAATGATGATACCATTCCAAGTTTCTACCTTTTTAGATTTCATTTGTACTACTTTTTAATTTCAGGGTCATTTAGCTCAAAAAAAATCATTAAATGCATGAAAAATAGCAAATGAAGTTAGAAAGGGTTGAAATTTGAGGATGTGGCTTTGAATGGTGCATATTGAATGCACAAAAATTTAGTAGTTGAAATAAATTTAAAAAAATTAAATGCCTTTGTAACAGATGAGTTTTCGTCCGAAACCCTCTTACTTCGAAGGAGATGGTCCAGTTTGTACACGAAGTGCATCCAGTTTTTCCCGTAACCCTCTAAACTTTTTAGCACATGCTAAATGGGTCAAATTATTATACCATACCAAGTTTCTACCTTTTTAGATTTCATTTGTACTGCTTTTTAATTTCAGGGTCATTTAGCTCAAAAAAATCATTAAATGCATGAAAAATAGCAAATGAAGTTAGAAAGGGTTGAAATTTGAGGATGTGGCTTTGAATGGTGCATATTGAATGCACAAAAAGTTTGTAGTTGAAATAAATTTAAAAAAATTAAATGCCTTTGTAACAGATGAGTTTTCGTCCGAAACCTCTTACTTCGAAGGAGATGGTCCAGTTTGTACACGAAGTGCATCCAGTTTTTGCCGTAACCCTATCAACTTTTTAGAACATGCTAAATGGGTGAAATGATGATACCATGACAAGTTTCTACCTTTTTAGATTTCATTTGTACTGCTTTTTAATTTCAGGGTCATTTAGCTCAAAAAAATCATTAAATGCATGAAAAATAGCAAATGAAGTTAGAAAGGGTTGAAATTTGAGGATGTGGCTTTGAATGGTGCATATTGAATGCACAAAAAGTTTGTAGTTGAGATAAATTTAAAAAAATTAAATGCCTTTGTAACAGATGAGTTTTCGTCCGAAACCCTCTTACTTCGAAGGAGATGGTCCAGTTTGTACACGAAGTGCATCCAGTTTTTCCCGTAACCCTCTAAACTTTTTAGCACATGCTAAATGGGTCAAATGATGATACCATACCAAGTCTCTACCTTTTTAGATTTCATTTGTACTGCTTTTTAATTTCAGGGTCATTTAGCTCAAAAAAATCATTAAATGCATGAAAAATAGCAAATGAAGTTAGAAAGGGTTGAAATTTGAGGATGTGGCTTTGAATGGTGCATATTGAATGCACAAAAAGTATGTAGTTGAAATAAATTTAAAAAAATTAAATGCCTTTGTAACAGATGAGTTTTCGTCCGAAACCCTCTTACTTCGAAGGAGATGGTCCAGTTTGTACACGAAGTGCATCCAGTTTTTGCTGTAACCCTCTCAACTTTTTAGCACATGCTAAATGGGTCAAATGATGATACCATACCAAGTCTCTACCTTTTTAGATTTCATTTGTACTGCTTTTTCATTTCAGGGTCATTTAGCTCAAAAAAATCATTAAATGCATGAAAAATAGCAAATGAAGTTAGAAAGGGTTGAAATTTGAGGATGTGGCTTTGAATGGTGCATATTGAATGCACAAAAAGTTTGTAGTTGAAATAAATTTAAAAAAATTAAATGGCTTTGTAACAGATGAGTTTTCGTCCGAAATCCTCTTACTTCGAAGGAGATGGTCCAGTTTGTACACGAAGTGCATCCAGTTTTTGCTGTGACCCTCTCAACTTTTTAGCACATGCTAAATGGGTCAAATGATGGTACCATACCAAGTCTCTACCTTTTTAGATTTCATTTGTACTGCTTTTTAATTTCAGGGTCATTTAGCTCAAAAAAATCATTAAATGCATGAAAAATAGCAAATGAAGTTAGAAAGGGTTGAAATTTGAGGATGTGGCTTTGAATGGTGCATATTGAATGCACAAAAAGTTTGTAGTTGAAATAAATTTAAAAAAATTAAATGCTTTTGTAACAGATGAGTTTTCGTCCGAAACCCTCTAACTTCGAAGGAGATGGTCCAGTTTGTACACGAAGTGCATCCAGTTTTTCCCGTAACCCTCTAAACTTTTTAGCACATGCTAAATGGGTCAAATTATTATACCATACCAAGTCTCTACCTTTTTAGATTTCATTTGTACTGCTTTTTAATTTCAGGGTCATTTAGCTCAAAAAAATCATTAAATGCATGAAAAATAGCAAAAGAAGTTAGAAAGGGTTGAAATGTGAGGATGTGGCTTTGAATGGTGCATATTGAATGCACAAAAAGTTTATAGTTGAAATAAATTTAAAAAAATTAAATGCCTTTGTAACAGATGAGTTTTCGTCCGAAACCCTCTTACTTCGAAGGAGATGGTCCAGTTTGTACACGAAGTACATCCAGTTTTTGCTGTAACCCTCTCAACTTTTTAGCACATGCTAAATGTGTCAAATGATGGTACCATACCAAGTCTCTACCTTTTTAGATTTCATTTGTACTGCTTTTTAATTTCAGGGTCATTTAGCTCAAAAAAATCATTAAATGCATGAAAAATAGCAAATGAAGTTAGAAAGGGTTGAAATTTGAGGATGTGGCTTTGAATGGTGCATATTGAATGGACAAAAAGTTTGTAGTTGAAATAAATTTAAAAAAATTAAATGCCTTTGTAACAGATGAGTTTTCGTCCGAAACCCTCTTAGTTCGAAGGAGATGGTCCAGTTTGTACACGAAGTGCTACCAGTTTTTGCCGTAACCCTCTCAACTTTTTAGCACATGCTAAATGGGTGAAATGATGATACCATGCCAAGTTTCTGCCTTTTTAGATTTCATTTGTAATGCCTTTTAATTTCAGGGTCATTTAGCTCAAAAAAATCATTAAATGCATGAAAAATAGCAAATGAAGCTAGAAAGGGTTGAAATTTGAGGATGTGGCTTTGAATGGTGCATATTGAATGCACAAAAAGTTTGTAGTTGAAATAAGTTTTAAAAAATTAAATTCCTTTGTAACAGATGAGTTTTTGTCCGAACCCTCTTACTTAGAAGGAGATGGTCCAGTTTGTACATGAAGTGCATCCAGTTTTTGCCGTAACCCTCTCTTCTTTTTAGCACATGCTAAATGGGTGAAATGATGATACCATGCCATGTTTCTACCTTTTTAGATTTCATTTGTACTGCTTTTTAATTTCAGGGTCATTTAGCTCAAAAAAATCATTAAATGCATGAAAAATAGCAAATGAAGTTAGAAAGGGTTGAAATTTGAGGATGTGGCTTTGAATGGTGCATATTGAATGCACAAAAAGTTTGTAGTTGAAATAAATTTAAAAAAATTAAATGCCTTTGTAACAGATGAGTTTTCGTCCGAAACCCTCTTACTTCGAAGGAGATGGTCCAGTTTGTACACGAAGTGCATCCAGTTTTTGCTGTGACCCTCTCAACTTTTTAGCACATGCTAAATGGGTCAAATGATGATACCATACCAAGTCTCTACCTTTTTAGATTTCATTTGTACTGCTTTTTAATTTCAGGGTCATTTAGCTCAAAAAAATCATTAAATGCATGAAAAATAGCAAATGAAGTTAGAAAGGGTTGAAATTTGAGGATGTGGCTTTGAATGGTGCATATTGAATGCACAAAAAGTTTGTAGTTGAAATAAATTTAAAAAAATTAAATGCCTTTGTAACAGATGAGTTTTCGTCCGAAACCCTCTTACTTCGAAGGAGATGGTCCAGTTTGTACACGAAGTGTATCCAGTTTTTGCTGTGACCCTCTCAACTTTTTAGCACATGCTAAATGGGTCAAATGATGGTACCATACCAAGTCTCTACCTTTTTAGATTTCATTTGTACTGCTTTTTAATTTCAGGGTCATTTAGCTCAAAAAAATCATTAAATGCATGAAAAATAGCAAATGAAGTTAGAAAGGGTTGAAATTTGAGGATGTGGCTTTGAATGGTGCATATTGAATGCACAAAAAGTTTGTAGTTGAAATAAATTTAAAAAAATTAAATGCTTTTGTAACAGATGAGTTTTCGTCCGAAACCCTCTAACTTCGAAGGAGATGGTCCAGTTTGTACACGAAGTGCATCCAGTTTTTCCCGTAACCCTCTAAACTTTTTAGCACATGCTAAATGGGTCAAATTATTATACCATACCAAGTCTCTACCTTTTTAGATTTCATTTGTACTGCTTTTTAATTTCAGGGTCATTTAGCTCAAAAAAATCATTAAATGCATGAAAAATAGCAAAAGAAGTTAGAAAGGGTTGAAATGTGAGGATGTGGCTTTGAATGGTGCATATTGAATGCACAAAAAGTTTATAGTTGAAATAAATTTAAAAAAATTAAATGCCTTTGTAACAGATGAGTTTTCGTCCGAAACCCTCTTACTTCGAAGGAGATGGTCCAGTTTGTACACGAAGTGCATCCAGTTTTTGCTGTAACCCTCTCAACTTTTTAGCACATGCTAAATGTGTCAAATGATGGTACCATACCAAGTCTCTACCTTTTAAGATTTCATTTGTACTGCTTTTTAATTTCAGGGTCATTTAGCTCAAAAAAATCATTAAATGCATGAAAAATAGCAAATGAAGTTAGAAAGGGTTGAAATTTGAGGATGTGGCTTTGAATGGTGCATATTGAATGCACAAAAAGTTTGTAGTTGAAATAAATTTAAAAAAATTAAATGCCTTTGTAACAGATGAGTTTTCGTCCGAAACCCTCTTAGTTCGAAGGAGATGGTCCAGTTTGTACACGAAGTGCTACCAGTTTTTGCCGTAACCCTCTCAACTTTTTAGCACATGCTAAATGGGTGAAATGATGATACCATGCCAAGTTTCTGCCTTTTTAGATTTCATTTGTAATGCCTTTTAATTTCAGGGTCATTTAGCTCAAAAAAATCATTAAATGCATGAAAAATAGCAAATGAAGCTAGAAAGGGTTGAAATTTGAGGATGTGGCTTTGAATGGTGCATATTGAATGCACAAAAAGTTTGTAGTTGAAATAAGTTTTAAAAAATTAAATTCCTTTGTAACAGATGAGTTTTTGTCCGAACCCTCTTACTTAGAAGGAGATGGTCCAGTTTGTACATGAAGTGCATCCAGTTTTTGCCGTAGCCCTCTCTTCTTTTTAGCACATGCTAAATGGGTGAAATGATGATACCATGCCATGTTTCTACCTTTTTAGATTTCATTTGTACTGCTTTTTAATTTCAGGGTCATTTAGCTCAAAAAAATCATTAACTGCATGAAAAATAGCAAATGAAGTTAGAAAGGGTTGAAATTTGAGGATGTGGCTTTGAATGGTGCATATTGAATGCACAAAAAGTTTGTAGTTGAGATAAATTTAAAAAAATTAAATGCCTTTGTAACAGATGAGTTTTCGTCTGAAACCCTCTTACTTCGAAGGAGATGGTCCAGTTTGTACACGAAGTGCATCCAGTTTTTTCTCTAACCCTCTAAACTTTTTAGCACATGCTAAATGGGTGAAATGATGATACCATGCCAAGTTTCTGCCTTTTTAGATTTCATTTGTAATGCCTTTTAATTTCAGGGTCATTTAGCTCAAAAAAATCATTAAATGCATGAAAAATAGCAAATGAAGCTAGAAAGGGTTGAAATTTGAGGATGTGTCTTTGAATGGTGCATATTGAATGCACAAAAATTTTGTAGTTGAAATAAGTTTTAAAAAATTAAATGCCTTTGTAACAGATGAGTTTTTGTCCGAACCCTCTTACTTAGAAGGAGATGGTCCAGTTTGTACATGAAGTGCATCCAGTTTTTGCCGTAACCCTCTCTTCTTTTTAGCACATGCTAAATGGGTGAAATGATGATACCATGCCATGTTTCTACCTTTTTAGATTTCATTTGTACTGCTTTTTAATTTCAGGGTCATTTAGCTCAAAAAAATCATTAACTGCATGAAAAATAGCAAATGAAGTGAGAAAGGGTTGAAATTTGAGGATGTGGTTTTGAATGGTGCATATTGAATGCACAAAAAGTTTGTAATGGAAATAAGTTTTAAAAAATTAAATGCCTTTGTAACAGATGAGTTTTCGTCCGAAACCCTCTTACTTAGAAGGAGATGGTCCAGTTTGTACACGAAGTGCATCCAGTTTTTGCCGTAACCCTCTCTTCTTTTTAGCACAAGCTAAATGGGTGAAATGATGATACCATGCCAAGTTTCTACCTTTTTAGATTTCATTTGTACTATTTTTAATTTCAGGGTCATTTAGCTCAAAAAAATCATTAAACGCATGAAAAATAGCAAATGAAGTTAGAAAGGGTTGAAATTTGAGGATGTGGCTTTGAATGGTGCATATTGAATGCACAAAAAGTTTGTAGTTGAAATAAATTTAAAAAAATTACATGCCTTTGTAACAGATGAGTTTTCGTCTGAAACCTCTTACTTCGAAGGAGATGGTCCAGTTTGTACACGAAGTGCTACCAGTTTTTGCCGTAACCCTCTCAACTTTTTAGCACATGCTAAATGGGTGAAATGATGATACCATGACAAGTTTCTACCTTTTTAGATTTTATTTGTACTGCTTTTTAATTTCAGGGTCATTTAGCTCAAAAAAATCATTAAATGCATGAAAAATAGCAAATGAAGTTAGAAAGGGTTGAAATTTGAGGATGTGGCTTTGAATGGTGCATATTGAATGCACAAAAAGTTCGTAGTTGAAATAAGTTTAAAAAAATTAAATGCCTTTGTAACAGATGAGTTTTCGTCCGAAACCCTCTTACTTAGAAGGAGATGGTCCAGTTTGTACACGAAGTGCATCCAGTTTTTGCCGTAACCCTCTCAACTTTTTATCACATGCTAAATGGGTGAAATGATGATACCATGCCAAGTTTCTACCTTTTCAGATTTCATTTGTACTACTTTTTCATTTTAGGGTCATTTAGCTCAAAAAAATCATTAAATGCATGAAAAATAGCAAATGAAGTTAGAAAGGGTTGAAATTTCAGGATGTGGCTTTGAATGGTGCATATTGAATGCACAAAAAGTTTGCAGTTGAAATAAGTTTAAAAAAACTAAATGCCTTTGTAACAGATGAGTTTTCGTCCGAAACCCTCTTACTTCGAAGGAGATGGTCCAGTTTGTACACGAAGTGCATCCAGTTTTTCCCGTAACCCTCTAAACTTTTTAGCACATGCTAAATGGGTGAAATGATGATACCATGACAAGTTTCTACCTTTTTAGATTTAATTTGTACTGCTTTTTAATTTCAGGGTCATTTAGCTCAAAAAAATCATTAAATTGATGAAAAATAGCAAATGAAGTTAGAAAGGGTTGAAATTTGAGGATGTGGCTTTGAATGGTGCATATTGAATGCACAAAAATTTTGTAGTTGAGATAAATTTAAAAAAATTAAATGCCTTTGTAACAGATGAGTTTTCGTCCGAAACCCTCTTACTTCGAAGGAGATGGTCCAGTTTGTATACGAAGTGCATCCAGTTTTTCCCGTAACCCTCTAAACTTTTTAGCACATGCTAAATGGGTCAAATGATTATACCATACCAAGTCTCTACCTTTTTAGATTTCATTTGTACTGCTTTTTAATTTCAGGGTCATTTAGCTCAAAAAAATCATTAAATGCATGAAAAATAGCAAATGAAGTTAGAAAGGGTTGAAATTTGAGGATGTGGCTTTGAATGGTGCATATTGAATGGACAAAAAGTTTGTAGTTGAAATAAATTTAAAAAAATTAAATGCCTTTGTAACAGATGAGTTTTCGTCCGAAACCCTCTTACTTCGAAGGAGATGGTCCAGTTTGTACACGAAGTGCATCTAGTTTTTCCTGTAACCCTCTCAACTTTTTAGCACATGCTAAATGGGTCAAATGATGATACCATACCAAGTCTCTACCTTTTTAGATTTCATTTGTACTGCTTTTTAATTTCAGGGTCATTTAGCTCAAAAAATTCATTAAATGCATGAAAAATAGCAAATGAAGTTAGAAAGGGTTGAAATTTGAGGATGTGGCTTTGAATGGTGCATATTGAATGCACAAAAAGTTTGTAATGGAAATAAGTTTTAAAAAATTAAATGCCTTTGTAACAGATGAGTTTTCGTCCGAAACCCTCTTACTTAGAAGGAGATGGTCCAGTTTGTACACGAAGTGCATCCAGTTTTTGCCGTAACCCTCTCTTCTTTTTAGCACATGCTAAATGGGTGAAATGATGATACCATGCCATGTTTCTACCTTTTTAGATTTCATTTGTACTGCTTTTTAATTTCAGGGTCATTTAGCTCAAAAAAATCATTAACTGCATGAAAAATAGCAAATGAAGTGAGAAAGGGTTGAAATTTGAGGATGTGGTTTTGAATGGTGCATATTGAATGCACAAAAAGTTTGTAATGGAAATAAGTTTTAAAAAATTAAATGCCTTTGTAACAGATGAGTTTTCGTCCGAAACCCTCTTACTTAGAAGGAGATGGTCCAGTTTGTACACGAAGTGCATCCAGTTTTTGCCGTAACCCTCTCTTCTTTTTAGCACAAGCTAAATGGGTGAAATGATGATACCATGCCAAGTTTCTACCTTTTTAGATTTCATTTGTACTATTTTTAATTTCAGGGTCATTTAGCTCAAAAAAATCATTAAACGCATGAAAAATAGCAAATGAAGTTAGAAAGGGTTGAAATTTGAGGATGTGGCTTTGAATGGTGCATATTGAATGCACAAAAAGTTTGTAGTTGAAATAAATTTAAAAAAATTAAATGCCTTTGTTACAGATGAGTTTTCGTCTGAAACCTCTTACTTCGAAGGAGATGGTCCAGTTTGTACACGAAGTGCTACCAGTTTTTGCCGTAACCCTCTCAACTTTTTAGCACATGCTAAATGGGTGAAATGATGATACCATGACAAGTTTCTACCTTTTTAGATTTTATTTGTACTGCTTTTTAATTTCAGGGTCATTTAGCTCAAAAAAATCATTAAATGCATGAAAAATAGCAAATGAAGTTAGAAAGGGTTGAAATTTGAGGATGTGGCTTTGAATGGTGCATATTGAATGCACAAAAAGTTCGTAGTTGAAATAAGTTTAAAAAAATTAAATGCCTTTGTAACAGATGAGTTTTCATCCGAAACCCTCTTACTTAGAAGGAGATGGTCCAGTTTGTACACGAAGTGCATCCAGTTTTTGCCGTAACCCTCTCAACTTTTTATCACATGCTAAATGGGTGAAATGATGATACCATGCCAAGTTTCTACCTTTTCAGATTTCATTTGTACTACTTTTTCATTTTAGGGTCATTTAGCTCAAAAAAATCATTAAATGCATGAAAAATAGCAAATGAAGTTAGAAAGGGTTGAAATTTCAGGATGTGGCTTTGAATGGTGCATATTGAATGCACAAAAAGTTTGCAGTTGAAATAAGTTTAAAAAAACTAAATGCCTTTGTAACAGATGAGTTTTCGTCCGAAACCCTCTTACTTCGAAGGAGATGGTCCAGTTTGTACACGAAGTGCATCCAGTTTTTCCCGTAACCCTCTAAACTTTTTAGCACATGCTAAATGGGTGAAATGATGATACCATGACAAGTTTCTACCTTTTTAGATTTAATTTGTACTGCTTTTTAATTTCAGGGTCATTTAGCTCAAAAAAATCATTAAATTGATGAAAAATAGCAAATGAAGTTAGAAAGGGTTGAAATTTGAGGATGTGGCTTTGAATGGTGCATATTGAATGCACAAAAAATTTGTAGTTGAGATAAATTTAAAAAAATTAAATGCCTTTGTAACAGATGAGTTTTCGTCCGAAACCCTCTTACTTCGAAGGAGATGGTCCAGTTTGTATACGAAGTGCATCCAGTTTTTCCCGTAACCCTCTAAACTTTTTAGCACATGCTAAATGGGTCAAATGATTATACCATACCAAGTCTCTACCTTTTTAGATTTCATTTGTACTGCTTTTTAATTTCAGGGTCATTTAGCTCAAAAAAATCATTAAATGCATGAAAAATAGCAAATGAAGTTAGAAAGGGTTGAAATTTGAGGATGTGGCTTTGAATGGTGCATATTGAATGGACAAAAAGTTTGTAGTTGAAATAAATTTAAAAAAATTAAATGCCTTTGTAACAGATGAGTTTTCGTCCGAAACCCTCTTACTTCGAAGGAGATGGTCCAGTTTGTACACGAAGTGCATCTAGTTTTTCCTGTAACCCTCTCAACTTTTTAGCACATGCTAAATGGGTCAAATGATGATACCATACCAAGTCTCTACCTTTTTAGATTTCATTTGTACTGCTTTTTAATTTCAGGGTCATTTAGCTCAAAAAATTCATTAAATGCATGAAAAATAGCAAATGAAGTTAGAAAGGGTTGAAATTTGAGGATGTGGCTTTGAATGGTGCATATTGAATGCACAAAAAGTTTGTAATGGAAATAAGTTTTAAAAAATTAAATGCCTTTGTAACAGATGAGTTTTCGTCCGAAACCCTCTTACTTAGAAGGAGATGGTCCAGTTTGTACACGAAGTGCATCCAGTTTTTGCCGTAACCCTCTCTTCTTTTTAGCACAAGCTAAATGGGTGAAATGATGATACCATGCCAAGTTTCTACCTTTTTAGATTTCATTTGTACTATTTTTAATTTCAGGGTCATTTAGCTCAAAAAAATCATTAAACGCATGAAAAATAGCAAATGAAGTTAGAAAGGGTTGAAATTTGAGGATGTGGCTTTGAATGGTGCATATTGAATGCACAAAAAGTTTGTAGTTGAAATAAATTTAAAAAAATTAAATGCCTTTGTAACAGATGAGTTTTCGTCTGAAACCTCTTACTTCGAAGGAGATGGTCCAGTTTGTACACGAAGTGCTACCAGTTTTTGCCGTAACCCTCTCAACTTTTTAGCACATGCTAAATGGGTGAAATGATGATACCATGACAAGTTTCTACCTTTTTAGATTTTATTTGTACTGCTTTTTAATTTCAGGGTCATTTAGCTCAAAAAAATCATTAAATGCATGAAAAATAGCAAATGAAGTTAGAAAGGGTTGAAATTTGAGGATGTGGCGTTGAATGGTGCATATTGAATGCACAAAAAGTTCGTAGTTGAAATAAGTTTAAAAAAATTAAATGCCTTTGTAACAGATGAGTTTTCGTCCGAAACCCTCTTACTTAGAAGGAGATGGTCCAGTTTGTACACGAAGTGCATCCAGTTTTTGCCGTAACCCTCTCAACTTTTTATCACATGCTAAATGGGTGAAATGATGATACCATGCCAAGTTTCTACCTTTTCAGATTTCATTTGTACTACTTTTTCATTTTAGGGTCATTTAGCTCAAAAAAATCATTAAATGCATGAAAAATAGCAAATGAAGTTAGAAAGGGTTGAAATTTCAGGATGTGGCTTTGAATGGTGCATATTGAATGCACAAAAAGTTTGCAGTTGAAATAAGTTTAAAAAAACTAAATGCCTTTGTAACAGATGAGTTTTCGTCCGAAACCCTCTTACTTCGAAGGAGATGGTCCAGTTTGTACACGAAGTGCATCCAGTTTTTCCCGTAACCCTCTAAACTTTTTAGCACATGCTAAATGGGTGAAATGATGATACCATGACAAGTTTCTACCTTTTTAGATTTAATTTGTACTGCTTTTTAATTTCAGGGTCATTTAGCTCAAAAAAATCATTAAATTGATGAAAAATAGCAAATGAAGTTAGAAAGGGTTGAAATTTGAGGATGTGGCTTTGAATGGTGCATATTGAATGCACAAAAATTTTGTAGTTGAGATAAATTTAAAAAAATTAAATGCCTTTGTAACAGATGAGTTTTCGTCCGAAACCCTCTTACTTCGAAGGAGATGGTCCAGTTTGTATACGAAGTGCATCCAGTTTTTCCCGTAACCCTCTAAACTTTTTAGCACATGCTAAATGGGTCAAATGATTATACCATACCAAGTCTCTACCTTTTTAGATTTCATTTGTACTGCTTTTTAATTTCAGGGTCATTTAGCTCAAAAAAATCATTAAATGCATGAAAAATAGCAAATGAAGTTAGAAAGGGTTGAAATTTGAGGATGTGGCTTTGAATGGTGCATATTGAATGGACAAAAAGTTTGTAGTTGAAATAAATTTAAAAAAATTAAATGCCTTTGTAACAGATGAGTTTTCGTCCGAAACCCTCTTACTTCGAAGGAGATGGTCCAGTTTGTACACGAAGTGCATCTAGTTTTTCCTGTAACCCTCTCAACTTTTTAGCACATGCTAAATGGGTCAAATGATGATACCATACCAAGTCTCTACCTTTTTAGATTTCATTTGTACTGCTTTTTAATTTCAGGGTCATTTAGCTCAAAAAATTCATTAAATGCATGAAAAATAGCAAATGAAGTTAGAAAGGGTTGAAATTTGAGGATGTGGCTTTGAATGGTGCATATTGAATGCACAAAAAGTTTGTAGTTGAAATAAATTTAAAAAAATTAAATGCCTTTGTAACAGATGAGTTTTCGTCCGAAACCCACTTACTTCGAAGGAGATGGTCCAGTTTGTACACGAAGTGCTACCAGTTTTTGCCGTAACCCTCTCAACTTTTTAGCACATGCTAAATGGGTGAAATGATGATACCATGCCAAGTTTCTACCTTTTTAGATTTCATTTGTACTGCTTTTTAATTTCAGGGTCATTTAGCTCAAAAAAATCATTAAATGCATGAAAAATAGCAAATGCAGTTAGAAAGGGTTGAAATTTGAGGATGTGGCTTTGAATGGTGCATATTGAATGCACAAAAAGTTTGTAGTTGAAATAAGTTTTAAAAAATTAAATGCCTTTGTAACAGATGAGTTTTCGTCCGAAACCCTCTTACTTCGAAGAAGATGGTCTAGTTTGTACACGGAGTGCATCCAGTTTTTCCCGTAACCCTCTAAACTTTTTAGCACATGCTAAATGGGTCAAATGATTATACCATACCAAGTCTCTACCTTTTTAGATTTCATTTGTACTGCTTTTTAATTTCAGGGTCATTTAGCTCAAAAAAATCATTAAATGCATGAAAAATAGCAAATGAAGTTAGAAAGGGTTGAAATTTGAGGATGTGGCTTTGAATGGTGCATATTGAATGCACAAAAAGTTTGTAGTTGAGATAAATTTAAAAAAATTAAATGCCTTTGTAACAGATGAGTTTTCGTCCGAAACCCTCTTACTTAGAAGGAGATGGTCCAGTTTGTACACGAAGTGCATCCAGTTTTTGCCGTAACCCTCTCTTCTTTTTAGCACATGCTAAATGGGTGAAATGATGATACCATGCCAAGTTTCTACCTTTTTAGATTTCATTTGTACTATTTTTAATTTCAGGGTCATTTAGCACAAAAAAATCATTAAATGCATGAAAAATAGCAAATGAAGTTAGAAAGGGTTGAAATTTGAGGATGTGGCTTTGAATGGTGCATATTGAATGCACAAAAAGTTTGTAGTTGAAATAAATTTAAAAAAAATAAATGCCTTTGTAACAGATGAGTTTTCGTCCGAAACCCTCTTACTTCGAAGGAGATGGTCCAGTTTGTACACGAAGTGCTACCAGTTTTTGCCGTAACCCTCTCAACTTTTTAGCACATGCTAAATGGGTGAAATGATGATACCATGCCAAGTTTCTACCTTTTTAGATTTCATTTGTACTGCTTTTTAATTTCAGGGTCATTTAGCTCAAAAAAATCATTAAATGCATGAAAAATAGCAAATGAAGTTAGAAAGGGTTGAAATTTGAGGATGTGGCTTTGAATGGTGCATATTGAATGCACAAAAAGTTTGTAGTTGAAATAAATTTAAAAAAATTAAATGCCTTTGTAACAGATGAGTTTTCGTCCGAAACCCACTTACTTCGAAGGAGATGGTCCAGTTTGTACACGAAGTGCTACCAGTTTTTGCCGTAACCCTCTCAACTTTTTAGCACATGCTAAATGGGTGAAATGATGATACCATGCCAAGTTTCTACCTTTTTAGATTTCATTTGTACTGCTTTTTAATTTCAGGGTCATTTAGCTCAAAAAAATCATTAAATGCATGAAAAATAGCAAATGCAGTTAGAAAGGGTTGAAATTTGAGGATGTGGCTTTGAATGGTGCATATTGAATGCACAAAAAGTTTGTAGTTGAAATAAGTTTTAAAAAATTAAATGCCTTTGTAACAGATGAGTTTTCGTCCGAAACCCTCTTACTTCGAAGAAGATGGTCTAGTTTGTACACGGAGTGCATCCAGTTTTTCCCGTAACCCTCTAAACTTTTTAGCACATGCTAAATGGGTCAAATGATTATACCATACCAAGTCTCTACCTTTTTAGATTTCATTTGTACTGCTTTTTAATTTCAGGGTCATTTAGCTCAAAAAAATCATTAAATGCATGAAAAATAGCAAATGAAGTTAGAAAGGGTTGAAATTTGAGGATGTGGCTTTGAATGGTGCATATTGAATGCACAAAAAGTTTGTAGTTGAGATAAATTTAAAAAAATTAAATGCCTTTGTAACAGATGAGTTTTCGTCCGAAACCCTCTTACTTAGAAGGAGATGGTCCAGTTTGTACACGAAGTGCATCCAGTTTTTGCCGTAACCCTCTCTTCTTTTTAGCACATGCTAAATGGGTGAAATGATGATACCATGCCAAGTTTCTACCTTTTTAGATTTCATTTGTACTATTTTTAATTTCAGGGTCATTTAGCACAAAAAAATCATTAAATGCATGAAAAATAGCAAATGAAGTTAGAAAGGGTTGAAATTTGAGGATGTGGCTTTGAATGGTGCATATTGAATGCACAAAAAGTTTGTAGTTGAAATAAATTTAAAAAAAATAAATGCCTTTGTAACAGATGAGTTTTCGTCCGAAACCCTCTTACTTCGAAGGAGATGGTCCAGTTTGTACACGAAGTGCTACCAGTTTTTGCCGTAACCCTCTCAACTTTTTAGCACATGCTAAATGGGTGAAATGATGATACCATGCCAAGTTTCTACCTTTTTAGATTTCATTTGTACTGCTTTTTAATTTCAGGGTCATTTAGCTCAAAAAAATCATTAAATGCATGAAAAATAGCAAATGAAGTTAGAAAGGGTTGAAATTTGAGGATGTGGCTTTGAATGGTGCATATTGAATGCACAAAAAGTTTGTAGTTGAAATAAATTTAAAAAAATTAAATGCCTTTGTAACAGATGAGTTTTCGTCCGAAACCCACTTACTTCGAAGGAGATGGTCCAGTTTGTACACGAAGTGCTACCAGTTTTTGCCGTAACCCTCTCAACTTTTTAGCACATGCTAAATGGGTGAAATGATGATACCATGCCAAGTTTCTACCTTTTTAGATTTCATTTGTACTACTTTTTAATTTCAGGGTCATTTAGCTCAAAAAAATCATCAAATGCATGAAAAATAGCAAATGAAGTTAGAAAGGGTTGAAATTTGAGGCTGTGGCTTTGAATGGTGCATATTGAATGCAAAAAAAGTTTGTAGTTTAAATAAATTTAAAAAAATTAAATGCCTTTGTAACAGATGAGTTTTCGTCCAAAACACTCTTACTTCGAAGGAGATGGTCCAGTTTGTACACGAAGTGCATCCAGTTTTTGCCGTAACCCTCTCAACTTTTTAGCACATGCTAAATGGGTGAAATGATGATACCATGACAAGTTTCTACCTTTTTAGATTTTATTTGTACTGCTTTTTAATTTCAGGGTCATTTAGCTCAAAAAAATCATTAAATGCATGAAAAATAGCAAATGAAGTTAGAAAGGGTTGAAATTTGAGGATGTGTCTTTGAATGGTGCATATTGAATGCACAAAAAGTTCGTAGTTGAAATAAGTTTAAAAAAATTAAATGCCTTTGTAACAGATGAGTTTTCGTCCGAAACCCTCTTACTTAGAAGGAGATGGTCCAGTTTGTACACGAAGTGCATCCAGTTTTTGCCGTAACCCTCTCAACTTTTTATCACATGCTAAATGGGTCAAATGATTATACCATACCAAGTCTCTACCTTTTTAGATTTCATTTGTACTGCTTTTTAATTTCAGGGTCATTTAGCTCAAAAAAATCATTAAATGCATGAAAAATAGCAAATGAAGTTAGAAAGGGTTGAAATTTGAGGATGTGGCTTTGAATGGTGCATATTGAATGCACAAAAAGTTTGTAGTTGAGATAAATTTAAAAAAATTAAATGCCTTTGTAACAGATGAGTTTTCGTCCGAAACCCTCTTACTTAGAAGGAGATGGTCCAGTTTGTACACGAAGTGCATCCAGTTTTTGCCGTAACCCTCTCTTCTTTTTAGCACATGCTAAATGGGTGAAATGATGATACCATGCCAAGTTTCTACCTTTTTAGATTTCATTTGTACTATTTTTAATTTCAGGGTCATTTAGCACAAAAAAATCATTAAATGCATGAAAAATAGCAAATGAAGTTAGAAAGGGTTGAAATTTGAGGATGTGGCTTTGAATGGTGCATATTGAATGCACAAAAAGTTTGTAGTTGAGATAAATTTAAAAAAATTAAATGCCTTTGTAACATATGAGTTTTCCTCCGAAACCCTCTTACTTAGAAGGAGATGGTCCAGTTTGTACACGAAGTGCATCCAGTTTTTGCCGTAACACTCTCTTCTTTTTAGCACGTGCTAAATGGGTGAAATGATGATACCATGCCAAGTTTCTACCTTTTTAGATTTCATTTGTACTATTTTTAATTTCAGGGTCATTTAGCTCAAAAAAATCATTAAATGCATGAAAAATAGCAAATGAAGTTAGAAAGGGTTGAAATTTGAGGATGTGGCTTTGAATGGTGCATATTGAATGCACAAAAAGTTTGTAGTTGAGATAAATTTAAAAAAATTAAATGCCTTTGTAACAGATGAGTTTTCGTCCGAAACCCTCTTTCTTCGAAGGAGATGGTCCGGTTTGTATACGAAGTGCATCCAGTTTTTCCCGTAACCCTCTAAACTTTTTAGCACATGCTAAATGGGTCAAATGATTATACCATACCAAGTCTCTACCTTTTTAAATTTCATTTGTACTGCTTTTTAATTTCAGGGTCATTTAGCTCAAAAAAATCATTAAATTCATGAAAAATAGCAAATGAAGTTAGAAAGGGTTGAAATTTGAGGATGTGGCTTTGAATGGTGCATATTTAATGCACAAAAAGTTTGTAGTTGAGATAAATTTAAAAAAATTAAATGCCTTTGTAACAGATGAGTTTTCGTCCGAAACCCTCTTACTTCGAAGGAGATGGTCCAGTTTGTACACGAAGTGCATCTAGTTTTTCCTGTAACCCTCTCAACTTTTTAGCACATGCTAAATGGGTCAAATGATGATACCATACCAAGTCTCTACCTTTTTAGATTTCATTTGTACTGCTTTTTAATTTCAGGGTCATTTAGCTCAAAAAATTCATTAAATGCATGAAAAATAGCAAATGAAGTTAGAAAGGGTTGAAATTTGAGGATGTGGCTTTGAATGGTGCATATTGAATGCACAAAAAGTTTGTAGTTGAAATAAATTTAAAAAAATTAAATGCCTTTGTAACAGATGAGTTTTCGTCCGAAACCCACTTACTTCGAAGGAGATGGTCCAGTTTGTACACGAAGTGCTACCAGTTTTTGCCGTAACCCTCTCAACTTTTTAGCACATGCTAAATGGGTGAAATGATGATACCATGCCAAGTTTCTACCTTTTTAGATTTCATTTGTACTGCTTTTTAATTTCAGGGTCATTTAGCTCAAAAAAATCATTAAATGCATGAAAAATAGCAAATGCAGTTAGAAAGGGTTGAAATTTGAGGATGTGGCTTTGAATGGTGCATATTGAATGCACAAAAAGTTTGTAGTTGAAATAAGTTTTAAAAAATTAAATGCCTTTGTAACAGATGAGTTTTCGTCCGAAACCCTCTTACTTCGAAGAAGATGGTCTAGTTTGTACACGGAGTGCATCCAGTTTTTCCCGTAACCCTCTAAACTTTTTAGCACATGCTAAATGGGTCAAATGATTATACCATACCAAGTCTCTACCTTTTTAGATTTCATTTGTACTGCTTTTTAATTTCAGGGTCATTTAGCTCAAAAAAATCATTAAATGCATGAAAAATAGCAAATGAAGTTAGAAAGGGTTGAAATTTGAGGATGTGGCTTTGAATGGTGCATATTGAATGCACAAAAAGTTTGTAGTTGAGATAAATTTAAAAAAATTAAATGCCTTTGTAACAGATGAGTTTTCGTCCGAAACCCTCTTACTTAGAAGGAGATGGTCCAGTTTGTACACGAAGTGCATCCAGTTTTTGCCGTAACCCTCTCTTCTTTTTAGCACATGCTAAATGGGTGAAATGATGATACCATGCCAAGTTTCTACCTTTTTAGATTTCATTTGTACTATTTTTAATTTCAGGGTCATTTAGCACAAAAAAATCATTAAATGCATGAAAAATAGCAAATGAAGTTAGAAAGGGTTGAAATTTGAGGATGTGGCTTTGAATGGTGCATATTGAATGCACAAAAAGTTTGTAGTTGAAATAAATTTAAAATAAATAAATGCCTTTGTAACAGATGAGTTTTCGTCCGAAACCCTCTTACTTCGAAGGAGATGGTCCAGTTTGTACACGAAGTGCTACCAGTTTTTGCCGTAACCCTCTCAACTTTTTAGCACATGCTAAATGGGTGAAATGATGATACCATGCCAAGTTTCTACCTTTTTAGATTTCATTTGTACTGCTTTTTAATTTCAGGGTCATTTAGCTCAAAAAAATCATTAAATGCATGAAAAATAGCAAATGAAGTTAGAAAGGGTTGAAATTTGAGGATGTGGCTTTGAATGGTGCATATTGAATGCACAAAAAGTTTGTAGTTGAAATAAATTTAAAAAAATTAAATGCCTTTGTAACAGATGAGTTTTCGTCCGAAACCCACTTACTTCGAAGGAGATGGTCCAGTTTGTACACGAAGTGCTACCAGTTTTTGCCGTAACCCTCTCAACTTTTTAGCACATGCTAAATGGGTGAAATGATGATACCATGCCAAGTTTCTACCTTTTTAGATTTCATTTGTACTACTTTTTAATTTCAGGGTCATTTAGCTCAAAAAAATCATCAAATGCATGAAAAATAGCAAATGAAGTTAGAAAGGGTTGAAATTTGAGGCTGTGGCTTTGAATGGTGCATATTGAATGCAAAAAAAGTTTGTAGTTTAAATAAATTTAAAAAAATTAAATGCCTTTGTAACAGATGAGTTTTCGTCCAAAACACTCTTACTTCGAAGGAGATGGTCCAGTTTGTACACGAAGTGCATCCAGTTTTTGCCGTAACCCTCTCAACTTTTTAGCACATGCTAAATGGGTGAAATGATGATACCATGACAAGTTTCTACCTTTTTAGATTTTATTTGTACTGCTTTTTAATTTCAGGGTCATTTAGCTCAAAAAAATCATTAAATGCATGAAAAATAGCAAATGAAGTTAGAAAGGGTTGAAATTTGAGGATGTGTCTTTGAATGGTGCATATTGAATGCACAAAAAGTTCGTAGTTGAAATAAGTTTAAAAAAATTAAATGCCTTTGTAACAGATGAGTTTTCGTCCGAAACCCTCTTACTTAGAAGGAGATGGTCCAGTTTGTACACGAAGTGCATCCAGTTTTTGCCGTAACCCTCTCAACTTTTTATCACATGCTAAATGGGTGAAATGATGATACCATGCCAAGTTTCTACCTTTTCAGATTTCATTTGTACTACTTTTTAATTTCAGGGTCATTTAGCTCAAAAAAAATCATTAAATGCATGAAAAATAGCAAATGAAGTTAGAAAGGGTTGAAATTTCAGAATGTGGCTTTGAATGGTGCATATTGAATGCACAAAAATTTTGTAGTTGAAATAAGTTTAAAAAAATTAAATGCCTTTGTAACATATGAGTTTTCGTCCGAAACCCTCTTACTTCGAAGGAGATGGTCCAGTTTGTACACGAAGTGCATCCAGTTTTTCCCGTAACCCTCTAAACTTTTTAGCACATGCTAAATGGGTGAAATGATGATACCTTGACAATTTTATACCTTTTTAGATTTTATTTGTACTGCTTTTTAATTTCAGGGTCATTTAGCTCAAAAAAATCATTAAATGCATGAAAAATAGCAAATGAAGTTAGAAAGGGTTGAAATTTGAGGATGTGGCTTTGAATGGTGCATATTGAATGCACAAAAAGTTTGTAGTTGAGATAAATTTAAAAAAATTAAATGCCTTTGTAACATATGAGTTTTCCTCCGAAACCCTCTTACTTAGAAGGAGATGGTCCAGTTTGTACACGAAGTGCATCCAGTTTTTGCCGTAACACTCTCTTCTTTTTAGCACGTGCTAAATGGGTGAAATGATGATACCATGCCAAGTTTCTACCTTTTTAGATTTCATTTGTACTATTTTTAATTTCAGGGTCATTTAGCTCAAAAAAATCATTAAATGCATGAAAAATAGCAAATGAAGTTAGAAAGGGTTGAAATTTGAGGATGTGGCTTTGAATGGTGCATATTGAATGCACAAAAAGTTTGTAGTTGAGATAAATTTAAAAAAATTAAATGCCTTTGTAACAGATGAGTTTTCGTCCGAAACCCTCTTTCTTCGAAGGAGATGGTCCGGTTTGTATACGAAGTGCATCCAGTTTTTCCCGTAACCCTCTAAACTTTTTAGCACATGCTAAATGGGTCAAATGATTATACCATACCAAGTCTCTACCTTTTTAAATTTCATTTGTACTGCTTTTTAATTTCAGGGTCATTTAGCTCAAAAAAATCATTAAATTCATGAAAAATAGCAAATGAAGTTAGAAAGGGTTGAAATTTGAGGATGTGGCTTTGAATGGTGCATATTTAATGCACAAAAAGTTTGTAGTTGAGATAAATTTAAAAAAATTAAATGCCTTTGTAACAGATGAGTTTTCGTCCGAAACCCTCTTACTTCGAAGGAGATGGTCCAGTTTGTAAACGAAGTGCATCCAGTTTTTCCCGTAACCCTCTAAACTTTTTAGCACATGCTAAATGGGTCAAATTATTATACCATACCAAGTCTCTACCTTTTTAGATTTCATTTGTACTGCTTTTTAATTTCAGGGTCATTTAGCTCAAAAAAATCATTAACTGCATGAAAAATAGCAAATGAAGTGAGAAAGGGTTGAAATTTGAGGATGTGGTTTTGAATGGTGCATATTGAATGCACAAAAAGTTTGTAATGGAAATAAGTTTTAAAAAATTAAATGCCTTTGTAACAGATGAGTTTTCGTCCGAAACCCTCTTACTTAGAAGGAGATGGTCCAGTTTGTACACGAAGTGCATCCAGTTTTTGCCGTAACCCTCTCTTCTTTTTAGCACAAGCTAAATGGGTGAAATGATGATACCATGCCAAGTTTCTACCTTTTTAGATTTCATTTGTACTATTTTTAATTTCAGGGTCATTTAGCTCAAAAAAATCATTAAACGCATGAAAAATAGCAAATGAAGTTAGAAAGGGTTGAAATTTGAGGATGTGGCTTTGAATGGTGCATATTGAATGCACAAAAAGTTTGTAGTTGAAATAAATTTAAAAAAATTAAATGCCTTTGTAACAGATGAGTTTTCGTCTGAAACCTCTTACTTCGAAGGAGATGGTCCAGTTTGTACACGAAGTGCTACCAGTTTTTGCCGTAACCCTCTCAACTTTTTAGCACATGCTAAATGGGTGAAATGATGATACCATGACAAGTTTCTACCTTTTTAGATTTTATTTGTACTGCTTTTTAATTTCAGGGTCATTTAGCTCAAAAAAATCATTAAATGCATGAAAAATAGCAAATGAAGTTAGAAAGGGTTGAAATTTGAGGATGTGGCTTTGAATGGTGCATATTGAATGCACAAAAAGTTCGTAGTTGAAATAAGTTTAAAAAAATTAAATGCCTTTGTAACAGATGAGTTTTCGTCCGAAACCCTCTTACTTAGAAGGAGATGGTCCAGTTTGTACACGAAGTGCATCCAGTTTTTGCCGTAACCCTCTCAACTTTTTATCACATGCTAAATGGGTGAAATGATGATACCATGCCAAGTTTCTACCTTTTCAGATTTCATTTGTACTACTTTTTCATTTTAGGGTCATTTAGCTCAAAAAAATCATTAAATGCATGAAAAATAGCAAATGAAGTTAGAAAGGGTTGAAATTTCAGGATGTGGCTTTGAATGGTGCATATTGAATGCACAAAAAGTTTGCAGTTGAAATAAGTTTAAAAAAACTAAATGCCTTTGTAACATATGAGTTTTCGTCCGAAACCCTCTTACTTCGAAGGAGATGGTCCAGTTTGTACACGAAGTGCATCCAGTTTTTCCCGTAACCCTCTAAACTTTTTAGCACATGCTAAATGGGTGAAATGATGATACCATGACAATTTTCTACCTTTTTAGATTTTATTTGTACTGCTTTTTAATTTCAGGGTCATTTAGCTCAAAAAAATCATTAAATGCATGAAAAATAGCAAATGAAGTTAGAAAGGGTTGAAATTTGAGGATGTGGCTTTGAATGGTGCATATTGAATGCACAAAAAGTTTGTAGTTGAGATAAATTTAAAAAAATTAAATGCCTTTGTAACATATGAGTTTTCGTCCGAAACCCTCTTACTTAGAAGGAGATGGTCCAGTTTGTACACGAAGTGCATCCAGTTTTTGCCGTAACCCTCTCAACTTTTTAGAACATGCTAAATGGGTGAAATGATGATACCATGACAAGTTTCTACCTTTTTAGATTTAATTTGTACTGCTTTTTAATTTCAGGGTCATTTAGCTCAAAAAAATCATTAAATTGATGAAAAATAGCAAATGAAGTTAGAAAGGGTTGAAATTTGAGGATGTGGCTTTGAATGGTGCATATTGAATGCACAAAAATTTTGTAGTTGAGATAAATTTAAAAAAATCAAATGCCTTTGTAACAGATGAGTTTTCGTCCGAAACCCTCTTACTTCGAAGGAGATGGTCCAGTTTGTATACGAAGTGCATCCAGTTTTTCCCGTAACCCTCTAAACTTTTTAGCACATGCTAAATGGGTCAAATGATTATACCATACCAAGTCTCTACCTTTTTAGATTTCATTTGTACTGCTTTTTAATTTCAGGGTCATTTAGCTCAAAAAAATCATTAAATGCATGAAAAATAGCAAATGAAGTTAGAAAGGGTTGAAATTTGAGGATGTGGCTTTGAATGGTGCATATTGAATGGACAAAAAGTTTGTAGTTGAAATAAATTTAAAAAAATTAAATGCCTTTGTAACAGATGAGTTTTCGTCCGAAACCCTCTTACTTCGAAGGAGATGGTCCAGTTTGTACACGAAGTGCATCTAGTTTTTCCTGTAACCCTCTCAACTTTTTAGCACATGCTAAATGGGTCAAATGATGATACCATACCAAGTCTCTACCTTTTTAGATTTCATTTGTACTGCTTTTTAATTTCATGGTCATTTAGCTCAAAAAATTCATTAAATGCATGAAAAATAGCAAATGAAGTTAGAAAGGGTTGAAATTTGAGGATGTGGCTTTGAATGGTGCATATTGAATGCACAAAAAGTTTGTAGTTGAAATAAATTTAAAAAAATTAAATGCCTTTGTGACAGATGAGTTTTCGTCCGAAACCCACTTACTTCGAAGGAGATGGTCCAGTTTGTACACGAAGTGCTACCAGTTTTTGCCATAACCCTCTCAACTTTTTAGCACATGCTAAATGGGTGAAATGATGATACCATGCCAAGTTTCTACCTTTTTAGATTTCATTTGTACTGCTTTTTAATTTCAGGGTCATTTAGCTCAAAAAAATCATTAAATGCATGAAAAATAGCAAATGCAGTTAGAAAGGGTTGAAATTTGAGGATGTGGCTTTGAATGGTGCATATTGAATGCACAAAAAGTTTGTAGTTGAAATAAGTTTTAAAAAATTAAATGCCTTTGTAACAGATGAGTTTTCGTCCGAAACCCTCTTACTTCGAAGGAGATGGTCTAGTTTGTACACGGAGTGCATCCAGTTTTTCCCGTAACCCTCTAAACTTTTTAGCACATGCTAAATGGGTCAAATGATTATACCATACCAAGTCTCTACCTTTTTAGATTTCATTTGTACTGCTTTTTAATTTCAGGGTCATTTAGCTCAAAAAAATCATTAAATGCATGAAAAATAGCAAATGAAGTTAAAAGGGTTGAAATTTGAGGATGTGGCTTTGAATGGTGCATATTGAATGCACAAAAAGTTTGTAGTTGAGATAAATTTAAAAAAATTAAATGCCTTTGTAACAGATGAGTTTTCGTCCGAAACCCTCTTACTTCGCAGGAGATGGTCCAGTTTGTACACGAAGTGCATCCAGTTTTTCCCGTAACCCTCTAAACTTTTTAGCACATGCTAAATGGGTGAAATGATGATACCATGCCAAGTTTCTACCTTTTTAGATTTCATTTGTACTGCTTTTTAATTTCAGGGTCATTTAGCTCAAAAAAATCATTAAATGCATGAAAAATAGCAAATGAAGTTAGAAAGGGTTGAAATTTGAGGATGTGGCTTTGAATGGTGCATATTGAATGCACAAAAAGTTTGTAGTTGAAATAAATTTAAAAAAATTAAATGCCTTTGTAACAGATGAGTTTTCGTCCGAAACCCACTTACTTCGAAGGAGATGGTCCAGTTTGTACACGAAGTGCTACCAGTTTTTGCCGTAACCCTCTCAACTTTTTAGCACATGCTAAATGGGTGAAATGATGATACCATGCCAAGTTTCTACCTTTTTAGATTTCATTTGTACTACTTTTTAATTTCAGGGTCATTTAGCTCAAAAAAATCATCAAATGCATGAAAAATAGCAAATGAAGTTAGAAAGGGTTGAAATTTGAGGATGTGGCTTTGAATGGTGCATATTGAATGCAAAAAAAGTTTGTAGTTTAAATAAATTTAAAAAAATTAAATGCCTTTGTAACAGATGAGTTTTCGTCCAAAACACTCTTACTTCGAAGGAGATGGTCCAGTTTGTACACGAAGTGCATCCAGTTTTTGCCGTAACCCTCTCAACTTTTTAGCACATGCTAAATGGGTGAAATGATGATACCATGACAAGTTTCTACCTTTTTAGATTTTATTTGTACTGCTTTTTAATTTCAGGGTCATTTAGCTCAAAAAAATCATTAAATGCATGAAAAATAGCAAATGAAGTTAGAAAGGGTTGAAATTTGAGGATGTGTCTTTGAATGGTGCATATTGAATGCACAAAAAGTTCGTAGTTGAAATAAGTTTAAAAAAATTAAATGCCTTTGTAACAGATGAGTTTTCGTCCGAAACCCTCTTACTTAGAAGGAGATGGTCCAGTTTGTACACGAAGTGCATCCAGTTTTTGCCGTAACCCTCTCAACTTTTTATCACATGCTAAATGGGTGAAATGATGATACCATGCCAAGTTTCTACCTTTTCAGATTTCATTTGTACTACTTTTTAATTTCAGGGTCATTTAGCTCAAAAAAAATCATTAAATGCATGAAAAATAGCAAATGAAGTTAGAAAGGGTTGAAATTTCAGAATGTGGCTTTGAATGGTGCATATTGAATGCACAAAAAGTTTGTAGTTGAAATAAGTTTAAAAAAATTAAATGCCTTTGTAACATATGAGTTTTCGTCCGAAACCCTCTTACTTCGAAGGAGATGGTCCAGTTTGTACACGAAGTGCATCCAGTTTTTCCCGTAACCCTCTAAACTTTTTAGCACATGCTAAATGGGTGAAATGATGATACCTTGACAATTTTATACCTTTTTAGATTTTATTTGTACTGCTTTTTAATTTCAGGGTCATTTAGCTCAAAAAAATCATTAAATGCATGAAAAATAGCCAATGAAGTTAGAAAGGGTTGAAATTTGAGGATGTGGCTTTGAATGGTGCATATTGAATGCACAAAAAGTTTGTAGTTGAGATAAATTTAAAAAAATTAAATGCCTTTGTAACATATGAGTTTTCGTCCGAAACCCTCTTACTTAGAAGGAGATGGTCCAGTTTGTACACGAAGTGCATCCAGTTTTTGCCGTAACACTCTCTTCTTTTTAGCACGTGCTAAATGGGTGAAATGATGATACCATGCCAAGTTTCTACCTTTTTAGATTTCATTTGTACTATTTTTAATTTCAGGGTCATTTAGCTCAAAAAAATCATTAAATGCATGAAAAATAGCAAATGAAGTTAGAAAGGGTTGAAATTTGAGGATGTGGCTTTGAATGGTGCATATTGAATGCACAAAAAGTTTGTAGTTGAGATAAATTTAAAAAAATTAAATTCCTTTGTAACAGATGAGTTTTCGTCCGAAACCCTCTTTCTTCGAAGGAGATGGTCCGGTTTGTATACGAAGTGCATCCAGTTTTTCCCGTAACCCTCTAAACTTTTTAGCACATGCTAAATGGGTCAAATGATTATACCATACCAAGTCTCTACCTTTTTAGATTTCATTTGTACTGCTTTTTAATTTCAGGGTCATTTAGCTCAAAAAAATCATTAAATTCATGAAAAATAGCAAATGAAGTTAGAAAGGGTTGAAATTTGAGGATGTGGCTTTGAATGGTGCATATTTAATGCACAAAAAGTTTGTAGTTGAGATAAATTTAAAAAAATTAAATGCCTTTGTAACAGATGAGTTTTCGTCCGAAACCCTCTTACTTCGAAGGAGATGGTCCAGTTTGTAAACGAAGTGCATCCAGTTTTTCCCGTAACCCTCTAAACTTTTTAGCACATGCTAAATGGGTCAAATTATTATACCATACCAAGTCTCTACCTTTTTAGATTTCATTTGTACTGCTTTTTAATTTCAGGGTCATTTAGCTCAAAAAAATCATTAAATGCATGAAAAATAGCAAATGAAGTTAGAAAGGGTTGAAATTTGAGGATGTGGCTTTGAATGGTGCATATTGAATGGACAAAATGTTTGTAGTTGAAATAAATTTAAAAAAATTAAATGCCTTTGTAACAGATGAGTTTTCGTCCGAAACACTCTTACTTCGAAGGAGATGGTCCAGTTTGTACACGAAGTGCATCTAGTTTTTGCTGTAACCCTCTCAACTTTTTAGCACATGCTAAATGGGTCAAATGATGATACCATACCAAGTCTCTACCTTTTTAGATTTCATTTGTACTGCTTTTTAATTTCAGGGTCATTTAGCTCAAAAAAATCATTAAATGCATGAAAAATAGCAAATGAAGTTAGAAAGGGTTGAAATTTGAGGATGTGGCTTTGAATGGTGCATATTGAATGCACAAAAAGTTTGTAGTTGAAATAAATTTTAAAAAATTAAATGCCTTTGTAACAGATGAGTTTTCGTCCGAAACCCACTTACTTCGAAGGAGATGGTCCAGTTTGTACACGAAGTGCTACCAGTTTTTCCCGTAACCCTCTCAACTTTTTAGCACATGCTAAATGGGTGAAATGATGATACCATGCCAAGTTTCTACCTTTTTAGATTTCATTTGTACTGCTTTTTAATTTCAGGGTCATTTAGCTCAAAAAAATCATTAAATGCATGAAAAATAGCAAATGAAGTTAGAAAGGGTTGAAATTTGAGGATGTGGCTTTGAATGGTGCATATTGAATGCACAAAAAGTTTGTAGTTGAAATAAGTTTTAAAAAATTAAATGCCTTTGTAACAGATGAGTTTTCGTCCGAAACCCTCTTACTTCGAAGGAGATGGTCCAGTTTGTACACGGAGTGCATCCAGTTTTTCCCGTAACCCTCTAAAAATTTTAGCACATGCTAAATGGGTCAAATGATTATACCATACCAAGTCTCTACCTTTTTAGATTTCATTTGTACTGCTTTTTAATTTCAGGGTCATTTAGCTCAAAAAAATCATTAAATGCATGAAAAATAGCAAATGAAGTTAGAAAGGGTTGAAATTTGAGGATGTGGCTTTGAATGGTGCATATTGAATGCACAAAAAGTTTGTAGTTGAAATAAGTTTTAAAAAATTAAATGCCTTTGTAACAGATGAGTTTTCGTCCGAAACCCTCTTACTTCGAAGGAGATGGTCCAGTTTGTACACGAAGTGCTACCAGTTTTTGCCGTAACCCTCTCAACTTTTTAGCACATGCTAAATGGGTGAAATGATGATACCATGCCAAGTTTCTACCTTTTTAGATTTCATTTGTACTGCTTTTTAATTTCCGGGTCATTTAGCTCAAAAAAATCATTAAATGCATGAAAAATAGCAAATAAAGTTAGAAAGGGTTGAAATTTGAGGATGTGGCTTTGAATGGTGCATATTGAATGCAAAAAAAGTTTGTAGTTTAAATAAATTTAAAAAAATTAAATGCCTTTGTAACAGATGAGTTTTCGTCCAAAACACTCTTACTTCGAAGGAGATGGTCCAGTTTGTACACGAAGTGCATCCAGTTTTTGCCATAACCCTATCAACTTTTTAGAACATGATAAATGGGTGAAATGATGATACCATGACAAGGTTCTACCTTTTTACATTTAATTTGTACTGCTTTTTAATTTCAGGGTCATTTAGCTCCAAAAAATCATTAAATGCATGAAAAATAGCAAATGAAGTTAGAAAGGGTTGAAATTTGAGGATGTGGCTTTGAATGGTGCATATTGAATGCACAAAAAGTTTGTAGTTGAGATAAATTTAAAAAAATTAAATGCCTTTGTAACAAATGAGTTTTCGTGCGAAACCCTCTTACTTCGAAGGAGATGGTCCAGTTTGTACACGAAGTGCATCCAGTTTTTGCCGTAACCCTCTAAACTTTTTAGCACATGCTAAATGGGTCAAATGATGATACCATACCAAGTCTCTACCTTTTTAGATTTCATTTGTACTGCTTTTTAATTTCAGGGTCATTTAGCTCAAAAAAATCATTAAATGCATGAAAAATAGCAAATGAAGTTAGAAAGCGTTGAAATTTGAGGATGTGGCTTTGAATGGTGCATATTGAATGCACAAAAAGTTTGTAGTTGAAATAAATTTAAAAAAATTAAATGCCTTTGTAACAGATGAGTTTTCGTCCGAAACCCTCTTACTTCGAAGGAGATGGTCCAGTTTGTACACGAAGTGCATCCAGTTTTTGCCGTAACCCTCTCAACTTTTTAGCACATGCTAAATGGGTCAAATGATGGTACCATACCAAGTCTCTACCTTTTTAGATTTCATTTGTACTGCTTTTTAATTTCAGGGTCATTTAGCTCAAAAAAATCATTAAATGCATGAAAAATAGCAAATGAAGTTAGAAAGGGTTGAAATTTGAGGATGTGGCTTTGAATGGTGCATATTGAATGCACAAAAAGTTTGTAGTTGAAATAAATTTAAAAAAATTAAAAGCCTTTGTAACAGATGAGTTTTCGTCCGAAACCCTCTTACTTCGAACGAGATGGTCCAGTTTGTACACGAAGTGCATCCAGTTTTTCCCGTAACCCTCTAAACTTTTTAGCACATGCTAAATGGGTCAAATTATTATACCATACCAAGTCTCTACCTTTTTAGATTTCATTTGTACTGCTTTTTAATTTCAGGGTCATTTAGCTCAAAAAAATCATTAAATGCATGAAAAATAGCAAATGAAGTTAGAAAGGGTTGAAATTTGAGGATGTGGCTTTGAATGGTGCATATTGAATGCACAAAAAGTTTGTAGTTGAAATAAATTTAAAAAAATTAAATGCCTTTGTAACAGATGAGTTTTCGTCCGAAACCTCTTACTTCGAAGGAGATGGTCCAGTTTGTACACGAAGTGCATCCAGTTTTTGCCGTAACCCTATCAACTTTTTAGAACATGATAAATGGGTGAAATGATGATACCATGACAAGTTTCTACCTTTTTACATTTAATTTGTACTGCTTTTTAATTTCAGGGTCATTTAGCTCCAAAAAATCATTAAATGCATGAAAAATAGCAAATGAAGTTAGAAAGGGTTGAAATTTGAGGATGTGGCTTTGAATGGTGCATATTGAATGCACAAAAAGTTTGTAGTTGAGATAAATTTAAAAAAATTAAATGCCTTTGTAACAAATGAGTTTTCGTCCGAAACCCTCTTACTTCGAAGGAGATGGTCCAGTTTGTACACGAAGTGCATCCAGTTTTTCCCGTAACCCTCTAAACTTTTTAGCACATGCTAAATGGGTCAAATGATGATACCATACCAAGTCTCTACCTTTTTAGATTTCATTTGTACTGCTTTTTAATTTCAGGGTCATTTAGCTCAAAAAAATCATTAAATGCATGAAAAATAGCAAATGAAGCTAGAAAGGGTTGAAATTTGAGGATGTGGCTTTGAATGGTGCATATTGAATGCACAAAAAGTTTGTAGTTGAAATAAATTTAAAAAAATTAAATGCCTTTGTAACAGATGAGTTTTCGTCCGAAACCTCTTACTTCGAAGGAGATGGTCCAGTTTGTACACGAAGTGCATCCTGTTTTTGCCGTAACCCTCTCAACTTTTTAGCACATGCTAAATGGGTCAAATGATGGTACCATACCAAGTCTCTACCTTTTTAGATTTCATTTGTACTGCTTTTTAATTTCAGGGTCATTTAGCTCAAAAAAATCATTAAATGCATGAAAAATAGCAAATGAAGTTAGAAAGGGTTGAAATTTGAGGATGTGGCTTTGAATGGTGCATATTGAATGCACAAAAAGTTTGTAGTTGAGATAAATTTAAAAAAATTAAATGCCTTTGTAACAGATGAGTTTTCGTCCGAAACCCTCTTACTTCGAAGGAGATGGTCCAGTTTGTACACGAAGTGCATCCAGTTTTTCCCGTAACCCTCTAAACTTTTTAGCACATGCTAAATGGGTCAAATGATGATACCATACCAAGTCTCTACCTTTTTAGATTTCATTTGTACTGCTTTTTAATTTCAGGGTCATTTAGCTCAAAAAAATCATTAAATGCATGAAAAATAGCAAATGAAGTTAGAAAGGGTTGAAATTTGAGGATGTGGCTTTGAATGGTGCATATTGAATGCACAAAAAGTTTGTAGTTGAAATAAATTTAAAAAAATTAAATGCCTTTGTAACAGATGAGTTTTCGTCCGAAACCCTCTTACTTCGAAGGAGATGGTCCAGTTTGTACACGAAGTGAATCCAATTTTTGCTGTAACCCTCTCAACTTTTTCGCACATGCTAAATGGGTCAAATGATGATACCATACCAAGTCTCTACCTTTTTAGATTTCATTTGTACTGCTTTTTAATTTCAGGGTCATTTAGCTCAAAAAAATCATTAAATGCATGAAAAATAGCAAATGAAGTTAAAAGGGTTGAAATTTGAGGATGTGGCTTTGAATGGTGCATATTGAATGCACAAAAAGTTTGTAGTTGAAATAAATTTAAAAAAATTAAATGCCTTTGTAACAGATGAGTTTTCGTCCGAAACCCTCTTACTTCGAAGGAGATGGTCCAGTTTGTACACGAAGTGCATCCAGTTTTTCCCGTAACCCTCTAAACTTTTTAGCACATGCTAAATGGGTCAAATTATTATACCATACCAAGTCTCTACCTTTTTAGATTTCATTTGTACTGCTTTTTAATTTCAGGGTCATTTAGCTCAAAAAAATCATTAAATGCATGAAAAATAGCAAATGAAGTTAGAAAGGGTTGAAATTTGAGGATGTGGCTTTGAATGGTGCATATTGAATGCACAAAAAGTTTGTAGTTGAAATAAATTTAAAAAAATTAAATGCCTTTGTAACAGATGAGTTTTCGTCCGAAACCTCTTACTTCGAAGGAGATGGTCCAGTTTGTACACGAAGTGCATCCAGTTTTTGCCGTAACCCTATCAACTTTTTAGAACATGATAAATGGGTGAAATGATGATACCATGACAAGTTTCTACCTTTTTACATTTAATTTGTACTGCTTTTTAATTTCAGGGTCATTTAGCTCCAAAAAATCATTAAATGCATGAAAAATAGCAAATGAAGTTAGAAAGGGTTGAAATTTGAGGATGTGGCTTTGAATGGTGCATATTGAATGCACAAAAAGTTTGTAGTTGAGATAAATTTAAAAAAATTAAATGCCTTTGTAACAAATGAGTTTTCGTCCGAAACCATCTTACTTCGAAGGAGATGGTCCAGTTTGTACACGAAGTGCATCCAGTTTTTCCCGTAACCCTCTAAACTTTTTAGCACATGCTAAATGGGTCAAATGATGATACCATACCAAGTCTCTACCTTTTTAGATTTCATTTGTACTGCTTTTTAATTTCAGGGTCATTTAGCTCAAAAAAATCATTAAATGCATGAAAAATAGCAAATGAAGTTAGAAAGCGTTGAAATTTGAGGATGTGGCTTTGAATGGTGCATATTGAATGCACAAAAAGTTTGTAGTTGAATTAAATTTAAAAAAATTAAATGCCTTTGTAACAGATGAGTTTTCGTCCGAAACCCTCTTACTTCGAAGGAGATGGTCCAGTTTGTACACGAAGTGCTTCCAGTTTTTGCTGTAACCCTCTCAACTTTTTAGCACATGCTAAATGGGTCAAATGATGGTACCATACCAAGTCTCTACCTTTTTAGATTTCATTTGTACTGCTTTTTAATTTCAGGGTCATTTAGCTCAAAAAAATCATTAAATGCATGAAAAATAGCAAATGAAGTTAGAAAGGGTTGAAATTTGAGGATGTGGCTTTGAATGGTGCATATTGAATGCACAAAAAGTTTGTAGTTGAAATAAATTTAAAAAAATTAAATGCCTTTGTAACAGATGAGTTTTCGTCCGAAACCCTCTTGCTTCGAAGGAGATGGTCCAGTTTGTACACGAAGTGCATCCAGTTTTTCCCGTAACCCTCTAAACTTTTTAGCACATGCTAAATGGGTCAAATTATTATACCATACCAAGTCTCTACCTCTTTAGATTTCATTTGTACTGCTTTTTAATTTCAGGGTCATTTAGCTCAAAAAAATCATTAAATGCATGAAAAATAGCAAATGAAGTTAGAAAGGGTTGAAATTTGAGGATGTGGCTTTGAATGGTGCATATTGAATGCACAAAAAGTTTGTAGTTGAAATAAATTTAAAAAAATTAAATGCCTTTGTAACAGATGAGTTTTCGTCCGAAACCTCTTACTTCGAAGGAGATGGTCCAGTTTGTACACGAAGTGCATCCAGTTTTTGCCGTAACCCTATCAACTTTTTAGAACATGATAAATGGGTGAAATGATGATACCATGACAAGTTTCTACCTTTTTACATTTAATTTGTACTGCTTTTTAATTTCAGGGTCATTTAGCTCCAAAAAATCATTAAATGCATGAAAAATAGCAAATGAAGTTAGAAAGGGTTGAAATTTGAGGATGTGGCTTTGAATGGTGCATATTGAATGCACAAAAAGTTTGTAGTTGAGATAAATTTAAAAAAATTAAATGCCTTTGTAACAAATGAGTTTTCGTCCGAAACCATCTTACTTCGAAGGAGATGGTCCAGTTTGTACACGAAGTGCATCCAGTTTTTCCCGTAACCCTCTAAACTTTTTAGCACATGCTAAATGGGTCAAATGATGATACCATACCAAGTCTCTACCTTTTTAGATTTCATTTGTACTGCTTTTTAATTTCAGGGTCATTTAGCTCAAAAAAATCATTAAATGCATGAAAAATAGCAAATGAAGTTAGAAAGCGTTGAAATTTGAGGATGTGGCTTTGAATGGTGCATATTGAATGCACAAAAAGTTTGTAGTTGAATTAAATTTAAAAAAATTAAATGCCTTTGTAACAGATGAGTTTTCGTCCGAAACCCTCTTACTTCGAAGGAGATGGTCCAGTTTGTACACGAAGTGCTTCCAGTTTTTGCTGTAACCCTCTCAACTTTTTAGCACATGCTAAATGGGTCAAATGATGGTACCATACCAAGTCTCTACCTTTTTAGATTTCATTTGTACTGCTTTTTAATTTCAGGGTCATTTAGCTCAAAAAAATCATTAAATGCATGAAAAATAGCAAATGAAGTTAGAAAGGGTTGAAATTTGAGGATGTGGCTTTGAATGGTGCATATTGAATGCACAAAAAGTTTGTAGTTGAAATAAATTTAAAAAAATTAAATGCCTTTGTAACAGATGAGTTTTCGTCCGAAACCCTCTTGCTTCGAAGGAGATGGTCCAGTTTGTACACGAAGTGCATCCAGTTTTTCCCGTAACCCTCTAAACTTTTTAGCACATGCTAAATGGGTCAAATTATTATACCATACCAAGTCTCTACCTCTTTAGATTTCATTTGTACTGCTTTTTAATTTCAGGGTCATTTAGCTCAAAAAAATCATTAAATGCATGAAAAATAGCAAATGAAGTTAGAAAGGGTTGAAATTTGAGGATGTGGCTTTGAATGGTGCATATTGAATGCACAAAAAGTTTGTAGTTGAAATAAATTTAAAAAAATTAAATGCCTTTGTAACAGATGAGTTTTCGTCCGAAACCTCTTACTTCGAAGGAGATGGTCCAGTTTGTACACGAAGTGCATCCAGTTTTTGCCGTAACCCTATCAACTTTTTAGAACATGATAAATGGGTGAAATGATGATACCATGACAAGTTTCTACCTTTTTACATTTAATTTGTACTGCTTTTTAATTTCAGGGTCATTTAGCTCCAAAAAATCATTAAATGCATGAAAAATAGCAAATGAAGTTAGAAAGGGTTGAAATTTGAGGATGTGGCTTTGAATGGTGCATATTGAATGCACAAAAAGTTTGTAGTTGAGATAAATTTAAAAAAATTAAATGCCTTTGTAACAAATGAGTTTTCGTCCGAAACCATCTTACTTCGAAGGAGATGGTCCAGTTTGTACACGAAGTGCATCCAGTTTTTCCCGTAACCCTCTAAACTTTTTAGCACATGCTAAATGGGTCAAATGATGATACCATACCAAGTCTCTACCTTTTTAGATTTCATTTGTACTGCTTTTTAATTTCAGGGTCATTTAGCTCAAAAAAATCATTAAATGCATGAAAAATAGCAAATGAAGTTAGAAAGCGTTGAAATTTGAGGATGTGGCTTTGAATGGTGCATATTGAATGCACAAAAAGTTTGTAGTTGAAATAAATTTAAAAAAATTAAATGCCTTTGTAACAGATGAGTTTTCGTCCGAAACCCTCTTACTTCGAAGGAGATGGTCCAGTTTGTACACGAAGTGCATCCAGTTTTTGCCGTAACCCTCTCAACTTTTTAGCACATGCTAAATGGGTCAAATGATGGTACCATACCAAGTCTCTACCATTTTAGATTTCATTTGTACTGCTTTTTAATTTCAGGGTCATTTAGCTCAAAAAAATCATTAAATGCATGAAAAATAGCAAATGAAGTTAGAAAGGGTTGAAATTTGAGGATGTGGCTTTGAATGGTGCATATTGAATGCACAAAAAGTTTGTAGTTGAAATAAATTTAAAAAAATTAAATGCCTTTGTAACAGATGAGTTTTCGTCCGAAACCCTCTTACTTCGAAGGAGATGGTCCAGTTTGTACACGAAGTGCATCCAGTTTTTCCCGTAACCCTCTAAACTTTTTAGCACATGCTAAATGGGTCAAATTATTATACCATACCAAGTCTCTACCTTTTTAGATTTCATTTGTACTGCTTTTTAATTTCAGGGTCATTTAGCTCAAAAAAATCATTAAATGCATGAAAAATAGCAAATGAAGTTAGAAAGGGTTGAAATTTGAGGATGTGGCTTTGAATGGTGCATATTGAATGCACAAAAAGTTTGTAGTTGAAATAAATTTAAAAAAATTAAATGCCTTTGTAACAGATGAGTTTTCGTCCGAAACCTCTTACTTCGAAGGAGATGGTCCAGTTTGTACACGAAGTGCATCCAGTTTTTGCCGTAACCCTATCAACTTTTTAGAACATGCTAAATGGGTGAAATGATGATACCATGACAAGTTTCTACCTTTTTACATTTAATTTGTACTGCTTTTTAATTTCAGGGTCATTTAGCACCAAAAAATCATTAAATGCATGAAAAATAGCAAATGAAGTTAGAAAGGGTTGAAATTTGAGGATGTGGCTTTGAATGGTGCATATTGAATGCACAAAAAGTTTGTAGTTGAGATAAATTTAAAAAAATTAAATGCCTTTGTAACAGATGAGTTTTCGTCCGAAACCCTCTTACTTCGAAGGAGATGGTCCAGTTTGTACACGAAGTGCATCCAGTTTTTCCCGTAACCCTCTAAACTTTTTAGCACATGCTAAATGGGTCAAATTATGATACCATACCAAGTCTCTACCTTTTTAGATTTCATTTGTACTGCTTTTTAATTTCAGGGTCATTTAGCTCAAAAAAATCATTAAATGCATGAAAAATAACAAATGAAGTTAGAAAGGGTTGAAATTTGAGGATGTGGCTTTGAATGGTGCATATTGAATGCACAAAAAGTTTGTAGTTGAAATAAATTTAAAAAAATTAAATGCCTTTGTAACAGATGAGTTTTCGTCCGAAACCCTCTTACTTCGAAGGAGATGGTCCAGTTTGTACACGAAGTGCATCCAGTTTTTGCTGTAACCCTCTCAACTTTTTAGCACATGCTAAATGGGTCAAATGATGATACCATACCAAGTCTCTACCTTTTTAGATTTCATTTGTACTGCTTTTTAATTTCAGGGTCATTTAGCTCAAAAAAATCATTAAATGCATGAAAAATAGCAAATGAAGTTAAAAGGGTTGAAATTTGAGGATGTGGCTTTGAATGGTGCATATTGAATGCACAAAAAGTTTGTAGTTGAAATAAATTTAAAAAAATTAAATGCCTTTGTAACAGATGAGTTTTCGTCCGAAACCCACTTACTTCGAAGGAGATGGTCCAGTTTGTACACGAAGTGCTACCAGTTTTTCCCGTAACCCTCTCAACTTTTTAGCACATGCTAAATGGGTGAAATGATGATACCATGCCAAGTTTCTACCTTTTTAGATTTCATTTGTACTGCTTTTTAATTTCAGGGTCATTTAGCTCAAAAAAATCATTAAATGCATGAAAAATAGCAAATGAAGTTAGAAAGGGTTGAAATTTGAGGATGTGGCTTTGAATGGTGCATATTGAATGCACAAAAAGTTTGTAGTTGAAATAAATTTAAAAAAATTAAATGCCTTTGTAACAGATGAGTTTTCGTCCGAAACCCTCTTACTTCGAAGGAGATGGTCCAGTTTGTACACGAAGTGCATCCAGTTTTTCCCGTAACCCTCTAAACTTTTTCGCACATGCTAAATGGGTCAAATGATGATACCATACCAAGTCTCTACCTTTTTAGATTTCATTTGTACTGCTTTTTAATTTCAGGGTCATTTAGCTCAAAAAAATCATTAAATGCATGAAAAATAGCAAATGAAGTTAGAAAGGGTTGAAATTTGAGGATGTGGCTTTGAATGGTGCATATTGAATGCACAAAAAGTTTGTAGTTGAAATAAATTTAAAAAAATTAAATGCCTTTGTAACAGATGAGTTTTCGTCCGAAACCCTCTTACTTCGAAGGAGATGGTCCAGTTTGTACACGAAGTGCATCCAGTTTTTGCTGTAACCCTCTCAACTTTTTCGCACATGCTAAATGGGTCAAATGATGATACCATACCAAGTCTCTACCTTTTTAGATTTCATTTGTACTGCTTTTTAATTTCAGGGTCATTTAGCTCAAAAAAATCATTAAATGCATGAAAAATAGCAAATGAAGTTAGAAAGGGTTGAAATTTGAGGATGTGGCTTTGAATGGTGCATATTGAATGCACAAAAAGTTTGTAGTTGAAATAAATTTAAAAAAATTAAATGCCTTTGTAACAGATGAGTTTTCGTCCGAAACCCTCTTACTTCGAAGGAGATGGTCCAGTTTGTACACGAAGTGCATCCAGTTTTTCCCGTAACCCTCTAAACTTTTTAGCACATGCTAAATGGGTCAAATTATTATACCATACCAAGTCTCTACCTTTTTAGATTTCATTTGTACTGCTTTTTAATTTCAGGGTCATTTAGCTCAAAAAAATCATTAAATGCATGAAAAATAGCAAATGAAGTTAGAAAGGGTTGAAATTTGAGGATGTGGCTTTGAATGGTGCATATTGAATGCACAAAAAGTTTGTAGTTGAAATAAATTTAAAAAAATTAAATGCCTTTGTAACAGATGAGTTTTCGTCCGAAACCTCTTACTTCGAAGGAGATGGTCCAGTTTGTACACGAAGTGCATCCAGTTTTTGCCGTAACCCTATCAACTTTTTAGAACATGCTAAATGGGTGAAATTATGATACCATGACAAGTTTCTACCTTTTTACATTTAATTTGTACTGCTTTTTAATTTCTGGGTCATTTAGCTCCAAAAAATCATTAAATGCATGAAAAATAGCAAATGAAGTTAGAAAGGGTTGAAATTTGAGGATGTGGCTTTGAATGGTGCATATTGAATGCACAAAAAGTTTGTAGTTGAGATAAATTTAAAAAAATTAAATGCCTTTGTAACAGATGAGTTTTCGTCCGAAACCCTCTTACTTCGAAGGAGATGGTCCAGTTTGTACACGAAGTGCATCCAGTTTTTCCCGTAACCCTCTAAACTTTTTAGCACATGCTAAATGGGTCAAATGATGATACCATACCAAGTCTCTACCTTTTTAGATTTCATTTGTACTGCTTTTTAATTTCAGGGTCATTTAGCTCACAAAAAATCATTAAATGCATGAAAAATAGCAAATGAAGTTAGAAAGGGTTGAAATTTGAGGATGTGGCTTTGAATGGTGCATATTGAATGCACAAAAAGTTTGTAGTTGAAATAAATTTAAAAAAATTAAATGCCTTTGTAACAGATGAGTTTTCGTCCGAAACCCTCTTACTTCGAAGGAGATGGTCCAGTTTGTACACGAAGTGCATCCAGTTTTTGCTGTAACCCTCTCAACTTTTTAGCACATGCTAAATGGGTCAAATGATGGTACCATACCAAGTCTCTACCTTTTTAGATTTCATTTGTACTGCTTTTTAATTTCAGGGTCATTTAGCTCAAAAAAATCATTAAATGCATGAAAAATAGCAAATGAAGTTAGAAAGGGTTGAAATTTGAGGATGTGGCTTTGAATGGTGCATATTGAATGCACAAAAAGTTTGTAGTTGAAATAAATTTAAAAAAATTAAATGCCTTTGTAACAGATGAGTTTTCGTCCGAAACCCTCTTACTTCGAAGGAGATGGTCCAGTTTGTACACGAAGTGCATCCAGTTTTTCCCGTAACCCTCTAAACTTTTTAGCACATGCTAAATGGGTCAAATTATTATACCATACCAAGTCTCTACCTTTTTAGATTTCATTTGTACTGCTTTTTAATTTCAGGGTCATTTAGCTCAAAAAAATCATTAAATGCATGAAAAATAGCAAATGAAGTTAGAAAGGGTTGAAATTTGAGGATGTGGCTTTGAATGGTGCATATTGAATGCACAAAAAGTTTGTAGTTGAAATAAATTTAAAAAAATTAAATGCCTTTGTAACAGATGAGTTTTCGTCCGAAACCTCTTACTTCGAAGGAGATGGTCCAGTTTGTACACGAAGTGCATCCAGTTTTTGCCGTAACCCTATCAACTTTTTAGAACATGCTAAATGGGTGAAATTATGATACCATGACAAGTTTCTACCTTTTTACATTTAATTTGTACTGCTTTTTAATTTCTGGGTCATTTAGCTCCAAAAAATCATTAAATGCATGAAAAATAGCAAATGAAGTTAGAAAGGGTTGAAATTTGAGGATGTGGCTTTGAATGGTGCATATTGAATGCACAAAAAGTTTGTAGTTGAGATAAATTTAAAAAAATTAAATGCCTTTGTAACAGATGAGTTTTCGTCCGAAACCCTCTTACTTCGAAGGAGATGGTCCAGTTTGTACACGAAGTGCATCCAGTTTTTCCCGTAACCCTCTAAACTTTTTAGCACATGCTAAATGGGTCAAATGATGATACCATACCAAGTCTCTACCTTTTTAGATTTCATTTGTACTGCTTTTTAATTTCAGGGTCATTTAGCTCAAAAAAATCATTAAATGCATGAAAAATAGCAAATGAAGTTAGAAAGGGTTGAAATTTGAGGATGTGGCTTTGAATGGTGCATATTGAATGCACAAAAAGTTTGTAGTTGAAATAAATTTAAAAAAATTAAATGCCTTTGTAACAGATGAGTTTTCGTCCGAAACCCTCTTACTTCGAAGGAGATGGTCCAGTTTGTACACGAAGTGCATCCAATTTTTGCTGTAACCCTCTCAACTTTTTCGCACATGCTAAATGGGTCAAATGATGATACCATACCAAGTCTCTACCTTTTTAGATTTCATTTGTACTGCTTTTTAATTTCAGGGTCATTTAGCTCAAAAAAATCATTAAATGCATGAAAAATAGCAAATGAAGTTAAAAGGGTTGAAATTTGAGGATGTGGCTTTGAATGGTGCATATTGAATGCACAAAAAGTTTGTAGTTGAAATAAATTTAAAAAAATTAAATGCCTTTGTAACAGATGAGTTTTCGTCCGAAACCCTCTTACTTCGAAGGAGATGGTCCAGTTTGTACACGAAGTGCATCCAGTTTTTCCCGTAACCCTCTAAACTTTTTAGCACATGCTAAATGGGTCAAATTATTATACCATACCAAGTCTCTACCTTTTTAGATTTCATTTGTACTGCTTTTTAATTTCAGGGTCATTTAGCTCAAAAAAATCATTAAATGCATGAAAAATAGCAAATGAAGTTAGAAAGGGTTGAAATTTGAGGATGTGGCTTTGAATGGTGCATATTGAATGCACAAAAAGTTTGTAGTTGAAATAAATTTAAAAAAATTAAATGCCTTTGTAACAGATGAGTTTTCGTCCGAAACCTCTTACTTCGAAGGAGATGGTCCAGTTTGTACACGAAGTGCATCCAGTTTTTGCCGTAACCCTATCAACTTTTTAGAACATGATAAATGGGTGAAATGATGATACCATGACAAGTTTCTACCTTTTTACATTTAATTTGTACTGCTTTTTAATTTCAGGGTCATTTAGCTCCAAAAAATCATTAAATGCATGAAAAATAGCAAATGAAGTTAGAAAGGGTTGAAATTTGAGGATGTGGCTTTGAATGGTGCATATTGAATGCACAAAAAGTTTGTAGTTGAGATAAATTTAAAAAAATTAAATGCCTTTGTAACAAATGAGTTTTCGTCCGAAACCATCTTACTTCGAAGGAGATGGTCCAGTTTGTACACGAAGTGCATCCAGTTTTTCCCGTAACCCTCTAAACTTTTTAGCACATGCTAAATGGGTCAAATGATGATACCATACCAAGTCTCTACCTTTTTAGATTTCATTTGTACTGCTTTTTAATTTCAGGGTCATTTAGCTCAAAAAAATCATTAAATGCATGAAAAATAGCAAATGAAGTTAGAAAGCGTTGAAATTTGAGGATGTGGCTTTGAATGGTGCATATTGAATGCACAAAAAGTTTGTAGTTGAATTAAATTTAAAAAAATTAAATGCCTTTGTAACAGATGAGTTTTCGTCCGAAACCCTCTTACTTCGAAGGAGATGGTCCAGTTTGTACACGAAGTGCTTCCAGTTTTTGCTGTAACCCTCTCAACTTTTTAGCACATGCTAAATGGGTCAAATGATGGTACCATACCAAGTCTCTACCTTTTTAGATTTCATTTGTACTGCTTTTTAATTTCAGGGTCATTTAGCTCAAAAAAATCATTAAATGCATGAAAAATAGCAAATGAAGTTAGAAAGGGTTGAAATTTGAGGATGTGGCTTTGAATGGTGCATATTGAATGCACAAAAAGTTTGTAGTTGAAATAAATTTAAAAAAATTAAATGCCTTTGTAACAGATGAGTTTTCGTCCGAAACCCTCTTGCTTCGAAGGAGATGGTCCAGTTTGTACACGAAGTGCATCCAGTTTTTCCCGTAACCCTCTAAACTTTTTAGCACATGCTAAATGGGTCAAATTATTATACCATACCAAGTCTCTACCTCTTTAGATTTCATTTGTACTGCTTTTTAATTTCAGGGTCATTTAGCTCAAAAAAATCATTAAATGCATGAAAAATAGCAAATGAAGTTAGAAAGGGTTGAAATTTGAGGATGTGGCTTTGAATGGTGCATATTGAATGCACAAAAAGTTTGTAGTTGAAATAAATTTAAAAAAATTAAATGCCTTTGTAACAGATGAGTTTTCGTCCGAAACCTCTTACTTCGAAGGAGATGGTCCAGTTTGTACACGAAGTGCATCCAGTTTTTGCCGTAACCCTATCAAATTTTTAGAACATGCTAAATGGGTGAAATGATGATACCATGACAAGTTTCTACCTTTTTACATTTAATTTGTACTGCTTTTTAATTTCAGGGTCATTTAGCTCCAAAAAATCATTAAATGCATGAAAAATAGCAAATGAAGTTAGAAAGGGTTGAAATTTGAGGATGTGGCTTTGAATGGTGCATATTGAATGCACAAAAAGTTTGTAGTTGAGATAAATTTAAAAAAATTAAATGCCTTTGTAACAGATGAGTTTTCGTCCGAAACCCTCTTACTTCGAAGGAGATGGTCCAGTTTGTACACGAAGTGCATCCAGTTTTTCCCGTAACCCTCTAAACTTTTTAGCACATGCTAAATGGGTCAAATGATGATACCATACCAAGTCTCTACCTTTTTAGATTTCATTTGTACTGCTTTTTAATTTCAGGGTCATTTAGCTCAAAAAATTCATTAAATGCATGAAAAATAGCAAATGAAGTTAGAAAGGGTTGAAATTTGAGGATGTGGCTTTGAATGGTGCATATTGAATGCACAAAAAGTTTGTAGTTGAAAAAATTTAAAAAAATTAAATGCCTTTGTAACAGATGAGTTTTCGTCCGAAACCCTCTTACTTCGAAGGAGATGGTCCAGTTTGTACACGAAGTGCATCCAGTTTTTGCTGTAACCCTCTCAACTTTTTTGCACATGCTAAATGGGTCAAATGATGATACCATACCAAGTATCTACCTTTTTAGATTTCATTTGTACTGCTTTTTAATTTCAGGGTCATTTAGCCCAAAAAAATCATTAAATGCATGAAAAATAGCAAATGAAGTTAAAAGGGTTGAAATTTGCGGATGTGGCTTTGAATGGTGCATATTGAATGCACAAAAAGTTTGTAGTTGAAATAAATTTAAAAAAATTAAATGCCTTTGTAACAGATGAGTTTTCGTCCGAAACCCTCTTACTTCGAAGGAGATGGTCCAGTTTGTACACGAAGTGCATCCAGTTTTTCCCGTAACCCTCTAAACTTTTTAGCACATGCTAAATGGGTCAAATTATTATACCATACCAAGTCTCTACCTTTTTAGATTTCATTTGTACTGCTTTTTAATTTCAGGGTCATTTAGCTCAAAAAAATCATTAAATGCATGAAAAATAGCAAATGAAGTTAGAAAGGGTTGAAATTTGAGGATGTGGCTTTGAATGGTGCATATTGAATGCACAAAAAGTTTGTAGTTGAAATAAATTTAAAAAAATTAAATGCCTTTGTAACAGATGAGTTTTCGTCCGAAACCTCTTACTTCGAAGGAGATGGTCCAGTTTGTACACGAAGTGCATCCAGTTTTTGCCGTAACCCTATCAACTTTTTAGAACATGATAAATGGGTGAAATGATGATACCATGACAAGTTTCTACCTTTTTACATTTAATTTGTACTGCTTTTTAATTTCAGGGTCATTTAGCTCCAAAAAATCATTAAATGCATGAAAAATAGCAAATGAAGTTAGAAAGGGTTGAAATTTGAGGATGTGGCTTTGAATGGTGCATATTGAATGCACAAAAAGTTTGTAGTTGAGATAAATTTAAAAAAATTAAATGCCTTTGTAACAAATGAGTTTTCGTCCGAAACCATCTTACTTCGAAGGAGATGGTCCAGTTTGTACACGAAGTGCATCCAGTTTTTCCCGTAACCCTCTAAACTTTTTAGCACATGCTAAATGGGTCAAATGATGATACCATACCAAGTCTCTACCTTTTTAGATTTCATTTGTACTGCTTTTTAATTTCAGGGTCATTTAGCTCAAAAAAATCATTAAATGCATGAAAAATAGCAAATGAAGTTAGAAAGCGTTGAAATTTGAGGATGTGGCTTTGAATGGTGCATATTGAATGCACAAAAAGTTTGTAGTTGAAATAAATTTAAAAAAATTAAATGCCTTTGTAACAGATGAGTTTTCGTCCGAAACCCTCTTACTTCGAAGGAGATGGTCCAGTTTGTACACGAAGTGCATCCAGTTTTTGCCGTAACCCTCTCAACTTTTTAGCACATGCTAAATGGGTCAAATGATGGTACCATACCAAGTCTCTACCTTTTTAGATTTCATTTGTACTGCTTTTTAATTTCAGGGTCATTTAGCTCAAAAAAATCATTAAATGCATGAAAAATAGCAAATGAAGTTAGAAAGGGTTGAAATTTGAGGATGTGGCTATGAATGGTGCATATTGAATGCACAAAAAGTTTGTAGTTGAAATAAATTTAAAAAAATTAAATGCCTTTGTAACAGATGAGTTTTCGTCCGAAACCCTCTTACTTCGAAGGAGATGGTCCAGTTTGTACACGAAGTGCATCCAGTTTTTCCCGTAACCCTCTAAACTTTTTAGCACATGCTAAATGGGTCAAATTATTATACCATACCAAGTCTCTACCTTTTTAGATTTCATTTGTACTGCTTTTTAATTTCAGGGTCATTTAGCTCAAAAAAATCATTAAATGCATGAAAAATAGCAAATGAAGTTAGAAAGGGTTGAAATTTGAGGATGTGGCTTTGAATGGTGCATATTGAATGCACAAAAAGTTTGTAGTTGAAATAAATTTAAAAAAATTAAATGCCTTTGTAACAGATGAGTTTTCGTCCGAAACCTCTTACTTCGAAGGAGATGGTCCAGTTTGTACACGAAGTGCATCCAGTTTTTGCCGTAACCCTATCAACTTTTTAGAACATGCTAAATGGGTGAAATGATGATACCATGACAAGTTTCTACCTTTTTACATTTAATTTGTACTGCTTTTTAATTTCAGGGTCATTTAGCACCAAAAAATCATTAAATGCATGAAAAATAGCAAATGAAGTTAGAAAGGGTTGAAATTTGAGGATGTGGCTTTGAATGGTGCATATTGAATGCACAAAAAGTTTGTAGTTGAGATAAATTTAAAAAAATTAAATGCCTTTGTAACAGATGAGTTTTCGTCCGAAACCCTCTTACTTCGAAGGAGATGGTCCAGTTTGTACACGAAGTGCATCCAGTTTTTCCCGTAACCCTCTAAACTTTTTAGCACATGCTAAATGGGTCAAATTATGATACCATACCAAGTCTCTACCTTTTTAGATTTCATTTGTACTGCTTTTTAATTTCAGGGTCATTTAGCTCAAAAAAATCATTAAATGCATGAAAAATAACAAATGAAGTTAGAAAGGGTTGAAATTTGAGGATGTGGCTTTGAATGGTGCATATTGAATGCACAAAAAGTTTGTAGTTGAAATAAATTTAAAAAAATTAAATGCCTTTGTAACAGATGAGTTTTCGTCCGAAACCCTCTTACTTCGAAGGAGATGGTCCAGTTTGTACACGAAGTGCATCCAGTTTTTGCTGTAACCCTCTCAACTTTTTAGCACATGCTAAATGGGTCAAATGATGATACCATACCAAGTCTCTACCTTTTTAGATTTCATTTGTACTGCTTTTTAATTTCAGGGTCATTTAGCTCAAAAAAATCATTAAATGCATGAAAAATAGCAAATGAAGTTAAAAGGGTTGAAATTTGAGGATGTGGCTTTGAATGGTGCATATTGAATGCACAAAAAGTTTGTAGTTGAAATAAATTTAAAAAAATTAAATGCCTTTGTAACAGATGAGTTTTCGTCCGAAACCCTCTTACTTCGAAGGAGATGGTCCAGTTTGTACACGAAGTGCATCCAGTTTTTCCCGTAACCCTCTAAACTTTTTACCACATGCTAAATGGGTCAAATTATTATACCATACCAAGTCTCTACCTTTTTAGATTTCATTTGTACTGCTTTTTAATTTCAGGGTCATTTAGCTCAAAAAAATCATTAAATGCATGAAAAATAGCAAATGAAGTTAGAAAGGGTTGAAATTTGAGGATGTGGCTTTGAATGGTGCATATTGAATGCACAAAAAGTTTGTAGTTGAAATAAATTTAAAAAAATTAAATGCCTTTGTAACAGATGAGTTTTCGTCCGAAACCTCTTACTTCGAAGGAGATGGTCCAGTTTGTACACGAAGTGCATCCAGTTTTTGCCGTAACCCTATCAACTTTTTAGAACATGCTAAATGGGTGAAATGATGATACCATGACAAGTTTCTACCTTTTTACATTTAATTTGTACTGCTTTTTAATTTCAGGGTCATTTAGCTCCAAAAAATCATTAAATGCATGAAAAATAGCAAATGATGTTAGAAAGGGTTGAAATTTGAGGATGTGGCTTTGAATGGTGCATATTGAATGCACAAAAAGTTTGTAGTTGAGATAAATTTAAAAAAATTAAATGCCTTTGTAACAGATGAGTTTTCGTCCGAAACCCTCTTACTTCGAAGGAGATGGTCCAGTTTGTACACGAAGTGCATCCAGTTTTTCCCGTAACCCTCTAAACTTTTTAGCACATGCTAAATGGGTCAAATGATGATACCATACCAAGTCTCTACCTTTTTAGATTTCATTTGTACTGCTTTTTAATTTCAGGGTCATTTAGCTCAAAAAAATCATTAAATGCATGAAAAATAGCAAATGAAGTTAGAAAGGGTTGAAATTTGAGGATGTGGCTTTGAATGGTGCATATTGAATGCACAAAAAGTTTGTAGTTGAAATAAATTTAAAAAAATTAAATGCCTTTGTAACAGATGAGTTTTCGTCCGAAACCCTCTTACTTCGAAGGAGATGGTCCAGTTTGTACACGAAGTGCATCCAGTTTTTGCTGTAACCCTCTCAACTTTTTAGCACATGCTAAATGGGTCAAATGATGATACCATACCAAGTCTCTACCTTTTTAGATTTCATTTGTACTGCTTTTTAATTTCAGGGTCATTTAGCTCAAAAAAATCATTAAATGCATGAAATATAGCAAATGAAGTTAAAAGGGTTGAAATTTGAGGATGTGGCTTTGAATGGTGCATATTGAATGCACAAAAAGTTTGTAGTTGAAATAAATTTAAAAAAATTAAATGCCTTTGTAACAGATGAGTTTTCGTCCGAAACCCTCTTACTTCGAAGGAGATGGTCCAGTTTGTACACGAAGTGCTACCAGTTTTTGCCGTAACCCTCTCAACTTTTTAGCACATGCTAAATGGGTGAAATGATGATACCATGCCAAGTTTCTACCTTTTTAGATTTCATTTGCACTGCTTTTTAATTTTAGGGTCATTTAGTTCAAAAAAATCATTAAATGCATGAAAAATAGCAAATGAAGTTAGAAAGGGTTGAAATTTGAGGATGCGTCTTTGAATGGTGCATATTGAATGCACAAAAAGTTTGTAGTTGAAATAAGTTTTAAAAAATTAAATGCCTTTGTAACAAATGAGTTTTCGTCCGAAACCCTCTTACTTCGAAGGAGATGGTCCAGTTTGTACACGAAGTGCATCCAGTTTTTGCTGTAACCCTCTCAACTTTTTAGCACATGCTAAATGGGTCAAATGATGATACCATACCAAGTCTCTACCTTTTTAGATTTCATTTGTACTGCTTTTTAATTTCAGGGTCATTTAGCTCAAAAAAATCATTAAATGCATGAAAAATAGCAAATGAAGTTAAAAGGGTTGAAATTTGAGGATGTGGCTTTGAATGGTGCATATTGAATGCACAAAAAGTTTGTAGTTGAAATAAATTTAAAAAAATTAAATGCCTTTGTAACAGATGAGTTTTCGTCCGAAACCCTCTTACTTCGAAGGAGATGGTCCAGTTTGTACACGAAGTGCATCCAGTTTTTCCCGTAACCCTCTAAACTTTTTAGCACATGCTAAATGGGTCAAATGATGATACCATACCAAGTCTCTACCTTTTTAGATTTCATTTGTACTGCTTTTTAATTTCAGGGTCATTTAGCTCCAAAAAATCATTAAATGCATGAAAAATAGCAAATGATGTTAGAAAGGGTTGAAATTTGAGGATGTGGCTTTGAATGGTGCATATTGAATGCACAAAAAGTTTGTAGTTGAGATAAATTTAAAAAAATTAAATGCCTTTGTAACAGATGAGTTTTCGTCCGAAACCCTCTTACTTCGAAGGAGATGGTCCAGTTTGTACACGAAGTGCATCCAGTTTTTCCCGTAACCCTCTAAACTTTTTAGCACATGCTAAATGGGTCAAATGATGATACCATACCAAGTCTCTACCTTTTTAGATTTCATTTGTACTGCTTTTTAATTTCAGGGTCATTTAGCTCAAAAAAATCATTAAATGCATGAAAAATAGCAAATGAAGTTAGAAAGGGTTGAAATTTGAGGATGTGGCTTTGAATGGTGCATATTGAATGCACAAAAAGTTTGTAGTTGAAATAAATTTAAAAAAATTAAATGCCTTTGTAACAGATGAGTTTTCGTCCGAAACCCTCTTACTTCGAAGGAGATGGTCCAGTTTGTACACGAAGTGCATCCAGTTTTTGCTGTAACCCTCTCAACTTTTTAGCACATGCTAAATGGGTCAAATGATGATACCATACCAAGTCTCTACCTTTTTAGATTTCATTTGTACTGCTTTTTAATTTCAGGGTCATTTAGCTCAAAAAAATCATTAAATGCATGAAATATAGCAAATGAAGTTAAAAGGGTTGAAATTTGAGGATGTGGCTTTGAATGGTGCATATTGAATGCACAAAAAGTTTGTAGTTGAAATAAATTTAAAAAAATTAAATGCCTTTGTAACAGATGAGTTTTCGTCCGAAACCCTCTTACTTCGAAGGAGATGGTCCAGTTTGTACACGAAGTGCTACCAGTTTTTGCCGTAACCCTCTCAACTTTTTAGCACATGCTAAATGGGTGAAATGATGATACCATGCCAAGTTTCTACCTTTTTAGATTTCATTTGCACTGCTTTTTAATTTCAGGGTCATTTAGTTCAAAAAAATCATTAAATGCATGAAAAATAACAAATGAAGTTAGAAAGGGTTGAAATTTGAGGATGTGGCTTTGAATGGTGCATATTGAATGCACAAAAAGTTTGTAGTTGAAATAAATTTAAAAAAATTAAATGCCTTTGTAACAGATGAGTTTTCGTCCGAAACCCTCTTACTTCGAAGGAGATGGTCCAGTTTGTACACGAAGTGCATCCAGTTTTTGCTGTAACCCTCTCAACTTTTTAGCACATGCTAAATGGGTCAAATGATGATACCATACCAAGTCTCTACCTTTTTAGATTTCATTTGTACTGCTTTTTAATTTCAGGGTCATTTAGCTCAAAAAAATCATTAAATGCATGAAAAATAGCAAATGAAGTTAAAAGGGTTGAAATTTGAGGATGTGGCTTTGAATGGTGCATATTGAATGCACAAAAAGTTTGTAGTTGAAATAAATTTAAAAAAATTAAATGCCTTTGTAACAGATGAGTTTTCGTCCGAAACCCTCTTACTTCGAAGGAGATGGTCCAGTTTGTACACGAAGTGCATCCAGTTTTTCCCGTAACCCTCTAAACTTTTTAGCACATGCTAAATGGGTCAAATTATTATACCATACCAAGTCTCTACCTTTTTAGATTTCATTTGTACTGCTTTTTAATTTCAGGGTCATTTAGCTCAAAAAAATCATTAAATGCATGAAAAATAGCAAATGAAGTTAGAAAGGGTTGAAATTTGAGGATGTGGCTTTGAATGGTGCATATTGAATGCACAAAAAGTTTGTAGTTGAAATAAATTTAAAAAAATTAAATGCCTTTGTAACAGATGAGTTTTCGTCCGAAACCTCTTACTTCGAAGGAGATGGTCCAGTTTGTACACGAAGTGCATCCAGTTTTTGCCGTAACCCTATCAACTTTTTAGAACATGCTAAATGGGTGAAATGATGATACCATGACAAGTTTCTACCTTTTTACATTTAATTTGTACTGCTTTTTAATTTCAGGGTCATTTAGCTCCAAAAAATCATTAAATGCATGAAAAATAGCAAATGATGTTAGAAAGGGTTGAAATTTGAGGATGTGGCTTTGAATGGTGCATATTGAATGCACAAAAAGTTTGTAGTTGAGATAAATTTAAAAAAATTAAATGCCTTGGTAACAGATGAGTTTTCGTCCGAAACCCTCTTACTTCGAAGGAGATGGTCCAGTTTGTACACGAAGTGCATCCAGTTTTTCCCGTAACCCTCTAAACTTTTTAGCACATGCTAAATGGGTCAAATGATGATACCATACCAAGTCTCTACCTTTTTAGATTTCATTTGTACTGCTTTTTAATTTCAGGGTCATTTAGCTCAAAAAAATCATTAAATGCATGAAAAATAGCAAATGAAGTTAGAAAGGGTTGAAATTTGAGGATGTGGCTTTGAATGGTGCATATTGAATGCACAAAAAGTTTGTAGTTGAAATAAATTTAAAAAAATTAAATGCCTTTGTAACAGATGAGTTTTCGTCCGAAACCCTCTTACTTCGAAGGAGATGGTCCAGTTTGTACACGAAGTGCATCCAGTTTTTGCTGTAACCCTCTCAACTTTTTAGCACATGCTAAATGGGTCAAATGATGATACCATACCAAGTCTCTACCTTTTTAGATTTCATTTGTACTGCTTTTTAATTTCAGGGTCATTTAGCTCAAAAAAATCATTAAATGCATGAAATATAGCAAATGAAGTTAAAAGGGTTGAAATTTGAGGATGTGGCTTTGAATGGTGCATATTGAATGCACAAAAAGTTTGTAGTTGAAATAAATTTAAAAAAATTAAATGCCTTTGTAACAGATGAGTTTTCGTCCGAAACCCTCTTACTTCGAAGGAGATGGTCCAGTTTGTACACGAAGTGCTACCAGTTTTTGCCGTAACCCTCTCAACTTTTTAGCACATGCTAAATGGGTGAAATGATGATACCATGCCAAGTTTCTACCTTTTTAGATTTCATTTGCACTGCTTTTTAATTTCAGGGTCATTTAGTTCAAAAAAATCATTAAATGCATGAAAAATAGCAAATGAAGTTAGAAAGGGTTGAAATTTGAGGATGCGTCTTTGAATGGTGCATATTGAATGCACAAAAAGTTTGTAGTTGAAATAAGTTTTAAAAAATTAAATGCCTTTGTAACAAATGAGTTTTCGTCCGAAACCCTCTTACTTCGAAGGAGATGGTCCAGTTTGTACACGAAGTGCATCCAGTTTTTGCTGTAACCCTCTCAACTTTTTAGCACATGCTAAATGGGTCAAATGATGATACCATACCAAGTCTCTACCTTTTTAGATTTCATTTGTACTGCTTTTTAATTTCAGGGTCATTTAGCTCAAAAAAATCATTAAATGCATGAAAAATAGCAAATGAAGTTAAAAGGGTTGAAATTTGAGGATGTGGCTTTGAATGGTGCATATTGAATGCACAAAAAGTTTGTAGTTGAAATAAATTTAAAAAAATTAAATGCCTTTGTAACAGATGAGTTTTCGTCCGAAACCCTCTTACTTCGAAGGAGATGGTCCAGTTTGTACACGAAGTGCATCCAGTTTTTCCCGTAACCCTCTAAACTTTTTAGCACATGCTAAATGGGTCAAATGATGATACCATACCAAGTCTCTACCTTTTTAGATTTCATTTGTACTGCTTTTTAATTTCAGGGTCATTTAGCTCAAAAAAATCATTAAATGCATGAAAAATAGCAAATGAAGTTAGAAAGGGTTGAAATTTGAGGATGTGGCTTTGAATGGTGCATATTGAATGCACAAAAAGTTTGTAGTTGAAATAAATTTAAAAAAATTAAATGCCTTTGTAACAGATGAGTTTTCGTCCGAAACCCTCTTACTTCGAAGGAGATGGTCCAGTTTGTACACGAAGTGCATCCAGTTTTTGCTGTAACCCTCTCAACTTTTTAGCACATGCTAAATGGGTCAAATGATGATACCATACCAAGTCTCTACCTTTTTAGATTTCATTTGTACTGCTTTTTAATTTCAGGGTCATTTAGCTCAAAAAAATCATTAAATGCATGAAATATAGCAAATGAAGTTAAAAGGGTTGAAATTTGAGGATGTGGCTTTGAATGGTGCATATTGAATGCACAAAAAGTTTGTAGTTGAAATAAATTTAAAAAAATTAAATGCCTTTGTAACAGATGAGTTTTCGTCCGAAACCCTCTTACTTCGAAGGAGATGGTCCAGTTTGTACACGAAGTGCTACCAGTTTTTGCCGTAACCCTCTCAACTTTTTAGCACATGCTAAATGGGTGAAATGATGATACCATGCCAAGTTTCTACCTTTTTAGATTTCATTTGCACTGCTTTTTAATTTCAGGGTCATTTAGTTCAAAAAAATCATTAAATGCATGAAAAATAGCAAATGAAGTTAGAAAGGGTTGAAATTTGAGGATGCGTCTTTGAATGGTGCATATTGAATGCACAAAAAGTTTGTAGTTGAAATAAGTTTTAAAAAATTAAATGCCTTTGTAACAAATGAGTTTTCGTCCGAAACCCTCTTACTTCGAAGGAGATGGTCCAGTTTGTACACGAAGTGCATCCAGTTTTTGCTGTAACCCTCTCAACTTTTTAGCACATGCTAAATGGGTCAAATGATGATACCATACCAAGTCTCTACCTTTTTAGATTTCATTTGTACTGCTTTTTAATTTCAGGGTCATTTAGCTCAAAAAAATCATTAAATGCATGAAAAATAGCAAATGAAGTTAAAAGGGTTGAAATTTGAGGATGTGGCTTTGAATGGTGCATATTGAATGCACAAAAAGTTTGTAGTTGAAATAAATTTAAAAAAATTAAATGCCTTTGTAACAGATGAGTTTTCGTCCGAAACCCTCTTACTTCGAAGGAGATGGTCCAGTTTGTACACGAAGTGCATCCAGTTTTTCCCGTAACCCTCTAAACTTTTTAGCACATGCTAAATGGGTCAAATTATTATACCATACCAAGTCTCTACCTTTTTAGATTTCATTTGTACTGCTTTTTAATTTCAGGGTCATTTAGCTCAAAAAAATCATTAAATGCATGAAAAATAGCAAATGAAGTTAGAAAGGGTTGAAATTTGAGGATGTGGCTTTGAATGGTGCATATTGAATGCACAAAAAGTTTGTAGTTGAAATAAATTTAAAAAAATTAAATGCCTTTGTAACAGATGAGATTTCGTCCGAAACCTCTTACTTCGAAGGAGATGGTCCAGTTTGTACACGAAGTGCATCCAGTTTTTGCCGTAACCCTATCAACTTTTTAGAACATGCTAAATGGGTGAAATGATGATACCATGACAAGTTTCTACCTTTTTACATTTAATTTGTACTGCTTTTTAATTTCAGGGTCATTTAGCTCCAAAAAATCATTAAATGCATGAAAAATAGCAAATGAAGTTAGAAAGGGTTGAAATTTGAGGATGTGGCTTTGAATGGTGCATATTGAATGCACAAAAAGTTTGTAGTTGAGATAAATTTAAAAAAATTAAATGCCTTTGTAACAGATGAGTTTTCGTCCGAAACCCTCTTACTTCGAAGGAGATGGTCCAGTTTGTACACGAAGTGCATCCAGTTTTTCCCGTAACCCTCTAAACTTTTTAGCACATGCTAAATGGGTCAAATGATGATACCATACCAAGTCTCTACCTTTTTAGATTTCATTTGTACTGCTTTTTAATTTCAGGGTCATTTAGCTCAAAAAAATCATTAAATGCATGAAAAATAGCAAATGAAGTTAGAAAGGGTTGAAATTTGAGGATGTGGCTTTGAATGGTGCATATTGAATGCACAAAAAGTTTGTAGTTGAAATAAATTTAAAAAAATTAAATGCCTTTGTAACAGATGAGTTTTCGTCCGAAACCCTCTTACTTCGAAGGAGATGGTCCAGTTTGTACATGAAGTGCATCCAGTTTTTGCTGTAACCCTCTCAACTTTTTAGCACATGCTAAATGGGTCAAATGATGATACCATACCAAGTCTCTACCTTTTTAGATTTCATTTGTACTGCTTTTTAATTTCAGGGTCATTTAGCTCAAAAAAATCATTAAATGCATGAAATATAGCAAATGAAGTTAAAAGGGTTGACATTTGAGGATGTGGCTTTGAATGGTGCATATTGAATGCACAAAAAGTTTGTAGTTGAAATAAATTTAAAAAAATTAAATGCCTTTGTAACAGATGAGTTTTCGTCCGAAACCCTCTTACTTCGAAGGAGATGGTCCAGTTTGTACACGAAGTGCTACCAGTTTTTGCCGTAACCCTCTCAACTTTTTAGCACATGCTAAATGGGTGAAATGATGATACCATGCCAAGTTTCTACCTTTTTAGATTTCATTTGCACTGCTTTTTAATTTCAGGGTCATTTAGTTCAAAAAAATCATTAAATGCATGAAAAATAGCAAATGAAGTTAGAAAGGGTTGAAATTTGAGGATGCGTCTTTGAATGGTGCATATTGAATGCACAAAAAGTTTGTAGTTGAAATAAGTTTTAAAAAATTAAATGCCTTTGTAACAAATGAGTTTTCGTCCGAAACCCTCTTACTTAGAAGGAGATGGTCCAGTTTGTACACGAAGTGCATCCAGTTTTTGCCGTAACCTTCTCTTATTTTTAGCACATGCTAAATGGGTGAAATGATGATACCATGCCAAGTTTCTACCTTTTTAGATTTCATTTGTACTACTTTTTAATTTCAGGGTCATTTAGCTCAAAAAAAATCATTAAATGCATGAAAAATAGCAAATGAAGTTAGAAAGGGTTGAAATTTGAGGATGTGGCTTTGAATGGTGCATATTGAATGCACAAAAATTTTGTAGTTGAAATAAATTTAAAAAAATTAAATGCCTTTGTAACAGATGAGTTTTCGTCCGAAACCCTCTTACTTCGAAGGAGATGGTCCAGTTTGTACACGAAGTGCATCCAGTTTTTCCCGTAACCCTCTAAACTTTTTAGCACATGCTAAATGGGTCAAATTATTATACCATACCAAGTTTCTACCTTTTTAGATTTCATTTGTATTGCTTTTTAATTTCAGGGTCATTTAGCTCAAAAAAATCATTAAATGCATGAAAAATAGCAAATGAAGTTAGAAAGGGTTGAAATTTGAGGATATGGCTTTGAATGGTGCATATTGAATGCACAAAAAGTTTGTAGTTGAAATAAATTTAAAAAAATTAAATGCCTTTGTAACAGATGAGTTTTCGTCCGAAACCTCTTACTTCGAAGGAGATGGTCCAGTTTGTACACGAAGTGCATCCAGTTTTTGCCGTAACCCTATCAACTTTTTAGAACATGCTAAATGGGTGAAATGATGATACCATGACAAGTTTCTACCTTTTTAGATTTCATTTGTACTGCTTTTTAATTTCAGGGTCATTTAGCTCAAAAAAAATCATTAAATGCATGAAAAATAGCAAATGAAGTTAGAAAGGGTTGAAATTTGAGGATGTGGCTTTGAATGGTGCATATTGAATGCACAAAAAGTTTGTAGTTGAGATAAATTTTAAAAAATTAAATGCCTTTGTAACAGATGAGTTTTCGTCCGAAACCCTCTTACTTCGAAGGAGATGGTCCAGTTTGTACACGAAGTGCATCCAGTTTTTCCCGTAACCCTCTAAACTTTTTAGCACATGCTAAATGGGTCAAATGATGATACCATACCAAGTCTCTACCTTTTTAGATTTCATTTGTACTGCTTTTTAATTTCAGGGTCATTTAGCTCAAAAAAATCATTAAATGCATGAAAAATAGCAAATGAAGTTAGAAAGGGTTGAAATTTGAGGATGTGGCTTTGAATGGTGCATATTGAATGCACAAAAAGTTTGTAGTTGAAATAAATTTAAAAAAATTAAATGCCTTTGTAACAGATGAGTTTTCGTCCGAAACCCTCTTACTTCGAAGGAGATGGTCCAGTTTGTACACGAAGTGCATCCAGTTTTTCCCGTAACCCTCTAAACTTTTTAGCACATGCTAAATGGGTCAAATGATGATACCATACCAAGTCTCTACCTTTTTAGATTTCATTTGTACTGCTTTTTAATTTCAGGGTCATTTAGCTCAAAAAAATCATTAAATGCATGAAAAATAGCAAATGAAGTTAAAAGGGTTGAAATTTGAGGATGTGGCTTTGAATGGTGCATATTGAATGCAAAAAAAGTTTGTAGTTGAAATAAATTTAAAAAAATTAAATGCCTTTGTAACAGATGAGTTTTCGTCCGAAACCCTCTTACTTCGAAGGAGATGGTCCAGTTTGTACACGAAGTGCATCCAGTTTTTCCCGTAACCCTCTAAACTTTTTAGCACATGCTAAATGGGTCAAATTATTATACCATACCAAGTCTCTACCTTTTTAGATTTCATTTGTACTGCTTTTTAATTTCAGGGTCATTTAGCTCAAAAAAATCATTAAATGCATGAAAAATAGCAAATGAAGTTAGAAAGGGTTGAAATTTGAGGATGTGGCTTTGAATGGTGCATATTGAATGCACAAAAAGTTTGTAGTTGAAATAAATTTAAAAAAATTAAATGCCTTTGTAACAGATGAGTTTTCGTCCGAAACCTCTTACTTCGAAGGAGATGGTCCAGTTTGTACACGAAGTGCATCCAGTTTTTGCCGTAACCCTATCAACTTTTTAGAACATGCTAAATGGGTGAAATGATGATACCATGACAAGTTTCTACCTTTTTACATTTAATTTGTACTGCTTTTTAATTTCAGGGTCATTTAGCTCCAAAAAATCATTAAATGCATGAAAAATAGCAAATGAAGTTAGAAAGGGTTGAAATTTGAGGATGTGGCTTTGAATGGTGCATATTGAATGCACAAAAATTTTGTAGTTGAAATAAATTTAAAAAAATTAAATGCCTTTGTAACAGATGAGTTTTCGTCCGAAACCCTCTTACTTCGAAGGAGATGGTCCAGTTTGTACACGAAGTGCATCCAGTTTTTCCCGTAACCCTCTAAACTTTTTAGCACATGCTAAATGGGTCAAATTATTATACCATACCAAGTTTCTACCTTTTTAGATTTCATTTGTATTGCTTTTTAATTTCAGGGTCATTTAGCTCAAAAAAATCATTAAATGCATGAAAAATAGCAAATGAAGTTAGAAAGGGTTGAAATTTGAGGATATGGCTTTGAATGGTGCATATTGAATGCACAAAAAGTTTGTAGTTGAAATAAATTTAAAAAAATTAAATGCCTTTGTAACAGATGAGTTTTCGTCCGAAACCTCTTACTTCGAAGGAGATGGTCCAGTTTGTACACGAAGTGCATCCAGTTTTTGCCGTAACCCTATCAACTTTTTAGAACATGCTAAATGGGTGAAATGATGATACCATGACAAGTTTCTACCTTTTTAGATTTCATTTGTACTGCTTTTTAATTTCAGGGTCATTTAGCTCAAAAAAAATCATTAAATGCATGAAAAATAGCAAATGAAGTTAGAAAGGGTTGAAATTTGAGGATGTGGCTTTGAATGGTGCATATTGAATGCACAAAAAGTTTGTAGTTGAGATAAATTTTAAAAAATTAAATGCCTTTGTAACAGATGAGTTTTCGTCCGAAACCCTCTTACTTCGAAGGAGATGGTCCAGTTTGTACACGAAGTGCATCCAGTTTTTCCCGTAACCCTCTAAACTTTTTAGCACATGCTAAATGGGTCAAATGATGATACCATACCAAGTCTCTACCTTTTTAGATTTCATTTGTACTGCTTTTTAATTTCAGGGTCATTTAGCTCAAAAAAATCATTAAATGCATGAAAAATAGCAAATGAAGTTAGAAAGGGTTGAAATTTGAGGATGTGGCTTTGAATGGTGCATATTGAATGCACAAAAAGTTTGTAGTTGAAATAAATTTAAAAAAATTAAATGCCTTTGTAACAGATGAGTTTTCGTCCGAAACCCTCTTACTTCGAAGGAGATGGTCCAGTTTGTACACGAAGTGCATCCAGTTTTTCCCGTAACCCTCTAAACTTTTTAGCACATGCTAAATGGGTCAAATGATGATACCATACCAAGTCTCTACCTTTTTAGATTTCATTTGTACTGCTTTTTAATTTCAGGGTCATTTAGCTCAAAAAAATCATTAAATGCATGAAAAATAGCAAATGAAGTTAAAAGGGTTGAAATTTGAGGATGTGGCTTTGAATGGTGCATATTGAATGCAAAAAAAGTTTGTAGTTGAAATAAATTTAAAAAAATTAAATGCCTTTGTAACAGATGAGTTTTCGTCCGAAACCCTCTTACTTCGAAGGAGATGGTCCAGTTTGTACACGAAGTGCATCCAGTTTTTCCCGTAACCCTCTAAACTTTTTAGCACATGCTAAATGGGTCAAATTATTATACCATACCAAGTCTCTACCTTTTTAGATTTCATTTGTACTGCTTTTTAATTTCAGGGTCATTTAGCTCAAAAAAATCATTAAATGCATGAAAAATAGCAAATGAAGTTAGAAAGGGTTGAAATTTGAGGATGTGGCTTTGAATGGTGCATATTGAATGCACAAAAAGTTTGTAGTTGAAATAAATTTAAAAAAATTAAATGCCTTTGTAACAGATGAGTTTTCGTCCGAAACCTCTTACTTCGAAGGAGATGGTCCAGTTTGTACACGAAGTGCATCCAGTTTTTGCCGTAACCCTATCAACTTTTTAGAACATGCTAAATGGGTGAAATGATGATACCATGACAAGTTTCTACCTTTTTACATTTAATTTGTACTGCTTTTTAATTTCAGGGTCATTTAGCTCCAAAAAATCATTAAATGCATGAAAAATAGCAAATGAAGTTAGAAAGGGTTGAAATTTGAGGATGTGGCTTTGAATGGTGCATATTGAATGCACAAAAAGTTTGTAGTTGAGATAAATTTAAAAAAATTAAATGCCTTTGTAACAGATGAGTTTTCGTCCGAAACCCTCTTACTTCGAAGGAGATGGTCCAGTTTGTACACGAAGTGCATCCAGTTTTTCCCGTAACCCTCTAAACTTTTTAGCACATGCTAAATGGGTCAAATGATGATACCATACCAAGTCTCTACCTTTTTAGATTTCATTTGTACTGCTTTTTAATTTCAGGGTCATTTAGCTCAAAAAAATCATTAAATGCATGAAAAATAGAAAATGAAGTTAGAAAGGGTTGAAATTTGAGGATGTGGCTTTGAATGGTGCATATTGAATGCACAAAAAGTTTGTAGTTGAAATAAATTTAAAAAAATTAAATGCCTTTGTAACAGATGAGTTTTCGTCCGAAACCCTCTTACTTCGAAGGAGATGGTCCAGTTTGTACACGAAGTGCATCCAGTTTTTCCCGTAACCCTCTAAACTTTTTAGCACATGCTAAATGGGTCAAATGATGATACCATACCAAGTCTCTACCTTTTTAGATTTCATTTGTACTGCTTTTTAATTTCAGGGTCATTTAGCTCAAAAAAATCATTAAATGCATGAAAAATAGCAAATGAAGTTAAAAGGGTTGAAATTTGAGGATGTGGCTTTGAATGGTGCATATTGAATGCACAAAAAGTTTGTAGTTGAAATAAATTTAAAAAAATTAAATGCCTTTGTAACAGATGAGTTTTCGTCCGAAACCCTCTTACTTCGAAGGAGATGGTCCAGTTTGTACACGAAGTGCATCCAGTTTTTCCCGTAACCCTCTAAACTTTTTAGCACATGCTAAATGGGTCAAATTATTATACCATACCAAGTCTCTACCTTTTTAGATTTCATTTGTACTGCTTTTTAATTTCAGGGTCATTTAGCTCAAAAAAATCATTAAATGCATGAAAAATAGCAAATGAAGTTAGAAAGGGTTGAAATTTGAGGATGTGGCTTTGAATGGTGCATATTGAATGCACAAAAAGTTTGTAGTTGAAATAAATTTAAAAAAATTAAATGCCTTTGTAACAGATGAGTTTTCGTCCGAAACCTCTTACTTCGAAGGAGATGGTCCAGTTTGTACACGAAGTGCATCCAGTTTTTGCCGTAACCCTATCAACTTTTTAGAACATGCTAAATGGGTGAAATGATGATACCATGACAAGTTTCTACCTTTTTACATTTAATTTGTACTGCTTTTTAATTTCAGGGTCATTTAGCTCCAAAAAATCATTAAATGCATGAAAAATAGCAAATGAAGTTAGAAAGGGTTGAAATTTGAGGATGTGGCTTTGAATGGTGCATATTGAATGCACAAAAAGTTTGTAGTTGAGATAAATTTAAAAAAATTAAATGCCTTTGTAACAGATGAGTTTTCGTCCGAAACCCTCTTACTTCGAAGGAGATGGTCCAGTTTGTACACGAAGTGCATCCAGTTTTTCCCGTAACCCTCTAAACTTTTTAGCACATGCTAAATGGGTCAAATGATGATACCATACCAAGTCTCTACCTTTTTAGATTTCATTTGTACTGCTTTTTAATTTCAGGGTCATTTAGCTCAAAAAAATCATTAAATGCATGAAAAATAGCAAATGAAGTTAGAAAGGGTTGAAATTTGAGGATGTGGCTTTGAATGGTGCATATTGAATGCACAAAAAGTTTGTAGTTGAAATAAATTTAAAAAAATTAAATGCCTTTGTAACAGATGAGTTTTCGTCCGAAACCCTCTTACTTCGAAGGAGATGGTCCAGTTTGTACACGAAGTGCATCCAGTTTTTGCTGTAACCCTCTCAACTTTTTAGCACATACTAAATGGGTCAAATGATGATACCATACCAAGTCTCTACCTTTTTAGATTTCATTTGTACTGCTTTTTAATTTCAGGGTCATTTAGCTCAAAAAAATCATTAAATGCATGAAATATAGCAAATGAAGTTAAAAGGGTTGAAATTTGAGGATGTGGCTTTGAATGGTGCATATTGAATGCACAAAAAGTTTGTAGTTGAAATAAATTTAAAAAAATTAAATGCCTTTGTAACAGATGAGTTTTCGTCCGAAACCCTCTTACTTCGAAGGAGATGGTCCAGTTTGTACACGAAGTGCTACCAGTTTTTGCCGTAACCCTCTCAACTTTTTAGCACATGCTAAATGGGTGAAATGATGATACCATGCCAAGTTTCTACCTTTTTAGATTTCATTTGCACTGCTTTTTAATTTCAGGGTCATTTAGTTCAAAAAAATCATTAAATGCATGAAAAATAGCAAATGAAGTTAGAAAGGGTTGAAATTTGAGGATGCGTCTTTGAATGGTGCATATTGAATGCACAAAAAGTTTGTAGTTGAAATAAGTTTTAAAAAATTAAATGCCTTTGTAACAAATGAGTTTTCGTCCGAAACCCTCTTACTTAGAAGGAGATGGTCCAGTTTGTACACGAAGTGCATCCAGTTTTTGCTGTAACCTTCTCTTATTTTTAGCACATGCTAAATGGGTGAAATGATGATACCATGCCAAGTTTCTACCTTTTTAGATTTCATTTGTACTACTTTTTAATTTCAGGGTCATTTAGCTCAAAAAAAATCATTAAATGCATGAAAAATAGCAAATGAAGTTAGAAAGGGTTGAAATTTGAGGATGTGGCTTTGAATGGTGCATATTGAATGCACTAAAATTTTGTAGTTGAAATAAATTTAAAAAAATTAAATGCCTTTGTAACAGATGAGTTTTCGTCCGAAACCCTCTTACTTCGAAGGAGATGGTCCAGTTTGTACACGAAGTGCATCCAGTTTTTCCCGTAACCCTCTAAACTTTTTATCACATGCTAAATGGGTCAAATTATTATACCATACCAAGTTTCTACCTTTTTAGATTTCATGTGTACTGCTTTTTAATTTCAGGGTCATTTAGCTCAAAAAAATCATTAAATGCATGAAAAATAGCAAATGAAGTTAGAAAGGGTTGAAATTTGAGGATGTGGCTTTGAATGGTGCATATTGAATGCACAAAAAGTTTGTAGTTGAGATAAATTTAAAAAAATTAAATGCCTTTGTAACAGATGAGTTTTCGTCCGAAACCCTCTTACTTCGAAGGAGATGGTCCAGTTTGTACACGAAGTGCATCCAGTTTTTCCCGTAACCCTCTAAACTTTTTAGCACATGCTAAATGGGTCAAATGATGATACCATACCAAGTCTCTACCTTTTTAGATTTCATTTGTACTGCTTTTTAATTTCAGGGTCATTTAGCTCAAAAAAATCATTAAATGCATGAAAAATAGCAAATGAAGTTAGAAAGGGTTGAAATTTGAGGATGTGGCTTTGAATGGTGCATATTGAATGCACAAAAAGTTTGTAGTTGAAATAAATTTAAAAAAATTAAATGCCTTTGTAACAGATGAGTTTTCGTCCGAAACCCTCTTACTTCGAAGGAGATGGTCCAGTTTGTACACGAAGTGCATCCAGTTTTTGCTGTGACCCTCTCAACTTTTTAGCACATGCTAAATGGGTCAAATGATGGTACCATACCAAGTCTCTACCTTTTTAGATTTCATTTGTACTGCTTTTTAATTTCAGGGTCATTTAGCTCAAAAAATTCATTAAATGCATGAAAAATAGCAAATGAAGTTAGAAAGGGTTGAAATTTGAGGATGTGGCTTTGAATGGAGCATATTGAATGCACAAAAAGTTTGTAGTTGAAATAAATTTAAAAAAATTAAATGCTTTTGTAACAGATGAGTTTTCGTCCGAAACCCTCTAACTTCGAAGGAGATGGTCCAGTTTGTACACGAAGTGCATCCAGTTTTTCCCGTAACCCTCTAAACTTTTTAGCACATGCTAAATGGGTCAAATTATTATACCATACCAAGTCTCTACCTTTTTAGATTTCATTTGTACTGCTTTTTAATTTCAGGGTCATTTAGCTCAAAAAAATCATTAAATGCATGAAAAATAGCAAAAGAAGTTAGAAAGGGTTGAAATGTGAGGATGTGGCTTTGAATGGTGCATATTGAATGCACAAAAAGTTTATAGTTGAAATAAATTTAAAAAAATTAAATGCCTTTGTAACAGATGAGTTTTCGTCCGAAACCCTCTTACTTCGAAGGAGATGGTCCAGTTTGTACACGAAGTGCATCCAGTTTTTGCTGTAACCCTCTCAACTTTTTAGCACATGCTAAATGTGTCAAATGATGGTACCATACCAAGTCTCTACCTTTTTAGATTTCATTTGTACTGCTTTTTAATTTCAGGGTCATTTACCTCAAAAAAATCATTAAATGCATGAAAAATAGCTAATGAAGTTAGAAAGGGTTGAAATTTGAGGATGTGGCTTTGAATGGTGCATATTGAATGCACAAAAAGTTTGTAGTTGAAATAAATTTAAAAAAATTAAATGCCTTTGTAACAGATGAGTTTTCGTCCGAAACCCTCTTAGTTCGAAGGAGATGGTCCAGTTTGTACACGAAGTGCTACCAGTTTTTGCCGTAACCCTCTCAACTTTTTAGCACATGCTAAATGGGTGAAATGATGATACCATGCCAAGTTTCTGCCTTTTTAGATTTCATTTGTAATGCCTTTTAATTTCAGGGTCATTTAGCTCAAAAAAATCATTAAATGCATGAAAAATAGCAAATGAAGCTAGAAAGGGTTGAAATTTGAGGATGTGGCTTTGAATGGTGCATATTGAATGCACAAAAAGTTTGTAGTTGAAATAAGTTTTAAAAAATTAAATTCCTTTGTAACAGATGAGTTTTTGTCCGAACCCTCTTACTTAGAAGGAGATGGTCCAGTTTGTACATGAAGTGCATCCAGTTTTTGCCGTAACCCTCTCTTCTTTTTAGCACATGCTAAATGGGTGAAATGATGATACCATGCCATGTTTCTACCTTTTTAGATTTCATTTGTACTGCTTTTTAATTTCAGGGTCATTTAGCTCAAAAAAATCATTAAATGCATGAAAAATAGCAAATGAAGTTAGAAAGGGTTGAAATTTGAGGATGTGGCTTTGAATGGTGCATATTGAATGCACAAAAAGTTTGTAGTTGAAATAAATTTAAAAAAATTAAATGCCTTTGTAACAGATGAGTTTTCGTCCGAAACCCTCTTACTTCGAAGGAGATGGTCCAGTTTGTACACGAAGTGCATCCAGTTTTTGCTGTGACCCTCTCAACTTTTTAGCACATGCTAAATGGGTCAAATGATGATACCATACCAAGTCTCTACCTTTTTAGATTTCATTTGTACTGCTTTTTAATTTCAGGGTCATTTAGCTCAAAAAAATCATTAAATGCATGAAAAATAGCAAATGAAGTTAGAAAGGGTTGAAATTTGAGGATGTGGCTTTGAATGGTGCATATTGAATGCACAAAAAGTTTGTAGTTGAAATAAATTTAAAAAAATTAAATGCCTTTGTAACAGATGAGTTTTCGTCCGAAACCCTCTTACTTCGAAGGAGATGGTCCAGTTTGTACAAGAAGTGCATCCAGTTTTTGCCGTGACCCTCTCAACTTTTTAGCACATGCTAAATGGGTCAAATGATGGTACCATACCAAGTCTCTACCTTTTTAGATTTCATTTGTACTGCTTTTTAATTTCAGGGTCATTTAGCTCAAAAAAATCATTAAATGCATGAAAAATAGCAAATGAAGTTAGAAAGGGTTGAAATTTGAGGATGTGGCTTTGAATGGTGCATATTGAATGCACAAAAAGTTTGTAGTTGAAATAAATTTAAAAAAATTAAATGCTTTTGTAACAGATGAGTTTTCGTCCGAAACCCTCTTACTTCGAAGGAGATGGTCCAGTTTGTACACGAAGTGCATCCAGTTTTTCCCGTAACCCTCTAAACTTTTTAGCACATGCTAAATGGGTCAAATTATTATACCATACCAAGTCTCTACCTTTTTAGATTTCATTTGTACTGCTTTTTAATTTCAGGGTCATTTAGCTCAAAAAATTCATTAAATGCATGAAAAATAGCAAATGAAGTTAGAAAGGGTTGAAATTTGAGGATGTGGCTTTGAATGGTGCATATTGAATGCACAAAAAGTTTGTAGTTGAAATAAATTTAAAAAAATTAAATGCCTTTGTAACAGATGAGTTTTCGTCCGAAACCCTCTTACTTCGAAGGAGATGGTCCAGTTTGTACACGAAGTGCATCCAGTTTTTGCCGTAACCCTCTCAACTTTTTAGCACATGCTAAATGGGTGAAATGATGGTACCATGCCAAGTTTCTACCTTTTTAGATTTCATTTGTACTGCTTTTTAATTTCAGGGTCATTTAGCTCAAAAAAATCATTAAATGCATGAAAAATAGCAAATGAAGTTAGAAAGGGTTGAAATTTGAGGATGTGGCTTTTAATGGTGCATATTGAATGCACAAAAAGTTTGTAGTTGAAATAAGTTTAAAAAAATTAAATGCCTTTGTAACAGATGAGTTTTCGTCCGAAACCCTCTTACTTCGAAGGAGATGGTCCAGTTTGTACACGAAGTGCTACCAGTTTTTGCCGTAACCCTCTAAACTTTTTAGCACATGCTAAATGGGTGAAATGATGATACCATGCCAAGTCTCTGCCTTTTTAGATTTCATTTGTACTGCTTTTTAATTTCAGGGTCATTTAGCTCAAAAAAATCATTAAATGCATGAAAAATAGCAAATGAAGTTAGAAAGGGTTGAAATTTGAGGATGTGGCTTTGAATGGTGCATATTGAATGCACAAAAAGTTTGTAGTTGAGATAAATTTAAAAAAATTAAATGCCTTTGTAACAGATGAGTTTTCGTCCGAAACCCTCTTACTTAGAAGGAGATGGTCCAGTTTGTACACGAAGTGCATCCAGTTTTTGCCGTAACCCTCTCTTCTTTTTAGCACATGCTAAATGGGTGAAATGATGATACCATGCCATGTTTCTACCTTTTTAGATTTCATTTGTACTGCTTTTTAATTTCAGGGTCATTTAGCTCAAAAAAATCATTAACTGCATGAAAAATAGCAAATGAAGTTAGAAAGGGTTGAAATTTGAGGATGTGGCTTTGAATGGTGCATATTGAATGCACAAAAAGTTTGTAGTTGAGATAAATTTAAAAAAATTAAATGCCTTTGTAACAGATGAGTTTTCGTCCGAAACCCTCTTACTTCGAAGGAGATGGTCCAGTTTGTACACGAAGTGCATCCAGTTTTTTCTCTAACCCTCTAAACTTTTTAGCACATGCTAAATGGGTGAAATGATGATACCATGCCAAGTTTCTGCCTTTTTAGATTTCATTTGTACTGCTTTTTAATTTCAGGGTCATTTAGCTCAAAAAAATCATTAAATGCATGAAAAATAGCAAATGAAGCTAGAAAGGGTTGAAATTTGAGGATGTGGCTTTGAATGGTGCATATTGAATGCACAAAAAGTTTGTAGTTGAAATAAATTTAAAAAAATTAAATGCCTTTGTAACAGATGAGTTTTCGTCCGAAACCCTCTTACTTCGAAGGAGATGGTCCAGTTTGTACAAGAAGTGCATCCAGTTTTTGCCGTGACCCTCTCAACTTTTTAGCACATGCTAAATGGGTCAAATGATGGTACCATACCAAGTCTCTACCTTTTTAGATTTCATTTGTACTGCTTTTTAATTTCAGGGTCATTTAGCTCAAAAAAATCATTAAATGCATGAAAAATAGCAAATGAAGTTAGAAAGGGTTGAAATTTGAGGATGTGGCTTTGAATGGTGCATATTGAATGCACAAAAAGTTTGTAGTTGAAATAAATTTAAAAAAATTAAATGCTTTTGTAACAGATGAGTTTTCGTCCGAAACCCTCTTACTTCGAAGGAGATGGTCCAGTTTGTACACGAAGTGCATCCAGTTTTTCCCGTAACCCTCTAAACTTTTTAGCACATGCTAAATGGGTCAAATTATTATACCATACCAAGTCTCTACCTTTTTAGATTTCATTTGTACTGCTTTTTAATTTCAGGGTCATTTAGCTCAAAAAATTCATTAAATGCATGAAAAATAGCAAATGAAGTTAGAAAGGGTTGAAATTTGAGGATGTGGCTTTGAATGGTGCATATTGAATGCACAAAAAGTTTGTAGTTGAAATAAATTTAAAAAAATTAAATGCCTTTGTAACAGATGAGTTTTCGTCCGAAACCCTCTTACTTCGAAGGAGATGGTCCAGTTTGTACACGAAGTGCATCCAGTTTTTGCCGTAACCCTCTCAACTTTTTAGCACATGCTAAATGGGTGAAATGATGGTACCATGCCAAGTTTCTACCTTTTTAGATTTCATTTGTACTGCTTTTTAATTTCAGGGTCATTTAGCTCAAAAAAATCATTAAATGCATGAAAAATAGCAAATGAAGTTAGAAAGGGTTGAAATTTGAGGATGTGGCTTTTAATGGTGCATATTGAATGCACAAAAAGTTTGTAGTTGAAATAAGTTTTAAAAAATTAAATGCCTTTGTAACAGATGAGTTTTCGTCCGAAACCCTCTTACTTCGAAGGAGATGGTCCAGTTTGTACACGAAGTGCTACCAGTTTTTGCCGTAACCCTCTAAACTTTTTAGCACATGCTAAATGGGTGAAATTATGATACCATGCCAAGTCTCTGCCTTTTTAGATTTCATTTGTACTGCTTTTTAATTTCAGGGTCATTTAGCTCAAAAAAATCATTAAATGCATGAAAAATAGCAAATGAAGTTAGAAAGGGTTGAAATTTGAGGATGTGGCTTTGAATGGTGCATATTGAATGCACAAAAAGTTTGTAGTTGAGATAAATTTAAAAAAATTAAATGCCTTTGTAACAGATGAGTTTTCGTCCGAAACCCTCTTACTTAGAAGGAGATGGTCCAGTTTGTACACGAAGTGCATCCAGTTTTTGCCGTAACCCTCTCTTCTTTTTAGCACATGCTAAATGGGTGAAATGATGATACCATGCCATGTTTCTACCTTTTTAGATTTCATTTGTACTGCTTTTTAATTTCAGGGTCATTTAGCTCAAAAAAATCATTAACTGCATGAAAAATAGCAAATGAAGTTAGAAAGGGTTGAAATTTGAGGATGTGGCTTTGAATGGTGCATATTGAATGCACAAAAAGTTTGTAGTTGAGATAAATTTAAAAAAATTAAATGCCTTTGTAACAGATGAGTTTTCGTCCGAAACCCTCTTACTTCGAAGGAGATGGTCCAGTTTGTACACGAAGTGCATCCAGTTTTTTCTCTAACCCTCTAAACTTTTTAGCACATGCTAAATGGGTGAAATGATGATACCATGCCAAGTTTCTGCCTTTTTAGATTTCATTTGTACTGCTTTTTAATTTCAGGGTCATTTAGCTCAAAAAAATCATTAAATGCATGAAAAATAGCAAATGAAGCTAGAAAGGGTTGAAATTTGAGGATGTGGCTTTGAATGGTGCATATTGAATGCACAAAAAGTTTGTAGTTGAAATAAGTTTTAAAAAATTAAATGCCTTTGTAACAGATGAGTTTTTGTCCGAACCCTCTTACTTAGAAGGAGATGGTCCAGTTTGTACACGAAGTGCATCCAGTTTTTGCCGTAACCCTCTCTTCTTTTTAGCACATGCTAAATGGGTGAAATGATGATACCATGCCATGTTTCTACCTTTTTAGATTTCATTTGTACTGCTTTTTAATTTCAGGGTCATTTAGCTCAAAAAAATCATTAAATGCATGAAAAATAGCAAATGAAGTGAGAAAGGGTTGAAATTTGAGGATGTGGTTTTGAATGGTGCATATTGAATGCACAAAAAGTTTGTAATGGAAATAAGTTTAAAAAAATTAAATGCCTTTGTAACAGATGAGTTTTCGTCCGAAACCCTCTTACTTAGAAGGAGATGGTCCAGTTTGTACACGAAGTGCATCCAGTTTTTCCCGTAACCCTCTCTTCTTTTTAGCACAAGCTAAATGGGTGAAATGATGATACCATGCCAAGTTTCTACCTTTTTAGATTTCATTTGTACTATTTTTAATTTCAGGGTCATTTAGCTCAAAAAAATCATTAAACGCATGAAAAATAGCAAATGAAGTTAGAAAGGGTTGAAATTTGAGGATGTGGCTTTGAATGGTGCATATTGAATGCACAAAAAGTTCGTAGTTGAAATAAATTTAAAAAAATTAAATGCCTTTGTAACAGATGAGTTTTCGTCCGAAACCCTCTTTCTTCGAAGGAGATGGTCTGGTTTGTATACGAAGTGCATCCAGTTTTTCCCGTAACCCTCTCAACTTTTTAGCACATGCTAAATGGGTGAAATGATGATACCATGACAAGTTTCTACCTTTTTAGATTTTATTTGTACTGCTTTTTAATTTCAGGGTCATTTAGCTCAAAAAAATCATTAAATGCATGAAAAATAGCGAATGAAGTTAGAAAGGGTTGAAATTTGAGGATGTGGCTTTGAATGGTGCATATTGAATGCACAAAAAGTTTGTAGTTGAAATAAATTTAAAAAAATTAAATGCCTTTGTAACAGATGAGTTTTCGTCCGAAACCCACTTACTTCGAAGGAGATGGTCTAGTTTGTACACGAAGTGCTACCAGTTTTTGCCGTAACCCTCTCAACTTTTTAGCACATGCTAAATGTGTGAAATGATGATACCATGCCAAGTCTCTACCTTTTTAGATTTCATTTGTACTACTTTTTAATTTCAGGGTCATTTAGCTCAAAAAAATCATCAAATGCATGAAAAATAGCAAATGAAGTTAGAAAGGGTTGAAATTTGAGGATGTGGCTTTGAATGGTGCATATTGAATGCAAAAAAAGTTTGTAGTTGAAATAAATTTAAAAAAATTAAATGCCTTTGTAACAGATGAGTTTTCGTCCAAAACACTCTTACTTAGAAGGAGATGGTCCAGTTTGTACACGGAGTGCAACCAGTTTTTGCCGTAACCCTCTCAACTTTTTAGAACATGCTAAATCGGTGAAATGATGATACCATGACAAGTCTCTACCTTTTTAGATTTCATTTGTACTGCTTTTTAATTTCAGGGTCATTTAGCTCAAAAAAATCATTAAATGCATGAAAAATAGCAAATGAAGTTAGAAAGGGTTGAAATTTGAGGATGTGGCTTTGAATGGTGCATATTGAATGCACAAAAAGTTTGTAGTTGAAATAAATTTTAAAAAATTAAATGCCTTTGTAACAGATGAGTTTTCGTCCGAAACCCACTTACTTCGAAGGAGATGGTCCAGTTTGTACACGAAGTGCTACCAGTTTTTCCCGTAACCCTCTCAACTTTTTAGCACATGCTAAATGGGTGAAATGATGATACCATGCCAAGTTTCTACCTTTTTAGATTTCATTTGTACTGCTTTTTAATTTCAGGGTCATTTAGCTCAAAAAAATCATTAAATGCATGAAAAATAGCAAATGAAGTTAGAAAGGGTTGAAATTTGAGGATGTGGCTTTGAATGGTGCATATTGAATGCACAAAAAGTTTGTAGTTGAAATAAGTTTTAAAAAATTAAATGCCTTTGTAACAGATGAGTTTTCGTCCGAAACCCTCTTACTTCGAAGGAGATGGTCCAGTTTGTATACGGAGTGCATCCAGTTTTTCCCGTAACCCTCTAAAAATTTTAGCACATGCTAAATGGGTCAAATGATTATACCATACCAAGTCTCTACCTTTTTAGATTTCATTTGTACTGCTTTTTAATTTCAGGGTCATTTAGCTCAAAAAAATCATTATATGCATGAAAAATAGCAAATGAAGTTAGAAAGGGTTGAAATTTGAGGATGTGGCTTTGAATGGTGCATATTGAATGCACAAAAAGTTTGTAGTTGAAATAAGTTTAAAAAAATTAAATGCCTTTGTAACAGATGAGTTTTCGTCCGAAACCCTCATACATCGAAGGAGATGGTCCAGTTTGTACACGAAGTGCATCCAGTTTTTGCCGTAACCCTCTCAACTTTTTAGCACATGCTAAATGAGTGAAATGATGATACCATGACAAGTTTCTACCTTTTTAGATTTTATTTGTACTGCTTTTTAATTTCAGGGTCATTTAGCTCAAAAAAATCATTAAATGCATGAAAAATAGCAAATGAAGTTAGAAAGGGTTGAAATTTGAGGATGTGTCTTTGAATGGTGCATATTGAATGCACAAAAAGTTCGTAGTTGAAATAAGTTTAAAAAAATTAAATGCCTTTGTAACAGATGAGTTTTCGTCCGAAACCCTCTTACTTAGAAGGAGATGGTCCAGTTTGTACACGAAGTGCATCCAGTTTTTGCCGTAACCCTCTCAACTTATTATCACATGCTAAATGGGTGAAATGATGATACCATGCCAAGTTTCTACCTTTTCAGATTTCATTTGTACTACTTTTTAATTTCAGGGTCATTTAGCTCAAAAAAAATCATTAAATGCATGAAAAATAGCAAATGAAGTTAGAAAGGGTTGAAATTTCAGAATGTGGCTTTGAATGGTGCATATTGAATGCACAAAAAGTTTGTAGTTGAAATAAGTTTAAAAAAATTAAATGCCTTTGTAACATATGAGTTTTCGTCCGAAACCCTCTTACTTCGAAGGAGATGGTCCAGTTTGTACACGAAGTGCATCCAGTTTTTCCCGTAACCCTCTAAACTTTTTAGCACATGCTAAATGGGTGAAATGATGATACCTTGACAATTTTATACCTTTTTAGATTTTATTTGTACTGCTTTTTAATTTCTGGGTCATTTAGCTCAAAAAAATCATTAAATGCATGAAAAATAGCAAATGAAGTTAGAAAGGGTTGAAATTTGAGGATGTGGCTTTGAATGGTTCATATTGAATGCACAAAAAGTTTGTAGTTGAGATAAATTTAAAAAAATTAAATGCCTTTGTAACATATGAGTTTTCGTCCGAAACCCTCTTACTTAGAAGGAGATGGTCCAGTTTGTACACGAAGTGCATCCAGTTTTTGCCGTAACACTCTCTTCTTTTTAGCACGTGCTAAATGGGTGAAATGATGATACCATGCCAAGTTTCTACGTTTTTAGATTTCATTTGTACTATTTTTAATTACAGGGTCATTTAGCTCAAAAAAATCATTAAATGCATGAAAAATAGCAAATGAAGTTAGAAAGGGTTGAAATTTGAGGATGTGGCTTTGAATGGTGCATATTGAATGCACAAAAAGTTTGTAGTTGAGATAAATTTAAAAAAATTAAATGCCTTTGTAACAGATGAGTTTTCGTCCGAAACCCTCTTTCTTCGAAGGAGATGGTCCGGTTTGTATACGAAGTGCATCCAGTTTTTCCCGTAACCCTCTAAACTTTTTAGCACATGCTAAATGGGTCAAATGATTATACCATACCAAGTCTCTACCTTTTTAGATTTCATTTGTACTGCTTTTTAATTTCAGGGTCATTTAGCTCAAAAAAATCATTAAATTCATGAAAAATAGGAAATGAAGTTAGAAAGGGTTGAAATTTGAGGATGTGGCTTTGAATGGTGCATATTTAATGCACAAAAAGTTTGTAGTTGAGATAAATTTAAAAAAATTAAATGCCTTTGTAACAGATGAGTTTTCGTCCGAAACCCTCTTACTTCGAAGGAGATGGTCCAGTTTGTAAACGAAGTGCATCCAGTTTTTCCCGTAACCCTCTAAACTTTTTAGCACATGCTAAATGGGTCAAATTATTATACCATACCAAGTCTCTACCTTTTTAGATTTCATTTGTACTGCTTTTTAATTTCAGGGTCATTTAGCTCAAAAAAATCATTAAATGCATGAAAAATAGCAAATGAAGTTAGAAAGGGTTGAAATTTGAGGATGTGGCTTTGAATGGTGCATATTGAATGGACAAAAATTTTGTAGTTGAAATAAATTTAAAAAAATTAAATGCCTTTGTAACAGATGAGTTTTCGTCCGAAACACTCTTACTTCGAAGGAGATGGTCCAGTTTGTACACGAAGTGCATCTAGTTTTTGCTGTAACCCTCTCAACTTTTTAGCACATGCTAAATGGGTCAAATGATGATACCATACCAAGTCTCTACCTTTTTAGATTTCATTTGTACTGCTTTTTAATTTCAGGGTCATTTAGCTCAAAAAAATCATTAAATGCATGAAAAATAGCAAATGAAGTTAGAAAGGGTTGAAATTTGAGGATGTGGCTTTGAATGGTGCATATTGAATGCACAAAAAGTTTGTAGTTGAAATAAATTTTAAAAAATTAAATGCCTTTGTAACAGATGAGTTTTCGTCCGAAACCCACTTACTTCGAAGGAGATGGTCCAGTTTGTACACGAAGTGCTACCAGTTTTTCCCGTAACCCTCTCAACTTTTTAGCACATGCTAAATGGGTGAAATGATGATACCATGCCAAGTTTCTACCTTTTTAGATTTCATTTGTACTGCTTTTTAATTTCAGGGTCATTTAGCTCAAAAAAATCATTAAATGCATGAAAAATAGCAAATGAAGTTAGAAAGGGTTGAAATTTGAGGATGTGGCTTTGAATGGTGCATATTGAATGCACAAAAAGTTTGTAGTTGAAATAAGTTTTAAAAAATTAAATGCCTTTGTAACAGATGAGTTTTCGTCCGAAACCCTCTTACTTCGAAGGAGATGGTCCAGTTTGTACACGGAGTGCATCCAGTTTTTCCCGTAACCCTCTAAAAATTTTAGCACATGCTAAATGGGTCAAATGATTATACCATACCAAGTCTCTACCTTTTTAGATTTCATTTGTACTGCTTTTTAATTTCAGGGTCATTTAGCTCAAAAAAATCATTAAATGCATGAAAAATAGCAAATGAAGTTAGAAAGGGTTGAAATTTGAGGATGTGGCTTTGAATGGTGCATATTGAATGCACAAAAAGTTTGTAGTTGAAATAAGTTTTAAAAAATTAAATGCCTTTGTAACAGATGAGTTTTCGTCCGAAACCCTCTTACTTCGAAGGAGATGGTCCAGTTTGTACACGAAGTGCTACCAGTTTTTGCCGTAACCCTCTCAACTTTTTAGCACATGATAAATGGGTGAAATGATGATACCATGCCAAGTTTCTACCTTTTTAGATTTCATTTGTACTGCTTTTTAATTTCCGGGTCATTTAGCTCAAAAAAATCATTAAATGCATGAAAAATAGCAAATAAAGTTAGAAAGGGTTGAAATTTGAGGATGTGGCTTTGAATGGTGCATATTGAATGCAAAAAAAGTTTGTAGTTTAAATAAATTTTAAAAAATTAAATGCCTTTGTAACAGATGAGTTTTCGTCCAAAACACTCTTACTTCGAAGGAGATGGTCCAGTTTGTACACGAAGTGCATCCAATTTTTGCCGTAACCCTATCAACTTTTTAGAACATGATAAATGGGTGAAATGATGATACCATGACAAGTTTCTACCTTTTTACATTTAATTTGTACTGCTTTTTAATTTCAGGGTCATTTAGCTCCAAAAAATCATTAAATGCATGAAAAATAGCAAATGAAGTTAGAAAGGGTTGAAATTTGAGGATGTGGCTTTGAATGGTGCATATTGAATGCACAAAAAGTTTGTAGTTGAGATAAATTTAAAAGAATTAAATGCCTTTGTAACAAATGAGTTTTCGTCCGAAACCCTCTTACTTCGAAGGAGATGGTCCAGTTTGTACACGAAGTGCATCCAGTTTTTGCCGTAACCCTCTAAACTTTTTAGCACATGCTAAATGGGTCAAATGATGATACCATACCAAGTCTCTACCTTTTTAGATTTCATTTGTACTGCTTTTTAATTTCAGGGTCATTTAGCTCAAAAAAATCATTAAATGCATGAAAAATAGCAAATGAAGTTAGAAAGCGTTGAAATTTGAGGATGTGGCTTTGAATGGTGCATATTGAATGCACAAAAAGTTTGTAGTTGAAATAAATTTAAAAAAATTAAATGCCTTTGTAACAGATGAGTTTTCGTCCGAAACCCTCTTACTTCGAAGGAGATGGTCCAGTTTGTACACGAAGTGCATCCAGTTTTTGCCGTAACCCTCTCAACTTTTTAGCACATGCTAAATGGGTCAAATGATGGTACCATACCAAGTCTATACCTTTTTAGATTTCATTTGTACTGCTTTTTAATTTCAGGGTCATTTAGCTCAAAAAAATCATTAAATGCATGAAAAATAGCAAATGAAGTTAGAAAGTGTTGAAATTTGAGGATGTGGCTTTGAATGGTGCATATTGAATGCACAAAAAGTTTGTAGTTGAAATAAATTTAAAAAAATTAAATGCCTTTGTAACAGATGAGTTTTCGTCCGAAACCCTCTTACTTCGAAGGAGATGGTCCAGTTTGTACACGAAGTGCATCCAGTTTTTCCCGTAACCCTCTAAACTTTTTAGCACATGCTAAATGGGTCAAATTATTATACCATACCAAGTCTCTACCTTTTTAGATTTCATTTGTACTGCTTTTTAATTTCAGGGTCATTTAGCTCAAAAAAATCATTAAATGCATGAAAAATAGCAAATGAAGTTAGAAAGGGTTGAAATTTGAGGATGTGGCTTTGAATGGTGCATATTGAATGCACAAAAAGTTTGTAGTTGAAATAAATTTAAAAAAATTAAATGCCTTTGTAACAGATGAGTTTTCGTCCGAAACCTCTTACTTCGAAGGAGATGGTCCAGTTTGTACACGAAGTGCATCCAGTTTTTGCCGTAACCCTATCAACTTTTTAGAACATGATAAATGGGTGAAATGATGATACCATGACAAGTTTCTACCTTTTTACATTTAATTTGTACTGCTTTTTAATTTCAGGGTCATTTAGCTCCAAAAAATCATTAAATGCATGAAAAATAGCAAATGAAGTTAGAAAGGGTTGAAATTTGAGGATGTGGCTTTGAATGGTGCATATTGAATGCACAAAAAGTTTGTAGTTGAGATAAATTTAAAAAAATTAAATGCCTTTGTAACAAATGAGTTTTCGTCCGAAACCCTCTTACTTCGAAGGAGATGGTCCAGTTTGTACACGAAGTGCATCCAGTTTTTCCCGTAACCCTCTAAACTTTTTAGCACATGCTAAATGGGTCAAATGATGATACCATACCAAGTCTCTACCTTTTTAGATTTCATTTGTACTGCTTTTTAATTTCAGGGTCATTTAGCTCAAAAAAATCATTAAATGCATGAAAAATAGCAAATGAAGTTAGAAAGGGTTGAAATTTGAGGATGTGGCTTTGAATGGTGCATATTGAATGCACAAAAAGTTTGTAGTTGAAATAAATTTAAAAAAATTAAATGCCTTTGTAACAGATGAGTTTTCGTCCGAAACCCTCTTACTTCGAAGGAGATGGTCCAGTTTGTACACGAAGTGCATCCAGTTTTTCCCGTAACCCTCTAAACTTTTTAGCACATGCTAAATGGGTCAAATTATTATACCATACCAAGTCTCTACCTTTTTAGATTTCATTTGTACTGCTTTTTAATTTCAGGGTCATTTAGCTCAAAAAAATCATTAAATGCATGAAAAATAGCAAATGAAGTTAGAAAGGGTTGAAATTTGAGGATGTGGCTTTGAATGGTGCATATTGAATGCACAAAAAGTTTGTAGTTGAAATAAATTTAAAAAAATTAAATGCCTTTGTAACAGATGAGTTTTCGTCCGAAACCTCTTACTTCGAAGGAGATGGTCCAGTTTGTACACGAAGTGCATCCAGTTTTTGCCGTAACCCTATCAACTTTTTAGAACATGATAAATGGGTGAAATGATGATACCATGACAAGTTTCTACCTTTTTACATTTAATTTGTACTGCTTTTTAATTTCAGGGTCATTTAGCTCCAAAAAATCATTAAATGCATGAAAAATAGCAAATGAAGTTAGAAAGGGTTGAAATTTGAGGATGTGGCTTTGAATGGTGCATATTGAATGCACAAAAAGTTTGTAGTTGAGATAAATTTAAAAAAATTAAATGCCTTTGTAACAAATGAGTTTTCGTCCGAAACCCTCTTACTTCGAAGGAGATGGTCCAGTTTGTACACGAAGTGCATCCAGTTTTTCCCGTAACCCTCTAAACTTTTTAGCACATGCTAAATGGGTCAAATGATGATACCATACCAAGTCTCTACCTTTTTAGATTTCATTTGTACTGCTTTTTAATTTCAGGGTCATTTAGCTCAAAAAAATCATTAAATGCATGAAAAATAGCAAATGATGTTAGAAAGCGTTGAAATTTGAGGATGTGGCTTTGAATGGTGCATATTGAATGCACAAAAAGATTGTAGTTGAAATAAATTTAAAAAAATTAAATGCCTTTGTAACAGATGAGTTTTCGTCCGAAACCCTCTTACTTCGAAGGAGATGGTCCAGTTTGTACACGAAGTGCATCCAGTTTTTGCTGTAACCCTCTCAACTTTTTAGCACATGCTAAATGGGTCAAATGATGGTACCATACCAAGTCTCTACCTTTTTAGATTTCATTTGTACTGCTTTTTAATTTCAGGGTCATTTAGCTCAAAAAAATCATTAAATGCATGAAAAATAGCAAATGAAGTTAGAAAGGGTTGAAATTTGAGGATGTGGCTTTGAATGGTGCATATTGAATGCACAAAAAGTTTGTAGTTGAAATAAATTTAAAAAAATTAAATGCCTTTGTAACAGATGAGTTTTCGTCCGAAACCCTCTTACTTCGAAGGAGATGGTCCAGTTTGTACACGAAGTGCATCCAGTTTTTCCCGTGACCCTCTAAACTTTTTAGCACATGCTAAATGGGTCAAATTATTATACCATACCAAGTCTCTACCTTTTTAGATTTCATTTGTACTGCTTTTTAATTTCAGGGTCATTTAGCTCAAAAAAATCATTAAATGCATGAAAAATAGCAAATGAAGTTAGAAAGGGTTGAAATTTGAGGATGTGGCTTTGAATGGTGCATATTGAATGCACAAAAAGTTTGTAGTTGAAATAAATTTAAAAAAATTAAATGCCTTTGTAACAGATGAGTTTTCGTCCGAAACCTCTTACTTCGAAGGAGATGGTCCAGTTTGTACACGAAGTGCATCCAGTTTTTGCCGTAACCCTATCAACTTTTTAGAACATGCTAAATGGGTGAAATTATGATACCATGACAAGTTTCTACCTTTTTACATTTAATTTGTACTGCTTTTTAATTTCAGGGTCATTTAGCTCCAAAAAATCATTAAATGCATGAAAAATAGCAAATGAAGTTAGAAAGGGTTGAAATTTGAGGATGTGGCTTTGAATGGTGCATATTGAATGCACAAAAAGTTTGTAGTTGAGATAAATTTAAAAAAATTAAATGCCTTTGTAACAGATGAGTTTTCGTCCGAAACCCTCTTACTTCGAAGGAGATGGTCCAGTTTGTACACGAAGTGCATCCAGTTTTTCCCGTAACCCTCTAAACTTTTTAGCACATGCTAAATGGGTCAAATGATAATACCATACCAAGTCTCTACCTTTTTAGATTTCATTTGTACTGCTTTTTAATTTCAGGGTCATTTAGCTCAAAAAAATCATTAAATGCATGAAAAATAGCAAATGAAGTTAGAAAGGGTTGAAATTTGAGGATGTGGCTTTGAATGGTGCATATTGAATGCACAAAAAGTTTGTAGTTGAAATAAATTTAAAAAAATTAAATGCCTTTGTAACAGATGAGTTTTCGTCCGAAACCCTCTTACTTCGAAGGAGATGGTCCAGTTTGTACACGAAGTGCATCCAGTTTTTCCCGTAACCCTCTAAACTTTTTAGCACATGCTAAATGGGTCAAATTATTATACCATACCAAGTCTCTACCTTTTTAGATTTCATTTGTACTGCTTTTTAATTTCAGGGTCATTTAGCTCAAAAAAATCATTAAATGCATGAAAAATAGCAAATGAAGTTAGAAAGGGTTGAAATTTGAGGATGTGGCTTTGAATGGTGCATATTGAATGCACAAAAAGTTTGTAGTTGAAATAAATTTAAAAAAATTAAATGCCTTTGTAACAGATGAGTTTTCGTCCGAAACCTCTTACTTCGAAGGAGATGGTCCAGTTTGTACACGAAGTGCATCCAGTTTTTGCCGTAACCCTATCAACTTTTTAGAACATGATAAATGGGTGAAATGATGATACCATGACAAGTTTCTACCTTTTTACATTTAATTTGTACTGCTTTTTAATTTCAGGGTCATTTAGCTCCAAAAAATCATTAAATGCATGAAAAATAGCAAATGAAGTTAGAAAGGGTTGAAATTTGAGGATGTGGCTTTGAATGGTGCATATTGAATGCACAAAAAGTTTGTAGTTGAGATAAATTTAAAAAAATTAAATGCCTTTGTAACAAATGAGTTTTCGTCCGAAACCCTCTTACTTCGAAGGAGATGGTCCAGTTTGTACACGAAGTGCATCCAGTTTTTCCCGTAACCCTCTAAACTTTTTAGCACATGCTAAATGGGTCAAATGATGATACCATACCAAGTCTCTACCTTTTTAGATTTCATTTGTACTGCTTTTTAATTTCAGGGTCATTTAGCTCAAAAAAATCATTAAATGCATGAAAAATAGCAAATGATGTTAGAAAGCGTTGAAATTTGAGGATGTGGCTTTGAATGGTGCATATTGAATGCACAAAAAGATTGTAGTTGAAATAAATTTAAAAAAATTAAATGCCTTTGTAACAGATGAGTTTTCGTCCGAAACCCTCTTACTTCGAAGGAGATGGTCCAGTTTGTACACGAAGTGCATCCAGTTTTTGCTGTAACCCTCTCAACTTTTTAGCACATGCTAAATGGGTCAAATGATGGTACCATACCAAGTCTCTACCTTTTTAGATTTCATTTGTACTGCTTTTTAATTTCAGGGTCATTTAGCTCAAAAAAATCATTAAATGCATGAAAAATAGCAAATGAAGTTAGAAAGGGTTGAAATTTGAGGATGTGGCTTTGAATGGTGCATATTGAATGCACAAAAAGTTTGTAGTTGAAATAAATTTAAAAAAATTAAATGCCTTTGTAACAGATGAGTTTTCGTCCGAAACCCTCTTACTTCGAAGGAGATGGTCCAGTTTGTACACGAAGTGCATCCAGTTTTTCCCGTGACCCTCTAAACTTTTTAGCACATGCTAAATGGGTCAAATTATTATACCATACCAAGTCTCTACCTTTTTAGATTTCATTTGTACTGCTTTTTAATTTCAGGGTCATTTAGCTCAAAAAAATCATTAAATGCATGAAAAATAGCAAATGAAGTTAGAAAGGGTTGAAATTTGAGGATGTGGCTTTGAATGGTGCATATTGAATGCACAAAAAGTTTGTAGTTGAAATAAATTTAAAAAAATTAAATGCCTTTGTAACAGATGAGTTTTCGTCCGAAACCTCTTACTTCGAAGGAGATGGTCCAGTTTGTACACGAAGTGCATCCAGTTTTTGCCGTAACCCTATCAACTTTTTAGAACATGCTAAATGGGTGAAATTATGATACCATGACAAGTTTCTACCTTTTTACATTTAATTTGTACTGCTTTTTAATTTCAGGGTCATTTAGCTCCAAAAAATCATTAAATGCATGAAAAATAGCAAATGAAGTTAGAAAGGGTTGAAATTTGAGGATGTGGCTTTGAATGGTGCATATTGAATGCACAAAAAGTTTGTAGTTGAGATAAATTTAAAAAAATTAAATGCCTTTGTAACAGATGAGTTTTCGTCCGAAACCCTCTTACTTCGAAGGAGATGGTCCAGTTTGTACACGAAGTGCATCCAGTTTTTCCCGTAACCCTCTAAACTTTTTAGCACATGCTAAATGGGTCAAATGATAATACCATACCAAGTCTCTACCTTTTTAGATTTCATTTGTACTGCTTTTTAATTTCAGGGTCATTTAGCTCAAAAAAATCATTAAATGCATGAAAAATAGCAAATGAAGTTAGAAAGGGTTGAAATTTGAGGATGTGGCTTTGAATGGTGCATATTGAATGCACAAAAAGTTTGTAGTTGAAATAAATTTAAAAAAATTAAATGCCTTTGTAACAGATGAGTTTTCGTCCGAAACCCTCTTACTTCGAAGGAGATGGTCCAGTTTGTACACGAAGTGCATCCAGTTTTTGCTGTAACCCTCTCAACTTTTTCGCACATGCTAAATGGGTCAAATGATGATACCATACCAAGTCTCTACCTTTTTAGATTTCATTTGTACTGCTTTTTAATTTCAGGGTCATTTAGCTCAAAAAAATCATTAAATGCATGAAAAATAGCAAATGAAGTTAAAAGGGTTGAAATTTGAGGATGTGGCTTTGAATGGTGCATATTGAATGCACAAAAAGTTTGTAGTTGAAATAAATTTAAAAAAATTAAATGCCTTTGTAACAGATGAGTTTTCGTCCGAAACCCTCTTACTTCGAAGGAGATGGTCCAGTTTGTACACGAAGTGCATCCAGTTTTTCCCGTAACCCTCTAAACTTTTTAGCACATGCTAAATGGGTCAAATTATTATACCATACCAAGTCTCTACCTTTTTAGATTTCATTTGTACTGCTTTTTAATTTCAGGGTCATTTAGCTCAAAAAAATCATTAAATGCATGAAAAATAGCAAATGAAGTTAGAAAGGGTTGAAATTTGAGGATGTGGCTTTGAATGGTGCATATTGAATGCACAAAAAGTTTGTAGTTGAAATAAATTTAAAAAAATTAAATGCCTTTGTAACAGATGAGTTTTCGTCCGAAACCTCTTACTTCGAAGGAGATGGTCCAGTTTGTACACGAAGTGCATCCAGTTTTTGCCGTAACCCTATCAACTTTTTAGAACATGATAAATGGGTGAAATGATGATACCATGACAAGTTTCTACCTTTTTACATTTAATTTGTACTGCTTTTTAATTTCAGGGTCATTTAGCTCCAAAAAATCATTAAATGCATGAAAAATAGCAAATGAAGTTAGAAAGGGTTGAAATTTGAGGATGTGGCTTTGAATGGTGCATATTGAATGCACAAAAAGTTTGTAGTTGAGATAAATTTAAAAAAATTAAATGCCTTTGTAACAAATGAGTTTTCGTCCGAAACCATCTTACTTCGAAGGAGATGGTCCAGTTTGTACACGAAGTGCATCCAGTTTTTCCCGTAACCCTCTAAACTTTTTAGCACATGCTAAATGGGTCAAATGATGATACCATACCAAGTCTCTACCTTTTTAGATTTCATTTGTACTGCTTTTTAATTTCAGGGTCATTTAGCTCAAAAAAATCATTAAATGCATGAAAAATAGCAAATGAAGTTAGAAAGCGTTGAAATTTGAGGATGTGGCTTTGAATGGTGCATATTGAATGCACAAAAAGTTTGTAGTTGAAATAAATTTAAAAAAATTAAATGCCTTTGTAACAGATGAGTTTTCGTCCGAAACCCTCTTACTTCGAAGGAGATGGTCCAGTTTGTACACGAAGTGCTTCCAGTTTTTGCTGTAACCCTCTCAACTTTTTAGCACATGCTAAATGGGTCAAATGATGGTACCATACCAAGTCTCTACCTTTTTAGATTTCATTTGTACTGCTTTTTAATTTCAGGGTCATTTAGCTCAAAAAAATCATTAAATGCATGAAAAATAGCAAATGAAGTTAGAAAGGGTTGAAATTTGAGGATGTGGCTTTGAATGGTGCATATTGAATGCACAAAAAGTTTGTAGTTGAAATAAATTTAAAAAAATTAAATGCCTTTGTAACAGATGAGTTTTCGTCCGAAACCCTCTTACTTCGAAGGAGATGGTCCAGTTTGTACACGAAGTGCATCCAGTTTTTCCCGTAACCCTCTAAACTTTTTAGCACATGCTAAATGGGTCAAATTATTATACCATACCAAGTCTCTACCTTTTTAGATTTCATTTGTACTGCTTTTTAATTTCAGGGTCATTTAGCTCAAAAAAATCATTAAATGCATGAAAAATAGCAAATGAAGTTAGAAAGGGTTGAAATTTGAGGATGTGGCTTTGAATGGTGCATATTGAATGCACAAAAAGTTTGTAGTTGAAATAAATTTAAAAAAATTAAATGCCTTTGTAACAGATGAGTTTTCGTCCGAAACCTCTTACTTCGAAGGAGATGGTCCAGTTTGTACACGAAGTGCATCCAGTTTTTGCCGTAACCCTATCAACTTTTTAGAACATGCTAAATGGGTGAAATGATGATACCATGACAAGTTTCTACCTTTTTACATTTAATTTGTACTGCTTTTTAATTTCAGGGTCATTTAGCTCCAAAAAATCATTAAATGCATGAAAAATAGCAAATGAAGTTAGAAAGGGTTGAAATTTGAGGATGTGGCTTTGAATGGTGCATATTGAATGCACAAAAAGTTTGTAGTTGAGATAAATTTAAAAAAATTAAATGCCTTTGTAACAGATGAGTTTTCGTCCGAAACCCTCTTACTTCGAAGGAGATGGTCCAGTTTGTACACGAAGTGCATCCAGTTTTTCCCGTAACCCTCTAAACTTTTTAGCACATGCTAAATGGGTCAAATGATAATACCATACCAAGTCTCTACCTTTTTAGATTTCATTTGTACTGCTTTTTAATTTCAGGGTCATTTAGCTCAAAAAAATCATTAAATGCATGAAAAATAGCAAATGAAGTTAGAAAGGGTTGAAATTTGAGGATGTGGCTTTGAATGGTGCATATTGAATGCACAAAAAGTTTGTAGTTGAAATAAATTTAAAAAAATTAAATGCCTTTGTAACAGATGAGTTTTCGTCCGAAACCCTCTTACTTCGAAGGAGATGGTCCAGTTTGTACACGAAGTGCATCCAGTTTTTGCTGTAACCCTCTCAACTTTTTCGCACATGCTAAATGGGTCAAATGATGATACCATACCAAGTCTCTACCTTTTTAGATTTCATTTGTACTGCTTTTTAATTTCAGGGTCATTTAGCTCAAAAAAATCATTAAATGCATGAAAAATAGCAAATGAAGTTAAAAGGGTTGAAATTTGAGGATGTGGCTTTGAATGGTGCATATTGAATGCACAAAAAGTTTGTAGTTGAAATAAATTTAAAAAAATTAAATGCCTTTGTAACAGATGAGTTTTCGTCCGAAACCCTCTTACTTCGAAGGAGATGGTCCAGTTTGTACACGAAGTGCATCCAGTTTTTCCCGTAACCCTCTAAACTTTTTAGCACATGCTAAATGGGTCAAATTATTATACCATACCAAGTCTCTACCTTTTTAGATTTCATTTGTACTGCTTTTTAATTTCAGGGTCATTTAGCTCAAAAAAATCATTAAATGCATGAAAAATAGCAAATGAAGTTAGAAAGGGTTGAAATTTGAGGATGTGGCTTTGAATGGTGCATATTGAATGCACAAAAAGTTTGTAGTTGAAATAAATTTAAAAAAATTAAATGCCTTTGTAACAGATGAGTTTTCGTCCGAAACCTCTTACTTCGAAGGAGATGGTCCAGTTTGTACACGAAGTGCATCCAGTTTTTGCCGTAACCCTATCAACTTTTTAGAACATGATAAATGGGTGAAATGATGATACCATGACAAGTTTCTACCTTTTTACATTTAATTTGTACTGCTTTTTAATTTCAGGGTCATTTAGCTCCAAAAAATCATTAAATGCATGAAAAATAGCAAATGAAGTTAGAAAGGGTTGAAATTTGAGGATGTGGCTTTGAATGGTGCATATTGAATGCACAAAAAGTTTGTAGTTGAGATAAATTTAAAAAAATTAAATGCCTTTGTAACAAATGAGGTTTCGTCCGAAACCATCTTACTTCGAAGGAGATGGTCCAGTTTGTACACGAAGTGCATCCAGTTTTTCCCGTAACCCTCTAAACTTTTTAGCACATGCTAAATGGGTCAAATGATGATACCATACCAAGTCTCTACCTTTTTAGATTTCATTTGTACTGCTTTTTAATTTCAGGGTCATTTAGCTCAAAAAAATCATTAAATGCATGAAAAATAGCAAATGAAGTTAGAAAGCGTTGAAATTTGAGGATGTGGCTTTGAATGGTGCATATTGAATGCACAAAAAGTTTGTAGTTGAAATAAATTTAAAAAAATTAAATGCCTTTGTAACAGATGAGTTTTCGTCCGAAACCCTCTTACTTCGAAGGAGATGGTCCAGTTTGTACACGAAGTGCTTCCAGTTTTTGCTGTAACCCTCTCAACTTTTTAGCACATGCTAAATGGGTCAAATGATGGTACCATACCAAGTCTCTACCTTTTTAGATTTCATTTGTACTGCTTTTTAATTTCAGGGTCATTTAGCTCAAAAAAATCATTAAATGCATGAAAAATAGCAAATGAAGTTAGAAAGGGTTGAAATTTGAGGATGTGGCTTTGAATGGTGCATATTGAATGCACAAAAAGTTTGTAGTTGAAATAAATTTAAAAAAATTAAATGCCTTTGTAACAGATGAGTTTTCGTCCGAAACCCTCTTACTTCGAAGGAGATGGTCCAGTTTGTACACGAAGTGCATCCAGTTTTTCCCGTAACCCTCTAAACTTTTTAGCACATGCTAAATGGGTCAAATTATTATACCATACCAAGTCTCTACCTTTTTAGATTTCATTTGTACTGCTTTTTAATTTCAGGGTCATTTAGCTCAAAAAAATCATTAAATGCATGAAAAATAGCAAATGAAGTTAGAAAGGGTTGAAATTTGAGGATGTGGCTTTGAATGGTGCATATTGAATGCACAAAAAGTTTGTAGTTGAAATAAATTTAAAAAAATTAAATGCCTTTGTAACAGATGAGTTTTCGTCCGAAACCTCTTACTTCGAAGGAGATGGTCCAGTTTGTACACGAAGTGCATCCAGTTTTTGCCGTAACCCTATCAACTTTTTAGAACATGCTAAATGGGTGAAATGATGATACCATGACAAGTTTCTACCTTTTTACATTTAATTTGTACTGCTTTTTAATTTCAGGGTCATTTAGCTCAAAAAAATCATTAAATGCATGAAAAATAGCAAATGAAGTTAGAAAGGGTTGAAATTTGAGGATGTGGCTTTGAATGGTGCATATTGAATGCACAAAAAGTTTGTAGTTGAAATAAATTTAAAAAAATTAAATGCCTTTGTAACAGATGAGTTTTCGTCCGAAACCCTCTTACTTCGAAGGAGATGGTCCAGTTTGTACACGAAGTGCATCCAGTTTTTCCCGTAACCCTCTAAACTTTTTAGCACATGCTAAATGGGTCAAATTATTATACCATACCAAGTCTCTACCTTTTTAGATTTCATTTGTACTGCTTTTTAATTTCAGGGTCATTTAGCTCAAAAAAATCATTAAATGCATGAAAAATAGCAAATGAAGTTAGAAAGGGTTGAAATTTGAGGATGTGGCTTTGAATGGTGCATATTGAATGCACAAAAAGTTTGTAGTTGAAATAAATTTAAAAAAATTAAATGCCTTTGTAACAGATGAGTTTTCGTCCGAAACCTCTTACTTCGAAGGAGATGGTCCAGTTTGTACACGAAGTGCATCCAGTTTTTGCCGTAACCCTATCAACTTTTTAGAACATGCTAAATGGGTGAAATGATGATACCATGACAAGTTTCTACCTTTTTACATTTAATTTGTACTGCTTTTTAATTTCAGGGTCATTTAGCTCCAAAAAATCATTAAATGCATGAAAAATAGCAAATGAAGTTAGAAAGGGTTGAAATTTGAGGATGTGGCTTTGAATGGTGCATATTGAATGCACAAAAAGTTTGTAGTTGAGATAAATTTAAAAAAATTAAATGCCTTTGTAACAGATGAGTTTTCGTCCGAAACCCTCTTACTTCGAAGGAGATGGTCCAGTTTGTACACGAAGTGCATCCAGTTTTTCCCGTAACCCTCTAAACTTTTTAGCACATGCTAAATGGGTCAAATGATAATACCATACCAAGTCTCTACCTTTTTAGATTTCATTTGTACTGCTTTTTAATTTCAGGGTCATTTAGCTCAAAAAAATCATTAAATGCATGAAAAATAGCAAATGAAGTTAGAAAGGGTTGAAATTTGAGGATGTGGCTTTGAATGGTGCATATTGAATGCACAAAAAGTTTGTAGTTGAAATAAATTTAAAAAAATTAAATGCCTTTGTAACAGATGAGTTTTCGTCCGAAACCCTCTTACTTCGAAGGAGATGGTCCAGTTTGTACACGAAGTGCATCCAGTTTTTGCTGTAACCCTCTCAACTTTTTCGCACATGCTAAATGGGTCAAATGATGATACCATACCAAGTCTCTACCTTTTTAGATTTCATTTGTACTGCTTTTTAATTTCAGGGTCATTTAGCTCAAAAAAATCATTAAATGCATGAAAAATAGCAAATGAAGTTAAAAGGGTTGAAATTTGAGGATGTGGCTTTGAATGGTGCATATTGAATGCACAAAAAGTTTGTAGTTGAAATAAATTTAAAAAAATTAAATGCCTTTGTAACAGATGAGTTTTCGTCCGAAACCCTCTTACTTCGAAGGAGATGGTCCAGTTTGTACACGAAGTGCATCCAGTTTTTCCCGTAACCCTCTAAACTTTTTAGCACATGCTAAATGGGTCAAATTATTATACCATACCAAGTCTCTACCTTTTTAGATTTCATTTGTACTGCTTTTTAATTTCAGGGTCATTTAGCTCAAAAAAATCATTAAATGCATGAAAAATAGCAAATGAAGTTAGAAAGGGTTGAAATTTGAGGATGTGGCTTTGAATGGTGCATATTGAATGCACAAAAAGTTTGTAGTTGAAATAAATTTAAAAAAATTAAATGCCTTTGTAACAGATGAGTTTTCGTCCGAAACCTCTTACTTCGAAGGAGATGGTCCAGTTTGTACACGAAGTGCATCCAGTTTTTGCCGTAACCCTATCAACTTTTTAGAACATGATAAATGGGTGAAATGATGATACCATGACAAGTTTCTACCTTTTTACATTTAATTTGTACTGCTTTTTAATTTCAGGGTCATTTAGCTCCAAAAAATCATTAAATGCATGAAAAATAGCAAATGAAGTTAGAAAGGGTTGAAATTTGAGGATGTGGCTTTGAATGGTGCATATTGAATGCACAAAAAGTTTGTAGTTGAGATAAATTTAAAAAAATTAAATGCCTTTGTAACAAATGAGGTTTCGTCCGAAACCATCTTACTTCGAAGGAGATGGTCCAGTTTGTACACGAAGTGCATCCAGTTTTTCCCGTAACCCTCTAAACTTTTTAGCACATGCTAAATGGGTCAAATGATGATACCATACCAAGTCTCTACCTTTTTAGATTTCATTTGTACTGCTTTTTAATTTCAGGGTCATTTAGCTCAAAAAAATCATTAAATGCATGAAAAATAGCAAATGAAGTTAGAAAGCGTTGAAATTTGAGGATGTGGCTTTGAATGGTGCATATTGAATGCACAAAAAGTTTGTAGTTGAAATAAATTTAAAAAAATTAAATGCCTTTGTAACAGATGAGTTTTCGTCCGAAACCCTCTTACTTCGAAGGAGATGGTCCAGTTTGTACACGAAGTGCTTCCAGTTTTTGCTGTAACCCTCTCAACTTTTTAGCACATGCTAAATGGGTCAAATGATGGTACCATACCAAGTCTCTACCTTTTTAGATTTCATTTGTACTGCTTTTTAATTTCAGGGTCATTTAGCTCAAAAAAATCATTAAATGCATGAAAAATAGCAAATGAAGTTAGAAAGGGTTGAAATTTGAGGATGTGGCTTTGAATGGTGCATATTGAATGCACAAAAAGTTTGTAGTTGAAATAAATTTAAAAAAATTAAATGCCTTTGTAACAGATGAGTTTTCGTCCGAAACCCTCTTACTTCGAAGGAGATGGTCCAGTTTGTACACGAAGTGCATCCAGTTTTTCCCGTAACCCTCTAAACTTTTTAGCACATGCTAAATGGGTCAAATTATTATACCATACCAAGTCTCTACCTTTTTAGATTTCATTTGTACTGCTTTTTAATTTCAGGGTCATTTAGCTCAAAAAAATCATTAAATGCATGAAAAATAGCAAATGAAGTTAGAAAGGGTTGAAATTTGAGGATGTGGCTTTGAATGGTGCATATTGAATGCACAAAAAGTTTGTAGTTGAAATAAATTTAAAAAAATTAAATGCCTTTGTAACAGATGAGTTTTCGTCCGAAACCTCTTACTTCGAAGGAGATGGTCCAGTTTGTACACGAAGTGCATCCAGTTTTTGCCGTAACCCTATCAACTTTTTAGAACATGCTAAATGGGTGAAATGATGATACCATGACAAGTTTCTACCTTTTTACATTTAATTTGTACTGCTTTTTAATTTCAGGGTCATTTAGCTCCAAAAAATCACTAAATGCATGAAAAATAGCAAATGAAGTTAGAAAGGGTTGAAATTTGAGGATGTGGCTTTGAATGGTGCATATTGAATGCACAAAAAGTTTGTAGTTGAAATAAATTTAAAAAAATTAAATGCCTTTGTAACAGATGAGTTTTCGTCCGAAACCCTCTTACTTCGAAGGAGATGGTCCAGTTTGTACACGAAGTGCATCCAGTTTTTCCCGTAACCCTCTAAACTTTTTAGCACATGCTAAATGGGTCAAATTATTATACCATACCAAGTCTCTACCTTTTTAGATTTCATTTGTACTGCTTTTTAATTTCAGGGTCATTTAGCTCAAAAAAATCATTAAATGCATGAAAAATAGCAAATGAAGTTAGAAAGGGTTGAAATTTGAGGATGTGGCTTTGAATGGTGCATATTGAATGCACAAAAAGTTTGTAGTTGAAATAAATTTAAAAAAATTAAATGCCTTTGTAACAGATGAGTTTTCGTCCGAAACCTCTTACTTCGAAGGAGATGGTCCAGTTTGTACACGAAGTGCATCCAGTTTTTGCCGTAACCCTATCAACTTTTTAGAACATGATAAATGGGTGAAATGATGATACCATGACAAGTTTCTACCTTTTTACATTTAATTTGTACTGCTTTTTAATTTCAGGGTCATTTAGCTCCAAAAAATCATTAAATGCATGAAAAATAGCAAATGAAGTTAGAAAGGGTTGAAATTTGAGGATGTGGCTTTGAATGGTGCATATTGAATGCACAAAAAGTTTGTAGTTGAGATAAATTTAAAAAAAATTAAATGCCTTTGTAACAAATGAGTTTTCGTCCGAAACCATCTTACTTCGAAGGAGATGGTCCAGTTTGTACACGAAGTGCATCCAGTTTTTCCCGTAACCCTCTAAACTTTTTAGCACATGCTAAATGGGTCAAATGATGATACCATACCAAGTCTCTACCTTTTTAGATTTCATTTGTACTGCTTTTTAATTTCAGGGTCATTTAGCTCAAAAAAATCATTAAATGCATGAAAAATAGCAAATGAAGTTAGAAAGCGTTGAAATTTGAGGATGTGGCCTTGAATGGTGCATATTGAATGCACAAAAAGTTTGTAGTTGAAATAAATTTAAAAAAATTAAATGCCTTTGTAACAGATGAGTTTTCGTCCGAAACCCTCTTACTTCGAAGGAGATGGTCCAGTTTGTACACGAAGTGCATCCAGTTTTTGCCGTAACCCTCTAAACTTTTTAGCACATGCTAAATGGGTCAAATGATGGTACCATACCAAGTCTCTACCTTTTTAGATTTCATTTGTACTGCTTTTTAATTTCAGGGTCATTTAGCTCAAAAAAATCATTAAATGCATGAAAAATAGCAAATGAAGTTAGAAAGGGTAGAAATTTGAGGATGTGGCTTTGAATGGTGCATATTGAATGCACAAAAAGTTTGTAGTTGAAATAAATTTAAAAAAATTAAATGCCTTTGTAACAGATGAGTTTTCGTCCGAAACCCTCTTACTTCGAAGGAGATGGTCCAGTTTGTACACGAAGTGCATCCAGTTTTTCCCGTAACCCTCTAAACTTTTTAGCACATGCTAAATGGGTCAAATTATTATACCATACCAAGTCTCTACCTTTTTAGATTTCATTTGTACTGCTTTTTAATTTCAGGGTCATTTAGCTCAAAAAAATCATTAAATGCATGAAAAATAGCAAATGAAGTTAGAAAGGGTTGAAATTTGAGGATGTGGCTTTGAATGGTGCATATTGAATGCACAAAAAGTTTGTTGTTGAAATAAATTTAAAAAAATTAAATGCCTTTGTAACAGATGAGTTTTCGTCCGAAACCTCTTACTTCGAAGGAGATGGTCCAGTTTGTACACGAAGTGCATCCAGTTTTTGCCGTAACCCTATCAACTTTTTAGAACATGCTAAATGGGTGAAATGATGATACCATGACAAGTTTCTACCTTTTTACATTTAATTTGTACTGCTTTTTAATTTCAGGGTCATTTAGCTCCAAAAAATCATTAAATGCATGAAAAATAGCAAATGAAGTTAGAAAGGGTTGAAATTTGAGGATGTGGCTTTGAATGGTGCATATTGAATGCACAAAAAGTTTGTAGTTGAGATAAATTTAAAAAAATTAAATGCCTTTGTAACAGATGAGTTTTCGTCCGAAACCCTCTTACTTCGAAGGAGATGGTCCAGTTTGTACACGAAGTGCATCCAGTTTTTCCCGTAACCCTCTAAACTTTTTAGCACATGATAAATGGGTCAAATGATGATACCATACCAAGTCTCTACCTTTTTAGATTTCATTTGTACTGCTTTTTAATTTCAGGGTCATTTAGCTCAAAAAATTCATTAAATGCATGAAAAATAGCAAATGAAGTTAGAAAGGGTTGAAATTTGAGGATGTGGCTTTGAATGGTGCATATTGAATGCACAAAAAGTTTGTAGTTGAAATAAATTTAAAAAAATTAAATACCTTTGTAACAGATGAGTTTTCGTCCGAAACCCTCTTACTTCGAAGGAGATGGTCCAGTTTGTACACGAAGTGCATCCAGTTTTTGCTGTAACCCTCTCAACTTTTTCGCACATGCTAAATGGGTCAAATGATGATACCATACCAAGTCTCTACCTTTTTAGATTTCATTTGTACTGCTTTTTAATTTCAGGGTCATTTAGCTCAAAAAAATCATTAAATGCATGAAAAATAGCAAATGAAGTTAAAAGGGTTGAAATTTGCGGATGTGGCTTTGAATGGTGCATATTGAATGCACAAAAAGTTTGTAGTTGAAATAAATTTAAAAAAATTAAATACCTTTGTAACAGATGAGTTTTCGTCCGAAACCCTCTTACTTCGAAGGAGATGGTCCAGTTTGTACACGAAGTGCATCCAGTTTTTGCTGTAACCCTCTCAACTTTTTCGCACATGCTAAATGGGTCAAATGATGATACCATACCAAGTCTCTACCTTTTTAGATTTCATTTGTACTGCTTTTTAATTTCAGGGTCATTTAGCTCAAAAAAATCATTAAATGCATGAAAAATAGCAAATGAAGTTAAAAGGGTTGAAATTTGCGGATGTGGCTTTGAATGGTGCATATTGAATGCACAAAAAGTTTGTAGTTGAAATAAATTTAAAAAAATTAAATGCCTTTGTAACAGATGAGTTTTCGTCCGAAACCCTCTTACTTCGAAGGAGATGGTCCAGTTTGTACACGAAGTGCATCCAGTTTTTCCCGTAACCCTCTAAACTTTTTAGCACATGCTAAATGGGTCAAATTATTATACCATACCAAGTCTCTACCTTTTTAGATTTCATTTGTACTGCTTTTTAATTTCAGGGTCATTTAGCTCAAAAAAATCATTAAATGCATGAAAAATAGCAAATGAAGTTAGAAAGGGTTGAAATTTGAGGATGTGGCTTTGAATGGTGCATATTGAATGCACAAAAAGTTTGTAGTTGAAATAAATTTAAAAAAATTAAATGCCTTTGTAACAGATGAGTTTTCGTCCGAAACCTCTTACTTCGAAGGAGATGGTCCAGTTTGTACACGAAGTGCATCCAGTTTTTGCCGTAACCCTATCAACTTTTTAGAACATGATAAATGGGTGAAATGATGATACCATGACAAGTTTCTACCTTTTTACATTTAATTTGTACTGCTTTTTAATTTCAGGGTCATTTAGCTCCAAAAAATCATTAAATGCATGAAAAATAGCAAATGAAGTTAGAAAGGGTTGAAATTTGAGGATGTGGCTTTGAATGGTGCATATTGAATGCACAAAAAGTTTGTAGTTGAGATAAATTTAAAAAAAATTAAATGCCTTTGTAACAAATGAGTTTTCGTCCGAAACCATCTTACTTCGAAGGAGATGGTCCAGTTTGTACACGAAGTGCATCCAGTTTTTCCCGTAACCCTCTAAACTTTTTAGCACATGCTAAATGGGTCAAATGATGATACCATACCAAGTCTCTACCTTTTTAGATTTCATTTGTACTGCTTTTTAATTTCAGGGTCATTTAGCTCAAAAAAATCATTAAATGCATGAAAAATAGCAAATGAAGTTAGAAAGCGTTGAAATTTGAGGATGTGGCTTTGAATGGTGCATATTGAATGCACAAAAAGTTTGTAGTTGAAATAAATTTAAAAAAATTAAATGCCTTTGTAACAGATGAGTTTTCGTCCGAAACCCTCTTACTTCGAAGGAGATGGTCCAGTTTGTACACGAAGTGCATCCAGTTTTTGCCGTAACCCTCTCAACTTTTTAGCACATGCTAAATGGGTCAAATGATGGTACCATACCAAGTCTCTACCTTTTTAGATTTCATTTGTACTGCTTTTTAATTTCAGGGTCATTTAGCTCAAAAAAATCATTAAATGCATGAAAAATAGCAAATGAAGTTAGAAAGGGTTGAAATTTGAGGATGTGGCTTTGAATGGTGCATATTGAATGCACAAAAAGTTTGTAGTTGAAATAAATTAAAAAAAATTAAATGCCTTTGTAACAGATGAGTTTTCGTCCGAAACCCTCTTACTTCGAAGGAGATGGTCCAGTTTGTACACGAAGTGCATCCAGTTTTTCCCGTAACCCTCTAAACTTTTTAGCACATGCTAAATGGGTCAAATTATTATACCATACCAAGTCTCTACCTTTTTAGATTTCATTTGTACTGCTTTTTAATTTCAGGGTCATTTAGCTCAAAAAAATCATTAAATGCATGAAAATAGCAAATGAAGTTAGAAAGGGTTGAAATTTGAGGATGTGGCTTTGAATGGTGCATATTGAATGCACAAAAAGTTTGTAGTTTAAATAAATTTAAAAAAATTAAATGCCTTTGTAACAGATGAGTTTTCGTCCGAAACCTCTTACTTCGAAGGAGATGGTCCAGTTTGTACACGAAGTGCATCCAGTTTTTGCCGTAACCCTATCAACTTTTTAGAACATGCTAAATGGGTGAAATGATGATACCATGACAAGTTTCTACCTTTTTACATTTAATTTGTACTGCTTTTTAATTTCAGGGTCATTTAGCTCCAAAAAATCATTAAATGCATGAAAAATAGCAAATGAAGTTAGAAAGGGTTGAAATTTGAGGATGTGGCTTTGAATGGTGCATATTGAATGCACAAAAAGTTTGTAGTTGAGATAAATTTAAAAAAATTAAATGCCTTTGTAACAGATGAGTTTTCGTCCGAAACCCTCTTACTTCGAAGGAGATGGTCCAGTTTGTACACGAAGTGCATCCAGTTTTTCCCGTAACCCTCTAAACTTTTTAGCACATGATAAATGGGTCAAATGATGATACCATACCAAGTCTCTACCTTTCTAGATTTCATTTGTACTGCTTTTTAATTTCAGGGTCATTTAGCTCAAAAAATTCATTAAATGCATGAAAAATAGCAAATGAAGTTAGAAAGGGTTGAAATTTGAGGATGTGGCTTTGAATGGTGCATATTGAATGCACAAAAAGTTTGTAGTTGAAATAAATTTAAAAAAATTAAATGCCTTTGTAACAGATGAGTTTTCGTCCGAAACCCTCTTACTTCGAAGGAGATGGTCCAGTTTGTACACGAAGTGCATCCAGTTTTTGCTGTAACCCTCTCAACTTTTTCGCACATGCTAAATGGGTCAAATGATGATACCATACCAAGTCTCTACCTTTTTAGATTTCATTTGTACTGCTTTTTAATTTCAGGGTCATTTAGCTCAAAAAAATCATTAAATGCATGAAAAATAGCAAATGAAGTTAAAAGGGTTGAAATTTGCGGATGTGGCTTTGAATGGTGCATATTGAATGCACAAAAAGTTTGTAGTTGAAATAAATTTAAAAAAATTAAATGCCTTTGTAACAGATGAGTTTTCGTCCGAAACCCTCTTACTTCGAAGGAGATGGTCCAGTTTGTACACGAAGTGCATCCAGTTTTTCCCGTAACCCTCTAAACTTTTTAGCACATGCTAAATGGGTCAAATTATTATACCATACCAAGTCTCTACCTTTTTAGATTTCATTTGTACTGCTTTTTAATTTCAGGGTCATTTAGCTCAAAAAAATCATTAAATGCATGAAAAATAGCAAATGAAGTTAGAAAGGGTTGAAATTTGAGGATGTGGCTTTGAATGGTGCATATTGAATGCACAAAAAGTTTGTAGTTGAAATAAATTTAAAAAAATTAAATGCCTTTGTAACAGATGAGTTTTCGTCCGAAACCTCTTACTTCGAAGGAGATGGTCCAGTTTGTACACGAAGTGCATCCAGTTTTTGCCGTAACCCTATCAACTTTTTAGAACATGATAAATGGGTGAAATGATGATACCATGACAAGTTTCTACCTTTTTACATTTAATTTGTACTGCTTTTTAATTTCAGGGTCATTTAGCTCCAAAAAATCATTAAATGCATGAAAAATAGCAAATGAAGTTAGAAAGGGTTGAAATTTGAGGATGTGGCTTTGAATGGTGCATATTGAATGCACAAAAAGTTTGTAGTTGAGATAAATTTAAAAAAATTAAATGCCTTTGTAACAAATGAGTTTTCGTCCGAAACCATCTTACTTCGAAGGAGATGGTCCAGTTTGTACACGAAGTGCATCCAGTTTTTCCCGTAACCCTCTAAACTTTTTAGCACATGCTAAATGGGTCAAATGATGATACCATACCAAGTCTCTACCTTTTTAGATTTCATTTGTACTGCTTTTTAATTTCAGGGTCATTTAGCTCAAAAAAATCATTAAATGCATGAAAAATAGCAAATGAAGTTAGAAAGCGTTGAAATTTGAGGATGTGGCTTTGAATGGTGCATATTGAATGCACAAAAAGTTTGTAGTTGAAATAAATTTAAAAAAATTAAATTCCTTTGTAACAGATGAGTTTTCGTCCGAAACCCTCTTACTTCGAAGGAGATGGTCCAGTTTGTACACGAAGTGCATCCAGTTTTTGCCGTAACCCTCTCAACTTTTTAGCACATGCTAAATGGGTCAAATGATGGTACCATACCAAGTCTCTACCTTTTTAGATTTCATTTGTACTGCTTTTTAATTTCAGGGTCATTTAGCTCAAAAAAATCATTAAATGCATGAAAAATAGCAAATGAAGTTAGAAAGGGTTGAAATTTGAGGATGTGGCTTTGAATGGTGCATATTGAATGCACAAAAAGTTTGTAGTTGAAATAAATTTAAAAAAATTAAATGCCTTTGTAACAGATGAGTTTTCGTCCGAAACCCTCTTACTTCGAAGGAGATGGTCCAGTTTGTACACGAAGTGCATCCAGTTTTTCCCGTAACCCTCTAAACTTTTTAGCACATGCTAAATGGGTCAAATTATTATACCATACCAAGTCTCTACCTTTTTAGATTTCATTTGTACTGCTTTTTAATTTCAGGGTCATTTAGCTCAAAAAAATCATTAAATGCATGAAAAATAGCAAATGAAGTTAGAAAGGGTTGAAATTTGAGGATGTGGCTTTGAATGGTGCATATTGAATGCACAAAAAGTTTGTAGTTGAAATAAATTTAAAAAAATTAAATGCCTTTGTAACAGATGAGTTTTCGTCCGAAACCTCTTACTTCGAAGGAGATGGTCCAGTTTGTACACGAAGTGCATCCAGTTTTTGCCGTAACCCTATCAACTTTTTAGAACATGCTAAATGGGTGAAATGATGATTCCATGACAAGTTTCTACATTTTTACATTTAATTTGTACTGCTTTTTAATTTCAGGGTCATTTAGCACCAAAAAATCATTAAATGCATGAAAAATAGCAAATGAAGTTAGAAAGGGTTGAAATTTGAGGATGTGGCTTTGAATGGTGCATATTGAATGCACAAAAAGTTTGTAGTTGAGATAAATTTAAAAAAATTAAATGCCTTTGTAACAGATGAGTTTTCGTCCGAAACCCTCTTACTTCGAAGGAGATGGTCCAGTTTGTACACGAAGTGCATCCAGTTTTTCCCGTAACCCTCTAAACTTTTTAGCACATGCTAAATGGGTCAAATGATGATACCATACGAAGTCTCTACCTTTTTAGATTTCATTTGTACTGCTTTTTAATTTCAGGGTCATTTAGCTCAAAAAAATCATTAAATGCATGAAAAATAGCAAATGAAGTTAGAAAGGGTTGAAATTTGAGGATGTGGCTTTGAATGGTGCATATTGAATGCACAAAAAGTTTGTAGTTGAAATAAATTTAAAAAAATTAAATGCCTTTGTAACAGATGAGTTTTCGTCCGAAACCTCTTACTTCGAAGGAGATGGTCCAGTTTGTACACGAAGTGCATCCAGTTTTTGCCGTAACCCTATCAACTTTTTAGAACATGATAAATGGGTGAAATGATGATACCATGACAAGTTTCTACCTTTTTACATTTAATTTGTACTGCTTTTTAATTTCAGGGTCATTTAGCTCCAAAAAATCATTAAATGCATGAAAAATAGCAAATGAAGTTAGAAAGGGTTGAAATTTGAGGATGTGGCTTTGAATGGTGCATATTGAATGCACAAAAAGTTTGTAGTTGAGATAAATTTAAAAAAATTAAATGCCTTTGTAACAAATGAGTTTTCGTCCGAAACCATCTTACTTCGAAGGAGATGGTCCAGTTTGTACACGAAGTGCATCCAGTTTTTCCCGTAACCCTCTAAACTTTTTAGCACATGCTAAATGGGTCAAATGATGATACCATACCAAGTCTCTACCTTTTTAGATTTCATTTGTACTGCTTTTTAATTTCAGGGTCATTTAGCTCAAAAAAATCATTAAATGCATGAAAAATAGCAAATGAAGTTAGAAAGCGTTGAAATTTGAGGATGTGGCTTTGAATGGTGCATATTGAATGCACAAAAAGTTTGTAGTTGAAATAAATTTAAAAAAATTAAATTCCTTTGTAACAGATGAGTTTTCGTCCGAAACCCTCTTACTTCGAAGGAGATGGTCCAGTTTGTACACGAAGTGCATCCAGTTTTTGCCGTAACCCTCTCAACTTTTTAGCACATGCTAAATGGGTCAAATGATGGTACCATACCAAGTCTCTACCTTTTTAGATTTCATTTGTACTGCTTTTTAATTTCAGGGTCATTTAGCTCAAAAAAATCATTAAATGCATGAAAAATAGCAAATGAAGTTAGAAAGGGTTGAAATTTGAGGATGTGGCTTTGAATGGTGCATATTGAATGCACAAAAAGTTTGTAGTTGAAATAAATTTAAAAAAATTAAATGCCTTTGTAACAGATGAGTTTTCGTCCGAAACCCTCTTACTTCGAAGGAGATGGTCCAGTTTGTACACGAAGTGCATCCAGTTTTTCCCGTAACCCTCTAAACTTTTTAGCACATGCTAAATGGGTCAAATTATTATACCATACCAAGTCTCTACCTTGTTAGATTTCATTTGTACTGCTTTTTAATTTCAGGGTCATTTAGCTCAAAAAAATCATTAAATGCATGAAAAATAGCAAATGAAGTTAGAAAGGGTTGAAATTTGAGGATGTGGCTTTGAATGGTGCATATTGAATGCACAAAAAGTTTGTAGTTGAAATAAATTTAAAAAAATTAAATGCCTTTGTAACAGATGAGTTTTCGTCCGAAACCTCTTACTTCGAAGGAGATGGTCCAGTTTGTACACGAAGTGCATCCAGTTTTTGCCGTAACCCTATCAACTTTTTAGAACATGCTAAATGGGTGAAATGATGATTCCATGACAAGTTTCTACCTTTTTACATTTAATTTGTACTGCTTTTTAATTTCAGGGTCATTTAGCACCAAAAAATCATTAAATGCATGAAAAATAGCAAATGAAGTTAGAAAGGGTTGAAATTTGAGGATGTGGCTTTGAATGGTGCATATTGAATGCACAAAAAGTTTGTAGTTGAGATAAATTTAAAAAAATTAAATGCCTTTGTAACAGATGAGTTTTCGTCCGAAACCCTCTTACTTCGAAGGAGATGGTCCAGTTTGTACACGAAGTGCATCCAGTTTTTCCCGTAACCCTCTAAACTTTTTAGCACATGCTAAATGGGTCAAATGATGATACCATACCAAGTCTCTACCTTTTTAGATTTCATTTGTACTGCTTTTTAATTTCAGGGTCATTTAGCTCAAAAAAATCATTAAATGCATGAAAAATAGCAAATGAAGTTAGAAAGGGTTGAAATTTGAGGATGTGGCTTTGAATGGTGCATATTGAATGCACAAAAAGTTTGTAGTTGAAATAAATTTAAAAAAATTAAATGCCTTTGTAACAGATGAGTTTTCGTCCGAAACCCTCTTACTTCGAAGGAGATGGTCCAGTTTGTACACGAAGTGCATCCAGTTTTTCCCGTAACCCTCTAAACTTTTTAGCACATGCTAAATGGGTCAAATTATTATACCATACCAAGTCTCTACCTTTTTAGATTTCATTTGTACTGCTTTTTAATTTCAGGGTCATTTAGCTCAAAAAAATCATTAAATGCATGAAAAATAGCAAATGAAGTTAGAAAGGGTTGAAATTTGAGGATGTGGCTTTGAATGGTGCATATTGAATGCACAAAAAGTTTGTAGTTGAAATAAATTTAAAAAAATTAAATGCCTTTGTAACAGATGAGTTTTCGTCCGAAACCTCTTACTTCGAAGGAGATGGTCCAGTTTGTACACGAAGTGCATCCAGTTTTTGCCGTAACCCTATCAACTTTTTAGAACATGCTAAATGGGTGAAATGATGATTCCATGACAAGTTTCTACCTTTTTACATTTAATTTGTACTGCTTTTTAATTTCAGGGTCATTTAGCACCAAAAAATCATTAAATGCATGAAAAATAGCAAATGAAGTTAGAAAGGGTTGAAATTTGAGGATGTGGCTTTGAATGGTGCATATTGAATGCACAAAAAGTTTGTAGTTGAGATAAATTTAAAAAAATTAAATGCCTTTGTAACAGATGAGTTTTCGTCCGAAACCCTCTTACTTCGAAGGAGATGGTCCAGTTTGTACACGAAGTGCATCCAGTTTTTCCCGTAACCCTCTAAACTTTTTAGCACATGCTAAATGGGTCAAATGATGATACCATACCAAGTCTCTACCTTTTTAGATTTCATTTGTACTGCTTTTTAATTTCAGGGTCATTTAGCTCAAAAAAATCATTAAATGCATGAAAAATAGCAAATGAAGTTAGAAAGGGTTGAAATTTGAGGATGTGGCTTTGAATGGTGCATATTGAATGCACAAAAAGTTTGTAGTTGAAATAAATTTAAAAAAATTAAATGCCTTGGTAACAGATGAGTTTTCGTCCGAAACCCTCTTACTTCGAAGGAGATGGTCCAGTTTGTACACGAAGTGCATCCAGTTTTTGCTGTAACCCTCTCAACTTTTTAGCACATGCTAAATGGGTCAAATGATGATACCATACCAAGTCTCTACCTTTTTAGATTTCATTTGTACTGCTTTTTAATTTCAGGGTCATTTAGCTCAAAAAAATCATTAAATGCATGAAAAATAGCAAATGAAGTTAAAAGGGTTGAAATTTGAGGATGTGGCTTTGAATGGTGCATATTGAATGCACAAAAAGTTTGTAGTTGAAATAAATTTAAAAAAATTAAATGCCTTTGTAACAGATGAGTTTTCGTCCGAAACCCTCTTACTTCGAAGGAGATGGTCCAGTTTGTACACGAAGTGTGATCCAGTTTTTCCCGTAACCCTCTAAACTTTTTCGCACATGCTAAATGGGTCAAATTATTATACCATACCAAGTCTCTACCTTTTTAGATTTCATTTGTTCTGCTTTTTAATTTCAGGGTCATTTAGCTCAAAAAACTCATTAAATGCATGAAAAATAGCAAATGTAGTTAGAAAGGGTTGAAATTTGAGGATATGGCTTTGAATGGTGCATATTGAATGCACAAAAAGTTTGTAGTTGAAATAAATTTAAAAAAATTAAATGCCTTTGTAACAGATGAGTTTTCGTCCGAAACCTCTTACTTCGAAGGAGATGGTCCAGTTTGTACACGAAGTGCATCCAGTTTTTGCCGTAACCCTATCAACTTTTTAGAACATGATAAATGGGTGAAATGATGATACCATGACAAGTTTCTACCTTTTTACATTTAATTTGTACTGCTTTTTAATTTCAGGGTCATTTAGCTCCAAAAAATCATTAAATGCATGAAAAATAGCAAATGAAGTTAGAAAGGGTTGAAATTTGAGGATGTGGCTTTGAATGGTGCATATTGAATGCACAAAAAGTTTGTAGTTGAGATAAATTTAAAAAAATTAAATGCCTTTGTAACAAATGAGTTTTCGTCCGAAACCCTCTTACTTCGAAGGAGATGGTCCAGTTTGTACACGAAGTGCATCCAGTTTTTCCCGTAACCCTCTAAACTTTTTAGCACATGCTAAATGGGTCAAATGATGATACCATACCAAGTCTCTACCTTTTTAGATTTCATTTGTACTGCTTTTTAATTTCAGTGTCATTTAGCTCAAAAAAATCATTAAATGCATGAAAAATAGCAAATGAAGTTAGAAAGCGTTGAAATTTGAGGATGTGGCTTTGAATGGTGCATATTGAATGCACAAAAAGTTTGTAGTTGAAATAAATTTAAAAAAATTAAATTCCTTTGTAACAGATGAGTTTTCGTCCGAAACCCTCTTACTTCGAAGGAGATGGTCCAGTTTGTACACGAAGTGCATCCAGTTTTTGCCGTAACCCTCTCAACTTTTTAGCACATGCTAAATGGGTCAAATGATGGTACCATACCAAGTCTCTACCTTTTTAGATTTCATTTGTACTGCTTTTTAATTTCAGGGTCATTTAGCTCAAAAAAATCATTAAATGCATGAAAAATAGCAAATGAAGTTAGAAAGGGTTGAAATTTGAGGATGTGGCTTTGAATGGTGCATATTGAATGCACAAAAAGTTTGTAGTTGAAATAAATTTAAAAAAATTAAATGCCTTTGTAACAGATGAGTTTTCGTCCGAAACCCTCTTACTTCGAAGGAGATGGTCCAGTTTGTACACGAAGTGCATCCAGTTTTTCCCGTAACCCTCTAAACTTTTTAGCACATGCTAAATGGGTCAAATTATTATACCATACCAAGTCTCTACCTTGTTAGATTTCATTTGTACTGCTTTTTAATTTCAGGGTCATTTAGCTCAAAAAAATCATTAAATGCATGAAAAATAGCAAATGAAGTTAGAAAGGGTTGAAATTTGAGGATGTGGCTTTGAATGGTGCATATTGAATGCACAAAAAGTTTGTAGTTGAAATAAATTTAAAAAAATTAAATGCCTTTGTAACAGATGAGTTTTCGTCCGAAACCTCTTACTTCGAAGGAGATGGTCCAGTTTGTACACGAAGTGCATCCAGTTTTTGCCGTAACCCTATCAACTTTTTAGAACATGCTAAATGGGTGAAATGATGATTCCATGACAAGTTTCTACCTTTTTACATTTAATTTGTACTGCTTTTTAATTTCAGGGTCATTTAGCACCAAAAAATCATTAAATGCATGAAAAATAGCAAATGAAGTTAGAAAGGGTTGAAATTTGAGGATGTGGCTTTGAATGGTGCATATTGAATGCACAAAAAGTTTGTAGTTGAGATAAATTTAAAAAAATTAAATGCCTTTGTAACAGATGAGTTTTCGTCCGAAACCCTCTTACTTCGAAGGAGATGGTCCAGTTTGTACACGAAGTGCATCCAGTTTTTCCCGTAACCCTCTAAACTTTTTAGCACATGCTAAATGGGTCAAATGATGATACCATACCAAGTCTCTACCTTTTTAGATTTCATTTGTACTGCTTTTTAATTTCAGGGTCATTTAGCTCAAAAAAATCATTAAATGCATGAAAAATAGCAAATGAAGTTAGAAAGGGTTGAAATTTGAGGATGTGGCTTTGAATGGTGCATATTGAATGCACAAAAAGTTTGTAGTTGAAATAAATTTAAAAAAATTAAATGCCTTTGTAACAGATGAGTTTTCGTCCGAAACCCTCTTACTTCGAAGGAGATGGTCCAGTTTGTACACGAAGTGCATCCAGTTTTTCCCGTAACCCTCTAAACTTTTTAGCACATGCTAAATGGGTCAAATTATTATACCATACCAAGTCTCTACCTTTTTAGATTTCATTTGTACTGCTTTTTAATTTCAGGGTCATTTAGCTCAAAAAAATCATTAAATGCATGAAAAATAGCAAATGAAGTTAGAAAGGGTTGAAATTTGAGGATGTGGCTTTGAATGGTGCATATTGAATGCACAAAAAGTTTGTAGTTGAAATAAATTTAAAAAAATTAAATGCCTTTGTAACAGATGAGTTTTCGTCCGAAACCTCTTACTTCGAAGGAGATGGTCCAGTTTGTACACGAAGTGCATCCAGTTTTTGCCGTAACCCTATCAACTTTTTAGAACATGCTAAATGGGTGAAATGATGATTCCATGACAAGTTTCTACCTTTTTACATTTAATTTGTACTGCTTTTTAATTTCAGGGTCATTTAGCACCAAAAAATCATTAAATGCATGAAAAATAGCAAATGAAGTTAGAAAGGGTTGAAATTTGAGGATGTGGCTTTGAATGGTGCATATTGAATGCACAAAAAGTTTGTAGTTGAGATAAATTTAAAAAAATTAAATGCCTTTGTAACAGATGAGTTTTCGTCCGAAACCCTCTTACTTCGAAGGAGATGGTCCAGTTTGTACACGAAGTGCATCCAGTTTTTCCCGTAACCCTCTAAACTTTTTAGCACATGCTAAATGGGTCAAATGATGATACCATACCAAGTCTCTACCTTTTTAGATTTCATTTGTACTGCTTTTTAATTTCAGGGTCATTTAGCTCAAAAAAATCATTAAATGCATGAAAAATAGCAAATGAAGTTAGAAAGGGTTGAAATTTGAGGATGTGGCTTTGAATGGTGCATATTGAATGCACAAAAAGTTTGTAGTTGAAATAAATTTAAAAAAATTAAATGCCTTGGTAACAGATGAGTTTTCGTCCGAAACCCTCTTACTTCGAAGGAGATGGTCCAGTTTGTACACGAAGTGCATCCAGTTTTTGCTGTAACCCTCTCAACTTTTTAGCACATGCTAAATGGGTCAAATGATGATACCATACCAAGTCTCTACCTTTTTAGATTTCATTTGTACTGCTTTTTAATTTCAGGGTCATTTAGCTCAAAAAAATCATTAAATGCATGAAAAATAGCAAATGAAGTTAAAAGGGTTGAAATTTGAGGATGTGGCTTTGAATGGTGCATATTGAATGCACAAAAAGTTTGTAGTTGAAATAAATTTAAAAAAATTAAATGCCTTTGTAACAGATGAGTTTTCGTCCGAAACCCTCTTACTTCGAAGGAGATGGTCCAGTTTGTACACGAAGTGTGATCCAGTTTTTCCCGTAACCCTCTAAACTTTTTCGCACATGCTAAATGGGTCAAATTATTATACCATACCAAGTCTCTACCTTTTTAGATTTCATTTGTTCTGCTTTTTAATTTCAGGGTCATTTAGCTCAAAAAACTCATTAAATGCATGAAAAATAGCAAATGTAGTTAGAAAGGGTTGAAATTTGAGGATATGGCTTTGAATGGTGCATATTGAATGCACAAAAAGTTTGTAGTTGAAATAAATTTAAAAAAATTAAATGCCTTTGTAACAGATGAGTTTTCGTCCGAAACCTCTTACTTCGAAGGAGATGGTCCAGTTTGTACACGAAGTGCATCCAGTTTTTGCCGTAACCCTATCAACTTTTTAGAACATGATAAATGGGTGAAATGATGATACCATGACAAGTTTCTACCTTTTTACATTTAATTTGTACTGCTTTTTAATTTCAGGGTCATTTAGCTCCAAAAAATCATTAAATGCATGAAAAATAGCAAATGAAGTTAGAAAGGGTTGAAATTTGAGGATGTGGCTTTGAATGGTGCATATTGAATGCACAAAAAGTTTGTAGTTGAGATAAATTTAAAAAAATTAAATGCCTTTGTAACAAATGAGTTTTCGTCCGAAACCCTCTTACTTCGAAGGAGATGGTCCAGTTTGTACACGAAGTGCATCCAGTTTTTCCCGTAACCCTCTAAACTTTTTAGCACATGCTAAATGGGTCAAATGATGATACCATACCAAGTCTCTACCTTTTTAGATTTCATTTGTACTGCTTTTTAATTTCAGTGTCATTTAGCTCAAAAAAATCATTAAATGCATGAAAAATAGCAAATGAAGTTAGAAAGCGTTGAAATTTGAGGATGTGGCTTTGAATGGTGCATATTGAATGCACAAAAAGTTTGTAGTTGAAATAAATTTAAAAAAATTAAATGCCTTTGTAACAGATGAGTTTTCGTCCGAAACCCTCTTACTTCGAAGGAGATGGTCCAGTTTGTACACGAAGTGCATCCAGTTTTTGCCGTAACCCTATCAACTTTTTAGAACATGCTAAATGGGTGAAATGATGATTCCATGACAAGTTTCTACCTTTTTACATTTAATTTGTACTGCTTTTTAATTTCAGGGTCATTTAGCACCAAAAAATCATTAAATGCATGAAAAATAGCAAATGAAGTTAGAAAGGGTTGAAATTTGAGGATGTGGCTTTGAATGGTGCATATTGAATGCACAAAAAGTTTGTAGTTGAGATAAATTTAAAAAAATTAAATGCCTTTGTAACAGATGAGTTTTCGTCCGAAACCCTCTTACTTCGAAGGAGATGGTCCAGTTTGTACACGAAGTGCATCCAGTTTTTCCCGTAACCCTCTAAACTTTTTAGCACATGCTAAATGGGTCAAATGATGATACCATACCAAGTCTCTACCTTTTTAGATTTCATTTGTACTGCTTTTTAATTTCAGGGTCATTTAGCTCAAAAAAATCATTAAATGCATGAAAAATAGCAAATGAAGTTAGAAAGGGTTGAAATTTGAGGATGTGGCTTTGAATGGTGCATATTGAATGCACAAAAAGTTTGTAGTTGAAATAAATTTAAAAAAATTAAATGCCTTTGTAACAGATGAGTTTTCGTCCGAAACCCTCTTACTTCGAAGGAGATGGTCCAGTTTGTACACGAAGTGCATCCAGTTTTTGCTGTAACCCTCTCAACTTTTTAGCACATGCTAAATGGGTCAAATGATGATACCATACCAAGTCTCTACCTTTTTAGATTTCATTTGTACTGCTTTTTAATTTCAGGGTCATTTAGCTCAAAAAAATCATTAAATGCATGAAAAATAGCAAATGAAGTTAAAAGGGTTGAAATTTGAGGATGTGGCTTTGAATGGTGCATATTGAATGCACAAAAAGTTTGTAGTTGAAATAAATTTAAAAAAATTAAATGCCTTTGTAACAGATGAGTTTTCGTCCGAAACCCTCTTACTTCGAAGGAGATGGTCCAGTTTGTACACGAAGTGCATCCAGTTTTTCCCGTAACCCTCTAAACTTTTTAGCACATGCTAAATGGGTCAAATTATTATACCATACCAAGTCTCTACCTTTTTAGATTTCATTTGTTCTGCTTTTTAATTTCAGGGTCATTTAGCTCAAAAAAATCATTAAATGCATGAAAAATAGCAAATGAAGTTAGAAAGGGTTGAAATTTGAGGATATGGCTTTGAATGGTGCATATTGAATGCACAAAAAGTTTGTAGTTGAAATAAATTTAAAAAAATTAAATGCCTTTGTAACAGATGAGTTTTCGTCCGAAACCTCTTACTTCGAAGGAGATGGTCCAGTTTGTACACGAAGTGCATCCAGTTTTTGCCGTAACCCTATCAACTTTTTAGAACATGATAAATGGGTGAAATGATGATACCATGACAAGTTTCTACCTTTTTACATTTAATTTGTACTGCTTTTTAATTTCAGGGTCATTTAGCTCCAAAAAATCATTAAATGCATGAAAAATAGCAAATGAAGTTAGAAAGGGTTGAAATTTGAGGATGTGGCTTTGAATGGTGCATATTGAATGCACAAAAAGTTTGTAGTTGAGATAAATTAAAAAAAATTAAATGCCTTTGTAACAAATGAGTTTTCGTCCGAAACCCTCTTACTTCGAAGGAGATGGTCCAGTTTGTACACGAAGTGCATCCAGTTTTTCCCGTAACCCTCTAAACTTTTTAGCACATGCTAAATGGGTCAAATGATGATACCATACCAAGTCTCTACCTTTTTAGATTTCATTTGTACTGCTTTTTAATTTCAGTGTCATTTAGCTCAAAAAAATCATTAAATGCATGAAAAATAGCAAATGAAGTTAGAAAGCGTTGAAATTTGAGGATGTGGCTTTGAATGGTGCATATTGAATGCACAAAAAGTTTGTAGTTGAAATAAATTTAAAAAAATTAAATGCCTTTGTAACAGATGAGTTTTCGTCCGAAACCCTCTTACTTCGAAGGAGATGGTCCAGTTTGTACACGAAGTGCATCCAGTTTTTGCCGTAACCCTCTCAACTTTTTAGCACATGTTAATGGGTCAAATGATGGTACCATACCAAGTCTCTACCTTTTTAGATTTCATTTGTACTGCTTTTTAATTTCAGGGTCATTTAGCTCAAAAAAATCATTAAATGCATGAAAAATAGCAAATGAAGTTAGAAAGGGTTGAAATTTGAGGATGTGGCTTTGAATGGTGCATATTGAATGCACAAAAAGTTTGTAGTTGAAATAAATTTAAAAAAATTAAATGCCTTTGTAACAGATGAGTTTTCGTCCGAAACCCTCTTACTTCGAAGGAGATGGTCCAGTTTGTACACGAAGTGCATCCAGTTTTTCCCGTAACCCTCTAAACTTTTTAGCACATGCTAAATGGGTCAAATTATTATACCATACCAAGTCTCTACCTTTTTAGATTTCATTTGTACTGCTTTTTAATTTCAGGGTCATTTAGCTCAAAAAAATCATTAAATGCATGAAAAATAGCAAATGAAGTTAGAAAGGGTTGAAATTTGAGGATGTGGCTTTGAATGGTGCATATTGAATGCACAAAAAGTTTGTAGTTGAAATAAATTTAAAAAAATTAAATGCCTTTGTAACAGATGAGTTTTCGTCCGAAACCTCTTACTTCGAAGGAGATGGTCCAGTTTGCACACGAAGTGCATCCAGTTTTTGCCGTAACCCTATCAACTTTTTAGAACATGCTAAATGGGTGAAATGATGATACCATGACAAGTTTCTACCTTTTTACATTTAATTTGTACTGCTTTTTAATTTCAGGGTCATTTAGCTCCAAAAAATCATTAAATGCATGAAAAATAGCAAATGAAGTTAGAAAGGGTTGAAATTTGAGGATATGGCTTTGAATGGTGCATATTGAATGCACAAAAAGTTTGTAGTTGAAATAAATTTAAAAAAATTAAATGCCTTTGTAACAGATGAGTTTTCGTCCGAAACCTCTTACTTCGAAGGAGATGGTCCAGTTTGTACACGAAGTGCATCCAGTTTTTGCCGTAACCCTATCAACTTTTTAGAACATGATAAATGGGTGAAATGATGATACCATGACAAGTTTCTACCTTTTTACATTTAATTTGTACTACTTTTTAATTTCAGGGTCATTTAGCTCCAAAAAATCATTAAATGCATGAAAAATAGCAAATGAAGTTAGAAAGGGTTGAAATTTGAGGATGTGGCTTTGAATGGTGCATATTGAATGCACAAAAAGTTTGTAGTTGAGATAAATTTAAAAAAATTAAATGCCTTTGTAACAAATGAGTTTTCGTCCGAAACCCTCTTACTTCGAAGGAGATGGTCCAGTTTGTACACGAAGTGCATCCAGTTTTTCCCGTAACCCTCTAAACTTTTTAGCACATGCTAAATGGGTCAAATGATGATACCATACCAAGTCTCTACCTTTTTAGATTTCATTTGTACTGCTTTTTAATTTCAGTGTCATTTAGCTCAAAAAAATCATTAAATGCATGAAAAATAGCAAATGAAGTTAGAAAGCGTTGAAATTTGAGGATGTGGCTTTGAATGGTGCATATTGAATGCACAAAAAGTTTGTAGTTGAAATAAATTTAAAAAAATTAAATGCCTTTGTAACAGATGAGTTTTCGTCCGAAACCCTCTTACTTCGAAGGAGATGGTCCAGTTTGTACACGAAGTGCATCCAGTTTTTGCCGTAACCCTCTCAACTTTTTAGCACATGTTAATGGGTCAAATGATGGTACCATACCAAGTCTCTACCTTTTTAGATTTCATTTGTACTGCTTTTTAATTTCAGGGTCATTTAGCTCAAAAAAATCATTAAATGCATGAAAAATAGCAAATGAAGTTAGAAAGGGTTGAAATTTGAGGATGTGGCTTTGAATGGTGCATATTGAATGCACAAAAAGTTTGTAGTTGAAATAAATTTAAAAAAATTAAATGCCTTTGTAACAGATGAGTTTTCGTCCGAAACCCTCTTACTTCGAAGGAGATGGTCCAGTTTGTACACGAAGTGCATCCAGTTTTTCCCGTAACCCTCTAAACTTTTTAGCACATGCTAAATGGGTCAAATTATTATACCATACCAAGTCTCTACCTTTTTAGATTTCATTTGTACTGCTTTTTAATTTCAGGGTCATTTAGCTCAAAAAAATCATTAAATGCATGAAAAATAGCAAATGAAGTTAGAAAGGGTTGAAATTTGAGGATGTGGCTTTGAATGGTGCATATTGAATGCACAAAAAGTTTGTAGTTGAAATAAATTTAAAAAAATTAAATGCCTTTGTAACAGATGAGTTTTCGTCCGAAACCTCTTACTTCGAAGGAGATGGTCCAGTTTGTACACGAAGTGCATCCAGTTTTTGCCGTAACCCTATCAACTTTTTAGAACATGCTAAATGGGTGAAATGATGATACCATGACAAGTTTCTACCTTTTTACATTTAATTTGTACTGCTTTTTAATTTCAGGGTCATTTAGCTCCAAAAAATCATTAAATGCATGAAAAATAGCAAATGAAGTTAGAAAGGGTTGAAATTTGAGGATGTGGCTTTGAATGGTGCATATTGAATGCACAAAAAGTTTGTAGTTGAGATAAATTTAAAAAAATTAAATGCCTTTGTAACAGATGAGTTTTCGTCCGAAACCCTCTTACTTCGAAGGAGATGGTCCAGTTTGTACACGAAGTGCATCCAGTTTTTCCCGTAACCCTCTAAACTTTTTAGCACATGCTAAATGGGTCAAATGATGATACCATACCAAGTCTCTACCTTTTTAGATTTCATTTGTACTGCTTTTTAATTTCAGGGTTATTTAGCTCAAAAAAATCATTAAATGCATGAAAAATAGCAAATGAAGTTAGAAAGGGTTGAAATTTGAGGATGTGGCTTTGAATGGTGCATTTGAATGCACAAAAAGTTTGTAGTTGAAATAAATTTAAAAAAATTAAATGCCTTTGTAACAGATGAGTTTTCGTCCGAAACCCTCTTACTTCGAAGGAGATGGTCCAGTTTGTACACGAAGTGCATCCAGTTTTTGCTGTAACCCTCTCAACTTTTTAGCACATGCTAAATGGGTCAAATGATGATACCATACCAAGTCTCTACCTTTTTACATTTCATTTGTACTGCTTTTTAATTTCAGGGTCATTTAGCTCAAAAAAATCATTAAATGCATGAAAAATAGCAAATGAAGTTAAAAGGGTTGAAATTTGAGGATGTGGCTTTGAATGGTGCATATTGAATGCACAAAAAGTTTGTAGTTGAAATAAATTTAGAAAAATTAAATGCCTTTGTAACAGATGAGTTTTCGTCCGAAACCCTCTTACTTCGAAGGAGATGGTCCAGTTTGTACACGAAGTGCATCCAGTTTTTCCCGTAACCCTCTAAACTTTTTAGCACATGCTAAATGGGTCAAATTATTATACCATACCAAGTCTCTACCTTTTTAGATTTCATTTGTACTGCTTTTTAATTTCAGGGTCATTTAGCTCAAAAAAATCATTAAATGCATGAAAAATAGCAAATGAAGTTAGAAAGGGTTGAAATTTGAGGATGTGGCTTTTAATGGTGCATATTGAATGCACAAAAAGTTTGTAGTTGAAATAAATTTAAAAAAATTAAATGCCTTTGTAACAGATGAGTTTTCGTCCGAAACCTCTTACTTCGAAGGAGATGGTCCAGTTTGTACACGAAGTGCATCCAGTTTTTGCCGTAACCCTATCAACTTTTTAGAACATGATAAATGGGTGAAATGATGATACCATGACAAGTTTCTACCTTTTTACATTTAATTTGTACTGCTTTTTAATTTCAGGGTCATTTAGCTCCAAAAAATCATTAAATGCATGAAAAATAGCAAATGAAGTTAGAAAGGGTTGAAATTTGAGGATGTGGCTTTGAATGGTGCATATTGAATGCCCAAAAAGTTTGTAGTTGAGATAAATTTAAAAAAATTAAATGCCTTTGTAACAAATGAGTTTTCGTCCGAAACCCTCTTACTTCGAAGGAGATGGTTCAGTTTGTACACGAAGTGCATCCAGTTTTTCCCGTAACCCTCTAAACTTTTTAGCACATGCTAAATGGGTCAAATGATGATACCATACCAAGTCTCTACCTTTCTAGATTTCATTTGTACTGCTTTTTAATTTCAGGGTCATTTAGCTCAAAAAAATCATTAAATGCATGAAAAATAGCAAATGAAGTTAGAAAGCGTTGAAATTTGAGGATGTGGCTTTGAATGGTGCATATTGAATGCACAAAAAGTTTGTAGTTGAAATAAATTTAAAAAAATTAAATGCCTTTGTAACAGATGAGTTTTCGTCCGAAACCCTCTTACTTCGAAGGAGATGGTCCAGTTTGTACACGAAGTGCATCCAGTTTTTGCCGTAATCCTCTCAACTTTTTAGCACATGCTAAATGGGTCAAATGATGGTACCATACCAAGTCTCTACCTTTTTAGATTTCATTTGTACTACTTTTTAATTTCAGGGTCATTTAGCTCAAAAAAATCATTAAATGCATGAAAAATAGCAAATGAAGTTAGAAAGGGTTGAAATTTGAGGATGTGGCTTTGAATGGTGCATATTGAATGCACAAAAAGTTTGTAGTTGAAATAAATTTAAAAAAAATAAATGCCTTTGTAACAGATGAGTTTTCATCCGAAACCTCTTACTTCGAAGGAGATGGTCCAGTTTGTACACGAAGTGCATCCAGTTTTTTCCGTAACCCTATCAACTTTTTAGAACATGCTAAATGGGTGAAATGATGATACCATGACAAGTTTCTACCTTTTTACATTTAATTTGTACTGCTTTTTAATTTCAGGGTCATTTAGCTCCAAAAAATCATTAAATGCATGAAAAATAGCAAATGAAGTTAGAAAGGGTTGAAATTTGAGGATGTGGCTTTGAATGGTGCATATTGAATGCACAAAAAGTTTGTAGTTGAGATAAATTTAAAAAAATTAAATGCCTTTGTAACAGATGAGTTTTCGTCCGAAACCCTCTTACTTCGAAGGAGATGGTCCAGTTTGTACACGAAGTGCATCCAGTTTTTCCCGTAACCCTCTAAACATTTTAGCACATGCTAAATGGGTCAAATGATGATACCATACCAAGTCTCTACCTTTTTAGATTTCATTTGTACTGCTTTTTAATTTCAGGGTCATTTAGCTCAAAAAAATCATTAAATGCATGAAAAATAGCAAATGAAGTTAGAAAGGGTTGAAATTTGAGGATGTGGCTTTGAATGGTGCATATTGAATGCACAAAAAGTTTGTAGTTGAAATAAATTTAAAAAAATTAAATGCCTTTGTAACAGATGAGTTTTCGTCCGAAACCCTCTTACTTCGAAGGAGATGGTCCAGTTTGTACACGAAGTGCATCCAGTTTTTGCTGTAACCCTCTCAACTTTTTAGCACATGCTAAATGGGTCAAATGATGATACCATACCAAGTCTCTATCTTTTTAGATTTCATTTGTACTGCTTTTTAATTTCAGGGTCATTTAGCTCAAAAAAATCATTAAATGCAAGAAAAATAGCAAATGAAGTTAAAAGGGTTGAAATTTGAGGATGTGGCTTTGAATGGTGCATATTGAATGCACAAAAAGTTTGTAGTTGAAATAAATTTAAAAAAATTAAATGCCTTTGTAACAGATGAGTTTTCGTCCGAAACCCTCTTACTTCGAAGGAGATGGTCCAGTTTGTACACGAAGTGCATCCAGTTTTTCCCGTAACCCTCTAAACTTTTTAGCACATGCTAAATGGGTCAAATTATTATACCATACCAAGTCTCTACCTTTTTAGATTTCATTTGTACTGCTTTTTAATTTCAGGGTCATTTAGCTCAAAAAAATCATTAAATGCATGAAAAATAGCAAATGAAGTTAGAAAGGGTTGAAATTTGAGGATGTGGCTTTGAATGGTGCATATTGAATGCACAAAAAGTTTGTAGTTGAAATAAATTTAAAAAAATTAAATGCCTTGGTAACAGATGAGTTTTCGTCCGAAACCTCTTACTTCGAAGGAGATGGTCCAGTTTGTACACGAAGTGCATCCAGTTTTTGCCGTAACCCTATCAACTTTTTAGAACATGATAAATGGGTGAAATGATGATACCATGACAAGTTTCTACCTTTTTACATTTAATTTGTACTGCTTTTTAATTTCAGGGTCATTTAGCTCCAAAAAATCATTAAATGCATGAAAAATAGCAAATGAAGTTAGAAAGGGTTGAAATTTGAGGATGTGGCTTTGAATGGTGCATATTGAATGCACAAAAAGTTTGTATTTGAGATAATTTAAAAAAAATTAAATGCCTTTGTAACAAATGAGTTTTCGTCCGAAACCCTCTTACTTCGAAGGAGATGGTCCAGTTTGTACACGAAGTGCATCCAGTTTTTCCCGTAACCCTCTAAACTTTTTAGCACATGCTAAATGGGTCAAATGATGATACCATACCAAGTCTCTACCTTTTTAGATTTCATTTGTACTGCTTTTTAATTTCAGGGTCATTTAGCTCAAAAAAATCATTAAATGCATGAAAAATAGCAAATGAAGTTAGAAAGCGTTGAAATTTGAGGATGTGGCTTTGAATGGTGCATATTGAATGCACAAAAAGTTTGTAGTTGAAATAAATTTAAAAAAATTAAATGCCTTTGTAACAGATGAGTTTTCGTCCGAAACCCTCTTACTTCGAAGGAGATGGTCCAGTTTGTACACGAAGTGCATCCAGTTTTTGCCGTAACCCTCTCAACTTTTTAGCACATGCTAAATGGGTCAAATGATGGTACCATACCAAGTCTCTACCTTTTTAGATTTCATTTGTACTGCTTTTTAATTTCAGGGTCATTTAGCTCAAAAAAATCATTAAATGCATGAAAAATAGCAAATGAAGTTAGAAAGGGTTGAAATTTGAGGATGTGGCTTTGAATGGTGCATATTGAATGCACAAAAAGTTTGTAGTTGAAATAAATTTAAAAAAATTAAATGCCTTTGTAACAGATGAGTTTTCGTCCGAAACCCTCTTACTTCGAAGGAGATGGTCCAGTTTGTACACGAAGTGCATCCAGTTTTTGCTGTAACCCTCTCAACTTTTTAGCACATGCTAAATGGGTCAAATGATGATACCATACCAAGTCTCTATCTTTTTAGATTTCATTTGTACTGCTTTTTAATTTCAGGGTCATTTAGCTCAAAAAAATCATTAAATGCAAGAAAAATAGCAAATGAAGTTAAAAGGGTTGAAATTTGAGGATGTGGCTTTGAATGGTGCATATTGAATGCACAAAAAGTTTGTAGTTGAAATAAATTTAAAAAAATTAAATGCCTTTGTAACAGATGAGTTTTCGTCCGAAACCCTCTTACTTCGAAGGAGATGGTCCAGTTTGTACACGAAGTGCATCCAGTTTTTCCCGTAACCCTCTAAACTTTTTAGCACATGCTAAATGGGTCAAATTATTATACCATACCAAGTCTCTACCTTTTTAGATTTCATTTGTACTGCTTTTTAATTTCAGGGTCATTTAGCTCAAAAAAATCATTAAATGCATGAAAAATAGCAAATGAAGTTAGAAAGGGTTGAAATTTGAGGATGTGGCTTTGAATGGTGCATATTGAATGCACAAAAAGTTTGTAGTTGAAATAAATTTAAAAAAATTAAATGCCTTGGTAACAGATGAGTTTTCGTCCGAAACCTCTTACTTCGAAGGAGATGGTCCAGTTTGTACACGAAGTGCATCCAGTTTTTCCCGTAACCCTCTAAACTTTTTAGCACATGCTAAATGGGTCAAATTATTATACCATACCAAGTCTCTACCTTTTTAGATTTCATTTGTACTGCTTTTTAATTTCAGGGTCATTTAGCTCCAAAAAATCATTAAATGCATGAAAAATAGCAAATGAAGTTAGAAAGGGTTGAAATTTGAGGATGTGGCTTTGAATGGTGCATATTGAATGCACAAAAAGTTTGTATTTGAGATAATTTAAAAAAAATTAAATGCCTTTGTAACAAATGAGTTTTCGTCCGAAACCCTCTTACTTCGAAGGAGATGGTCCAGTTTGTACACGAAGTGCATCCAGTTTTTCCCGTAACCCTCTAAACTTTTTAGCACATGCTAAATGGGTCAAATTATTATACCATACCAAGTCTCTACCTTTTTAGATTTCATTTGTACTGCTTTTTAATTTCAGGGTCATTTAGCTCAAAAAAATCATTAAATGCATGAAAAATAGCAAATGAAGTTAGAAAGGGTTGAAATTTGAGGATGTGGCTTTGAATGGTGCATATTGAATGCACAAAAAGTTTGTAGTTGAAATAAATTTAAAAAAATTAAATGCCTTGGTAACAGATGAGTTTTCGTCCGAAACCTCTTACTTCGAAGGAGATGGTCCAGTTTGTACACGAAGTGCATCCAGTTTTTGCCGTAACCCTATCAACTTTTTAGAACATGATAAATGGGTGAAATGATGATACCATGACAAGTTTCTACCTTTTTACATTTAATTTGTACTGCTTTTTAATTTCAGGGTCATTTAGCTCCAAAAAATCATTAAATGCATGAAAAATAGCAAATGAAGTTAGAAAGGGTTGAAATTTGAGGATGTGGCTTTGAATGGTGCATATTGAATGCACAAAAAGTTTGTATTTGAGATAATTTAAAAAAAATTAAATGCCTTTGTAACAAATGAGTTTTCGTCCGAAACCCTCTTACTTCGAAGGAGATGGTCCAGTTTGTACACGAAGTGCATCCAGTTTTTCCCGTAACCCTCTAAACTTTTTAGCACATGCTAAATGGGTCAAATGATGATACCATACCAAGTCTCTACCTTTTTAGATTTCATTTGTACTGCTTTTTAATTTCAGGGTCATTTAGCTCAAAAAAATCATTAAATGCATGAAAAATAGCAAATGAAGTTAGAAAGCGTTGAAATTTGAGGATGTGGCTTTGAATGGTGCATATTGAATGCACAAAAAGTTTGTAGTTGAAATAAATTTAAAAAAATTAAATGCCTTTGTAACAGATGAGTTTTCGTCCGAAACCCTCTTACTTCGAAGGAGATGGTCCAGTTTGTACACGAAGTGCATCCAGTTTTTGCCGTAACCCTCTCAACTTTTTAGCACATGCTAAATGGGTCAAATGATGGTACCATACCAAGTCTCTACCTTTTTAGATTTCATTTGTACTGCTTTTTAATTTCAGGGTCATTTAGCTCAAAAAAATCATTAAATGCATGAAAAATAGCAAATGAAGTTAGAAAGGGTTGAAATTTGAGGATGTGGCTTTGAATGGTGCATATTGAATGCACAAAAAGTTTGTAGTTGAAATAAATTTAAAAAAATTAAATGCCTTTGTAACAGATGAGTTTTCGTCCGAAACCCTCTTACTTCGAAGGAGATGGTCTAGTTTGTACACGAAGTGCATCCAGTTTTTCCCGTAACCCTCTAAACTTTTTAGCACATGCTAAATGGGTCAAATTATTATACCATACCAAGTCTCTACCTTTTTAGATTTCATTTGTACTGCTTTTTAATTTCAGGGTCATTTAGCTCAAAAAAATCATTAAATGCATGAAAAATAGCAAATGAAGTTAGAAAGGGTTGAAATTTGAGGATGTGGCTTTGAATGGTGCATATTGAATGCACAAAAAGTTTGTAGTTGAAATAAATTTAAAAAAATTAAATGCCTTTGTAACAGATGAGTTTTCGTCCGAAACCTCTTACTTCGAAGGAGATGGTCCAGTTTGTACACGAAGTGCATCCAGTTTTTGCCGTAACCCTATCAACTTTTTAGCACATGCTAAATGGGTCAAATTATTATGCCATACCAAGTCTCTACCATTTTAGATTTCATTTGTACTGGTTTTTAATTTCAGGGTCATTTAGCTCAAAAAAATCATTAAATGCATGAAAAATAGCAAATGAAGTTAGAAAGGGTTGAAATTTGAGGATGTGGCTTTGAATGGTGCATATTGAATGCACAAAAAGTTTGTATTTGAAATAAATTTAAAAAAATTAAATGCCTTTGTAACAGATGAGTTTTCGTCCGAAACCTCTTACTTCGAAGGAGATGGTCCAGTTTGTACACGAAGTGCATCCAGTTTTTGCCGTAACCCTATCAACTTTTTAGAACATGATAAATGGGTGAAATGATGATACCATGACAAGTTTCTACCTTTTTACATTTAATTTGTACTGCTTTTTAATTTCAGGGTCATTTAGCTCCAAAAAATCATTAAATGCATGAAAAATAGCAAATGAAGTTAGAAAGGGTTGAAATTTGAGGATTTGGCTTTGAATGGTGCATATTGAATGCACAAAAAGTTTGTATTTGAGATAATTTTAAAAAAATTAAATGCCTTTGTAACAAATGAGTTTTCGTCCGAAACCCTCTTACTTCGAAGGAGATGGTCCAGTTTGTACACGAAGTGCATCCAGTTTTTCCCGTAACCCTCTAAACTTTTTAGCACATGCTAAATGGGTCAAATGATGATACCATACCAAGTCTCTACCTTTTTAGATTTCATTTGTACTGCTTTTTAATTTCAGGGTCATTTAGCTCAAAAAAATCATTAAATGCATGAAAAATAGCAAATGAAGTTAGAAAGCGTTGAAATTTGAGGATGTGGCTTTGAATGGTGCATATTGAATGCACAAAAAGTTTGTAGTTCAAATAAATTTAAAAAAATTAAATGCCTTTGTAACAGATGAGTTTTCGTCCGAAACCCTCTTACTTCGAAGGAGATGGTCCAGTTTGTACACGAAGTGCATCCAGTTTTTGCCGTAACCCTCTCAACTTTTTAGCACATGCTAAATGGGTCAAATGATGGTACCATACCAAGTCTCTACCTTTTTAGATTTCATTTGTACTGCTTTTTAATTTCAGGGTCATTTAGCTCAAAAAAATCATTAAATGCATGAAAAATAGCAAATGAAGTTAGAAAGGGTTGAAATTTGAGGATGTGGCTTTGAATGGTGCATATTGAATGCACAAAAAGTTTGTAGTTGAAATAAATTTAAAAAAATTAAATGCCTTTGTAACAGATGAGTTTTCGTCCGAAACCCTCTTACTTCGAAGGAGATGGTCTAGTTTGTACACGAAGTGCATCCAGTTTTTCCCGTAACCCTCTAAACTTTTTAGCACATGCTAAATGGGTCAAATTATTATACCATACCAAGTCTCTACCTTTTTAGATTTCATTTGTACTGCTTTTTAATTTCATGGTCATTTAGCTCAAAAAAATCATTAAATGCATGAAAAATAGCAAATGAAGTTAGAAAGGGTTGAAATTTGAGGATGTGGCTTTGAATGGTGCATATTGAATGCACTAAAAGTTTGTAGTTGAAATAAATTTAAAAAAATTAAATGCCTTTGTAACAGATGAGTTTTCGTCCGAAACCCTCTTACTTCGAAGGAGATGGTCTAGTTTGTACACGAAGTGCATCCAGTTTTTCCCGTAACCCTCTAAACTTTTTAGCACATGCTAAATGGGTCAAATGATGATACCATACCAAGTCTCTACCTTTTTAGATTTCATTTGTACTGCTTTTTAATTTCAGGGTCATTTAGCTCAAAAAAATCATTAAATGCATGAAAAATAGCAAATGAAGTTAAAAGGGTTGAAATTTGAGGATGTGGCTTTGAATGGTGCATATTGAATGCACAAAAAGTTTGTAGTTGAAATAAATTTAAAAAAATTAAATGCCTTTGTAACAGATGAGTTTTCGTCCGAAACCCTCTTACTTCGAAGGAGATGGTCCAGTTTGTACACGAAGTGCATCCAGTTTTTCCCGTAACCCTCTAAACTTTTTAGCACATGCTAAATGGTTCAAATTATTATACCATACCAAGTCTCTACCTTTTTAGATTTCATTTGTACTGCTTTTTAATTTCAGGGTCATTTAGCTCAAAAAAATCATTAAATGCATGAAAAATAGCAAATGAAGTTAGAAAGGGTTGAAATTTGAGGATGTGGCTTTGAATGGTGCATATTGAATGCACAAAAAGTTTGTAGTTGAAATAAATTTTGAAAAATTAAATGCCTTTGTAACAGATGAGTTTTCGTCCGAAACCTCTTACTTCGAAGGAGATGGTCCAGTTTGTACACGAAGTGCATCCAGTTTTTGCCGTAACCCTATCAACTTTTTAGAACATGATAAATGGGTGAAATGATGATACCATGACAAGTTTCTACCTTTTTACATTTAATTTGTACTGCTTTTTAATTTCAGGGTCATTTAGCTCCAAAAAATCATTAAATGCATGAAAAATAGCAAATGAAGTTAGAAAGGGTTGAAATTTGAGGATGTGGCTTTGAATGGTGCATATTGAATGCACAAAAAGTTTGTAGTTGAGATAAATTTAAAAAAATTAAATGCCTTTGTAACAAATGAGTTTTCGTCCGAAACCCTCTTACTTCGAAGGAGATGGTCCAGTTTGTACACGAAGTGCATCCAGTTTTTCCCGTAACCCTCTAAACTTTTTAGCACATGCTAAATGGGTCAAATTATGATACCATACCAAGTCTCTACCTTTTTAGATTTCATTTGTACTGCTTTTTAATTTCAGGGTCATTTAGCTCAAAAAAATCATTAAATGCATGAAAAATAGCAAATGAAGTTAGAAAGCGTTGAAATTTGAGGATGTGGCTTTGAATGGTGCATATTGAATGCACAAAAAGTTTGTAGTTGAAATAAATTTAAAAAAATTAAATGCCTTTGTAACAGATGAGTTTTCGTCCGAAACCCTCTTACTTCGAAGGAGATGGTCCAGTTTGTACACGAAGTGCATCCAGTTTTTGCCGTAACCCTCTCAACTTTTTAGCACATGCTAAATGGGTCAAATGATGGTACCATACCAAGTCTCTACCTTTTTAGATTTCATTGGTACTGCTTTTTAATTTCAGGGTCATTTAGCTCAAAAAAATCATTAAATGCATGAAAAATAGCAAATGAAGTTAGAAAGGGTTGAAATTTGAGGATGTGGCTTTGAATGGTGCATATTGAATGCACAAAAAGTTTGTAGTTGAAATAAATTTAAAAAAATTAAATGCCTTTGTAACAGATGAGTTTTCGTCCGAAACCCTCTTACTTCGAAGGAGATGGTCCAGTTTGTACACGAAGTGCATCCAGTTTTTCCCGTAACCCTCTAAACTTTTTAGCACATGCTAAATGGGTCAAATTATTATACCATACCAAGTCTCTACCTTTTTAGATTTCATTTGTACTGCTTTTTAATTTCAGGGTCATTTAGCTCAAAAAAATCATTAAATGCATGAAAAATAGCAAATGAAGTTAGAAAGGGTTGAAATTTGAGGATGTGGCTTTGAATGGTGCATATTGAATGCACAAAAAGTTTGTAGTTGAAATAAATTTAAAAAAATTAAATGCCTTTGTAACAGATGAGTTTTCGTCCGAAACCTCTTACTTCGAAAGAGATGGTCCAGTTTGTACACGAAGTGCATCCAGTTTTTGCCGTAACCATATCAACTTTTTAGAACATGCTAAATGGGTGAAATGATGATACCATGACAAGTTTCTACCTTTTTACATTTAATTTGTACTGCTTTTTAATTTCAGGGTCATTTAGCTCAAAAAAATCATTAAATGCATGAAAAATAGCAAATGAAGTTAGAAAGGGTTGAAATTTGAGGATGTGGCTTTGAATGGTGCATATTGAATGCACAAAAAGTTTGTAGTTGAAATAAATTTAAAAAAATTAAATGCCTTTGTAACAGATGAGTTTTCGTCCGAAACCCTCTTACTTCGAAGGAGATGGTCCAGTTTGTACACGAAGTGCATCCAGTTTTTCCCGTAACCCTCTAAACTTTTTAGCACATGCTAAATGGGTCAAATTATTATACCATACCAAGTCTCTACCTTTTTAGATTTCATTTGTACTGCTTTTTAATTTCAGGGTCATTTAGCTCAAAAAAATCATTAAATGCATGAAAAATAGCAAATGAAGTTAGAAAGGGTTGAAATTTGAGGATGTGGCTTTGAATGGTGCATATTGAATGCACAAAAAGTTTGTAGTTGAAATAAATTTAAAAAAATTAAATGCCTTTGTAACAGATGAGTTTTCGTCCGAAACCTCTTACTTCGAAAGAGATGGTCCAGTTTGTACACGAAGTGCATCCAGTTTTTGCCGTAACCCTATCAACTTTTTAGAACATGCTAAATGGGTGAAATGATGATACCATGACAAGTTTCTACCTTTTTACATTTAATTTGTACTGCTTTTTAATTTCAGGGTCATTTAGCTCCAAAAAATCATTAAATGCTTGAAAAATAGCAAATGAAGTTAGAAAGGGTTGAAATTTGAGGATGTGGCTTTGAATGGTGCATATTGAATGCACAAAAAGTTTGTAGTTGAGATAAATTTAAAAAAATTAAATGCCTTTGTAACAGATGAGTTTTCGTCCGAAACCCTCTTACTTCGAAGGAGATGGTCCAGTTTGTACACGAAGTGCTTCCAGTTTTTCCCGTAACCCTCTAAACTTTTTAGCACATGCTAAATGGGTCAAATGATGATACCATACCAAGTCTCTACCTTTTTAGATTTCATTTGTACTGCTTTTTAATTTCAGGGTCATTTAGCTCAAAAAAATCATTAAATGCATGAAAAATAGCAAATGAAGTTAGAAAGGGTTGAAATTTGAGGATGTGGCTTTGAATGGTGCATATTAAATGCACAAAAAGTTTGTAGTTGAAATAAATTTAAAAAAATTAAATGCCTTTGTAACAGATGAGTTTTCGTCCGAAACCCTCTTACTTCGAAGGAGATGGTCCAGTTTGTACACGAAGTGCATCCAGTTTTTGCCGTAACCCTCTAAAGTTTTTAGCACATGCTAAATGGGTCAAATGATGATACCATACCAAGTCTCTACCTTTTTAGATTTCATTTGTACTGCTTTTTAATTTCAGGGTCATTTAGCTCAAAAAAATCATTAAATGCATGAAAAATAGCAAATGAAGTTAAAAGGGTTGAAATTTGAGGATGTGGCTTTGAATGGTGCATATTGAATGCACAAAAAGTTTGTAGTTGAAATAAATTTAAAAAAATTAAATGCCTTTGTAACAGATGAGTTTTCGTCCGAAACCCTCTTACTTCGAAGGAGATGGTTCAGTTTGTACACGAAGTGCATCCAGTTTTTCCCGTAACCCTCTAAACTTTTTAGCACATGCTAAATGGGTCAAATTATTATACCATACCAAGTCTCTACCTTTTTAGATTTCATTTGTACTGCTTTTTAATTTCAGGGTCATTTAGCTCAAAAAAATCATTAAATGCATGAAAAATAGCAAATGAAGTTAGAAAGGGTTGAAATTTGAGGATGTGGCTTTGAATGGTGCATATTGAATGCACAAAAAGTTTGTAGTTGAAATAAATTTTAAAAAATTAAATGCCTTTGTAACAGATGAGTTTTCGTCCGAAACCTCTTACTTCGAAGGAGATGGTCCAGTTTGTACACGAAGTGCATCCAGTTTTTGCCGTAACCCTATCAACTTTTTAGCACATGCTAAATGGGTCAAATGATGATACCATACCAAGTCTCTACCTTTTTAGATTTCATTTGTACTGCTTTTTAATTTCAGGGTCATTTAGCTCAAAAAAATCATTAAATGCATGAAAAATAGCAAATGAAGTTAGAAAGGGTTGAAATTTGAGGATGTGGCTTTGAATGGTGCATATTAAATGCACAAAAAGTTTGTAGTTGAAATAAATTTAAAAAAATTAAATGCCTTTGTAACAGATGAGTTTTCGTCCGAAACCCTCTTACTTCGAAGGAGATGGTCGAGTTTGTACACGAAGTGCATCCAGTTTTTGCCGTAACCCTCTAAACTTTTTAGCACATGCTAAATGGGTCAAATGATGATACCATACCAAGTCTCTACCTTTTTAGATTTCATTTGTACTGCTTTTTAATTTCAGGGTCATTTAGCTCAAAAAAATCATTAAATGCATGAAAAATAGCAAATGAAGTTAAAAGGGTTGAAATTTGAGGATGTGGCTTTGAATGGTGCATATTGAATGCACAAAAAGTTTGTAGTTGAAATAAATTTAAAAAAATTAAATGCCTTTGTAACAGATGAGTTTTCGTCCGAAACCCTCTTACTTCGAAGGAGATGGTTCAGTTTGTACACGAAGTGCATCCAGTTTTTCCCGTAACCCTCTAAACTTTTTAGCACATGCTAAATGGGTCAAATTATTATACCATACCAAGTCTCTACCTTTTTAGATTTCATTTGTACTGCTTTTTAATTTCAGGGTCATTTAGCTCAAAAAAATCATTAAATGCATGAAAAATAGCAAATGAAGTTAGAAAGGGTTGAAATTTGAGGATGTGGCTTTGAATGGTGCATATTGAATGCACAAAAAGTTTGTAGTTGAAATAAATTTTAAAAAATTAAATGCCTTTGTAACAGATGAGTTTTCGTCCGAAACCTCTTACTTCGAAGGAGATGGTCCAGTTTGTACACGAAGTGCATCCAGTTTTTGCCGTAACCCTATCAACTTTTTAGAACATGATAAATGGGTGAAATGATGATACCATGACAAGTTTCTACCTTTTTACATTTAATTTGTACTGCTTTTTAATTTCAGGGTCATTTAGCTCCAAAAAATCATTAAATGCATGAAAAATAGCAAATGAAGTTAGAAAGGGTTGAAATTTGAGGATGTGGCTTTGAATGGTGCATATTGAATGCACAAAAAGTTTGTAGTTGAGATAAATTTAAAAAAATTAAATGCCTTTGTAACAAATGAGTTTTCGTCCGAAACCCTCTTACTTCGAAGGAGATGGTCCAGTTTGTACACGAAGTGCATCCAGTTTTTCCCGTAACCCTCTAAACTTTTTAGCACATGCTAAATGGGTCAAATGATGATACCATACCAAGTCTCTACCTTTTTAGATTTCATTTGTACTGCTTTTTAATTTCAGGGTCATTTAGCTCAAAAAAATCATTAAATGCATGAAAAATAGCAAATGAAGTTAGAAAGCATTGAAATTTGAGGATGTGGCTTTGAATGGTGCATATTGAATGCACAAAAAGTTTGTAGTTGAAATAAATTTAAAAAAATTAAATGCCTTTGTAACAGATGAGTTTTCGTCCGAAACCCTCTTACTTCGAAGGAGATGGTCCAGTTTGTACACGAAGTGCATCCAGTTTTTGCCGTAACCCTCTCAACTTTTTAGCACATGCTAAATGGGTCAAATGATGTTACCATACCAAGTCTCTACCTTTTTAGATTTCATTGGTACTGCTTTTTAATTTCAGGGTCATTTAGCTCAAAAAAATCATTAAATGCATGAAAAATAGCAAATGAAGTTAGAAAGGGTTGAAATTTGAGGATGTGGCTTTGAATGGTGCATATTGAATGCACAAAAAGTTTGTAGTTGAAATAAATTTAAAAAAATTAAATGCCTTTGTAACAGATGAGTTTTCGTCCGAAACCCTCTTACTTCGAAGGAGATGGTCCAGTTTGTACACGAAGTGCATCCAGTTTTTCCCGTAACCCTCTAAACTTTTTAGCACATGCTAAATGGGTCAAATTATTATACCATACCAAGTCTCTACCTTTTTAGATTTCATTTGTACTGCTTTTTAATTTCAGGGTCATTTAGCTCAAAAAAATCATTAAATGCATGAAAAATAGCAAATGAAGTTAGAAAGGGTTGAAATTTGAGGATGTGGCTTTGAATGGTGCATATTGAATGCACAAAAAGTTTGTAGTTGAAATAAATTTAAAAAAATTAAATGCCTTTGTAACAGATGAGTTTTCGTCCGAAACCTCTTACTTCGAAAGAGATGGTCCAGTTTGTACACGAAGTGCATCCAGTTTTTGCCGTAACCCTATCAACTTTTTAGAACATGCTAAATGGGTGAAATGATGATACCATGACAAGTTTCTACCTTTTTACATTTAATTTGTACTGCTTTTTAATTTCAGGGTCATTTAGCTCCAAAAAATCATTAAATGCATGAAAAATAGCAAATGAAGTTAGAAAGGGTTGAAATTTGAGGATGTGGCTTTGAATGGTGCATATTGAATGCACAAAAAGTTTGTAGTTGAGATAAATTTAAAAAAATTAAATGCCTTTGTAACAGATGAGTTTTCGTCCGAAACCCTCTTACTTCGAAGGAGATGGTCCAGTTTGTACACGAAGTGCTTCCAGTTTTTCCCGTAACCCTCTAAACTTTTTAGCACATGCTAAATGGGTCAAATTATGATACCATACCAAGTCTCTACCTTTTTAGATTTCATTTGTACTACTTTTTAATTTCAGGGTCATTTAGCTCAAAAAAATCATTAAATGCATGAAAAATAGCAAATGAAGTTAGAAAGGGTTGAAATTTGAGGATGTGGCTTTGAATGGTGCATATTGAATGCACAAAAAGTTTGTAGTTGAAATAAATTTAAAAAAATTAAATGCCTTTGTAACAGATGAGTTTTCGTCCGAAACCCTCTTACTTCGAAGGAGATGGTCCAGTTTGTACACGAAGTGCATCCAGTTTTTGCCGTAACCCTCTCAACTTTTTAGCACATGCTAAATGGCTCAAATGATGATACCATACCAAGTCTCTACCTTTTTAGATTTCATTTGTACTGCTTTTTAATTTCAGGGTCATTTAGCTCAAAAAAATCATTAAATGCATGAAAAATAGCAAATGAAGTTAAAAGGGTTGAAATTTGAGGATGTGGCTTTGAATGGTGCATATTGAATGCACAAAAAGTTTGTAGTTGAAATAAATTTAAAAAAATTAAATGCCTTTGTAACAGATGAGTTTTCGTCCGAAACCCTCTTACTTCGAAGGAGATGGTCCAGTTTGTACACGAAGTGCATCCAGTTTTTCCCGTAACCCTCTAAACTTTTTAGCACATGCTAAATGGGTCAAATTATTATACCATACCAAGTCTCTACCTTTTTAGATTTCATTTGTACTGCTTTTTAATTTCAGGGTCATTTAGCTCAAAAAAATCATTAAATGCATGAAAAATAGCAAATGAAGTTAGAAAGGGTTGAAATTTGAGGATGTGGCTTTGAATGGTGCATATTGAATGCACAAAAAGTTTGTAGTTGAAATAAATTTAAAAAAATTAAATGCCTTTGTAACAGATGAGTTTTCGTCCGAAACCCTCTTACTTCGAAGGAGATGGTCCAGTTTGTACACGAAGTGCATCCAGTTTTTCCCGTAACCCTCTAAACTTTTTAGCACATGCTAAATGGGTCAAATTATTATACCATACCAAGTCTCTACCTTTTTAGATTTCATTTGTACTGCTTTTTAATTTCAGGGTCATTTAGCTCAAAAAAATCATTAAATGCATGAAAAATAGAAAATGAAGTTAGAAAGGGTTGAAATTTGAGGATGTGGCTTTGAATGGTCCATATTGAATGCACAAAAAGTTTGTAGTTGAAATAAATTTAAAAAAATTAAATGCCTTTGTAACAGATGAGTTTTCGTCCGAAACCTCTTACGTCGAAGGAGATGGTCCAGTTTGTACACGAAGTGCATCCAGTTTTTGCCGTAACCCTATCAACTTTTTAGAACATGATAAATGGGTGAAATGATGATACCATGACAAGTTTCTACCTTTTTACATTTAATTTGTACTGCTTTTTAATTTCAGGGTCATTTAGCTCCAAAAAATCATTAAATGCATGAAAAATAGCAAATGAAGTTAGAAAGGGTTGAAATTTGAGGATGTGGCTTTGAATGGTGCATATTGAATGCACAAAAAGTTTGTAGTTGAGATAAATTTAAAAAAATTAAATGCCTTTGTAACAAATGAGTTTTCGTCCGAAACCCTCTTACTTCGAAGGAGATGGTCCAGTTTGTACACGAAGTGCATCCAGTTTTTCCCGTAACCCTCTAAACTTTTTAGCACATGCTAAATGGGTCAAATGATGATACCATACCAAGTCTCTACCTTTTTAGATTTCATTTGTACTGCTTTTTAATTTCAGGGTCATTTAGCTCAAAAAAATCATTAAATGCATGAAAAATAGCAAATGAAGTTAGAAAGCGTTGAAATTTGAGGATGTGGCTTTGAATGGTGCATATTGAATGCACAAAAAGTTTGTAGTTGAAATAAATTTAAAAAAATTAAATGCCTTTGTAACAGATGAGTTTTCGTCCGAAACCCTCTTACTTCGAAGGAGATGGTCCAGTTTGTACACGAAGTGCATCCAGTTTTTGCCGTAACCCTCTCAACTTTTTAGCACATGCTAAATGGGTCAAATGATGGTACCATACCAAGTCTCTACCTTTTTAGATTTCATTTGTACTGCTTTTTAATTTCAGGGTCATTTAGCTCAAAAAAATCATTAAATGCATGAAAAATAGCAAATGAAGTTAGAAAGGGTTGAAATTTGAGGATGTGGCTTTGAATGGTGCATATTGAATGCACAAAAAGTTTGTAGTTGAGATAAATTTAAAACAATTAAATGCCTTTGTAACAGATGAGTTTTCGTCCGAAACCCTCTTACTTCGAAGGAGATGGTCCAGTTTGTACACGAAGTGCTTCCAGTTTTTCCCGTAACCCTCTAAACTTTTTAGCACATGCTAAATGGGTCAAATGATGATACCATACCAAGTCTCTACCTTTTTAGATTTCATTTGTACTGCTTTTTAATTTCAGGGTCATTTAGCTCAAAAAAATCATTAAATGCATGAAAAATAGCAAATGAAGTTAGAAAGGGTTGAAATTTGAGGATGTGGCTTTGAATGGTGCATATTGAATGCACAAAAAGTTTGTAGTTGAAATAAATTTAAAAAAATTAAATGCCTTTGTAACAGATGAGTTTTCGTCCGAAACCTCTTACTTCGAAAGAGATGGTCCAGTTTGTACACGAAGTGCATCCAGTTTTTGCCGTAACCCTATCAACTTTTTAGAACATGCTAAATGGGTGAAATGATGATACCATGACAAGTTTCTACCTTTTTACATTTAATTTGTACTGCTTTTTAATTTCAGGGTCATTTAGCTCCAAAAAATCATTAAATGCATGAAAAATAGCAAATGAAGTTAGAAAGGGTTGAAATTTGAGGATGTGGCTTTGAATGGTGCATATTGAATGCACAAAAAGTTTGTAGTTGAGATAAATTTAAAAAAATTAAATGCCTTTGTAACAGATGAGTTTTCGTCCGAAACCCTCTTACTTCGAAGGAGATGGTCCAGTTTGTACACGAAGTGCTTCCAGTTTTTCCCGTAACCCTCTAAACTTTTTAGCACATGCTAAATGGGTCAAATGATGATACCATACCAAGTCTCTACCTTTTTAGATTTCATTTGTACTGCTTTTTAATTTCAGGGTCATTTAGCTCAAAAAAATCATTAAATGCATGAAAAATAGCAAATGAAGTTAGAAAGGGTTGAAATTTGAGGATGTGGCTTTGAATGGTGCATATTGAATGCACAAAAAGTTTGTAGTTGAAATAAATTTAAAAAAATTAAATGCCTTTGTAACAGATGAGTTTTCGTCCGAAACCCTCTTACTTCGAAGGAGATGGTCCAGTTTGTACACGAAGTGCATCCAGTTTTTGCCGTAACCCTCTCAACTTTTTAGCACATGCTAAATGGCTCAAATGATGATACCATACCAAGTCTCTACCTTTTTAGATTTCATTTGTACTGCTTTTTAATTTCAGGGTCATTTAGCTCAAAAAAATCATTAAATGCATGAAAAATAGCAAATGAAGTTAAAAGGGTTGAAATTTGAGGATGTGGCTTTGAATGGTGCATATTGAATGCACAAAAAGTTTGTAGTTGAAATAAATTTAAAAAAATTAAATGCCTTTGTAACAGATGAGTTTTCGTCCGGAACCCTCTTACTTCGAAGGAGATGGTCCAGTTTGTACACGAAGTGCATCCAGTTTTTGCCGTAACCCTCTCAACTTTTTAGCACATGCTAAATGGGTCAAATGATGGTACCATACCAAGTCTCTACCTTTTTAGAATTCATTTGTACTGCTTTTTAATTTCAGGGTCATTTAGCTCAAAAAAATCATTAAATGCATGAAAAATAGCAAATGAAGTTAGAAAGGGTTGAAATTTGAGGATGTGGCTTTGAATGGTGCATATTGAATGCACAAAAAGTTTGTAGTTGAAATAAATTTAAAAAAATTAAATGCCTTTGTAACAGATGAGTTTTCGTCCGAAACCCTCTTACTTCGAAGGAGATGGTCCAGTTTGTACACGAAGTGCATCCAGTTTTTCCCGTAACCCTCTAAACTTTTTAGCACATGCTAAATGGGTCAAATTATTATACCATACCAAGTCTCTACCTTTTTAGATTTCATTTGTACTGCTTTTTAATTTCAGGGTCATTTAGCTCAAAAAAATCATTAAATGCATGAAAAATAGCAAATGAAGTTAGAAAGGGTTGAAATTTGAGGATGTGGCTTTGAATGGTGCATATTGAATGCACAAAAAGTTTGTAGATGAAATAAATTTAAAAAAATTAAATGCCTTTGTAACAGATGAGTTTTCGTCCGAAACCTCTTACTTCGAAAGAGATGGTCCAGTTTGTACACGAAGTGCATCCAGTTTTTGCCGTAACCCTATCAACTTTTTAGAACATGCTAAATGGGTGAAATGATGATACCATGACAAGTTTCTACCTTTTTACATTTAATTTGTACTGCTTTTTAATTTCAGGGTCATTTAGCTCCAAAAAATCAATAAATGCATGAAAAATAGCAAATGAAGTTAGAAAGGGTTGAAATTTGAGGATGTGGCTTTGAATGGTGCATATTGAATGCACAAAAAGTTTGTAGTTGAGATAAATTTAAAAAAATTAAATGCCTTTGTAACAGATGAGTTTTCGTCCGAAACCCTCTTACTTCGAAGGAGATGGTCCAGTTTGTACACGAAGTGCTTCCAGTTTTTCCCGTAACCCTCTAAACTTTTTAGCACATGCTAAATGGGTCAAATTATTATACCATACCAAGTCTCTACCTTTTTAGATTTCATTTGTACTGCTTTTTAATTTCAGGGTCATTTAGCTCAAAAAAATCATTAAATGCATGAAAAATAGCAAATGAAGTTAGAAAGGGTTGAAATTTGAGGATGTGGCTTTGAATGGTGCATATTGAATGCAAAAAAAGTTTGTAGTTGAAATAAATTTAAAAAAATTAAATGCCTTTGTAACAGATGAGTTTTCGTCCGAAACCCTCTTACTTCGAAGGAGATGGTCTAGTTTGTACACGAAGTGCATCCAGTTTTTCCCGTAACCCTCTAAACTTTTTAGCACATGCTAAATGGGTCAAATGATGATACCATACCAAGTCTCTACCTTTTGAGATTTCATTTGTACTGCTTTTTAATTTCAGGGTCATTTAGCTCAAAAAAATCATTAAATGCATGAAAAATAGCAAATGAAGTTAAAAGGGTTGAAATTTGAGGATGTGGCTTTGAATGGTGCATATTGAATGCACAAAAAGTTTGTAGTTGAAATAAATTTAAAAAAATTAAATGCCTTTGTAACAGATGAGTTTTCGTCCGAAACCCTCTTACTTCGAAGGAGATGGTCCAGTTTGTACACGAAGTGCATCCAGTTTTTGCCGTAACCCTCTCAACTTTTTAGCACATTCTAAATGGGTCAAATGATGGTACCATACCAAGTCTCTACCTTTTTAGATTTCATTTGTACTGCTTTTTAATTTCAGGGTCATTTAGCTCAAAAAAATCATTAAATGCATGAAAAATAGCAAATGAAGTTAGAAAGGGTTGAAATTTGAGGATGTGGCTTTGAATGGTGCATATTGAATGCACAAAAAGTTTGTAGTTGAAATAAATTTAAAAAAATTAAATGCCTTTGTAACAGATGAGTTTTCGTCCGAAACCCTCTTACTTCGAAGGAGATGGTCCAGTTTGTACACGAAGTGCATCCAGTTTTTCCCGTAACCCTCTAAACTTTTTAGCACATTCTAAATGGGTCAAATTATTATACCATACCAAGTCTCTACCTTTTTAGATTTCATTTGTACTGCTTTTTAATTTCAGGGTCATTTAGCTCAAAAAAATCATTAAATGCATGAAAAATAGCAAATGAAGTTAGAAAGGGTTGAAATTTGAGGATGTGGCTTTGAATGGTGCATATTGATTGCACAAAAAGTTTGTAGTTGAAATAAATTTAAAAAAATTAAATGCCTTTGTAACAGATGAGTTTTCGTCCGAAACCCTCTTACTTCGAAGGAGATGGTCTAGTTTGTACACGAAGTGCATCCAGTTTTTCCCGTAACCCTCTAAACTTTTTAGCACATGCTAAATGGGTCAAATGATGATACCATACCAAGTCTCTACCTTTTGAGATTTCATTTGTACTGCTTTTTAATTTCAGGGTCATTTAGCTCAAAAAAATCATTAAATGCATGAAAAATAGCAAATGAAGTTAAAAGGGTTGAAATTTGAGGATGTGGCTTTGAATGGTGCATATTGAATGCACAAAAAGTTTGTAGTTGAAATAAATTTAAAAAAATTAAATGCCTTTGTAACAGATGAGTTTTCGTCCGAAACCCTCTTACTTCGAAGGAGATGGTCCAGTTTGTACACGAAGTGCATCCAGTTTTTGCCGTAACCCTCTCAACTTTTTAGCACATGCTAAATGGTTCAAATGATGGTACCATACCAAGTCTCTACCTTTTTAGATTTCATTTGTACTGCTTTTTAATTTCAGGGTCATTTAGCTCAAAAAAATCATTAAATGCATGAAAAATAGCAAATGAAGTTAGAAAGGGTTGAAATTTGAGGATGTGGCTTTGAATGGTGCATATTGAATGCACAAAAAGTTTGTAGTTGAAATAAATTTAAAAAAATTAAATGCCTTTGTAACAGATGAGTTTTCGTCCGAAACCCTCTTACTTCGAAGGAGATGGTCCAGTTTGTACACGAAGTGCATCCAGTTTTTCCCGTAACCCTCTAAACTTTTTAGCACATTCTAAATGGGTCAAATTATTATACCATACCAAGTCTCTACCTTTTTAGATTTCATTTGTACTGCTTTTTAATTTCAGGGTCATTTAGCTCAAAAAAATCATTAAATGCATGAAAAATAGCAAATGAAGTTAGAAAGGGTTGAAATTTGAGGATGTGGCTTTGAATGGTGCATATTGATTGCACAAAAAGTTTGTAGTTGAAATAAATTTAAAAAAATTAAATGCCTTTGTAACAGATGAGTTTTCGTCCGAAACCTCTTACTTCGAAAGAGATGGTCCAGTTTGTACACGAAGTGCATCCAGTTTTTGCCGTAACCTATCAACTTTTTAGAACATGCTAAATGGGTGAAATGATGATACCATGACAAGTTTCTACCTTTTTACATTTAATTTGTACTGCTTTTTAATTTCAGGGTCATTTAGCTCCAAAAAATCAATAAATGCATGAAAAATAGCAAATGAAGTTAGAAAGGGTTGAAATTTGAGGATGTGGCTTTGAATGGTGCATATTGAATGCACAAAAAGTTTGTAGTTGAGATAAATTTAAAAAAATTAAATGCCTTTGTAACAGATGAGTTTTCGTCCGAAACCCTCTTACTTCGAAGGAGATGGTCCAGTTTGTACACGAAGTGCTTCCAGTTTTTCCCGTAACCCTCTAAACTTTTTAGCACATGCTAAATGGGTCAAATTATTATACCATACCAAGTCTCTACCTTTTTAGATTTCATTTGTACTGCTTTTTAATTTCAGGGTCATTTAGCTCAAAAAAATCATTAAATGCATGAAAAATAGCAAATGAAGTTAGAAAGGGTTGAAATTTGAGGATGTGGCTTTGAATGGTGCATATTGAATGCACAAAAAGTTTGTAGTTGAAATAAATTTAAAAAAATTAAATGCCTTTGTAACAGATGAGTTTTCGTCCGAAACCCTCTTACTTCGAAGGAGATGGTCTAGTTTGTACACGAAGTGCATCCAGTTTTTCCCGTAACCCTCTAAACTTTTTAGCACATGCTAAATGGGTCAAATGATGATACCATACCAAGTCTCTACCTTTTGAGATTTCATTTGTACTGCTTTTTAATTTCAGGGTCATTTAGCTCAAAAAAATCATTAAATGCATGAAAAATAGCAAATGAAGTTAAAAGGGTTGAAATTTGAGGATGTGGCTTTGAATGGTGCATATTGAATGCACAAAAAGTTTGTAGTTGAAATAAATTTAAAAAAATTAAATGCCTTTGTAACAGATGAGTTTTCGTCCGAAACCCTCTTACTTCGAAGGAGATGGTCCAGTTTGTACACGAAGTGCATCCAGTTTTTGCCGTAACCCTCTCAACTTTTTAGCACATGCTAAATGGGTCAAATGATGGTACCATACCAAGTCTCTACCTTTTTAGATTTCATTTGTACTGCTTTTTAATTTCAGGGTCATTTAGCTCAAAAAAATCATTAAATGCATGAAAAATAGCAAATGAAGTTAGAAAGGGTTGAAATTTGAGGATGTGGCTTTGAATGGTGCATATTGAATGCACAAAAAGTTTGTAGTTGAAATAAATTTAAAAAAATTAAATGCCTTTGTAACAGATGAGTTTTCGTCCGAAACCCTCTTACTTCGAAGGAGATGGTCCAGTTTGTACACGAAGTGCATCCAGTTTTTCCCGTAACCCTCTAAACTTTTTAGCACATGCTAAATGGGTCAAATTATTATACCATACCAAGTCTCTACCTTTTTAGATTTCATTTGTACTGCTTTTTAATTTCAGGGTCATTTAGCTCAAAAAAATCATTAAATGCATGAAAAATAGCAAATGAAGTTAGAAAGGGTTGAAATTTGAGGATGTGGCTTTGAATGGTGCATATTGAATGCACAAAAAGTTTGTAGTTGAAATAAATTTAAAAAAATTAAATGCCTTTGTAACAGATGAGTTTTCGTCCGAAACCTCTTACTTCGAAAGAGATGGTCCAGTTTGTACACGAAGTGCATCCAGTTTTTGCCGTAACCGTATCAACTTTTTAGAACATGCTAAATGGGTGAAATGATGATACCATGACAAGTTTCTACCTTTTTACATTTAATTTGTACTGCTTTTTAATTTCAGGGTCATTTAGCTCCAAAAAATCATTAAATGCATGAAAAATAGCAAATGAAGTTAGAAAGGGTTGAAATTTGAGGATGTGGCTTTGAATGGTGCATATTGAATGCACAAAAAGTTTGTAGTTGAGATAAATTTAAAAAAATTAAATGCCTTTGTAACAGATGAGTTTTCGTCCGAAACCCTCTTACTTCGAAGGAGATGGTCCAGTTTGTACACGAAGTGCTTCCAGTTTTTCCCGTAACCCTCTAAACTTTTTAGCACATGCTAAATGGGTCAAATTACTATACCATACCAAGTCTCTACCTTTTTAGATTTCATTTGTACTGCTTTTTAATTTCAGGGTCATTTAGCTCAAAAAAATCATTAAATGCATGAAAAATAGCAAATGAAGTTAGAAAGGGTTGAAATTTGAGGATGTGGCTTTGAATGGTGCATATTGAATGCACAAAAAGTTTGTAGTTGAAATAAATTTAAAAAAAATAAATGCCTTTGTAACAGATGAGTTTTCGTGTGAAACCCTCTTACTTCGAAGGAGATGGTCTAGTTTGTACACGAAGTGCATCCAGTTTTTCCCGTAACCCTCTAAACTTTTTAGCACATGCTAAATGGGTCAAATGATGATACCATACCAAGTCTCTACCTTTTTAGATTTCATTTGTACTGCTTTTTAATTTCAGGGTCATTTAGCTCAAAAAAATCATTAAATGCATGAAAAATAGCAAATGAAGTTAAAAGGGTTGAAATTTGAGGATGTGGCTTTGAATGGTGCATATTGAATGCACAAAAAGTTTGTAGTTGAAATAAATTTAAAAAAATTAAATGCCTTTGTAACAGATGAGTTTTCGTCCGAAACCCTCTTACTTCGAAGGAGATGGTCCAGTTTGTACACGAAGTGCATCCAGTTTTTCCCGTAACCCTCTAAACTTTTTAGCACATGCTAAATGGGTCAAATTATTATACTATACCAAGTCTCTACCTTTTTAGATTTCATTTGTACTGCTTTTTAATTTCAGGGTCATTTAGCTCAAAAAAATCATTAAATGCATGAAAAATAGCAAATGAAGTTAGAAAGGGTTGAAATTTGAGGATGTGGCTTTGAATGGTGCATATTGAATGCACAAAAAGTTTGTAGTTGAAATAAATTTAAAAAAATTAAATGCCTTTGTAACAGATGAGTTTTCGTCCGAAACCTCTTACTTCGAAGGAGATGGTCCAGTTTGTACACGAAGTGCATCCAGTTTTTGCCGTAACCCTATCAACTTTTTAGAACATGATAAATGGGTGAAATGATGATACCATGACAAGTTTCTACCTTTTTACATTTAATTTGTACTGCTTTTTAATTTCAGGGTCATTTAGCTCCAAAAAATCATTAAATGCATGAAAAATAGCAAATGAAGTTAGAAAGGGTTGAAATTTGAGGATGTGGCTTTGAATGGTGCATATTGAATGCACAAAAAGTTTGTAGTTGAGATAAATTTAAAAAAATTAAATGCCTTTGTAACAAATGAGTTTTCGTCCGAAACCCTCTTACTTCGAAGGAGATGGTCCAGTTTGTACACGAAGTGCATCCAGTTTTTCCCGTAACCCTCTAAACTTTTTAGCACATGCTAAATGGGTCAAATGATGATACCATACCAAGTCTCTAACTTTTTAGATTTCATTTGTACTGCTTTTTAATTTCAGGGTCATTTAGCTCAAAAAAATCATTAAATGCATGAAAAATAGCAAATGAAGTTAGAAAGCGTTGAAATTTGAGGATGTGGCTTTGAATGGTGCATATTGAATGCACAAAAAGTTTGTAGTTGAAATAAATTTAAAAAAATTAAATGCCTTTGTAACAGATGAGTTTTCGTCCGAAACCTCTTACTTCGAAAGAGATGGTCCAGTTTGTACACGAAGTGCATCCAGTTTTTGCCGTAACCCTATCAACTTTTTAGAACATGCTAAATGGGTGAAATGATGATACCATGACAAGTTTCTACCTTTTTACATTTAATTTGTACTGCTTTTTAATTTCAGGGTCATTTAGCTCCAAAAAATCATTAAATGCATGAAAAATAGCAAATGAAGTTAGAAAGGGTTGAAATTTGAGGATGTGGCTTTTAATGGTGCATATTGAATGCACAAAAAGTTTGTAGTTGAGATAAATTTAAAAAAATTAAATGCGTTTGTAACAGATGAGTTTTCGTCCGAAACCCTCTTACTTCGAAGGAGATGGTCCAGTTTGTACACGAAGTGCTTCCAGTTTTTCCCGTAACCCTCTAAACTTTTTAGCACATGCTAAATGGGTCAAATGATGATACCATACCAAGTCTCTACCTTTTTAGATTTCATTTGTACTGCTTTTTAATTTCAGGGTCATTTAGCTAAAAAAAATCATTAAATGCATGAAAAATAGCAAATGAAGTTAGAAAGGGTTGAAATTTGAGGATGTGGCTTTGAATGGTGCATATTGAATGCACAAAAAGTTTGTAGTTGAAATAAATTTAAAAAAATTAAATGCCTTTGTAACAGATGAGTTTTCGTCCGAAACCCTCTTACTTCGAAGGAGATGGTCCAGTTTGTACACGAAGTGCATCCAGTTTTTCCCGTAACCCTCTAAACTTTTTAGCACATGCTAAATGGGTCAAATGATGATACCATACCAAGTCTCTAACTTTTTAGATTTCATTTGTACTGCTTTTTAATTTCAGGGTCATTTAGCTCAAAAAAATCATTAAATGCATGAAAAATAGCAAATGAAGTTAGAAAGCGTTGAAATTTGAGGATGTGGCTTTGAATGGTGCATATTGAATGCACAAAACGTTTGTAGTTGAAATAAATTTAAAAAAATTAAATGCCTTTGTAACAGATGAGTTTTCGTCCGAAACCTCTTACTTCGAAAGAGATGGTCCAGTTTGTACACGAAGTGCATCCAGTTTTTGCCGTAACCCTATCAACTTTTTAGAACATGCTAAATGGGTGAAATGATGATACCATGACAAGTTTCTACCTTTTTACATTTAATTTGTACTGCTTTTTAATTTCAGGGTCATTTAGCTCCAAAAAATCATTAAATGCATGAAAAATAGCAAATGAAGTTAGAAAGGGTTGAAATTTGAGGATGTGGCTTTTAATGGTGCATATTGAATGCACAAAAAGTTTGTAGTTGAGATAAATTTAAAAAAATTAAATGCGTTTGTAACAGATGAGTTTTCGTCCGAAACCCTCTTACTTCGAAGGAGATGGTCCAGTTTGTACACGAAGTGCTTCCAGTTTTTCCCGTAACCCTCTAAACTTTTTAGCACATGCTAAATGGGTCAAATGATGATACCATACCAAGTCTCTACCTTTTTAGATTTCATTTGTACTGCTTTTTAATTTCAGGGTCATTTAGCTAAAAAAAATCATTAAATGCATGAAAAATAGCAAATGAAGTTAGAAAGGGTTGAAATTTGAGGATGTGGCTTTGAATGGTGCATATTGAATGCACAAAAAGTTTGTAGTTGAAATAAATTTAAAAAAATTAAATGCCTTTGTAACAGATGAGTTTTCGTCCGAAACCCTCTTACTTCGAAGGAGATGGTCCAGTTTGTACACGAAGTGCATCCAGTTTTTCCCGTAACCCTCTAAACTTTTTAGCACATGCTAAATGGGTCAAATGATGATACCATACCAAGTCTCTAACTTTTTAGATTTCATTTGTAGTGCTTTTTAATTTCAGGGTCATTTAGCTCAAAAAAATCATTAAATGCATGAAAAATAGCAAATGAAGTTAGAAAGCATTGAAATTTGAGGATGTGGCTTTGAATGGTGCATATTGAATGCACAAAACGTTTGTAGTTGAAATAAATTTAAAAAAATTAAATGCCTTTGTAACAGATGAGTTTTCGTCCGAAACCTCTTACTTCGAAAGAGATGGTCCAGTTTGTACACGAAGTGCATCCAGTTTTTGCCGTAACCCTATCAACTTTTTAGAACATGCTAAATGGGTGAAATGATGATACCATGACAAGTTTCTACCTTTTTACATTTAATTTGTACTGCTTTTTAATTTCAGGGTCATTTAGCTCCAAAAAATCATTAAATGCATGAAAAATAGCAAATGAAGTTAGAAAGGGTTGAAATTTGAGGATGTGGCTTTTAATGGTGCATATTGAATGCACAAAAAGTTTGTAGTTGAGATAAATTTAAAAAAATTAAATGCGTTTGTAACAGATGAGTTTTCGTCCGAAACCCTCTTACTTCGAAGGAGATGGTCCAGTTTGTACACGAAGTGCTTCCAGTTTTTCCCGTAACCCTCTAAACTTTTTAGCACATGCTAAATGGGTCAAATGATGATACCATACCAAGTCTCTACCTTTTTAGATTTCATTTGTACTGCTTTTTAATTTCAGGGTCATTTAGCTAAAAAAAATCATTAAATGCATGAAAAATAGCAAATGAAGTTAGAAAGGGTTGAAATTTGAGGATGTGGCTTTGAATGGTGCATATTGAATGCACAAAAAGTTTGTAGTTGAAATAAATTTAAAAAAATTAAATGCCTTTGTAACAGATGAGTTTTCGTCCGAAACCCTCTTACTTCGAAGGAGATGGTCCAGTTTGTACACGAAGTGCATCCAGTTTTTGCTGTAACCCTCTCAACTTTTTAGCACATGCTAAATGGGTCAAATGATGATACCATACCAAGTCTCTACCTTTTTAGATTTCATTTGTACTGCTTTTTAATTTCAGGGTCATTTAGCTCAAAAAAATCATTAAATGCATGAAAAATAGCAAATGAAGTTAAAAGGGTTGAAATTTGAGGATGTGGCTTTGAATGGTGCATATTGAATGCACAAAAAGTTTGTAGTTGAAATAAATTTAAAAAAATTAAATGCCTTTGTAACAGATGAGTTTTCGTCCGAAACCCTCTTACTTCGAAGGAGATGGTCCAGTTTGTACACGAAGTGCATCCAGTTTTTCCCGTAACCCTCTAAACTTTTTAGCACATGCTAAATGGGTCAAATTATTATACCATACCAAGTCTCTACCTTTTTAGATTTCATTTGTACTGCTTTTTAATTTCAGGGTCATTTAGCTCAAAAAAATCATTAAATGCATGAAACATAGCAAATGAAGTTAGAAAGGGTTGAAATTTGAGGGTGTGGCTTTGAATGGTGCATATTGAATGCACAAAAAGTTTGTAGTTGAAATAAATTTAAAAAAATTAAATGCCTTTGTAACAGATGAGTTTTCGTCCGAAACCTCTTACTTCGAAGGAGATGGTCCAGTTTGTACACGAAGTGCATCCAGTTTTTGCCGTAACCCTATCAACTTTTTAGAACATGATAAATGGGTGAAATGATGATACCATGACAAGTTTCTACCTTTTTACATTTAATTTGTACTGCTTTTTAATTTCAGGGTCATTTAGATCCAAAAAATCATTAAATGCATGAAAAATAGCAAATGAAGTTAGAAAGGGTTGAAATTTGAGGATGTGGCTTTGAATGGTGCATATTGAATGCACAAAAAGTTTGTAGTTGAGATAAATTTAAAAAAATTAAATGCCTTTGTAACAAATGAGTTTTCGTCCGAAACCCTCTTACTTCGAAGGAGATGGTCCAGTTTGTACACGAAGTGCATCCAGTTTTTCCCGTAACCCTCTAAACTTTTTAGCACATGCTAAATGGGTCAAATGATGATACCATACCAAGTCTCTACCTTTTTAGATTTCATTTGTACTGCTTTTTAATTTCAGGGTCATTTAGCTCAAAAAAATCATTAAATGCATGAAAAATAGCAAATGAAGTTAGAAAGCGTTGAAATTTGAGGATGTGGCTTTGAATGGTGCATATTGAATGCACAAAAAGTTTGTAGTTGAAATAAATTTAAAAAAATTAAATGCCTTTGTAACAGATGAGTTTTCGTCCGAAACCCTCTTACTTCGAAGGAGATGGTCCAGTTTGTACACGAAGTGCATCCAGTTTTTGCCGTAACCCTCTCAACTTTTTAGCACATGATAAATGGGTCAAATGATGGTACCATACCAAGTCTCTACCTTTTTAGATTTCATTTGTACTGCTTTTTAATTTCAGGGTCATTTAGCTCAAAAAAATCATTAAATGCATGAAAAATAGCAAATGAAGTTAGAAAGGGTTGAAATTTGAGGATGTGGCTTTGAATGGTGCATATTGAATGCACAAAAAGTTTGTAGTTGAAATAAATTTAAAAAAATTAAATGCCTTTGTAACAGATGAGTTTTCGTCCGAAACCCTCTTACTTCGAAGGAGATGGTCCAGTTTGTACACGAAGTGCATCCAGTTTTTCCCGTAACCCTCTAAACTTTTTAGCACATGCTAAATGGGTCAAATTATTATACCATACCAAGTCTCTACCTTTTTAGATTTCATTTGTACTGCTTTTTAATTTCAGGGTCATTTAGCTCAAAAAAATCATTAAATGCATGAAAAATAGCAAATGAAGTTAGAAAGGGTTGAAATTTGAGGATGTGGCTTTGAATGGTGCATATTGAATGCACAGAAAGTTTGTAGTTGAAATAAATTTAAAAAAATTAAATGCCTTTGTAACAGATGAGTTTTCGTCCGAAACCTCTTACTTCGAAAGAGATGGTCCAGTTTGTACACGAAGTGCATCCAGTTTTTGCCGTAACCCTATCAACTTTTTATAACATGCTAAATGGGTGAAATGATGATACCATGACAAGTTTCTACCTTTTTACATTTAATTTGTACTGCTTTTTAATTTCAGGGTCATTTAGCTCCAAAAAATCATTAAATGCATGAAAAATAGCAAATGAAGTTAGAAAGGGTTGAAATTTGAGGATGTGGCTTTGAATGGTGCATATTGTATGCACAAAAAGTTTGTAGTTGAGATAAATTTAAAAAAATTAAATGCCTTTGTAACAGATGAGTTTTCGTCCGAAACCCTCTTACTTCGAAGGAGATGGTCCAGTTTGTACACGAAGTGCATCCAGTTTTTCCCGTAACCCTCTAAACTTTTTAGCACATGCTAAATGGGTCAAATTATTATACCATACCAAGTCTCTACCTTTTTAGATTTCATTTGTACTGCTTTTTAATTTCAGGGTCATTTAGCTCAAAAAAATCATTAAATGCATGAAAAATAGCAAATGAAGTTAGAAAGGGTTGAAATTTGAGGGTGTGGCTTTGAATGGTGCATATTGAATGCACAAAAAGTTTGTAGTTGAAATAAATTTAAAAAAATTAAATGCCTTTGTAACAGATGAGTTTTCGTCCGAAACCTCTTACTTCGAAGGAGATGGTCCAGTTTGTACACGAAGTGCATCCAGTTTTTGCCGTAACCCTATCAACTTTTTAGAACATGATAAATGGGTGAAATGATGATACCATGACAAGTTTCTACCTTTTTACATTTAATTTGTACTGCTTTTTAATTTCAGGGTCATTTAGCTCCAAAAAATCATTAAATGCATGAAAAATAGCAAATGAAGTTAGAAAGGGTTGAAATTTGAGGATGTGGCTTTGAATGGTGCATATTGAATGCACAAAAAGTTTTTAGTTGAGATAAATTTAAAAAAATTAAATGCCTTTGTAACAAATGAGTTTTCGTCCGAAACCCTCTTACTTCGAAGGAGATGGTCCAGTTTGTACACGAAGTGCATCCAGTTTTTCCCGTAACCCTCTAAACTTTTTAGCACATGCTAAATGGGTCAAATGATGATACCATGCCAAGTCTCTACCTTTTTAGATTTCATTTGTACTGCTTTTTAATTTCAGGGTCATTTAGCTCAAAAAAATCATTAAATGCATGAAAAATAGCAAATGAAGTTAGAAAGCGTTGAAATTTGAGGATGTGGCTTTGAATGGTGCATATTGAATGCACAAAAAGTTTGTAGTTGAAATAAATTTAAAAAAATTAAATGCCTTTGTAACAGATGAGTTTTCGTCCGAAACCCTCTTACTTCGAAGGAGATGGTCCAGTTTGTACACGAAGTGCATCCAGTTTTTGCCGTAACCCTCTCAACTTTTTAGCACATGATAAATGGGTCAAATGATGGTACCATACCAAGTCTCTACCTTTTTAGATTTCATTTGTACTGCTTTTTAATTTCAGGGTCATTTAGCTCAAAAAAATCATTAAATGCATGAAAAATAGCAAATGAAGTTAGAAAGGGTTGAAATTTGAGGATGTGGCTTTGAATGGTGCATATTGAATGCACAAAAAGTTTGTAGTTGAAATAAATTTAAAAAAATTAAATGCCTTTGTAACAGATGAGTTTTCGTCCGAAACCCTCTTACTTCGAAGGAGATGGTCCAGTTTGTACACGAAGTGCATCTAGTTTTTCCCGTAACCCTCTAAACTTTTTAGCACATGCTAAATGGGTCAAATTATTATACCATACCAAGTCTCTACCTTTTTAGATTTCATTTGTACTGCTTTTTAATTTCAGGGTCATTTAGCTCAAAAAAATCATTAAATGCATGAAAAATAGCAAATGAAGTTAGAAAGGGTTGAAATTTGAGGATGTGGCTTTGAATGGTGCATATTGAATGCACAGAAAGTTTGTAGTTGAAATAAATTTAAAAAAATTAAATGCCTTTGTAACAGATGAGTTTTCGTCCGAAACCTCTTACTTCGAAAGAGATGGTCCAGTTTGTACACGAAGTGCATCCAGTTTTTGCCGTAACCCTATCAACTTTTTATAACATGCTAAATGGGTGAAATGATGATACCATGACAAGTTTCTACCTTTTTACATTTAATTTGTACTGCTTTTTAATTTCAGGGTCATTTAGCTCCAAAAAATCATTAAATGCATGAAAAATAGCAAATGAAGTTAGAAAGGGTTGAAATTTGAGGATGTGGCTTTGAATGGTGCATATTGTATGCACAAAAAGTTTGTAGTTGAGATAAATTTAAAAAAATTAAATGCCTTTGTAACAGATGAGTTTTCGTCCGAAACCCTCTTACTTCGAAGGAGATGGTCCAGTTTGTACACGAAGTGCATCCAGTTTTTCCCGTAACCCTCTTAACTTTTTAGCACATGCTAAATGGGTCAAATGATGATACCATACCAAGTCTCTACCTTTTTAGATTTCATTTGTACTGCTTTTTAATTTCAGGGTCATTTAGCTCAAAAAAATCATTAAATGCATGAAAAATAGCAAATGAAGTTAGAAAGGGTTGAAATTTGAGGATGTGGCTTTGAATGGTGCATATTGAATGCACAAAAAGTTTGTAGTTGAAATAAATTTAAAAAAATTAAATGCCTTTGTAACAGATGAGTTTTCGTCTGAAACCCTCTTACTTCGAAGGAGATGGTCCAGTTTGTACACGAAGTGCATCCAGTTTTTGCTGTAACCCTCTCAACTTTTTAGCACATGCTAAATGGGTCAGATGATGATACCATACCAAGTCTCTACCTTTTTAGATTTCATTTGTACTGCTTTTTAATTTCAGGGTCATTTAGCTCAAAAAAAATCATTAAATGCATGAAAAATAGCAAATGAAGTTAAAAGGGTTGAAATTTGAGGATGTGGCTTTGAATGGTGCATATTGAATGTACAAAAAGTTTGTAGTTGAAATAAATTTAAAAAAATTAAATGCCTTTGTAACAGATGAGTTTTCGTCCGAAACCCTCTTACTTCGAAGGAGATGGTCCAGTTTGTACACGAAGTGCATCCAGTTTTTCCCGTAACCCTCTAAACTTTTTAGCACATGCTAAATGGGTCAAATTATTATACCATACCAAGTCTCTACCTTTTTAGATTTCATTTGTACTGCTTTTTAATTTCAGGGTCATTTAGCTCAAAAAAATCATTAAATGCATGAAAAATAGCAAATGAAGTTAGAAAGGGTTGAAATTTGAGGATGTGGCTTTGAATGGTGCATATTGAATGCACAAAAAGTTTGTAGTTGAAATAAATTTAAAAAAATTAAATGCCTTTGTAACAGATGAGTTTTCGTCCGAAACCTCTTACTTCGAAGGAGATGGTCCAGTTTGTACACGAAGTGCATCCAGTTTTTGCCGTAACCCTATCAACTTTTTAGAACATGATAAATGGGTGAAATGATGATACCATGACAAGTTTCTACCTTTTTACATTTAATTTGTACTGCTTTTTAATTTCAGGGTCATTTAGCTCCAAAAAATCATTAAATGCATGAAAAATAGCAAATGAAGTTAGAAAGGGTTGAAATTTGAGGATGTGGCTTTGAATGGTGCATATTGAATGCACAAAAAGTTTGTAGTTGAGATAAATTTAAAAAAATAAATGCCTTTGTAACAGATGAGTTTTCGTCCGAAACCCTCTTACTTCGAAGGAGATGGTCCAGTTTGTACACGAAGTGCATCCAGTTTTTCCCGTAACCCTCTAAACTTTTTAGCACATGCTAAATGGGTCAAATTATTATACCATACCAAGTCTCTACCTTTTTAGATTTCATTTGTACTGCTTTTTAATTTCAGGGTCATTTAGCTCAAAAAAATCATTAAATGCATGAAAAATAGCAAATGAAGTTAGAAAGGGTTGAAATTTGAGGATGTGGCTTTGAATGGTGCATATTGAATGCACAAAAAGTTTGTAGTTGAAATAAATTTAAAAAAATTAAATGCCTTTGTAACAGATGAGTTTTCGTCCGAAACCTCTTACTTCGAAGGAGATGGTCCAGTTTGTACACGAAGTGCATCCAGTTTTTGCCGTAACCCTATCAACTTTTTAGAACATGATAAATGGGTGAAATGATGATACCATGACAAGTTTCTACCTTTTTACATTTAATTTGTACTGCTTTTTAATTTCAGGGTCATTTAGCTCCAAAAAATCATTAAATGCATGAAAAATAGCAAATGAAGTTAGAAAGGGTTGAAATTTGAAGATGTGGCTTTGAATGGTGCATATTGAATGCACAAAAAGTTTGTAGTTGAGATAAATTTAAAAAAATTAAATGCCTTTGTAACAAATGAGTTTTCGTCCGAAACCCTCTTACTTCGAAGGAGATGGTCCAGTTTGTACACGAAGTGCATCCAGTTTTTCCCGTAACCCTCTAAACTTTTTAGCACATGCTAAATGGGTCAAATGATGATACCATACCAATTCTCTACCTTTTTAGATTTCATTTGTACTGCTTTTTAATTTCAGGGTCATTTAGCTCAAAAAAATCATTAAATGCATGAAAAATAGCAAATGAAGTTAGAAAGGGTTGAAATTTGAGGATGTGGCTTTGAATGGTGCATATTGAATGCACAAAAAGTTTGTAGTTGAAATAAATTTAAAAAAATTAAATGCCTTTGTAACAGATGAGTTTTCGTCCGAAACCCTCTTACTTCGAAGGAGATGGTCCAGTTTGTACACGAAGTGCATCCAGTTTTTGCTGTAACCCTCTCAACTTTTTAGCACATGCTAAATGGGTCAAATGATGGTACCATACCAAGTCTCTACCTTTTTAGATTTCATTTGTACTGCTTTTTAATTTCAGGGTCATTTAGCTCAAAAAAATCATTAAATGCATGAAAAATAGCAAATGAAGTTAGAAAGGGTTGAAATTTGAGGATGTGGCTTTGAATAGTGCATATTGAATGCACAAAAAGTTTGTAGTTGAAATAAATTTAAAAAAATTAAATGCCTTTGTAACAGATGAGTTTTCGTCCGAAACCCTCTTACTTCGAAGGAGATGGTCCAGTTTGTACACGAAGTGCATCCAGTTTTTCCCGTAACCCTCTAAACTTTTTAGCACATGCTAAATGGGTAAAATTATTATACCATACCAAGTCTCTACCTTTTTAGATTTCATTTGTACTGCTTTTTAATTTCAGGGTCATTTAGCTCAAAAAAATCATTAAATGCATAAAAAATAGCAAATGAAGTTAGAAAGGGTTGAAATTTGAGGATGTGGCTTTGAATGGTGCATATTGAATGCACAAAAAGTTTGTAGTTGAAATAAATTTAAAAAAATTAAATGCCTTTGTAACAGATGAGTTTTCGTCCGAAACCTCTTACTTCGAAGGAGATGGTCCAGTTTGTACACGAAGTGCATCCAGTTTTTGCCGTAACCCTATCAACTTTTTAGAACATGCTAAATGGGTCAAATGATGATACCATGACAAGTTTCTACCTTTTTACATTTAATTTGTACTGCTTTTTAATTTCAGGGTCATTTAGCTCCAAAAAATCATTAAATGCATGAAAAATAGCAAATGAAGTTAGAAAGGGTTGAAATTTGAGGATGTGGCTTTGAATGGTGCATATTGAATGCACAAAAAGTTTGTAGTTGAGATAAATTTAAAAAAATTAAATGCCTTTGTAACAGATGAGTTTTCGTCCGAAACCCTCTTACTTCGAAGGAGATGGTCCAGTTTGTACACGAAGTGCATCCAGTTTTTCCCGTAACCCTCTAAACTTTTTAGGACATGCTAAATGGGTCAAATGATGATACCATACCAAGTCTCTACCTTTTTAGATTTCATTTGTACTGCTTTTTAATTTCAGGGTCATTTAGCTCAAAAAAATCATTAAATGCATGAAAAATAGCAAATGAAGTTAGAAAGGGTTGAAATTTGAGGATGTGGCTTTGAATGGTGCATATTGAATGCACAAAAAGTTTGTAGTTGAAATAAATTTAAAAAAATTAAATGCCTTTGTAACAGATGAGTTTTCGTCCGAAACCCTCTTACTTCGAAGGAGATGGTCCAGTTTGTACACGAAGTGCATCCAGTTTTTCCCGTAACCCTCTAAACTTTTTAGCACATGCTAAATGGGTCAAATGATGATACCATACCAAGTCTCTACCTTTTTAGATTTCATTTGTACTGCTTTTTAATTTCAGGGTCATTTAGCTCAAAAAAATCATTAAATGCATAAAAAATAGCAAATGAAGTTAGAAAGGGTTGAAATTTGAGGATGTGGCTTTGAATGGTGCATATTGAATGCACAAAAAGTTTGTAGTTGAAATAAATTTAAAAAAATTAAATGCCTTTGTAACAGATGAGTTTTCGTCCGAAACCTCTTACTTCGAAGGAGATGGTCCAGTTTGTACACGAAGTGCATCCAGTTTTTGCCGTAACCCTATCAACTTTTTAGAACATGCTAAATGGGTGAAATGATGATACCATGACAAGTTTCTACCTTTTTACATTTAATTTGTACTGCTTTTTAATTTCAGGGTCATTTAGCTCCAAAAAATCATTAAATGCATGAAAAATAGCAAATGAAGTTAGAAAGGGTTGAAATTTGAGGATGTGGCTTTGAATGGTGCATATTGAATGCACAAAAAGTTTGTAGTTGAGATAAATTTAAAAAAATTAAATGCCTTTGTAACAGATGAGTTTTCGTCCGAAACCCTCTTACTTCGAAGGAGATGGTCCAGTTTGTACACGAAGTGCATCCAGTTTTTCCCGTAACCCTCTAAACTTTTTAGCACATTCTAAATGGGTCAAATGATGATACCATACCAAGTCTCTACCTTTTTAGATTTCATTTGTACTGCTTTTTAATTTCAGGGTCATTTAGCTCAAAAAAATCATTAAATGCATGAAAAATAGCAAATGAAGTTAGAAAGGGTTGAAATTTGAGGATGTGGCTTTGAATGGTGCATATTGAATGCACAAAAAGTTTGTAGTTGAAATAAATTTAAAAAAATTAAATGCCTTTGTAACAGATGAGTTTTCGTCCGAAACCCTCTTACTTCGAAGGAGATGGTCCAGTTTGTACACGAAGTGCATCCAGTTTTTGCTGTAACCCTCTCAACTTTTTAGCACATGCTAAATGGGTCAAATGATGATACCATACCAAGTCTCTACCTTTTTAGATTTCATTTGTACTGCTTTTTAATTTCAGGGTCATTTAGCTCAAAAAAATCATTAAATGCATGAAATATAGCAAATGAAGTTAAAAGGGTTGAAATTTGAGGATGTGGCTTTGAATGGTGCATATTGAATGCACAAAAAGTTTGTAGTTGAAATAAATTTAAAAAAATTAAATGCCTTTGTAACAGATGAGTTTTCGTCCGAAACCCTCTTACTTCGAAGGAGATGGTCCAGTTTGTACACGAAGTGCTACCAGTTTTTGCCGTAACCCTCTCAACTTTTTAGCACATGCTAAATGGGTGAAATGATGATACCATGCCAAGTTTCTACCTTTTTAGATTTCATTTGTACTGCTTTTTAATTTCAGGGTCATTTAGTTCAAAAAAATCATTAAATGCATGAAAAATAGCAAATGAAGTTAGAAAGGGTTGAAATTTGAGGATGCGGCTTTGAATGGTGCATATTGAATGCACAAAAAGTTTGTAGTTGAAATAAGTTTTAAAAAATTAAATGCCTTTGTAACAAATGAGTTTTCGTCCGAAACCCTCTTACTTAGAAGGAGATGGTCCAGTTTGTACACGAAGTGCATCCAGTTTTTGCCGTAACCTTCTCTTATTTTTAGCACATGCTAAATGGGTGAAATGATGATACCATGCCAAGTTTCTACCTTTTTAGATTTCATTTGTACTACTTTTTAATTTCAGGGTGATTTAGCTCAAAAAAAATCATTAAATGCATGAAAAATAGCAAATGAAGTTAGAAAGGGTTGAAATTTGAGGATGTGGCTTTGAATGGTGCATATTGAATGCACAAAAATTTTGTAGTTGAAATAAATTTAAAAAAATTAAATGCCTTTGTAACAGATGAGTTTTCGTCCGAAACCCTCTTACTTCGAAGGAGATGGTCCAGTTTCTACACGAAGTGCTACCAGTTTTTGCCGTAACCCTCTCAACTTTTTAGCACATGCTAAATGGGTGAAATGATGATACCATGCCAAGTTTCTACCTTTTGAGATTTCATTTGTACTGCTTTTTAATTTCAGGGTCATTTAGCTCAAAAAAATCATTAAATGCATGAAAAATAGCAAATGAAGTTAGAAAGGGTTGAAATTTGAGGATGTGGCTTTGAATGGTGCATATTGAATGCACAAAAAGTTTGTAGTTGAGATAAATTTAAAAAAATTAAATGCCTTTGTAACAGATGAGTTTTCGTCCGAAAATCTCTTACTTCGAAGGAGATGGTCCAGTTTGTACACGAAGTGCATCCAGTTTCTCCCGTAACCCTCTAAACTTTTTAGCACATGCTAAATGGGTCAAATGATGATACCATACCAAGTCTCTACCTTTTTAGATTTCATTTGTACTGCTTTTTAATTTCAGGGTCATTTAGCTCATAAAAATCATTAAATGCATGAAAAATAGCAAATGAAGTTAGAAAGGGTTGAAATTTGAGGATTTGGCTTTGAATGGTTCATATTGAATGCACAAAAAGTTTGTAGTTGAAATAAATTTAAAAAAATTAAATGCCTTTGTAATAGATGAGTTTTCGTCCGAAACCCTCTTACTTCGAAGGAGATGGTCCAGTTTGTACACGAAGTGCATCCAGTTTTTGCGGTAACCCTCTCAACTTTTTAGCACATGCTAATTGGGTCAAATGATGGTACCATACCAAGTCTCTACCTTTTTAGATTTCATTTGTACTGCTTTTTAATTTCAGGGTCATTTAGCTCAAAAAAATCATTAAATGCATGAAAAATAGCAAATGAAGTTAGAAAGGGTTGAAATTTGAGGATGTGGCTTTGAATGGTGCATATTGAATGCACAAAAAGTTTGTAGTTGAAATAAATTTAAAAAAATTAAATGCCTTTGTAACAGATGAGTTTTCGTCCGAAACCCTCTAACTTCGAAGGAGATGGTCCAGTTTGTACACGAAGTGCATCCAGTTTTTCCCGTAACCCTCTAAACTTTTTAGCACATGCTAAATGGGTCAAATTATTATACCATACCAAGTCTCTACCTTTTTAGATTTCATTTGTACTGCTTTTTAATTTCAGGGTCATTTAGCTCAAAAAAATCATTAAATGCATGAAAAATAGCAAAAGAAGTTAGAAAGGGTTGAAATTTGAGGATGTGGCTTTGAATGGTGCATATTGAATGCACAAAAAGTTTGTAGTTGAAATAAATTTAAAAAAATTAAATGCCTTTGTAACAGATGAGTTTTCGTCCGAAACCCTCTTACTTCGAAGGAGATGGTCCAGTTTGTACACGAAGTGCATCCAGTTTTTCCCGTAACCCTCTAAACTTTTTAGCACATGCTAAATGGGTCAAATTATTATACCATACCAAGTCTCTACCTTTTTAGATTTCATTTGTACTGCTTTTTAATTTCAGGGTCATTTAGCTCAAAAAAATCATTAAATGCATGAAAAATAGCAAATGAAGTTAGAAAGGGTTGAAATTTGAGGATGTGGCTTTGAATGGTGCATATTGAATGCACAAAAAGTTTGTAGTTGAAATAAATTTAAAAAAATTAAATGCCTTTGTAACAGATGAGTTTTCGTCCGAAACCTCTTACTTCGAAGGAGATGGTCCAGTTTGTACACGAAGTGCATCCAGTTTTTGCCGTAACCCTATCAACTTTTTAGAACATGCTAAATGGGTGAAATGATGATACCATGACAAGTTTCTACCTTTTTAGATTTCATTTGTACTGCTTTTTAATTTCAGGGTCATTTAGCTCAAAAAAATCATTAAATGCATGAAAAATAGCAAATGAAGTTAGAAAGGGTTGAAATTTGAGGATGTGGCTTTGAATGGTGCATATTGAATGCACAAAAAGTTTGTAGTTGAAATAAATTTAAAAAAATTAAATGCCTTTGTAACAGATGAGTTTTCGTCCGAAACCCTCTAACTTCGAAGGAGATGGTCCAGTTTGTACACGAAGTGCATCCAGTTTTTCCCGTAACCCTCTAAACTTTTTAGCACATGCTAAATGGGTCAAATTATTATACCATACAAAGTCTCTACCTTTTTAGATTTCATTTGTACTGCTTTTTAATTTCAGGGTCATTTAGCTCAAAAAAATCATTAAATGCATGAAAAATAGCAAAAGAAGTTAGAAAGGGTTGAAATTTGAGGATGTGGCTTTGAATGGTGCATATTGAATGCACAAAAAGTTTGTAGTTGAAATAAATTTAAAAAAATTAAATGCCTTTGTAACAGATGAGTTTTCGTCCGAAACCCTCTTACTTCGAAGGAGATGGTCCAGTTTGTACACGAAGTGCATCCAGTTTTTCCCGTAACCCTCTAAACTTTTTAGCACATGCTAAATGGGTCAAATTATTATACCATACCAAGTCTCTACCTTTTTAGATTTCATTTGTACTGCTTTTTAATTTCAGGGTCATTTAGCTCAAAAAAATCATTAAATGCATGAAAAATAGCAAATGAAGTTAGAAAGGGTTGAAATTTGAGGATGTGGCTTTGAATGGTGCATATTGAATGCACAAAAAGTTTGTAGTTGAAATAAATTTAAAAAAATTAAATGCCTTTGTAACAGATGAGTTTTCGTCCGAAACCTCTTACTTCGAAGGAGATGGTCCAGTTTGTACACGAAGTGCATCCAGTTTTTGCCGTAACCCTATCAACTTTTTAGAACATGCTAAATGGGTGAAATGATGATACCATGACAAGTTTCTACCTTTTTAGATTTCATTTGTACTGCTTTTTAATTTCAGGGTCATTTAGCTCAAAAAAATCATTAAATGCATGAAAAATAGCAAATGAAGTTAGAAAGGGTTGAAATTTGAGGATGTGGCTTTGAATGGTGCATATTGAATGCACAAAAAGTTTGTAGTTGAGATAAATTTAAAAAAATTAAATGCCTTTGTAACAGATGAGTTTTCGTCCGAAACCCTCTTACTTCGAAGGAGATGGTCCAGTTTGCACACGAAGTGCATCCAGTTTTTCCCGTAACCCTCTCAACTTTTTAGCACATGCTAAATGGGTCAAATGATGATACCATACCAAGTCTCTACCTTTTTAGATTTCATTTGTACTGCTTTTTAATTTCAGGGTCATTTAGCTCAAAAAAATCATTAAATGCATGAAAAATAGCAAATGAAGTTAGAAAGGGTTGAAATTTGAGGATGTGGCTTTGAATGGTGCATATTGAATGCACAAAAAGTTTGTAGTTGAAATAAATTTAAAAAAATTAAATGCCTTTGTAACAGATGAGTTTTCGTCCGAAACCCTCTTACTTCGAAGGAGATGGTCCAGTTTGTACACGAAGTGCATCCAGTTTTTGCTGTAACCCTCTCAACTTTTTAGCACATGCTAAATGGGTCAAATGATGATACCATACCAAGTCTCTACCTTTTTAGATTTCATTTGTACTGCTTTTTAATTTCAGGGTCATTTAGCTCAAAAAAATCATTAAATGCATGAAAAATAGCAAATGAAGTTAGAAAGGGTTGAAATTTGAGGATGTGGCTTTGAATGGTGCATATTGAATGCACAAAAAGTTTGTAGTTGAAATAAATTTAAAAAAATTAAATGCCTTTGTAACAGATGAGTTTTCGTCCGAAACCCTCTTACTTCGAAGGAGATGGTCCAGTTTGTACACGAAGTGCATCCAGTTTTTGCTGTAACCCTCTCAACTTTTTAGCACATGCTAAATGGGTCAAATGATGGTACCATACCAAGTCTCTACCTTTTTAGATTTCATTTGTACTGCTTTTTAATTTCAGGGTCATTTAGCTCAAAAAAATCATTAAATGCATGAAAAATAGCAAATGAAGTTAGAAAGGGTTGAAATTTGAGGATGTGGCTTTGAATGGTGCATATTGAATGCACAAAAAGTTTGTAGTTGAAATAAATTTAAAAAAATTAAATGCTTTTGTAACAGATGAGTTTTCGTCCGAAACCCTCTAACTTCGAAGGAGATGGTCCAGTTTGTACACGAAGTGCATCCAGTTTTTCCCGTAACCCTCTAAACTTTTTAGCACATGCTAAATGGGTCAAATTATTATACCATACCAAGTCTCTACCTTTTTAGATTTCATTTGTACTGCTTTTTAATTTCAGGGTCATTTAGCTCAAAAAAATCATTAAATGCATGAAAAATAGCAAAAGAAGTTAGAAAGGGTTGAAATGTGAGGATGTGGCTTTGAATGGTGCATATTGAATGCACAAAAAGTTTATAGTTGAAATAAATTTAAAAAAATTAAATGCCTTTGTAACAGATGAGTTTTCGTCCGAAACCCTCTTACTTCGAAGGAGATGGTCCAGTTTGTACACGAAGTGCATCCAGTTTTTGCTGTAACCCTCTCAACTTTTTAGCACATGCTAAATGTGTCAAATGATGGTACCATACTAAGTCTCTACCTTTTTAGATTTCATTTGTACTGCTTTTTAATTTCAGGGTCATTTATCTCAAAAAAATCATTAAATGCATGAAAAATAGCAAATGAAGTTAGAAAGGGTTGAAATTTTAGGATGTGGCTTTGAATGGTGCATATTGAATGCACAAAAAGTTTGTAGTTGAAATAAATTTAAAAAAATTAAATGCCTTTGTAACAGATGAGTTTTTGTCCGAACCCTCTTACTTAGAAGGAGATGGTCCAGTTTGTACATGAAGTGCATCCAGTTTTTGCCGTAACCCTCTCTTCTTTTTATCACATGCTAAATGGGTGAAATGATGATACCATGCCATGTTTCTACCTTTTTAGATTTCATTTGTACTGCTTTTTAATTTCAGGGTCATTTAGCTCAAAAAAATCATTAACTGCATGAAAAATAGCAAATGAAGTTAGAAAGGGTTGAAATTTGAGGATGTGGCTTTGAATGGTGCATATTGAATGCACAAAAAGTTTGTAGTTGAGATAAATTTAAAAAAATTAAATGCCTTTGTAACAGATGAGTTTTCGTCTGAAACCCTCTTACTTCGAAGGAGATGGTCCAGTTTGTACACGAAGTGCATCCAGTTTTTTCTGTAACCCTCTAAACTTTTTAGCACATGCTAAATGGGTCAAATGATGATACCATGCCAAGTTTCTACCTTTTTAGATTTTATTTGTACTGCTTTTTAATTTCAGGGTCATTTAGCTCAAAAAAATCATTAAATGCATGAAAAATAGCAAATGAAGTTAGAAAGGGTTGAAATTTGAGGATGTGGTTTTGAATGGTGCATATTGAATGCACAAAAAGTTTGTAATGGAAATAAGTTTTAAAAAATTAAATGCCTTTGTAACAGATGAGTTTTCGTCCGAAACCCTCTTACTTAGAAGGAGATGGTCCAGTTTGTACACGAAGTGCATCCAGTTTTTGCCGTAACCCTCTCTTCTTTTTAGCACAAGCTAAATGGGTGAAATGATGATACCATGCCAAGTTTCTACCTTTTTAGATTTCATTTGTACTATTTTTAATTTCAGGGTCATTTAGCTCAAAAAAATCATTAAATGCATGAAAAATAGCAAATGAAGTTAGAAAGGGTTGAAATTTGAGGATGTGGCTTTGAATGGTGCATATTGAATGCACAAAAAGTTTGTAGTTGAAATAAATTTAAAAAAATTAAATGCCTTTGTAACAGATGAGTTTTCGTCCGAAACCCTCTTACTTCGAAGGAGATGGTCCAGTTTGTACACGAAGTGCATCCAGTTTTTGCTGTAACCCTCTCAACTTTTTAGCACATGCTAAATGGGTCAAATGATGATACCATACCAAGTCTCTACCTTTTTAGATTTCATTTGTACTGCTTTTTAATTTCAGGGTCATTTAGCTCAAAAAAATCATTAAATGCATGAAAAATAGCAAATGAAGTTAGAAAGGGTTGAAATTTGAGGATGTGGCTTTGAATGGTGCATATTGAATGCACAAAAAGTTTGTAGTTGAAATAAATTTAAAAAAATTAAATGCCTTTGTAACAGATGAGTTTTCGTCCGAAACCCTCTTACTTCGAAGGAGATGGTCCAGTTTGTACACGAAGTGCATCCAGTTTTTGCTGTAACCCTCTCAACTTTTTAGCACATGCTAAATGGGTCAAATGATGGTACCATACCAAGTCTCTACCTTTTTAGATTTCATTTGTACTGCTTTTTAATTTCAGGGTCATTTAGCTCAAAAAAATCATTAAATGCATGAAAAATAGCAAATGAAGTTAGAAAGGGTTGAAATTTGAGGATGTGGCTTTGAATGGTGCATATTGAATGCACAAAAAGTTTGTAGTTGAAATAAATTTAAAAAAATTAAATGCTTTTGTAACAGATGAGTTTTCGTCCGAAACCCTCTAACTTCGAAGGAGATGGTCCAGTTTGTACACGAAGTGCATCCAGTTTTTCCCGTAACCCTCTAAACTTTTTAGCACATGCTAAATGGGTCAAATTATTATACCATACCAAGTCTCTACCTTTTTAGATTTCATTTGTACTGCTTTTTAATTTCAGGGTCATTTAGCTCAAAAAAATCATTAAATGCATGAAAAATAGCAAAAGAAGTTAGAAAGGGTTGAAATGTGAGGATGTGGCTTTGAATGGTGCATATTGAATGCACAAAAAGTTTATAGTTGAAATAAATTTAAAAAAATTAAATGCCTTTGTAACAGATGAGTTTTCGTCCGAAACCCTCTTACTTCGAAGGAGATGGTCCAGTTTGTACACGAAGTGCATCCAGTTTTTGCTGTAACCCTCTCAACTTTTTAGCACATGCTAAATGTGTCAAATGATGGTACCATACTAAGTCTCTACCTTTTTAGATTTCATTTGTACTGCTTTTTAATTTCAGGGTCATTTATCTCAAAAAAATCATTAAATGCATGAAAAATAGCAAATGAAGTTAGAAAGGGTTGAAATTTTAGGATGTGGCTTTGAATGGTGCATATTGAATGCACAAAAAGTTTGTAGTTGAAATAAATTTAAAAAAATTAAATGCCTTTGTAACAGATGAGTTTTTGTCCGAACCCTCTTACTTAGAAGGAGATGGTCCAGTTTGTACATGAAGTGCATCCAGTTTTTGCCGTAACCCTCTCTTCTTTTTATCACATGCTAAATGGGTGAAATGATGATACCATGCCATGTTTCTACCTTTTTAGATTTCATTTGTACTGCTTTTTAATTTCAGGGTCATTTAGCTCAAAAAAATCATTAACTGCATGAAAAATAGCAAATGAAGTTAGAAAGGGTTGAAATTTGAGGATGTGGCTTTGAATGGTGCATATTGAATGCACAAAAAGTTTGTAGTTGAGATAAATTTAAAAAAATTAAATGCCTTTGTAACAGATGAGTTTTCGTCTGAAACCCTCTTACTTCGAAGGAGATGGTCCAGTTTGTACACGAAGTGCATCCAGTTTTTTCTGTAACCCTCTAAACTTTTTAGCACATGCTAAATGGGTCAAATGATGATACCATGCCAAGTTTCTACCTTTTTAGATTTTATTTGTACTGCTTTTTAATTTCAGGGTCATTTAGCTCAAAAAAATCATTAAATGCATGAAAAATAGCAAATGAAGTTAGAAAGGGTTGAAATTTGAGGATGTGGTTTTGAATGGTGCATATTGAATGCACAAAAAGTTTGTAATGGAAATAAGTTTTAAAAAATTAAATGCCTTTGTAACAGATGAGTTTTCGTCCGAAACCCTCTTACTTAGAAGGAGATGGTCCAGTTTGTACACGAAGTGCATCCAGTTTTTGCCGTAACCCTCTCTTCTTTTTAGCACAAGCTAAATGGGTGAAATGATGATACCATGCCAAGTTTCTACCTTTTTAGATTTCATTTGTACTATTTTTAATTTCAGGGTCATTTAGCTCAAAAAAATCATTAAATGCATGAAAAATAGCAAATGAAGTTAGAAAGGGTTGAAATTTGAGGATGTGGCTTTGAATGGTGCATATTGAATGCACAAAAAGTTTGTAGTTGAAATAAATTTAAAAAAATTAAATGCCTTTGTAACAGATGAGTTTTCGTCTGAAACCTCTTACTTCGAAGGAGATGGTCCAGTTTGTACACGAAGTGCTACCAGTTTTTGCCGTAACCCTCTCAACTTTTTAGCACATGCTAAATGGGTGAAATGATGATACCATGACAAGTTTCTACCTTTTTAGATTTTATTTGTACTGCTTTTTAATTTCAGGGTCATTTAGCTCAAAAAAATCATTAAATGCATGAAAAATAGCAAATGAAGTTAGAAAGGGTTGAAATTTGAGGATGTGGCTTTGAATGGTGCATATTGAATGCACAAAAAGTTCGTAGTTGAAATAAGTTTAAAAAAATTAAATGCCTTTGTAACAGATGAGTTTTCGTCCGAAACCCTCTTACTTAGAAGGAGATGGTCCAGTTTGTACACGAAGTGCATCCAGTTTTTGCCGTAACCCTCTCAACTTTTTATCACATGCTAAATGGGTGAAATGATGATACCATGCCAAGTTTCTACCTTTTCAGATTTCATTTGTACTACTTTTTCATTTTAGGGTCATTTAGCTCAAAAAAAATCATTAAATGCATGAAAAATAGCAAATGAAGTTAGAAAGGGTTGAAATTTCAGGATGTGGCTTTGAATGGTGCATATTGAATGCACAAAAAGTTTGCAGTTGAAATAAGTTTAAAAAAACTAAATGCCTTTGTAACATATGAGTTTTCGTCCGAAACCCTCTTACTTCGAAGGAGATGGTCCAGTTTGTACACGAAGTGCATCCAGTTTTTCCCGTAACCCTCTAAACTTTTTAGCACATGCTAAATGGGTGAAATGATGATACCATGACAATTTTCTACCTTTTTAGATTTTATTTGTACTGCTTTTTAATTTCAGGGTCATTTAGCTCAAAAAAATCATTAAATGCATGAAAAATAGCAAATGAAGTTAGAAAGGGTTGAAATTTGAGGATGTGGCTTTGAATGGTGCATATTGAATGCACAAAAATTTGTAGTTGAGATAAATTTAAAAAAATTAAATGCCTTTGTAACATATGAGTTTTCGTCCGAAACCCTCTTACTTAGAAGGAGATGGTCCAGTTTGTACACGAAGTGCATCCAGTTTTTGCCGTAACCCTCTCAACTTTTTAGAACATGCTAAATGGGTGAAATGATGATACCATGACAAGTTTCTACCTTTTTAGATTTAATTTGTACTGCTTTTTAATTTCAGGGTCATTTAGCTCAAAAAAATCATTAAATTGATGAAAAATAGCAAATGAAGTTAGAAAGGGTTGAAATTTGAGGATGTGGCTTTGAATGGTGCATATTGAATGGACAAAAAGTTTGTAGTTGAAATAAATTTAAAAAAATTAAATGCCTTTGTAACAGATGAGTTTTCGTCCGAAACCCTCTTACTTCGAAGGAGATGGTCCAGTTTGTATACGAAGTGCATCCAGTTTTTCCCGTAACCCTCTAAACTTTTTAGCACATGCTAAATGGGTCAAATGATTATACCATACCAAGTCTCTACCTTTTTAGATTTCATTTGTACTGCTTTTTAATTTCAGGGTCATTTAGCTCAAAAAAATCATTAAATGCATGAAAAATAGCAAATGAAGTTAGAAAGGGTTGAAATTTGAGGATGTGGCTTTGAATGGTGCATATTGAATGGACAAAAAGTTTGTAGTTGAAATAAATTTAAAAAAATTAAATGCCTTTGTAACAGATGAGTTTTCGTCCGAAACCCTCTTACTTCGAAGGAGATGGTCCAGTTTGTACACGAAGTGCATCTAGTTTTTCCTGTAACCATCTCAACTTTTTAGCACATGCTAAATGGGTCAAATGATGATACCATACCAAGTCTCTACCTTTTTAGATTTCATTTGTACTGCTTTTTAATTTCAGGGTCATTTAGCTCAAAAAATTCATTAAATGCATGAAAAATAGCAAATGAAGTTAGAAAGGGTTGAAATTTGAGGATGTGGCTTTGAATGGTGCATATTGAATGCACAAAAAGTTTGTAGTTGAAATAAATTTAAAAAAATTAAATGCCTTTGTAACAGATGAGTTTTCGTCCGAAACCCACTTACTTCGAAGGAGATGGTCCAGTTTGTACACGAAGTGCTACCAGTTTTTGCCGTAACCCTCTCAACTTTTTAGCACATGCTAAATGGGTGAAATGATGATACCATGCCAAGTTTCTACCTTTTTAGATTTCATTTGTACTGCTTTTTAATTTCAGGGTCATTTAGCTCAAAAAAATCATTAAATGCATGAAAAATAGCAAATGCAGTTAGAAAGGGTTGAAATTTGAGGATGTGGCTTTGAATGGTGCATATTGAATGCACAAAAAGTTTGTAGTTGAAATAAGTTTTAAAAAATTAAATGCCTTTGTAACAGATGAGTTTTCGTCCGAAACCCTCTTACTTCGAAGGAGATGGTCCAGTTTGTACACGGAGTGCATCCAGTTTTTCCCGTAACCCTCTAAACTTTTTAGTACATGCTAAATGGGTCAAATGATTATACCATACCAAGTCTCTACCTTTTTAGATTTCATTTGTACTGCTTTTTAATTTCAGGGTCATTTAGCTCAAAAAAATCATTAAATGCATGAAAAATAGCAAATGAAGTTAGAAAGGGTTGAAATTTGAGGATGTGGCTTTGAATGGTGCATATTGAATGCACAAAAAGTTTGTAGTTGAGATAAATTTAAAAAAATTAAATGCCTTTGTAACAGATGAGTTTTCGTCCGAAACCCTCTTACTTAGAAGGAGATGGTCCAGTTTGTACACGAAGTGCATCCAATTTTTGCCGTAACCCTCTCTTCTTTTTAGCACATGCTAAATGGGTGAAATGATGATACCATGCCAAGTTTCTACCTTTTTAGATTTCATTTGTACTATTTTTAATTTCAGGGTCATTTAGCACAAAAAAATCATTAAATGCATGAAAAATAGCAAATGAAGTTAGAAAGGGTTGAAATTTGAGGATGTGGCTTTGAAAGGTGCATATTGAATGCACAAAAAGTTTGTAGTTGAAATAAATTTAAAAAAATTAAATGCCTTTGTAACAGATGAGTTTTCGTCTGAAACCTCTTACTTCGAAGGAGATGGTCCAGTTTGTACACGAAGTGCTACCAGTTTTTGCCGTAACCCTCTCAACTTTTTAGCACATGCTAAATGGGTGAAATGATGATACCATGACAAGTTTCTACCTTTTTAGATTTTATTTGTACTGCTTTTTAATTTCAGGGTCATTTAGCTCAAAAAAATCATTAAATGCATGAAAAATAGCAAATGAAGTTAGAAAGGGTTGAAATTTGAGGATGTGGCTTTGAATGGTGCATATTGAATGCACAAAAAGTTCGTAGTTGAAATAAGTTTAAAAAAATTAAATGCCTTTGTAACAGATGAGTTTTCGTCCGAAACCCTCTTACTTAGAAGGAGATGGTCCAGTTTGTACACGAAGTGCATCCAGTTTTTGCCGTAACCCTCTCAACTTTTTATCACATGCTAAATGGGTGAAATGATGATACCATGCCAAGTTTCTACCTTTTCAGATTTCATTTGTACTACTTTTTCATTTTAGGGTCATTTAGCTCAAAAAAAATCATTAAATGCATGAAAAATAGCAAATGAAGTTAGAAAGGGTTGAAATTTCAGGATGTGGCTTTGAATGGTGCATATTGAATGCACAAAAAGTTTGCAGTTGAAATAAGTTTAAAAAAACTAAATGCCTTTGTAACATATGAGTTTTCGTCCGAAACCCTCTTACTTCGAAGGAGATGGTCCAGTTTGTACACGAAGTGCATCCAGTTTTTCCCGTAACCCTCTAAACTTTTTAGCACATGCTAAATGGGTGAAATGATGATACCATGACAATTTTCTACCTTTTTAGATTTTATTTGTACTGCTTTTTAATTTCAGGGTCATTTAGCTCAAAAAAATCATTAAATGCATGAAAAATAGCAAATGAAGTTAGAAAGGGTTGAAATTTGAGGATGTGGCTTTGAATGGTGCATATTGAATGCACAAAAAGTTTGTAGTTGAGATAAATTTAAAAAAATTAAATGCCTTTGTAACATATGAGTTTTCGTCCGAAACCCTCTTACTTAGAAGGAGAAGGTCCAGTTTGTACACGAAGTGCATCCAGTTTTTGCCGTAACCCTCTCAACTTTTTAGAACATGCTAAATGGGTGAAATGATGATACCATGACAAGTTTCTACCTTTTTAGATTTAATTTGTACTGCTTTTTAATTTCAGGGTCATTTAGCTCAAAAAAATCATTAAATTGATGAAAAATAGCAAATGAAGTTAGAAAGGGTTGAAATTTGAGGATGTGGCTTTGAATGGTGCATATTGAATGCACAAAAAATTTGTAGTTGAGATAAATTTAAAAAAATTAAATGCCTTTGTAACAGATGAGTTTTCGTCCGAAACCCTCTTACTTCGAAGGAGATGGTCCAGTTTGTATACGAAGTGCATCCAGTTTTTCCCGTAACCCTCTAAACTTTTTAGCACATGCTAAATGGGTCAAATGATTATACCATACCAAGTCTCTACCTTTTTAGATTTCATTTGTACTGCTTTTTAATTTCAGGGTCATTTAGCTCAAAAAAATCATTAAATGCATGAAAAATAGCAAATGAAGTTAGAAAGGGTTGAAATTTGAGGATGTGGCTTTGAATGGTGCATATTGAATGGACAAAAAGTTTGTAGTTGAAATAAATTTAAAAAAATTAAATGCCTTTGTAACAGATGAGTTTTCGTCCAAAACCCTCATACTTCGAAGGAGATGGTCCAGTTTGTACACGAAGTGCATCTAGTTTTTCCTGTAACCCTCTCAACTTTTTAGCACATGCTAAATGGGTCAAATGATGATACCATACCAAGTATCTACCTTTTTAGATTTCATTTGTACTGCTTTTTAATTTCAGGGTCATTTAGCTCAAAAAATTCATTAAATGCATGAAAAATAGCAAATGAAGTTAGAAAGGGTAGAAATTTGAGGATGTGGCTTTGAATGGTGCATATTGAATGCACAAAAAGTTTGTAGTTGAAATAAATTTAAAAAAATTAAATGCCTTTGTAACAGATGAGTTTTCGTCCGAAACCCACTTACTTCGAAGGAGATGGTCCAGTTTGTACACGAAGTGCTACCAGTTTTTGCCGTAACCCTCTCAACTTTTTAGCACATGCTAAATGGGTGAAATGATGATACCATGCCAAGTTTCTACCTTTTTAGATTTCATTTGTACTGCTTTTTAATTTCAGGGTCATTTAGCTCAAAAAAATCATTAAATGCATGAAAAATAGCAAATGCAGTTAGAAAGGGTTGAAATTTGAGGATGTGGCTTTGAATGGTGCATATTGAATGCACAAAAAGTTTGTAGTTGAAATAAGTTTTAAAAAATTAAATGCCTTTGTAACAGATGAGTTTTCGTCCGAAACCCTCTTACTTCGAAGGAGATGGTCCAGTTTGTACACGGAGTGCATCCAGTTTTTCCCGTAACCCTCTAAACTTTTTAGCACATGCTAAATGGGTCAAATGATTATACCATACCAAGTCTCTACCTTTTTAGATTTCATTTGTACTGCTTTTTAATTTCAGGGTCATTTAGCTCAAAAAAATCATTAAATGCATGAAAAATAGCAAATGAAGTTAGAAAGGGTTGAAATTTGAGGATGTGGCTTTGAATGGTGCATATTGAATGCACAAAAAGTTTGTAGTTGAGATAAATTTAAAAAAATTAAATGCCTTTGTAACAGATGAGTTTTCGTCCGAAACCCTCTTACTTAGAAGGAGATGGTCCAGTTTGTACACGAAGTGCATCCAGTTTTTGCCGTAACCCTCTCTTCTTTTTAGCACATGCTAAATGGGTGAAATGATGATACCATGCCAAGTTTCTACCTTTTTAGATTTCATTTGTACTATTTTTAATTTCAGGGTCATTTAGCACAAAAAAATCATTAAATGCATGAAAAATAGCAAATGAAGTTAGAAAGGGTTGAAATTTGAGGATGTGGCTTTGAATGGTGCATATTGAATGCACAAAAAGTTTGTAGTTGAAATAAATTTAAAAAAAATAAATGCCTTTGTAACAGATGAGTTTTCGTCCGAAACCCTCTTACTTCGAAGGAGATGGTCTAGTTTGTACACGAAGTGCTACCAGTTTTTGCCGTAACCCTCTCAACTTTTTAGCACATGCTAAATGGGTGAAATGATGATCCCTTGCCAAGTTTCTACCTTTTTAGATTTCATTTATACTGCTTTTTAATTTCAGGGTCATTTAGCTCAAAAAAATCATTAAATGCATGAAAAATAGCAAATGAAGTTAGAAAGGGTTGAAATTTGAGGATGTGGCTTTGAATGGCGCATATTGAATGCACAAAAAGTTTGTAGTTGAAATAAATTTAAAAAAATTAAATGCCTTTGTAACAGATGAGTTTTCGTCCGAAACCCACTTACTTCGAAGGAGATGGTCCAGTTTGTACACGAAGTGCATCCAGTTTTTGCCGTAACCCTCTCTTCTTTTTAGCACATGCTAAATAGGTGAAATGATGATACCATGCCAAGTTTCTACCTTTTTAGATTTCATTTGTACTACTTTTTAATTTCAGGGTCATTTAGCTCAAAAAAAATCATTAAATGCATGAAAAATAGCAAATGAAGTTAGAAAGGGTTGAAATTTGAGGATGTGGCTTTGAATGGTGCATATTGAATGCACAAAAAGTTTGTAGTTGAGATAAATTTAAAAAAATTAAATGCCTTTGTAACAGATGAGTTTTCGTCCGAAACCCTCTTACTTAGAAGGAGATGGTCCAGTTTGTACACGAAGTGCTACCAGTTTTTGCCGTAACCCTCTCTTCTTTTTAGCACATGCTAAATGGGTGAAATGATGATACCATGCCAAGTTTCTACCTTTTTAGATTTCATTTGTACTATTTTTAATTTCAGGGTCATTTAGCACAAAAAAATCATTAAATGCATGAAAAATAGCAAATGAAGTTAGAAAGGGTTGAAATTTGAGGATGTGGCTTTGAATGGTGCATATTGAATGCACAAAAAGTTTGTAGTTGAAATAAATTTTAAAAAAATAAATGCCTTTGTAACAGATGAGTTTTCGTCCGAAACCCTCTTACTTCGAAGGAGATGGTCCAGTTTGTACACGAAGTGCTACCAGTTTTTGCCGTAACCCTCTCAACTTTTTAGCACATGCTAAATGGGTGAAATGATGATCCCATGCCAAGTTTCTACCTTTTTAGATTTCATTTATACTGCTTTTTAATTTCAGGGTCATTTAGCTCAAAAAAATCATTAAATGCATGAAAAATAGCAAATGAAGTTAGAAAGGGTTGAAATTTGAGGATGTGGCTTTGAATGGCGCATATTGAATGCACAAAAAGTTTGTAGTTGAAATAAATTTAAAAAAATTAAATGCCTTTGTAACAGATGAGTTTTCGTCCGAAACCCACTTACTTCGAAGGAGATGGTCCAGTTTGTACACGAAGTGCTACCAGTTTTTGCCGTAACCCTCTCAAATTTTTAGCACATGCTAAATGGGTGAAATGATGATACCATGCCAAGTTTCTACCTTTTTAGATTTCATTTGTACTACTTTTTAATTTCAGGGTCATTTAGCTCAAAAAAATCATTAAATGCATGAAAAATAGCAAATGAAGTTAGAAAGGGTTGAAATTTGAGGATGTGGCTTTGAATGGTGCATATTGAATGCAAAAAAAGTTTGTTGTTTAAATAAATTTAAAAAAATTAAATGCCTTTGTAACAGATGAGTTTTCGTCCAAAACACTCTTACTTCGAAGGAGATGGTCCAGTTTGTACACGAAGTGCATCCAGTTTTTGCCGTAACCCTCTCAACTTTTTAGCACATGCTAAATGGGTGAAATGATGATACCATGCCAAGTTTCTACCTTTTTAGATTTCATTTGTACTGCTTTTTAATTTCAGGGTCATTTAGCTCAAAAAAATCATTAAATGCATGAAAAATAGCAAATGCAGTTAGAAAGGGTTGAAATTTGAGGATGTGGCTTTGAATGGTGCATATTGAATGCACAAAAAGTTTGTAGTTGAAATAAGTTTTAAAAAATTAAATGCCTTTGTAACAGATGAGTTTTCGTCCGAAACCCTCTTACTTCGAAGGAGATGGTCCAGTTTGTACACGGAGTGCATCCAGTTTTTCCCGTAACCCTCTAAACTTTTTAGCACATGCTAAATGGGTCAAATGATTATACCATACCAAGTTTCTACCTTTTTAGATTTCATTTGTACTATTTTTAATTTCAGGGTCATTTAGCTCAAAAAAATCATTAAATGCATGAAAAATAGCAAATGAAGTTAGAAAGGGTTGAAATTTGAGGATGTGGCTTTGAATGGTGCATATTGAATGCACAAAAAGTTTGTAGTTGAGATAAATTTAAAAAAATTAAATGCCTTTGTAACAGATGAGTTTTCGTCCGAAACCCTCTTTCTTCGAAGGAGATGGTCCGGTTTGTATACGAAGTGCATCCAGTTTTTCCCGTAACCCTCTAAACTTTTTAGCACATGCTAAATGGGTCAAATGATTATACCATACCAAGTCTCTACCTTTTTAGATTTCATTTGTACTGCTTTTTAATTTCAGGGTCATTTAGCTCAAAAAAATCATTAAATGCATGAAAAATAGCAAATGAAGTTAGAAAGGGTAGAAATTTGAGGATGTGGCTTTGAATGGTGCATATTGAATGCACAAAAAGTTTGTAGTTGAAATAAATTTAAAAAAATTAAATGCCTTTGTAACAGATGAGTTTTCGTCCGAAACCCACTTACTTCGAAGGAGATGGTCCAGTTTGTACACGAAGTGCTACCAGTTTTTGCCGTAACCCTCTCAACTTTTTAGCACATGCTAAATGGGTGAAATGATGATACCATGCCAAGTTTCTACCTTTTTAGATTTCATTTGTACTGCTTTTTAATTTCAGGGTCATTTAGCTCAAAAAAATCATTAAATGCATGAAAAATAGCAAATGCAGTTAGAAAGGGTTGAAATTTGAGGATGTGGCTTTGAATGGTGCATATTGAATGCACAAAAAGTTTGTAGTTGAAATAAGTTTTAAAAAATTAAATGCCTTTGTAACAGATGAGTTTTCGTCCGAAACCCTCTTACTTCGAAGGAGATGGTCCAGTTTGTACACGGAGTGCATCCAGTTTTTCCCGTAACCCTCTAAACTTTTTAGCACATGCTAAATGGGTCAAATGATTATACCATACCAAGTCTCTACCTTTTTAGATTTCATTTGTACTGCTTTTTAATTTCAGGGTCATTTAGCTCAAAAAAATCATTAAATGCATGAAAAATAGCAAATGAAGTTAGAAAGGGTTGAAATTTGAGGATGTGGCTTTGAATGGTGCATATTGAATGCACAAAAAGTTTGTAGTTGAGATAAATTTAAAAAAATTAAATGCCTTTGTAACAGATGAGTTTTCGTCCGAAACCCTCTTACTTAGAAGGAGATGGTCCAGTTTGTACACGAAGTGCATCCAGTTTTTGCCGTAACCCTCTCTTCTTTTTAGCACATGCTAAATGGGTGAAATGATGATACCATGCCAAGTTTCTACCTTTTTAGATTTCATTTGTACTATTTTTAATTTCAGGGTCATTTAGCACAAAAAAATCATTAAATGCATGAAAAATAGCAAATGAAGTTAGAAAGGGTTGAAATTTGAGGATGTGGCTTTGAATGGTGCATATTGAATGCACAAAAAGTTTGTAGTTGAAATAAATTTAAAAAAAATAAATGCCTTTGTAACAGATGAGTTTTCGTCCGAAACCCTCTTACTTCGAAGGAGATGGTCTAGTTTGTACACGAAGTGCTACCAGTTTTTGCCGTAACCCTCTCAACTTTTTAGCACATGCTAAATGGGTGAAATGATGATCCCTTGCCAAGTTTCTACCTTTTTAGATTTCATTTATACTGCTTTTTAATTTCAGGGTCATTTAGCTCAAAAAAATCATTAAATGCATGAAAAATAGCAAATGAAGTTAGAAAGGGTTGAAATTTGAGGATGTGGCTTTGAATGGCGCATATTGAATGCACAAAAAGTTTGTAGTTGAGATAAATTTAAAAAAATTAAATGCCTTTGTAACATATGAGTTTTCGTCCGAAACCCTCTTACTTAGAAGGAGATGGTCCAGTTTGTACACGAAGTGCATCCAGTTTTTGCCGTAACCCTCTCTTCTTTTTAGCACGTGCTAAATGGGTGAAATGATGATACCATGCCAAGTTTCTACCTTTTTAGATTTCATTTGTACTATTTTTAATTTCAGGGTCATTTAGCTCAAAAAAATCATTAAATGCATGAAAAATAGCAAATGAAGTTAGAAAGGGTTGAAATTTGAGGATGTGGCTTTGAATGGTGCATATTGAATGCACAAAAAGTTTGTAGTTGAGATAAATTTAAAAAAATTAAATGCCTTTGTAACAGATGAGTTTTCGTCCGAAACCCTCTTTCTTCGAAGGAGATGGTCCGGTTTGTATACGAAGTGCATCCAGTTTTTCCCGTAACCCTCTAAACTTTTTAGCACATGCTAAATGGGTCAAATGATTATACCATACCAAGTCTCTACCTTTTTAGATTTCATTTGTACTGCTTTTTAATTTCAGGGTCATTTAGCTCAAAAAAATCATTAAATGCATGAAAAATAGCAAATGAAGTTAGAAAGGGTAGAAATTTGAGGATGTGGCTTTGAATGGTGCATATTGAATGCACAAAAAGTTTGTAGTTGAAATAAATTTAAAAAAATTAAATGCCTTTGTAACAGATGAGTTTTCGTCCGAAACCCACTTACTTCGAAGGAGATGGTCCAGTTTGTACACGAAGTGCTACCAGTTTTTGCCGTAACCCTCTCAACTTTTTAGCACATGTTAAATGGGTGAAATGATGATACCATGCCAAGTTTCTACCTTTTTAGATTTCATTTGTACTGCTTTTTAATTTCAGGGTCATTTAGCTCAAAAAAATCATTAAATGCATGAAAAATAGCAAATGCAGTTAGAAAGGGTTGAAATTTGAGGATGTGGCTTTGAATGGTGCATATTGAATGCACAAAAAGTTTGTAGTTGAAATAAGTTTTAAAAAATTAAATGCCTTTGTAACAGATGAGTTTTCGTCCGAAACCCTCTTACTTCGAAGGAGATGGTCCAGTTTGTACACGGAGTGCATCCAGTTTTTCCCGTAACCCTCTAAACTTTTTAGCACATGCTAAATGGGTCAAATGATTATACCATACCAAGTCTCTACCTTTTTAGATTTCATTTGTACTGCTTTTTAATTTCAGGGTCATTTAGCTCAAAAAAATCATTAAATGCATGAAAAATAGCAAATGAAGTTAGAAAGGGTTGAAATTTGAGGATGTGGCTTTGAATGGTGCATATTGAATGCACAAAAAGTTTGTAGTTGAGATAAATTTAAAAAAATTAAATGCCTTTGTAACAGATGAGTTTTCGTCCGAAACCCTCTTACTTAGAAGGAGATGGTCCAGTTTGTACACGAAGTGCATCCAGTTTTTGCCGTAACCCTCTCTTCTTTTTAGCACATGCTAAATGGGTGAAATGATGATACCATGCCAAGTTTCTACCTTTTTAGATTTCATTTGTACTATTTTTAATTTCAGGGTCATTTAGCACAAAAAAATCATTAAATGCATGAAAAATAGCAAATGAAGTTAGAAAGGGTTGAAATTTGAGGATGTGGCTTTGAATGGTGCATATTGAATGCACAAAAAGTTTGTAGTTGAAATAAATTTAAAAAAAATAAATGCCTTTGTAACAGATGAGTTTTCGTCCGAAACCCTCTTACTTCGAAGGAGATGGTCTAGTTTGTACACGAAGTGCTACCAGTTTTTGCCGTAACCCTCTCAACTTTTTAGCACATGCTAAATGGGTGAAATGATGATCCCTTGCCAAGTTTCTACCTTTTTAGATTTCATTTATACTGCTTTTTAATTTCAGGGTCATTTAGCTCAAAAAAATCATTAAATGCATGAAAAATAGCAAATGAAGTTAGAAAGGGTTGAAATTTGAGGATGTGGCTTTGAATGGCGCATATTGAATGCACAAAAAGTTTGTAGTTGAAATAAATTTAAAAAAATTAAATGCCTTTGTAACAGATGAGTTTTCGTCCGAAACCCACTTACTTCGAAGGAGATGGTCCAGTTTGTACACGAAGTGCATCCAGTTTTTGCCGTAACCCTCTCTTCTTTTTAGCACATGCTAAATAGGTGAAATGATGATACCATGCCAAGTTTCTACCTTTTTAGATTTCATTTGTACTACTTTTTAATTTCAGGGTCATTTAGCTCAAAAAAAATCATTAAATGCATGAAAAATAGCAAATGAAGTTAGAAAGGGTTGAAATTTGAGGATGTGGCTTTGAATGGTGCATATTGAATGCACAAAAAGTTTGTAGTTGAGATAAATTTAAAAAAATTAAATGCCTTTGTAACAGATGAGTTTTCGTCCGAAACCCTCTTACTTAGAAGGAGATGGTCCAGTTTGTACACGAAGTGCTACCAGTTTTTGCCGTAACCCTCTCTTCTTTTTAGCACATGCTAAATGGGTGAAATGATGATACCATGCCAAGTTTCTACCTTTTTAGATTTCATTTGTACTATTTTTAATTTCAGGGTCATTTAGCACAAAAAAATCATTAAATGCATGAAAAATAGCAAATGAAGTTAGAAAGGGTTGAAATTTGAGGATGTGGCTTTGAATGGTGCATATTGAATGCACAAAAAGTTTGTAGTTGAAATAAATTTTAAAAAAATAAATGCCTTTGTAACAGATGAGTTTTCGTCCGAAACCCTCTTACTTCGAAGGAGATGGTCCAGTTTGTACACGAAGTGCTACCAGTTTTTGCCGTAACCCTCTCAACTTTTTAGCACATGCTAAATGGGTGAAATGATGATCCCATGCCAAGTTTCTACCTTTTTAGATTTCATTTATACTGCTTTTTAATTTCAGGGTCATTTAGCTCAAAAAAATCATTAAATGCATGAAAAATAGCAAATGAAGTTAGAAAGGGTTGAAATTTGAGGATGTGGCTTTGAATGGCGCATATTGAATGCACAAAAAGTTTGTAGTTGAAATAAATTTAAAAAAATTAAATGCCTTTGTAACAGATGAGTTTTCGTCCGAAACCCACTTACTTCGAAGGAGATGGTCCAGTTTGTACACGAAGTGCTACCAGTTTTTGCCGTAACCCTCTCAAATTTTTAGCACATGCTAAATGGGTGAAATGATGATACCATGCCAAGTTTCTACCTTTTTAGATTTCATTTGTACTACTTTTTAATTTCAGGGTCATTTAGCTCAAAAAAATCATTAAATGCATGAAAAATAGCAAATGAAGTTAGAAAGGGTTGAAATTTGAGGATGTGGCTTTGAATGGTGCATATTGAATGCACAAAAAGTTTGTTGTTTAAATAAATTTAAAAAAATTAAATGCCTTTGTAACAGATGAGTTTTCGTCCAAAACACTCTTACTTCGAAGGAGATGGTCCAGTTTGTACACGAAGTGCATCCAGTTTTTGCCGTAACCCTCTCAACTTTTTAGCACATGCTAAATGGGTGAAATTATGATACCATGACAAGTTTCTACCTTTTTAGATTTTATTTGTACTGCTTTTTAATTTCAGGGTCATTTAGCTCAAAAAAATCATTAAATGCATGAAAAATAGCAAATGAAGTTAGAAAGGGTTGAAATTTGAGGATGTGTCTTTGAATGGTGCATATTGAATGCACAAAAATTTCGTAGTTGAAATAAGTTTAAAAAAATTAAATGCCTTTGTAACAGATGAGTTTTCGTCCGAAACCCTCTTACTTAAAAGGAGATGGTCCAGTTTGTACACGAAGTGCATCCAGTTTTTGCCGTAACCCTCTCAACTTTTTATCACATGCTAAATGGGTGAAATGATGATACCATGCCAAGTTTCTACCTTTTCAGATTTCATTTGTACTACTTTTTAATTTCAGGGTCATTTAGCTCAAAAAAAATCATTAAATGCATGAAAAATAGCAAATGAAGTTAGAAAGGGTTGAAATTTCAGAATGTGGCTTTGAATGGTGCATATTGAATGCACAAAAAGTTTGTAGTTGAAATAAGTTTAAAAAAATTAAATGCCTTTGTAACATATGAGTTTTCGTCCGAAACCCTCTTACTTCGAAGGAGATGGTCCAGTTTGTACACGAAGTGCATCCAGTTTTTCCCGTAACCCTCTAAACTTTTTAGCACATGCTAAATGGGTGAAATGATGATACCATGACAATTTTCTACCTTTTTAGATTTTATTTGTACTGCTTTTTAATTTCAGGGTCATTTAGCTCAAAAAAATCATTAAATGCATGAAAAATAGCAAATGAAGTTAGAAACGGTTGAAATTTGAGGATGTGGCTTTGAATGGTGCATATTGAATGCACAAAAAGTTTGTAGTTGAGATAAATTTAAAAAAATTAAATGCCTTTGTAACATATGAGTTTTCGTCCGAAACCCTCTTACTTAGAAGGAGATGGTCCAGTTTGTACACGAAGTGCATCCAGTTTTTGCCGTAACCCTCTCTTCTTTTTAGCACGTGCTAAATGGGTGAAATGATGATACCATGCCAAGTTTCTACCTTTTTAGATTTCATTTGTACTATTTTTAATTTCAGGGTCATTTAGCTCAAAAAAATCATTAAATGCATGAAAAATAGCAAATGAAGTTAGAAAGGGTTGAAATTTGAGGATGTGGCTTTGAATGGTGCATATTGAATGCACAAAAAGTTTGTAGTTGAGATAAATTTAAAAAAATTAAATGCCTTTGTAACAGATGAGTTTTCGTCCGAAACCCTCTTTCTTCGAAGGAGATGGTCCGGTTTGTATACGAAGTGCATCCAGTTTTTCCCGTAACCCTCTAAACTTTTTAGCACATGCTAAATGGGTCAAATGATTATACCATACCAAGTCTCTACCTTTTTAGATTTCATTTGTACTGCTTTTTAATTTCAGGGTCATTTAGCTCAAAAAAATCATTAAATTCATGAAAAATAGCAAATGAAGTTAGAAAGGGTTGAAATTTGAGGATGTGGCTTTGAATGGTGCATATTTAATGCACAAAAAGTTTGTAGTTGAGATAAATTTAAAAAAATTAAATGCCTTTGTAACAGATGAGTTTTCGTCCGAAACCCTCTTACTTCGAAGGAGATGGTCCAGTTTGTACACGAAGTGCATCCAGTTTTTCCCGTAACCCTCTAAACTTTTTAGCACATGCTAAATGGGTCAAATTATTATACCATACCAAGTCTCTACCTTTTTAGATTTCATTTGTACTGCTTTTTAATTTCAGGGTCATTTAGCTCAAAAAAATCATTAAATGCATGAAAAATAGCAAATGAAGTTAGAAAGGGTTGAAATTTGAGGATGTGGCTTTGAATGGTGCATATTGAATGGACCAAAAGTTTGTAGTTGAAATAAGTTTAAAAAAATTAAATTCCTTTGTAACAGATGAGTTTTCGTCCGAAACCCTCTTACTTCGAAGGAGATGGTCCAGTTTGTACACGAAGTGCATCTAGTTTTTGCTGTAACCCTCTCAACTTTTTAGCACATGCTAAATGGGTCAAATGATGATACCATACCAAGTCTCTACCTTTTTAGATTTCATTTGTACTGCTTTTTAATTTCAGGGTCATTTAGCTCAAAAAAATCATTAAATGCATGAAAAATAGCAAATGAAGTTAGAAAGGGTTGAAATTTGAGGATGTGGCTTTGAATGGTGCATATTGAATGCACAAAAAGTTTGTAGTTGAAATAAATTTTAAAAAATTAAATGCCTTTGTAACAGATGAGTTTTCGTCCGAAACCCACTTACTTCGAAGGAGATGGTCCAGTTTGTACACGAAGTGCTACCAGTTTTTGCTGTAACCCTCTCAACTTTTTAGCACATGCTAAATGGGTCAAATGATGGTACCATGCCAAGTTTCTACCTTTTTAGATTTCATTTGTACTGCTTTTTAATTTCAGGGTCATTTAGCTCAAAAAAATAATTAAATGCATGAAAAATAGCAAATGAAGTTAGAAAGGGTTGAAATTTGAGGATGTGGCTTTGAATGGTGCATATTGAATGCACAAAAAGTTTGTAGTTGAAATAAGTTTTAAAAAATTAAATGCCTTTGTAACAGATGAGTTTTCGTCCGAAACCCTCTTACTTCGAAGGAGATGGTCCAGTTTGTACACGGAGTGCATCCAGTTTTTCCCGTAACCCTCTAAAATTTCTAGCACATGCTAAATGGGTCAAATGATTATACCATACCAAGTCTCTACCTTTTTAGATTTCATTTGTACTGCTTTTTAATTTCAGGGTCATTTAGTTCAAAAAAATCATTAAATGCATGAAAAATAGCAAATGAAGTTAGAAAGGGTTGAAATTTGAGGATGTGGCTTTGAATGGTGCATATTGAATGCACAAAAAGTTTGTAGTTGAAATAAGTTTTAAAAAATTAAATGCCTTTGTAACAGATGAGTTTTCGTCCGAAACCCTCTTACTTCGAAGGAGATGGTCCAGTTTGTACACGAAGTGCTACCAGTTTTTGCCGTAACCCTCTCAACTTTTTAGCACATGCTAAATGGGTGAAATGCTGATACCATGACAAGTTTCTACCTTTTTAGATTTTATTTGTACTGCTTTTTAATTTCAGGGTCATTTAGCTCAAAAAAATCATTAAATGCATGAAAAATAGCAAATGAAGTTAGAAAGGGTTGAAATTTGAGGATGTGGCTTTGAATGGTGCATATTGAATGCACAAAAAGTTTGTAGTTGAAATAAGTTTAAAAAAATTAAATGCCTTTGTAACAGATGAGTTTTCGTCCGAAACCCTCTTACTTAAAAGGAGATGGTCCAGTTTGTACACGAAGTGCATCCAGTTTTTGCCGTAACCCTCTCAACTTTTTATCACATGCTAAATGGGTGAAATGATGATACCATGCCAAGTTTCTACCTTTTCAGATTTCATTTGTACTACTTTTTAATTTCAGGGTCATTTAGCTCAAAAAAATCATTAAATGCATGAAAAATAGCAAATGAAGTTAGAAAGGATTGAAATTTCAGGATGTGGCTTTGAATGGTGCATATTGAATGCACAAAAAGTTTGTAGTTGAAATAAGTTTAAAAAAATTAAATGCCTTTGTAACATATGAGTTTTCGTCCGAAACCCTCTTACTTCGAAGGAGATGGTCTAGTTTGTACACGAAGTGCATCCAGTTTTTCCCGTAACCCTCTAAACTTTTTAGCACATGCTAAATGGGTGAAATGATGATACCATGACAATTCTCTACCTTTTTAGATTTTATTTGTACTGCTTTTTAATTTCAGGGTCATTTAGCTCAAAAAAATCATTAAATGCATGAAAAATAGCAAATGAAGTTAGAAAGGGTTGAAATTTGAGGATGTGGCTTTGAATGGTGCATATTGAATGCACAAAAAGTTTGTAGTTGAGATAAATTTAAAAAAATTAAATGCCTTTGTAACATATGAGTTTTCGTCCGAAACCCTCTTACTTAGAAGAAGATGGTCCAGTTTGTACACGAAGTGCATCCAGTTTTTGCCGTAACCCTCTCTTCTTTTTAGGACATGCTAAATGGGTGAAATGATGATACCATGCCAAGTTTCTATCTTTTTAGATTTCATTTGTACTATTTTTAATTTCAGGGTCATTTAGCTAAAAAAAATCATTAAATGCATGAAAAATAGCAAATGAAGTTAGAAAGGGTTGAAATTTGAGGATGTGGCTTTGAATGGTGCATATTGAATGCACAAAAAGTTTGTAGTTGAAATAAGTTTAAAAAAAATAAATGCCTATGTAACAGATGAGTTTTCGTCCGAAACCCTCTTACTTCGAAGGAGATGGTCCAGTTTGTACACGAAGTGCTACCAGTTTTTGCCGTAACCCTCTGAACTTTTTAGCACATGGTAAATAGGTGAAATGATGATACCATGCCAAGTTTCTACCTTTTTAGATTTCATTTGTACTGCTTTTTAATTTCAGGGTCATTTAGCTCAAAAAAATCATTAAATGCATGAAAAATAGCAAATGAAGTTAGAAAGGGTTGAAATTTGAGGATGTGGCTTTGAATGGTGCATATTGAATGCAAAAAAAGTTTGTAGTTGAAATAAATTTAAAAAAATTAAATGCCTTTGTAACAGATGAGTTTTCGTCCAAAACACTCTTACTTCGAAGGAGATGGTCCAGTTTGTACACGAAGTGCATCCAGTTTTTGCCGTAACCCTCTCAACTTTTTAGCACATGCTAAATGGGTGAAATGATGATACCATGACAAGTTTCTACCTTTTTAGATTTTATTTGTACTGCTTTTTAATTTCAGGGTCATTTAGCTCAAAAAAATCATTAAATGCATGAAAAATAGCAAATGAAGTTAGAAAGGGTTGAAATTTTAGGATGTGGCTTTGAATGGTGCATATTGAATGCACAAAAAGTTCGTAGTTGAAATAAGTTTAAAAAAATTAAATGCCTTTGTAACAGATGAGTTTTCGTCCGAAACCTTCTTACTTAGAAGGAGATGGTCCAGTTTGTACACGAAGTGCATCCAGTTTTTGCCGTAACCCTCTCAACTTTTTATCACATGCTAAATGGGTGAAATGATGATACCATGCCAAGTTTCTACCTTTTCAGATTTCATTTGTACTACTTTTGAATTTCAGGGTCATTTAGCTAAAAAAAAATCATTAAATGCATGAAAAATAGCAAATGAAGTTAGAAAGGGTTGAAATTTCAGGATGTGGCTTTGAATGGTGCATATTGAATGCACAAAAAGTTTGTAGTTGAAATAAGTTTAAAAAAATTAAATGCTTTGTAACATATGAGTTTTCGTCCGAAACCCTCTTACTTCGAAGGAGATGGTCCAGTTTGTACACGAAGTGCATCCAGTTTTTCCCGTAACCCTCTAAACTTTTTAGCACATGCTAAATGGGTGAAATTATGATACCATGACAATTTTCTACCTTTTTAGATTTTATTTGTACTGCTTTTTAATTTCAGGGTCATTTAGCTCAAAAAAATCATTAAATGCATGAAAAATAGCAAATGAAGTTAGAAAGGGTTGAAATTTGAGGATGTGGCTTTGAATGGTGCATATTGAATGCACAAAAAGTTTGTAGTTGAGATAAATTTAAAAAAATTAAATGCCTTTGTAACATATGAGTTTTCGTCCGAAACCCTCTTACTTAGAAGGAGATGGTCCAGTTTGTACACGAAGTGCATCCAGTTTTTGCCGTAACCCTCTCAACTTTTTATCACATGCTAAATGGGTGAAATGATGATACCATGACAAGTTTCTACCTTTTTAGATTTAATTTGTACTGCTTTTTAATTTCAGGGTCATTTAGCTCAAAAAAATCATTAAATGCATGAAAAATAGCAAATGAAGTTAGAAAGGGTTGAAATTTTAGGATGTGGCTTTGAATGGTGCATATTGAAAGCACAAAAAGTTTGTAGTTGAGATAAATTTAAAAAAATTAAATGCCTTTGTAACAGATGAGTTTTCGTCCGAAACCCTCTTACTTCGAAGGAGATGGTCCAGTTTGTACACGGAGTGCATCCAGTTTTTCCCGTAACCCTCTAAACTTTTTAGCACATGCTAAATGGGTCAAATGATTATACCATACCAAGTCTCTACCTTTTTAGATTTCATTTGTACTGCTTTTTAATTTCAGGGTCATTTAGCTCAAAAAAATCATTAAATGCATGAAAAATAGCAAATGAAGTTAGAAAGGGTTGAAATTTGAGGATGTGGCTTTGAATGGTGCATATTGAATGCACAAAAAGTTTGTAGTTGAGATAAATTTAAAAAAATTAAATGCCTTTGTAACAGATGAGTTTTCGTCTGAAACCCTCTTACTTCGAAGGAGATGGTCCAATTTGTACACGAAGTGCATCCAGTTTTTCCCGTAACCTTCTAAACTTTTTAGCACATGCTAAATGGGTCAAATGATTATACCATACCAAGTCTCTACCTTTTTAGATTTCATTTGTACTGCTTTTTAATTTCAGGGTCATTTAGCTCAAAAAAATCATTAAATGCATGAAAAATAGCAAATGAAGTTAGAAAGGGTTGAAATTTGAGGATGTGGCTTTGAATGGTGCATATTGAATGCACAAAAAGTTTGTAGTTGAGATAAATTTAAAAAAATTAAATGCCTTTGTAACATATGAGTTTTCGTCCGAAACCCTCTTACTTAGAAGAAGATGGTCCAGTTTGTACACGAAGTGCATCCAGTTTTTGCCGTAACCCTCTCTTCTTTTTAGGACATGCTAAATGGGTGAAATGATGATACCATGCCAAGTTTCTATCTTTTTAGATTTCATTTGTACTATTTTTAATTTCAGGGTCATTTAGCTCAAAAAAATCATTAAATGCATGAAAAATAGCAAATGAAGTTAGAAAGGGTTGAAATTTGAGGATGTGGCTTTGAATGGTGCATATTGAATGCACAAAAAGTTTGTAGTTGAAATAAGTTAAAAAAAAATAAATGCCTATGTAACAGATGAGTTTTCGTCCGAAACCCTCTTACTTCGAAGGAGATGGTCCAGTTTGTACACGAAGTGCTACCAGTTTTTGCCGTAACCCTCTGAACTTTTTAGCACATGGTAAATAGGTGAAATGATGATACCATGCCAAGTTTCTACCTTTTTAGATTTCATTTGTACTGCTTTTTAATTTCAGGGTCATTTAGCTCAAAAAAATCATTAAATGCATGAAAAATAGCAAATGAAGTTAGAAAGGGTTGAAATTTGAGGATGTGGCTTTGAATGGTGCATATTGAATGCAAAAAAAGTTTGTAGTTGAAATAAATTTAAAAAAATTAAATGCCTTTGTAACAGATGAGTTTTCGTCCAAAACACTCTTACTTCGAAGGAGATGGTCCAGTTTGTACACGAAGTGCATCCAGTTTTTGCCGTAACCCTCTCAACTTTTTAGCACATGCTAAATGGGTGAAATGATGATACCATGACAAGTTTCTACCTTTTTAGATTTTATTTGTACTGCTTTTTAATTTCAGGGTCATTTAGCTCAAAAAAATCATTAAATGCATGAAAAATAGCAAATGAAGTTAGAAAGGGTTGAAATTTTAGGATGTGGCTTTGAATGGTGCATATTGAATGCACAAAAAGTTCGTAGTTGAAATAAGTTTAAAAAAATTAAATGCCTTTGTAACAGATGAGTTTTCGTCCGAAACCTTCTTACTTAGAAGGAGATGGTCCAGTTTGTACACGAAGTGCATCCAGTTTTTGCCGTAACCCTCTCAACTTTTTATCACATGCTAAATGGGTGAAATGATGATACCATGCCAAGTTTCTACCTTTTCAGATTTCATTTGTACTACTTTTGAATTTCAGGGTCATTTAGCTAAAAAAAAATCATTAAATGCATGAAAAATAGCAAATGAAGTTAGAAAGGGTTGAAATTTCAGGATGTGGCTTTGAATGGTGCATATTGAATGCACAAAAAGTTTGTAGTTGAAATAAGTTTAAAAAAATTAAATGCTTTGTAACATATGAGTTTTCGTCCGAAACCCTCTTACTTCGAAGGAGATGGTCCAGTTTGTACACGAAGTGCATCCAGTTTTTCCCGTAACCCTCTAAACTTTTTAGCACATGCTAAATGGGTGAAATTATGATACCATGACAATTTTCTACCTTTTTAGATTTTATTTGTACTGCTTTTTAATTTCAGGGTCATTTAGCTCAAAAAAATCATTAAATGCATGAAAAATAGCAAATGAAGTTAGAAAGGGTTGAAATTTGAGGATGTGGCTTTGAATGGTGCATATTGAATGCACAAAAAGTTTGTAGTTGAGATAAATTTAAAAAAATTAAATGCCTTTGTAACATATGAGTTTTCGTCCGAAACCCTCTTACTTAGAAGGAGATGGTCCAGTTTGTACACGAAGTGCATCCAGTTTTTGCTGTAACCCTCTCAACTTTTTATCACATGCTAAATGGGTGAAATGATGATACCATGACAAGTTTCTACCTTTTTAGATTTAATTTGTACTGCTTTTTAATTTCAGGGTCATTTAGCTCAAAAAAATCATTAAATGCATGAAAAATAGCAAATGAAGTTAGAAAGGGTTGAAATTTTAGGATGTGGCTTTGAATGGTGCATATTGAAAGCACAAAAAGTTTGTAGTTGAGATAAATTTAAAAAAATTAAATGCCTTTGTAACAGATGAGTTTTCGTCCGAAACCCTCTTACTTCGAAGGAGATGGTCCAGTTTGTACACGGAGTGCATCCAGTTTTTCCCGTAACCCTCTAAACTTTTTAGCACATGCTAAATGGGTCAAATGATTATACCATACCAAGTCTCTACCTTTTTAGATTTCATTTGTACTGCTTTTTAATTTCAGGGTCATTTAGCTCAAAAAAATCATTAAATGCATGAAAAATAGCAAATGAAGTTAGAAAGGGTTGAAATTTGAGGATGTGGCTTTGAATGGTGCATATTGAATGCACAAAAAGTTTGTAGTTGAGATAAATTTAAAAAAATTAAATGCCTTTGTAACAGATGAGTTTTCGTCTGAAACCCTCTTACTTCGAAGGAGATGGTCCAATTTGTACACGAAGTGCATCCAGTTTTTCCCGTAACCTTCTAAACTTTTTAGCACATGCTAAATGGGTCAAATGATTATACCATACCAAGTCTCTACCTTTTTAGATTTCATTTGTACTGCTTTTTAATTTCAGGGTCATTTAGCTCAAAAAAATCATTAAATGCATGAAAAATAGCAAATGAAGTTAGAAAGGGTTGAAATTTGAGGATGTGGCTTTGAATGGTGCATATTGAATGCACAAAAAGTTTGTAGTTGAGATAAATTTAAAAAAATTAAATGCCTTTGTAACATATGAGTTTTCGTCCGAAACCCTCTTACTTAGAAGGAGATGGTCCCGTTTGTACACGAAGTGCATCCAGTTTTTGCCGTAACCCTCTCTTCTTTTTAGCACGTGCTAAATGGGTGAAATGATGATACCATGCCAAGTTTCTACCTTTTTAGATTTCATTTGTACTATTTTTAATTTCAGGGTCATTTAGCTCAAAAAAATCATTAAATGCATGAAAAATAGCAAATGAAGTTAGAAAGGGTTGAAATTTGAGGATGTGGCTTTGAATGGTGCATATTGAATGCACAAAAAGTTCGTAGTTGACATAAGTTTAAAAAAATTAAATGCCTTTGTAACAGATGAGTTTTCGTCCGAAACCCTCTTACTTAGAAGGAGATGGTCCAGTTTGTATACGAAGTGCATCCAGTTTTTGCCGTAAAACTCTCAACTTTTTATCACATGCTAAATGGGTGAAATGATGATACCATGCCAAGTTTCTACCTTTTTAGATTTCATTTGTACTGCTTTTTAATTTCAGGGTCATTTAGCTCAAAAAAATCATTAAATGCATGAAAAATAGCAAATGAAGTTAGAAAGGGTTGAAATTTGAGGATGTGGCTTTGAATGGTGCATATTGAATGCACAAAAATTTTGTAGTTGAGATAAATTTAAAAAAATTAAATGCCTTTGTAACAGATGAGTTTTCGTCCGAAACACTCTTACTTCGAAGGAGATGGTCCAGTTTGTACACGAAGTGCATCCAGTTTTTCCCGTAAACCTCTCAACTTTTTAGCACATGCTAAATGGGTGAAATGATGATACCATGACAAGTTTCTACCTTTTTAGATTTCATTTGTACTGCTTTTTAATTTCAGGGTCATTTAGCTCAAAAAAATCATTAAATGCATGAAAAATAGCAAATGAAGTTAGAAAGGGTTGAAATTTGAGGATGTGGCTTTGAATGGTGCATATTGAATGCACAAAAAGTTTGTAGTTGAGATAAATTTAAAAAAATTAAATGCCTTTGTAACAGATGAGTTTTCGTCCGAAACCCTCTTACTTCGAAGGAGATGGTCCAGTTTGTACACGAAGTGCATCCAGTTTTTCCCGTAACCTTCTAAACTTTTTAGCACATGCTAAATGGGTCAAATGATTATACCATACCAAGTCTCTACCTTTTTAGATTTCATTTGTACTGCTTTTTAATTTCAGGGTCATTTAGCTCAAAAAAAGCATTAAATGCATGAAAAATAGCAAATGAAGTTAGAAAGGGTTGAAATTTGAGGATGTGGCTTTGAATGGTGCATATTGAATGCACAAAAAGTTTGTAGTTGAAATAAATTTAAAAAAATTGAATGCCTTTGTAACAGATGAGTTTTCATCCGAAACCCTCTTACTTCGAAGGAGATGGTCCAGTTTGTACACGAAGTGCATCTAGTTTTTGCTGTAACCCTCTCAACTTTTTAGCACATGCTAAATGGGTCAAATGATGATACCATACCGAGTCTCTTCCTTTTTAGATTTCATTTGTACTGCTTTTTAATTGCAGGGTCATTTAGCTCAAAAAAATCATTAAATGCATGAAAAATAGCAAATGAAGTTAGAAAGGGTTGAAATTTGAGGATGTGGCTTTGAATGGTGCATATTGAATGCACAAAAAGTTCGTAGTTGAAATAAGTTTAAAAAAATTAAATGCCTTTGTAACAGATGAGTTTTCGTCCGAAACCCTCTTACTTAGAAGGAGATGGTCTAGTTTGTACACGAAATGCATCCAGTTTTTGCCGTAAAACTCTCAACTTTTTATCACATGCTAAATGGGTGAAATGATGATACCATGCCAAGTTTCTACCTTTTTAGATTTCATTTGTACTGCTTTTTAATTTCAGGGTCATTTAGCTCAAAAAAATCATTAAATGCATGAAAAATAGCAAATGAAGTTAGAAAGGGTTGAAATTTGAGGATGTGGCTTTGAATGGTGCATATTGAATGCACAAAAAGTTTGTAATTGAAATAAGTTTAAAAAAATTAAATGCCTTTGTAACATATGAGTTTTCGTCCTAAACCCTCTTACTTCGAAGGAGATGGTCCAGTTTGTACACGAAGTGCATCCAGTTTTTGCCGTAACCCTCTCAACTTTTTAGCACATGCTAAATGGGTGAAATGATGATACCATGACAAGTTTCTACCTTTTTAGATTTCATTTGTACTGCTTTTTAATTTCAGGGTCATTTAGCTCAAAAAAATCATTAAATGCATGAAAAATAGCAAATGAAGTTAGAAAGGGTTGAAATTTGAGGATGTGGCTTTGAATGGTTCATATTGAATGCACAAAAAGTTTGTAATTGAAATAAGTTTTAAAAAATTAAATGCCTTTGTAAGATATGAGTTTTCGTCCTAAACCCTCTTACTTCGAAGGAGATGGTCCAGTTTGTACACGAAGTGCATCCAGTTTTTGACGTAACCCTCTCTTCTTTTTAGCACATGCTAAATAGGTGAAATGATGATACCATGCCAAGTTTCTACCTTTTTAGATTTCATTTGTACTACTTTTTAATTTCAGGGTCATTTAGCTAAAAAAAATCATTAAATGCATGAAAAATAGCAAATGAAGTTAGAAAGGGTTGAAATTTGAGGATGTGGCTTTGAATGGTGCATATTGAATGCACAAAAAGTTTGTAGTTGAAATAAATTTAAATAAATTAAATGCCTTTGTAACAGATGAGTTTTCGTCCGAAACCCTCTTACTTCGAAGGAGATGGTCCAGTTTGTACACGAAGTGCTACCAGTTTTTGCCGTAAAACTCTCAACTTTTTATCACATGCTAAATGGGTGAAATGATGATACCATGCCAAGTTTCTACCTTTTTAGATTTCATTTGTACTGCTTTTTAATTTCAGGGTCATTTAGCTCAAAAAAATCATTAAATGCATGAAAAATAGCAAATGAAGTTAGAAAGGGTTGAAATTTGAGGATGTGGATTTGAATGGTGCATATTGAATGCACAAAAAGTTTGTAGTTGAGATAAATTTAAAAAAATTAAATGCCTTTGTAACAGATGAGTTTTCGTCCGAAACACTCTTACTTCGAAGGAGATGGTCCAGTTTGTACACGAAGTGCATCCAGTTTTTCCCGTAACCCTCTAAACTTTTCAGCACATGCTAAATGGGTCAAATGATTATACCATACCAAGTCTCTACCTTTTTAGATTTTATTTGTACTGCTTTTTAATTTCAGGGTCATTTAGCTCAAAAAAATCATTAAATGCATGAAAAATAGTAAATGAAGTTAGAAAGGGTTGAAATTTGAGGATGTGGCTTTGAATGGTGCATATTGAATGCACAAAAAGTTTGTAGTTGAAATAAATTTAAAAAAATTAAATGCCTTTGTAACAGATGAGTTTTCGTCCGAAACCCTCTTACATCGAAGGAGATGGTCCAGTTTGTACACGAAGTGCATCCAGTTTTTGCTGTAACCCTCTCAACTTTTTAGCACATGCTAAATGGGTCAAATGATGATACCATACCAAGTCTCTGCCTTTTTAGATTTCATTTGTACTGCTTTTTAATTTCAGGGTCATTTAGCTCAAAAAAATGATTAAATGCATGAAAAATAGCAAATGAAGTTAGAAAGGGTTGAAATTTGAGGATGTGGCTTTGAATGGTGCATATTGAATGCACGAAAAGTTTGTAGTTGAAATAAATTTAAAAAAATTAAATGCCTTTGTAACAGATGAGTTTTCGTCCGAAACCCACTTACTTCGAAGGAGATGGTCCAGTTTGTACACGAAGTGCTACCAGTTTTTGCCGTAACCCTCTCAACTTTTTAGCACATGCTAAATGGGTGAAATGATGATACGATGCCAAGTTTCTACCTTTTTAGATTTCATTTGTACTGCTTTTTAATTTCAGGGTCATTTAGCTCAAAAAAATCATTAAATGCAAGAAAAATAGCAAATGAAGTTAGAAAGGGTTGAAATTTGAGGATGTGGCTTTGAATGGTGCATATTGAATGCACAAAAATTTGGTAGTTGAAATAAGTTTTAAAAAATTAAATGCCTTTGTAACAGATGAGTTTTCGTCCGAAACCCTCTTACTTAGAAGGAGATGGTCCAGTTTGTATACGAAGTGCATCCAGTTTGTGCCGTAACCCTCTCTTCTTTTTAGCACATGCTAAATGGGTGAAATGATGATACCATGGCAAGTCTCTACCTTTTTAGATTTCATTTGTACTGCTTTTTAATTTCAGGGTCATTTAGCTCAAAAAAATCATTAAATGCATGAAAAATAGCAAATGAAGTTAGAAAGGGTTGAAATTTGAGGATGTGGCTTTGAATGGTTCATATTGAATGCACAAAAAGTTTGTAGTTGAAATAAATTTAAAAAAATTAAATGCCATTGTAACAGATGAGTTTTCGTCCGAAACCCTCTTACTTCGAAGGAGATGGTCCAGTTTGTACACGAAATGCTACCAGTTTTTGCCGTAACCCTCTCAACTTTTTAGCACATGCTAAATGGGTGAAATTATGATACCATGCCAAGTTTCTACCTTTTTAGATTTCATTTGTACTGCTTTTTAATTTCAGGGTCATTTAGCTCAAAAAAATCATTAAATGCATGAAAAATAGCAAATGAAGTTAGAAAGGGTTGAAATTTGAGGATGTGGCTTTGAATGGTGCATATTGAATGCACAAAAAGTTTGTAATTGAAATAAGTTTTAAAAAATTAAATGCCTTTGTAAGATATGAGTTTTCGTCCTAAACCCTCTTACTTCGAAGGAGATGGTCCAGTTTGTACACGAAGTGCATCCAGTTTTTGACGTAACCCTCTCTTCTTTTTAGCACATGCTAAATAGGTGAAATGATGATACCATGCCAAGTTTCTACCTTTTTAGATTTCATTTGTACTACTTTTTAATTTCAGGGTCATTTAGCTCAAAAAAATCATTAAATGCATGAAAAATAGCAAATGAAGTTAGAAAGGGTTGAAATTTGAGGATGTGGCTTTGAATGGTGCATATTGAATGCACAAAAAGTTTGTAGTTGAAATAAATTTAAATAAATTAAATGCCTTTGTAACAGATGAGTTTTCGTCCGAAACCCTCTTACTTCGAAGGAGATGGTCCAGTTTGTACACGAAGTGCTACCAGTTTTTGCCGTAAAACTCTCAACTTTTTATCACATGCTAAATGGGTGAAATGATGATACCATGCCAAGTTTCTACCTTTTTAGATTTCATTTGTACTGCTTTTTAATTTCAGGGTCATTTAGCTCAAAAAAATCATTAAATGCATGAAAAATAGCAAATGAAGTGCATCCAGGTTTTGCCGTAACCCTCTCTTCTTTTTAGCACATGCTAAATAGGTGAAATGATGATACCATGCCAAGTTTCTACCTTTTTAGATTTCATTTGTACTACTTTTTAATTTCAGGGTCATTTAGCTCAAAAAAATCATTAAATGCATGAAAAATAGCAAATGAAGTTAGAAAGGGTTGAAATTTGAGGATGTGGCTTTGAATGGTTCATATTGAATGCACAAAAAGTTTGTAGTTGAAATAAATTTAAAAAAATTAAATGCCTTTGTAACAGATGAGTTTTCGTCCGAAACCCTCTTACTTCGAAGGAGATGGTCCAGTTTGTACACGAAATGCTACCAGTTTTTGCCGTAACCCTCTCAACTTTTTAGCACATGCTAAATGGGTGAAATGATGATACCATGCCAAGTTTCTACCTTTTTAGATTTCATTTGTACTGCTTTTTAATTTCAGGGTCATTTAGCTCAAAAAAATCATTAAATGCAAGAAAAATAGCAAATGAAGTTAGAAAGGGTTGAAATTTGAGGATGTGGCTTTGAATGGTGCATATTGAATGCACAAAAATTTGGTAGTTGAAATAAGTTTTAAAAAATTAAATGCCTTTGTAACAGATGAGTTTTCGTCCAAAACACTCTTACTTAGAAGGAGACGGTCCAGTTTGTATACGAAGTGCATCCAGTTTGTGCCGTAACCCTCTCTTCTTTTTAGCACATGCTAAATGGGTGAAATGATGATACCATGCCAAGTCTCTACCTTTTTAGATTTCATTTGTACTACTTTTTAATTTCAGGGTCATTTAGCTCAAAAAAATCATTAAATGCATGAAAAATAGCAAATGAAGTTAGAAAGGGTTGAAATTTGAGGATGTGGCTTTGAATGGTTCATATTGAATGCACAAAAAGTTTGTAGTTGAAATAAATTTAAAAAAATTAAATGCCTTTGTAACAGATGAGTTTTCGTCCGAAACCCTCTTACTTCGAAGGAGATGGTCCAGTTTGTACACGAAATGCTACCAGTTTTTGCCGTAACCCTCTCAACTTTTTAGCACATGCTAAATGGGTGAAATGATGATACCATGCCAAGTTTCTACCTTTTTAGATTTCATTTGTACTGCTTTTTAATTTCAGGGTCATTTAGCTCAAAAAAATCATTAAATGCATGAAAAATAGCAAATGAAGTTAGAAAGGGTTGAAATTTGAGGATGTGGCTTTGAATGGTGCATATTGAATGCAGAAAAAGTTTGTAATTGAAATAAGTTTTAAAAAATTAAATGCCTTTGTAATAGATGAGTTTTCGTCCGAAACCCTCTTACTTAGAAGGAGATGGTCCAGTTTGTACACGAAGTGCATCCAGGTTTTGCCGTAACCCTCTCTTCTTTTTAGCACATGCTAAATAGGTGAAATGATGATACCATGCCAAGTTTCTACCTTTTTAGATTTCATTTGTACTGCTTTTTAATTTCAGGGTCATTTAGCTCAAAAAAATCATTAAATGCAAGAAAAATAGCAAATGAAGTTAGAAAGGGTTGAAATTTGAGGATGTGGCTTTGAATGGTGCATATTGAATGCACAAAAATTTGGTAGTTGAAATAAGTTTTAAAAAATTAAATGCCTTTGTAACAGATGAGTTTTCGTCCGAAACCCTCTTACTTAGAAGGAGATGGTCCAGTTTGTATACGAAGTGCATCCAGTTTGTGCCGTAACCCTCTCTTCTTTTTAGCACATGCTAAATGGGTGAAATGATGATACCATGGCAAGTCTCTACCTTTTTAGATTTCATTTGTACTGCTTTTTAATTTCAGGGTCATTTAGCTCAAAAAAATCATTAAATGCATGAAAAATAGCAAATGAAGTTAGAAAGGGTTGAAATTTGAGGATGTGGCTTTGAATGGTTCATATTGAATGCACAAAAAGTTTGTAGTTGAAATAAATTTAAAAAAATTAAATGCCATTGTAACAGATGAGTTTTCGTCCGAAACCCTCTTACTTCGAAGGAGATGGTCCAGTTTGTACACGAAATGCTACCAGTTTTTGCCGTAACCCTCTCAACTTTTTAGCACATGCTAAATGGGTGAAATTATGATACCATGCCAAGTTTCTACCTTTTTAGATTTCATTTGTACTGCTTTTTAATTTCAGGGTCATTTAGCTCAAAAAAATCATTAAATGCATGAAAAATAGCAAATGAAGTTAGAAAGGGTTGAAATTTGAGGATGTGGCTTTGAATGGTGCATATTGAATGCACAAAAAGTTTGTAATTGAAATAAGTTTTAAAAAATTAAATGCCTTTGTAAGATATGAGTTTTCGTCCTAAACCCTCTTACTTCGAAGGAGATGGTCCAGTTTGTACACGAAGTGCATCCAGTTTTTGACGTAACCCTCTCTTCTTTTTAGCACATGCTAAATAGGTGAAATGATGATACCATGCCAAGTTTCTACCTTTTTAGATTTCATTTGTACTACTTTTTAATTTCAGGGTCATTTAGCTCAAAAAAATCATTAAATGCATGAAAAATAGCAAATGAAGTTAGAAAGGGTTGAAATTTGAGGATGTGGCTTTGAATGGTGCATATTGAATGCACAAAAAGTTTGTAGTTGAAATAAATTTAAATAAATTAAATGCCTTTGTAACAGATGAGTTTTCGTCCGAAACCCTCTTACTTCGAAGGAGATGGTCCAGTTTGTACACGAAGTGCTACCAGTTTTTGCCGTAAAACTCTCAACTTTTTATCACATGCTAAATGGGTGAAATGATGATACCATGCCAAGTTTCTACCTTTTTAGATTTCATTTGTACTGCTTTTTAATTTCAGGGTCATTTAGCTCAAAAAAATCATTAAATGCATGAAAAATAGCAAATGAAGTGCATCCAGGTTTTGCCGTAACCCTCTCTTCTTTTTAGCACATGCTAAATAGGTGAAATGATGATACCATGCCAAGTTTCTACCTTTTTAGATTTCATTTGTACTACTTTTTAATTTCAGGGTCATTTAGCTCAAAAAAATCATTAAATGCATGAAAAATAGCAAATGAAGTTAGAAAGGGTTGAAATTTGAGGATGTGGCTTTGAATGGTTCATATTGAATGCACAAAAAGTTTGTAGTTGAAATAAATTTAAAAAAATTAAATGCCTTTGTAACAGATGAGTTTTCGTCCGAAACCCTCTTACTTCGAAGGAGATGGTCCAGTTTGTACACGAAATGCTACCAGTTTTTGCCGTAACCCTCTCAACTTTTTAGCACATGCTAAATGGGTGAAATGATGATACCATGCCAAGTTTCTACCTTTTTAGATTTCATTTGTACTGCTTTTTAATTTCAGGGTCATTTAGCTCAAAAAAATCATTAAATGCAAGAAAAATAGCAAATGAAGTTAGAAAGGGTTGAAATTTGAGGATGTGGCTTTGAATGGTGCATATTGAATGCACAAAAATTTGGTAGTTGAAATAAGTTTTAAAAAATTAAATGCCTTTGTAACAGATGAGTTTTCGTCCAAAACACTCTTACTTAGAAGGAGACGGTCCAGTTTGTATACGAAGTGCATCCAGTTTGTGCCGTAACCCTCTCTTCTTTTTAGCACATGCTAAATGGGTGAAATGATGATACCATGCCAAGTCTCTACCTTTTTAGATTTCATTTGTACTACTTTTTAATTTCAGGGTCATTTAGCTCAAAAAAATCATTAAATGCATGAAAAATAGCAAATGAAGTTAGAAAGGGTTGAAATTTGAGGATGTGGCTTTGAATGGTTCATATTGAATGCACAAAAAGTTTGTAGTTGAAATAAATTTAAAAAAATTAAATGCCTTTGTAACAGATGAGTTTTCGTCCGAAACCCTCTTACTTCGAAGGAGATGGTCCAGTTTGTACACGAAATGCTACCAGTTTTTGCCGTAACCCTCTCAACTTTTTAGCACATGCTAAATGGGTGAAATGATGATACCATGCCAAGTTTCTACCTTTTTAGATTTCATTTGTACTGCTTTTTAATTTCAGGGTCATTTAGCTCAAAAAAATCATTAAATGCATGAAAAATAGCAAATGAAGTTAGAAAGGGTTGAAATTTGAGGATGTGGCTTTGAATGGTGCATATTGAATGCAGAAAAAGTTTGTAATTGAAATAAGTTTTAAAAAATTAAATGCCTTTGTAATAGATGAGTTTTCGTCCGAAACCCTCTTACTTAGAAGGAGATGGTCCAGTTTGTACACGAAGTGCATCCAGGTTTTGCCGTAACCCTCTCTTCTTTTTAGCACATGCTAAATAGGTGAAATGATGATACCATGCCAAGTTTCTACCTTTTTAGATTTCATTTGTACTACTTTTTAATTTCAGGGTCATTTAGCTCAAAAAAATCATTAAATGCACGAAAAATAGCAAATGAAGTTAGAAAGGGTTGAAATTTGAGGATGTGGCTTTGAATGGTGCATATTGAATGCACAAAAAGTTTGTAGTTGAAATAAATTTAAATAAATTAAATGCCTTTGTAACAGATGAGTTTTCGTCCGAAACCCTCTTACTTCGAAGGAGATGGTCCAGTTTGTACACGAAGTGCTACCAGTTTTTGCCGTAAAACTCTCAACTTTTTATCACATGCTAAATGGGTGAAATGATGATACCATGCCAAGTTTCTACCTTTTTAGATTTCATTTGTACTACTTTTTAATTTCAGGGTCATTTAGCTCAAAAAAATCATTAAATGCATGAAAAATAGCAAATGAAGTTAGAAAGGGTTGAAATTTGAGGATGTGGCTTTGAATGGTGCATATTGAATGCACAAAAAGTTTGTAGTTGAAATAAATTAAATGCCTTTGTAACAGATGAGTTTTCGTCCGAAACCCTCTTACTTCGAAGGAGATGGTCCAGTTTGTACACGAAGTGCTACCAGTTTTTGCCGTAAAACTCTCAACTTTTTATCACATGCTAAATGGGTGAAATGATGATACCATGCCAAGTTTCTACCTTTTTAGATTTCATTTGTACTGCTTTTTAATTTCAGGGTCATTTAGCTCAAAAAAACCATTAAATGCATGAAAAATAGCAAATGAAGTTAGAAAGGGTTGAAATTTGAGGATGTGGCTTTGAATGGTGCATATTGAATGCAAAAAAAGTTTGTAGTTGAAATAAATTTAAAAAAATTAAATGCCTTTGTAACAGATGAGTTTTCGTCCAAAACACTCTTACTACGAAGGAGATGGTCCAGTTTGTACACGAAGTGCATCCAGTTTTTGCCGTAACCCTCTCAACTTTTTAGCACATGCTAAATGGGTGAAATGATGATACCATGACAAGTGTCTACCTTTTTAGATTTTATTTCTACTGCTTTTTAATTTCAGGGTCATTTAGCTCAAAAAAATCATTAAATGAATGAAAAATAGCAAATGAAGTGCATCCAGGTTTTGCCGTAACCCTCTCTTCTTTTTAGCACATGCTAAATAGGTGAAATGATGATACCATGCCAAGTTTCTACCTTTTTAGATTTCATTTGTACTACTTTTTAATTTCAGGGTCATTTAGCTCAAAAAAATCATTAAATGCATGAAAAATAGCAAATGAAGTTAGAAAGGGTTGAAATTTGAGGATGTGGCTTTGAATGGTTCATATTGAATGCACAAAAAGTTTGTAGTTGAAATAAATTTAAAAAAATTAAATGCCTTTGTAACAGATGAGTTTTCGTCCGAAACCCTCTTACTTCGAAGGAGATGGTCCAGTTTGTACACGAAATGCTACCAGTTTTTGCCGTAACCCTCTCAACTTTTTAGCACATGCTAAATGGGTGAAATGATGATACCATGCCAAGTTTCTACCTTTTTAGATTTCATTTGTACTGCTTTTTAATTTCAGGGTCATTTAGCTCAAAAAAATCATTAAATGCAAGAAAAATAGCAAATGAAGTTAGAAAGGGTTGAAATTTGAGGATGTGGCTTTGAATGGTGCATATTGAATGCACAAAAATTTGGTAGTTGAAATAAGTTTAAAAAAATTAAATGCCTTTGTAACAGATGAGTTTTCGTCCAAAACACTCTTACTTAGAAGGAGACGGTCCAGTTTGTATACGAAGTGCATCTAGTTTGTGCCGTAACCCTCTCTTCTTTTTAGCACATGCTAAATGGGTGAAATGATGATACCATGCCAAGTCTCTACCTTTTTAGATTTCATTTGTACTACTTTTTAATTTCAGGGTCATTTAGCTCAAAAAAATCATTAAATGCATGAAAAATAGCAAATGAAGTTAGAAAGGGTTGAAATTTGAGGATGTGGCTTTGAATGGTTCATATTGAATGCACAAAAAGTTTGTAGTTGAAATAAATTTAAAAAAATTAAATGCCTTTGTAACAGATGAGTTTTCGTCCGAAACCCTCTTACTTCGAAGGAGATGGTCCAGTTTGTACACGAAATGCTACCAGTTTTTGCCGTAACCCTCTCAACTTTTTAGCACATGCTAAATGGGTGAAATGATGATACCATGCCAAGTTTCTACCTTTTTAGATTTCATTTGTACTGCTTTTTAATTTCAGGGTCATTTAGCTCAAAAAAATCATTAAATGCATGAAAAATAGCAAATGAAGTTAGAAAGGGTTGAAATTTGAGGATGTGGCTTTGAATGGTGCATATTGAATGCAAAAAAAGTTTGTAATTGAAATAAGTTTTAAAAAATTAAATGCCTTTGTAACAGATGAGTTTTCGTCCGAAACCCTCTTACTTAGAAGGAGATGGTCCAGTTTGTACACGAAGTGCATCCAGGTTTTGCCGTAACCCTCTCTTCTTTTTAGCACATGCTAAATAGGTGAAATGATGATACCATGCCAAGTTTCTACCTTTTTAGATTTCATTTGTACTACTTTTTAATTTCAGGGTCATTTAGCTCAAAAAAAATCATTAAATGCATGAAAAATAGCAAATGAAGTTAGAAAGGGTTGAAATTTGAGGATGTGGCTTTGAATGGTGCATATTGAATGCACAAAAAGTTTGTAGTTGAAATAAATTTAAATAAATTAAATGCCTTTGTAACAGATGAGTTTTCGTCCGAAACCCTCTTACTTCGAAGGAGATGGTCCAGTTTGTACACGAAGTGCTACCAGTTTTTGCCGTAAAACTCTCAACTTTTTATCACATGCTAAATGGGTGAAATGATGATACCATGCCAAGTTTCTACCTTTTTAGATTTCATTTGTACTACTTTTTAATTTCAGGGTCATTTAGCTCAAAAAAATCATTAAATGCATGAAAAATAGCAAATGAAGTTAGAAAGGGTTGAAATTTGAGGATGTGGCTTTGAATGGTGCATATTGAATGCACAAAAAGTTTGTCGTTGAAATAAATTTAAATAAATTAAATGCCTTTGTAACAGATGAGTTTTCGTCCGAAACCCTCTTACTTCGAAGGAGATGGTCCAGTTTGTACACGAAGTGCTACCAGTTTTTGCCGTAAAACTCTCAACTTTTTATCACATGCTAAATGGGTGAAATGATGATACCATGCCAAGTTTCTACCTTTTTAGATTTCATTTGTACTGCTTTTTAATTTCAGGGTCATTTAGCTCAAAAAAATCATTAAATGCATGAAAAATAGCAAATGAAGTGCATCCAGGTTTTGCCGTAACCCTCTCTTCTTTTTAGCACATGCTAAATAGGTGAAATGATGATACCATGCCAAGTTTCTACCTTTTTAGATTTCATTTGTACTACTTTTTAATTTCAGGGTCATTTAGCTCAAAAAAATCATTAAATGCATGAAAAATAGCAAATGAAGTTAGAAAGGGTTGAAATTTGAGGATGTGGCTTTGAATGGTTCATATTGAATGCACAAAAAGTTTGTAGTTGAAATAAATTTAAAAAAATTAAATGCCTTTGTAACAGATGAGTTTTCGTCCGAAACCCTCTTACTTCGAAGGAGATGGTCCAGTTTGTACACGAAATGCTACCAGTTTTTGCCGTAACCCTCTCAACTTTTTAGCACATGCTAAATGGGTGAAATGATGATACCATGCCAAGTTTCTACCTTTTTAGATTTCATTTGTACTGCTTTTTAATTTCAGGGTCATTTAGCTCAAAAAAATCATTAAATGCAAGAAAAATAGCAAATGAAGTTAGAAAGGGTTGAAATTTGAGGATGTGGCTTTGAATGGTGCATATTGAATGCACAAAAATGTGGTAGTTGAAATAAGTTTTAAAAAATTAAATGCCTTTGTAACAGATGAGTTTTCGTCCAAAACACTCTTACTTAGAAGGAGACGGTCCAGTTTGTATACGAAGTGCATCCAGTTTGTGCCGTAACCCTCTCTTCTTTTTAGCACATGCTAAATGGGTGAAATGATGATACCATGCCAAGTCTCTACCTTTTTAGATTTCATTTGTACTACTTTTTAATTTCAGGGTCATTTAGCTCAAAAAAATCATTAAATGCATGAAAAATAGCAAATGAAGTTAGAAAGGGTTGAAATTTGAGGATGTGGCTTTGAATGGTTCATATTGAATGCACAAAAAGTTTGTAGTTGAAATAAATTTAAAAAAATTAAATGCCTTTGTAACAGATGAGTTTTCGTCCGAAACCCTCTTACTTCGAAGGAGATGGTCCAGTTTGTACACGAAATGCTACCAGTTTTTGCCGTAACCCTCTCAACTTTTTAGCACATGCTAAATGGGTGAAATGATGATACCATGCCAAGTTTCTACCTTTTTAGATTTCATTTGTACTGCTTTTTAATTTCAGGGTCATTTAGCTCAAAAAAATCATTAAATGCATGAAAAATAGCAAATGAAGTTAGAAAGGGTTGAAATTTGAGGATGTGTCTTTGAATGGTGCATATTGAATGCACAAAAAGTTTGTAATTGAAATAAGTTTTAAAAAATTAAATGCCTTTGTAACAGATGAGTTTTCGTCCGAAACCCTCTTACTTAGAAGGAGATGGTCCAGTTTGTACACGAAGTGCATCCAGGTTTTGCCGTAACCCTCTCTTCTTTTTAGCACATGCTAAATAGGTGAAATGATGATACCATGCCAAGTTTCTACCTTTTTAGATTTCATTTGTACTACTTTTTAATTTCAGGGTCATTTAGCTCAAAAAAATCATTAAATGCATGAAAAATAGCAAATGAAGTTAGAAAGGGTTGAAATTTGAGGATGTGGCTTTGAATGGTGCATATTGAATGCACAAAAAGTTTGTAGTTGAAATAAATTAAATGCCTTTGTAACAGATGAGTTTTCGTCCGAAACCTTCTTACTTCGAAGGAGATGGTCCAGTTTGTACACGAAGTGCTACCAGTTTTTGCCGTAAAACTCTCAACTTTTTATCACATGCTAAATGGGTGAAATGATGATACCATGCCAAGTTTCTACCTTTTTAGATTTCATTTGTACTACTTTTTAATTTCAGGGTCATTTAGCTCAAAAAAATCATTAAATGCATGAAAAATAGCAAATGAAGTTAGAAAGGGTTGAAATTTGAGGATGTGGCTTTGAATGGTGCATATTGAATGCACAAAAAGTTTGTAGTTGAAATAAATTAAATGCCTTTGTAACAGATGAGTTTTCGTCCGAAACCCTCTTACTTCGAAGGAGATGGTCCAGTTTGTACACGAAGTGCTACCAGTTTTTGCCGTAAAACTCTCAACTTTTTATCACATGCTAAATGGGTGAAATGATGATACCATGCCAAGTTTCTACCTTTTTAGATTTCATTTGTACTGCTTTTTAATTTCAGGGTCATTTAGCTCAAAAAAACCATTAAATGCATGAAAAATAGCAAATGAAGTTAGAAAGGGTTGAAATTTGAGGATGTGGCTTTGAATGGTGCATATTGAATGCAAAAAAAGTTTGTAGTTGAAATAAATTTAAAAAAATTAAATGCCTTTGTAACAGATGAGTTTTCGTCCAAAACACTCTTACTACGAAGGAGATGGTCCAGTTTGTACACGAAGTGCATCCAGTTTTTGCCGTAACCCTCTCAACTTTTTAGCACATGCTAAATGGGTGAAATGATGATACCATGACAAGTGTCTACCTTTTTAGATTTTATTTCTACTGCTTTTTAATTTCAGGGTCATTTAGCTCAAAAAAATCATTAAATGCATGAAAAATAGCAAATGAAGTGCATCCAGGTTTTGCCGTAACCCTCTCTTCTTTTTAGCACATGCTAAATAGGTGAAATGATGATACCATGCCAAGTTTCTACCTTTTTAGATTTCATTTGTACTACTTTTTAATTTCAGGGTCATTTAGCTCAAAAAAATCATTAAATGCATGAAAAATAGCAAATGAAGTTAGAAAGGGTTGAAATTTGAGGATGTGGCTTTGAATGGTTCATATTGAATGCACAAAAAGTTTGTAGTTGAAATAAATTTAAAAAAATTAAATGCCTTTGTAATAGATGAGTTTTCGTCCGAAACCCTCTTACTTCGAAGGAGATGGTCCAGTTTGTACACGAAATGCTACCAGTTTTTGCCGTAACCCTCTCAACTTTTTAGCACATGCTAAATGGGTGAAATGATGATACCATGCCAAGTTTCTACCTTTTTAGATTTCATTTGTACTGCTTTTTAATTTCAGGGTCATTTAGCTCAAAAAAATCATTAAATGCAAGAAAAATAGCAAATGAAGTTAGAAAGGGTTGAAATTTGAGGATGTGGCTTTGAATGGTGCATATTGAATGCACAAAAATTTGGTAGTTGAAATAAGTTTAAAAAAATTAAATGCCTTTGTAACAGATGAGTTTTCGTCCAAAACACTCTTACTTAGAAGGAGACGGTCCAGTTTGTATACGAAGTGCATCCAGTTTGTGCCGTAACCCTCTCTTCTTTTTAGCACATGCTAAATGGGTGAAGTGATGATACCATGCCAAGTCTCTACCTTTTTAGATTTCATTTGTACTACTTTTTAATTTCAGGGTCATTTAGCTCAAAAAAATCATTAAATGCATGAAAAATAGCAAATGAAGTTAGAAAGGGTTGAAATTTGAGGATGTGGCTTTGAATGGTTCATATTGAATGCACAAAAAGTTTGTAGTTGAAATAAATTTAAAAAAATTAAATGCCTTTGTAACAGATGAGTTTTCGTCCGAAACCCTCTTACTTCGAAGGAGATGGTCCAGTTTGTACACGAAATGCTACCAGTTTTTGCCGTAACCCTCTCAACTTTTTAGCACATGCTAAATGGGTGAAATGATGATACCATGCCAAGTTTCTACCTTTTTAGATTTCATTTGTACTGCTTTTTAATTTCCGGGTCATTTAGCTCAAAAAAATCATTAAATGCATGAAAAATAGCAAATGAAGTTAGAAAGGGTTGAAATTTGAGGATGTGGCTTTGAATGGTGCATATTGAATGCACAAAAAGTTTGTAATTGAAATAAGTTTTAAAAAATTAAATGCCTTTGTAACAGATGAGTTTTCGTCCGAAACCCTCTTACTTAGAAGGAGATGGTCCAGTTTGTACACGAAGTGCATCCAGGTTTTGCCGTAACCCTCTCTTCTTTTTAGCACATGCTAAATAGGTGAAATGATGATACCATGCCAAGTTTCTACCTTTTTAGATTTCATTTGTACTACTTTTTAATTTCAGGGTCATTTAGCTCAAAAAAAATCATTAAATGCATGAAAAATAGCAAATGAAGTTAGAAAGGGTTGAAATTTGAGGATGTGGCTTTGAATGGTGCATATTGAATGCACAAAAAGTTTGTAGTTGAAATAAATTTAAATAAATTAAATGCCTTTGTAACAGATGAGTTTTCGTCCGAAACCCTCTTACTTCGAAGGAGATGGTCCAGTTTGTACACGAAGTGCTACCAGTTTTTGCCGTAAAACTCTCAACTTTTTATCACATGCTAAATGGGTGAAATGATGATACCATGCCAAGTTTCTACCTTTTTAGATTTCATTTGTACTACTTTTTAATTTCAGGGTCATTTAGCTCAAAAAAATCATTAAATGCATGAAAAATAGCAAATGAAGTTAGAAAGGGTTGAAATTTGAGGATGTGGCTTTGAATGGTGCATATTGAATGCACAAAAAGTTTGTCGTTGAAATAAATTTAAATAAATTAAATGCCTTTGTAACAGATGAGTTTTCGTCCGAAACCCTCTTACTTCGAAGGAGATGGTCCAGTTTGTACACGAAGTGCTACCAGTTTTTGCCGTAAAACTCTCAACTTTTTATCACATGCTAAATGGGTGAAATGATGATACCATGCCAAGTTTCTACCTTTTTAGATTTCATTTGTACTACTTTTTAATTTCAGGGTCATTTAGCTCAAAAAAATCATTAAATGCATGAAAAATAGCAAATGAAGTTAGAAAGGGTTGAAATTTGAGGATGTGGCTTTGAATGGTGCATATTGAATGCACAAAAAGTTTGTAGTTGAAATAAATTAAATGCCTTTGTAACAGATGAGTTTTCGTCCGAAACCCTCTTACTTCGAAGGAGATGGTCCAGTTTGTACACGAAGTGCTACCAGTTTTTGCCGTAAAACTCTCAACTTTTTATCACATGCTAAATGGGTGAAATGATGATACCATGCCAAGTTTCTACCTTTTTAGATTTCATTTGTACTGCTTTTTAATTTCAGGGTCATTTAGCTCAAAAAAACCATTAAATGCATGAAAAATAGCAAATGAAGTTAGAAAGGGTTGAAATTTGAGGATGTGGCTTTGAATGGTGCATATTGAATGCAAAAAAAGTTTGTAGTTGAAATAAATTTAAAAAAATTAAATGCCTTTGTAACAGATGAGTTTTCGTCCAAAACACTCTTACTACGAAGGAGATGGTCCAGTTTGTACACGAAGTGCATCCAGTGTTTGCCGTAACCCTCTCAACTTTTTAGCACATGCTAAATGGGTGAAATGATGATACCATGACAAGTGTCTACCTTTTTAGATTTTATTTCTACTGCTTTTTAATTTCAGGGTCATTTAGCTCAAAAAAATCATTAAATGCATGAAAAATAGCAAATGAAGTTAGAAAGGGTTGAAATTTGAGGATGTGGCTTTGAATGGTGCATATTGAATGCACAAAAAGTTTGTAGTTGAAATAAATGTAAAAAAATTAAATGCCTTTGTAACAGATGAGTTTTCGTCCGAAACCCTCTTACTTCGAAGGAGATGGTCCAGTTTGTACACGAAGTGCATCCAGTTTTTGCTGTAACCCTCTCAACTTTTTAGCACATGCTAAATGGGTCAAATGATGGTACCATACCAAGTCTCTACCTTTTTAGATTTCATTTGTACTGCTTTTTAATTTCAGGGTCATTTAGCTCAAAAAAATCATTAAATGCATGAAAAATAGCAAATGAAGTTAGAAAGGGTTGAAATTTGAGGATGTCGCTTTGAATGGTGCATATTGAATGCACAAAAATTTTGTAGTTGAGATAAATTTAAAAAAATTAAATGCCTTTGTAACATATGAGTTTTCGTCCGAAACCCTCTTACTTAGAAGGAGATGGTCCAGTTTGTACACGAAGTGCATCCAGTTTTTGCCGTAACCCTCTCAACTTTTTAGAACATGCTACATGGGTGAAATGATGATACCATGAAAAGTTTCTACCTTTTTAGATTTAATTTGTACTGCTTTTTAATTTCAGGGTCATTTAGCTCAAAAAAATCATTAAATGCATGAAAAATAGCAAATGAAGTTAGAAAGGGTTGAAATTTGAGGATGTGGCTTTGAATGGTTCATATTGAATGCACAAAAAGTTTGTAGTTGAAATAAATTTAAAAAAATTAAATGCCTTTGTAACAGATGAGTTTTCGTCCAAAACCCTCTTACTTCGAAGGAGATGGTCCAGTTTGTACACGAAGTGCATCCAGTTTTTGCCGTAACCCTCTCAACTTTTTAGCACATGCTAAATGGGTGAAATGATGATACCATGCCAAGTTTCTACCTTTTTAGATTTCATTTGAACTGCTTTTTTATTTCAGGGTCATTTAGCTCAAAAAAATCATTAAATGCATGAAAAATAGCAAATGAAGTTAGAAAGGGTTGAAATTTGAGGATGTGGCTTTGCATGGTGCATATTGAATGCACAAAAAGTTTGTAGTTGAAATAAGTTTAAAAAAATTAAATGCCTTTGTAACAGATGAGTTTTCGTCTGAAACCCTCTTACTTAGAAGGAGATGGTCCAGTTTGTACACGAAGTGCATCCAGGTTTTGCCGTAACCCTCTCTTCTTTTTAGCACATGCTAAATAGGTGAAATGATGATACCATGCCAAGTTTCTACCTTTTTAGATTTCATTTGTACTACTTTTTAATTTCAGGGTCATTTAGCTCAAAAAAATCATTAAATGCATGAAAAATAGCAAATGAAGTTAGAAAGGGTTGAAATTTGAGGATGTGGCTTTGAATGGTGCATATTGAATGCACAAAAAGTTTGTAGTTGAAATAAATTTAAATAAATTAAATGCCTTTGTAACAGATGAGTTTTCGTCCGAAACCCTCTTACTTCGAAGGAGATGGTCCAGTTTGTACACGAAGTGCTACCAGTTTTTGCCGTAAAACTCTCAACTTTTTATCACATGCTAAATGGGTGAAATGATGATACCATGCCAAGTTTCTACCTTTTTAGATTTCATTTGTACTGCTTTTGAATTTCAGGGTCATTTAGCTCAAAAAAATCATTAAATGCATGAAAAATAGCAAATGAAGTGCATCCAGGTTTTGCCGTAACCCTCTCTTCTTTTTAGCACATGCTAAATAGGTGAAATGATGATACCATGCCAAGTTTCTACCTTTTTAGATTTTATTTGTACTACTTTTTAATTTCAGGGTCATTTAGCTCAAAAAAATCATTAAATGCATGAAAAATAGCAAATGAAGTTAGAAAGGGTTGAAATTTGAGGATGTGGCTTTGAATGGTTCATATTGAATGCACAAAAAGTTTGTAGTTGAAATAAATTTAAAAAAAATAAATGCCTTTGTAACAGATGAGTTTTCGTCCGAAACCCTCTTACTTCGAAGGAGATGGTCCAGTTTGTACACGAAATGCTACCAGTTTTTGCCGTAACCCTCTCAACTTTTTAGCACATGCTAAATGGGTGAAATGATGATACCATGCCAAGTTTCTACGTTTTTAGATTTCATTTGTACTGCTTTTTAATTTCAGGGTCATTTAGCTCAAAAAAATCATTAAATGCAAGAAAAATAGCAAATGAAGTTAGAAAGGGTTGAAATTTGAGGATGTGGCTTTGAATGGTGCATATTGAATGCACAAAAATTTGGTAGTTGAAATAAGTTTTAAAAAATTAAATGCCTTTGTAACAGATGAGTTTTCGTCCAAAACACTCTTACTTAGAAGGAGACGGTCCAGTTTGTATACGAAGTGCATCCAGTTTGTGCCGTAACCCTCTCTTCTTTTTAGCACATGCTAAATGGGTGAAATGATGATACCATGCCAAGTCTCTACCTTTTTAGATTTCATTTGTACTACTTTTTAATTTCAGGGTCATTTAGCTCAAAAAAATCATTAAATGCATGAAAAATAGCAAATGAAGTTAGAAAGGGTTGAAATTTGAGGATGTGGCTTTGAATGGTTCATATTGAATGCACAAAAAGTTTGTAGTTGAAATAAATTTAAAAAAATTAAATGCCTTTGTAACAGATGAGTTTTCGTCCGAAACCCTCTTACTTCGAAGGAGATGGTCCAGTTTGTACACGAAATGCTACCAGTTTTTGCCGTAACCCTCTCAACTTTTTAGCACATGCTAAATGGGTGAAATGATGATACCATGCCAAGTTTCTACCTTTTTAGATTTCATTTGTACTGCTTTTTAATTTCAGGGTCATTTAGCTCAAAAAAATCATTAAATGCATGAAAAATAGCAAATGAAGTTAGAAAGGGTTGAAATTTGAGGATGTGGCTTTGAATGGTGCATATTGAATGCACAAAAATTTTGTAATTGAAATAAGTTTTAAAAAATTAAATGCCTTTGTAACAGATGAGTTTTCGTCCGAAACCCTCTTACTTAGAAGGAGATGGTCCAGTTTGTACACGAAGTGCATCCAGGTTTTGCCGTAACCCTCTCTTCTTTTTAGCACATGCTAAATAGGTGAAATGATGATACCATGCCAAGTTTCTACCTTTTTAGATTTCATTTGTACTACTTTTTAATTTCAGGGTCATTTAGCTCAAAAAAAATCATTAAATGCATGAAAAATAGCAAATGAAGTTAGAAAGGGTTGAAATTTGAGGATGTGGCTTTGAATGGTGCATATTGAATGCACAAAAAGTTTGTAGTTGAAATAAATTTAAATAAATTAAATGCCTTTGTAACAGATGAGTTTTCGTCCGAAACCCTCTTACTTCGAAGGAGATGGTCCAGTTTGTACACGAAGTGCTACCAGTTTTTGCCGTAAAACTCTCAACTTTTTATCACATGCTAAATGGGTGAAATGATGATACCATGCCAAGTTTCTACCTTTTTAGATTTCATTTGTACTACTTTTTAATTTCAGGGTCATTTAGCTCAAAAAAATCATTAAATGCATGAAAAATAGCAAATGAAGTTAGAAAGGGTTGAAATTTGAGGATGTGCCTTTGAATGGTGCATATTGAATGCACAAAAAGTTTGTCGTTGAAATAAATTTAAATAAATTAAATGCCTTTGTAACAGATGAGTTTTCGTCCGAAACCCTCTTACTTCGAAGGAGATGGTCCAGTTTGTACACGAAGTGCTACCAGTTTTTGCCGTAAAACTCTCAACTTTTTATCACATGCTAAATGGGTGAAATGATGATACCATGCCAAGTTTCTACCTTTTTAGATTTCATTTGTACTACTTTTTAATTTCAGGGTCATTTAGCTCAAAAAAATCATTAAATGCATGAAAAATAGCAAATGAAGTTAGAAAGGGTTGAAATTTGAGGATGTGGCTTTGAATGGTGCATATTGAATGCACAAAAAGTTTGTAGTTGAAATAAATTAAATGCCTTTGTAACAGATGAGTTTTCGTCCGAAACCCTCTTACTTCGAAGGAGATGGTCCAGTTTGTACACGAAGTGCTACCAGTTTTTGCCGTAAAACTCTCAACTTTTTATCACATGCTAAATGGGTGAAATGATGATACCATGCCAAGTTTCTACCTTTTTAGATTTCATTTGTACTGCTTTTGAATTTCAGGGTCATTTAGCTCAAAAAAACCATTAAATGCATGAAAAATAGCAAATGAAGTTAGAAAGGGTTGAAATTTGAGGATGTGGCTTTGAATGGTGCATATTGAATGCAAAAAAAGTTTGTAGTTGAAATAAATTTAAAAAAATTAAATGCCTTTGTAACAGATGAGTTTTCGTCCAAAACACTCTTACTACGAAGGAGATGGTCCAGTTTGTACACGAAGTGCATCCAGTTTTTGCCGTAACCCTCTCAACTTTTTAGCACATGCTAAATGGGTGAAATGATGATACCATGACAAGTGTCTACCTTTTTAGATTTTATTTCTACTGCTTTTTAATTTCAGGGTCATTTAGCTCAAAAAAATCATTAAATGCATGAAAAATAGCAAATGAAGTTAGAAAGGGTTGAAATTTGAGGATGTGGCTTTGAATGGTGCATATTGAATGCACAAAAAGTTTGTAGTTGAAATAAATTTAAAAAAATTAAATGCCTTTGTAACAGATGAGTTTTCGTCCGAAACCCTCTTACTTCGAAGGAGATGGTCCAGTTTGTACACGAAGTGCATCCAGTTTTTGCTGTAACCCTCTCAACTTTTTAGCACATGCTAAATGGGTCAAATGATGGTACCATACCAAGTCTCTACCTTTTTAGATTTCATTTGTACTGCTTTTTAATTTCAGGGTCATTTAGCTCAAAAAAATCATTAAATGCATGAAAAATAGCAAATGAAGTTAGAAAGGGTTGAAATTTGAGGATGTCGCTTTGAATGGTGCATATTGAATGCACAAAAATTTTGTAGTTGAGATAAATTTAAAAAAATTAAATGCCTTTGTAACATATGAGTTTTCGTCCGAAACCCTCTTACTTAGAAGGAGATGGTCCAGTTTGTACACGAAGTGCATCCAGTTTTTGCCGTAACCCTCTCAACTTTTTAGAACATGCTACATGGGTGAAATGATGATACCATGACAAGTTTCTACCTTTTTAGATTTAATTTGTACTGCTTTTTAATTTCAGGGTCATTTAGCTCAAAAAAATCATTAAATGCATGAAAAATAGCAAATGAAGTTAGAAAGGGTTGAAATTTGAGGATGTGGCTTTGAATGGTTCATATTGAATGCACAAAAAGTTTGTAGTTGAAATAAATTTAAAAAAATTAAATGCCTTTGTAACAGATGAGTTTTCGTCCAAAACCCTCTTAGTTCGAAGGAGATGGTCCAGTTTGTACACGAAGTGCATCCAGTTTTTGCCGTAACCCTCTCAACTTTTTAGCACATGCTAAATGGGTGAAATGATGATACCATGCCAAGTTTCTACCTTTTTAGATTTCATTTGAACTGCTTTTTTATTTCAGGGTCATTTAGCTCAAAAAAATCATTAAATGCATGAAAAATAGCAAATGAAGTTAGAAAGGGTTGAAATTTGAAGATGTGGCTTTGCATGGTGCATATTGAATGCACAAAAAGTTTGTAGTTGAAATAAGTTTAAAAAAATTAAATGCCTTTGTAACAGATGAGTTTTCGTCTGAAACCCTCTTACTTAGAAGGAGATGGTCCAGTTTGTACACGAAGTGCATCCAGGTTTTGCCGTAACCCTCTCTTCTTTTTAGCACATGCTAAATAGGTGAAATGATGATACCATGCCAAGTTTCTACCTTTTTAGATTTCATTTGTACTACTTTTTAATTTCAGGGTCATTTAGCTCAAAAAAATCATTAAATGCATGAAAAATAGCAAATGAAGTTAGAAAGGGTTGAAATTTGAGGATGTGGCTTTGAATGGTGCATATTGAATGCACAAAAAGTTTGTAGTTGAAATAAATTTAAATAAATTAAATGCCTTTGTAATAGATGAGTTTTCGTCCGAAACCCTCTTACTTCGAAGGAGATGGTCCAGTTTGTACACGAAGTGCTACCAGTTTTTGCCGTAAAACTCTCAACTTTTTATCACATGCTAAATGGGTGAAATGATGATACCATGCCAAGTTTCTACCTTTTTAGATTTCATTTGTACTGCTTTTGAATTTCAGGGTCATTTAGCTCAAAAAAATCATTAAATGCATGAAAAATAGCAAATGAAGTGCATCCAGGTTTTGCCGTAACCCTCTCTTCTTTTTAGCACATGCTAAATAGGTGAAATGATGATACCATGCCAAGTTTCTACCTTTTTAGATTTCATTTGTACTACTTTTTAATTTCAGGGTCATTTAGCTCAAAAAAATCATTAAATGCATGAAAAATAGCAAATGAAGTTAGAAAGGGTTGAAATTTGAGGATGTGGCTTTGAATGGTTCATATTGAATGCACAAAAAGTTTGTAGTTGAAATAAATTTAAAAAAATTAAATGCCTTTGTAACAGATGAGTTTTCGTCCGAAACCCTCTTACTTCGAAGGAGATGGTCCAGTTTGTACACGAAATGCTACCAGTTTTTGCCGTAACCCTCTCAACTTTTTAGCACATGCTAAATGGGTGAAATGATGATACCATGCCAAGTTTCTACCTTTTTAGATTTCATTTGTACTGCTTTTTAATTTCAGGGTCATTTAGCTCAAAAAAATCATTAAATGCAAGAAAAATAGCAAATGAAGTTAGAAAGGGTTGAAATTTGAGGATGTGGCTTTGAATGGTGCATATTGAATGCACAAAAATTTGGTAGTTGAAATAAGTTTTAAAAAATTAAATGCCTTTGTAACAGATGAGTTTTCGTCCAAAACACTCTTACTTAGAAGGAGACGGTCCAGTTTGTATACGAAGTGCATCCAGTTTGTGCCGTAACCCTCTCTTCTTTTTAGCACATGCTAAATGGGTGAAATGATGATACCATGCCAAGTCTCTACCTTTTTAGATTTCATTTGTACTACTTTTTAATTTCAGGGTCATTTAGCTCAAAAAAATCATTAAATGCATGAAAAATAGCAAATGAAGTTAGAAAGGGTTGAAATTTGAGGATGTGGCTTTGAATGGTTCATATTGAATGCACAAAAAGTTTGTAGTTGAAATAAATTTAAAAAAATTAAATGCCTTTGTAACAGATGAGTTTTCGTCCGAAACCCTCTTACTTCGAAGGAGATGGTCCAGTTTGTACACGAAATGCTACCAGTTTTTGCCGTAACCCTCTCAACTTTTTAGCACATGCTAAATGGGTGAAATGATGATACCATGCCAAGTTTCTACCTTTTTAGATTTCATTTGTACTGCTTTTTAATTTCAGGGTCATTTAGCTCAAAAAAATCATTAAATGCATGAAAAATAGCAAATGAAGTTAGAAAGGGTTGAAATTTGAGGATGTGGCTTTGAATGGTGCATATTGAATGCACAAAAAGTTTGTAATTGAAATAAGTTTTAAAAAATTAAATGCCTTTGTAACAGATGAGTTTTCGTCCGAAACCCTCTTACTTAGAAGGAGATGGTCCAGTTTGTACACGAAGTGCATCCAGGTTTTGCCGTAACCCTCTCTTCTTTTTAGCACATGCTAAATAGGTGAAATGATGATACCATGCCAAGTTTCTACCTTTTTAGATTTCATTTGTACTACTTTTTAATTTCAGGGTCATTTAGCTCAAAAAAATCATTAAATGCATGAAAAATAGCAAATGAAGTTAGAAAGGGTTGAAATTTGAGGATGTGGCTTTGAATGGTGCATATTGAATGCACAAAAAGTTTGTAGTTGAAATAAATTTAAATAAATTAAATGCCTTTGTAACAGATGAGTTTTCGTCCGAAACCCTCTTACTTCGAAGGAGATGGTCCAGTTTGTACACGAAGTGCTACCAGTTTTTGCCGTAAAACTCTCAACTTTTTATCACATGCTAAATGGGTGAAATGATGATACCATGCCAAGTTTCTACCTTTTTAGATTTCATTTGTACTACTTTTTAATTTCAGGGTCATTTAGCTCAAAAAAATCATTAAATGCATGAAAAATAGCAAATGAAGTTAGAAAGGGTTGAAATTTGAGGATGTGGCTTTGAATGGTGCATATTGAATGCACAAAAAGTTTGTAGTTGAAATAAATTAAATGCCTTTGTAACAGATGAGTTTTCGTCCGAAACCCTCTTACTTCGAAGGAGATGGTCCAGTTTGTACACGAAGTGCTACCAGTTTTTGCCGTAAAACTCTCAACTTTTTATCACATGCTAAATGGGTGAAATGATGATACCATGCCAAGTTTCTACCTTTTTAGATTTCATTTGTACTGCTTTTTAATTTCAGGGTCATTTAGCTCAAAAAAACCATTAAATGCATGAAAAATAGCAAATGAAGTTAGAAAGGGTTGAAATTTGAGGATGTGGCTTTGAATGGTGCATATTGAATGCAAAAAAAGTTTGTAGTTGAAATAAATTTAAAAAAATTAAATGCCTTTGTAACAGATGAGTTTTCGTCCAAAACACTCTTACTACGAAGGAGATGGTCCAGTTTGTACACGAAGTGCATCCAGTTTTTGCCGTAACCCTCTCAACTTTTTAGCACATGCTAAATGGGTGAAATGATGATACCATGACAAGTGTCTACCTTTTTAGATTTTACTTCTACTGCTTTTTAATTTCAGGGTCATTTAGCTCAAAAAAATCATTAAATGCATGAAAAATAGCAAATGAAGTTAGAAAGGTTTAAAATTTGAGGATGTGGCTTTGAATGGTGCATATTGAATGCACAAAAATTTCGTAGTTGAAATAAGTTTTAAAAAATTAAATGCCTTTGTAACAGATGAGTTTTCGTCCAAAACACTCTTACTTAGAAGGAGACGGTCCAGTTTGTATACGAAGTGCATCCAGTTTGTGCCGTAACCCTCTCTTATTTTTAGCACATGCTAAATGGGTGAAATGATGATACCATGCCAAGTCTCTACCTTTTTAGATTTCATTTGTACTACTTTTTAATTTCAGGGTCATTTAGCTCAAAAAAATCATTAAATGCATGAAAAATAGCAAATGAAGTTAGAAAGGGTTGAAATTTGAGGATGTGGCTTTGAATGGTGCATATTGAATGCACAAAAAGTTTGTAGTTGAAATAAATTTAAAAAAATTAAATGCCTTTGTAACAGATGAGTTTTCGTCCGAAACCCTCTTACTTCGAAGGAGATGGTCCAGTTTGTACACGAAGTGCATCCTGTTTTTGCTGTAACCCTCTCAACTTTTTAGCACATGCTAAATGGGTCAAATGATGGTACCATACCAAGTCTCTACCTTTTTAGATTTCATTTGTACTGCTTTTTAATTTCAGGGTCATTTAGCTCAAAAAAATCATTAAATGCATGAAAAATAGCAAATGAAGTTAGAAAGGGTTGAAATTTGAGGATGTCGCTTTGAATGGTGCATATTGAATGCACAAAAATTTTGTAGTTGAGATAAATTTAAAGAAATTAAATGCCTTTGTAACATATGAGTTTTCGTCCGAAACCCTCTTACTTAGAAGGAGATGGTCCTGTTTGTACACGAAGTGCATCCAGTTTTTGCCGTAACCCTCTCAACTTTTTAGAACATGCTACATGGGTGAAATGATGATACCATGACAAGTTTCTACCTTTTTAGATTTAATTTGTACTGCTTTTTAATTTCAGGGTCATTTAGCTCAAAAAAATCATTAAATGCATGAAAAATAGCACATGAAGTTAGAAAGGGTTGAAATTTGAGGATGTGGCTTTGAATGGTTCATATTGAATGCACAAAAAGTTTGTAGTTGAAATAAATTTAAAAAAATTAAATGCCTTTGTAACAGATGAGTTTTCGTCCAAAACCCTCTTACTTCGAAGGAGATGGTCCAGTTTGTACACGAAGTGCATCCAGTTTTTGCCGTAACCCTCTCAACTTTTTAGCACATGCTAAATGGGTGAAATGATGATACCATGCCAAGTTTCTACCTTTTTAGATTTCATTTGAACTGCTTTTTTATTTCAGGGTCATTTAGCTCAAAAAAATCATTAAATGCATGAAAAATAGCAAATGAAGTTAGAAAGGGTTGAAATTTGAGGATGTGGCTTTGCATGGTGCATATTGAATGCACAAAAAGTTTGTAGTTGAAATAAGTTTAAAAAAATTAAATGCCTTTGTAACAGATGAGTTTTCGTCTGAAACCCTCTTACTTCGAAGGAGATGGTCCAGTTTGTACACGAAGTGCATCCAGTTTTTGCCGTAACCCTCTAAACTTTTTAGCACATGCTAAATGGGTGAAATGATGATACCATGACAAGTTTCTACCTTTTTAGATTTTATTTGTACTGCTTTTTAATTTCAGGGTCATTTAGCTCAAAAAAATCATTAAATGCATGAAAAATAGCAAATGAAGTTAGAAAGGGTTGAATTTGAGGATGTGGCTTTGAATGGTGCATATTGAATGCACAAAAAGTTTATAGTTGAAATAAATTTAAGAAAATTAAATGCCTTTGTAACAGATGAGTTTTCGTCCGAAACCCTCTTACTTCGAAGGAGATGGTCCAGTTTGTACACGAAGTGCATCCAGTTTTTGCCGTCACCCTCTCTTCTTTTTAGCACATGCTAAATAGGTGAAATGATGATACCATGCCAAGTTTCTACCTTTTTAGATTTCATTTGTACTACTTTTTAATTTCAGGGTCATTTAGCTCAAAAAAATCATTAAATGCATGAAAAATAGCAAATGAAGTTAGAAAGGGTTGAAATTTGAGGATGTGGCTTTGAATGGTGCATATTGAATGCACAAAAAGTTTGTAGTTGAAATAAATTTAAATAAATTAAATGCCTTTGTAATAGATGAGTTTTCGTCCGAAACCCTCTTACTTCGAAGGAGATGGTCCAGTTTGTACACGAAGTGCTACCAGTTTTTGCCGTAAAACTCTCAACTTTTTATCACATGCTAAATGGGTGAAATGATGATCCCATGCCAAGTTTCTACCTTTTTAGATTTCATTTGTACTGCTTTTGAATTTCAGGGTCATTTAGCTCAAAAAAATCATTAAATGCATGAAAAATAGCAAATGAAGTGCATCCAGGTTTTGCCGTAACCCTCTCTTCTTTTTAGCACATGCTAAATAGGTGAAATGATGATACCATGCCAAGTTTCTACCTTTTTAGATTTCATTTGTACTACTTTTTAATTTCAGGGTCATTTAGCTCAAAAAAATCATTAAATGCATGAAAAATAGCAAATGAAGTTAGAAAGGGTTGAAATTTGAGGATGTGGCTTTGAATGGTTCATATTGAATGCACAAAAAGTTTGTAGTTGAAATAAATTTAAAAAAATTAAATGCCTTTGTAACAGATGAGTTTTCGTCCGAAACCCTCTTACTTCGAAGGAGATGGTCCAGTTTGTACACGAAATGCTACCAGTTTTTGCCATAACCCTCTCAACTTTTTAGCACATGCTAAATGGGTGAAATGATGATACCATGCCAAGTTTCTACCTTTTTAGATTTCATTTGTATTGCTTTTTAATTTCAGGGTCATTTAGCTCAAAAAAATCATTAAATGCAAGAAAAATAGCAAATGAAGTTAGAAAGGGTTGAAATTTGAGGATGTGGCTTTGAATGGTGCATATTGAATGCACAAAAATTTGGTAGTTGAAATAAGTTTTAAAAAATTAAATGCCTTTGTAACAGATGAGTTTTCGTCCAAAACACTCTTACTTAGAAGGAGACGGTCCAGTTTGTATACGAAGTGCATCCAGTTTGTGCCGTAACCCTCTCTTCTTTTTAGCACATGCTAAATGGGTGAAATGATGATACCATGCCAAGTCTCTACCTTTTTAGATTTCATTTGTACTACTTTTTAATTTCAGGGTCATTTAGCTCAAAAAAATCATTAAATGCATGAAAAATAGCAAATGAAGTTAGAAAGGGTTGAAATTTGAGGATGTGGCTTTGAATGGTTCATATTGAATGCACAAAAAGTTTGTAGTTGAAATAAATTTAAAAAAATTAAATGCCTTTGTAACAGATGAGTTTTCGTCCGAAACCCTCTAACTTCGAAGGAGATGGTCCAGTTTGTACACGAAATGCTACCAGTTTTTGCCGTAACCCTCTCAACTTTTTAGCACATGCTAAATGGGTGAAATGATGATACCATGCCAAGTTTCTACCTTTTTAGATTTCATTTGTACTGCTTTTTAATTTCAGGGTCATTTAGCTCAAAAAAATCATTAAATGCATGAAAAATAGCAAATGAAGTTAGAAAGGGTTGAAATTTGAGGATGTGGCTTTGAATGGTGCATATTGAATGCACAAAAAGTTTGTAATTGAAATAAGTTTTAAAAAATTAAATGCCTTTGTAACAGATGAGTTTTCGTCCGAAACCCTCTTACTTAGAAGGAGATGGTCCAGTTTGTACACGAAGTGCATCCAGGTTTTGCCGTAACCCTCTCTTCTTTTTAGCACATGCTAAATAGGTGAAATGATGATACCATGCCAAGTTTCTACCTTTTTAGATTTCATTTGTACTACTTTTTAATTTCAGGGTCATTTAGCTCAAAAAAATCATTAAATGCATGAAAAATAGCAAATGAAGTTAGAAAGGGTTGAAATTTGAGGATGTGGCTTTGAATGGTGCATATTGAATGCACAAAAAGTTTGTAGTTGAAATAAATTTAAATAAATTAAATGCCTTTGTAACAGATGAGTTTTCGTCCGAAACCCTCTTACTTCGAAGGAGATGGTCCAGTTTGTACACGAAGTGCTACCAGTTTTTGCCGTAAAACTCTCAACTTTTTATCACATGCTAAATGGGTGAAATGATGATACCATGCCAAGTTTCTACCTTTTTAGATTTCATTTGTACTACTTTTTAATTTCAGGGTCATTTAGCTCAAAAAAATCATTAAATGCATGAAAAATAGCAAATGAAGTTAGAAAGGGTTGAAATTTGAGGATGTGGCTTTGAATGGTGCATATTGAATGCACAAAAAGTTTGTAGTTGAAATAAATTAAATGCCTTTGTAACAGATGAGTTTTCGTCCGAAACCCTCTTACTTCGAAGGAGATGGTCCAGTTTGTACACGAAGTGCTACCAGTTTTTGCCGTAAAACTCTCAACTTTTTATCACATGCTAAATGGGTGAAATGATGATACCATGCCAAGTTTCTACCTTTTTAGATTTCATTTGTACTGCTTTTTAATTTCAGGGTCATTTAGCTCAAAAAAACCATTAAATGCATGAAAAATAGCAAATGAAGTTAGAAAGGGTTGAAATTTGAGGATGTGGCTTTGAATGGTGCATATTGAATGCAAAAAAAGTTTGTAGTTGAAATAAATTTAAAAAAATTAAATGCCTTTGTAACAGATGAGTTTTCGTCCAAAACACTCTTACTACGAAGGAGATGGTCCAGTTTGTACACGAAGTGCATCCAGTTTTTGCCGTAACCCTCTCAACTTTTTAGCACATGCTAAATGGGTGAAATGATGATACCATGACAAGTGTCTACCTTTTTAGATTTTACTTCTACTGCTTTTTAATTTCAGGGTCATTTAGCTCAAAAAAATCATTAAATGCATGAAAAATAGCAAATGAAGTTAGAAAGGTTTGAAATTTGAGGATGTGGCTTTGAATGGTGCATATTGAATGCACAAAAATTTGGTAGTTGAAATAAGTTTTAAAAAATTAAATGCCTTTGTAACAGATGAGTTTTCGTCCAAAACACTCTTACTTAGAAGGAGACGGTCCAGTTTGTATACGAAGTGCATCCAGTTTGTGCCGTAACCCTCTCTTATTTTTAGCACATGCTAAATGGGTGAAATGATGATACCATGCCAAGTCTCTACCTTTTTAGATTTCATTTGTACTACTTTTTAATTTCAGGGTCATTTAGCTCAAAAAAATCATTAAATGCATGAAAAATAGCAAATGAAGTTAGAAAGGGTTGAAATTTGAGGATGTGGCTTTGAATGGTGCATATTGAATGCACAAAAAGTTTGTAGTTGAAATAAATTTAAAAAAATTAAATGCCTTTGTAACAGATGAGTTTTCGTCCGAAACCCTCTTACTTCGAAGGAGATGGTCCAGTTTGTACACGAAGTGCATCCTGTTTTTGCTGTAACCCTCTCAACTTTTTAGCACATGCTAAATGGGTCAAATGATGGTACCATACCAAGTCTCTACCTTTTTAGATTTCATTTGTACTGCTTTTTAATTTCAGGGTCATTTAGCTCAAAAAAATCATTAAATGCATGAAAAATAGCAAATGAAGTTAGAAAGGGTTGAAATTTGAGGATGTCGCTTTGAATGGTGCATATTGAATGCACAAAAATTTTGTAGTTGAGATAAATTTAAAGAAATTAAATGCCTTTGTAACATATGAGTTTTCGTCCGAAACCCTCTTACTTAGAAGGAGATGGTCCTGTTTGTACACGAAGTGCATCCAGTTTTTGCCGTAACCCTCTCAACTTTTTAGAACATGCTACATGGGTGAAATGATGATACCATGACAAGTTTCTACCTTTTTAGATTTAATTTGTACTGCTTTTTAATTTCAGGGTCATTTAGCTCAAAAAAATCATTAAATGCATGAAAAATAGCACATGAAGTTAGAAAGGGTTGAAATTTGAGGATGTGGCTTTGAATGGTTCATATTGAATGCACAAAAAGTTTGTAGTTGAAATAAATTTAAAAAAATTAAATGCCTTTGTAACAGATGAGTTTTCGTCCAAAACCCTCTTACTTCGAAGGAGATGGTCCAGTTTGTACACGAAGTGCATCCAGTTTTTGCCGTAACCCTCTCAACTTTTTAGCACATGCTAAATGGGTGAAATGATGATACCATGCCAAGTTTCTACCTTTTTAGATTTCATTTGAACTGCTTTTTTATTTCAGGGTCATTTAGCTCAAAAAAATCATTAAATGCATGAAAAATAGCAAATGAAGTTAGAAAGGGTTGAAATTTGAGGATGTGGCTTTGCATGGTGCATATTGAATGCACAAAAAGTTTGTAGTTGAAATAAGTTTAAAAAAATTAAATGCCTTTGTAACAGATGAGTTTTCGTCTGAAACCCTCTTACTTCGAAGGAGATGGTCCAGTTTGTACACGAAGTGCATCCAGTTTTTGCCGTAACCCTCTAAACTTTTTAGCACATGCTAAATGGGTGAAATGATGATACCATGACAAGTTTCTACCTTTTTAGATTTTATTTGTACTGCTTTTTAATTTCAGGGTCATTTAGCTCAAAAAAATCATTAAATGCATGAAAAATAGCAAATGAAGTTAGAAAGGGTTGAATTTGAGGATGTGGCTTTGAATGGTGCATATTGAATGCACAAAAAGTTTATAGTTGAAATAAATTTAAGAAAATTAAATGCCTTTGTAACAGATGAGTTTTCGTCCGAAACCCTCTTACTTCGAAGGAGATGGTCCAGTTTGTACACGAAGTGCATCCAGTTTTTGCCGTCACCCTCTCAACTTTTTAGCACATGCTAAATGGGTGAAATGATGATACCATGACAAGTTTCTACCTTTTTAGATTTTATTTGTACTGCTTTTTAATTTCAGGGTCATTTAGCTCAAAAAAATCATTAAATGCATGAAAAATTGCAAATGAAGTTAGAAAGGGTTGAAATTTGAGGATGTGGCTTTGAATGGTGCATATTGAATGCACAAAAAGTTCGTAGTTGAAATAAGTTTAAAAAAATTAAATGCCTTTGTAACAGATGAGTTTTCGTCCGAAACCCTCTTACTTAGAAGGAGATGGTCCAGTTTGTACACGAAGTGCATCCAGTTTTTGCAGTAACCCTCTCAAATTTTTAGCACATGCTAAATGGGTCAAATGATTATACCATACCAAGTCTCTACCTTTTTAGATTTCATTTGTACTGCTTTTTAATTTCAGGGTCATTTAGCTCAAAAAAATCATTAAATGCATGAAAAATAGCAAATGAAGTTAGAAACGGTTGAAATTTGAGGATGTGGCTTTGAATGGTGCATATTGAATGCACAAAAAGTTTGTAGTTGAAATAAATTTAAAAAAATTAAATGCCTTTGTAACAGATGAGTTTTCGTCCGAAACCCACTTACTTCGAAGGAGATGGTCCAGTTTGTACACGAAGTGCTACCAGTTTTTGCCGTAACCCTCTCAACTTTTTAGCACATGCTAAATGGGTGAAATGATGATACCATGCCAAGTTTCTACCTTTTTAGATTTCATTTGTACTGCTTTTTAATTTCAGGGTCATTTAGCTCAAAAAAACCATTATATGCATGAAAAATAGCAAATGAAGTTAGAAAGGGTTGAAATTTGAGGATGTGGCTTTGAATGGTGCATATTGAATGCAAAAAAAGTTTGTAGTTGAAATAAATTTAAAAAAATTAAATGCCTTTGTAACAGATGAGTTTTCGTCCAAAACACTCTTACTTCGAAGGAGATGGTCCAGTTTGTACACGAAGTGCATCCAGTTTTTGCCGTAACCCTCTCAACTTTTTAGCACATGCTAAATGGGTGAAATGATGATACCATGCCAAGTTTCTACCTTTTTAGATTTTATTTGTACTGCTATTTAATTTCAGGGTCATTTAGCTCAAAAAAATCATTAAATGCATGAAAAATAGCAAATGAAGTTAGAAAGGGTTGAAATTTGAGGATGTGGCTTTGAATGGTGCATATTGAATGCACAAAAAGTTCGTAGTTGAAATAAGTTAAAAAAATTAAATGCCTTTGTAACAGATGAGTTTTCGTCCGAAACCCTCTTATTAGAAGGAGATGGTCCAGTTTGTACACGAAGTGCATCCAGTTTTTGCCGTAACCCTCTCAACTTTTTATCACATGCTAAATGGGTGAAATGATGATACCATGCCAAGTTTCTACCTTTTCAGATTTCTTTTGTACTACTTTTTAATTTCAGGGTCATTTAGCTAAAAAAATCATTAAATGCATGAAAAATAGCAAATGAAGTTAGAAAGGGTTGAAATTTGAGGATGTGGCTTTGAATGGTGCATATTGAATGCACAAAAAGTTTGTAGTTGAAATAAGTTTAAAAAAATTAAATGCCTTTGTAACAGATGAGTTTTCGTCTGAAACCCTCTTACTTCGAAGGAGATGGTCCTGTTTGTACACGAAGTGCATCCAGTTTTTGCCGTACCCCTCTAAACTTTTTAGCACATGCTAAATGGGTGAAATGATGATACCATGACAAGTTTCTACCTTTTTAGATTTTATTTGTACTGCTTTTTAATTTCAGGGTCATTTAGCTCAAAAAAATCATTAAATGCATGAAAAATAGCAAATGAAGTTAGAAAGGGTTGAATTTGAGGATGTGGCTTTGAATGGTGCATATTGAATGCACAAAAAGTTTATAGTTGAAATAAATTTAAGAAAATTAAATGTCTTTGTAACAGATGAGTTTTCGTCCGAAACCCTCTTACTTCGAAGGAGATGGTCCAGTTTGTACACGAAGTGCATCCAGTTTTTGCCGTCACCCTCTCAACTTTTTAGCACATGCTAAATGGGTGAAATGATGATACCATGACAAGTTTCTACCTTTTTAGATTTTATTTGTACTGCTTTTTAATTTCAGGGTCATTTAGCTCAAAAAAATCATTAAATGCATGAAAAATAGCAAATGAAGTTAGAAAGGGTTGAAATTTGAGGATGTGGCTTTGAATGGTGCATATTGAATGCACAAAAAGTTCGTAGTTGAAATAAGTTTAAAAAAATTAAATGCCTTTGTAACAGATGAGTTTTCGTCCGAAACCCTCTTACTTAGAAGGAGATGGTCCAGTTTGTACACGAAGTGCATCCAGTTTTTGCAGTAACCCTCTCAAATTTTTAGCACATGCTAAATGGGTCAAATGATTATACCATACCAAGTCTCTACCTTTTTAGATTTCATTTGTACTGCTTTTTAATTTCAGGGTCATTTAGCTCAAAAAAATCATTAAATGCATGAAAAATAGCAAATGAAGTTAGAAAGGGTTGAAATTTGAGGATGTGGCTTTGAATGGTGCATATTGAATGCCCAAAAAGTTTGTAGTTGAAATAAATTTAAAAAAATTAAATGCCTTTGTAACAGATGAGTTTTCGTCCGAAACCCACTTACTTCGAAGGAGATGGTCCAGTTTGTACACGAAGTGCTACCAGTTTTTGCCGTAACCCTCTCAACTTTTTAGCACATGCTAAATGGGTGAAATGATGATACCATGCCAAGTTTCTACCTTTTTAGATTTCATTTGTACTGCTTTTTAATTTCAGGGTCATTTAGCTCAAAAAAACCATTAAATGCATGAAAAATAGCAAATGAAGTTAGAAAGGGTTGAAATTTGAGGATGTGGCTTTGAATGGTGCATATTGAATGCAAAAAAAGTTTGTAGTTGAAATAAATTTAAAAAAATTAAATGCCTTTGTAACAGATGAGTTTTCGTCCAAAACACTCTTACTTCGAAGGAGATGGTCCAGTTTGTACACGAAGTGCATCCAGTTTTTGCCGTAACCTTCTCAACTTTTTAGCACATGCTAAATGGGTGAAATGATGATACCATGCCAAGTTTCTACCTTTTTAGATTTTATTTGTACTGCTATTTAATTTCAGGGTCATTTAGCTCAAAAAAATCATTAAATGCATGAAAAATAGCAAATGAAGTTAGAAAGGGTTGAAATTTGAGGATGTGGCTTTGAATGGTGCATATTGAATGCACAAAAAGTTCGTAGTTGAAATAAGTTAAAAAAATTAAATGCCTTTGTAACAGATGAGTTTTCGTCCGAAACCCTCTTATTAGAAGGAGATGGTCCAGTTTGTACACGAAGTGCATCCAGTTTTTGCCGTAACCCTCTCAACTTTTTATCACATGCTAAATGGGTGAAATGATGATACCATGCCAAGTTTCTACCTTTTCAGATTTCATTTGTACTACTTTTTAATTTCAGGGTCATTTAGCTAAAAAAATCATTAAATGCATGAAAAATAGCAAATGAAGTTAGAAAGGGTTGAAATTTGAGGATGTGGCTTTGAATGGTGCATATTGAATGCACAAAAAGTTTGTAGTTGAAATAAGTTTAAAAAAATTAAATGCCTTTGTAACATATGTGTTTTCGTCCGAAACCCTCTTACTTCGAAGGAGATGGTCCAGTTTGTACACGAAGAGCATCCAGTTTTAGCCGTCTTCCTCTCAACTTTTTAGCACATGTTAAATGGGTGAAATGATGATACCATGCCAAGTTTCTACCTTTTTAGATTTCATTTGTACTGCTTTTTAATTTCAGGGTCATTTAGCTCAAAAAAATCATTAAATGCATGAAAAATAGAAAATGAAGTTAGAAAGGGTTGAAATTTGAGGATGTGGCTTTGAATGGTGCATATTGAATGCAAAAAAAGTTTGTAGTTGAAATAAATTTAAAAAAATTAAATGCCTTTGTAACATATGAGTTTTCGTCCAAAACACTCTTACTTCGAAGGAGATGGTCCAGTTTGTACACGAAGTGCATCCAGTTTTTGCCGTAAGCCTCTCAACTTTTTAGCACATGCTAAATGGGTGAAATGATGATACCATTACAAGTTTCTACCTTTTTAGATTTTATTTGTACTGCTTTTTAATTTCAGGGCCATTTAGCTAAAAAAAAATCATTAAATGCATGAAAAATAGCAAATGAAGTTAGAAAGGGTTGAAATTTGAGGATGTGGCTTTGAATAGTGCATATTGAATGCACAAAAAGTTCGTAGTTGAAATAAGTTTAAAAAAATTAAATGCCTTTGTAACAGATGAGTTTTCGTCCGAAACCCTCTTACTTAGAAGGAGATGGTCCAGTTTGTACCCGAAGTGCATCCAGTTTTTGCCATAACCCTCTCAACTTTTTAGCACATGCTAAATGGGTCAAATGATGATACCATACCAAGTCTCTACCTTTTTAGATTTCATTTGTACTGCTTTTTAATTTCAGGGTCATTTAGCTTAAAAAAATCATTAAATGCATGAAAAATAGCAAATGAAGTTAGAAAGGGTTGAAATTTGAGGATGTGGCTTTGAATGGTGCATATTGAATGCACAAAAAGTTTGTAGTTGAAATAAATTTAAAAAAATTAAATGCCTTTGTAACAGATGAGTTTTCGTCCGAAACCCTCTTACTTCGAAGGAGATGGTCCAGTTTGTACACGAAGTGCATCCAGTTTTTGCCGTAACCCTCTCAACTTTTTAGCACATACTAAATGGGTGAAATGATGATACCATGACAAGTTTCTACCTTTTTAGATTTCATTTGTACTGCTTTTTTATTTCAGGGTCATTTAGCTCCAAAAAATCATTAAATGCATGAAAAATAGCAAATGAAGTTAGAAAGGGTTGAAATTTGAGGATGTGGCTTTGAATGGTGCATATTGAATGCACAAAAAGTTTGTTGTTGAAATAAGTTTAAAAAAATTAAATGCCTTTGTAACAGATGATTTTTCGTCTGAAACCCTCTTACTTCGAAGGAGATCGTCCAGTTTGTACACGAAGTGCATCCAGTTTTTGCCGTAACCCTCTCAACTTTTTAGCACATGTTAAATGGGTGAAATGATGATACCATGCCAAGTTTCTACCTTTTCAGATTTCATTTGTACTACTTTTTAATTTCAGGGTCATTTAGCTAAAAAAATCATTAAATGCATGAAAAATAGCAAATGAAGTTAGAAAGGGTTGAAATTTGAGGATGTGGCTTTGAATGGTGCATATTGAATGCACAAAAATTTTGTAGTTGAAATAAGTTTAAAAAAATTAAATGCCTTTGTAACATATGTGTTTTCGTCCGAAACCCTCTTACTTCGAAGGAGATGGTCCAGTTTGTACACGAAGTGCATCCAGTTTTTGCCGTAACCCTCTCAAATTTTTAGCACATGCTAAATGGGTCAAATGATGATACCATACCAAGTCTCTACCTTTTTAGATTTCATTTGTACTGCTTTTTAATTTCAGGGTTATTTAGCTCAAAAAAATCATTAAATGCATGAAAAATAGCAAATGAAGTTAGAAAGGGTTGAAATTTGAGGATGTGGCTTTGAATAGTGCATATTGAATGCACAAAAAGTTCGTAGTTGAAATAAGTTTAAAAAAATTAAATGCCTTTGTAACAGATGAGTTTTCGTCCGAAACCCTCTTACTTAGAAGGAGATGGTCCAGTTTGTACCCGAAGTGCATCCAGTTTTTGCCATAACCCTCTCAACTTTTTAGCACATACTAAATGGGTCAAATGATGATACCATACCAAGTCTCTACCTTTTTAGATTTCATTTGTACTGCTTTTTAATTTCAGGGTCATTTAGCTTAAAAAAATCATTAAATGCATGAAAAATAGCAAATGAAGTTAGAAAGGGTTGAAATTTGAGGATGTGGCTTTGAATGGTTCATATTGAATGCACAAAAAGTTTGTAGTTGAAATAAATTTAAAAAAATTAAATGCCTTTGTAACAGATGAGTTTTCGTCCGAAACCCTCTTACTTCGAAGGAGATGGTCCAGTTTGTACACGAAGTGCATCCAGTTTTTGCCGTAACCCTCTCAAATTTTTAGCACATACTAAATGGGTGAAATGATGATACCATGCCAAGTTTCTACCTTTTTAGATTTCATTTGTACTGCTTTTTTATTTCAGGGTCATTTAGCTCCAAAAAATCATTAAATGCTTGAAAAATAGCAAATGAAGTTAGAAAGGGTTGAAATTTGAGGATGTGGCTTTGAATGGTGCATATTGAATGCACAAAAAGTTTGTAGTTGAAATAAGTTTAAAAAAATTAAATGCCTTTGTAACAGATGAGTTTTCGTCTGAAACCCTCTTACTTCGAAGGAGATCGTCCAGTTTGTACACGAAGTGCATCCAGTTTTTGCCGTAACCCTCTCAACTTTTTAGCACATGTTAAATGGGTGAAATGATGATACCATGCCAAGTTTCTACCTTTTTAGATTTCATTTGTACTGCTTTTTAATTTCAGGGTCATTTAGCTCAAAAAAATCATTAAATGCATGAAAAATAGAAAATGAAGTTAGAAAGGGTTGAATTTGAGGATGTGGCTTTGAATGGTGCATATTGAATGCACAAAAAGTTTGTAGTTGAAATAAATTTAAAAAAATAAAATGCCTTTGTAACAGATGAGTTTTCGTCCGAAACCCTCTTACTTCGAAGGAGATGGTCCAGTTTGTACACGAAGTGCATCCAGTTTTTGCCGTCACCCTCTCAACTTTTTAGCACATGCTAAATGGGTGAAATGATGGTACCATGACAAGTTTCTACCTTTTTAGATTTCATTTGTACTGCTTTTTAATTTCAGGGACATTTAGCTCAAAAAAATCATTAAATGCATGAAAAATAGCAAATGAAGTTAGAAAGGGTTGAAATTTGAGGATGTGGCTTTGAATGGTGCATATTGAATGCACAAAAAGTTCGTAGTTGAAATAAGTTTAAAAAAATTAAATGCCTTTGTAACAGATGAGTTTTCGTCCGAAACCCTCTTACTTAGAAGGAGATGGTCCAGTTTGTACACGAAGTGCATCCAGTTTTTGCCGTAACCCTCTCAACTTTTTAGCACATGCTAAATGGGTCAAATGATGATACCATACCAAGTCTCTACCTTTTTAGATTTCATTTGTACTGCTTTTTAATTTCAGGGTTATTTAGCTCAAAAAAATCATTAAATGCATGAAAAATAGCAAATGAAGTTAGAAAGGGTTGAAATTTGAGGATGTGGCTTTGAATGGTGCATATTGAATGCAAAAAAAGTTTGTAGTTGAAATAAGTTTAAAAAAATTAAATGCCTTTGTAACAGATGAGTTTTCGTCCGAAACCCTCTTACTTCGAAGGATATGGTCCAGTTTGTACACGAAGTGCATCCAGTTTTTGCTGTAACCCTCTCAACTTTTTAGCACATGCTAAATGGGTGAAATGATGATACCATACCAAGTTTCTACCTTTTTAGATTTCATTTGTACTGCTTTTTAATTTGACGGTCATTTAGCTCAAAAAAATCATTAAATGCATGAAAAATAGCAAATGAAGTTAGAAAGGGTTGGAATTTGAGGATGTGGTTTTGAATGGTGCATATTGAATGCACAAAAAGTTTGTAGTTGAAATAAATTTAAAAAAATTAAATGCCTTTGTAACAGATGAGTTTTCGTGTGAAACCCTCTTACTTCGAAGGAGATCGTCCAGTTTGTACACGAAGTGCATCCAGTTTTTGCCGTAACCCTCTCAACTTTTTAGCACATGTTAAATGGGTGAAATGATGATACCATGCCAAGTTTCTACCTTTTTAGATTTCATTTGTACTGCTTTTTAATTTCAGGGTCATTTAGCTCAAAAAAATCATTAAATGCATGAAAAATAGAAAATGAAGTAAGAAAGGGTTGAATTTGAGGATGTGGCTTTGAATGGTGGATATTGAATGCACAAAAAGTTTGTAGTTGAAATAAATTTAAAAAAATAAAATGCCTTTGTAACAGATGAGTTTTCGTCCGAAACCCTCTTACTTAGAAGGAGATGGTCCAGTTTGTACACGAAGTGCATCCAGTTTTTGCCGTAACCCTCTCAACTTTTTAGCACATGCTAAATGCGTCAAATGATGATACCATACCAAGTCTCTACCTTTTTAGATTTCATTTGTAGTGCTTTTTAATTTCAGGGTTATTTAGCTCAAAAAAATCATTAAATGCATGAAAAATAGCAAATGAAGTTAGAAAGGGTTGAAATTTGAGGATGTGGCTTTGAATGGTGCATATTGAATGCACAAAAAGTTTGTAGTTGAAATAAGTTTAAAAAAATTAAATGCCTTTGTAACAGATGAGTTTTCGTCTGAAACCCTCTTACTTCGAAGGAGATGGTCCAGTTTGTACACGAAGTGCATCCAGTTTTTGCCGTAACCCTCTCAACTTTTTAGCACATGCTAAATGGGTGAAATTATGATACCATGCCAAGTTTCTACCTTTTTAGATTTCATTTGTACTGCTTTTTTATTTCAGGGTCATTTAGCTCAAAAAAATCATTAAATGCATGAAAAATAGCAAATGAAGTTAGAAAGGGTTGAAATTTGAGGATGTGGCTTTGAATGGTGCATATTGAATGCAAAAAAAGTTTGTAGTTGAAATAAGTTTAAAAAAATTAAATGCCTTTGTAACAGATGAGTTTTCGTCCGAAACCCTCTTACTTCGAAGGATATGGTCCAGTTTGTACACGAAGTGCATCCAGTTTTTGCTGTAACCCTCTCAACTTTTTAGCACATGCTAAATGGGTGAAATGATGATACCATACCAAGTTTCTACCTTTTTAGATTTCATTTGTACTGCTTTTTAATTTCCCGGTCATTTAGCTCAAAAAAATCATTAAATGCATGAAAAATAGCAAATGAAGTTAGAAAGGGTTGGAATTTGAGGATGTGGATTTGAATGGTGCATATTGAATGCACAAAAAGTTTGTAGTTGAAATAAATTTAAAAAAATTAAATGCCTTTGTAACAGATGAGTTTTCGTCCGAAACCCTCTTACTTCGAAGGAGATGGTCCAGTTTGTACACGAAGTGCTACCTGTTTTTGCCGTAACCCTCTCAACTTTTTAGCACATGCTAAATGGGTGAAATGATGATACCATGCCAAGTTTCTACCTTTTTAGATGTCATTTGTACTGCTTTTTAATTTCAGGGTCATTTAGCTCAAAAAAATCATTAAATGCATGAAAAATAGCAAAGGAAGTTAGAAAGGGTTGAAATTTGAGGATGTGGCCTTGAATGGTGCATATTGAATGCACAAAAAGTTTGTAGTTGAAATATATTTAAAAAAATTAAATGCCTTTGTAACAGATGAGTTTTCGTCCAAAACCCTGTTACTTCGAAGGAGATGGTCCAGTTTGTACACGAAGTGCATCCAGTTTTTGCCGTAACCCTCTCAACTTTTTAGCACATGCTAAATGGGTGAAATGATGATACCATGCCAAGTTTCTACCTTTTTAGATTTAATTTGTACTGCTTTTTAATTTCAGGGTCATTTAGCTCAAAAAAATCATTAAATGCATGAAAAATAGCAAATGTAGTTAGAAAGGGTTGAAATTTGAGGATGTGGCTTTGAATGGTGCATATTGAATGCACAAAAAGTTTGTAGTTGAAATAAATTTAAAAAAATTAAATGCCTTTGTAACAGATGAGTTTTCGTCCGAAACCCTCTTACTTCGAAGGAGATGGTCCAGTTTGTACACGAAGTGCTACCTGTTTTTTCCGTAACCCTCTCAAATTTTTAGCACATGCTAAATGGGTGAAATGATGATACCATGACAAGTTTCTACCTTTTTAGATTTCATTTGTACTGCTTTTTAATTTCAGGGACATTTAGCTCAAAAAAATCATTAAATGCGTGAAAAATAGCAAATGAAGTTAGAAAGGGTTGAAATTTGAGGATGTGGCTTTGAATGGTCCATATTGAATGCACAAAAAGTTTGTAGTTGAAATAAATTTAAAAAAATTAAATGCCTTTGTAACAGATGAGTTTTCGTCCAAAACCCTCTTACTTCGAAGGAGATGGTCCAGTTTGTACACGAAGTGCATCCAGTTTTTGCCGTAACCCTCTCATCTTTTTAGCACATGCTAAATGGGTGAAATTATGATACCATGACAAGTTTCTACCTTTTTAGATTTAATTTGTACTGCTTTTTAATTTCAGGGTCATTTAGCTCAAAAAAAAAATCATTAAATGCATGAAAAATAGCAAATGAAGTTAGAAAGGGTTGAAATTTGAGGATGTGGCTTTGAATGGTGCATATTGAATGCACAAAAAGTTTGTAGTTGAAATAAGTTTAAAAAAATTAAATGCCTTTGTAACAGATGAGTTTTCGTCTGAAACCCTCTTACTTCGAAGGAGATGGTCCAGTTTGTACACGAAGTGCATCCAGTTTTTGCCGTAACCCTCTCAACTTTTTAGCACATGCTAAATGGGTGAAATTATGATACCATGCCAAGTTTCTACCTTTTTAGATTTCATTTGTACTGCTTTTTTATTTCAGGGTCATTTAGCTCAAAAAAATCATTAAATGCATGAAAAATAGCAAATGAAGTTAGAAAGGGTTGAAATTTGAGGATGTGGCTTTGAATGGTGCATATTGAATGCAAAAAAAGTTTGTAGTTGAAATAAGTTTAAAAAAATTAAATGCTTTGTAACAGATGAGTTTTCGTCCGAAACCCTCTTACTTCGAAGGATATGGTCCAGTTTGTACACGAAGTGCATCCAGTTTTTGCTGTAACCCTCTCAACTTTTTAGCACATGCTAAATGGGTGAAATGATGGTACCATACCAAGTTTCTACCTTTTTAGATTTCATTTGTACTGCTTTTTAATTTCCCGGTCATTTAGCTCAAAAAAATCATTAAATGCATGAAAAATAGCAAATGAAGTTAGAAAGGGTTGGAATTTGAGGATGTGGCTTTGAATGGTGCATATTGAATGCACAAAAAGTTTGTAGTTGAAATAAATTTAAAAAAATTAAATGCCTTTGTAACAGATGAGTTTTCGTCCGAAACCCTCTTACTTCGAAGGAGATGGTCCAGTTTGTACACGAAGTGCTACCTGTTTTTGCCGTAACCCTCTCAACTTTTTAGCACATGCTAAATGGGTGAAATGATGATACCATGCCAAGTTTCTACCTTTTTAGATGTCATTTGTACTGCTTTTTAATTTCAGGGTCATTTAGCTCAAAAAAATCATTAAATGCATGAAAAATAGCAAAGGAAGTTAGAAAGGGTTGAAATTTGAGGATGTGGCCTTGAATGGTGCATATTGAATGCACAAAAAGTTTGTAGTTGAAATATATTTAAAAAAATTAAATGCCTTTGTAACAGATGAGTTTTCGTCCAAAACCCTGTTACTTCGAAGGAGATGGTCCAGTTTGTACACGAAGTGCATCCAGTTTTTGCCGTAACCCTCTCAACTTTTTAGCACATGCTAAATGGGTGAAATGATGATACCATGCCAAGTTTCTACCTTTTTAGATTTAATTTGTACTGCTTTTTAATTTCAGGGTCATTTAGCTCAAAAAAATCATTAAATGCATGAAAAATAGCAAATGTAGTTAGAAAGGGTTGAAATTTGAGGATGTGGCTTTGAATGGTGCATATTGAATGCACAAAAAGTTTGTAGTTGAAATAAATTTAAAAAAATTAAATGCCTTTGTAACAGATGAGTTTTCGTCCGAAACCCTCTTACTTCGAAGGAGATGGTCCAGTTTGTACACGAAGTGCTACCTGTTTTTTCCGTAACCCTCTCAAATTTTTAGCACATGCTAAATGGGTGAAATGATGATACCATGACAAGTTTCTACCTTTTTAGATTTCATTTGTACTGCTTTTTAATTTCAGGGACATTTAGCTCAAAAAAATCATTAAATGCGTGAAAAATAGCAAATGAAGTTAGAAAGGGTTGAAATTTGAGGATGTGGCTTTGAATGGTCCATATTGAATGCACAAAAAGTTTGTAGTTGAAATAAATTTTAAAAAATTAAATGCCTTTGTAACAGATGAGTTTTCATCCAAAACCCTCTTACTTCGAAGGAGATGGTCCAGTTTGTACACGAAGTGCATCCAGTTTTTGCCGTAACCCTCTCAACTTTTTAGCACATGCTAAATGGGTGAAATTATGATACCATGACAAGTTTCTACCTTTTTAGATTTAATTTGTACTGCTTTTTAATTTCAGGGTCATTTAGCTCAAAAAAAAAATCATTAAATGCATGAAAAATAGCAAATGAAGTTAGAAAGGGTTGAAATTTGAGGATGTGGCTTTGAATGGTGCATATTGAATGCACAAAAAGTTTGTAGTTGAAATAAGTTTAAAAAAATTAAATGCCTTTGTAACAGATGAGTTTTCGTCCGAAACCCTCTTACTTAGAAGGAGATGGTTCAGTTTGTACACAAAGTGCATCCAGTTTTTGCCGTAACCCTCTTAACTTTTTAGCACATGCGAAATGGGTGAAATGATGATACCATGCCAAGTTTCTACCTTTTTAGATTTCATTTGTACTACTTTTTAATTTCAGGGTCATTTAGCTCAAAAAAAATCATTAAATGCATGAAAAATAGCAAATGAAGTTAGAAAGGGTTGAAATTTGAGGTGTGGCTTTGAATGGTGTATATTGAATGCACAAAAAGTTTGTAGTTGAAATAAGTTTAAAAAAATTAAATGCCTTTGTAACAGATGAGTTTTCGTCCGAAACCCTCTTACTTAGAAGGAGATGGTTCAGTTTGTACACAAAGTGCATCCAGTTTTTGCCGTAACCCTCTTAACTTTTTAGCACATGCGAAATGGGTGAAATGATGATACCATGCCAAGTTTCTACCTTTTTAGATGTCATTTGTACTGCTTTTTAATTTCAGGGTCATTTAGCTCAAAAAAATCATTAAATGCATGAAAAATAGCAAATGAAGTTAGAAAGGGTTGAAATTTGAGGACGTGGCTTTGAATGGTGCATATTGAAAGCACAAAAAGTTTGTAGTTGAAATAAATTTTAAAAAATTAAATGCCTTTGTAACAGATGAGTTTTCGTCCAAAACCCTCTTACTTCGAAGGAGATGGTCCAGTTTGTACACGAAGTGCATCCAGTTTTTGCCGTACCCCTCTCAACTTTTTAGCACCTGCTAAATGGGTGAAATGATGATACCATGACAAGTTTCTACCTTTTTAGATTTAATTTGTACTGCTTTTTAATTTCAGGGTCATTTAGCTCAAAAAAATCATTAAATGCATGAAAAATAGTAAATGAAGTTAGAAAGGGTTGAAATTTGAGGATGTGGCTTTGAATGGTGCATATTGAATGCAAAAAAGTTTGTAGTTGAAATAAGTTTAAAAAAATTAAATGCCTTTGTAACAGATGAGTTTTCGTCCGAAACCCTCTTACTTCGAAGGAGATGGTCCAGTTTGTACACGAAGTGCATCCAGTTTTTGCTGTAACCCTCTCAACTTTTTAGCACATGCTAAATGGGTGAAATGATGATACCATACCAAGTTTCTACCTTTTTAGATTTCATTTGTACTGCTTTTTAATTTCAGGGTCATTTAGCTCAAAAAAATCATTAAATGCATGAAAAATAGCGAATGAAGTTAGAAAGGGTTGGAATTTGAGGATGTGGCTTTGAATGGTGCATATTGAATGCAAAAAAGTTTGTAGTTGAAATAAATTTAAAAAAATTAAATGCCTTTGTAACAGATGAGTTTTCGTCCGAAACCCTCTTACTTCGAAGGAGATGGTCCAGTTTGTACACGAAGTGCTACCTGTTTTTGCCGTAACCCTCTCAACTTTTTAGCACATGCTAAATGGGTGAAATGATGATACCATGCCAAGTTTCTACCTTTTTAGATGTCATTTGTACTGCTTTTTAATTTCAGGGTCATTTAGCTCAAAAAAATCATTAAATGCATGAAAAATAGCAAATGAAGTTAGATAGGGTTGAAATTTGATGATGTGGCTTTGAATGGTGCATATTGAATGCACAAAAAGTTTGTAGTTGAAATAAATTTCAAAAAATTAAATGCCTTTGTAACAGATGAGTTTTCGTCCAAAACCCTGTTACTTCGAAGGAGATGGTCCAGTTTGTACACGAAATGCATCCAGTTTTTGCCGTAACCCTCTCAACTTTTAGCAAATGCTAAATGGGTGAAATGATGATACCATGCCAAGTTTCTACCTTTTTAGATTTAATTTGTACTGCTTTTTAATTTCTGGGTCATTTGGCTCAAAAAAATCATTAAATGCATGAAAAATAGCAAATGAAGTTAGAAAGGGTTGGAATTTGAGGATGTGGCTTTGAATGGTGCATATTGAATGCACAAAAAGTTTGTAGTTGAAATAAATTTAAAAAAATTAAATGCCTTTGTAACAGATGAGTTTTCGTCCGAAACCCTCTTACTTCGAAGGAGATGGTCCAGTTTGTACACGAAGTGCTACCTGTTTTGCCGTAACCCTCTCAACTATTTAGCACATGCTAAATGGGTGAAATGATGATACCATGACAAGTTTCTACCTTTTTAGATTTCATTTGTACTGCTTTTTAATTTCAGGGTCATTTAGCTCAAAAAAATCATTAAATGCGTGAAAAATAGCAAATGAAGTTAGAAAGGGTTGAAATTTGAGGATGTTGCTTTGAATGGTCCATATTGAATGCACAAAAAGTTTGTAGTTGAAATAAGTTTAAAAAAATTAAATGCCTTTGTAACAGATGAGTTTTCGTCCAAAACCCTCTTACTTCGAAGGAGATGGTCCAGTTTGTACACGAAGTGCATCCAGTTTTTGCCGTAACCCTCTCAACTTTTTAGGACATTCTAAATGGGTGAAATGATGATACCATGACAAGTTTCTACCTTTTTAGATTTAAATTGTACTGCTTTTTAATTTCAGGGTCATTTAGCTCAAAAAAAATCATTAAATGCATGAAAAATAGCAAATGAAGTTAGAAAGGGTTGAAATTTGAGGTGTGGCTTTGAATGGTGTATATTGAATGCACAAAAAGTTTGTAGTTGAAATAAGTTTAAAAAAATTAAATGCCTTTGTAACAGATGAGTTTTCGTCCGAAACCCTCTTACTTAGAAGGAGATGGTTCAGTTTGTACACAAAGTGCATCCAGTTTTTGCCGTAACCCTCTTAACTTTTTAGCACATGCGAAATGGGTGAAATGATGATACCATGCCAAGTTTCTACCTTTTTAGATGTCATTTGTACTGCTTTTTAATTTCAGGGTCATTTAGCTCAAAAAAATCATTAAATGCATGAAAAATAGCAAATGAAGTTAGAAAGGGTTGAAATTTGAGGACGTGGCTTTGAATGGTGCATATTGAAAGCACAAAAAGTTTGTAGTTGAAATAAATTTTAAAAAATTAAATGCCTTTGTAACAGATGAGTTTTCGTCCAAAACCCTCTTACTTCGAAGGAGATGGTCCAGTTTGTACACGAAGTGCATCCAGTTTTTGCCGTACCCCTCTCAACTTTTTAGCACCTGCTAAATGGGTGAAATGATGATACCATGACAAGTTTCTACCTTTTTAGATTTAATTTGTACTGCTTTTTAATTTCAGGGTCATTTAGCTCAAAAAAATCATTAAATGCATGAAAAATAGTAAATGAAGTTAGAAAGGGTTGAAATTTGAGGATGTGGCTTTGAATGGTGCATATTGAATGCAAAAAAGTTTGTAGTTGAAATAAGTTTAAAAAAATTAAATGCCTTTGTAACAGATGAGTTTTCGTCCGAAACCCTCTTACTTCGAAGGAGATGGTCCAGTTTGTACACGAAGTGCATCCAGTTTTTGCTGTAACCCTCTCAACTTTTTAGCACATGCTAAATGGGTGAAATGATGATACCATACCAAGTTTCTACCTTTTTAGATTTCATTTGTACTGCTTTTTAATTTCAGGGTCATTTAGCTCAAAAAAATCATTAAATGCATGAAAAATAGCGAATGAAGTTAGAAAGGGTTGGAATTTGAGGATGTGGCTTTGAATGGTGCATATTGAATGCAAAAAAGTTTGTAGTTGAAATAAATTTAAAAAAATTAAATGCCTTTGTAACAGATGAGTTTTCGTCCGAAACCCTCTTACTTCGAAGGAGATGGTCCAGTTTGTACACGAAGTGCTACCTGTTTTTGCCGTAACCCTCTCAACTTTTTAGCACATGCTAAATGGGTGAAATGATGATACCATGCCAAGTTTCTACCTTTTTAGATGTCATTTGTACTGCTTTTTAATTTCAGGGTCATTTAGCTCAAAAAAATCATTAAATGCATGAAAAATAGCAAATGAAGTTAGATAGGGTTGAAATTTGATGATGTGGCTTTGAATGGTGCATATTGAATGCACAAAAAGTTTGTAGTTGAAATAAATTTCAAAAAATTAAATGCCTTTGTAACAGATGAGTTTTCGTCCAAAACCCTGTTACTTCGAAGGAGATGGTCCAGTTTGTACACGAAATGCATCCAGTTTTTGCCGTAACCCTCTCAACTTTTAGCAAATGCTAAATGGGTGAAATGATGATACCATGCCAAGTTTCTACCTTTTTAGATTTAATTTGTACTGCTTTTTAATTTCTGGGTCATTTGGCTCAAAAAAATCATTAAATGCATGAAAAATAGCAAATGAAGTTAGAAAGGGTTGGAATTTGAGGATGTGGCTTTGAATGGTGCATATTGAATGCACAAAAAGTTTGTAGTTGAAATAAATTTAAAAAAATTAAATGCCTTTGTAACAGATGAGTTTTCGTCCGAAACCCTCTTACTTCGAAGGAGATGGTCCAGTTTGTACACGAAGTGCTACCTGTTTTGCCGTAACCCTCTCAACTATTTAGCACATGCTAAATGGGTGAAATGATGATACCATGACAAGTTTCTACCTTTTTAGATTTCATTTGTACTGCTTTTTAATTTCAGGGTCATTTAGCTCAAAAAAATCATTAAATGCGTGAAAAATAGCAAATGAAGTTAGAAAGGGTTGAAATTTGAGGATGTTGCTTTGAATGGTCCATATTGAATGCACAAAAAGTTTGTAGTTGAAATAAATTTAAAAAAATTAAATGCCTTTGTAACAGATGAGTTTTCGTCCAAAACCCTCTTACTTCGAAGGAGATGGTCCAGTTTGTACACGAAGTGCATCCAGTTTTTGCCGTAACCCTCTCAACTTTTTAGGACATTCTAAATGGGTGAAATGATGATACCATGACAAGTTTCTACCTTTTTAGATTTAAATTGTACTGCTTTTTAATTTCAGGGTCATTTAGCTCAAAAAAAATCATTAAATGCATGAAAAATAGCAAATGAAGTTAGAAAAGGTTGAAATTTGAGGATGTGGCTTTGAATGGTGCATATTGAATGCACAAAAAGTTTGTAGTTGAAATAAGTTTAAAAAAATTAAATGCCTTTGTAACAAATGAGTTTTCGTCCGAAACCCTCTTACTTCGAAGGAGATGGTCCAATTTGTACACGAAGTGGTACCTGTTTTTGCCGTAACCCTCTCAACTTTTTAGCACATGCTAAATGGGTGAAATGATGATACCATGCCAAGTTTCTACCTTTTTAGATGTCATTTGTACTGCTTTTTAATTTCAGGGTCATTTAGCTCAAAAAAATCATTAAATGCATGAAAAATAGCAAATGAAGATAGAAAGGGTTGAAATTTGAGGATGTGTCTTTGAATGGTGCATATTGAATGCACAAAAAGTTTGTAGTTGAAATAAATTTAAAAAAATTAAATGCCTTTCTAACAGATGAGTTTTCGTCCAAAACCCTCTTACTTCGAAGGAGATGGTCCAGTTTGTACACGAAGTGCATCCAGTTTTTGCCGTACCCCTCTCAACTTTTTAGCACATGCTAAATGGGTGAAATGATGATACCATGACAAGTTTCTACCTTTTTAGATTTAATTTGTACTGCTTTTTAATTTCAGGGTCATTTAGCTCAAAAAAATCATTAAATGCATGAAAAATAGCAAATGAAGTTAGAAAGGGTTGAAATTTGAGGATGTGGCTTTGAATGGTGCATATTGAATGCACAAAAAGTTTGTAGTTGAAATAAATTTAAAAAAATTAAATGCCTTTGTAACAGATGAGTTTTCGTCCGAAACCCTCTTACTTCGAAGGAGATGGTCCAGTTTGTACACGAAGTGCATCCTGTTTTTGCTGTAACCCTCTCAACTTTTTAGCACATGCTAAATGGGTCAAATGATGGTACCATACCAAGTCTCTACCTTTTTAGATTTAAATTGTACTGCTTTTTAATTTCAGGGTCATTTAGCTCAAAAAAAATCATTAAATGCATGAAAAATAGCAAATGAAGTTAGAAAGGGTTGAAATTTGAGGATGTGGCTTTGAATGGTGCATATTGAATGCACAAAAAGTTTGTAGTTGAAATAAGTTTAAAAAAATTAAATGCCTTTGTAACAAATGAGTTTTCGTCCGAAACCCTCTTACTTCGAAGGAGATGGTCCAATTTGTACACGAAGTGGTACCTGTGTTTGCCGTAACCCTCTCAACTTTTTAGCACATGCTAAATGGGTGAAATGATGATACCATGCCAAGTTTCTACCTTTTTAGATGTCATTTGTACTGCTTTTTAATTTCAGGGTCATTTAGCTCAAAAAAATCATTAAATGCATGAAAAATAGCAAATGAAGATAGAAAGGGTTGAAATTTGAGGATGTGTCTTTGAATGGTGCATATTGAATGCACAAAAAGTTTGTAGTTGAAATAAATTTAAAAAAATTAAATGCCTTTCTAACAGATGAGTTTTCGTCCAAAACCCTCTTACTTCGAAGGAGATGGTCCAGTTTGTACACGAAGTGCATCCAGTTTTTGCCGTACCCCTCTCAACTTTTTAGCACATGCTAAATGGGTGAAATGATGATACCATGACAAGTTTCTACCTTTTTAGATTTAATTTGTACTGCTTTTTAATTTCAGGGTCATTTAGCTCAAAAAAATCATTAAATGCATGAAAAATAGCAAATGAAGTTAGAAAGGGTTGAAATTTGAGGATGTGGCTTTGAATGGTGCATATTGAATGCACAAAAAGTTTGTAGTTGAAATAAATTTAAAAAAATTAAATGCCTTTGTAACAGATGAGTTTTCGTCCGAAACCCTCTTACTTCGAAGGAGATGGTCCAGTTTGTACACGAAGTGCTACCTGTTTTTGCCGTAACCCTCTCAACTTTTTAGCACATGCTAAATGGGTGAAATGATGATACCATGCCAAGTTTCTACCTTTTTAGATGTCATTTGTACTGCTTTTTAATTTCAGGGTCATTTAGCTCAAAAAAATCATTAAATGCATGAAAAATAGCAAATGAAGTTAGATAGGGTTGAAATTTGATGATGTGGCTTTGAATGGTGCATATTGAATGCACAAAAAGTTTGTAGTTGAAATAAATTTCAAAAAATTAAATGCCTTTGTAACAGATGAGTTTTCGTCCAAAACCCTGTTACTTCGAAGGAGATGGTCCAGTTTGTACACGAAGTGCATCCAGTTTTTGCCGTAACCCTCTCAACTTTTAGCAAATGCTAAATGGGTGAAATGATGATACCATGCCAAGTTTCTACCTTTTTAGATTTAATTTGTACTGCTTTTTAATTTCTGGGTCATTTAGCTCAAAAAAATCATTAAATGCATGAAAAATAGCAAATGAAGTTAGAAAGGGTTGGAATTTGAGGATGTGGCTTTGAATGGTGCATATTGAATGCACAAAAAGTTTGTAGTTGAAATAAATTTAAAAAAATTAAATGCCTTTGTAACAGATGAGTTTTCGTCCGAAACCCTCTTACTTCGAAGGAGATGGTCCAGTTTGTACACGAAGTGCTACCTGTTTTGCCGTAACCCTCTCAACTTTTTAGCACATGCTAAATGGGTGAAATGATGATACCATGACAAGTTTCTACCTTTTTAGATTTCATTTGTACTGCTTTTTAATTTCAGGGTCATTTAGCTCAAAAAAATCATTAAATGCGTGAAAAATAGCAAATGAAGTTAGAAAGGGTTGAAATTTGAGGATGTTGCTTTGAATGGTCCATATTGAATGCACAAAAAGTTTGTAGTTGAAATAAATTTAAAAAAATTAAATGCCTTTGTAACAGATGAGTTTTCGTCCAAAACCCTCTTACTTCGAAGGAGATGGTCCAGTTTGTACACGAAGTGCATCCAGTTTTTGCCGTAACCCTCTCAACTTTTTAGGACATTCTAAATGGGTGAAATGATGATACCATGACAAGTTTCTACCTTTTTAGATTTAAATTGTACTGCTTTTTAATTTCAGGGTCATTTAGCTCAAAAAAAATCATTAAATGCATGAAAAATAGCAAATGAAGTTAGAAAGGGTTGAAATTTGAGGATGTGGCTTTGAATGGTGCATATTGAATGCACAAAAAGTTTGTAGTTGAAATAAGTTTAAAAAAATTAAATGCCTTTGTAACAAATGAGTTTTCGTCCGAAACCCTCTTACTTCGAAGGAGATGGTCCAATTTGTACACGAAGTGGTACCTGTTTTTGCCGTAACCCTCTCAACTTTTTAGCACATGCTAAATGGGTGAAATGATGATACCATGCCAAGTTTCTACCTTTTTAGATGTCATTTGTACTGCTTTTTAATTTCAGGGTCATTTAGCTCAAAAAAATCATTAAATGCATGAAAAATAGCAAATGAAGATAGAAAGGGTTGAAATTTGAGGATGTGTCTTTGAATGGTGCATATTGAATGCACAAAAAGTTTGTAGTTGAAATAAATTTAAAAAAATTAAATGCCTTTCTAACAGATGAGTTTTCGTCCAAAACCCTCTTACTTCGAAGGAGATGGTCCAGTTTGTACACGAAGTGCATCCAGTTTTTGCCGTACCCCTCTCAACTTTTTAGCACATGCTAAATGGGTGAAATGATGATACCATGACAAGTTTCTACCTTTTTAGATTTAATTTGTACTGCTTTTTAATTTCAGGGTCATTTAGCTCAAAAAAATCATTAAATGCATGAAAAATAGCAAATGAAGTTAGAAAGGGTTGAAATTTGAGGATGTGGCTTTGAATGGTGCATATTGAATGCACAAAAAGTTTGTAGTTGAAATAAATTTAAAAAAATTAAATGCCTTTGTAACAGATGAGTTTTCGTCCGAAACCCTCTTACTTCGAAGGAGATGGTCCAGTTTGTACACGAAGTGCATCCTGTTTTTGCTGTAACCCTCTCAACTTTTTAGCACATGCTAAATGGGTCAAATGATGGTACCATACCAAGTCTCTACCTTTTTAGATTTCATTTGTACTGCTTTTTAATTTCAGGGTCATTTAGCTCAAAAAAATCATTAAATGCATGAAAAATAGCAAATGAAGTTAGAAAGGGTTGAAATTTGAGGACGTGGCTTTGAATGGTGCATATTGAATGCACAAAAAGTTTGTAGTTGAAATAAATTTTAAAAAATTAAATGCCTTTGTAACAGATGAGTTTTCGTCCAAAACCCTCTTACTTCGAAGGAGATGGTCCAGTTTGTACACGAAGTGCATCCAGTTTTTGCCGTACCCCTCTCAACTTTTTAGCACCTGCTAAATGGGTGAAATGATGATACCATGACAAGTTTCTACCTTTTTAGATTTAATTTGTACTGCTTTTTAATTTCAGGGTCATTTAGCTCAAAAAAATCATTAAATGCATGAAAAATAGTAAATGAAGTTAGAAAGGGTTGAAATTTGAGGATGTGGCTTTGAATGGTGCATATTGAATGCAAAAAAGTTTGTAGTTGAAATAAGTTTAAAAAAATTAAATGCCTTTGTAACAGATGAGTTTTCGTCCGAAACCCTCTTACTTCGAAGGAGATGGTCCAGTTTGTACACGAAGTGCATCCAGTTTTTGCTGTAACCCTCTCAACTTTTTAGCACATGCTAAATGGGTGAAATGATGATACCATACCAAGTTTCTACCTTTTTAGATTTCATTTGTACTGCTTTTTAATTTCAGGGTCATTTAGCTCAAAAAAATCATTAAATGCATGAAAAATAGCAAATGAAGTTAGAAAGGGTTGGAATTTGAGGATGTGGCTTTGAATGGTGCATATTGAATGCACAAAAAGTTTGTAGTTGAAATAAATTTAAAAAAATTAAATGCCTTTGTAACAGATGAGTTTTCGTCCGAAACCCTCTTACTTCGAAGGAGATGGTCCAGTTTGTACACGAAGTGCTACCTGTTTTTGCCGTAACCCTCTCAACTTTTTAGCACATGCTAAATGGGTGAAATGATGATACCATGCCAAGTTTCTACCTTTTTAGATGTCATTTGTACTGCTTTTTAATTTCAGGGTCATTTAGCTCAAAAAAATCATTAAATGCATGAAAAATAGCAAATGAAGTTAGATAGGGTTGAAATTTGATGATGTGGCTTTGAATGGTGCATATTGAATGCACAAAAAGTTTGTAGTTGAAATAAATTTCAAAAAATTAAATGCCTTTGTAACAGATGAGTTTTCGTCCAAAACCCTGTTACTTCGAAGGAGATGGTCCAGTTTGTACATGAAGTGCATCCAGTTTTTGCCGTAACCCTCTCAACTTTTAGCAAATGCTAAATGGGTGAAATGATGATACCATGCCAAGTTTCTACCTTTTTAGATTTAATTTGTACTGCTTTTTAATTTCTGGGTCATTTAGCTCAAAAAAATCATTAAATGCATGAAAAATAGCAAATGAAGTTAGAAAGGGTTGGAATTTGAGGATGTGGCTTTGAATGGTGCATATTGAATGCACAAAAAGTTTGTAGTTGAAATAAATTTAAAAAAATTAAATGCCTTTGTAACAGATGAGTTTTCGTCCGAAACCCTCTTACTTCGAAGGAGATGGTCCAGTTTGTACACGAAGTGCTACCTGTTTTGCCGTAACCGTCTCAACTTTTTAGCACATGCTAAATGGGTGAAATGATGATACCATGACAAGTTTCTACCTTTTTAGATTTCATTTGTACTGCTTTTTAATTTCAGGGTCATTTAGCTCAAAAAAATCATTAAATGCGTGAAAAATAGCAAATGAAGTTAGAAAGGGTTGAAATTTGAGGATGTTGCTTTGAATGGTCCATATTGAATGCACAAAAAGTTTGTAGTTGAAATAAATTTAAAAAAATTAAATGCCTTTGTAACAGATGAGTTTTCGTCGAAAACCCTCTTACTTCGAAGGAGATGGTCCAGTTTGTACACGAAGTGCATCCAGTTTTTGCCGTAACCCTCTCAACTTTTTAGGACATTTTAAATGGGTGAAATGATGATACCATGACAAGTTTCTACCTTTTTAGATTTAAATTGTACTGCTTTTTAATTTCAGGGTCATTTAGCTCAAAAAAAATCATTAAATGCATGAAAAATAGCAAATGAAGTTAGAAAGGGTTGAAATTTGAGGATGTGGCTTTGAATGGTGCATATTGAATGCACAAAAAGTTTGTAGTTGAAATAAGTTTAAAAAAATTAAATGCCTTTGTAACAAATGAGTTTTCGTCCGAAACCCTCTTACTTCGAAGGAGATGGTCCAATTTGTACACGAAGTGCTACCTGTTTTTGCCGTAACCCTCTCAACTTTTTAGCACATGCTAAATGGGTGAAATGATGATACCATGCCAAGTTTCTACCTTTTTAGATGTCATTTGTACTGCTTTTTAATTTCAGGGTCATTTAGCTCAAAAAAATCATTAAATGCATGAAAAATAGCAAATGAAGATAGAAAGGGTTGAAATTTGAGGATGTGTCTTTGAATGGTGCATATTGAATGCACAAAAAGTTTGTAGTTGAAATAAATTTAAAAAAATTAAATGCCTTTCTAACAGATGAGTTTTCGTCCAAAACCCTCTTACTTCGAAGGAGATGGTCCAGTTTGTACACGAAGTGCATCCAGTTTTTGCCGTACCCCTCTCAACTTTTTAGCACATGCTAAATGGGTGAAATGATGATACCATGACAAGTTTCTACCTTTTTAGATTTAATTTGTACTGCTTTTTAATTTCAGGGTCATTTAGCTCAAAAAAATCATTAAATGCATGAAAAATAGCAAATGAAGTTAGAAAGGGTTGAAATTTGAGGATGTGGCTTTGAATGGTGCATATTGAATGCACAAAAAGTTTGTAGTTGAAATAAATTTAAAAAAATTAAATGCCTTTGTAACAGATGAGTTTTCGTCCGAAACCCTCTTACTTCGAAGGAGATGGTCCAGTTTGTACACGAAGTGCATCCTGTTTTTGCTGTAACCCTCTCAACTTTTTAGCACATGCTAAATGGGTCAAATGATGGTACCATACCAAGTCTCTACCTTTTTAGATTTCATTTGTACTGCTTTTTAATTTCAGGGTCATTTAGCTCAAAAAAATCATTAAATGCATGAAAAATAGCAAATGAAGTTAGAAAGGGTTGAAATTTGAGGACGTGGCTTTGAATGGTGCATATTGAATGCACAAAAAGTTTGTAGTTGAAATAAATTTTAAAAAATTAAATGCCTTTGTAACAGATGAGTTTTCGTCCAAAACCCTCTTACTTCGAAGGAGATGGTCCAGTTTGTACACGAAGTGCATCCAGTTTTTGCCGTACCCCTCTCAACTTTTTAGCACCTGCTAAATGGGTGAAATGATGATACCATGACAAGTTTCTACCTTTTTAGATTTAATTTGTACTGCTTTTTAATTTCAGGGTCATTTAGCTCAAAAAAATCATTAAATGCATGAAAAATAGTAAATGAAGTTAGAAAGGGTTGAAATTTGAGGATGTGGCTTTGAATGGTGCATATTGAATGCAAAAAAGTTTGTAGTTGAAATAAGTTTAAAAAAATTAAATGCCTTTGTAACAGATGAGTTTTCGTCCGAAACCCTCTTACTTCGAAGGAGATGGTCCAGTTTGTACACGAAGTGCATCCAGTTTTTGCTGTAACCCTCTCAACTTTTTAGCACATGCTAAATGGGTGAAATGATGATACCATACCAAGTTTCTACCTTTTTAGATTTCATTTGTACTGCTTTTTAATTTCAGGGTCATTTAGCTCAAAAAAATCATTAAATGCATGAAAAATAGCAAATGAAGTTAGAAAGGGTTGGAATTTGAGGATGTGGCTTTGAATGGTGCATATTGAATGCACAAAAAGTTTGTAGTTGAAATAAATTTAAAAAAATTAAATGCCTTTGTAACAGATGAGTTTTCGTCCGAAACCCTCTTACTTCGAAGGAGATGGTCCAGTTTGTACACGAAGTGCTACCTGTTTTTGCCGTAACCCTCTCAACTTTTTAGCACATGCTAAATGGGTGAAATGATGATACCATGCCAAGTTTCTACCTTTTTAGATGTCATTTGTACTGCTTTTTAATTTCAGGGTCATTTAGCTCAAAAAAATCATTAAATGCATGAAAAATAGCAAATGAAGTTAGATAGGGTTGAAATTTGATGATGTGGCTTTGAATGGTGCATATTGAATGCACAAAAAGTTTGTAGTTGAAATAAATTTCAAAAAATTAAATGCCTTTGTAACAGATGAGTTTTCGTCCAAAACCCTGTTACTTCGAAGGAGATGGTCCAGTTTGTACATGAAGTGCATCCAGTTTTTGCCGTAACCCTCTCAACTTTTAGCAAATGCTAAATGGGTGAAATGATGATACCATGCCAAGTTTCTACCTTTTTAGATTTAATTTGTACTGCTTTTTAATTTCTGGGTCATTTAGCTCAAAAAAATCATTAAATGCATGAAAAATAGCAAATGAAGTTAGAAAGGGTTGGAATTTGAGGATGTGGCTTTGAATGGTGCATATTGAATGCACAAAAAGTTTGTAGTTGAAATAAATTTAAAAAAATTAAATGCCTTTGTAACAGATGAGTTTTCGTCCGAAACCCTCTTACTTCGAAGGAGATGGTCCAGTTTGTACACGAAGTGCTACCTGTTTTGCCGTAACCGTCTCAACTTTTTAGCACATGCTAAATGGGTGAAATGATGATACCATGACAAGTTTCTACCTTTTTAGATTTCATTTGTACTGCTTTTTAATTTCAGGGTCATTTAGCTCAAAAAAATCATTAAATGCGTGAAAAATAGCAAATGAAGTTAGAAAGGGTTGAAATTTGAGGATGTTGCTTTGAATGGTCCATATTGAATGCACAAAAAGTTTGTAGTTGAAATAAATTTAAAAAAATTAAATGCCTTTGTAACAGATGAGTTTTCGTCCAAAACCCTCTTACTTCGAAGGAGATGGTCCAGTTTGTACACGAAGTGCATCCAGTTTTTGCCGTAACCCTCTCAACTTTTTAGGACATTTTAAATGGGTGAAATGATGATACCATGACAAGTTTCTACCTTTTTAGATTTAAATTGTACTGCTTTTTAATTTCAGGGTCATTTAGCTCAAAAAAAATCATTAAATGCATGAAAAATAGCAAATGAAGTTAGAAAGGGTTGAAATTTGAGGATGTGGCTTTGAATGGTGCATATTGAATGCACAAAAAGTTTGTAGTTGAAATAAGTTTAAAAAAATTAAATGCCTTTGTAACAAATGAGTTTTCGTCCGAAACCCTCTTACTTCGAAGGAGATGGTCCAATTTGTACACGAAGTGCTACCTGTTTTTGCCGTAACCCTCTCAACTTTTTAGCACATGCTAAATGGGTGAAATGATGATACCATGCCAAGTTTCTACCTTTTTAGATGTCATTTGTACTGCTTTTTAATTTCAGGGTCATTTAGCTCAAAAAAATCATTAAATGCATGAAAAATAGCAAATGAAGATAGAAAGGGTTGAAATTTGAGGATGTGTCTTTGAATGGTGCATATTGAATGCACAAAAAGTTTGTAGTTGAAATAAATTTAAAAAAATTAAATGCCTTTCTAACAGATGAGTTTTCGTCCAAAACCCTCTTACTTCGAAGGAGATGGTCCTGTTTGTACACGAAGTGCATCCAGTTTTTGCCGTACCCCTCTCAACTTTTTAGCACATGCTAAATGGGTGAAATGATGATACCATGACAAGTTTCTACCTTTTTAGATTTAATTTGTACTGCTTTTTAATTTCAGGGTCATTTAGCTCAAAAAAATCATTAAATGCATGAAAAATAGCAAATGAAGTTAGAAAGGGTTGAAATTTGAGGATGTGGCTTTGAATGGTGCATATTGAATGCACAAAAAGTTTGTACTTGAAATAAATTTAAAAAAATTAAATGCCTTTGTAACAGATGAGTTTTCGTCCGAAACCCTCTTACTTCGAAGGAGATGGTCCAGTTTGTACACGAAGTGCATCCTGTTTTTGCTGTAACCCTCTCAACTTTTTAGCACATGCTAAATGGGTCAAATGATGGTACCATACCAAGTCTCTACCTTTTTAGATTTCATTTGTACTGCTTTTTAATTTCAGGGTCATTTAGCTCAAAAAAATCATTAAATGCATGAAAAATAGCAAATGAAGTTAGAAAGGGTTGAAATTTGAGGATGTCGCTTTGAATGGTGCATATTGAATGCACAAAAATTTTGTAGTTGAGATAAATTTAAAAAAATTAAATGCCTTTGTAACATATGAGTTTTCGTCCGAAACCCTCTTACTTAGAAGGAGATGGTCCAGTTTGTACACGAAGTGCATCCAGTTTTTGCCGTAACCCTCTCAACTTTTTAGAACATGCTACATGGGTGAAATGATGATACCATGACAAGTTTCTACCTTTTTAGATTTAATTTGTACTGCTTTTTAATTTCAGGGTCATTTAGCTCAAAAAAATCATTAAATGCATGAAAAATAGCACATGAAGTTAGAAAGGGTTGAAATTTGAGGATGTGGCTTTGAATGGTGCATATTGAATGCACAAAAAGTTTGTAGTTGAAATAAATTTAAAAAAATTAAATGCCTTTGTAACAGATGAGTTTTCGTCTGAAACCCTCTTACTTCGAAGGAGATGGTCCAGTTTGTACACGAAGTGCATCCAGTTTTTGCTGTAACCCTCTCAACTTTTTAGCACATGCTAAATGGGTCAAATGATGATTACATACCAAGTCTCTACCTTTTTAGATTTCATTTGTACTGCTTTTTAATTTCAGGGTCATTTAGCTCAAAAAAATCATTAAATGCATGAAAAATAGCAAATGAAGTTAGAAAGGGTTGAAATTTGAGGATGTCGCTTTGAATGGTGCATATTGAATGCACAAAAATTTTGTAGTTGAGATAAATTTAAAAAAATTAAATGCCTTTGTAACATATGAGTTTTCGTCCGAAACCCTCTTACTTAGAAGGAGATGGTCCAGTTTGTACACGAAGTGCATCCAGTTTTTGCCGTAACCCTCTCAACTTTTTAGAACATGCTACATGGGTGAAATGATGATACCATGACAAGTTTCTACCTTTTTTAGATTTAATTTGTACTGCTTTTTAATTTCAGGGTCATTTAGCTCAAAAAAATCATTAAATGCATGAAAAATAGCACATGAAGTTAGAAAGGGTTGAAATTTGAGGATGTGGCTTTGAATGGTGCATATTGAATGCACAAAAAGTTTGTAGTTGAAATAAATTTAAAAAAATTAAATGCCTTTGTAACAGATGAGTTTTCGTCTGAAACCCTCTTACTTCGAAGGAGATGGTCCAGTTTGTACACGAAGTGCATCCAGTTTTTGCTGTAACCCTCTCAACTTTTTAGCACATGCTAAATGGGTCAAATGATGATTACATACCAAGTCTCTACCTTTTTAGATTTCATTTGTACTGCTTTTTAATTTCAGGGTCATTTAGCTCAAAAAAATCATTAAATGCATGAAAAATAGCAAATGAAGTTAGAAAGGGTTGGAATTTGAGGATGTGGCTTTGAATAGTGCATATTGAATGCACAAAAAGTTTGTAGTTGAAATAAATTTTAAAAAATTAAATGCCTTTGTAACAGATGAGTTTTCGTCCGAAACCGTCTTACTTCGAAGGAGATGGTCCAATTTGTACACGAAGTGCTACCTGTTTTTGCCGTAACCCTCTCAACTTTCTAGCACATGCTAAATGGGTGAAATGATGATACCATGCCAAGTTTCTATCTTTTTAGATGTCATTTGTACTGCTTTTTAATTTCAGGGTCATTTAGCTCAAAAAAATCATTAAATGCATGAAAAATAGCAAATGAAGTTAGAAAGGGTTGACATTTGAGGATGTGGCTTTGAATGGTGCATATTGAATGCACAAAAAGTTTGTAGTTGAAATAATTTAAAAAAATTAAATGCCTTTGTAACAGATGAGTTTTCGTCCAAAACCCTCTTACCTCGAAGGAGATGGTCCAGTTTGTACACGAAGTGCATCCAGTTTTTGCCGTACCCCTCTCAACTTTTTAGCACATGCTAAATGGGTGAAATGATGATACCATGACAAGTTTCTACCTTTTTAGATTTAATTTGTACTGCTTTTTAATTTCAGGGTCATTTAGCTCAAAAAAATCATTAAATGCATGAAAAATAGCAAATGAAGTTAGAAAGGGTTGAAATTTGAGGATGTGGCTTTGAATGGTGCATATTGAATGGACAAAAAGTTTGTAGTTGAAATTAGTTTAAAAAAATTAAATGCCTTTGTAACAGATGAGTTTTCGTCCGAAACCCTCTTACTTCGAAGGAGATGGTCCAGTTTGTACACGAAATGCATCCAGTTTTTGCCGTAACCCTCTTAACTTGTTAGCACATGCGAAATAGGTGAAATGATGATACCATGCCAAGTGTCTACCTTTTTAGATTTCATTTGTACTACTTTTTAATTTCAGGGTCATTTAGCTCAAAAAAAATCATTAAATGCATGAAAAATAGCAAATGAAGTTAGAAAGGGTTGAAATTTGAGGATGTGGCTTTGAATGGTGCATATTGAATGCACAAAATTTTTTTAGTTGAAATAAGTTTAAAAAAATTAAATGCATTTGTAACAGACGAGTTTTCGTCCGAAACCCTCTTACTTTGAAGGAGATGGTCCAGTTTGTACACGAAGTGCATCTAGTTTTTGCCGTAACCCTCTCAACTTTTTAGCACATGCTAAATGGGTGAAATGATGATACCATACCAAGTTTCTACCTTTTTAGATTTCATTTGTACTGCTTTTTAATTTCAGGGCCATTTAGCTCAAAAAAATCATTAAATCCATGAAAAATAGCAAATGAAGTTAGAAAGGGTTGAAATTTGAGCATGTGACTTTGAATGGTGCATATTGAATGCACAAAAAGTTTGTAGTTGAAATAAATTTAAAAAAATTAAATACTTTTGTAACAGACGAGTTTTCGTCCGAAACCCTCTTACTTCGAAGGAGATGGTCCAGTTTGTACACGAAGTGCATCCAGTTTTTGCCGTAACCCTCTCAACTTTTTAGCACATGCTAAATGGGTGAAATGATGAAACCATACCAAGTTTCTACCTTTTTAGATTTCATTTGTACTGCTTTTTAATTTCAGGGTCATTTATCTCAAAAAAATCATTAAATGCATGAAAAATAGCAAATGAAGTTAGAAAGGGTTGAAATTTGAGGATGTGGCTTTGAATGGTGCATAATGAATGCACAAAAAGTTTGTAGTTTAAATAAGTTTAAAAAATTAAATGCCTTTGTAACAGATGAGTTTTCGTCCGAAACCCTCTTACTTCGAAGGAGATGGTCCAGTTTGTACACGAAGTGCTACCCGTTTTTGCCGTAACCCTCTCAACTTTTTAGCACATGCTAAATTGGTGAAATGATGATACCATGCCAAGTTTCTACCTTTTTAGATTTCAATTGTACTGCTTTTTAATTTCAGGGTCATTTAGCTCAAAAAAATCATTAAATGCATGAAAAATAGCAAATTAAGTTAGAAAGGGTTGAAATTTGAGGATGTGGCTTTGAATGGTGCATATTGAATGCACCAAAAGTTTGTAGTTGAAATAAATTTAAAAAAATTAAATGCCTTTGTAACAGATGAGTTTTTGTCCAAAACCCTCTTACTTCGAAGGAGATTGTCCAGTTTGTACACGAAGTGCATCCAGTTTTTGCCGTAAACCTCTCAACTTTTTAGCACATGCTAAATGGGTGAAATGATGATACCATGACATGTTTCTACCTTTTTAGATTTAATTTGTACTGCTTTTTAATTTCAGGGTCATTTAGCTCAAAAAAATCATTAAATGCATGAAAAATAGCAAATGAAGTTAGAAAGGGTTGAAATTTGAGGATGTGGCTTTGAATGGTGCATATTGAATGCACAAAAAGTTTGAAGTTGAAATAAGTTTAAAAAAATTAAATGCCTTTGTAACAGATGAGTTTTCGTCCGAAACCCTCTTACTTAGAAGGAGATGGTCCAGTTTATACACGAAGTGCATCCAGTTTTTGACGTAACCCTCTTAACTTTTTAGCACATGCGAAATGGGTGAAATGATGATACCATGCCAAGTGTCTACCTTTTTAGATTTCATTTGTACTACTTTTTAATTTCAGGGTCATTTAGCTCAAAAAAAATCATTAAATGCATGAAAAATAGCAAATGAAGTTAGAAAGGGTTGAAATTTGAAGATGTGGCTTTGAATGGTGCATATTGAATGCACAAAAAGTTTGTAGTTGAAATAAATTTAAAAAAATTAAATACCTTTGTAACAGACGAGTTTTCGTCCGAAACCCTCTTACTTCGAAGGAGATGGTCCAGTTTGTACACGAAGTGCATCCAGTTTTTGCCGTAACCCTCTCAACTTTTTAGCACATGCTAAATGGGTCAAATGATGAAACCATACCAAGTTTCTACCTTTTTAGATGTCATTTGTACTGCTTTTTAATTTCAGGGTCATTTACCTCAAGAAAATCATTAAATGCATGAAAAATAGCAAATGAAGTTAGAAAGGGTTGAAATTTGAGGATGTGGCTTTGAATGGTGCATATTGAATGCACAAAAAGTTAGTAGTTGAAATAAATTTAAAAAAATTAAATACCTTTGTAACATATGAGTTTTCGTCCGAAACCCTCTTACTTCGAAGGAGATGGTCCAGTTTGTACATGAAGTGCATCCAGTTTTTGCCGTAACCCTCCCAAGTTTTTAGCACATGCTAAATGGGTGAAATAATGATACCATGCCAAGTTTCTACCTTTTTAGATTTCATTTGTACTACTTTTTAATTTCAGGGTCATTTACCTCAAAAAAATCATTAAATGCATGAAAAATAGCAAATGAAGTTAGAAAGGGTTGAAATTTTAGGATGTGGCTTTGAATGGTGCATATTGAATGCAGAAAAAGTTTGTAGTTTCAATAAGTTTAAAAAATTAAATGCCTTTGTAACAGATGAGTTTTCGTCCGAAACCCTCTTACTTCGAAGGAGATGGTCCAGTTTGTACACGAAGTGCATCCAGTTTTTGCCGTAACCCTCTCAACTTTTTAGCACATCCTAAATGGGTCAAATGATGATACCATACCAAGTTTCTACATTTTTAGATTTCATTTGTACTGCTTTTTAATTTCAGGGTCATTTAGCTCAAAAAAATCATTAAATGCATGAAAAATAGCAAATGAAGTTAGAAAGGGTTGAAATTTGAGGATGTGGCTTTGAATGGTGCATATTGAATGCACAAAAAGTTTGTAGTTGAAATAAGTTTAAAAAATTTAATGCCTTTGTAACAAATGAGATTTCGTCCGAAACCCTCTTACTTCGAAGGAGATGGTCCAGTTTGTACACGAAGTGCATCCAGTTTTTGCCGTAACCCTCTCAACTTTTTAACACATGTTAAATGGGTGAAATGATGATACCATGCCAAGTTTCTACCGTTTTAGATTTCATTTGTACTACTTTTTAATTTCAGGGTCATTTAGCTCAAAAAAAATCATTAAATGCATGAAAAATAGCAAATGAAGTTAGAAAGGGTTGAAATTTGAGGATGTGGCTTTGAATGATGCATATTGAATGCACAAAAATTTTGTAGTTGAAATAAGTTTAAAAAAATTAAATGCCTTTGTAACAGACGAGTTTTCGTCCGAAACCCTCTTACTTAGAAGGAGATGGTCCAGTTTATACACGAAGTGCATCCAGTTTTTGACGTAACCCTCTTAACTTTTTAGCACATGCGAAATGGGTGAAATGATGATACCATGCCAAGTGTCTACCTTTTTAGATTTCATTTGTACTACTTTTTAATTTCAGGGTCATTTAGCTCAAAAAAATCATTAAATGCATGAAAAATAGCAAATGAAGTTAGAAAGGGTTGAAATTTGAGGATGTGGCCTTGAATGATGCATATTGAATGCACAAAAATTTTGTAGTTGAAATAAGTTTAAAAAAATTAAATGCCTTTGTAACAGACGAGTTTTCGTCCGAAACCCTCTTACTTAGAAGGAGATGGTCCAGTTTATACACGAAGTGCATCCAGTTTTTGACGTAACCCTCTTAACTTTTTAGCACATGCGAAATGGGTGAAATGATGATACCATGCCAAGTGTCTACCTTTTTAGATTTCATTTGTACTACTTTTTAATTTCAGGGTCATTTAGCTCAAAAAAAATCATTAAATGCATGAAAAATAGCAAATGAAGTTAGAAAGGGTTGAAATTTGAGGATGTGACTTTGAATGGTGCATATTGAATGCACAAAAAGTTTGTAGTTGAAATAAATTTAAAAAAATTAAATACCTTTGTAACAGACGAGTTTTCGTCCGAAACCCTCTTACTTCGAAGGAGATGGTCCAGTTTGTACACGAAGTGCATCCAGTTTTTGCCGTAACCCTCTCAACTTTTTAGCACATGCTAAATGGGTGAAATGATGAAACCATACCAAGTTTCTACCTTTTTAGATGTCATTTGTACTGCTTTTTAATTTCAGGGTCATTTACCTCAAGAAAATCATTAAATGCATGAAAAATAGCAAATGAAGTTAGAAAGGGTTGAAATTTGAGGATGTGGCTTTGAATGGTGCATATTGAATGCACAAAAAGTTAGTAGTTGAAATAAATTTAAAAAAATTAAATACCTTTGTAACATATGAGTTTTCGTCCGAAACCCTCTTACTTCGAAGGAGATGGTCCAGTTTGTACATGAAGTGCATCCAGTTTTTGCCGTAACCCTCCCAAGTTTTTAGCACATGCTAAATGGGTGAAATAATGATACCATGCCAAGTTTCTACCTTTTTAGATTTCATTTGTACTACTTTTTAATTTCAGGGTCATTTACCTCAAAAAAATCATTAAATGCATGAAAAATAGCAAATGAAGTTAGAAAGGGTTGAAATTTTAGGATGTGGCTTTGAATGGTGCATATTGAATGCAGAAAAAGTTTGTAGTTTAAATAAGTTTAAAAAATTAAATGCCTTTGTAACAGATGAGTTTTCGTCCGAAACCCTCTTACTTCGAAGGAGATGGTCCAGTTTGTACACGAAGTGCATCCAGTTTTTGCCGTAACCCTCTCAACTTTTTAGCACATGTTAAATGGGTGAAATGATGATACCATGCCAAGTTTCTACCTTTTTAGATTTCATTTGTACTACTTTTTAATTTCAGGGTCATTTAGCTCAAAAAAAATCATTAAATGCATGAAAAATAGCAAATGAAGTTAGAAAGGGTTGAAATTTGAGGATGTGGCTTTGAATGATGCATATTGAATGCACAAAAATTTTGTAGTTGAAATAAGTTTAAAAAAATTAAATGCCTTTGTAACAGACGAGTTTTCGTCCGAAACCCTCTTACTTAGAAGGAGATGGTCCAGTTTATACACGAAGTGCATCCAGTTTTTGACGTAACCCTCTTAACTTTTTAGCACATGCGAAATGGGTGAAATGATGATACCATGCCAAGTGTCTACCTTTTTAGATTTCATTTGTACTACTTTTTAATTTCAGGGTCATTTAGCTCAAAAAAATCATTAAATGCATGAAAAATAGCAAATGAAGTTAGAAAGGGTTGAAATTTGAGGATGTGGCTTTGAATGATGCATATTGAATGCACAAAAATTTTGTAGTTGAAATAAGTTTAAAAAAATTAAATGCCTTTGTAACAGACGAGTTTTCGTCCGAAACCCTCTTACTTAGAAGGAGATGGTCCAGTTTATACACGAAGTGCATCCAGTTTTTGACGTAACCCTCTTAACTTTTTAGCACATGCGAAATGGGTGAAATGATGATACCATGCCAAGTGTCTACCTTTTTAGATTTCATTTGTACTACTTTTTAATTTCAGGGTCATTTAGCTCAAAAAAAATCATTAAATGCATGAAAAATAGCAAATGAAGTTAGAAAGGGTTGAAATTTGAGGATGTGACTTTGAATGGTGCATATTGAATGCACAAAAAGTTTGTAGTTGAAATAAATTTAAAAAAATTTAATACCTTTGTAACAGACGAGTTTTCGTCCGAAACCCTCTTACTTCGAAGGAGATGGTCCAGTTTGTACACGAAGTGCATCCAGTTTTTGCCGTAACCCTCTCAACTTTTTAGCACATGCTAAATGGGTGAAATGATGAAACCATACCAAGTTTCTACCTTTTTAGATGTCATTTGTACTGCTTTTTGATTTCAGGGTCATTTACCTCAAGAAAATCATTAAATGCATGAAAAATAGCAAATGAAGTTAGAAAGGGTTGAAATTTGAGGATGTGGCTTTGAATGGTGCATATTGAATGCACAAAAAGTTAGTAGTTGAAATAAATTTAAAAAAATTAAATACCTTTGTAACATATGAGTTTTCGTCCGAAACCCTCTTACTTCGAAGGATATGGTCCAGTTTGTACATGAAGTGCATCCAGTTTTTGCCGTAACCCTCCCAAGTTTTTAGCACATGCTAAATGGGTGAAATAATGATACCATGCCAAGTTTCTACCTTTTTAGATTTCATTTGTACTACTTTTTAATTTCAGGGTCATTTACCTCAAAAAAATCATTAAATGCATGAAAAATAGCAAATGAAGTTAGAAAGGGTTGAAATTTTAGGATGTGGCTTTGAATGGTGCATATTGAATGCAGAAAAAGTTTGTAGTTTAAATAAGTTTAAAAAATTAAATGCCTTTGTAACAGATGAGTTTTCGTCCGAAACCCTCTTACTTCGAAGGAGATGGTCCAGTTTGTACACGAAGTGCATCCAGTTTTTGCCGTAACCCTCTCAACTTTTTAGCACATCCTAAATGGGTCAAATGATGATACCATACCAAGTTTCTACATTTTTAGATTTCATTTGTACTGCTTTTTAATTTCAGGGTCATTTAGCTCAAAAAAATCATTAAATGCATGAAAAATAGCAAATGAAGTTAGAAAGGGTTGAAATTTGAGGATGTGGCTTTGAATGGTGCATATTGAATGCACAAAAAGTTTGTAGTTGAAATAAGTTTAAAAAAATTAAATGCCTTTGTAACAGATGAGATTTCGTCCGAAACCCTCTTACTTCGAAGGAGATGGTCCAGTTTGTACACGAAGTGCATCCAGTTTTTGCCGTAACCCTCTCAACTTTTTAGCACATGGTAAATGGGTGAAATGATGATACCATGCCAAGTTTCTACCTTTTTAGATTTCATTTGTACTACTTTTTAATTTCAGGGTCATTTAGCTCAAAAAAAATCATTAAATGCATGAAAAATAGCAAATCAAGTTAGAAAGGGTTGAAATTTGAGGATGTGGCTTTGAATGGTGCATATTGAATGCACAAAAAGTTAGTAGTTGAAATAAATTTAAAAAAATTAAATACCTTTGTAACATATGAGTTTTCGTCCGAAACCCTCTTACTTCGAAGGATATGGTCCAGTTTGTACATGAAGTGCATCCAGTTTTTGCCGTAACCCTCCCAAGTTTTTAGCACATGCTAAATGGGTGAAATAATGATACCATGCCAAGTTTCTACCTTTTTAGATTTCATTTGTACTACTTTTTAATTTCAGGGTCATTTACCTCAAAAAAATCATTAAATGCATGAAAAATAGCAAATGAAGTTAGAAAGGGTTGAAATTTTAGGATGTGGCTTTGAATGGTGCATATTGAATGCAGAAAAAGTTTGTAGTTTAAATAAGTTTAAAAAATTAAATGCCTTTGTAACAGATGAGTTTTCGTCCGAAACCCTCTTACTTCGAAGGAGATGGTCCAGTTTGTACACGAAGTGCATCCAGTTTTTGCCGTAACCCTCTCAACTTTTTAGCACATCCTAAATGGGTCAAATGATGATACCATACCAAGTTTCTACATTTTTAGATTTCATTTGTACTGCTTTTTAATTTCAGGGTCATTTAGCTCAAAAAAATCATTAAATGCATGAAAAATAGCAAATGAAGTTAGAAAGGGTTGAAATTTGAGGATGTGGCTTTGAATGGTGCATATTGAATGCACAAAAAGTTTGTAGTTGAAATAAGTTTAAAAAAATTAAATGCCTTTGTAACAGATGAGATTTCGTCCGAAACCCTCTTACTTCGAAGGAGATGGTCCAGTTTGTACACGAAGTGCATCCAGTTTTTGCCGTAACCCTCTCAACTTTTTAGCACATGTTAAATGGGTGAAATGATGATACCATGCCAAGTTTCTACCTTTTTAGATTTCATTTGTACTACTTTTTAATTTCAGGGTCATTTAGCTCAAAAAAAATCATTAAATGCATGAAAAATAGCAAATCAAGTTAGAAAGGGTTGAAATTTGAGGATGTGGCTTTGAATGATGCATATTGAATGCACAAAAAGTTTGTAGTTGAAATAAGTTTAAAAAAATTAAATGCCTTTGTAACAGATGAGTTTTCGTCCGAAACCCTCTTACTTAGAAGGAGATGGTCCAGTTTGTACACGAAGTGCATCCAGTTTTTGACGTAACCCTCTTAACTTTTTAGCACATGCGAAATGGGTGAAATGATGATACCATGCCAAGTGTCTACCTTTTTAGATTTCATTTGTACTACTTTTTAATTTCAGGGTCATTTAGCTCAAAAAAAATCATTAAATGCATGAAAAATAGCAAATGAAGTTAGAAAGGGTTGAAATTTGAGGATGTGACTTTGAATGGTGCATATTGAATTCACAAAAAGTTTGTTGTTGAAATAAATTTAAAAAAATTAAATACCTTTGTAACAGACGAGTTTTCGTCCGAAACCCTCTTACTTCGAAGGAGATGGTCCAGTTTGTACACGAAGTGCATCCAGTTTTTGCCGTAACCCTCTCAACTTTTTAGCACATGCTAAATGGGTGAAATGATGAAACCATACCAAGTTTCTACCTTTTTAGATGTCATTTGTACTACTTTTTAATTTCAGGGTCATTTACCTCAAGAAAATCATTAAATGCATGAAAAATAGCAAATGAAGTTAGAAAGGGTTGAAATTTGAGGATGTGGCTTTGAATGGTGCATATTGAATGCACAAAAAGTTAGTAGTTGAAATAAATTTAAAAAAAATAAATGCATTTGTAACATATGAGTTTTCGTCCGAAACCCTCTTACTTCGAAGGAGATGGTCCAGTTTGTACATGAAGTGCATCCAGTTTTTGCCGTAACCCTCCCAAGTTTTTAGCACATGCTAAATGGGTGAAATAATGATACCATGCCAAGTTTCTACCTTTTTGGATTTCATTTGTACTGCTTTTTAATTTCAGGGTCATTTACCTCAAAAAAATCATTAAATGCATGAAAAATAGCAAATGAAGTTAGAAAGGGTTGGAATTTGAGGATGTGGCTTTGAATGGTGCATATTGAATGCAGAAAAAGTTTGTAGTTGAAATAAATTTAAAAAAATTAAATGCCTTTGTAACAGATGAGTTTTCGTCCGAAACCCTCTTACTTCGAAGGAGATGGTCCAATTTGTACACGAAGTGCTACCTGTTTTTGCCGTAACCCTCTCAACTTTTTAGCACATCCTAAATGGGTGAAATGATGATACCATGCCAAGTTTCTACATTTTTAGATGTCATTTGTACTGCTTTTTAATTTCAGGGTCATTTAGCTCAAAAAAATCATTAAATGCATGAAAAATAGCAAATGAAGTTAGAAAGGGTTGAAATTTGAGGATGTGGCTTTGAATGGTGCATATTGAATGCACAAAAATTTTGTAGTTGAAATAAATTTAAAAAAATTAAATGCCTTTGTAACAGATGAGTTTTCGTCCAAAACCCTCTTACTTCGAAGGAGATGGTCCAGTTTGTACACGAAGTGCATCCAGTTTTTGCCGTACCCCTCTCAACTTTTTAGCACATGCTAAATGGGTGAAATGATGATACCATGACAAGTTTCTACCTTTTTAGATTTAATTTGTACTGCTTTTTAATTTCAGGGTCATTTAGCTCAAAAAAATCATTAAATGCATGAAAAATAGCAGATCAAGTTAGAAAGGGTTGAAATTTGAGGATGTGGCTTTGAATGGTGCATATTGAATGCACAAAAAGTTTGTAGTTGAAATTAGTTTAAAAAAATTAAATGCCTTTGTAACAGATGAGTTTTCGTCCGAAACCCTCTTACTTCGAAGGAGATGGTCCAGTTTGTACACGAAGTGCATCCAGTTTTTGCCGTAACCCTCTCAACTTTTTAGCACATGTTAAATGGGTGAAATGATGATACCATGCCAAGTTTCTACCTTTTTAGATTTCATTTGTACTACTTTTTAATTTCAGGGTCATTTAGCTCAAAAAAAATCATTAAATGCATGAAAAATAGCAAATCAAGTTAGAAAGGGTTGAAATTTGAGGATGTGGCTTTGAATGATGCATATTGAATGCACAAAAAGTTTGTAGTTGAAATAAGTTTAAAAAAATTAAATGCCTTTGTAACAGATGAGTTTTCGTCCGAAACCCTCTTACTTAGAAGGAGATGGTCCAGTTTGTACACGAAGTGCATCCAGTTTTTGACGTAACCCTCTTAACTTTTTAGCACATGCGAAATGGGTGAAATGATGATACCATGCCAAGTGTCTACCTTTTTAGATTTCATTTGTACTACTTTTTAATTTCAGGGTCATTTAGCTCAAAAAAAATCATTAAATGCATGAAAAATAGCAAATGAAGTTAGAAAGGGTTGAAATTTGAGGATGTGACTTTGAATGGTGCATATTGAATGCACAAAAAGTTTGTAGTTGAAATAAATTTAAAAAAATTAAATACCTTTGTAACAGACGAGTTTTCGTCCGAAACCCTCTTACTTCGAAGGAGATGGTCCAGTTTGTACACGAAGTGCATCCAGTTTTTGACGTAACCCTCTTAACTTTTTAGCACATGCGAAATGGGTGAAATGATGATACCATGCCAAGTGTCTACCTTTTTAGATTTCATTTGTACTACTTTTTAATTTCAGGGTCATTTAGCTCAAAAAAAATCATTAAATGCATGAAAAATAGCAAATGAAGTTAGAAAGGGTTGAAATTTGAGGATGTGACTTTGAATGGTGCATATTGAATTCACAAAAAGTTTGTTGTTGAAATAAATTTAAAAAAATTAAATACCTTTGTAACAGACGAGTTTTCGTCCGAAACCCTCTTACTTCGAAGGAGATGGTCCAGTTTGTACACGAAGTGCATCCAGTTTTTGCCGTAACCCTCTCAACTTTTTAGCACATGCTAAATGGGTGAAATGATGAAACCATACCAAGTTTCTACCTTTTTAGATGTCATTTGTACTACTTTTTAATTTCAGGGTCATTTACCTCAAGAAAATCATTAAATGCATGAAAAATAGCAAATGAAGTTAGAAAGGGTTGAAATTTGAGGATGTGGCTTTGAATGGTGCATATTGAATGCACAAAAAGTTAGTAGTTGAAATAAATTTAAAAAAAATAAATGCATTTGTAACATATGAGTTTTCGTCCGAAACCCTCTTACTTCGAAGGAGATGGTCCAGTTTGTACATGAAGTGCATCCAGTTTTTGCCGTAACCCTCCCAAGTTTTTAGCACATGCTAAATGGGTGAAATAATGATACCATGCCAAGTTTCTACCTTTTTGGATTTCATTTGTACTGCTTTTTAATTTCAGGGTCATTTACCTCAAAAAAATCATTAAATGCATGAAAAATAGCAAATGAAGTTAGAAAGGGTTGGAATTTGAGGATGTGGCTTTGAATGGTGCATATTGAATGCAGAAAAAGTTTGTAGTTGAAATAAATTTAAAAAAATTAAATGCCTTTGTAACAGATGAGTTTTCGTCCGAAACCCTCTTACTTCGAAGGAGATGGTCCAATTTGTACACGAAGTGCTACCTGTTTTTGCCGTAACCCTCTCAACTTTTTAGCACATCCTAAATGGGTGAAATGATGATACCATGCCAAGTTTCTACATTTTTAGATGTCATTTGTACTGCTTTTTAATTTCAGGGTCATTTAGCTCAAAAAAATCATTAAATGCATGAAAAATAGCAAATGAAGTTAGAAAGGGTTGAAATTTGAGGATGTGGCTTTGAATGGTGCATATTGAATGCACAAAAATTTTGTAGTTGAAATAAATTTAAAAAAATTAAATGCCTTTGTAACAGATGAGTTTTCGTCCAAAACCCTCTTACTTCGAAGGAGATGGTCCAGTTTGTACACGAAGTGCATCCAGTTTTTGCCGTACCCCTCTCAACTTTTTAGCACATGCTAAATGGGTGAAATGATGATACCATGACAAGTTTCTACCTTTTTAGATTTAATTTGTACTGCTTTTTAATTTCAGGGTCATTTAGCTCAAAAAAATCATTAAATGCATGAAAAATAGCAGATCAAGTTAGAAAGGGTTGAAATTTGAGGATGTGGCTTTGAATGGTGCATATTGAATGCACAAAAAGTTTGTAGTTGAAATTAGTTTAAAAAAATTAAATGCCTTTGTAACAGATGAGTTTTCGTCCGAAACCCTCTTACTTCGAAGGAGATGGTCCAGTTTGTACACGAAGTGCATCCAGTTTTTGCCGTAACCCTCTCAACTTTTTAGCACATGTTAAATGGGTGAAATGATGATACCATGCCAAGTTTCTACCTTTTTAGATTTCATTTGTACTACTTTTTAATTTCAGGGTCATTTAGCTCAAAAAAAATCATTAAATGCATGAAAAATAGCAAATCAAGTTAGAAAGGGTTGAAATTTGAGGATGTGGCTTTGAATGATGCATATTGAATGCACAAAAAGTTTGTAGTTGAAATAAGTTTAAAAAAATTAAATGCCTTTGTAACAGATGAGTTTTCGTCCGAAACCCTCTTACTTAGAAGGAGATGGTCCAGTTTGTACACGAAGTGCATCCAGTTTTTGACGTAACCCTCTTAACTTTTTAGCACATGCGAAATGGGTGAAATGATGATACCATGCCAAGTGTCTACCTTTTTAGATTTCATTTGTACTACTTTTTAATTTCAGGGTCATTTAGCTCAAAAAAAATCATTAAATGCATGAAAAATAGCAAATGAAGTTAGAAAGGGTTGAAATTTGAGGATGTGACTTTGAATGGTGCATATTGAATGCACAAAAAGTTTGTAGTTGAAATAAATTTAAAAAAATTAAATACCTTTGTAACAGACGAGTTTTCGTCCGAAACCCTCTTACTTCGAAGGAGATGGTCCAGTTTGTACACGAAGTGCATCCAGTTTTTGCCGTAACCCTCTCAACTTTTTAGCACATGCTAAATGGGTGAAATGATGAAACCATACCAAGTTTCTACCTTTTTAGATGTCATTTGTACTACTTTTTAATTTCAGGGTCATTTACCTCAAGAAAATCATTAAATGCATGAAAAATAGCAAATGAAGTTAGAAAGGGTTGAAATTTGAGGATGTGGCTTTGAATGGTGCATATTGAATGCACAAAAAGTTAGTAGTTGAAATAAATTTAAAAAAAATAAATGCCTTTGTAACATATGAGTTTTCGTCCGAAACCCTCTTACTTCGAAGGAGATGGTCCAGTTTGTACATGAAGTGCATCCAGTTTTTGCCGTAACCCTCCCAAGTTTTTAGCACATGCTAAATGGGTGAAATAATGATACCATGCCAAGTTTCTACCTTTTTGGATTTCATTTGTACTGCTTTTTAATTTCAGGGTCATTTACCTCAAAAAAATCATTAAATGCATGAAAAATAGCAAATGAAGTTAGAAAGGGTTGGAATTTGAGGATGTGGCTTTGAATGGTGCATATTGAATGCAGAAAAAGTTTGTAGTTGAAATAAATTTAAAAAAATTAAATGCCTTTGTAACAGATGAGTTTTCGTCCGAAACCCTCTTACTTCGAAGGAGATGGTCCAATTTGTACACGAAGTGCTACCTGTTTTTGCCGTAACCCTCTCAACTTTTTAGCACATCCTAAATGGGTGAAATGATGATACCATGCCAAGTTTCTACATTTTTAGATGTCATTTGTACTGCTTTTTAATTTCAGGGTCATTTAGCTCAAAAAAATCATTAAATGCATGAAAAATAGCAAATGAAGTTAGAAAGGGTTGAAATTTGAGGATGTGGCTTTGAATGGTGCATATTGAATGCACAAAAATTTTGTAGTTGAAATAAATTTAAAAAAATTAAATGCCTTTGTAACAGATGAGTTTTCGTCCAAAACCCTCTTACTTCGAAGGAGATGGTCCAGTTTGTACACGAAGTGCATCCAGTTTTTGCCGTACCCCTCTCAACTTTTTAGCACATGCTAAATGGGTGAAATGATGATACCATGACAAGTTTCTACCTTTTTAGATTTAATTTGTACTGCTTTTTAATTTCAGGGTCATTTAGCTCAAAAAAATCATTAAATGCATGAAAAATAGCAGATCAAGTTAGAAAGGGTTGAAATTTGAGGATGTGGCTTTGAATGGTGCATATTGAATGCACAAAAAGTTTGTAGTTGAAATTAGTTTAAAAAAATTAAATGCCTTTGTAACAGATGAGTTTTCGTCCGAAACCCTCTTACTTCGAAGGAGATGGTCCAGTTTGTACACAAAGTGCATCCAGTTTTGGCCGTAACCCTCTCAACTTTTTAGCACATGCTAAATGGGTGAAATGATGATACCATGCCAAGTTTCTACCTTTTTAGATTTAATTTGTACTACTTTTTAATATTAGGGTAATTTAGCTCAAAAAAATCATTAAATGCATGAAAAATAGCAAATGAAGTTAGAAAGGGTTGAAATTTGAAGATGTGGCTTTAAATGGTGCATATTGAATGCACAAAAATTTTGTAGTTGAAATAGGTTTAAAAAAATTAAATGCCTTTGTAACAGATGAGTTTTCGTTTGAAACCCTCTTACTTCGAAGGAGATGGTCCAGTTTGTACACGAAGTGCATCTAGTTTTTGCCGTAACCCTCTCAACTTTTTAGCACATGCTAAATGGGTGAAATGATGATACCATGCCAAGTTTCTACCTTTTTAGATTTCATTTGTACTACTTTTTAATTTTAGGGTAATTTAGCTCAAAAAAATCATTAAATGCATGAAAAATAGCAAATGAAGTTTGAAAGGGTTGAAATTTGAAGATGTGGCTTTGAATGGTGCATATTGAATGCACAAAAAGTTTGAAGTTGAAATAAGTTTAAAAAAAATAAATGCCTTTGTAACAGATGAGTTTTCGTCCGAAACCCTCTTACTTCGAAGGAGATGGTCCAGTTTGTACACGAAGTGCATCCAGTTTTTGCTGTAACCCTCTCAACTTTTTAGCACATGCTAAATGGGTCAAATGATGATTACATACCAAGTCTCTACCTTTTTAGATTTCATTTGTACTACTTTTTAATATCAGGGTCATTTAGCTCAAAAAAAATCATTAAATGCATGAAAAATAGCAAATGAAGTTAGAAAGGGTTGAAATTTGAGGATGTGGCTTTGAATGGTGCATATTGAATGCACAAAAAGTTTGTAGTTGAAATAAATTTAAAAAAATTAAATGCCTTTGTAACAGATGAGTTTGAGTCCGAAACCCTCTTACTTCGAAGGAGATGGTCCAATTTGTACACGAAGTGCTACCTGTTTTTGCCGTAACCCTCTCAACTTTTTAGCACATGCTAAATGGGTGAAATGATGATACCATGCCAACTTTCTACCTTTTTAGATGTCATTTGTACTGCTTTTTAATTTCAGGGTCATTTAGCTCAAAAAAATCATTAAATGCATGAAAAATAGCAAATGAAGTTAGAAAGGGTTGAAATTTGAGGATGTGGCTTTGAATGGTGCATATTGAATGCACAAAAAGTTTGTAGTTGAAATAAATTTAAAAAAATTAAATGCCTTTGTAACAGATGAGTTTTCGTCCAAAACCCTCTTACTTCGAAGGAGATGGTCCAGTTTGTACACGAAGTGCATCCAGTTTTTGCCATAACCCTCTCAACTTTTTAGCACATGCTAAATGGGTGAAATGATGAAACCATACCAAGTTTCTACCTTTTTAGATGTCATTTGTACTACTTTTTAATTTCAGGGTCATTTACCTCAAGAAAATCATTAAATGCATGAAAAATAGCAAATGAAGTTAGAAAGGGTTGAAATTTGAGGATGTGGCTTTGAATGGTGCATATTGAATGCACAAAAAGTTAGTAGTTGAAATAAATTTAAAAAAAATAAATGCCTTTGTAACATATGAGTTTTCGTCCGAAACCCTCTTACTTCGAAGGAGATGGTCCAGTTTGTACATGAAGTGCATCCAGTTTTTGCCGTAACCCTCCCAAGTTTTTAGCACATGCTAAATGGGTGAAATAATGATACCATGCCAAGTTTCTACCTTTTTGGATTTCATTTGTACTGCTTTTTAATTTCAGGGTCATTTACCTCAAAAAAATCATTAAATGCATGAAAAATAGCAAATGAAGTTAGAAAGGGTTGGAATTTGAGGATGTGGCTTTGAATGGTGCATATTGAATGCAGAAAAAGTTTGTAGTTGAAATAAATTTAAAAAAATTAAATGCCTTTGTAACAGATGAGTTTTCGTCCGAAACCCTCTTACTTCGAAGGAGATGGTCCAATTTGTACACGAAGTGCTACCTGTTTTTGCCGTAACCCTCTCAACTTTTTAGCACATCCTAAATGGGTGAAATGATGATACCATGCCAAGTTTCTACATTTTTAGATGTCATTTGTAATGCTTTTTAATTTCAGGGTCATTTAGCTCAAAAAAATCATTAAATGCATGAAAAATAGCAAATGAAGTTAGAAAGGGTTGAAATTTGAGGATGTGGCTTTGAATGGTGCATATTGAATGCACAAAAATTTTGTAGTTGAAATAAATTTAAAAAAATTAAATGCCTTTGTAACAGATGAGTTTTCGTCCAAAACCCTCTTACTTCGAAGGAGATGGTCCAGTTTGTACACGAAGTGCATCCAGTTTTTGCCGTACCCCTCTCAACTTTTTAGCACATGCTAAATGGGTGAAATGATGATACCATGACAAGTTTCTACCTTTTTAGATTTAATTTGTACTGCTTTTTAATTTCAGGGTCATTTAGCTCAAAAAAATCATTAAATGCATGAAAAATAGCAGATCAAGTTAGAAAGGGTTGAAATTTGAGGATGTGGCTTTGAATGGTGCATATTGAATGCACAAAAAGTTTGTAGTTGAAATTAGTTTAAAAAAATTAAATGCCTTTGTAACAGATGAGTTTTCGTCCGAAACCCTCTTACTTCGAAGGAGATGGTCCAGTTTGTACACAAAGTGCATCCAGTTTTGGCCGTAACCCTCTCAACTTTTTAGCACATGCTAAATGGGTGAAATGATGATACCATGCCAAGTTTCTACCTTTTTAGATTTCATTTGTACTACTTTTTAATATTAGGGTAATTTAGCTCAAAAAAATCATTAAATGCATGAAAAATAGCAAATGAAGTTAGAAAGGGTTGAAATTTGAAGATGTGGCTTTAAATGGTGCATATTGAATGCACAAAAATTTTGTAGTTGAAATAGGTTTAAAAAAATTAAATGCCTTTGTAACAGATGAGTTTTCGTTTGAAACCCTCTTACTTCGAAGGAGATGGTCCAGTTTGTACACGAAGTGCATCTAGTTTTTGCCGTAACCCTCTCAACTTTTTAGCACATGCTAAATGGGTGAAATGATGATACCATGCCAAGTTTCTACCTTTTTAGATTTCATTTGTACTACTTTTTAATTTTAGGGTAATTTAGCTCAAAAAAATCATTAAATGCATGAAAAATAGCAAATGAAGTTTGAAAGGGTTGAAATTTGAAGATGTGGCTTTGAATGGTGCATATTGAATGCACAAAAAGTTTGAAGTTGAAATAAGTTTAAAAAAAATAAATGCCTTTGTAACAGATGAGTTTTCGTCCGAAACCCTCTTACTTCGAAGGAGATGGTCCAGTTTGTACACGAAGTGCATCCAGTTTTTGCTGTAACCCTCTCAACTTTTTAGCACATGCTAAATGGGTCAAATGATGATTACATACCAAGTCTCTACCTTTTTAGATTTCATTTGTACTACTTTTTAATATCAGGGTCATTTAGCTCAAAAAAAATCATTAAATGCATGAAAAATAGCAAATGAAGTTAGAAAGGGTTGAAATTTGAGGATGTGGCTTTGAATGGTGCATATTGAATGCACAAAAAGTTTGTAGTTGAAATAAATTTAAAAAAATTAAATGCCTTTGTAACAGATGAGTTTTCGTCCGAAACCCTCTTACTTCGAAGGAGATGGTCCAATTTGTACACGAAGTGCTACCTATTTTTGCCGTAACCCTCTCAACTTTTTAGCACATGCTAAATGGGTGAAATGATGATACCATGCCAACTTTCTACCTTTTTAGATGTCATTTGTACTGCTTTTTAATTTCAGGGTCATTTAGCTCAAAAAAATCATTAAATGCATGAAAAATAGCAAATGAAGTTAGAAAGGGTTGAAATTTGAGGATGTGGCTTTGAATGGTGCATATTGAATGCACAAAAAGTTTGTAGTTGAAATAAATTTAAAAAAATTAAATGCCTTTGTAACAGATGAGTTTTCGTCCAAAACCCTCTTACTTCGAAGGAGATGGTCCAGTTTGTACACGAAGTGCATCCAGTTTTTGCCGTAACCCTCTCAACTTTTTAGCACATGCTAAATGGGTGAAATGATGATACCATGACAAGTTTCTACCTTTTTAGATTTCATTTGTACTGCTTTTTAATTTCAGGGTCATTTAGCTCAAAAAAATCATTAAATGCATGAAAAATAGCAAATTAAGTTAGAAAGGGTTGAAATTTGAGGATGTGGCTTTGAATGGTGCATATTGAATGCACAAAAAGTTTGTAGTTGAAATAAATTTAAAAAATTAAATGCCTTTGTAACAGATGAGTTTTCGTCCGAAACCCTCTTACTTCGAAGGAGATGGTCCAATTTGTACACGAAGTGCTACCTGTTTTTGCCGTAACCCTCTCAACTTTTTAGCACATGCTAAATGGGTGAAATGATGATACCATGCCAACTTTCTACCTTTTTAGATGTCATTTGTACTGCTTTTTAATTTCAGGGTCATTTAGCTCAAAAAAATCATTAAATGCATGAAAAATAGCAAATGAAGTTAGAAAGGGTTGAAATTTGAGGATGTGGCTTTGAATGGTGCATATTGAATGCACAAAAAGTTTGTAGTTGAAATAAATTTAAAAAAATTAAATGCCTTTGTAACAGATGAGTTTTCGTCCAAAACCCTCTTACTTCGAAGGAGATGGTCCAGTTTGTACACGAAGTGCATCCAGTTTTTGCCGTAACCCTCTCAACTTTTTAGCACATGCTAAATGGGTGAAATGATGATACCATGACAAGTTTCTACCTTTTTAGATTTCATTTGTACTGCTTTTTAATTTCAGGGTCATTTAGCTCAAAAAAATCATTAAATGCATGAAAAATAGCAAATTAAGTTAGAAAGGGTTGAAATTTGAGGATGTGGCTTTGAATGGTGCATATTGAATGCACAAAAAGTTTGTAGTTGAAATAAATTTAAAAAAATTAAATGCCTTTGTAACAGATGAGTTTTCGTCCAAAACCCTCTTGCTTCGAAGGAGATGGTCCAGTTTGTACACGAAGTGCATCCAGTTTTTGCCGTAACCCTCTCAACTTTTTAGCACATGCTAAATGGGTGAAATTATGATACCATGCCAAGTTTCTACCTTTTTAGATTTCATTTGTACTGCTTTTTAATTTCAGGGTCATTTAGCTCAAAAAAATCATTAAATGCATGAAAAATAGCAAATGAAGTTAGAAAGGGTTGAAATTTGAGGATGTGGCTTTGAATGGTGCATATTGAATGCACAAAAAGTTTGTAGTTGAAATAAATTTAAAAAAATTAAATGCCTTTGTAACAGATGAGTTTTCGTCCAAAACCCTCTTACTTCGAAGGAGATGGTCCAGTTTGTACACGAAGTGCATCCAGTTTTTGCCGTACCCCTCTCAACTTTTTAGCACATGCTAAATGGGTGAAATGATGATACCATGACAAGTTTCTACCTTTTTAGATTTAATTTGTACTGCTTTTTAATTTCAGGGTCATTTAGCTCAAAAAAATCATTAAATGCATGAAAAATAGCAAATGAAGTTAGAAAGGGTTGAAATTTGAGGATGTGGCTTTGAATGGTGCATATTGAATGCACAAAAAGTTTGTAGTTGAAATAAGTTTAAAAAAATTAAATGCGTTTGTAACAGACGAGTTTTCGTCCGAAACCCTCTTACTTTGAAGGAGATGGTCCAGTTTGTACACGAAGTGCATCTAGTTTTTGCCGTAACCCTCTATACTTTTTAGCACATGCTAAATGGGTGAAATGATGATACCATACCAAGTTTCTACCTTTTTAGATTTCATTTGTACTGCTTTTTAATTTCAGGGTCATTTAACTCAAAAAAATCATTAAATGCATGAAAAATAGCAAATGAAGTTAGAAAGGGTTGAAATTTGAGGATGTGACTTTGAATGGTGCATATTGAACGCACAAAAAGTTTGTAGTTGACAGAAATTTAAGAAAATTAAATACCTTTGTAACAGATGAGTTTTCGTCCGAAACCCTCTTACTTCGAAGGAGATGGTCCAGTTTGTACACGAAATGCATCCAGTTTTTGCCATAACCCTCTTAACTTTTTAGCACATGCGAAATAGGTGAAATGATGATACCATGCCAAGTGTCTACCTTTTTAGATTTCATTTGTACTACTTTTTAATTTCAGGGTCATTTAGCTCAAAAAAAATCATTAAATGCATGAAAAATAGCAAATGAAGTTAGAAAGGGTTGAAATTTGAGGATGTGGCTTTGAATGGTGCATATTGAATGCACAAAAATTTTGTAGTTGAAATAAGTTTAAAAAAATTAAATGCGTTTGTAACAGACGAGTTTTCGTCCGAAACCCTCTTACTTTGAAGGAGATGGTCCAGTTTGTACACGAAGTGCATCTAGTTTTTGCCGTAACCCTCTCAACTTTTTAGCACATGCTAAATGGGTGAAATGATGATACCATACCAAGTTTCTACCTTTTTAGATTTCATTTGTACTGCTTTTTAATTTCAGGGTCATTTATCTCAAAAAAATCATTAAATGCATGAAAAATAGCAAATGAAGTTAGAAAGGGTTGAAATTTGAGGATGTGGCTTTGAATGGTGCATATTGAACGCACAACAAGTTTGTAGTTTAAATAAGTTTAAAAAATTAAATGCCTTTGTAACAGATGAGTTTTCGTCCGAAACCTTCTTACTTCGAAGGAGATGGTCCAGTTTGTACACGAAGTGCTACCTGTTTTTGCCGTAACCCTCTCAACTTTTTAGCACATGCTAAATGGGTGAAATGATGATACCATGCCAAGTTTCTACCTTTTTAGATTTCATTTGTACTGCTTTTTAATTTCAGGGTCATTTAGCTCAAAAAAATCATTAAATGCATGAAAAATAGCAAATGAAGTTAGAAAGGGTTGAAATTTGAGGATGTGGCTTTGAATGGTGCATATTGAATGCACAAAAAGTTTGTAGTTGAAATAAATTTAAAAAAATTAAATGCCTTTGTAACAGATGAGTTTTCGTCCGAAACCCTCTTACTTCGAAGGAGATGGTCCAGTTTGTACACGAAGTGCATCCAGTTTTTCCCGTAACCCTCTAAACTTTTTAGCACATGCTAAATGGGTCAAATTATTATACCATACCAAGTCTCTACCTTTTTAGATTTCATTTGTACTGCTTTTTAATTTCAGGGTCATTTAGCTCAAAAAAATCATTAAATGCATGAAAAATAGCAAATGAAGTTAGAAAGGGTTGAAATTTGAGGATGTGGCTTTGAATGGTGCATATTGAATGCACAAAAAGTTTGTAGTTGAAATAAATTTAAAAAAATTAAATGCCTTTGTAACAGACGAGTTTTCGTCCGAAACCCTCTTACTTCGAAGGAGATGGTCCAGTTTGTACACGAAGTGCATCCAGTTTTTCCCGTAACCCTCTAAACTTTTTAGCACATGCTAAATGGGTCAAATTATTATACCATACCAAGTCTCTACCTTTTTAGATTTCATTTGTACTGCTTTTTAATTTCAGGGTCATTTAGCTCAAAAAAATCATTAAATGCATGAAAAATAGCAAATGAAGTTAGAAAGGGTTGAAATTTGAGGATGTGGCTTTGAATGGTGCATATTGAATGCACAAAAAGTTTGTAGTTGAAATAAATTTAAAAAAATTAAATGCCTTTGTAACAGATGAGTTTTCGTCCGAAACCTCTTACTTCGAAGGAGATGGTCCAATTTGTACACGAAGTGCTACCTGTTTTTGCCGTAACCCTCTCAACTTTTTAGCACATGCTAAATGGGTGAAATGATGATACCATGCCAACTTTCTACCTTTTTAGATGTCATTTGTACTGCTTTTTAATTTCAGGGTCATTTAGCTCAAAAAAATCATTAAATGCATGAAAAATAGCAAATGAAGTTAGAAAGGGTTGAAATTTGAGGATGTGGCTTTGAATGGTGCATATTGAATGCACAAAAAGTTTGTAGTTGAAATAAATTTAAAAATATTAAATGCCTTTGTAACAGATGAGTTTTCGTCCAAAACCCTCTTACTTCGAAGGAGATGGTCCAGTTTGTACACGAAGTGCATCCAGTTTTTGCCGTAACCCTCTCAACTTTTTAGCACATGCTAAATGGGTGAAATGATGATACCATGACAAGTTTCTACCTTTTTAGATTTCATTTGTACTGCTTTTTAATTTCAGGGTCATTTAGCTCAAAAAAATCATTAAATGCATGAAAAATAGCAAATTAAGTTAGAAAGGGTTGAAATTTGAGGATGTGGCTTTGAATGGTGCATATTGAATGCACAAAAAGTTTGTAGTTGAAATAAATTTAAAAAAATTAAATGCCTTTGTAACAGATGAGTTTTCGTCCAAAACCCTCTTGCTTCGAAGGAGATGGTCCAGTTTGTACACGAAGTGCATCCAGTTTTTGCCGTAACCCTCTCAACTTTTTAGCACATGCTAAATGGGTGAAATTATGATACCATGCCAAGTTTCTACCTTTTTAGATTTCATTTGTACTGCTTTTTAATTTCAGGGTCATTTAGCTCAAAAAAATCATTAAATGCATGAAAAATAGCAAATGAAGTTAGAAAGGGTTGAAATTTGAGGATGTGGCTTTGAATGGTGCATATTGAATGCACAAAAAGTTTGTAGTTGAAATAAATTTAAAAAAATTAAATGCCTTTGTAACAGATGAGTTTTCGTCCAAAACCCTCTTACTTCGAAGGAGATGGTCCAGTTTGTACACGAAGTGCATCCAGTTTTTGCCGTAACCCTCTCAACTTTTTAGCACATGCTAAATGGGTGAAATGATGATACCATGACAACTTTCTACCTTTTTAGATTTAATTTGTACTGCTTTTTAATTTCAGGGTCATTTAGCTCAAAAAAATCATTAAATGCATGAAAAATAGCAAATGAAGTTAGAAAGGGTTGAAATTTGAGGATGTGGCTTTGAATGGTGCATATTGAATGCACAAAAAGTTTGTAGTTGAAATAAGTTTAAAAAAATTAAATGCGTTTGTAACAGACGAGTTTTCGTCCGAAACCCTCTTACTTTGAAGGAGATGGTCCAGTTTGTACACGAAGTGCATCTAGTTTTTGCCGTAACCCTCTATACTTTTTAGCACATGCTAAATGGGTGAAATGATGATACCATACCAAGTTTCTACCTTTTTAGATTTCATTTGTACTGCTTTTTAATTTCAGGGTCATTTAACTCAAAAAAATCATTAAATGCATGAAAAATAGCAAATGAAGTTAGAAAGGGTTGAAATTTGAGGATGTGACTTTGAATGGTGCATATTGAACGCACAAAAAGTTTGTAGTTGACAGAAATTTAAGAAAATTAAATACCTTTGTAACAGATGAGTTTTCGTCCGAAACCCTCTTACTTCGAAGGAGATGGTCCAGTTTGTACACGAAATGCATCCAGTTTTTGCCGTAACCCTCTTAACTTTTTAGCACATGCGAAATAGGTGAAATGATGATACCATGCCAAGTGTCTACCTTTTTAGATTTCATTTGTACTACTTTTTAATTTCAGGGTCATTTAGCTCAAAAAAAATCATTAAATGCATGAAAAATAGCAAATGAAGTTAGAAAGGGTTGAAATTTGAGGATGTGGCTTTGAATGGTGCATATTGAATGCACAAAAATTTTGTAGTTGAAATAAGTTTAAAAAAATTAAATGCGTTTGTAACAGACGAGTTTTCGTCCGAAACCCTCTTACTTTGAAGGAGATGGTCCAGTTTGTACACGAAGTGCATCTAGTTTTTGCCGTAACCCTCTCAACTTTTTAGCACATGCTAAATGGGTGAAATGATGATACCATACCAAGTTTCTACCTTTTTAGATTTCATTTGTACTGCTTTTTAATTTCAGGGTCATTTATCTCAAAAAAATCATTAAATGCATGAAAAATAGCAAATGAAGTTAGAAAGGGTTGAAATTTGAGGATGTGGCTTTGAATGGTGCATATTGAACGCACAACAAGTTTGTAGTTTAAATAAGTTTAAAAAATTAAATGCCTTTGTAACAGATGAGTTTTCGTCCGAAACCTTCTTACTTCGAAGGAGATGGTCCAGTTTGTACACGAAGTGCTACCTGTTTTTGCCGTAACCCTCTCAACTTTTTAGCACATGCTAAATGGGTGAAATGATGATACCATGCCAAGTTTCTACCTTTTTAGATTTCATTTGTACTGCTTTTTAATTTCAGGGTCATTTAGCTCAAAAAAATCATTAAATGCATGAAAAATAGCAAATGAAGTTAGAAAGGGTTGAAATTTGAGGATGTGGCTTTGAATGGTGCATATTGAATGCACAAAAAGTTTGTAGTTGAAATAAGTTTTAAAAAATTAAAAGCGTTTGTAACAGACGAGTTTTCGTCCGAAACCCTCTTGCTTTGAAGGAGATGGTCCAGTTTGTACACGAAGTGCATCTAGTTTTTGCCGTAACCCTCTCAACTTTTTAGCACATGCTAAATGGGTGAAATTATGATACCATACCAAGTTTCTACCTTTTTAGATTTCATTTGTACTGCTTTTTAATTTCAGGGTCATTTATCTCAAAAAAATCATTAAATGCATGAAAAATAGCAAATGAAGTTAGAAAGGGTTGAAATTTGAGGATGTGGCTTTGAATGGTGCATATTGAACGCACAACAAGTTTGTAGTTTAAATAAGTTTAAAAAATTAAATGCCTTTGTAACAGATGAGTTTTCGTCCGAAACCTTCTTACTTCGAAGGAGATGGTCCAGTTTGTACACGAAGTGCTACCTGTTTTTGCCGTAACCCTCTCAACTTTTTAGCACATGCTAAATGGGTGAAATGATGATACCATGCCAAGTTTCTACCTTTTTAGATTTCATTTGTACTGCTTTTTAATTTCAGGGTCATTTAGCTCAAAAAAATCATTAAATGCATGAAAAATAGCAAATTAAGTTAGAAAGGGTTGAAATTTGAGGATGTGGCTTCGAATGGTGCATATTGAACGCACAAAAAGTTTGTAGTTGACAGAAATTTAAGAAAATTAAATACCTTTGTAACAGATGAGTTTTCGTCCGAAACCCTCTTACTTCGAAGGAGATGGTCCAGTTTGTACACGAAATGCATCCAGTTTTTGCCGTAACCCTCTTAACTTTTTAGCACATGCGAAATAGGTGAAATGATGATACCATGCCAAGTGTCTACCTTTTTAGATTTCATTTGTACTACTTTTTAATTTCAGGGTCATTTAGCTCAAAAAAAATCATTAAATGCATGAAAAATAGCAAATGAAGTTAGAAAGGGTTGAAATTTGAGGATGTGGCTTTGAATGGTGCATATTGAATGCACAAAAATTTTGTAGTTGAAATAAGTTTAAAAAAATTAAATGCGTTTGTAACAGACGAGTTTTCGTCCGAAACCCTCTTACTTTGAAGGAGATGGTCCAGTTTGTACACGAAGTGCATCTAGTTTTTGCCGTAACCCTCTCAACTTTTTAGCACATGCTAAATGGGTGAAATGATGATACCATACCAAGTTTCTACCTTTTTAGATTTCATTTGTACTGCTTTTTAATTTCAGGGTCATTTATCTCAAAAAAATCATTAAATGCATGAAAAATAGCAAATGAAGTTAGAAAGGGTTGAAATTTGAGGATGTGGCTTTGAATGGTGCATATTGAACGCACAACAAGTTTGTAGTTTAAATAAGTTTAAAAAATTAAATGCCTTTGTAACAGATGAGTTTTCGTCCGAAACCTTCTTACTTCGAAGGAGATGGTCCAGTTTGTACACGAAGTGCTACCTGTTTTTGCCGTAACCCTCTCAACTTTTTAGCACATGCTAAATGGGTGAAATGATGATACCATGCCAAGTTTCTACCTTTTTAGATTTCATTTGTACTGCTTTTTAATTTCAGGGTCATTTAGCTCAAAAAAATCATTAAATGCATGAAAAATAGCAAATGAAGTTAGAAAGGGTTGAAATTTGAGGATGTGGCTTTGAATGGTGCATATTGAATGCACAAAAAGTTTGTAGTTGAAATAAGTTTTAAAAAATTAAAAGCGTTTGTAACAGACGAGTTTTCGTCCGAAACCCTCTTGCTTTGAAGGAGATGGTCCAGTTTGTACACGAAGTGCATCTAGTTTTTGCCGTAACCCTCTCAACTTTTTAGCACATGCTAAATGGGTGAAATTATGATACCATACCAAGTTTCTACCTTTTTAGATTTCATTTGTACTGCTTTTTAATTTCAGGGTCATTTATCTCAAAAAAATCATTAAATGCATGAAAAATAGCAAATGAAGTTAGAAAGGGTTGAAATTTGAGGATGTGGCTTTGAATGGTGCATATTGAACGCACAACAAGTTTGTAGTTTAAATAAGTTTAAAAAATTAAATGCCTTTGTAACAGATGAGTTTTCGTCCGAAACCTTCTTACTTCGAAGGAGATGGTCCAGTTTGTACACGAAGTGCTACCTGTTTTTGCCGTAACCCTCTCAACTTTTTAGCACATGCTAAATGGGTGAAATGATGATACCATGCCAAGTTTCTACCTTTTTAGATTTCATTTGTACTGCTTTTTAATTTCAGGGTCATTTAGCTCAAAAAAATCATTAAATGCATGAAAAATAGCAAATTAAGTTAGAAAGGGTTGAAATTTGAGGATGTGGCTTCGAATGGTGCATATTGAATGCACAAAAAGTTTGTAGTTGAAATAAATTTAAAAAAATTAAATGCCTTTGTAACAGATGAGTTTTCGTCCAAAACCCTCTTGCTTCGAAGGAGATGGTCCAGTTTGTACACGAAGTGCATCCAGTTTTTGCCGTAACCCTCTCAACTTTTTAGCACATGCTAAATGGGTGAAATTATGATACCATGCCAAGTTTCTACCTTTTTAGATTTCATTTGTACTGCTTTTTAATTTCAGGGTCATTTAGCTCAAAAAAATCATTAAATGCATTAAAAATAGCAAATGAAGTTAGAAAGGGTTGAAATTTGAGGATGTGGCTTTGAATGGTGCATATTGAATGCACAAAAAGTTTGTAGTTGAAATAAGTTTAAAAAAATTAAATGCCTTTGTAACAGATGAGTTTTCGTCCGAAACCCTCTTACTTAGAAGGAGATGGTCCAGTTTGTACACGAAATGCATCCAGTTTTTGCCGTAACCCTCTTAACTTTTTAGCACATGCGAAATGGGTGAAATGATGATACCATGCCAAGTGTCTACCTTTTTAGATTTCATTTGTACTACTTTTTAATTTCAGGGTCATTTAGCTCAAAAAAAAATCATTAAATGCATGAAAAATAGCAAATGAAGTTAGAAAGGGTTGAAATTTGAGGATGTGGCTTTGAATGGTGCATATTGAATGCACAAAAATTTTGTAGTTGAAATAAGTTTAAAAAAATTAAATGCCTTTGTAACAGACGAGTTTTCGTCCGAAACACTCTTACTTTGAAGGAGATGGTCCAGTTTGTACACGAAGTGCATCTAGTTTTTGCCGTAACCCTCTCAACTTTTTAGCACATGCTAAATGGGTGAAATGATGATACCATACCAAGTTTCTACCTTTTTAGATTTCATTTGTAATGCTTTTTAATTTCAGGGCCATTTAGCTCAAAAAAATCATTAAATGCATGAAAAATAGCAAATGAAGTTAGAAAGGGTTGAAATTTGAGGATGTGGCTTTGAATGGTGCATATTGAATGCACAAAAAGTTTGTAGTTGAAATAAGTTTAAAAAAATTAAATGCGTTTGTAACAGACGAGTTTTCGTCCGAAACCCTCTTACTTTGAAGGAGATGGTCCAGTTTGTACACGAAGTGCATCTAGTTTTTGCCGTAACCCTCTCAACTTTTTAGCACATGCGAAATAGGTGAAATGATGATACCATGCCAAGTTTCTACCTTTTTAGATTTCATTTGTACTGCTTTTTAATTTCAGGGTCATTTATCTCAAAAAAATCATTAAATGCATGAAAAATAGCAAATGAAGTTAGAAAGGGTTGAAATTTGAGGATGTGGCTTTGAATGGTGCATATTGAACGCACAACAAGTTTGTAGTTTAAATAAGTTTAAAAAATTAAATGCCTTTGTAACAGATGAGTTTTCGTCCGAAACCTTCTTACTTCGAAGGAGATGGTCCAGTTTGTACACGAAGTGCTACCTGTTTTTGCCGTAACCCTCTCAACTTTTTAGCACATGCTAAATGGGTGAAATGATGATACCATGCCAAGTTTCTACCTTTTTAGATTTCATTTGTACTGCTTTTTAATTTCAGGGTCATTTAGCTCAAAAAAATCATTAAATGCATGAAAAATAGCAAATTAAGTTAGAAAGGGTTGAAATTTGAGGATGTGACTTTGAATGGTGCATATTGAATACACAAAAAGTTTGTAGTTGTAAGAAATTTAAGAAAATTAAATACCTTTGTAACAGATGAGTTTTCGTCCGAAACCCTCTTACTTCGAAGGAGATGGTCCAGTTTGTACACGAAATGCATCCAGTTTTTGCCGTAACCCTCTTAACTTTTTAGCACATGCGAAATAGGTGAAATGATGATACCATGCCAAGTGTCTACCTTTTTAGATTTCATTTGTACTACTTTTTAATTTCAGGGTCATTTAGCTCAAAAAAAATCATTAAATGCATGAAAAATAGCAAATGAAGTTAGAAAGGGTTGAAATTTGAGGATGTGGCTTTGAATGGTGCATATTGAATGCACAAAAATTTTGTAGTTGAAATAAGTTTAAAAAAATTAAATGCGTTTGTAACAGACGAGTTTTCGTCCGAAACCCTCTTACTTTGAAGGAGATGGTCCAGTTTGTACACGAAGTGCATCTAGTTTTTGCCGTAACCCTCTCAACTTTTTAGCACATGCTAAATGGGTGAAATGATGATACCATACCAAGTTTCTACCTTTTTAGATTTCATTTGTACTGCTTTTTAATTTCAGGGTCATTTATCTCAAAAAAATCATTAAATGCATGAAAAATAGCAAATGAAGTTAGAAAGGGTTGAAATTTGAGGATGTGGCTTTGAATGGTGCATATTGAACGCACAAAAAGTTTGTAGTTTAAATAAGTTTAAAAAAATTAAATGCCTTTGTAACAGACGAGTTTTCGTCCGAAACACTCTTACTTTGAAGGAGATGGTCCAGTTTGTACACGAAGTGCATCTAGTTTTTGCCGTAACCCTCTCAACTTTTTAGCACATGCTAAATGGGTGAAATGATGATACCATGCCAAGTTTCTACCTTTTTAGATTTCATTTGTACTACTTTTTAATTTCAGGGTCATTTAGCTCAAAAAAATCATTAAATGCATGAAAAATAGCAAATTAAGTTAGAAAGGGTTGAAATTTGAGGATGTGGCTTTGAATGGTGCATATTGAATGCACAAAAAGTTTGTAGTTGAAATAAATTTAAAAAAATTAAATGCCTTTGTAACAGATGAGTTTTCGTCCGAAACCCTCTTACTTCGAAGAAGATGGTCCAGTTTGTACACGAAATGCATCCAGTTTTTGCCGTAACCCTCTTAACTTTTTAGCACATGCGAAATAGGTGAAATAATAATACCATGCCAAGTGTCTACCTTTTTAGATTTCATTTGTACTGCTTTTTAATTTCAGGGTCATTTAGCTCAAAAAAAATCATTAAATGCATGAAAAATAGCAAATGAAGTTAGAAAGGGTTGAAATTTGAGGATGTGGCTTTGAATGGTGCATATTGAATGCACAAAAATTTTGTAGTTGAAATAAGTTTAAAAAAATTAAATGCGTTTGTAACAGACGAGTTTTCGTCCGAAACCCTCTTACTTTGAAGGAGATGGTCCAGTTTGTACACGAAGTGCATCTAGTTTTTGCCGTAACCCTCTCAACTTTTTAGCACATGCTAAATGGGTGAAATGATGATACCATACCAAGTTTCTACCTTTTTAGATTTCATTTGTACTGCGTTTTAATTTCAGGGTCATTTAGCTCAAAAAAATCATTAAATGCATGAAAAATAGCAAATGAAGTTAGAAAGGGTTGAAATTTGAGGATGTGACTTTGAATGGTGCATATTGAATACACAAAAAGTTTGTAGTTGAAAGAAATTTAAGAAAATTAAATACCTTTGTAACAGATGAGTTTTCGTCCGAAACCCTCTTACTTCGAAGGAGATGGTCCAGTTTGTACACGAAATGCATCCAGTTTTTGCCGTAACCCTCTTAACTTTTTAGCACATGCGAAATAGGTGAAATGATGATACCATGCCAAGTGTCTACCTTTTTAGATTTCATTTGTACTACTTTTTAATTTCAGGGTCATTTAGCTCAAAAAAAATCATTAAATGCATGAAAAATAGCAAATGAAGTTAGAAAGGGTTGAAATTTGAGGATGTGGCTTTGAATGGTGCATATTGAATGCACAAAAATTTTGTAGTTGAAATAAGTTTAAAAAAATTAAATGCGTTTGTAACAGACGAGTTTTCGTCCGAAACCCTCTTACTTTGAAGGAGATGGTCCAGTTTGTACACGAAGTGCATCTAGTTTTTGCCGTAACCCTCTCAACTTTTTAGCACATGCTAAATGGGTGAAATGATGATACCATACCAAGTTTCTACCTTTTTAGATTTCATTTGTACTGCTTTTTAATTTCAGGGTCATTTATCTCAAAAAAATCATTAAATGCATGAAAAATAGCAAATGAAGTTAGAAAGGGTTGAAATTTGAGGATGTGGCTTTGAATGGTGCATAATGAACGCACAAAAAGTTTGTAGTTTAAATAAGTTTAAAAAATTAAATGCCTTTGTAACAGATGAGTTTTCGTCCGAAACCCTCTTACTTCGAAGGAGATGGTCCAGTTTGTACACGAAGTGCTACCTGTTTTTGCCGTAACCCTCTCAACTTTTTAGCACACGCTAAATGGGTGAAATAATGATACCATGCCAAGTTTCTACCTTTTTAAATTTCATTTGTACTGCTTTTTAATTTCAGGGTCATTTATCTCAAAAAAATCATTAAATGCATGAAAAATAGCAAATGAAGTTAGAAAGGGTTGAAATTTGAGGATGTGGCTTTGAATGGTGCATATTGAACGCACAAAAAGTTTGTAGTTTAAATAAGTTTAAAAAAATTAAATGCCTTTGTAACAGACGAGTTTTCGTCCGAAACCCTCTTACTTTGAAGGAGATGGTCCAGTTTGTACACGAAGTGCATCTAGTTTTTGCCGTAACCCTCTCAACTTTTTAGCACATGCTAAATGGGTGAAATGATGATACCGTACCAAGTTTCTACCTTTTTAGATTTCATTTGTACTGCTTTTTAATTTCAGGGCCATTTAGCTCAAAAAAATCATTAAATGCATGAAAAATAGCAAATGAAGTTAGAAAGGGTTGAAATTTGAGGATGTGGCTTTGAATGGTGCATATTGAATGCACAAAAAGTTTGTAGTTGAAATAAGTTTAAAAAAATTAAATGCCTTTGTAACAGATGAGTTTTCGTCCGAAACCCTCTTACTTAGAAGGAGATGGTCCAGTTTGTACACGAAATGCATCCAGTTTTTGCCGTAACCCTCTTAACTTTTTAGCACATGCGAAATGGGTGAAATGATGATACCATGCCAAGTGTCTACCTTTTTAGATTTCATTTGTACTACTTTTTAATTTCAGGGTCATTTAGCTCAAAAAAAATCATTAAATGCATGAAAAATAGCAAATGAAGTTAGAAAGGGTTGAAATTTGAGGATGTGGCTTTGAATGGTGCATATTGAATGCACAAAAATTTTGTAGTTGAAATAAGTTTAAAAAAATTAAATGCGTTTGTAACAGACGAGTTTTCGTCCGAAACCCTCTTACTTTGAAGGAGATGGTCCAGTTTGTACACGAAGTGCATCTAGTTTTTGCCGTAACCCTCTCAACTTTTTAGCACATGCTAAATGGGTGAAATGATGATACCATACCAAGTTTCTACCTTTTTAGATTTCATTTGTACTGCTTTTTAATTTCAGGGTCATTTATCTCAAAAAAATCATTAAATGCATGAAAAATAGCAAATGAAGTTAGAAAGGGTTGAAATTTGAGGATGTGGCTTTGAATGGTGCATAATGAACGCACAAAAAGTTTGTAGTTTAAATAAGTTTAAAAAATTAAATGCCTTTGTAACAGATGAGTTTTCGTCCGAAACCCTCTTACTTCGAAGGAGATGGTCCAGTTTGTACACGAAGTGCTACCTGTTTTTGCCGTAACCCTCTCAACTTTTTAGCACATGCTAAATGGGTGAAATGATGATACCATACCAAGTTTCTACCTTTTTAGATTTCATTTGTACTGCTTTTTAATTTCAGGGTCATTTATCTCAAAAAAATCATTAAATGCATGAAAAATAGCAAATGAAGTTAGAAAGGGTTGAAATTTGAGGATGTGGCTTTGAATGGTGCATATTGAACGCACAAAAAGTTTGTAGTTTAAATAAGTTTAAAAAAATTAAATGCCTTTGTAACAGACGAGTTTTCGTCCGAAACCCTCTTACTTTGAAGGAGATGGTCCAGTTTGTACACGAAGTGCATCTAGTTTTTGCCGTAACCCTCTCAACTTTTTAGCACATGCTAAATGGGTGAAATGATGATACCGTACCAAGTTTCTACCTTTTTAGATTTCATTTGTACTGCTTTTTAATTTCAGGGCCATTTAGCTCAAAAAAATCATTAAATGCATGAAAAATAGCAAATGAAGTTAGAAAGGGTTGAAATTTGAGGATGTGGCTTTGAATGGTGCATATTGAATGCACAAAAAGTTTGTAGTTGAAATAAGTTTAAAAAAATTAAATGCCTTTGTAACAGATGAGTTTTCGTCCGAAACCCTCTTACTTAGAAGGAGATGGTCCAGTTTGTACACGAAATGCATCCAGTTTTTGCCGTAACCCTCTTAACTTTTTAGCACATGCGAAATGGGTGAAATGATGATACCATGCCAAGTGTCTACCTTTTTAGATTTCATTTGTACTACTTTTTAATTTCAGGGTCATTTAGCTCAAAAAAAATCATTAAATGCATGAAAAATAGCAAATGAAGTTAGAAAGGGTTGAAATTTGAGGATGTGGCTTTGAATGGTGCATATTGAATGCACAAAAATTTTGTAGTTGAAATAAGTTTAAAAAAATTAAATGCGTTTGTAACAGACGAGTTTTCGTCCGAAACCCTCTTACTTTGAAGGAGATGGTCCAGTTTGTACACGAAGTGCATCTAGTTTTTGCCGTAACCCTCTCAACTTTTTAGCACATGCTAAATGGGTGAAATGATGATACCATACCAAGTTTCTACCTTTTTAGATTTCATTTGTACTGCTTTTTAATTTCAGGGTCATTTATCTCAAAAAAATCATTAAATGCATGAAAAATAGCAAATGAAGTTAGAAAGGGTTGAAATTTGAGGATGTGGCTTTGAATGGTGCATAATGAACGCACAAAAAGTTTGTAGTTTAAATAAGTTTAAAAAATTAAATGCCTTTGTAACAGATGAGTTTTCGTCCGAAACCCTCTTACTTCGAAGGAGATGGTCCAGTTTGTACACGAAGTGCTACCTGTTTTTGCCGTAACCCTCTCAACTTTTTAGCACACGCTAAATGGGTGAAATGATGATACCATGCCAAGTTTCTACCTTTTTAAATTTCATTTGTACTGCTTTTTAATTTCAGGGTCATTTAGCTCAAAAAAATCATCAAATGCATGAAAAATAGCAAATTAAGTTAGAAAGGGTTGAAATTTGAGGATGTGGCTTTGAATGGTGCATATTGAATGCACAAAAAGTTTGTAGTTTAAATAAATTTAAAAAAATTAAATGCCTTTGTAACAGATGAGTTTTCGTCCAAAACCCTCTTGCTTCGAAGGAGATGGTCCAGTTTGTACACGAAGTGCATCCAGTTTTTGCCGTAACCCTCTCAACTTTTTAGCACATGCTAAATGGGTGAAATGATGATACCATGCCAAGTTTCTACCTTTTTAGATTTCATTTGTACTGCTTTTTAATTTCAGGGTCATTTAGCTCAAAAAAATCATTAAATGCATGAAAAATTGCAAATCAAGTTAGAAAGGGTTGAAATTTGAGGATGTGGCTTTGAATGGTGCATATTGAATGCACAAAAAGTTTGTAGTTGAAATAAGTTTAAAAAAATTAAATGCCTTTGTAACAGATGAGTTTTCGTCCGAAACCCTCTTACTTAGAAGGAGATGGTCCAGTTTGTACACGAAATGCATCCAGTTTTTGCCGTAACCCTCTTAACTTTTTAGCACATGCGAAATGGGTGAAATGATGATACCATGCCAAGTGTCTACCTTTTTAGATTTCATTTGTACTACTTTTTAATTTCAGGGTCATTTAGCTAAAAAAAAAATCATTAAATGCATGAAAAATAGCAAATGAAGTTAGAAAGGGTTGAAATTTGAGGATGTGGCTTTGAATGGAGCATATTGAATGCACAAAAATTTTGTAGTTGAAATAAGTTTAAAAAAATTAAATGCCTTTGTAACAGACGAGTTTTCGTCCGAAACACTCTTACTTTGAAGGAGATGGTCCAGTTTGTACACGAAGTGCATCTAGTTTTTGCCGTAACCCTCTCAACTTTTTAGCACATGCTAAATGGGTGAAATGATGATACCATACCAAGTTTCTACCTTTTTAGATTTCATTTGTACTGCTTTTTAATTTCAGGGCCATTTAGCTCAAAAAATCATTAAATGCATGAAAAATAGCAAATGAAGTTAGAAAGGGTTGAAATTTGAGGATGTGACTTTGAATGGTGCATATTGAATGCACAAAAAGTTTGTAGTTGAAATAAATTTAAAAAAATTAAATACTTTTGTAACAGACGAGTTTTCGTCCGAAACCCTCTTACTTCGAAGGAGATGGTCCAGTTTGTACACGAAGTGCATCCAGTTTTTGCCGTAACCCTCTCAACTTTTTAGCACATGCTAGATGGGTGAAATGATGAAACCATACCAAGTTTCTACCTTTTTAGATTTCATTTGTACTGCTTTTTAATTTCAGGGTCATTTATCTCAAAAAAATCATTAAATGCATGAAAAATAGCAAATGAAGTTAGAAAGGGTTGAAATTTGAGGATGTGGCTTTGAATGGTGCATAATGAATGCACAAAAAGTTTGTAGTTTAAATAAGTTTAAAAAATTAAATGCCTTTGTAACAGATGAGTTTTCGTCCGAAACCCTCTTACTTCGAAGGAGATGGTCCAGTTTGTACACGAAGTGCTACCTGTTTTTGCCGTAACCCTCTCAACTTTTTAGCACACGCTAAATGGGTGAAATGATGATACCATGCCAAGTTTCTACCTTTTTAAATTTCATTTGTACTGCTTTTTAATTTCAGGGTCATTTAGCTCAAAAAAATGATCAAATGCATGAAAAATAGCAAATTAAGTTAGAAAGGGTTGAAATTTGAGGATGTGGCTTTGAATGGTGCATATTGAATGCACAAAAAGTTTGTAGTTGAAATAAATTTAAAAAAATTAAATGCCTTTGTAAGAGATGAGTTTTCGTCCAAAACCCTCTTGCTTCGAAGGAGATGGTCCAGTTTGTACACGAAGTGCATCCAGTTTTTGCCGTAACCCTCTCAACTTTTTAGCACATGCTAAATGGGTGAAATGATGATACCATGCCAAGTTTCTACCTTTTTAGATTTCATTTGTACTGCTTTTTAATTTCAGGGTCATTTAGCTCAAAAAAATCATTAAATGCATGAAAAATAGCAAATGAAGTTAGAAAGGGTTGAAATTTGAGGATGTGGCTTTGAATGGTGCATATTGAATGCACAAAAAGTTTGTAGTTGAAATAAGTTTAAAAAAATTAAATGCCTTTGTAACAGATGAGTTTTCGTCCGAAACCCTCTTACTTAGAAGGAGATGGTCCAGTTTGTACACGAAATGCATCCAGTTTTTGCCGTAACCCTCTTAACTTTTTAGCACATGCGAAATGGGTGAAATGATGATACCATGCCAAGTGTCTACCTTTTTAGATTTCATTTGTACTACTTTTTAATTTCAGGGTCATTTAGCTCAAAAAAAATCATTAAATGCATGAAAAATAGCAAATGAAGTTAGAAAGGGTTGAAATTTGAGGATGTGGCTTTGAATGGTGCATATTGAATGCACAAAAATTTTGTAGTTGAAATAAGTTTAAAAAAATTAAATGCCTTTGTAACAGACGAGTTTTCGTCCGAAACACTCTTACTTTGAAGGAGATGGTCCAGTTTGTAAACGAAGTGCATCTAGTTTTTGCCGTAACCCTCTCAACTTTTTAGCACATGCTAAATGGGTGAAATGATGATACCATACCAAGTTTCTACCTTTTTAGATTTCATTTGTACTGCTTTTTAATTTCAGGGCCATTTAGCTCAAAAAAATCATTAAATGCATGAAAAATAGCAAATGAAGTTAGAAAGGGTTGAAATTTGAGGATGTGACTTTGAATGGTGCATATTGAATGCACAAAAAGTTTGTAGTTGAAATAAATTTAAAAAAATTAAATACTTTTGTAACAGACGAGTTTTCGTCCGAAACCCTCTTACTTCGAAGGAGATGGTCCAGTTTGTACACGAAGTGCATCCAGTTTTTGCCGTAACCCTCTCAACTTTTTAGCACATGCTAGATGGGTGAAATGATGAAACCATACCAAGTTTCTACCTTTTTAGATTTCATTTGTACTGCTTTTTAATTTCAGGGTCATTTATCTCAAAAAAATCATTAAATGCATGAAAAATAGCAAATGAAGTTAGAAAGGGTTGAAATTTGAGGATGTGGCTTTGAATGGTGCATAATGAATGCACAAAAAGTTTGTAGTTTAAATAAGTTTAAAAAATTAAATGCCTTTGTAACAGATGAGTTTTCGTCCGAAACCCTCTTACTTCGAAGGAGATGGTCCAGTTTGTACACGAAGTGCTACCTGTTTTTGCCGTAACCCTCTCAACTTTTTAGCACACGCTAAATGGGTGAAATGATGATACCATGCCAAGTTTCTACCTTTTTAAATTTCATTTGTACTGCTTTTTAATTTCAGGGTCATTTAGCTCAAAAAAATCATCAAATGCATGAAAAATAGCAAATTAAGTTAGAAAGGGTTGAAATTTGAGGATGTGGCTTTGAATGGTGCATATTGAATGCACAAAAAGTTTGTAGTTGAAATAAATTTAAAAAAATTAAATGCCTTTGTAACAGATGAGTTTTCGTCCAAAACCCTCTTGCTTCGAAGGAGATGGTCCAGTTTGTACACGAAGTGCATCCAGTTTTTGCCATAACCCTCTCAACTTTTTAGCACATGCTAAATGGGTGAAATGATGATACCATGCCAAGTTTCTACCTTTTTAGATTTCATTTGTACTGCTTTTTAATTTCAGGGTCATTTAGCTCAAAAAAATCATTAAATGCATGAAAAATAGCAAATGAAGTTAGAAAGGGTTGAAATTTGAGGATGTGGCTTTGAATGGTGCATATTGAATGCACAAAAAGTTTGTAGTTGAAATAAGTTTAAAAAAATTAAATGCCTTTGTAACAGATGAGTTTTCGTCCGAAACCCTCTTACTTAGAAGGAGATGGTCCAGTTTGTACACGAAATGCATCCAGTTTTTGCCGTAACCCTCTTAACTTTTTAGCACATGCGAAATGGGTGAAATGATGATACCATTCCAAGTGTCTACCTTTTTAGATTTCATTTGTACTACTTTTTAATTTCAGGGTCATTTAGCTCAAAAAAAATCATTAAATGCATGAAAAATAGCAAATGAAGTTAGAAAGGGTTGAAATTTGAGGATGTGGCTTTGAATGGTGCATATTGAATGCACAAAAATTTTGTAGTTGAAATAAGTTTAAAAAAATTAAATGCCTTTGTAACAGACGAGTTTTCGTCCGAAACACTCTTACTTTGAAGGAGATGGTCCAGTTTGTACACGAAGTGCATCTAGTTTTTGCCGTAACCCTCTCAACTTTTTAGCACATGCTAAATGGGTGAAATGATGATACCATACCAAGTTTCTACCTTTTTAGATTTCATTTGTACTGCTTTTTAATTTCAGGGCCATTTAGCTCAAAAAAATCATTAAATGCATGAAAAATAGCAAATCAAGTTAGAAAGGGTTGAAATTTGAGGATGTGGCTTTGAATGATGCATATTGAATGCACAAAAAGTTTGTTGTTGAAATAAGTTTAAAAAAATTAAATGCCTTTGTAACAGATGAGATTTCGTCCGAAACCCTCTTACTTCGAAGGAGATGGTCCAGTTTGTACACGAAGTGCATCCAGTTTTTGCCGTAACCCTCTCAACTTTTTAGCACATGCTAAATGGGTGAAATGATGATACCATGCCAAGTTTCTACCTTTTTAGATTTCATTTGTACTACTTTTTAATATTAGGGTAATTTAGCTCAAAAAAATCATTAAATGCATGAAAAATAGCAAATGAAGTTAGAAAGGGTTGAAATTTGAAGATGTGGCTTTAAATGGTGCATATTGAATGCACAAAGAGTTTGTAGTTGAAATAGGTTTAAAAAAATTAAATGCCTTTGTAACAGATGAGTTTTCTTTTGAAACCCTCTTACTTCGAAGGAGATGGTCCAGTTTGTACACGAAGTGCATCTAGTTTTTGCCGTAACCCTCTAAACTTTTTAGCACATGCTAAATGGGTGAAATGATGATACCATACCAAGTTTCTACCTTTTTAGATTTCATTTGTACTACTTTTTAATATTAGGGTAATTTAGCTCAAAAAAATCATTAAATGCATGAAAAATAGCAAATGAAGTTAGAAAGGGTTGAAATTTGAGGATGTGGCTTTGAATGGTGCATATTGAATGCACAAAAAGTTTGTAGTTGAAATAAGTTTAAAAAAATTAAATGCCTTTGTAACAGATGAGTTTTCGTCCGAAACCCTCTTACTTCGAAGGAGATGGTCCAGTTTGTACACGAAGTGCATCCAGTTTTTGCTGTAACCCTCTCAACTTTTTAGCACATGCTAAATGGGTCAAATGATGATTACATACCAAGTCTCTACCTTTTTAGATTTCATTTGTACTGCTTTTTAATTTCAGGGTCATTTAGCTCAAAAAAATCATTAAATGCATGAAAAATAGCAAATGAAGTTAGAAAGGGTTGAAATTTGAGGATGTGGCTTTGAATGGTGCATATTGAATGCACAAAAAGTTTGTAGTTGAAATAAGTTTAAAAAAATTAAATGCCTTTGTAACAGATGAGTTTTCGTCCGAAACCCTCTTACTTAGAAGGAGATGGTCCAGTTTGTACACGAAATGCATCCAGTTTTTGCTGTAACCCTCTCAACTTTTTAGCACATGCTAAATGGGTCAAATGATGATTACATACCAAGTCTCTACCTTTTTAGATTTCATTTGTACTGCTTTTTAATTTCAGGGTCATTTAGCTCAAAAAAATCATTAAATGCATGAAAAATAGCAAATGAAGTTAGAAAGGGTTGGAATTTGAGGATGTGGCTTTGAATGGTGGATATTGAATGCACAAAAAGTTTGTAGTTGAAATAAATTTAAAAAAATTAAATGCCTTTGTAACAGATGAGTTTTCGTCCGAAACCCTCTTACTTCGAAGGAGATGGTCCAATTTGTACACGAAGTGCTACCTGTTTTTGCCGTAACCCTCTCAACTTTTTAGCACATGCTAAATGGGTGAAATGATGATACCATGCCAAGTTTCTACCTTTTTAGATGTCATTTGTACTGCTTTTTAATTTCAGGGTCATTTAGCTCAAAAAAATCATTAAATGCATGAAAAATAGCAAATGAAGTTAGAAAGGGTTGAAATTTGAGGATGTGGCTTTGAATGGTGCATATTGAATGCACAAAAAGTTTGTAGTTGAAATAAATTTAAAAAAATTAAATGCCTTTGTAACAGATGAGTTTTTGTCCAAAACCCTCTTACTTCGAAGGAGATGGTCCAGTTTGTACACGAAGTGCATCCAGTTTTTGCCGTACCCCTCTCAACTTTTTAGCACATGCTAAATGGGTGAAATGATGATACCATGACAAGTTTCTACCTTTTTAGATTTAATTTGTACTGCTTTTTAATTTCAGGGTCATTTAGCTCAAAAAAATCATTAAATGCATGAAAAATAGCAAATGAAGTTAGAAAGGGTTGAAATTTTAGGATGTGGCTTTGAATGGTGCATATTGAATGCACAAAAAGTTTGTAGTTGAAATAAATTTAAAAAAATTAAATGCCTTTGTAACAGATGAGTTTTCGTCCGAAACCCTCTTACTTCGAAGGAGATGGTCCAGTTTGTACACGAAGTGCTACCTATTTTTGCCGTAACCCTCTCAACTTTTTAGCACATGCTAAATGGGTGAAATGATGATACCATGCCAAGTTTCTACCTTTTTAGATTTCATTTGTACTACTTTTTAATAGTAGGGTAATTTAGCTCAAAAAAATCATTAAATGCATGAAAAATAGCAAATGAAGTTAGAAAGGGTTGAAATTTGAAGATGTGGCTTTGAATGGTGCATATTGAATGCACAAAAAGTTTGTAGTTGAAATAGGTTTAAAAAAATTAAATGCCTTTGTAACAGATGAGTTTTCGTTTGAAACCCTCTTACTTCGAAGGAGATGGTCCAGTTTGTACACGAAGTGCATCTAGTTTTTGCCGTAACCCTCTCAACTTTTTAGCACATGCTAAATGGGTGAAATGATGATACCATACCAAGTTTCTACCTTTTTAGATTTCATTTGTACTGCTCTTTAATTTCAGGGTCATTTAGCTCAAAAAAATCATTAAATGCATGAAAAATAGCAAATGAAGTTAGAAAGGGTTGAAATTTGAGGATGTGGTTTTGAATGGTGCATATTGAATGCACAAAAAGTTTGAAGTTGAAATAAGTTTAAAAAAATTAAATGCCTTTGTAACAGATGAGTTTTCGTCCGAAACCCTCTTACTTCGAAGGAGATGGTCCAGTTTGTACACGAAGTGCATCCAGTTTTTGCTGTAACCCTCTCAACTTTTTAGCACATGCTAAATGGGTCAAATGATGATTACATACCAAGTCTCTACCTTTTTAGATTTCATTTGTAGTGCTTTTTAATTTCAGGGTCATTTAGCTCAAAAAAAATCATTAAATGCATGAAAAATAGCAAATGAAGTTAGAAAGGGTTGGAATTTGAGGATGTGGCTTTGAATGGTGCATATTGAATGCACAAAAAGTTTGTAGTTGAAATAAATTTAAAAAAATTAAATGCCTTTGTAACAGATGAGTTTTCGTCCGAAACCCTCTTACTTCGAAGGAGATGGTCCAATTTGTACACGAAGTGCTACCAGTTTTTGCCGTAACCCTCTCAACTTTTTAGCACATGCTAAATGGGTGAAATGATGATACCATGCCAAGTTTCTACCTTTTTGGATGTCATTTGTACTGCTTTTTAATTTCAGGGTCATTTAGCTCAAAAAAATCATTAAATGCATGAAAAATAGCAAATGAAGTTAGAAAGGGTTCGAATTTGAGGATGTGGCTTTGAATGGTGCATATTGAATGCACAAAAAGTTTGTAGTTGAAATAAATTTAAAAAAATTAAATGCCTTTGTAACAGATGAGTTTTCGTCCGAAACCCTCTTACTTCGAAGGAGATGGTCCAGTTTGTACACGAAGTGCTACCTGTTTTTGCCGTAACCCTCTCAACTTTTTAGCACACGCTAAATGGGTGAAATGATGATACCATGACAAGTTTCTACCTTTTTAGATTTAATTTGTACTGCTTTTTAATTTCAGGGTCATTTAGCTCAAAAAAATCATTAAATGCATGAAAAATAGCAAATGAAGTTAGAAAGGGTTGAAATTTGAGGATGTGGCTTTGAATGGTGCATATTGAATGCACAAAAAGTTTGTAGTTGAAATAAGTTTAAAAAAATTAAATGCCTTTGTAACAGATGAGTTTTCGTCCGAAACCCTCTTACTTCGAAGGAGATGGTCCAGTTTGTACGCAAAGTGCATCCAGTTTTTGCTGTAACCCTCTCAACTTTTTAGCACATGCTAAATGGGTCAAATGATGATTACATACCAAGTCTCTACCTTTTTAGATTTCATTTGTACTGCTTTTTAATTTCAGGGTCATTTAGCTCAAAAAAATCATTAAATGCATGAAAAATAGCAAATGAAGTTAGAAAGGGTTCGAATTTGAGGATGTGGCTTTGAATGGTGCATATTGAATGCACAAAAAGTTTGTAGTTGAAATAAGTTTAAAAAAATTAAATGCCTTTGTAACAGATGAGTTTTCGTCCGAAACCCTCTTACTTAGAAGGAGATGGTCCAGTTTGTACACGAAATGCATCCAGTTTTTGCCGTAACCCTCTTAACTTTTTAGCACATGCGAAATGGGTGAAATGATGATACCATTCCAAGTGTCTACCTTTTTAGATTTCATTTGTACTACTTTTTAATTTCAGGGTCATTTAGCTCAAAAAAAATCATTAAATGCATGAAAAATAGCAAATGAAGTTAGAAAGGGTTGAAATTTGAGGATGTGGCTTTGAATGGTGCATATTGAATGCACAAAAATTTTGTAGTTGAAATAAGTTTAAAAAAATTAAATGCCTTTGTAACAGACGAGTTTTCGTCCGAAACACTCTTACTTTGAAGGAGATGGTCCAGTTTGTACACGAAGTGCATCTAGTTTTTGCCGTAACCCTCTCAACTTTTTAGCACATGCTAAATGGGTGAAATGATGATACCATACCAAGTTTCTACCTTTTTAGATTTCATTTGTACTGCTTTTTAATTTCAGGGCCATTTAGCTCAAAAAAATCATTAAATGCATGAAAAATAGCAAATCAAGTTAGAAAGGGTTGAAATTTGAGGATGTGGCTTTGAATGATGCATATTGAATGCACAAAAAGTTTGTTGTTGAAATAAGTTTAAAAAAATTAAATGCCTTTGTAACAGATGAGATTTCGTCCGAAACCCTCTTACTTCGAAGGAGATGGTCCAGTTTGTACACGAAGTGCATCCAGTTTTTGCCGTAACCCTCTCAACTTTTTAGCACATGCTAAATGGGTGAAATGATGATACCATGCCAAGTTTCTACCTTTTTAGATTTCATTTGTACTACTTTTTAATATTAGGGTAATTTAGCTCAAAAAAATCATTAAATGCATGAAAAATAGCAAATGAAGTTAGAAAGGGTTGAAATTTGAAGATGTGGCTTTAAATGGTGCATATTGAATGCACAAAGAGTTTGTAGTTGAAATAGGTTTAAAAAAATTAAATGCCTTTGTAACAGATGAGTTTTCGTTTGAAACCCTCTTACTTCGAAGGAGATGGTCCAGTTTGTACACGAAGTGCATCTAGTTTTTGCCGTAACCCTCTAAACTTTTTAGCACATGCTAAATGGGTGAAATGATGATACCATACCAAGTTTCTACCTTTTTAGATTTCATTTGTACTACTTTTTAATATTAGGGTAATTTAGCTCAAAAAAATCATTAAATGCATGAAAAATAGCAAATGAAGTTAGAAAGGGTTGAAATTTGAGGATGTGGCTTTGAATGGTGCATATTGAATGCACAAAAAGTTTGTAGTTGAAATAAGTTTAAAAAAATTAAATGCCTTTGTAACAGATGAGTTTTCGTCCGAAACCCTCTTACTTCGAAGGAGATGGTCCAGTTTGTACACGAAGTGCATCCAGTTTTTGCTGTAACCCTCTCAACTTTTTAGCACATGCTAAATGGGTCAAATGATGATTACATACCAAGTCTCTACCTTTTTAGATTTCATTTGTACTGCTTTTTAATTTCAGGGTCATTTAGCTCAAAAAAATCATTAAATGCATGAAAAATAGCAAATGAAGTTAGAAAGGGTTGAAATTTGAGGATGTGGCTTTGAATGGTGCATATTGAATGCACAAAAAGTTTGTAGTTGAAATAAGTTTAAAAAAATTAAATGCCTTTGTAACAGATGAGTTTTCGTCCGAAACCCTCTTACTTAGAAGGAGATGGTCCAGTTTGTACACGAAATGCATCCAGTTTTTGCTGTAACCCTCTCAACTTTTTAGCACATGCTAAATGGGTCAAATGATGATTACATACCAAGTCTCTACCTTTTTAGATTTCATTTGTACTGCTTTTTAATTTCAGGGTCATTTAGCTCAAAAAAATCATTAAATGCATGAAAAATAGCAAATGAAGTTAGAAAGGGTTGGAATTTGAGGATGTGGCTTTGAATGGTGGATATTGAATGCACAAAAAGTTTGTAGTTGAAATAAATTTAAAAAAATTAAATGCCTTTGTAACAGATGAGTTTTCGTCCGAAACCCTCTTACTTCGAAGGAGATGGTCCAATTTGTACACGAAGTGCTACCTGTTTTTGCCGTAACCCTCTCAACTTTTTAGCACATGCTAAATGGGTGAAATGATGATACCATGCCAAGTTTCTACCTTTTTAGATGTCATTTGTACTGCTTTTTAATTTCAGGGTCATTTAGCTCAAAAAAATCATTAAATGCATGAAAAATAGCAAATGAAGTTAGAAAGGGTTGAAATTTGAGGATGTGGCTTTGAATGGTGCATATTGAATGCACAAAAAGTTTGTAGTTGAAATAAATTTAAAAAAATTAAATGCCTTTGTAACAGATGAGTTTTTGTCCAAAACCCTCTTACTTCGAAGGAGATGGTCCAGTTTGTACACGAAGTGCATCCAGTTTTTGCCGTACCCCTCTCAACTTTTTAGCACATGCTAAATGGGTGAAATGATGATACCATGACAAGTTTCTACCTTTTTAGATTTAATTTGTACTGCTTTTTAATTTCAGGGTCATTTAGCTCAAAAAAATCATTAAATGCATGAAAAATAGCAAATGAAGTTAGAAAGGGTTGAAATTTTAGGATGTGGCTTTGAATGGTGCATATTGAATGCACAAAAAGTTTGTAGTTGAAATAAATTTAAAAAAATTAAATGCCTTTGTAACAGATGAGTTTTCGTCCGAAACCCTCTTACTTCGAAGGAGATGGTCCAGTTTGTACACGAAGTGCTACCTATTTTTGCCGTAACCCTCTCAACTTTTTAGCACATGCTAAATGGGTGAAATGATGATACCATGCCAAGTTTCTACCTTTTTAGATTTCATTTGTACTACTTTTTAATAGTAGGGTAATTTAGCTCAAAAAAATCATTAAATGCATGAAAAATAGCAAATGAAGTTAGAAAGGGTTGAAATTTGAAGATGTGGCTTTGAATGGTGCATATTGAATGCACAAAAAGTTTGTAGTTGAAATAGGTTTAAAAAAATTAAATGCCTTTGTAACAGATGAGTTTTCGTTTGAAACCCTCTTACTTCGAAGGAGATGGTCCAGTTTGTACACGAAGTGCATCTAGTTTTTGCCGTAACCCTCTCAACTTTTTAGCACATGCTAAATGGGTGAAATGATGATACCATACCAAGTTTCTACCTTTTTAGATTTCATTTGTACTGCTCTTTAATTTCAGGGTCATTTAGCTCAAAAAAATCATTAAATGCATGAAAAATAGCAAATGAAGTTAGAAAGGGTTGAAATTTGAGGATGTGGTTTTGAATGGTGCATATTGAATGCACAAAAAGTTTGAAGTTGAAATAAGTTTAAAAAAATTAAATGCCTTTGTAACAGATGAGTTTTCGTCCGAAACCCTCTTACTTCGAAGGAGATGGTCCAGTTTGTACACGAAGTGCATCCAGTTTTTGCTGTAACCCTCTCAACTTTTTAGCACATGCTAAATGGGTCAAATGATGATTACATACCAAGTCTCTACCTTTTTAGATTTCATTTGTAGTGCTTTTTAATTTCAGGGTCATTTAGCTCAAAAAAAATCATTAAATGCATGAAAAATAGCAAATGAAGTTAGAAAGGGTTGGAATTTGAGGATGTGGCTTTGAATGGTGCATATTGAATGCACAAAAAGTTTGTAGTTGAAATAAATTTAAAAAAATTAAATGCCTTTGTAACAGATGAGTTTTCGTCCGAAACCCTCTTACTTCGAAGGAGATGGTCCAATTTGTACACGAAGTGCTACCAGTTTTTGCCGTAACCCTCTCAACTTTTTAGCACATGCTAAATGGGTGAAATGATGATACCATGCCAAGTTTCTACCTTTTTGGATGTCATTTGTACTGCTTTTTAATTTCAGGGTCATTTAGCTCAAAAAAATCATTAAATGCATGAAAAATAGCAAATGAAGTTAGAAAGGGTTCGAATTTGAGGATGTGGCTTTGAATGGTGCATATTGAATGCACAAAAAGTTTGTAGTTGAAATAAATTTAAAAAAATTAAATGCCTTTGTAACAGATGAGTTTTCGTCCGAAACCCTCTTACTTCGAAGGAGATGGTCCAGTTTGTACACGAAGTGCTACCTGTTTTTGCCGTAACCCTCTCAACTTTTTAGCACACGCTAAATGGGTGAAATGATGATACCATGACAAGTTTCTACCTTTTTAGATTTAATTTGTACTGCTTTTTAATTTCAGGGTCATTTAGCTCAAAAAAATCATTAAATGCATGAAAAATAGCAAATGAAGTTAGAAAGGGTTGAAATTTGAGGATGTGGCTTTGAATGGTGCATATTGAATGCACAAAAAGTTTGTAGTTGAAATAAGTTTAAAAAAATTAAATGCCTTTGTAACAGATGAGTTTTCGTCCGAAACCCTCTTACTTCGAAGGAGATGGTCCAGTTTGTACGCAAAGTGCATCCAGTTTTTGCTGTAACCCTCTCAACTTTTTAGCACATGCTAAATGGGTCAAATGATGATTACATACCAAGTCTCTACCTTTTTAGATTTCATTTGTACTGCTTTTTAATTTCAGGGTCATTTAGCTCAAAAAAATCATTAAATGCATGAAAAATAGCAAATGAAGTTAGAAAGGGTTCGAATTTGAGGATGTGGCTTTGAATGGTGCATATTGAATGCACAAAAAGTTTGTAGTTGAAATAAATTTAAAAAAATTAAATGCCTTTGTAACAGACGAGTTTTCGTCCAAAACCCTCTTACTTCGAAGGAGATGGTCCAGTTTGTACACGAAGTGCATCCAGTTTTTGCCGTACCCCTCTCAACTTTTTAGCACATGCTAAATGGGTGAAATGATGATACCATGACAAGTTTCTACCTTTTTAGATTTAATTTGTACTGCTTTTTAATTTCAGGGTCATTTAGCTCAAAAAAATCATTAAATGCATGAAAAATAGCAAATGAAGTTAGAAAGGGTTGAAATTTGAGGATGTGGCTTTGAATGGTGCATATTGAATGCACAAAAAGTTTGTAGTTGAAATAAATTGAAAAAAATTAAATGCCTTTGTAACAGATGAGTTTTCGTCCGAAACCCTCTTACTTCGAAGGAGATGGTCCAGTTTGTACACGAAGTGCTACCTGTTTTTGCCGTAACCCTCTCAACTTTTTAGCACATACTAAATGGGTGAAATGATGATACCATGCCAAGTTTCTACCTTTTTAGATTTCATTTGTACTACTTTTTAATATTAGGGTAATTTAGCTCAAAAAAAAATCATTAAATGCATGAAAAATAGCAAATGAAGTTAGAAAGGGTTGGAATTTGAGGATGTGGCTTTGAATGGTGCATATTGAATGCACAAAAAGTTTGTAGTTGAAATAAATTTAAAAAAATTAAATGCCTTTGTAACAGATGAGTTTTCGTTTGAAACCCTCTTACTTCGAAGGAGATGGTCCAGTTTGTACACGAAGTGCTACCAGTTTTTGCCGTAACCCTCTCAACTTTTTAGCACATGCTAAATGGGTGAAATGATGATACCATGCCAAGTTTCTACCTTTTTAGATTTCATTTGTACTGCTTTTTAATTTCAGTGTCATTCAGCTCAAAAAAATCATTAAATGCATGAAAAATAGCAAATGAAGTTAGAAAGGGTTGAAATTTGAGGATGTGACTTTGAATGGTGCATATTGAATGCACAAAAAGTTTGTAGTTGAAATAAATTTAAAAAAATTAAATACCTTTGTAACAGACGAGTTTTCGTCCGAAACCCTCTTACTTCGAAGGAGATGGTCCAGTTTGTACACGAAGTGCATCCAGTTTTTGTCGTAACCCTCTCAACTTTTTAGCACATGCTAAATGGGTGAAATGATGAAACCATACCAAGTTTCTACCTTTTTAGATGTCATTTGTACTGCTTTTTAATTTCAGGGTCATTTACCTCAAGAAAATCATTAAATGCATGAAAAATAGCAAATGAAGTTAGAAAGGGTTGAAATTTGAGGATGTGGTTTTGAATGGTGCATATTGAATGCACAAAAAGTTTGAAGTTGAAATAAGTTTAAAAAAAGTAAATGCCTTTGTAACAGATGAGTTTTCGTCCGAAACCCTATTACTTCGAAGGAGATGGTCCAGTTTGTACACGAAGTGCATCCAGTTTTTGCTGTAACCCTCTCAACTTTTTAGCACATGCTAAATGGGTCAAATGATGATACCATGCCAAGTCTCTACCTTTTTAGATTTCATTTGTACTGCTTTTTAATTTCAGGGTCATTTAGCTCAAAAAAATCATTAAATGCATGAAAAATAGCAAATGAAGTTAGAAAGGGTTGGAATTTGAGGATGTGGCTTTGAATGGTGCATATTGAATGCACAAAAAGTTTGTAGTTGAAATAAATTTAAAAAAATTAAATGCCTTTGTAACAGATGAGTTTTCGTCCGAAACCCTCTTACTTCGAAGGAGATGGTCTAATTTGTACACGAAGTGCTACCTGTTTTTGCCGTAACCCTCTCAACTTTTTAGCACATGCTAAATGGGTGAAATGATGATACCATGCCAAGTTTCTACCTTTTTAGATGTCATTTGTACTGCTTTTTAATTTCAGGGTCATTTAGCTCAAAAAAATCATTAAATGCATGAAAAATAGCAAATGAAGTTAGCAAGGGTTGAAATTTGTGGATGTGGCTTTGAATGGTGCATTTTGAATGCACAAAAAGTTTGTAGTTGAAATAAATTTAAAAAAATTAAATGCCTTTGTAACAGATGAGTTTTCGTCCAAAACCCTCTTACTTTGAAGGAGATGGTCCAGTTTGTACACGAAGTGCATCCAGTTTTTGCCGTACCCCTCTCAACTTTTTAGCACACGCTAAATGGGTGAAATGATGATACCATGACAAGTTTCTACCTTTTTAGATTTAATTTGTACTGCTTTTTAATTTCAGGGTCATTTAGCTCAAAAAATTCATTAAATGCATGAAAAATAGCAAATAAAGTTAGAAAGGGTTGAAATTTGAGGATGTGCCTTTGAATGGTGCATATTGAATGCACAAAAAGTTTGTATTTGAAATAAATTTAAAAAATTTAAATGCCTTTGTAACAAATGAGTTTTCGTCCGAACCCTCTTACTTCGAAGGAGATGGTCCAGTTTGTACACGAAGTGCTACCTGTTTTTGCCGTAACCCTCTCAACTTTTTAGCACATGCTAAATGGGTGAAATGATGATACCATGCCAAGTTTCTACCTTTTTAGATTTCATTTGTACTGCTTTTTAATTTCAGGGTCATTTAGCTCAAAAAAAATCATTAAATGCATGAAAAATAGCAAATGAAGTTAGAAAGGGTTGAAATTTGAGGATGTGGCTTTGAATGGTGCATATTGAATGCACAAAAAGTTTGTTGTTGAAATAAATTTAAAAAAATTAAATGCCTTTGTAACAGAAGAGTTTTCGTCCAAAACCCTCTTACTTCGAAGGAGATGGTCCAGTTTGTACACGAAGTGCATCCAGTTTTTGCCGTACCCCTCTCAACTTTTTAGCACATGCTAAATGGGTGAAATGATGATACCATGACAAGTTTCTACCTTTTTAGATTTCATTTGTACTACTTTTTAATTTCAGGGTCATTTAGCTGAAAAAATCATTAAATGCATGAAAAATAGCAAATGAAGTTAGAAAGGGTTGAAATTTGAGGATGTGGCTTTGAATGGTGCATATTGAATGCACAAAAAGGTTGTAGTTGAAAAAATTTAAAAAAATTAAATGCCTTTGCAACAGACGAGTTTTCGTCCGAAACCCTCTTACTTCGAAGGAGATGGTCCAGTTTGTACACGAAGTGCATCCAGTTTTTGCCGTAACCCTCTCATCTTTTTAGCACATGCTAAATGGGTGAAATGATGATACCATACCAAGTTTCTACCTTTTTAGATGTCATTTGTACTGCTTTTTAATTTCAGGGTCATTTACCTCAAGAAAATCATTAAATGCATGAAAAATAGCATTGAAGTTAGAAAGGGTTAAAATTTGAAGATGTGGCTTTGAATGGTGCATATTGAATGCACAAAAACTTTGTAGTTGTAATAGGTTTAAAAAAATTAAATGCCTTTGTAACAGATGAGTTTTCGTCTGAAACCCTCTTACTTCGAAGGAGATGGTCCAGTTTGTACACGAAGTGCATCTAGTTTTTGCCGTAACCCTCTCAACTTTTTAGCACATGCTAAATTGGTGAAATGATGATACCATACCAAGTTTCTACCTTTTTAGATTTCATCTGTACTGCTCTTTCATTTCAGGGTCATTTAGCTCAAAAAAATCATTAAATGCATGAAAAATAGCAAATGAAGTTAGAAAGGGTTGAAATTTGAGGATGTGGTTTTGAATGGTGCATATTGAATGCACAAAAAGTTTGAAGTTGAAATAAGTTTAAAAAAATTAAATGCCTTTGTAACAGATGAGTTTTCGTCCGAAACCCTCTAACTTGGAAGGAGATGGTCCAGTTTGTACACGAAGTGCATCCAGTTTTTGCTGTAACCCTCTCAACTTTTTAGCACATGCTAAATGGGTCAAATGATGATTACATACCAAGTCTCTACCTTTTTAGATTTCATTTGTACTGCTTTTTAATTTCAGGGTCATTTAGCTCAAAAAAATCATTAAATGCATGAAAAATAGCAAATGAAGTTAGAAAGGGTTGGAATTTGAGGATGTTGCTTTGAATGGTGCATATTGAATGCACAAAAAGTTTGTAGTTGAAATAAATTTAAAAAAAATTAAATGCCTTTGTAACAGATGAGTTTTCGTCCGAAACCCTCTTACTTCGAAGGAGATGGTCCAATTTGTACACGAAGTGCTACCTGTTTTTGCCGTAACCCTCTCAACTTTTTAGCACATGCTAAATGGGTGAAATTATGATACCATGCCAAGTTTCTACCTTTTTAGATGTCATTTGTACTGCTTTTTAATTTCAGGGTCATTTAGCTCAAAAAAATCATTAAATGCATGAAAAATAGAAAATGAAGTTAGCAAGGGTTGAAATTTGAGGATGTGGCTTTGAATGGTGCATATTGAATGCACAAAAAGTTTGTAGTTGAAATAAATTTAAAAAAATTAAATGCCTTTGTAACAGATGAGTTTTCGTCCGAAACCCTCTTACTTCGAAGGAGATGGTCCAGTTTGTACACGAAGTGCATCCAGTTTTTGCCGTACCCCTCTCAGCTTTTTAGCACATGCTAAATGGGTGAAATGATGATAGAATGACAAGTTTCTACCTTTTTAGATTTAATTTGTACTGCTTTTTAATTTCAGGGTCATTTAGCTCAAAAAAATCATTAAATGCATGAAAAATAGCAAATAAAGTTAGAAAGGGTTGAAATTTGAGGATGTGGCTTTGAATGGTGCATATTGAATGCACAAAAAGTTTGTAGTTGAAATAAATTTAAAAAAAATTAAATGCCTTTGTAACAGATGAGTTTTCGTCCGAAACCCTCTTACTTCGAAGGAGATGGTCCAGTTTGTACACGAAGTGCTACCTTTTTTTGCCGTAACCCTCTCAACTTTTTAGCACATGCTAAATGGGTGAAATGATGATACCATGCCAAGTTTCTACCTTTTTAGATTTCATTTGTACTGCTTTTTAATTTCAGGGTCATTTAGCTCAAAAAAATCATTAAATGCATGAAAAATAGCAAATAAAGTTAGAAAGGGTTGAAATTTGAGGATGTGGCTTTGAATGGTGCATATTGAATGCACAAAAAGTTTGTAGTTGAAATAAATTTAAAAAAATTAAATGCCTTTGTAACAGATGAGTTTTCGTCCAAAACCCTCTTACTTCGAAGGAGATGGTCCAGTTTGTACACGAAGTGCATGCAGTTTTTGCCGTACCCCTCTCAACTTTTTAGCACATGCTAAATGGGTGAAATGATGATACCATGACAAGTTTCTACCTTTTTAGATTTAATTTGTACTGCTTTTTAATTTCAGGGTCATTTAGCTCAAAAAAATCATTAAATGCATGAAAAATAGCAAATGAAGTTAGAAAGGGTTGAAATTTGAGGATGTGGCTTTGAATGGTGCATATTGAATGCACAAAAAGGTTGTAGTTGAAATAAATTTAAAAAAATTAAATGCCTTTGTAACAGATGAGTTTTCGTCCAAAACCCTCTTACTTCGAAGGAGATGGTCCAGTTTGTACACGAAGTGCATCCAGTTTTTGCCGTAACCCTCTCAACTTTTTAGCACATGCTAAATTGGTGAAATGATGATACCATGACAAGTTTCTACCTTTTTAGATTTAATTTGTACTGCTTTTTAATTCCAGGGTCATTTAGCTCAAAAAAATCATTAAATGCATGAAAAATAGCAAATGAAGTTAGAAAGGGTTGAAATTTGAGGATGTGGCTTTGAATGGTGCATATTGAATGCACAAAAAGGTTGTAGTTGAAATAAATTTAAAAAAATTAAATGCCTTTGTAACAGTTGAGTTTTCGTCCAAAACCCTCTTACTTCGAAGGAGATGGTCCAGTTTGTACACGAAGTGCATCCAGTTTTTGCCGTAACCCTCTCAACTTTTTAGCACATGCTAAATGGGTGAAATGATGATACCATGACAAGTTTCTACCTTTTTAGATTTAATTTGTACTGCTTTTTAATTTCAGGGTCATTTAGCTCAAAAAAATCATTAAATGCATGAAAAATAGCAAATGAAGTTAGAAAGGGTTGAAATTTGAGGATGTGGCTTTTAATGGTGCATATTGAATGCACAAAAAGTTTGTAGTTGAAATAAATTTAAAAAAAATTAAATGCCTTTGTAACAGATGAGTTTTCGTCCAAAACCCTCTTACTTCGAAGGAGATGGTCCAGTTTGTACACGAAGTGCATCCAGTTTTTGCCGTACCCCTCTCAACTTTTTAGCACATGCTAAATGGGTGAAATGATGATACCATGCCAAGTTTCTACCTTTTTAGATTTCATTTGTACTGCTTTTTAATTTCAGGGTCATTTAGCTCAAAAAAAATCATTAAATGCATGAAAAATAGCAAATGAAGTTAGAAAGGGTTGAAATTTGAGGATGTGGCTTTGAATGGTGCATATTGAATGCACAAAAAGTTTGTTGTTGAAATAAATTTAAAAAAATTAAATGCCTTTGTAACAGAAGAGTTTTCGTCCAAAACCCTCTTACTTCGAAGGAGATGGTCCAGTTTGTACACGAAGTGCATCCAGTTTTTGCCGTAACCCTCTCAACTTTTTAGCACATGCTAAATGGGTGAAATGATGAAACCATACCAAGTTTCTACCTTTTTAGATTTCATTTGTACTGCTTTTTAATTTCAGGGTCATTTAGCTCAAAAAAAATCATTAAATGCATGAAAAATAGCAAATGAAGTTAGAAAGGGTTGAAATTTGAGGATGTGGCTTTGAATGGTGCATATTGAATGCACAAAAAGTTTGTTGTTGAAATAAATTTAAAAAAATTAAATGCCTTTGTAACAGAAGAGTTTTCGTCCAAAACCCTCTTACTTCGAAGGAGATGGTCCAGTTTGTACACGAAGTGCATCCAGTTTTTGCCGTACCCCTCTCAACTTTTTAGCACATGCTAAATGGGTGAAATGATGATACCATGACAAGTTTCTACCTTTTTAGATTTCATTTGTACTACTTTTTAATTTCAGGGTCATTTAGCTGAAAAAATCATTAAATGCATGAAAAATAGCAAATGAAGTTAGAAAGGGTTGAAATTTGAGGATGTGGCTTTGAATGGTGCATATTGAATGCACAAAAAGGTTGTAGTTGAAAAAATTTAAAAAAATTAAATGCCTTTGCAACAGACGAGTTTTCGTCCGAAACCCTCTTACTTCGAAGGAGATGGTCCAGTTTGTACACGAAGTGCATCCAGTTTTTGCCGTAACCCTCTCATCTTTTTAGCACATGCTAAATGGGTGAAATGATGATACCATACCAAGTTTCTACCTTTTTAGATGTCATTTGTACTGCTTTTTAATTTCAGGGTCATTTACCTCAAGAAAATCATTAAATGCATGAAAAATAGCATTGAAGTTAGAAAGGGTTAAAATTTGAAGATGTGGCTTTGAATGGTGCATATTGAATGCACAAAAACTTTGTAGTTGTAATAGGTTTAAAAAAATTAAATGCCTTTGTAACAGATGAGTTTTCGTCTGAAACCCTCTTACTTCGAAGGAGATGGTCCAGTTTGTACACGAAGTGCATCTAGTTTTTGCCGTAACCCTCTCAACTTTTTAGCACATGCTAAATTGGTGAAATGATGATACCATACCAAGTTTCTACCTTTTTAGATTTCATCTGTACTGCTCTTTCATTTCAGGGTCATTTAGCTCAAAAAAATCATTAAATGCATGAAAAATAGCAAATGAAGTTAGAAAGGGTTGAAATTTGAGGATGTGGCTTTTAATGGTGCATATTGAATGCACAAAAAGTTTGTAGTTGAAATAAATTTAAAAAAAATTAAATGCCTTTGTAACAGATGAGTTTTCGTCCGAAACCCTCTTACTTCGAAGGAGATGGTCCAGTTTGTACACGAAGTGCATCCAGTTTTTGCCGTACCCCTCTCAACTTTTTAGCACATGCTAAATGGGTGATATGATGATACCATGCCAAGTTTCTACCTTTTTAGATTTCATTTGTACTGCTTTTTAATTTCAGGGTCATTTAGCTCAAAACAATCATTAAATGCATGAAAAATAGCAAATCAAGTTAGAAAGGGTTGAAATTTGAGGATGTGGCTTTGAATGGTGCATATTGAATGCACAAAAAGTTTGTAGTTGAAATAAATTTAAAAAAATTAAATGCCTTTGTAACAGATGAGTTTTCGTCCAAAACCCTCTTACTTCGAAGGAGATGGTCCAGTTTGTACACGAAGTGCATCCAGTTTTTGCCGTACCCCTCTCAACTTTTTAGCACATGCTAAATGGGTGAAATGATGATACCATGACAAGTTTCTACCTTTTTAGATTTAATTTGTACTGCTTTTTAATTTCAGGGTCATTTAGCTCAAAAAATTCATTAAATGCATGAAAAATAGCAAATAAAGTTAGAAAGGGTTGAAATTTGAGGATGTGCCTTTGAATGGTGCATATTGAATGCACAAAAAGTTTGTATTTGAAATAAATTTAAAAAATTTAAATGCCTTTGTAACAAATGAGTTTTCGTCCGAACCCTCTTACTTCGAAGGAGATGGTCCAGTTTGTACACGAAGTGCTACCTGTTTTTGCCGTAACCCTCTCAACTTTTTAGCACATGCTAAATGGGTGAAATGATGATACCATGCCAAGTTTCTACCTTTTTAGATTTCATTTGTACTGCTTTTTAATTTCAGGGTCATTTAGCTCAAAAAAAATCATTAAATGCATGAAAAATAGCAAATGAAGTTAGAAAGGGTTGAAATTTGAGGATGTGGCTTTGAATGGTGCATATTGAATGCACAAAAAGTTTGTTGTTGAAATAAATTTAAAAAAATTAAATGCCTTTGTAACAGAAGAGTTTTCGTCCAAAACCCTCTTACTTCGAAGGAGATGGTCCAGTTTGTACACGAAGTGCATCCAGTTTTTGCCGTACCCCTCTCAACTTTTTAGCACATGCTAAATGGGTGAAATGATGATACCATGACAAGTTTCTACCTTTTTAGATTTCATTTGTACTACTTTTTAATTTCAGGGTCATTTAGCTGAAAAAATCATTAAATGCATGAAAAATAGCAAATGAAGTTAGAAAGGGTTGAAATTTGAGGATGTGGCTTTGAATGGTGCATATTGAATGCACAAAAAGGTTGTAGTTGAAAAAATTTAAAAAAATTAAATGCCTTTGCAACAGACGAGTTTTCGTCCGAAACCCTCTTACTTCGAAGGAGATGGTCCAGTTTGTACACGAAGTGCATCCAGTTTTTGCCGTAACCCTCTCATCTTTTTAGCACATGCTAAATGGGTGAAATGATGATACCATACCAAGTTTCTACCTTTTTAGATGTCATTTGTACTGCTTTTTAATTTCAAGGTCATTTACCTCAAGAAAATCATTAAATGCATGAAAAATAGCATTGAAGTTAGAAAGGGTTAAAATTTGAAGATGTGGCTTTGAATGGTGCATATTGAATGCACAAAAACTTTGTAGTTGTAATAGGTTTAAAAAAATTAAATGCCTTTGTAACAGATGAGTTTTCGTCTGAAACCCTCTTACTTCGAAGGAGATGGTCCAGTTTGTACACGAAGTGCATCTAGTTTTTGCCGTAACCCTCTCAACTTTTTAGCACATGCTAAATTGGTGAAATGATGATACCATACCAAGTTTCTACCTTTTTAGATTTCATCTGTACTGCTCTTTCATTTCAGGGTCATTTAGCTCAAAAAAATCATTAAATGCATGAAAAATAGCAAATGAAGTTAGAAAGGGTTGAAATTTGAGGATGTGGTTTTGAATGGTGCATATTGAATGCACAAAAAGTTTGAAGTTGAAATAAGTTTAAAAAAATTAAATGCCTTTGTAACAGATGAGTTTTCGTCCGAAACCCTCTAACTTGGAAGGAGATGGTCCAGTTTGTACACGAAGTGCATCCAGTTTTTGCTGTAACCCTCTCAACTTTTTAGCACATGCTAAATGGGTCAAATGATGATTACATACCAAGTCTCTACCTTTTTAGATTTCATTTGTACTGCTTTTTAATTTCAGGGTCATTTAGCTCAAAAAAATCATTAAATGCATGAAAAATAGCAAATGAAGTTAGAAAGGGTTGGAATTTGAGGATGTTGCTTTGAATGGTGCATATTGAATGCACAAAAAGTTTGTAGTTGAAATAAATTTAAAAAAAATTAAATGCCTTTGTAACAGATGAGTTTTCGTCCGAAACCCTCTTACTTCGAAGGAGATGGTCCAATTTGTACACGAAGTGCTACCTGTTTTTGCCGTAACCCTCTCAACTTTTTAGCACATGCTAAATGGGTGAAATTATGATACCATGCCAAGTTTCTACCTTTTTAGATGTCATTTGTACTGCTTTTTAATTTCAGGGTCATTTAGCTCAAAAAAATCATTAAATGCATGAAAAATAGAAAATGAAGTTAGCAAGGGTTGAAATTTGAGGATGTGGCTTTGAATGGTGCATATTGAATGCACAAAAAGTTTGTAGTTGAAATAAATTTAAAAAAATTAAATGCCTTTGTAACAGATGAGTTTTCGTCCGAAACCCTCTTACTTCGAAGGAGATGGTCCAGTTTGTACACGAAGTGCATCCAGTTTTTGCAGTACCCCTCTCAGCTTTTTAGCACATGCTAAATGGGTGAAATGATGATAGAATGACAAGTTTCTACCTTTTTAGATTTAATTTGTACTGCTTTTTAATTTCAGCGTCATTTAGCTCAAAAAAATCATTAAATGCATGAAAAATAGCAAATAAAGTTAGAAATGGTTGAAATTTGAGGATGTGGCTTTGAATGGTGCATATTGAATGCACAAAAAGTTTGTAGTTGAAATAAATTTAAAAAAATTAAATGCCTTTGTAACAGATGAGTTTTCGTCCGAAACCCTCTTACTTCGAAGGAGATGGTCCAGTTTGTACACGAAGTGCTACCTTTTTTTGCCGTAACCCTCTCAACTTTTTAGCACATGCTAAATGGGTGAAATGATGATACCATGCCAAGTTTCTACCTTTTTAGATTTCATTTGTACTGCTTTTTAATTTCAGGGTCATTTAGCTCAAAAAAATCATTAAATGCATGAAAAATAGCAAATAAAGTTAGAAAGGGTTGAAATTTGAGGATGTGGCTTTGAATGGTGCATATTGAATGCACAAAAAGTTTGTAGTTGAAATAAATTTAAAAAAATTAAATGCCTTTGTAACAGATGAGTTTTCGTCCAAAACCCTCTTACTTCGAAGGAGATGGTCCAGTTTGTACACGAAGTGCATGCAGTTTTTGCCGTACCCCTCTCAACTTTTTAGCACATGCTAAATGGGTGAAATGATGATACCATGACAAGTTTCTACCTTTTTAGATTTAATTTGTACTGCTTTTTAATTTCAGGGTCATTTAGCTCAAAAAAATCATTAAATGCATGAAAAATAGCAAATGAAGTTAGAAAGGGTTGAAATTTGAGGATGTGGCTTTGAATGGTGCATATTGAATGCACAAAAAGGTTGTAGTTGAAATAAATTTAAAAAAATTAAATGCCTTTGTAACAGATGAGTTTTCGTCCAAAACCCTCTTACTTCGAAGGAGATGGTCCAGTTTGTACACGAAGTGCATCCAGTTTTTGCCGTAACCCTCTCAACTTTTTAGCACATGCTAAATTGGTGAAATGATGATACCATGACAAGTTTCTACCTTTTTAGATTTAATTTGTACTGCTTTTTAATTTCAGGGTCATTTAGCTCAAAAAAATCATTAAATGCATGAAAAATAGCAAATGAAGTTAGAAAGGGTTGAAATTTGAGGATGTGGCTTTGAATGGTGCATATTGAATGCACAAAAAGGTTGTAGTTGAAATAAATTTAAAAAAATTAAATGCCTTTGTAACAGATGAGTTTTCGTCCAAAACCCTCTTACTTCGAAGGAGATGGTCCAGTTTGTACACGAAGTGCATCCAGTTTTTGCCGTAACCCTCTCAACTTTTTAGCACATGCTAAATGGGTGAAATGATGATACCATGACAAGTTTCTACCTTTTTAGATTTAATTTGTACTGCTTTTTAATTTCAGGGTCATTTAGCTCAAAAAAATCATTAAATGCATGAAAAATAGCAAATGAAGTTAGAAAGGGTTGAAATTTGAGGATGTGGCTTTTAATGGTGCATATTGAATGCACAAAAAGTTTGTAGTTGAAATAAATTTAAAAAAAATTAAATGCCTTTGTAACAGATGAGTTTTCGTCCGAAACCCTCTTACTTCGAAGGAGATGGTCCAGTTTGTACACGAAGTGCATCCATTTTTTGCCGTACCCCTCTCAACTTTTTAGCACATGCTAAATGGGTGAAATGATGATACCATGCCAAGTTTCTACCTTTTTAGATTTCATTTGTACTGCTTTTTAATTTCAGGGTCATTTAGCTCAAAACAATCATTAAATGCATGAAAAATAGCAAATCAAGTTAGAAAGGGTTGAAATTTGAGGATGTGGCTTTGAATGGTGCATATTGAATGCACAAAACGTTTGTAGTTGAAATAAATTTAAAAAAATTAAATGCCTTTGTAACAGATGAGTTTTCGTCCAAAACCCTCTTACTTCGAAGGAGATGGTCCAGTTTGTACACGAAGTGCATCCAGTTTTTGCCGTACCCCTCTCAACTTTTTAGCACATGCTAAATGGGTGAAATGATGATACCATGACAAGTTTCTACCTTTTTAGATTTAATTTGTACTGCTTTTTAATTTCAGGGTTATTTAGCTCAAAAAAATCATTAAATGCATGAAAAATAGCAAATGAAGTTAGAAAGGGTTGAAATTTGAGGATGTGGCTTTGAATGGTGCATATTGAATGCACAAAAAGGTTGTAGTTGAAATAAATTTAAAAAAATTAAATGCCTTTGTAACAGATGAGTTTTCGTCCAAAACCCTCTTACTTCGAAGGAGATAGTCCAGTTTGTACACGAAGTGCATACAGTTTTTGCCGTAACCCTCTCAACTTTTTAGCACATGCTAAATGGGTGAAATGATGATACCATGACAAGTTTCTACCTTTTTAGATTTAATTTGTACTGCTTTTTAATTTCAGGGTCATTTAGCTCAAAAAAATCATTAAATGCATGAAAAATAGCAAATGAAGTTAGAAAGGGTTGAAATTTGAGGATGTGGCTTTGAATGGTGCATATTGAATGCACAAAAAGTTTGTAGTTGAAATAAGTTTAAAAAAATTAAATGCCTTTGTAACAGATGAGTTTTCGTCCGAAACCCTCTTACTTAGAAGGAGATGGTCCAGTTTGTACACGAAGTGCATCCAGCTTTTGCCGTAACCCTCTAAACTTTTTAGCACATGCTAAATGGGTCAAATGATTATACCATACCAAGTCTCTACCTTTTTAGATTTCATTTGTACTGCTTTTTAATTTCAGGGTCATTTAGCTCAAAAAAATCATTAAATGCATGAAAAATAGCAAATGAAGTTAGAAAGGGTTGAAATTTGAGGATGTGGCTTTGAATGGTGCATATTGAATGGACAAAAAGTTTGTAGTTGAAATAAATTTAAAAAAATTAAATGCCTTTGTAACAGATGAGTTTTCGTCCGAAACCCTCTTACTTCGAAGGCGATGGTCCAGTTTGTACACGAAGTGCATCCAGTTTTTGCCGTACCCCTCTCAGCTTTTTAGCACATGCTAAATGGGTGAAATGATGATAGCATGACAAGTTTCTACCTTTTTAGATTTAATTTGTACTGCTTTTTAATTTCAGGGTCATTTAGCTCAAAAAAATCATTAAATGCATGAAAAATAGCAAATAAAGTTAGAAAGGGTTGAAATTTGAGGATGTGGCTTTGAATGGTGCATATTGAATGCACAAAAAGTTTGTAGTTGAAATAAATTTAAAAAAAATTAAATGGCTTTGTAACAGATGAGTTTTCGTCCGAAACCCTCTTACTTCGAAGGAGATGGTCCAGTTTGTACACGAAGTGCTACCTTTTTTTGCCGTAACCCTCTCAACTTTTTAGCACATGCTAAATGGGTGAAATGATGATACCATGCCAAGTTTCTACCTTTTTAGATTTCATTTGTACTGCTTTTTAATTTCAGGGTCATTTAGCTCAAAAAAATCATTAAATGCATGAAAAATAGCAAATAAAGTTAGAAAGGGTTGGAATTTGAGGATGTTGCTTTGAATGGTGCATATTGAATGCACAAAAAGTTTGTAGTTGAAATAAATTTAAAAAAAATTAAATGCCTTTGTAACAGATGAGTTTTCGTCCGAAACCCTCTTACTTCGAAGGAGATGGTCCAGTTTGTACACGAAGTGCTACCTTTTTTTGCCGTAACCCTCTCAACTTTTTAGCACATGCTAAATGGGTGAAATTATGATACCATGCCAAGTTTCTACCTTTTTAGATGTCATTTGTACTGCTTTTTAATTTCAGGGTCATTTAGCTCAAAAAAATCATTAAATGCATGAAAAATAGAAAATGAAGTTAGCAAGGGTTGAAATTTGAGGATGTGGCTTTGAATGGTGCATATTGAATGCACAAAAAGTTTGTAGTTGAAATAAATTTAAAAAAATTAAATGCCTTTGTAACAGATGAGTTTTCGTCCGAAACCCTCTTACTTCGAAGGAGATGGTCCAGTTTGTACACGAAGTGCATCCAGTTTTTGCCGTACCCCTCTCAGCTTTTTAGCACATGCTAAATGGGTGAAATGATGATAGCATGACAAGTTTCTACCTTTTTAGATTTAATTTGTACTGCTTTTTAATTTCAGGGTCATTTAGCTCAAAAAAATCATTAAATGCATGAAAAATAGCAAATAAAGTTAGAAAGGGTTGAAATTTGAGGATGTGGCTTTGAATGGTGCATATTGAATGCACAAAAAGTTTGTAGTTGAAATAAATTTAAAAAAAATTAAATGCCTTTGTAACAGATGAGTTTTCGTCCGAAACCCTCTTACTTCGAAGGAGATGGTCCAGTTTGTACACGAAGTGCTACCTTTTTTTGCCGTAACCCTCTCAACTTTTTAGCACATGCTAAATGGGTGAAATGATGATACCATGCCAAGTTTCTACCTTTTTAGATTTCATTTGTACTGCTTTTTAATTTCAGGGTCATTTAGCTCAAAAAAATCATTAAATGCATGAAAAATAGCAAATAAAGTTAGAAAGGGTTGAAATTTGAGGATGTGGCTTTGAATGGTGCATATTGAATGCACAAAAAGTTTGTAGTTGAAATAAATTTAAAAAAATTAAATGCCTTTGTAACAGATGAGTTTTCGTCCAAAACCCTCTTACTTCGAAGGAGATGGTCCAGTTTGTACACGAAGTGCATGCAGTTTTTGCCGTACCCCTCTCAACTTTTTAGCACATGCTAAATGGGTGAAATGATGATACCATGACAAGTTTCTACCTTTTTAGATTTAATTTGTACTGCTTTTTAATTTCAGGGTCATTTAGCTCAAAAAAATCATTAAATGCATGAAAAATAGCAAATGAAGTTAGAAAGGGTTGAAATTTGAGGATGTGGCTTTGAATGGTGCATATTGAATGCACAAAAAGGTTGTAGTTGAAATAAATTTAAAAAAATTAAATGCCTTTGTAACAGATGAGTTTTCGTCCAAAACCCTCTTACTTCGAAGGAGATGGTCCAGTTTGTACACGAAGTGCATCCAGTTTTTGCCGTAACCCTCTCAACTTTTTAGCACATGCTAAATTGGTGAAATGATTATACCATGACAAGTTTCCACCTTTTTAGATTTAATTTGTACTGCTTTTTAATTTCAGGGTCATTTAGCTCAAAAAAATCATTAAATGCATGAAAAATAGCAAATGAAGTTAGAAAGGGTTGAAATTTGAGGATGTGGCTTTGAATGGTGCATATTGAATGCACAAAAAGGTTGTAGTTGAAATAAATTTAAAAAAATTAAATGCCTTTGTAACAGATGAGTTTTCGTCCAAAACCCTCTTACTTCGAAGGAGATGGTCCAGTTTGTACACGAAGTGCATCCAGTTTTTGCCGTAACCCTCTCAACTTTTTAGCACATGCTAAATGGGTGAAATGATGATACCATGACAAGTTTCTACCTTTTTAGATTTAATTTGTACTGCTTTTTAATTTCAGGGTCATTTAGCTCAAAAAAATCATTAAATGCATGAAAAATAGCAAATGAAGTTAGAAAGGGTTGAAATTTGAGGATGTGGCTTTTAATGGTGCATATTGAATGCACAAAAAGTTTGTAGTTGAAATAAATTTAAAAAAAATTAAATGCCTTTGTAACAGATGAGTTTTCGTCCGAAACCCTCTTACTTCGAAGGAGATGGTCCAGTTTGTACACGAAGTGCATCCAGTTTTTGCCGTACCCCTCTCAACTTTTTAGCACATGCTAAATGGGTGAAATGATGATACCATGCCAAGTTTCTACCTTTTTAGATTTCATTTGTACTGCTTTTTAATTTCAGGGTCATTTAGCTCAAAACAATCATTAAATGCATGAAAAATAGCAAATCAAGTTAGAAAGGGTTGAAATTTGAGGATGTGGCTTTGAATGGTGCATATTGAATGCACAAAAAGTTTGTAGTTGAAATAAATTTAAAAAAATTAAATGCCTTTGTAACAGATGAGTTTTCGTCCAAAACCCTTACTTCGAAGGAGATGGTCCAGTTTGTACACGAAGTGCATCCAGTTTTTGCCGTACCCCTCTCAACTTTTTAGCACATGCTAAATGGGTGAAATGATGATACCATGACAAGTTTCTACCTTTTTAGATTTAATTTGTACTGCTTTTTAATTTCAGGGTCATTTAGCTCAAAAAAATCATTAAATGCATGAAAAATAGCAAATGAAGTTAGAAAGGGTTGAAATTTGAGGATGTGGCTTTGAATGGTGCATATTGAATGCACAAAAAGGTTGTAGTTGAAATAAATTTAAAAAAATTAAATGCCTTTGTAACAGATGAGTTTTCGTCCAAAACCCTCTTACTTCGAAGGAGATAGTCCAGTTTGTACACGAAGTGCATCCAGTTTTTTCCGTAACCCTCTCAACTTTTTAGCACATGCTAAATGGGTGAAATGATGATACCATGACAAGTTTCTACCTTTTTAGATTTAATTTGTACTGCTTTTTAATTTCAGGGTCATTTAGCTCAAAAAAATCATTAAATGCATGAAAAATAGCAAATGAAGTTAGAAAGGGTTGAAATTTGAGGATGTGGCTTTGAATGGTGCATATTGAATGCACAAAAAGTTTGTAGTTGAAATAAGTTTAAAAAAATTAAATGCCTTTGTAACAGATGAGTTTTCGTCCGAAACCCTCTTACTTAGAAGGAGATGGTCCAGTTTGTACACGAAGTGCATCCAGCTTTTGCCGTAACCCTCTTAACTTTTTAGCACATGCGAAATGGGTGAAATGATGATACCATGCCAAGTGTCTACCTTTTTAGATGTCATTTGTACTGCTTTTTAATTTCAGGGACATTTAGCTCAAAAAAAATCATTAAATGCATGAAAAATAGCAAATGAAGTTAGAAAGGGTTGAAATTTGAGGATGTGGCTTTGAATGGTGCATATTGAATGCACAAAAATTTTGTAGTTGAAATAAGTTTAAAAAAATTAAATGCCTTTGTAACAGACGAGTTTTCGTCCGAAACCCTCTTACTTTGAAGGAGATGGTCCAGTTTGTACACGAAGTGCATCTAGTTTTTGCCGTAACCCTCTCAACTTTTTAGCACATGCTAAATGGGTGAAATGATGATACCATACTAAGTTTCTACCTTTTTAGATTTCATTTGTACTGCTTTTTAATTTCAGGGTCATTTTGCTCAAAAAAATCATTAAATGCATGAAAAATAGCAAATGAAGTTAGAAAGGGTTGAAATTTGAGGATGTGGCTTTGAATGGTGCATATTGAATGCACAAAAAGTTTGCAGTTGAAATAAATTTAAAAAAATTAAATACCTTTGTAACAGACGAGTTTTCGTCCGAAACCCTCTTAGAAGGAGATGGTCCAGTTTGTACACGAAGTGCATCCATCTTTTGCCGTAACCCTCTTAACTTTTTAGCACATGCGAAATGGGTGAAATGATGATACCATGCCAAGTGTCTACCTTTTTAGATGTCATTTGTACTGCTTTTTAATTTCAGGGACATTTACCTCAAAAAAAATCATTAAATGCATGAAAAATAGCAAATGAAGTTAGAAAGGGTTGAAATTTGAGGATGTGGCTTTAAATGGTGCATATTGAATGCACAAAAAGTTTGTAGTTGAAATAAATTTGAAAAAATTAAATACCTTTGTAACAGACGAGTTTTCGTCCGAAACCCTCTTACTTCGAAGGAGATGGTCCAGTTTGTACACGAAGTGCATCCAGTTTTTGCCGTAACCCTCTCAACTTTTTAGCACATGCTAAATGGGTGAAATGATGAAACCATACCAAGTTTCTACCTTTTTAGATTTCATTTGTACTGCTTTTTAATTTCAGGGTCATTTAGCTCAAAAAAAACATTAAATGCATGAAAAATAGCAAATGAAGTTAGAAAGGGTTGAAATTTGAGGATGTGGCTTTAAATGGTGCATATTGAATGCACAAAAAGTTTGTTGTTGAAATAAATTTAAAAAAATTAAATGCCTTTGTAACAGAAGAGTTTTCGTCCAAAACCCTCTTACTTCGAAGGAGATGGTCCAATTTGTACACGAAGTGCTACCTGTTTTTGCCGTAACCCTCTCAACTTTTTAGCACATGCTAAATGGGTGAAATGATGATACCATGCCAAGTTTCTACCTTTTTAGATGTCATTTGTACTGCTTTTTAATTTCAGGGTCATTTAGCTCAAAAAAATCATTAAATGCATGAAAAATAGCAAATGAAGTTAGAAAGGGTTGAAATTTGAGGATGTGGCTTTGAATGGTGCATATTGAATGCACAAAAATTTTGTAGTTGAAATAAGTTTAAAAAAATTAAATGCCTTTGTAACAGACGAGTTTTCGTCCGAAACCCTCTTACTTTGAAGGAGATGGTCCAGTTTGTACACGAAGTGCATCTAGTTTTTGCCGTAACCCTCTCAACTTTTTAGCACATGCTAAATGGGTGAAATGATGATACCATACCAAGTTTCTACCTTTTTAGATTTCATTTGTACTGCTTTTTAATTTCAGGGTCATTTAGCTCAAAAAAATCATTAAATGCATGAAAAATAGCAAATGAAGTTAGAAAGGGTTGAAATTTGAGGATGTGACTTTGAATGGTGCATATTGAATGCACAAAAAGTTTGTAGTTGAAATTAATTTAAAAAAATTAAATACCTTTGTAACAGACGAGTTTTCGTCCGAAACCCTCTTACTTCGAAGGAGATGGTCCAGTTTGTACACGAAGTGCATCCAGTTTTTGCCGTAACCCTCTCAACTTTTTAGCACATGCTAAATGGGTGAAATGATGATACCATGCCAAGTTTCTACCTTTTTAGATGTCATTTGTACTGCTTTTTAATTTCAGGGTCATTTAGCTCAAAAAAATCATTAAATGCATGAAAAATAGCAAATGAAGTTAGAAAGGGTTGAAATTTGAGGATGTGGCTTTAAATGGTGCATATTGAATGCACAAAAAGTTTGTTGTTGAAATAAATTTAAAAAAATTAAATGCCTTTGTAACAGACGAGTTTTCGTCCGAAACCCTCTTACTTCGAAGGAGATGGTCCAGTTTGTACACGAAGTGCATCTAGTTATTGCCGTACCCCTCTCAACTTTTTAGCACATGCTAAATGGGTGAAATGATGATACCATGACAAGTTTCTACCTTTTTAGATTTAATTTGTGCTGCTTTTTAATTTCAGGGTCATTTAGCTCAAAAAAAACATTAAATGCATGAAAAATAGCAAATGAAGTTAGAAAGGGTTGAAATTTGAGGATGTGGCTTTGAATGGTGCATATTGAATGCACAAAAAGTTTGTAGTTGAAATAAATTTAAAAAAATTAAATGCCTTTGTAACAGACGAGTTTTCGTCCGAAACCCTCTTACTTCGAAGGAGATGGTCCAGTTTGTACACGAAGTGCATCCAGTTTTTGCCGTAACCCTCTCAACTTTTTAGCACATGCTAAATGGGTGAAATGATGATACCATGCCAAGTTTCTACCTTTTTAGATGTCATTTGTACTGCTTTTTTATTTCAGGGTCATTTAGCTCAAAAAAATCATTAAATGCATGAAAAATAGCAAATGAAGTTAGAAAGGGTTGAAATTTGAGGATGTGGCTTTAAATGGTGCATATTGAATGCACAAAAAGTTTGTAGTTGAAATAAGTTTAAAAAAATTAAATGCCTTTGTAACAGATGAGTTTTCGTCCGAAACCCTCTTACTTCGAAGGAGATGGTCCAGTTTGTACACGAAGTGCATCCAGTTTTTGCCGTACCCCTCTCAACTTTTTAGCACATGCTAAATGGGTGAAATGATGAAATCATACCAAGTTTCTACCTTTTTAGATTTCATTTGTACTGCTTTTTAATTTCAGGGTCATTTAGCTCAAAAAAATCATTAAATGCATGAAAAATAGCAAATGAAGTTAGAAAGGGTTGAAATTTGAGGATGTGGCTTTAAATGGTGCATATTGAATGCACAAAAAGTTTGTTGTTGAAATAAATTTAAAAAAATTAAATGCCTTTGTAACAGACGAGTTTTCGTCCAAAACCCTCTTACTTCGAAGGAGATGGTCCAGTTTGTACACGAAGTGCATCCAGTTTTTGCCGTACCCCTCTCAACTTTTTAGCACATGCTAAATGGGTGAAATGATGATACCATGACAAGTTTCTACCTTTTTAGATTTAATTTGTACTGCTTTTTAATTTCAGGGTCATTTAGCTCAAAAAAATCATTAAATGCATGAAAAATAGCAAATGAAGTTAGAAAGGGTTGAAATTTGAGGATGTGGCTTTGAATGGTGCATATTGAATGCACAAAAAGTTTGTAGTTGAAATTAATTTAAAAAAATTAAATACCTTTGTAACAGACGAGTTTTCGTCCGAAACCCTCTTACTTCGAAGGAGATGGTCCAATTTGTACACGAAGTGCTACCTGTTTTTGCCGTAACCCTCTCAACTTTTTAGCACATGCTAAATGGGTGAAATGATGATACCGTACCAAGTTTCTACCTTTTTAGATTTCATTTGTACTGCTTTTTAATTTCAGGGTCATTTAGCTCAAAAAAATCATTAAATGCATGAAAAATAGCAAATGAAGTTAGAAAGGGTTGAAATTTGAGGATGTGGCTTTAAATGGTGCATATTGAATGCACAAAAAGTTTGTTGTTGAAATAAATTTAAAAAAATTAAATGCCTTTGTAACAGACGAGTTTTCGTCCGAAACCCTCTTACTTCGAAGGAGATGGTCCAGTTTGTACACGAAGTGCATCTAGTTTTTGCCGTACCCCTCTCAACTTTTTAGCACATGCTAAATGGGTGAAATGATGATACCATGACAAGTTTCTACCTTTTTAGATTTAATTTGTGCTGCTTTTTAATTTCAGGGTCATTTAGCTCAAAAAAAACATTAAATGCATGAAAAATAGCAAATGAAGTTAGAAAGGGTTGAAATTTGAGGATGTGGCTTTGAATGGTGCATATTGAATGCACAAAAAGTTTGTAGTTGAAATAAATTTAAAAAAATTAAATGCCTTTGTAACAGACGAGTTTTCGTCCGAAACCCTCTTACTTCGAAGGAGATGGTCCAGTTTGTACACGAAGTGCATCTAGTTTTTGCCGTAACCCTCTCAACTTTTTAGCACATGCTAAATGGGTGAAATGATGATACCATGCCAAGTTTCTACCTTTTTAGATGTCATTTGTACTGCTTTTTAATTTCAGGGTCATTTAGCTCAAAAAAAATCATTAAATGCATGAAAAATAGCAAATGAAGTTAGAAAGGGTTGAAATTTTAGGATGTGTCTTTAAATGGTGCATATTGAATGCACAAAAATTTGTAGTTGAAATAAGTTTAAAAAAATTAAATGCCTTTGTAACAGATGAGTTTTCGTCCGAAACCCTCTTACTTCGAAGGAGATGGTCCAGTTTGTACACGAAGTGCATCCAGTTTTTGCCGTACCCCTCTCAACTTTTTAGCACATGCTAAATGGGTGAAATTATGATACCATACCAAGTTTCTACCTTTTTAGATTTCATTTGTACTGCTTTTTAATTTCATGGTCATTTAGCTCAAAAAAAACATTAAATGCATGAAAAATAGCAAATGAAGTTAGAAAGGGTTGAAATTTGAGGATGTGACTTTGAATGGTGCATATTGAATGCACAAAAAGTTTGTAGTTGAAATTAATTTAAAAAAATTAAATACCTTTGTAACAGACGAGTTTTCGTCCGAAACCCTCTTACTTCGAAGGAGATGGTCCAGTTTGTACACGAAGTGCATCCAGTTTTTGCCGTAACCCTCTCAACTTTTTAGCACATGCTAAATGGGTGAAATGATGAAACCATACCAAGTTTCTACCTTTTTAGATTTCATTTGTACTGCTTTTTAATTTCAGGGTCATTTAGCTCAAAAAAATCATTAAATGCATGAAAAATAGCAAATGAAGTTAGAAAGGGTTGAAATTTGAGGATGTGGCTTTAAATGTTGCATATTGAATGCACAAAAAGTTTGTTGTTGAAATAAATTTAAAAAAATTAAATGCCTTTGTAACAGAAGAGTTTTCGTCCAAAACCCTCTTACTTCGAAGGAGATGGTCCAGTTTGGACACGAAGTGCATCCAGTTTTTGCCGTACCCCTCTCAACTTTTTAGCACATGCTAAATGGGTGAAATGGTGATACCATGACAAGTTTCTACCTTTTTAGATTTAATTTGTACTGCTTTTTAATTTCAGGGTCATTTAGCTCAAAAAAATCATTAAATGCATGAAAAATAGCAAATGAAGTTAGAAAGGGTTGAAATTTGAGGATGTGGCTTTGAATGGTGCATATTGAATGCACAAAAAGTTTGTAGTTGAAATAAATTTAAAAAAATTAAATGCCTTTGTAACAGATGAGTTTTCGTCCGAAACCCTCTTACTTCGAAGGAGATATTCCAATTTGTACACGAAGTGCTACCTGTTTTTGCCGTAACCCTCTCAACTTTTTAGCACATGATAAATGGGTGAAATGATGATACCATGCCAAGTTTCTACCTTTTTAGATGTCATTTGTACTGCTTTCTAATTTCAGGGTCATTTAGCTCAAAAAAATCATTAAATGCATGAAAAATAGCAAATGAAGTTAGCAAGGGTTGAAATTTGAGGATGTGGCTTTGAATGGTGCATATTGAATGCACAAAAAGTTTGTAGTTGAAATAAATTTAAAAAAATTAAATGCCTTTGTAACAGATGAGTTTTCGTCCGAAACCCTCTTACTTCGAAGGAGATGGTCCAGTTTGTACACGAAGTGCTACCTGTTTTTGCCGTAACCCTCTCAACTTTTTAGCACATGCTAAATGGGTGAAATGATGATACCATGCCAAGTTTCTACCTTTTTAGATTTCATTTGTACTGCTTTTTAATTTCAGGGTCATTTAGCTCAAAAAAATCATTAAATGCATGAAAAATAGCAAATGAAGTTAGAAAGGGTTGAAATTTGAGGATGTGGCTTTGAATGGTGCATATTGAATGCACAAAAAGTTTGTAGTTGAAATAAATTTAAAAAAATTAAATGCCTTTGTAACAGATGAGTTTTCGTCCAAAACCCTCTTACTTCGAAGGAGATGGTCCAGTTTGTACTAGAAGTGCATCCAGTTTTTGCCGTACCCCTCTCAACTTTTTAGCACATGCTAAATGGGTGAAATGATGATACCATGACAAGTTTCTACCTTTTTAGATTTAATTTGTACTGCTTTTTAATTTCAGGGTCATTTAGCTCAAAAAATCATTAAATGCATGAAAAATAGCAAATGAAGTTAGAAAGGGTTGAAATTTGAGGATGTGGCTTTGAATGGTGCATATTGAATGCACAAAAAGGTTGTAGTTGAAAGAAATTTAAAAAAATTAAATGCCTTTGTAACAGATGAGTTTTCGTCCAAAACCCTCTTACTTCGAAGGAGATGGTCAGTTTGTACACGAAGTGCATCCAATTTTTGCCGTAACCCTCTCAACTTTTTAGCACATGCTAAATGGGTGAAATGATGATACCATGACAAGTTTCTAACTTTTTAGATTTAATTTGTACTGCTTTTTAATTTCAGGGTCATTTAGGTCAAAAAAATCATTAAATGCATGAAAAATAGCAAATGAAGTTAGAAAGGGTTGAAATTTGAGGATGTGGCTTTGAATGGTGCATATTGAATGCACAAAAAGTTTGTAGTTGAAATAAGTTTAAAAAAATTAAATGCCTTTGTAACAGATGAGTTTTCGTCCGGAAGCCTCTTACTTAGAAGGAGATGGTCCAGTATGTACACGAAGTGCATCCAGCTTTTGCCGTAACCCTCTTAACTTTTTAGCACATGCGAAATGGGTGAAATGATGATACCATGCCAAGTGTCTACCTTTTTAGATTTCATTTGTACTACTTTTTAATTTCAGGGTCATTTAGCTCAAAAAAAATCATTAAATGCATGAAAAATAGCAAATGAAGTTAGAAATGGTTGAAATTTGAGGATGTGGCTTTGAATGGTGCATATTGAATGCACAAAAATTTTGTAGTTGAAATAAGTTTAAAAAAATTAAATGCCTTTGTAACAGACGAGTTTTCGTCCGAAACCCTCTTACTTTGAAGGAGATGGTCCAGTTTGTACACGAAGTGCATCTAGTTTTTGCCGTAACCCTCTCAACTTTTTAGCACATGCTAAATGGGTGAAATGATGATACCATACCAAGTTTCTACCTTTTTAGATTTCATTTGTACTGCTTTTTAATTTCAGGGTCATTTAGCTCAAAAAAATCATTAAATGCATGAAAAATAGCAAATGAAGTTAGAAAGGGTTGAAATTTGAGGATGTGACTTTGAATGGTGCATATTGAATGCACAAAAAGTTTGTAGTTGAAATAAATTTAAAAAAATTAAATACCTTTGTAACAGACGAGTTTTCGTCCGAAACCCTCTTACTTCGAAGGAGATGGTCCAGTTTGTACACGAAGTGCATCCAGTTTTTGCCGTAACCCTCTCAACTTTTTAGCACATGCTAAATGGGTGAAATGATGAAACCATACCAAGTTTCTACCTTTTTAGATTTCATTTGTACTGCTTTTTAATTTCAAGGTCATTTAGCTCAAAAAAAATCATTAAATGCATGAAAAATAGCAAATGAAGTTAGAAAGGGTTGAAATTTGAGGATGTGGCTTTGAATGGTGCATATTGAATGCACAAAAAGTTTGTTGTTGAAATAAATTTAAAAAAATTAAATGCCTTTGTAACAGATGAGTTTTCGTCCAAAACCCTCTTACTTCGAAGGAGATGGTCCAGTTTGTACACGAAGTGCATCCAGTTTTTGCCGTACCCCTCTCAACTTTTTAGCACATGCTAAATGGGTGAAATGATGATACCATGACTAGTTTCTACCTTTTTAGATTTAATTTGTACTGCTTTTTAATTTCAGGGTCATTTAGCTCAAAAAAATCATTAAATGCATGAAAAATAGCAAGTGAAGTTAGAAAGGGTTGAAATTTGAGGATGTGGCTTTGAATGGTGCATATTGAATGCACAAAAAGGTTGTAGTTGAAATAAATTTAAAAAAATTAAATGCCTTTGTAACAGATGAGTTTTCGTCCAAAACCCTCTTACTTCGAAGGAGATGGTCAGTTTGTACACGAAGTGCATCCAATTTTTGCCGTAACCCTCTCAACTTTTTAGCACATGCTAAATGGGTGAAATGATGATACCATGACAAGTTTCTAACTTTTTAGATTTAATTTGTACTGCTTTTTAATTTCAGGGTCATTTAGGTCAAAAAATCATTAAATGCATGAAAAATAGCAAATGAAGTTAGAAAGGGTTGAAATTTGAGGATGTGGCTTTGAATGGTGCATATTGAATGCACAAAAAGTTTGTAGTTGAAATAAGTTTAAAAAAATTAAATGCCTTTGTAACAGATGAGTTTTCGTCCGGAAGCCTCTTACTTAGAAGGAGATGGTCCAGTATGTACACGAAGTGCATCCAGCTTTTGCCGTAACCCTCTTAACTTTTTAGCACATGCGAAATGGGTGAAATGATGATACCATGCCAAGTGTCTACCTTTTTAGATTTCATTTGTACTACTTTTTAATTTCAGGGTCATTTAGCTCAAAAAAAATCATTAAATGCATGAAAAATAGCAAATGAAGTTAGAAATGGTTGAAATTTGAGGATGTGGCTTTGAATGGTGCATATTGAATGCACAAAAATTTTGTAGTTGAAATAAGTTTAAAAAAATTAAATGCCTTTGTAACAGACGAGTTTTCGTCCGAAACCCTCTTACTTTGAAGGAGATGGTCCAGTTTGTACACGAAGTGCATCTAGTTTTTGCCGTAACCCTCTCAACTTTTTAGCACATGCTAAATGGGTGAAATGATGATACCATACCAAGTTTCTACCTTTTTAGATTTCATTTGTACTGCTTTTTAATTTCAGGGTCATTTAGCTCAAAAAAATCATTAAATGCATGAAAAATAGCAAATGAAGTTAGAAAGGGTTGAAATTTGAGGATGTGACTTTGAATGGTGCATATTGAATGCACAAAAAGTTTGTAGTTGAAATAAATTTAAAAAAATTAAATACCTTTGTAACAGACGAGTTTTCGTCCGAAACCCTCTTACTTCGAAGGAGATGGTCCAGTTTGTACACGAAGTGCATCCAGTTTTTGCCGTAACCCTCTCAACTTTTTAGCACATGCTAAATGGGTGAAATGATGAAACCATACCAAGTTTCTACCTTTTTAGATTTCATTTGTACTGCTTTTTAATTTCAAGGTCATTTAGCTCAAAAAAAATCATTAAATGCATGAAAAATAGCAAATGAAGTTAGAAAGGGTTGAAATTTGAGGATGTGGCTTTGAATGGTGCATATTGAATGCACAAAAAGTTTGTTGTTGAAATAAATTTAAAAAAATTAAATGCCTTTGTAACAGATGAGTTTTCGTCCAAAACCCTCTTACTTCGAAGGAGATGGTCCAGTTTGTACACGAAGTGCATCCAGTTTTTGCCGTACCCCTCTCAACTTTTTAGCACATGCTAAATGGGTGAAATGATGATACCATGACTAGTTTCTACCTTTTTAGATTTAATTTGTACTGCTTTTTAATTTCAGGGTCATTTAGCTCAAAAAAATCATTAAATGCATGAAAAATAGCAAGTGAAGTTAGAAAGGGTTGAAATTTGAGGATGTGGCTTTGAATGGTGCATATTGAATGCACAAAAAGGTTGTAGTTGAAATAAATTTAAAAAAATTAAATGCCTTTGTAACAGATGAGTTTTCGTCCAAAACCCTCTTACTTCGAAGGAGATGGTCCAGTTTGTACACGAAGTGCATCCAGTTTTTGCCGTAACCCTCTCAACTTTTTAGCACATGCTAAATGGGTGAAATGATGATACCATGACAAGTTTCTACCTTTTTAGATTTAATTTGTACTGCTTTTTAATTTCAGGGTCATTTAGCTCAAAAAAATCATTAAATGCATGAAAAATAGCAAATGAAGTTAGAAAGGGTTGAAATTGGAGGATGTGGCTTTGAATGGTGCATATTGAATGCACAAAAAGTTTGTAGTTGAAATAAGTTTAAAAAAATTAAATGCCTTTGTAACAGATGAGTTTTCGTCCGAAACCCTCTTACTTAGAAGGAGATGGTCCAGTTTGTACACGAAGTGCATCCAGTTTTTGCCGTAACCCTCTTAACTTTTTAGCACATGCGAAATGGGTGAAATTATGATACCATGCCAAGTGTCTACCTTTTTAGATTTCATTTGTACTACTTTTTAATTTCAGGGTCATTTAGCTCAAAAAAAAATCATTAAATGCATGAAAAATAGCAAATGAAGTTAGAAAGGGTTGAAATTTGAGGATGTGGCTTTGAATGGTGCATATTGAATGCACAAAAATTTTGTAGTTGAAATAAGTTTAAAAAAATTAAATGCCTTTGTAACAGACGAGTTTTCGTCCGAAACCCTCTTACTTTGAAGGAGATGGTCCAGTTTGTACACGAAGTGCATCTAGTTTTTGCCGTAACCCTCTCAACTTTTTAGCACATGCTAAATGGGTGAAATGATGATACCATACCAAGTTTCCACCTTTTTAGATTTCATTTGTACTGCTTTTTAATTTCAGGGTCATTTAGCTCAAAAAAATCATTAAATGCATGAAAAATAGCAAATGAAGTTAGAAAGGGTTGAAATTTGAGGATGTGACTTTGAATGGTGCATATTGAATGCACAAAAAGTTTGTAGTTGAAATAAATTTAAAAAAATTAAATACCTTTGTAACAGACGAGTTTTCGTCCGAAACCCTCTTACTTCGAAGGAGATGGTCCAGTTTGTACACGAAGTGCATCCAGTTTTTGCCGTAACCCTCTCAACTTTTTAGCACATGCTAAATGGGTGAAATGATGAAACCATAATAAGTTTCTACCTTTTTAGATTTCATTTGTACTGCTTTTTAATTTCAGGGTCATTTAGCTCAAAAAAAATCATTAAATGCATGAAAAATAGCAAATGAAGTTAGAAAGGGTTGAAATTTGAGGATGTGGCTTTGAATGGTGCATATTGAATGCACAAAAAGTTTGTTGTTGAAATAAATTTAAAAAAATTAAATGCCTTTGTAACAGAAGAGTTTTCGTCCAAAACCCTCTTACTTCGAAGGGGATGGTCCAGTTTGTACACGAAGTGCATCCAGTTTTTGCCGTACCCCTCTCAACTTTTTAGCACATGCTAAATGGGTGAAATGATGATACCATGACTAGTTTCTACCTTTTTAGATTTAATTTGTACTGCTTTTTAATTTCAGGGTCATTTAGCTCAAAAAAATCATTAAATGCATGAAAAATAGCAAATGAAGTTAGAAAGGGTTGAAATTTGAGGATGTGGCTTTGAATGGTGCATATTGAATGCACAAAAAGGTTGTAGTTGAAATAAATTTAAAAAAATTAAATGCCTTTGTAACAGATGAGTTTTCGTCCAAAACCCTCTTACTTCGAAGGAGATGGTCCAGTTTGTACACGAAGTGCATCCAGTTTTTGCCGTAACCCTCTCAACTTTTTAGCACATGCTAAATGGGTGAAATGATGATACCATGACAAGTTTCTACCTTTTTAGATTTAATTTGTACTGCTTTTTAATTTCAGGGTCATTTAGCTCGAAAAAATCATTAAATGCATGAAAAATAGCAAATGAAGTTAGAAAGGGTTGAAATTGTAGGATGTGGCTTTGAATGGTGCATATTGAATGCACAAAAAGTTTGTAGTTGAAATAAGTTTAAAAAAATTAAATGCCTTTGTAACAGATGAGTTTTCGTCCGAAACCCTCTTACTTAGAAGGAGATGGTCCAGTTTGTACACGAAGTGCATCCAGTTTTTGCCGTAACCCTCTTAACTTTTTAGCACATGCGAAATGGGTGAAATGAGGATACCATGCCAAGTGTCAACCTTTTTAGATTTCATTTGTACTACTTTTTAATTTCAGGGTCATTTAGCTCAAAAAAAATCATAAAATGCATGTAAAATAGCAAATGAAGTTAGAAAGGGTTGAAATTTGAGGATGTGGCTTTGAATGGTGCATATTGAATGCACAAACATTTTGTAGTTGAAATAAGTTTAAAAAAATTAAATGCCTTTGTAACAGACGAGTTTTCGTCCGAAACCCTCTTACTTTGAAGGAGATGGTCCAGTTTGTACACGAAGTGCATCTAGTTTTTGCCGTAACCTTCTCAACTTTTTAGCACATGCTAAATGGGTGAAATGATGATACCATACCAAGTTTCTACCTTTTTAGATTTCATTTCTACTGCTTTTTAATTTCAGGGTCATTTAGCTCAAAAAAATCATTAAATGCATGAAAAATAGCAAATGAAGTTAGAAAGGGTTGAAATTTGAGGATGTGACTTTGAATGGTGCATATTGAATGCACAAAAAGTTTGTAGTTGAAATAAATTTAAAAAAATTAAATACCTTTGTAACAGACGAGTTTTCGTCCGAAACCCTCTTACTTCGAAGGAGATGGTCCAGTTTGTACACGAAGTGCATCCAGTTTTTGCCGTAACCCTCTCAACTTTTTAGCACATGCTAAATGGGTGAAATGATGAAACCATAATAAGTTTCTACCTTTTTAGATTTCATTTGTACTGCTTTTTAATTTCAGGGTCATTTAGCTCAAAAAAAATCATTAAATGCATGAAAAATAGCAAATGAAGTTAGAAAGGGTTGAAATTTGAGGATGTGGCTTTGAATGGTGCATATTGAATGCACAAAAAGTTTGTTGTTGAAATAAATTTAAAAAAATTAAATGCCTTTGTAACAGAAGAGTTTTCGTCCAAAACCCTCTTACTTCGAAGGAGATGGTCCAGTTTGTACACGAAGTGCTACCTGTTTTTGCCGTAACCCTCTCAACTTTTTAGCACATCCTAAATGGGTCAAATTATGATACCATACCAAGTTTCTACATTTTTAGATTTCATTTGTACTGCTTTTTAATTTCAGGATCATTTACCTCAAAAAAATCATTAAATGCATGAAAAATAGCAAATGAAGTTAGAAAGGGTTGAAATTTGAGGATGTGGCTTTGAATGGTGCATATTGAATGCACAAAAAGTTTGTAGTTGAAATAAGTTTAAAAAAATTAAATGCCTTTGTAACAGATGAGTTTTCGTCCGAAACCCTCTTACTTAGAAGGAGATGGTCCAGTTTGTACACGAAGTGCATCCAGTTTTTGCCGTACCCCTCTCAACTTTTTAGCACATGCTAAATGGGTGAAATGATGATACCATGACTAGTTTCTACCTTTTTAGATTTAATTTGTACTGCTTTTTAATTTCAGGGTCATTTAGCTCAAAAAAATCATTAAATGCATGAAAAATAGCAAATGAAGTTAGAAAGGGTTGAAATTTGAGGATGTGGCTTTGAATGGTGCATATTGAATGCACAAAAAGGTTGTAGTTGAAATAAATATAAAAAAATTAAATGCCTTTGTAACAGATGAGTTTTCGTCCAAAACCCTCTTACTTCGAAGGAGATGGTCCAGTTTGTACACGAAGTGCATCCAGTTTTTGCCGTAACCCTCTCAACTTTTTAGCACATGATAAATGGGTGAAATGATGATACCATGACAAGTTTCTACCTTTTTAGATTTAATTTGTACTGCTTTTTAATTTCAGGGTCATTTAGCTCAAAAAAATCATTAAATGCATGAAAAATAGCAAATGAAGTTAGAAAGGGTTGAAATTGGAGGATGTGGCTTTGAATGGTGCATATTGAATGCACAAAAAGTTTGTAGTTGAAATAAGTTTTAAAAAATTAAATGCCTTTGTAACAGATGAGTTTTCGTCCGAAACCCTCTTACTTAGAAGGAGATGGTCCAGTTTGTACACGAAGTGCATCCAGTTTTTGCCGTAACCCTCTTAACTTTTTAGCACATGCGAAATGGGTGAAATGAGGATACCATGCCAAGTGTCTACCTTTTTAGATTTCATTTGTACTACTTTTTAATTTCAGGGTCATTTAGCTCAAAAAAAAATCATTAAATGCATGAAAAATAGCAAATGAAGTTAGAAAGGGTTGAAATTTGAGGATGTGGCTTTGAATGGTGCATATTGAATGCACAAACATTTTGTAGTTGAAATAAGTTTAAAAAAATTAAATGCCTTTGTAACAGACGAGTTTTCGTCCGAAACCCTCTTACTTTGAAGGAGATGGTCCAGTTTGTACACGAAGTGCATCTAGTTTTTGCCGTAACCCTCTCAACTTTTTAGCACATGCTAAATGGGTGAAATGATGATACCATACCAAGTTTCTACCTTTTTAGATTTCATTTCTACTGCTTTTTAATTTCAGGGTCATTTAGCTCAAAAAAATCATTAAATGCATGAAAAATAGCAAATGAAGTTAGAAAGGGTTGAAATTTGAGGATGTGACTTTGAATGGTGCATATTGAATGCACAAAAAGTTTGTAGTTGAAATAAATTTAAAAAAATTAAATACCTTTGTAACAGACGAGTTTTCGTCCGAAACCCTCTTACTTCGAAGGAGATGGTCCAGTTTGTACACGAAGTGCATCCAGTTTTTGCCGTAACCCTCTCAACTTTTTAGCACATGCTAAATGGGTGAAATGATGAAACCATAATAAGTTTCTACCTTTTTAGATTTCATTTGTACTGCTTTTTAATTTCAGGGTCATTTAGCTCAAAAAAAATCATTAAATGCATGAAAAATAGCAAATGAAGTTAGAAAGGGTTGAAATTTGAGGATGTGGCTTTGAATGGTGCATATTGAATGCACAAAAAGTTTGTTGTTGAAATAAATTTAAAAAAATTAAATGCCTTTGTAACAGAAGAGTTTTCGTCCAAAACCCTCTTACTTCGAAGGGGATGGTCCAGTTTGTACACGAAGTGCATCCAGTTTTTGCCGTACCCCTCTCAACTTTTTAGCACATGCTAAATGGGTGAAATGATGATACCATGACTAGTTTCTACCTTTTTAGATTTCATTTGTACTGCTTTTTAATTTCAGGGCCATTTAGCTCAAAAAAATCATTAAATGCATGAAAAATAGCAAATGAAGTTAGAAAGGGTTGAAATTTGAGGATGTGGCTTTGAATGATGCATATTGAATGCACAAAAAGGTTGTAGTTGAAATAAATTTAAAAAAATTAAATGCCTTTGTAACAGATGAGTTTTCGTCCAAAACCCTCTTACTTCGAAGGAGATGGTCCAGTTTGTACACGAAGTGCATCCAGTTTTTGCCGTAACCCTCTCAACTTTTTAGCACATGCTAAATGGGTGAAATGATGATACCATGACAAGTTTCTACCTTTTTAGATTTAATTTGTACTGCTTTTTAATTTCAGGGTCATTTAGCTCAAAAAAATCATTAAATGCATGAAAAATAGCAAATGAAGTTAGAAAGGGTTGAAATTGGAGGATGTGGCTTTGAATGGTGCATATTGAATGCACAAAAAGTTTGTAGTTGAAATAAGTTTAAAAAAATTAAATGCCTTTGTAACAGATGAGTTTTCGTCCGAAACCCTCTTACTTAGAAGGAGATGGTCCAGTTTGTACACGAAGTGCATCCAGTTTTTGCCGTAACCCTCTTAACTTTTTAGCACATGCGAAATGGGTGAAATGAGGATACCATGCCAAGTGTCTACCTTTTTAGATTTCATTTGTACTACTTTTTAATTTCAGGGTCATTTAGCTCAAAAAAAATCATTAAATGCATGAAAAATAGCAAATGAAGTTAGAAAGGGTTGAAATTTGAGGATGTGGCTTTGAATGGTGCATATTGAATGCACAAAAATTTTGTAGTTGAAATAAGTTTAAAAAAATTAAATGCCTTTGTAACAGATGAGTTTTCGTCCGAAACCCTCTTACTTAGAAGGAGATGGTCCAGTTTGTACACGAAGTGCATCCAGTTTTTGCCGTAACCCTTTTAACTTTTTAGCACATGCGAAATGGGTGAAATGAGGATACCATGCCAAGTGTCTACCTTTTTAGATTTCATTTGTACTACTTTTTAATTTCAGGGTCATTTAGCTCAAAAAAAATCATTAAATGCATGAAAAATAGCAAATGAAGTTAGAAAGGGTTGAAATTTGAGGATGTGGATTTGAATGGTGCATATTGAATGCACAAAAATTTTGTAGTTGAAATAAGTTTAAAAAAATTAAATGCCTTTGTAACAGACGAGTTTTCGTCCGAAACCCTCTTACTTTGAAGGAGATGGTCCAGTTTGTACACGAAGTGCATCTAGTTTTTGCCGTAACCCTCTCAACTTTTTAGCACATGCTAAATGGGTGAAATGATGATACCATACCAAGTTTCTACCTTTTTAGATTTCATTTGTACTGCTTTTTAATTTCAGGGTCATTTAGCTCAAAAAAATCATTAAATGCATGAAAAATAGCAAATGAAGTTAGAAAGGGTTGAAATTTGAGGATGTGACTTTGAATGGTGCATATTGAATGCACAAAAAGTTTGTAGTTGAAATAAATTTAAAAAAATTAAATACCTTTGTAACAGACGAGTTTTCGTCCGAAACCCTCTTACTTCGAAGGAGATGGTCCAGTTTGTACACGAAGTGCATCCAGTTTTTGCCGTAACCCTCTCAACTTTTTAGCACATGCTAAATGGGTGAAATGATGATACCATGACAAGTTTCTACCTTTTTAGATTTAATTTGTACTGCTTTTTAATTTCAGGGTCATTTAGCTCAAAAAAATCATTAAATGCATGAAAAATAGCAAATGAAGTTAGAAAGGGTTGAAATTGTAGGATGTGGCTTTGAATGGTGCATATTGAATGCACAAAAAGTTTGTAGTTGAAATAAGTTTAAAAAAATTAAATGCCTTTGTAACAGATGAGTTTTCGTCCGAAACCCTCTTACTTAGAAGGAGATGGTCCAGTTTGTACACGAAGTGCATCCAGTTTTTGCCGTAACCCTCTTAACTTTTTAGCACATGCGAAATGGGTGAAATGATGATACCATGCCAAGTGTCTACCTTTTTAGATTTCATTTGTACTACTTTTTAATTTCAGGGTCATTTAGCTCAAAAAAAATCATTAAATGCATGAAAAATAGCAAATGAAGTTAGAAAGGGTTGAAATTTGAGGATGTGGCTTTGAATGGTGCATATTGAATGCACAAACATTTTGTAGTTGAAATAAGTTTAAAAAAATTAAATGCCTTTGTAACAGACGAGTTTTCGTCCGAAACCCTCTTACTTTGAAGGAGATGGTCCAGTTTGTACACGAAGTGCATCTAGTTTTTGCCGTAACCTTCTCAACTTTTTAGCACATGCTAAATGGGTGAAATGATGATACCATACCAAGTTTCTACCTTTTTAGATTTCATTTCTACTGCTTTTTAATTTCAGGGTCATTTAGCTCAAAAAAATCATTAAATGCATGAAAAATAGCAAATGAAGTTAGAAAGGGTTGAAATTTGAGGATGTGGCTTTGAATGGTGCATATTGAATGCACAAAAAGTTTGTAGTTGAAATAAATTTAAAACAATTAAATACCTTTGTAACAGACGAGTTTTCGTCCGAAACCCTCTTACTTCGAAGGAGATGGTCCAGTTTGTACACGAAGTGCATCCAGTTTTTGCCGTAACCCTCTCAACTTTTTAGCACATGCTAAATGGGTGAAATGATGAAACCATAATAAGTTTCTACCTTTTTAGATTTCATTTGTACTGCTTTTTAATTTCAGGGTCATTTAGCTCAAAAAAAATCATTAAATGCATGAAAAATAGCAAATGAAGTTAGAAAGGGTTGAAATTTGAGGATGTGGCTTTGAATGGTGCATATTGAATGCACAAAAAGTTTGTTGTTGAAATAAATTTAAAAAAATTAAATGCCTTTGTAACAGAAGAGTTTTCGTCCAAAACCCTCTTACTTCGAAGGAGATGGTCCAGTTTGTACACGAAGTGCTACCTGTTTTTGCCGTAACCCTCTCAACTTTTTAGCACATCCTAAATGGGTCAAATTATGATACCATACCAAGTTTCTACATTTTTAGATTTCATTTGTACTGCTTTTTAATTTCAGGGTCATTTACCTCAAAAAAATCATTAAATGCATGAAAAATAGCAAATGAAGTTAGAAAGGGTTGAAATTTGAGGATGTGGCTTTGAATGGTGCATATTGAATGCACAAAAAGTTTGTAGTTGAAATAAGTTTAAAAAAATTAAATGCCTTTGTAACAGATGAGTTTTCGTCCGAAACCCTCTTACTTAGAAGGAGATGGTCCAGTTTGTACACGAAGTGCATCCAGTTTTTGCCGTACCCCTCTCAACATTTTAGCACATGCTAAATGGGTGAAATGATGATACCATGACTAGTTTCTACCTTTTTAGATTTAATTTGTACTGCTTTTTAATTTCAGGGTCATTTAGCTCAAAAAAATCATTAAATGCATGAAAAATAGCAAATGAAGTTAGAAAGGGTTGAAATTTGAGGATGTGGCTTTGAATGGTGCATATTGAATGCACAAAAAGGTTGTAGTTGAAATAAATATAAAAAAATTAAATGCCTTTGTAACAGATGAGTTTTCGTCCAAAACCCTCTTACTTCGAAGGAGATGGTCCAGTTTGTACACGAAGTGCATCCAGTTTTTGCCGTAACCCTCTCAACTTTTTAGCACATGATAAATGGGTGAAATGATGATACCATGACAAGTTTCTACCTTTTTAGATTTAATTTGTATTGCTTTTTAATTTCAGGGTCATTTAGCTCAAAAAAATCATTAAATGCATGAAAAATAGCAAATGAAGTTAGAAAGGGTTGAAATTGGAGGATGTGGCTTTGAATGGTGCATATTGAATGCACAAAAAGTTTGTAGTTGAAATAAGTTTTAAAAAATTAAATGCCTTTGTAACAGATGAGTTTTCGTCCGAAACCCTCTTACTTAGAAGGAGATGGTCCAGTTTGTACACGAAGTGCATCCAGTTTTTGCCGTAACCCTCTTAACTTTTTAGCACATGCGAAATGGGTGAAATGAGGATACCATGCCAAGTGTCTACCTTTTTAGATTTCATTTGTACTACTTTTTAATTTCAGGGTCATTTAGCTCAAAAAAAAAATCATTAAATGCATGAAAAATAGCAAATGAAGTTAGAAAGGGTTGAAATTTGAGGATGTGGCTTTGAATGGTGCATATTGAATGCACAAACATTTTGTAGTTGAAATAAGTTTAAAAAAATTAAATGCCTTTGTAACAGACGAGTTTTCGTCCGAAACCCTCTTACTTTGAAGGAGATGGTCCAGTTTGTACACGAAGTGCATCTAGTTTTTGCCGTAACCCTCTCAACTTTTTAGCACATGCTAAATGGGTGAAATGATGATACCATACCAAGTTTCTACCTTTTTAGATTTCATTTCTACTGCTTTTTAATTTCAGGGTCATTTAGCTCAAAAAAATCATTAAATGCATGAAAAATAGCAAATGAAGTTAGAAAGGGTTGAAATTTGAGGATGTGACTTTGAATGGTGCATATTGAATGCACAAAAAGTTTGTAGTTGAAATAAATTTAAAAAAATTAAATACCTTTGTAACAGACGAGTTTTCGTCCGAAACCCTCTTACTTCGAAGGAGATGGTCCAGTTTGTACACGAAGTGCATCCAGTTTTTGCCGTAACCCTCTCAACTTTTTAGCACATGCTAAATGGGTGAAATGATGAAACCATAATAAGTTTCTACCTTTTTAGATTTCATTTGTACTGCTTTTTAATTTCAGGGTCATTTAGCTCAAAAAAAATCATTAAATGCATGAAAAATAGCAAATGAAGTTAGAAAGGGTTGAAATTTGAGGATGTGGCTTTGAATGGTGCATATTGAATGCACAAAAAGTTTGTTGTTGAAATAAATTTAAAAAAATTAAATGCCTTTGTAACAGAAGAGTTTTCGTCCAAAACCCTCTTACTTTGAAGGGGATGGTCCAGTTTGTACACGAAGTGCATCCAGTTTTTGCCGTACCCCTCTCAACTTTTTAGCACATGCTAAATGGGTGAAATGATGATACCATGACTAGTTTCTCCCTTTTTAGATTTCATTTGTACTGCTTTTTAATTTCAGGGCCATTTAGCTCAAAAAAATCATTAAATGCATGAAAAATAGCAAATGAAGTTAGAAAGGGTTGAAATTTGAGGATGTGGCTTTGAATGGTGCATATTGAATGCACAAAAAGGTTGTAGTTGAAATAAATTTAAAAAAATTAAATGCCTTTGTAACAGATGAGTTTTCGTCCAAAACCCTCTTACTTCGAAGGAGATGGTCCAGTTTGTACACGAAGTGCATCCAGTTTTTGCCGTAACCCTCTCAACTTTTTAGCACATGCTAAATGGGTGAAATGATGATACCATGACAAGTTTCTACCTTTTTAGATTTAATTTGTACTGCTTTTTAATTTCAGGGTCATTTGCTCAAAAAAATCATTAAATGCATGAAAAATAGCAAATGAAGTTAGAAAGGGTTGAAATTGGAGGATGTGGCTTTGAATGGTGCATATTGAATGCACAAAAAGTTTGTAGTTGAAATAAGTTTAAAAAAATTAAATGCCTTTGTAACAGATGAGTTTTCGTCCGAAACCCTCTTACTTAGAAGGAGATGGTCCAGTTTGTACACGAAGTGCATCCAGTTTTTGCCGTAACCCTCTTAACTTTTTAGCACATGCGAAATGGGTGAAATGAGGATACCATGCCAAGTGTCTACCTTTTTAGATTTCGTTTGTACTACTTTTTAATTTCAGGGTCATTTAGCTCAAAAAAAATCATTAAATGCATGAAAAATAGCAAATGAAGTTAGAAAGGGTTGAAATTTGAGGATGTGGCTTTGAATGGTGCATATTGAATGCACAAAAATTTTGTAGTTGAAATAAGTTTAAAAAAATTAAATGCCTTTGTAACAGATGAGTTTTCGTCCGAAACCCTCTTACTTAGAAGGAGATGGTCCAGTTTGTACACGAAGTGCATCCAGTTTTTGCCGTAACCCTCTTAACTTTTTAGCACATGCGAAATGGGTGAAATGAGGATACCATGCCAAGTGTCTACCTTTTTAGATTTCATTTGTACTACTTTTTAATTTCAGGGTCATTTAGCTCAAAAAAATCATTAAATGCATGAAAAATAGCAAATGAAGTTAGAAAGGGTTGAAATTTGAGGATGTGGCTTTGAATGGTGCATATTGAATGCACAAAAATTTTGTAGTTGAAATAAGTTTAAAAAAATTAAATGCCTTTGTAACAGACGAGTTTTCGTCCGAAACCCTCTTACTTTGAAGGAGATGGTCCAGTTTGTACACGAAGTGCATCTAGTTTTTGCCGTAACCCTCTCAACTTTTTAGCACATGCTAAATGGGTGAAATGATGATACCATACCAAGTTTCTACCTTTTTAGATTTCATTTGTACTGCTTTTTAATTTCAGGGTCATTTAGCTCAAAAAAATCATTAAATGCATGAAAAATAGCAAATGAAGTTAGAAAGGGTTGAAATTTGAGGATGTGACTTTGAATGGTGCATATTGAATGCACAAAAAGTTTGTAGTTGAAATAAATTTAAAAAAATTAAATACCTTTGTAACAGACGAGTTTTCGTCCGAAACCCTCTTACTTCGAAGGAGATGGTCCAGTTTGTACACGAAGTGCATCCAGTTTTTGCCGTAACCCTCTCAACTTTTTAGCACATGCTAAATGGGTGAAATGATGAAACCATACCAAGTTTCTACCTTTTTAGATTTCATTTGTACTGCTTTTTAATTTCAGGGTCATTTAGCTCAAAAAAAATCATTAAATGCATGAAAAATAGCAAATGAAGTTAGAAAGGGTTGAAATTTGAGAATGTGGCTTTGAATGGTGCATATTGAATGCACAAAAAGTTTGTTGTTGAAATAAATTTAAAAAAATTAAATGCCTTTGTAACAGAAGAGTTTTCGTCCAAAACCCTCTTACTTCGAAGGAGATGGTCCAGTTTGTACACGAAGTGCATCCAGTTTTTGCCGTAACCCTCTCAACTTTTTAGCACATGCTAAATGGGTGAAATGATGAAACCATACCAAGTTTCTACCTTTTTAGATTTCATTTGTACTGCTTTTTAATTTCAGGGTCATTTAGCTCAAAAAAAATCATTAAATGCATGAAAAATAGCAAATGAAGTTAGAAAGGGTTGAAATTTGAGAATGCGGCTTTGAATGGTGCATATTGAATGCACAAAAAGTTTTTTGTTGAAATAAATTTAAAAAAATTAAATGCCTTTGTAACAGAAGAGTTTTCGTCCAAAACCCTCTTACTTCGAAGGAGATGGTCCAGTTTGTACACAAAGTGCATCCAGTTTTTGCCGTACCCCTCTCAACTTTTTAGCACATGCTAAATGGGTGAAATGATGATACCATGACTAGTTTCTACCTTTTTAGATTTAATTTGTACTGCTTTTTAATTTCAGGGTCATTTAGCTCAAAAAAATCATTAAATGCATGAAAAATAGCAAATGAAGTTAGAAAGGGTTGAAATTGGAGGATGTGGCTTTGAATGGTGCATATTGAATGCACAAAAAGTTTGTAGTTGAAATAACTTTAAAAATATTAAATGCCTTTGTAAGAGATGAGTTTTCGTCCGAAACCCTCTTACTTAGAAGGAGATGGTCCAGTTTGTACACGAAGTGCATCCAGTTTTTGCCGTAACCCTCTTAACTTTTTAGCACATGCGAAATGGGTGAAATGAGGATACCATGCCAAGTGTCTACCTTTTTAGATTTCATTTGTACTACTTTTTAATTTCAGGGTCATTTAGCTCAAAAAAAATCATTAAATGCATGAAAAATAGCAAATGAAGTTAGAAAGGGTTGAAATTTGAGGATGTGGCTTTTAATGGTGCATATTGAATGCACAAAAATTTTGTAGTTGAAATAAGTTTAAAAAAATTAAATGCCTTTGTAACAGACGAGTTTTTGTCCGAAACCCTCTTACTTTGAAGGAGATGGTCCAGTTTGTACACGAAGTGCATCTAGTTTTTGCCGTAACCCTCTCAACTTTTTAGCACATGCTAAATGGGTGAAATGATGATACCATACCATGTTTCTACCTTTTTAGATTTCATTTGTACTGCTTTTTAATTTCAGGGTCATTTAGCTCAAAAAAATCATTAAATGCATGAAAAATAGCAAATGAAGTTAGAAAGGGTTGAAATTTGAGGATGTGACTTTGAATGGTGCATATTGAATGCACAAAAAGTTTGTAGTTGAAATAAATTTAAAAAAATTAAATACCTTTGTAACAGACGAGTTTTCGTCCGAAACCCTCTTACTTCGAAGGAGATGGTCCAGTTTGTACACGAAGTGCATCCAGTTTTTGCCGTAACCCTCTCAACTTTTTAGCACATGCTAAATGGGTGAAATGATGAAACCATAATAAGTTTCTACCTTTTTAGATTTCATTTGTACTGCTTTTTAATTTCAGGGTCATTTAGCTCAAAAAAAATCATTAAATGCATGAAAAATAGCAAATGAAGTTAGAAAGGGTTGAAATTTGAGGATGTGGCTTTGAATGGTGCATATTGAATGCACAAAAAGTTTGTTGTTGAAATAAATTTAAAAAAATTAAATGCCTTTGTAACAGAAGAGTTTTCGTCCAAAACCCTCTTACTTTGAAGGGGATGGTCCAGTTTGTACACGAAGTGCATCCAGTTTTTGCCGTACCCCTCTCAACTTTTTAGCACATGCTAAATGGGTGAAATGATGATACCATGACTAGTTTCTACCTTTTTAGATTTCATTTGTACTGCTTTTTAATTTCAGGGCCATTTAGCTCAAAAAAATCATTAAATGCATGAAAAATAGCAAATGAAGTTAGAAAGGGTTGAAATTTGAGGATGTGGCTTTGAATGGTGCATATTGAATGCACAAAAAGGTTGTAGTTGAAATAAATTTAAAAAAATTAAATGCCTTTGTAACAGATGAGTTTTCGTCCAAAACCCTCTTACTTCGAAGGAGATGGTCCAGTTTGTACACGAAGTGCATCCAGTTTTTGCCGTAACCCTCTCAACTTTTTAGCACATGCTAAATGGGTGAAATGATGATACCATGACAAGTTTCTACCTTTTTAGATTTAATTTGTACTGCTTTTTAATTTCAGGGTCATTTGCTCAAAAAAATCATTAAATGCATGAAAAATAGCAAATGAAGTTAGAAAGGGTTGAAATTGGAGGATGTGGCTTTGAATGGTGCATATTGAATGCACAAAAAGTTTGTAGTTGAAATAAGTTTAAAAAAATTAAATGCCTTTGTAACAGATGAGTTTTCGTCCGAAACCCTCTTACTTAGAAGGAGATGGTCCAGTTTGTACACGAAGTGCATCCAGTTTTTGCCGTAACCCTCTTAACTTTTTAGCACATGCGAAATGGGTGAAATGAGGATACCATGCCAAGTGTCTACCTTTTTAGATTTCGTTTGTACTACTTTTTAATTTCAGGGTCATTTAGCTCAAAAAAAATCATTAAATGCATGAAAAATAGCAAATGAAGTTAGAAAGGGTTGAAATTTGAGGATGTGGCTTTGAATGGTGCATATTGAATGCACAAAAATTTTGTAGTTGAAATAAGTTTAAAAAAATTAAATGCCTTTGTAACAGATGAGTTTTCGTCCGAAACCCTCTTACTTAGAAGGAGATGGTCCAGTTTGTACACGAAGTGCATCCAGTTTTTGCCGTAACCCTCTTAACTTTTTAGCACATGCGAAATGGGTGAAATGAGGATACCATGCCAAGTGTCTACCTTTTTAGATTTCATTTGTACTACTTTTTAATTTCAGGGTCATTTAGCTCAAAAAAATCATTAAATGCATGAAAAATAGCAAATGAAGTTAGAAAGGGTTGAAATTTGAGGATGTGGCTTTGAATGGTGCATATTGAATGCACAAAAATTTTGTAGTTGAAATAAGTTTAAAAAAATTAAATGCCTTTGTAACAGACGAGTTTTCGTCCGAAACCCTCTTACTTTGAAGGAGATGGTCCAGTTTGTACACGAAGTGCATCTAGTTTTTGCCGTAACCCTCTCAACTTTTTAGCACATGCTAAATGGGTGAAATGATGATACCATACCAAGTTTCTACCTTTTTAGATTTCATTTGTACTGCTTTTTAATTTCAGGGTCATTTAGCTCAAAAAAATCATTAAATGCATGAAAAATAGCAAATGAAGTTAGAAAGGGTTGAAATTTGAGGATGTGACTTTGAATGGTGCATATTGAATGCACAAAAAGTTTGTAGTTGAAATAAATTTAAAAAAATTAAATACCTTTGTAACAGACGAGTTTTCGTCCGAAACCCTCTTACTTCGAAGGAGATGGTCCAGTTTGTACACGAAGTGCATCCAGTTTTTGCCGTAACCCTCTCAACTTTTTAGCACATGCTAAATGGGTGAAATGATGAAACCATACCAAGTTTCTACCTTTTTAGATTTCATTTGTACTGCTTTTTAATTTCAGGGTCATTTAGCTCAAAAAAAATCATTAAATGCATGAAAAATAGCAAATGAAGTTAGAAAGGGTTGAAATTTGAGAATGTGGCTTTGAATGGTGCATATTGAATGCACAAAAAGTTTGTTGTTGAAATAAATTTAAAAAAATTAAATGCCTTTGTAACAGAAGAGTTTTCGTCCAAAACCCTCTTACTTCGAAGGAGATGGTCCAGTTTGTACACGAAGTGCATCCAGTTTTTGCCGTAACCCTCTCAACTTTTTAGCACATGCTAAATGGGTGAAATGATGAAACCATACCAAGTTTCTACCTTTTTAGATTTCATTTGTACTGCTTTTTAATTTCAGGGTCATTTAGCTCAAAAAAAATCATTAAATGCATGAAAAATAGCAAATGAAGTTAGAAAGGGTTGAAATTTGAGAATGCGGCTTTGAATGGTGCATATTGAATGCACAAAAAGTTTTTTGTTGAAATAAATTTAAAAAAATTAAATGCCTTTGTAACAGAAGAGTTTTCGTCCAAAACCCTCTTACTTCGAAGGAGATGGTCCAGTTTGTACACAAAGTGCATCCAGTTTTTGCCGTACCCCTCTCAACTTTTTAGCACATGCTAAATGGGTGAAATGATGATACCATGACTAGTTTCTACCTTTTTAGATTTAATTTGTACTGCTTTTTAATTTCAGGGTCATTTAGCTCAAAAAAATCATTAAATGCATGAAAAATAGCAAATGAAGTTAGAAAGGGTTGAAATTGGAGGATGTGGCTTTGAATGGTGCATATTGAATGCACAAAAAGTTTGTAGTTGAAATAACTTTAAAAATATTAAATGCCTTTGTAAGAGATGAGTTTTCGTCCGAAACCCTCTTACTTAGAAGGAGATGGTCCAGTTTGTACACGAAGTGCATCCAGTTTTTGCCGTAACCCTCTTAACTTTTTAGCACATGCGAAATGGGTGAAATGAGGATACCATGCCAAGTGTCTACCTTTTTAGATTTCATTTGTACTACTTTTTAATTTCAGGGTCATTTAGCTCAAAAAAAATCATTAAATGCATGAAAAATAGCAAATGAAGTTAGAAAGGGTTGAAATTTGAGGATGTGGCTTTTAATGGTGCATATTGAATGCACAAAAATTTTGTAGTTGAAATAAGTTTAAAAAAATTAAATGCCTTTGTAACAGACGAGTTTTTGTCCGAAACCCTCTTACTTTGAAGGAGATGGTCCAGTTTGTACACGAAGTGCATCTAGTTTTTGCCGTAACCCTCTCAACTTTTTAGCACATGCTAAATGGGTGAAATGATGATACCATACCATGTTTCTACCTTTTTAGATTTCATTTGTACTGCTTTTTAATTTCAGGGTCATTTAGCTCAAAAAAATCATTAAATGCATGAAAAATAGCAAATGAAGTTAGAAAGGGTTGAAATTTGAGGATGTGACTTTGAATGGTGCATATGGAATGCACAAAAAGTTTGTAGTTGAAATAAATTTAAAAAAATTAAATACCTTTGTAACAGACGAGTTTTCGTCCGAAACCCTCTTACTTCGAAGGAGATGGTCCAGTTTGTACACGAAGTGCATCCAGTTTTTGCCGTAACCCTCTCAACTTTTTAGCACATGCTAAATGGGTGAAATGATGAAACCATACCAAGTTTCTACCTTTTTAGATTTCATTTGTACTGCTTTTTAATTTCAGGGTCATTTAGCTCAAAAAAATCATTAAATGCATGAAAAATAGCAAATGAAGTTAGAAAGGGTTGAAATTTGCGGATGTGGCTTTGAATGGTGCATATTGAATGCACAAGAAGTTTGTAGTTTAAATAAGTTTAAAAAATTAAATGCCTTTGTAACAGATGAGTTTTCGTCCGAAACCCTCTTACTTCGAAGGAGATGGTCCAGTTTGTACACGAAGTGCTACCTGTTTTTGCCGTAACCCTCTCAACTTTTTAGCACATCCTAAATGGGTCAAATGATGATACCATACCAAGTTTCTACATTTTTAGATTTCATTTGTACTGCTTTTTAATTTCAGGGTCATTTAGCTCATAAAAATCATTAAATGCATGAAAAATAGCAAATGAAGTTAGAAAGGGTTGAAATTTGAGGATGTGGCTTTGAATGGTGCATATTGAATGCACAAAAAGTTTGTAGTTGAAATAAGTTTAAAAAAATTAAATGCCTTTGTAACAGATGAGTTTTCGTCCGAACCCCTCTTACTTTGAAGGAGATGGTCCAGTTTGTACACGAAGTGCATCCAGTTTTTGCCGTAACCATCTCAACTTTTTAGCACATGTTAAATGGGTGAAATGATGATACCATTCCAAGTTTCTACCTTTTTAGATTTCATTTGGACTACTTTTTACTTTCAGGGTCATTTAGCTAAAAAAATCATTAAATGCATGAAAAATAGCAAATGAAGTTAGAAAGGGTTGAAATTTGAGGATGTGGCTTTGAATGGTGCATATTGAATGCACAAAAAGTTTGTAGTTGAAATAAGTTTAAAAAAATTAAATGCCTTTGTAACAGATGAGTTTTCGTCCGGAACCCTCTTACTTCGAAGGAGATGGTCCAGTTTGTACACGAAGTGCATCCAGTTTTTGCCGTAACCCTCTTAACTTTTTAGCACATGCGAAATGGGTGAAATGATGATACCATGCCAAGTTTCTACCTTTTTAGATTTCATTTGTACTACTTTTTAATTTCAGGGTCATTTAGCTCAAAAAAAAATCATTAAATGCATGAAAAATAGCAAATGAAGTTAGAAAGGGTTGAAATTTGAGGATGTGGCTTTGAATGGTGCATATTGAATGCACAAAAATTTTGTAGTTGAAATAAGTTTAAAAAAATTAAATGCCTTTGTAACAGACGAGTTTTCGTCCGAAACCCTCTTACTTTGAAGGAGATGGTCCAGTTTGTACACGAAGTGCATCTTGTTTTTGCCGTAACCCTCTCAACTTTTTAGCACATGCTAAATGGGTGAAATGATGATACCATACCAAGTTTCTACCTTTTTAGATTTCATTTGTACTGCTTTTTAATTTCAGGGTCATTTAGCTCAAAAAAATCATTAAATGCATGAAAAATAGCAAATGAAGTTAGAAAGGGTTGAAATTTGAGGATGTGACTTTGAATGGTGCATATTGAATGCACAAAAAGTTTGTAGTTGAAATAAATTTAAAAAAATTAAATACCTTTGTAACAGACGAGTTTTCGTCCGAAACCCTCTTACTTCGAAGGAGATGGTCCAGTTTGTACACGAAGTGCATCCAGTTTTTGCCGTAACCCTCTCAACTTTTTAGCACATGCTAAATGGGTGAAATGATGAAACCATACCAAGTTTCTACCTTTTTAGATTTCATTTGTACTGCTTTTTAATTTCAGGGTCATTTAGCTCAAAAAAAATCATTAAATGCATGAAAAATAGCAAATGAAGTTAGAAAGGGTTGAAATTTGAGAATGTGGCTTTGAATGGTGCATATTGAATGCACAAAAAGTTTGTTGTTGAAATAAATTTAAAAAAATTAAATGCCTTTGTAACAGAAGAGTTTTCGTCCAAAACCCTCTTACTTCGAAGGAGATGGTCCAGTTTGTACACGAAGTGCATCCAGTTTTTGCCGTAACCCTCTCAACTTTTTAGCACATGCTAAATGGGTGAAATGATGAAACCATACCAAGTTTCTACCTTTTTAGATTTCATTTGTACTGCTTTTTAATTTACGGGTCATTTAGCTCAAAAAAATCATTAAATGCATGAAAAATAGCAAATGAAGTTAGAAAGGGTTGAAATTTGCGGATGTGGCTTTGAATGGTGCATATTGAATGCACAAGAAGTTTGTAGTTTAAATAAGTTTAAAAAATTAAATGCCTTTGTAACAGATGAGTTTTCGTCCGAAACCCTCTTACTTCGAAGGAGATGGTCCAGTTTGTACACGAAGTGCTACCTATTTTTGCCGTAACCCTCTCAACTTTTTAGCACATCCTAAATGGGTCAAATGATGATACCATACCAAGTTTCTACATTTTTAGATTTCATTTGTACTGCTTTTTAATTTCAGGGTCATTTAGCTCATAAAAATCATTAAATGCATGAAAAATAGCAAATGAAGTTAGAAAGGGTTGAAATTTGAGGATGTGGCTTTGAATGGTGCATATTGAATGCACAAAAAGTTTGTAGTTGAAATAAGTTTAAAAAAATTAAATGCCTTTGTAACAGATGAGTTTTCGTCCGAACCCCTCTTACTTTGAAGGAGATGGTCCAGTTTGTACACGAAGTGCATCCAGTTTTTGCCGTAACCATCTCAACTTTTTAGCACATGTTAAATGGGTGAAATGATGATACCATGCCAAGTTTCTACCTTTTTAGATTTCATTTGTACTACTTTTTACTTTCAGGGTCATTTAGCTAAAAAAATCATTAAATGCATGAAAAATAGCAAATGAAGTTAGAAAGGGTTGAAATTTGAGGATGTGGCTTTGAATGGTGCATATTGAATGCACAAAAAGTTTGTAGTTGAAATAAGTTTAAAAAAATTAAATGCCTTTGTAACAGATGAGTTTTCGTCCGAAACCCTCTTACTTCGAAGGAGATGGTCCAGTTTGTACACGAAGTGCATCTAGTTTTTGCCGTAACCCTCTCAACTTTTTAGCACATGCTAAATGGGTGAAATGATGATACCATACCAAGTTTCTACCTTTTTAGATTTCATTTGTACTGCTTTTTAATTTCAGGGTCATTTAGCTCAAAAAAATCATTCAATGCATGAAAAATAGCAAGTGAAGTTAGAAAGGGTTGAAATTTGTGGATGTGGCTTTGAATGGTGCATATTGAACGCACGAAAAGTTTTTAGTTGAAATAAGTTTAAAAAAATTAAATGCCTTTGTAACAGATGAGTTTTCGTCCGAAACCCTCTTACTTCGAAGGAGATGGTCCAGTTTGTACACGAAGTGCATCCAGTTTTTGCCGTAACCCTCTTAACTTTTTAGCACATGCGAAATGGGTGAAATGATGATACCATGCCAAGTTTCTACCTTTTTAGATTTCATTTGTACTACTTTTTAATTTCAGGGTCATTTAGCTCAAAAAAAAATCATTAAATGCATGAAAAATAGCAAATGAAGTTAGAAAGGGTTGAAATTTGAGGATGTGGCTTTGAATGGTGCATATTGAATGCACAAAAATTTTGTAGTTGAAATAAGTTTAAAAAAATTAAATGCCTTTGTAACAGACGAGTTTTCGTCCGAAACCCTCTTACTTTGAAGGAGATGGTCCAGTTTGTACACGAAGTGCATCTAGTTTTTGCCGTAACCCTCTCAACTTTTTAGCACATGCTAAATGGGTGAAATGATGATACCATACCAAGTTTCTACCTTTTTAGATTTCATTTGTACTGCTTTTTAATTTCAGGGTCATTTAGCTCAAAAAAATCATTAAATGCATGAAAAATAGCAAATGAAGTTAGAAAGGGTTGAAATTTGAGGATGTGACTTTGAATGGTGCATATTGAATGCACAAAAAGTTTGTAGTTGAAATAAATTTAAAAAAATTAAATACCTTTGTAACAGACGAGTTTTCGTCCGAAACCCTCTTACTTCGAAGGAGATGGTCCAGTTTGTACACGAAGTGCATCCAGTTTTTGCCGTAACCCTCTCAACTTTTTAGCACATGCTAAATGGGTGAAATGATGAAACCATACCAAGTTTCTACCTTTTTAGATTTCATTTGTACTGCTTTTTAATTTCAGGGTCATTTAGCTCAAAAAAAATCATTAAATGCATGAAAAATAGCAAATGAAGTTAGAAAGGGTTGAAATTTGAGAATGTGGCTTTGAATGGTGCATATTGAATGCACAAAAAGTTTGTTGTTGAAATAAATTTAAAAAAATTAAATGCCTTTGTAACAGAAGAGTTTTCGTCCAAAACCCTCTTACTTCGAAGGAGATGGTCCAGTTTGTACACGAAGTGCATCCAGTTTTTGCCGTAACCCTCTCAACTTTTTAGCACATGCTAAATGGGTGAAATGATGAAACCATACCAAGTTTCTACCTTTTTAGATTTCATTTGTACTGCTTTTTAATTTCAGGGTCATTTAGCTCAAAAAAATCATTAAATGCATGAAAAATAGCAAATGAAGTTAGAAAGGGTTGAAATTTGCGGATGTGGCTTTGAATGGTGCATATTGAATGCACAAGAAGTTTGTAGTTTAAATAAGTTTAAAAAATTAAATGCCTTTGTAACAGATGAGTTTTCGTCCGAAACCCTCTTACTTCGAAGGAGATGGTCCAGTTTGTACACGAAGTGCTACCTGTTTTTGCCGTAACCCTCTCAACTTTTTAGCACATCCTAAATGGGTCAAATGATGATACCATACCAAGTTTCTACATTTTTAGATTTCATTTGTACTGCTTTTTAATTTCAGGGTCATTTAGCTCATAAAAATCATTAAATGCATGAAAAATAGCAAATGAAGTTAGAAAGGGTTGAAATTTGAGGATGTGGCTTTGAATGGTGCATATTGAATGCACAAAAAGTTTGTAGTTGAAATAAGTTTAAAAAAATTAAATGCCTTTGTAACAGATGAGTTTTCGTCCGAACCCCTCTTACTTTGAAGGAGATGGTCCAGTTTGTACACGAAGTGCATCCAGTTTTTGCCGTAACCATCTCAACTTTTTAGCACATGTTAAATGGGTGAAATGATGATACCATGCCAAGTTTCTACCTTTTTAGATTTCATTTGTACTACTTTTTACTTTCAGGGTCATTTAGCTAAAAAAATCATTAAATGCATGAAAAATAGCAAATGAAGTTAGAAAGGGTTGAAATTTGAGGATGTGGCTTTGAATGGTGCATATTGAATGCACAAAAAGTTTGTAGTTGAAATAAGTTTAAAAAAATTAAATGCCTTTGTAACAGATGAGTTTTCGTCCGAAACCCTGTTACTTCGAAGGAGATGGTCCAGTTTGTACACGAAGTGCATCTAGTTTTTGCCGTAACCCTCTCAACTTTTTAGCACATGCTAAATGGGTGAAATGATGATACCATACCAAGTTTCTACCTTTTTAGATTTCATTTGTACTGCTTTTTAATTTCAGGGTCATTTAGCTCAAAAAAATCATTAAATGCATGAAAAATAGCAAGTGAAGTTAGAAAGGGTTGAAATTTGTGGATGTGGCTTTGAATGGTGCATATTGAACGCACGAAAAGTTTTTAGTTGAAATAAGTTTAAAAAAATTAAATGCCTTTGTAACAGATGAGTTTTCGTCCGAAACCCTCTTACTTCGAAGGAGATGGTCCAGTTTGTACACGAAGTGCATCCAGTTTTTGCCGTAACCCTCTTAACTTTTTAGCACATGCGAAATGGGTGAAATGATGATACCATGCCAAGTTTCTATCTTTTTAGATTTCATTTGTACTACTTTTTAATTTCAGGGTCATTTAGCTCAAAAAAAAATCATTAAATGCATGAAAAATAGCAAATGAAGTTAGAAAGGGTTGAAATTTGAGGATGTGGCTTTGAATGGTGCATATTGAATGCACAAAAATTTTGTAGTTGAAATAAGTTTAAAAAAATTAAATGCCTTTGTAACAGACGAGTTTTCGTCCGAAACCCTCTTACTTTGAAGGAGATGGTCCAGTTTGTACACGAAGTGCATCTAGTTTTTGCCGTAACCCACTCAACTTTTTAGCACATGCTAAATGGGTGAAATGATGATACCATACCAAGTTTCTACCTTTTTAGATTTCATTTGTACTGCTTTTTAATTTCAGGGTCATTTAGCTCAAAAAAATCATTAAATGCATGAAAAATAGCAAATGAAGTTAGAAAGGGTTGAAATTTGAGGATGTGACTTTGAATGGTGCATATTGAATGCACAAAAAGTTTGTAGTTGAAATAAATTTAAAAAAATTAAATACCTTTGTAACAGACGAGTTTTCGTCCGAAACCCTCTTACTTCGAAGGAGATGGTCCAGTTTGTACACGAAGTGCATCCAGTTTTTGCCGTAACCCTCTCAACTTTTTAGCACATGCTAAATGGGTGAAATGATGAAACCATACCAAGTTTCTACCTTTTTAGATTTCATTTGTACTGCTTTTTAATTTCAGGGTCATTTAGCTCAAAAAAAATCATTAAATGCATGAAAAATAGCAAATGAAGTTAGAAAGGGTTGAAATTTGAGAATGTGGCTTTGAATGGTGCATATTGAATGCACAAAAAGTTTGTTGTTGAAATAAATTTAAAAAAATTAAATGCCTTTGTAACAGAAGAGTTTTCGTCCAAAACCCTCTTACTTCGAAGGAGATGGTCCAGTTTGTACACGAAGTGCATCCAGTTTTTGCCGTAACCCTCTCAACTTTTTAGCACATGCTAAATGGGTGAAATGATGAAACCATACCAAGTTTCTACCTTTTTAGATTTCATTTGTACTGCTTTTTAATTTCAGGGTCATTTAGCTCAAAAAAAATCATTAAATGCATGAAAAATAGCAAATGAAGTTAGAAAGGGTTGAAATTTGAGAATGTGGCTTTGAATGGTGCATATTGAATGCACAAAAAGTTTGTTGTTGAAATAAATTTAAAAAAATTAAATGCCTTTGTAACAGAAGAGTTTTCGTCCAAAACCCTCTTACTTCGAAGGAGATGGTCCAGTTTGTACACAAAGTGCCTCCAGTTTTTGCCGTACCCCTCTCAACTTTTTAGCACATGCTAAATGGGTGAAATGATGATACCATGACTAGTTTCTACCTTTTTAGATTTAATTTGTACTGCTTTTTAATTTCAGGGTCATTTAGCTCAAAAAAATCATTAAATGCATGAAAAATAGCAAATGAAGTTAGAAAGGGTTGAAATTGGAGGATGTGGCTTTGAATGGTGCATATTGAATGCACAAAAAGTTTGTAGTTGAAATAACTTTAAAAATATTAAATGCCTTTGTAAGAGATGAGTTTTCGTCCGAAACCCTCTTACTTAGAAGGAGATGGTCCAGTTTGTACACGAAGTGCATCCAGTTTTTGCCGTAACCCTCTTAACTTTTTAGCACATGCGAAATGGGTGAAATGAGGATACCATGCCAAGTGTCTACCTTTTTAGATTTCATTTGTACTACTTTTTAATTTCAGGGTCATTTAGCTCAAAAAAAATCATTAAATGCATGAAAAATAGCAAATGAAGTTAGAAAGGGTTGAAATTTGAGGATGTGGCTTTTAATGGTGCATATTGAATGCACAAAAATTTTGTAGTTGAAATAAGTTTAAAAAAATTAAATGCCTTTGTAACAGACGAGTTTTCGTCCGAAACCCTCTTACTTTGAAGGAGATGGTCCAGTTTGTACACGAAGTGCATCTAGTTTTTGCCGTAACCCTCTCAACTTTTTAGCACATGCTAAATGGGTGAAATGATGATACCATACCATGTTTCTACCTTTTTAGATTTCATTTGTACTGCTTTTTAATTTCAGGGTCATTTAGCTCAAAAAAATCATTAAATGCATGAAAAATAGCAAATGAAGTTAGAAAGGGTTGAAATTTGAGGATGTGACTTTGAATGGTGCATATGGAATGCACAAAAAGTTTGTAGTTGAAATAAATTTAAAAAAATTAAATACCTTTGTAACAGACGAGTTTTCGTCCGAAACCCTCTTACTTCGAAGGAGATGGTCCAGTTTGTACACGAAGTGCATCCAGTTTTTGCCGTAACCCTCTCAACTTTTTAGCACATGCTAAATGGGTGAAATGATGAAACCATAACAAGTTTCTACCTTTTTAGATTTCATTTGTACTGCTTTTTAATTTCAGGGTCATTTAGCTCAAAAAAATCATTAAATGCATGAAAAATAGCAAATGAAGTTAGAAAGGGTTGAAATTTGCGGATGTGGCTTTGAATGGTGCATATTGAATGCACAAGAAGTTTGTAGTTTAAATAAGTTTAAAAAATTAAATGCCTTTGTAACAGATGAGTTTTCGTCCGAAACCCTCTTACTTCGAAGGAGATGGTCCAGTTTGTACACGAAGTGCTACCTGTTTTTGCCGTAACCCTCTCAACTTTTTAGCACATCCTAAATGGGTCAAATGATGATACCATACCAAGTTTCTACATTTTTAGATTTCATTTGTACTGCTTTTTAATTTCAGGGTCATTTAGCTCATAAAAATCATTAAATGCATGAAAAATAGCAAATGAAGTTAGAAAGGGTTGAAATTTGAGGATGTGGCTTTGAATGGTGCATATTGAATGCACAAAAAGTTTGTAGTTGAAATAAGTTTAAAAAAATTAAATGCCTTTGTAACAGATGAGTTTTCGTCCGAACCCCTCTTACTTTGAAGGAGATGGTCCAGTTTGTACACGAAGTGCATCCAGTTTTTGCCGTAACCATCTCAACTTTTTAGCACATGTTAAATGGGTGAAATGATGATACCATGCCAAGTTTCTACCTTTTTAGATTTCATTTGTACTACTTTTTACTTTCAGGGTCATTTAGCTAAAAAAATCATTAAATGCATGAAAAATAGCAAATGAAGTTAGAAAGGGTTGAAATTTGAGGATGTGGCTTTGAATGGTGCATATTGAATGCACAAAAAGTTTGTAGTTGAAATAAGTTTAAAAAAATTAAATGCCTTTGTAACAGATGAGTTTTCGTCCGAAACCCTCTTACTTCGAAGGAGATGGTCCAGTTTGTACACGAAGTGCATCTAGTTTTTGCCGTAACCCTCTCAACTTTTTAGCACATGCTAAATGGGTGAAATGATGATACCATACCAAGTTTCTACCTTTTTAGATTTCATTTGTACTGCTTTTTAATTTCAGGGTCATTTAGCTCAAAAAAATCATTAAATGCAAGAAAAATAGCAAGTGAAGTTAGAAAGGGTTGAAATTTGTGGATGTGGCTTTGAATGGTGCATATTGAACGCACGAAAAGTTTTTAGTTGAAATAAGTTTAAAAAAATTAAATGCCTTTGTAACAGATGAGTTTTCGTCCGAAACCCTCTTACTTCGAAGGAGATGGTCCAGTTTGTACACGAAGTGCATCCAGTTTTTGCCGTAACCCTCTTAACTTTTTAGCACATGCGAAATGGGTGAAATGATGATACCATGCCAAGTTTCTACCTTTTTAGATTTCATTTGTACTACTTTTTAATTTCAGGGTCATTTAGCTCAAAAAAAAATCATTAAATGCATGAAAAATAGCAAATGAAGTTAGAAAGGGTTGAAATTTGAGGATGTGGCTTTGAATGGTGCATATTGAATGCACAAAAATTTTGTAGTTGAAATAAGTTTAAAAAAATTAAATGCCTTTGTAACAGACGAGTTTTCGTCCGAAACCCTCTTACTTTGAAGGAGATGGTCCAGTTTGTACACGAAGTGCATCTAGTTTTTGCCGTAACCCTCTCAACTTTTTAGCACATGCGAAATGGGTGAAATGATGATACCATACCAAGTTTCTACCTTTTTAGATTTCATTTGTACTGCTTTTTAATTTCAGGGTCATTTAGCTCAAAAAAATCATTAAATGCATGAAAAATAGCAAATGAAGTTAGAAAGGGTTGAAATTGGAGGATGTGGCTTTGAATGGTGCATATTGAATGCACAAAAAGTTTGTAGTTGAAATAACTTTAAAAATATTAAATGCCTTTGTAAGAGATGAGTTTTCGTCCGAAACCCTCTTACTTAGAAGGAGATGGTCCAGTTTGTACACGAAGTGCATCCAGTTTTTGCCGTAACCCTCTTAACTTTTTAGCACATGCGAAATGGGTGAAATGAGGATACCATGCCAAGTGTCTACCTTTTTAGATTTCATTTGTACTACTTTTTAATTTCAGGGTCATTTAGCTCAAAAAAAATCATTAAATGCATGAAAAATAGCAAATGAAGTTAGAAAGGGTTGAAATTTGAGGATGTGGCTTTTAATGGTGCATATTGAATGCACAAGAAGTTTGTAGTTTAAATAAGTTTAAAAAATTAAATGCCTTTGTAACAGATGAGTTTTCGTCCGAAACCCTCTTACTTCGAAGGAGATGGTCCAGTTTGTACACGAAGTGCTACCTGTTTTTGCCGTAACCCTCTCAACTTTTTAGCACATCCTAAATGGGTCAAATGATGATACCATACCAAGTTTCTACATTTTTAGATTTCATTTGTACTGCTTTTTAATTTCAGGGTCATTTAGCTCATAAAAATCATTAAATGCATGAAAAATAGCAAATGAAGTTAGAAAGGGTTGAAATTTGAGGATGTGGCTTTGAATGGTGCATATTGAATGCACAAAAAGTTTGTAGTTGAAATAAGTTTAAAAAAATTAAATGCCTTTGTAACAGATGAGTTTTCGTCCGAAACCCTCTTACTTCGAAGGAGATGGTCCAGTTTGTACACGAAGTGCATCTAGTTTTTGCCGTAACCCTCTCAACTTTTTAGCACATGCTAAATGGGTGAAATGATGATACCATACCAAGTTTCTACCTTTTTAGATTTCATTTGTACTGCTTTTTAATTTCAGGGTCATTTAGCTCAAAAAAATCATTAAATGCAAGAAAAATAGCAAGTGAAGTTAGAAAGGGTTGAAATTTGTGGATGTGGCTTTGAATGGTGCATATTGAACGCACGAAAAGTTTGTAGTTGAAATAAGTTTAAAAAAATTAAATGCCTTTGTAACAGATGAGTTTTCGTCCGAAACCCTCTTACTTCGAAGGAGATGGTCCAGTTTGTACACGAAGTGCATCCAGTTTTTGCCGTAACCCTCTTAACTTTTTAGCACATGCGAAATGGGTGAAATGATGATACCATGCCAAGTTTCTACCTTTTTAGATTTCATTTGTACTACTTTTTAATTTCAGTGTCATTTAGCTCAAAAAAAAATCATTAAATGCATGAAAAATAGCAAATGAAGTTAGAAAGGGTTGAAATTTGAGGATGTGGCTTTGAATGGTGCATATTGAATGCACAAAAATTTTGTAGTTGAAATAAGTTTAAAAAAATTAAATGCCTTTGTAACAGACGAGTTTTCGTCCGAAACCCTCTTACTTTGAAGGAGATGGTCCAGTTTGTACACGAAGTGCATCTAGTTTTTGCCGTAACCCTCTCAACTTTTTAGCACATGCGAAATGGGTGAAATGATGATACCATACCAAGTTTCTACCTTTTTAGATTTCATTTGTACTGCTTTTTAATTTCAGTGTCATTTAGCTCAAAAAAATCATTAAATGCATGAAAAATAGCAAATGAAGTTAGAAAGGGTTGAAATTGGAGGATGTGGCTTTGAATGGTGCATATTGAATGCACAAAAAGTTTGTAGTTGAAATAACTTTAAAAATATTAAATGCCTTTGTAAGAGATGAGTTTTCGTCCGAAACCCTCTTACTTAGAAGGAGATGGTCCAGTTTGTACACGAAGTGCATCTAGTTTTTGCCGTAACCCTCTTAACTTTTTAGCACATGCGAAATGGGTGAAATGATGATACCATACCAAGTTTCTACCTTTTTAGATTTCATTTGTACTGCTTTTTAATTTCAGGGTCATTTAGCTCAAAAAAATCATTAAATGCATGAAAAATAGCAAATGAAGTTAGAAAGGGTTGAAATTGGAGGATGTGGCTTTGAATGGTGCATATTGAATGCACAAAAAGTTTGTAGTTGAAATAACTTTAAAAATATTAAATGCCTTTGTAAGAGATGAGTTTTCGTCCGAAACCCTCTTACTTAGAAGGAGATGGTCCAGTTTGTACACGAAGTGCATCTAGTTTTTGCCGTAACCCTCTTAACTTTTTAGCACATGCGAAATGGGTGAAATGATGATACCATGCCAAGTTTCTACCTTTTTAGATTTCATTTGTACTGCTTTTTAATTTCAGGGTCATTTAGCTCAAAAAAAAATCATTAAATGCATGAAAAATAGCAAATGAAGTTAGAAAGGGTTGAAATTTGAGGATGTGGCTTTGAATGGTGCATATTGAATGCACAAAAATTTTGTAGTTGAAATAACTTTAAAAAAATTAAATGCCTTTGTAACAGACGAGTTTTCGTCCGAAACCCTCTTACTTTGAAGGAGATGGTCCAGTTTGTACACGAAGTGCATCTAGTTTTTGCCGTAACCCTCTCAACTTTTTAGCACATGCGAAATGGGTGAAATGATGATACCATACCAAGTTTCTACCTTTTTAGATTTCATTTGTACTGCTTTTTAATTTCAGGGTCATTTAGCTCAAAAAAATCATTAAATGCATGAAAAATAGCAAATGAAGTTAGAAAGGGTTGAAATTGGAGGATGTGGCTTTGAATGGTGCATATTGAATGCACAAAAAGTTTGTAGTTGAAATAACTTTAAAAATATTAAATGCCTTTGTAAGAGATGAGTTTTCGTCCGAAACCCTCTTACTTAGAAGGAGATGGTCCAGTTTGTACACGAAGTGCATCCAGTTTTTGCCGTAACCCTCTTAACTTTTTAGCACATGCGAAATGGGTGAAATGAGGATACCATGCCAAGTGTCTACCTTTTTAGATTTCATTTGTACTACTTTTTAATTTCAGGGTCATTTAGCTCAAAAAAAATCATTAAATGCATGAAAAATAGCAAATGAAGTTAGAAAGGGTTGAAATTTGAGGATGTGGCTTTTAATGGTGCATATTGAATGCACAAGAAGTTTGTAGTTTAAATAAGTTTAAAAAATTAAATGCCTTTGTAACAGATGAGTTTTCGTCCGAAACCCTCTTACTTCGAAGGAGATGGTCCAGTTTGTACACGAAGTGCTACCTGTTTTTGCCGTAACCCTCTCAACTTTTTAGCACATCCTAAATGGGTCAAATGATGATACCATACCAAGTTTCTACATTTTTAGATTTCATTTGTACTGCTTTTTAATTTCAGGGTCATTTAGCTCATAAAAATCATTAAATGCATGAAAAATAGCAAATGAAGTTAGAAAGGGTTGAAATTTGAGGATGTGGCTTTGAATGGTGCATATTGAATGCACAAAAAGTTTGTAGTTGAAATAAGTTTAAAAAAATTAAATGCCTTTGTAACAGATGAGTTTTCGTCCGAAACCCTCTTACTTCGAAGGAGATGGTCCAGTTTGTACACGAAGTGCATCTAGTTTTTGCCGTAACCCTCTCAACTTTTTAGCACATGCTAAATGGGTGAAATGATGATACCATACCAAGTTTCTACCTTTTTAGATTTCATTTGTACTGCTTTTTAATTTCAGGGTCATTTAGCTCAAAAAAATCATTAAATGCAAGAAAAATAGCAAGTGAAGTTAGAAAGGGTTGAAATTTGTGGATGTGGCTTTGAATGGTGCATATTGAACGCACGAAAAGTTTGTAGTTGAAATAAGTTTAAAAAAATTAAATGCCTTTGTAACAGATGAGTTTTCGTCCGAAACCCTCTTACTTCGAAGGAGATGGTCCAGTTTGTACACGAAGTGCATCCAGTTTTTGCCGTAACCCTCTTAACTTTTTAGCACATGCGAAATGGGTGAAATGATGATACCATGCCAAGTTTCTACCTTTTTAGATTTCATTTGTACTACTTTTTAATTTCAGTGTCATTTAGCTCAAAAAAAAATCATTAAATGCATGAAAAATAGCAAATGAAGTTAGAAAGGGTTGAAATTTGAGGATGTGGCTTTGAATGGTGCATATTGAATGCACAAAAATTTTGTAGTTGAAATAAGTTTAAAAAAATTAAATGCCTTTGTAACAGACGAGTTTTCGTCCGAAACCCTCTTACTTTGAAGGAGATGGTCCAGTTTGTACACGAAGTGCATCTAGTTTTTGCCGTAACCCTCTCAACTTTTTAGCACATGCGAAATGGGTGAAATGATGATACCATACCAAGTTTCTACCTTTTTAGATTTCATTTGTACTGCTTTTTAATTTCAGTGTCATTTAGCTCAAAAAAATCATTAAATGCATGAAAAATAGCAAATGAAGTTAGAAAGGGTTGAAATTGGAGGATGTGGCTTTGAATGGTGCATATTGAATGCACAAAAAGTTTGTAGTTGAAATAACTTTAAAAATATTAAATGCCTTTGTAAGAGATGAGTTTTCGTCCGAAACCCTCTTACTTAGAAGGAGATGGTCCAGTTTGTACACGAAGTGCATCTAGTTTTTGCCGTAACCCTCTTAACTTTTTAGCACATGCGAAATGGGTGAAATGATGATACCATACCAAGTTTCTACCTTTTTAGATTTCATTTGTACTGCTTTTTAATTTCAGGGTCATTTAGCTCAAAAAAATCATTAAATGCATGAAAAATAGCAAATGAAGTTAGAAAGGGTTGAAATTGGAGGATGTGGCTTTGAATGGTGCATATTGAATGCACAAAAAGTTTGTAGTTGAAATAACTTTAAAAATATTAAATGCCTTTGTAAGAGATGAGTTTTCGTCCGAAACCCTCTTACTTAGAAGGAGATGGTCCAGTTTGTACACGAAGTGCATCCAGTTTTTGCCGTAACCCTCTTAACTTTTTAGCACATGCGAAATGGGTGAAATGAGGATACCATGCCAAGTGTCTACCTTTTTAGATTTCATTTGTACTACTTTTTAATTTCAGGGTCATTTAGCTCAAAAAAAATCATTAAATGCATGAAAAATAGCAAATGAAGTTAGAAAGGGTTGAAATTTGAGGATGTGGCTTTTAATGGTGCATATTGAATGCACAAAAATTTTGTAGTTGAAATAAGTTTAAAAAAATTAAATGCCTTTGTAACAGACGAGTTTTCGTCCGAAACCCTCTTACTTTGAAGGAGATGGTCCAGTTTGTACACGAAGTGCATCTAGTTTTTGCCGTAACCCTCTCAACTTTTTAGCACATGCTAAATGGGTGAAATGATGATACCATACCATGTTTCTACCTTTTTAGATTTCATTTGTACTGCTTTTTAATTTCAGGGTCATTTAGCTCAAAAAAATCATTAAATGCATGAAAAATAGCAAATGAAGTTAGAAAGGGTTGAAATTTGAGGATGTGACTTTGAATGGTGCATATGGAATGCACAAAAAGTTTGTAGTTGAAATAAATTTAAAAAAATTAAATACCTTTGTAACAGACGAGTTTTCGTCCGAAACCCTCTTACTTCGAAGGAGATGGTCCAGTTTGTACACGAAGTGCATCCAGTTTTTGCCGTAACCCTCTCAACTTTTTAGCACATGCTAAATGGGTGAAATGATGAAACCATAACAAGTTTCTACCTTTTTAGATTTCATTTGTACTGCTTTTTAATTTCAGGGTCATTTAGCTCAAAAAAATCATTAAATGCATGAAAAATAGCAAATGAAGTTAGAAAGGGTTGAAATTTGCGGATGTGGCTTTGAATGGTGCATATTGAATGCACAAGAAGTTTGTAGTTTAAATAAGTTTAAAAAATTAAATGCCTTTGTAACAGATGAGTTTTCGTCCGAAACCCTCTTACTTCGAAGGAGATGGTCCAGTTTGTACACGAAGTGCTACCTGTTTTTGCCGTAACCCTCTCAACTTTTTAGCACATCCTAAATGGGTCAAATGATGATACCATACCAAGTTTCTACATTTTTAGATTTCATTTGTACTGCTTTTTAATTTCAGGGTCATTTAGCTCATAAAAATCATTAAATGCATGAAAAATAGCAAATGAAGTTAGAAAGGGTTGAAATTTGAGGATGTGGCTTTGAATGGTGCATATTGAATGCACAAAAAGTTTGTAGTTGAAATAAGTTTAAAAAAATTAAATGCCTTTGTAACAGATGAGTTTTCGTCCGAACCCCTCTTACTTTGAAGGAGATGGTCCAGTTTGTACACGAAGTGCATCCAGTTTTTGCCGTAACCATCTCAACTTTTTAGCACATGTTAAATGGGTGAAATGATGATACCATGCCAAGTTTCTACCTTTTTAGATTTCATTTGTACTACTTTTTACTTTCAGGGTCATTTAGCTAAAAAAATCATTAAATGCATGAAAAATAGCAAATGAAGTTAGAAAGGGTTGAAATTTGAGGATGTGGCTTTGAATGGTGCATATTGAATGCACAAAAAGTTTGTAGTTGAAATAAGTTTAAAAAAATTAAATGCCTTTGTAACAGATGAGTTTTCGTCCGAAACCCTCTTACTTCGAAGGAGATGGTCCAGTTTGTACACGAAGTGCATCTAGTTTTTGCCGTAACCCTCTCAACTTTTTAGCACATGCTAAATGGGTGAAATGATGATACCATACCAAGTTTCTACGTTTTTAGATTTCATTTGTACTGCTTTTTAATTTCAGGGTCATTTAGCTCAAAAAAATCATTAAATGCAAGAAAAATAGCAAGTGAAGTTAGAAAGGGTTGAAATTTGTGGATGTGGCTTTGAATGGTGCATATTGAACGCACGAAAAGTTTTTAGTTGAAATAAGTTTAAAAAAATTAAATGCCTTTGTAACAGATGAGTTTTCGTCCGAAACCCTCTTACTTCGAAGGAGATGGTCCAGTTTGTACACGAAGTGCATCCAGTTTTTGCCGTAACCCTCTTAACTTTTTAGCACATGCGAAATGGGTGAAATGATGATACCATGCCAAGTTTCTACCTTTTTAGATTTCATTTGTACTACTTTTTAATTTCAGGGTCATTTAGCTCAAAAAAAAATCATTAAATGCATGAAAAATAGCAAATGAAGTTAGAAAGGGTTGAAATTTGAGGATGTGGCTTTGAATGGTGCATATTGAATGCACAAAAATTTTGTAGTTGAAATAAGTTTAAAAAAATTAAATGCCTTTGTAACAGACGAGTTTTCGTCCGAAACCCTCTTACTTTGAAGGAGATGGTCCAGTTTGTACACGAAGTGCATCTAGTTTTTGCCGTAACCCTCTCAACTTTTTAGCACATGCTAAATGGGTGAAATGATGATACCATACCAAGTTTCTACCTTTTTAGATTTCATTTGTACTGCTTTTTAATTTCAGGGTCATTTAGCTCAAAAAAATCATTAAATGCATGAAAAATAGCAAATGAAGTTAGAAAGGGTTGAAATTGGAGGATGTGGCTTTGAATGGTGCATATTGAATGCACAAAAAGTTTGTAGTTGAAATAACTTTAAAAATATTAAATGCCTTTGTAAGAGATGAGTTTTCGTCCGAAACCCTCTTACTTAGAAGGAGATGGTCCAGTTTGTACACGAAGTGCATCCAGTTTTTGCCGTAACCCTCTTAACTTTTTAGCACATGCGAAATGGGTGAAATGATGAAACCATACCAAGTTTCTACCTTTTTAGATTTCATTTGTACTGCTTTTTAATTTCAGGGTCATTTAGCTCAAAAAAATCATTAAATGCATGAAAAATAGCAAATGAAGTTAGAAAGGGTTGAAATTTGAGGATGTGGCTTTTAATGGTGCATATTGAATGCACAAAAATTTTGTAGTTGAAATAAGTTTAAAAAAATTAAATGCCTTTGTAACAGACGAGTTTTCGTCCGAAACCCTCTTACTTTGAAGGAGATGGTCCAGTTTGTACACGAAGTGCATCTAGTTTTTGCCGTAACCCTCTCAACTTTTTAGCACATGCTAAATGGGTGAAATGATGATACCATACCATGTTTCTACCTTTTTAGATTTCATTTGTACTGCTTTTTAATTTCAGGGTCATTTAGCTCAAAAAAATCATTAAATGCATGAAAAATAGCAAATGAAGTTAGAAAGGGTTGAAATTTGAGGATGTGACTTTGAATGGTGCATATGGAATGCACAAAAAGTTTGTAGTTGAAATAAATTTAAAAAAATTAAATACCTTTGTAACAGACGAGTTTTCGTCCGAAACCCTCTTACTTCGAAGGAGATGGTCCAGTTTGTACACGAAGTGCATCCAGTTTTTGCCGTAACCCTCTCAACTTTTTAGCACATGCTAAATGGGTGAAATGATGAAACCATAACAAGTTTCTACCTTTTTAGATTTCATTTGTACTGCTTTTTAATTTCAGGGTCATTTAGCTCAAAAAAATCATTAAATGCATGAAAAATAGCAAATGAAGTTAGAAAGGGTTGAAATTTGCGGATGTGGCTTTGAATGGTGCATATTGAATGCACAAGAAGTTTGTAGTTTAAATAAGTTTAAAAAATTAAATGCCTTTGTAACAGATGAGTTTTCGTCCGAAACCCTCTTACTTCGAAGGAGATGGTCCAGTTTGTACACGAAGTGCTACCTGTTTTTGCCGTAACCCTCTCAACTTTTTAGCACATCCTAAATGGGTCAAATGATGATACCATACCAAGTTTCTACATTTTTAGATTTCATTTGTACTGCTTTTTAATTTCAGGGTCATTTAGCTCATAAAAATCATTAAATGCATGAAAAATAGCAAATGAAGTTAGAAAGGGTTGAAATTTGAGGATGTGGCTTTGAATGGTGCATATTGAATGCACAAAAAGTTTGTAGTTGAAATAAGTTTAAAAAAATTAAATGCCTTTGTAACAGATGAGTTTTCGTCCGAACCCCTCTTACTTTGAAGGAGATGGTCCAGTTTGTACACGAAGTGCATCCAGATTTTGCCGTAACCATCTCAACTTTTTAGCACATGTTAAATGGGTGAAATGATGATACCATGCCAAGTTTCTACCTTTTTAGATTTCATTTGTACTACTTTTTACTTTCAGGGTCATTTAGCTAAAAAAATCATTAAATGCATGAAAAATAGCAAATGAAGTTAGAAAGGGTTGAAATTTGAGGATGTGGCTTTGAATGGTGCATATTGAATGCACAAAAAGTTTGTAGTTGAAATAAGTTTAAAAAAATTAAATGCCTTTGTAACAGATGAGTTTTCGTCCGAAACCCTCTTACTTCGAAGGAGATGGTCCAGTTTGTACACGAAGTGCATCTAGTTTTTGCCGTAACCCTCTCAACTTTTTAGCACATGCTAAATGGGTGAAATGATGATACCATACCAAGTTTCTACCTTTTTAGATTTCATTTGTACTGCTTTTTAATTTCAGGGTCATTTAGCTCAAAAAAATCATTAAATGCAAGAAAAATAGCAAGTGAAGTTAGAAAGGGTTGAAATTTGTGGATGTGGCTTTGAATGGTGCATATTGAACGCACGAAAAGTTTTTAGTTGAAATAAGTTTAAAAAAATTAAATGCCTTTGTAACAGATGAGTTTTCGTCCGAAACCCTCTTACTTCGAAGGAGATGGTCCAGTTTGTACACGAAGTGCATCCAGTTTTTGCCGTAACCCTCTTAACTTTTTAGCACATGCGAAATGGGTGAAATGATGATACCATGCCAAGTTTCTACCTTTTTAGATTTCATTTGTACTACTTTTTAATTTCAGTCTCATTTAGCTCAAAAAAAAATCATTAAATGCATGAAAAATAGCAAATGAAGTTAGAAAGGGTTGAAATTTGAGGATGTGGCTTTGAATGGTGCATATTGAATGCACAAAAATTTTGTAGTTGAAATAAGTTTAAAAAAATTAAATGCCTTTGTAACAGACGAGTTTTCGTCCGAAACCCTCTTACTTTGAAGGAGATGGTCCAGTTTGTACACGAAGTGCATCTAGTTTTTGCCGTAACCCTCTCAACTTTTTAGCACATGCTAAATGGGTGAAATGATGATATCATACCAAGTTTCTACCTTTTTAGATTTCATTTGTACTGCTTTTTAATTTCAGGGTCATTTAGCTCAAAAAAATCATTAAATGCATGAAAAATAGCAAATGAAGTTAGAAAGGGTTGAAATTTGAGGATGTGACTTTGAATGGTGCATATTGAATGCACAAAAAGTTTGTAGTTGAAATAAATTTAAAAAAATTAAATACCTTTGTAACAGACGAGTTTTCGTCCGAAACCCTCTTACTTCGAAGGAGATGGTCCAGTTTGTACACGAAGTGCATCCAGTTTTTGCCGTAACCCTCTCAACTTTTTAGCACATGCTAAATGGGTGAAATGATGAAACCATACCAAGTTTCTACCTTTTTAGATTTCATTTGTACTGCTTTTTAATTTCAGGGTCATTTAGCTCAAAAAAAATCATTAAATGCATGAAAAATAGCAAATTAAGTTAGAAAGGGTTGAAATTTGAGAATGTGGCTTTGAATGGTGCATATTGAATGCAAAAAAAGTTTGTTGTTGAAATAAATATAAAAAAATTAAATGCCTTTGTAACAGAAGAGTTTTCGTCCAAAACCCTCTTACTTCGAAGGAGATGGTCCAGTTTGTACACGAAGTGCATCCAGTTTTTGCCGTAACCCTCTCAACTTTTTAGCACATGCTAAATGGGTGAAATGATGAAACCATACCAAGTTTCTACCTTTTTAGATTTCATTTGTACTGCTTTTTAATTTCAGGGTCATTTAGCTCAAAAAAAATCATTAAATGCATGAAAAATAGCAAATGAAGTTAGAAAGGGTTGAAATTTGAGAATGTGGCTTTGAATGGTGCATATTGAATGCACAAAAAGTTTGTTGTTGAAATAAATTTAAAAAAATTAAATGCCTTTGTAACAGAAGAGTTTTCGTCCAAAACCCTCTTACTTCGAAGGAGATGGTCCAGTTTGTACACAAAGTGCATCCAGTTTTTGCCGTACCCCTCTCAACTTTTTAGCACATGCTAAATGGGTGAAATGATGATACCATGACTAGTTTCTACCTTTTTAGATTTAATTTGTACTGCTTTTTAATTTCAGGGTCATTTAGCTCAAAAAAATCATTAAATGCATGAAAAATAGCAAATGAAGTTAGAAAGGGTTGAAATTGGAGGATGTGGCTTTGAATGGTGCATATTGAATGCACAAAAAGTTTGTAGTTGAAATAACTTTAAAAATATTAAATGCCTTTGTAAGAGATGAGTTTTCGTCCGAAGCCCTCTTACTTAGAAGGAGATGGTCCAGTTTGTACACGAAGTGCATCCAGTTTTTGCCGTAACCCTCTTAACTTTTTAGCACATGCGAAATGGGTGAAATGAGGATACCATGCCAAGTGTCTACCTTTTTAGATTTCATTTGTACTACTTTTTAATTTCAGGGTCATTTAGCTCAAAAAAAATCATTAAATGCATGAAAAATAGCAAATGAAGTTAGAAAGGGTTGAAATTTGAGGATGTGGCTTTTAATGGTGCATATTGAATGCACAAAAATTTTGTAGTTGAAATAAGTTTAAAAAAATTAAATGCCTTTGTAACAGACGAGTTTTCGTCCGAAACCCTCTTACTTTGAAGGAGATGGTCCAGTTTGTACACGAAGTGCATCTAGTTTTTGCCGTAACCCTCTCAACTTTTTAGCACATGCTAAATGGGTGAAATGATGATACCATACCATGTTTCTACCTTTTTAGATTTCATTTGTACTGCTTTTTAATTTCAGGGTCATTTAGCTCAAAAAAATCATTAAATGCATGAAAAATAGCAAATGAAGTTAGAAAGGGTTGAAATTTGAGGATGTGACTTTGAATGGTGCATATGGAATGCACAAAAAGTTTGTAGTTGAAATAAATTTAAAAAAATTAAATACCTTTGTAACAGACGAGTTTTCGTCCGAAACCCTCTTACTTCGAAGGAGATGGTCCAGTTTGTACACGAAGTGCATCCAGTTTTTGCCGTAACCCTCTCAACTTTTTAGCACATGCTAAATGGGTGAAATGATGAAACCATACCAAGTTTCTACCTTTTTAGATTTCATTTGTACTGCTTTTTAATTTCAGGGTCATTTAGCTCAATAAAATCATTAAATGCATGAAAAATAGCAAATGAAGTTAGAAAGGGTTGAAATTTGCGGATGTGGCTTTGAATGGTGCATATTGAATGCACAAGAAGTTTGTAGTTTAAATAAGTTTAAAAAATTAAATGCCTTTGTAACAGATGAGTTTTCGTCCGAAACCCTCTTACTTCGAAGGAGATGGTCCAGTTTGTACACGAAGTGCTACCTGTTTTTGCCGTAACCCTCTCAACTTTTTAGCACATCCTAAATGGGTCAAATGATGATACCATACCAAGTTTCTACATTTTTAGATTTCATTTGTACTGCTTTTTAATTTCAGGGTCATTTAGCTGATAAAAATCATTAAATGCATGAAAAATAGCAAATGAAGTTAGAAAGGGTTGAAATTTGAGGATGTTGCTTTGAATGGTGCATATTGAATGCACAAAAAGTTTGTAGTTGAAATAAGTTTAAAAAAATTAAATGCCTTTGTAACAGATGAGTTTTCGTCCGAACCCCTCTTACTTTGAAGGAGATGGTCCAGTTTGTACACGAAGTGCATCCAGTTTTTGCCGTAACCATCTCAACTTTTTAGCACATGTTAAATGGGTGAAATGATGATACCATGCCAAGTTTCTACCTTTTTAGATTTCATTTGTACTACTTTTTACTTTCAGGGTCATTTAGCTAAAAAAATCATTAAATGCATGAAAAATAGCAAATGAAGTTAGAAAGGGTTGAAATTTGAGGATGTGGCTTTGAATGGTGCATATTGAATGCACAAAAAGTTTGTAGTTGAAATAAGTTTAAAAAAATTAAATGCCTTTGTAACAGATGAGTTTTCGTCCGAAACCCTCTTACTTCGAAGGAGATGGTCCAGTTTGTACACGAAGTGCATCTAGTTTTTGCCGTAACCCTCTCAACTTTTTAGCACATGCTAAATGGGTGAAATGATGATACCATACCAAGTTTCTACCTTTTTAGATTTCATTTGTACTGCTTTTTAATTTCAGGGTCATTTAGCTCAAAAAAATCATTAAATGCATGAAAAATAGCAAGTGAAGTTAGAAAGGGTTGAAATTTGTGGATGTGGCTTTGAATGGTGCATATTGAACGCACGAAAAGTTTTTAGTTGAAATAAGTTTAAAAAAATTAAATGCCTTTGTAACAGATGAGTTTTCGTCCGAAACCCTCTTACTTCGAAGGAGATGGTCCAGTTTGTACACGAAGTGCATCCAGTTTTTGCCGTACCCCTCTTAACTTTTTAGCACATGCGAAATGGGTGAAATGATGATACCATGCCAAGTTTCTACCTTTTTAGATTTCATTTGTACTACTTTTTAATTTCAGGGTCATTTAGCTCAAAAAAAAATCATTAAATGCATGAAAAATAGCAAATGAAGTTAGAAAGGGTTGAAATTTGAGGATGTGGCTTTGAATGGTGCATATTGAATGCACAAAATTTTTGTAGTTGAAATAAGTTTAAAAAAATTAAATGCCTTTGTAACAGACGAGTTTTCGTCCGAAACCCTCTTACTTTGAAGGAGATGGTCCAGTTTGTACACGAAGTGCATCCAGTTTTTGCTATAACCCTCTCAACTTTTTAGCACATGCTAAATGGGTGAAATGATGATACCATACCAAGTTTCTACCTTTTTAGATTTCATTTGTACTGCTTTTTAATTTCAGGGTCATTTAGCTCAAAAAAAATCATTAAATGCATGAAAAATAGCAAATGAAGTTAGAAAGGGTTGAAATTTGAGGATGTGGCTTTTAATGGTGCATATTGAATGCACAAAAATTTTGTAGTTGAAATAAGTTTAAAAAAATTAAATGCCTTTGTAACAGACGAGTTTTCGTCCGAAACCCTCTTACTTTGAAGGAGATGGTCCAGTTTGTACACGAAGTGCATCTAGTTTTTGCCGTAACCCTCTCAACTTTTTAGCACATGCTAAATGGGTGAAATGATGATACCATACCATGTTTCTACCTTTTTAGATTTCATTTGTACTGCTTTTTAATTTCAGGGTCATTTAGCTCAAAAAAATCATTAAATGCATGAAAAATAGCAAATGAAGTTAGAAAGGGTTGAAATTTGAGGATGTGACTTTGAATGGTGCATATGTAATGCACAAAAAGTTTGTAGTTGAAATAAATTTAAAAAAATTAAATACCTTTGTAACAGACGAGTTTTCGTCCGAAACCCTCTTACTTCGAAGGAGATGGTCCAGTTTGTACACGAAGTGCATCCAGTTTTTGCCGTAACCCTCTCAACTTTTTAGCACATGCTAAATGGGTGAAATGATGAAACCATACCAAGTTTCTACCTTTTTAGATTTCATTTGTACTGCTTTTTAATTTCAGGGTCATTTAGCTCAAAAAGATCATTAAATGCATGAAAAATAGCAAATGAAGTTAGAAAGGGTTGAAATTTGCGGATGTGGCTTTGAATGGTGCATATTGAATGCACAAGAAGTTTGTAGTTTAAATAAGTTTAAAAAATTAAATGCCTTTGTAACAGATGAGTTTTCGTCCGAAACCCTCTTACTTCGAAGGAGATGGTCCAGTTTGTACACGAAGTGCTACCTGTTTTTGCCGTAACCCTCTCAACTTTTTAGCACATCCTAAATGGGTCAAATGATGATACCATACCAAGTTTCTACATTTTTAGATTTCATTTGTACTGCTTTTTAATTTCAGGGTCATTTAGCTGATAAAAATCATTAAATGCATGAAAAATAGCAAATGAAGTTAGAAAGGGTTGAAATTTGAGGATGTGGCTTTGAATGGTGCATATTGAATGCACAAAAAGTTTGTAGTTGAAATAAGTTTAAAAAAATTAAATGCCTTTGTAACAGATGAGTTTTCGTCCGAACCCCTCTTACTTTGAAGGAGATGGTCCAGTTTGTACACGAAGTGCATCCAGTTTTTGCCGTAACCATCTCAACTTTTTAGCACATGTTAAATGGGTGAAATGATGATACCATGCCATGTTTCTACCTTTTTAGATTTCATTTGTACTACTTTTTACTTTCAGGGTCATTTAGCTAAAAAAATCATTAAATGCATGAAAAATAGCAAATGAAGTTAGAAAGGGTTGAAATTTGAGGATGTGGCTTTGAATGGTGCATATTGAATGCACAAAAAGTTTGTAGTTGAAATAAGTTTAAAAAAATTAAATGCCTTTGTAACAGATGAGTTTTCGTCCGAAACCCTCTTACTTCGAAGGAGATGGTCCAGTTTGTACACGAAGTGCATCTAGTTTTTGCCGTAACCCTCTCAACTTTTTAGCACATGCTAAATGGGTGAAATGATGATACCATACCAAGTTTCTACCTTTTTAGATTTCATTTGTACTGCTTTTTAATTTCAGGGTCATTTAGCTCAAAAAAATCATTAAATGCATGAAAAATAGCAAGTGAAGTTAGAAAGGGTTGAAATTTGTGGATGTGGCTTTGAATGGTGCATATTGAACGCACGAAAAGTTTTTAGTTGAAATAAGTTTAAAAAAATTAAATGCCTTTGTAACAGATGAGTTTTCGTCCGAAACCCTCTTACTTCGAAGGAGATGGTCCAGTTTGTACACGAAGTGCATCCAGTTTTTGCCGTAACCCTCTTAACTTTTTAGCACATGCGAAATGGGTGAAATGATGATACCATGCCAAGTTTCTACCTTTTTAGATTTCATTTGTACTACTTTTTAATTTCAGGGTCATTTAGCTCAAAAAAAAATCATTAAATGCATGAAAAATAGCAAATGAAGTTAGAAAGGGTTGAAATTTGAGGATGTGGCTTTGAATGGTGCATATTGAATGCACAAAATTTTTGTAGTTGAAATAAGTTTAAAAAAATTAAATGCCTTTGTAACAGACGAGTTTTCGTCCGAAACCCTCTTACTTTGAAGGAGATGGTCCAGTTTGTACACGAAGTGCATCTAGTTTTTGCCGTAACCCTCTCAACTTTTTAGCACATGCTAAATGGGTGAAATGATGATACCATACCAAGTTTCTACCTTTTTAGATTTCATTTGTACTGCTTTTTAATTTCAGGGTCATTTAGCTCAAAAAAATCATTAAATGCATGAAAAATAGCAAATGAAGTTAGAAAGGGTTGAAATTTGAGGATGTGACTTTGAATGGTGCATATTGAATGCACAAAAAGTTTGTAGTTGAAATAAATTTAAAAAAATTAAATACCTTTGTAACAGACGAGTTTTCGTCCGAAACCCTCTTACTTCGAAGGAGATGGTCCAGTTTGTACACGAAGTGCATCCAGTTTTTGCCGTAACCCTCTCAACTTTTTAGCACATGCTAAATGGGTGAAATGATGAAACCATACCAAGTTTCTACCTTTTTAGATTTCATTTGTACTGCTTTTTAATTTCAGGGTCATTTAGCTCAAAAAAAATCATTAAATGCATGAAAAATAGCAAATGAAGTTAGAAAGGGTTGAAATTTGAGAATGTGGCTTTGAATGGTGCATATTGAATGCACAAAAAGTTTGTTGTTGAAATAAATTTAAAAAAATTAAATGCCTTTGTAACAGAAGAGTTTTCGTCCAAAACCCTCTTACTTCGAAGGAGATGGTCCAGTTTGTACACGAAGTGCATCCAGTTTTTGCCGTAACCCTCTCAACTTTTTAGCACATGCTAAATGGGTGAAATGATGAAACCATACCAAGTTTCTACCTTTTTAGATTTCATTTGTACTGCTTTTTAATTTCAGGGTCATTTAGCTCAAAAAAAATCATTAAATGCATGAAAAATAGCAAATGAAGTTAGAAAGGGTTGAAATTTGAGAATGTGGCTTTGAATGGTGCATATTGAATGCACAAAAAGTTTGTTGTTGAAATAAATTTAAAAAAATTAAATGCCTTTGTAACAGAAGAGTTTTCGTCCAAAACCCTCTTACTTCGAAGGAGATGGTCCAGTTTGTACACAAAGTGCATCCAGTTTTTGCCGTACCCCTCTCAACTTTTTAGCACATGCTAAATGGGTGAAATGATGATACCATGACTAGTTTCTACCTTTTTAGATTTAATTTGTACTGCTTTTTAATTTCAGGGTCATTTAGCTCAAAAAAATCATTAAATGCATGAAAAATAGCAAATGAAGTTAGAAATGGTTGAAATTGGAGGATGTGGCTTTGAATGGTGCATATTGAATGCACAAAAAGTTTGTAGTTGAAATAACTTTAAAAATATTAAATGCCTTTTTAAGAGATGAGTTTTCGTCCGAAACCCTCTTACTTAGAAGGAGATGGTCCAGTTTGTACACGAAGTGCATCCAGTTTTTGCCGTAACCCTCTTAACTTTTTAGCACATGCGAAATGGGTGAAATGAGGATACCATGCCAAGTGTCTACCTTTTTAGATTTCATTTGTACTACTTTTTAATTTCAGGGTCATTTAGCTCAAAAAAAATCATTAAATGCATGAAAAATAGCAAATGAAGTTAGAAAGGGTTGAAATTTGAGGATGTGGCTTTTAATGGTGCATATTGAATGCACAAAAATTTTGTAGTTGAAATAAGTTTAAAAAAATTAAATGCCTTTGTAACAGACGAGTTTTCGTCCGAAACCCTCTTACTTTGAAGGAGATGGTCCAGTTTGTACACGAAGTGCATCTAGTTTTTGCCGTAACCCTCTCAACTTTTTAGCACATGCTAAATGGGTGAAATGATGATACCATACCAAGTTTCTACCTTTTTAGATTTCATTTGTACTGCTTTTTAATTTCAGGGTCATTTAGCTCAAAAAAATCATTAAATGCATGAAAAATAGCAAATGAAGTTAGAAAGGGTTGAAATTTGAGGATGTGACTTTGAATGGTGCATATGGAATGCACAAAAAGTTTGTAGTTGAAATAAATTTAAAAAAATTAAATACCTTTGTAACAGACGAGTTTTCGTCCGAAACCCTCTTACTTCGAAGGAGATGGTCCAGTTTGTACACGAAGTGCATCCAGTTTTTGCCGTAACCCTCTCAACTTTTTAGCACATGCTAAATGGGTGAAATGATGAAACCATACCAAGTTTCTACCTTTTTAGATTTCATTTGTACTGCTTTTTAATTTCAGGGTCATTTAGCTCAAAAAAATCATTAAATGCATGAAAAATAGCAAATGAAGTTAGAAAGGGTTGAAATTTGCGGATGTGGCTTTGAATGGTGCATATTGAATGCACAAGAAGTTTGTAGTTTAAATAAGTTTAAAAAATTAAATGCCTTTGTAACAGATGAGTTTTCGTCCGAAACCCTCTTACTTCGAAGGAGATGGTCTAGTTTGTACACGAAGTGCTACCTGTTTTTGCCGTAACCCTCTCAAATTTTTAGCACATCCTAAATGGGTCAAATGATGATACCATACCAAGTTTCTACATTTTTAGATTTCATTTGTACTGCTTTTTAATTTCAGGGTCATTTAGCTCATAAAAATCATTAAATGCATGAAAAATAGCAAATGAAGTTAGAAAGGGTTGAAATTTGAGGATGTGGCTTTGAATGGTGCATATTGAATGCACAAAAAGTTTGTAGTTGAAATAAGTTTAAAAAAATTAAATGCCTTTGTAACAGATGAGTTTTCGTCCGAACCCCTCTTACTTTGAAGGAGATGGTCCAGTTTGTACACGAAGTGCATCCAGTTTTTGCCGTAACCATCTCAACTTTTTAGCACATGTTAAATGGGTGAAATGATGATACCATGCCAAGTTTCTACCTTTTTAGATTTCATTTGTACTACTTTTTACTTTCAGGGTCATTTAGCTAAAAAAATCATTAAATGCATGAAAAATAGCAAATGAAGTTAGAAAGGGTTGAAATTTGAGGATGTGGCTTTCAATGGTGCATATTGAATGCACAAAAAGTTTGTAGTTGAAATAACTTTAAAAAAATTAAATACCTTTGTAACATATGAGTTTTCGTCCGAAACCCTCTTACTTCGAAGGAGATGGTCCAGTTTGTACATGAAGTGCATCCAGTTTTTGCTGTAACCCTCCCAAGTTTTTAGAACATGCTAAATGGGTAAAATAATGGTACCATGCCAAGTTTCTACCTTTTTAGATTTCATTTGTACTACTTTTTAATTTCAGGGTCATTTAGCTCAAAAAAATCATTAAATGCATGAAAAATAGCAAATGAAGTTAGAAAGGGTTGAAATTTGAGGATGTGGCTTTGAATGGTGCATATTGAATGCACAAAAAGTTTGTAGTTTAAATAAGTTTAAAAAATTAAATGCCTTTGTAACAGATGAGTTTTCGTCCGAAACCCTCTTACTTCGAAGGAGATGGTCCAGTTTGTACACGAAGTGCATCCAGTTTTTGCCGTAACCCTCTCAACTTTTTAGCACATGCTAAATGGGTGAAATGATGATACCATGCCAAGTTTCTACCTTTTTAGATTTCATTTGTACTACTTTTTAATTTTAGGGTAATTTAGCTCAAAAAAATCATAAAATGCATGAAAAATAGCAAATGAAGTTAGAAAGGGTTGAAATTTGAAGATGTGGCTTTGAATGGTGCATATTGAATGCACAAAAAGTTTGTAGTTGAAATAAGTTTAAAAAAATTAAATGCCTTTGTAACAGATGAGTTTTCGTCTGAAACCCTCTTACTTCGAAGGAGATGGTCCAGTTTGTACACGAAGTGCATCTAGTTTTTGCCGTAACCCTCTCAACTTTTTAGCACATGCTAAATGGGTGAAATGATGATACCATACCAAGTTTCTACCTTTTTAGATTTCATTTGTACTGCTTTTTCACTTCAGGGTCATTTAGCTCAAAAAAATCATTAAATGCATGAAAAATAGCAAATGAAGTTAGAAAGGGTTGAAATTTGAGGATGTGGTTTTGAAAGGTGCATATTGAATGCACAAAAAGTTTTTAGTTGAAATAAGTTTAGAAAAATTAAATGCCTTTGTAACAGATGAGTTTTCGTCCGAAACCCTCTTACTTCGAAGGAGATGGTCCAGTTTGTACACGAAGTGCATCCAGTTTTTGCTGTAACCCTCTCAACTTTTTAGCACATGCTAAATGGGTCAAATGATGATTACATACGAAGTCTCTACCTTTTTAGATTTCAATTGTACTGCTTTTTAATTTCAGGCTCATTTAGCTCAAAAAAATCATTAAATGCATGAAAAATAGCAAATGAAGTTAGAAAGGGTTGGAATTTGAGGATGTGGCTTTGAATGGTGCATATTGAATGCACAAAAAGTTTGTAGTTGAAATAAATTTTAAAAAATTAAATGCCTTTGTAACAGATGAGTTTTCGTCCGGAACCCTCTTACTTCGAAGGAGATGGTCCAGTTTGTACACGAAGCGCTACCTGTTTTTGCCGTAACCCTCTCAACTTTTTAGCACATGCTAAATGGGTGAAATGATGATACCATGCCAAGTTTCTACCTTTTTAGATGTCATTTGTACTGCTTTTTAATTTCAGGGTCATTTAGCTCAAAAAACTCATTAAATGCATGAAAAATAGCAAATAAAGTTAGAAAGGGTTGAAATTTGAGGATGTGGCTTTGAATGGTGCATATTGAATGCACAAAAAGTTTGTAGTTGAAATAAATTTAAAAAAATTAAATGCCTTTGTAACATATGAGTTTTTGTCCAAAACCCTCTTACTTCGAAGGAGATGGTCCAGTTTGTACACGAAGTGCATCCAGTTTTTGCCGTACCCCTCTCAACTTTTTAGCATATGCTAAATGGGTGATATTATGATACCATGACAAGTTTCTACCTTTTTAGATTTAATTTGTACTGCTTTTTAATTTCAGGGTCATTTAGCTCAAAAAAATCATTAAATGCATGAAAAATAGCAAATGAAGTTAGAAAGGGTTGAAATTTGAGGATGTGGCTTTGAATGGAGCATATTGAATACACAAAAAGATTGTAGTTGAAATAAATTTAAAAAAATTAAATGCCTTTGTAACAGATGAGTTTTCGTCCAAACCCTCTTACTTCGAAGGAGATGGTCCAGTTTGTACACGAAGTGCTACCTGTTTTTGCCGTAACCCTCTCAACTTTTTAGCACATGCTAAATGGGTGAAATGATGATACCATGCCAAGTTTCTACCTTTTTAGATGTCATTTGTACTGCTTTTTAATTTCAGGGTCATTTAGCTCAAAAAACTCATTAAATGCATGAAAAATAGCAAATAAAGTTAGAAAGGGTTGAAATTTGAGGATGTGGCTTTGAATGGTGCATATTGAATGCACAAAAAGTTTGTAGTTGAAATAAATTTAAAAAAATTAAATGCCTTTGTAACATATGAGTTTTTCTCCAAAACCCTCTTACTTCGAAGGAGATGGTCCAGTTTGTACACGAAGTGCATCCAGTTTTTGCCGTACCCCTCTCAACTTTTTAGCATATGCTAAATGGGTGAAATTATGATACCATGACAAGTTTCTACCTTTTTAGATTTAATTTGTACTGCTTTTTAATTTCAGGGTCATTTAGCTCAAAAAAATCATTAAATGCATGAAAAATAGCAAATGAAGTTAGAAAGGGTTGAAATTTGAGGATGTGGCTTTGAATGGAGCATATTGAATGCACAAAAAGATTGTAGTTGAAATATATTTAAAAAAATTAAATGCCTTTGTAACAGATGAGTTTTCGTCCAAACCCTCTTACTTCGAAGGAGATGGTCCAGTTTGTACACGAAGTGCTACCTGTTTTTGCCGTAACCCTCTCAACTTTTTTGCACATGCTAAATGGGTGAAATGATGATACCATGCCAAGTTTCTACCTTTTTAGATTTCATTTGTACTGCTTTTTAATTTCAGGGTCATTTAGCTCAAAAAAATCATTAAATGCATGAAAAATAGCAAATTAAGTTAGAAAGGGTTGAAATTTGAGGATGTGGCTTTGAATGGTGCATATTGAATGCACAAAAAGTTTATAGTTGAAATAAGTTTAAACAAATTAAATGCCTTTGTAACAGATGAGTTTTCGTCCGAAACCCTCTTACTTTGAAGGAGATGGTCCAGTTTGTACACGAAGTGCATCCAGTTTTTGCCGTAACCCTCTCAACTTTTTAGCACATGCTAAATGGGTGAAATGATGATACCATACCAAGTTTCTACCTTTTTAGATTTAATTTGTACTGCTTTTTATTTTCAGGGTCATTTAGCTCAAAAAAATCATTAAATGCATGAAAAATAGCAAATGAAGTTAGAAAGGGTTGAAATTTGAGGATGTGGCTTTGAATGGTGCATATTGAATGCACAAAAAGTTTGTAGTTGAAATAAGTTTAAATAAATTAAATGCCTTTGTAACAGATGAGTTTTCGTCCGAAACCCTCTTACTTCGAAGGAGATGGTCCAGTTTGTACACGAAGTGCATCCAGTTTTTGCCGTAACCCTCATAACTTTTTAGCACATGCGAAATGGGTGAAATGATGATACCATGCCAAGTGTCTACCTTTTTAGATTTCATTTGTACTACTTTTTAATTTCAGGGTCATTTAGCTCAAAAAAAATCATTAAATGCATGAAAAATAGCAAATGAAGTTAGAAAGGGTTGAAATTTCAGGATGTGGCTTTGAATGGTGCATAGTGAATGCACAAAAAGTTTATAGTTGAAATAAGTTTAAAAAAATTAAATGCCTTTGTAACAGATGAGTTTTCGTCCGAAACCCTCTTACTTTGAAGGAGATGGTCCAGTTTGTACACGAAGTGCATCTAGTTTTTGCCGTAACCCTCTCAACTTTTTAGCACATGCTAAATGGGTGAAATGATGATACCATACCAAGTTTCTACCTTTTTAGATTTCATTTGTACTGCTTTTTAATTTCAGGGTCATTTAGCTCAAAAAAATCATTAAATGCATGAAAAATAGCAAATGAAGTTAGAAAGGGTTGAAATTTGAGGATGTGACTTTGAATGGTGCATATTGAATGCACAAAAAGTTTGTAGTTGAAATAAATTTAAAAAAATTAAATACCTTTGTAACATATGAGTTTTCGTCCGAAACCCTCTTACTTTGAAGGAGATGGTCCAGTTTGTACACGAAGTGCATCCAGTTTTTGCTGTAACCCTCCAAAGTTTTTAGCACATGCTAAATGGGTGAAATAATGATACGATGCCAAGTTTCTACCTTTTTAGATTTCATTTCTACTACTTTTTAATTTCAGGGTCATTTACCTCAAAAAAATCATTAAATGCATGAAAAATAGCAAATGAAGTTAGAAAGGGTTCAAATTTGAGGATGTGGCTTTGAATGGTGCATATTGAATGCTGAAAAAGTTTGTAGTTTAAATAAGTTTAAAAAATTAAATGCCTTTGTAACAGACGAGTTTTCGTCCGAAACCCTCCTACTTCGAAGAAGATGGTCCAGTTTGTACACGAAGTGCATCCAGTTTTTGCCGTAACCCTCTCAACTTTTTAGCACATGCTAAATGTGTGAAATGATGAAACCATACCAAGTTTCTACCTTTTTAGATGTCATTTGTACTGCTTTTTAATTTCAGGGTCATTTACCTCAAGAAAATCATTAAATGCATGAAAAATAGCAAATGAAGTTAGAAAGGGTTGAAATTTGAGGATGTGGCTTTGAATGGTGCATATTGAATGCACAAAAAGTTTGTAGTTGAAATAAATTTAAAAAAATTAAATACCTTTGTAACATATGAGTTTTCGTCCGAAACCCTCTTACTTTGAAGGAGATGGTCGAGTTTGTACATGAAGGGCATCCAGTTTTTGCCGTAACCCTCCCAAGTTTTTAGCACATGCTAAATCGGTGAAATAATGATACGATGCCAAGTTTCTACCTTTTTAGATTTCATTTCTACTACTTTTTAATTTCAGGGTCATTTACCTCAAAAAAATTAAATACCTTTGTAACATATGAGTTTTCGTCCGAAACCCTCTTACTTCGAAGGAGATGGTCCAGTTTGTACACGAAGTGCATCTAGTTTTTGCCGTAACCCTCTCAACTTTTTAGCACATGCTAAATTGGTGAAATGATGATACCATACCAAGTTTCTACCTTTTTAGATTTCATTTGTACTGCTTTTTAATTTCAGGGTCATTTAGCTCAAAAAAATCATTAAATGCATGAAAAATAGCAAACGATGTTAGAAAGGGTTCAAATTTGAGGATGTGGCTTTGAATGGTGCATATTGAATGCAGAAAAAGTTTGTAGTTTAAATAAGTTTAAAAAATTAAATGCCTTTGTAACAGATGAGTTTTCGTCCGAAACCCTCTTACTTCGAAGGAGATGGTCCAGTTTGTACACGAAGTGCATCCAGTTTTTGCCGTAACCCTCTCAACTTTTTAGGACATGCTAAATGGGTGAAATGATGATACCATGCCAAGTTTCTACATTTTTAGATTTCATTTGTACTACTTTTTAATTTCAGGGTCATTTAGCTCAAAAAAATCATTAAATGCATGAAAAATAGTAAATGAAGTAAGAAAGGGTTGAAATTTGAGGATGTGGTTTTGAATGACGCATATTGAATGCACAAAAAGTATGTAGTTGAAATAAGTTTAAATAAATTAAATGCCTTTGTAACAGATGAGTTTTCGTCCGAAACCCTCTTACTTCGAAGGAGATGCTCCAGTTTGTACACGAAGTGCATCCAGTTTTTGCCGTAACCCTCTCAACTTTCTAGCACATGCTAAATGGGTGAAATTATGATACCATACCAAGTTTCTACCTTTTTAAATTTCATTTGTACTGCTTTTTAATTTCAGGGTCATTTAGCTCAAAAAAATCATTAAATGCATGAAAAATAGCAAATGAAGTTAGAAAGGGTTGAAATTTGAGGATGTGGCTTTGAATGGTGCATATTGAATGCACAAAAAGTTTGTAGTTGAAATAAGTTTAAAAAAATTAAATGCCTTTGTAACAGATGAGTTTTCGTCCGAAACCCTCACTTCGAAGGAGATGGTCCAGTTTGTACACGAAGTGCATCTAGTTTTTGCCGTAACCCTCTCAACTTTTTAGCACATGCTAAATTGGTGAAATGATGATACCATACCAAGTTTCTACCTTTTTAGATTTCATTTGTACTGCTTTTTAATTTCAGGGTCATTTAGCTCAAAAAAATCATTAAATGCATGAAAAATAGCAAGTGAAGTTAGAAAGGGTTGAAATTTGTGGATGTGGCTTTGAATGGTGCATATTGAATGCACAAAAAGTTTGTAGTTGAAATAAGTTTAAAAAAATTAAATGCCTTTGTAACAGATGAGTTTTCGTCCGAAACCCTCTTACTTCGAAGGAGATGGTCCAGTTTGTACACGAAGTGCATCCAGTTTTTGCCGTAACCCTCTCAACTTTTTAGCACATGTTAAATGGGTGAAATGATGATACCATGCCAAGTTTCTACCTTTGTAGATTTCATTTGTACTACTTTTTAATTTCAGGGTCATTTAGCTCAAAAAAAATCATTAAATGCATGAAAAATAGCAAATCAAGTTAGAAAGGGTTGAAATTTGAGGATGTGGCTTTGAGTGATGCATATTGAATGCACAAAAAGTTTGTAGTTGAAACAAGTTTAAAAAAATTAAATGCCTTTGTAACAGATGAGTTTTCGTCCGAAACCCTCTTACTTCGAAGGAGATGGTCCAGTTTGTACACAAAGTGCATCCAGTTTTTGCCGTAACCCTCTCAACTTTTTAGCACATGCTAAATGCGTGAAATGATGATACCATACCAAGTTTTTACCTTTTTAGATTTCATTTGTACTGCCTTTTAATATCAGGGTCATTTAGCTCAAAAAAAATCATTAAATGCATGAAAAATAGCAAATGAAGTTAGAAAGGGTTGAAATTTGATGATGTGGCTTTGAATGGTGCATATTGAATGCACAAAAAGTTTGTAGTTGAAATAAGTTTAAAAAAATTAAATGCCTTTGTAACAGATGAGTTTTCGTGTGAAACCCTCTTACTTCGAAGGAGATGGTCCAGTTTGTACACGAAGTGCATCTAGTTTTTGCCGTAACCCTCTCAACTTTTTAGCACATGCTAAATGGTTGAAATGATGATACCATACCAAGTTTCTACATTTTTAGATTTCATTTGTACTGCTTTTTAATTTCAGGGTCATTTAGCTCAAAAAAATCATTAAATGCATGAAAAATAGCAAATGAAGTTAGAAAGGGTTGAAATTTGAGGATGTGGCTTTGAATGGTGCATATTGAATGCACAAAAAGTTTGTAGTTGAAATAAGTTTAAAAAAATTAAATGCCTTTGTAACAGATGAGTTTTCGTCCGAAACCCTCTTACTTAGAAGGAGATGGTCCAGTTTGTACACGAAGTGCATCCAGTTTTTGCCGTAACCCTCTCAACTTTTTAGCAAATGCTAAATGGGTGAAATGATGATACCATGCCAAGTTTCTACCTTTTAAGATTTCATTTGTACTACTTTTTAATTTCAGGGTCATTTAGTACAAAAAAATCATTAAATGCATGAAAAATAGCAAATGAAGTTAGAAAGGGTTGAAATTTGAGGATGTGGCTTTGAATGGTGCATATTGAATGCACAAAAAGTTTGTAGTTGAAATAAGTTTAAAAAAATTAAATGCCTTTGTAACAGATGAGTTTTCGTCCGAAACCCTCTTACTTCGAAGGAGATGGTCCAGTTTGTACACGAAGTGCATCCAGTTTTTGCCGTAACCCTCTCAACTTTTTAGCACATGCTAAATGGGTCAAATGATGATACCATACCAAGTCTCTACCTTTTTAGATTTCATTTGTACTGCTTTTTAATTTCAGGGTCATTTAGCTCAAAAAAATCATTAAATTCATGAAAAATAGCAAATGAAGTTAGAAAGGGTTGAAATTTGAGGATGTGGCTTTGAATGGTGCATATTGAATGCACAAAAAGTTTGTAGTTGAAATAAATTTGAAAAAATTAATTGCCTTTGTAACAGATGAGTTTTCGTCCGAAACCCTCTTACTTCGAAGGAGATGGTCTAGTTTGTACACGAATTGCATCCAGTTTTTGCCGTAACCCTCTCAACTGTTTAGCACATGCTGAATGGGTGAAATGATGATACCATGCCAAGTTTCTACCTTTTTAGATTTCATTTGTACTGCTTTTTAATTTCAGGGTCATTTAGCTGAAAAAATTCATTAAATGCATGAAAAATAGCAAATGAAGTTAGAAGGGGTTGAAATTTGAGGATGTGGCTTTGAATGGTGCATATTGAATGCACAAAAAGTTTGTAGTTGAAATAAATTTAAAAAAAATTAAATGCCTTTGTAACAGATGAGTTTTCGTCCAAAACCCTCTTACTTCGAAGGAGATGGTCCTGTTTGTACACGAAGTGCATCCAGTTTTTGCTGTAACCCTCTCAACTTTTTAGCACATGCTAAATGGGTGAAATGATGATACCATGACAAGTTTCTACCTTTTTAGATTTAATTTGTACTGCTTTTTAATTTGAGGGTCATTTAGCTCAAAAAAATCATTAAATGCATGAAAAATAGCAAATGAAGTTAGAAAGGGTTGAAATTTGAGGACGTGGCTTTGAATGGTGCATATTGAATGCACAAAAAGTTTGTAGTTGAAATAAGTTTAAAAAAATTAAATGCCTTTGTAACAGATGAGTTTTCGTCTCAAACCCTCTTACTTCGAAGGAGATGGTCCAGTTTGTACACGAAGTGCATCTAGTTTTTGCCGTAACCCTCTCAACTTTTTAGCACATGCTAAATGGGTGAAATGATGATACCATACCAAGTTTCTACATTTTTAGATTTCATTTGTACTGCTTTTTAATTTCAGGGTCATTTAGCTCAAAAAAATCATTAAATGCATGAAAAATAGCAAATGAAGTTAGAAAGGGTTGAAATTTGAGGATGTGGCTTTGAATGGTGCATATTGAATGCACAAAAAGTTTGTAGTTGAAATAAGTTTAAAAAAATTAAATGCCTTTGTAACAGATGAGTTTTCGTCCGAAACCCTCTTACTTAGAAGGAGATGGTCCAGTTTGTACACGAAGTGCATCCAGTTTTTGCCGTAACCCTCTCAACTTTTTAGCACATGCTAAATGGGTGAAATGATGATACCATGACAAGTTTCTACCTTTTTAGATTTTATTTGTACTGCTTTTTAATTTGAGGGTCATTTAGCTCAAAAAAATCATTAAATGCATGAAAAATAGCAAATGAAGTTAGAAAGGGTTGAAATTTGAGGATGTGGCTTTGAATGGTGCATATTGAATGCACAAAAAGTTTGTAGTTGAAATAAGTTTAAAAAAATTAAATGCCTTTGTAACAGATGAGTTTTCGTCTCAAACCCTCTTACTTCGAAGGAGATGGTCCAGTTTGTACACGAAGTGCATCTAGTTTTTGCCGTAACCCTCTCAACTTTTTAGCACATGCTAAATGGGTGAAATGATGATACCATACCAAGTTTCTACATTTTTAGATTTCATTTGTACTGCTTTTTAATTTCAGGGTCATTTAGCTCAAAAAAATCATTAAATGCATGAAAAATAGCAAATGAAGTTAGAAAGGGTTGAAATTTGAGGATGTGGCTTTGAATGGTGCATATTGAATGCACAAAAAGTTTGTAGTTGAAATAAGTTTAAAAAAATTAAATGCCTTTGTAACAGATGAGTTTTCGTCCGAAACCCTCTTACTTAGAAGGAGATGGTCCAGTTTGTACACGAAGTGCATCCAGTTTTTGCCGTAACCCTCTCAACTTTTTAGCACATGCTGAATGGGTGAAATGATGATACCATGCCAAGTTTCTACCTTTTTAGATTTCATTTGTACTGCTTTTTAATTTCAGGGTCATTTAGCTGAAAAAATTCATTAAATGCATGAAAAATAGCAAATGAAGTTAGAAGGGGTTGAAATTTGAGGATGTGGCTTTGAATGGTGCATATTGAATGTACAAAAAGTTTGTAGTTGAAATAAATTTAAAAAAAATTAAATGCCTTTGTAACAGATGAGTTTTCGTCCAAAACCCTCTTACTTCGAAGGAGATGGTCCTGTTTGTACACGAAGTGCATCCAGTTTTTGCCGTAACCCTCTCAACTTTTTAGCACATGCTAAATGGGTGAAATGATGATACCATGACAAGTTTCTACCTTTTTAGATTTAATTTGTACTGCTTTTTAATTTGAGGGTCATTTAGCTCAAAAAAATCATTAAATGCATGAAAAATAGCAAATGAAGTTAGAAAGGGTTGAAATTTGAGGATGTGGCTTTGAATGGTGCGTATTGAATGCACAAAAAGTTTGTAGTTGAAATAAGTTTTAAAAAATTAAATGCCTTTGTAACAGATGAGTTTTCGTCCGAAACCCTCTTACTTAGAAGGAGATGGTCTAGTTTGTACACGAAGTGCATCCAGTTTTTGACGTAACCCTCTCAACTTTTTAGCAAATGCTAAATGGGTGAAATGATGATACCATGGCAAGTTTCTACCTTTTAAGATTTCATTTGTACTACTTTTTTATTTCAGGGTCATTTAGTTCAAAAAAAATCATTAAATGCATGAAAAATAGCAAATGAAGTTAGAAAGGGTTGAAATTTGAGGATGTGGCTTTGAATGGTGCATATTGAATGCACAAAAAGTTTGTAGTTGAAATAAGTTTAAAAAAATTAAATGCCTTTGTAACAGATGAGTTTTCGTCCGAAACCCTCTTTGTCAGTGTACAAAGAACCAGGGTATCTATTTACCCAGACTTGTGCGCGGGCAGCTCCCTGGAGCCGACAAGATTTAGTCAGACCTTGGAGTCAAAGACAGCAGTAATCAAGAAGATAGAAAGCCAAGGGCTGGCGCCCCGGCAAGATCTTGCCGGGGGGCTCACAGCCCCGACAAGCCGTGCGCCCGGCAAGCCTTCACCACTGTTCAAAACGCTCCACCCCAGGGCAACTACCAGCTTGTCTTTTAGCCTTTGTCCCCTGAGTGCGTGGCTGACGCTGACGGCGTGATGGGCTAAAGCGGTTTGATGGGATGGCCCCTTTTTCCATCCCAATGCAAGGCATGGACACTTCAACAGGAGCATTAAATGCCCTTGTCCTAAGCCGTCAGAATTAGGTATGATAAGCACTGTAGATAGCTTGACACCTCATGTATCTACTGTGTACCACCTTTGTACTTTGCCACTGTTGGTGACCCCTTCGAGAGTATAAAAAGGAGGCCCAAGGCATAGCTACAGGGGGGATCGGCTTTTCCAGACCCAAGTTCGCATGTGTAGCAGCTACCGTAGCGCTCCACGCACTAGTCTAAGAACACCCAATACAATCAAGCAGGAGTAGGGTTTTACGCATCCTTGCGGCCCGAACCTGGGTAAAATCCCCTTTGCGTTGATCACTCGATCTGCTCTCTGTGCAATCTTTCTCCCTGCCGAACCGTAAAGGGATCCTCGTGATCCCATAGGTGTTGTTCCCGACATCTTTGGCGCGCCAGGTAGGGGAGAAGAGGCTGCGTGGACCTGATCCTGTGATCAGCGCGCCAGTTCTTCGTCATCACCACCGCCATGGCCCCCAAGAGGAAGGGTCTGACGGCGGTTGGACCATCCGCGTCCGCCGCGCCCGTGCTTACGCGCACGGACGATGGAGTCGATGCGGGTGGGGGAGGTGGAGATCCCGAGCTTCCACGACGCTTCGGTGATCGCAGTCAGGCAAGCGGCGTCGTTCGCGCCGCTGGATCTAGAGATGGAGCCGTACTGCCAGCAGGCGGTGCGGCGAACTCCAAGACACCCACGCCGGCGCACCTGCCGCGGCCCTCCCAGGGCGCGCACGAGGAGCTTCGCCGCGACGTTGGAGGCCCCGGACGTCCCCATGGGAAATCTCCTGAGCTTCACTCTTGGGGGGTGCAAGGCCATCGTGCACGTCCACGTGCTGGTGCTAGCGGCGTACGGTCACAGGATCGTGTTGTTGCTCCTTCTAACACAGTTAGGAGTCAAAGCACCTCACGTTCCTCGCACCTGTCGCCGCCGCCTACGCCGGCAGAAGCACTGGCGCGTGCACAGCTGCTTCTGAACTTCCCTCCTGCTGCGGACAAGCTCGAGGAGTGGAGGTCCGCCATCCAGAGCCTCGTTGGCCTGGCCAACGAAGATAAGCCGGAGCAAGCGGAGCCCTCACGGCGACGGTCCGTCGAGCCGGCTCGCGTCAGCAAGGAGAGAGCTGTGGGTGGCACAACTACGGTGTATTCCCCCCCGCAGCAACAGCGGGCGGCGACTCGGCGGGTCGACACTCGTGATGATGATTCCACGGCGTCGTCCAACCCACGAACCCGCTGCGATCAACGTCAAGTTCTTCGGGAGCGAAGCAAGGAAGACGCTCGAACTACCATCGAGCGGCGCCGGGAAGCGCGTTACCAGTCCAACAAGCGCGCGGGACCCACTGTAGATAAGCCTGCGTCGGGGTACCCTGGCGATCTGCCTTACGAGGTAGGTTGTCCAGCGTTCACCCATGAGCTGCGGCGAGTCCAGTGGCCCAGATCTCGCACGTTCAAGCCGGAGGTCCCGGAGAAGTACGACGGCAAGACTCACCCATCCGAGTTCCTGAGCATCTACACCATCGCGGTGCAGGCTGCCGGGGGTCGTGACGACAAGATACTTGCCAACTACTTCCCATTGGTGCTCAAGCCCAACGTTAGGTCGTGGTTGATGCACTTGCCGTAAGGATCCATTTCTTCCTGGGCAGATCTGTGCCACGAGTTTGTTGGCGCCTTCACCGGAGGCCATCAAGCTCCGGGCCAGGAGAGTGACCTACACATCATCCCCCAGAAGGAGGGCGAAAACCTGCGCAAGTACATCCAGAGGTTCAGCCGCGTTCACCACAACATCCCAGACGTTCATCCGGCTGCTGTCATCAGCGCATTCCATCAGAACGTGCGTAACCGCAGGATGCGGGAAGAGCTGGCGATAAACAAGGTCAAGGATGTCGCCGAGCTTTATGCCCTGGCCGACAGGTGTGCGCGCGCTGAAGAAGGGAGGAGGCTTCCCGGTGAAGGTGCTGGCGTGGGAGCCGACTCTGACGATGATGCGCCGGCCCCGACAAAGAAGGGTCGGCAGCGCAACAGGAAACGCAAGGGCAAGGCCGTGCTTGCCGTCGAGGGATCCGACAGCCCCGGCACCGCCAAGAAGACCAAAGTTGATGACCCCGGCAAAGATGTTGCCGGATGTGCCAACTGTCAGGCCTTGGCGGCCGCCGACAAGCCAGAGGGTTCCGGCAAGCAGTATTGCAAGATTCATCGCACCAAGGGCCACGACCTCCAAGACTGCCGACAAGTCGAGCAGCTTGTCGAGAAGCAGAAGGCTGAATACGACAGGCGAGATAAGGAGAAGGCTCAGAATGGTGCTGAGGGGTCCGGCAAGAAACGCAGCGGTCGAGGAGGCCGTCGCAGCAAGGCCAATCAACGGAAAGAGAAGCCCGCCAGAGCCGCGGCAAGCAAGAAGGGGATGATGATGATGGCATGGAAGAGGACGACGAGTCCAGTGAGCAAGAGTTTCAAAAAGCCACGGACATGATGTGCGTCGACGGAGGTGCTTCCTTGCATTCTTCCCACCGCCAGCTCAAACAATGGGCGCGTGAAGTGAATGCAACGGAACCGTCTGTCGCCGCCCGAAAGCCGTTGAAGTGGTCCAGCACGCCTATCATTTTTGACATCGAGGACCACCCTGATCGCACAACTGCGGTCGGGTGTTTGCCATTGTTGGTCTCACCAACGATCCGCAACCTCAAGGTGACAAAAATGCTAGTTGACGGCGGGGCCGGCTTGAACCTGATTTCACCTGAAGTAATCAAGAGGCTACAAATTCCTGATGGAGATCTCGAAGAGACAGGTTCCTTTCAAGGGGTCAATCCAGGAAGAAGTCAGCCCAAGGGAAAGATCACGCTGCCGGTAACATTTGGTAGCGACCTGAACTTCAGGACGGAGAAGATAGTGTTTGACGTCGCCAAGATTCCGTTGCCATATAATGGGATCCTTGGCCGCCCAGCGCTGGCCAAGTTTATGGCAGCATCACACTATGCCTACAACACATTGAAGATGCCCGGGCCGATAAGTGTCATCACTGTCAACTCCGACATGAAGGATGCACTCGTTTGCACCGACAAGCTCTACCAGGAGGCAGTTGGAGCGTCTGCCGACAAGGCACTTGCTCCTGCCGCTGAAGCTCCCGGGGGGAAGAAGACCGGCAAGGCCTCTCGCACTCACTCCGGCAAGCGCACCTCTTCGGAGTGCTGCGCTCCCGTTGAGGATGTGCCTGAGAGCTCCACCGGCAAGAGCAAGAAATCTAAGGCTGCTCCGCCAGAGACCAAGAAAGTGCCCGCCAAGGAGGACGGTACGGGAGGAACTTTCACTATAAGTTCCACCCTTGACAGCAAATAGGAAAGCGCGCTCGTCGCCTTCCTGCGGGCGAATGTCGATGTGTTTGCATGGCAACCATCTGACATCCCCGGTGTTCCCAGGGAGGTGATTGAGCACCATCTTGCCGTCTGTCCACACGCGCGGCCCGTCAAGCAGAAGGTGCGGAAGCAAGCTTTGGAGCGGAAACAATTTATTGCTGAAGAAATCAAGAAATTAGAAGCGGCAGGCTTGGTCAGAGGAGTACTCCATCCAACATGGTTGGCCAATCCAGTCGTAGTGCGCAAGGCGAATGGCAAATGGAGGCTGTGTATTGATTATACAGATATCAACAAAGCCTGCCCAAAAGATCCTTTTCCCTTGCCGCGCATCGATCAGATTGTGGACTCCACTGCCGGCTGCGACTTGCTTTCATTCCTTGATGCCTACTCTGGATATCATCAGATCTTTATGTCAAAAGAACATGAAGAAAAAACCGCATTTATCACCCCATGTGGTACGTACTGCTTTTTGCGTATGCCTTTCGGGTTGAAGAGTGCTGGTTCAACTTTTGCTAGAGCAGTCCAAATCGGTTTTGAACCTCAGCTACATAGAAATATGGAAGCCTATATGGATGATATAGTGGTCAAAACCAAGGACAAGGCAACGCTCATTGCAGACCTGGAAGAGACATTTGCAAATCTGCGCAAAATCAATCTGAAACTCAATCTTGAGAAGTGTGTGTTTGGTGTCCCATCCGGCAAGCTTCTCGGGTTCTTTGTATCTCACCGTGGAATTGAAGCGCCAAAGCGTGTTAAAGATGTACGTCGCCTTGCTGGCTGCGTTGCCGCATTAAGTAGGTTCATCTCCAAGTCTACTGAGCGCGCCCTGCCATTTTTCAAAATTTTGAAAAAGGCAGGTCCAATGAAATGGACTCCGGAAGCGGAGGCAGCGCTGCAAGATTTGAAGAGGTACCTCTCCTCTTCGCCAGTACTAGTCGCGCCAAAACCACAAGAACCGCTGCTGCTATATCTAGCGGCAACGAATCAAGTGGTGAGTGCTGCGTTAGTGGCGGAGAGAGAAAATGATGGAGAAGTAGCGGCAGCGGCAGGCCCGAAAAGCGACTTGCCGGGACCTTCCCCGGCAGAGTCAGATGAGACCACGCAGAAGAAGAAGATGGTGCAGTGCCCAGTTTATTTTGTCAGTTCCCTCTTGCAGGGGGCTAGATCAAGATATTCTGGTGTGCAGAAGCTGCTCTTCAGCCTTCTCATGGCCTCGAGGAAGCTGCGCCATTACTTCCAAGCACATGAGATCACTGTCGTCACCCGCTTTCCGTTGCAGCGAGTTCTACGGAATCCAGATGCAACCGGCAGAATTGTGGAGTGGGCGTTGGAATTGTCAAGCTTTGGTCTCAAGTTTGAAAGCACTTCGACTATTCAGAGCAGAGCCTTGGTGGAGTTCATTGCAGAATGGACCCCAACGCCAGATGATGAGGTTCCAGAGTCAACTCTCCCCGACAAGGAGACAAATCAAGAGTGGGTTATGTACTTTGATGGGGATTTCTCGCTGCAAGGCGCCGGGGCTGGTGTGCTGCTTGTCGCGCCCACCGGAGAGCACCTCAAGTATGTGATTCAGATGCACTTTCCCCGGGAGAGGTCGACAAACAATACTGCAGAGTATGAAGGGCTGCTTGCCGGTCTCAGGATCGCGGCAGACCTTGTAATCCGGAAACTCATCGTCAGAGGTGATTCTCAGCTTGTCGTCAGACAAGTCAACAAAGACTATCAGAGTCCATTGATGGAGGCTTATGTAGATGAAGTGAGGAAGTTGGAAGAGCGTTTTGACAGTCTGCAAATGGAGCACGTCCCTCGTGCAGAGAATAACATTGCTGATGACCTGTCAAAGCGCGCTGCCCTCAAACTGCCTGTGGAACCAGGCACCTTTGTGCTCCGACTCACTCAGCCATCCGTGACACCATCAATCGGACAAGAGAAAAGAAGAAAGTTGAGTTCCGGCAAGTACTTCCCGGCAGAGCTCCCAGAAGCCACCGGCAAGGAAGTTGCCGGGAACAACACCAAGCTTTTCGGTGAGCGACGGGCTCCGGCAGGGCCGCAGGCTCTTGCCGTCGAGACGAACAATCCCGCCAACTTTGCCGGGGAACAGCAAGATCCGATAGGCTCCCAGGCCTTTGCTGTCGAGACAACTGCTCCCGCGGCAGAAGATTTGCCTTTAGTCCTTGCCGTCGAGCCTCAGGCTCCAGCATGGGCGCAGCACATCAACCATTTCCTTCAGACAGGAGAACTCCCCGAACAGCAGGAAGAAGCAGAGAAAGTAGCCCGTCAGTCTAAAATGTACCAGTTTGTGGACAATGTCCTGTACAGAAAGAGGCTGAACGGGGTGAAATTGAAATGCATTTCTCGGAAGGATGGACTGGAGCTGTTGGCAGAGATACATGGAGGCATATGTGGCTCCCACATAGGATCAAGAGCACTTGCCGGCAAGGCGTTCCGACAAGGTTTCTTTTGGCCCACTGCCCTCCAGGATGCAACTGCGCTAGTAACCAGGTGTGAAGCATGCCAGTTTCATTCAAAGAAGATACATCAACCAGCTCAGGCTCTCCAGACAATCCCTTTATCCTGGCCATTTTCGGTCTGGGGGCTCGACATCTTGGGCCCTTTCCCCCGTGCTACCGGGGGCTTTGAATACTTGTACGTAGCAATCGACAAGTTCACAAAGTGGCCGGAGGTGGAAGCAGTGAGGAAGGTGACAGCACAGCCAGCCGTCAAGTTCTTCAAAGGAATAGTTTGCCGTTTTGGTGTACCCAACAGGATTATCACCGACAACGGCACACAGTTCACCAGCAACACCTTCATGCAATACATCCAGGACCTTGGCGGCAAGATTTGTTTTGCCTCTGTTGCTCACCCAAGGAGTAACGACCAAGTCGAGAGGGCGAATGCTGAGGTGCTGCGTGGTCTCAAGACAAGAACTTTCGACAAGCTACGCAAGTGCGGAAAGCGCTGGATTGATGAGTTGCCAGTGGTTCTTTGGTCAATCAGGACGACACCAAATCTAGCCACCGGCCAGACACCCTTCTCCCTAGTCTATGGGGCAGAAGCAGTTCTCCCCACGGAACTCATATACGTGTCACCTCGAGTGCTCGCTTATGATGAGCTTGAGCAAGAGCAGCTGCGACAAGATAACGCGTTGCTCCTTGAGGAAGATCGTCTCCAGGCTGCTGTGCGAGCTGCACGCTACCAGCAAGCCTTGCGCCGCTATCATAGCCGCAAGGTTCATGCCCGGAGCCTTGAGGAAGGCGACCTTGTTTCATCGGCGCGTTCAGTCGGCCAAGAATTCCAACAAGTTGACGCCGAAGTGGGAAGGCCCTTATCGGGTAGTACGAGTCACCAGGCCTGGCGCAGTCCGCCTGGAGACCGAAGACGGTATTCCGGTGAGCAACTCCTGGAATATCGAGCATCTTCGTAAGTTCTACCCATAAGGCGCGGTTGCCGGGACTCCCGGCAACCCCTTTTGTACAAGTCGTGCCGCTGTAGCACGTAATCCTTTGTACAAAGCCAGGCGCAGACCCTGTGCATAGTTAAATAAAGCTGAGTGTTTTCGCAAATCTTGTCGATTTTCATGTTTGCTTATATGCATGTTAGTCTGAGATTTTGCATTACACTTATCCCCGACAAGTGCTAACGAACCGCCAAGGTTCCATATCTCTATTTTCTCTTCTTTCTTTTTCTAAAAAGGGACAGAAGGCTACCTCGCGTGCAGCTTTGCCGGGGGAGGAGAATAGTGGTATGGATACCAATGGGCGACGTTCGGGGAAGCCACTTTTTCGAAAGGAATGCGACAACAAAAAGCTATGTTGCCCAAAATTTCAAACAGATTTTTATTATTAGTTGTTTCCCTCGAACGATTTCGACTTTTGTATGGAAAACCTGCACGCGAGGGAACCTTGTTGTGATCGGTTGCGCCCTTATCCTGTTTCGAGTCCGCTCAACAGTTTAGGTGGCCGCACCGAAAGCACCAGGGTTTCTTGCCGGCAGCGGCCCCGCCAGCAGGCTGCTAAAGTCCCGCATCTAGCGCTCGCGGCAAGGGTGCGCGCACCGGCAAGTCTTCGAACAAGCGTAGGGCGAGTACACACAAATAGAAATCAAGCGAAGGGAAATAACATAGCAGTTGTCCAGAACATAGCAAGTCATATTACAATAATAGCTGTCGCGATTCTAACATAAGGCAATAATTGTCTTTGGCATGAGAGCGACGGCGACAAGAAATGAAGCGGCTAGTCCCGGCGGTCACCTTCAACTCGCTTGACGCGGCTTATCCTGTCGATGATGGGCGCGACGAGCTCCTCTGCTGCTGTAAGGTCCGCGTCCTTCGGCAGGCGGTCGAAGACGTTGGAGAGGTTGATGCTGGGATTCCTGAACACCACCTTGGTGAGCACTTTATGAAGGACGTCCTGGCAGAGCTTGCGCGACTCGCTGGCCAAATGAGTTGCTCGATTGGAATCCAGCTGCTCCAGAGCTCCAAGCACGTGGCCGAAGAATATGGTCAGTTTGGTACTCTGAGGTGCTCTGTCATCGAGAGGTCTGTGATCTTCCAAGCCCATGATGGACAGCTGTGCAGCGAGCCTCCTCGCGACGTCGGCAAGATTCTTGGTCTAGTTCTCCATGCCCCTCACATAGTCATTGTGCTCGAGGGCGGCGCTCTGGACCAGCGCTCGTTCGTTCTGGAGTTCCTTGGTCAGAGATTTCCCGTGGGCCTCCGCCTTTTTAAGGGACTATGTCAGCTTGGTCAGCTTCAGCTTCAGCTCGGTGATGGATTCGTTGGCAGTGGAGACCTCCTTGGACTTGTCAGAGACGGCAACCTGTGCCTCCGCCAGACTGCGAAGAGCTTCGCCTCTTTCGGTCTCGAGCGTTGAGACCTTCTTGCCGTGCTCCTCAAGTTCCTCCTCCAGCTTCTTCACCATCCCGACAAGTTCATCCTTGGCGGCCTCTACTGCCTTGGCGGCATCGACGGCCTCCTTCAGCTTGCCGGCGTGGTCGACAGCCAAAGCCTTCAGCGCCTCCTCGTGCCTCTGCTCCAGCTCCTGAGTCCGTTGAGCGACGAGCTTTTCAACCTCCTCGTCCTTGGCACGGAGCTGCTCGGCGAGCGCCTTCTCTCGAGCTTCAAGCTCTTCATCATGAGCCTTAGGCTCGACGCGGAGCCCGTTCAGACGCGCTTCCTCTGCATCAACTTGCTGTTTGGCTTCGTCCTACGCTTTCTCAATATAGGGCTGCTTGAGGAGGAGTTCATCCCATTGCTGCTTCAGCTGCGCCTGGTTCGACGCCAAGTCCTTGTAAGACTCATCAAACCAGCCCTAAACTTCTTCGACGCGCTTCTGGAAATCTGCCTCCACCTGGCTGGCAACCGCAGCCCTGGAGTCCAACTTTTCCTTGCGAGCGCGGTGAAGAGCCTGGAGCTTCTGGTAGTTGCTATTTATTGCCAGGAGGAGCTTCTCTTCCTCAGATCTGGCATGAACGATGTTGGATTCGTCAACAACCTCAAGCCCGGCAGCGGCGATCACTTCCTCAAGAGTTTCTCCTTCAACTGGCGCCCGAATGCTTACTGCTCCCGGCAGGCTCACAAATAAGTTGTCGCCGACCCTGATGTATTTGCTTGAAGAAGGAGCTTCGGATGATGGCGGTTGCTCCTCGGTAGCCGCCTCACCGGCGGCTGAGGACTCCGGAGCTGGCTCAGCGCTATGCGCTCCTGCGGCAGGAATGTCGTCAGTGTGGCCCCTGGACTCCTTGTCGGCCCTCCTGGCAGCTTCCTCAGCAGCGGCACCCCTGGCGGCCTCCTCAGCGGCAGTGCTCCTAGCGGCCTCTTCAGCGGCAAGCTCGTCAGCTTCGGCGGTAGCGTTCTTGGCGGCCTCTTCAGCGGCAAGCTTATCGGCTTCGGCGGCAGCGTCCCTGGCGATATTCTCAATGGTATCGTCGACATTCATGTCCTCCGCCGAGGGGATGTCTAAAGGCCAAAGAAGTAAAACAAAATGGAGATGAAGTGGAAGTTCAAGAAGACAAAAAGAAAGACCAAATAACAGATATTCAAGACAGGCAGCTTACCTGCGCCTGGCTGCCGGGTAGAAGGTTCTCCCTCCCCGACAACATCAGTTGCCGGCGCACGGTTGCCGATGCCTCCGCTTGCTGGCTCCTCATCGCGATAAAGCGAGCTGGAGGAGGTCTTGGCCGGAGACGCATCTCTGGGCGGCGTAGTTGATGGAGGCGGCATGTCAGGGTTGACCTCTGACGATTCTCCTTGTTGCCCTCCTTCTCCTGCACGTCCGGTGATGTCAGCAGTATAGATGCACACCCCGGCACTCGCCAGCAGAAAGAGAGTGATAGGCTCACGCTGGGGGATGCGCCGGGGGCTGAGATGGGGACTGCGTCGCGGGCTGGGCCTTGGACTGGTAGTAGCCGTGTTTGGTGCACCAGAGGTGCCCACCGGCGGCTCCTCGTCCGTTGAAGTCCTCGCCCTCTTCGCTGCCCTCTGCGCCAAGGTTTCTGCTTCTCTGAGGGAACAAGTCAAAGCAAATGATGACATAAAGCAAAATGAGAGATTCGGAAAGCAGGGGAGCGGCAAGTATCTTACTCTTCGTCTTCTCCCGAGATAAGGGCGGAAAGGTCGAAGGCGACCTCCACCATGGTGCTCGCGCGAGGAGGTCGAGGGGAGCTCCTTGCTCGCTTGGTCGCGGCAGGCGCGGTTTGCTGGTGAACTTCTTGTCGCTGCGCCGCCTTGCCGGCCGCTTCCTTGTCGGGGGCTGTGCTACTTGAGGAAGCTTGGCGGACCGGGACCCCTGTAGCAGCACTCCGGAGGAGGCGTCTGCTCTTCGGCTGAAGGGTCGAGTCTTCCTCTACCAGTTCCTCCTCCTCTGTGTCTTCGGCAGGATGGTCCCCGGCAGACGTGTTCCCCTGTTCCCCAACAGTGTCGTCCTGCCTGGCAACCTCCTCCTCTTCTTCACTGGATCCTTCTTCCGCGAAGCCAGAGCCGCCAGCCTCGTCGGCAAGACCCGCCTCCTGCACTCTGCCGGCGATATACGCCATATCCCTTTCGGTGGTGGCGGCGACAAGTTTTTCGTCCTGAAGGATGGCCCTTTCCGACAGACCGTCAAAGAATTGCTGGACCAAGTCGTCAGAAGGCACGGCCCAGCGCCCGTCAACACTGTGGGCATCAAGCACCGGTATCATGGCAAGAATCGAGCTCAGGCGAGAGTTGTTGCACAAAGGGATTACGCCTACCGGCAGATCACGCACCGCTGCACTCCCGAATAACTTTTGGCAGAGGGACCCGTGCTGCATGGTTGTCAAATTGTGATCCAGCCCAGGGCGCAGCCTCATGATGTCCGCCGCGTTCTGGAATTCCCAAGCTGGTCTCCCCTTGTTCTGCAAGGGGGCAATGCGCCGGCGAAGGAAGTCGGCACCTATCATATCTACGGTCAGCCCGGCATTCTTCAGGCGGAGGATTCTTGTCGTGGCAATGGCGAGCTTCGCGTCTTCGGCATCGAAGGCGCTCCACTCATTGTTGCGGGCAATCTTCGTCCCCCACGGCAAGCAGAAAGGTTGAACCTTTTTTTCCACTGACTCCCGAACCCAGCACCATTTGCCCCGCCATTCCTCCCACCTGCGGCGGTAGGCCCCTTTTGGATAGACCTCCTTGGTTCCTGTCCGCGGGATCCAAGTGACGGAACCAGAAAGGGCCTCGCCCTTCTCGATTCGAGGGATGAAATAGTGGCGGAACAGGGCAGTACTGGGATTTACTCCGGCGAAGTTTTCGCAAAGATGGGCGAAAACTGACATGCACGCTACGGCGTTTGGTGTAAAATCTAAGAGCTGAAAGCCGTAGGTGTTCAAGACATCCTTGAAGAAGTCGGAGAAAGGGGGGCAAAGACCGCAGTAAAAGTAATCGGCGGAAAAGGGATATTTCATTGGATCAGCTCCGCAAGCACCTGGACTCACACGAGTGGCCGGATGCGCTGTCGTCTCTGCCGCCCACATGAACTGGTAATGGTCCGTCAAGGCCTTCCCATCAAGCCCCGGCGCGAAGACGACGTGCTTCTTCCGCAGCGCCACCAACTTGTTCTCTGCCGCCTTCTTGCCCTTGCTTGCCTTCGGCGGCATGGCGGCTAGATGATGAGATTCGCGAGGATGTGGAAGTGGTGGGGGAATGGAGAAAGGCTCGAGGAGGAAGACGGCGGCAGTTCCTAAATCGCGAAAGGCGGAGGGTAAATGAGTCGCGGCCCTTGCAGATTCCTTTTTTTGGGGAAGGCGCAGGGCTGCCTCTTTACCAGAGGTAATAAAACAATTCCTCGCGAGCGTGCTGCTGCAGCGGTCACGTCGTGCACGTTCCCCACGTCCCGCATTTAATGGGCGGCGTGGGGGGCGCAGTAAAGCAATGATTTCATGCGGTAACTGCTGCCACGCGTGCCCGTGCACTGTTTGGGCCTGGACCAACGACGCCGCATACCCCCGTGTGGCCCAGGCCCGGGGGCTCCGGTGTCAGGCACTTGTGCACGGGCCCGTCAGGGTATACCTGCGACAAGACTTGCCGGGATGCTTACGGCAAGGGTTACCAGCATGTTCGTTCACCATGTTGGCGGCAAGGCTTGCCGGGACGCCTGTGCAAGTTCAAGGTACATCTGCAGCAAGTACAAGATCATAAAGACAAGAACTACAAGTTGAAGACCAACAAGATAGCGGTGGGACGTCTTCGACGGATGGCAGCGATGGCAAGAATACGTGTATGAATCGAGCATCGCCCTCGCGGCAACCCTTATGGGAAAGGCCCGGGGGCTGACTCTTCATCACACGGCGCGGTGTTCTATCTTTAGACCCGCGGCTCTTGTCGACACTCCGTTCTATTCATCCACATCATCGACAAGCCTGAAAAACGGCGAGACCTCCGGCGAGCGCACCTCTTGGAGTGTTGCGCTGCCGTCGAGGACTTGCCGGAGGACCTCTCGGCAGGATACTTGTCGGGGAGGACAGCGAGAAACGAGGAAACATGCAAGAGCAAGATTTCAAACCAAGATTTTTTTCGAAGATAAGTACCCGGTGCATTTCTTCTTGAAGTAGCCAAGGACTACATTGGGTACAGTTCGATACATCAAAAGAGATCTACAACTACTACAGCGCGGTGACCTATCCGGGAACAAGGTCTCGCGGATGGAACAGTGGGACCTAACTACGGCGCCGAGCATGCCTAGTCGGGGACCCCGTTCCTCATGCGAAGGCATCGTCCTCGTCGGTGCCGTCCTCGTCGTCGCTGTCGCTGGAGGAGTCGAAGTCGCTGTCGCTTGAGCTCTCGGGATAGCACTCCAGGCGAACGCCGGTCGCCCCAAAGAACCTCACGGTGAGGGTGTCAGTGCCGACAAGCTTGAAATGGAGCAGCTGCCTGGGGGCGAGGCCCCGAGAGCGGGCGAACGACTTCCACCCCCTGGTCAGAAACATGGCGCTACCAGGGGTGAGGTCAACTGCCACCCACCAAGGGCCGTTGCTACAACCGTCCGCCCGGAGCCACAGGCCGCGCGGCCGGCTGCTCTCCATGGCACTCGCGAAGGGGTTGGGGAGGCGTAGCCAGCCCCGGAGCCGACGTGGAAGCACCACGACGAACTCCCGTGCCTCCTCCCCCGCATGGATTCCCGCGTGAGGCTGCGGAAGAGGGGCGCTGCTGCGCCTACCGCGCCCCGCCGGAGCCGACCTGGCGCGGCCTCGAGATGCAGACCCGATGCGGGAGCTTGGACCCGCCATCGTCACCACTACGCGCGCCGGGGTCCGAGGGCTGCTCCTCGTAGCGCTAAGCGAACCCCTGGCACGGCCTCGTCCTCTCACCATCGTGATGCGGCGCAGCGAAGGTGGTGGCGAAAGGCAGAAGAGAAAGGAATCGAGCAGCGGAAGATCAGGAGTTTGCAGATGGGTGGCCTTCTTCTTCCTTCGCCTCCCTTTTATAGGGCTGGGCGCTGAAAAGGGAGAGGAGCCGACCCTTCGCGAATCCTGAGCAACACGCATCACTTAAGGCGCGTCGTTCAAGACATTAATGAGGAGGCGAGCGGGCACTGTCCTATTCATCATTTCTCCTCCCGAGGAAGAAGGCGGACCGTCTCGCTCCGGTACTACCAAGACCTGCAGCTATGCATCATGGGAAAAAGCTATCAACCGTCATCATTGCTATGGCCACGTGTGCCCGCGCACTATTTTGGGCCTAGCCCAACAGCGCCGCGCACGCATGTATGGCCCAGGCCCGGGGGCTCCTGTCAGTGTACAAAGAACCAGGGTATCTATTTACCCAGACTTGTGCGCGGGCAGCTCCCTGGAGCCGACAAGATTTAGTCAGACCATGGAATCAAAGACAGCAGTAATCAAGAAGATAGAAAGCCAAGGGCTGGCGCCCCGGCAAGATCTTGCCGGGGGGCTCACAGCCCCGACAAGCCGTGCGCCCGGCAAGCCTTCACCACTGTTCAAAACGCTCCACCCTAGGGCAACTACCAGCTTGTCTTTTAGCCTTTGTCCCCTGAGTGCGTGGCTGACGCTGACGGCGTGATGGGCTAAAGCGGTTCGATGGGATGGCCCCTTTTTCCATCCCAATGCAAGGCATGGACACTTCAACAGGAGCATTAAATGCCCTTGTCCTAAGCCGTCAGAATTAGGTATGATAAGCATTGTAGAAACCTTGACACCTCATGTATCTACTGTGTACCACCTTTGTACTTTGCCACTGTTGGTGACCCCTTCGAGAGTATAAAAAGGAGGCCCAAGGCATAGCTACAGGGGGGATCGGCTTTTCCAGACCCAAGTTCGCATGTGTAGCAGCTACCGTAGAGCTCCACGCACAAGTCTAAGAACAACCAATACAATCTAGCAGGAGTAGGGTTTTACGCATCCTTGCGGCCCGAACCTGGGTAAAATCCCCTTTGCGTTGACCACTCGATCTGCTCTCTGTGCAATCTTTCTCCCCGCCGAACCGTAAAGGGATCCTCGTGATCCCATAGGTGTTGTTCCCGACACTCTTACTTCGAAGGAGATGATCCAGTTTGTACACGAAGTGCATCCAGTTTTTGCCGTAACCCTCTCAACTTTTTAGCACATGCTAAATGGGTGAAATGATGATACCATGCCAAGTTTCTACCTTTTTAGATTTCATTTGTACTACTTTTTAATTTTAGGGTCATTTAGCTCAAAAAAAATCATTAAATGCATGAAAAATAGCAAATGAAGTTAGAAAGGGTTGAAATTTGAGGATGTGGCTTTGAATGGTGCATATTGAATGCACAAAAAGTTTGTAGTTCAAATAAGTTTAAAAAAATTAAATGCCTTTGTAACAGATGAGTTTTCGTCCGAAACTCTCTTACTTCGAAGGAGATGGTCCAGTTTGTACACGAAGTGCATCCATTTTTTGCCGTAACCCTCTCAACTTTTTAGCACATGCTAAATGGGTGAAATGATGATACCATACCAAGTTTCTACCTTTTTAGATGTCATATGTACTGCTTTTTAATTTCAGGGTCATTTAGCTCAAAAAAATCATTAAATGCATGAAAAATAGCAAATGAAGTTAGAAAGGGTTGAAATTTGAGGATGTGGCTTTGAATGGTGCATATTGAATGCACAAAAAGTTTGTAGTTGAAATAAATTTAAAAAAATTAAATGCCTTTGTAACATATGAGTTTTCGTCCGAAACCCTCTTACTTAGAAGGAGATGGTCCAGTTTGTACACGAAGTGCATCCAGTTCTTACCGTAACCCTCCCAAGTTTTTAGCAGATGCTAAATGGGTGAAATGATGATACCATGCCAAGTTTCTACCTTTTTAGATTTCATTTGTACTACTTTTTAATTTCAGGGTCATTTACCTCAAAAAAAATCATTAAATGCATGAAAAATAGCAAATGAAGTTAGAAAGGGTTGAAATTTGAGGATGTGGCTTTGAATGGTGCATATTGAATGCACAAAAAGTTTGTAGTTTAAATAAGTTTAAAAAATTAAATGCCTTTGTAACAGATGAGTTTTCGTCCGAAACCCTCTTACTTCGAAGGAGATGGTCCAGTTTGTACACGAAGTGCATCCAGTTTTTGCCGTAACCCTCTCAACTTTTTAGCACATGTTAAATGGGTTAAATGATGATACCACGCCAAGTTTCTACCTTTTTAGATTTCATTTGTACTAGTTTTTAATTTCAGGGTCATTTAGCTCAAAAAAAATCATTAAATGCATGAAAAATAGCAAATGAAGTTAGAAAGGGTTGAAATTTGAGGATGTGGCTTTGAATGATTCATATTGAATGCACAAAAAGTTTGTAGTTGAAATAAGTTTAAAAAAACTAAATGCCTTTGTAACAGATGAGTTTTCGTCCGGAACCCTCTTACTTCGAAGGAGATGGTCCAGTTTGTACACGAAGTGCATCCAGTTTTTGCTGTAACCCTCTCAACTTTTTAGCACATGCTAAATGGGTGAAATGATGATACCATACCAAATTTCTACCTTTTTAGATTTCATTTGTACTGCTTTTTAATTTCAGGGTCATTTAGCTCAAAAAAAATCATTAAATGCATGAAAAATAGCAAATGAAGTTAGAAAGGGTTGAAATTTGAGGATGTGGCTTTGAATGGTGCATATTGAATGCACAAAAAGTTAGTAGTTGAAATAAGTTTAAAAAAATTCAATGCCTTTGTAACAGATGAGTTTTCGTCCGAAACCCTCTTACTTCGAAGGAGATGGTCCTGTTTGTACACGAAGTGCATCCAGTTTTTGCCGTAACCCTCTCAACTTTTTAGCACATGCTAAATGGGTGAAATTATGATACCATACCAAGTTTCTACCTTTTTAGTTTTCATTTGTACTGCTTTTTAATTTCAGGGTCATTTAGCTCAAAAAAAATCATTAAATGCATGAAAAATAGCAAATGAAGTTAGAAAGGGTTGAAATTTGAGGATGTGGCTTTGAATGGTTCATATTGAATGCACAAACAGTGTGTAGTTGAAATAAATTTAAAAAAATTAAATGCCTTTGTAACAGACGAGTTTTCGTCCGAAACCCTCTTACTTCGAAGGAGATGGTCCAGTTTGTACACGAAGTGCATCCAGTTTTTGCCGTAACCATCTCAACTTTCTAGCACATGCTAAATGGGTCAAATGATGATACCACGCCAAGTTTCTTCCTTTTTAGATTTCATTTGTACTGCTTTTTAATTTCAGGGTCATTTAGCTCAAAAAAATCATTAAATGCATGAAAAATAGCAAATGAAGTTAGAAAGGGTTCAAATTTGAGGATGTGGCTTTGAATGGTGCATATTGAAGGCAAAAAAAATTTGTAGTTGAAATAAGTTTAAAAAAATTAAATGCCTTTGTAACAGATGAGTTTTCGTCCGAAACCCTCTTACTTCGAAGGAGATGGTCCAGTTTGTACACGAAGTGCATCCAGTTTTTGTCGTAACCCTCTCAACTTTTTAGCACATGTTAAATGGGTGAAATGATGATACCATGCCAAGTTTCTACCTTTTTAGATTTCATTTGTACTAGTTTTTAATTTCAGGGTCATTTACCTCAAAAAAATCATTAAATGCATGAAAAATAGCAAATGAAGTTAGAAAGGGTTGAAATTTGAGGATGTGGCTTCGAATGATTCATATTGAATGCACAAAAAGTTTGTAGTTGAAATAAGTTTAAAAAAATTAAATGCCTTTGTAACAGATGAGTTTTCGTCCGAAACCCTCTTACTTCGAAGGAGATGGTCCAGTTTGTACACGAAGTGCATCCAGTTTTTGCTGTAACCCTCTCAACTTTTTAGCACATGCTAAATGGGTGAAATGATGATACCATACCAAATTTCTACCTTTTTAGATTTCATTTGTACTGCTTTTTAATTTCAAGGTCATTTAGCTCAAAAAAAATCATTAAATGCATGAAAAATAGCAAATGAAGTTAGAAAGGGTTGAAATTTGAGGATGTGGCTTTGAATGGTGCATATTGAATGCACAAAAAGTTTGTAGTTGAAATAAGTTTAAAAAAATTAAATGCCTTTGTAACAGATGAGTTTTCGTCCGAAACCCTCTTACTTCGAAGGAGATGGTCCAGTTTGTACACGAAGTGCATCCAGTTTTTGCCGTAACCCTCTCAACTTTTTAGCACATGTTAAATGGGTGAAATGATGATACCACGCCAAGTTTCTACCTTTTTAGATTTCATTTGTACTAGTTTTTAATTTCAGGGTCATTTAGCTCAAAAAAAATCATTAAATGCATGAAAAATAGCAAATGAAGTTAGAAAGGGTTGAAATTTGAGGATGTGGCTTTGAATGATTCATATTGAATGCACAAAAAGTTTGTAGTTGAAATAAGTTTAAAAAAATTAAATGCCTTTGTAACAGATGAGTTTTCGTCCGAAACCCTCTTACTTCGAAGGAGATTGTCCAGTTTGTACACGAAGTGCATCCAGTTTTTGCTGTAACCCTCTCAACTTTTTAGCACATGCTAAATGGGTGAAATGATGATAACATACCAAATTTCTACCTTTTTAGATTTCATTTGTACTGCTTTTTAATTTCAGGGTCATTTAGCTCAAAAAAAATCATTAAATGCATGAAAAATAACAAATGAAGTTAGAAAGGGTTGAAATTTGAGGATGTGGCTTTGAATGGTGCATATTGAATGCACAAAAAGTTTGTAGTTGAAATAAGTTTAAAAAAATTCAATGCCTTTGTAACAGATGAGTTTTCGTCCGAAACCCTCTTACCTCGAAGGAGATGGTCCTGTTTGTACACGAAGTGCATCCAGTTTTTGCCGTAACCCTCTCAACTTTTTAGCACATGCTAAATGGGTGAAATGATGATACCATACCAAGTTTCTACCTTTTTAGATTTCATTTGTACTGCTTTTTAATTTCAGGGTCATTTAGCTCAAAAAAAATCATTAAATGCATGAAAAATAGCAAATGAAGTTAGAAAGGGTTGAAATTTGAGGATGTGGCTTTGAATGGTTCATATTGAATGCACAAACAGTGTGTAGTTGAAATAAATTTAAAAAAATTAAATGCCTTTGTAACAGACGAGTTTTCGTCCGAAACCCTCTTACTTCGAAGGAGATGGTCCAGTTTGTACACGAAGTGCATCCAGTTTTGGCCGTAACCCTCTCAACTTTTTAGCACATGCTAAATTGGTGAAATGATGATACGATACCAAGTTTCTACCTTTTTAGATTTCATTTGTACTGCTTTTTAATTTCAGGGTCATTTACCTCAAAAAAATCATTAAATGCATGAAAAATAGCAAATGAAGTTAGAAAGGGTTGAAATTTGAGGATGTGGCTTTGAATGGTGCATATTGAATGCACAAAAAGTTTGTAGTTGAAATAAATTTAAAAAAATTAAATGCCTTTGTAACAGATGAGTTTTCGTCCGAAACCCTCTTACTTCGAAGGAGATGGTCCAGTTTGTACACGAAGTGCATCCAGTTTTTGCCGTAACCCTCTCAACTTTTTAGCACATGTTAAATGGGTGAAATGATGATACCACGCCAAGTTTCTACCTTTTTAGATTTCATTTGTACTAGTTTTTAATTTCAGGGTCATTTAGCTCAAAAAAAATCATTAAATGCATGAAAAATAGCAAATGAAGTTAGAAAGGGTTGAAATTTGAGGATGTGGCTTTGAATGATTCATATTGAATGCACAAAAAGTTTGTAGTTGAAATAAGTTTAAAAAAATTAAATGCCTTTGTAACAGATGAGTTTTCGTCCGAAACCCTCTTACTTCGAAGGAGATTGTCCAGTTTGTACACGAAGTGCATCCAGTTTTTGCTCTAACCCTCTCAACTTTTTAGCACATGCTAAATGGGTGAAATTATGATAACATACCAAATTTCTACCTTTTTAGATTTCATTTGTACTGCTTTTTAATTTCAGGGTCATTTAGCTCAAAAAAAATCATTAAATGCATGAAAAATAGCAAATGAAGTTAGAAAGGGTTGAAATTTGAGGATGTGGCTTTGAATGGTTCATATTGAATGCACAAAAAGTTTGTAGTTGAAATAAGTTTAAAAAAATTCAATGCCTTTGTAACAGATGAGTTTTCGTCCGAAACCCTCTTACTTCGAAGGAGATGCTCCAGTTTGTACACGAAGTGCATCCAGTTTTTGCCGTAACCATCTCAACTTTTTAGCACATGCTAAATGGGTCAAATGATGATACCACGCCAAGTTTCTTCCTTTTTAGATTTCATTTGTACTGCTTTTTAATTTCAGGGTCATTTAGCTCAAAAAAATCATTAAATGCATGAAAAATAGCAAATGAAGTTAGAAAGGGTTCAAATTTGAGGATGTGGCTTTGAATGGTGCATATTGAAGGCAAAAAAAATTTGTAGTTGAAATAAGTTTAAAAAAATTAAATGCCTTTGTAACAGATGAGTTTTCGTCCGAAACCCTCTTACTTCGAAGGAGATGGTCCAGTTTGTACACGAAGTGCATCCAGTTTTTGTCGTAACCCTCTCAACTTTTTAGCACATGTTAAATGGGTGAAATGATGATACCATGCCAAGTTTCTACCTTTTTAGATTTCATTTGTACTAGTTTTTAATTTCAGGGTCATTTAGCTCAAAAAAATCATTAAATGCATGAAAAATAGCAAATGAAGTTAGAAAGGGTTGAAATTTGAGGATGTGGCTTCGAATGATTCATATTGAATGCACAAAAAGTTTGTAGTTGAAATAAGTTTAAAAAAATTAAATGCCTTTGTAACAGATGAGTTTTCGTCCGAAACCCTCTTACTTCGAAGGAGATGGTCCAGTTTGTACACGAAGTGCATCCAGTTTTTGCTGTAACCCTCTCAACTTTTTAGCACATGCTAAATGGGTGAAATGATGATACCATACCAAATTTCTACCTTTTTAGATTTCATTTGTACTGCTTTTTAATTTCAAGGTCATTTAGCTCAAAAAAAATCATTAAATGCATGAAAAATAGCAAATGAAGTTAGAAAGGGTTGAAATTTGAGGATGTGGCTTTGAATGGTGCATATTGAATGCACAAAAAGTTTGTAGTTGAAATAAGTTTAAAAAAATTAAATGCCTTTGTAACAGATGAGTTTTCGTCCGAAACCCTCTTACTTCGAAGGAGATGGTCCAGTTTGTACACGAAGTGCATCCAGTTTTTGCCGTAACCCTCTCAACTTTTTAGCACATGTTAAATGGGTGAAATGATGATACCACGCCAAGTTTCTACCTTTTTAGATTTCATTTGTACTAGTTTTTAATTTCAGGGTCATTTAGCTCAAAAAAAATCATTAAATGCATGAAAAATAGCAAATGAAGTTAGAAAGGGTTGAAATTTGAGGATGTGGCTTTGAATGATTCATATTGAATGCACAAAAAGTTTGTAGTTGAAATAAGTTTAAAAAAATTAAATGCCTTTGTAACAGATGAGTTTTCGTCCGAAACCCTCTTACTTCGAAGGAGATTGTCCAGTTTGTACACGAAGTGCATCCAGTTTTTGCTGTAACCCTCTCAACTTTTTAGCACATGCTAAATGGGTGAAATGATGATAACATACCAAATTTCTACCTTTTGAGATTTCATTTGTACTGCTTTTTAATTTCAGTGTCATTTAGCTCAAAAAAAATCATTAAATGCATGAAAAATAGCAAATGAAGTTAGAAAGGGTTGAAATTTGAGGATGTGGCTTTGAATGGTGCATATTGAATGCACAAAAAGTTTGTAGTTGAAATAAGTTTAAAAAAATTCAATGCCTTTGTAACAAATGAGTTTTCGTCCGAAACCCTCTTACCTCGAAGGAGATGGTCCTGTTTGTACACGAAGTGCATCCAGTTTTTGCCGTAACCCTCTCAACTTTTTAGCACATGCTAAATGGGTGAAATTATGATACCATACCAAGTTTCTACCTTTTTAGATTTCATTTGTACTGCTTTTTAATTTCAGGGTCATTTAGCTCAAAAAAATCATTAAATGCATGAAAAATAGCAAATGAAGTTAGAAAGGGTTGAAATTTGAGGATGTGGCTTTGAATGGTTCATATTGAATGCACAAACAGTGTGTAGTTGAAATAAATTTAAAAAAATTAAATGCCTTTGTAACAGACGAGTTTTCGTCCGAAACCCTCTTACTTCGAAGGAGATGGTCCAGTTTGTACACGAAGTGCATCCAGTTTTGGCCGTAACCCTCTCAACTTTTTAGCACATGCTAAATTGGTGAAATGATGATACGATACCAAGTTTCTACCTTTTTAGATTTCATTTGTACTGCTTTTTAATTTCAGGGTCATTTACCTCAAAAAAATCATTAAATGCATGAAAAATAGCAAATGAAGTTAGAAAGGGTTGAAATTTGAGGATGTGGCTTTGAATGGTGCATATTGAATGCACAAAAAGTTTGTAGTTGAAATAAATTTAAAAAAATTAAATGCCTTTGTAACAGATGAGTTTTCGTCCGAAACCCTCTTACTTCGAAGGAGATGGTCCCGTTTGTACACGAAGTGCATCCAGTTTTTGCCGTAACCCTCTCAACTTTTTAGCACATGTTAAATGGGTGAAATGATGATACCACGCCAAGTTTCTACCTTTTTAGATTTCATTTGTACTAGTTTTTAATTTCAGGGTCATTTAGCTCAAAAAAAATCATTAAATGCATGAAAAATAGCAAATGAAGTTAGAAAGGGTTGAAATTTGAGGATGTGGCTTTGAATGATTCATATTGAATGCACAAAAAGTTTGTAGTTGAAATAAGTTTAAAAAAATTAAATGCCTTTGTAACAGATGAGTTTTCGTCCGAAACCCTCTTACTTCGAAGGAGATTGTCCAGTTTGTACACGAAGTGCATCCAGTTTTTGCTGTAACCCTCTCAACTTTTTAGCACATGCTAAATGGGTGAAATTATGATAACATACCAAATTTCTACCTTTTTAGATTTCATTTGTACTGCTTTTTAATTTCAGGGTCATTTAGCTCAAAAAAAATCATTAAATGCATGAAAAATAGCAAATGAAGTTAGAAAGGGTTGAAATTTGAGGATGTGGCTTTGAATGGTGCATATTGAATGCACAAAAAGTTTGTAGTTGAAATAAGTTTAAAAAAATTCAATGCCTTTGTAACAGATGAGTTTTCGTCCGAAACCCTCTTACTTCGAAGGAGATGGTCCAGTTTGTACACGAAGTGCATCCAGTTTTTGCCGTAACCATCTCAACTTTTTAGCACATGCTAAATGGGTCAAATGATGATACCACGCCAAGTTTCTTCCTTTTTAGATTTCATTTGTACTGCTTTTTAATTTCAGGGTCATTTAGCTCAAAAAAATCATTAAATGCATGAAAAATAGCAAATGAAGTTAGAAAGGTTTCAAATTTGAGGATGTGGCTTTGAATGGTGCATATTGAAGGCAAAAAAAATTTGTAGTTGAAATAAGTTTAAAAAAATTAAATGCCTTTGTAACAGATGAGTTTTCGTCCGAAACCCTCTTACTTCGAAGGAGATGGTCCAGTTTGTACACGAAGTGCATCCAGTTTTTGTCGTAACCCTCTCAACTTTTTAGCACATGTTAAATGGGTGAAATGATGATACCATGCCAAGTTTCTACCTTTTTAGATTTCATTTGTACTAGTTTTTAATTTCAGGGTCATTTAGCTCAAAAAAAATCATTAAATGCATGAAAAATAGCAAATGAAGTTAGAAAGGGTTGAAATTTGAGGATGTGGCTTCGAATGATTCATATTGAATGCACAAAAAGTTTGTAGTTGAAATAAGTTTAAAAAAATTAAATGCCTTTGTAACAGATGAGTTTTCGTCCGAAACCCTCTTACTTCGAAGGAGATGGTCCAGTTTGTACACGAAGTGCATCCAGTTTTTGCTGTAACCCTCTCAACTTTTTAGCACATGCTAAATGGGTGAAATGATGATACCATACCAAATTTCTACCTTTTTAGATTTCATTTGTACTGCTTTTTAATTTCAAGGTCATTTAGCTCAAAAAAAATCATTAAATGCATGAAAAATAGCAAATGAAGTTAGAAAGGGTTGAAATTTGAGGATGTGGCTTTGAATGGTGCATATTGAATGCACAAAAAGTTTGTAGTTGAAATAAGTTTAAAAAAATTAAATGCCTTTGTAACAGATGAGTTTTCGTCCGAAACCCTCTTACTTCGAAGGAGATGGTCCAGTTTGTACACGAAGTGCATCCAGTTTTTGCCGTAACCCTCTCAACTTTTTAGCACATGTTAAATGGGTGAAATGATGATACCACGCCATGTTTCTACCTTTTTAGATTTCATTTGTACTAGTTTTTAATTTCAGGGTCATTTAGCTCAAAAAAAATCATTAAATGCATGAAAAATAGCAAATGAAGTTAGAAAGGGTTGAAATTTGAGGATGTGGCTTTGAATGATTCATATTGAATGCACAAAAAGTTTGTAGTTGAAATAAGTTTAAAAAAATTAAATGCCTTTGTAACAGATGAGTTTTCGTCCGAAACCCTCTTACTTCGAAGGAGATTGTCCAGTTTGTACACGAAGTGCATCCAGTTTTTGCTGTAACCCTCTCAACTTTTTAGCACATGCTAAATGGGTGAAATTATGATAACATACCAAATTTCTACCTTTTTAGATTTCATTTGTACTGCTTTTTAATTTCAGGGTCATTTAGCTCAAAAAAAATCATTAAATGCATGAAAAATAGCAAATGAAGTTAGAAAGGGTTGAAATTTGAGGATGTGGCTTTGAATGGTGCATATTGAATGCACAAAAAGTTTGTAGTTGAAATAAGTTTAAAAAAATTCAATGCCTTTGTAACAGATGAGTTTTCGTCCGAAACCCTCTTACTTCGAAGGAGATGGTCCAGTTTGTACACGAAGTGCATCCAGTTTTTGCCGTAACCATCTCAACTTTTTAGCACATGCTAAATGGGTCAAATGATGATACCACGCCAAGTTTCTTCCTTTTTAGATTTCATTTGTACTGCTTTTTAATTTCAGGGTCATTTAGCTCAAAAAAATCATTAAATGCATGAAAAATAGCAAATGAAGTTAGAAAGGGTTCAAATTTGAGGATGTGGCTTTGAATGGTGCATATTGAAGGCAAAAAAAATTTGTAGTTGAAATAAGTTTAAAAAAATTAAATGCCTTTGTAACAGATGAGTTTTCGTCCGAAACCCTCTTACTTCGAAGGAGATGGTCCAGTTTGTACACGAAGTGCATCCAGTTTTTGTCGTAACCCTCTCAACTTTTTAGCACATGTTAAATGGGTGAAATGATGATACCATGCCAAGTTTCTACCTTTTTAGATTTCATTTGTACTAGTTTTTAATTTCAGGGTCATTTAGCTCAAAAAAATCATTAAATGCATGAAAAATAGCAAATGAAGTTAGAAAGGGTTGAAATTTGAGGATGTGGCTTCGAATGATTCATATTGAATGCACAAAAAGTTTGTAGTTGAAATAAGTTTAAAAAAATTAAATGCCTTTGTAACAGATGAGTTTTCGTCCGAAACCCTCTTACTTCGAAGGAGATGGTCCAGTTTGTACACGAAGTGCATCCAGTTTTTGCTGTAACCCTCTCAACTTTTTAGCACATGCTAAATGGGTGAAATGATGATACCATACCAAATTTCTACCTTTTTAGATTTCATTTGTACTGCTTTTTAATTTCAAGGTCATTTAGCTCAAAAAAAATCATTAAATGCATGAAAAATAGCAAATGAAGTTAGAAAGGGTTGAAATTTGAGGATGTGGCTTTGAATGGTGCATATTGAATGCACAAAAAGTTTGTAGTTCAAATAAGTTTAAAAAAATTAAATGCCTTTGTAACAGATGAGTTTTCGTCCGAAACCCTCTTACTTCGAAGGAGATGGTCCAGTTTGTACACGAAGTGCATCCAGTTTTTGCCGTAACCCTCTCAAATTTTTAGCACATGTTAAATGGGTGAAATGATGATACCACGCCAAGTTTCTACCTTTTTAGATTTCATTTGTACTAGTTTTTAATTTCAGGGTCATTTAGCTCAAAAAAAATCATTAAATGCATGAAAAATAGCAAATGAAGTTAGAAAGGGTTGAAATTTGAGGATGTGGCTTTGAATGATTCATATTGAATGCACAAAAAGTTTGTAGTTGAAATAAGTTTAAAAAAATTAAATGCCTTTGTAACAGATGAGTTTTCGTCCGAAACCCTCTTACTTCGAAGGAGATTGTCCAGTTTGTACACGAAGTGCATCCAGTTTTTGCTGTAACCCTCTCAACTTTTTAGCACATGCTAAATGGGTGAAATTATGATAACATACCAAATTTCTACCTTTTTAGATTTCATTTGTACTGCTTTTTAATTTCAGGGTCATTTAGCTCAAAAAAATCATTAAATGCATGAAAAATAGCAAATGAAGTTAGAAAGGGTTGAAATTTGAGGATGTGGCTTTGAATGGTGCATATTGAATGCACAAAAAGTTTGTAGTTGAAATAAGTTTAAAAAAATTCAATGCCTTTGTAACAGATGAGTTTTCGTCCGAAACCCTCTTACTTCGAAGGAGATGGTCCAGTTTGTACACGAAGTGCATCCAGTTTTTGCCGTAACCATCTCAACTTTTTAGCACATGCTAAATGGGTCAAATGATGATACCACGCCAAGTTTCTTCCTTTTTAGATTTCATTTGTACTGCTTTTTAATTTCAGGGTCATTTAGCTCAAAAAAATCATTAAATGCATGAAAAATAGCAAATGAAGTTAGAAAGGGTTCAAATTTGAGGATGTGGCTTTGAATGGTGCATATTGAAGGCAAAAAAAATTTGTAGTTGAAATAAGTTTAAAAAAATTAAATGCCTTTGTAACAGATGAGTTTTCGTCCGAAACCCTCTTACTTCGAAGGAGATGGTCCAGTTTGTACACGAAGTGCATCCAGTTTTTGTCGTAACCCTCTCAACTTTTTAGCACATGTTAAATGGGTGAAATGATGATACCATGCCAAGTTTCTACCTTTTTAGATTTCATTTGTACTAGTTTTTAATTTCAGGGTCATTTAGCTCAAAAAAATCATTAAATGCATGAAAAATAGCAAATGAAGTTAGAAAGGGTTGAAATTTGAGGATGTGGCTTCGAATGATTCATATTGAATGCACAAAAAGTTTGTAGTTGAAATAAGTTTAAAAAAATTAAATGCCTTTGTAACAGATGAGTTTTCGTCCGAAACCCTCTTACTTCGAAGGAGATGGTCCAGTTTGTACACGAAGTGCATCCAGTTTTTGCTGTAACCCTCTCAACTTTTTAGCACATGCTAAATGGGTGAAATGATGATACCATACCAAATTTCAACCTTTTTAGATTTCATTTGTACTGCTTTTTAATTTCAAGGTCATTTAGCTCAAAAAAAATCATTAAATGCATGAAAAATAGCAAATGAAGTTAGAAAGGGTTGAAATTTGAGGATGTGGCTTTGAATGGTGCATATTGAATGCACAAAAAGTTTGTAGTTGAAATAAGTTTAAAAAAATTAAATGCCTTTGTAACAGATGAGTTTTCGTCCGAAACCCTCTTACTTCGAAGGAGATGGTCCAGTTTGTACACGAAGTGCATCCAGTTTTTGCCGTAACCCTCTCAAATTTTTAGCACATGTTAAATGGGTGAAATGATGATACCACGCCAAGTTTCTACCTTTTTAGATTTCATTTGTACTAGTTTTTAATTTCAGGGTCATTTAGCTCAAAAAAAATCATTAAATGCATGAAAAATAGCAAATGAAGTTAGAAAGGGTTGAAATTTGAGGATGTGGCTTTGAATGATTCATATTGAATGCACAAAAAATTTGTAGTTGAAATAAGTTTAAAAAAATTAAATGCCTTTGTAACAGATGAGTTTTCGTCCGAAACCCTCTTACTTCGAAGGAGATTGTCCAGTTTGTACACGAAGTGCATCCAGTTTTTGCTGTAACCCTCTCAACTTTTTAGCACATGCTAAATGGGTGAAATGATGATAACATACCACATTTCTACCTTTTTAGATTTCATTTGTACTGCTTTTTAATTTCAGGGTCATTTAGCTCAAAAAAAATCATTAAATGCATGAAAAATAGCAAATGAAGTTAGAAAGGGTTGAAATTTGAGGATGTGGCTTTGAATGGTGCATATTGAATGCACAAAAAGTTTGTAGTTGAAATAAGTTTAAAAAAATTCAATGCCTTTGTAACAGATGAGTTTTCGTCCGAAACCCTCTTACCTCGAAGGAGATGGTCCTGTTTGTACACGAAGTGCATCCAGTTTTTGCCGTAACCCTCTCAACTTTTTAGCACATGCTAAATGGGTGAAATGATGATACCATACCAAGTTTCTACCTTTTTAGATTTCATTTGTACTGCTTTTTAATTTCAGGGTCATTTAGCTCAAAAAAAATCATTAAATGCATGAAAAATAGCAAATGAAGTTAGAAAGGGTTGAAATTTGAGGATGTGGCTTTGAATGGTTCATATTGAATGCACAAACAGTGTGTAGTTGAAATAAATTTAAAAAAATTAAATGCCTTTGTAACAGACGAGTTTTCGTCCGAAACCCTCTTACTTCGAAGGAGATGGTCCAGTTTGTACACGAAGTGCATCCAGTTTTGGCCGTAACCCTCTCAACTTTTTAGCACATGCTAAATTGGTGAAATGATGATACGATACCAAGTTTCTACCTTTTTAGATTTCATTTGTACTGCTTTTTAATTTCAGGGTCATTTACCTCAAAAAAATCATTAAATGCATGAAAAATAGCAAATGAAGTTAGAAAGGGTTGCAATTTGAGGATGTGGCTTTGAATGGTGCATATTGAATGCACAAAAAGTTTGTAGTTGAAATAAATTTAAAAAAATTAAATGCCTTTGTAACAGATGAGTTTTCGTCCGAAACCCTCTTACTTCGAAGGAGATGGTCCAGTTTGTACACGAAGTGCATCCAGTTTTTGCCGTAGCCCTCTCAACTTTTTAGCACATGTTAAATGGGTGAAATGATGATACCACGCCAAGTTTCTACCTTTTTAGATTTCATTTGTACTAGTTTTTAATTTCAGGGTCATTTAGCTCAAAAAAAATCATTAAATGCATGAAAAATAGCAAATGAAGTTAGAAAGGGTTGAAATTTGAGGATGTGGCTTTGAATGATTCATATTGAATGCACAAAAAGTTTGTAGTTGAAATAAGTTTAAAAAAATTAAATGCCTTTGTAACAGATGAGTTTTCATCCGAAACCCTCTTACTTCGAAGGAGATTGTCCAGTTTGTACACGAAGTGCATCCAGTTTTTGCTGTAACCCTCTCAACTTTTTAGCACATGCTAAATGGGTGAAATTATGATAACATACCAAATTTCTACCTTTTTAGATTTCATTTGTACTGCTTTTTAATTTCAGGGTCATTTAGCTCAAAAAAATCATTAAATGCATGAAAAATAGCAAATGAAGTTAGAAAGGGTTGAAATTTGAGGATGTGGCTTTGAATGGTGCATATTGAATGCACAAAAAGTTTGTAGTTGAAATAAGTTTAAAAAAATTCAATGCCTTTGTAACAGATGAGTTTTCGTCCGAAACCCTCTTACCTCGAAGGAGATGGTCCTGTTTGTACACGAAGTGCATCCAGTTTTTGCCGTAACCCTCTCAACTTTTTAGCACATGCTAAATGGGTGAAATGATGATACCATACCAAGTTTCTACCTTTTTAGATTTCATTTGTACTGCTTTTTAATTTCAGGGTCATTTAGCTCAAAAAAAATCATTAAATGCATGAAAAATAGCAAATGAAGTTAGAAAGGGTTGAAATTTGAGGATGTGGCTTTGAATGGTTCATATTGAATGCACAAACAGTGTGTAGTTGAAATAAATTTAAAAAAATTAAATGCCTTTGTAACAGACGAGTTTTCGTCCGAAACCCTCTTACTTCGAAGGAGATGGTCCAGTTTGTACACGAAGTGCATCCAGTTTTGGCCGTAACCCTCTCAACTTTTTAGCACATGCTAAATTGGTGAAATGATGATACGATACCAAGTTTCTACCTTTTTAGATTTCATTTGTACTGCTTTTTAATTTCAGGGTCATTTACCTCAAAAAAATCATTAAATGCATGAAAAATAGCAAATGAAGTTAGAAAGGGTTGAAATTTGAGGATGTGGCTTTGAATGGTGCATATTGAATGCACAAAAAGTTTGTAGTTGAAATAAATTTAAAAAAATTAAATGCCTTTGTAACAGATGAGTTTTCGTCCGAAACCCTCTTACTTCGAAGGAGATGGTCCAGTTTGTACACGAAGTGCATCCAGTTTTTGCCGTAACCCTCCCAAGTTTAACATAATGATAAAACATAATAATATTAAACAACAGGAAAAACAATCACTCAAAAATCTATTTTTAAACTAAAGTTATTCACGAATTTAAACTATTTAAATTTGAAAACTACTGGCACTAACAGAAAGTTTGTAATTGTTTTGACCTAAAGAAAAAAGATTTATTAAAAAACTATAAATATTCTAACAGTTATTCCAAATCTAAAAACAGAAATTAGAAAAACAAAACAAAACAAAACAAAACAGAGAAAATACAGCTTTAGTCACGGCTGAGGCTACCAACCGGGACTAAAGGTCCCTTCCCGCGCGGAATTTGGGCCACCGAAAAGATGGGCCATTAGTCCCGGTTGGTAGCACCAACCGGCACCAACCGGGACTAAAGGACTACCCTTTAGTCCCGGTTGGTAGCACCAACCGGGACTAAAGGTCTTTAGTCCCGATTGGAGCCACCCACCAGGACTAAAAGTCTTCAGGGTATATAAGCAGACACTTGGAAAAATTCCCCAACCTCTCCCATTCTCACCAGATCGATGCCGACACCGCCAGGCTGCTGCCGATCGCCGGCCGTCGCCGCCAGGCTGCCGCTCGTCGCCGACGCCGTCGCAGTCGCCCCGACGCCGCTAGGCTGCCGCTCGTCGCCGTCACCGCTCGTCGCCATGCTGCCGCCCGTCGCCGAGCCCGCTGTCGCCTCGACCTCGCCGCTGAGCCCGCTGTGAGCCACTCTCCTCCCTCTCCTCCTGAAGCCCCCCTCCCCGTCCGCCATGCATTGCCGCCATGGCCGCCCATCTCCGGCGTAGGAGCCCCGCCGCCCCGTCCATCTCCTATGTAGGAGCCCCGCCGGCGCCGGTGCCGCAAACACACACACACACATACATATTGTGTTTAAAAACATGCAAATATTTTCTAATTGTTAGAACATCTTTTTAGTGTTATGAATTTTTTTGTGGTTGGTATGCAACATTTTTTCATTAAATAATGTGTTAAGAAAATTGTAGTAGATGGATAAGTAGATTGATATTGTTAGATGATTTTGTTAAATTATGATGCTTTTCATGTTTTAGTTTTAGTTGTTTTCGGTAATTAAGTGTTCATATTGTTTTAGTTAATTTAGTTGTTTTATGTTTTAGTTGTTTTAGTTGTTTTATGTTTTAGTTGTTTAGTTTTTTTATGTTTTAGTTAATTTAGTTGTTTTAGTTGTTTAGTTTTTTTTTATGTTTTAGTAGTTTTAGTTGGAAATAATGTAGTATCGTCGGTCGTCGGTGACGCGATATCGAGGAGTGCCCGACGATAGTCGGTGAGAGAGTGCGCACCAACACACCATGAGATATGAGAGTTATTTAAGGAAAGCCTCGACAGACCGAAAGTAATAATCAATTTATATGTCATGTGCGTATGTTATTGCAATTAGGTCTATTTGGTCATGTGCATATGTTATTGCAGGGAACACCTCCTTGTGCCTATGTTTTGCCGGAATGTTGATTTATTTCCATTCCGGCAAATTTTAGGCGCTCAATATGTCTTACATTAGCAATGGTCATGCCCTAATTTTTGAATCATGAACACAGGAAATGTCATCGTCTGATGACGATGATAGGATCCAAGCGTGTGAACTCTGCGGCGAAGATAAGGGTCTTTGCGACTAGCCTGGGCTGCGAGACGGCAGGTTCTTCACCATGAAGTTTTACGAGGACTTCGATATTTCTACGGTACGCAACGATGACAACTGTTTTTTCGTAATTAAGTATGACTTCTGTTTCTTTGCTTCAACGTGTAATTTCTGTTTTATACAATTCGAGTAGTTCATCCCCTGTCATGCAAGACGGTATTTCTTGGAGAGGCTCGGTTTCAAAGAGCACGAGAGTTTCGAGACGAGGAGAGCCAACCTGAGGACTAAACATGGTCACACATTTCTGGTCAAAGTAATGAATGCAGTTAATAACACAGAATTAGGGTGCTCAAATTGGGAAGCTCTTTGCAAGGCATATGGATTTCAGGAGGATATGGAAATAACCTTCGATCTTTGTCCTGAAGATCATATTGAAGGTAACATCGACATTTGGGTGGATGTCGATATGCTTCCTGTTTTACCTCCATGTGAGTTTATCAACCATGCATATTTGTCAAGTAATTTGCATTCTATATTTAAAAATAGTTGGTGTTCATCCATACTAAATTTGTTAATTTATAATTTACAGCTTATTTCGTTTCCTCGAGTGAAACACAGAACATAATTGACACGACACACTACACTTATGGATCACATCTAACTTGGGAGGAGAAGGATGATCGTATCAACTTTGTTATTGGTGTCCTAGTTTGTAGGGAGATCTTCCCGTATAATTTGGGAACTGGCCCAAATTATACATTGTACAGGACACTAGTGCATAGGTTGAGGGCGGATGACATTCGCCGAAATATCTTGGTAAGAGTTGCTAATTAAGTACACTACTGTTGCGTAAATGGTATTGATTACATTACTAACTAGGCTACTATTATGTTCTTCAACAGAAACTGCCAAATGAAGTTGTGCCTCCGTTGATGCAAGCCGAAGGTAATATGACAATTAAAAGCCCCTTCCAGCCCGTGTTCTCTTTCGCATACTCGACTGAGCGCAAACCACCAAGACGGCTCCAAATTGAAGCATGGGGACAAATAAAGAAGGATCGCAAGCCACAAGTTGGAGACCGTTGGATCTCTTTGCTTCATCATGGAGACATTGGTGTTATTCTGTTTTATGTCATTTTACCTAGGAGGGAGGACTAGGTCCTATGAGAGAGAAGTTTTTCTGGTTTATATTAACTTGCATGATCGATTAGGATGATTATTGTTATGATGTTTTTTTGTTTTATGAGATTTTAACTTGGTATGATTAAGATGATGATGAGTTGTTAGATGAGTAAGATGATGATGAGTTATATGACATATATTTGATTAAAGTGGATGGATGCAAGTGATCATGTTGAATTAGAGGAAAAATTAAATGGAAAACACAAAATGAAAAGGAAAAATAAACAATGAAGCCTTAACCGCTAGGCCTTTAGTACCGGTTGGTGTTACCAATGTTGAGGATATCGCTTATCGTTAGCGTCTCGGTCAGCAGGGGATTAGAGATTAATCGGAAATTGGACGATTACTCGATTTTATCGGTCGACTATTAATCGGACATTTTTTGCAAATCCGAGGTTCCAAACACTGAAATATGCTATATTCAACACCAAAAAAATATTAGACGGAAGTGTTACCTTGATTTCTAGCCTTTGAATCCTCGTATAATGACAAACAGAATAGGGCAATAGTACATATTGCATAATGAGGACAACAAAAAACAAATAGATATAGTTTTTGCAAACATAGTGCTAGGATTAGGCCTGATTTATCGGCAGATTCCCTATAAATCACTTGTTAGAGCGATAAATCGGCCCAAAAGATAAACGGTAAAGATAAGGCATAATCTTAGCGGTCACCCCAAGAGTAGCGATAAATCGGATGATATATCGATGAATCGGAAGATTTTTTGAACAATGGGTGTTACCAACCGGGACCAAAGGTCCCCATGCCCTGGCGCGCGCTGCCGGCCACGTGGCCAGGGTTTAGTCCCAGTTCGTAGCCAACCGGGACTAAAGGCTTGGACCCTTTAGTCTCTATACTTTAGTCCCGGCTGTGGAACCGGGACTAAAGGCCCTTCCCAACTGGGACTAATGCCCTGTTTTCTACTAGTGAGCGCGGCCCAACGCGCGGCCCCAAACGGACAAATGTCCGGTTTTTGTCCGTTTTCGATCCGTTCCCGGCCCAAACATGCGCCGCGTTTGGGGTGAAACGGACATCACGCGGACGGGCGGGACGCACGCCCTTGTCCTCCCCGTGGCCCTCCTGTCGGGAACACTAGCGCTTCATTCACCTCCAACGCCTCCACCTGTCCTCCCCGCCGCGGGAGCTGCCACTATTTTCCAGCCGCCTCCTCACTGCTCACCCACCGGCCGTCCATACCAAACCACGTCTCGCCATGGCCGCCACCACACTAGCGCTTTCGTAGGAGTTTTGGCCATCGTTTGGAGGAGTTTTGGCTGTCGCCGTCGTATCCGGTGCCAGAGGGGATACGACCACGGCAGCACCTATCGACCACGGCAGCTTTCGTCGGGTGCTCCAGAGCGAGCTGTAGCCAGCCGCCACATGCCCCTGCTGCATCGAGGTGATCTTCACGGCCTCTTTGCCACCACGACCGCAAGGTGTTTGACACTTTGCCCACAAAGGTATGGACAGTGGAGATGATTTTTTCTTCAACCACTTCATTTGTTCATCGCATGATTCGTCCTCGGATGACGAAGATCTTGTGGTGGCTGCACTGGTCGTTCACGACCACATTGAAAGGCAGCGGCCTCGGTAAAGGGGTCAGTCCCTTGCCGTGCTCCCAACCTGAATCGCAACAGAGAGAGAGGCCACGCCATGCTCTATGCCGATTACTTTGAGAATACCACGCTCTTCAAACCGGAGAAATTCCGTCGCCGTTTTCGTATGGCAAGGCATGTGTTCAATCGTATTCGAGAGGGAGTGGTTCGTCATGACCCATTCTTCGAGTGCAAAACGGATGCCCTTGGCAAGCTTGGATTCTCCTCTTATCAGAAATGCACCGCGGCCATCCGCATGCTTGCATATGGAATTCCAGGCGATCTTGTGGATGAGTACGTGCGCATGAGTGAGTCCACATGTCTGCTGTCAATGTACAACTTCTGCAAGGTCGTGGTGGCAGTGTTTGGCCCTGAGTACTTGAGGCAGCCAAATGCTGCTGATATAGAAAGGCTGTTGGCGATCAACGCCGATAGAGGCTTTCCAGGCATGCTTGGCAGCATAGATTGTATGCACTGGAAGTGGAAGAACTGTCCATTTGCTTGGCAGGGTCAGTACAAAGGGCATGTGAAAGCGTGCACTGTCATATTAGAAGCGGTGGCTTCGCAAGATCTTTGGATATGGCATTCTTTCTTCGGCATGGCAGGTTCTCACAATGATATCAACGTGCTGCAGCGTTCTCCAGTCTTCGCTAGGCTTGCAGAAGGCCACTCCCCACCTGTCAACTTTGAGGTCAATGGCCACCACTACAACAAGGGATACTACCTAGCTGATGGTATATATCCTCAGTGGTCAACTTTTGTGAAGACAATCTTGAACCCCCAAGGTGAGAAGAGACAGAGATTTGTCCAAATGCAAGAGGGTGCTAGAAAGGATGTGGAGCGTGCTTTTGGTGTGCTTCAATCCTGATGGGGTATCGTTCGAAACCCTGCACTAACATGGGATGAAGGGAAGCTTTGGGAGATGATGACCGCTTGTGTGATCATGCACAACATGATCGTCCGTTGGAGGGAACCCTGCACTGACATGGGATGAAGGGAAGCTTTGGAAGGCCCGGACACGACCCCATTGACCTACTCAAACGGACAGAATCCGGACAAAACGGACGTCCGTTTGGAACCGTGCATTGGAGTTGGCCTGACACCAAAGGGAACTAAAAACCCTAGTGGGGCCACTGCCGTTGGTCTTCGCCACGGTCTCTCTCATAGGGACGGAGTCAAAATTGTTTCAAGCCCCGGCCCGGCCCGGCCCATGCTGCTACAGTACCGCTGTAGTGCGTCTACAATGCCACAGATGTTACAGTGAACCAAGGATGTTACAGTGAACCCTAGTGGGGGGAAGCATTCATTACTCAAGTGTTAAAAGTTTTACATTCATCTGCAACGATAATGCTAATCTCTGGTGGCGCGTTTGCAAGCCAACACGTTGTTCGCTATTGTCCGCGTCCAATTGCTGCCATGGCATGGCCAGCTTTGTTCTGCACACGGCTAATCTTTTGAAATCCGGATGGCCGTTCCTTGAGCAGCTCAACGATTTCGGCGGCTTGGTGCATGTTCCTAGACCAGTCAGTTGTCCTAGCATTGATCAAAGCAACAATCTCGACACAATCGGTCTCCACCAGTAGCGACGCTTGGGACAAGTGTAGGGCTAGCCTAAGCCCCTCCTCGCACGCTGCTAGCTCAGCTTCGAGAGGTCCATGATAGTTGAACAATGATACGTCTCCAATGTATCTATAATTTATGAAGTATTCATGCCATGTCTACAATAATTTTATATGATTTTGGTATGATTTTATTAGAACTAACCCGGACTGACGCTATTTTCAGCAGAGCTACCGTGGTGTTGTTTTTGTGCAGAAATAAAAGTTCTCGGAATGGGCTGAAAATTTACGGAGAATATTTTTGGAAAATATAAAAAATACTGGAGCAAAAAGCTAGGCCAGGAAGTGACCGAGGAGGCCACAAGCCTGGGGGCGCCCCCCCCTAGGGCGCGCCCCCTGGCTTGTGGGCCCCTCGAGCACTCCCCTGACGTGATTCCAACGCCAAGTACTCCTATAAATCGATAAACCTCCAGAAAGAAACCTAGATCGGGAGTTCCGCCGCCGCAAGCCTCCAGAGAAATGAAAAACCAATCGGGAGCTCGTTCCGGCACCCTGCCGGAGGGGGAAACCATCGCCGGAGGCCATCTTCATCATCCCGGCGGTCTCCATGACGAGGAGGGAGTAGTTCACCCTCGGGGCTGAGGGTATGTACCAGTAGCTATGTGTTTGATCTCTCTCTCTCTCGTGTTCTTGATATGACACGATCTTGATGTACCGCGAGCTTTATTAATATAGATGAATCATATGGAGTTTTCCCCTCTCTATCTTCTTGTGATGAATTGAGTTTTTCCTTTGAAGTTTTCTTATCGGTTTGGGTCTTTAAGGATTTGAGAACACTTGATGTATGTCTTGCGATGGGATATCTGTAGTGACAATGGGATGTTCTATTGATCCACTTGATGTATGTTTTGGTGGTCAACTTGCGGGTTCCGTGACCTTGGGAATCTATGCATAGGGGTTGGCACATGTTTTCGTCTTGACTCTCCGGTAGAAACTTTGGGGCACTCTTTCAAGTTCTTTGTGTTGGATTGAACATGATGAATCTGAAATTGTGTGATGCATATCGTATAATCAAGCCCATGGGTACTCGTGGTGACATTGGAGTATCTAGGTGACATTAGGGTTTTGGTTGATATGTATCTTAAGGTGTTATTTTAGTACGAACTCTAGGGCTGTTCGTGACACTTATAGGGATAGCTCATACAATTGATCGGAAAAGATAACTTTGAGGTGGTTTCCTACCCTACAATAATTTCTTCGTTTGTTCTCCGCTATTTGTGACTTTGGAGTGAACACTTTGTCACACGTGAGGGATTTACATATGATTCAACCATGTTAGTATTGTTGAGAGAACTTGCACTAGCGAAAGTATGAACCCTAGGCCTTGTTTTCAAGCATTGCAATACCGTTTGTGCTCACTTTTGTTACTTGCTACCTTGCTGTTTTTATATTTTCAGATTACAAAAATCTATATCTACTATCCATATTACACTTGTATCACCATCTCTTCGCCGAACTAGTGCACCTATTCAATTTACCATTGTATTGGGTGTGTTGGGGACACAAGAGATTCTTTGTTATTTGGTTGCAGGGTTGTTTGAGAGAGACCATCTTCATCCTACACCTCCCACAGATTGATAAACCTTAGGTCATCCACTTGAGGGAAATTCGCTACTGTCCTACAAAACTCTGCGCTTGGAGGCCCAACACGAGTCTACAAGAAGAAGGTTGCGTAGTAGACATCAAGCTCTTTTCTGGCGCCGTTGCCGGGGAGGTGAGTGCTTGAAGGTATATCTTTAGATCTTGCAATTAAATCTTTTAGTTTCTTGTTTTTCACTAGTTTGATTATATAACAGAAAACTAAAAAAAATGGAGTTGAGGTTGCCTCATATGCTTCATCTTTTTAATGTCTTTCGTGAAAATGATGGAAAGGAAAATTGTGCTCAAGTGTTGGAAGAAGAAGTTATTAAAATGTTTGGCACTAAATCTTTGAGTAATGAGCATGATTGCAATGTTGTTAGTATGAATTCTTTGAATACCCATAGTACTAATGATGATTGCACTAGTCATGATAAAAAGATTTCTTATAAGCATGTCAATTTTTGTGGAGTGCATAGAGTTTGTGAAGACATGCCTAAAAGGGAAGGTAGATTTTGTAAGAGGCATAAGTATTTAGAAACTAAATGGTTGCAAGAGAGGCTATATGTTTGTGCTGAAAGACTTAATATTTCTTGCCGTCCTTGTGAACTTTGCAATGAAAGTGGTCATTTTAATTTCCAATGTGAATTATTTCATGATCGAATTGTGTCCAAAAATTGTGATAACCTCATTACCCTTCAGCATCATAATGAATTTGTCTATTTTTGGGGTATGAAGAAATGAGACATAAAACTAAGGATGTTCCAACTAGGGTTCTCATGAAAATGATTGATTTTGATCTAAATGAAATCTATATGTATTGCATGGTAAATTGCATTGAGAATCCTTATATTGCCAATTACTTAAAGACAAGAAAACAAATAGAAGATGAAGAGAATACTAATGAAGGGGAAGAGGTTTCCCAATATCCTCCTATTTTTTCTTATGATGAATCGGGTAACGAGGAGGAGCTTTTTATTCAACCAACCTCTTCAAAAATAAGCTTGGAGGAATTAAATAAACCCACACATAATGTGGTGAAGAAGAAGAAAAGAAGGAAAGGTAAAGGTAAAGAGGTATCTCTCCCAAATAATGTTGCTCCCATTATTGCTAGGCCTCATGAGAATGAATCAAAGATAGTTGGGGAAGATGATACAGTTGAGGATGATTTTGTTATGCCTATTGCATGTGGTGATAATTATGATTGGGAAGATAATGATACTTCTTATAATCTTGAAAATATTTATGGCACCAACTTGGAAGATGATGATAATAATTGCTATACTATTGGTGCTATTCATACTATTAATGATGAGAGTGATTATGTTTATGATATACAAAGCCACAAGCTTGGGGATGCTATGTTTGATGAAAATGACATGTTTGAGAATTTATTTGCTGCAATTAATGTTTGTCCCAAGCTTGGGGATGCTATGCTTAATGAATATGATCTTTTTATTCCCCCTACTTTGAATGATCAAATTTGTTATAAAGATTGCATGCCTCCTACTTATGATGATTATTGTGATGATACTTATGAGATGAAAAAGAGTGATGATTACTATTATGATACTTGTCATAATTATGAATATCCTTTTACTGAATATTACTCTTTTAATGTGGAACCAATTTGTAGTATTCAATTCTTTTATGATACTCCCACTATTAGTCATGAGAAGAAAATTGCTTATGTGGAGAGTGAAAAAAATTCTATGCTTGTGGTTCATGAAGATAATGCTTTATGTGATAGTTATGTTGTGAAATTCCTTCATGATGCTACTGAAAATTATTATGAGAGCGGATCTTATGCTTCTACATATTGCAATAATACCAAGTTTCCTCTCTATGTGTTGAAAGTTTTGAAGTCATGCTTGTTTTGCCTTCCTATGCTAGTTGATTCTTGTTCCCATAAATTGTTTGCTCACAAAATCCCTATGCATAGGAAGTGGGTTAGACTTAAATGTGCTTTTCATGATATTCATGATGCTCTCTTGCATGTTTCAAATACTATTCCTATGTGAGCATCATTGAAATCATCATGCCTAGCTAAAAGGCATTAAAGAAAAGCGCTTGTTGGGAGACAACCAAATATTTATCCTTACTGTTTTAGTGTGTCCACATGATTAAGCTACTGTATAATCATGTTTTATAGCTTTTGTTTCAATAAGGTGCCAAGTAAAGCCTTTGGGATAGTGTGGATGATAGTTGACTTGATTCTGTGCAAAAACAGAAACTTTTGCTCTCAGTCCAGGAATTTTGTAAATTCACTGGAACGTGCTTTTGATCTGAATTTTTTACACATGATTGATATACAAATTTAATAAAGTTCCCTAATTTTTCAGAACTTTTAGAGACAGGGAAGTATGGTTACACTACAGATCTTCACAGACTGTTCTGTTTTTGACAGATTCTGTTTTGCATGCATAGTTTGCTTGTTTTAGTGTTTCCATAGCTTATATTTAACGGTATAAATTATGGGAATAATAGAATATAGTAGGTATCATGTGGAAACAATTATGAATCTTGTCTTGACAGTACCTAAGTGAATGATCTTTGTTTATTATACTAATCCATCTCACGAAGTTCCGTTAAGTTTTGTGTGATTGAAGTTTTCAAGTTTTGGTTGAGACACCGATATGAGGAGAATAAGGAGTGACAAGAAACTAATCTTGGGGATTCCCAAGGTAATATCCAAGGAAGACTCAACCGCCTAAGCTTAGGGATGCCCCGGAAGGCATCCCCTCTTTCGTCTTCAACACTATCGGTATATCTTACTTGGAGCTATATTTTTATTCGTCACATAATATGAGTTTTGCTTGGAGCATCATTTTATTTTCTTGTTTTCTGTTAGGATTTATTTAATCTTGTTTTTCAATAAAAAGTTCCAAGAATTGTCTTAGGATGCTTGCATTGCATGTTTTGATGTGTGCTGTGTAAGAACAAAAACTTTTGCTGTAGTGTTTGAATTTTCATATTTTACTGGAACGTGCAAAGTTTCTGAAATTTTGACACAGTGATGTCATATAAATCATTTAGCATGTCCTAAACTTTCATAATTTTTTGAGTTACAGAAGTACACTGTTTTCATAAAATTCTACAGACTGTTCTGTTTGGACAGATTGCTGTCATAGTTTCGTTATCTACTTATCCTATAGTTTCCATAGCCTATATTGGTAGATATAAATTGTGGAAATGATAGTATACAGTACCTAATGTTTGAAAATTATTATGCAACTTGTCTTGGCAGTACATAAAGAGTTGATTTATTATTATGTGTACTAACCTATCTCACGAGTTCTTTTCAAGTTTTGTGTGGAAGATGTTTTTGAGAATAGGTGAAACCATGATATGAGAGGATTGAACGAGATACAAAAGCTCAAGATTGGGGATGCCCAAGGCACCCCAAGTAAATATTTCAAGAAGTCTCAAGCATCTAAGCTTGGGGATGCTACGCATCCCACCTCTCTTCATCAACAATTATCGGTTAGCCTATGTTGAGCCTAAATTTTTATTCGTTCACATGATGCATGCTATTCTTGGAGTGATATTTTTCTTTTGTTTGCTGTTTGAATAAAATACTCAGATCTGAAAATATTTATTGAGAGAGAGAGAGAGAGTCCTCACATAGCTACTTAATTGTTTGACTACTCATTGATCTTCACTTATATCTTTTGAGAGTAGCTTGTCATTTCCTCTCATGCTTCACTTATACCTTTTTGAAGGATGAAATCTTTATGCTCATATGCTTCATTTAAAATTGTTTGAGCTTGTCAAAAAAAAGCAATGGCAATATATGAAACTAGTCCCAAAGTGATAGATATCCAAGGAGGATATAATAAAAACTTTCATGAAGATCATGGGACAAATTAAACTTGATTCTTTTTAATAGTTTTGAAACATGATGATAGTAATATGTGAGTCATGTTAGTGAGTAATTATGCTTTAGTAGGAATATTGGTGTTAAGGTTTGTAATTCCCTATGCAAGTACGAAAGTCAATAGTTATGCAATGAAGTTACATCCTACTTGTGGTGCATTATTCGGTGTTAGTTATGTTCAATGCTCACTTATGTGAATTTTCGTTTCTTGGTTTGGTTGCTTCCCAATCTATTTGCTAGCCTCCATTTGTACTAAGTATAAATACTACTTGTGCATCCAAAATCCTTAAACCAAGTTTTGCCTTATGAGTCCACCATACCTACCTATATGCGGTATTTCCATGCCGTTCCAAGCAAATTTGTATGTGCCATCTCTAAATTTTCAAAATAAATTTTCTCTTTTGTGTGCCCGTACCGCTCATGAAACGGTGGGGAGTATCCAATATTTTTCCATGCTAGGTGTGTTATTCTCACGATATGTGTTGATTCACTATCATTCACGAGAAAGTGGCTGGTATTCGGGATGCCCAGTTCCATGCTCAAAATTCAAATCAAAATATAATGAAACAAAACTCCCCCAGGATTGTTGTTTGTGTACCCATGGATTCGGCTCGCCGTGGAGTATGATTGATTGGTGGAGGGGGAGTAAAAACTTTACCATTCTGTTTGGGAACCGCCTATAATGTATCTAGCATGGAAAGTATTATGAGCTACTTTGTTGTTTTCGCTGACAGGAAAAGCATGCCACTCAAAATATCTTTCGCTCTCAATTTAAACCTTGAGCTCTGGCACCTCTACAAATCCCTACTTCCCTTTGCGAAGCGCCTATCTATTTACTTTATGCAATTTTTATTTTTGCTTTGAGTCTCCATCTTCTCTTATAAGCACCAACTAGGGGGCACTATGATCGTACTTGAGCATTGGGCATAGCTAATATTTGAGTGTGTTTCATGAATGGATCAATGATTGAGCATGATGGGCTAGGGATAACTTTCTTTAGTGTTGATATTTTGAAAGACATGGTTGCTTGTTGACATGCTTGAGTATTGAAGTCATTATGTTAAAACTAGACTATTGCTTTGAATCTTTTACAAGTCCAAATGTCCATGCTATAAAAAGAAGAAAAGAATATTATGAACATTTTAGGTAGCATTCACACTTCATAAATTATTTCTTTTATCATTTACCTACTCGAGGACGAGCAGTTATTAAACTTGGGGATGCTGATATGTCTCCAATGTATCTATATTTTATGAAGTATTCATGCCATGTTTACAATAATTTTATATGATTTTATTAGAACTAACCTGGACTGACGCTGTTTTCAGCAGAGCTACCGTGGTGTTGTTTTTGTGCAGAAATAAAAGTTCTCGGAATGGGCTGAAAATTTACGGAGAACATTTTTGGAAAATATAAAAAATACTGGAGCAAAAAGCTGGGCTAGGAAGTGACCGAGGAGGCCACAAGCCTGGCCCCCCCCCTGGCTTGTGGGCCCCTCGAGCACTCCCCTGACGTGATTCCAACGCCAAGTACTCCTATAAATCGAGAAACCTCCAGAAAGAAACCTAGATCGGGAGTTCCGCCGCCGCAAGCCTCCAGAGCCAGGAAAAACCAATCGGGAGCCCGTTTCGGCACCCTGCCGGAGGGGGAAACCATTACCAGAGGCCAGCTTCATCATCCCGGCGGTCTCCATGACGAGGAGGGAGTAGTTCACCCTCGGGGCTGAGGGTATGTACCGGTAGCTATGTGTTTGATCTCTCTCTCTCTCTCGTGTTCTTGAGATGACACGATCTTGATGTACCGCGAGCTTTATTAATATAGATGAATCATATGGAGTTTTCCCCTCTCTATCTTCTTGTGATGAATTGAGTTTTTCCTTTGAAGTTTTCTTATCGGATTGAGTCTTTAAGGATTTTAGAACACTTGATGTATGTCTTGCGATGGGATATCTGTGGTGACAATGGGATGTTCTACTGATCCACTTGATGTATGTTTTGGTGATCAACTTGCGGGTTCCGTGACCATGGGAATCTATGCATAGGGGTTGGCACATGTTTTCGTCTTGACTCTCCGGTAGAAACTTTGGGGCACTCTTTGAAGTTCTTTGTGTTGGATTGAACATGATGAATCTAAAATTGTGTGATGCATATCGTATAATCAAGCCCATGGGTACTCGTGGTGACATTGGAGTATCTAGGTGACATTAGGGTTTTGGTTTATATGTATCTTAAGGTGTTATATTAGTACGAACTCTAGGGCTGTTCGTGACACTTATAGGGATAGCTCATACGATTGATCGGAAAAGATAACTTTGAGGTGGTTTCGTACCCTACAATAATTTCTTCGTTTGTTCTCCGCTATTTGTGACTTTGGAGTGAACTCTTTGTCGCACGTGAGGGATTTACATATGATTCAACTATGTTAGTATTGTTGAGAGAACTTGCACTAGTGAAAGTATGAACCCTATGCCTTGTTTTCAAGCATTGCAATACCGTTTGTGCTCACTTTTGTTACTTGCTACCTTGCTGTTTTTATATTTTCAGGTTACAAAAATCTATATCTACTATCCATATTACACTTGTATCACCATCTCTTCGCCGAACTAGTGCACCTATACAATTTACCATTGTATTGAGTGTGTTGGGGACACAAGAGACTCTTTGTAATTTGGTTGTAGGGTTGTTTGAGAGATACCATCTTTATCCTACGCCTCCCACGGATTCATAAACCTTAGGTCATCCACTTGAGGGAAATTTGCTACTGTCCTACAAAACTCTGCGCTTGGAGGCCCAACACGAGTCTACAATAAGAAGGTTGCGTAGTAGACATCAAACAACCATCTACATGCAGCAAATATTACATGTCCTTCATGGTCACGTAAAATCTTACCTGCGCCTGCTTCGCCCTCTACTGTGACGTAAGAGCCATCAAAGTTGCGCTTGACATGTCCTGCTGGAGGGGGCTCCCATTTGACATCAGGGAGTGAACGGGTTGGCAAATGAGTACTCGTTGTGATACATCGACTCAGGTCAGCCGGGAATTTTCCTTTAGTAATGTCCGCCTACGGGTAGTGCTTGATCATGAGCAGATAGTCCACGTATCCACACAGAAATCGTTTAGATGCTTCAATCGGAATCATTTGCTTATCATGGGTCAGTTCATTATGCACATGCCACAAACGCCAGAATACCATGACAACTAACATGCGTTGTGTATCATTCAGTTCTTGGAGGAGCATTAGCAGCCAGTCCGGTTCAGAATTTCTGAGCGCATCATCAGGCGAAAGATTCCAGACGGTTTTCATTTCATTCCAAAGGTTACGAGGATGGGGGCATCGGATGAGTGCATGATGGGCCATTTCATTCTCTTGCCCGCAGATCATGCACATACTAGTTGTCTCCATATGCCTACGATGCTTGTTTGCCTGGGTGGCTAGTGCCTCACGAACTACTTTCCATGCAAAGATGCAAGCTTTTGGTGGAGCTCCACAATTCCATAGTAGTTTCCAAGCCGGTCTAGTACCATCAGGTCTGGTGCTCGAGTCACCAACATCTTGCTGGGCAATGATTTCGTCATGTGCCATATTGTATGCGGAACGGACTAAGAAGCGGCCATGCTTGTCTGGTTGCCATGCAATTGCATCATATACCATCCGGCTAGAGGGTTTGATTTTTAGTATTTCCGTGACATCCATTTGGAAGAAATGCTGCCGGAGGAGAGTTATATTCCAGGTCCCGTCAGTATTCAAAAGATCAGCGACCCACTTCAATCTACACCGGCGTTTTTGTGTGATCGGTTTGAAAGGTGCCCCCCTTGGAATCCAAGGGTCACGCCAGATGCGAATGTTGGCCCCATTTCCGACACGCCAGATGTATCCTTTCTTTACCAGTTCGAGACCGTGTTCAATGGCATGCCATGTAGTCGACCCATTCCTTGTCAAAACTATATCAGTGATGTTGCCAGAGGGATAATACTTGGCTCGGAGGACCTGTGCACAAAGGCTGTCCGGAAACTCAATAAGTCGCCATGCTTGTCTCGCTAACAAGGCTTGATTAAACAATCTAAGATCTTTAAATCCCATGCCGCCTCTTCCTTTCGGGCGTAACATGTTGTCCCAACTAATCCAATGAGTCTTGCGCTTGCCCTTTTTTGCACCCCACCAGAAGCGACGAATTATCTTTATTAACTCCTCACACAGGCTAGCTGGTACCTTGAACACACTCATGATATAGACCGGAAGAGCTTGCGCAACCGCTTTAATTTTTATCTCCTTCCCTGCCATGGACAAATGATTATAACCCCACTCCATCAGACTTTTATCTCCTTCTCTACGATAAACTAAATGATATACATCTACGTGATCCCACGAAAAGAATGATCACATCTGTCATGTACCTTGTTTGGTCAGCGCTTGATCCATGTGGATTGGCATGGACTATGGCCCAAACCACACGTGGTTCGTCCCGGTTGGGGACTGTTCCCTGGGAGCCCCTAGTCAGCGTTGTAGGCGCCCGTTAACGATCCGACGCCTACCGCCTGCAGCGTCGCTGGCATGGGCCAGCCCACTAGCACGCTTGCGAGCTGCCCATTTTTTCTGTTTTTTTTCTGTTGATCCAGTAGGAAAAAACTGTCCAGATTTTATATTTGTTACGAAAATAAACTATGAAAAAATTCATCAATTTGAAAAAAAGTTCATTGAAATTGAAAAAAAGAGTTCATTCAATTTGGAAAAAGTTCATTAAATTTTAAAAAAGTTCATAGAAATCCCAAAAAAGTTCATGTATTTTTAAAAAATGTTCATTGTACTAAAAAAAAGTTCATAAATCCTAAAAAAGTTCATCAATTTTGAAAAAAAATCATCCATTTTCAAAAATTTGTTCATCAATTTTCAAAAAAGTTCAACGTTATTCAAAAAAGTTCATAGAATTTTCAAAAAAAAAATCATCAAACGGCACCTAAATGGGCCGACCCATTTATGAACGCTGCAGGCGCCATTTAACAAAAATGCACGTTAGCTGGCGCCTGCAGCGCCAAATAGGAAATGCCATGTTCCCTGTGGATCGCGATTTCCATGTTTGGTTTGGGCCTGAGTAGGAAAATACCCAACCCAACCCACATCCATCCACTTCCTTCGGCCTTGTCAGGAAACCAATCCCCTGGTGGAATTAATCCATTCATGGATTGGGTTGATCCCTTCTTGTCACCCAATCCATGTGGGTGGTGATCCCATCAATCCTCATATGTACCATCTATTTGGTTAATCACTTTCATTCAATAGTTCATTTAAAGCATCTGAAGTAATCATATGAGAAATGGATCATCCAACTATGATCATACAATATGATGAATCCAATTTCATAAATATAGCAGCAGTCTTAAGACCTATCACAAGTATAGCAAGACCTTTCACAAGTATAACAGTAATATTAAGCATTCAAGACATTTCACAAGAACTAGTAGCATAATTCAAATGATCATTAATTTGATCACAACAAAACAAGCACACATGCAGAACTAGGTCAGCATCAAACACTGTCTAAAGTTAAACTCCAACAACACAGTAGAACTAGCTTGCCACATCATAGACGCAAACAACACCATAAGAATTTTTTTAATAAAGGAAAAATATTTGCCTCATATAATAATTAAAAAGAGAAGAGTTTGCATGAATTGCAACATCCCTAACCCAAAAAGGGCGACTACTCTCGTGGCATGATTGAACCCAATTTTTTTGCTCCAGCAGCCACCCAAAGTGACACATCCTTCTTTAGATTATCTAGGAGAACCAACAGCGGTGCACTTTTTTGTCGGAAGACGTGAGCATTTCGCTCGTTCCAGATGGTCCAAGAGGCTAGCATGACAAGGAAGGCCATTGCTCTCCTATTAGGCACCGTCATGTCGGATAGCCCAATCCACCATTCCTTGGTGGACTGAAAGAGGTGCCAAGAAGAGGTGTCCATATGATCCAGCTACAACCAAGCCTTGAGCATGCCCCAAAATCTGATCGTGAACCTACATTTGAAGAGGAGGTTGTCGACGGATTTTTGTACTTGCTTTCATAGAGGGCAAAGTCCACAGTTTGGCCATCCCTGCTTCGCCAACCTATCTGTTGTCCAAACCCTATTATTTATGGCTAGCCGCGCAAAAAAAATTGACTTTAGGCAGCGCCCAAGTCTTCCAAACCGTATCCAGCATAGAGGACTGAGTCAAGCCAAGGAATTGGGCCTTGTAGGAGGACGCCGCCGAGTAGATCACTAGTACAAAACAGGGCATCGGTCCACCCCTGAGAAGCCCATTAGTCCCGGTTCACTCACGAACCGGGACCCAAGGGGGCATCGGTCCCGGTTCGTGAGGCCAGGGCGCCGGCCGGGCCTCGTGGGCCATTGGTCCCGGTTCGTCTGACCCCTTTTGTCCCGGTTCCAGACACGAACCGGGACCAATACGCCTCGCTCCTGGCCCACAACCATTGGTCCCGGTTTGTGGCTGGAACCGGGACTAAAGGTGACCCCTTTGGTCCCGGTTCGAGCCACGAACCGGGACCAATGCGCCTCGCTCCTGGCCCACAACCATTGGTCCCGGTTTGTGGCTGGAACCGGGACCAATGGTTGGCCTATATATAGCCCCCGCCCGCGAGCAAAGCAGTGCATTGCTCTGTTTTTTTTTGCCCGGCCGTGGGAGAGCTTTTGTGGTGCTCTAGCTCATCTCCTATGCACATGAGGTGTTCGATGAAATGCCCGAGCCACACTTAAGCTTTCTCCGCTAGAAGCTCCTTGTCCAAGCTCCATTTTCCTCAAGATTTGTCTAGGTTTGGCGGTCCGTCTTGTCCCGTCCCCGTCCTCACCGCCGTCGATCGCCCGCGCCCATCTCGACGCCGGCAACACCGTGGTTAGCCTCTTCTTCTTATCTTCTTTCTAAAAGAAAAAAGTTCTTACTTGTGTGTTTTAATTAGATGCTCTAGAGAGTTATATGTTGTTCAATAATAAGAACTATATAACGCACGCAGATGAACCGGCAATGGATGTACGGTGACCGACGCACCTCCGAGTATATTAAGGGCCTGCATAATTTTCTCGAAGCGGCTGAGGCAAACAAGCAGAATGGTTTTATGCATTGTCCATGTACTGTCTGTGAGAATACGAAGGCTTTCTCCAACTCTAAAACCCTTCACTTCCACCTGCTTGAGAAGGGTTTTATGCCACACTATAATGTTTGGACCAAGCACGGAGAAAGAGGGGTTATGATGGAAGACAACGAAGAAGAAGAGGATGATGACAACTACCCGCCCCCTGAATACGGTGATGCTGCAATGGGGGAAGCTGAAGATCAAGAGGAACCAGACGATGTGCCCGATGATGATCTTCGCCGGGTCATTGTTGATGCACAGAGAGAATGCGAAAGTGAAAGGGAGAAGTTAAAGTTTGATCGCATGTTAGAGGATCACAAAAAAGGGTTGTACCCAAATTGCGAAGATGACAACAGAAAGCTCGGTACCACACTGGAATTGCTGCAATGGAAGGCAGACAATGGTGTATCTGACAAGGGATTTAGTTCGCTGCTGAAAATAATGAAGAAGAAGCTTCCAAAGGATAACGAATTGCCCGGCAGTACGTACGAAGCAAAGAAGGTTCTATGCCCTCTAGGATTGGAGGTGCAGAAGATACATGCATGCCCTAATGACTGCATCCTCTACCGCGGTGAGTACGAGGATTGGAACGCATGCCCGGTATGCGGTGCATTGCGGCATAAGATCAGACGAGATGACCCTGGTGATGTTGAGGGCGAGCGCCCCAGGAAGAGGGTTCCTGCCAAGGTGATGTGGTATGCTCCTATAATACCACGGCTGAAACGTCTGTTCAGAAACAAAGAGCATGCCAAGTTGATGCGATGGCACAAAGAAGACCGTAAGAAAGACGGGAAGTTGAGAGCACCCGCTGACGGGTCGCAGTGGAGAAAAATCGAGAGAAGGTGGGGGGACTTTGCAGGTCACGCAAGGAACGTATGGTTTGGTTTAAGTGCAGATGGCATTAATCCTTTTGGGGAGCAGAGCAGCAATCATAGCACCTGGCCGTGACTCTATGTATCTATAACCTTCCTCCTTGGTTCTGCATGAAGCGGAAGTTCATTATGATGCCAGTGCTCATCCAAGGCCCTAAGCAACCCGGCAATGACATTGATGTGTACCTAAGGCCATTAGTTGAAGAACTTTTACAGCTGTGGAATGGAGAAGTTGTACGTGTGTGGGATGAGCACAAACAGGAGGAATTTGACCTACATGCGTTGCTGTTTGTAACCATCAACGATTGGCCTGCTCTCAGTAACCTTTCAGGACAGACAAACAAGGGATACCACGCATGCACACACTGTTTAGATGACACCAACAGTATATATTTGGACAAATGCAGGAAGAATGTGTACCTGGGGCATCGTCGATTTCTTCCGACCAACCATCAATGTCGAAAGAAAGGAAAGCATTTCAAAGGTGAGGCAGATCACCGGAAGAAGCCCGCCCTCCGTACTGGTGATCACATACTTGATATGGTCAATGATTTACAAGTAATCTTTGGAAAGGGTCCTGGCGGACTATCTGTTCCGACTGACGATGCGGGACGCGCACCCATGTGGAAGAAGAAATCTATATTTTGGGACATACCCTATTGGAAAGACCTAGAGGTCCGCTCTGCAATCGACGTGATGCACGTGATGAAGAATCTTTGCGTGAACCTGCTAGGCTTCTTGGGAGTGTATGGGAAGACAAAAGATACACCGGAGGCACGGGAGGAACAGCAACGTGTGCATGAAAAATACAGCATGCATCCAAAGCAGTATGAAGGTCCTGCCAGCTATGCTCTTACCAAAGAAGAGAAGGAAATCTTCTTTGAATGCCTGCTCAGTATGAAGGTCCCGTCTGGCTTCTCGTCGAATATAAAGGGAATAATAAATATGGCAGAGAAAAAGTTCCCGTCTGGCTTCTCATGACTGCCACGTGATTATGACGCAACTGCTTTCGGTTGCATTGAGGGGGCTTCTACCGGAAAATGTTCGATTAGCCATTGTGAAGCTATGTGCATTCCTCAATGCAATCTCTCAGAAGGTGATCGATCCAGAAATCCTGCCAAGGTTAAGGAGTGATTTGGTGCAATGTCTTGTTAGTTTCGAGCTGGTGTTCCCACCATCCTTCTTCAATATCATGACGCACGTCCTAGTTCATCTAGTCGACGAGATTGTCGTTCTGGGCCCTGTATTTCTACACAATATGTTCCCCTTTGAGAGGTTCATGGGAGTCTTAAAGAAATATGTTCGTAACCGCGCTAGGCCAGAAGCAAGCATCTCCATGGGCCATCAAACAGAGGATGTCATTGGGTTTTGTGTTGACTTCATTCCTGACCTTAAGAAGATTGGTCTCCCTCAATCGCGGTATGAGGGGAGACTAACTGGAAAAGGCACGCTAGGAGCAGACTCAATAATATGTAGGGACGGGCATTATTGGTCTCAAGCACACTACACAGTTCTACAGAATTCTACCTTGGTGACCCCGTATGTCGATGAACACAAGAATATTCTGCGCTCCAAACACCCGGAGCGGTGTGACGACTGGATTACATATGAACACATCAGGACTTTCGGCAGTTGGTTGCAAACACGTCTCATGGGTGACAACACTGTTTCTGATGAGCTGTACTCGTTGGCCAGGGGACCATCTTCGACTGTATTGACTTACAAAGGGTACGAGATAAATGGGAATACATTTTACACGATCGCCCAAGATCAAAAGAGCACCAATCAAAAACAGCGGTGTCCGCTTTGATGCAGCAACCAAGAGGGGAAAGGACACATATTATGGTTACATAGTGGACATTTGGGAACTTGACTATGGACATGATTTCAAGGTCCCTTTGTTTCAGTGCAAATGGGTCAATCTGTCAGGAGGCGGGGTATAGGTAGACCCACAGTACGGAATGACAACAGTGGATCTCAACAATCTTGGGTACACAGACGAACCATTCGTCCTAGCCAATGATGTGGCGCAGGTTTTCTATGTGAAGGACATGTCTACCAAACCAAGAAAAAGAAAAGATAAGGAAGCGAATACATCATACGATGAGCCAAAGCGCCACATAGTTCTTTCAGGAAAAGAAGACATCGTGGGATTGGAGGGCAAGACAGACATGTCTGAAGATTATGAAAAGTTTCATGAAATTCCTCCCTTCAAAGTCAAGGATGACCCAAGCACCCTGTTAAACGATGAAGATTATCCATGGTTACGGCGCAATAAGCAAAGGACACAAGCGAAGAAAAAGTGAAGACTTTCTCTCCACAACTATATCATTGCAGTTACATGTGAAGAAATTAAATGAAATCCCTTTGTAACAGATGAGTTTTCGTCCGAAACCCTGATACTTCGAAAGAGATTGTCCATTTTGTACACGAAGTGCATCCAGTTTTTGCCGTAACCCTCTCAACTTTTTAGCACATGCTATGTGGGTGAAATGATGATACCATGCCAACTTTCAACCTTTTCAGAGTTCATTTGAAGTGCTTTTCAATTTCAGGGTCATTTAGCTCAAAGAATGAACTAATAGCAAAAAGAATGAACTAGAAAACCTTTATGAAACTCTAGTAGCAAAAATAATGAACTAAAAATAATCAATTAAAAAATTCTGTTATGATCAACTAAAATAAAGCTATAATATTCTTCAATAGCAAAAAGAATCAACTAAAAAGCTTTTATAAAACTCTAATAGCAAAAGGAATCAACTAAAAATATTTTATAAACCTCTAGTATTTATGAAACTAAAATTATATAAAATTTATGCAACTAAAGTTATCAAAGTATTTTTTGTTCAAAACATTAATAGCAAAAAGAATTTTCATAAAGAATTTTTTTAAAAACTTTAATAGCAAACTAAAATAACAAAATCTGTTTTTGGTTAAATCAGACATTTAAAATAACCTAAAAATTACCAAATTGAATATAATGATAAAACACAGTAATATTAAATAGCAGGAAAAAGAATCACTCAAAAATCTATTTTTATAGTAAAGTTATTCAAAAACTAGTGATTCACACCAATTTAAAAGAATTCAAATTTAAACTATTCAAATTTGGAAACTAATGGCACTAACAGAAAGTTTATAATTTTTGTGACCTAAAAGCAAAAAGAATCACTGAAAAACTGTAAGTAGAAACAAAAGAAAATAAATAAAGCAAAAAAGAAAACAAAAAAAGTAGAAAAAAATTAAAAAAAATGCCGCCTACTGGGCCACCACGGCCTGAATACGACTAGTAACCCAACCAGCAAGTTGGGCCAGGATTCAGGCCCGCAGAAGGCCCAGAAGGACCACAGGCAGAGGTGTGTGCGATTAGGCCCGTAAGCCTGCAGTTGAGAGGAGCTCGAGAGGGCTGGCGCAGCAGCGCTTATAAACCACTCTCGAGCCCTCTCAGCTAGCGAGGTGGGACTAAACTTTTGGCCCCGGGCAGCACCACCCTTTAGTCCCGGTTGGTGGCACCAACCGGGACCAATACCAACCTTTGGTCCCGGTTGGTGCCACCCTTTAGTCCCGGTTGGTGCCACCAACCGGGACCAAAGGTCTCTGCTTCCCGCCCTTTGGGCTGACGAAAAGAGACCTTTGGTCCCGGTTGGTGGCACCAACCGGGACTAAAGGTGGGCATTGGTCCCGGTTGGTGGCACCAACCGGGACCAAAGGTCTCCCTATATAAGCGGGAGTTGGGAAAATTTGCCGCCGAGCCCCCGCAGTTTCCCCCGACGACGCCGAGCACATCGACGCCGCCAGGCTGCCCGAGCTCGCCGTTGCTGCCCCCGACGCCGTCGCCGCGCCCCTGCCCCGAGCCCTCGCCGTCGCTGCCCCCGATGCCATCGTCGCCCCTGCCCCATCGTTGGCGTCGCCGTCGCCGCCCCCGACGCCCCCAACGCCGTCGCCGCGCCCCTGCCCCCGACGGCCTCGCCGCGCCCCTGCCCCGAGCCCTCGCCGACGCGCCCGACGCCGTCGCCGCGCTCCTGCCCCCGATGCCCTCGCCGCGCCCCTGCCCCAAGCCCTCGCCGACGCGCCCGACGCCGTCGCCGCGCCCCTGCCCCCGAAGCCGTCACCGTGCCCCGAGCCCTCGCCGACGGTCCGCGCCGCCCCGCGCTACGGTCCGGCCGGCCCCCTTTCCTCCCTGTCCTCCTCCCCTGTTCATATACATTTTTTTTGTTCATATGATTGTTAGATATGATGATGTTGATGATTGTTAGCTAGATGATGTTGATGATAGATATGATGATGTTGATGATAGATATGATGATGTTGATGATAGTTGATGTATACTTTTTTTTTGTTCATATAATTTTTTTTGTTCATATGATGATTTTTTTTGCATTTTTAGAAAAATGTATGTATGTATGTTCTCTGTATATGTTCATATATGCAAAAGTTACATTTTTAGAAAAGTTTTATGTATGTATGTTCTCTGTATATGTTCTCTGTATATGTTCATATGTGCATTTTTAGAAAAAAAATTGTGTATGTATGTTCATATATATATGCAAAAGTTACATTTAAGAAAAAAAGAAAATGTATGTTTTTTCATATGCAAAGAATATGCAAATAATTTTTTTTTGTTTACCCCCTCCCCGATAACTACGACATGAGGAGGGACGTCGGACATGAGGGGTGAGCGTCGTTGTCGTCTACCCCCTCCCCGATAACTTCGACATGAGGAGGGACGTCGGACATGACATGAGGGGTAACATAGATAACTCCGGTAACATAGATTTATGTATGTATGTATGTATGTGTAAGGGATCATATATGTATTTTTTTAGATGTATTTTTTGTATGTATGTATGTATGAGGGATCATAGATGTATATTTTTCAGAATTTTTCAGAGGTTTTTAGATGTTTTGTATGTATTTTTTCAGATTTTCTATCGTGAATAGACCGATTTTAGACCACAAGAGCACCCCCCGTTAGCATTTTAGAGCGGCTCCTACCCCCTCCCGCCCCTACCCGATAAACTCTCGAGGCCACCCAAACCCTAGAAGAAAGAGCGTTGTCGATCTCCTACCCCCTCCCGTCCCTACCCGATAAACTCTCGAGGCCACCCAAACCCTAGAAGAAAGAGCGTTGTCGATCTCCTACCCCCTCCCGTCCCTACCCGATAAACTCTCGAGGTCACCCAAACCTTAGAAGAAAGAGCGTTGTCGATCTCCTACCCCCTCCCGTTCCTACCCGATAAACTCTCGAGGCCACCCAAACCCTAGAAGAAAGAGCGTTGTCGATCTCCTACACCCTCCCGTCCCTACCCGATAAACTCTCGAGGCCACCCAAACCCTCCGCACTGAGCAATGATGATCCATAGATAACTCCGGTAACATAGATTTATCAAGAATGCCCCCATTATGGATGTGCACAAGTTGATCCAATTTTTTTCTGATCTCATCTATATATATATTCTTCTATATTTGCAGAAACTATGGATCAAAGAGACTTGGAACAAGAACAGTTGTTGGGGGAGATAATCCTCGCTGGAGGTGATGCTGTCTTGTCGTTTCTCAACGACACCGATGGAACAATGGAGGAGGAAGGACATGATCATGATGGCTCCGGTGACATGATCATGATGGCTCCGGAGGTGCTGACTAGCTAATTGATGCATTAATTGTTTTGGTATGTACATATATTAACTCTTCTTTCTTCTTTTATAGCCCTCCGGATCGAGCCAAACTTCGGTAACGAGACGAGGCCCGAAGAAGAGGTTGCGCAAGTATGAAAGGTTCACGATCACAGCACTCGCGGACGATGGCCTACCGATTGAACCCAAGCGGACCAAGGACGCATTTTCTGCTCAGTGCGGAGCTATTGTTAGGGACAACGTCCCGATCAGCATCAAGCAATGGAATAAGCCTAAGGACGACGCCCCTAAAGGTGATTATGTCACCGATAGACAGAAATATGATCTTTGGACCTTGCTGAAGGCAAATTTCACCCTACCGCCAGAGGAGGATCCGAATAAGCCAGTTATAGAGCCACTGGTCAAGGCATGTGCTCTTAAGAAGATGGCAGATCTATTTAGGAGGTGGAAGAAGGAGTTGAAATCAAAGTTTGTCGACAAAGGTGAGACTCCAGAATTCATCGGCCGATTTGAGAAGATAAGAGATCACTGGCCCGCATTTGTGGCCTACAAGACATCAGACAAGAGTAAGAAAATGTCAGAGACAAACAAGAACAACGCTGCAAAGAAGCAGTATCACCATCACACGGGGTCAGGTGGCTACCTCAAAGCCCGGCCGTTGTGGGACAAAGCTGAGAATGACCTGATTGCTAAAGGGGTCGAACCAGAGACATTGAACTGGCCAGACCGTTCAAGGACTTGGTTCTTCGGGGTTGGGGGAACTTTGGACCCTGAAACAGGGAAGTGCCGTTGGACGGACGAGCAACTTGCAATACCCGTCACGAAGCTTCAGAAGTATATCACCGCAGCGCAGGAAGGGACGTTCATTCCCGACAGAGAGAAGGACGAGCTGACTGAGGCCCTAGGGAATGCTGAGCACCCTGGACAAACACGAGGCACACCAGGCTCCGTTTCGTGGAAGTTTGGGTTTCCCGACGCAGGCGGTTACAGAAGCCGGGAGAGAAAGAGGAAAGCGGAGCTGAGCGACATGTAGAAGATGAGTGCAAGACTACAAAAGCTAGAGGAAGCTGAGAGCCAGCGAGCTGCCGGCCAACTATCTCAGCGGCACGAAGCTACCCCAGAAGCTACCCCGCCATCTCAGCGGAGAAGCAGCGTGGCTTCCACGGAGCCCGTTCAGACTGACTTCACGGAGCCTATCTACCCCGTGGATACTATCACGGAGTCTCAAAATTGCGAGCTTATGACGAAATGCCATAACCTCACTTTATTGGCGGCTGTCGGCTCTGTTGCACCTCCTCAACCCAACGGAACTTTTCACTGCCTTCCGATTCCACATGGCTATGCTGTTGTGATGGTGGATGAAGTAATGGAGGGATTTGAGGAGCTCGAGCTTTACCACTCTACAGGTGAAGGGGAGAATCAGCTGGTTCATGCTCTGAGGAGTACATGTCTATGGCAGAAGGAGTACATCAAGCTTCCAAACTGGACGCCTCCGCCTCCTCCTCCTCCTCCGGCGAGTCAGGGCACTCCGCCTCCTCCTCCTCCTCCTCCTCCGGCGAGTGATCAGGGCACTCCGCCTCCTTCTCCGGCTCCTCCGACGCGTGAGGGCACTCCGCCTCCTCCTTCGCCTACTCCGGCGCGTCGGAGCAGTCCGCCTCCTCCTCCGCCTCGTCGGCAATGGCGGAAGACAGACGCCGCCGCTCCGGCTCCTCCGGCGCGTCGGAGCACTCCGCCTCCTTCTCCGCCTCGTCAGCAAGGACGGAAGAGAGACGCCGCCGCTCCGGCGGCTAGCAGTACTAGCAGAGGCGAGAGGCAATTCAGATACGGTCCATCTCTCAAGCCTCTGGAAAAGTTACCATATGAGAGGACCGAGTCTGAAAACGAGGAGATATGTCGTGCCCAAGTGAGGGACCATTTTGCAAAGAAAACTCCACCTCCGAAGGAGAAGCTAGATCCGGTGAAAGTGAAGCGCACTATCGATGCCCTGAAGCGACCACCACCGCCTCCGCCGGATTCCAACTATGTCCGGATTATTAAAAAGACATATGTAGAAGCGCGGCGGTCGGGAAGTACTTCTAGTGATGCAAGGTTAGCAGAACGAAGAAGTGGGAAAACAATTCCCCAGCTCGGCGAACAGGAGAAGCAATCGTGCCCCCCGCTCAAGGTGTCTAGCGATATCGTCGCTAATCATCCGGGGATGGTGCCTGGTACCAATCCTGGTGATTACTTGGGTTGTAATTTTTCAAACGGCTGAGGTAACAGAATAATATGAATACTTGCACGGGAAGCCTCTCGTCAAACCTGATCATCCTCCTCTAACAACGATGATGTACAAATTGCATGAGTGGTACATGAAAACCTGCAGGGAGTCTGGGAGAGACACTATGTATATGGCAGTGAAACCAGAGCACGAATTCATTGGACTTTCCGTGATGCCTGTTGAATTTGTGGAGTTATTTCAGTTATACAATCAACGGGCCCTCGACAAACAACTCATGACTGCCTACTGTCTGTAAGTATTACTTCTATAGTTAAGTCTCTAGCTCAGCTTGTTCATTGCATGTATATATAATTATCCTCACTATATTATGCAGATTGAAGATCGTCGAATGCAAAAAACTAGGAATCTTCGACGTTGGGTTCATTAGCCCAGATGCCGTAAATGAATGGACGGTACAAAACTCAATCAAAGAGACCGAGGAGAACTTGCTACAGTCGTTCCTTATACATCAAAACAAAAGGGAAATACTCCTTCCTTACAACTTCAAGTGAGTATTGTTGTCTTCTCTGTATACTCAGTTTCGCTTACTCGAGGTTAAGTAATGTAATTGATGAGTTATATATGCGTGCGCAGTTTCCACTTTATTCTGCTATCCATTAAGCTTGACGGGGCATTAGTAACTGTCTTAGACTCGAGACGTAAAGATCCCGAGAATTATGCGGACATGACTGCAATGCTCAAGAAGTAAGTTCAGTCAATACCGGGACCATATCGGCATGCAACTTTCGTTAATTTCCTGATATCAAGTAATCATTTTCTTTGCCTGGCAGGGTTTGGAAGAAGTTCACCCGAAAGGTTCCCGGTCTAAACAAAGAGTTGCGATTTACGCACCCCAAAGTAAGTAGTACTAGCTAGTTCCGCGCATCTCTAATTGATTCAAATTTTCATCAATATATCATTACCATGCTTGCTTATCAGTTTGATTGAACTCTATTCTCGTAAAGTGCTTGTACCAGAAAGAAGGGACTGTTTTATGTGCATACTACATATGCGAGTTCATTCGCCACTCGACCTCTGAGCGGGGCTTCTCTGACAAACAATTTGAAGTACGTAAATAATATTCACAATTTTATTTTATATATTACCATCAATTGTGTTGAGTTTTATTTATATATATGCATGTATTGACCCGCTTCTTTAAATTAGATCTGGCAGATGCGGGATGAACTCCTACCACATGATCGCATACGAGCAATTCAAGAGGAATTGGCGGGATTCTTTCTTGACCACGTCATACCTAAAGACGGGGAATACCATGCGGATTTGTGATTGGATCTTAGGTAGATGATGTTAGGGATTGTAAAAGATGTTATATTGTATATATGTAGTACCGTCGGATAGATATACGAAAACTTGTTGTTCGACCAAGCACGGAGAAAGAGATGTCACTTCTCTCTATATATGTTCAGCATGACGATCTTGTGTAATTAATGGTTTCCTTCATTTCCTTATTAGCTAGCATCGAGTTATCTCTATATGTATAGTAGCTACCGTCGACCGAGCACGTAGAAAGAGAGGACACTTCTCCCTATTAGCTAGCTAACACAATATGAAACCCCTAAATTAACCCTCCAAAACCCCCCAACCCCCCCCCCCCCTTCAAAAAAAAAACCCCAGCTGCTGCCTGAAGCTGACGCGTGGATGACCTTTGGTCCCGGTTGGTGTGACCAACCGGGACTAAAGGTCCTCCTGCCTGGGCTCCCCGCTGCGGCCACGTGGATGCCTTTTGGTCCCGGTTGGTGTTACCAACCGGGACCAAAGGTCCTCCTGCCTGGGCTACTCGCAGCGGCCACGTGGAGCCCCTTTGGTCCCGGTTCGTAAGCGAACCGGGACTAAAGGTTTTGGGCTTTAGTCCCGACCCTTTAGTCCCGGTTCCAGAACCGGGACTAAAGGCCCTCTGGAACCGGGACTAAAGGCCCTTTTTCTACTAGTGAGAGGCCACTGACTGTGTGCTTCCAAGTGATGTCGTCATCAATGCCGTCGTGAAGCTGGAAATCACAAATGGTAGTCCAGAGCTCAACAAACTGCCGAAAGTGCGCAAAAGTGAAGTTGGCCGCGGTGTTGATTTTAGAGATCCAAGCATCGTCCTTCGGGGCTTCATGAATGTTCCAGTTTTTCCTCCTGGAAGCCTCGAAGATTAACGGGCCAATGTCTTTTCCATGTTGAGTAAATGACGTTGAGCAGCTAGTCATAACTCAAGCATGCACAAAAACGTACATCCCATTGTTAGAACCGTGAACAAAATGAAACCTTCTCACGGCAATTGCATTCTGGACCGTCCGATTGTCTGTCCAAACGACGTTCGACTCTCCATTTTTTTGGTGGATCAATCATGGCCGTTCGATCAAGAGTAATGTGACAATCAATAAATAGTGTCTGGAATTTTGCCCCCGTTCTACCACCCACACTCTATGACAGGCAAGGCCCAGTCCAGGTGGTCATTGATGTCAGCGACTACAGAGCCGGGTGCCAACGGTGATGGTTTCTACGCGCGGGGGACCTTGCCACCGTATGCAATTTTAGATGCCCGTCAAGGTAGTTCCAGGATTTCACGTCCCTTCCCTTGCATGTCGTTATGTGGAAGGCTGAGCTGCTCGTAAGAGGAGGGCGAGACATTGGGTGAGAACCCTAGCCGCCTCTTCATGTCGCACGCCTCTCTCCTTCCCGGTCCTCGCTTCTCTCGCGTCACGGTTGCCATCGAGGACCAGCCGCTAGCGCCGCCGCTTCCCCGTCGAGGTCCTACGTCACGCCTTCGGGAGTTGAGGAAGCTGGCGCTGCTCTTCCGGGAGGAGCGTGTTGTCGCGCCGTCGATGGCAAAAAGAGGAGGCTATGCGGTGCGCGGGTTCAACACACAAGTATGTTCCATTCTAAAACCAACGACACATATGACAAACTGCCTATGATAAACTCAATGGAATAGATCTACGAGAATGGCAAGAATACCGTTGAACTAGGTGATCAAAGGAAAAGAACCATCAAAAGATACCAATCCAAATCATTAATCGTGGCATGCAATATAAGGAAGCAATCCAAATGACACGGAGTAGGTTTTACTTTGTGCTGCTACCTATGAAAAAAATCTGACTCTGCTTAAGAATAAATTCTTCAAGCAAGTAAGCAAGCGTCATCCTAGAAAGCCAAACAATTTCAAGTTCAACTATGAATAATTAGATCAATCGTATCGAAATCACTACAGCACGACACGAGTTTAAGGGCAATTAAGTGCCGGGAAAAATATAAGATGCAGGCCAAAGTATCTACCAGGAATGCTCTAGCTGCTTGGAAAATCGATTTATGTCAAAAACTTTCTAGAATTGGAGGCCTCTCATTCAATTGAGATCAGCAATTTACAATTGGGTCATCGATTTTGACCGGGTCGACAATCTTTCACTCAATTATTTTAATATATTCTTTATAACACTAAGCTCCTTAATTAGTTTTAAAGAGTCCATATTCAGTTGAGGATTCCAATTAAAATTGGGTCACCAATTTTGACCGGGTCAAAATTTCTCAAGCTCTCCCATTTAATTCTTTTATTCCACTATGTTTCATAATTTTGAACTTCTTTCATTTAATTGAGGTATTCAATTTTGGATTTGGTTTACGATTTTGACCGAGCTAACAATTTTTCAAATCAATCCTGCGGATCCTCTCACTATCTAAAAAAAAAGAAGTGCCACCATATGATATTATAGCACTAACATAGTACATGCAATTACGAGCACAAAAAGTTTCACAAATAAATATAGGTTGGTTAGCGGATAATACAAAATCAAATTACGAAAGGCCCATCAAATCACCACATTATAAATAAAAATAACACACACTCTATCATCTCCTCCACCCGCCAAACTAAATATTCCATTAATTTCAAAATATAACGTGTATTAGTGTTTTGAAAAGTCAACTTTTTTTAAGTTTGACCAAGTTCACGTCAAAAATATTTACATCCACAATATTAAAGGAAATAAATATGGAAATTCATTTCATGATAAATCTGATACCAATTTGATATTAACGAATTTTGATATATTTCTTTACAAATTTAAAAGGTTCAATTTTTCAAAAATGTAATACACCTTATATTTTGAAGCAGATTGATTATATTTTTTAAGAAACCCAACAACACCAATGACGCAGCAAAGCATGTTCAATCCTTCTATTATAAGATGGAGGTTTACGGTAAACATTGAATAGCCGGACGCATCCGCAGACAAATATTATTAGGGTGTGTAAAGGCCCGGCCCAGGATGTACCAAGGAACATACGGCCAACAGCCTACTCCAATGCCCTAAAAAAACTACTCCAATTCTTACCCTAAAAAAAGGAAAACACTACTCCAATTCTTTTTTTTTGCATGATAATACGTGTCTAGATCATAAAGATCAAAGTACAAGTCACGTAAAGACCGACTTGACAAAACTGAAAAGATAGCAGAACATCTCTGAGCTTGACACCAACGCCCGTCACCTGCCTCCGGCACGACCACATCAGCCACGGAAGAAAAGAATGAAGAATCACGTCCTCACCCGAGCTCGACGCTGCTCCATCGCTGATATGCAGCTTTGCGGATCTCCAAGGTGGCTCACCAAAAGTGAAGCCCTTGCCGTTGAATGAATCAAACCAGGGCAACACCCCGGACACGCCATCAAACTCCAGATCTGGCACCCCACCATGACTAAGACGTCAAAGAACGAAACCATACCTGCCATCCACGAACCACGAACCCATGACACGTTCCGTCTTCCAGATGTCATCGATGCAGACCACAATCTGCATCCGCTGCTCGACTACCTCCCAAGCTCCACGTCGACGCTGGAGCGAACGCCGTCGCAACAGCGGACATGAGGACACAGGTCCACCACGAGGACACTGTTGGAAATATGCCCTAGAGGCAATAATAAAGTGGTTATTATCATATTTCCTTGTTCATGATAATCGTTTATTATTCATGCTATAATTGTATTGATCGGAAACTCGGATATATGTGTGGATACATAGACAACACTGTGTCCCTAGTGAGCCTCTGCTAGACTAACTCATTGATCAAAAGATGGTCAAGGTTTCCTGACCATAGACATGAGTTGTCATTTGATAACGGGATCATATCATTAGAAGAATGATGGGATGGACAAGACCCAACCGTAAGCATAGCATTTGATCATATTAGTTTATTGCTAATGCTTTGTCCATGTCAAGTATCTGTTCCTACAACCATGAGATCATGCAACTCCCTAACACCGAAGGAACGCCTTGTGTGTATCAACCGTTGCAACGTAACTGGGTGACTATAAAGGTACTCTACAGGTATCTCCAAGGGTGTCTGTTGGGTTGGCGTGAGTCAAGACTGGGATTTTTCACTCCGTGTGATGGAGAGGTATCTCTGGGCCCACTCGGTAATACAGTATCACAGTAAGCTTGCAAGCAATGTGACTAAGGAGTTAGTCACGGGATCTTGTATTACGGAACGAGTAAAGAGACTTGCCGGTAACGAGATTGAACTAGGTATGGACATACCGACGATCGAATCTCGGGAAAGTAACATACCGACGGACAAAGGGAACTGCATACGGGATTGACTGAATGCTTGACATCGTGGTTCGACCGATAAAGATCTTCTTAGAATATGTGGGAACCAATATGGGCATCCAGGTCCCGCTATTGGTTATTTACCGTAGATGTGTCTCGGTCATGTCTACATAGTTCTTGAAACCGTAGGGTCTGCACACTTAACGTTCGGTGACGATTTGGTATTGATGAGATGTATATGTTGGTGACCGAAAGTTGTTCGGAGTCCCGGATGAGATCCCGGACGTCACGAGGAGTTCCGGAATGGTCCGGAGGTAAAGATTGCTATATGGGAAGTACCGTATTGGTCACCGAAAAAAATTCGGGCATCACCGACAGTGTACCGGGGGTGCCGAAGGGTTTCGGGGGTCCACCGGTAGGGGCCCACGTGCCCCGGAGGGCCCCATGGGCTGTGAGAGGGGGCGCACCAGCCCCTGGTGGGCTGGCCGCCCCTCCCACATAGGCCCATGCGGCTGGAGGTGGGGGGCCAAGCCCAAAGGGTGCCGCCACTCCTTGCCTTGGGTGGCAAGGCACCCCTTTGGCCGCCGCACCAAACCCTAGGGAAAACCCTAGGGCGGCCGGCCCCTCCTCTCCCCCTATATATATGTGAGGGGAGGGAGGGATGCAGCAGCACAAGCCACGGTGCAGCCTCTCCCTCCCCCTATAGATCCGTTTCTCCTCTAGATCGTCGCGGTAGCGCTTGGCGAAGCCCTGCCGGGACAGCTGCACCACCGCCGCCACCACACCGTCGTGCTGTCGGGGATCTCATCTACCTCTCTGCCCTCGCTTGCTGGATCAAGGAGGCGGAGACGTCATCGAGCTGTACGTGTGCTGAACGCGGAGGTGTCGTCCGTTCAACGCTAGATCGGAACGGATCAAGATTGGATCGCGGGACGGGTCGTGATTGGATCGCGAAGATGTTCGACTACACCAACCGCGTTTCTTAACGTTTCCCGTTTAGCGATCTACAAGGGTATGTAGATGCACTCCCTCTCTCGTAGTTGTTGATCTCCATAGATAGATCTTGGGTGTTCGTAGGAATTTTTTTCTTTCCCATGCAACGTTCCCCAACAGTGGCATCATGAGCTAGGTCTATGCGTAGATAACATGCGCGAGTAGAACACAAAACAGTTTGTGGGCGTTGATGTTCAGATTGCTTACCTCCTTAGTCTTATCTTGATTCGGCGGTATTGTGGGATGAAGCGGCCCGGACCAACTTTACTCGTCCACGTATGAGAGACCGGTTCCACCGACTGACATGTAACTTTGCTGCATAAAGGTGGCTGGCGGGTTTGTGTCTCTCCCACTTTATTTGAATCGGATTCGACAAAGGCGGTCCTTGTATAAGGTTAAAAGGCAACCTGATTGTCACCGTTGTGGTTTTGCGTAGGTAAGAACGGTTCTCACTAGTTACCCATGGCAGCCACGTAAAACATGCAACAACAATTAGAGACCGTCTAACTTGTTTCTGCAGGGTATGTTGTGATATGATATGGCTAAGACATGATGAGATATATGTGATGTATGAGATGATGATGTTTTTGTATAGATTATCATGACTTGCATGTCGATGAGTACGGCAACCAGCAGGAGCCATAGGGTTGTCTTTAATTATTTTCGCCCTTTTGCTTTACTTTATCGCTATGAGTTAGCAATAGTTGTAGAAGCAATAGTTGGCGCGACAACCACGTGACGACACGATGATGGAGATCATGATGATGGAGATCATGGTGTCATGCCGGTGCTTTGGAGATGGAGATCAAAAGCACAAGATGATGATGGCCATATCATGTCACTTATATGATTTGCATGTGATGCCGAGTACGAGTTCGCACTGCTGCACCACCAGGGGACGTAATAAAGTGGCCGTCGCACTACAAACGCGGGACCGCCTCTTCCTTCCACAAGAGGAACTCCTGGGGCTGCCCGTCGTTCATCGCCGCGGAGGACCTGAAGCGTTCCAAGTTCCTCAAGGACGACTGCTTCGCCGTCCGGTGCAAGATCACCGTCGTCAAAGTCCAGGCCATCATAGAGGACGCGGAGCCTGCCGAGACCACCGCCAGGATGGCATTTGCTAGGTTTTGTGGTTCCATCTACGGATAGATGTGCTTGTGGCAGAAAAAAATTGCTATGTTCGGAGAAAATTGCAATGCGTTTACTACTTGTTTCAAATACGTTTTTGCTAATGTCCGAGAAAATAGAATTTTTGTTTAAAAGGACCACTTGTCAAGTTAAATTGACGAAAAAAACCACCTCTAAAAAAATTGATAGAACAGACCCGCTGGGACACGTCAGCTGACGGGTGCCAGGCGGCAGGCTGTGCATTACCAGATTCGTCTGTCGCGCCCAAGCCGCGACGCAACGGAGAAGATCCAATGGGACATGCCGCCACACCCCAGGTGGCAGCATGGGAGGCCGGCCAGATCAAAAAGGAAGGGAGGAAGTTGACTAAGCAGGAAAGCTATGGTACAAACAGTATACAATTTACCATTAATTTAATTCCTTTAATTAGTACGTGCATGAGCAGGTTAAACATGCAAATGGTTTTCTTCAGAAGCATGCAACCCAGATTCAGAAATGAGCAGATTGATAGCACCCATCCATGTATGATTAGCATGCAAATGAAAACATCACGTGATAATCTATGAATATCTACCATCCTAGTGCCAACCGAGAAGTAGAACATGCAGATTAACATGGAGATACAGTCTACAGTACGCATAGAACATGGCTGAATCCACTAGCGGCAGGAACAGAAAACAATCTATGTATATATACACTAGATAGACCTCACTAGAGCAGGCACAGATTTATCTAGTATTAGCAATGGCTAGATGCAACTTATAGTCTAGACGCCGTTGCATTGGTGTTCGTCGATGGAGTTTGTCGGAGATGATCTCGTCGAGGACGTCCATTAGTAGAAAACAGGGCTTTGGTCCCGGCCAGATCAGAGCATTAGTCCCGGATGTGTTACGAACCGGGACTAATGGTAGCATATGTCCCGGTTCGAGCGGCTAGGACGCCGGTCGGGCCTCGGCAGGCATCAGTCCCGGTTCAACTGAGACCTTTAGTCCCGGTTCCAGCCACCAACCGGGACTAAAGGGATTGCTGCCCTTTAGTCCCGGTTTGTGTCTGGAACCGGGGCTAAAGGGTTGGCTTTTAGTCCCGGTTTTATATACAAACCGGGACTAATGTTCTGCCTATATATATCCACGCCCCCACCCCATCTCCTCTGTTTTTTGGCCGTGGAAGGGTGTGGGAGGTGTGTGCTACTCTGTTCTCACCTCCTATGCACATGAGGTGTTTGATGGAATGCCCGAGCTACACTTAAATTTTCTCCTCTCCAAGCTCGACCTCCAAGCTACATTTTTCCCAAGATTTGTCTAGGTTTGGCGCTGCACCAACTACACAAGTGTTCTAAAAGGTTAGCAACTTCATCCTTTCATCTCTCACTGCTAGCTTAGCTCATTTCAAATGCTCTAGAAGTAGAGTGGTTTGTGGGTTTTAGTGGAAGAGTGTATGTGGGAGTTCATTTGGTCATGGTGCACAATTTGAGCTCAAATTAACTTCTTAGAGTCTGCACATGTGTAGGGTGCCATCCCGTCCCCGTCTCCGTCCTCATCGTCGTCGATCGTCCGCGCCGATCTCGCCGCCGGCACCACCGTGGTGAGCCTCTTGTTCTTATCTTCTTTTTAAAAGGAAAAAAATTCTTACTTGTAAGATTTAGATAGCTACTTGTATAATTTTCTTACTTTTATTATTGTTTGTTAATATATAGTCACATGGTTTTGGTATCTGCCCCCGCCGGCTCTCGTCCGGTCTATGATTCGGATGGGGTATATTATCTTTTATAACTATTTGTTTCATTTAGTGTTTATGACAATTATGCCGACCAACGTGACATATGTTTTTATCTAGGAGGTACGTGAATCAGAAATTCCAACCGACCCTATTGTCGAGAGGTTAAATTTGGTTAAAAAAGAAAACAATTACTTTAAAGAAAAATTGAAAAGAGTTGAAGAGGAGAAGATGAAATTGGAGTTGCATGTTGTCGTTGTCGTCGACGATCACAAGATCTAGATGGATGCAATGCGTTTGAAGATTAGAAAGATTAGAAAATATGCCATTGATAATGAGGCTTGGTATCATTATGCTGTGGAATCAATTGTTACCTTAGTTGCGATTTTGATCGCATTTGTTGTTGCATTTAAATGTTTTACATAGTTGTATGTTAGTTTCAATGTACTTTTAAATTTTTAATTAGATGCTCTAGAGAGCTGTATGTTATTCTATGAGAACTATATGTATGAACTTTATGTATTTATTTTTTCAATAATAACATTTGATCACTACTGTACTTTGGTTTTAATGCGATGAAGAACTTGTATTAATTTGGTCACTTCTCTATTCATGATGTTCTGTAATGGTTTTTGATATACTTAATTATATAATGCACGTAGATGAACCGGCAATGGATGTACGGTGACCGGCGCACCTCCGACTACATTGAGGGCCTACATAATTTTCTCGAAGTGGCTGAGGCAAACAAGCAGAATGGTTTTATATATTTTCCATGTACTGTCTGTGGGAATATGAAGGATTACTCTTCCTCGAAAACCCTTCACTTGCACCTGCTTGAGAAGGGTTTCATGCCACACTATAATGTTTGAACCAAGCACGGAGAAAGAGGGGTTATGATGGAACACAGTGAAGAAGAAGAGGATGATGACAACTATCCTATGTACCCTGAATACGGTGATACTGCAATGGGGGAAGCTGAAGATCAAGAGGCACCAGATGTGCCCGTTGATGATCTTCGTCGGGTCATTGTTGATGCACAGAGAGAATGCGAAAGTGAAAGGGAGAAGTTGAAGTTCGATCGCATGTTAGAGGATCACAAAAAACGGTTGTGCCCAAATTGCGAAGATGGCAACACAAAGCTCGGTACCACATTGGAATTGCTGCAATGGAAGGCAGAGAATGGTTTATCTGACAAGGGGTTTGAGAAGTTACTAAAACTAATGAAGAATAAGTTTCCAAAGGATAACGAATTGCCTGACAGTACGTACGAAGTAAAGAAGGTTCTCTGCCCTCTAGGATTAGAGGTGCAGAAGATGCATGCATGCCCTAATGAATGCATCCTCTACCGCGGTGAGGAGTACGAGAATTTGAACGCATGCCCGGTATGCGGAGCATTGTGGAATAAGATCAGACGAGATGAAACTGGTGATGTTGAGGGCGAGCGCCCCAGGAAGAGGGTTCCTGCCAAGGTGATGTGGTATGCTCCTATAATACCACGGTTGAAATGTCTGTTCAGAAACAAAGAGCATGCCAAGTTGTTGCGATGGCACACAGAAGACCGTAAGAAAGACGGGAAGTTGAGAGTACCCGCTCACGGGTCATAGTGGAGAAAATCGAGAGACAGTGGCGGGATTTTGCAGATGATGTAAGGAACGTATGGTTTGCTTTAAGTGCAGATGGCATTAATCCTTTTGGGGAGCAGAGCAGCAAACGTAGCACCTGGCCCGTGACTCTATGTATCTATAACCTTCCTCCTTGGTTGTGCAAGAAGCGGAAGTTCATTATGATGCCAGTGCTCATCCAAGGCCCTAAGCAACCCGGCAAAGACATTGATGTGTACCTTAGGCCATTAGTTGAAGAACTTTTACAGTGTGGGATAAAAAAGGTGTACGTGTGTGGGATGAGCACAAACAGCAGGAATTTGACCTACGAGCATTGCTGTTTGTAACCATCAATGATTGGTCTGCTCTTAGTAACCTTTCAAGACAGACAAACAGGGGATACAACGCATGCACGCACTGTTTAGATGATACCCAAAGTATATATTTGGACAAATGCAAGAAGAATGTGTACCTGGGACATCGTCGATTTCTTCCGACCAAGCATGCCTTAAGAAAGAAAGGCAAGCATTTCAAAGGTGAGGCAGATCACCGGAAGAAGCACGTCCTCCGTACTAGTGATGATATACTTGATATGGTCAAGGATTTACAAGTAATCTTTGGAAAGGGTCCTGGCGGACAATCTGTTCCGAATGACGCTGAGGGACATGCAACCATGTGGAAGAAGAAATCTATATTTTGGGACCTACCCTATTGGAAAGACCTAGAGGTCCGCTCTGCAATCGACGTGATGCATGTGACGAAGAATGTTTGGGTGAACCTGCTAGGCTTCTTGGGCGTGTATGGGAAGACAAAAGATACACCGGAGGCACGGGAGGACCAGCAACGTGTGAACGAAAATGACGGCATACATCCAAAGCAGTATCAAGGTCCTGCCAGCTACGCTCTTACCAAAGCAGAGAAGGAAATCTTCTTTGAATGCCTGCTTAGTATCAAGGTCCCGTCTGGCTTCTCGTCGAATATAAAGGGAATAATAAACTTGGCACAGAAAAAATTCCAGAACCTAAAGTCTCATGACTGCCACGTGATTATGACGCAACTGCTTCCGGTTGCATTGAGGGGGCTTCTACCAGAAAATGGTCGATTAGCCATTGTGAAGCTATGTGCATTCCTCAATGCAATTTCTCAGAAGGTAATCAATCCAGAAATCCTACCAAGGTTACAGAATGATTTGGTCCAATGTCTTGTCAGTTTCGAGTTGGTGTTCCCACCATCCTTCTTCAATATTATGATGCACGTCCTAGTTCACCTAGTCGACGAGATTGCCATTCTGGGTCATGTATTTCTACACAATATGTTCCCCTTTGAGAGGTTCATGGGAGTCTTAAAGAAATATGTTCATAACCGTTCATCTCCACGGGCCATCAAACAGAGGAGGTCATTGGGTTTTGTGTTAACTTTATTCCTGACCTTAAGCAGATTGGTGTCCCTCAATCGCGGTATGAGGGGAGACTGAGTGGAAAAGGCACGCTAGGAGCAGATTCAATAATATGTAGGGACGGGCATTCTTGGGCGCAAGCACACTACACAGTTCTACAGAATTCTACCTTGGTGGCCCCGTATATCAATGAACACAAGAATATTCTACGGTCCAAACACCTGGAGCAGTCTAACGACTGGATTGCACGTGAACACATCGGGACTTTTGGCGGTTGGTTGCAAATACATCTCATGCGTAACAACACTGTTGGAGATGAGTTGTACTTGTTGTCCATGACACCATCTTCGACTGTATTGACTTACCGAGGGTACGAGATAAATGGGAATACATTTTACACGATTGTCCAAGATAAAAAGAGCACCAACCAAAACAGTGGTGTCTGCTTTGATGCAGCAATCACCAATAGGGCAAAGGACACATATTATGGTTACATAGAGGAGATATGGGAACTTCACTATGGACATGAATTTAAGGTCCCTTTGTTTCGGTGCAAATGGGTCAATCTGTCAGGAGGCGGGGTACAGTTAGACCCGCAGTACGGAATGACACGCAGGTTTTCTATGTGAAGGACATGTCTACCAAACCGAGAAAAAGAAAAGATAAGGAAGCGAATACATCATACGATGAGCCAAAGCGCCGCATAGTTCTTTCAGGGAAAAGAAACATCGTGGGAGTGTAGGACAAGACAGACATGTTTGAAGATTGTGAAAAGTTTCATGAAATTCCTCCCTTCAAAGTGAAGGCTGACCCTAGCATCCTATTAAACGATGAAGATTATACATGGTTACAGCGTAGTAAGCATGGGACACACACGAAGAAAAAGTGAAGACTTTCTCTCCAGTGAAGACAACATATCAGATGATGGCTTTGATCTAGAATATCACTGCAGTTACATGTCAAAAAATGAAATCCCCATGTAATAGATGAGGTTTCGTCCGAAACCCTGATACTTCGAAAGAGATTGTTCAGTTTGTACACGAAGTGCATCCAGTTTTTGCAGTAACCCTCTAAACTTTTTAGCACATGCTATGTGGGTGAATTATGATACCATGCCAAGTTTCAACCTTTTCAAAGTTCATTTGGAGTGCTTTTCAATTTCAGGGTCATTTAGCTCAAAATAAATCATTAAATGCATGAAAATAGCAAATGAAGTCAGAAAAGGGTTGAAAATTGATGTTGTGGCTTTGAATGGTGCATATTGAACGCACAAAGACTCTGGAGTTAAAATACGTTAAAAAATGAAATCCCTTTGTAATAGATGAGTTTTCGTCCGAAACCCTGATACTTCGAAAGAGATTGTCCAGTTTGTACACGAAGTGCATCCAGTTTTTGCCGTAACCCTCTAAACTTTTTAGCACATGCTATGTGGGTGAAATTATGATACCATGCCAAGTTTCAACCTTTTCAGAGTTCATTTGTAGTGCTTTTCAATTCCAGGGTCATTTAGCTCAAAATAAATCATTAAATGCATGAAAAATAGCAAATGAAGTCAGAAAAGGGTTGAAAATTGATGATGTGGCTTTGAATGGTGCATATTAAACGCACAAAAAGTCTGGAGTTAAAATAGGTTACATATGAAATTCCTTTGTAATAGATGAGTTTTCGTCTGAAACCCTCATACTTCGAAAGAGATTGTCCAGTTTGTACACGAAGTGCATCGAGTTTTTGCCGTAACCAAGTAAACTTTTTAGCACATGCTATGTGGGTGAAATTATGATACCATGCCAAGTTTCAACCTTTTTAGAGTTCATTTGTAGTGCTTTTCAACTTCAGGGTCATTTAGCTCAAAAAAATCATTAAATGCATGAAAAAAATACTAATTACTTAACAGAAAAGAAAATATAACATTATTAGGGTAACAAGAAGTATTTCACCCACTATAGTATTTTGTTAATAGCAAAAAGAATCAACTAAAAAGAATCAATTATAATATTTTGTTATGATCAACTAAAACAAAACTATAGTATTCTTCAAGAGCAAAAAGAATCAACTAACTAGCTTTTATAAACCTCTAGTTATGATCAAAATAATATTAACTTAAAATTATATAAAATTTATGCAACTAAAATTATCAAAGTATTTTTTGTTAAAAACTTTAATAGCAAAAGGAATTTTCATAAAGTATTTTTTGTTAAAAACTTTAATAGCAAAAAGAATTTTCATAAAGTATTTTTTTGTTTAAAACTTTAATAGCAAACTAAAAAGCTTTTATAAAACTCTAATAGCAAAAGGAATCAACTAAAAAGAATCAATTAAAATATTTTGTTATGATCAACTAAAACAAACTATAATATTCTTCAATAGCAAAAAGAATCAACTAAAAAGCTTTTATAAACCTCTAGTTATGATCAAAATATAATTTTGCAAAAAAATAAAAAAATGCCCGCCTACTAGGCCAAGACGGCCTGCATACGACTGGAATCCCAACTATACATGGGCCAGGATGCAGGCCCACGGGGCAAGTTGGCCCAACAGGGCAGAGAGTGTTAGGCATGTACTGCCTGCAATAGAGAGGAGCTCGAGAGGGAAGCCGCAGCAGGGCTTATAAACCACTGCCTGCGTGCTTCGCTTGGCTTGGTGGGACTAAACTGCCACCGCCTCGCGCCAGTGCCAGGACCAGCCATTTAGTCCCGGTTGGTGGCTCCAACCGGGACTAAAGGGAGGCCTTTAGTCCCGGTTGGAACCACCAACCGGGACTAAAGGGCTGGGCTTCCCGCCCTTTCGCCTGGTGAAAATCACCTTTAGTACCGGTTGGTGGCTCCAACCGGGACTAAAGGGGGGCCTTTAGTCCCGGTTGGAGACACCAACCGGGACTAAAGGTGCGGCTATATAAACGGCACTTTGCAAAATTTCCAAATCCATCTGCAGTTTCTTCGATCCTCCTCTCCCCCGACGGCGCCGACGACCACCTCGACGCCACCAGGCTGCCGGACCTCGCCGTCGCCTCCGAGACCTCGCCGACGCCCTCGCCGTGCCCCTGCCCCGACGTCACCGTCGTCGAGCCCTGCCCCGACAACGTCCCCGTTCCCCTGCAACACTGTGAGCCGCCGCACCATTCCCCTCCTCTCCTCCCCCTCCCCGCGCCCCGACGCCGACGCCGTTGATACGTCTATAACAACTTTATATCAGTTTTTGGGACTAACCTATTGACATAGTGCCAAAGTGCCAGTTGTTCTTTTTGCTTGTTTTTTACTTCGCAGAAAATCAATACCAAACGGAGTCCACTCGCGATGAAACGTTTTGGAGATTTTTTCTGGACCAGAAGACACCCAATGGGCCAAAGAAGTGCCGGGGGAGTGGGCCGAGGATACCACAACCCACCAGGGCACGCCAGGGGGGGCCCGGCGCGCCCTGATGGGTTGTGCCCTCCTCGGGGCCCCTCTCCACCACCTCTGATGCCTATAAATTCCCAAATATTCCAAAAACCCTAGGAGAGTCGACGAAACACAATTCCAGCCGCCGCAAGTTCCAGAACCTCGAGATCCAATCTAAACACCATCACGGAGGGGTTCATCTTCCTCATAGGTGCCTCTCCGATGATGCATGAGTAGTCCACCATAGACCTATGGGTCCGTAGGCAGTAGCTAGATGGCTTCCTCTCTCTCTCTTATGATTCTCAATACAATGGTCTCTTGGAGATCTATTTGATGTAAACTTTTGCGGTGTGTTTGTTGGGATCCGATGAATTTTTAGTTCATGATCAGTTTCTATCCATGAATATTACTTGAGTCTTCTTTGATATCTTATATGCATGATTACTTATAGCCTCGTATTTCTTCTCCAAATCTTTGGTTTAGTTAGGCCGACTAGATCGATTTTTGTTGCCATGGGAAGAGGTGCTTTGTGATGGGTTCGATCTTGCGGTGTTCTTTCCCAGTGACAGAAGGGGCAGCAAGACACACATGTATCGTTGCTATTAAGGATAACAAGATGGGGTCTATTCCTACATGAATAGATCTTGTCTACATCATGTCATCGTTCTTATTGCATTACTCCGTTTTTCCATGAACTTAATACACTAGATGCATGCTGGATAGCGGTCGATGTGTGGAGTAATAGTGGTAGATGCAGGTAGGAGTCGGTCTACTTATCTTGGATGTGATGCCTATATAATGATCATCGCCTTGGATGTCATCATGACTATTTGATTTTATATCAATTTCCCAACAGTAATTTGTTCACCCACCGTGCGTTATACTCATGAGAGAAGCCAGTAGTGAACCCTACGGCCCCCGGGTCTACTTTTCCAACATATTGCTTTCCGATCTATCTTTTTGCAATCTTTGTTTTCAGATCTACAAAACCAGAAACCCAAAAACATATTGCTGCATATTTACTATTTTTATTTGTGTTCTTGAGAGATCTACCTCTCCTATCTATCACTACCTAATCTATGTTTTTACCATAGAGAGATTGACAACCTCTCTATCGCGTCGGGTTGCAAGTATTTGTTGTTTGTGTGCAGGTGCTACTTATTGGGTGGTGGTGATCCTCCTACAGGTTCGATAACCTTGGTTTCATAACTGAGGGAAATACTTACCGTCGCTGTGCTGCATCATCCCTTCCTCTTTGGGGAAATACCGACGCAGTCTCAAGCCATGTCAGCCGCCCGCGCTCCCTCTGCTTCCCCCCGTTATGAACAGTGCGTTGGTAGTAGTTGTTGTTGATCTTGTTGTTGTTGTTCTGTGAGATGGTAGATGGTGTTGTTGATCTTGCTAGTTGTTGTTGTTGCTAGATGTTGATGTAGATGTTCTGAGAGATGTTGATGTTGATCCTCTAAAGGATGAGAATCACATATGTTGAGATATGATGAGTGGTTACTAAAACAAATTGATTCATTAGCTTTTTTTAATTTAAGATGTTGTTAAATAGTTGTGTGAGATGTGCTCCAAAATTGAGATATGATGAGTGGTTACTAAAACAAATTGAGATATGATGCGAATATCAATAAGTCTGCAAATATCACTAAGGGCTCCTTTGATTCAAACGAATTCTATAGGATTTTTGGAGGATTGAAATCCTTAGGATTTATTCCTAAATTGGTCCTTTGATTCATAGGATTGGATCCCATAGGATTTTTTCCTATGGAATCTTTTTTACTACAATCCTGAATCTAAGAGGCCCTAAGTCTGAAAATATCACTAAGTCTGAAAATATCACTAAGTGTGAGATGTGCTCTATGCAAATATCACTAAGTCTGAAAATCTGTTAATACTTGTCATGATGATTGCCGTTGATCTAGGGGTCATTTGAATTAGTTAAGTAAGCAAGTTTTGACATGGGTTTGCCTAATTTATTTTTCACTTGGTGGAATTACAGGTTGTGGTGTTGCATCTCCGTGGAGTTGGTCCCTGATCGTCCCTCCGCTGTTTGACAAAAGGTGTCCATTTGTTGTATGTTGAGTTTTGTTCATAGGATGATGGTTGGTTCATTTGTTGAGTTGTGCATTCATCCATGTGTATAAATCTTTTATTCATCTTGTATTCATCTTGTGTATAAATCTTGTATTCATCTTGTCGTTAAAACATAACCCTGATAACTTTGATTTTGAGGCATATGAAAAAAATGAGAGAGGGGGTCGTTAAAACATAACCCCGATAACTTCGACATGAGGGGGGTCGTTAAAACTTAACCCCGATAACTTTGATTTTGATGCATTGAAAACATGAGGTATATGTTTGCCACTAATCCATCTCTCATGGTTGTATATACCATGTTGTGATATTTGCAGAAACTATGGACAGAGACTTAGAAAAAGAAGAGTTGTTGGGGGATATAATCCGTGACGGAGGTGGTGATGATATCACCTTATCGTTTCTCAACGACACCGGTGAGGGAAGAGAGGATGACAGCTCCGATGATCGAATGGAGGAGGGAGGAGATGACGGCTTCGGTGATCGAATGGAGGAGGAGGGAGATGACGGCTCCGCCGGTGTTGGAGCCTTAACTGTTGCAAAGTCCGGCGAGGTATATATATATTAAGTCAGCCTCTGCTGACTAGATGAATTAATTGTTTTGTATGTACATATATTAACGCTTCTTTCTTCTTTTAGCCCTCCGGATCGAGCCAAACTTCTGTAAGGAGACGAGGCCCGAAGAAAAGGTTGGACCGGGATGAAAGGTTCACAATCGAAGAAATCGCTCCAGATGGCCAACCGATTGCTCCCAAGCGGTCCAAAGAAAAAATTATACATCAGTGCGGAGTTATTGTTAGGGACACCGTCCAGATCAGCATCGAAGAATGGAATAAGAAGAAGGACGGTGAAGTTTCTTATGTCGACGATTGGCAGAAAGATGACCTTTGGAACTCGCTGATGAGAAATTTCAGCCTACCGCCAGAGGAGGATCTAAATAACCCAGTTATACAGCCAAAAGTCAAGGCGTTTGCTCTTAAAAAGATGGCAGAACTATTCAAGAACTGGAAGAAACTATTGAACAAAAAGTTTGTTGAGAAAGACGAGACTCCAGAATTCACCGGTCAATATGAGAAGATAAAAGATCACTGGCCCGCATTTGTGGCATACAAGAAATCAGAGAAAGCTAAGAATAGGTCACAGACAAATAAGATAAATGCTGCAAAGAAGAAGTATCACCATGTTACGGGGTCAGGTGGCTACAGTGTTGCCCGGCCTACGTGGGACAAAGCTGAGAACGACCTGCTTGCTAAAGAGGTCCGACCAGCGACATTGAACTGGCCCGATCGGTGTAGGACTTGGTTCTTCGGGCATGGGGGAACTTTGAACCTAGAAACAGGGAAGTGTGTTTTCACGAAAGCTCAACTTGAAACACCCATCAAAATGATTCAGGAAGCATTCAAGGAAGTGCAGGAAGGGAGGTTCCATCCTGAGAGCGAGAAGGATGAGCTGTCAAAGGCCCTCGGGAATCCTGAACACCCTGGATGAACTAGAGGCACATCAGGCTCCGTTGCGTGGAAGTATGGGTTTCCGGACAACACTGATTATAGAAGCCGAGGGAGAAAGAAGAGAGAGGAAGCAGACCGGATGCAGAAGATGGAAGAAAGATTAGCGTTGCTAGAGGCACGTACCAGTCAGCGAGCTATTACCGGCCCACCATCTCAGCAGCACGAAGATCCTTCATTCGATACTGCCCCCGAAGCTACCCCACCATCTTAGTGGAAAAGCAGCGTGGCTTCCACGAAGCTATTTCAGCCTGATATCACGGCTCCTCGCTACCCCGTGGATGGTATCATAAAGAGGGAACATTGTGAGCTAATTGCGCAATGCCATAACCTAGCCTTGAAGGTGGCAGTCGGCTATGTCTTACCTCCTCGACCTGATGGAACTTTCCATTTCGCTCTGATTCCAGATGGTATTGCTGTTGTCGGGGTGGATGAAGTTATGAACGGATTTGAGGGGCTGAAGCTTGAATACCATCACTAGTAGAAAACAGACCTTTCGTCCCGAGCATTAGTCCCGGTCTGGTCACGAGCCGGTACTAAAGATGGTATTAGTCTCGGTTCGTGCCGGCTCCAACGGCTAGGAGCAGGGCGACCTTTAGTACCGGCTCGTGAGCGATCTTTAGTACCGGTTCGTGTCACGAGCCGGTACTAAAGGGGGCGTGGCAGGCTGTTGGTCAGACTTGGGCCCCGCTTGCACCTTTAGTACCGGCTGGTGATACCAACCGGTACTAAAGGGCAACCTTTAGTACCGGTTGGTGTCACCAGCCGGTACTAAAGACTTCCTACATATACGCTTCGTCCGCAGCCGATCGAAGGGGCTCTCATTTCTCTGTTTTCTCCCCTGTTCTTCTTCTTGCTCGAAGCTCATCCTCCATTTTGCCAAGGATTTGTCAAGATTTAAAGGCACCCCATCTATCCAAGTGTTCATAAAGGTTAGCAACTTTACTCCTTCATCTCTCATTGCTAGATTAGCTTGTGGTATGCTCAAAGATATGTGATTTGTGGGTTTTAGCTCGGTTTTGGAGGAGTGATCATTATGTGGGAGTTTATTTGATTTATATGCAATTTGAGCTCAAATTAACTTGTTAGGTTGCATATGTGTAGGTGTGGTTTATTTGGTGCCTTCCCATCCCCGTCCTAACCACCGTCGATCGTCCGCACCGTCTCGTCGCGGCACCGGCCACCTTGGTGAGCCTCTTGTTCTTCTTTAAACCTTTTTGTTAAAAAAAATTACTTGTATGATTTAGATAGCTGCGTGTACGATTTACTTACTTGTATTATTGTTAGTTATTCTATAGTGTCATGGTTATGGTATCAGCCCACGTCGGCCCTCGTCCAGTCTATGATTCGGATGTGGTATGTCGTTATCTTTTATAACTATTTCACACATCATCTAATGTCTATGACAATTAATTATGCCACCAAATTGACGTAGATGTTTTTATCTATAGGAAGTAGTTGAACCAGAAATTCCAACCGACTATGCAATTCTGCTCGAGAAATTAACACAAGCTGAAAAAGAAATTGATCATTTAAAAGAAAAATTGAAAAGAACTGAAGATGAGAAGATGGGATTGGAGTTGCATGTTGCCGATATCGTCGATGATCACAAGAACAAGATGGCTGGAATGCGCTTGAAGCTTAGAAAGATTAGAAAATATGCCATTGATAAAGAGGCTTGGTATCATTATGCCGTTGGCTCAATTGTTACTTTAGTTGCGATTATGACCGCATTTGTTGTTGCATTTACATGTTTTAGATAGTTGTATGTTGTTTTATGAGATGTATGTATGAACTATAAGTATCTATTATTTGCAGTAATAACATTTGGTCACTGCTAGCTCTACTTTTGGTTGTAATGTGATGATGAAGTTGTATTAATTTGGTCACTTCGATGTTGTGTAGTGAACATGAGCCGGCAATGGATGTACGATGACCGACTAAGTCCAGGGTTTCTTAATGGCCTGCATGATTTTATTCGTGTGGCTGAGGCAAACAAGCAGAATGGTTTCATGTGTTGTCCATGTCGTGACTGTAAGAATGATAGGAATTACTCTACCTCAAAAACCCTTCACTACCACCTGCTGAAGTCCGGTTTCATGTCCGGCTATAGCTGTTGGACCAAGCACGGAGAAAGAGGGGTTATAATGGAAGACAATGAAGAAGAAGAGGATGATGACAACTATCCTTTCGCCGATACAACAATGGGGGAAGCTGAAGAAGAGGCATCAATGGGGGAAGCTGAAGAAGAGGCATCAGATGAGCCCGCTGATGATTTGGGTCGGGTCATTGCTGATGCAAAGAGAAACTGCGAAAGTGACAAGGAGAGGTTGAAGTTGAAACGCATGTTAGAGGATCACAAGAAATTATTGTATCCAAATTGTGAAGATGACCAGAAAAAGTTGGGTACCACGCTGGAATTGCTGCAATGGAAGGCGAAGAATGGTGTAACTGACAAAGGATTTCAAGAATTGCTGATAATGATAAAGAAGATGCTTCCAAAGGATAACGAATTGCCTGAAAGTACGTACGAAGCAAAGAAGGTTGTCTGCCCTCTAGGATTAGAGGTGCAGAAGATACATGCATGCCCTAATGACTGCATCCTCTACCGCAGTGAGGAGTACGAGAATTTGGATGCATGCCCGGTATGCGGTGCACTGCGCTATAAGATCCCCCGCGATGACCCTGGTGATGTGGAGGGCGAACGCCACAGGAAGAGGGTTCCTGCCAAGGTGGTGTGGTATGCTCCTATAATATCACGGTTGAAATGTGTGTTCCAAAACAAAGAGCATGCCAAGTTGTTGCGATGGCACAAAGAAGAACGTAAGAAAGACGGGATGTTGAGAGCACCCGCTGATGGGTCGCAGTGGAGAAAAATTGAGAGGGAGTTCGAGGACTTTGCAGTTGACGCAACGAACTTATGGTTTGGTCTTAGTACAGACGGCATGAATCCTTTTGGGGAGCAGAGCTCTAGTCACAGCACCTGGCCCGTGACTCTATGTATCTACAACCTTCCTCCTTGGTTGTGCATGAAGCAGAAGTTCATTATGATGCCAGTGCTCATCCAAGGCCCTAAGCAACCCGGCAACGACATCGATGTGTACCTAAGGCCACTAGTTGATGAACTTCTACAGTTGTGGAAAAAACCAGGTGTACGTGTGTGGGATGCGCACACACAGAAGGAAATTGACCTACGAGCGTTGCTGTTTGTAACCATCAATGATTGGCCTGCTCTTAGTAACCTTTCAGGACATACAAACAAGGGATACAATGCATGCACGCACTGTTTAGATGATACTGAAAGTATATATTTGGATAAATGTAAGAAGAATGTGTACCTGGGACATCGTTGATTTCTACCGATCAAGCATATCTTAAGAAAGGCAGGCAACCATTTCAAAGGTGAGCCAGATAACCGGAAGAAGCCTGGCCTCCGTACTGGTGAATATATATTTAATATGGTCAAGGATTTACAGGTAATCTTTGGAAAGGGTCCTGGCGGACAATCTGTTCCGAATGACGCCAACGGACACGCACCCATGTGGAAGAAGAAATCTATATTTTGGGAACTTGAATATTGGAAAGCCCTAGAGGTCCGCAATGCAATCGACGTGATGCACGTGACGAAGAATCTTTGTGTGAACCTGCTAGGCTTCTTGGGCGTGTATGGAAAGACAAAAGATACACCGGAGGCATGGGAGGACAAGCAAAGAATTAACGAAAAAGACGGCATGCCTCCAAAGCAGTATCAAGGTCCTGCCAGCTACGCTCTTACGAAAGAAGAGAAGGAAATCTTTTTTGAATGCCTGCTCAGTATCAAGGTCCCGTCTGGCTTCTCGTCGAATATAAAGGGAATAATAAATATGGCAGAGAAAAAATTTCAAAATCTAAAGTCTCATGACTGCCACGTGATTATGACACAATTACTTCCGGTTGCACTTTGGGGGCTTCTACCGGAAAATGTTCGATTAGCCGTTGTGAAGCTATGCGCATTCCTCGATGCAATTTCTCAGAAGGTAATCGATCCAGAAATCCTACCAAGGTTACAGAATGACCTGGTCCAATGTCTTGTTAGTTTCGAGTTGGTGTTCCCTCCATCCTTCTTCAATATTATGATGCACGTTCTAGTTCACCTAGTCGAAGAGATTAACATTCTGGGTCCTGTATTTCTACACAATATGTTCCCCTTCAAGAGGTTCATGGGAGTCTTAAAGAAATATGTTCATAACCGTGCTAGGCCAGAAGGAAGCATCGCCAAGGGAAATGGAACAGATGAGGTTATTGAGTTTTGTGTTGACTTTGTTCCTGACATTAAGCCGATTGGTCTTCCTGAATCGCGGCATGAGGGGAGACTGGGTGGAAAAGGCACATTAGGAAAGAAAGAAGCAATAAATATGGACGGGCATTCTTTCACTCAAGCACACTACACGGTTCTACAAAATTCCACCTTGGTGACTCCATATATGGAGGAACACAAGGATATTGTACGGTCCAAGAACCCGTAGCAGTCTGACCCCTGGATTGAACGTAAACACATGGAGACTTTTGCCGGTTGGTTGCAAACAAAGCTCATCAATGACAACGATGTTCCAGATGAACTGTACTGGTTGGCCAAGACACCAAGTTCGACTGTAACGACTTTCAAAGGGTACGAGATAAATGGGAATACATTTTACACGATCGCCCAAGATAAAAAGAGCACCAACCAAAACAGTGGTGTCCGCTATGATGCAACCAACTTTCAAGACACATATTATGGTTACATAGAGGAGATATGGGAATTTGACTATGGACCTGATCTTAAGGTCCCTTTGTTTCGGTGCAAATGGGTCAAATATACTGGAGGCGGGGTATTGGTAGACCCGTAGTACGGAATGACAACAGTGGATCTCAACAATCTTGGATACACAGACGACTCATTCGTCCTAGCCAATGATGTGGCTCAGGTTTCTATGTGAAGGACATGTCTAGCAAACCGAGGAGAAAAAAAGATAAGGAAGCGAATACATCATACGATGAGCCAAAGCGCCACATAGTTCTTTCAGGGAAAAGAAACATTGTGGGAGTGGAGGACAAGACAGACATGTCAGAAGATTATGAAAAGTTTCATGAAATCCCTCCCTTCAGAGTGAAGACTGACCCAAGCATCCTGTTAAATGATGAAGATTCTCCATGGTTACGGCGCAATCATAAGCAAGGGACAAACACACAGAAAAAGTCTTACACCGCGAGATCCCACTCTGGGATGTGACCGGCTTCACCGTCATCACTTTCTATGTGAAGGACATGCATGCATTTTCTAGCATGGTATCTTTGTAACAGTTTGTACACGAAGTGCATCCAGTTTGTACTGCTACTCAACTCTTTAGAAGTTGCTATGTGGGTGAAATAATGATGTCATGCCAAGTTACAACCTTTTCAGAGTTCATTTGTACTGCTTTTCAAATTCAGGGTCATTTAGCTCAAAATAAATCATTAAATGCATGAAAAATATCAAATGAAGTCAGAAAGGGTTGAAAATTGATGATGTGCCTTTGAATGGTGCATATTGAACACACAAAAAGTATGGAGTTAAAATAAGTTATTAAAAATGAAATCCCTTTGTAATAGATGAGTTTTCGTCCGAAACCCTCATACTTCGAAATAGATTGTTCAATTTGTACACGAAGTGCATCCAATTTTTGCCGTAACCCTCTCAACTCTTTAGAAGTTGCTATGTGGGTGAAATTATGATGTCATGCCAAGTTACAACCTTTTCAGAGTTCATTTGTACTGCTTTTCAAATTCAGGGTCATTTAGCTCAAAATAAATCATTAAATGCATGAAAAATATCAAATGAAGTCAGAAAGGGTTGAAAATTGATGATGTGCCTTTGAATGGTGCATATTGAACACACAAAAAGTATGGAGTTAAAATAAGTTATTAAAAATGAAATCCCTTTGTAATAGATGAGTTTTCGTCCGAAACCCTCATACTTCGAAAGAGATTGTCCAATTTGTATACGAAGTGCATCCAGTTTTTGCCGTAACCCTCTCAACTCTTTAGAAGTTGCTATGTGGGTGAAATTATGATGTCATGCCAAGTTACAACCTTTTCAGAGTTCATTTGTACTGCTTTTCAAATTCAGGGTCATTTAGCTCAAAATAAATCATTAAATGCATGAAAAATATCAAATGAAGTCAGAAAGGGTTGAAAATTGATGATGTGCCTTTGAATGGTGCATATTGAGCACACAAAAAGTATGGAGTTAAAATAAGTTATTAAAAATGAAATCCCATTGTAATAGATGAGTTTTCGTCCGAAACCCTCATACTTCGAAAGAGATTGTCCAATTTGTACACGAAGTGCATCCAGTTTTTGCCGTAACCCTCTCAACTCTTTAGAAGTTGCTATGTGGGTGAAATTATGATGTCATGCCAAGTTACAACCTTTTCAGAGTTCATTTGTACTGCTTTTCAAATTCAGGGTCATTTAGCTCAAAATAAATCATTAAATGCATGAAAAATATCAAATGAAGTCAGAAAGGGTTGAAAATTGATGATGTACCTTTGAATGGTGCATATTGAACACACAAAAAGTATGGAGTTAAAATAAGTTATTAAAAATGAAATCCCTTTGTAATAGATGAGTTTTCGTCTGAAACCCTCATACTTCGAAAGAGATTATCCAATTTGTACACGAAGTGCATCCATTTTTTGCCGTAACCCTCTCAACTCTTTAGAAGTTGCTATGTGGGTGAAATTATGATGTCATCTCAAGTTACAACCTTTTCAGAGTTCATTTGTACTGCTTTTCAAATTCAGGGTCATTTAGCTCAAAATAAATCATTAAATGCATGAAAAATATCAAATGAAGTCAGAAAGGGTTGAAAATTGATGATGTGCCTTTGAATGGTGCATATTGAACACACAAAAAGTATGGAGTTAAAATAAGTTATTAAAAATGAAATCCCTTTGTAATAGATGAGTTTTCGTCCGAAACCCTCATACTTCGAAAGAGATTGTCCAATTTGTACACGAAGTGCATCCAGTTTTTGCCGTAACCCTCTCAACTCTTTAGAAGTTGCTATGTGGGTGAAATTATGATGTCATGCCAAGTTACAGCCTTTTCAGAGTTCATTTGTACTGCTTTTCAAACTCGAGATATGACATTTCAAATGCCATTTAATCAAATTGTCTTATACAGCAGTTGAAGTTGTTCAAACATGCATGGAAATGCCATAAACAGATTCTTTATATTTTTCTGATATTTTTTCATATATTATTTTTTTGCATTGGAGTCATAGATTTTTTTCTATGATTTTCTAAAGTTTAGGGGTTTTTCTGAAAATAATAACTAATATTGAATTAAAAAACCCTTTAGTACCGGTGAGAGCCACGCACCGGTACTAAAGGTCCACCGCCCCGCGCATTTTTTGGGGAGGACCTTTAGTACTGGTGCGTGGCTCGCACCGGTACTAAAGGGCCTTTAGTGCCGATGCAATCCACGCACCGGTACTAAAGGGGTGCGTGGTATAAATAGAAACACCCTAGTCCCGGGCCAAGCCACGAACCGGGAGATCTCACATTTGCGCCGCCAGGCTGCCAAAATTAGCCCCCACGCCCTCGCCGTCACCCTCGCCGCCGTCGCACCACCACCGCCGCCCACGCCCCTCGCCGCCGTCGCACCACCGCCGCCCACGCCCCTCGCCGCCGTCGCACCACCACCCCCACTCCGGCGGCCTCGCGGCCACTCTGCCCCGCGCGCAGATCTCCCCCTCCGGCATGTCCTCCCCCATCCGGCGCACGCGTCGTCCCCTCCTCCCTCCGGCGAGTCCACCCTCCGGCGAGTCCTCCCCCGCCCCTGCTGCGCGCTCCCCTCGGTGAGCTCCTCTGCCCGGCCGGCCCCGTGTTGATGAAGAGATGATGTTAATTGATGAAGAGAGATGATGTTAATTCATGAAGAGAAGATGCTAATTGATGAATGGATGGATGCATATATGTATGATGTTAATTGATGAAGAGATGATGTTAATTAATTGATGAATGATGCAAGTATGAATGGATGATGTTAGTTATTTGTAGATGATGAATGGATGATGTTAGTTATTTGTAGATGATGATGAATATATGATGATGATGATGATGAATATATGATGATGATGATGATGATGATGAATATATGATGATGATGATGATGATGAATATATGATGATGATGATGAATAGATGTTAACATTGTTAATTAGTTAGTTATTTCTAGGGTCCCTCGACGTCGAAAACCCCCCCAAAGTGATTCTAGGGTATCTAGGGTCCCTCGACGTCAAAAAACCCACCAAAGTGAATCTAGGGTTTCTAGGGTCCCTCGACGTCGAACCCCCCCCCCCCCCCAAAGTGATTCTAGGGTATTTTTCCTAAGTGCTAATTTTGGTAAGTGTTATTTAATTTGTTAGATGCTAAGTGTTATTTAATTTGTTTTCATAATTAAGTGTTTTCTTCTCGACGTCGACGATGCCGATCCCGCATCCTCGTCGTCGAGTCGGCGGAGGAGGTTTGCTGCTTGAGCCGAGGGGCCCTGTCCGGGACTGGGCTCCACCGGGCTGGTACTGGGAGGTGCAGACTTCCGGGCGGCGCAGCTTGGTGAGGAGCCAGCCCGTTGTCGACCCGGAGGTTGTGTGGTGGCGGCCGCATGGGCCACGGACGGTTCGGAGGCTTGAGTCCCCTGTGGAGGTGGTACAGTACCATGTCCGTGAGGAGAACGAGCACGTCCGTCGCTACCTCACAGCTTTGGAGGCCAGGTCCGACAATACCTGGCAGATTCTTCGGGGATCTCACTGGAGCTATGTTCCTGTGATGGTTCCTTCTCTTTGGGTGTCCACCGCCCGCCCCGATATCCGTCGGGCGCTAGGGTTCTAGCTAGCTAGATCGATATATAGCTACTATATATGTATTATTGTGATGTATTAGCTAGATCGATGGATTAGCCGATGTATTAACAATTAGCCGATGGGTATGCTCATGTCGCGGTGGACACAATAGAACCAGGATATGATGAACTATTGCTTGACATCCCTGGAGGTGAGGGTGAGTCCACACTGGCAGAAGCCGGCCGTGGTCTCATCCTATGGAGTAAGGACTGCATCGTCTTTCCACAAACGGCGCTAAGGCCACCGGCTCCTCCGAGTATCGATGTCCAGCGCGAGGGATCCCAGCCAGAGGCATCGCAGCGCCAGCAGTCCTCCCCACCTCGCCAGCAGTCCTCCCCACCTCGCCAGCAGTCCTCCGCACCTCCCCAGCAGTCCTCCCCACCTCGAAAGGCGTCCCACCTCACCAGCAGTCCTCCCCACCTCGCCAACAGTCCTCCCAACCTCGGGACGGAGCACGACGCGAGTCCATATCGTCGATATCGATCTCCGCCGCGTGAGCTGACTCCACCCCGGCAGCGGTCCCGCTAGCAGGGCTCCCAAAAGAGGAAGGCCACCAGCAGTCCTCTTCGGAGGAAAGCAAAGAAGAAACCCGAGCCTCCGGCCAAAAGGAAGCTGCCTTACGACATGACACCAGAGGAAAACGAAATTGAAAGCGATCGCCAAGAGAAAGCCTTTTTTGCGAAGAAGACCGTGCCGCCAAAGGAGGTAATACCCAAGGAAGTCCAAGAGCACTTTATGGAACACTTTATTGATCGACCCCCGGCATATGTCGAGCGTATGCCGACACACTATGAGCGACAGATTCAGAAGGCAAGTGAGCAGAGAAGTTGGCCCAGCCCAAGGAAGAAGTCGGGAAGTACGGCATCAACGACAGGTGGTACTACTACCGGGAAAACAGTTCCCCAGCTCGGAGAACAATCCAAGCAATCGATCTCTCCGCTCAAGGTGAGTACTAATCCAAGCAAGCAATCGATCCAACCAGTCGATGTGCAAGGCAACCCAATCGACCTCGAAGAAGTAGAGGCTGCAGGTCTCACTCTTGGCCAAATCCTTGGCACCGAGGAATTCCGCGGGTACGGTGCAACTGAGTACGCAATGCAATATGCCGTGGGAAAACCACTTGTCACACCCGAGCAGTACAAGGAACTACCAACTGCGATGCGACGGTTGCATGATTGGTACCTGCGTGAAGCAAAGCGAGGGGAGACGGCGGTCATGGTCAAAGTAAGGAAAGAGCATTACGTCAATGCATGTGATATATGTCTTGAATTCTCAGAACTTTTCCAGTTATACCACATGGACTCTATCGACAAAACTCTCATCAGTTGCTATTGTCTGTAAGTGATTTATATCTTTAATAATTTAAGTCTCTAGCTAAGATATCGTTCATTGGCTTATCCTCACTATATATGTTCTTCTCTACGCTATTATGCAGATTGAAGATGTGGGAATTGAAACAAGAGGGAATCGATGACATTGGGTTCATCGACCCAAATACCGTTAATGGTCATGTGGTAAAACATTATGCCAAGGACACCGAAGATCTCTTGGAAAAATTTCTAGAGGCACTAATGAATACCAAATCTACTATAATATTTCCTTCAACATGGGGTGAGTGTTTACTCTCTTGTATACTACAAATTCTATTTTTGCTTACTAGCTTGCTGTCAAGTGTAGTTGATGAGTTATATGCATGCCTGCTTAATTATATAAACTTCTGCGCAGAGACCACTATATCCTCCTAAATATTATCCTCGCGGATGGACTTGTTCAAGTGTACGACTCACTAGATACACTAGAACAATCATACGTGGACTTGTATTTTATGATAGAACGGTAATTTCAATCTTTATCGACCTTGCTTTCTTTCATTATTTCCTGATATCAAAAGTAATTATAATAACTCTTTCGTTCTTTTTCTTTGCCGCGTAGTGTTTGGAAAAAGATGATAGAAAAAAACCATCACGGTCGTCAATGGAAACCGAAGCTAAAGTGGAAAAAGATGCAGGTAATTAAGTAGTACTACTAGGTCCGCGCATCTCTTTAATTCTAGTTTCAATACCATTATCATGATTGATTATTAATTATCTTATTGAATTCTATTCTTTTGCAAAGTGCGCGAAGCAGCCACAGGGGACAAATTTATGTGGATACTTCCTCTGCGAGAACATTCGCATCCAGACCGAAGGCCGTATACGTCGCAGAGGAGCACGTGAAAGACAACTCCAGGTTTGGCAGATGATGTCGAAGCTCTCACCCGAGCAACGCTTTGTAGCACTTCAAGAGGAATTTGCGGCATTTCTTCTTCAACATGTCATTGATGTAAACGGAGAGCACTATTACTTACCGCCGCCTCAATAATGCCAGCAAATCAGTAGTAGAAAACTGAGATTTCATCCGGAGCACTAGCTAGCTAGTCCCGGCCGGGTTTTGGGCCTTAAGTTATAAGTCCAGAATATATATGGATGTGTAATTCCATTTGTATATATACTGTGTATGAGATATTGTATATTATATTACATATATATATATATGCATCAACTTGTGTAATTAATGTTTACAGTATGTAGCACCGTAAAATAAATTTGAAATGAATGGAAAACACAATAAATAGAGAGGAAAACTAAAACCTAATTAAAAGCGAAAACAAAAAAAAACAGAACACTTAGTACCGGTTGGTATCACCAACCGGTACTAAAGGTCCTCCACCACCAGCCCACGCAGGCAGCCACATGGTGGGCCTTTAGTACCGGTCCGTGGTCCAACCGGTACTAAAGGTCTGGACCTTTAGTCCCGACCCTTTAGTACCGGTTGGGGAACCGGTACTAAAGGCACATCCCGACCGGGACTACTGATCAACATTCTACTAGTGTCTACAGGTTATGGGGAGATTCATCTGGAAAATGCCGCCAGGACTACCTGTCTACGGAAAAAGGAAAACATCGTGCTTCCAAACTGGACGCCGCCTCAGCAGACTCAGCCGGAGGAGGCCCCTCAGCAGACTCTGCCGGAGGAGGCCCCTTAGCAGAATCCTCCTCCGCCTTAGCTGTCTCCACCTCCTCCGCCGCGTCAACGGACTCTGCCTCCTTCCCCGCGTCAACGGACTCCGCCTCCTCCGCGTGTCAGCAAGAGCGGAAGAGACCCGCCGCCGCTCCGGCGGCTAGCAGCAGTACAACAAAGAAGAAATCCAGAGCAGGTCCAAGCGTCAAGAAGGCTCCTCCCAAGTTACCCTACGACATGACTGTCGAGGAAAACAATGAAATCGTGGCTGAAGAAGTGAGACGCCAGCTTGCACCGAAACGTAGATCCGGTAAAAGCGAAGCGATGTCTGGATGCCCTTAGGCGACCACCACCGCCTCCACTGCAATCAAACTATGACCGCTGTATTGAAAAGACATTTGGTCAAGCGAAGCGGTCGGGAAGCTTAAGTAGGAGTGCTGCAAAAAGTGGGAAAACAATTTCCCAGCTAGGCGAACAAGAAAAGCAATCATTCCCCCCGCTCAAGGTGTTTACTGATATCGCTAATGATCCGGAGATAGCGACTGGTGGTCTTGCTATCACTCTTGGTTATTACTTAGACGGTTCGGTACAGTTCGAAAAGGCTGAGGTAGTACCATCTTAAGATACGAGCACGGGAAGCCTCTCGTCAGACGTGAGGAGCTCCCGCGTCTACCAACGAGGATGCGACAATTGCATGAATGCTACTTGAAAGCCTGCAAGGACGGGACCGACAATATCTTCATGGGAATTAAAGATGAGCACTTCTTCAATGGAGTCCACGCGTTGTTCGTTGAATTTGAAGAATTTTTTCAGTTATTTAATCAAGACGCCCTCGACAAAACTATCGTCAGTTGCTATTGTCTGTAAGTATTTTTTCTGTAATTAAGTCTCTAGCTCAGCTCGTTCATTACATGTATAATTATCCTCACACTATATTATGCAGACTCAAGATCCTCGATTGCAGAAAACGACAAATCTATGACATTGAGTTCATTAACCCAAATAACATAAATGAATATACGCTAAAAGAAAGCCCCGATGAAACAGAGCAAAACTTGCTACAGGCGTTACTTGGACAACAAAACAGAAGGGAAATACTATTTCCTTACAACTTCCAGTGAGTGTTACTGTCTTGTACGTGCACATTCTGTTTCGCTTACTCGAGGTTAAGTGTAATTGATGAGTTATGCGTGTGCAGTTTCCACTTTCACTAGTAGAAAACAGGGCTTTGAAACGGGCCAGAATATTGCATTAGTCCCGGTCGTGTTACGAACCGGGACTAATGGGTGTATCAGTCCCGGTTCATGAGGGCAGGGCGCCGGCCGGGCCTCGGCAGGAACCAGTCCCGGTTCGTCTGAACACTTTAGTCCCGGTTCCAGACACGAACCGGGACTAAAGGGCCTCGCTCCTGGCCCAGTCCCTTTAGTTCCGGTTGGTGGCTGGAACCGGGACTAAAGAGGCACCTTTAGTCTCGGTGCTAGCCACCAACCGGAACTTATACAATGCCTATATATATGCTCGCCCTTGCCCGCTCACTCCTCTGTTTTTTTGGCCGGCCGACGTTTGGGAGGTGTGTTGCTCTCTGTTCTCACCAACTATGCACATGAGGTGTTCGATGAAATGCCGCAGCCACACTTAAGTTTTCTCCTCTCCAAGCTCGACCTCCAAGCTACATTTTCCCTAAGATTTGTTTAGGTTTGGCGGTGCACCAACTACACAAGTGTTCGAAAAGGTTAATGACTTCATCGTTTTATCTCTCACTTCTAGTTTAGCTCATTTCAAATGCTCTAGAAGTAGAGTGTGGTTTGTGGGCTTTAGTGAAGGAGTGTATGTGGGAGTTCTTTTGATTTAGATGCACAATTAGAGCTGAAATTAACTTCTTAGAGTCTGCACATGTGTAGGGTGCCGTCCCCGTCCCCGTTCTCACCGTCGTCGATCACCCGTGCCGATCTCGTCGCCGGCACCACCGTGGTGAGCCTCTTGTTCTTATCTTCTTTTTAAAAGAAAAAAATTCTTACTTGTATGATTTAGATAGATACTTGTATAATTTTCTTACTTGTATGTTGTTCTATGAGAACTATGTATGAACTTTATGAATTTATTTTTTCAGTAATAACATTTGATCACTACTGTACTTTGGTTTTAATGTGATGATGAACTTGTATTAATTTGATCACTTCTCTATTCATGATGTTCTGTAATGGTTTTTGATACATTTAATTATATAATGCACGCAGATGAACCGGCAATGGATGTATGGTGACCGACGCACCTCCGAGTACATTGAGGGCCTGCATAAATTTCTCGGAGTGGCTGAGGCAAACAAGCAGAATGGTTTTATGTATTGTCCATGTACTGTCTGTGAGAATACGAAGGATTACTCCAACTCTAAAACCCTTCACTTCCACCTACTTGAGAAGGGTTTCATGCCACACTATAATGTTTGGACCAAGCACGGAGAAAGAGGGGTTATGATGGAAGACAACGAAGAAGAAGAGGATGATGACAGCTATCGTCCTATGTACCCTGAATACGGTGATACTGCAACGGGGGGAGGCTGAAGATCAAGAGGCACCAGACGATGTGCCCGATGATGATCTTCGCCGGGTCATTGTTGATGCATAGTGAGAAAGTGAAAGTGAAAGGGAGAAGTTGAAGTTCGATCGCATGTTAGAGGATCACAAAAAAGGGTTGTATCCAAAGTGCGAAGATGGCAACACAAAGCTCGGTACTACACTGGAATTGCTGCCACTACAGGAAGGCAGACGGCAAAGGCCTGCCTGGCAGACGGCAAAGCCATTGCCGTCCGCCAGCAGACGGCCAACAGTCCGGCCGAACAGTAGCCGGCAAAGGCCACTTTGCCGTCTGCTGGCAGACGGCAAAGAAGCCAAGCTCTTTGCCGTCTGCTGGCAGACGGCAAAGCCCCTGGACGGCAGACAAAAGGTGCCAGCCCCGTTAGGGGGCTAACGGCGCTCTTTGCCGTCTGCTGGTAGACGGCAAAGAGCTGCAGCTGACGTCAGCTGACGTCAGGCGTCAGTTGGGCCAACGCAGGCTCTTTGCCATCTGCCAGCAGACGGCAAAGAAGCAAAGGTCTTCGCTGTCTGCCAGCAGACGACAAAGAGGCCAAATAGGCCAGCCCAGGTTGCACAGGCTGCTGCCACGTGGCCTCTTTGCCGTCTGCTAGCAGACGGCAAAGTGGCTATATTGCCACTATTTTTTTTTCTTAAATTCAATCAATTTCACAGATATATATATATATATATATATATATATATATATATATATTCATTTCAAAATATTTCAACAAGTACATATAGCCAACATATCCCTGCCATATGGATATGATCATCCAACACATATATACACCAAATGAAAAGTCCAACATATCCAACAATTAAGAAAAAGGTCCATATAGTTTCATCCATACATACATATATAGGTAGCAAGTTTCACATTGTTCATCCTACAAAATCACAACAAAAAGGAAGGACAAGGAGAAGAGTAGACTCCAACGCAAGCTTCCGTGATCTGAAGCCAATCTGCAAAATGGGAAAGAAGAAAGTTAGAAGAAGAAGAAGACTAGAAGAAGAAGAAGAAAAAGAAGAAGAAGAATACTAGAAGAAGAAGAAGAAAAAGAAATGTGTCATTTTAGAGCTAACCTAGTTAAATAGGCCATTTTTGACCTAAATATGCTAAGTATGTCATAAATGAACTAAATAAGCTAAGTATAGGTCATTTCAGAGCTAACCTAGGTAATTATGCCATTTTTGAGCTAATTAAGCATATTAAGTCATTTTGGAGCTAAATAGGTCATTTCTTAAGCATGTTATGTCATTTTTGAGCTAGCTAAGCATATTGAGTCATTTCGGAGGAATAAATGCTAAGTATAGGTCACTTTAGAGCTATCCTAGGTTAAATAGGTCATTTGTGAGCTAATTAAGGTTATTATGTCATTTTTGAGCTAGCTAACCATATAAATTCATTTTTGGAGGAATAAATGCTAAGTATATGTCATTTTAGAGCTTTCCTAGGTTAAATAGGTCATTTTGGAGCTAAATAGGTGATTTCTTAAGCTAAGCTAAGTGTAGGTCATTTGAGAGCTATTCGTGGTAAAATTGGTCATTTTGGAGCTAATTAAGGTTATTATGTCATTTTGGAGGAAATAATGCTAAGTACAGGTCATTTTAGAGCTAAATGTCATTTCTTAAGCTAAGCTAAGTATAGGTCATTTGAGAGCTATCGATGGTAAAATTGGTCATTTTGGAGCTAAGTAAGGTTATAATGTCATTTTCGAGGAAACTAAGCTAAGTATACGGCATTTTGGAGATAAATAGGTCATTTCATAAGCTAAGTACGCATTTGTTATGCTAAACACTTGCGAAAACTTACTGTCATCACGGAGGTGTAGTTGTAGGTGTAGGTGTAGGACCGGTCGCGCCAGTGGCTGACGGAGGAGGATCGGTCGATGCTTGTCGGGAGTTATGCTGCACCAAAGATCATTTCCAATGTATCGTTAGCATGATGCAACTCAAATGTGAAGACTAGTAACTAATGACCATTCAAATGAAACTCACCGTGCCCGCCGGAGCAATGACTGGCATCGGCGGAGGGGTCGTGCCGGTCTTCTCGCACAGGGTCTGCATATTTGGTTTTGACGAGTCAGTCATATTAGATACTACTGTAAGGAACATTACGTGCATGATTTGGCTAATATGCAGAAGAAACTTACCGCGAACATCTCGTATAGGGCCCGGTTAGCCATCATGTTCCGGTTCCTCTCCTCCTCCAACGCATTAGCCGTCCTGTCCTCAAGCTCCCTCTCCCTCTCCGCCGCCTGCCGGTCCCTCTCCTCTAGAAGCGCCTGGGTCTTCGCTCTCTCTGCCTCAATAGCAGCCTGCAACACCACTCGTTAGCATTGTAATCATCGACGGCCGCACACACAATGTAATGAAGGAAAGGTATCTGAGTCCGTATAACTAACCTTGAATTCGAGCTCCACTGGCCGTGCACGAGGCAATATCTCAGGATCGGAGCTGGTCTGGCGCTTCTTGATCTGCGGGAGAGTGCTACTACAACGTATCAGTCCATTCCCAATGGCTAACGAGCCATGCTGCCTCCCGCCACCAGATATCATCACCAGCTCTGGATCAAGAGGTTGCTGGCTCGGGTTAAAGTCCGGCCCTTTCCTCACCTTCCCCTCGTCTCTGTACCTCACAAGCTTGTGGTGGGAGGCGCGGTTGATGAATTTCTCTGGATCATCGAGGTCAGACTCAGAGAATGCCTTGGCCTTCTTGTACGAGGCAGTATTGGACATGGCATAGAGGTCGAACAGCTGTGGCACTGGAGCCTTGTTCTCTCGCGCCTAAAAGAGAGGAACAGAGTATTAGTTGAGGGCTCAAGCTAGCATGAAGAATAAATTTGCATAAATCATGAAGCAAACCACATACCCAGTTTTCCCCGTACTGATGTAGGTTGACGCTGCCTAGATGGTGTGGGACACCTTTCATTTTGCCACGCTTGTCCTTTGTAGTGTCGTTGGTGGAGCGCCATTGGGGAGAGCACCACTCATCCACCAACGCCTCCTAACAGTCCATCCTATCCGCACACCATCTCGGGGGCACCTAAGTTAAGCAAGAGAAATTTGAGCGCTACGCCTACAAATCAAATCAAGGAAACTAAGTACAAGGCCTTAAGAATAGGTAATTACCTTCATGTACTTCTCCTTACTCAGAAACTTGACGCGGCACTTCTCTCTTTTCCTCCTAATACCAGTCGAGGCGAAGTAGTCTCGAACAGCCTGCGTCCGAGCCTCGTGCCGAAAGTTTTGAAGTAGGCGCCTGCACTCGTTGTCGATAACCCGAGCCGCGGCCTCCTCCTGTCCCTCAGCACACCTGTAGAAAGTCTGCAATAAAACAAGAAAACACGGATTAGTACAATCACTAGGGTTGCCAATCAAAGAAGGAAACACAACGTAGACGGCAAAGGAGAAATTACCCAAAACGTCTGGATCACAATGTCGGCCACCTTGTGGCACTCGACATCGCCGATCCTATGCCCCGGCGGGGCCGGGGCAGCCAAGTAGTGCTCCCAGGTCATTCCTAGCTCTGGAACCCGGCCCTCACCGGGCAACGTGACCCACCCCAGGAAGCTATGGCGACAAATCACACCAAGGACACTGTTGGGCCTGCGGACACGAGGCTCCTGTGTCCAAGACCTGCAGTATGACAAGGCCAACGCATTAGATATTCGAAGAAACGTGAAGGCAAAAGGTTCAAAAAGAGTAAATGCACTTACTTGTCCCCATTAGGCGCAATCAACCACCTCTGGTCGGGGGTTGCCGGGGTGGGCGGGAGCTTTGTACCACCACGCTGGTAGACTTTGCGCCCCTCAACCCACTCACCCTCGCTATAGCTATCAGAACTATAGCCACCCTCAGCACGGCCACTCGACTCCGTCGAGTCCGCCCATGGGTTTCGCTGCGACTCAGCGTGATCCCTGCTGAGCTCCGGAGTCTCGTGGGACGGAGTCTCGTGGGACGAAGGCTCGTCGGCCCGACGCTCGTCGGCCCGAGGCTCGTCGGCCCGAGGCTCGTGGACCGGAGTCCGAGACGGGTCCACCTTAGGCGGCTCCATCTCAGACGGAGCACTCCTGTGGTCGGGTGAATCAGCTAGGGGTGGTGGCAAGGAAGGCGTAGTAGCAGCCTTCCTACCTCTCCCGCCACCACGTCCACCTCTACCAGCCTTCATCCCCCCCCCCCGACCTCTCCCGGCCGAAGAAGAAGCGACCGCCGATGGTGTCTGCATACTGAGATCCAACGCTCTCCGGAGGCTATGGGGTGGAATGGAACTACCCCTCCCACCACGCGCCGAGGTAGGAGCCTCAGAGCGCTATCGACCCGCGCCCACCATCTGTCAACACCTGCAATGACAAAGAGTAAATGAAATTAGTACAACATAAAAAGAATGAATACCTGACATGAATAATATGTATATAATTTAAGTGTATCATCATCATGAACATAATAAAAAATTGAATACCTAAAAAATTGAATACTTAATTTAAGTGTCGGGGTGTCGGGGTGTCGGGGTGTCGGGCTCGTGGTGTCGGGGTGTCGTGTCGGGGTCGGGGTGTCGGGGTGTCGTGTCGGGGTCGGGGTGTCGGGTCGGGGTGTCGGGTCGGGGTGTCGTGGTGTCGGGGTACCGTGTCGGGGTCGGGGTGTCGGGTCGGGGTCGGGGTGTCGGGTCGGGGTGTCGTGGTGTCGGGGTGTCGTGGTGTCGGGGTGTCGTGTCGGGGTCGGGGTGTCGGGGTGCCGTGTCGGGGTCGGGGTGTCAGGGTGTCGGGGGTGTCGTGTCTGGGTGTCGTGGTGTCGGGGTGTCAGGGGTGTCGGGGTGTCGGGGTCGGGGTGCCGTGTCGGGGTCGGGGTGTCGGGGTGTCGGGGTCGGGGTGCCGTGTCGGGGTCGGGGTGTCGGGTCGGGGTCGGGGTGTCGGGTCGGGGTGTCGTGGTGTCGGGGTGTCGTGTCAGGGTCGGGGTGTCGTGTCGGGGTCGGGGTGTCGGGGTGTCGGGGGTGTCGTGTCTGGGTGTCGTGGTGTCGGGGTGTCAGGGGTGTCGGGGTGTCGGGGTCGGGGTGCCGTGTCGGGGTCGGGGTGTCGGGGTGTCCTTTTCTTTTATGTCATATCTTTCTTCTACTTCTTCTTCTTTCCTTTTTCTTCTTCTCTTCTTCTTTCCTTTTTCTTCTCCTAAATCTTACTCCTATTACCTAAATAATACAAACAAAGAACAAATCTAAAACTAAATCTAATACAAATAAAATTTCCGTCCTAATTTCATACCTTGCTAAATTAACCTAGGGTTCATACTAATTAATCTAGGGTTCATACTAATTAACCTAGGGTTCATACTACCTAATTTGAAACCTAGCTATTCATACTAACTAGTGTTAAATCAATTCTGTTTTCTTTAAATAGCAAGAATTGCTTTAACTAAAAAAATTAAATAGCAACATTTGCTTTAAATAAAAAATAACAACTACCTAATCTGTCCTAGCTAGGGTTCATACTAACTAGCACTAAAAAAGCCACTAATATAGCACTAACGTAGCACTAACCTAGGGTTCATATGGCACTAATATTGCACAAATTAATCAACCTAGGGTTCATATGGCAGAGAGACACACACACATACACACACAGAGAGCGAGAGAGCAGAGAGCAGAGAAGAGGGGAGGGGAGGAGGGGGGCTTACCTGCCGGTGGCTGCGGGTGGGGGGGAGGTGGCTGCGGGAGGAGGATGGCTGCGGGTGGGGGGGAGCTGGCGCCGGCGACGGGGCGGGCTCCGGGGGGGCGGGGGGCGGTCGACGGGGCGGGCTCCGGGGGGCGGGGGGGCGGCCGGCGCCGGGGGGCGGGGGGGCGGTGCGGGGCGGCGGAGGGGGGGCGGCGCGAGGCGGCGGAGGGGGAGGGGCGGGGGAGCGGAGGGCGGCGGCGGCGGGAGACAAAAATTAAAAGGGGAGAGAGAAGAGAGAGAGGGAGAGAGAGAAGAGAGAGAGGAGGGGGGGGGGTAACGGCCGTTAGGGGGTTGTTTATTCAGTAACTATGGAGTGAGTATGACAGTTATATATAATAACCACAGTAAGAGAACAATATTCAGTAACTATGGAGTGAGTATGACAGTGACTATATATCATAAATAGCTAGTACCTATCATGTCTAAAGAGAGCACCAGGACAGCAGCATAATGGCATCTTAGTAGACTCCAACAGCAGTATCACAAGCATCATAGCAACAGCAGCACACACATATATGGATTAGGAGCAGAACTACACAGACCAGCTAGTATATGGCTATATGCAACCCAGAGGCAGCACAGAACAATATTCTTCTAGGTTTTTTCTTTTCTTCTTTTCTATCTAAGTTTCTTCTTCTTCTTCTTCTTCTTTTTTCTTCTCCTCCTCCTCTTCTTCTGTTTCTTCTTCTTCTTCTTCTTCTTCTTCTTCTTCTTCTTCTTATTTTTTGTTCTTTTCCTTTTTTTATTTTTCCTTTTTTTCTTCTGCTTTTCTTCTTTTTTTTTCTTCTAGGTTTTTTCTTTTCTTCTTTTCTATCTAAGTTTCTTCTTCTTCTTCTTCTTTTTTCTTCTCCTCCTCCTCTTCTTCTGTTTCTTCTTCTTCTTCTTCTTCTTCTTATTTTTTGTTCTTTTCCTTTTTTATTTTTCCTTTTTTTCTTCTTCTTTTCTTCTTTTTTTTCTTCTAGGTTTTTTCTTTTCATCTTTTCTATCTAAGTTTTTTCAACCTAATATAAACTAACTAATATAAACTAATAACTAATATGAACTAATAACTAATAAAACCTAACTAATAAAAACAGAAAAAAAAGGGGGGGGGAGGGTGGAGCTCACCGGAGAGGGGGTCGAGGCGGCGGCGCGGGGCGGCGGAGGGGTCGGGGCGGGGGAGCTCATCGGGGCGGGGGAACGTCGGGGCGGCGGCGGAGGGGCGGCGCGGGGCAGCGGAGGGGGAGGGGCAGGGGAGTGTCGGGGAGGCGGCGGAGGGGCGGTGCGGGTCGGCGGAGTGGCGGCGGAGGGGGAGGGGCGGGGCGGCAGCGGCGACCGGCGGCGGCGGGGCGAAATTTAAGGGGGAAAAGGGCGCGGGAGAGAAAGAGAGGGAGAGAAAGAGAAGAGAGAGAGGAGGTGGGGGTAACGGCCGTTAGGGGGGAATTTTCTTTGCCGTCTGCCAGCGGACGGCAAAGATTCTTTGCCGTCTGCTAGCAGACGGCAAAGAGGTGGGGTGGGCCGTTGCAATTAACTAGCCTCCACTGGGCCCCCACCCACCTCTTTGCCGTCTGCCAGCGGACGGCAAAGAGATGGCTGATGGCAAACAGTGTCTTTGCCATCAGCCAGCTCTTTGCCGTCTGCTTTACTAAAGCTGACGGCAAACAACCTGTTTGCCATCTGCCAGCAGACGGCAAAGACCTGGCAGATGGCAAAGACCCTGATTCCAGTAGTGTGCAATGGAAGGCAGAGAATGGTTTATCTGACAAGGGATTTGAAAAGTTACTGAAAATAATGAAGAATAAGCTTCCAAAGGATAACGAATTGTGTGACACTACGTATGGAGCAAAGAAGGTTCTCAGCCCTCTAGGATTAGAGGTGCATAAGATACATGCATGCCCTAATGACTGCGTCCTCTACCGCGGTGAGTACGAGGAATTGAACGCATGCCCGGTATGCAATGCATTGCGGTATAAGATCAGACGAGATGACCCAGGTGATGTTGAGGGTGAGCGCCCTAGGAAGAGGGTTCCTGCCAAGGTGATGTGGTATGATCCTATAATACCACGATTGAAACGTCTGTTCAAAAACAAAGAGCATGCCAAGTTGTTGCGATGGCACAAAGAAGACTGTAAGAAAGACGGGAAGTTGAGAGCACCCGCTGACGGGTCACAGTGGAGAAAAATCGAGAGAAAGTGGGAGGACTTTGCAGGTGACGCAAGGAACGTATGGTTTGGTTTAAGTGTAGATGGCATTAATCCTTTTGGGGAGCAGAGCAGCAATCAAAGCACATGGCCCGTGACTCTATGTATCTATAACCTTCCTCCTTGGTTGTGCATGAAGCGGAAGTTCATTATGATGCCAGTGCTCATCCAAGGCCCTAAGCAAGCCGGCAACGACATTGATGTGTACATAAGGCCATTAGTCGAAGAGCTTTTACAGCTGCGGAATGGAAAAGGTGTACGTGTGTGGGATGAGCATAAACAAGAGGAATTTGACTTACGAGCATTGCTGTTCGTAACCATCAATGATTGGCCTGCTCTTAGTAACCTTTCAAGATAGATAAACAAGGGAAACAACGCATGCACAAACTGTTTAGATGATACCCAAAGTATATATTTGGACAAATGCAAGAATGATGTGTACCTGGGACATCGTCGATTTCTTTCGACCAAGCATGCCTTAAGAAAGAAAGGCAAGCATTTCAAAGGTGAGGCAGATCACCGAAAGAAGCTTGTCCTCCATACTGGTGATGACATACTTGATATGGTCAAGGATTTACAAGTAATCTTTGGAAAAGGTCCTGGCGGACAATCTGTTCCGAATGACGTTGAGGGACGCGCACCCATGTGGAAGAAGAAATCTATATTTTGGGACCTACCCTATTGGAAAGACCTAGAGGTCCGCTCTGCAATCGACGTGATGCACGTGACGAAGAATGTTTGCGTGAACGTGCTAGGCTTCTTGGGCGTGTATGGGAAGACAAAAGATACACCGGAGGCACGGGAGGACCAGCAACGTGTGAACGAAAAAGACGGCATGCATCCAAAGAAGTATCAAGGTCCTGCCAGCTACGCTCTAACCAAAGTGGAGAAGGAAATCTTCTTTGAATGCCTGCTCAGTATGAAGGTCCCGTCTGGTTTCTCGTCGAATATATAGGGTAGTAAACATGGCAGAGAAAAAATTCCTGAACCTAAAGTCTCATGACTGCCACGTGATTATGACGCAACTGCTTCCAGTTGCATTGAGGGGGCTTCTACCGGAAAACGTTCGATTAGCCATTGTGAAGCTATGTGCATTCCTCAATGCAATCTCTCAGAAGGTAATCGATCCAGAAATCCTGCCAATGTTACGGAATGATTTGGTGCAATGTCTTGTCAACTTCGAGTTGGTGTTCCCACCATCATTCTTCAATATCATGACTCACGTCCTAGTTCATCTAGTCGACGAGATTGCCATTCTGGGTCCTGTATTTCAACACAATATGTTCCCCTTTGAGAGGTTCATGGGAGTCTTGAAGAAATATGTTCGTAATTGTGCTAGGCCAGAAGGAAGCATCTCCACTGGCCATCAAACAAAGGAGGTCATTGGGGTTTTGTGTTGACTTTTTTCCTGACCTTCAGCCGATTAGTGTCCCTAAATCGCGGTATGAGGGGAGACTGAGTGGAAAAGGCACGCTAGGAGCGAAATCAATAATATGTTGGGACGGGCATTCTTGGGTGCAAGCACACTACACAGTTCTACAGAATTCTACCTTGGTGGCCCCGTATATGAATGAACACAAGAATATTCTACGCTGGACACACCCGGAGTAGTCTGACGACTGGATTACACGTGAACACATCGGGACTTTCGGCGGTTGGTTGCAAATGCATCTCATGCGTAACAATACTGTTGCAAATGACATGTACTTGTTGGCCAGGACACCATCTTCGACTGTATTGACTTACCAAGGGTACGAGATAAATGGTAATACATTTTACACGATCGCCCAAGATAAATAGAGCACCAACCAAAACAGTGGTGTCCGCTTTGATGTAGCAATCACTAATAGGGCAAAGGACACATATTATGGTTACATAGAGGAGATATGGGAACTTGACTATGGACATGAATTTAAGGTCCCTTTGTTTCGGTGCAAATGGGTCAATCTATCAGGAGGCGGCGTACAGTTAGACCCGTAGTACGGAATGACAACAGTGGATCTCAACAATCTTGGGTACACAGAGGAACCATTCGTCCTAGCCAATGATGTGGCGCAGGTTTTCTATGTGACGGACATGTCTACCAAACCGAGAAAAAAAAGATAAGGAAGCGGATACATCAAACGATGAGCCAAAGCGAAACATAGTTCTTTCAGGGAAAAGAAACATCGTGGGAGTGGAGGGCGGGACAGACATGTCTGAAGATTATGAAAAGTTTCATGAAATTCCTCCCTTCAAAGTGAAGGTTGACCCAAGCATCTTGTTAAACGATGAAGATTATCCATGGTTACGGCGCAATAATCAAGGGACACACGCGAAGAAAAAGTGAAGACTTTCTCTCCACAACTATTCATGAAATGCATGAAAAATAGCAAATGAAGTCAGAAAAGGGTTGAAAAGTGATGATGTGGCTTTGAATGGTGCATATTGAATGCAGAAAAAGTCTTGAGTTAAAATATGTTTAAAAAATTGAAATCCCTTTGTAATAGATGAGTTTTCGTCCGAAACCCTGATACTTCGAAAGAGATTGTCCAGTTTGTACACGAAGTGCATCCAGTTTTTCCTGTAACCCTCTCAACTTTTTAGCACATGATATGTGGGTGAAATTATGATACCATGCCAACGTTCAACCATTTCAGAGTTCATTTGCAGTGCTTTTCAATTCAGGGTCATTTGAGCTGAAAATAAATCATGAAATGCATGAAAAATAGCAAATGAAGTCAGAAAAGGGTTGAAAAGTGATGATGTGGCTTTGAATGGTGCATATTGAATGTAGAAAAAGTCTTCAGTTAAAATATGTTTAAAAAATTGAAATCCCTTTGTAATAGACATGTTTTCGTCCGAAACCCTGATACTTCGAAAGGGATTGTCCAGTTTGTACACGAAGTGCATCCCGTTTTTCCGGTAACCCTCTCAACTTTTTAGCACAGGCTATGTGGGTGAAATTATGATACCATGCCAACTTTCAACCATTCCAGAGTTCATTTGCAGTGCTTTTCAATTCAGTGTCATTTTAGCTTAAAATAAATCATAAATGCATGAAAAATAGCAAATCAAGTCAGAAAAGGGTTGAAAAGTGATGATGTGGCTTTGAATGATGCATATTGAATGCAGAAAAAATCTTGAGTTAAAATATGTTTAAAAAATTGAAATCCCTTTGTAATAGACGTGTTTTCGTCCGATCAAAGTTATTTAACTTAATATTATATAAAATTTATGCAACTAAAATTATCATAGTTATTTTTGTTAAAAACTTTAATAGCAAAAAGAATATTCATAAAGTATTTTTTGTTAAGAACTTTTAATATGCAAAAAAATAACATAAAAATAGCAAAAGTGAAAATAGATGCGCTCTATTTTCACTTTAGTAACAACGACATAGTAGGCACATGTTTGGTTTGAGAGAGGCTCGTGCTGCCTCTCTCACAGCAGGGCTTATAGGCTGGTTGTCGGGCTGCTCAACTAGCGAGGTGGGACTAAACTCCCAGCAGCTGGGCTTCCCGCCCTTTGGGGTGCTGAAATTCACCTTTAGTCCCGGTTGATGGATCCAACCGGGACTAATGCCCCTTTAGTCCCGGTTGGAGCCACCAACCGGGACTAAAGGGCTGGGCTTCCCGCCCTTTGGGCTGCTGAAATTCACCTTTAGTCCCGGTTGGTGGCTCCAACCGGGACTAAAGGGGGACCTTTAGTCCCGGTTAGAGCCATCAACCGGGACTAAAGGTTGGGGTATATAACTGGACCAAAATCCATTTACAGTTTTCGATCTCCATCTCCCCCGACGGCGCCGGAGAAAACCTCGACGCCGCCAGGCTATCGGACCGCGCCGTCGCCTCCCTGAGCCCGCTCCTCATCGTGTCGCCCCCGTCGCCACCCCCGACGCCGTCCACGTCGCCGCCCCGGACGCCGTCCCCATCGCCGCCCCCCGACGCCGTCGCCGCCCCGAGCCCCGCTCCCCTCCTCCTAGCTAGGTGAGCTGCCAGGCGTCACACCACCGTTCCCCTCCTCCTATCCCCCCCCCCCCCCCGCGGTCACCGTCATCACCCGTCGCCGGTCGAAGCAATGGTGGCGTGGGATCCAAAATCCATGGAGTCTCATATATAATTTGGTTCATAGGATATACTAGCGTGTAGTGCGCGGCGGCATGCCGCGTCGTGCTGATTGATATGCGGTGTTTTTTTAAGTTTTTGGAGAGTGTTTTTGGTTTTGACTGATCACATAAATACTAATGCATAGATAGAGCATATTGAGCATATATAGAGAGAGTACAGTCCGTATGGAATGAAAAGTTTGCATTAACAACTTGATATCAAAGTAATAGCTTGTATTTCTCCTAGCTACATTTCTGGCTTCACAGGCAAGAAACAAAGTTTACATCTGATTGACCTTAACTAATCATTTACGTCACAGAGTTTTGGGTATAACCGCATGAGCAAACTAAATAATACACAACAAACATGACTTTGCTCCTGCCTAACCAATGAATAGCTAGGATTATCATAGGATAGAATTATAAAAAGATATGTCATTGTTATTGTTGTTAAATAAAATGATATTTGCTATATAGCCACAATTTGTTCTCGTCGACGATGCCAATCCCGCATCCTCGTCGTCGACTCGGCGCCGACAACCAGTTTGAGAGGCGCCATGTCCGGGACTGGGCTCCGCCGGGCTGGCACTGGGAGGTGCTACCTTCCGGGGCGCGCACCTTGGTGAGAAATCCGGGTCTCGTCGTCGACCCGGAGCTTCTTTGGTGGCGGTCGCGTGGGCCACTATCGGTGCAGAGGGAGCCGGCCCCCACGGAGGTGGTACGTGATACGTCCATTTCGCATCATGCTTTTATATCAATATTTATTGCATTAAGGGCTGTTATTACACATTATGGTACAATATTTATGCCTTTTCTCTCTTATTTTACAATGTTTACATGAAGAGGGAGAATGCCGGCAGCTGGAATTCTAGACTGGAAAAGGAGAAAATATGAGAGACCTATTCTGCACAACTCCAAAAGTCCTGAAAAGTTACGGAGAATTATTTTGGAATATATAAAAAATATTGGGCGAAAGAAATACCAGAGGGGAGCCACCAGGAGGTCACAAGCCAGGGGGCGCGCCCTACCCCTCTGGGCGCGCCCCTGTGGCTTCTGGGCCCAATGGCAGGCCTCCGGTGCCCATCTTCTGCTATATGGAGGGTTTTTACCTAGAAAAAATCATAAGGGAGCTTTCGGGACGAAGCGCCGCCGTCTCAAGGCGGAACTTGGGCAGAACCAATCTAGAGCTCCGACGGAGCTGTTCTGTCGGGGAAACTTCCCTCCCGGAGGGGGAAATCGAAGCCATCGTCATCACCAACGATCCTCTCATCGAGAGGGGGTCAATCTCCATCAACATCTTCACCAGCACCATCTCCTCTCCAAACCCTACTTCATCTCTTGTATCCGATCTTTGTCTCAAAACCTCAGATTGGTACCTGTGGGTTGCTAGTAGTGTTGATTACTCCTTGTAGTTGATGCTAGTTGGTTTATTTGGTGGAAGATCATATGTTCAGATCCTTAATGATAATTAATACTCCTCTGATTATGAACATGAATATGCTTTGTGAGTAGTTACGTTTGTTCCTGAGGACATGGGATAAGTCTTGTTATAAGTAATCATGTGAATTTGGTATTCGTTCGATATTTTGATGAGATGTATGTTGTCTCTCCTCTAGTGGTGTTATGTGAACGTTGACAACATGACACTTCACCATTATTTGGGCCTAGAGGAAGGCATTGGGAATTAATAAGTAGATGATGGGTTCCTAGAGTGACAGAAGCTTAAACCCTAGTTTATGCGTTGCTTCGTAAGGGGCTGATTTGGATCCACATGTTTCATGCTATGGCTAGATTTATCTTAATTCTTCTTTCGTAGTTGCGGATGCTTGCGAGAGGGGTTAATCATAAGTGGGAGGCTTGTCCAAGTAATGACAGCACCCAAGCACCGGTCCACCCACATATCAAATTATCAAAGTAACGAACGCGAATCATATGAGCATGATGAAAACTAGCATGACAGAAATTCCCATGTGTCCTCGGGAGCGCTTTGCTTTATATAAGAGTTTGTCCAGGCTTGTCCTTTGCTACAAAAAGGATTGGTCCACCTTGCTGCACCTTTGTTACATTTGTTACTTGCTACCCGTTACGAATTATCTTATCACAAAACTATCTGTTACCGATAATTTCAGTGCTTGCAGAGAATACCTTACTGAAAACCTCTCGTCATTTCCTTCTGCTCCTCGTTGGGTTCGACACTCTTACTTATCGAAAGGACTATGATAGATCCCCTATACTTGTGGGTCATGAAGACTCTTTTCTGGCACCATTGCCGGGGAGTGAAGCGCCTTTGGTGAGTGGAATTTGGTAAGGAAATTTTTATATAGTGTGCTGAAATTTACTGTCACTTGTTACTATGGAAAATAATCCTTTGAGGGGCTTGTTCGGGATATCTTCACCCCGACCGGAAGCACAAAGAGATTCTCCTCAACCTACTGCACCTACTGAAAATATTTATTATGAAATTCCTTCGGGTATGATAGAGAAACTGCTAGCTAATCCTTATGCAGGAGATGGAACACTACATCCTGATTTGCATCTAATCTATGTGGATGAAGTTTGTGGATTATTTAAGCTTGCAGGTTTGCCCGAGGATGATGTCAAGAAGAAGGTCTTTCCTTTATCTTTGAAGGAGAAGGCATTGACATGGTATAGGCTATGTGATGATATTGGATCATGGAACTACAACCGATTGAAATTGGAATTTCATCAGAAGTTTTATCCTATGCATCTGGTTCATCGTGATCGGAATTATATTTATAATTTTTGGCCTCGTGAAGGAGAAAGAACCGCTCAAGCTTGGGGGAGGGTTAAGTCAATGTTATATTCATGCCCCTATCATGAGATCCCAAGAGAAATTATTATTCAGAATTTTTATGCTCGGCTTTCTCGTAATGATCAATCCATGCTCGATACTTCTTGTACTGGTTCCTTTATGAAGAAAGATATTGAATTCAAATGGGACTTATTGGAAAGAATTAAACGCAACTCTGAAGATTGGGAACTCGACGAAGGTAAGGAGTCAGGTATAAACCTTAAGTTTGATTGTGTTAAATCCTTTATAGACACCGATGCTTTTCGTGAATTTAGCACTAAATGTGGACTTGACTCTGAGATAGTAGCTTCTTTCTGTGAATCTTTTGCTGCTCATGTTGATCTCCCTAAGGAGAAGTGGTTTAAATATCATCCTCCCATTGAAGTGAAAGTAGTTGAACCTATTAAGGTTGAAGAAGAAACCATTACTTATAATGTTGATCTTGTTGTTCCTACTGCTTATATTGAGAAACCACCTTTCCCTGTTAGAATAAAGGAACATGCTAAAGCTTCAACTGTGGTTCGTAAGAGTTATACTAGAACACCTACACCCCCTGAACAAATCAATGTTGAACCTAGTGTTGCTATGGTTAAAGATCTCTTGGTTGATAATATTGATGGGCATGTTATTCAATTCTGTGATGAAGCTGCTAGAATTGCTAGACCTGATCCTAAAGATAAACATAGACCTGTTGTTGGCATGCCCGTTGTTTCTGTTAAAATAAGAGATCATTGTTATCATGGCTTATGTGATGTGGGTGCTAGTGTGAGTGTAATTCCCTTTACCTTATATCAAGAAATTATCAATGATATTGCACCAGCTGAGTTAGAAGAAATTGATGTTACTATTAAGCTTGCTAATAGAGATACTACAGCACCAGTTGGGATTGTTAGAGATGTTGAAGGCTTGTGTGGGAAAATAAAGTATCCTACTGATTTTCTTGTTCTTGCCTCCCCACAAGATGATTTTTGTCCCATTATATTTGGTAGGCCTTTCTTGAATACTGTTAATGCTAAGATAGATTGTGAGAAAGAAACGGTTACTGCAAGTTTTGGGGATGTGTCCCATGAGTTCAATTTCTCTAAATTTCGTAGACAACCCCATGACAAAGAATTGCCTAGTAAAGATGAAATTATTGGTCTTGCTTCTATTGCTGTGCCTCCTACTGATCCCTTAGAACAATATTTGCTAGACCATGAAAACGATATGCATATGAATGAAAGGAATGAAATAGATAAGATTTTCTTTGATTAGCAGCCTATCTTGAAACACAACCTACCTGTTGAAATACTTGGGGATCCTCCTCCACCCAAGGGTGATCCCGTGTTTGAGCTTAAAAAATTACCGGATACTCTGAAATATGCTTATCTTGATGAAAAGAAGATATATCCTGTTATTATTAGTGCTAACCTTTCAGAGCATGAAGAAAAGAGATTGTTGAAAACTCTGAGGAAGCACCGTGCTGCTATTGGATATACTCTGGATGATCTTAAGGGCATTAGTCCCACTCTATGTCAGCATAAAATTAATATGGCGCCTGATGCTAAACCAGTTGGTGATCACCAACGACGGTTAAATCCTAAAATGAAAGAAGTGGTAAGAAATGAAATATTAAAGCTTCTGGAGGCAGGTATAATTTATCCTATTGCTGATAGTAGATGGGTTAGTCCCGTTCATTGTGTCCCTAAGAAGGGAGGTATTACCGTTGTTCCTAATGATAAAAATGAATTGATCCCGCAAAGAATTGTTATAGGATATAGAATGGTAATTGATTTTAGGAAATTAAATAAAGCTACTAGGAAAGATCATTACCCTCTACCTTTTATTGATCAAATGCTAGAAAGACTATCCAAACACACACACTTTTGCTTTCTAGATGGCTATTCTGGTTTCTCTCAAATACCTGTGTCAAAAGAGGACCAAGAGAAGACCACTTTTACTTGTCCTTTCGGTACCTTTGCCTATAGACGTATGCCTTTTGGTTTATGCAATGCACCTGCTACCTTTCAAAGATGTATGATGGCTATATTCTCTGACTTTTGTGAAAAGATTGTTGAGGTTTTCATGGATGATTTCTCCGTTTACGGAATTTCTTTTGATGATTGCTTGAGAAACCTTGATCGAGTTTTGCAGAGATGCGAAGAAACTAATCTTGTCTTGAATTGGGAGAAGTGCCACTTTATGGTTAATGAGGGCATTGTCTTGGGACATAAAATCTCCGAAAGAGGTATTGAAGTTGATAAAGCTAAAGTAGATGCTATTGAAAAAATGCCGTGTCCTACGGATATCAGAGGTATAAGAAGTTTCCTTAGTCATGCTGGTTTCTATAGGAGGTTTATTAAAGACTTCTCTAAGATTTCTAGGCCTCTCACTAATCTTTTGCAAAAAAGATGTTCCATTCGTTTTTGATGATGATTGTGTAGAAGCATTTGAAATTCTTAAGAAAGCCTTGATTTCTGCACCTGTTGTTCAACCACCTGATTGGAACCTACCCTTTGAAATTATGTGTGATGCTAGTGATTATGCCGTTGGTGCTGTTTTAGGACAAAGAGTTGATAAGAAATTAAATGTTATCCATTATGCTAGTAAAACTCTAGACAGTGCTGAAAGAAACTATGCTACCACTGAAAAGGAGTTTTTAGCAGTTGTGTTTGCTTGTGATAAGTTCAGACCTATTGTTGATTCCAAAGTAACTGTTCACACTGATCATGCTGCTATTAAATATCTTATGGAAAAGAAAGATGCTAAACCTAGAATTATTAGATGAGTTCTTCTGCTACAAGAATTTGATTTGCATATTATTGATAGAAAGGGTGCTGAGAATCCCGTAGCAGACAACTTGTCTAGGTTAGAAAATGTTCTTGATGACCCAATACCTATTGATGACAGCTTTCCTGATGAACAATTAGCTATCATAAATGCTTCGCGTAATGCTCCATGGTATGCTGATTATGCTAATTACATTGTTGCTAAATTTATACCACCTAGTTTCACATACCAACTAAAGAAAAAATTCTTATATGATTTAAGACATTACTTTTGGGATGATCCACACCTTTATAAAGAAGGAGTAGATGGTGTTATTAGACGTTGTGTACCTGAGCATGAACAGGAACAGATCCTTCACAAGTGTCATTCCGAGGCCTACGGAGGACACCACGCTGGAGATAGAACTGCACATAAGGTACTGCAATCTGGTTTTTATTGGCCTACTCTCTTCAAGGATGCTCGTAAGTTTGTCTTGTCTTGTGATGAATGTCAAAGAATTGGTAATATTAGTAGACGTCAGGAAATGCCTATGAATTACTCACTTTTTATTGAACCATTTGATGTTTGGGGTTTTGATTATATGGGACCTTTTCCAAAGTCCAACGGGTATACTAATATTCTAGTTGCTGTTGATTATGTTACTAAGTGGGTAGAAGCTATTCCAACTAGTAGTGTTGATCATAACACTTCTATTAAAATGCTTAAAGAAGTTATTTTCCCTAGATTTGGAGTCCCTAGATATTTAATGACTGATGGTGGTTCACACTTTATTCATGGTGCTTTCCGTAAATTGCTTGCTAAGTATGATGTTAATCATAGAATTGCATCTCCTTATCATCCTCAGTCTAGTGGTCAAGTAGAATTGAGCAATAGAGAAATTAAATTGATCTTGCAGAAGACTATTAATAGATCCAGAAAGAATTGGTCTAAGAAACTTGATGATGCATTATGGGCTTATAGAACTGCTTACAAAAACCCTATGGGTATGTCTCCGTATAAAATGGTTTATGGTAAAGCATGTCGTCACTTACCTCTCGAACTAGAACATAAAGCTTATTGGGCAATTAAAGAGCTCAACTATGATTTCAAACTTGCTGGTGAGAAGAGGTTATTTGACATTAGCTCACTTGATGAATCGAGAACCCAGGCCTATGAGAATGCTAGGTTGTTTAAAGAAAAAGTTAAGAGATGGCATGATAAAAGGATACAAAAGCATGAATTCAATGTAGGTTACCATGTCTTGCTATACAATTCTCGTTTAAGATTTTTTGCAGGAAAACTTCTCTCTAAATGGGAAGGGCCTTACATTATCGAGGAAGTGTATCGTTCCGGTGCCATCAAGATCAACAACCCTGAAGGCACAAATCTGAAGGTGGTAAACGGTCAAAGAATCAAACATTATATCTCAGGTACTCCCATAAATGTTGAAACCAATATTATCAATACCATAACTCCGGAGGAGTACATTAGGGAGACCTACCAGAACATTTCAGACTCCGAAAAGGAATAGGTATGTGGTACGGTAAGTAAACCGACTCCAAAACTTTTTCAACAGCAAATTTTCTCCGTTTTGGAATATTTGAAAAATTAGGAAAATTTAAAATAGTTCAAAAAGTGCATGAGGAGGCGACAAGCCAGAGGGGCGCGCCCTACCCCCCTGGGCGCGCCCCTGTGGCTTGTGGCCACCCCGTGTACCCTCCGTACTCTATTTTCTTGTGGTATACTCCTTCAGGTCGGTAAAATTTCATTATATAATCTCCCGAAGGTTTTGACCTTCGTATCACGACAATACCTCTTGTTTTCGTTTTGAGTTGTTTCTGCAGCAGATTTAGAGCAATATGTCGTCCCAAGATTCCGATGGGGAGAGTTATGTATCGCATTATCTTGCCAATCCCAAGCTCTATGGGGACTTAGATCCTTATGGATTGTTCTCGGAGGAGGAACAAGAAGGCAAGTATGAGGAAGAAAGCTCGAATGAAGAGGAGATTCCCCTGCCTCGACCAGGAGATATGCATGTGGAGTTCAGGAAATCGAGCCTCCCAAACACAAGGGGAAAACCCAAGGTTCTATTTATCCCTTCTCTTTTCCTGCAGGAGAGCAAACAAGAATTATGTCAAAGGATATTGAAGCTCGAGCAGGAAGTAGACGATCTGAGGGAACAGAATTTTATGCTTAAGAGGAAACTAGGCAAGCTTCCAACCTCTTCAACAACTCCAACATCACCACCTTCGAAGCAAGACAACTAAACACATGGGTATGGGCACTCCCCTTGGCTTGTGCCAAGCTTGGGGGAGGTGCCCCGGTATCGTATCACCATCACATCTTTTACTTTTATTTTTTTCTTAGTTCGATCCTTTTGGTTATGTCACGCCCAAGATGCGGTCCTATCCCTATTAAGGCTTGCGGCCTCGACGGGGATAGAAGCGCATCTCGTCGTTCGCAAGTACAGTAAACATTGCATACATGTAGGAAGAGATGAGTATATGAGTTGGCTTACACTCGCCACAAGCTATCTTACAAGGTCACACAAATTATTCATACATCATTCAGAAGGCAGGGTCCGGCTACGGACGAAATCAAACGATAAAAGAGGCAATGTAAAACTGTCTTGCTATCCCAGGATCACCACCATGAAGCCCCCTACTCGTCTGGATACGTAACATACATCCGACCACGTTCTTCATCATACTCCCACTGGAGCTGTGACACGTCATCTGACACGTACTCATCAACACCTGCACCTGTATTGTTGTAATCTGTGAGCCACAGGGACTCAGCAATCTCATAACCCGGGTACCGAAACTATGTAAGCCATTGGGTAAGGAATTGGTTAAGTGGTGAGGCTGCAACAAGCGCTAAGCATGTATTTGGTGGCTAACTTACGAGAACATGAATGTAAATATGGTGGTCTACGTAAGACGGCCGTGATCTAGCATGATCACTAAGTGATCCTGAACACCTACTTACGTCAATCATAACCCCACCGTGTTCTCTCTCGGTTCATGTTCACGAGCAGAGACAGTCACGGTTACGCACATAGTTGGTGTATTTTATTTGAGCTTACTTCAAGTTTACTATAACCGGGTGTTAAACAAGTTCCCAAGTTGCCACATAACCGCGGGCATGGCTTTCCGAAAAGATTAAACCCTGCAGGGGTGCTCCAACTCATCCATCACAAACTAACCACATGCCACGGGATTAACCTCGACCACGAATCTCGTGATCTTCCTAGGAAATTCCACTGGAAAACCGCAACCTCGAGATAGCCCGAAGAAAACCGGAATTCCTCGCGCAAGACATTCGAGAAAGGTAAAACAAGTCCAGCAAGACCGCCCGACATGTCGACGTACCCGATAGGAGCCGCGTATCTCGTTCTCAGGACACGACGGATAAGCTACGCGTACGGAGGCCTGATAGAGATCTCCCGAGTTGTCCCGGGTTGGCCCCGCACAGTGCTCTGGGTTGGACCAACACTCATGAGGAGCACTGGCCCGGGTTGTTGATTAATTATCCACGGGGTAGCTATGCCCTATGCAATTTTTATTAAGTTGTTTAGCAAATGTAGTACCAAAGTTGGGTCTTGCCAGACAAGTTTTAATCTAAAACAAATGGTCAAGGGGGTCCCCATAACAACCCCGAGCATGTTAGGAGCGCAAAATATGGAATATAACATCGGTACTCGGAACTAGTGCGGCAAAAGCGGAACAAAACACTGAGCAAAAGGCAAAGCCTTCCACCGTTGTCAGATATATATGTGCATTAAATTAAATAACAATAAATAGAGTGATATAACCAAAATCCATGTTGACACATGGAAAGCTTGCACCTGCAACTAGCAACGCTATAAGATAAGGGCTGAGCAGCGGTAACTTAGCCAATCAATGTTTGCTAGGTAGTGGAAGGGTTAGAGGCTTTCATGGCAATTTAGGAGGCTGACAGTTTAAGTGGTAGGTAACGTAACATAACGGTAAAAGCGAGACATCTAGCAAGGCAAAAATAGTGTCGGGATCCGGGTATGATCATCTTGCCTGTTGGGTCTTCAGAGGGACAAAGAGCTGGGTCCTCATAGTTGTACTCTCTGGGATCCTCGTACTCAGGCTCAACACTCGTGTCTACCCAAAGAGAACAGCACCAAATAAACATACAAATAAGGTGCAATGCACAAACAAGATGATGCATGATCCATTTGAAGTAATTAACATGGCAACCCTAAGCTAGTCATATTTCTCATGCACTTATTAAGTTCTTTATTATTTTGGACAGAACCTCAATTTAGTTATTTGAACATGCATGATCATGGCAAATATGAATGCTTCATGCAAAATCGATGCAAATGCATATGTAGAACGTTGCAAACGGAGTAACGTAGCTCACGGTACACTCCCGGTAAGGTACGAAGGTTAACGGAGGCAAAACACAAAAAGAGGAAGGCCATGGGCTATTCCTTGGTATTACAAGGATGCCACTGGATAGGAAATGAAAATCTAGCAATAATAGAGCTAAATATCAAGCAAAACTATGGAGTATAGCTCCCACAAGTCACAAAACATTCAAACACATAATTTGTCCACAAATAGCAACATGGCGTCTTGCAACACACATAACAAGAGCTACAGCAAGTTTTAAATCAAAACCAAGGCATGGGCATGAAGTACGCATCAAGCTTAACAAATCATCCATCTACACAAACTTTAAAGGAAGCATGGATCCATAGCAAATGTGCTCACAAGATGGCATGTTGAAACAGGTTTCAGGGACTTGAAAATTCCAGTTTTATAGATCCTGAGTTAACAGATTGACACATTAACAGCAAGGTTTAAACATGCTACAGGTAGTTTCATGGCACAAAAATTAACAGGATGGTATAGGGCAACCACTACTACAAATCATTAGCACTGAGCATGAGCTAGAACACCACAGATCACTTGGTAGCATCCTCTAAACATAGCATGATCATAACAGCAACTTCTCAGACTTAGCCAAATTTAGCAAAGGCAAACTGGACACATGTTAACACAATAGCAACTTGACAGCAGGTTTTGAATATGATGCAAGGGCTTAATTCTCAAGTTCTTAGCACAATTCAATAGAGGATGATGAGCACAACAAAACATGTCATGGACCCGAACTCAAAGGAACACTACATTCATGGGAACCATCCTCTAAACATGGTAAGAAAAAAACAGCATCCAACACTTAGCAGTATTTTGAGACATGAAAACAGTGTTATTCTCTTGGCATGTTAACAGCAAGAAACCCAGTTACATACAAGTTTATCATGCCAAAGAAAAATACCAGGGCCTAGTACCCACAAAACACTAGCACATTCATGTTGACAAGTTTCACATATGTTGCATAAATTAATTCATGTGAAAATGACAAAATGGCATGTTGAAGCAAAAATGACATTTTGCAAACTTGCTCAAATTACAAAACAAATTGCACCATTGGATTCCTTGGGAAATTCTACCCCAAAATCATATATCATACTCATATTTTTAGTTCGATAAAATGCCCAAAATGCAATTCGAAAACACACACATGCACTCATAAGTCACTTATTACCCTATTTGGACATCTCCTAAAATGGCAACATCCTGATATGGAATATTTCCTAGTAAGGAAAAAAAACAGGGAATCAATAAAACAAACAAAATAAAAAAAAGGGAGGGGTCCCACTGGCAGTGAGCCAGGGCCCCCTGAGTGGCTGGCAAGGTGGCCCCACTGGCCCACCTGTCACACACACACACATAGGAACACACACACATGGAAACAAATAATGGGCTCGGGGGGGGGGGATCGAACCCGAGACCCCTGGGTTACACCGCGAGCGGTCGACCACTGGGCTAGGCGGGGGCATCTCCTCAGAAGGGGCTCGCTAAGAAAATAAAACAACAGGGCCGACTCTTCTTCTCCCTTCAGGCAGGGAAGATGGAGACGACGCCGGCGAGCCCCTCCGGCGACCACCGGAGCTGAGGACCTGCGGCGGGGCTGCGGAAACGACAGGGCACCCCATTTCTATCGTCTACGCGGAGCTAGGGCGACCACAACGCGAGGCAGGACGAGCTCGAGCTCTCTGCTCATGGCGGAAGCCACTACTCGATCCCGGGGCGAAGCAAGGCTGCGCGGGGCTGCAGGAAGGCTAGAACGCGCGCGGGGAATGCACTGAAGTGGCTGGGCAGAGCACACGAGCCCCTGCTACTACCTCCACTACTCCGGGAAGAACAAAACTGCACGCTTGGCCAGAGCAACGGAAGCGCGCGAACGGTGACGACCTAGCGACAAGCACAAGACGCTACTGCCTACGAGGAAGATCAGGGAGGGAGAAGGATCTACCTCAACTACCTATGGCATGGAGAGGCGGACGGAGACGGGACGGAGACGATGCGAGACTGCGCGGAACTTCGGTGCTCCTCGGATCCGAGCTCAGGGAAGAAGATGATGACGGGGTCGAAGCTTCAGCGTCGATGGCGTTGCGTGCGAAGAGGAAGAAGATGCAGGGACCTCCGGGGCTTCGATCTACGCGGACAGGAGGGCCGGATACGACGCGGAGAGGCTACCCCGAGCTCGAGCTCGCGCTCGGCCGGAGCATGGCGGGCAGGGCGACGGCGGGCACGGGGCGACCTACCTGAGCGGCGGCGATGCGAGAGAAGGGGAGGAATGGATCTCGGGGTGCTAGGGCTACGCGGGGGACGCAATATAAAGGGGCTAGGGGACGCCGATGGCCGTCAAATCAAAGCTGCTGGGGACGTGGCACTCTGGATGACCGCCGTACAGAGGAGAACGATGACTGACGCTTAGCGTGCTGCGGGCGCTGCGCTGGCGCTCTTGCTGGGCCCTTAGCGGGGAGCTAAGGCCCAAGTTGGCTGAGAAAACGCCTCTCTCTCTCCCTGAAATCTTACTCTTTTTATTTTTTAAAAACCCAGCAAACAATTAATCTAGACAGAGAATGGAGAAGAACCAGATAGAGATAAAATATGTTTTGGACTCAGCAAAACATCCCCCATTTAATAAAAATGAACTTGGCATTTTTAGAGAAAAGAAATAAACCACATGTTTTTATCTGGCAATCTGTTTTTGCAAAGAATCCAAAGGCAAAATAAATCCAAACATTTATGAGAGTTGAACCACATTTCTTCTCAGATTTTATAGAAGAAGTGCAACATCTTTTTATTACATTAGAGCATCTCCAATAGATGGTCCAAATTTTGGCGGTCCAAACCGGTCATGGTCCAAATTTGGAGCACCAAAAAGTGCTTTTTACATCTCCGAAAAAGGCTCAACTCCAACAGATGGTCCAAAACGGAGATGTAAAAAAAAGGGCAACTCCAACAAATGGTCCAAAACGAAGATGCAAAACCGGCCGGCGGCTGCTGTTCAACCACTGTACAGCCGCATATATTGCAAAAAACATCAAAAAACAATATAAAAAAATTGTACATGTCCATAATATCAAATTATTACATAGTTGTTCAAATCCACGAGATCAAATGCAACACAAATAGAACATAGTTTTGCACAATACAACATAGTTTTTCACAAACAAATAATGAATCTATGCGGCTCTTTCGCCATGCCATTTCCAATGCTCTTCCATCAAATCTTTCTGGAGTTGATCATGCACATCGGTGTCTCTAATCTCGTTGTACACCTTCATGAAACGTCTGATGCGCTGTTCTTTTCGCATGGGGTTAACAGGAATGCCCATCAAGTGATAGAAGTTGTAATCTAAATGTTTTCCACGCTCGTTCTCAATGATCATATTATGCATAATCACGCAAGCAGTCATGATGTACCAACGGATCTTTTGATCCCAGAATCTAGATGGTCCTCGCACAATAGCAAATTGAGATTGCAAAATCCCGAAAGCCCTCTCAACATCTTTTCTAGCGGCCGCTTGTGCATTGTGAAAGACGATTTCTTTCTTACCTTCGGGTTTTGCAACAGGCTTGACAAATGTACTCCACCTTGGGTAGATCCCATCTGCAAGATAGTACCCATAGTTGTATGTGCGGCCATTGGCTTCGAAGGTCACTGGTGGTGCTTCTCCATTTGCTAACTTGGCAAACAGAGGTGACCGGTCGAGCACGTTGATGTCGTTGCAAGATCCAGGCAACCCAAAATATGCATGCCAAATCCATGTTTCATGGTCGGCAACTGCCTCAAGAATGATAGTGGCATCCTTCCCACGACCCTTGAATTGTCCATGCCATGCTTTTGGGCAGTTCTTCCATTTCCAATGCATGCAATCCACAGACCCGAGCATACCTGGAAACCCTCGAGCATTGTTCATCTCCAAAAGCCTCTAAGTGTCCTGAGCATTGGGTGCTCTCAAGTACTATGGACCAAACACTTCTACCATAGTCATTGCAAATTGCTTGACATAGAAGATAGCAGTGCTCTCTGCCATCGCCAAGTTGTCATCAATGTAATCTGCCGGAACACCATATGCCATCATGCGCAAAGCGGCAGTGACCTTCTGTCCAATGCCATGGCCAACCAACCCAGCACAGTTCCTTCTCTGCTCGAAGGCTGGATTGTGCTGCTTCACGGAATTGCAAATGTGGATGAACAAGTCTTTCGACATTCTGAAACGGCGTTGAAAGTAGTTATCCGGGAAAACAGGTGGTGATCCAAAGTAGTTGCGCATCAACCGTTTGTGTGCATCAATCCGTTCTCTCCGAATGAACGCACGACCATAGACGGAACCACCATGCTTTGGCTTCTTCCCCTTATGCATGGCCACAAGCATAGCAATGTCCTCTTCTTCATGCAAATCAAATTCCTCGTCCGACGATGAATCGTCCATGAATGAGGAGTCAACCGAGCTCATCTACAATGCAGACAACCATCGTCAAACATACTATCCAATCCCAATTAAAATCATCAAGTTTCGCCATTTTTTACCTTGGGGAATTTCGTCGAACACCTTGTGCACGGGGTGGAAACTGATGGCCGGCGGTTCGATTGGTCGCTGCTGCGGACGGCGACGCAGAGGAGAACTGCTGCGGACGGCGGCGCAGACGGGAAGGGGGCACGGCGATGCAGAGGAGAAGGGAGCACGGCGGACCGCCGGAGTCGGCGAATCCAGCCGCGGCTGCTTCCCAAAACGGCGGCACCGGGGCGGCTGCTTGACCCTTCGACGGGGGAGGCAACGAGGGCTAGGGCGGCGGAGGGTGGCGGCGGCGCAGAGGAGAAGGGAGCAAGGCGGATCGCCAGAGTTGGTGAATCCAGCCGCCGCTGCTTCCCAAAACGGCGGCGCTGGGGCGGCTGCGAGACGCCCTCCGGCGGGGGAGGCGACGAGGGCTAGGGCGGCGGAGGGCGGCGGCGGCGATGTGGGGCGGTGACGGCGACGCCGACAGCGACTTGGCCGGTGGCGCGGCGACTTTCGGCGGCTGGTGCTCGGTCGCGGGCGGGCGGTCGCCAGGCGGAAGCGGAATGAAGTGGCGGTTGGGCGTTGGCGCGCGGCCGCCGTTTTTACATCACTTGCACCTGGTGATGTAAATTTGCATCACAAAGTTTTCAATTTTACATCACCGGGAGTCCGCGGTCCAAAATTTTTTACATATGGACCGTCTGTTGCAGCAGCGTTTTTTGCCCCAGACGGTCCAAAAGTTAGGTATTTTTACATTTGGACCGTCTATTGAAGATGCTCTTAAAACAGCAAGTAGTATATTAGCATGTGGAATATTATTTGAATAGGAGAGAAAAGGAGATAGATTTGATATGGGAAATGGAGAAGAACTCAACTCAAACATCACAACATCAACACATACGACACCACAACACAAGCACACACTCATCCACAACACATACCATATCATGACAACCAAAGTGATGCACTTGACAAATATGATGTGATGCCATGATGCATGAATGACAAGAGGCAAAGTGAAACTCAAACCCCATGATAGCATTGATAACATCCATAGAGGTCCACATGAAATAATACAAACTCAGTCACATGACATGACACAAATGACAAGGGTTGCACTTGGGCTGTTACAGGTTATATCTTGATGCAGTAGAATATGGTCTTTAGTGTGATCTAGTTTTGAAATTTTGCTTTATGTTCCCCCTATGTAAGCGAGTCCGAGAGTTATATAATAAAAAGTAGTTTTGAGTCGAGGGCTTTGCTTGCTTGCTATGATCTTGAGAAAAAGAAATAGAAAGAAGTATAGAATAAAAGCAAAGAGTATATATGATGATCTTATGGGGAGTGATGACTTCACATATAAGAAGTATGCCGATTGAAACTTGTTGTGAGTTGACAAACATAGCGATTGGTCATTGTGGCAATTAAAAGGAAGTAATAAAGAAAGAGAGGTTCACATATAAATATATTATCTTGGACATCTTTTATGATTGTGAGCACTCATTAAAATATTATATGCTAAGAAGTTAATGTTGGACAAGGAAGACAACATAATGGGTTATGTTTGCTTATTTCCGAATAAAAGTTATATGGTTATAGATCCTTCAACATGTGACGCTTGCTTCCACCCCATACCAGCCAAAACTTCCGCACCAAGTAGAGATACTACTTGTGCATCCAAACACCCTTAACCCAGTTTTGCCATGAGAGTCCACCATACCTACCTATGGATTGAGTAACATCCTTCAAGTAAGTTGTCATCGGTGCAAGCAATAAAAATTGCTCTCTAAATATGTATGATCTATTAGTGTGAGGAAAATAAACTTTATACGAACTTGTGATATGGAAAATATAAAAGTGACAGACTGCATAATAAAGTTCTTTATCACAAGGGGCAATATAAAGTGACGTTCCTTTGCATTAAGGGATTGCGCATCCAACTATAAAAGCGCATGACAACCTCTGCTTCCCTCTGCGAAGGGCCTATCTGTTACTTTTATTTTCTAGTACATACCTTTATGCAAGAGTCGTGGTGATCTTCACCACTTCCTTTATTTCGCCTTTCTCTCGTGGCAAGCGTCATGTGTTGGGGAATGATCTAGACACATATATCCACTCGGATGTGGGTGATCATGAGTTATTTTTGTTGACATTACCCTTGAGGTAAATAGTTGGGAGGCAAAACTATAAGCCCCTATCTTTCTCTGTGTCCGATTGAAGCTTTGACCTCATAGGTACCGTGTGAGTGTTAGCAATTATGAAAGACTAAAATATGATTGAGTATGTGGATTTGCTTTACAAGCTCTTATATTGACTCTTTCCGACTTTATGATAAATTGGAATTGCTTCAATGACTAAGATCATAGTTTGTTGGTTCTCAATAGAGTTCTTGATGCATACTTTACCTTGTGAATGAATTGTTACTTCAGCATAAGAAATTATATGTCAATATATGTTGTTGTTCTAAAGATGATCATGATGCCCTCATGTTCGTATTTTATTTTATCGACACCTCTATCTCTAAACATGTGGACATATTTATCGATTTCGGCTTTCGCTTGAGGACAAGCGAGGTCTAAGCTTGGGGGAGTTGATACGTCCATTTCGCATCATGCTTTTATATCGATATTTATTGCATTATGGGCTGTTATTACAGATTATGGTACAATACTTATGTCTTTTCTCTCTTATTTTACAAGGTTTACATGAAGAGGGAGAATGCCGGCAGCTGGAATTCTGGACTGGAAAAGGAGCAAATATGAGAGACCAATTCTGCACAACTCCAAAAGTCCTGAAAAGTTACGGAGAATTATTTTGGAATATATAAAAAATATTGGGCGAAAGAAATACCAGAGGGGACCCACCAGGAGGTCACAAGCCAGGGGGGCGCCCTACCCCCCTGGGCGCGCCCCTGTGGCTTGTGGGCCCCCTGGCAGGCCTCTGGTGCCCATCTTCTGCTATATGAGTGGTTTTGACCTGAAAAAATCATAAGGGAGCTTTCAGGATGAAGCGCCGCCGTCTCGAGGCGGAACTTGGGCAGAACCAATCTAGAGCTCCGGCGGAGCTGTTCTGCCGGGGAAACTTCCCTCCCGGAGGGGGAAATCGAAGCCATCGTCATCACCAACGATCCTCTCATCGAAAGGGGGTCAATCTCCATCAACATCTTCACCAGCACCATCTCCTCTCCAAACCCTAGTTCATCTCTTGTATCCGATCTTTGTCTCAAAACCTTAGATTGGTACCTGTGGGTTGCTAGTAGTGCTGATTACTCCTTGTAGTTGATGCTAGTTGGTTTATTTGGTGGAAGATCATATGTTCAGATCCTTAATGATAATTAATACTCCTCTGATTATGAACATGAATATGCTTTGTGAGTAGTTATGTTTGTTCCTGAGGACATGGGATAAGTCTTGTTATAAGTAATCATGTGAATTTGGTATTCGTTCGATATTTTGATGAGATCTATGCTGTCTCTCCTCTAGTGGTGTCATGTGAACGTCGACTACATGAAACTTCACCATTATTTGGGCCTAGAGGAAGGCATTGGGAAGTAATAAGTAGATGATGGGTTGCTAGAGTGACAGAAGCTTAAACCCTAGTTTATGTGTTGCATCGTAAGGGGCTGATTTGGATCCACATGTTTCATGCTATGGTTAGATTTATCTTAATTCTTCTTTCGTAGTTGCGGATGCTTGCGAGAGGGGTTAATCATAAGTGGGAGGCTTGTCCAAGTAAGGACAGCACCCAAGCACCGGTCCATCCACATATCAAATTATCAAAGTAACGAACGCGAATCATATGAGCATGATGAAAACTAGCTTGACAAAAATTCCCATGTGTCCTGGGGAGCGCTTTGCTTTATATAAGAGTTTGTCCACGCTTGTCCTTTGCTACAAAAAGGATTGGGACACCTTGCTGCACCTTTGTTACATTTGTTACTTGCTATCCGTTACGAATTATCTTATCACAAAACTATCTGTTACCGATAATTTCAGTGCTTGCAGAGAATACCTTACTGAAAACCGCTCGTCATTTCCTTCTGCTCCTCGTTGGGTTCGACACTCTTACTTATCGAAAGGGCTACGATAGATCCCCTATACTTGTGGGTCATCAGTACGTCGTCGTGTCAGGGAGGAGGACGAGCACGTCCGTCGCTACATGGCCGCGTTGGACGCCAGGTTCTCCAATACCTGGCAAGTTATTCAGGGATCTCACCCGAGCTATGATCCGGCGATGGTTCCTTCTCTTTGGGTGTCCATCGCCTGCGCCGTGAGACGTCAACTCGATATGTATTAATTAATGATATTATATGATAATATTCGAGTTGTATTAGCGATAATATTCGATGCTTCATTAACTGGATTATTCAAGATGTATTAGTGATATTATATGATAATATTATATGAAGAGTCCTCGACGATCGCCGGTGATATCATATGTATTAGTGATATTATATGATGATCTTGCTTCAAAATTTTGCCGTCGATTTTTAATCTTAGAATCATGAACAAAGGAAATGTCAACGTCGTCTGACGACGATAGGATCCCTCAGTGCCCTTTGTGCTAGGACGACAGGGGTCTATGTGACATTTATCCTCACCTGGACAACGATAGGTCGTTCACCGTCAAGCTAACAGAAGAATTTAGTATTATTACGGTATGTACAGACGACATGTACTTTTTGTTAATGAAGTATGACGTGTGCTTTTTTGCTTTAATTAACCTTTAATTTTCTTTTGTACAATTCGACTAGTGCGTTCCCTGTCATGCAAGATTCGCTGTCTTGGACAAGTTCCATTTCAAAGAGAAGGATAGTAGAGAGCCTAAGATAGCTCACCTAAGAACGGAGCATTACACATTTGTTGTTAAGGTGAAAAATAACGAAGATCACACATATTTTGGTTGTTCTAATTGGAGAGCATTTTGCAACGCGTATGGGTTGGATGAGGACATGAACATTACCTTCGATCTTGGTAATGACGATGTTCGTGATAATAATATAGATATTTGGGTGCATGCGGAGGATGACTTGATTCCGGTGCTACCTCCAAGTGCGTTTGTCAACAGATTTGTTAGGTACTTTATATTGATTATTAAAAATTATTTGGTACTCATCCCGACTAAATTTCTTTATTTTTAATTATCAGCTTATTTCCGTGCTACAAGAACTACCCGACAGATAATAGATCGGACGTACTACAGTCATGACTCCAAACTTACTTGTTCGGAGATAAATCATCTCATCTCATTTATTCATGATGTTGAGGATCATGCTAAACATTACCGGACTGGTAACATTTATAATGGATATGTGCCACTAGTGCACAAGTTGAACCATCATAACATCACTTCAAACAACTTTGTAAGAATTTTTTTACCATTGCATCACTAGTCCATCTTTTTCATATATACATTGTTCTTAAGCAAAACTAGTTTGCTAACTATGTTATTATTACTAATGTTTTTTAATAGGTACTCCCCCAGAGACCGTGCCTAGATGGATGTTCACAAAGAGTGATTTGCAAATGGTTAGCTTACGACCACTCCCGATTAATTACAGTGGTAGCTACAGGATATCTAAAAGTGAAGAAACCCTGAAAATCACAGGATGGAGAAATGCAATACAAGCATTTACGCTACCACTTGGAGAGGAATACTTGCGCATCCAACAAGTTGGAGATAGGTTGATCTGTGTTCTTCAATCGGGAGATGGCGGAGTTCGCCTTTATTTTGCATTTTTACCTAGCAGTAGTTAGTGTTTTAACCTTTTGATAACTACAATAATGAGGATCGTTGATTAAGATGATGATGAGTTGTTGGATGTTGAATGATGAAGAGTTGATTCAGATGATGATGATGAGTTGTTATATGACATATACGAGTACAAATTAGATGGATGCAATAGACCAAGTTGAATTAGAGGACGTCCTCTAATTCAACTTGGTCTATTGCATCCATCTCCTCTAATTCAACTTGGTCTATTGCATCCATCTAATTTGTACTGATGTTGGTTGTTTTTTTCATAATTTGTACTGATGATGTTGTATATTAATATGTTTAACCGCGTGAAAATACAATATAAATATAAAAGAAAATTAAAACAAAAAATAAAACACGGCCCTTTCCAAAAAAAACTGCGCCTTATTGTCCCGGTTCGTGTTACGAACCGGGACTAAAGGTCCTCCTGCCTCGGCGCCGCATAGCGGCCACGTGGAGCACCTTTGGTCCCGGTTCGTAAGCGAACCGGGACTAAAAGTGATCGGCATTAGTCCCGATCGTGTTGTCCCGGTTGCAGAACCGGGACTAAAGGCCCTCTGAAACCGGGACTGATGCCCTGTTTTCTACTAGTGTTTATTCTGCTAGCCATTCAGCTTGACGAGGGACGAGTAATTGTCTTGGACTTGAGACGTAAAGATCCTAAGGAGTGGACGGACATGAGTCAAGTGCTTCAGAAGTAAGTTAAATCATTATCGCACCATATCGGCAACTTCCGTTCATTTCCTGATATCAAGTAATCATTTTCTTTGCCGGGCAGGGTTTGGAAAAAGTTCACCAACCAAGTTAGGGGTGACTGGTCAAAGGAGCTGCGATTTTCACACCCCAAAGTAAGTCTTACTAGCTAGTACCGCGCATCTCTCATTGATTCTAGTTTCAATATCATTATCATGCTTGATTATCATTTTGATTGAACTATATTCTCGTAAAGTGCTTGTTGCAGGCACCCGGGACTAATTTATGTGGGCACTACGTTTGCGAGTTCATTCGCCACTTGACCTCTGAGAAGGGCATATCTCCAGAACAATTTGAAGTACGTAAACAATATTCACATTTTAATTTTATTACCATCAATTGTGTTGAGTTTCATTCATTCATTCATATATATATATATATAATGACCCCTTCTTTAAATTAGATTTGGCGGATGCGGGACGAACTCCTACCAACTGATCGCATACGAGCAATTCAAGAGGAATTGGCTGGATTCTTTGTTGAGCATGTCATACCTAAAGACAGGGAATACCATCGAGATATGGAATGCGATTTTGGTAATTAGATATTAGGATCGTAAGAGATGTTATATTGTATATATGCATGAACGTGTACTATATGTAGTAGCGTCGAATAGATTTACGAAAACTTGTTACATTGTTCGACCAAGCACGGAGAAAGAAAGGTCATTTCTCTCTATATATTGATCATGACGATGTTGTGTAATGGTTCCTTCATTGCTATATGTAGTAGCTAGCGTCCAGTTGAATGAAAAGCATAAAATAAAAATGGTAAACACAAAAAGGAAAGGGGAAACACAATATGAAACCCCTAAACCCTACAAAACCCTAAACCCTTTCAAAAAAAAAGACCCCAGCGCCTGGCAGGTGCTGACGCGTGGCTGCCTTCTAGTCCCGGTTGGCACCAACCGGGACTAGAGGTCCTCCTGCCTGGGCGCCCACAGCGGCCACGTGGAGACCCTTTAGACCCGGTTCGTAAGCCAACCGGGACTAAAAGTGGGGGCCTTTAGTCCTGACTGTTTTGTCCCGGTTGCTGAACCGGGACTAAAAGTCCTCTGAAACCGGGACTGATGCCCTGTTTTCTACTAGTGGTCGTGGAAGCAGCGGTCGCCGGAGACGATGTCATCGAGGACGTCGACGAAGCAGCGGTTGCCAAAGACCATCTCGTCGGGACGTTGACGAAGGAGCGGTCGCGCAGACGCTGCCCAGAAAACTCTAGACCGCCCCCGTGCAGGGTCGAAGGATGCGGCCGGAGTCACGGAGACACCGCTCGCCGGACTGCCGTTGCACGACGGACATCACGACCGGCTTCGTTCAAAAGGCGGCTCAGCACTTGTGGTATACAAGGAAGAAGATGAGATAAGATGTGTCTTTTTCTCCCGATGCTATCTGCCCTTTATAGGAAATTCTTAATGAAGCAGTCAAACAAACAACGTTTCAATGAAACGTCTTGCCGCCCGATGCGGTGCACTCGTTGGAAGCAGGAGAATCGGAAGGAGCAGTAGATAACGCACACGTCCTGCCTAAAGACTAGGGAAGGAGCTACAGCTGCCGAACGGCCAACGACGTGGTGCATGAAACTTAAGTTTGTTACGTGACAGGATAGCTTATGCATCTGACTTGGAATCCTTTGAACTGATGCATGCGTCCATGTATCCTTTGAACGGTTGTGGCCGTGCGCCCACTGCAGTCGTGACGCACTAAGCCGGCGCAGAGAGCTTGCCCGCTTCCCCCAATCTTCCTACGACCGTCCGTGCTCCGGCCAAAGCTAAGCGTAGGCCGGAGCAGGCTCGGCTAGCTTCTAACGTGAAGCGTGGTGACGCCATGGCCACGGCAGCCCGTCGGGCCTATAAAAGGCACCCCGTGCAGCCTCTTTTCCACACACCTTCTCCATTCCCTTCAATCGACCTCACGCAATTTTTAACTTTTTTTTTACATAAACCTCACATTTATATACATAGACAACACAACTTTTTAGTTGCCAGCACATAAGTTAATACAAAAACATACAATTATTTATCGCTGGAATTAAGAAATATGTTATATTTGTGTCGAATATTATGTACGCAAGGGGTTACGTGGACTTGGAGTTGTAATTGGTGTGGATAGGTACGAGTTGTGTAGGAGTCGGACACGTTGTATCCTAGGCCTCTTATATATCGAGGGGCACCACACGTTGTAACTCATGACGACTAGATAGCAACAGGTACGAGGGGGAGCCGGCGGCTTGTGCCGGCGCCCGGGCGGCCGGTGTTGCGGTATCTTGGGGAGAAGCACCCGTAGTCATGCCCCGGGGATGTAGCCATATCGGTGAACCTCGTTAACAAATATCGTGCCTCGATGTGTCGTCTATGATCTTGCACTAGGAAATATGCTCGTGCGTTGCAACGGGGAAAATAATAATGGGAAACGTTTTCCTACAACAGGCCGACGGAATGCTTGGCCGGTCCAGCGCGCATCGTTCGATCGTCTACATTGTACATCTCTCGTCGTGCGTCCCTCGCTTAGAAACCACGCGTTTTGATGGCCCCACATCCCCTACAGCCTACCTTATCTGCTTTGAGTCGTCCTCCTTCACACATCTACTTCCTCAAAATACATCTCTCTTTCTTTCTAAATAAGCCATGGTTCGTAGCGACGCATGGTTCGCGAATGACTGCAACCGGTGTCGGGGGAGGCTGCGACCGACCATGAGACAGCGAGCATGGTGACCGCGGGACGGCGAGGATGGGGCAACGATCTTCTAAGGAAAATTTGGCATCGCAGTTTTTGCTACATGCTTCAACCAGCGTCGGAATTTGCTACAAACGGCATCGCATACAGCTTCCACCGGCGTCATGTTTTACTGAAATGCACAATCGGCATCAGGTTTTTGCTAAAACCGATGTCACTTTTTGCTTCAACCGTTTTAATTTTTGCTACATACGTTCAAGACTGAGGTGCGACCCCGCGACGATGACGATGACGTTTTTGCTGCAACCGTAGTAGAATTTTGATACGTCCAGCAGCAATTTTTGCTACATCCATTCATTTAGACGCAAAATGCGACGACCTGCAACGGTGAGCTACAACCGCCGACGACGATAACAACGTTTTTTGCTGCAATCGTTGTCTCTGTTTGCTACAAACGACAACGAAATTTGCTACCAGAGAAGGCGAGCAAGATTTGCGACCAGCGAGCGCGCTGACGAGCGGCTCCAACGAGCTCTAGCGGGAGGCGGTGAGAGGTCATGAAGGTGTATGCGAGTGAGGAAGGAATTTTCTTTTTTCTCTCTGAATCTGACAGTTACATGTGTTTTATCCTACGCTAGGGCGCTGACCGGTCAAAATTTTCGACCCGCGCGCTATGGTCGTAAAAAATAATTCATTTCATACTTTTACTCAGACACTTGGGTAATTCTTTTTTAGTACCACAAATACAGAAAGATGCATGCCAGCTTAACTCTTCTCCCGGTTGCCGATAGCGCCGTTTGATTTTAAACATATTAGACAGCTCCATCGAAAACAATCAATTTTTAAGGGCATGCATACCAAATGTTCTACGTTGTGACACACGGGCATGTTTGTTAGTTCTTAAAAAAATCATTATTTTTTTTTAAACAATATGAAGACCAAAGTTAAGCCATTGGTTTACATAAAGCTTGTTTCAGCAACATTGTGCATTTTTGATACATTTAGAAACATTTTCCATAGACATGTTTAATATTTTCCAATTTCATGGTCAAAATTTTTAAAAAATAATTACTTTTGATGTCTATTTTTTTAATACACATTTATTTTTTGTATACATCAGAAACATTTTTGATATACACGTTTGACATTCTCCAAATACATAATTAACATTTTTTAAAACTTATATTTTTTACGTCTACTTTGTTCCATACACATTGTATACTTTTGTATACATTTTTATATACATCGAAAACATTTCTATGCATATTAAAATAAAATAAATGCATGATCAACATTTTTTCAAAAAGAAAGAAAAATTATATTAATTATCCATATGTACTGTGCATTTTCTATATATAATGGAAACTTTTCCTATTCAAGTTTGGTATTTCTTTAATGCATGATTAATATATATTTTTCAAAGTTTGCATATAGAAGATTTTTATAATTTAAATATTCAGAGTATATCTAAATAAAGCCAAAATAAGAAAAAACAAAGAAAATATAAAAAAGTAAACAAATAAGTGCAGAAGGCCGCGCTGGGCCGGCGAGCTAGCCCGCCTGTAAATAGAGAGAAGGGAGAAAAAAGGGGGTATATTTTTCAAAGTTTGTATATCGAAGATTTTTATAATTTAAATATTCAGAGTATATCTAAATAAAGCCAAAATAAGAAAAAACAAAGAAAATATAAAAAAGTAAACAAATAAGTGCAGAAGGCCGCGTTGGGCCGGCGAGCTAGCCCGCCTGTAAATAGAGAGAAGGGAGAAAAAAGGGGAGAGTGAGGGTTCGAACCTGGGTCTCCAGGTGAAAGCGCAAGCAGCTAACCAGTCGGGGTGGCCATGGACTTGTGACTCAACGAGGGATCTCACTTTGTTGACACGAAAGGAACGAACGACTTATAAAAAAACGAATCGTTTTCTCCCCTTACCGGTGGCATAGGTTGGTAATTGATACGAAATCTAGCGGCAAATTTCATGACGGACGACCAGAAGCATTATTTGCTTTATCTTTACCTATATATATATATATATATATATATATACACACACACACATTGCTATATATAGGGAAAATACATCCTACTACCGGGTGTACTTACTCCCATGTCTCATATACTACCATGTGGTAGTATATATACTATTTTATTATTTTTAATATGTTCATATACTATATCTAAGATACTCCAAAGTGAGTTATATGGAAAAAAAAATTGCAACTAGACTCATGTTTTTATTACATTTGTAAAATACGTACATATTTGTAAGTAAAAAAGTGTTTGCTCAAAATATGAGACATGCTACCTAAAAAGTAATATATATACTACATAAACCTTCTTATATACTACATACTACTGAAAGCATATTTGCTCCCTTTGTGGTTTTGGTAATTTATTACAACATATAAGTCATTGAACTAATGTTTCCACTAAGTATATTTCAGGAAAAGTTCAATGATAGGGATGGCAAAAGGATTGTGGAGATTGTGGAATACCCCAAGATGCAAGGAAATAGGTTGGCAAAGCTTCAAGCAAGAGGACTCTACATTTTACATTTGTAAGAAATCACTTTGAGTCCATAGGAAAGCCAATACTATTAAAAGGGGGTAAGGTTTTGTTGGTGAACAAAATGCTCATACGTGCACAAGTGATAGTCACCAAAAACACCCACAAGCTCTCCCACCAAAGTCTGTCCAAAGCCATATATTCAAATTCGGTGCAACCAACATTTCCATTCCGGTGCCACCGATTCAAAACCTCAGACAGACTCAGCCAAACCCTAGCCACTTCGGTGCAACCGATTCCATACCGATGCCACCGAGTTCAGGTTGCCAACTTTCTGTTATGCAAATTCACAATATCGGTACAACCGAGATTGTTGGATCGGCGTCACCGAGATTGTCAATCTGACCGTTGGTCACCTTATCGGTGCAACCGAGTTTCCTATATCGGTCTCACCGAGATTCAAAAGTTGTCACCTTTTGGTCACTTCGGTACCACCGAGATTAACACATCGGTGTCACCGAGTTGGTCATTTTGTGTGTAACGGTTGGATTTTTGGGGATGCCTATATATACCCCTCCACCATCACCTACTCGAAAGAGAAGCACTCAGAACTATTCCATACTTGCCCCATCCAGTTTTCTGAGAGAGAACCACCTTTTCTTGTGTTGAGGTCAAGATCTTCCACTCCAACCATATGGATCTTGATTTCTAGCCTCCCCAAGTTGCTTTCCACCAATCCCATCTCTTCCACCAAACCAAATCTGTGAGAGAGTGATTGTGTATTGAGGAGTCTATCATCTTGAAGCACAAGAGCAAGGAGTTCATCGTCATTACCGAGCCTATTACCTTTTGGAGGGTGGTGCCTCCTAGATTGGTTAGGTGTCGCTTGGGAGCCTCCTACTTCGTGTTGTGGAGTGAACCAAGAAGTTTGTAAGGGTAAAGAGATCGCCTACTTCGTGAAGATCTACCCATAGTGAGACTAGTCCTTCGTGGACGGAAGCCGTTATGGAATAGTCAAGGTTGCTACTTTGTGGACCCTTATGGGTGGAGCCCTCCGTGGACTCTCACGACCGTTACCCTCCGTGGGTTGAAGACTCCATAAACGTTCATGTACGATAGCACCACCTATCGGAACCACGGGAAAAAACCATCGTGTCTACAATTGCGTTTGATCCTCCTACCCTATCCTTTTTATACATGCTTGTTGTTACTTTCCGCTGATATACTCTTAGACATGCATGTGTAGGGTGTACTTGACTTGCCATGAAATGCTAAAACTGCAACCACTAAAATTTGGGAAAATGCAAAACTTTTATTTGGTCAAGTAGTCTAATCACCCCCCCTCTAGACATACTTTCGGTCCTACAAATGGTATCAGAGCTTTGGTCTCCATTGCATTGGTCTCACAACGTAAGAGAGTATGGCGTCTAGTGAGGATAATTATCACCGTAGAGGTCCGTACTTTGATGGCACTAATTTTGCTAGTTGGAAGCACAAAATGAAAATGCATATGCTTGGTCATAACCCCGCCGTTTGGGCTGTTGTTCGTGTTGGCTTGCAAGGTGAATTCTTTGGTGATGGAAAGGAACCGGATCGTGAAGCGACCGCGGAAGAATTGAAGATGTTGCAATACAACGCTCAAGCATGCGACATTCTATTCAACTGCCTATGCCCAGAAGAATTCAACAAAATCAGCCGTCTTGAGAATGCAAAAGAGATTTGGGATACTTTGGTAGATATGCACAAAGGAACCGAGTCCGTGAGAGAATCCAAGTTGGATGTTCTTCAAGGTCAGCTTGACAAGTTCAAGATGAAGGATGGTGAAGGAGTCGCAAAGATGTACTCTAGGCTAGCTCTCATGACAAATGAGATTGCCGGCTTAGGAAGCGAAGAAATGACCGACAAATTCATCATCAAGAAGATACTTAGAGCTTTGGATGAGAGATACGACACCGTGTGCACATTGATCCAAATGATGCCCAACTACAAAGATCTCAAGCCTATGGAAGTCATTGGAAGGATTGTTGCTCATGAGATGACACTCAAAGACAAGGAAGAGCTTCATCACAAGTCTAGCGGTGCTTACAAAGCCACAAGTGATGCTCCCGCAACTTCAAGAAACAACCTTGTCACCAATGAAGAGATAAGCCTCATGGTCAAGAAATTCAACAAGTTCTACAAGAATAGAGGCAAAGAAAGAAGCTCCAACTCAAGATATGATGAGAAGCGTTCGTCAAGTCGTGATCGAAATTGCTACAATTGTGGTAAGCCCGGACACTACTCCAATGAGTGCACGGCTCCCTACAAACGAAGAGAAGAGTCACCAAGAAGACGAAGCTCAAGAAATGAATCACCTCAAAGAGAGAGAAGGAGTAGAGATGATCGTTATGAACGAAGACACTCAAGGAGAAGTAGAGATTCGGAGAAGAAGGACAAGTACACCAAGAGCTACACTAGAAGGAAACATCAAGCTCATGTTGGTGAATGGGTTTCCGGCTCCGACTCCGACAACAACTCCGAGAGAAGCTATCACTCCGACTCCGACTATAGTCAAGATGATGGTGTTGTCGGAATTGCTCTAGTGACTACCAACTCCCATGATCTATTCGATTCACCAAATGAAGGGAGTGGAAGTTGCTTCATGGCTAAAGGCCCCAAGGTATCACACCCCGAGTATCTTGATTTCAATAGTGATGAAGATGACTTGCTTTGTGATGATGACTTGCTATTTGATAAAACTAGTGATGTTAGTCAAAATGAACTTGATAATTCTCATGCTAGTCAAGATAAGTCAATTGATGATGATAAGATGAAAATAGAAAAACTAACTAAAGAACTAAACACTCTTAAGTTAGCTCATGAATCTACTCTTGAAGATCATAGAGAGCTTATAAGAACTCATGAGAAGCGACGCTTCGAGAAGCTCAATTTGGAGCAAGAGCATGAGTTTCTTAAAGCTATCAATGACGATCTCCGAAAGAAGACTTCATCTTATCTAGCCAAACGACTACTCTTGTCTACTTTCATGCCACAAGTTAAATCTAAACAAACTAGTAACAAAGGCAAGAAAGGTTCTTCATCTAGTAGCAACAATAAAAATGCTAAACCCAATGATGTTGCTTCTAGTAGTTCTATTGATTCCACTAATGATGATTCTCTTAGCCAAGTTACACTTGAGCAAGAAAATGCTTTATTGAAAGGAATTATAGAGAAAGGTATCTACAAGAGTCTTGCCGGGTGTAAGCAATTTGAGGAAATTGTACGCAAGCACGGAGGATACCGGAAGAATCGTGGTGTTGGCTACTTCAATGCAAACGGAGTTGAATGGGAAGAAGGTCAATATCCCGAGCCCAAGTTTGTTCCTCAAAAGGAGAAGTATGAAAATACTCTTCCCAAGAGAACAAGCACTCAAGATGACCTTCCACCACAAGACCACAAGCTCAAGGGCAAGAACAAGCTTCAAGAGGACATTGACTCATATGAAGATGAATCCCTAGCTATGGTGGAGTGGGTTCCCAAGGCTACGTCAAGCTCAACTTCTATAAAGGCTACTACAACACCAAGGATCCCCATCAACTTGATGTGGGTCCGCAAGAAGAAGAACTAGTGAGTTCTTGAGGGGTGACTCCGCCAATGAAATTCACTCACATTCATTATTGGCAATAATTATTTGCAATCAACATCAACTCTATGCAATAATTCAAGGAGTCACACATTCCCTCAATGGTAAGCAAGGGACAAGGTAATCAACAAATCAATGGACATCACAACACATGCTTTGCACTCCATGTCCATAGATATCCTTGTATTTGTCTCATGTGTGTTGGGACTAACCCATGTAGGTGAGAAGAGTAAGGAAACAACAAGGATGCTCCCAATTCTTGGTGATCTTCATCAACCTTGAGCATCCACCACTACCTCACCAATGTGAAGTCTTCATCGACAAAACCCAAGGTTAGTTTATCCCTCTTATGAAGGGATGTCACATCAAGGGGGAGCTTTACTCTAAGACTTGAGTCTAAGCATCTCTTAGTATGTGACAACATTAAATGCTTTATGTAAAAGTGGTAACCCCACTTGTGCTTAAACGATGAGTATGACCTATGATCAAGTATTCTTACTTGGCTCCTAAGTCAATATACTCATATATAGATGACTTCGTCATCGCCCAAGTGCTTGTTAGATGCTAGTGTGTTGGTGCATGTTTGTCATGATTTCATTTGACATCCTATTGTGTGAGCATGTTGGTTTGCATTTGTTTTCTCATTCGAGGATATCCAATTGTTGTTATTTGGCGTTTGTTTTATCTTTTGCCAATTGGATGGACAAGAATGCCTAGGACCACTCTTTAGCTATCTATGCTTTCTCACCTCATATTCTATTCATGCTGCATCACAAAATTTGAACAAGTACTTCTCGATCCCTCTGTGTGTGGAGCACTCGGAGTTCCGTATCGACAAGGACTGACCATTAAAACCTCCCAAGTGCATCTCGGTGGAACCAACCCACAATTCTCGGTCTCACCGAATGCCTAGGGTTGATCTGGTTTTCTATCTCGGTACTACCGATTCCATATTCTCGGTTACACCGAGTTTCCCTGTCACCTGACAGTTGAGGAACTCGGTGACACCGAAAATTTAGACTCGGTATCACCGACAGTGAAGGGTATATAGTCTGTGGTCCCGACGGTTCAAAATTTCAATCTTCAAATCGTCGCGCCCCAAACCCTAAGCTGCCGCAGAAGGACCCCCTGGTCATCGCCTTGCCTTCCCGAGCCTCTCCGCCGCTGGGAATCCTCGCCGTCGACGGGCATCTTCGCCGCCGTCGCCGCCGTAGCGGATCCGTCACCAAGCTAGGGTACGGATTCGATCTTTCTTGCGCTCCCGTCCGATTCTTGCGCAATAAAGTTGTTTCTCTCTATAAGCCACAGTTTGCACAGCTTTCTATCCACAAGAAATCTCCGTAGATTAGTGAACCATCAATTTTCTAGGGTTTACCTTCCGCCCGATGAAACTCGGTAGAACCGAAGTGAACAAATCGGTCTCACCGATTTGTCTGTCTGTGTTGCTGAGAACTATCTCGGTGAAACCGAGTACTTCTTTTCGGTCCCACCGAAAAGAGTGCCAAGTTTCTGTTAATGAGATAGTCAGTCTCGGTGGCACCGATAATTTTACTTCAGCTGTACCGATTTTCATGTGACAGAATGCAAAATCTTGAAAATCTTTTGTTCAATCTTTCAAAAAACCAGCCTCATTTTGTGATGACTCATCTTCTTCTGCTCCTCTATACTCTATTCACAGGGTCAGTATGTCAAGTGCTGAGGACAGTGAGAACAACTTCAGAGAGCAGAGTGTTGAGATGGATTCAGGCACTAGTCCTGAGTCTAGTTCATCTTCAGATCCAGGCACTCCCAGTTCCCATGGTTTGCCCAAGGCTGCAACAAGGACTAGGAAGAAGCTGAATTCAGATGAAGAGGATTCAGATTTTGTGCTAGAGGAGGTTCTTGCTAAGAAGCAAGAGAAGGCTGCCAAGAAGTCTACAAGTGAAGCTACTTCTTCCAGAAGAGTTGTTGGCAAAGTCTATGCTAGCTCTAAAGCTAGGAGAGCACCTGAAGGTGCTAGGACAAAGATGGCTCTTCACCTTGAGTCACCCCCAAAGAAGTCATTGCCTAAGAAGGCAGGTGAGAAGAAGGGTGCCAGGAAAAGGATTGTTTATGCTGTTAGCAGGCAGACCTCCATGTTTGAGGACCCTGAGGAGGCTGCTGCTACTGCTGATGCTGAGGAGGAGGAAGAACATGTTGAGAAAGCCCCTCCCAAGAAGAAAAAGAAGCTTATGTCTGATGCTATGCCAAAGACTGGAACTTCCAAGAGCACTAAGTCTGCTGCAAAGAAGCCTGCTGCTGAGAAGCCCAAGAGACTGTCAAGGCAAATACCAGCTTCTGAGAAGAACAAAGGAACCACCTCCAGAGTTGAGGATGAGGATGCTATGTCTGCCCTAATGAAGCTTAGGCCACACCTTCCAGTACATAATGCCAGCTACCCACTTGCTGAGGATATGAAGAAGAGGAAGGACTCTGGCTTGAGGGCATGGAGAGCTGCTGATCCATATGCCCAAAGAAAGAAGACAGCTGTGGACTACAGATTCTACACCAAAGAGCAACGGGATTTGTATGAGACTGTGCTTTTTGACAAGAGTCCAGCTGTGAGCGATATGCGGTATGTTGATTGGAAATTCATCAAGGAAATGAGGACTACTTTCCAAGTGTCCAAGACAATTTCCACTGCATTGGCTTGGATGATTTTGTTGGCAGAGAGTTCACCGCTTGGAATGATGAGATGATCATGCAATTCTACTTCACTGCACATTTCTATGGAGATGGTAGGATTGTATGGATGACTGAAGGTGCAAGGTATGAGTCTACTGTTGAGGAGTGGGCTGCCATCTTAGGAGTCCCAGAAGCACAGGATGGTGATTTGGATGTCTACTCAGAATCCAAGGAGAGCCACAATGCTATGGCCAACATGTATAAGGAGATCCCTGCTGCTAACGTGAAGTCTCACAGGCTAGGATCTATTTACTTTCTTCAGGCTGGCCTCCGCACCATGAACACCATTCTGAGGCATACTTTGATGCCCAAGTCAGGAGATGACAAGATGATCCGAGGCTAATCCATTAATATGTTGATCCACCTTGACAGACACACCAGGATCAGAGTCATGGACTTGATTGTTGAGACAATCAAGAGGGTTGCTGCTGATCAGAAGTGCTCTTGCTGTTATGCACCCTATATTCAGATGCTCATCAACTCAAAGTTAGAGAAGCACATTTTTGCTCTAGATCGTCCCCACTTGCCCCTATAGCCAGATCTCGAGGACAATGTTGTGGTGATGGATGCTGAACATCCCACATCTGCTACAACTCAGGCAGAAGCAGAGGCAGCTAGAGCCACTAGTGCTCAAGTCCCCAGATCCAGGAACGAGCAAATGGATCTTTTGATCTCATCAGTTCAGGACATGAAGAAGGACATTAAGGGGATTCTGGACAACCAGAACAGTCTTGTGAGGATCTTCAAGAACAGGATCAAGACCCTTAATGATAAGGTGGATGGGCTGACTAGGACAGTTAATGATCTCAAGAAGGAAGTTGACACAGTGCCTCTTCCTCAGACTTCTTTAGATGATGATGATGATGAGGATGGATCACCTCTCAGGCCAGGCACACAGTTTACCACTCAGGCCAGATCAGCCACTGTGCCAGCTCCAGACTTGAGGCCCTCTTCATCAGCTCCAGCCACTATCACCTCAGCTCCTGCTCCATCAGCTCCAGTTCCTCCAGTTGCCACTCCAACTCCATCCACGACATCTGCAGAGATCTTCGCCGATGATGTTCTCTCGACTCCTTCATCAACAACCGGAGGAGATCAGCCCAAGAACGCTTAGATATATGCCTTTGAACTTTTTGGTAACTTGTTGCCAAAGGGGGAGAAGTGTATATAGATCTTTAGGCTTCGAGTGAGAGAGCGATTGGTTTTTATTCGCTGTTTCAAAACAATTGTCTTTTGGTTGCTTGTGTTGAACTCATGATTGTGGTGTTTGATCATACGCTTTATGTGTTGTGCTACTATTTCCTATCATCTTAATGCTTATGAGATGATCATTCGCCTTTGCTTGATTGTGTTGTGCTATGATGTTCATTCTAATTATTATCGCACACCACCAAGTTGTATGTGACATGGAAGAAGTGCCCCATGTACCTAATCGATTGTGCATTTGCATTCAAACGCAAATTCAAAATAATGCACAAATTTAGGGGGAGCTCTTGCTTATCACATACTTCTCAAAGCGACGATTATATTCATTGATTATATCTTTGTCGAAGCTTTGATCTATATGTTGTCATTAATTACCAAAAAGGGGGAGATTGAAAGCACATTTGCTCCCTTGGTGGTTTTGGTAATTTATTACAACATATAAGTCATTGAACTAATGTTTCCACTAAGTATATTTCAGGAAAAGTTCAATGATAGGGATGGCAAAAGGATTGTGGAGATTGTGGAATACCCCAAGATGCAAGGAAATAGGTTGGCAAAGCTTCAAGCAAGAGGACTCTACATTTTACATTTGTGAGAAATCACTTTGAGTCCATAGGAAAACCAATACTATTAAAAGGGGGTAAGGTTTTGTTGGTGAACAAAATGCTCATAGGTGCACAAGTGATAGTCACCAAAAACACCCACAAGCTCTCCCACCAAAGTCTGTCCAAAGCCATATATTCAAATTCGGTGCAACCAACATTTCCATTCTGGTGCCACCGATTCAAAACCTCAGACAGACTCAGCCAAACCCTAGCCACTTCGGTGCAACCGATTCCATACCGGTGCCACCGAGTTCAGATTGCCAACTTTCTGTTATGCAAATTCACAATATCGGTACAACCGAGATTGTTGGATCGGCGTCACCGAGATTGTCAATCTGACCGTTGGTCACCTTATCGGTGCAACCGAGTTTCCTATATCGGTCTCACCGAGATTCAAAAGTTGCCACCTTTTGGTTACTTTGGTACCACCGAGATTAACACATTGGTGTCACCGAGTTGGTCATTTTGTGTGTAACGGTTGGATTTTTGGGGATGCCTATATATACCCCTCCACCACCACCTACTCGAAAGAGAAGCACTCAGAACTATTCCATACTTGCCCCATCCAGTTTTCTGAGAGAGAAACACCTTTTCTTGTGTTGAGGTCAAGATCTTCCACTCCAACCATATGGATCTTGATTTCTAGCCTCCCCAAGTTGCTTTCCACCAATCCCATCTCTTCCACCAAGCCAAATCTGTGAGAGAGTGATTATGTGTTGAGGAGTCTATCATCTTGAAGCACAAGAGCAAGTAGTTCATCGTCATTACCGAGCCTATTACCTTTTGGAGGGTGGTGCCTCCTAGATTGGTTAGGTGTCGCTTGGGAGCCTCCTACTTCGTGTTGTGGAGTGAACCAAGAAGTTTGTATGGGCAAGGAGATCACCTACTTCGTGAAGATCTACCCATAGTGAGGCTAGACCTTTGTGGACGGAAGCCGTTATGGAATAGTCAAGGTTGCTACTTCGTGGACCCTTATGGGTGGAGCCCTCCGTGGACTCTCGCGACCGTTACCCTCCGTGGGTTGAAGACTCCATAAACGTGGATGTACGATAGCACCACCTATCAGAACCACGGGAAAAAATCATCGTGTCTACAATTGCGTTTGATCCTCCTACCCTATCCTTTTTATACATGCTTGTTGTTACTTTCCGCTGCTATACTCTTAGACATGCATGTGTAGGGTGTACTTGACTTGCCATGAAATGCTAAAACTGCAACCACTAAAATTTGGGAAAAAGAAAAACTTTTATTTGGTCAAGTAGTCTAATCACCCCCCCTCTAGACATACTTTCGGTCCTACAACTACGCATACATACACTTCGGAATGATAGATACTACCTATAACATACGAAACAAAAGTGGGAGTAACTACATCCGGTCGTACCAAACATTTGTCCTATATAATAATAATAATAATAATAATAATAAAGCCGCGATCGCTTCTGCTCGTCCGTTGTCGCAGCGTTTTTGCAAAAACGTCCCTCAGTTTATAAGAAATCAACCCGCAGTCCCTGTTTTAGTGGTGCTCTATATAACGTTTCACTTTACAAAAAAAGCCCGGTAGTCATTTGAATTCCATCCGTTGTCCTCCCTGTAGTCTTATCCATTCTCCTGCGACGGTGGCTTCGCCCATTCCGTCGTGCGCCGGCGGCGGCCGCCATGCCTCACGCGGGAGGATGGAGGGCGCTCACCGGGTGCGTGGAGGACGTTCTCCGGGGCATGTGCGGCGGAGACGGCGCGGCGAGGAGGGGCAGTGGCGGTGGTTGACCGGCCGTCGTGCGTTGCTGGGGAGGATGGAGGACGCTCGCCGTGGCGTACGCGGCGGAGGCGCGTCGAGGTGGCGCAGTGGCGTTGGTTGTCGGCCAACATGAGGAGGCAGAGGCGGCCAAGGCAATGAGGCACCGGCGTCGGCTCGTGAATTGGCGGTCGGAGCAGAGGACGACAGCTCCCGCCCTCGCCACTGTCCGCGCGCGCCCGCCTGCTCGCCTCCGCCCGCATCCTGCCGCGTACTAGCAGCGCCGGTAGACCACCTCTGCCCGCCGCGCGTTCCTTTGCCCACGCCCTCCAGCTCGCCTCCGCCCTCGTCCTGCCGCGGTGAGCACAAGCCTGCACATGTGGCCGCGAGCAGGCGCCGCTATGAGCTGTATGCCACTGCCCTCCGGCCTGCACCGTAGTAAGCTTCCGAATCTCTGACGGAATCCTGCTCCCGTGTTTGATTTAATCTCTGACGGATATCCTGCTCCCGTGTCCTTCTCCAACAGAGAAATCAATTTTGTCCCGACCCGGATTGGAGTTCGCTGCTATAAGATGAAGTTTTCTTGGCCGGAATCTCCATCAGAAAATCCATCAAATCCCGGAATTCTTGGTCCAGAGAAGCATCATGTCGCCTTTGAGTTCGCCGGAGTTCTTGGTCCAGAGAAGCACTTTGAGTCCAACGGTGGCTACACCAGAGGTATGTGATGCCTCGACCACCCTCAAAACCAGCCCTGCTGTTACCTCTTCCCTAAAGCTTTTGTGTGTTCACAGATTTATTTAGAGATGGTAACTGAGCACTAGGTTGTTATATGTATTGTTTGATTTTTTTCCATGCACTGTGGCTGGACATGATATTGGCAAATACACTAGAGATCATGGGCTGAGACAATACAATAGAAATCATGTCGAGGCTGGAAATTTTGCTGAACTTGTGGTGCCTGTGTTCCTTCTGACAGTAGTTGTTTATGGTGCTTGTGAGGCGTCGACTGGTGTTCCTTCTTTCAAATTACAATGTTTTCTGATTACCCAGATGAGTTAATTCAGAGATTACTATCAAATCGATGTGTTCTCGGGTTCAGTATTAATTGGGGAGCTGCTTTTGCCACAGCAGTTCAGAGTTTTCAGACTTGAATTAGCATGCATCAGGGTAATTCCTAATTAACAAACATTTGCTAATTAATTGGGGAGTTGATGGTTAGGATTGAGGAGTCACTGATAATTAGTCTCGCTTCCTTTGTTCAGACATATGTCCATCTAATGCAATTTAGGAAAGACTGATCTGCCAACTCATATTTCCATCAGGAGTTCATCTCCCTTGAGACAATTTCTTTTGGTTTTGTTTGGCTAGCACAATTTTCTTGCAATAGATGCAAGGTTTTTTACACACGCAACGCTGGCAACTAACTGTACATACATAGATTATTTTCACCATGATAATATGCTCCCAATTTGTCAGTTCATGGATTGTCAGATGGTAGATGGTAGATGTGTGCAGTGAGAATCACATGAGCTGCTGTCAATCAATTGTAAACTCTGAAGTTGAGCGAATTTGTTCATTACAATTTGCAAGTGCTTTGTTGCGCTGGGGATGTTGACTAGGTGCTTTTTGAGCCTAGAAAGTGCTAACGAATTGCAACCTCGCGAATTAGTGGGGTTTTCATACAGATAGTATAAGTCATTATAATCGATTGTCTGTGTTTCTTTGTCGAAATTATCCTGGTTGTGTTGAAAACTTTTTAATATGTCAGCCATATCTCAGTTAATGTTTGGATAGTGCTTGGCTTGGCTACTGGGAACTAAATTTAAGTGTAGTCTATGTTGTTTCTCTTTACTTGAGTATGATGTTCAGTGTTGGCCTCATATTCAAAAGGGCTAAGTAGCATTGTCAGAATTTTTGGACTTACAATTGGAGATACAGGGATCCAAGTTGTTATTTAGTTTCACCATAAAACATTTACCATCTGTAAATCAACTGAAGAACCGATTTTAGTTTAACAGGCATGTAACTCAGATGTTTTACGCTTGTACTGCAAACATTGGAAAGTATTGTCAAGGACTCAAGGTCATGCTGTCCTAAAATAAAATACAGCGCTCATAAAATTGTTTTCTTCTTTTCGCTAGAGCCATTTATTGGTCAAGTAGAGGGTGAAGCATGAACTTGCTGCTAGGCTAAAATGGAGATTGCTAAATAATTAAATAAACATGTTGATATAATATTGTCCTGTTGCCTTGGTTTAGATTTTCTTGAAAAACTGCATGTTACTTTCTGGCATAGCTGAAGTTGATATCTGAAATCCATTCCTGTAATCTTTTGAACAAAGAACAAGTACATGGCACGGCGAATTTTTAATTCTTAAGTTGCTTATGAGTTTTGTGCTTGGTATGTTTACAGATCGTGGCAGATTGTTGTCGCTGGCAACGACTAACTGATCGGTGATGTACCGTGCAGGAGTGGTACAATGCATAACGGACAAATCCATCATCTGGAGTGTGCTGATGTTGCCTTTTTTTGGAGCTACTACTATCAAGTTGGTCTGCTTTCTTTAGCAGTAACTAAGCATGACGATTGCAAGTTTGGTTGTTGTTCAATTAATCCTGATCGTGCGGGCGGTCAGACTTATATTTCTGTTTAGTTTATGTTGATCTCTTATCTGTTGAGCAGTTTTAAGTAGGAGCGGTGCAAGTCATCATGTTCAATTGTGTTTGTGCTGCGAATTGTCCTCCTTACATCGACCATAAACTGTACTTCTGTTGGATATGTCGGACTTAAAACGGATTTTCAGAACATCGGGGCAAGGGAGCACTTTATTTTGAACTGCTCCAAAAAGATGCTTAAAAGATTTGAAAAAAAATGATTTTTTTACATGAATATGTATGCATGTGGTCCCAAAATGTTCGTCTAAACAACACAAATGTTCGTGAATTTCAAAATGTGTTCCCAAATTTCAAAAATATGTTTGTCGATTCAAAAAACTGTTCGCCGATTAATTTTTTTTCCAAAAAAAGTTCATGATTCCATAAAATGTTTGGGACTTTGTAAAAGAGTCATGAATTTGATTTTTTTTATGATTTCTAAAAATGTTCATGATTTCAGAAAACAATTGTGGATTCCAAAAATGTTCAGAATTTCAGAAAATATTCAAGAATTTGAAAGATGTTTGCAAAATGAAAAAGAAATAAAAAGTAAAGGAAAAAGGAAAATGAAAATAAAAAGAAAAGGAAAACAAATTTGAAAAAAGAAGAAAAAATACCTTAAACAAAAAAAGAAATTTTGAAAGAAAAAGGAAACCAAAAAGAAAAGGTAAAAACATAAAATAATAAAAATAAAAACCAGAGAATAAAATGGTTCATTTCGCGAAAGCGGTGTACACTAAACTACTGATATGAGGTTTATGTAAACCAGTGGCTTAATGTTGATTTCCATATTGTTTAAATTGTGCTTATAAAGATTTTTTTTATACTATCTTGTGGTCTATTTTAGTAGTTTTTCTCTAGTATTATTTGCTTATTTCGCTAGGTGTAATATTTGTGTCTCCCGTTGCAACGCACGGGCATATTTACTATTGACTAGTCTCTACCTAATAATAAAGCGCGGATAACTTCTGGTCGTACGTCGTGGCGTTTTTGCAAAAAAATGCTTATGTTTTCTGGTATTCAACCCGCAGTCCCTTAATTAAGTGGAAGAAAACGTTTCGTCTTTTTATAAAAAAAAACCTGGGCAGCATCGGCAGCGGCTGCGCGGCAGCGTCCGCCCATCCTCCTCCTCCCCGCGGCAGCGTCCGCCCCTCCTCCTCCTCCCTCCCCCCCTCCCCTTCTCCTCTTCCCCTCACTGCGCGGATCCATCGGCGGCGGGGTCTCTGGCACGCTGGCGGCTTGGCTTCGAGCTGGCTCTGCTTTGAGCTGGGTCAACGGCCAGGGAGAGCGCAGCGGACGAAACGTCGGCGAAGGTGGCGGGCTCACGGGCGCGCTTGGGGGAGGCGAGAAGCTGGCTGCACGAGGGCGAGCTCGCGGGCGTCCTTGGGCTCTATTTTGAGCGCGGTCAATGGCCGGGGAGCTTGTCATTCCTGTGCTTCTCGTCGGCCTCGGCGCTGGCTTAGGCGGGCCAAGGCGGGAGGCAGGGCGCGGCGGCGCGGTCCGGCAACCTGGTTGGTCGACGGGGCGGCGGGGATGCGGCTGGAGGCGAGGTTGATGGCGGCGGCGACAGGCGCGCACGGGACGAGCGCTGCTTCACGAGCAGAGGAGATCGGGCAGGCCGTGCGCGCTGCCTCACGGGCAAAGGAGCTCGGGCAGGTCGTGCGGAGGCGCGGCTGGCCATCCGGGCACTGGACACGGGCTCCTGCGGACGTTGGACGCGTCGAGGAGGCAGAGGCTAGGGAGGCGCCGGGGCAGAGGTTAGTGTCCGATTCAAAATACAGACCGTGTCCTTGTCAAACTTAGATTGATGGAGTGCCCGTCGTGGATTTTTGTTGGCTGCTATAAGAAGGACACCACCTCGGCCGAAATCTTCATCAATCCATTGTCGACGAAACTAATGTCGCCGTCGAGTTCGCCGGCGAAACTAATGTCGCCGCCGAGTTCGCCGGAGAAAGAAGCGCCGACTTCGCCGGAGGTAGAAGATCATCCTTCGAGCACTCCAATGTCGCCGACTTCGCGAGAGGTAGTTTGATTTTTCTGTCAGCTCTCTGTCTGAATCCTCTTTTTGATTTTCGTCGGAGGTAGAAGATCTCTTTTTGGTTCAGTATACTGCCTAGAAGTACATCTCTGAATATTTGGCCTCTGTGTTGTGCCACTGGATGTGCGTGTGTGTTCATGTTTGTGGAGCTTTCCACGGAGGAAGTGTTTGGTTTCTGGCAGAGGAAGCTACTGGCTGTTGGCAGAATACGATCTGATTATGCTTGTATGGCGTAGGTGTGTGCCACTGGATGTGCATGTCTGTTCATGTGTGTGGAGCTTTACAGGGAGGAAGTGATTAGTTTCAGGCAGAGGAGGCTGCTGGCTATTGGCAGAATACGATTAGGATTAGGAAATCTCCTTTGATTTTTGTCAGATTTTAGTCAGAAAATTGATAGTTCCTTGATTTGTTATGTTCTAGATTAGTAAAGCGGTGCACTGTTATTTGTTTGCTCGCCAAATCTGAAATTATTTGCCCCTTAAATTTTAATCCACTTGACAAACTTGTCATTCATGTTTGGTTCAAGTATTATTAGGTGATGCTCTCTTCCAGTTTTTAAAAGCAAATGCAAACATGAAACTGCACTTACTCTGTCAGCTGTTTATGTCAGTTGTGAACCTAGAAGGCTACAATGTGCAATATGTGTTCTGCTGATGCTATAGAGTATCTATGAGATTAGTAATTTTGAATGAGCTCTTCTTTAATCTTTGAATCAATGGCCGGTGCTTTTGATGCACTAGTACATAACAGGGCATTGGTCCAGGCCGGGCCAGCCCATTAGTCCCGGTTCAGTCACGAACCGGGACCAATGGGGGAAACGGTCCCGGTTCGTGAGGCCAGGGGGCCGGCCGGGCCTCGTGGGGCATTGGTCCCGGTTCGTCTGGACCCTTTGGTCCCGGTTCCAGCCACGAACCGGGACCAATGAGATGCCTATATATACCCCCCCCCCCCCCCCCCGCGAGCGAGCAGAGCACTCCACATTGCTCTGTTTTTCTGGCCGGCGAGGGGAGAGCTTTGTGGTGCTCTAGCTCACCTCCTATGCACATGAGGTGTTCGATGAAATGCCCGAGCCACAGTTAAGCTTTCTCCTCTCGAAGCTCCTTGTCCAATCTCCATTTTTCTCAAGATTTGTTTAGGTTTGGCGGTCCGTCCTGTCCCGTCCCCGTCCTCACCGCCGTCGATCGCCCGCGTCCATCTCGGCGCCGGCACCACCGTGGTTAGCCTCTTCTTCTTATCTTCTTTCTAAAAGAAAAAAGTTCTTGTATCATTTAGATAGATACTTGTGTAATTTTCTTACTTTTATTATTGTTTGTTATTATATAGTGCCATGGTCATGGTATCCGCCCACGTCGGCCCTCGTCCGGTCTATGATTCGGATGTGGTATATATTATCTTTTATAACTATTTGTTTTATTTAGTGTTTATGACAATTATGCCGACCAACGTGACATAGATTTTTTAATCTAGGAGGTATGTGAACCGGAAATTCCAACCGACATAGAAATTTTATAGTTTCAATGTATGTTTTAATTAGATGCTCTAGAGAGCTATATGTTGTTCAATAATGACAACTATGTATGAACGTTATGTATTTATTTTGGTCACTACTGTACTTTGGCTTTAATGTGATGATGAATTTCTATTAATTTGGTCACTTCTCTATTCATGATATGCACGCAGATGAACCGGCAATGGATGTACGGTGACCGACGCACCTCCGAGTATATTGAGGGCCTGCATAATTTTCTCGAAGCGGCTGAGGCAAACAAGCAGAATGGTTTTATGCATTGTCCATGTACTGTCTGTGAGAATACGAAGGCTTTCTCCAACTTTAAAACCCTTCACTTCCACCTGCTTGAGAAGGGTTTTATGCCACACTATAATGTTTGGACCAAGCACGGAGAAAGAGGGGTTATGATGGAAGACAACGAAGAAGAAGAGGATGACGACAACTACCCGCCCCCTGAATACGGTGATGCTGCAATGGGGGAAGCTGAAGATCAAGAGGAACCAGACGATGTGCCCGATGATGATCTTCGCCGGGTCACTGTTGATGCACAGAGAGAATGCGAAAGTGAAAGGGAGAAGTTGAAGTTCGATCGCATGTTAGAGGATCACAAAAAAGGGTTGTACCCAAATTGCGAAGATGACAACAGAAAGCTCGGTACCACACTGGAATTGCTGCAATGGAAAGCAGACAATGGTGTATCAGACAAGGGATTTAGTTCGCTACTGAAAATAATGAAAAAGAAGCTTCCAAAGGATAACGAATTGCCCGGCAGTACGTACGAAGCAAAGAAGGTTCTATGCCCTCTAGGATTGGAGGTGCAGAAGATACATGCATGCCCTAATGACTACATCCTCTACCGCGGTGCGTACGAGGATTTGAACGCATGCTCGGTATGCGGTGCCTTGCGGTATAAGATCAGAAGAGATGACCCTGGTGATGTTGAGGGCCAGCGCACCGGGAAGAGGGTTCCTGCCAAGGTGATGTGGTATGCTCCTATAATACCACGGTTGAAACATCTGTTCAGAAACAAAAAGCATGCCGAGTTGATGCAATGGCACAAAAAAGACCGTAAGAAAGACGGGAAGTTGAGAGCACCCGCTGACGAGTCGCAGTGGAGAAAGATCGAGAGAAAGTGGAGCGACTTTACAGGTGACCCGAGGAACGTATGGTTTGGTTTAAGTGCAGATGGCGTTAATCCTTTTGGGGAGCAGAGCAGCAAGCATAGCACATGGCCTGTGACTCTATGTATGTATAACCTTCCTACTTGGTTGTGCATGAAGCGGAAGTTCATTATGATGCCAGTGCTCATCCAAGGCCCTAAGCAACCCGGCAATGACATTGATGTGTACCTAAGGCCATTAGTTGATGAACTTTTACAGCTATGGAATGGAAGAGGTGTACGTGTGTGGGATGAGAACGAACAGGAGGAATTTGACCTACATGCGTTGCTGTTTGTAACCATCAACGATTGGCCTGCTCTCAGTAACCTTTCAGGACAGACAAACAAGGGATACCACGCATGCACACACTGTTTAGATGACACCGACAGTATATATTTGGACAAATGCAGGAAGAATGTGTACCTGGGGCATCGTCGATTTCTTCCGACCAACCATCAATGTCGAAAGAAAGGAAAGCATTTCAAAGGTGAGGCAGATCACCGGAAGAAGCCCGCCCTCCGTACTGGTGATCACATACTTGATATGGTCAATGATTTACAAGTAATATTTGGAAAGGGTCCTGGCGGACTATCTGTTCCGACTGACGATGCGGGACGCGCACCCATGTGGAAGAAGAAATCTATATTTTGAGACCTACCCTATTGGAAAGACCTAGAGGTCCGCTCTGCAATCGACGTGATGCACGTGACGAAGAATCTTTGCGTGAACCTGCTAGGCTTCTTGGGAGTGTATGGGAAGACAAAAGATACACCGGAGGCACGGGAGGAACAACAACGTGTGCATGAAAAAGACGGCATGCATCCAAAGCAGTATGAAGGTCCTGCCAGCTACGCTCTTACCAAAGAAGAGAAGGAAATCTTCTTTGAATGCCTGCTCAGTATGAAGGTCCCGTCTGGCTTCTCGTCGAATATAAAGGGAATAATAAATATGGTAGAGAAAAAGTTCCAGAACCTAAAGTCTCATGACTGCCACGTGATTATGACGCAACTGCTTCCGGTTGCATCGAGGGGGCTTCTACCGGAAAACGTTCGATTAGCCATTGTGAAGCTATGTGCATTCCTCAATGCAATATCTCAGAAGGTGATCGATCCAGAAATCCTGCCAAGGTTAAGGAGTGATTTGGTGCAATGTCTTGTTAGTTTCGAGCTGGTGTTCCCACCGTCCTTCTTCAATATCATGACGCACGTCCTAGTTCATCTAGTCAACGAGATTGTCGTTCTGGGCCCTATATTTCTACACAATATGTTCCCCTTTGAGAGGTTCATGGGAGTCTTAAATAAATATGTTCGTAACCGCGCTAGGCCAGAAGCAAGCATCTCCATGGGCCATCAAACAGAGGATGTCATTGGGTTTTGTGTTGACTTCATTCCTGACCTTAAGAAGATTGGTCTCCCTCAATCGCGGTATGAGGGGAGACTGACTGGAAAAGGCACGCTAGGAGCGAACTCAATAATATGTAGGGACGGCCATTCTTGGTCTCAAGCACACTACACAGTTCTACAGAATTCTACCTTGGTGACCCTGTATGTTGATGAACACAAGAATATTCTGCGCTCCAAACACCCGGAGCAGTGTGACGACTGGATTACATGTGAACACATCAGAACTTTCGGCAGTTGGTTGCAAACACGTCTCATGCGTGACAACACTGTTTCTGATGAGCTGTACTCGTTGGCCAGGGGACCATCTTCGACTGTAATGACTTACAAAGGGTACGAGATAAATGGGAATACATTTTACACGATCGCCCAGGATCAAAAGAGCACCAACCAAAACAGTGGTGTCCGCTTTGATGCAGCAACCAAGAGGGGAAAGGACACATATTATGGTTACATGGTGGACATATGGGAACTTGACTATGGACATGATTTGAAGGTCCCTTTGTTTCAGTGCAAATGGGTCAATCTGTCAAGAGGCGGGGTACAGGAAGATCCACAATACGGAATGACAACAGTGGATTTGAACAATCTTGGGTACACAGACGAACCATTCGTCCTAGCCAATGATGTGGCGCAGGTTTTCTATGTGAAGGACATGTCTACCAAACCGAGAAAAAGAATAGATAAGGAAGCGAATACATCATACGATGAGCCAAAGCGCCACATAGTTCTTTCAGGAAAAAGAGACATCGTGGGATTGGAGGGCAAGACAGACATGTCTGAAGATTATGAAAAGTTTCATGAAATTCCTCCCTTCAAAGTCAAGGCTGACCCAAGCACCCTGTTAAACGATGAAGATTATCCATGGTTACGGCGCAATAAGCAAAGGACACAAGCGAAGAAAAAGTGAAGACTTTCTCTCCACAACTAGTATGATGATGCCTTTGATCTAGAATATCACTGCAGTTACATGTGAAGAAATGAAATGCCTTTTGTAACAGATGAGTTTTCGTATGAAACCCTGATACTTCGAAAGAGATTGTCCGTTTTGTACACGAAGTGCATCTAGTTTTTGCCGTAACCCTCTCAACTTTTTAGCACATGCTATTTGGGTGAAATGATGATACCATGCCAACTTTCAACCTTTTCAGAGTTCATTTGTAGTGATTTTCAATTTCATGGTCATTTAGCTCAAAAAAATCAGTAAATGCATGAAAAATACCAAATGAAGTCAGAAAGGGTTGAAAATTGATGATGTGGCTTTGAATGGTTCATTTCGAACACACAAAAAGTCTGGAGTTCAAATAAGTTCAAAAAAATGAAATACCTTTGTAACAGATGAGTTTTCGTCCGAAACCCTCATACTTCGAAAGAGATTGTCCGTTTTGTACACGAAGTGCATCTAGTTTTTGCCGTAACCCTCTCAACTTTTTAGCACATGCTATTTGGGTGAAATGATGATACCATGCCAACTTTCAACCTTTTCAGAGTTCATTTGTAGTGTTTTTTAATTTCAGGGTCATTTAGCTCAAAGAATGAACTAATAGCAAAAAGAATGAACTAGAAAACTTTTATGAAACTCTAATAGCAAAAATAATGAACTAAAAATAATCAATTAAAATATTCTGTTATGATCAACTAAAACAAAACTATAATATTCTTCAATAGCAAAAAGAATCAACTAAAAAGCTTTTATAAAACTCTAATAGCAAAAGGAATCAACTAAAAAGCTTTTATAAACCTCTAGTATTTTTGAAACTAAAATTATATAAAATTTATGCAACTAAAATTATCAAAGAATTTTTTGTTCAAAACATTAATAGCAAAAAGAATTTTCATAAAGAAAATTTTTGTTAGAAACTTTAATAGCAAACTAAAATAACCAAATCTGTTTTTGATTAAAACAGACATTTAAAATAACCTAAAACTTACCAAATTGAATATAATGATAAAACACAGTAATATTAAATAGCAGGAAAAAGGATCACTCAAAAATCTCTTTTTTTAGTAAAGTTATTCACAAACTAGTGATTCACACAAATTTCAAAAAATTCTAATTTAAACTATTCAAATTTGAAAACTAAAGGCACTGACAGAAAGTTTATAATTTTTGTGACCTAAAAGCAAAAAGAATGAACTAAAAACAGTAAGTAGGAACAAAATAAAATAAATAAAGCAAAAAACAAAATAAAAAACTGGAATTTTTTAAAAAAAATGCCACCTATTGGGCCGCCACGGCCTGAATACGACTTGAAACCGAACCAGCTTGTTGGGCCAGGATTCAGGCCCGCAGAAGGCCCAATAGTCCCACAGGTAGTGACAGATTAGGCCCGAAGGCCTGCAGTAGAGAGGAGCTCGAGAGGGTATGCGCAGCAGCGCTTATAAACCACTCTCGAGCTCTCTCGTCTAGCGAGGTGGGACTAAAAATTTGGCCCCGGGCAGAATCACCCTTTGGTCCCGGTTGATGCCACCAACCGGGACCAATGCCCCCCTTTGGTCTCGGTTGGTGCCACCAACCGGGACCAAAGGTCTCTGCTTCCCGCCCTTTGGGCTGCTGAAAAGAGACCTTTGGTCCCGGTTGGTTGGGCGGGAAGCAGAGACCTTTGGTCCCAGTTGGTGGCACCAACCGGGACTAAAGGTGGGCATTGGTCCCGGTTGGTTCCCCGAACCGGGACCAATGCTTCTTCTATATAAGTAAACACTTGGAAAATTTCAGTTTTCATATGCCATTGCCCCGAGCCCGCCGCACCGTCGCCGCCCCGAGCCCCGTCGCCGCCCCGAGCCCGTCGCCGCCCCGAGCCCGCCGTCCCCGTCGCCGCCCCGTCGCCGCCCTGAGCCCACCGTCCCCGTCGCCGCCCCGTCGTCGCCCTCTCCCTCCGCGCGCTGTGGTGAGCTCCTCTTCCACCCTGGAGCCATCCGGCCGACCCCCTTTCCTCCCCGCACGCGTTCCCTCCGCGCGCGCGTGCGCCACCATCGCCGTGGACGGCAGCGGCGGCGGCAACATCGCCGTCGTCGTCTTTGCCTTGCTTATCTGCAAAAAATCATCAGGAGTTGCTTGCAATGATGTTGCAAGATTAATCAGTTTTTCTTGGTCCAATAGATCAATACAAGATAGAAATTATAAGTTTAGTTACATGTTTCTTTTTTCAATGATGTTGCAAGATTAATTATGTTTAGTTACATATGTTTCTTCATACGTAGATGTATAACGATTAGCATAATTCCTTCACATTTCATGGGGTTTTTGTGGTGTTGTCGATATCTTGATGCGAAAAATAGTAGTGTGTGTATGGTTGTAGCACCAAAAATTGTTGTTTTTTCTTTTCGGGATCGATTTAGTGCATTCTTATTAGGTTTCTTGTATAGGGAAAAATCATAAATTTTTTAATTTGATAAAAGTTTTGTTTGTGATTTGTCAAACAAACATTTACAAGGAAATTACAACAAGAGTGAAAACAAGCTGAGTGAAAAAAATCTTAGGGTTACTGAAATTTTAGGGTTACTGAAATTTTACAAGGAAACATTTACAAGGAAATCCTATCATCACATTGGCATCGGCTCCCCGAGAGCTTTCCAACGGATCCGGAATGTATGTCGTTGTCGATATACCCCCTCCCCGATAACTTCGACATGAGGGGGGGGGGGTCGATATACCCCCTCCCCGATAACTTTGACATGAAGGGGGGGGGTCGATCCCGCGCACACACACACGCATGAACACACACACACATATGTTCTATTTTTTTATATAATGTTGTTTTTCTATAATTAGTGTTTAATTAGTATATATGTTTAATTAGATTTCCTAATAAAATGACATTGCATATATAGGAATTTTTACAAGCGCTCGATATGTCCTGTTTTTAACAAAGGTAATGCCTCATATTTTTCATGAATTTTAGCATGACTTGTGCTACAATGTAGGACATATCGAGTGCTTGTGATTTGCCAGAACGGGGATTCAATATTATTCCGGCAAAACATAGGGCATTTTTTCTATGTCATTGCTCGATATATGGAACGGGTTGACTTTAGGTCTATTTCGGCTCCTTGTGCGTCTTTCAGTGAGGGAGAGTGTCCACCATATATATATATGAGAGAGGAAGAATCCCGACTGTTGTCGTGGAGGTCGCTTCTCCTTCTTTTCCTTGTGCTAGATATTTGTAATGCACACGGGAAAGAAGGAGTAGCGACCATCACCGACGGTCGAAATATGAGAGAGGAAGAATCCCGACTGTTGTCGTGGGGGTCGCTTCTCCTTCGTTCCCGTGTGCTAGACATTTTGGTGTAATGCACTCGGGGACGAATGGAGGAGCCACCATCACCGACGGTCGCAATATCAGAGGGAGTGCCCACCATATACGTGAGATGAGAGTTTAGGAAGGAAAGACTCGACAGACCTAAAGTCAACCCGTTGCATATTTTGAGTAATAGTGATCTGTGTGTTGATCAGTTTCCTGGTAGTTGCCTTCGATCGATTTTAAATGTTTCAACTATGAACATAGGAAATGTCTGACGACGATAGCGAAAGGGAATTCGGTATGTGCGAATACTGCGAAGACGAGCGCGGTCTGTGCGACACGACTCACCTAGTTGATGGTAGGCGCTTCAGCATCGTGCTGGATGAGACCTTCGAAGTGGATACAGTAAGTCACAACGACAAGTATTTTTTCGTAATTAAGCATGACTTCTGCTTCTTTTGCTTGAACTTATAATTTTAATTTTTTACTATTCTACTAGCGTATCCCCTGCCATGCAAGAATTTATGTCTTGGATAAGATTGGTTTCAATACTAAAAAAAGTATGGAGGTAAAGAGAGTTCACTTGAGGACCGAGCATGGTTATACTTTTGCTGTAAAATTGTACAATGCAGACACCTACTCCTATTTTGAATGCAAAAGTTGGCAAGCACTATGCAAGGCTTATGCATTTGAGCCTAATATGCTTATCACCTTTGATATTCGTCCGGAAGATGAAATTGAAGGTAATATCGACATCTGGGTCGATGTGCAGACGCCTCCAGTTCTACCATTATGTGAGTTTCTCAACCATATTTATTATGATTCCGATTCTGCCTCCTTGTGAGTTTGTTAAACATATTTATTATGTAATTTATATTGTTTATTTCAAAATAGTTGACAGCTTATTTCCATTGACAGCTTATTTTCATTCTTCAAAAAATGTATGGAAGATGGTAGACAGAACCTACTACACCGATGGCGCAAAATTAACTTGTCAGGAGAAAAATCATCTTATCGCATTTATTAATGATCTTCAGAATTACAATACCTATTATCAAACTCCTACACATTATGGTCAATACGTGCCACTAGTGCACGTGTTGAACTACGGTAACATCCATGGAGATCGCATGGTAAGATTTTTTACTATTACGACATCCGTGCATCGTTTGCATAAATTATTTTTAAAACTAAACTACATTACTAACTACGAAGTTATTACTATGTTTTTCAACAGAAAATCCCGAATTATTGTGTGCCTCATCTGATGTTTCCGAAAGGTCACCTTGATGTTATGAGCTTACTGCCAGGTCATCATATGCATCACTATTGTCCATACCGGATTTCTAAAACCGATGAAGACATGACAATCAAAGATTGGAAAAATTGTATGGTCGATCGTAGGGAGCTACTTGGAAGCAACATTGTGCGACGTGCAAGAATTGGAGACAGGATAATCTCCATTCTCCATAATGGAGAGTCAGGGCCTATCTTGTTTTATGCTATTTTACCTAAGAGAGGCCGGGTAGTTAGGTCCTAGCTAATACTCATGATCATGTGCTAAGAACAATTAAGTATGGTTGGTTAGATGACTATGATGATGATGATCGAGTATGACTTGTTATTATGATAACGAGTAGTTCTAAGAACAATTAAGTATGGTTGGTTAGATGACTATGATGATGATGATCGAGTATGACTTGTTATTATGATAACGAGTAGTTCTAAGAACAATTAAGTATGGTTGGTTAGATGACTATGATGATGATGATCGGGACACTTCTCTCTATTAGCTAGCTAACACAATATGAAACCCTAAATTAACCCTCCAACCCCCCCCCCCCCCCATTCGAAAAAAACAAAAACAAAAACCCCAGTGCCTTTTGGTCCCGGTTGGTGTTGCCAACCGGGACTAAAGGTCCTGCCTTTTGGTCCCGGTTGGTGTTACCAACCGGGACTAAAGGTCCTCCTGCCTGGGCTCCCAGCACCAGCCACGTGGAGGGCCTTTAGTCCCGGTTCGTAAGCCAACCGGGACTAAAGGTTTTGGGCTTTAGTCCCGACCCTTTAGTCCCGGTTCCGGAACCGGGACAAAAGGCCCTTACGAACCGGGACAAATGGGGGTTTTCCTACTAGTGATGTGTTCAATGTTGTTGTGGACATGTTGTTTCTGAATTTTAGCATCAATGGATAGAATTCCTTGCAAATTATAATTTTGTTGTTCAAGCGTAGGATAATTGGTTTTAATGTCTCTGTTGTGTGTGCGTGTGCAGCTGCCAAAGGAGTCTGATAGAACTCAGGTGGAGGCCAAGGAGGTTCGGCTCTCGGACATGCCACCGGTAACACTCGATGATACAAACGTAAACATTGTAATTTTCCACCATGCAAATTGCATAATTTTTATACATGAATCAGGTGGCATATGTATTTTAGATATTTTTTTTGTTATGGTTAAAGTGCACAGGGTATTGTAAGATCTATTTTCAAATGGTTTTAAATTTCAAACTTAAAGTTCATATGCTCATGTAAAGCTAATGCACACATGAAACTGCACTTACTCTGAGACTGTAATTTTCCACCATGAAAATTGCATATTTTTTATACATGAATCAGGTGGCATACCATCGCTCAAACCAACCAGGAGTTGCTCGCCTCAAAAGACCAAGGTATAATAAGTTTCTGAACTTGGACAAACCTATCTTAAGAGTTAAATATTGCTAGGGGCTTGATCTAAAACCGAGCTCAAATGAGGGGAAATTATTCAAGCTGAAGTCAAGTCTGGGCGACTAATGTTACTTTGAATGGTTACTACTCTCTTATGCCCTTCACATCAATTTATGAGGCACACCCTTGACATGTATCACCCGGTAGTGGGTCATAACATTCTAAGCAAGTCATTCACGTGTACTCACCCAGTCGTATTTCAATCCATAACATTTCACTTATGTTCTGCGTATATGAGGCTGGGTTGGTTGGACATTTCCTGAATCCTGATGCTTCCAACGGGTGGGTGGTGCAGGTGGACACTCGATCTTGACTGCTGTAGCTGTGCATGTAGGTCGTCGCTGGACCACAGGTTGAAGGCGACCAAGAGGGTCATTGGGTTGCCCGGCGACTTGATAAGCGCCCTGGAAATCCGGAAGATACCAGGGAGGCCATCCGTGTCAGCTGTTTCTGCCGTCGCTCAAACCAACCAGGAGTTGCTCGCCTCAAAGGACTAAGGTACAACAAGTTTCTGAACTCGGACAAACTTATATCCATTAAGCGTTAAAGGTTGCTAGGGGGTTGATCTGAAACCAAGCTCAAATGAGGAAAAATTACTTCAAGTTGAAGTTCATATTCGCTCTCTTCTTTTATGTTTTCCTGTCACCTTGCCATATCCCGGTTTTTATTCCATAGGATAGGAACTCAAGTCATGGCGACTAAAGTTACTTGTAGGGATCGGCAATTTGGAATATAGTGGTTGATTGTTTTACCGTCAATTTTCTGAATATTGTTAGTGCCTACTATTTCCTAATTTTGTTTATTTAGGTTTGAGAGAATATGTAAGGCTAATGTTTGAGCAGAAGGAGAGTGAAAAGATGCAAGAGTGATACACCCAAGCACTTGATTTGACTCAAACATGGTTTGTTGTACAGGATTCCACCGTATTTGCCCGCACAAATAGTTCTTGATATTTACTCATGATAGTTTTTCTCCATAGTTCATAGTTTAGCGTCTACATCTTTATTGTCCTAATATAGTCATATTTTCCATATAAGTGCAACTTTTATTTTGAGTTCTTCCTGGGTGCCACTCTGAAGGTGAATTCTTCCTGGGTGTATCATGCACCTGTGCCTTGTCGTTCTATATTCTCAAGTCTCAACCGCAGATTCTCAAAGGTTTAGGACACCACTTCGACGTGCGACAAATATTTGGACTATTTAATTTAGTGACATTGATCATAACTACCCGCAGGTTTTATTCACCCACCAGCTCTGGCTTTTGGTGTACACGGTACACCATGAGGCAAGTAGGTTGGCATGTTCATCTGTTATCACGAGTGTCGTGTTTACTCTTTCAGTTAAGTTATTAAGGTTAAGCTAAAGATCTGATTGTACTGTCTAGAGGTGGAGTGGCTAAGCTCTCTTTATAATCCCTTTTACTGAAGATCTTGCAAATGGCACATTAAAGGGCATGCAATTATTAGGTGTGTCGGTATCAGTCCACTATGTTCTTATGTCTATGGATCCGCGAAATGCTGACGCTTTATTGGTTTTGGTCACCAAAATGTTAGGTGTACATGCTTTCATCTTGACTATATATAGCTCAAAAATGTTAGGAGTACTTCCCAGTTAGTTCATTGTCAACATCTTTATTCTCCTAATAGTCATATTGAGCCTCGTGAGCGGTAGACGGAAGAGGGGTAATTAAAGAAAGATATCTACGAAATTGTAAAATCAAGTGCTTTTTTCTTCGATTGTAAGATCATTTTGTTTCCTTCGTTGCAACGCACATGCACATTTACTAGATTTTGGATTGCTAAATAAATGGTCGGATGTTTCTAATTTTTGTTGTAATTTCTTCTTTATTTCTCTTTTTCTGGTGTGCCCATCAAATACTTTTTATGTATAATAGATATTTCCATTTAGAAATTTACGACAAAAACAAAATCTGTTTAAAAAATGTTCTTTTAAAAGAAATGTTCCAGTTTCTTAAAAACGTAACTATTCTTAAAAAGTGTTCCAATTTTTATGAAAACATTAATTTTTATTAAAAATAAGAAAATTTGCACCTTTAACCTTATCATGGACGTTTAGTAAAATCGGATATAAAAAATAGTGCACAATAACACATGAATCAGGTTATGCTTCTTTTTTCGCCCGGTGCAACGCACGGGCATTTGTATAGTAGTAATAATAAAGAAGTGATAACTTCTGGCGTACGTCGTCGCCAGTTTTGCAAAAAGGCCCCTGTATTTTATCGAAATCAACCTGCGGTCCTATGTTATAAATGAAAAACGTTTCGTTTTTTATAAAAACCCCCTAGGCAACGTCACTCCGCCTCTGCCACTCCGGCGCTCGCCTGCGCGGCAGCGGCCGCCCATCCCTCCCTTCTCCTCCTCCCCTCGCCACCGACCCGCTCCACTCCGACGCATCTCGCGTGCGAGGCAGCAGCCACCCCTCCCCCCTTCTCCTCCTTCTCTCGCCGCCAACCATTTGCGTCCTCCGGGCAAAGCCTCCGTACGGATCCGGCGTCGGCGGCGGAGGATGAGAAGGCGGTCTCCGTTCTCGTGCGGGAGGATGGAGGACACCTCGCCGGAGCGCGTGCTCGGGTGAGGGGCGACGCCCTTGTCCGCGGCGGAGACGGCTACGACCACGATGGAGGATGAGAAGGCGGCCGCCGTGCTCGCGCGGGAGGATGGAGGACGTCTCGCCGGGGCACGTGCTCGGGTGAGGGGTGACGACCTTGCCGGCGGCGGAGGACGAGAAGGCGGCCGCCGTGCTCGCCGCGGCCGCTGATGCGTAGAGGAGGGGTGGTCAGCGCAGAAGCCTAGCTCCAAGAATGAAGGGGATCCCCTCCTCACCCCGTCCCCGTCCCCTTCCCTACCCAACGGAGAGCCGGAGAAGGAGGAGCTGTCGTCTCCCTCCTTCCCGTGCATCGAAGGTGAGCTCCTCTATGCCCAAGAGGACGCAGGCTTGTCGTGCACAACGGCGGAGCAGCAGCCCGCGCCCCTCCTCCCCACCATGAAACATCCTCCAAGGGTCGTCGTATCTGGCTGAGATCAGCTTCGGACGTGCTACCGCTAGGGCGCATCCCTTTCTCACGCCCCCACATCGGCCTCTATGGTCGTTGTCCTCCTCTTGGCCATCTTGTCAGTGTTCACGGCTGGCTTCAGAGATTACACTGGGCGGTGGCTTAACTGAATTCAGATAAGTTTGGACGTATACAGTTCTACAATCAAGCACGTGTATGTGTTTGGTAAAATGCCTAAATGTACTAGCATCATTTTTGTTGCCTTGGCTGTTGGTGCATAACAAATGAGTCGATGATCTTAGTTTTCTATAAGGCTGATAATCCTGACTCTTATTTTCGACCTTCCTTTACTGTGTATAGCATGCTAATTTCAACTGAATAGACTGCCAATTTGTCGATCAGTTTGTGTAATTTCCGTTGAATTGTTTGTTGATGTGCAGGAAAATGTTTGTGGTTGTAGGCAGATCTTGAATGGATGATATCCTTTAACTCAGATTTGCTCATTGCTGTCAGTGGATACTTGCTCTGAGGGTGTCATCAGCATCATCGTCATGTCATGCGTCAGTCATAAGGATTGTGGATGTGGCAGTGCTTCGGCGCCAAGGGCATGTTTCCATCAGAATGTTGGAGCAGCTGGCTCAGCCAACACGGTGAGGCTGTCTCCCATGATCCGTGGATGGGATTGGCATTCCACAGATTGTTCAATGCCTTATATATTTGGTAATAATGAGATGATGTGCTGATTTCTTGTCTGGCGTAAAGAGAGAGAATAATATATCCAATGTTCTTAATTACCCGAGTCAGGGTTCTGCTCAAATTGTCGTCCTTCTATTCTATGCAATTTTTCTTGATGATGCCATGTTCTGGCATTCATTCTCTGTTATGGCTGATGCGTGTGTCTAAGCCTACTAATAACTTTTTGGATCAATGTAAATCTACTGAACAAACTTCTGTCTTATCCCCATTGTGTGTCTTAAGGTTAATCTGTTCATGGTTAGTTTTCATTATTGTACAAAGGCCATCTCTTTTTTGTATATTTTTTCTTCTTTATCCTTTACGGTAACATAGAGCATGCTCACATTGTTGCAACTTGCAATTAGTTCTAGATTTGTTCATGAGTGTCATTCGAGGTCAGAGTAAATATTTTGGCAAAGTAAATACTGATGGAAGTGTCATACAATTTCGTCTTATACAACTATAACAGTTTCGATACATATTTTTTATATGATTAACTTGCACTTCTGCACCACCATAATAAGCAGTGCAAATCTGCCTCTTTGTTTTCAATTAATGTGAGAACTTCTAGCCTTATAGAACAAGCGTGGTAGCTTCTTTAACTTTCTTCTAACAAATACTATATACGGTCAGTCTAGGATGAAAGTCTACTTATCAACGTTGTTTATCTGGTTACAGTCAATCTAGGGGATGTTTCTTTCGCTTCAGTATTTATGAGTGATATTGGTAGTTCTCTGTAGTACTCTGTTTGTATTAGTTAGGAGAGTGGATTTTCAGCCTTTTTTCCTTCATTATTGCTTAGTTGCATTGTCTTGCTTCTGACTATACAGCTCTGCTGCAGATGATAGCGTCTCAAAGTGGACTTTTTGATCATTTGATAAACGTTTGGAAATTCAAGCCTGGTCCTGTTCTGCAACCTGTGACCTTTTACTTCTTAATGGACTTTAAGTTTCAGTCACCACTATATCGTCAGGTAATATAATAGGGCTATTGTTTAGATCATATAATCAAGCATGTCTACTTATCGGAAAGTTAAGCTTTCTCACCTTGCACACAACTGCTACCATTATTGCTGAGAAGGGGCAGATTAGTGATACAATCTCTTGAGTATAAGGCAGTTAGTGATTGCCATGTTTGTTGAATTAGAGTTTCACCTATCATATCAGTTTACATAGATTGAATTTTACTTAGTGTACCTCTAAGGTTGTACCTTCTGCAAAGGTCTAGCACCTACAGATGATTTGATTTTTCTACTTCTAGATCCCCATGTGTGTGTATATACGAAGGACATTGTCCTCCTGATTTATCTTTCCTGTAGATGATTGTGGACAAAGTTTTCCAATCCATGCCTTTTTGCTATATAGTATTTTTTTTGGGTGATGCAACATAAGTTATATAATTGCTGCACTTAAGTAATTGATTTATCTGGCAATAGATTGTCACGATGATAGCTCTAACCTCTGTCTCAACAATCTGAAAATTGTGGCATTATCCTTTACTAATTTTAAATGTTTTTGGTGGTTGTTTCTCGGAGGTAGCACACTTGGCATAGCTTTTCAGAAGACAACAGTTCAGTAGGAAGCAGATGAATGAAACATTTTCATTATTTTCTACTCCATTGTTATATACAAACACACAAGTGGTGCATAAACGTTTTGTTGCTATTTATCTTTTCATGAGTTGGATGTGCCATTGACGGCGGTGGTAAGCTTGGATTAGTTGGATTCAGAAGGTAGAGACGATGAATGGTAAGGAAGCATTTTTTTTTTTTTTAAAAGCAGATGATATGCATGCCGATTCTCTGGTTCTGAAGATATATATTTGACACAGTACATTCTTAAGTATATATGCACATTCAATTTGAACTATTGTAAAACATTTTATTAAATCAAATTATATTTCAACAAAGTTTCAGTTGGCTTTCATTAGTGGGTTAATTCTATAAAAAATTCTACAAAATAACTGATAAGCAAAATTCTTAGCGGTACTTTATATGTCTGGAGCAATGAGGTAATTTTATCCTATGTGACTTTCTTTCTCTTGCATTTCCTGATTTCGTTTTTCTCTCTTCATTTTTTCAGGTTCCAAGGCTTGGCCGCAGCTAGCTTGATTTGGAGACATTCCCTGTTAGGAGTTAAACTTTAGTTTGGAGGCATTGATCTTTAGCTGTAACTAGCTTTGTTACTTGTTATACTTCTATTAGAATTCACGTGAACAACTATCTACCACACTGTTAATCTGGGACTTGCTCCGGAGCCAAATGTACCAAATCCTGCTTTAAGCGGAGATCTGATCATTCCTATATTGCTAGATTTAACTTCAATCTATGTCTTGCTCTCTATTTCTTTTACAAGAAATTTTAAAATCTCAGAAAAACGATACTAACTATATTATTAAAAAAGTCATCCAATTTTTATAGAGCATTACCTTGTATTTTAAAAACTAAAATAATAACAATTAACATTAAAATTCGCATTTATTACAATTAATGGGGCATAGTGACACAACAAGCAGGTTATGCACTTTAGTTTTTTCTCGCCCGGTGCAACGCACGGGCATTTGTACTAGTTCCAACAAAATATGCATTATCTACAATATCTTGACCTAATATAGACCTGAGAAGAACACAAGCCCGTAAATAGAACTAACATCGTAATTCGACATAAATGTCAAAGCAGCGGCGATTTACCAGCCCTAGTTTTCCTTACGACGCTTGAGGCCGCTGGACCATCCATCGTCCGTCTTTGTGTAATCAAGACCAAGGCCCACGAACTTGGTATATATGATGTGATGTGTCTTTGTATGTTTGACTTGTTGCAAAGGTGTTGCTAGTATGGTGTCTATTGTTTTTACTGCATAGTGGCACGCCCACACTTGGCTGCAAAAACACGTCATATTACAGAGAAACACTTGGCTGACGACCGACATAGATGTACCTGAACCCAAGACTCTTGCAATGCACCTCTCATGTTCGAGCAAGCAGAAGATCGTTCAACTAGTTCATTTAAGATTTTCTTGTTGAACATTTTTTTAACGAGTAAATTGCAGGAAACCATCGCTTTGAAGGCCAGGTTAGCAGAAAGCACTACATTACATTTCTTTCGCAGAAAACACCACGTTTTGTGTAATTGTTTTGTAAAAACCATTGATCGGCGGATTTGGGTCTGTTGATCGCGTTTATGACAGATGGGACCCTTTTTTGACTGTGTGGCATAAATTTTCGTGCTTGTTTGATTTTGTTCAGAATTTACCAGCTAGTGCCTACAATTTTACACATACACCTGAAGAATAAATGGATCGAGTGCCTGATGGCTTGCCCAGTAGGAACTACAACGTGAACAACTTAAACGATTGTGACAAATAAAGCATAAACAGGAGAGAAAATAAGTTGGTTTCGTGGTGTAGTTGGCGAAGTTATTTTTGTGTGTTGTTCTCTGAACTCTTTCATGTCAGCCGATGGTGTTCTGTTTTCCTGTCAGGTAAGCATGGAAGACCTGAGAAGGAATCATTCAGAGTAGAGAGACACCGATCTCACCAGTAGCACGCACTCTTGTTGCTCTGTTACTCCTCCCTTTCCTCGTCGACGATTAGCCTGCTCTGCAGCGTGTATATCGAAGAAGAAAGCGGCGCAAGGTCCGCTGATTGCCATGGTTCAGTACTTCAGTGATTCAGTCCCTCCAACATGCCAAAAAATGGTGTTGATACCATCTCTGGAAGCAAGGTATTTGCTGATACGTCTCTTGTAGATTCGTACGCACTTTGCAAGAACTAACTGGAGCAAAGTGTTCTGTTCTGCGACATCACAAGAACACCTTGTCATGACAGATTTACACTCTGCAGTGCAAGCAATAATAAATACGTACATGAAACTACAGGTGTTTTCCATCTCTTGTGGACCTTCCAGCACTCGCAAAGCCACACAACGATCTTTCAAAAGAATTCAGCCAGACAAACAAAACCAGGTTCCATTTCCACAAGGAGAAGTTGCAAGGCTGTACCAGAAGTGATTTTAAACAGCATGTACAGGAAAAGAAATTTACCACGACTAGGTTCCATTTCCACAAGGAGAACTTCTAAAGACTGTACCAGTAGGAATTTAAGCAGCTTGCAGATGTACTTGTCTAGGAGACGAATTTGATACGACAGCAGTTGCATAGCAAATAAAGATTTAAAAGTACGCTGGGTTGGGTTGTACAAAGTACATTGAAAGCTAGTGTCACAAGCATACATGGACTGGACTATTTAGAGATATCTACTAGATATTGGAACAGTGATATTTATTGTTAGAATGACTGAGTTCCAGGTGACGCCCCTCGCAGAAGCATGCTTTCTCTCTTCAGTTTTTCTGCCCTGACAGTATCTAACTTGCGCCTATCAATACTCTTCTCTCCAGGTTCTTTTGGAGGTCTGCCTCTTTTTTTAGGTTGAGTATCACCTGATGTACTTCTATCCTTTGGAGGTCTGCCTCTTTTTTTAGGTTGAGTATCACCTGATGCACTTCTATCCTTTCGAGGCCTGCCCCTTTTCCTAGGTTGATCACTAGGTCGCAGACACACTAGAGCACTTTCTCCTGCTGATGGTGACGCCTGAAGCCACCCTGGTAATGGTGGGTTGTTTGACTGTTGGCCATTTACCGTTCTGACCACCATCTGATTGCTAGCAACATTAGTTCTGTAGTCAGGAACAGCATTCTGATGTTTGAATTTGTCCATCACAAGTGTATTGAGTGGAACGGCTATGTCCAACGGTAGCAGGATCTCCTCCAGTTCGTGCCACTCAAGATCCTCCTGGTCTCCATCTTCATAGACAACGGTGTACCAATTGTTTCCACTGTCATACCTGACAATTGTCCCTGCATAGTACTTGTCTCCAAACCACTTTCTCACTTTCCGCCCCTCTAGCCATTCCCCAAAGCGATGATCGACTCGAGATCGCGGGGCATCTCTTACTGCAAGTTGTGAATCAGATGCGAAATCAGGAGGGAAGTCTGGGACGCCTTTGATAACGATGGCAGGCTCTCTGGGTACTTGAACAACAGGTGCAGTGTCTGACTCTTGCATGCCCTTCCTCCCCTCCATGACCTGATATTGCATCAATTCCTTGGATTTAGCTAGAAACATCCTGCAGGAGAAAGAAAATAGTTTCATCCACATCGCAAGCAAGAAAACTCAAAGAACAAGCAATCATAAACCAAAGACTTTTCACAGCTACAACGCAGTATTTTGACGAGTCAGGCATGTCGAAAAATAAGAGATGGCAACCAACACTTGTACTCCCTCTGTCTCAAAATATAAGACGTTCTTTGACACAACAGAGGGAGTATTTAGGAAGCACTGCACATCACATTCACATCAGTACTGAACTACTGATTCTTGCATCTCTACTTTCATTTAGGGGACACTTGGGATATTAACCAGCTACAGATGCATTTCTGTTTTTGCATATATCCACCAGACTGCTGTATTAGTGCGATGTGTACAATGTACTAGTGTACCAAACGATACAAATTTCCATTAAGCACCATCTACAAACAACAGAGCAATGCACACTATCTCCACAAATATCAATTGCCAAGTAAAATGCCCACTATTCGGGAAAAAAAATGCCCGCTGTGTACACATGCTTCAATTGAAAATTTGACAAATTTTCGAGAACAGCAGCCACTAGCAGGAGCACAACCGCGCATCCATGGCACAACAGTACGGTGGCACAAGGAGGCATCGGGACTACACCAGTAGCTCAAGCGGCAGCAGCTAGCGCACGCACGAGAGTAGAAGAGGATCTCACCGTCCGGCGACGAGGAAGATGCAGATCGGCGGCGGCCCGCGTTGGAGCGGAGGCAGAGTCGAGGAAGAGGGAGTGCGTCGGCGTCCCGCCTGGATGCTCTGCACGACGACGAGGTGGGGCGGCGTCCGGTGGAGGATGCGCGCACTACCGAGGAAGCGAGGGGCGGCGACGGCGGGATCCGGGGGAGCGGCGGCCGGCGGCACTGGTGAGACGCGGGAGCCCCTAGCACGCGCAAGCAAAAGAGAAATGAGGTTTTTTTTTTCTCTCGAGTCAGCAAGAGAGAAAGGAGTCGGGTTGGGATGCGTTTATTTTATTTTCGTTTGATGACAGGGTATTTTTTTTTACATTTTCATTAATGAAGAAATAAGCAAGAATTAGCAAGTTAATTAACAAACAATCAGGCTAAAGCCGACACAGTGGGCACCATTGACCAACCTGATCACTTGATGTAGATCATAGAGTTGCAGAGAATAGAAAGAGGGGCCGCAAGCATCATCGTCATCACTGATTGCCTCCAAACAAACGCCCCGGATTCATAGTAAAGCCCCACCAACTATCCCAACGCATAAATAGTTATACATAGGTCCTGATGGCCCATGCCAACAATTGGCCACGCGTAAGCGACCGAAAACATCAACTTTGTCTGAGAACCATCACAAGGGAAATATGCATGGCTTACACCGACTGGCCCCTCCACAAGCGACCATTGAGTACCCACCATCGTCACCAGATGGACTCATTCCACCGTAGCTCCGACTCCATAACAACCCAGAGAACCACGGAAGAACTCATTGAACTAACCGAAAAGAGCTGACTAGCAGAGCTTGAGTCGCATCCTAAACTCATCTGGGGGAACGGCGACCGGCGGCTTGTGGCGGCGCTGGTGGGCTATGGGAACCCCTAGCAGTGAGTTCTTTTTTTCTCGAGTCAGCAAGAGAGAAAGGAGTCGTGTGGGGATGCATTTATTTTATTTTCGTTTGATGACAAGGTATTTATTTTGAAATTTTCATTAATCAAGAAATAAACAAGAATTATGAACCCAATAAATTAGAAGAAAATCGGGCTAAAACCAACACACAATTGGCACCATCGACCAACCTGATCATTGAAGTGGATCACAGAGTTACAAAAAAAAAGACAACCATGAAGGGGCCGCAAGCATCATCGTCATCACTGATTGCCTCTGAACAAACGACCCCGACTTTATAGTAGAGCCCACCAACTATCCGAACCCACAAATACTTGTACATAGCCCATGATGGCCCATGCCAACAACTGACCACACGTGCCAACGACCGATGACTCCGACTTTGTCGACAACTATTGCAAGGAAATATGCATGGATTACATTGAATGGGCCCTCCGCAAGCGACCACCGAGTGCCCGTCATCGCCACCAGTTTGACTCATTCCACCGCAGCTCCGACTCCACAACAATCCAGGAACCACAGAAGAACTCATCAGACCCATCGAAAAAGAGCCGACTACCAGAGCTCGAGCCACAGCCTAAACTCCTCTTCATACCATCATCGTTGCCAAACAGATGTAGACACCCCTAGTAGAACCGCCTTGACCAACCACACGGATAATCCACCCCCAACCACCGGTTTTCAGTCGAAGTCAGCTCTAAAACGATGCCCCCAAAGGGGGAGAAAGACATGAATACGCCAACATACCCCAACCCACGACGCTTTCCAGAAAGATCGACACACCTGTGACCATCAGCCAATGTCTTATCTGAAGAATAGTGATACTCTAAACAAAACTGATCAAGTGCCCGATTGCTCCAGCATGAACGGTTTGAACAAATAAAATCTAAATCGAAATTAAGCATCAAAGGTTTCGTGGTGTAGTTGGTTATCATGTCAGTCTAACACACTGAGAGCATCACTAGTAGTACCCTCAAACCCTCAAACCCTTATAAATAACCGATTTTTTACAGTTTGCGAGCGAAAAAACGCGTAGACTAGAACCCCTTAACCCTCAAACCCTCAAAAATATTTAAGGGTCTAACCCTCAAACCCCCTCCCAACCTGTAGAAGTGAGGGTTGAGGAGTAAAAACTACCCCAACCCGCACTCGTGTTCCGTCGTCGCGCGGGAGGGACTTTTCCCCGTCCCCAACATCCCGCCCGCGCCCACCCGAGCCGCCGGCCGCCGCCCGCCGCCATTCCGGCCGCCCCCCGCCTCCCCTCGACGCGCGCGAGCCCGCCGCAGCTGCGCCGCACTCCTCGCCACCGGATCCGCCGTTCCCAGCCGCCTCCCGCCCCGCGCAGCAGCCACCGGAGCCGCGCGACCGCCACCGCCGCCCCGAGCTTTCTCCTCGCCGTCCGGCCGCCCCCCGGCCTCCTCAACCTCTCCTCCACCTCCTCGACCTCCCCCAGCCGCCGCGCCCCGCCCCCCGGCCGCCCGCCTCCTCCCGCACCAGGCCACCGCGCCCCGCCCCCCTGCCGCGCCCCCCAGCCGCCTGCCTCCCCAGCCGCCGCGCCCCGCCCTCCGGCCGCCCCCCGGCCTCCTCAACCTCTCCTCCACCTCCTCGACCTCCCCCAGCCGCCGCGCCCCGCCCCCCGGCTGCCCGCCTCCTCCCGCACCAGGCCACCGCGCCCCGCCCCCCTGCCGCGCCCCCCAGCCGCCTGCCCCGCCCCCCGGCCGCCCACCTCCTCCCGCACCAGGCCGCCTGCCGCGCCCCGCCCACCATCGACAGCGGCCTCCCGACCCGCAGGTATGCCTCCTTTTCTTTCTTTTTTTTTCATTTTTTCCTTCTTGATTCATTGTTGGCACTCACAATTTATTGTTTGTTGTATTGTGTAGATGGAGGTGAACACCGACGACATGGAGTCGTTGTCCGATGATTCCGGTTGGTCATCATCGGACGAATCGGACATTGAGGAGTTGCTTCAAGACGACGACGTCGAGATGATGGGCCTCCTCCTCGACGTGCAAGAGTTTGAAGACCGCGCGAAGCTGATGGATCAGAGGAGAGGGTCGAAGATGGGGCGAGTCACCATCTACCGGAACCGCGGTCTCGGACACGAGCAATTGATGCAAGACTACTTCGCGAAGGTACCGACATACCCACCTCGCCTCTTCCGGAGAAGGTACCGGATGCGCCGTAGTTTGTTTGTGAAGATTGTCACCGATTGTGAGGCCGCCTCAGATTACTTTAAACGTCGTAGATCCGCCGCCGGTATCATGGGGTTTAGTGGGTACCAAAAGATATCGGCTGCAATGCGGGTGATCGCCTATGGCATACCCGCGGACTATACCGACGAGTATCTTCGCATTGGAGAAGATACAACCACGGCGTCCGTCCGTAGGTTTGCAAAATTGGTCATCCGGTTGTATGGTGATGAGTATCTTCGGGCACCCAACAAGGAAGATACAAAGAGATTGATGGAGATGAATGAAAAAAGGGGATGGCCGGGGATGCTTGGTAGTCTTGATTGCATGCATTGGACATGGAAAAATTGCCCAAAAGCATGGCAAGGAATGTATTGCGGTAAAAGCCGTGATGCTACCATTGTGCTTGAGGCCGTGGCATCGGAGGACACATGGATCTGGCATGCATTTTTTGGTTTGCCGGGAACACTCAATGATATCAATGTGCTCAATAGATCTCCTTTGTTTGCAAGATTAGTTTCTGGGGATGCTCCAACTTGCAACTACAAAATAATGGACAATGAGTACTCAATGGGATACTATCTCACCGATGGAATTTATCCCGAGTGGGCAACTCTTGTGAAGTCCATCAAGGAGAAAAATGGGGTGCCCTTAACCAGAAAAAAGGCTCATTTCACCAAGGCACAAGAGGCAGCCCGCAAGGATATTGAGAGAGCTTTCGGTGTTTTGCAAGCAAGGTTTGCCATAGTTCGGGGTCCAGCTCGTTTTTGGGACAAAAAAACCTTGCAGAACATCATGAAATGTTGTGTGATTCTACACAACATGATCCTCGAGGATGAGAGAGGGTTAAACCTGCCTTGTTTCTATGACAATGTTGGTACCCGTGTGCAACCGGAAAGAAACCCTTGTCGCGTACAAGCTTTTCTTGAAGCACATCGTGAGATTGAGGATGCAAACACTCATGGTCAGCTCCGGGATGATCTAGTAGAGCACCAGTGGCAGTTGGATGGGCGGCGCCAAGGCCCATGATCTACCTTTGTTTTACTTTTCTATGTCCTATTTGATTCGAATAACTTGAATGATTATTATGTGCTTGAAGGTACTATTCGGTGTTGTAATAATAACTAGAATGATTATTGTTTTCTTCAAACCGTTATTGACATGATGAAAATTGTGATATGTCAAATGACAGTTTTAAGGGTTAGGGTTGCGGCAAAGACTAGAACCCTCAAACCCAACCCTTATAACGGAACCCTCAAACCCAACCCTTATAACGGAATATTCCGTTATAAGGGTTGGGTTTGAGGGTTCTAGTCTTTGCCCCTGTTTTTCAACCCTTAAAAGTGCCAAAAAATGCCAATTCTCAACCCTTAAACTGGTTTGAGGGTTTGAGGGTTTGAGGGTACTACTAGTGATGCTCTGAAGGTCTCCGGTTCAAACCCGGGCGAAGCCATTTCTAATATTTTTAATCCATATTCTCTTTTGCGTGTTCTTCTCTGAACTCTTTCATTTCATGTTGAGTAGTGTGCTACCTAGCTTCTCATTCTTTTTTATCTGGTGTCGCTGGAAAACATGTGTCCCCTCTTTTAATTCCACTTCCCCATTGTCCAGCTACATTGCAAAGCAAAATCTTGCTAACTCAAAACGCAGCTCGTGCTCAAAGTTGAACTGGTTAAATAGAAGCGAATCACACATCCAATGTTGAATTCCTAAAACTACAACTCACGTAAACATGGGTAGAAATTTTGTTCCCGAATACAGGATGACTTCGTTTCTCGGTAGATCCCTTCACCCAACAAGTTGATGGCGGTTAGACCACAAAACACCAGACGCCTATCATGGCCATTGGTGAGCAGTGTCACGCCAGAGCAGCACACCGTGCCTTACCGGGTAAGAAACTGAGGCTACGCTTTGGCATCCTGATGTCTCCTATTCTGAAGTTCTCTACATTTCTAAATGTGCATACATATGCATGTACGTTGCTAATTGCGAGCTAGCCAGGACTACCTTCATCCATTTCTCTAGCTTGTTTTCTACTCCATCAATCACAAAGATCCATACATATCGAATACTAACAGGTCACAAGTTTTTATAGGAGAGAAGACAAGTGAAATTGGAGTACATGCCAATCAATTTTCGGATCTTTGCGATTGATGGAGGAAGCTCGCCATACATTGTGGTTGGTCGAGAACCTATCTACATTGAACCGGTTCTAGGATATATTATCTTTTAGAAGATATTCATAAATAAATGATTGTCCACATAGAGGCCTTTTCATTCACATGCGATGATTTTGCACAGTCCTTTAGCTGTCATTTTAAAATTTGGTGAGATAGCTCAACTCATTATTTTCCATGTCCATACTGTAATAAAACTAGCACTATTCCCAAAGAAGAACTAACTAGCACTCGGATGGAAAGCAATCTATGGCACAGGTATATGTCATCATGGGTAGATAGGTGATCAAATAAAGGAGCATATGTTTGTCTCCTTGCTAAAAAAGACTACAAATTTTATTCAAATATTAGTTGGGTCTGTTGTTTCTTTTGGGACATTAGACCATAAAAACTAGCTACTCATTGTGGGCATAAAATGCCCATCTACTTATCTTATTAAGAACTTTTGGCATATTGGACCACTTGCGCGACTGTATTGATAAGAAGGACCACCACTGAACGTAATTAACAAAACTACCATGGCATTAGGCCTGACAACCGACACATGGCACCTTCCGCCACAGCTGGAGGTGGCAGGGCCTGCCGTAGCGTGTGGAAGCATGTTGAGCAGAACGGCTCCCAGTGCTGATGGGGAACAAAAAACGAAAGAGTGGACCCTGCCGCCACACGCTATTACGGTACCCTGTGACGTGGAGCCTGCAACCACAATCTATGGCGGTACCCTGTGACGTGGAGCATGCCGCCACAAGCTTGTTTCTGCTAACAAGTCACAAGTTTTTATAGGAGACAAGACTAGTGAAATACTTGAAACAAAGAGCTAGCTTTTTTCCATCAGTCTCAAAGATCAAAAAATTGATTGGAGAAGCTCGCCATACATTGTGGTTGATGGAGAACCTTCATCTACATTGAAACCATTCTAGGACATATTTTTTTCTAGAAGATATTCATAACACTTTTGTTTGGGTACACCCCCTAAACACATCAACGGTCGAGATCGGCCCATACCCCTTCATAATTAAGGGTATGATGGGAATTAGCAAATAATAATCTTAGCTAGTTAAAGCTTAAGGCTAAGATTATGTTACTATTAGATAATTAACGGATTGCAAAAAGAACGAGATCGAGGTCACATAAGCGATCTCTTGATCCTTTTGCGCAAATGACGTGTTGGCCGGAACTCCGGCAGCCAAGTTCTCCCAAGATGGTTGTTGATCTGTTGCCGGAGATTGAAAAAGAAAAAACCATTTGCATCATGGCTTGATAGACGCCATGCCCCACGGTGAGCGTCAACTATCGTGGGAACCATCATCGAGACGGCTTTATATATAAAGCAACCATCATCAACATGTCGGTACAAACGCACACCACCACAACACACGCACACACCCAAGGCAAGATACAAAGGTGTTGATCGCAGTAACACCACCCCTAGCACTACAAGAGCAACCGGGGAACTCAACCGTGAACACGCCACCGCGAAGAGATGAAGCCGCATGCGACGAACCATGGGCTCCAAGGCGGCGCCTTCAGGAAGGTTACGACACCGGAGCGCTGCCACCGCCCGATCCGAGGATCAGAGTTTCCCCTGGAGCACCACGACGGGCAATGAGATCCGTGACGACGCCTTCAAGAAGGGAACAAGCTTCGCCGCCGCCGGTCCGTCCGAAGATAGAACAGGTTTTCACCCCGGCCAATACTCACCGCCACCGAACGCCACGCCCCGGCTACCACGTCGCCCACACGGCCATGGTCACCGGGCAACACCGAGCATGGGCTCTGCCCATGAGCACCGCGCTACTGATACGTCTCCATCGTATCTACTTTTCCAAACTCTTTTGCCCTTGTTTTGGACTCTAATTTGCATGATTTGAATGGAACTAACCCGGACTGACGTTGTTTTCAGCAGAATTGCCTTGGTGTTATTTTTGTGCAGAAATAAAAGTTCTTGGATTGACCTAAAAATTTACGGAGAATATTTTTGGAATTAATAAAAAATACTGGCAAAAGAATCAACCGGAGGGGGGCACCCATTGGCCACAAGCCAGGGGCGCCCCCCTAGGGCGCGCCCAGGTGGCTTGTGGGCCCCTGCAGCTCCTCCGACCTCAACTCCAACTCCATATAACCCTATTCGGGGAGAAAAAATCAGAGAGAAGAGTTCATCGCGTTTCACGATACGTAGCCACCGCCACCTCCTGTTCTTCCTCTGGAGGGCTGATCTGGGGTCCGTTTTGGGCTCGGAGAGGGGAAATCGACGCCGTCGTCATCACCAACCATCCTTCATCACCAATTTCATGATGCTCTCCGCCGTTCGTGAGTAATCCCATCGTAGGCTTGCTGGACGGTGATGGGTTGGATGAGATTTACCATGTAATCGAGTTAGTTTTGTTAGGGTTTGATCCCTAGTGTCCACTATGTTCTGAGATTGATGTTGCTATGACTTTGCTATGCTTAATGCTTGTCACTAGGGCACGAGTGCCATGATTTCAGATCTGAACCTATTATGTTTTCATGAATATATGTGTGTTCTTGATCCTATCTTGCAAGTTGTAGACACCTATTACGAGTTATGATCCGCATCCCCCAAGGTGACAATAACTGGGATTCTTTCCGGTGATTACCGTAGTATGAGGAGTTCATGTATTCACTAAGTGCTAATGCTTTGGTCTGGTTCTCTATTAAAAGGAGGCCTTAATATCCCTTAGTTTCCATTAGGACCCCGCTGCCACGGGAGGGTAGGACAAAAGATGTCATGCAAGTTCTTTTCCATAAGCATGTATGACTATATATGGATACATGCCTACATTATATTGATGAATTGGAGCTAGTTCTGTGTCACCCTATGTTATGACCGTTGCATGATGAATGCCATCCGACATAATTATCCATCACTGATCCATTGCCTACGAGCTTTTCATACATTGATCTTTGCTAAGTTACTTCTCCGTTGCTACTGTTACAATCACTATAAAACTGCTACTGTCACGTTTGCCACCGTTACCGTTACTTCCATACTACTTTGCTACTAAATACTTTGCTGCAAATATTAAGTCTTTCAGGTGTGGTTGAATTGACAACTCAGCTGCTAATACTCGAGAATATTCTTTGGCTCCCCTTGTGTCGAATCAATAAATTTGGGTTGAATACTCTACCCTCGAAAATTGTTGCGATCCCCTATACTTGTGGGTTATCAAGATCTTTTTCTGGCGCCGTTGCCGGGGAGCATATCAATATTTGTTGATCACTATGAAGAATCTGAAAGACCCAAAAACCAAGATCTATCCCTCTACTACGAGGGGAGGTAAGGAACTGCCATCTAGCTCTGCACTTGATTCACCTTCTGTTATGAGTAAATTTACGACACCACCACCTGCTATTGATTCTGATATGTCGCAAGTAATTGATGATGCCACTTCTGCTATGCATGATGCTTATGATGATACTTTGCTTGATAATATTGTGCCACTGGGTGAATTTCTTGATGAACAAATTGCTAGAGTCAATGCTCAAACTGATGATATTTCTGAAACTGATGAAATTATTGAAACTTAACACTATGAGACACCTGCTAGACCTAGCTCTCCTAGATATGAATTGCCTAATATACCTACGGGTTATGTTATGGAAGGAGAGGTAGCTAGGGACTTTCTTGCTTGTAAGGATAGAGATGATCTTGAGAAATTACTATGCAAGTGGAAGGAAAAATCTTTGAATGCTAGAATGCAATATGATCCTAAGTTTACTACTTCACCTATCTTTGTTACTGATAAGGATTATGAATTCTCTGTCGATCCTGAGTTAATTACTTTGGTTGAATCTGATCCTTTCCACGGTTATGAATCTGAAACTGTTGTGGCACATCTTACTAAATTGAATGATATAGCCACCCTATTTACTCATGAGGAAAAAAATTGTTATTACTATATTCTTAAGTTGTTTCCTTTCTCATTAAAGGGTGATGCTAAGATATGGTTTAATTCTCTTGCTCCTGGTTGTGTGCGTAGTCCCCAGGATATGATATATTACTTCTCTAAAAAATATTTTCCTACCCATAAGAAACAAGCTGCCTTGCAGGAAATATTTAACTTTGTGCAAATTGAAGAAGAGAGTCTCCCACAAGCTTGGGGGAGGCTTCTCCAATTACTTAATGCTTTGCCTGATCATCCTCTCAAGAAAAACGAAATACTTGATATCTTTTATAATGGACTAACCGATGCTTCTAGGGACCACCTAGATAGTTGTGTTGGTTGTGTTTTCAGGGAACGAACTGTTGAACAAGTTGAACTACTATTGAATAATATATTGAGCAATGATAATGATTGGACTATTCCCGAACCACCTCCAAAGCCCACTCCGAAGAAAAGAGGTATTCTATTTCTCAGTCCTGAAGATATGCAAGAGGCAAAGAAATCTATGGAAAAAAAAGGTATTAAAGGTGAAGATGTTAAGAATCTACCACCTATTGAAGAAATACATGGTCTTGATAACCCGACACATGTAGTAGAGGTAAATTCTCTCCGTAGATTTGATGGCGGTGATATTCCTTATAATAAGTCTGCTAGCCAATGCTTAGATGAGTTGATAACTCTATTGTTAAGCAAGAAAATTGCAATGCTTATGTTAGTAGACAATTGAAACATAATTCTTACATGCTTGATCGCTTAGGTGATTATATGAGTAGAACTATCAATGATCTTAAGCTTATTAGTAAACATGCTTCCATGGTAACTACTCAAGTAGAACAAGTAGTTAAGGCACAAAATGATTTGCTTAATGAGATGAATGGTAAGAACAATGATCATTCTGTCAGAGTTGTGACTAGAGGTGGTAAAATGACTCAGGAACCTTTGTATCCTGAGGGTCATCCTAAGAGAATTGAGCAAGATTCTCAGAGAATTAATACTGATGCACCTAGTCGTCCCAGTAATAAAAGGAAAAAGAATGACGATAGGACTTTGCATGCTGCTAGTGAACCTGTTATAGATACACATGAAAACCCAAATGATATTTCTATTTCTGATGCTGAGACACAATCTGGTGATGAACATGAGCCTAGTGATAATATTAATGATGATGTTCATGTTGATGCTCAAAATAGTAATGATAATGACATGGAGATTGAACCTGCTGTTGATCTTGATAACCCACAACCTAAGAATAAAAGATATGATAAAAGAGACTTCGTTTCTAGGAAGCACGGTAAAGAAAGAGAACCTTGGGTTCAGAAACCCATGCCCTTTCCTCCTAAACCATCCAAAAAAAGGATGATGAGGATTTTGAGTGCTTTGTTGAAATTCTTAGACCTGTCTTTTTGCGTATGCGCTTGACTGATATTCTGAAAATGTCTCCTTATGCTAAGTATATGAAAGATATTGTGACAAATAAAAGAAAGATACCGGAAGCCAAGATTTCCACCATGCTTGCTAATTATACCTTTAAGGGTGGAATACCAAAGAAACTAGGAGATCCCGGAGTACCTACTATACCATGCTCTACTAAAAGAAATTATGTTAAAACTGCTTTATGTGACCTTGGAGCTGGTGTTAGTGTTATGCCTTTCTCTTTGTATCGTAGACTTGATTTGAATAAGTTGACACCTACTGAAATCTCTTTGCAAATGGCTGATAAATCAACTGCTTTACCCATTGTTATTTGTGAGGATGTGCCTGTCGTAGTTGCAAATGTTACTATCCTAACGGACTTTGTTATTCTTGATATTCCCGAGGACGACAGTATGTCGATCATCCTTGGTAGACCCTTTTTGAATACTGCAGGGGCTGTTATTGATTGCAACAAGGGCAATGTCACTTTTCATGTTAACGGTAATGAGCATATGGTACACTTTCCGAAGAAACAACCTCAAGTTCATAGTATCAACTCCATTGGAAAAATTTCAACGATTATTATTGGAGATTTTGAATTCCCTCTCCCTACTGCCAAAAAGAAATATGATATACTTATTGTTGGGGACATGCATATCCCCATTGAGGTAACCTAGTGTTATTCGAAAATTCTCCGGTTCCGTGTCATTCGAAAAAAAATTGTCAATAAGACTTGATCAACCTTATTGATGGATTCTTTTTGATGAGCATGAGATGGATGAATTTAGGAGGCACAACCTTCTGTACCCAACTTTTACTTTCCGTTATTTAGATTTAATAAAGTAAAAAATGCTATTATTTTTCTGTTTTCTGAATTATCCGTGCAATAAAAAGGTTACCTGAAAATAAAAGTTCTCCAAATGCCCTGAAAATGTAGTATGAATTTTTCTGGAATATTTAAGAATTTCTGGCACTGAGAACACATCAGGGGGCTGCACCAGTGGGCCACAAGCCTACAAGGCGCGCCCACCCCCCTGGGCGCGCCCCCCTGGCTTGTGGGTCCCACGTAGGCCCCCCTGACTTATTCCAGCACCCATCCACTTCGTCTTCCTCCAAAAAATATCCCACCATTGCTCAAGCCCGTGTTCTAGATCATTTTGCTGCCATTTTCGATCTCCTTGTGCAAAGCTCCATTTGCAAAACTGTTTTGGGGGGTTGATCTTCGAGAAAGAAATGATGAGGAGATTGTTAAGAGGCTCTTCAAGTCGGGACTCTAAAGAAGATGAAAATGAGGTGAAGAAGAAGTCAAAATACAATCTTCCTCGCGTCGCGGAGGTTCGGCCATGTGAATGGCCAAGTGATGCATCCTTGAGGGCAGCCGGAATGTATGAAGATTTCTATTATTTGGCAGAGAATGCGGGCATCACCGACTTCCTCAACGATAAGTGTGACCAGACCTTCTACTCACTAATATCTTCGTGCAAAACTTTCACTTCTATCCTAGGAAGAATCCTCCCATGGTAGAGTTTTACTTATATGATGTGCCTAAGAAGATGACACTTTACGATTTTTGCAATGTTTGCAAAATACCTTATGAGGGCAACATCAGTGAACCACGTCCTAGAGACATGGAGGACTTTATTGCCGCAACCACTGTGGGGGAAGAGAGAGGGGTGTCAAAGGCAAGAGCAGCTAGTTTACATTTTCCTGTTCTACGCTATTATTCATTATTTGCGGGGAGATGTTTAGTTGGTCGTGGGGAGAGTGGAAGTCTTAGTGCTCCCGACCTCGCCATCATGCGCCACGCTTTACTTGCTGATAGAAATTTTAGTCTGGGCACTATGGTGGCCCAACAGTTGAACTTAAACCGTTCGAAGGGCCCCATATTCGGAGGTATCTATGCATCCCGTCTAGCCAAACACTTTAAGATACCCATTAGGCTTGACGAGGAAGAGGAAATGCTGCTACCTACAAGATATTTAGGCCATGTTTGTTTGGGCTTTAGCTTCGGCTTTTGCAGCTTTTCCACTTTGGCCAAAAAGCCACAAAAGCTCCTAAATAGGTGCTTTTGGAGCTTTTATGGCTTTCAGAGCCAAATATTGTTAAATTGATTCATCAAAAGCCATAAAAGCTCCAAAAGCACCTATTTAGGAGCTTTTGTGGCTTTTTGACCAAAGTCGAAAAGCTGCAAAAGCCGAAGCTAAAGCCCAAACAAACAGGGCCTTAGACTATGATAGTATGGTATCACATGATTTTATTAGGAAGGATAATGATAGGAGGCTGCTTTACAACTTAGTATTTAGTCAGGGTACTTGTGAGATTATTGCTCTGCCTGCTTCTTCTTTGTTCGATATCCATTCAGGCAGGTACACTATTATGCCCAAGGACATCTACAGATATTGGGGTCTGTCGCAACCCCCAGCACCTGAGCCGGCACCGGCCCTTGATCCGTATCAGGATCCAGTTTTTCAATGGGAGCCACAGGAGCTCGCCAACCAGTGGAACCCTCAGTATCCTCCGGAGTATCCAGGAGATGGTTATTTCCAGCCATGGCCCTAGACCAACTTAGGCCAAAAGCCTAAGCTTGGGGGAGTACGTATTTCTCACCGACATTACATCCATGTTCACACACTCATCTTAGTAGTCGGTGCTTATACTTTTTCATTGTACCATCCATGGTAGTTTATTTCTTCCTTTCGCTTTCTTCTTGTGTGCTTAATTAACCTTGAGAAAATCCAAAAAAAATAGTTCTAGCTTTACCTCCTAGTTTGTTTAGTTGTAGCATTAAAAGAAAAACCCAAAAAGATTTCTCGTTCTTCTTTTGCTTGTTGGGAGCTTTCCCGTGTAAATAGTTTTTCTCGTTCCTGTTTTGAAATTTCTTTTCTTTGGGTCGTAAGCAGAAGACCACAATGAAAATGTTGAGTGGCTCTCATATGCATTATTGTTTATCTATCAGAGAGCCCATATTACCTTGACTTCTCCTTTGAGTTATTGTTTGCAGATTCCATCTTAGTCCAATGCACGTGCACCCTTATTATTATTCACACCGTTCGGTCGTGCAAGTGAAAGGCAATAATGACGATATATGATGGAGTGATTGAGATGGAGAAAAGCTGGTACGAACTCGACCTATTTTGTTTTTGTAAATATGATTAGCTCATCGTTCTGAATTCAGCTCATTATGGGTGAAACATGTTTGCAATGACAATTAGAGATTATAGTTACTCATGCCATGCTTAATTAGCTAAGAGTGTATAATGATTTGTCTTGAGTGCCAACAGGCATTTTAAAATGGTTGTGATGTAGTATGATGGGATGGTATCCTCCTCTGAATGATTCAAGTGGCTTGACTTGGCACATGTTCACGCATGTAGTTGAAACAAAATATAAAAACAGTAAGGTAACTAATGATAAAAGTGAGCACAAACGGTATTGCAATGCTTAGAAACAAGGCCTAGGGTTCATACTTTCACTAGTGCAAGTTCTCTCAACAATACTGACATAGTTGAATCATATGGAAATCCCTCACGTGCGACAAAGAGTTCACTCCAAAGTCACAAATAGCGGAGAACAAACGAAGAAATTATTGTAGGGTACGAAACCACCTCAAAGTTATCTTTTCCGATCAATCGTATGAGCTATCCCTATAAGTGTCACAAACAGCCCTAGAGTTTGTACTAAAATAACACCTTAAGACACACATCAACCAAAACCCTAATGTCACCTAGATACTCCAATGTCACCACGAGTACCCATGGGCTTGATTATACGATATGCATCACACAATTTTAGATTCATGATGTTCAATCCAACACAAAGAACTTCAAAGAGTGCCCCAAAGTTTCTACCGGAGAGTCAAGACGAACACGTGTGCCAACCCCTATGCATAGATTCCCAAGGTCACGGAACCCGCAAGTTGATCACCAAAACATACATCAAGTGGATCAATAGAACATCCCATTGTCACCACGGATATCCCATCGCAAGACATACATCAAGTGTTCTCAAATCCTTAAAGACTCAATCCGATAAGAAAACTTCAAAGGGAAAACTCAATTCATCACAAGAAGATATAGAGGGGAAAACTCCATATGATTCATCTATATTAATAAAGCTCGCGGTACATCAAGATCGTGCCATCTCAAGAACACGAGAGAGAGAGAGAGAGAGAGAGATCAAACACATAGCTACTGGTACATACCCTCAGCCCCGAGGGTGAACTACTCCCTCCTCGTCATGGAGACCGCCGGGATGATGAAGATGGCCTCCGGTGATGGTTTTCCCCTCCGGCACGGTGCCGGAACGGGCTCCCGATTGGTTTTTCGTGGCTACAGAGGCTTGCGGCGGCGGAACTCTTGATCTAGGTTTATTTCTGGGGTTTTTGGTATTTATAGGAATTTTTGGCATCGGTCTCACGTCAAGGGGGTGCTCGAGGGGCCCACAAGCCAGGGGCGCGCCCTAGGAGGGGGTGTCGGTGTCAAAACCGGCGGATCTCGGGTAGGGGGTCCCGAGCTGTGAGACTAGAATCGATGGTAACAGAAGAAGAGGGAGACGATGTTTACCCAGGTTCGGGCCCTCCTATGGAGGTAATACCCTACGTCCTGCCTTATTATATTGATGATATAGGGGTTACAGAGTTGATCTACCTCGAGATCGGATGACTAAAACCCTAGATGAGTTCTCTCGTCCTACAACCTAAAACCCTCCGGCTTATATAGACGTCGAGGGTACCTAGGGTTTACACATGGTCGGTTACACGTCGAAGGGATAAACATGCCTATTCGCTACTTTAAACGTGGAGGATACGCCACGTTCCTCGAAGCTTCCTTCCTGGAGACAGGGTCTTCGATCAATCCAGTGCTCGGCAAGCGGCCCATATAGTCCGGCCCATAAGAAATAGGTCGGCCTCCCGAGGACCCCTTAAACCAGGACTCCCTCAGTAGCCCCCGAACTAGCCTCCAACGCCAAGGGTCTTAGCTCCAGTTGCTTCATATGATCAGAGTCTTCGGCTTGCGAGGCGAGTTCCTTTCTCCAAATAGTGATCAGCCGAGTTTAGCTCGGCCTCCGACGACGTGTAGTTTTCCCGATCATGGATCGTCCGAACACCATGAATAACTCGGCCCTGAAGGCCAAACGTCAAGGAGTAAATAGTGCTCCTGACAACTTTTCCGACGAAAAGTCACGGCCCACCATGACTGCTGAACCAGTCGAAAAAACTCGATTCGCGGCTCGAGGCCGTTTTCATCAGCACGATCCATTAATGCACAGATCGTGCCCCGTTTCACACGGGATATGTTTAATCATGCGCGTATAATGGCACGCACGTCTTGGGAAGCGGAGGGATTCACGGCGCAGTGAAGGGAGGCTAACCGACGATAAGCCCAATAAAAGGGAAAGAAAACCCCAAGGCTTAACCGCACTTCCCATTCGCATCCCTGCTTCCCCAATCTCCTGAGCTTCCAGAGCCCAGATCTAGGTTTTCCACCCTTCCTCTTCCGAGCTCAGCCATCGCCAGCTCCGGCTCCAATGGCAAGTGGGAGGCTTCCACGGTCACAGACCAGGACATCCGGGACCTCAAGGACGCCGGCTACCTCCCCGCCAATATCTTCCACCGCGCTGCGGAGGAGGGCCAGGTGATCCCCACCCCCAAGCCAGGCGAGAGGGTGGTTTTCATTCCTCATTTCATCCGAGGATTGAGCTTCCCGCTCCACCCCTTCGTTAGGGGCCTCATGTTCTTCTACGGACTCGACTTCCACGACCTCCTGCCGAACTCCTTCATGCATATATCAGCCTTCATCATCGTCTGCGAGGCCTTCTTGCGGGTCGAACCACACTTCGGACTATGGCTCAAGATATTCAACATCAAGCTGAAGTGTGTCGCAGGCGCACACGCAGACTGCGACGGGGCAGTCATCAGCAAGCTTCCCCGCGCAGTATGGCCATCCGGCACCTTCATCGACACCATCAAGACTTGGCAAAAAGAGTGGTTTTACATCACCGAGCCAAGGCGGAACTGTTCCTGCCGAATTCAGATCCGGCCCCCCGACCAGATTGACCTCATGGGTCCGAAAGGGTCTCGACTGGGGGTCAGATATGGAGGTGGACGTCCTGCAAAGGGGCATCGCCTCCATGATCAAGGATAAAATCGAGCTGACCAACGTGGTCCAAATTATGCTCCGGCGGCACATCCTCCCCTGCCAGCGCCGGGACTCCCCTATGTGGACTTATCGGCTTGACGATGAGCCTACAATTCGGCAACTCTTCCGCACTACTCGGGAGAAGCTGTGGAAGGCGTTGTTCAAGGCGCAGGAGAACTGGCCAGCCAAGAAGGAGGACCAGGGCCTGCGCGCCGATAAGCTCCCTTCCGAGGTATGACACAGTTTCGCTTGATCGGCTTTGTTTTCCCGAAGAAAATCTAAGTACTTTCCAATTGCTTCCACAGGAATGGCTGAGCAAGGCCACGGGCATCAAATGCCCGGCTCCACAGCCCGAAGACCCTAGGTCCCAGCTGCTGTCGGAGATGCTTGTCGGGGCGCCTTACAAGGCGCCAGAGAAGAAGGAGCAGAAGAAGAAACCAGGCCGAGCAGGCCTGCGCATCAGGGACCAGCCGAAGGCTGCGTCTGAGGAAACCCACGCCTCCTCAAATCAAGAGGAGGAGCATGAGGGTGAGGGGGGGCGATTCCCCCCCCCCCCAGGAAAGAGGGCGGCGTCATCGGACGCCTCAGAGGATATACCTCCTCCCGCCCTGAAGAAAGCACGTCAGACACAGGTAGTTCTGTCTGACGACAGTTCGGACTCGGATACCGAGTCCGAGGACTTCGAGAGGGTTCCACGAAGAAACCTCAGGGTCAAGCCCCTAGCTCGAAGGTAAAGATCCGAAGACTTCCCGAGCTGTTAGTGCTAAGTTTCAAATATCATTTAACATGTGAACGCCTATTGACTTGCAGCCCACCACGTGCTCTCCCCATCGATCAAGTCTCGGACGGGGAGACCCCGCCTGCCGAGCTAGCGGAGAGCGGGAACGCATCGCACCCCTCTCCTCCGGGCTCCACGAAGGATGCCGCAGATGTGTCATCCCAACAGGCCCTTTGGTGCCGAACACCAGCGATGGGGGCGACGACATCATGGTCGAGGCTAACGCCTCGGCCATCGAAGACCGGGGGGAGAAGCCCCTGTTGGAAATATGCCCTAGAGGCAATAATAAATTGGTTATTATTATATTTCCTTGTTCATGATAATCGTTTATTATCCATGCTATAATTGTATTGATTGGAAACTCAAATACATGTGTGGGTACATAGACAACACTGTGTCCCTAGTAAGCCTCTAGTTGACTAGCTCGTTGATCAAAGATGGTTAAGGTTTCCTAGCCATTGACATGAGATGTCATTTGATAACGGGATCACATCATTAGGAGAGTGATGTGATGGACAAGACCCAAACTGTGAACGTAGCATATGATCGTGTCAGTTTATTGCTATTGTTTTCTGCATGTCAAGTATCTGTTCCTATGACCATGAGATCATGCAACTCCCTGACATCGGAGGAGTACCTTGTGTGTATCAAACGTCGCAACGTAACTGGGTGACTATAAAGGTGCTCTACAGGTATCTCCGAGGGTGTCTGTTGGGTTGGCATGGATCAAGACTGGGATTTGTTACTCCGTATGACGGAGAGGTATCTCAGGGCCCACTCGGTAATACAACATCACAATGAGCCTTGCAAGCAATGTGACTAAAGTGTTAGCCACGAGATCTTGTATTACGGAACGAGTAAAGAGACTTGCCGGTAACGAGATTGAACTAGGTATAGTGATACCGACGATCGAATCTCGGGCAAGTAACATACCGAAGAACAAAGGGAACAGCATACGGGATTAACTGAATCCTTGACATAGAGGTTCAACCGATAAAAGATCTTCGTAGAATATGTAGGAGCCAATATGGGCATCCAGGTCCCGCTATTGGTTATTGGCCGTAGAGGTGTCTCGGTCATGTCTGCATAGTTCTCGAACCCGCGGGGTCTACACACTTAACGTTTGGTGACGATTAGTATAATTGAGTTATTATGTTGGTGACCGAAAGTTGTTCGGAGTCCCGGATAAGATCCCGGACATGACGAGGATCTCCGGAATAGTCCGGAGGTAAAGATTGATATATGTGATAATAGTGTTTTGATCTTCGGAAAAGTTCCGGAGTTCACCGGAAGGGGTTCCGGATGTTTACCGAAGTGTTCGGGTGCAGCAACACTTTATATGGGCCCAAGGGATAAAAGCCCACGAGGTATTGGAAAGTGCAAAAAGTAGTTTTGCTGCCGCGTAAGCGGTACTACCGCTTGGTGAAGCGGTACTACCGCCCGAGCGGTACTACCGCTTGTATGAAGCGGTACTACCGCCCAAGCGGTACTACCGCTTGTGTGAAGCGGTACTACCGCTTGTGCGCGGCTGTGCACGGTTCGGCAGGGATCCGAGTTGGACTCTTTCCCTGCGGGCCAAACCGACCTTGTGCGGGCAAAACCGACCTGGAGGAGGCTTTTACTCCAAGTTTAGACCCCAAGGCTCAACATATAAATAGAGGGGCAGGGCTAGCACACGGGACACATCAAGATTTCCCCAAGCCGTGTGCGGCAACCCTAACCCTCTAGTTCCTCCGTCATAATCTCCGTAGCGCTTGGCGAAGCCCTGCAGAGATTGTTCCTCACCACCATCACCACGCCGTCGTGCTGCTGGAACTCAACCACTACTTCACCATCGCTCGCTGGATCGAGGAGGTGAAGGCGTCATCAAGCCGTACGTGTGTTGAACGTGGAGGTGCCGTCCGTTCGGCACTAGTTCGTGATCGGATCGAGGGACGACTTGCGATTTGGATCGCGGAGACGTTCGACTACATCAACCGCGTTTCTTAAACGCTTCCGCTTAGCGATCTACAAGGGTATGTAGATTCACTCTCCCTCTCGTAGATGCTCATCACCATGGATAGATCTTGTGTGTGCGTAGGAAAATTTTTGTTTCCCATGCAACGTTCCCCAACAGTGGCATCATGAGCCAGGTCTATGCGTAGATGAGATCTCGAGTAGAACACAAACGAGTTGTGGGCGTGGGTGTATACATATTGCTTGCCGTTACTAGTTGATACTTGATTCGGCGGTATTGTGAGATGAAGCGGCCCGGACCGACATTACGCGTACACTTACGCGAGACAGGTTCCTTCAACTGACATGTAATTTTGTTGCATAAAGATGGCTAGCGGGTGTCTGTCTCTCTCACTTTAGTTGAATCGATTTCAATGAAGAGGGTTCTTTTAGAAGATCAAAAAGCAATCACTACACCACGTTGTGGTTTTGCGTAGGTAAGAACGGTTCTTGCAAACCCGTAGCAGCCACGTAAAATTTGCAACAACAATTAGAGGACGTCTAACTTGTTTTTGCAGGGTATGTTGTGATGTGATATGGCCAATTACATGATGAGATATATGTGATGTATGAGATGATCATGTGTTGTATAGAATATCACGACTTGCATGTCGATGAGTACGGCAACTGGCAGGAGCCATAGAGTTGTCTTTAATTATTGTATGACCTGCGTGTCAATCATTAAGCGCTATGTAATGCTTTATTTTATCGCTAAACGTTAGCAATAGTCGTGGAAGCAACAGTCGGCGCGACAACCTTATGGCGACAGGTTGATGGAGATCAAGATGATGGAGATCATGGTGTCATGCTGGTGACGATGGAGATCATGCCGGTGCTTTGGAGATGGAGATCAAAAGCACAAGTTCATGGCCATATCATGTCACTTATGATTTGCATGTGATGTTAATCCTTTTATGCATCTTATTTTGCTTAGGCCGACGGTAGCATTATAAGGTGATCCCTCACTTAAATTTCAAGATAAATTGTGTTCTCCCCAAGTGTGCACCGTTGCGAAAGTTCGTTGTTTCGAGACACGCCGTGATGATCGGGTGTGATAGACTCCACGTTCACATACAACGGGTGCAAGCCATGTTGCACACGCGGAACACTCGGGTTAAACTTGACGAGCCTAGCATGTACAGACATGGCCTCGGAACACAAGAGACCGAAAGGTCGAACATGAGTCATATAGTAGATATGATCAACATGAAGATGTTCACCATTGAAACCACCTCGACTCACGTGATGATCGGACTTGAGTTGGTGGATTTGGATCATGTTACACTCGAATGACCGGAGGGATGTCAATTTGAGTGGGAGTTTTTAAGTAATATGATTAACTAAACTCATTATCTAGAACAATAGTCTAAGTTGTCGTTGCTATATTTATGTTGTAGATCATGGCTCGCGCAGTAGCACCCCTGAATTTTAATGCGTTCCTAGAGAAAGCTAAGTTGAAAGATGATGGAAGTAACTTTGTGGACTGGGCCCGTAATCTAAGGATTATCCTTACGGCTTCCCAGAAAGCTTATGTCCTTGATGCACCGCTTGGTGATCCACCCGCTCCAGTTGAGTCTCTAGACGTTGTGAACCCCTGGCAGGCTCGTTCTGATGATTACTCAATAGTTCAATGTGCAATGTTGTATGGCTTAGAACCGGGACTTCAAAGACGTTTTGAACGTCATGGAGCATATGAGATGTTCCAGGAGTTGAAGTTTATCTTTCAGAAGAATGCCCGGATCGAGAGATATGAGATCTCCGATAAGTTCTATGCTTGCAAGATGGAGGAGAACGGGTCTATCAGTGATCACGTACTCAGAATGTCTGGGTACTCCACCCGTCTGGCTGAATTGGGGATGCCCCTTCCGCCAGAGGCTATCACTGACAGAGTTCTTCAATCATTGCCACCTAGCTACAAGAGCTTCGTGTTGAACTATAACATGCACGGGATGAACAAGTCAGTCGCCGAGCTGTTTGCGATGCTGAAAGCCGCTGAGTCTGAAATTCAGAAGGAGCATCAAGTGTTGATGGTCAATAAAACCACTAGTTTCAAGAAAAATGGCAAGGGTAAGAAGGGTAACTCCAAGAAGAGTGGCAAAACAGTTGCTCCTCTCGTGAAGAAACCCAAGGCTGGACCCAAACCAGAAACTGTGTGTTTTCATTGCAAGGGAACTGGACACTGGAAGCGGAACTGCCCCAAGTATTTGGCTGACATGAAGGCGGCCAACAACAAACAAGGTATATATGATATACATGTTATTGATGTGTACCTTACCAACCCTCGTTGTAGTGCCTGGGTATTTGATACCGGTGCGGTTGCTCATATTTGCAACTCTAAACAGGAACTGCGGAATAGACGGAGGCTGGCAAAGGACGAAGTGACGATGCGCGTGGGAAATGGTTCCAAGGTTGATGTGATCGCCGTCGGCACGCTCGCTCTTCGATTACCATCGGGATTAGTGATGAACCTGAATAATTGTTATTTAGTGCCTGCGTTAAGCATGAACATTATATCTGGATCTTGTTTATTGCGAGACGGTTACTCATTTAAATCAGAGAATAATGGTTGTTCTATTTATATGAGTAATATCTTTTATGGTCATGCACCCAATGTGAGGGGTTTATTCTTATTGAATCTCGATAGTAATGATACACATGTTCATAACATTGATGCCAAAAGATGTAGGATTGATAATGATAATACCACTTTCTTGTGGCACTGCCGTTTAGGTCATATTGGCGTAAAACGCATGAGGAAGCTCCATTCTGATGGACTTTTGGGGTCACTTGATTTTGAATCACTTGACACATGTGAGCCATGCCTCTTGGGCAAGATGACTAAAATGCCGTTCTCTGGAACAATGGAACGGGCAAGTGACTTATTGGAAATTATACATACTGATGTGTGCGGTCCAATGAGCATTGAGGCGCGCGGTGGTTATCGTTACTTTCTCACCTTCACTGATGACTTAAGTAGATATGGGTATATTTACTTAATGAAACACAAGTCTGAAACGTTTGAAAAGTTCAAACAATTTCAGAGTGAAGTTGAGAATCATCGTAACAAGAAGATTAAATTCCTACGATATGATCGAGGAGGAGAATATCTGAGTTATGAGTTTGGCAGTCACTTAAGACGATGTGGAATTGTTTCACAACTGACACCGCCTGGAACACCACAGCGTAATGGTGTGTCCGAACGTCGTAATCGAACTTTATTGGATATGGTGCGATCTATGATGTCTCTTGCCGATTTGCCACTATCGTTTTGGGGTTATGCATTAGAGACAGCTGCATTCACTTTAAATAGGGCACCATCGAAATCCGTTGAGACGACGCCATATGAACTTTGGTTTGGCAAGAAGCCAAAGCTGTCGTTTCTTAAAGTTTGGGGATGTGATGCTTATGTCAAAAAGCTTCAGCCTGAAAAACTGGAACCCAAAGCGGAGAAATGCGTCTTCATAGGATACCCAAAAGAGACAGTTGGGTATACCTTCTACCTCAGATCCGAAGGCAAAGTGTTTGTCGCTAAAAACGGAACATTTCTTGAGAAAGAGTTTCTCTCGAAAGAATTGAGTGGGAGGAAGATAGAACTTGATGAGGTTGTTGAACCTTTACTTCAACCTGAGAGTAGCGCATCGCAGAAAGTTGTTTCTGTGGAGCCTACATTAGCTGAAGAGGAAGTTAATGATGATGATCATGAAGCTTTGGATCAAGTTGCTATCGAACCTCGTAGGTCGACAAGGATGCGTACTGCTCCCGAGTGGTACGGCAACCCTGTCTTAGAGGTCATGTTGTTAGACAACGATGAACCTACGAGCTATGGAAAAGCGATGATGGACCCGGATTCCGAGAAATGGTTAGAGGCCATGAAGTCCGAGATGGGATCCATGTATGAAAACAAAGTATGGACTTTGGAAGTATTACCTGAAGGGCGTAAGGCCATTCAGAACAAATGGGTCTTTAAGAGGAAGACGGACGCGGACGGTAATGTCACCGTCTATAAAGCTCGACTTGTGGCAAAGGGTTTTTCACAAGTTCAAGGAGTTGACTATGATGAGACCTTCTCACCCGTAGCGATGCTTAAGTCCGTCAGAATCATGTTAGCAATAGCTGCCTTTTTCGATTATGAAATTTGGCAGATGGATGTCAAAACAGCGTTCCTTAACGGTTACCTTAAGGAAGAGTTGTATATGATGCAACCAGAAGGTTTTGTCGATCCAGAGAATGCTGACAAAGTTTGCAAACTCCAGCGATCCATTTATGGACTGGTGCAAGCATCTCGGAGTTGGAATCTTCGTTTTGATGAGGTGATCAAAGCGTTCGAGTTTATACAAGTTTACGGAGAAGCTTGTATTTACAAGAAAGTGAGTGGGAGCTCTATAGCGTTTCTAATATTATATGTGGATGACATATTACTGATTGGAAACAATATAGAAATGCTAGAAAGCGTAAAGGAATATTTGAACAAGAGTTTTTCAATGAAGGACCTAGGAGAAGCTGCTTTCATATTAGGCATCAAGATCTATAGAGATAGATCGAGACGCTTAATAGGACTTTCACAAAGCACATACCTTGACAAAGTTTTGAAGAAGTTCAAAATGGATCAGTCCAAGAAGGGGTTCTTGCCTGTATTGCAAGGTGTGAAGTTGAGTAAGACTCAATGCCCAGTGACTGCAGAAGATAGAGAAAAGATGAGTGTCATCCCCTATGCTTCGGCCATAGGCTCTATCATGTATGCAATGCTGTGCACAAGACCCGATGTCAGCCTTGCCATAAGTATGGTCGGAAGGTTTCAAAGTGATCCAGGAATGGAACACTGGACGGCGGTCAAGAATATCCTGAAGTACCTGAAAAGGACTAAGGACATGTTTCTCGTTTATGGAGGTGATCAAGAGCTCGTCGTAAAGGGTTACGTCGATGCAAGCTTTGACACTGATCCGGATGACTCTAAGTCGCAAACCGGATACGTATTTATTCTTAATGGGGGTGCGGTTAGCTGGTGCAGTTCAAGCAAAGCGTGGTAGCAGATTCTACATGCGAAGCGGAGTACATCGCTGCCTCGGAGGCGGCGAAAGAAGCTGTCTGGATGAAGGAGTTCATGACAGATCTTGGAGTAGTGCCTAGTGCGCTTAACCCAATGACTCTGTTTTGTGATAACACTGGTGCCATTGCTCTAGCCAAGGAACCAAGATTTCACAAGAGGACCAGACACATAAAGCGACGCTTCAATTCCATCCGCGATTACATCAAGGAGGACGACATAAATATTTGCAAAGTACACACGGATGTGAATGTTGCAGATCCGATGACTAAACCTCTTCCAAGGGCTAAACATGAACAACACCAGAACTGCATGGGTGTTCGATTCATTACAATGTAAATCACATAGTGATGTGAACTAGATTATTGACTCTAGTGCAAGTGGGAGACTGTTGGAAATATGCCCTAGAGGCAATAATAAATTGGTTATTATTATATTTCCTTGTTCATGATAATCGTTTATTATCCATGCTATAATTGTATTGATTGGAAACTCAAATACATGTGTGGGTACATAGACAACACTGTGTCCCTAGTAAGCCTCTAGTTGACTAGCTCGTTGATCAAAGATGGTTAAGGTTTCCTAGCCATTGACATGAGATGTCATTTGATAACGGGATCACATCATTAGGAGAGTGATGTGATGGACAAGACCCAAACTGTGAACGTAGCATATGATCGTGTCAGTTTATTGCTATTGTTTTCTGCATGTCAAGTATCTGTTCCTATGACCATGAGATCATGCAACTCCCTGACATCGGAGGAGTACCTTGTGTGTATCAAACGTCGCAACGTAACTGGGTGACTATAAAGGTGCTCTACAGGTATCTCCGAGGGTGTCTGTTGGGTTGGCATGGATCAAGACTGGGATTTGTTACTCCGTATGACGGAGAGGTATCTCAGGGCCCACTCGGTAATACAACATCACAATGAGCCTTGCAAGCAATGTGACTAAAGTGTTAGCCACGAGATCTTGTATTACGGAACGAGTAAAGAGACTTGCCGGTAACGAGATTGAACTAGGTATAGTGATACCGACGATCGAATCTCGGGCAAGTAACATACCGAAGAACAAAGGGAACAGCATACGGGATTAACTGAATCCTTGACATAGAGGTTCGACCGATAAAAGATCTTCGTAGAATATGTAGGAGCCAATATGGGCATCCAGGTCCCGCTATTGGTTATTGGCCGTAGAGGTGTCTCGGTCATGTCTACATAGTTCTCGAACCCGCAGGGTCTACACACTTAACGTTTGGTGACGATTAGTATAATTGAGTTATTATGTTGGTGACCGAAAGTTGTTCGGAGTCCCGGATAAGATCCCGGACATGACGAGGATCTCCGGAATAGTCCGGAGGTAAAGATTGATATATGTGATAATAGTGTTTTGATCTCCGGAAAAGTTCCGGAGTTCACCGGAAGGGGTTCCGGATGTTTACCGAAGTGTTCGGGTGCAGCAACACTTTATATGGGCCCAAGGGATAAAAGCCCACGAGGTATCGGAAAGTGCAAAAAGTAGTTTTGCTGCCGCGTAAGCGGTACTACCGCTTGGTGAAGCGGTACTACCGCCCGAGCGGTACTACCGCTTGTATGAAGCGGTACTACCGCCCAAGCGGTACTACCGCTTGTGTGAAGCGGTACTACCGCTTGTGCGTGGCTGTGCACGGTTCGGCAGGGATCCGAGTTGGACTCTTTCCCTGCGGGCCAAACCGACCTTGTGCGGGCAAAACCGACCTGGAGGAGGCTTTTACTCCAAGTTTAGACCCCAAGGCTCAACATATAAATAGAGGGGCAGGGCTAGCACACGGGACACATCAAGATTTCCCCAAGCCGTGTGCGGCAACCCTAACCCTCTAGTTCCTCCGTCATAATCTCCGTAGCGCTTGGCGAAGCCCTGCAGAGATTGTTCCTCACCACCATCACCACGCTGTCGTGCTGCTGGAACTCAACCACTACTTCACCATCGCTCGCTGGATCGAGGAGGTGAAGGCGTCATCAAGCCGTACGTGTGTTGAACGCGGAGGTGTCGTCCGTTCGGCACTAGTTCGTGATCGGATCGAGGGACGACTTGCGATTTGGATCGCGGAGACGTTCGACTACATCAACCGCGTTTCTTAAACGCTTCCGCTTAGCGATCTACAAGGGTATGTAGATTCACTCTCCCTCTCGTAGATGCTCATCACCATGGATAGATCTTGTGTGTGCGTAGGAAAATTTTTGTTTCCCATGCAACGTTCCCCAACAGCCCCTCCCGGATACTGAGGAGACCGGACGAGGCGATGTCCAGTCCCCTCCGAGGTCATCTCTGAAGCGCACCATGCCTCCGGAGGCACCGGTTCAATCCCCGGTCGGAGATCGGGTTGACCGATCTCCACCGGCGCCACCGACCACTGGGTGGCCGGCTATGGGGGAGGCTCTGTCAAGCGCCTCCATCTCCAGGGAGCACAGCACCCTTATGGGTGCGGTATTGTAGAGCATTCAGTCCGTAGACAGCGGACTGAAGGAGGCCTTCAACGGTCTCCTGACGGGCTTTCAGGTGAGCCACGCAATGCTCTGTTTGTGAAATATTAATTTCTTTGTGTTATCATTATATACATGGCAGCCCCCGAGCCCTAGGTGAGTTTGGAAAAACTTACCTGGGGGTCAATCATAGATCCTTATCCGAACTATGTACCGGACAATATTAGTTCGAAATGTTCTAACAGCCCTTAAGAGGACCGGATACAGGATCATATTTATGACAGCTCGGAAGTTTTGAACCCATGTAACTTGGTATGGTTTTGTTTTTTACAGGCTTCGTCGACGGCGGCGGCTGCTAATGCTGCCGAGCTGGACGAGCTAAATCGGAAGCTCAAGAGCTCCGAAGACGAGCTTGACGCTCTGAACAACAGATTCGACGAGGCGCAAGGTAAGCCAGATTAGAGTATCCAAATTCTTCATTACCGTACTGTCAACGCAGTATTTTTGATATGCTTAATGCTTACGCAGCCTCGGCGAAGGAAATAGAGAAGCTCAAGGCCGAGCTTGAGAAGGCGAAGCAGGAGGCTGCAGCTGAGAGGGCGGCGGCCAAAGAAGCGGCTACCGCATTATCCGCCTTAAGAGCCACCAGTGACAAGCATGAGGCTCGGGTGGAGGAGATCCAACAGGAGCTCAAGGACGCCGGCCAAAAGTGCGAGGACCTTGAGCGGAAAGGCAAGGAGCAGGCCGCCGAACTATCCACCCTGAAAACCAATCTCAAAAAGGAGCGGGTGGATAGGCGGTCTTTTGAAGAGCAAGTCAGCCAGGCCAAGGCTATCATGGATGGTAAGCCATATTTATTGCAGTGTGTCTTCGGGGAAATCAAGTTCGAGTTGCTTACCCAAGTATGGCGTTCCTCGGGCGCCTGCTCGGACCTCCAAAAGAGCACAGCGGACGCGAACCAGTTCTATGCTTCGCGGGGAGAAGGAGATGAAGCTCGGCTGTTTTGGGCGCAGTTTGAAGCCCCCGAGCGCTCTCCTCTCCTTGTTGAGCAGCTAAAGCAGCTGATGGAGCTACACCGGATGGCGGAGCCGGCCATGAAGGATCTCTGCATCCGGCTATGGCCCAACGAGCCACTGCCGGGCAGCTACTTCGGCCTGGTGCAGAAGCTGAGAGACGCCTCGCCGCGGATCGACGCACTAAGGCGGTCCTCCTACATCGAGGGAGCTCGGATGGCCTTCGCAAGGGCCAAGGTGCACTAGCCGGGTCTTGATCCGACGAAGATAGCCACTGCTCCGCCGCCCCCTGGAAAGGAGCATAGGTGCCCTGAGCGCTACTTCTCCGTAGTTATGGAGGGTGCTCGGGCGATAGAGTCTCAATGTTCGAGAGAAAACATTTATGAGTAAATGCGTTGTAATATGTCCGAAGACCTTTTATCGCGTTTATATTTAAGATGCATGGTTTATCATGTCTTTAATGTTTTGCATCCTTTATAACTCCTGTGTGGCCGTTGAAACTGAAAGTTGTGAGTCATCGGCTTTAGCCCCCATGTAGATACTATGCGGGGTGTCTCTGCCAACGCACTGTGACCCTTAGCCGAACTATCGGTACCCGAAGGCGGTAGTGTGGGGCGGACAAGGCAATCGGACTATAATGCTTTATTACTTTCACTTAGCCGTAGGGGCGCAAGAAAGGAGTGCGGGGGGCTGATGACTAGCCCCCCGGTGTTTGTGATGTTCGGATGAACCATGGCCAAAGCCGATATCACATGGTTTGTACTAATACCAAACCCATCGTATGACACGGAACAACCTCTGACGAGATTTAGTTAAGCTCGGATTCGCAGACCGGTTCTCGCATACCATGACAGTCAGTTTTCGCCTTTCTCCGCTGAGGTGCTTGACCAGGTTAGTCGGAAGCACAATCGCAGTGGTTCTCCCTTTGCCCTTTTAGCCGAACGAGCGGAACATAAAGGGGCAAGCACAGGAGCCGGGCAACCCAACTATTGACCCAAGACATAGTTCGAAAAAAATGCATATACAGCGGAATTCCAAGACGCCGAACGCAAAGTAAATTGTGCTTAGGGCGATTTTTTTTTTAAGTTCGAGCCCCCGGTCTATTAGCCGGTTGCGTCGTAAAGTATACCAAACAGGTTCGCAAGAAGAGTGAGAAAATAGAGGGTGTGTCCAAAAAGGACAGCGAAACGATTCATATATAAAGGATCTGTATTTTTCTCAACAACTCTTATATTATTCAAATTGCCGATGCGACTGTTTACAGGTATAAAAAATGAAATATAAACCTTACAGGAGGGGTTGTATCAGGGGTCCTTCGATGGGTGACCTGACGTACTCGATGTGCCCTGTCGTTTGTCCGCTCCTGCGTCTCTTAAGGAGTTGTATGCCTCTATGGGTTTTGTTGTTCGACGAACGGATCTTGGAGAAAAATCTTGAGAAGTTGCCGAAGTGTGAATGAGCTTTACGCCTTGGCAGGTACTTAATGTTACCTTTAGTACGTCCGAAGACATTTAACGGTGATGGTTCGGTCTACCCGAACACTTACCCTTTGATAGTTTTTTCCCCACCGCTGCCCATGGAATTTTGAGAGGGAAGTTGTGCCTCCTTGCCACGTACTTTACTGGTTCTAGGGCTGTGCAATGGGGGGCGAGTCCCTATTTATGGGGAGAAGAAGGTTCTGGGACTTCGGGTTGAAACCGAGCTCGCTTCCCAGCCTTACATGCCTTTACGGCGGATATCGGCGTTGGCCGATCATCATTGTAGTGGAATTCGGCCGCCAGGGCCAACGCATGTTCCTCAGTCCGGAGGGAGCGCTCCGTGTTGCCGTTGACAGTAATGACCCCCTTGGGGCCGGGCATTTTGAGCTTGAGGTATGCGTAGTGTGGGACGGCATTAAAGCGAGCGAACGTTGTACGGCCGAGCAGGGCGTGATAGCTGCTGCGGAAAGGTACGATGTCGAAGATCAAGTCCTCGCTTTGAAAGTTGTCGGGCGAGCCGAACACTACTTCCAGGCTTACAGAGCCCGTGCACCGGGCTTCAACGCCTGGGATCACTCCTTTAAAGGTAGTGTTGCTGGGTTTGATTCTTGACGGATCTATGCCCATCTTTTTCACCGTGTCTGAGTAAATCAGATTGAGGCTACTTCTTCCGTCCATTAGGACTTTAGTGAGGTGATACCCGTCTATGATGGGGTCTAGGACGAGGGCGGCCAAACCCCCATGACGGATACTGGTCGGGTGGTCATGGCGATCGAAAGATCGGGCATGCCGACCATGGGTTATACTTCGGGGCTACAGGCTCTACGACATAGACCTCTCGAAGGGCGCGCTTCCTCTCCTTCTTGGGTATATGAGTGGCGTATATCATATTTACTGTTTTTACCTCTGGAGGGAACTTCTTTTGTCCGCCATCGATCGGACCGCGGGGTTCATCCTCGTCCTCGCTACGTGGGCACTTGCCTTGGTCTTCGGATGCGAGCTTGCCGGCCTGTTTAAATTCCCAACAATTACGGTTGGTGTGATTGGCGGGCTTCTCTTGAGTGCCATGGATCTGGCAAGGCCTCTCCATGATCTTGTCCAGCGGGGTGGGTCCGTCGCGATTACCTTTAGGAGGCTTCTTCCGCTGCCCAGGTCGGGAATTGCGGAATCCGGCATTAACGGCCATGTCATCAGCATCACTATTGTTGTGCCGGCGCTTGTTCTTGTTGCGCTTTGGTTTCCCGTTTCCATCCCGAACTTCGGAGGTTCCGGGGTCTTCGGGGTTGTGGCTACGTCTTGCTAGCCAGTTATCCTCGCCCGCACAAAAGCGAGTCATGAGTGATGTAAGGGCGGACATTGTCCTTGGTTTATCCTGGCCGAGCTGACGAGCCAGCCACTCATCCCGAATATTGTGCCTGAAAGAGGCTATTGCTTCGGCGTCCGGGCAGTCGACGATCTGGTTTTTCTTGGTCAAGAACCGATTCCAGAATAGCCACGCGGATTCTCCTGGCTTCTGGACGACGTTGCTTAGGTCGGAGGAGTCCGGCAGCCAAACATAAGTGCCCTGGAAGTTAGATCGGAATGCCTCTTCTAGATCCTCCCAACACCCAATGGAGTTTTCGGGGAGGCTATTTAACCAGTGCCGAGTTGGCCCCTTAAGCTTCAGGGGTAGATACTTGATGGCGTGGAGGTCATCTCCTCGCGCCATGTGGATGTGGAGGAGGAAATCCTCAATCCATACGGTTGGGTCAATTGTCCCATCGTATTGCTCTATGTTTACGGGTTTAAACCCTTCCGGGAACTGATGATGCATCACCTCGTCCGTGAAGCACAGTGGGTGGGCAGCGCCTCTGACCTGAGCTATGTCGCGCCGGTGATCGGCGTCTGTTCTAGCCCGGTTTCGTTCCCGATCTCTATTGTTGCGGTCGAGCCAGGGCCGGTACCCTTCCCGTCTATCGGGTGAGTATCCTCTGGATCCGTAGATGGATCGCGTACGACCAGCTCTGTGGTCAAGGTCATGTCGCAGGTCGAACCTGTCATCGGGCTCTTGTGGCTCTTTTCCCTGTCTCATCCTCGAGGAGGGCGGTCTGGCTTGTCATATGGGGTATGTTCGGGAGACGGCGTATCCGTGAGCTCTTCGTCGAATTGTGGCAGTAGCCTTCTGCATGGATAGCTCTTAGGTTGGTCCGATAGACCGGTACCGTATCCTTCCTCAGCTGAGAGGACTCTCGTCCATCGATCGTTGAGGTTGTCTTGTTCGGCTTTAAGCTGTCGTTCTTTTGCTTTCAAGCTGCGGGTTGTTGCTATAAGCTGTTGCCTGAATAGTTCCTGATCTTCAGGATTATCGGGGATGGCGAAGTCATCGTTTTCCGAGATGTCCTCCTCCTCGACAGGGGGGAGGTAATTGTCGTCCTCAGAATCATTTAGATCATCGGGGTTGCGTCGGTCTTCCGGCCTCTCCTGGCCCTCTAGCGGGTTTTCGGGGATATCGGGATCGCCGAGGTCTTTCGGGGTGTCTCCATCCCCGGTGCCATCGATAGCTTTTCTTCCCTTTTTTCCTTTTGACCGTTTATGCGGCTTTCGGCGTCTTGATGGCGTTTCACCCGATCTGTCGCCATCATTTTTTGGAGTGTCCACCATGTAGACGTCGTATGTGGAGGTGGCAGTCCACCGCCCTGTGTTAACAGGGGTGAGGGCGCGATCCTCCTCATCCATGTATTCTGCCTCCTCAGAGGCATAGTCCAGCATGTCGGTTAAATCCTCGACAGTGGCTACCAAGTGGGTGGTGGGTGGGACGAAAAATTCGTCCTGACCCGCCTTGAGCCCGATCTGAGCAAAGATCGGGGTTGGATTGTCGGTAATCTTCATCAATGAGATCCGATCTAAGGCCTCGCTGAGTATCGAGAGCTCGATCGGGTCGGCCTGCTCAGAGCTTCCGGAGTTAACCTCCGATGCGGCCGCGCGGGGGGAGTGTTCGGCAAGAACAAGTGTTCGGATGTCTGGCACTATGACCGGGTCCGGACTGAAAGTCGGGTCCTCGCCGGGGTAGATCCCGTGGGCGGGACCAAAAGGTGGATCTGAGGTTAAAGCCTCAGAGTCTTCGGGCGTGGCAGGCGAGACCGCGAGCCCGGTTAGTGACAGGTCACCCCGAGAGTCTACGGAGAACTCCAGGTTCTCGAATCTGATCTCTTGATCAGGGGCAAAACTTCCGACACGGCCTAGATGGTCGGTCGGGTCGGCGTGCAGCACAATGCTGCCGAAGGCGAAGATCTGTCCGGGGACGAAGGTGCCCGTGTTGCGGACCTCTTCGTTGATGACGAGGTGAGCCATCGATTCCTTTGGCGATCACAACGGAACTCTCAATGAAAGCACCAATGTCGGTGTCAAAACCAGCGGATCTCGGGTAGGGGGTCCCGAGCTGTGAGACTAGAATCGATGGTAACAGGAGAAGAGGGAGACGATGTTTACCCAGGTTCGGGCCCTCCTATGGAGGTAATACCCTACGTCATGCTTGATTATATTGATGATATAGGGGTTACAGAGTTGATCTACCTCGAGATCGGATGACTAAAACCCTAGATGAGTTCTCTCGTCCTACAACCTAAAACCCTCCGGCTTATATAGACGTCGAGGGTACCTAGGGTTTACACATGGTCGGTTACACGTCGAAGGGATAAACATGCCTATTCGCTACTTTAAATGTGGAGGATACGCCACGTTCCTCGAAGCTTCCTTCCTGGAGACAGGGTCTTCGATCAATCCAGTGCTCGGCAAGCGGCCCATATAGTCCGGCCCATAAGAAATAGGTCGGCCTCCCGAGGACCCCTTAAACAGGACTCCCTCAGGGGGCGCGCCCCCTAGGCTTGTGGCTGCCTCGGGACTCCTCTCCGGTATCTTTTTGCTCCAGTATTTTTTATATTTTCCAAAAATATTCTCCGTAAATTTTCAGCCCAATCCGAGAACTTTTATTTCTGCACAAAAAAACGACACCATGGTAGTTCTGCTGAAAACAGCGTCAGTCCGGGTTAGTTCTAATAAAATCATACCAAAATCATATAGAATTATTGTAAACATGGCATGAATACTTCATAAATTATAAATACGTTGGAGACGTATCAGGGCGGTCAGTATCTTCCATGCTAGGTGGGTTATTCTCACGATATGTGTTGACTCACTATCATTCACGAGAAAGTGGCTGGTATTCGGGATGCCTAGTTCCATGCTCAAAAATCAAATCAAAATATAATGAAACAAAACTCCCCCAGGATTGTTGTTTGTATGGACGGTACCCGTGGATTCGGCTCGCCGTGGAGTGTGATTGATTGGTGGAGGGGGAGTAAAAACTTTATCATTCTGTTTGGGAACCGCCTATAATGTATCTAGCATGGAAGATGGTGAAATCTCTCGGTTGTTATGTTGACAATGAAAGCATACTGCTCAAACTTATTATTCATCCCTGTTTTAAAAGCACGAGCTCTGGCACCTCTGCAAATCAATGCTTCCCTCTGCGAAGGGCCTATCTATTTTACTTTACCGTTGAGTCATCCTCCCCTTATAAAAAGCACCGGTTAGAGAGCACCACCGTCATTTGTATGCTTTGTTACTAATTGATATTGAGTATGACTGTGACTGGATCTCTTTTACCATGAATTACAATGTCTAGTCAGTCCTTGTTCTTCAGAGGTGCTCTGCATTTATGTTTTGCGGTCTCAGAAAGGGCTAATGATTGTTTTGATAAAATTGTTGTCATCCGAGATTTATTATTATTGCTCGCTAGTTGATTATGCCATTGATATGAGTAAATGTGAGACCTAAATATCATTGTGAATGTGGTTAGTCTATAATCTTTGCTGAAAACCTGAACATCAGTTAGGCATATTTACAACAACAAGATCAAACAGAGTTTCTAAAAGTTTTTCTTTGTCACTTTCAGTTTGTCAACTGAATTGCTTGAGGACAAGCAATGGGTTAAGCTTGGGGGAGTTGATACGTCTCCATCGTATCTACTTTTCCAAACTCTTTTGCCCTTGTTTTGGACTCTAATTTGCATGATTTGAATGGAACTAACCCGGACTTACGTTGTTTTCAGCAGAATTGTCTTGGTGTTATTTCTATGCAGAAATAAAAGTTCTTGGATTGACCTGAAAATTTACGAAGAATATTTTTGGAATTAATAAAAAATATTGGCGAAAGAATCAACCGGAGGGGGGCCACCCATTGGCCACAAGCCAGGGGGACGCCCCCCCTAGGGCGCGCCCAGGTGGCTTGTGGGCCCCCTGCAGCTCCTCCGGCCTCAACTCCAACTCCATATAACCCTATTCGGGGAGAAAAAAATCAGAGAGAAGAGTTCATCGCGTTTCACGATACGGAGCCGCCGCCACCTCCTGTTCTTCCTCGGGAGGGCAGATCTGGGGTCCGTTTTGGGCTCCGGAGAGAGGAAATCGACGCCGTCGTCATCACCAACCATCCTTCATCACCAATTTCATGATGCTCTCCACCGTTCGTGAGTAATCCCATCATAGGCTTGCTGGACGGTGATGGGTTGGATGAGATTTACCATGTAATCGAGTTAGTTTTGTTAGGGTTTGATCCCTAGTATCCACTATGTTCTGAGATTGATGTTGCTATGACTTTGCTATGCTTAATGCTTGTCACTAGGGCCCGAGTGCCATGATTTCAGATCTGAACCTATTATGTTTTCATGAATATATGTGTGTTCTTGATCCTATCTTGCAAGTTGTAGACACCTATTACGAGTTATGATCCGCATCCCCCAGCGTGACAATAACTGGGATTCTTTCCGGTGATTACCGTAGTATGAGGAGTTCATGTATTCACTAAGTGCTAATGCTTTGGTCCGGTTCTCTATTAAAAGGAGGCCTTAATATCTCTTAGTTTCCATTAGGACCCTGCTGCCACGGGAGGGTAGGACAAAAGATGTCATGCAAGTTCTTTTCCATAAGCATGTATGACTATATATGGAATACATGCCTACATTATATTGATGAATTGGAGCTAGTTCTGCACTACTAGGAGAAACCCTACTAGTAGCGCTTGAAAAACCTATAGTAGTAGCGCTGGGTCCAGCGCTACTGCTAAGGCGCTACAGCTAAGTTATAGCAGTAGCGCTGGTTGGTGCAGCGCTACTAATAAGTCTGGTTAGCAGTAGCGCTGCAGAGAGGCAAGCGCTGCTTCTAGATGGCTTCCAGCGCTGCTGCTAGTATTACTGCTTTCACAGATTCATACCCCCTCTACGTATTTGTGATGTATTTATACAGGCTCTATACAGTAGTTTCATCAGATCATCATAATACATCATTGTCATATAAGAACTCCTCATCATCATCATTTTCGTCCATGAGACATCATATAACAACTTGGTCACTAGTTATAATAACAACAACTCATCATCATCATCATCATCAACTTGGTCATCAACTTGGTCACTAGGTCACTAGTCATATATAATCAGCACTAACTAATTGTTCTTAATACCTAGGACCTACTCCTGCTGCTCTCTCTCAGGTAAAATAGCATAAAACATGTGTAGCACTCCTTCTTCATCATATTGGAGAATGCATATGAATGTGTCTCCTAATTGTGGGCTGCGCTTCTGATTGCTGCCCCCTAGTACTTCTCTGCGATCCTTCACAATTTTGCTCCGGTCTTTGACTATTAAGACTTGCTTGCTTCGAGAAATGATGAATGCACTCATGTGCAATACAGGATATCTTGGCCGTAAGCTAACCATTGCCATGCGACCTTTAGACTCGATCCAACGAGGCACAACACTCATCGGGAGTCCCTGTTGAAGAACATCGTAGTAACATACTTAGCAATGAAGTTTAGCTTAAAAAATAATGTATGCAAAAGATGCACTGAGGACAAATAGTAAAAATCTTACCATCTTTCCTAGATAGATGTGACCGTAGTTCAATACGCACACTAGTGGCCGCACGTTTTGAGTACTAATATCTCGAAGTCCAGGAAAATAACCTGTCTTGACAGTATCAAGATCCTCCAGCCATGAAACATAATGACCTATCTCCTCGCAGTTTAGTTCAGCCCCGGGACAGTAGTAGGTGCTGTCTACCAAGCGCTGGACATGTTTGCTTGAATGGAAATAAGCTGTCAATAGAAATTAGTTGTCAACTATTTTTAAATAAACAATATAAATTACTTAATAAATATGGTTGAGAAACTCACATAATGGTAGAACTGGAGGCGTCTGCACATTGACCCAGATGTCGATATTACCTTCAATTTCATCTTCCGGACGAATATCAAAGGTGACAAGCATATTAGGCTCAAATGCATAAGCCTTGCATAGTGCTTGCCAACTTTTGCATTCAAAATAGGAGTAGGTGTCTGCATTGTACAATTTTACGGCAAAAGTATAACCGTGCTCGGTCCTCAAGTGAACTCTCTTTACCTCCATACTTTTTTTAGTACTGAAACCAATCTTATCCAAGACATAAATTCTTGCATGGCAGGGGATACGCTAGTAGAATAGTAAAAAATTAAAATTATAAGTTGAAGCAAAAGAAGCAGAAGTCATGCTTAATTACGAAAAAATACTTGTCGTTGTGACTTACTGTATCCACTTCGAAGGTCTCATCCAGCATGATACTAAATCAAAATGTAGCAGGGAGGAGGGGTTGTGGATGGAGGAGGGAGGAGGGAGAAGGAGGGGCGACTGAAGGAGGGAGGAGGAAGGAGGACGGAGGAGGAAGGCGGAGCGAGGAGGGGCCGGCCGGCGGCGAATGGAGGAGTGGAGGGAGGACGGAGGAGGTGGGGCGGGGAGGAGGGAGGAGGGGGAGGATTACCGAGTCCAGGGAGGAGGGGGAGGTGACGGCGGCAGAGGGAGGAGGGGTAGGCGACGGCGGCGGCGAGCGGCGGGGGGCAGAGAGGGAGCGACAGTGTGAGGGGGGAGTGAGGGGCCGGGAGTGAGGAAGAGAGAGGGAGCGCACGGGGTGGATAAGGTTGGCATAGAAGCAGCGCGGGTTGGTGCCAAGCGCTGCAGCTAAGTAGAATAGCAGCAGCGCTGGTTGAGGAAGGGCGCTACTACTATACCTAGCCTGTCGGGAATGGTGTGGCAATTATAGTAGTAGCGCGTTTTATACGTGCCACGCTACTGATATGTGTTTATTAGTAGCGTCGTTTTTGTACACGCGCTACTGCTAAGTAGCAGCAGCGCCTCCTTTTAAAAAGCGCTACTGGTAAGCTTCTGTGTATAAGGTTTTCCCTAGTAGTGCTGTGTCACCCTATGTTATGACCGTTGCATGATGAATGCCATCCGACATAATTATCCACCACTGATCCATTGCCTACGAGCTTTTCATACATTGATCTTTGCTAAGTTACTTCTCCGTTGCTACTGTTACAATCACTATAAAACTGCTACTGTCACGTTTGCCACCGTTACCGTTACTTCCATACTACTTTGCTACTAAATACTTTGCTGCAGATATTAAGTCTTTCAGGTGTGGTTGAATTGACAACTCAGCTGCTAATACTCGAGAATATTCTTTGGCTCCCCTTGTGTCGAATCAATAAATTTGGGTTGAATACTCTACCCTCGAAAACTGTTGTGATCCCCTATACTTGTGGGTTATCAGCTACCACCCCCAAGGCCGCCGCCCCGGCATCCAGGACCCTGACACCACCGCACCCGAGACATACCGCTACCCCAACCAAAGAGACGAGAGAAAGGAGTCGCATTTCATACCCCTGGACGGCCCCCAGCGCTGAGACCCAAAGGCCGGCCAAAACTGGCCTCCATCGACCCATCCTGTCGTACCGGGCGCGAGACGAGCTCGGTCCTGCAGCACCGGGCGCGAGACGAGCGCAGCCCTGCTGCATCGGGCGCGAGACGGGCTCGGTCCTGCTGCACCAGGCGCGAGACGAGCTCGGTCCTGCTACCCCGGACGCGAGACGGGAGATGGACCGCAGCTGGGAGAGGCCCAGCTCCCCGGCGCACGTAGCAAGCACGTGACGAGAGGGTGAAGCAAGGGTCGATGCGGTCCGCCCGCAGACGAGCCGACGCCAGAGTAGAAACCGACCGTCGCCGCGGGCAAAGCCGCCGAACCACCGTGTAGCCGCCGCACCACCAGGAGGCCACCGCCCGTGCTGGGCCTCCACGTGCTGCCGCCCACGGCCGGAGCACTAGCCACGCCAAGCCACTGCCCCACCCGCGCAGCCACGAGGTCAGATCTGGCCGGGCCATCGCGGTCGCCGTCTCCGACCCCCGTCCCTAAAAAAGCAGATCCGGCCGGCACGCTCCACCACCACCATCGCTGCCGCGCACCACCCCCACCACAGACTTGCGCCTCCACGCCCTGGCCAACACCACCGGGAGCCCCACCACCCCACCGGAGCAACACAGCCACCAGCCGCAACACCACCACCTTAGCAGGGCCGCGGGTCGTCCCTACCGCGACCCACCGCCACCACCAACCGGATCTGGGCAGAGAGACCTAGATCCGCCGCCAGAGGACCCCGACGCTCCGGAGCCCCACAAGTCGTCGCTGGAGGGGGGGAGGGGGAGAGGAGACCACTCCGGCGGGCCACCACGACGCTGGGGGGAAGTTCATATGTTGTCTTATTTGGAAGAAACAAAAAAGACAAAAGGTGCTTGCACGAATCGCGATGCATAAATGGATGGCTAGATAAGGGGGTGTATGAAAGCCTATGCTCTCTCAAATGTTAACCCATGGTGTTCTGTGTCCCTTGTCAGGTAAATATGAAAGGGTTGAGAAGAAATCGTTCAGAGAAGAGACACCGGAAACAGCCAACGCGCTGGAGTAGATCTTCATTTGCACCTGTAGCCCGACATGGCCTGCTCCTCAGCGTGTAGGAATGAAGAAGCCGACGCAAGGTCAGCGCTGATTTGCCATGGTTCAGTCACTCCAATATGGCATTCTCATTTGATCCCATTCCTATGCGGATGCTTGTCTTGTAAGTAGATTCAGACACATTTTGCAAGACCTAACTAGAGAAACTTGTTCTCTCATTTCACAAGAACTCTCAGTGTAGGTGACTAAATTCGCTAAACATCTTGTCTTGACCGATTCATACTGTGCAGTGCAATAGTTAGCATGTACATGAATGTGTTCTCCATTGAGGATCTCCAACACTCACGAAACAACTAGCTCAAGGATCTTTCAAAATAATTCATTCAGCCAGACAACCACAGCTTACATGTATAGGAAGGAGAAATTAATATGATAGCGCACACATATTAAATCTGGAATCCAGCTTTACAAGTTTTGTTTGTACACTGAGTTGTACAAAGAACATTGAAAAGCTAGTGCCCAAGCATACATAGACTGGAATATTTAAAGATATATACTACTCCCTCCGTCCAGAATTACTTCACGCTCAAACGGATGCATCTAGCGCACACATAGTAAAATCAAGAATCTAGCTTCACAAGTTTAGTTTGTACAAAATACATTGAAAAGCTAGTGTCGCAATCATACATAGACTGGAATATTCAGATAACTACTCCCTCCGTCCGGAATTAATTTACGCTCAAATGGATGTATCTAGGAAGTACCATATTAGAACAGTTATATTGATTATTAGAATTACTGACTTCCAGGTGGTGCTGGTGCCCGTGCCCCTCGCAGAAGCATGCTTTCTCTCTTCAATTTTTCTGCCCTGACAGTATCTAACTTGCGCCTATCAATACTCTTCTCTCCAGGTTCTTTTGGAGGTCTGCCTCTTTTTTTAGGTTGATTATCACCTGATGTAGTTCTATCCTTTCGAGGCCTGCCCCTTTTCTTAGGTCGATCACTAGGTTTCAGACATACTAGAGCATTTTCTCCTGCTGATGCTGACGCTGACACCTGAAGCCACCCTGGTAGTGGTGGGTTGTTTGACTGTTGGCCATTTACTGCTCTAACCGCCATCTGATTGCTGGCAACCTTAGTTCTTGGTCTAGCCACTTTAGTTTTGTAGTCGGGAACAACATTCTGATGTTTGAATTTGTCCATCACTAGTGTTTTGAGTGGAATGGTTATGTCCAACGGTACCAGGATCTCCTCCAGTTCGTGCCACTCAAGATCTTCCTGGTCTCCATCATCATAGACAACACTGTACCAGTTCCTTTGACTGTCATACTTGACAACTTTCCCTACATAGTAGGTGTCTCCAAACAGCTTTCTCACTTTCCGCCCCTCTAGCCATTCACCAAAGCGATGATCAACTCGAGGTCGTGGAGTATCTATTACGGCAAGTTGTGAACCAGATGTGAATTCAGGAGGCAAGTCTGGGAAACCATTGATAATGATGGCAGGCTCTCTGGGTACTTTAACCACAGGTGCAGTGTCTGACTCTTGCATGCCCTTACTCCCTTCTGACCTGATATTGCACCATTTCCTTGGATTTAGCTAGAAACAGCCTGGGGGAGAACCACAAAATGAGTCACCATAAGCAGGAAACAACCTGGGGGATAACCACAAAATGAGTCACCATAAGCAGAGAAACAGCCTGGGGGAGAACCACAAAATGAGTCACCATAAGCAGGAAACAGCCTGGGGGATAACCACAAAATGAGTCACCATAAGCAGAGAAACAGCCTGGGGGAGAACCACAAAATGAGTCACCATAAGCAGAGAAACAGCCTGGGGGAGAACCACAAAATGAGTCACCATAAGCAGGATAACTCAATGAAAAGGTAAGCATAAACCGAGCGCTCTCACAGCTAGAATGCAGTATTTTTTTACGAGTCAGTTATGTCGAAACATAAGATATACCAACAACGCTTGGGATTTAGAAGCACGGCGCATCGCATTCGTATCAGTACTGATACTTGCATTTCAGGAAACACTTGGGATATTGACCAGCTACAGATGCATTTCTGTTTTTGCATCTGTACTTCGCCTATTGGTATTTAGGCCTGATACCTATCATGACATGATACATGTATCACTAGTGCGACGTGTACAATGTACTCGTGTATCAAAAGATAAAAATTGCATCGCGCACCATCTAAACAACATAGCAATGCACACTATCCCCATTCCCCACACATGTCAATTGACAAGTAAAATGCCCACTGTGTACACATGCCTCATTTGAAAAACTGAGAATATCTGAAAAGGACCATATCTGAAAAGAATTGACAGAAAAAAGAATTGACAAAAGACCAGCACACACTGTGTCAATTCTCTTTTCTGTCAATTCTTTTCAGATATGGTCCTTTTCATCAATTTGACTCGGCAGGTGGTCTTTTTGAACAAAAATTCCAAAAAATAGAGTTAATTGCTATGTACGTCGTGTGTGTAAATTTTTTGCTAAGTCATCTTCTTATAATCCGGTCCCACTTGTCAGAAAGCGATCAAACCGGCCAAATCATCCGATCAGTGTTTTTCGCAATAAGATTAGAGGGATTGCGGTGTTTTTTGCAACGGATTAGCGACTTGATGGTTTTCTGCAAACCTAGCCGCAAATGTGGTAGCTTTGTGCAATTAACTCGAGAAAATATTACGGATTACTATAATTCTACTTGGTTTTTACTGAAATGCTTGAATTGAGGTAACAACCCCATACATCTACAAAAGGGGCATATTCTATCTATTATGAAGGTTCATAGGAAGTGCAAAGCACCCTGAATATAATAAAAAATAAATCGAGGCCCCGAACGACAACTACCGACGCTAGAACGAGCCTTCGACGCGCCAATGTCACTGTTCTCCTACCAGAGCCGGACATACCTTGTCGATGTCAGCGCCCCCGAGCTTGCACCCTTGAATCCAAGTCTAAATCATCATGCACTCCTTGAACCGCAGGAATTCTAAATCTTCATGTACGTGCCCCTAAGGATGAGCACCCAGTAGTTGTCATCATTGAACCCTTGAATTGATCTGGAGCACCCTAAACCACCATTGCACGGGCACAACGAGAAACCCTAAACCTCCACACCTTAAGAAGGAGGAGTGTCCTAGATGTCGCAAGCATGAGAGGGAAAGAGAAACCCTAACCTGCATCACTTGGTCAGACCTATAGTTTAGAAGAAAAGGAGAAAAGCCCCCCCCCCCCCCCCCCCCCACACACACACACACTCAAGTTGCTCCTCCAAGGCAACACCAAATGGAAACCGAAAGCCCTATCGCCAGCAGTGCACGGTGGTGGCAGACCTCACATCATAGGTGGTAGGGTTTTTTGTTTGCTCTCTCACTCACCACCGACCAGGAGCGGCAGCGGTGGATTCACCGGCGCCGCGTGGGTCCATCACACAAGTATGTGATTCCATTCCGAAACCAACAACACATATGACAAATTGCCTATGACAGACTCAAAAAAAATTAAAAGGAGGTCTAAACCTTCGGCCTCTGCATCCAAGGATGCAATATGACAAACACAATGGAATACATCTACGTGAATGGCAATAATACCATTGAACTAGGTGATCAAAGGAACATAACCATCAAAAGAAACCAATCCAAATCATTAATCGTGGCATCCTATATAAGGAAACAGTCAAAATGACACGGAGTATGTTTACTTTGCTGCTACCTATGACAAAAATCAGACTCTGCTTACAAATAAATTCTTCCAGTAAGGAAGTAAGCCTCATCCTAGAAGGCCAAACAATTTCAACTTTAAGCAACAAGTATTATCATGCATAACTAGATCAATTATATCGAAATCATTACACCACGGTGCGCAAAAAAAAGAAATCATTACACCATGGTATGAGTTTAAGGGCAATCAAGCGTCGGGGAAATTATAAGATGGAGGGCAAAGTATCTGCGAGGAATGCTCTAACTGCTGGGAAAAATGATTTATGTCAAAATATAAGATGGAGGTTTACGGTAAGTGTTGAATAGTCGTACGCATCAGCAGATAAATATTATTACAGTCTTGCTAAGCCTCAGTTAAGTCTCAGTTGATGTTATATCCATAAGATCTTACATTGAGATCCATGCAAAAAAAATAGTTTTTTTCTTTCTTAAATGTTATGTCACTTGACTGAAACTTGTTTAAATCTTATTATGTCTGTTTTAAAGGTCAGCGTTGGACATGCCTGAGCAGGGGCCGTCAAGGAAGAGGGCGCGAGGCACCCTGGCCCTGGGAAGGCGTTTGCTAGGTTTCTATAGTTCCATCTATGGGCTGGATAGATGCGCTTGTCCCAATATTTTTGGCTCTTGCATGTTTGGAGAAAATTGTTATGCATTTTTTTTTCTCATTTCATTTGTACCAGTGTCTTGGAGGAAAATATTTTACTTTTACTAATTCTTCTTGTTTTTTTACTGTAGTTTCCCTATAAAGACACATACCTACAATAATTTTTTTGGAAGAAGTACAAAGCACCTTAAACATGATAAAAAATTACATCACGGTTTATGTACCACCGAACGACCATTGCTGGCGTCAGAGTGAGCCGTCAACGCGCCAGTGTCGCCACTCTCGAACCGGAGCCAACTTGACCTTATCGATAACAATCGAGAAGTCTTCGTGAAACTTGTCTCTAAGGAGCATAATGGCGCCGTACTTGTGGGGCAAAAAACACATATTTGACCTTATTGCGAAACTAATTCACGATCTGAACTGCATTTGGAAAAAAATCACAAACTGACCGTTTTGTGTGGCGCCTGACAGCCGGGCGCTACACTGCACTATGCAGCGCCTTGGTCTTAGGCGCCGCACTCCCGGCCAGCGTGGCAGCCCGGGGCCAGGCGAGGCCCCACATCCAGCCGTGCAGCGCCTGAGAGCTAGGCGCTGCATAGTATAATGTGCAGCGCTTAGGCGCTGCACATTGACTTAAGCCGCATCGGGGCAGCCCTTCCCAGGCAGTTCTTCCCTCTCCCAGGCCGTTCCTCTCTGTCAACAGAGAGCAGCGGCGGCACCCCCTTCGATCCCCCCACCCCACCCCTCTCAGATCTGGAGATTTCAGCCGTGGAATCGATCTCTAATCCCTCCTACTAGGTAAACTCCTCCGTTCCCTTTCTTTTCCTCCGTAAATTCGTTGCCATTTTAGAGATTTGTCCAAGATTGGGTGGAACCCTTGATTTGCTTGGTTTGGATCTTTATTTGTCCAAGATTGGGTGTTGTGATTTAGGATGTGTAGTATTGTTCATTAGTTCACAATATATGATTCTTGTTGTTAGTGAAACCCTAGATTGTTTAGTTTTTTTAGATATATATGAGATGCCTAGTTTTGTAGATAATTATGAGATGTTGAGTTTTGTAGCTATATATGAGATGTTGAGTTATGTAGATGAATACATATGAGATGTTTAGGTGAACACATATGAGATGTTTAGTGTATACCGATATTTGAGATGAACTCATATATGTTTATTGTTTGAACTTTGTAAGGATGGTTTGCCTTCTCGACGATGCCTATGACACACAACACCGGGCCTACATGATGCGCGAGAAGGGGATGGTAATAATGAGTAATCTAGATATTTTGCAAATTTGCCTTTAGTTGAAATTGACATGCCCTAAGATTTGTCATTACTTGTTTTTTTTGTAGAAGCTTGAACCTCTGAAGATTCGGTATCACGGGGTCTCTAGTGCTGCCATGCCCTACAATGACCGGTACACACCCTACATCGAGCAGGCAGGACTCCTCCCGTGGATTCAGTTGGTCAGCCGGTCCACGCCGAACCTCAACGCTCCACTGGTGTCCTCTCTTGTTGATCGGTGGAGGCCGGAGACACACAGTTTCCATCTTCGGACTGGGGAGATGACCGTAACGCTCCAGGATGTCTCCTTGATCATCGGTCTTCGTATCGACGGGAGGCCTCTCTGTATGAGCACCGATTCTGATGGGTGGCGCGAGCAGATGATTGCTCTTATCGGTATGGCTCCTACCGAGGCTGAGGCTGATGTAGAGGAGGGAAAAGAGAAGAAGAAGAAGGAAAGGAAAGCAGTCGGAGCTGCTTTCACGTGGATTCAAGCAAACTTTGCGCATTGCCCTACGGATGCCACTGAAGATGTGATCCAGACACATGCTCGTGTCTATATGTGGTACGTTATCTCGAGGACTTTGTTTCCGGACGCCACATGCAAGAACGCTCCATGGATGTGGCTGAAGGCGTTGACCATCTTCGAGAGCAGATGGAGCTGGGGTTCAGCGACACTTGCCTACTTGTACCGACAGGTAGTTGGTTTGTTTTGTTATCAATTCATTTCTTCATTAGCAATGCAACCTTGCTGTCAAGTTAACATTGTTTTCTTTTATATGCAGCTGGACGATGCGTGTTGCAGGATCACAGATAGTGAATGCATTGGTGGTAATCTGCTTCTACTTTCTGTATGGAGCTGGGAGCGTCTGCCTGTTGGACGCCCGAAGAGCGTCAAGTTTAATTCTTGGGATGAAGAAGGCGATTTACGACGCCCCACTTGGGCTTACAAGTGGGATGTGGTATCCGAGATGACGAACGATGTCAATCTCATGTACCAAAAGTACATCGCCGAGTTGGACACGATTACGCCTGAGCAGGTAACGAGGACATTACATCAGTCATTTCTCATGCTTGTCTGAAAACTTGTCATCAATGTTGCGTTGTTGTCCTATTTCATAGGTGGAATGGCAGCCATATGGCGCGAATGACACATTAGGGGTCACCCACGAGTTTGTCCTCAACCCGATGTGCTTGCGGGATAGGGATCTTTGGCTTATGCGGTGCCCACTGATATGCAACTGGGCGGTTGAGCTTCATTTGCCACACCGCGTGTATCGTCAGTTTGGTCTGTTCCAGCCTCACCGGCCGGAATGGGTGGACACGGACAAAGCACTTCATAGGTAAGATAGCATGAACCGTATTGACTTAGCATCGCCACTCCTTTTTGATTGTGCTAATGTTTGGTTTTCTACCATGCAGGTTGGACAGGAAAAGGCAGCGGAAGATAAAGGACTGGGACAAGCATCATTCATCCTATGTTACCCGTTTCCATCTTAGTGTGGAGCAAGCTCGTAAAAGTGCAGGCGCCCAGCTTCGTGAGCATAGCTCACTTGCTTTCGATAACTACCTACGATGGTTTCTTCAAAATGCTAGAGTTGGGTTATGCCCGCCGGCATACAATGAGGATATTCTTGAAGATCCCGCAAACTTTGAGGATCTATCGAAGCAGCAGTACAACAAAAATGTCAGGGAAGGGCTAGGAGTCCCTGCTGTTCCGGTGATTAACTATGTGGTAAAGTGTTCCCTTCTTTACTTTCCCGTTGGCCGTATTACACATGTTTGAATGGCTAACGTGTTACATCGTTCTCATCCGTAGCGCAACCAGATCAAGAAAGCAGCTGATGAAAGCCAGTCTATTCTGGAGAAGACACCGGTTGGAGAAGGCAATGATGAAGGTCCACTACGAAAATTCCTCAAGGTACATATCGCACTCAGGTGTCCATGTTACATATGTTGCGGAGTTTGGTATCTTATACACTTGTTCATGTTACAGCGTCAGGCGAAGAATTCCTTGTTCTCACCAGCAATCTGCTTATCCGTCTCCATTGAGTACTTTAAAAAGTACGCATTCATCTTGTCAAATGTGTATTGAACTATTGCCGTCACGGGTAATGCACGTACACCCTTGAGCACCTTATTGAAGCATTCTGCCATGTTGCTTGTCATTTGACCGTACCTCCGGCCATCTTCATCGAAAGCACTTGCCCACTTATTCCTTTCGACAATGTTCTTATTGAGAAAGTCAAGACCTCATGCATCAAGTTTCTTGTGTGTGAGCAATGCATTGTACAAGTTGGCGAACCGCTTGTCGGAGAAAGCGAGACAACAATCTTGAAGATCATCGGCCAACTCCTTGATACCACATGCCCTATAAAAGTTTGCACAAAAGTGCCTCATGCACCATCGATGGTGCAACTTTGCATGTCCGGGAATGTCAACCACCACCGCGTTTAGAATTCCTTGATGGCGATCCGATATGACACAAATTTCCCTTTCAGCCGGTATTACCCTTGTTCTCAATTGACGCAAGAACCACTCCCAGTTATCATTGTTCTCGACCTCAACCAAAGCGAAAGCCAAAGGCAAAACCCGGTTATTGGCATCACTTGCTATTGCAACCAATATAGTGCCCTTGTATTGTCCGGTCAAGAACATGCCATCAATGGCGATGACGGGCCGACAATGCTCAAAAGCCCTCACGCATTGCTCAAAGGCCCAAAATGCATGGCCAAATACTCGGACGGTCCTCCCGTTGTGAATCAATGTTTTGTGCCCATGAGGCTCGACCACGTGAACCATGCCTGGGTTTGTGGCGGCCATAGCTAACAACAACCTAGGGAGTCGGTTGTATGCTTCCTCCCAATTGCCATACAACATCTTGAATGCGGCTTGCTTCGCCTTCCATGCCTTGCCGTACTTCACCTTGTAATGAAAGATGGCTTTCACAAGGTCAATGACACTCTTAATGCTCATTGTTGGAAGTGTGGATATTTGGTTGGAAAACCTGTAAGCGATGAACTCGGACGTGAGTTGTCTGTGTTCTTGAGACACAAGCTTGCCATCCGCATTCTTGTGTCGGCACATGTGACTTGGTACACAACTCACTATGCGCCAAGTGGGACCTCCTTTCCATGGCCTTGCACGCACAATCCATGGACATCTTGGCACTTCACATTGAACCGTGTAACGCACATTGACGTCCGAGTTGGCCACTCTATGTGGACGATAATGCGTAACCGAGTAGTTGTCGAGCCACATCTTCAATTCCAAGAAGGATCCAAACTCACAACCGGGATATATCCCGTTCTTGTCGTCTTCCAAATCACGGTGAGAACTTGGCCTAGCTCCAAGAGATATACATTTGCCACCATCTACAATGGCTTCATCCACGAGACTAAGATCCTTGAACAATGGTGTCTTGTGATCCCGTCGGAATACCTTCTTAAATGCTTCGGCCTCCTTCGCCGTGAACCCCTCCTCATCAACTTCTTCATCGGGACCATCGTCATCCGAGTCCGATGCATATGAACGGGAAAAAGGGATGGATTGGTCCATTGTCTCTTGCACATTATATTTGTCGAGATCACCCACATTGTTGTCATGAAGATCAACTTCATTGTCATCCTCCTCGTACTCATCATTCTCCTCTTGAAAAGCTTCATTTTGGTTGTTTAAAATCGGGCTCAATGTTGGCCAAACTTGTTGCGTCAAATGAGGTTCACTCATTTGATCTTGGTTCATGGGTGGGGGAGTACTAGCAACCAACGGGGAGGGGTTCCGGTTCAAGTCCAAATGCAAACTAGACTCAACCTTCTTGGAGGCAAATAACTCAAGAGCCTTGTCTAGAGATTCGGCAACCGTCTCCTTGTATGAAACCCAACGTTGCTCGGAGTTCACACGCATTGTCTTCCAACGGATGTGCATTCCAAAACCAACATTATGCCTTCCCTCCAAATCAACAACGTCACTTGGGTCCATCCAATTCAAATCCTTCCTCACTTGTTCCAAGACATCTGCATAGCTAGGACTACTCTCAAACACCATGTCAAGCTCATCCGGGTCCGGCTCAACATTGCCTTTCAAAAAGGCCTCTTTATCCACATGATGAACATAAACACATGTTCTTCCCATCCCTAAAATAATCAAAAACACACATATATCCAATAAGTACTTAACCGAATATTTGCACAAAATACATAAGCCCTAACATAGATATGAAACAATAACCCTAACCCCCACTTAACAATAACCACAACCCTAACCATAGCATAACCCTAACCCTAACCCCAACATAACAACACACATAAACCTAACCCTAGCATAGTAGGAAGCCTAACCCTAGCAAATTGGCAAAGAAACATAACATGTTTGAACACAAATTTCCAAATCCAAACCAAACCTAGGGTTTCCCCAAAGTAGCAACATTTGAGCAAATGTGACAATTCCTATGGATGAAAACGAGGGGATCGGAGGAGATTACCTTAAGGGAGGGGTTGGCTTCGAAATCCATGGACAAATACGCCGGGTTTGCAAGATTTGAGAAGGATTTGAGAGGGGGGGGAGGGGGAGAGAGGGGGAGCTTAGCTTCGGGTGTGGGTGGGGTGGGGGTGTGTGGGGTGGGGTGGGGGGTGGGGGCAGCCTAAGTGACACACAGACAGTGCAGCGCCTAAGGGCTGGGCGCTGCACATTTCATGTGTGGCGCCTAAGCTCTAGGCGCTGCACATTATAGTGCGGGGCCTCGCCTGGCCCCGGGCTGCCACGCTGGCCGGGAGTGCGGCACCTAAGACCAAGGCGCTGCATAGTGCAGTGCAGCGCCCGGCTGTCAGGCGCCACACAAAACGGTCAGTTTGTGAATTTTTTCCAAATGCAGTTCAGATCGTGAATTAGTTTCGCAATAAGGTCAAATATGTGTTTTTTGCCTACTTGTGGCCGTTGAAGCTTTGAATCGATTTAAAGTGCCTAATACCATATCTTGTCATTGTGCATGTACGACAAAAACTCTAATATCATCGCTCCAAGGAGACGACATGAATCTACATTGGAGCTCAATCAACTCCATCCTGACCAAATCCAAGGATCAAGGTCCAAAAGACCAACTCGAAGATGAAGAGCCATCATCCACCTAATCGTCACCCCTACTCTAAAAAATCCTAACCTAAGAGCATCTCTAGCAGACCTCTTATATCGTGCCGACCCGCAAAATAACCGCCAGTTCACGGTTTTGCGCGAAAAAAGTGGCCCCAACAGACACCGTAAACGCGTCCGACCCTTAAAAAATTTTGAGGGGCGCGGTAAATTGCCCCCTCCGACCTGCAAAAACACTGTCCCCCCTCCCGCCCCATCGGTGTCATGTATCTCGCGAAAGCGGTTGGTGGGAGGGACATTTTAGCCCGCACGCGTTCCCCACCCCCATCCCGCAACCACCCGGCATCGTCGCCGCCCGCCCATCGCCTTCGATTCCAGCCATATCCGCCGACGGAATCACGCCGCCGGGCCACTCCAGACCCGAGTCCACCGCGCCGTTTCACCGGCGCCCCGGATCCGTCAAGCCGAACCGCCCCCGGGTTGCTGCCGCCCCGGATCGACCGCCGCCGAGTGGCCGCCCGCCCCAGATTCGCCGAGTCGAGCCGCCCCCGGACCGACCACCGCCGGTGAGTCCTTTTCTGCCCCTTCTAGTTCGACTTAGCGAACGATTTGTAGATGAATTTCCGTTCATGCGAGCTTGGGTGCGATTTGTAGATGGATTTGAGCCCTTGCGAGGAATTTTTGCTCGAGGATTCGTCCTCGTCCGATGACTCGGACGTAGAGTCATTGCTCGAGAGCCATCGGCAGCAGATGGTGGTGGTGGTCCTCGCCGTGAAGGAGCTCGAGGATCAGAACCGAAAGAGACAGCGAGGATCAACCGTCGACCGTCTTTGCATCCCTCGCAACCGCCATCTCGGGAACATGATGTTGATGCAAGACTACTTCGCGGACAATCCTACGTATCCATCGCACTTCTTCCGGAGAAGGTATCGAATGCGCCGATCCTCTTCATAAAAATAGTGCAAGCTTGCGAGACCAATTCTCGTTTTTTTACTCAAAGGAGAAACGTCGCGGGCTTGAAGGGTTTTAGCGCATATCAAAAAATCTCGACAGCTATGCGGGTGATTGCATATGGCATTCCGGCTGACTATGCCGACGAATTGAGTCAGTGCGTAGGTTTGCCAAAGTGATCATTCGCTTCTTTGGTCCTGTCTATCTTCGTGCATCCAACAAGGAAGACACAAAAATATTGATGGAAGCAAATGAGAGGCGAGGTTGGCCCGGCATGGTAGGAAGCGTTGATTGCATGCATTGGACTTGGAAAAACTGTCCGAAGACATGGCACGGGCAGTATTGTGGCAAGTCTCGTGATGCAACAATTGTGCTAGAGGCTGTAGCAACCGATGATTTATAGATTTGGCATTGCTTTTTTGGTATGCCGGGTACTCTCAATGATATCAATGTGTTGCAACGGTCTCATTTGTTTGCTAGACTTGCTAGTGGTGATGCTTCTGCTTGCAACTACACGGTGAATGGGCATGAGTATACAAAGGGGTATTATCTTGCAGATGGTATTTACCCTTCTTGGTGTACATTTGTCAAGAGCATCAAAAAGCCCGCAACTAGGAAGCATATTGAATTTGCAAAGGCACAAGAGGCTGACCGAAGAGATATTGAAAGAGCCTTTGGGGTTTTGCAACTTAGGTTTGCCTTTGTTCATGGTCCTGTTCGTTTTTGGGACAAGCGAACCCTGAACAACATCATGACATTTGTGTGATTCTTCACAACATGATCATCGAGGATGAGAGGGGCATGAACTTGGGGTTCTTCTACGACAATGTCGGTAGCCGTGTGAAGCCAGCTAGAGACCCTGACCGCATACATGCAGTCTTTCAGACATACCGGCAGATTAAAGACGCAAACACCCACTATCAGCTTCAGGAGGATCTCATTGAGCACCATTAACAAAGGCATGGACGGTAAAACCTGCCATTTTTACATTCATTTTATTTAGTTCATGTGTGATTTGTATCATTGCTGTATTCGAGACAATTCTTGTATTGAATTATTAGTTTAATTCGGTGATTTAAATAACTATTGTAATTTGGATGATTCTTGTATTATAATATTCATATTTTACCTTATATTGAATTCATAATTATGTGTAATATGTAAAACGGAATATTCTGCGAACCCGCAGCCCGCACTACACGTTTTTTGCAAACTGTAGACGTGTTATAAGGGTCCACGATATAATGGGTCTGCTAGAGATGCTCTAAACTACAAGCCAAGGCATCAGGATTTCTCACTCCGCCGCCAGAACAGAAAGCAGAGGGAAGGCAAATGCATGGGCTGCCCAGTGGAGATTGGAGGGGAGAGCTTTGGCGTAGCTGCCTAAGCTTGAAGGAAAGGAAAAGATGATATGCACAGTCCTCGAATTTTAGTCTATGAGTGGAGTGAATACACACGACAGCAACACACACAAAGTATGTGATTCCATTCTGAAACCAACGGCACATTTGACAAACTGTCTTTTTTTTTTTCTTTTTTTTTTTTGAGGAGTACCACATGCCATTCATATAACAAACAGGGGGATTACAATACTTCTAGGCGAATTGTAATAGTAGCGTTGAACTATGATCAAATGAGAACTGAGAAGCATCATCGAATATACTAATCATAGCAAAGAATTTGTTGGTGCGTAAACGAGAGGAAAAACAAATAATGAGTCTCAGAACAATTCATTATCACAATAATATTGTTCTCGCACAAACAATTACATTCATCAACTCTGCCAACCTCTTCTCATGTAAAGTCAGCCACCTGGGAAGTAAAACCTCTGCCAACCTGAAGACTAGCCCAATCGACCCTCAGCAGATATAAAAAAGATTTGCAGAAAAATAGCCCGCAGTAATGTCCATGAAAACTCCAACCGCCTCTTTAGAGTGGTTAAACCCACACGAAAGACCTAACACGTAGAAGAATATGACCATCAACCAATAACCCAGGGGGGGAATGGAAAAACTGCTCACACCTCTCGCTATTCACACGTTAGTTCGCACTCTACACCTACACGATGAATTGGAGTCATCTTCGACAGTACATCACCGGACCGAAAAAAGCAGCGCATCAAATGACAGCACCTGAAAAGAAAAATGAACGTTAAATCCATCAAAGCATGCAGCTTATTGATCGAGTGTCGATTAATGTGGTTAGTTACATGGTGCGTGGGGATCACCATGAGCTCCAAGCAATGGTGGCTCGTGATGCGCCGGATGTTCTTCAATGTATTCAAAAGAACATCAAAGAATCAGTTAGGAGGTATGCACATCTCATGCACTATTCAGGGCCTGCTGCAACTGAGCAAATGATGATGGATGGATCCTGCTGATGGCAGCATTGAAAGTCGAATCCCCATGGTGAGCCGCACATGCCTTCAAGTTCTCTCTTAGTATATTCTCTAGCGAAGCTTGTTTAATGGGATCTAAATCCTTTGCCTGATCAAGGGAATTGTCAGAGGAAGTACCTAATAATCTAAACATTCAGAAAAGAGAAGTAAAAAAAGAAAAACACAGCTTACTTGTCGCTTTTTCAAGAATTTGCTCGGGTAACCTGAATTATCATTCCCAAGCCAAGAAGAGCTTGTAATATCGCCACTGCAAACATTGTACCAAGAATTACGCATAGAATTGAGAGAGGCCTTAAATATTTAGTTCAAATAAACAAGCTATAGGCATAGTAAGACAAATACAACACCTAGAATCATCCTCAGTCTTTACTTCACGGGCCCCAATAATAACAGTCGTGCAAACACTGCATAAAACCATATAACTCATGATCAACAAACTACCAGACAACAACAGAGTCTTAATTTCAGTTATCATCACCAGAAATGTCCTACCTTAATATATCATCAAGTTTGTCGATGACTTGAGGTATCTGCAAGGTCAAAACTACAGAGAGAGCCATTGCGTATTCCTTCTGCTGTATAGCAGTTGCATTGTCCACCTGTCCAATGATATAGTGTTTGTTAAACAGGAATGCATAAACAAGTGGGGCTTCAAGAAATTAAAAGTGCATGCCATTGTCTAAAACATATTAAGACTATCTAATTGGACATACTAATCCTGTCAGTAAACATAAACTGCGCACATTATCTGAACAGTAGATGCAAAGTTTCGTTGACAATGCAAGCATATTGACAATATCAGCTGGGCAATGTTTAAGCATTGCAGAGCATGTTTTGGTAAAAAAAAAAAAAAAACTGTCTTAAGTCAGTATCACCTGGTAAGGTTTAGCACTTCCAAAGAACATATTTACTGGTCTAGTGAGTTCTATAATGTGCACATCATATTTTCGTAAACACATGTGTAAATCAAATGGTGGCATTAAAGAACCTACATCATTACCCACTTGAACTATAAGAACATGTATTAATTGACACATCAATCTCAGTCTAATAAACAGGGAAATGCTGCAAGATGTACCTTATCAATCCACATGTCAACCAAAGAAAGTAGCAGATTATCTTTTAGAGATATCCCTGACTGTTGAATGTTTGCCAAAAGGGCAGGCTCCGATAATAGCTGTGCCGAAAAGTTCGTATTCATCACCAAAAGCCTAGCGAGAATTGCTCCAGAGGATGCACGTACAGTTGTCCTAGAAGGGTTATGCTCATCATCTCGACTCAAAGATATGAAGATAAGTTTCTAGAGGTTGGCATGAATAAACAAGTAAGAATGATGAAGTAAAAAAAGAACAGAATGGAATGGAATGGAAAGTCATTTGAGCATTCCAAACCTGAAGAGCGCTGGATATCAAAGGTGGAGCTTCCTGAGGAAAGAGCTGCACCCAAAAGCTCCGATTAGATTGATACAAAAAAGGAAGTTAGGGAAAAAAAAAGAGAACTTACTGTAACATGTTGACATAAAAAGAAACAGACACCTATAGTTCCATTAGACGGTATTACAACCTAACTTCCACAGATTAAAATGGCCATTAATTAGTTCACAGAGCATTCATTCCTTAACCCTGATGCTAGATATTCAGGGAGAACAGTGTTCATGCTTTCAAGTAGTAAGAAAACTTGTTCCCCGACATTGTCCAAGATGATGGTCAAGATTGCTATAAGAGCATGTGTAATGTTTCAAGAAACTTGGTGCTAAGAACAGCTTTAGCCCCAAGCTCAGCTGTTGCATAATGCCGATGCTAAGAGGGGAGTTGAATCTTGAACAGAGCCGAGTCCAGGGATAGAAAAAATATTTCTTTGCGGCACAACTTGCTCTCTCACATATCATTGCTCTTTCATGTCATGGTTAAAGTTCTCAACATTTAAATTTCTTTATCTATCTAACGGGTGCCATGAAGAGAAGCTAAACATTTAACGGGTTTTACTTTAGTTTTCTTAGACCCAGCTCATGTTGTTAGCTATCCTCGACTCAACAATGCTCATGCCATAAATGAATCTTAGCTACCAACATCAGGTAAAGTTCTGCAGAAAGTCAAGTTAATCCAAACTGGAAGATTAATAATAACCTGAATAAGAAGATCAATAACTGGAAGTGTGGTGAGAAGTCCCTTGTCATTTACATTTCCAACAATAGTATCAAGAACATTCGCCAAACTTGTACCGTGGCTTTTTAAAAATTCTGATCCACCAAAAATTGTGTAATCCTCAACTATGTTGACCGCGACCTGCATCATCCAAAAGTCTTTCAAAAGGTCAAGAAAACAAAACCCTCCAAAACCATAATAGTGGCATGCAATATAAGGAAACAATCCAAATGACACACAGTAGGTTTACTTTGTGCTGCTACCTATGACAAAAATCAGACTGTGCTTACAAAAAAAATTCTTCCAGTAAGAAAGTAAGTGTCATCCTAGAAGGCCAAACTATTTCAACTTTAACCGGCAAGTCTTCCTGTAAATAATTAGATCAATTATATGGGAATATAAAAGTAGTTTTGTCTCAGAAATATTTTTCTTAATAGTATGATATTCTGCATGTACATATTGCGACTGAAACCGGCGATTGAACGTATATGTTTTGGAGTGCATCAGTGCCTACAATAACACTTAAATGTGACCCGATATGTTTCCCTCTTCTGTTTTTTGGGGTAGACAGGTGTGTATTCTAACCTCCAGATGGTCGAAGCTTCTATTCACAATGCCCACAAGATGAGGGAACAAATCCATTAGTTGAGGTACAATAGATGGGGCATTCGAAAGGGTTGCTTCCCACAACTGCATTATGAAGCTCAATGTTAGATAATTTGCGGAAGTGCATGCAAGCCCATCGGTGTGTACTTGGTTAAGAACTACTCACCAGAACACTGTCCTCAAGAAGATTAAGAGCATCAGGGCTATCAACATTTATACCACTTTGCAGTATAGGCATAAGCATGTGATAAGAAAGAGGTGACTGGTATCCAAGAGAAGAAACAAAAGTTCGAAGTGCTGTTAGCAGTTGAATCTGTAGCAAGCTTTCACCTGCGGATTCATCCCAGATCTGGAAAAAAACACTCAAATTAGAATAACTAATTAATTCATAAAGCAGGAACAAAATTTGAAAAGTTACTGAACCGACTGATAAACTCACTCACTAAGTTAAAAGTTGACATCGTATCACTTTTAAAAGTTGATAGTCAGTTGAAATTGTAAAGGTAAACTAAAGAAATCACATTGCTTCAAAAGGCTAATTTCTCTGTTCTGAATCTCTGATGTATTAACAAATGGTACAATTTGAAGCATAAAATGCATAAACAGCTCAGCTCAAAACTAGTGTGCTTTGTCATCGGTCCATAAATAGATACAGCCAAAATGATAATGGGCTTTCTAGCACATATTCGGAACAAAATCCTGAGCTATACCTTCTGAAAAAATTGTGATAACTGACTTGCAAATGGAATAACCTTGTCTCCGACATGTTCAAGAAGAACTGAGATGAAATTCAACACTTGCACCTACATAAAACCAAAAGGAAAATATTTAGGTAAAGATAACGTTTACCAGGCATGGGATTGACTAGTAACATAAAGATGACATTCAAAATGGTACAGTGGGTCAATGACCCATTTAGAAACCTCACAGAAACGATAGGTGAAGGAAACAAAAGATGTACTATGGGAATCCAAACCTTAGAATCAAATTCTTGGACATCTTCTGTCAACTTGAAACACATTGTCCAACATGTTGGTAGACATTCAAACAAATCAAGTTCTGAAAAGCTAGATTCTTGGAAAAGATAACACAGAGAAGAGCATGCTGCTAGCTGAAAGTACAACAGCATGAACAAGTTATTAAATAAAGTAGATGAATATATGGAAATGACTCATATTCAACGAATCGTAAACACAAAACATACCCTGACAGCTATGTCATTATCCTGCAGCAATTGAACCAACGCATGGTAGACCAATTTCCGTGTGTTACCCTTGATCTGTAAAACAACAATTATCAGAAGCTGAAGATGCGAGGAACCTACAGACTGCCAACTAAAACTCTGGCATTAGTGATGTTTAGCTTTTCTAATATAATGATAGAAGAATGAACCTCAGAAATCCATTGCCCAAGTAGCAATGCAACTTTTCGACGAATGATGCGCATATTGGGATGACCATTTGAAATTTCTATAGATAGGGATCCATGGAACCTGCAGAAATGAAAGAAAAAAAAAACTAAGGAAAGGCAGTGAAGTAGGATTTGCTCTCGCTATTGATTTTGCAACCAACTTAGCTGGCCCATGAAAAAGGAAATCAATGTCCTTAATGCATATGAACATATAAATGCAACATCCAGTTGCACTTGCAAAGAGCTGTATAAAGACTGATCAAAGTTTACTAAATAATTTAAACCATTACAATTTACAAAGATAAGCACGGATTAAATGCGCACCACACATCCAACCTTTTTGCAAGTAAATACAGATACATTGTTGTTATTCAACTTACCATTCATTAAAACTGAGGTAATTTGAAAGTTCATAATACACATGTCCAGCAGCTGTATAAGCAGCATCCTTTAGAAGCATTCCAGATGTAACATCTGTTTCGAGTGGTGGAGAAACAGACATGGCTTCTCGAAGAATAGAAACGACAACTGGAGCTAGTAGCTGGAAAACAAATGATTATATAAGCATTGCAACATTCAACAGACTCGCAGGTCAGCTGAAAAGAATGTTATAATGTGCATACCTCTCGATAGTTCTCAAAGATGACAATGAAGAGGGCTTCAGCGCATGGCCGTTGTTTCTCAGTCCACTGGACTAAATTCTGCTCATGATGAAAGGATTCAGGATTCTCTGACCATTCCTCCAGATCTTTTGCTGTATAAATAAAGTACCTGCACAAGAATTGGTAAGTTCCTGAATCAAAGAAGGCTGGTAAAATCCATAACAAAAATGTGGAGGCACAAATACTAGAAAATAATCCCCTCATCTCAGGAATTTGTGTATACATGTAGTGTGCATATAAGAAAATTTACAAAACAAACACCAATAATAACATTTCTATTGTTTTACACCTGTACTCCACAATCCATAAAGAGGTTCATCAAGAATGTTGCATTATATGCTTTTGGTGCAGAAATGAAGTGTGCTCTGTAGCTCACAGCGGCATTTTTGTGTACCATTATATGTTTATAGCATTTCTAAAGGCCAACTATCATTGAAAATGCAACTTGTCATGTTATTTACCATATATGGAACCGTCATAAGGAATTTACTTCAGCAGGACAACTGATAAGGAAGTTTAATATACTTTACAAATCACAAAAGAACAACAGCTCCTGGCTAATCTATTTTTGCAATTCTTCAGTTCAAGGTTCATCATAAGGATTTTAAATTATTTCTCTAATGCAGAATATAACATGGTTGACCAAGGAATGTCATCGTCCAGCATTAATGCATCACAAAAGACCAATAGCTCCTGGCTAATCTATTTTTGCAGTTCTTTAATTCAGGGTTCATCATAAGAATTTTGAATTATTTTATTCTGCGGAATATAAAATGGTTGGCCAAAAGATGTCGTCGTCCAGCACTAATGCATCTGTTTAGTTAAAATTAAGTCTCAAGTCATATCCTAACTTACACAGAATTAAGCTGTTTATATTGATGCTTGCCAAAGACCAAAAACATGCAAACTAGTAGTATTGCAATAATCCAGTGGCTTTCCACAAATAATAATATAAAAATGCTATTTTAACTCAGAACGTTACCTCCTTATTAAAATGTTGCAAAGCAACACAACTCGATCACCAGGCAAAACAACCTTCAGCATGTCACTAGCCACTGCTGCAAAGTTTTTTTTCTTTTGCTCCAGGCTTAAAGGTTGTGTACTTTCATTGATGACGCGGCCTGTGGCACTTGGTTTGTACTCTTTGCACTCTAATACGGATTTAACCAAAACCATGCATTGTATAAGAAACTCCTCAAAGGATGCGCCAGCCTGTTCGGGATTTGTGATTATATTCAAACAGAAGTCAACTGTAGCAGGAAGCACAGTTTGGTGTACGAAAGAATATGGATGTCTGCCTTGTAAGGTGACAAGGACTTTCATCAACTTAGTGCATGCCCTTTTTGCAAATTCCCATAGTTTAGCTTGCTTATCTTTAAAGGACGAGTCTGTCAAGTAAAATACAACAAGGAACAATTTACTCGTGAGAACTGAACTGAAATCAATCAGCACGCCACACTTGACAGGTCAGACAAACTAACATCGGAGAGGGAACGTCCAAACAAAGGTTTAACTTCATGAGCAGATATAAACAAGGGCCATTTGTATAAATAATAATGTTATGTTCTTCAAGTTTTCTGGGGAGCAAAAGGAATAATTCAATCACATATTCAGTTTCTTGCATGTTCTAAAAAAAAACAGTTTCAGTTTCTTGCATGTTCTCAAAAAAATAAGTTTCGGTTTCTTGCTGTGAGATTTAATGACCAGGTCAAATAAAAATGCAGGACAACAAGATATACTCGAACCTTAACAGTTAATACTTGAAATGCTAAATATAGCTTATGATGGATCATTATTTGGTGAAGTCAGAGCAGTTTCTGTCTATTAGATCAAGACCACAAAGGAAGAGAGAATAATTCACTTAAAATTACAAGAGAAAAACGTAACTTACAGTAAGGAAGAAGGGATTGAATGGCACTCAAAACTGTTGGACATACTTCCCTGACCTGCCAGACTTCCTGCAAATTATAATAACTATTACGGCTTTTGTTTCCTGGACCAGCTGATGAAGATCATATAACAGTCTAAGTATGAGCAACAAAATAACAGCAACTCTGACTACCTGCGCTGTTGTTGAATCACTTGCATAACCTGAAAAAATTAGTTGCCGGATGATCTTTAAACAAAGCAACCAACGGTCGCATATCAAGATTAGATCGTTTGATTGCTCCAAAATGGAATCTAAGTCATTCCTCTGAGAGAGCATAGAAAGATTTTGCAATATAGTCTGCACGTCGCTCTTCCAAAGGTTCCAGGTATACTCGAACAAGTGGCTAGTAATCTGCATACGATAAAAAATATGAATTAGAACATAAGACCGACTTTATGGTCAGTATTTTAAGTCATTTACTGTTTATACTCGACAAAATGTGCAAAAAAATCAATAGCAAGGTGCATGAATTCATGCTTTGAGAAAACAGTAACAGAAATGCTATGGATGGCATGTCTCTTGCCATGCTTTGACAAAACAGTAACATAAAATATATGGATAGCGTGTCTCTTGATCAATTCAAGAACTATTTGATAGTAAAGGAAGGTTCAAACTATAATAATCCTCTGGCTTAGCACTTAAGATGACTTAACATGCTTGAATTCAAAAGTACTATCGGAGTTAATACACATCTGCTAATGTTGTGTGCCTGTGTGCGACGATGCACGTTACGGGCCAACTAGCTGGTACTATACCAAACTAATAATGAGAAAACCAGAAAATCGAGCACATGCACATCTTGAGTTTGAGTAGTGATACTACTTATAAATGGATATGTGATTTTTGCAAAATCAAATACCTCGGCATAATTCCTCTGATCAACAGCAAGCCGTTTAGTTGACAGCTCCTTTAAAGTTCGAAATAAGACCATAAACACACGATGTGAAGCAAGAACATCAGCAGACTGCAATTGTTGTGCCAATATAGAGAAAAGGTCCCGCCTGAATGATATGACTGTAAGCAACAACTCAACCCATGTGGAAGATAGTTGATAAGAATTGTGCTAAGAATACTTACCATTCTCTTGGGTAATCCAAACGTGCAATCTTCGAGATTAGTACAGCTAGCTGAAGTGCAATCTACATTATGACATTAAGATAACATACTCGCATTAACACACATAATTATGTGTTTGATATCATAAGATCACATATCATACACGTTATCTAGTCTGCACCTGGTTATTCTCCTCTCGTATGTTTAACAAGAGATTTTTACGAAGGTGGTCCTTCTCCTCATTGCTAATTCCACTACAAAAGATAAGTGAAACCGGTAAGTGATATCTAACATGTCAGAGTTCGTTAACAAGGTGTCAAGTGATTATGTACCAGAAACTTGCAATATTATAAATTATCAAAATAAAAGTAACAGCAGAAAATTTTCTCCGGATGTGCAGAGATAGGCTTATAAGCAAATCTACAGTCATAATTTACTCCATAGAGAGGTGATCCATAACGAAACTAATATGACAGTGGATCAGCTACTGTTTCTTTTTCTTTTTCTTTTTTGGGGGAGGATCAGCTATTACTGTTCTTTCCTGTTGGACACCATCAGCCACAATTCCATAGTTTAAGTTAGGACTTGAGAAGGACATTCGACATTAAAGCAATACAATTATTCTAACACCACCATACTGACAATAAGAAGCGTAGGCAGAGCCAGATGGCCTCGCTCACAGTATGATGTTCTAACGCACATTGTCATTGCTGTCATACAATACACTCGAGGAATCATAATTAACCAATGGTACTGAACAGAGGCTGACTAGGAATCCCGGCGAGTCCACCAATAGTGGTTGATGCTATTCTCAACAAATTCACTCCATAGAGAGGTGATCTCGAACAAAATTGATACTGCAGTGGATCAGCTATTGTTCCTTCCTGCTGGAAACCCTCAGCTATTTAGTTCCATGGTATTATTATTATGCTAGGGTTGTCAATGACACTAGGAAAACTGCATCAAACATTAACGCAATACAATCATTCTAACACCACCGTGCTGACAGTAGGAAGCTTAGGCAGAGCCTAAATTCACAGCATGATGATATTCAACCGCACATTGTCACTACTGTCAGCAAAAACACTTGGAAAAAACACACAATGAATCATATAATTAACCAACGGAGCTGAATAGAGAGGCTCACTAGGAATCCCGGCGAGTCCGCCAGTAGCGGTTGATGCTGTTCTTGAAATAAACCGTGGCGAGCAGGCGCACGTCCTCGCGGCAGGACGAGCCCCTGGCGGAGATGATCTCCTGCGGAAGCACAAGCACCAGATCAGCAGGTCAGCACGCTCGGGCCCCATGGCACCGCCCCCCAATCGCCCGCAGATCGGGGCACGCCCCGGAGGAGGAAAAGCCCTAGAGCCCATTCCCCCGCGAGGCGAATGAGGGGAGGGAGGGGCGGGGATGGGGCGGCTTACCAGGAGGCAGGAGCAGAAGCCGGGGCGGGGCTCGCACTGCGCGAGGGCCGACTCCGCGGGGTGCCGCGTCGCCTCGTCGGCGCTGAGCGAGTTGGCGAGGACCGCGTACATGGTCGGCACGTCGCCGGCGGAGAGGGCCATGCTGTCCTCCGACCAGCGGCGGCCACGGACGGGGAGGGCGGCGGCGGCGGCGGCGGTGACTGGGAAGGAATGATCGGAGAGGGAGGAAGGTCGCGTGGGGTTGCGAGCGGAAGAAGGGAAGAAAGGGTGCGGAAGAAGGCTGAGGAAGCCTGGCACCTCCTGGACGGCCGAAGACGTCTACTCTTCCGTAATACGCATTCTACAGTTTACGTTTTCGTTCCGCAAATACCTCCCCGCTGTTCATCGTCCCTGGCCGCATGACATGGGCTCTGATTCACGTCAATTTCCATCAAAAGATATAGTCTCTCCGTCTCATAATATAAAGGAAAACGCTATCGCTCAACCGGCGGATATTTGTCACACGATCGACCTCCTCCGCGGCAGTTGGATTTGATTTGGATCGGACGACTGAAAGCAATTTCTATCCTAATACAGATCTTGCAACTCGCCCTTTGTTTCAGTTGGCTTGACCGAAACAAATGGTCTGTTGCAGACCGAGCACACGTGGCAAGCAGCCAAGCTTAGCGCCGCTGCCTATAGGTCGTCGTTGCCGAGAGCCGCCGCATGTAGGCGCTGTCTCCTGTAGGTCGTCGTCGCCGAGCGTCGCCGCCTGTATGCGACGCTGCCTGTAGGTCGTCGTCGCCAAGCACCGCCGCTTCTAGGTCGTCTCGTGAGCGCATCCATGCCAGATCTACGCCGCAAAATGCATCCCGATGACCAGATCAACGGATCCGATGAGATCCGCCATGCCGGTGTGGAACGCCATTAACCTCACCGTCGTCCTGGCACCACCAGCGCTAGAAGCAGCACCTTGTACGTCCATTTCCACTCTAAGTTTCTGCAACAAGAACGTTGTTGCGGAACGGCGGCAGCGAAAGGCGCGTGTGTTAGTGAGCGATGTTGCTGAAGATGTTGTAATTTTTGTAACAAAGGTCTTGTTACAGAAAATTAGATGACGTGAAAGGTGTGTTTGTAATTTTTGCAACAAGCGTCTTGTTGCAGAAAATTATAGAAGAGGTTTTGCAGCATGTGACTTGTTGCAGAAAATTAGAGAAGAGGAGGTTTCACTACTTGTTGCAAGAAATTAGAGAGAAGGAGGCTCTTGCAACAAGAGTATTGTTGCAGGAAATTAGAAAAGAGAAACTAACTGCTCGCGTCACATAATCGTACGGTTCATAAGGCGACGGATCTTTTCAAAAGATCCGTCGGCCGACGCGTAGCGCTCCCCTAATATAAAACGTTTATACATATTATGAAACGAAAAAGGTAAGGTTTTAACACATATAACAAATCAATATATATGTTTATTCTGTGCTTGTAAAAATAATCATACTATATGAAAATTAAAATATAGAGTGTCTCAAACTAACTCAAGAAAGAAAATAAAACCGAGCCATATTTATCAACTAGCTCAATGTGCATCCCTCTTACAGTAAAATGTCTTTGTCGTCTACAAGACCACGTGTTAAACGACCAACTCCGGAGGAAAGACCCAGGTTCCAAATGGAATACCGACTTTCCATCTTACCGGGCTGCAAGTGTTAGACCTCATATTGAAGACTTCGCCGGTGTTGACAAAATAAATGCAATCCTTCTTGACATTGCCACAAGGTGCGGGGACCGACTTCGAGAAGCGCATGCTGACAAAGAGCGCTTGGTCACCACCAAGTCCATCGGTCATCAGAACCCATGCGTCCGAACTTGCCTCGAAAACCTCTACTTGACAAGTGAAACGTGTTGGCAAACCAGTAGGTGTGGTTAATTGCATGTAATGTTTCACCATGAGCAACTTTCCGCGAGACTCGACGAGGTAGCGGACAATGGATGTGAGAGCCTCGGATCCGTGGGTCGCATCATCGTGCACATAGTCAAAAGCATCATTTATAGTATTCTCATCCCTCACCCATGGTGCGTTATCATCATCATCCTCGTATGTGACATTCTCGTTTTCCGATGTTGTCGTGTCCCAATCTTCATCAACATCATCATATAATGGCCATGTTAGCTCCACATTTGATGTTCCCTCTACCACCTTTTCATCCTCATCTGATGTCTCTGTTGCCTCCTCGTCAGATGTTTCGACTACCTCCTTATCGTCGAACTCATCTAATGTCACAGTTGCATCTTTGCCTGATGTCCTTGATGCCTCTCCATCTATTGTTTCAGCTACCTCATCACCATCATACTCATTGAATGCCCATATTGTCTCCTCATCTGATGCTCCCACCGCCTTCTCATTTGATGTTCCAGCTACCCCCATATTGAATGTCCCAACCGCCTCCTCGTCTGATGCTCCCGCTGCCTCCTCGTCGTCCTCGTCCTCGTCCTCGAACTCGCTCCATCCACGGTAGCCATAATAACTTCTTGGTCGCCTTATGATGCGCCTGCCTACGGTAGCCGTGAGCTTACCGTCGCCATCCAAACCCATATGAATCGGAAAGAGGTTCTCATCCTGGGTGAGAGCGTAGAGTTTGTCTCCGGCGAAGGCGATGTCGATGATGTATTGATAAATAAGTTCCCACGGCCCGGGCGACCAGACGTCCTTCCCTCCACGACTCAAGATGAACGGACGCCTGGTATTGTTCGTCAGGATGGCCACGATCAGGTCACCTGCCGCGGTAGACCGCACGAGCACCTTGCGGACTTTGGTAGCCTTGGCGATGAAGGCGTCGAGTTCAAGCGGAACACTTTTGTTCAAGAAAGGATTGTGTAAGAGGAAGTTGCGCCCGTCATCGTGGTCGTGGTGACGAAGGGCAATCCAATCGTCGGTGGAGCCGATGCAGATTGCGTTGTCTGGGAAGGAAGGCAGGGGATACAAGCGGCCGTCGGACAGAGTCATGAAGCTGCCATCGGGTTGAACAACTAGCTGTTGATGACCGTGGCGGCGCAGCGCCGAGCGCCACGATCGGCACACCGCCCGGAAGCGAGCGCGGTCGTTGGGGAACGGGAGGCGGGCGATGAGCTGCCCCATGAGGTCCCATGGGAGCTCGGACCAAGACGACGCCATGGACGATCGTTGCTGGTGTCTAGCGCGTGCGTGTAGCTAGCTATAGTACTTCGCCCTGATCAATTCCAGGAGACTGAATCGTACGAGTTTGCGTGCCGGGGACGCGATTATATAATACAGGGATGTAGCCATCATCGACTCGGAGACGGAAAGCCCCACAGCGAAACCAACACGTACACGTTCGATCAGCAATTTTTTTATAGAAGGAAACTTCCTACCCGGGTTCGATCAGTATGCGTTACTTTTTTTTTTTGACATGAAGTTACCTTTTTACTTGTTAGTGACCAGTAGAGTGTCCGTGCGTTGTCATGGCCCTTAAAAAATTAAGAAAAAAATGCTTTTCATTCCTCAAGTTTACTAAAAGTCTACATTTGGCCCCTTAAGAATTTTTTGGAGACATTTGACCCCTCAAGTCTCAAACCTGGGTAAGTTTGGTCCAAAACCATATTTTACCAAAAACCATCCATGAGGTGACGTGGTTTTGACAAAAAAAAATACACGTGACAGTCCACCTCATCATCTTCTTCCTCTCTTCTTTTTGTTCCCTTCCTATCTCAGGAGGTATTTCGTCAAACAAATAATGTGCAGTTGTAACCTCCGCTCTTCTGCCAAACATCATGCCCAAGCCAGCCAGGCAGCAGCTCCTTCGCTCACGCCGCAATCGCCATGGCATCGCTGCCCAGCTGGTCTCCGTCCACCTGCTCTACATCGAGGGGCCGCCATCACAGTCACTTGCTGCATCGAGGAGCAGCCGCTGCACGTAGCTGCTCATGCCGAGTAGCTGCCGCCGCCACATGCATGGAGAAGGGCTTGGGACCGAGCTCAAGACAGCAAAAGTGCAGCTCGGGGCGATGGAAGCAGAGCCCACATCTGGCCACTGTCTTAGACGGATCCGGGCCATGACAGGTGGCGGGGAGGAGGTACAACCAGTTAGTGACGGGAGGCCGGAGGCCGATGGTGGCGGCGCCACAGCTCGGGATCTTGTGGATTCGGGGACGGGGCGGTGGTGGGTGAGTCAGGGCGACACGGATTTGCAGCCGGTGCGCGACGGTGGCGTGACAGGTCGGGTCCAGCGACTGGCGAGGTGAGAGGTTGTGGTGCCACATGGTGGGAGGCAGCAGAGCAGTGGGGAGCACGACGTCGTGGGAGGTGGCTCGCCGTGGTGCTCGGTTTCTCCTCTCTTAGCTTATTTTTTTTTTTGAAACGAGGCAAAAGATTTGTCATTTTCATTGATTAAGGAGAAGAGAATTGGCCGGTTAATTAGAGGAAAACCAGGCGAAAACACAGATACAATCCCCCATGGGGAACACACAGACGACCTGGCCACAAACATAAGCCAAACAGTCGACCAAGACGTCGAGGACATGGCATCTCCGATTTTGCTGAAATGCTACACAGGAGAAAGTTGCAAGCCTCGTACCGACCTAGTCCAGCGCAACATCCAGAGAGCACCGCCCGTTGAAAATCGCCCTCATGGAGTCATCGTTGCCGCAGAGGCATCGCACGCTGGCGCCGACTTCTCTGTCACAGCCAGAAACCAGCATAGGCACACCCATCGACGCATCGGACCGTCGACATCAGAAGGACAAGCCGCGACCCAGCTTCACACGTCCTCATCGTCGTCGTCACACCAGTCGCAACACCAACCACTCGCATCACCAGTTGCGCACCGGCCAACCGTGATGCCGCGCACGTCCAGCCTGCAGGGAGCACAAAAGGGGGCAAGATCTCCAAGACGGCGCCCCCAAGAGGGAAAACGACGTTGAAGACGACGCCACCGCCCGATCCAACACAGGATCAAGACTTTCGCCCATAGATCTTGACCCGAGAGTGTCGGAAGTGCTAAAACTCCATGACGACGCCTCCAAGGAGGAAAACGACGCCCACGGGCGCCGCTGCCGTCGGCCGACAAGGTCGGCTAGGCTTTCTCCTGAAGCAGCACCACAAACACTCCCACGCAGAGCACTCCACTGGCCCGCACACCTCCGACGCAGCGAACACGCCACCACCGCGCCAGAGCCACCTCCTCCCTCGTCGTCCATCTGCCAAAACAGACAAGCCAGATCTGACATCTGGCACCCTCCATCACAGCACGAGCACTCCACGCTAGAGACCATAGCTCCCCGTCGTGGCAGAGGCCCCACAAACTTAGACCAGCAAAATCGGCCACAGCCAGCCAGATCCGGCCGAAGCCAGCCAGATCCACCAAGCCGGCAACTCCATCGACAAGATCCCACAGGGAACGAGCTCGCACGGGCAGGGCCAGGGGGCTGCCACCCCGCCTAGGCCAGCTGGAGAAGAACCGTCGGGCGACGTAACAGCGCCGGAGTCGTCACGTCGAAGAACCGCCGAGACTCGCCGCGCAGCAAGAGGGCCGAACTTCCTCCACCGCGAGCACCCCACGCGGCAGCAGCTGCACCGCGCCCAGGTTTGGCCACCACGCCGCCCAAGCGGCCGCAGCAGCCGCCGTCACCACGAAGACCGAGGCCGCCGCCCCGGAGCCCAAGGTCCGCCGCGCCCAAGCTACAGCCGTAGGATCCCCTCCCCTTAGAGGAACGGGGCCCGCCGCCGCCGCCGCGGCAGGGGCTGGCGGCAGCGGAGCAGACGAAGGTCGGCCCGACGGCGCTGAGATCTGGGAGCCCCCGGGTCGCCTTATGGTGCACTTTGGGATTTTGACAAAAATGTCCCACCCATCAACCGTGCAGCCTATAAGTAACGTGGACGATGATGGTCAGCCAAACCAGGTCGGTTTTACACTGAAATCCAGCTTTGGACCAAACTTACCTGGTTTTGAGAGTTGAGGAACCAAATGTCTCCCGAAAATTCTTAAGGGACCAAATGTAGACTTTCGATGAACTTGAGGGACGAAAAACATAATTTTCTTTAAAAAAGTTGAGAACATTTCTTTTTGTTGATACTGTTACCAGTATTCGATATTGGGTTATTCATACCTTCCTATTCATTGCAGGTTGGTTGTTACTGATCGCATATCGAATTTCACATGTATAGAAAAGATAGCCAATAACATACAAAAAATAATTAAAACCCGCTTCACTTGCAATGTATTTCGGTATCATATATTATCAGATCTAATGCACAAAATAAAGAAAATGGTCCAAAAACATAAAACTCCTTATTATACATTGCATTACAAAATAAAGATGCCACATGGATGCCTTTTTATGCTTAAGACCAATCATCTCATGAAAGCATATATATTGTTATTACCCATTAATTAAAGATAACACATGTAGGATCTTGTTCCCTTATTCAAATATGCTACAACCCAGACACTTGATTACATTATGCAATTCCCTGGCAAACTATTACACATAAAACTAGGCACTTGGAACCATACAGGTTACTATACCATTTAGGAACTACTACAGCAAAACACATACCTCCTACCATTTAAGAATCATGGCAACACAAAATATTTCAACCCTTTCTCATCTACCATTCATAGCTTGGACATGTCCCATCTACTTTTGTTGGCTCAGAAGGACTGAGACTCCTCCAGCCTCACTCAAATTTTAGGATATCTCTTCTTTCAAGGCCATGAAAATAGTCATGCAGTAAGATTGTTCGTGATCGTAAATGGCATTTATAGTTACTTGATATTTTCATATACAATATCTAAATAGTAAAGTTTATAAATGCAATACTTTAAAATAACTAATGATCCTAGTATCTATAGAGCTAGAATACATAAATACTGACAATTAGATGCATGGATCTCTAATGTTAGATAGCCCCATGTAAATAGCATACATGTAACCATTGTAGATATTTTGCTTCTAATATTTTTGCAGTAGGCTTTTAACCTAGTGTTTTCCTGGAAAATATAGTTCACTGAATAAAGCATGCCCAAGCTAGCATTGTGAGTTGGTTTGTGCTAAAGATCAACTTTCACAAGGATATCGACAACGACCATTTAAGCTAAGAGATTCTCCAAGCGAAAAATATCCTATTTTACACCTATAGAAAACCTATCATTTTCATAATAAATTAAGACTTGACATTCCACTTTGGCTTATATTTTGTTCAGTCTGTATGCATGGAAGATAATATTGCATTTACAAATCAGAACTTGGATCAATGTTAGCAGCAAATATATTTTTCATAGTAAATTAAATAAGTCAAACTCTGGGCATGGAGTTATGTCTTGGTCTTGCTTAACCTATTCAGCAAGCTACGATCGACCATGTTGAAGTCCATAAGAAAAAGAGATGAACATCATGTTCTGCTGAAAAACAACATGTGAAGTTTATGGATATATGATATTCCTCATTGCAATTAGTGTCACCAAATTTACAGTTCCATCAAAACCATGTGTGAGTGCAAGAGAAAATGAATATGAGTTCAATGGAGTAAGGAAGGATCAAATGAAAGAATGAATGGATCACGTACTTATCGTTCATAAGTTCTTCCTCGGCTCGAAATGGAACCCAATACGTTACTCGAGCATGTTTCATTTCACCTTAAATTTCTCCTCACGTATCACATGTACACTATTCAACCACACATATTAGTAAAATATAGGAATGGATCTCTAGTACAACAATATCTACACAACATAATCTTTTTTGCAGACTAACTTATATGCTTGCTACAACAATCTTTTACACACCGCCCTTGCAGCAGAATCGACTGTTGTCTCAGGTCCCTTCTCCCACTGACTACCCTTGTCACAATTTTGTTGTACCTATTATGAATAGTTGTCATGGTCCGCCTATGAGACTCGAGCCTGAGAAGAGGCTACCCCATCTGGCTCCCATTGAACAAGAATTGTTGCGACCACAATGTCACGTCGACAATCAAAATTAAGAATTCTTCTTGGTTTCCAACCTTGGCCAAAAACCGCCGCCAGAACACCATTTGGCCTCTCAAGAGGCGAGAAAGGTTTCGGGGAAGCACGAGGACACGCCTTCTACAACTCGGTAGTGGTGGTGGGTGGCATTGATCTCGTCACCCTGGCAATGGCTCCATGAAGGGTTAGGGATTGTTCGGGGCGTGCTTTTCCACTGGATGAGATATGCGCCTCCCTCCCATGAGCTTGCGGCCATGCGCTCATGGCCCTCATCCTCCATGCCTCATTGACACATGCAACTTAATGAAGAAACACTAAGCATATTTCTTCATTAAAAATCAAATACTATTACAGTTAAATATATAACGCAATAATGAGAGTTTTACGATTCTTTTGTTTATAGTCAGTCGGCAACCAGGTACAACTATGTTCTTCTTTCATTAGTTGTTATGTTTGTAGCACTGGCAATACTTTTAAGCCACTGGCTATTATAATCTACGAGTGAATCCTCTCGAGCAAACTAACTCGAGCCATATGAGTCTATGTTATTTTTAAATTTGCGAGAAACCATGTAAAGTCCATTGATAGAAGAAAATTTGGAAACTAAAGATTAACATATTCCAGGGACCAACATAGATGAGATATGTGACCATCAGAAAGGAATATTTACCACAATCACAACATAAACAAAATTGATCACCCTAATGTACCTGAAAAAATCATATGCAACATGTGTCAGACATTTAAAGGCAAGAAAAGGAAGGTATTCGATTGGCTCACATGAATACACCTTTGCTAAAAACCAAAAGAAGGATGACAATAAATGAACCATAATGCTTACAGATCAGGTGCATTACACCAGTGAAGATATCCCACAAAAAAAGAGATATGCAGTCCATTCCAATATGACGAAAATATAATGCTCCAGGAAAACAATGGACCCATAGGTAGCTTGCTGACCATGTACACGGACTGTCTAAAGTCTTTTCACATGAGCTTCCCTATGAGTTCCGGGCAGTATATAAGATAATTAGATCAGCTGACCACTAGTATACAGTATAAGAACTTCCCTTTCCCTAAAAAGGCTAGGGGGTACTAATACGGGGCACGCCCGTGTGGGTCGATCTTTCACGAATTGGAGGTGGATTTGTGAGGGAACGCGAAGAACACGAAGAACACGAGGGGGAAATCACAAGAGGAAAACACTCAAGAACGATCCACGATCACACATCCACTAGAATCACCCGAGTACATGAGAATCACGATCCACAAACAACCAAAGGATACACATAACGGTAGTAGTCTCCTCGCTTCGAAGAAGGAGGTCTTGAATCCACTAGGGATCTTCCCTTGATAGGGGCCTTGGCATCACTCCGGATCTTCTCACGTAGAGGGTAGTCGCTCCACGGGGGAAGGGAGATAATGGAGCTAGGCTCAACAAAGTATATTCGCTAAACCAAAGCTAACCCTAGAGAGAGGGGGAGGAGTTGCTTATATAGTACTAGGGGAATGAGGGGCGAGAGAGAGGGTACATGGCCTCTAGGGCCCGAGTCTGCCCACACAGGGGCCGGACGTCCGGGCCAGGGGCCGGATGTCCGGGGCTTCAGTGACCTGCCGGATGTCCGGGCTTGTGGCCGGATGTCCGGGCTGGAGGGCGCCGGTTTCGCTCGGTGCTGGCACCGATGGGCCGGATATCCGGGGCGAGGGCCGGATGTCCGGGCCAGGGGCCGGACGTCCGGGGCTCGGACGCCAGTTTTCGCTCGGTTTTGGCTCCGATGTGCCGGATATCCGGGGCGAGGGCCGGATGTCCGGCGCCTGTAGCTCCTGCTTCTGGCCTGTGGTGCTGGTGCGGTCTCCGGGGGCCGGACGTCCGGGGTCTTGGCCGGATGTCCGGGGCCTGGAGGGTGGATTCGCCTTCCTCCGTTGCGCATGTCCATCTTTCTCCATCTCCGTGGTGACTTGGCCTTCCCTCCGAACATCTCCTAGTCCCTCTCTGTGGTACCTAATCATGCAGAAAGTCTCCGATTGAGGTAGCATCCAAGTTCCATGAGCATCAAAGAGAGAATCGTATAGGAGGGATGTCACCTCGTGTTCTATAGCACGTGCCCGGGCTCTAGTCATGGGTCCCTTTGTGACTTGATGTGATGTTGTAGAGTCCATGGGGATGATGTTGGGATGCTCCGCATCATCTCCCCCCCCCCTTGGGGAAGATCCGTCCTCGGATCAAGATCTTCATCACCATGGTAAGGGGATAGATCCGTGATGTTGAAGGTGTCACTCACGTTGTACTTGTCGCGTGGTATGTCGATCTTGTAGGCATTGTTGTTGTAGCGTGCCAACACCTTGAAGGGGCCGTCGGCGCGAGGAAGTAGCTTCGATTTGCGTTCGTTGGGTAAGCGGTCCTTGCGAAGGTGTAGCCAAACAAGATCACCGGGCGTGAACACCATGGGGCGTTTGTTGACATTGCGTTTGTTGGTGACATGTTCCACTTGACGTTCCATTGTGCGCCTAGTATCGTCATGCAACCTCTTGATGTAGCTTGCCCTTGCACTTGCGTCCATGTTGACGCGCTCTTGGAGAGGTAGAGGTAGGATGTCCAATGGGGACAACGGGTTGAAGCCGTAGACCACTTCGAACGGAGACTTGCCGGTGGTGGAGTGGCTTGCGCGATTGTAGGCGTACTCGGCGATGGGGAGGCAATCTTCCCATTCCTTGATGTTCTTCTTGATCAAGACACGAAGTAGGGTAGAGAGTGTCCGGTTCGTCACCTCCGTTTGTCCATCGGTTTGCGGGTGATATGCCGAAGAGAAAAGGAGCTTGATTCCGAGCTTGGCGCATAGGGTCTTCCAAAAGTAGCTCAAGAATTTGACGTCGCGATCCGAGACAATGGTCTTTGGAACGCCATGTAGTCGCAAGATGTCCCTACAAAACAAATTTGCGATATGTGAAGCATCGTCTATCTAATGACATGGAATGAAATGGGCCATCTTGGAAAAGCGATCCACAACGACAAAAACGGAGTCATGGCCATTTTTAGTTCGTGGCAAGCCAAGCACGAAATCCATACTAATGTCTTCCCAAGGTTGGAAAGGTATAGGTAGAGGCATATAAAGACCATGGGATTGAGCTTTGGACTTAGCTTTGCGGCATGTCGAGCATCGGTTGGTGAAGCGGGCCACATCATGAAACATCTTTGGCCAAAAGTACTTGTTGGATAGCGTGGCATATGTCTTGTCACGTCCAAAGTGACACATAAGTCCTCCACCGTGAGCCTCTTGCAAAAGCAACAAACGAAGAGAAGACTCGGGTATACACAATTTGTTAGCACGCATAAGATAGCCATCTTTCATATAATAGTTCTCCCAACAAGTTTTCACTTGGCACTTAGCGTAAGGATTAGCAAAGTAGGCATCATGCGCATACAAGTCTTTGATGTGCTCAAAACCAACAACATTCAATTCAAGTTGATTAACTAGCATGCATTTGCGGGAAAGAGCATCCGCCACAACGTTTTCCTTGCCCTTAATGTATTTGATGACATAAGGGAAGGACTCAATAAATTCACTCCATTTAGCATGCCGTTTGTTCAACTTAGTTTGACCCTTTAAGTACTTAAGCGTTTCATGGTCGGTGATGGGGATATGTACCTAGGGTGTTGATCCACTCGACAGTGCCGTTTGTTGATCCAGTCATTCAAAGAGAGCCAGTCGAGTGAGAAAGACCCTGAAAAAGAAGATGAAGACGAGAAAGAAGAGTTCCCTGAAGTCAATGCCACTCTGTTGATTTTTGCTGATGTTGAGAGCAAGAGTCGACTGAAAGTTATCAACAGGGAGGTTAACATGGCAGTTCCCTCTACCCCCGCATATCTCAAGTGGTCTCAGACTGCTATCACTTTTGATCAGTTAGACCACCCTGCGCATATCGCTACCCCCGGGCGGCAAGCGCTGGTGGTGGACCCAGTTGTAGGGGGCACTTGACTCCGCAAAGTTTTGATGGATGGCGGGAGCGGTCTGAACATCCTATATGCAGATACCCTCAAGGGGATGGGCATTCCGATGTCCCGGCTCAGTGAAAGCAACATGCAATTCCATGGGGTAATCCCTGGGAAGAAGGCCCGTTCACTCGGCCAGATAGCGTTGGATGTGGTGTTTGGTGACGACAAGCATTTTCGCAAAGAAAAACTGACGTTTGAAGTGGTAGACTTCCAGAGCGCGTACCACGCCATCCTTGGTCGTCCGGCTTATGCCCGTTTCATGGCCCGACCATGTTACGTGTATCTCAAGTTGAAGATGCCCGGACCAAAGGGTGTAATCACAGTCACTGGCAATCGACAGAGGGCTGAGGAGTGCCTCTAGCAGGGCTCCAAGATTGCCGATCATCAGATGGCTATGGTTGAATTGGAAGAATACAAGAAAAACGCTGATCCTGCTGATCTGTTGCGTGCTAAGAAGCCCGCTTCTGAGTCAGCTTTTCAGTCGGCAGGAGATGTGAAGAAAGTGAACATTCACCCGACGGACCCAACTGCTGCCCCGACCAACATCTCAACAACACTCGACAGCAAATAGGAAGCCGAGCTCATCCAGTTCCTCTGTGAGAACTGGGACATCTTCGCATGGAAGCCTGGTGACATGCCTGGTGTACCCAGGGAACTGGCTGAGCACCGTTTGAGAGTTGACCCGAAGGCCAAGCCTGTGAAGGAGCACCTGCGTCGGTCGGCAACAGAGAAGCGAAAAGCAATCGGCGAGGAGGTGGCTCGTCTCTTGACAGCCAAGTTTATACGTGAGATTTACCACTCCGAGTGGTTATCAAACGTCGTCATGGTCCCTAAGAAGGACAAGTCACTCCGCATGTGTATTGATTTCAAACATATCAATCGGGTCTGCCCGAAAGATCATTTCCCGCTCCCCGCATTGATCAGATTGTCGACTCAACTGCGGGATGTGAGCGTCTATCTTTCCTTGATGCTTATTCTGGCTACCATTAGATCCGTCTGTTTGGTCCGGATGAAATAAAGACAGCCTTCATCACCCCTTTCGGGTGTTTCTGCTATATCACCATGCCTTTTGGTTTGAAGAATGCTGGCGCTACTTTCATGCGCATGATTCAGAAATGTTTGCTTGATCAGATCCCTCGGAACATTGAAGCATATATGGATGATATCGTAGTCAAGTCTCGCAAAAGTTCCGACCTGTTGTCTGACTTGGCTAAAACATTCGCCAATTTGAGGAGGTATGATATTAAATTAAATCCGACTAAGTGCACTTTCGGTGTTCCTGGTGGCAAATTACTCGGTTTTCTCGTTTCCGAAAAAGGAATCGACGTTAACCCTGAAAAGATCGGTGCCATCACCCGAATGAAAAGCCCTGAGCGTGTGCACGACGTCCAGAAGCTCACAGGTTGCTTGGCAGCATTGAGTCGATTCATTTCTCGTCTCGGTGAGAAGGCACTGCCTTTATACCGACTGATGAAGAAGTCTGATACATTTGAGTGGACTCCGGAAGCTGAAGCAACGTTTGTCGAGCTCAAAGCCCTGCTTTCCACCCAGCCAGTGCTTGCTGCTCCGCACAGCAAAGAGCCATTGCTATTGTACATCGCGGCCACTAATCAGGTCGTCAGTACAGTACTAACTGTCGAACGGGAAGAGGAAGGCAAGGCTTACAAAGTTCAACGCCCAGTCTACTATATTTCTGAAGTGTTGACTCCTTCGAAGCAAAGATATCCACATTACCAGAAGCTCATATATGGTATATATCTGACAGCAAAGAAGGTGGCACACTACTTTCAGGATCATTCAATTTCAGTCGTCAGTGATGCTCCGTTATCTGAAATTCTCAATAATCGAGATGCGACTGGTCGAGTGGCCAAATGGGCTATTGAGCTCCTCTATCTTGATATCAAATTTGAAGCAAAGAAAGCAATCAAGTCTCAAGCTCTTGCTGATTTCCTCGCCGAGTGGACCGAGCAGCAGCAGCCAATCCAACTTCACTCGGCACACTGGACCATGTTCTTTGATGGCTCGAAGATGCTGAATGGGTCTGGTGCTGGCATAGTACTGGTGTCCCCAAAAGGCGATAAACTCAGTTATGTCTTACAGATTCACTTTGATTCCTCCAACAATGAAGCTGAATATGAAGCACTTTTGTATGGATTGCGTATGGCCATTTCACTCGGCGTCCGGCGCCTGATGGTATATGGCGACTCTGATTTGGTGGTCAATCAAGTGATGAAAGAGTGGGATGTCAGGAACCCCGCTATGACTGGATACTGCAATGCAGTAAGGAAACTCGAGAAGAAATTCGAAGGTTTGGAACTCCATCATGTTCCCCGAGTGAAGAATCAAGCAGCTGATGAGCTGGCAAAGATTGGATCCACTCGGAAGCCTGTCCCCAGCAATGTATTTCTCGAGCACCTTCATTCTCCTTCGGTGTAGGAAGATCCCTTCACTGAAGAGCCCCCGCAAGAAAAAAGCGCCTCTGATCCGACTGAAGTCGATGTCCCAGCTGTCATTGATCTGGTCATGGAGATTTTGGTGATCACGCCCGACTGGACTGTACCATATATTGCGTACATTCTTAGGAGAGAACTCCCAGATGATGAAGATGAAGCTCGACAGATAGTCCGCAGATCCAAGGCTTTTACTGTTATGGATGGACAACTCTACAGAGAAAGTGTGAATGGCGTGGCTCAGCGGTGTATTTCTCCTGAAGAAGGTCGACTGATTTTGGAGGAGATTCACTCGGGAACTTGTGGCCATCATGCGTCCTCTAGGACAATTGTTGCCAAAGCTTACCGAGCTGGTTTCTTCTGGCCACGCGCCAACGAGATGGCTAAAGATATTGTCGATCATTGCGAAGGATGCCAGTTCTATTCGAACCTGTCACACAAACCTGCGTCTGCCTTGAAGACTATTCCACTCGTCTGGCCGTTTGCTGTATGGGGCTTGGATATGGTTGGACCCCTTAGAACAGGTCAGAGTGGATTTACTCATTTACTAGTTGCAGTCGACAAGTTCACTAAGTGGATTGAAGCTAAACCCATCAAGAAGCTGAACGCCCGCATTGCTATCAAATTCATGAAAGAGATAACGTTTCGGTATGGAGTACCCCACAGTATCATTACAGACAATGGCTCTAACTTTGACTCGGAAGAGTTCAGATACTTTTGCTCTTCTCAAGGCACTCGGGTGGATTACGCATCCGTTGCGCACCCCCAGTCTAACGGTCAAGCTGAGCGAGCGAATGGCCTTATCCTCCAAGGATTGAAACCTCGACTCATGCGAGATCTTGATCATGCTGCTGGAGCTTGGGTCACTGAATTACCGTCTGTTCTGTGGGGCTTGAGGACGACTCCCAACCGGTCGACTGGACGCACTCCTTTCTTCCTTGTGTATGGAGCTGAAGCCGTTTTGCCAAGTGACGTCCTTCACAATTCTCCCCGAGTGGATCTTTACTCTGAAGACGAAGCTGAGCAAGCAAGACAAGATGGAGTGGATCTCCTAGAGGAAGAACGAGAGATGGCCCTGATCCGGTCGACTATATATCAACAAGACCTTCGCCGCTTCCATGCGAGGCATGTCAAGAGCCGTTCGTTTCACGAAGGTGATCTGGTGCTCCGAGTGGATGAATAGCGACCCCACAAGTTGGCCCCAGTATGGGAAGGCCCATTCGTCGTCACCAAGGTGCTGAACAACGGAGCGTACCACCTTTTCAACTTGAAGAAGAATATTGACGAGCCACGCGCCTGGAACGCGGATTTGCTTCGACGTTTTTATTCTTGATAACTGAGTTGCTTTGATGTAATAAGAGTATTCCAGACAATGTTGTTTGTTAAGTGATGACTTCCGCAGTCTATTGTCGATTCCGATTGCACAATTTTGCATTCAAAAATTACTCCGAGTGAAGAGCGATCCTCTCTCTCGGGGGCTTAGCTGCGAATCCGTTTCGCCTAAGTTCAAAACCTTTCCGAGTGTACGACATTCAGTACACTCGGGGACTTAGCTGCGAACCAGTCTTCGCCTAAGTTCAAATATTACTCCGACTGAAGAGCGATCCTCTCTCTCGGGGGCTTAGCTGCGAATCCGTTTCGCCTAAGTTCAAAACCTTTCCGAGTGTACGACATTCAGTACACTCGGGGACATAGCTGCGAACCAGTCTTCGCCTAAGTTCAAATATTACTCCGAGTGAAGAGCGATCCTCTCTCTCGGGGGCTTAGCTGCGAATCCGTTTCGCCTGAGTTCAAAACCTTTCCGAGTGTATGACATTCAATACACTCGGAGACTTAGCTGCGAACCAGCCTTCGCCTAAGTTCAAATATTACTCTGAGTGAAGAGCGATCCTCTCTCTCGGGGGCTTAGCTGCGAATCCGTTTCGCCTAAGTTCAAAACCTTTCCGAGTGTACGACATTCAATACACTCGGAGACTTAGCTGCGAACCAGTCTTCGCCTAAGTTCAAATATTACTCCGAGTGAAGAGCGATCCTCTCTCTCGGGGGCTTAGCTGCGAATCCGTTTCGCCTAAGTTCAAAACCTTTCCGAGTGTACGACATTCAGTACACTCGGGGACTTAGCTGCGAACCAGTCTTCGCCTAAGTTCAAATATTACTCCGAGTGAAGAGCGATCCTCTCTCTCGGAGGCTTAGCTGCGAATCCGTTTCGCCTGAGTTCAAAACCTTTCCGAGTGTATGACATTCAATACACTCGGAGACTTAGCTGCGAACCAGTCTTCGCCTAAGTTCAAATATTACTCCGAGTGAAGAGCGATCCTCTCTCTCGGGGGCTTAGCTGCGAATCCGTTTCGCCTAAGTTCAAAACCTTTCCGAGTGTACGACATTCAATACACTTGGATACTTAGCTGCGAACCAGTCTTCGCCTAAGTTCAAATATTACTCCGAGTGAAGAGCGATCCTCTCTCTCGGGGGCTTAGCTGCGAATCCGTTTCGCCTGAGTTCAAAACCTTTCCGAGTGTATGACATTCAGTACACTCGGGGACTTAGCTGCGAACCAGTCTTCGCCTAAGTTCAAATATTACTCCGAGTGAAGAGCGATCCTCTCTCTCGGGGGCTTAGCTGCGAATCCGTTTCGCCTAAGTTCAAAACCTTTCCGAGTGTACGACATTCAGTACACTCGGGGACTTAGCTGCGAACCAGTCTTCGCCTAAGTTCAAATATTACTCCGAGTGAAGAGCGATCCTCTCTCTCGGGGGCTTAGCTGCGAATCCGTTTCGCCTGAGTTCAAAACTTTTCCGAGTGTATGACATTCAGTACACTCGGGGACTTAGGTGCGAACCAGTCTTTGCCTAAGTTCAAATATTACTCCGAGTGAAGAGCGATCCTCTCTCTCGGGGGCTTAGCTGCGAATCCGTTTTGCCTGAGTTCAAAACTTTTCCGAGTGTATGACATTCAGTACACTCGGGGACTTAGCTGCGAACCAGTCTTCGCCTAAGTTCAAAAATTACTCCGAGTGAAGAGCGATCCTCTCTCTCGGGGGCTTAGCTGCGAATCCGTTTCGCCTGAGTTCAAAACCTTTCCGAGTGTATGACATTCAATACACTCGGAGACTTAGCTGCGAACCAGTCTTCGCTTAAGTTCAAAAATTACTCCGAGTGAAGAGCGATCCTCTCTCTCGGGGGCTTAGCTGCGAATCCGTTTCGCCTGAGTTCAAAACCTTTCCGAGTGTATGACATTCAATACACTCGGAGACTTAGCTGCGAACTAGTCTTCGCCTAAGTTCAAAAATTACTCCGAGTGAAGAGCGATCCTCTCTCTCGGGGGCTTAGCTGCGAATCCGTTTCGCCTAAGTTCAAAACCCTTCCGAGTGTTTGATATTCAGTACGCTCGGAGACTTAACCGCGAATCCGTTTCGCCTAAGTTCAAAAACTTTTCCGAGTTAAGAGCAATTCTCGCACTCAGGGACTTAGCCGCGAACCAGTCTTCGCCTAAGCCCTAAATTCTTTCGAGTGCAGAACGCCCGTTCCATTCGAGAATTAAATAAATTCAGCCAAGCTAAATGTCGGAAACCGAAGTACGAGTAAGATTAAAATCTCTGGCACAGCAAAAACTTGTTCGCGCAAAGGGAAGTTCTCAGGCTTAAGGCCTGAACGAAGTTTACTCGGTTACACCATCACTCGGCATACCAAGGCAAATAAAGTTTTTACCGCAAGCAAAGTACTAGTTCAAGCTCCAGTAGGGCTTGAGGGCTCGACAAAAGTATCCAGGTCAATTCCGTCGGCGATCCGAGTGGCAGCTTCGATGAAAGTCTCCATGAAATGTTCAAATTTAAGTTTCTTCGTGTTGGTCACTCGGAGATCCTTCAGTTTGTCCTCTCTAGCCTCCTTGCAATGAACCCTGACGAGTGAAAGTGCCACGTCAGCACCACAGCAGGCAGCAGATTTCTTCCACGCCTGCACTCGACTGGGAATCTCGTTGAGCCGAGTCATCATTGACTCAAGGTCAGTCTGGAGGGGATCTTCAGGCCACAGTTCCTTGTCGACCTTCTCGAATGCAGCCCTCAGCCGAGTGATAAATCCTTGGACGTTCTTAAGACGAGCTTCGAGACGAAACATATCCATGGCCACGGCGTCTCCGACGAGTGATTTTGTGGGGTCCAGATTGGGCTTGATCTCTTCAATTTCTTTCTCGAAGTCTTGACAGAATTCTGCACGAAGAGAAAGCGAAAAGGTGATCACAATACCATTCTGGAAAAACCAAAGAAATTCATTCGACAGAAGAAGGTTACCTTCGAGCATGCTGAACATTTTATTCGCGAAGTCTCCCAAGTGTTTCTCCAGAGCATTCTTTCCCTTGGTCTGCACTTCAAGTTTTTTGATCCAGTCGGATCGTTCCTGCTTGAGTTTGGTGTTCTCTTCTTCCAGTCTACTGGCTGCCGCAAGTTTCTTCTCAGCAGCTTCAATTTTCTCCTTCGCTTCCTTCTGAGCATCAGCAAGTGATTTGTCCTTGTCCTCGAGCGCCTTCTTCATAGTATCTAAAGAAATAGCATTGTTGAGTCGCGCTCGGAGTCGACGATTCTCATCACGTACGTCTGTTCGAGTGGATTCACTCGGTTCAAAGGATGGAAGATGAAGGTGATAATACAATTGATCAACAAAGATTACCTCCCAAAGTCTTCAATTCGGTCTGTGCACGGTCCAGGTTGTTGTTCGTCAGCTCCAGATCCAGCAGAAGTCGATTCTTTTCCTTCTCCAGCTCGACGTACTTGGTCCCGAGCCCACAAGCTTTCTGAAATCGGCAAAGAAGGGGGTTCAGTCGACATAAATATTTCTCTACTCCCGAGTGGAAAAGTTCAACTGCAGTCGACTGAAAGGCGGCCCGCCGCCCCACCCCACAACCCTATACAGCGTCATATCATGGTTGATGGAAATGATGTCCATGAAACCTGCAGAATGGTTCTTAAGACTACTGCCCATCGTCAATGATCGACAGTAGTCTCGGGGACTACACCCAGTGGGTGCACTCAGCGTGCCCCCACTGGATACAAAAACACTCGACCAGGTCTAGCCTGTCAGAGTATAAAAGAAGAAAGCAAGCAAGCGAGCATCGTCTATATCAGACCCCCACCGAAGCAAGCATTCGACGGCGGTCTCGGGGACTACACCCAGTGGGTGCACTCAGCGTGCCCCCACTGGACCTACTTTTACTCGACAAGGTCTGTCCTGTCGAATGGAAATAACTTTCAAAACAACTTTAAGACCCCCGCCAATGCCTTCGTCATTCGACAGCGGTCTCGGGGACTACGCCCAGTGGGTGCACTCAGCGTGCCCCCACTGGACCAGAAACTACCTGATCTACTTGCGAAGAAAACACCCAGTGGGTGTAAAATCAAGACGGACAGGAATTCAATCGGAAATGAACTTACAATACCACTTACTCGGACGTTGGCCTGATGCGCTGAGCTGGCATCATAGGCTAACTTGCTGGCTTCATACGCCTCCTTTGTTCGCAGCATCATCTGCCCGGCCTGGATCATGGCTTCCTTGGCAGCTCCGGTTTGGTCCTCCGGGACGTGATACAAAGGGTATGCAGGTGTCGAGTGAGTTGGTGCAGTCACCTGAGCAGCAGGAGGTGCTTGAGATTGTCCAATAAGTGCTGAAGCCACCAGAGTAGAAGTGGCTGGCGGAGCACTCGACAGCAGAGTTACAAGGGTTGGAGGTGTCGCAGCAGTCGACCCACGGGGCGTCTGGTCGGACGATGGTCTCCGAGTGCGTACGTGTGGAGCCTCCAGAAGCACAGCTTCATCCTCCGCTCCCCGCTGCGGCTCCTCATCATCTTCCAGTTCGATAACTTCGTCAGCTGTTAGTCGGCAATTTTAATCAAGTCACTCGACAATTATTCTTCAACAAACAGAGTAGAGGGTGGAGTTGTTATACCTCGTTGGGAGGTGGCCGCATCAGGAGTGTCTACTTCCATATGGTCTCCATCATCCCGATGGGGCGACGTCACAGAGGTAGCAGCTCTGGCAGATAAATTTCACTCGGTCGGCATCAACATGAAGTTCTTCAACAGCAGAATAAGGAAAATAAACACTCACGTGGAGGCAACAGGCTCGGTTATCTTGATTCGAGGCAGGGCCTTCCGAGGTTTTGGCGCGTCCGGCTTGAGCTGTTTCGCAGGCTTTTCAGTCGACCCCGATGTCGCGGCACGGTCACGCTTTGGGTTCCTTGTGCTTGACGCCACAGTTTTGCTCGGGGCGACCTCTGGGTCGTTCTGCTGCTTGGTACGACGCTCGGTGCGCGAAGGGACCTGAGCCTCCACCTCGTCTTCCTCCAGGTCATCGTCGCTGCTCTCGCTGTCGTCAGCGTAATCGCCATCTGCGCTGCCGTCGATGCTCCCTTCCTCTTCATCAGGATGTTCTCCATTGGGCACGGGCGAGTACATGTTCGTAAATTCCTGCAAGATACAAGCTTCAAATTCAGTCGACTGAAGATCCAGTTACTCGACAAAATATTAAAACAATCGACAGAGATATAACTCACCAAATTCTTTGGTGGGTTCAAAGCAGAGAAGGGCGGAATTCGTTTGGATCCTTCTGGGTTATCACAGGCTCCAGTGATGCTCCTGAGCCACTGAGAAACAGTCTCATCGGAAACTTCCTCAGGATGAGTCCGAGTGGTATCCTCAGGGCCCGAATAATGCCACATGGTGTGATCCCGGCTTGGAGAGGCTGGATTCGTCGACTAAGAAACGTTTCAAGGAGGTCCAAGCCAGTCACTCCGCCGCGGATCAGTTCAGATACAGCGTTCACTAGGATCCCTACCTGGATTTTCTCTACCTTTGTCACGTACAGCGGTTTGGGAGTGGTAGGTCAATCCAAGTTGAAAGGAGGAAGTCCAGTCGACATATTTGGTGACGCAACATCCTTGCAATAAAACCATGTCGACTGCCAACCCCGAACAGAGTCGGGAAAGGTCATAGAGGGGAATGCACTCCTACCTCTCTTCTGGATCCCTAAGCCACCACACAGTTGGATCACATGGGTTTTGCTATCACTGGGATTGGCTTTCTTGACGGCTTGGGATCTGACAGAGAATATGTGCTTGAACAAACCCCAATGTGGGGGACAGCCCAGGAAGCACTCGCACAAGGTTACGAAACAGGAAAGATAGGCAATCACATTCGGAGGAAGGTGGTGGAGTTGCGCCCCGAAATAGTTCAAGAAAGTACGGATGAACGGGTGGGGTGGCATGGAGAAACCTCGCTCGATGTGGGTGAGAAGCAGAACTCGCTCGCCGTCGCGTGGCTCCGGCTCGACCTCCCCCTTCGGCAACCTCCAGGAATCTGCAGTTACCAGCCCGTCGACGACGAGGTTGTGCACATCTTCCGCCATGACCGTCGATTGGAGGAAATCTCCCTGGATCCACCTCGGCGGCACCGTCGACCGGGCGCCCGACGGCTTCCTCGCCTTGGCTCCTCCCTTCTTGGCGCGCTCGAGCTTCTCCGTCTTGCTCTTCGTCATGGCGGCGGCGGTCGATGAAGCGGAGCAGGGCAGAGGAGGAGGAGGAGAAGAGCAGATTTGGGGGAAGAATACTGTACCAGCACCGGCGTCGTCGCCTCTTATACCCGCTCGTGTGGGCCGCTGACCTGTGGGCCCGCCGGATCTCTGGATATCCCGAATTCAGAGGAGGAGTGATACGTGGCGATATGGGCGGCGCGATAATCGAGGCGTCGTTCCTGCACTTGCCTTAGCAGTTACGCCATCTCCGCTCTGCGCGCTCCTATCCAAATTTCAGTTTCACTCGGACGCACTTCAAGACCCGACCCGACGGAGCAAACCGTCACATCAGAAGATGTTGCAGATCACTCGAACCTGACTTCGAGCTCAGTTTCACTCGGACCATTTTTCGAGTTCAGTTTCACTCGGACGCACTTCAAGACAGAATTGATCAGGGCGAACGTTAAAGGTTCCAATCGACGCAGATTTCTGAGAAGCCTCAAAATGCACTCGGAATTTTTGTGTCTCGTCTGAACCTGCATTGACACCTTTTACACTCGAACCCCGATCCATTCGGGGGCTAATGATGGGGATATGTACCTAGGGTAGGGTCATAGGCCTGACCTGCACGCCCTACCTAAGGACACTGCCCCAGAAAGCTTAAGGGCTACAAGGAAAACCTCCGACTGAAATCGTCAAGACTTACAAGTCACTCGACAATACACACTCGGAGGTACCTTTCACTCGACGCTTACCTTTCACTCGGAAGGACTAGAAGACAGTTGACCACAGGAGCCCAGGAGTCACCCCAGGGAAGCTAACGGGCAAGCATTCATCAAGACCTTTAGTAGCATTTATGGTGTACGTTACCAGTAACGTACGTCTTTAATGACCACAAACTGACCCTTCGATGCCGGACACTTATGAGGGGCAGCGCACTCTATATAAGCCGCCCCTCCCCTCTGGCACAAGGGTTCGCACCTCCTGTAACAACACCTATATTCCACTCGACAAGAAGCTCCCGAGCACCTGAGACGTAGGGCTGTTACCTCCACGAGAGGGGCCTGAACTCATACATTCTTGTGTACAATCTCGCCGTAGCTAGGACTCTGCCCTCTCCTTTCGTACCCCTACCTTCTACTGTCAGGCTCGTTCCCACGACAGTCGGTATGGATAACAAACTCATGAGGGCGCAAATAATGTTCCCACACATGCAAAACTCGCACCAAAGCATACAATTCTTTGTCATAGATGGGGTAGTTAAGTTGAGCGCCGGATAGTTTCTCGCTAAAGTATGCGATAGGACGCTTCTCTTGCATAAGCACACCACCTATTCCACTACCACTAGCATCACAATGCACTTCAAATGTTTTATCAAAGTTGGGCAAAGCAAGCAAAGGTGCATGAGTGAGCAAATTTTTAAGTTCATGGAAAGCGGTGTCTTGTGAAGGACCCCACATAAATGGTGCATTCTTCTTGCTCAAAGCATGAAGAGGTGATGCAATAGTGCTAAAGTCCTTGACAAAATGGCGATAGAAACCGGCTAGTCCTAGGAAGCTACGCACTTGTTGCAAGTTGGTTGGTGTTGGCCAAGTTTTAATAGCATCAATCTTAGTTTCATCTACATGAACGCCCTTAGAAGATACTACAAATCCCAAGAAAACTACTTTCTCAACACCAAAAGTGCATTTCTCCATGTTTGCATAGAGTTGCTCTTTCCTAAGGATTTGCAAAACATCACGAACATGTGTAGCATGCTCCTCAAGAGACTTGCTAAAGACAAGAATATCATCAAAGTAAACCACAACACAATAGCCGATGAGTGGTCGCAACACATAATGCATAACACGCATAAAAGTACCCGGTGCTTCGGATAAGCCCATGGGCATCACTAACCATTCATAGAGACCAAATTTAGTCTTGAATGCGGTTTTCCACTCATCACCCTCTTGTATGCGGATTTGGTAGTAACCACTTTTTAAGTCAATTTTAGAAAATATAGTGGCACCACTAAGTTCATCAAGCATATCATCTAAGCGAGGAATTGGGTGACGATATCTAATGGTGATAGCATTGATAGGACGACAATCGGAACACATGCGCATACTACCATCATGCTTAGGCACAAGTATAACCGGAACCGCACAAGGACTCAAGCTCTCGCGTACATGCCCTTTATCTAGGAGTTTTTGGACTTGCCTTTGTATTTCCTTTGTTTCTTCGGGGTTGACGCGGTAGGGAGCCTTGTTTGGAAGCGGTGCTCCGGGGATGAGGTCGATGCGATGTTCGATTCCTCGTTTTGGTGGTAGTCCCGGTGGTAGCTCATCGGGAAATACATCCTGGAATTCCTGCAACAAATTAGATAACACAAGAGGAAGATGTTGTGAAGGGTTAGTCCGAACGACGTCATCTTTGCACACAAGTACATAGTGAAGAACGGTCGATGGCCTCTCACTCACATCCCTCAAATCTCTTTTGGTGGCTAAAAGAACTATATCTCTCATGTCCCTCATCGTGGAGTCGCTCATTTTTGGCTTGTGGCACTCACTCTCTTTGAGGTGGGTCACTCTCTCACTTGTAGCTCCACGATGGGATGTAGCTTGTTTATCTGCGATGACTTGACTTGGAGTCATTGGGCGGAGCACATATTGCTTGCCCTTCATCTTGAAGCTATATTGATTTGTGCGACCGTTGTGTGTGACGCCACGGTCGAATTGCCAAGGTCGACCAAGTAGGAGGTGGCAAACGGACATAGGAACCACATCACACTCCAAAGTGTCTTCATAAGCGCCTATCTTGAAAGAAACTTCCACGGTGTGGTCAACTTGGAGCGTTCCGGAATCACTAAGCCATTGGACCTTGTAGGGACGAGGGTGCTTTTTCTTGACCAATTGCAGCTTGGAACAAAGGTCTTCACTTGCTAAGTTGTGGCAACTCCCTCCGTCGATGATGACCTTGACGGATTTTCCTTGGATGCCCGCCTTGGTGTGGAAGATGTGGCAACGTTGGTCCTTGTATTCTTGTTGTTGGAGTGTCAAAACTTTGGAGACAACGAGAGCGGGGCTCGCATCGTTGTCGCAAAAGATTTGCGAATCTTCATCTTCATTCACTTGGCGGTGTATGGCCACTTGCTCCAAAGCTTGCATCTCGTCGTCGCTCATAGAGTCATAGGTGCCATCGTCGAGGAGGATCATGTTGCGCTTGGTTGGGCATTCGTAGGTCTTGTGGCCTCGCCCTTGGCACGTGAAACACTTGATATTGCTTGTCTTGGCGGTAGCATACGGTGTCGGTGTAGAGGATGAAACCCTTGGCTTGTAGGTGCTTGAGGTTGGTCGGCTTGACGAAGTCGTCTTGTCCTTGTAGCTTGACTTGTCGCCGGTGGGTGTTGGAGATTTCGTAGTTGAAGTTGTCGTTGTTGTAGTAGCTTGAGCACTTGAGCCGTAGGTCTTGGATGAGAACTTGGAGTACTTGTAGTCATCTTGCACTTGCCGTTCCGCCTTGGTTGCTTGGTGCACGAGCTCAAGTAAGTTGGAGTAAGGTTGAAAGTCGGCTATCTTCTTGACTTGGTAGTTGAGGCCATTCAAGAAACGTGCCATTGTTTGCTCATCGTCTTCTTTGACATTTGCTCGGATCATAGCAATCTCCATCTCTTGATAGTACTCTTCTACGGACTTGGTGCCTTGCTTGAGTTGTTGGAGCTTCTTGAAGAGATCCCGGTTGTAATGTGTAGGCACAAAACGAGCTCGCATGAGATCCTTCATTTGGGCCCAAGTGGTGATAGGAGGTTCACCTCTCTCCCTTCTTCGCTCAATCACTTGTTCCCACCAAATAAGGACATAGTCATGGAACTCAAGGGAAGCCATGGCTATCTTCTTCTCTTCATCATAGTTGTGGAGGCGAAAGATCTTGTCAACCTTGAGGGCCCATGACAAGTAGTCTTCGGGATCATTGCTTCCGGAAAACTTTGGCATTGTGAACTTGAGCTTGCCGAAGCGTTGTTCATCATTGTGGTTGTGAGGCCGAAATCCTTGTCTTGGAGGTGGACCGTCATTGACGTTGCCTTGAGCGTGTTGACGATGATCTTGTCCGTGCTCATCTTCAGTGTTGGGTTCACCACGATGATCTTGAGGATGGCGACGAGGTGGACGCACTCGATTGCGCCTTTCTTGGAGCTCCTCTTGGTGATGGGCTTCTTCCTGTCGTTGTCGACGAAGGTCTTCTTGTTGTGCTTGGTGAAGAGCTTCTTGCTCGTGATGAGCTTGGCGGTTGCGCTCCTCCAAGGCACGAGTAGCTTCTTGCAAAGCGCGATGTGCCTCAAGCGCTCGTCCATGACGACGATGGTGTTCGTCTTCTCGGCGTCGTTGTTCTTGTTCCCACGCATCTTTCTCTTTTTGGCGGCGACGTTCTCGAGCGCGGGCGCGATCTTGAAGTCCATTGCCATGTAATGGATTGTCTTGACGTTGACGGCCTTGTGGAGAACTTGGGCCGGAATGATCGTCTTGGTGATGAACACGTGCTCGCCGGGGGCTTGCGTCGGAAGAGTACTCCGATGAGTGTCGACTTGAGCGCCGTCTTGACGTAGTCGAAGTAGAGGGAGCACGGTTGACCATCAAGGACCGAAGTTCCTCCATTTGGCTTGATAGCTTGGTGTCGAGGTAGTCCCGTGTGCGCGCCTCGGATTCGCGCAAGTCGGTGGCGAGGTTGTCGATGCGGTCATTCAAGGCATGTTGCGCTTGAGTAATTGCCTTGTTGGCGCCGAAGAAGTGCAACTTGGTGACGTGGGTGTTCGCGTCATCGTCATGATCCTCGAATGTCGGGTTCGACATGATGTTCCTATCCATAGCACTCAAGAAGATATAAGTGGAAGAGTGAGAAGACAATACCAATTACCGATCCAAAAGTTGAGAGTGAATCAAGATTACGCAATGGACAAGCATGAAAATAGTAGAATTGGTACCGAAGATCGTCCTTCTCACACCTACACAAATAAAGTTTATGGAGTAGCTTGGTAAGGATAGTGGCACAAATTTCAAGCAATTCAAAAGATAAGAGTCAATAATGTTGAAAGAGATTCGAAAACTTTGCAAGTGAGACAATGTAGATTAATAGCAATGAGTATACATGAAAACACACACACGGTAGACAATTGGGGTCATGCAACCAAGGATGAGCCAAAATGTGGATTCCACGGAAAATGCTCTCGTTGCAAAACACTAGAGAGACGGTAGCACGATTGCTCCAATGGGCACGATACGCACTTGTGCACACCCTACTATGAACCAAAAGTGGCGTCTTCCTATTCCCGACTTGCTATATGTGTATGCAGCACGTGACACGCGCTCAAATGATCCAAGATGATCAAGTATGCTATGCGAAACTTGCGATACTATTGCTCTTTTGCCCTTGCTTAAAAGCTTTGCTTCTCCTTTCTTTTGCAATGATGATTTGTATGGTCACAATGCGGGACGTGCACACCAAGATAGCAATTATGTATGCGGGTACTATGTTGTAACACAAGAGATGATACCAAGCTATATGCACGCAATTGAAGCTATGTGGATTATGTATCACTAACGTGCAAAAGTAGCGTAGCCCGGCAATACTCAATGGCTAGTCTCGATAGGCAAGTAACGCAAAAAGGCTCGGGGTAACAATGCAATGGCAAGGGTATAGACAAGAGTGTCGTCGCGGTTACCGTCCTTGCTTACGGTTGGTGTCAATGAAGAGTTGGTTTGCGACGATCCGGGGCGATGATGAGCGGCGATGTCGAGGAAGAACCACTCCTACTTAGCCGAAACACCGTAGGAAGTGGCGATGCTCGCGGCTCAAAATCTCAATTGCAATTGGGTTGCGGAAGAAATGGCGGAAAAGAGACAAAAATTGTCGAAAACGGAGGTTAAAACTGCGTTGCTGTGCTACAGGGGCCGGATGTCCGGGCTCCCTGCCGGATGTCCGGGGGTCGGGCCGGATGTCCGGGCCGCCCGAAAACAGATCCAATCTCAGGAACCCTAGATGAACACGAAAAATTTTCGGCAAAATTGGGGCGATTTGACGGTGGGAAAAGATGGGGATGGTGGGGAAATGCTAAATCTACCTGTCCACAACGAAATCCACGGATCCAAATCAACAAAATCTCCTCAAATCAAACGGATCGAAGAAATTTGGGTATGGCTATTTTTGTGGGGATTTTCAAAATTAGGTCAAAACAAAACAAAATCGGCTAGAAATCGGGGGAGGGGACTCCAAATTCGTGATCAACGTGGCTCATGATACCAATATAATACGGGGCACGCCCGTGTGCGTCGATCTTTCACGAATTGGAGGTGGATTTGTGAGGGAACGCGAAGAACACGAAGAACACGAGGGGGAAATCACAAGAGGAAAACACTCAAGAACGATCCACGATCACACATCCACTAGAATCACCCGAGTACATGAGAATCACGATCCACAAACAACCAAAGGATACACATAACGGTAGTAGTCTCCTCGTTTCGAAGAAGGAGGTCTTGAATCCACTAGGGATCTTCCCTTGATAGGGGCCTTGGCATCACTCCGGATCTTCTCACGTAGAGGGTAGTCGCTCCACGGGGGAAGGGAGATAATGGAGCTAGGCTCAACAAAGTATATTTGCTAAACCAAAGCTAACCCTAGAGAGAGGGGGAGGAGTTGCTTATATAGTACTAGGGGAATGAGGGGCGAGAGAGAGGGTACATGGCCTCTAGGGCCCGAGTCTGCCCACACAGGGGCCGGACGTCCGGGCCAGGGGCCGGATGTCCGGGGCTTCAGTGACCTGCCGGATGTCCGGGCTTGTGGCCGGATGTCCGGGCTGGAGGGCGCCGGTTTCGCTCGGTGCTGGCACCGATGGGCCGGATGTCCGGGCCAGGGGCCGGACGTCCGGGGCTCGGACGCCAGTTTTCGCTCGGTTCTGGCTCCGATGTGCCGGATATCCGGGGCGAGGGCCGGATGTCCGGGCCAGGGGCCGGATGTCCGGCGCGTGTAGCTCCTGCTTCTGGCCTGTGGTGTTGGTGCGGTCTCCGGGGGCCGGACGTCTAGGGTCTTGGCCGGATGTCCGGGGCCTGGAGGGTGGATTCACCTTCCTCCGTTGGGCATGTCCATCTTTCTCCATCTCCATGGTGACTTGGCCTTCCCTCCGAACATCTCCTAGTCCCTCTCCGTGGTACCTAATCATGTAGAGAGTCTCCGATTGAGGTAGCATCCAAGTTCCATGTGTTGGGGAACGTTGCATGGGAAACAAAATTTTTCCTACGCACACACAAGATCTATCCATGGAGATGAGCATCTACGAGAGGGAGAGTGAATCTACATACCCTTGTAGATCGCTAAGCGGAAGCGTTAAGAAACGCGGTTGATGTAGTCGAACGTCTCCGCGATCCAAATCGCAAGTCGTCCCTCGAACCGATCACGAACTAGTGCCGAACGGACGGCACCTCCGCGTTCAACACACGTACGGCTTGATGACGCCTTCACCTCCTCGATCCAGCGAGCGATGGTGAAGTAGTAGATGAGTTCCGGCAGCACGACGGCGTGGTGATGGTGGTGAGGAACAATCTCTGCAGGGCTTCGCCAAGCGCTACGGAGATTATGACGGAGGAACTAGAGGGTTAGGGTTGCCGCACACGGCTTGGGGAAATCTTGATGTATTCCGGGTGCTAGCCCTGCCCCTCTATTTATATGTTGAGCCCTGGGGTCGAAACTTGGAGAAAGAGCCTCCTCAAAGTCGGTTTGGCCCGCAAGGCAAGAGTCCTGCTCGGACTCCAGGACCAGACGCCAGGGTCCTCGGCGTCTGGCCCCAGACGCCAGGGTCCCTGGCGTCTGGCCCCTGGCCTCCGCAAAACTTCCTTTTGCACCTTCCTAAAGCCTCGTGGGCTTTACCCCTTGGCCCAAATAAAGTGTTCTCGTACCCGAACATTTCGGGAAACATCCGAAACTCCTTCCGGTGAATTCCGGAACCCTTCCGGAGACCAAACACTATTATCCCATATATCAATCTTTACCTCCGGACTATTCCAGAGCTCCTCGTCATGTCCGGGATCTCATCCGGGACTCCGAACAACTTTCGGTCACCAACATAACAACTCAACTATACTTATATCGTCACCAAACGTTAAGTGTGTAGACCCTGCGGGTTCGAGAACTATGTAGACATGACCGAGACACCTCTACGGTCAATAACCAATAGCGGGACCTAGATGCCCATATTGGCTCCTACATATTCTACGAAGATCTTTATCGGTCGAACCTCTATGTCAAGGATTCAGTTAATCCCGTATGCTGTTCCCTTTGTTCTTCGGTATGTTACTTGCCCGAGATTCGATCGTCGGTATCTCTATACCTAGTTCAATCTCGTTACCGGCAAGTCTCTTTACTCGTTCCGTAATACAAGATCTCGTGGCTAACACTTTAGTCACATTGCTTGCAAGGCTCATTGTGATGTTGTATTACCGAGTGGGCCCTGAGATACCTCTCCGTCACACGGAGTAACAAATCCCAGTCTTGATCCATGCCAACCCAACAGACATCCTCGGAGATACCTGTAGAGCACCTTTATAGTCACCCAGTTACGTTGCGACGTTTGATACACACAAGGTACTCCTCCGATGTCAGGGAGTTGCATGATCTCATGGTCATAGGAACAGATACTTGACATGCAGAAAACAATAGCAATAAACTGACACGATCATATGCTACGTTTACAGTTTGGGTCTTGTCCATCACATCATTCTCCTAATGATGTGATCCCGTTATCAAATGACATCTCATGTCCATGGCTAGGAAACCTTCACCATCTTTTGATCAACGAGCTAGTTAACTAGAGGCATACTAGGGACACAGTGTTGTCTATGTACCCACACATGTATTTGAGTTTCCAATCAATACAATTATAGCATGGATAATAAACGATTATCACGAACAAGGAAATATGATAATAACTAAATTATTATTGCCTCTAGGGCATATTTCCAACAGTCTCCCACTTGCACTAGAGTCAATAATCTAGTTCACATCACCATGTGATTTACATTGTTCTAACACCCAATGAGTTCTGGGGTTCGATCATGCTTTGCATGTGAGAGAGGTCTTTAGTCAACGGGTCTGCGACATTCAGATCCGTGTGTACTTTGCAAATCTCTATGTCATACTGTAGACACTTCTACCACACTCCACTTGGAGCTATTCCAAATGGCTGCTCCACTATATGTATCCTGACTGCTACTCAGAGTCGTCCGGATAGGTGTCAAAGCTTGCATCGACGTAACCCTTTACGACGAACTCTTCATCACCTCCATAATTGAGAAATATTTCCTTAGTCCTCTAGTTACTAAGGATAATCTTGACCGCTGTCCAGTGATCCACTCCTGGATCACTCTTGTACCCCTTGACAGAATCATGGCAAGGCACACATCAGGTGCGGTACACAGCATGGCATACTATACAGAGCCTATGGATAAGGCATAGGGGATGACCTTCGTCCTTTCTCTTTCTTCTGCCGTGGTCGAGTTTTGAGTCTCACTCAACTCCACACCTTACAAATCAGGCAAGAACTCTTTCTTTGACTGATCCATTTTGAACTCTTTCAAAATCTTGTCAAGGTATGTACTCAATGAAAGTCTTATCAGACGTCTTGATCTATCTCTATAGATCTTGATGCCCAATATTTAAGTAGCTTCATTCCAGGTCTTCCTTTGAAAAACTCCTTTCAAACGACCCTTTATGCTTTCCAGAAGTTCTACATCATTTCCGATCAACAATATGTCAACCACATATACTTATCAGAAATTCTATAGTGCTCCCACTCACTCTATTGTAAATACAAGTTTCTCATAAACTTTGTATAGACATAAAAACTTTGATCACCTCATCAAAGTGTATATTCCAACTCCGAGATGCTTGCTCCAGTCCATAGAAGGATCGCTGGAGTTTGCATACATTTTAGCATCCTTAGGACTGACAAAACCTTCCGGTTGTATCACATACAACCTTTCCTTACGGATACCGTTAAGGAAACGATGTTTGACATCCATCTGCCAGATTTCATAATTGAAAAATGCAGCAACTGCTAACATGATTCCAACAGACTTTAGCATCGCTACGGGTGAGAAAGTCTCATCGTAGTCAACTCCTTGAACTTGTGAAAAACCCTTTGCCACAAGTCGAGCTTTATAGACGGTGACATTACCGTCCACGTCCGTCTTCCTCTTAAAAAATCCATTTGTTCTGAATGGCCTTACGCCCTTCAGGTAATACTTCCAAAGCCCATACTTTGTTTTCTTACATGGATCCCATCTCGGATTTCATGGCCTCTAACCATTTCTCGGAATCCGGGCCCATCATCGCTTCTCCATAGCTCGTAGGTTCATCGTTGGTCAACAACATGACCTCTAAGACAGGGTTGCCGTACCACTCAGGAGCAGTACGCGTCCTTGTCGACCCACAAGGTTCGATAGTAACTTGATCCGAAGTTTCATGATCATCATCATTAACTTCCTCTTCAACTAACGTAGGCTCCACAGAAATAACTTTCTGCGCTGCGCTACTCTTTGGTTGAAACAAAGGTTCAACAACCTCATCAAGTTCTATCTTACTCCCACTCAATCTTTCGAAAGAAACTTTTTCTCGAGAAAGGACCCGTTTTAGCAACAAACACTTTGTGCTTGGATCTGAGATAGAAGGTTCACCCAACTGTTACGTTAGGGTATTCTATGAAGATGCATTTGTCCGCTTTGGGTTCGAGCTCATTAGGTGAAAACCCTTTTTCACATAAGCGTCGCAGCCCCAAACATTTAAAAAAATGACAGCTTAGATTTCCGCCAAACCAAAATTCATACGGTGTCATCTCAACGGACTTATGGTGCCCCATTTAAAGTGAATGTGGTTGTCTCTAATGCATAACCCTAAAACGATAGTGGTAAATCGATAAGAGACATCATAGTTCGCACCATATCTAATAGAGCACAACTACGACGTTCGGACACACCATCACACTATGGTGTTCCAGGTGGCGTGAGTTGTGAAACAACTTCCACATTGTCTTAAGTTATATACCAAACTCGTAACTCAGATATTTACCTCCACGATCATATCGTAGACATTTTATCTTCTTGTCACGATGATCTCAAACTTCACTCTGAACTTTTCAAACGATTCAGACTTGTGTTTCATTAAGTAAATATACACTATATCTACTCAAATCATCAGTGAAGGTAAGAAAATAACGATATCCACCGCCCACTACAAAACTCACTGGACCGCATACATCAGCATGTATCATTTCCAATAAGTCAATTGCCCGCTCCATCATACCGGAAAACGGGGTTTTAGTCATCTTGCCCATGAGGCATGGTCCGCATGTCTCAACCGATTCGAAATCGAATGAGTCCAAAGATCCATCAGCATGGAGTTTCTTCATGCGTTTTACACCAATATGACATTTAGCGGCAGTGCCACAAGTATGTGGTACTATCATTATTAACTTTGTATCTTTTGGCATCAATATTATGAACATGTGTATCACTACGATCAAGATTCAATAAACCACTCTTATTGGGTGCATGACCATTGAAGGTATTATTCATGTAAACAGAATAACCATTATTCTCTAACTGCAATGAATAACCGTATTGCAATAAACTTGTTCTAATCACGTTCATGCTTAACGCAAACACCAAATAACATTTATTTAGGTTCATCACTAATCCCAAAGGTAGAGAGAGCGCGCGATGGTGATCACATCAACCTTGGAAACACTTCCAACACTCATCGTCACCTCACCCTTAGCCTCCGTTTATTCCGTAGCTTTTATTTCGAGTTACCAACACTTAGCAACCGAACCGGTATCTAATACCCAGGTGCTACTAGGAGTACTAGTAAGGTACACATCAATAACACGTATATCAAATATACTTCTGTCGACGTTGCCAACCTTCTTATCTACCAAGCATCTAGGGTTGTTCCACTTCAGCAACCGTTCTCCTCATAATAGAACCACTCAGTCTCGGGTTTGGGTTCAACCTTGGGTTTCTTTACTGGAGCAGCAACTGGCTTGCCATCCATGAAGTATCCCTCCTTGCCCTTGCCCTTCTTGAAACTAGTGGTTTTACTAACCATCAACACTTGATGCTCCTTCTTGATTTCTACCTTCGCGGGGTCAAACATCGCGAATAGCTCAGGGATCATTATTTCCATCTCTGGCCTTTTATAGTTCATCACGAAGCTCTAGTAGCTTAGTGACAGTGACTTGGAGAACTATACCAATCACTATCTTATCTGGAAGATCAACTTCCACTCGATTCAAGCAATTGTAGTACCCAGACAATCTGAGCACATGCTCAACGATTGAGCTATTCTCCATCATCTTGCAGGCAAAGAATCTTGTTGGAGGTCTCATACCTCTCAACACGGGCATGAGCCTGAGATCCCAATTTCAGCTCTTAGAACATCTCATATGTTCCGTGACGTTCAAAACGTTTTGGAGCCTCAATTCTAAGCCGTAATGCATGACGCACTGAACTATCAAGTAGTTATCAGAACGTGCCTGTCAGATGTTCACAACATCTACAGAGGACGCTTGAGGGGGTGGCGCACCGAGCGGTGCATTAAGGACATAAGCCTTCTGTGCAGCATTGAGGACAATCCTCAGATCACGGACCCAGTCCGCATTATTGCTACCATCATATTTCAAATCTATTTCTCTAGGAACATATAAAAATTCAAGGGAGCTATAGCACGAGCTAGTAATCTACAACATAATTTGCAAAGACATTTTGACTATGTTCATGATAATGAGTTTAGTTAATCATATTACTTAAAAACTCCCACTCAAATTGACATCCCTCCGGTCATTCGAGTGTCACATGATCCAAATCCACCAACTCAAGTCCGATCATCACGTGAGTTGAGGTGGTTTCAATGGTGAACATCTTCATGTTGATCATATCTACTATATGACTCATGTTCGACCTTTCGGTCTCTTGTGTTCCGAGGCCATGTCTGTACATGCTAGGCTCGTCAAGTTTAACCCGAGTGTTCTGCACGTGCAACATGGCTTACACCCGTTGTATGTGAACGTAGAGTCTATCACACCCGATCATCACGGCGTGTCTCGAAACGACGAACTTTCGCAACGGTGCACACTCGGGGAGAACACAATTTTATCTTGAAATTTAAGTGAGGGATTACCTTATAATGCTACCGTCGTCCTAAGCAAAATAAGATGCATAAAAGGATTAACATCACATGCAAATCATAAGTGACATGATATGTCCATGAACTCGTGCTTTTGATCTCCATCTCCAAAGCACCGGCATGATCTCCATCGTCACCGGCATGACACCATGATCTCCATCATCTTGATCTCCATCAACGTGTCGCCATGAGGTTGTCGCGCCGACTGTTGCTTCCACGACTATTGCTAACGTTTAGCGATAAAGTAAAGCATTACATAGTGCTTAATGATTGACACGCAGGTCATACAATAATTAAAGACAACTCTATGGCTCCTGCCAGTTGCCGTACTCATCGACATGCAAGTCGTGATATTCTATACAACACATGATCATCTCATACATCACATATATCTCATCATGTAATTGGCCATATCACATCACAACATACCCTGCAAAAACAAGTTAGACGTCCTCTAATTGTTGTTGCAAATTTTACGTGGCTGCTACGAGTTTGCAAGAACCGTTCTTACCTACGCAAAACCACAACGTGGTGTAGTGATTGCTTTTTGATCTTCTAAAAGAACCCTCTTCATTGAAATTGATTCAACTAAAGTGAGAGAGACAGACACCCGCTAGCCATCTTTATGCAACGAAGTTACATGTCAGTTGAAGGAACCTGTCTCGCGTAAGCGTACGCGTAATGTCGGTCCGGGCCGCTTCATCTCACAATACCACCGAATCAAGTATCAACTAGTAACGGCAAGCAATATGTATACACCCACGCCCACAACTCGTTTGTGTTCTACTCGAGATCTCATCTACGCATAAACCTGGCTCTGATACCACTGTTGGGGAACGTTGCATGGGAAACAAAATTTTTCCTACGCACACACAAGATCTATCCATGGAGATGAGCATCTACGAGAGGGAGAGTGAATCTACATACCCTTGTAGATCGCTAAGCGGAAGCGTTAAGAAACGCGGTTGATGTAGTCGAACGTCTCCGCGATCCAAATCGCAAGTCGTCCCTCGAACCGATCACGAACTAGTGTCGAACGGACGGCACCTCTGCGTTCAACACACGTACGGCTTGATGACGCCTTCACCTCCTCGATCCAGCGAGCGATGGTGAAGTAGTAGATGAGTTCCGGCAGCACGACGGCGTGGTGATGGTGGTGAGGAACAATCTCTGCAGGGCTTCGCCAAGCGCTACGGAGATTATGACGGAGGAACTAGAGGGTTAGGGTTGCCGCACACGGCTTGGGGAAATCTTGATGTATTCCGGGTGCTAGCCCTGCCCCTCTATTTATATGTTGAGCCCTGGGGTCGAAACTTGGAGAAAGAGCCTCCTCAAAGTCGGTTTGGCCCGCAAGGCAAGAGTCCTGCTCGGACTCCAGGACCAGACGCCAGGGTCCTCGGCGTCTGGCCCCAGACGCCAGGGTCCCTGGCGTCTGGCCCCTGGCCTCCGCAAAACTTCCTTTTGCACCTTCCTAAAGCCTCGTGGGCTTTACCCCTTGGCCCAAATAAAGTGTTCTCGTACCCGAACATTTCGGGAAACATCCGAAACTCCTTCCGGTGAATTCCGGAACCCTTCCGGAGACCAAACACTATTATCCCATATATCAATCTTTACCTCCGGACTATTCCAGAGCTCCTCGTCATGTCTGGGATCTCATCCGGGACTCCGAACAACTTTCGGTCACCAACATAACAACTCAACTATACTTATATCGTCACCAAACGTTAAGTGTGTAGACCCTGCGGGTTCGAGAACTATGTAGACATGACCGAGACACCTCTACGGTCAATAACCAATAGCGGGACCTGGATGCCCATATTGGCTCCTACATATTCTACGAAGATCTTTATCGGTCGAACCTCTATGTCAAGGATTCAGTTAATCCCGTATGCTGTTCCCTTTGTTCTTCGGTATGTTACTTGCCCGAGATTCGATCGTCGGTATCTCTATACCTAGTTCAATCTCGTTACCGGCAAGTCTCTTTACTCGTTCCGTAATACAAGATCTCGTGGCTAACACTTTAGTCACATTGCTTGCAAGGCTCATTGTGATGTTGTATTACCGAGTGGGCCCTGAGATACCTCTCCGTCACACGGAGTAACAAATCCCAGTCTTGATCCATGCCAACCCAACAGACATCCTCGGAGATACCTGTAGAGCACCTTTATAGTCACCCAGTTACGTTGCGACGTTTGATACACACAAGGTACTCCTCCGATGTCAGGGAGTTGCATGATCTCATGGTCATAGGAATAGATACTTGACATGCAGAAAACAATAGCAATAAACTGACACGATCATATGCTACGTTTACAGTTTGGGTCTTGTCCATCACATCATTCTCCTAATGATGTGATCCCGTTATCAAATGACATCTCATGTCCATGGCTAGGAAACCTTCACCATCTTTTGATCAACGAGCTAGTTAACTAGAGGCATACTAGGGACACAGTGTTGTCTATGTACCCACACATGTATTTGAGTTTCCAATCAATACAATTATAGCATGGATAATAAACGATTATCACGAACAAGGAAATATGATAATAACTAAATTATTATTGCCTCTAGGGCATATTTCCAACACCATGAGCATCAAAGAGAGAATCGTATAGGAGGGATGTCACCTCGTGTTCTATAGCACGTGCCCGGGCTCTAGTCATGGGTCCCTTTGTGAGTTGATGTGATGTTGTAGAGTCCATGGGGATGATGTTGGGATGCTCCGCATCAGGTACTTTTCTGCCTGAGGCTAGGGCTATTCTGCATATCTCATAGGTGACTCAGTTTCCCTCATGCCTCTTCAGATTTTTCATGCATTGGTTAGATCGTTATCCCAGTAGGCCGCTGGTGCCACGAGAACTGTGTGTATCCAACTTGTAAAAAATAATTTGTTTAGTTAACTACAGTGATATGTGTTTTTGTGTGAAAGTTTATCAAGTTACCGATGATTAAAAGTAATACATTTTAGCTCACTATGGATCTGAATTTGGCTATAATGTACAGAAACCCCAAATTGAATCCACATATAAGTTTCATGTAGTCCCGTATTAATTAACACAACCAAGTTATGGGTAAAAAAATGCAGGGTTTAATACTTCTGCATATCATCCAAATAAGAAAAAGAAAAACTCTTCCCACGAAGGGGGACAACACATCATGCACTGCACTTGATTCATTCAATTATCATGCGTCCAGTGATCGTTGATGATAAGTAATGAAGATAAAAGAACATATTGTTTATGGATTGAGAAAAATGATAAGTAATGAAGATAAAAGAACATATTGTTTATGGATTGAGAAAACAAACAGCTAGATACTTGTACAGTTGTCCAACGGTACATCATTTTTCCAGTCTGGTAAGTATCCATGAATAATTTTAATATTTGACAAAACACCTTTCCATACTGATTTCCACAAATTATGGTAACCAACACCATAAACCCTACAAGCACGAAATCAAGGAATTGGATATACCCTGAACAAAAAAATATATAGTGGAAAAAATTGAAAGGCTATGAAGGAGTAGTATCGGAGCGGATGAAATTATTGACAAGCACTGCGACACTGATCCAGTGTGGTTTGCAGAAATGTTTAAGGATTGGTAGTGTCTGGAATTCTTGTAAAATAATTTCACAGCTGAATTCGTGTTTTTCCTTTAGTTGATAGAAAATAGAAAGACTTCATGATGAGCAATCATCAGGTTAAGATGGATCTAAACCAATCCATTTTTTCTATATACATACAACATGTCGACTGTTAAATAACTTATTAGAAACACAAGACAACCAATACGAAATGCCAGAAAAATGGATGCGCTTAAAGGTTGCCCTCAGCGTCGAGGAACATGTGTAGGGTGTATGTGCGACTCGTTCAAGAACATTCATGTCCGAAAAATCTTCAGCAGCAACATCCTAATGGACCTATCTAAGAATGTGGGCAGTACATCATCAAGATGCACATCTATCAAGCATAAGAATTTGTGCTAACATCATGCTATACAAGACGAACCTCACATCATATATATGTATTCTTTTTGTGAGAAAGCATATGGACGAAATTTAATACCATATCTTGGCAACTATTGTGCAGTGAGGAATATAATGCTCATATTGCGCGGTGAGATTGTCCACTCCACTTGTTTCATCGTCAACAATCGACCGACGCCAATACAAGGTATATCATATTACCATTCGAAATTCAATCACTTACGAGGTATACATGCTCGTCATCATGCTCACAAATTCAGCCACTTCCATTACAACTAGTTAATTGGACGAAGCATGGAGCGATTGGCTTTTAGTTTATAGTACCATGCTATAGTTTTAGAGCAGAAGGTTTCTTTGATTTGAGTAAAATATTTCCGTATGAATTTTATGTGCGCAAAGCATGCACCTCCTACTTAGGACCCCTAAGTAATATTTTTGCCCCGGTCCCCCAAAATCTCTGGACCGATCCTGAAGGCATCTCATAAGAACATGATATTGAAGATCAAAGAGAGAGAGAGAGAGAGAGAGAGAGAGAGAGAGTGATAGAGAGGGAGAAAGAGAGAGCAATCCATGTACCCTGAGGTATTGACCTTGCTAAATTAAAGAATGATTATGATCATACTAATTATCTTGTTGTTGATCTCAAAATTTCAAAGCACATCGTGCTCAAAAAGATATAAGTGAAGCACTAGAGCAATTCCATAGCTCAAAAAATTTAAGTGAAGCATATAGAGCAATTCTAACAAATCATAGCATAATTTGGGCTCTCTCAAATAGGTGTGTCCAGCAAGGATACTAGTGACAAACTAAAAAGCAAAGCAAGCAAAGACTCAAATAACACAAGACGCTCCAAGCAAAACTCATGATATGTGACGAATAAAAATATAGCTCCAAGTAAAATACCGATGGTCGTTAGAAGAAGCTTAGTTGCTTGTTTATATTTGGATATATCTTGGGGGTGTTGTAGAATCCCCAAGCTTAAGCTCTTTTCACTCCTTATTCCTTCATCCATCGCGATCTCATCAAAAACTTGAAAACTTCAATCACACAAAACTCAACAAAATCTTCGTGAGATCCGTTAGTATAATAAAGCAAATCACCACTTTAAGTACTATTGCAAACCTATTCAAATTTTATTATTGCCTTATACCTACTGTATTTTAACTTTACCATGGCTTATACCCTTCAATACAAACCATAGATTCATCAAAACAAGCACACAATGCAACGAAAACAGAATCTGTCTTAAACAGAACAGTCTGTAGTAATCTGTACTCTAACCATACTTTTGTAACTCTAAAAATTCTGAAAAATTAGGACACCGTAAAGAATTTGTATAGAAACACTGTGTTAAAACTTCAGCTCATTATCACGCTCCAGTAAAAAATGAAAATTCGTGCACTTGAGTCAAAGTTTATGTTTCCGATTCAGCATTGTTTCTACTCATCTTATGAATCATCCTAAAGGCTTACTTGGCCCAATCACTAAATAAAACATAAAAACACAATCATAACAGAGGCATAATTGTGTCAACACTCAGAAATAGAAAGAAAAAGAAGAAAATAAATTTATTCCTTGGGTTGCCTCCCAACAAGCGCTATCGTTTTAAGCCCCTAGCTAGGCATAAAGCATAGATTCAAGTATTGTCATCTTTGGTTTTTGCTCCATAGGATGCTCTCATGATTGATTCATATGGTGGCTTACTTATTGTTCTAGGGAAGTGTTCCATACCCTTTCTTAATGGAAACTGAAATTTAATATTGCCTTCTTTCATATCAATAACGGCACCTATAGTGCGTAAAAACGGTCTACCAAGTATGATGGGACAAGACGGATTGCAATCAATAACAAGAACAATAAAATATATGGGCACATAGTTCCTATTTGCAAGAATAAGAACATCATTAATTCTTCCCAAAGGTTTTTAATAGTAGAATCCGCCAAGTGCAAATTAAGAGAACATTCTTCAATATTGGTAAGACCAAGCACATCACATAGAGATTTCGGAATCATGGAAACACTAGGACCCAAATCACATAAAGTAAAGCACTCATAATTTTTAATCTTGACCTTAATGGTAGGTTCCCACTCATCATGTAATTTTCTAGGAATAGAAATCTCTAACTCCAACTTTTATTCAAAAGATTTCGTCATAGCATCAACGATATCTTTAGTAAAAGCTTTATTTTGTTCATAAGCATGGGGTGAATTCAACGTGGATTGCAGCAAAGAAATACAATCAATCAAAGAGCAACTGTCATAATTAAAGTCTTTGCAATCCAAAATAGTAGGCACATCACTAGTTAAAGTTTTGACCTCTTCAAACCTACTTTCATCAATTTTTTCATCAAGATCTTCACTCTCCAAATCATTGGAACGCCTTCTAGCTAAAGTTGACTCTACTTCAATCCCTCTATCATCAATTTTAATATTACTAAACAAGGAATAAATAGAAGAAACACCAATCACCTTAAGATCTTTGATACGTCTCCAACGTATCTATAATTTTTGCTTGTCCCACGCTGTTATATTATCATTCTTGGATATTTTGCAATCATTTTATAACAACTTTATATCATTTTTTGGGACTAACCTATTGACATAGTGCCAAAGTGCTAGTTGCTGTTTTTGCTTGTTTTTTACTTCGCAGAAAATCAATACCAAACGGAGTCCAATCGCGATGAAACTTCTTGGAGATTTTTTCTGGACCAGAAGACACCCAGTGGGCCAAACAACTGCCGGAGAGGTGGGCTATGGAGAGCACAACCCACCAGGGTGCGCCAGGGGGGTCCCGACGCGCCCTGATGGGTTGTGCCCTCCACGGGGGCCCTCTCCACCGCCTCCGATGCCTATAAATTCCCAAATATTCGGAAACCCCCAAAAAGAACCCTAGACTCTCCGCTCCACCGCCACAACTCTCTGTATCGACGAAAAACCAATCTAGAGGCGTTCCAGTACCCTGCCGGAGAGGGTATCCATCTCCGGTGGCCATCTTCATCATCCCGGCGGAGGCCATGACGAGGAGGGAGTAGTCCACCCTCGGGGCTGAGGGTATGTACCAGTAGCTATGTGTTCAATCTCTCTCTCTCTCTCTCTCTCGTGTTCTTGAGATGTCACGATCTTGACGTATCACGGGCTTTGTTAATATAGTCGGATCATATGATGTGTTTCCCTCTCTATCTAGTTGTGATGAATTGAGTTTTCCCTTTGAGATTTCGTTACCGGATTGAATACTTTTATGGATTTGAGAACACTTGATATATGTCTTGCATGCGGATACCCGTGGTGACAATGGGGTGTTCAATTGATTCACTTGATATATGTTTTGGTACTCAACTTGCGGATTCCCGCGGTGACATTGGGGTAATCTATGCATAGGGGTTGATACACATTCTTTTCCTACTTTCTCCGATAGAAATCTTGGGGCACTCTTTGAGGTTCTTTGTGTGGATTGAGTATTATGAATCTGAAATTGTTTGATGCGTATCGTAAAATTAACTCATGGATACTTGTGGTGACATTGGAGTATCTAGGTGACATTAGAGTTGGTTGATGCGTATCATATGGTGTTATTCTAGTACGAACTCTTAGATAGATCGAACGGAAAGGATAATTTGATGTTATCTTAGTACGAACTCTTGAATAGATCGATCGGAAAGGATAACTTTAAGGTGGTTTCGTACCCTACAAACAATTTCTTCTTATGTTCTCCGCTAGATAAGAACTTTGGAGTGATTCTTCGTTGCACGTTGAGGGCTGGTTATGTGATCCAATTATATTAGCATTGTTGAGAGATTGCACTAGCGAAAGTACGGACCCTAGGCCTTGTTTCCAAGCATTTATACAACGTTTTGCTCGTTGTTTACTATTTGTTACCTTGCTGTTTTTATATTTTCAGATTACAAAAACATATATCGACCATCCATATTGCACTTGTATCACCATCTCTTCGCCGAATTAGTGCACCTATACAATTTGCCATTGTATTGGGTGTGTTGGGGACACAAGAGATTTCTTGTATTTGATTGCAGGGTTGTTTGAGAGAGACCATCTTCATCCTACACCTCCCACGGATTGATAAACCTTAGGTCATCCACTTGAGAGAAAATTGCTACCGTCCTACAAAATTGTGCGCTTGAAGGCCCAACAAAGTCTACAAGAATAAAGTTGCGTAGTAGACATCAAGCTCTTTTCTGGCGCCGTTGCCGGGGAGGTGAGTGCTTGAAGGTATATCTTTAGATCTTGCAATCAAATCTTTTAGTTTCTTGTTTTATCACTAGTTTGGTTTTATAAAAGAAAACTACAAAAAAAGGGAGTTTAGGTTGCACCATTTGTTTCGTCTTTATAATGTCTTTCGTGAAAATAAGGATTCCAAAAATTGTGCTCAATTGGTAGAGGAAGAAATTATGAAAATACGCAATGAGAATTCCTTGAATGATGAGCATGATTGCAATGTTGTTAGTATGAATTCTATGAATATCCAAAATACTAATGATGATTGCACTAGTCATGATAAAAATGTTTCTTATAAGCATGTCAATTTTTGTGGAGTGCATAAAGTTTGTGAAGACGTGCCTTATAGGGATGATAGATTTTGTAAGAAGCATAAACATGATAGAACCAAGTCTTTGCTCAAAGTGATAGATGAATTTGCTACAAAATTATGTTATCTTTTTCCTATCACTTGTGAACTTTGCAATAAAGTTGGTCATCTTAATTTCCAATGCAAAATTTTTCATGATCAAATCATGGCCAAATATTGTAATGACCTTATCACCCTTGAACTTTATGATGAGCATTGTCTATTTTTGGGGAGTGAAGAATTGACACATAAAAATAGTTGGTTTGAAGTATTCATTCTCACGGACGACATTGAAACTAATCTAAAAAATATCTATATGTTTTGCATGGTAAATTGCAATGAGAATGCTTATATTGTCAACTATTGAAAGATGGGAAAACCAATAGAATATAAAAGGAATACTAGTGAAAGGGTAAAGAATTCCACTTTCCCTCCTATTGTCTCTCATGATGTAATAGGTGATGAGGAGGAGCTCCCTATTCAACCAATCTCATCAATAAGAAGCTCGAAAAAATTAATTAAACCCACACATGATGTGGTGAAGAAGAATAAAATAAGAAAGAGTAGAGGTAAAAAGGTATCTCTCCCAAATGATGTTGCTCCTATTATTGTTGTGTCTCACAGGGATGAATCAAAAATAATTGCGAAAGATGATACACTTGATGATGATTTTGTTATGCCTATTGCTTGTTGTGATGACTATGATTGGGAAGATAGTGATACTCCTTATAATCTTGAAAATCTTTTTGGCACCAACTTGGTAAATTATGATGATAATAATTGTTATACTATTGGTGCTATTCATACTATTAATGATGAGAGTGATTATGCTTATGATATGCCAAGCCACAAGCTTGGGTATGCTATGTTTGATGACAATGACATGTTTGAGAATTTATTTGCTGCAATTAATGTTTGTTCCAAGCTTGGGGATGTTATGCTTAATGAAGATGATCTTTTTAGTTCCCCTACTTTGAATGATCAAATTTGTTATGATGATTGCATGCCTCCTATTTATGATGATTATGATATTTATGAAAGTGGGTTTGGAAGAGTGTCAACTTTAGATAATTATTATCCCACTATCTTGGAGGGTGTTGAATTTTTTTATAATGATAAAAGTGGATTTGGAGAGGTCATGACTTTATTTAGTAATGATTCCACTATTTTGGAAGAGGTTTCACTTGACTATGATGAGAACAAAGTTGCTACTTATGATGATTATTGTGATGATACTTATGTTATAAAAAGTAGTGATAATTATTGTCATAATTTTGAATATCATTTTACTGAACATTACTCTTTTAATGTGGAAACAATTTATAGTATTCAAGTTTCACTTGATGCTCTCACTATTATGAATGAGAAGAAATTTGCTTATGTGGAGAGTAATGAAAATTATATGCTTGTGAATCATGAAAAGAATGCTTTATGTGATAGTTATATTGTTGAATTACTTCACGATGCTACTGAAAATTATTATAAGGGAGGAACATATGCTTGTAGGAATTGCAATAATATCAAGTTTCCTCTCTATGTCTTCAAAGTTTTGAAGTTATGCTTGTTTTGCCTTCCTATGCTAGTTGATTCTTGTTCCCATAAATTCTTTGCTCACAAAATTCCTATGCATAGGAAGTGGGTTAGACTTAAATGTGCTTGTCATGTGTTTCATGATGCTCCCTTGCATGTTTCAAATATTACTCTTACGTGAGCATCATTGAAATCATCATGCCTAGCTAAAAGGCATTAAAGAAAAGCGCTTGTTGGGAGACAACCCAACACTTTTACTTTCTGTTTTTGAGTGTTCACATGATTAAGCTACTGTATTAATCATGTTTTGTGCCTTTTATTTCAATAAAGTGCCAAGTAAAGCCTTTGGGATGACTCACAAGATGAGTAGAATTGATGCTGAACCAAAACAGAAACTTTTGACTCCAGTACAGGAATTTTCGTTTTTTACAGAGCGTGATAATGATCTGAAATTTTTACACAATATTCATATACAAATTATTAAAGTTTTCCTAATTTTTCAGAATTTTTGGAGACAGGTAAGTATGGCTATACTACAGATCTTCACAGACTGTTCTGTTTTTGATAGATTCTGTTTTGCATGCATAGTTTGCTTGTTTTAGTGTTTCCATAGCTTATATTTAGTGGTATAAATTATGGAAATTATAGAATACAGTAGATATAATGTGGGAACAATTATGAACCTTGTCTTGACAGTACCTAAGTGAATGACTTATCTTTATTACACTAACCCTTCTCACGAAGTTCCGTTAAGTTTTGTGTGATTGAAGTTTTCAAGTTTTGGGTGAGACACCGATATGAGGAGAATAAGGAGTGACAAGAACCTAAGCTTGGGGATTCCCAAGGCACCCCCAAGGTAATATCCATGGAAGACTCAAGCGCCTAAGCTTGGGGATGCCCCGGAAGGCATCCCCTCTTTCGTCTTCAACATTATCGGTATATCTTACTTAGAGCTATATTTTTATTGGTCACATAATATGTGATTTTCTTGGATCATCATTATATTTTGTTATTTTATATTAGGTGTTATTTATAATCTTGTTTTTCAATAAAAAGTTCCAAGAATTGTCTTAGGATGCTTGCATTGCATGTTTTGATGTGTGCTGTGTGAAAACATAAACTTTTGCTGTAGTGTTTGAATTTTCATATTTTACTGGAACGTGGAAAGTTTCTGAAATTTTTACACAGTGTTTTCATATAATTTTTTTAGCATGTATTAAATTTTCATAATTTTTTGAGTTACAGAAGTACATTGTTTTCATAAATTTCTACAGACTGTTCTGTTTGGACAGATTGCTGTCATAGTTTTGTTATCTACTTATCCTATAGTTTCGATAGCCTATATTGGTAGATATAAATTGTGGAAATGATAGTATACAGTAGATAGTGTTTGGAAATTATTATGCAACTTGTCTTGGCAGTACATGAAGTGTTGATTTATTATTATGTGTACTAACCTATCTCACAAGTTCTTTTCGAGTTTTGTGTGGATGAAGTTTTTGAGAATAGGTGAAACCATGATATGAAAGGATTGAACGAGATACAAAAGCTCAAGCTTGGGGATGCCCAAGGCACCACAAGTAAATATTTCAAGAAGTCTCAAGCATCTAAGCTTGGGGATGCTACGCATCCCACATCTCTTCATCAACAATTATCGGTTAGCCTATGTTGAGCCTAAATTTTTATTTGTCCACATGGTATGTGCTATTCTTGGAGTTCTATTTTTATTTTGTTTTCTTTTTGAATAAAATACTAAGATCTGAATATCTTTATTGACAGAGAGTCCTCCCATAGCTACTTAATTGTTTGACTACTCATTGATCTTCACTTACATCTTTTGAGAGTAGATTGTCATTTACTCTAGTGCTTCACTTATATCATTTTGAGCACGGTGTGCTTGGAAATTTTTGTAGAAATCCTCTCATGATTCACTTATACCTTTTTGAGAGATGAAATCTTTATGGTCATGTGCTTCACTTAAATTTGTTTGAGCTTGCCAAAAAGCAATGGCAATGTATGAAACTAGTCCCAAAGTGATAGATATCCAAGGAGGATATAATAAAAACTTTCATCAAGATCATTGGACAAATTAAACTTGATTCTTTGTAATAGTTTTGAAACATGATGACAATAATATGTGAGTCATGTTAGTGAGTAATTATGCTTAGTAGGAATATTGTTGTTAAGGTTTGTGATTCCCTATGCATCACTACTGGAATTAGCAAATTTGCCGTCTGCCAGTTCTTTGCCGTCAGCTGGCGGACGGCAAAGAAGCTCTTTGCCATCCGTTTCCAGAAAACAGACGGCAAAGAACTAGCTGACGGCAAAGAAGCTCTTTGCCATCAGCCACTTCTTTGCCGTCTGCTGACGGACGGCAAAGAAACTTTGCCGTCCGTCAGCAGACGGCAAAGAGGTGGGGTGGGGTCCAGTGGACGCCAGATTATTGCAACGGAGAACCCCACCTCTTTGCCGTCTGCTAGCTGACGGCAAAGATTCTTTGCCGTCCGTTGGCAGACGGCAAAGAAGCCACTACCTAATGGCCCTAACGGCCCACCCCTCCTCTCTCTCTTCTCTCTCTCTCTGTCTCTCTCTCTCCCCGACCGCATCCCGCCGCACCCCGCCGCCGCCCCCGACCGCACCCCGCCGCCGCCCCGACCCCACGCCGCCCCGGCCCGCCGCCCGCGGCCACCACCGCCCCACCGCTCTGCCCCCCCTCCCCCGCCGCACCCGCCGCCGCCCCCGACCGCACTCCGCCGCCGCCCGACCCCACGCCGCCCCGGCCCGCCTCCCGCCGCGCGCCGCCACCGACGCCCCCCCGACGCCCAGCCACCCCGGCGCCCCGCGGCCCGGACAACCAGGCGCCCCGACAACTAGGCGCCCCGCCGCCCCGACGCCCTCGCCGCCCCGACGCCCTCGCCGCCCCGCCGCCCCACTCCGGTGAGCTCTCCCCCCTGTTTTTTTCTTTTTTTGCTGTTAGTTAGGTTGGTTACTACTGTTAGTTAGGTTAGTTAGATTAGTTCTAGGTTAGTTAGGTTAGTTCTAGGTTAGGTAGGTTAGTTTCTACGTTAGTTAGGTTAGTTCTTGAAAAAAAATTATTAGGAGAAGAAAAGAAGAAGAATAAGAAGAATAAGATGAAGAAGAGGAGGAGGAGGAGAAGAAGAAAAGGGGGAGGAGAAGAAAAGAAGAAGGAGAAGAAGAAGAAGAAGAAGAAGAGGAGGAGGAGGAGGAGAAGAAGAAAAGGGGGAGGAGAAGAAAAGAAGAAGAAAAAGAAAAAGAAAAATAGGAGAAGGGGCGGAGAAGAATAGAAGAAGAAGAAGAAGAAGAAGAAGAAGAAGAAGAAGAAGAAGTGGAGGAGGAGGAGAAGAAGAAAAGAAGAAGAAGAAGAAGAAGAAGAAGAAGAAGAAGAAGAAGAAGAAGAAGAAGAAGAAGAAGAGGAAGAAGAAGAAGAAGAAGAAGAAGAGGAAGAAGAAGAAGAAGATGATGATGAAAAAAGAAGTAGAAAAAGAAAGAAAAGAAGGAAAAGAAGGTCGAGGATCGAGGGGTCGATGGTCAAGGATCTCCGAGGGGTCAAGGGGTCGATGGTCGAGGATCGCTGAGGGGTCGAGGGTCGAGGGTCGCCAAGGGGTCGAGGATCGAGGGTTCGAGGGTCGAGGATCAAGGGGTCAAGGGTCGAGGGTTGCCGAGGGGTCGAGGATCGAGGGGTCGAGGGTCGAGGATCGAGGTTCGAGGGGTCGAGGGTCGCTGAGGGGTCGAGGATCGAGGGGTCGAGGCTAGAAGAAGAAGAAGAAGAAGAAGAAGAAGAAGACCCCCGACCCCCGACCCCGAGGATCGAGGGGAAAAGGAGTCGAGGGTCGCCGAGGACACGACACCACCTACACCCCGACCCCCGACACGACACCCCGACACGGCACCCCCGATCCCGACACAGCACCCCTACCCCGACATGACACTCCCGACACCCCGACCCCGACACGACACCCCGACACCACGACACCCCGACCCCGACCCGACACCCCGACCCCGACACGGCACCCCGACCCCGACACGGCACCCCGACCCCGACACCCGACACCCCTGACACCTCGACACCACGACACCCAGACATGACACCCCCAACACCCCGACACCCCGACCCCGACACGACACCCCGACACCGCGACCCTGACACGACACCCCGACACCACGACACCCCGACACCACGACACCCCGACCCGACACCCCGACCCCGACCCGACACCCCGACCCCGACACGGCACCCCGACACCACGACACCCCGACCCGACACCCCGACCCTGACACGACACCCCGACACCCCGACCCCGACACGACACCCCGACACCATGACCCCGACACTTAAATTAAGTATTCAATTTTTTAGGTATTCATTTTTTATTATGTTCATGATGATGATACACTTAAATTATATACATATTATTCATGTCAGGTATTCATTCTTTTTATGTTGTACTAATTTCGTTTACTCTTTGTCATTGCAGGTGTTGACAGATGGTGGGCGCGGGTCGAGAGCGCTCCGAGGCTCCTACCTCGGCGCGTGGTGGGACGGGTAGTTCCATTCCACCCCATAGCCTCCGGAGAGCGCTGGATCTTAGTATGCAGACACCACCGGCGGTCGCTTCTTCTTCGGCCGGGAGAGGTCGGGGGGGGGGGGGAAGAAGGCTGGTAGAGGTGGACGTGGCGGCGGGAGAGGTAGGAAGGCTGCTACTACGCCTTCCTCGCCGCCACCCCCAGCTGATTCACCCGACCACAGGAGTGCTCCGTCTGAGATGGAGCCGCCTGAGGTGGACCCGTCTCGGACTCCGGTCCACGAGCCTCGGGCCGACGAGCCTATTGCAGACGCGCCTACGGCCGACGAGACTCGGGCCGACGAGCGTCGGGCCGACGAGCCTTCGTCCCACGAGACTCCGGAGCTCAGCAGGGATCACGCTGAGTCGCAGCGGAACCCATGGGCGGACTCGACGGAGTCGAGTGGCCGTGCTGAGGGTGGCTATAGTTCTGATAGCTATAGCGAGGGTGAGTGGGTTGAGGGGCGCAAAGTCTACCAGCGTGGTGGTACAAAGCTCCCGCCCACCCCGGCGACCCCCGACCAGAGGTGGTTGATTGCGCCTAACGGGGACAAGTAAGTGCATTTACTCTTTTTTAACCTTTTGCCTTCACGTTTCTTCGAATATCTAATGCGTTGGCCTTGTCATACTGTAGGTCTTGGGCACACGAGCCTCGTGTCCGTAGGCCCAGCAGTGTCCTTGGTGTGATTTGTCGCCAGAGCTTCCCAGGTTGGGTCACGTTGCCCGGTGAGGGCCGGGTTCCAGAGCTAGGAATGACCTGGGAGCACTACTTGGCTGCCCCGGCCCCGCCGGGGCATAGGATCGGCGATGTCGAGTGCCACAAGGTGGCCGACATTGTGATCCAGACGTTTTGGGTAATTTCTCCTTTGCCGTCTACGTTGTGTTTCCTTCTTTGATTGGCAACCCTAGTGATTGTACTAATCCGTGTTTTCTTGTTTTATTGTAGACCTTCTACAGGTGTGCTGAGGGACAGGAGGAGGTCGCGGCTCGGGTTATCGACAACGAGTGCAGGCGCCTACTTCAAAACTTTCGGCACGAGGCTCGGACGCAGGCTGTTCGAGACTACTTCGCCTCGACTGGTATTAGGAGGAAAAGAGAGAAGTGTCGCGTCAAGTTTCTGAGTAAGGAGAAGTACATGAAGGTAATTACCTATTCTTAAGGCCTTGTACTTAGTTTCCTTGATTTGATTCGTAGGCGTAGCGCTCAAATTTCTCTTGCTTAATTTGGGTGCCCCCGAGATGGTGTGCGGATAGGATGGACTGTTGGGAGGCGTTGGTGGATGAGTGGTGCTCTCCCCAATGGCGCTCCACCCACGACACTGCAAAGGACAAGCGTGGCAAAATGAAAGGTGTCCCACACCATCTAGGCAGCGTCAACCTACATCAGTACGGGGAAAACTGGGTATGTGGTTTGCTTCATGATTCATGCAAATTTATTCTTCATGCTAGCTTGAGCCCTCAACTAATACTCTGTTCCTCTCTTTTAGGCGCGAGAGAACAAGGCTCCAGTGCCACAGCTGTTCGACCTCTATGCCATGTCCAATACTGCCTCGTACAAGAAGGCCAACGCATTCTCTGAGTCTGACCTCGATGATCCAGAGAAATTCAGCAACCGCGCCTCCCACCACAAGCTTGTGAGGTACAGAGACGAGGGGAAGGCGAGGAAAGGGCCGGACTTTAACCCGAGCCAGCAACCTCTTGATCCAGAGCTGATGATGATATCTGGTGGCGGGAGGCAGCATGGCTCGTTAGCCATTGGGAATGGACTGATACGTTGTAGTAGCACTCTCCCGCAGATCAAGAAGCGCCAGACCAGCTCCGATCCTGAGATATTGCCTCGTGCACGGCCAGTGGAGCTCGAATTCAAGGTTAGTTATACGGACTCAGATACCTTTCCTTCATTACATTGTGTGTGCGGCCGTCGATGATTACAATGCTAACGAGTGGTGTTGCAGGCTGCTATTGAGGCAGAAAGAGCGAAGACCCATGCGCTTCTAGAGGAGAGGGACCGGCAGGCGGCAGAGAGGGAGAGGGAGCTTGAGGACAGGACGGCTAATGCGTTGGAGGAGGAGAGGAACCGGAACATGATGGCTAACCGGGCCCTATACGAGATGTTCGCGGTAAGTTTCTTCTGCATATTAGCCAAATCATGCACGTAATGTTCCTTACAGTAGTATCTAATATGACTGACTTGTCAAAACCAAATGTGCAGACCCTGTGCGAGAAGACCGGCACGACCCCTCCGCCGATGCCAGTCATTGCTCCGGCGGGCACGGTGAGTTTCATTTGAATGGTCATTAGTTACTAGTCTTCACATTTGAGTTGCATCATGCTAACGATACATTGGAAATGATCTTTGGTGCAGCATAACTTCCGACAAGCATCGACCGATCCTCCTCCGTCAGCCACTGGCGCGACCGGTCCTACAACTACACCTCCGTGATGACGGTAAGTTTTCGCAAGTGTTTAGCATAACAAATGCGTACTTAGCTTAAGAAATGACCTATTTATCTCCAAAATGCCATATACTTAGCTTAGTTTCCTCAAAAATGACATTATAACCTTACTTAGCTCCAAAATGACCAATTTTACCATTGATAGCTCTCAAATGACCTATACTTAGCTTAGCTTAAGAAATGACATATTTAGCTCTAAAATGACCTGTACTTAGCATTATTTCCTCCAAAATGACATAATAACCTTAATTAGCTCTAAAATGACCAATTTTACCACGAATAGCTCTCAAATGACCTATACTTAGCTTAGCTTAAGAAATCACCTATTTAGCTCCAAAATGACCTATTTAACCTAGGAAAGCTCTAAAATGACATATACTTAGCATTTATTCCTCCAAAAATGAATTTATATGGTTAGCTAGCTCAAAAATGACATAATAACCTTAATTAGCTCACAAATGACCTATTTAACCTAGGATAGCTCTAAAGTGACCTATACTTAGCATTTATTCCTCCGAAATGACTCAATATGCTTAGCTAGCTCAAAAATGACATAATATGCTTAAGAAATGACCTATTTAGCTCCAAAATGACTTAATATGCTTAATTAGCTCAAAAATGGCATAATTACCTAGGTTAGCTCTGAAATGACCTATACTTAGCTTATTTAGTTCATTTATGACATACTTAGCATATTTAGGTCAAAAATGGCCTATTTAACTAGGTTAGCTCTAAAATGACACAAGTAAGCAATAAGAAGAAGAAAAAGAAAGAGAAGAACAATTCTTCTTCTTCTTCTTATTGTTCTTTTTCTTCTTCTTCTTCTAGTCTTCTTCTTCTTCTTTTTCTTCTTCTTCTTCTAGTCTTCTTCTTCTTCTAACTTTCTTCTTTCCCATTTTGCAGATTGGCTTCAGATCACGGAAGCTTGCGTTGGAGTCTACTCTTCTCCTTGTCCTTCCTTTTTGTTGTGATTTTGTAGGATGAACAATGTGAAACTTGCTACCTATATATGTATGTATGGATGAAACTATATGGACCTTTTGCTTAATTGTTGGATATGTTGGACTTTTCATTTGGTGTATATATGTGTTGGATGATCATATCCATATGGCAGGGATATGTTGGGTATATGTACTTGTTGAAATATTTTGAAATGAATATATATATATCTGTGAAATTGATTGAATTTAAGAAAAAAAAACAGTGGCAATATAGCCACTTTGCCGTCTGCTAGCAGACGGCAAAGAGGCCACGTGGCAGCATCCTGTGCAACCTGGGCTGGCCTATTTGGCCTCTTTGCCGTCTGCTGGCAGACGGCGAAGACCTTTGCTTCTTTGCCGTCTGCTGGCAGACGGTAAAGAGCCTGCGTTGGCCCAACTGACGCCTGACATCAGCTGACGTCATCTGCAGCTCTTTGCCGTCTGCTGGCAGACGGCAAAGAAGCAAACTTCTTTGCCTTCTGCCAGCAGACGGCAAAGTGGCCTTTGCCGGCTACTGTTCGGCCGGACTGTTGGCCGTCTGCTGGCGGACGGCAATGGCTTTGCCGTCCGCCAGGCAGGCCTTTGCCGTCTGCTATGGCAGATGGCAAAGCAGCTAATTCCTGTAGTGCATACACGAAAGTCAATAGTTATGCAATGAAGTTACATCCTACTTGTGGTGCATTATTCGGTGTTAGTTATGTTCAATACTCACTTATGTGAATTTTCGTTTCTTGGTTTGGTTGCTTCCCAATCTATTTGCTAGCCTCCATTTGTACTAAGTAGAAATACTACTTGTGCATCCAAAATCCTTAAACCAAGTTTTGCCTTATGAGTCCACCATACCTACCTATATGCGGTATTTCCATGCCGTTCCAAGCAAATTTGTATGTGCCATCTCTAAGTTTTCAAAATAAATTTTCTCTTTTGTGTGCCCGTACCGCTCATGAAACGGTGGGGAGTGTCCAATATTTTTCCATGCTAGATGTGTTATTCTCAAGATGAGTGTTTAGTCACTTGTCATTGCACGAGAGTGCGGCGGTAATAGGGATGCCCATTCCCGAAATGAAAAAGAAAAAAAATATTTACTTTATGTTGTCAAATAATAAATTCCTTGGAAAGTGTTGGTATGGAAGGCAACCGTGGATACGGCCCGCCATGGAAAGTGAAAGTTTGGTGGAAAAAGGAATAAACTTTATTTCTTGTTTGGGAACCGCCTATGATATATCTAGCATGGAAAGTATTGTGAGCTACTTTGTCGTTTTCGTTGACAGGAAAAGCATGCCACCCAAAATATTTTCTCTCTCTCAATTTAAACCTTGAGCTCTGGCACCTCTATAAATCCCTACTTCCCTCTGCGAAGGGCCTATCTATTTACTTTATGCAATTTTTATTTTTACTTTGAGCCTCCATCTTTTCTTATAAAGCACCAACTAGGGGCACTATGATCGTACTTGAGCATTGGGCATAGTTAATATTTGAGTATGTTTCATGAATGGATCAATGATTGAGCATGATGGGCTAGGGATACCTTTCTTTAGTGTTGATATTTTGAAAGACATGGTTGCTTGTTGACATGTGATACGTCTCCGTCATATCTATAATTTTTGGTTGTTTCAGGCCAATATTCTACAACTTTCATATACTTTTGGCAACTTTTTATACTATTTTTGGGACTAACATATTGATCCAGTGCCCAGTGCCAGTTCCTGTTTTGACGAATCACTTAATGTTTATCTTGATAAATGTCTAGATATAATTTCTACTTTGGATTATTTTAGCATTGCTCATATATCTAGACATGACAATTGGAGAGCAAATGAGTTGGCACAACAAGCATCCGGCTATCATGTTGACCATGGCATGTTTCACATTTCTCAGAAGCCGATGTCTTGTCTTGCTAATATGGGAGAGGCCGAACCAGAGCCCACTGATTCGGCCACTAACAATAAATCTAGTGCAGGTGAAAATCATGACTGGAGGAAGCCCATTATTGATTACTTGTGCAATCCAAGTGAAAGGGTGGATAGGGCTGTTCGGCGTATGGCTTTCAAATATACAATGAGAGACGATGGTCTTTATCGCCGAACGGTTGAAGATGTTCTTTTGAAGTGTTTGAACGAGGACCAAGCAAGAGTTGCTATGGGAGAGGTACATGAAGGCATTTGTGGTACTCATCAGTCGGCACCCAAAATGAAATGGCTCTTACGACGTGCTGGATTTAATTGGCCGACTATGATCAATGATTGCTTCAGGTATTATAAAGGGTGTGAAGCTTGTCAAAAATTTGGTGATATTCAATTGGCTCCTGCTGCTATGTTACATCCTATTATCAAGCCGTGGGCTTTTAGAGTATGGGGTTTGGATTTCATTGGGCAAATTCATCCATCTTCATCAAAGGGGCATCGGTTCGTGTTGGTGGCAACCGATTATTTCACCAAGTGGTCTGAAGCAATACCTCTCAAGAACATGACACATACGGAGGTAATTCAATTCATAACAGAGCACATTATTCATAGATTCGGTATTCCTCAGACATTGACTACAGATCAAGGTTCATCTTTCATGTCACATCAAGTTAGAGAATTTGCCGAATCATATAACATAAAGTTGCTCAATTCATCTCCGTATTATGCCCAAGCTAATGGACAAGCTGAGTCTAGCAATAAGATATTGATCAAACTCATCAAAAAAAAGGATTGAGGATAATCCAATAAAATGGCATGAGTTATTGTCTGAAGCTTTATGGGCACATAGAATCTCGAGGCATGGTGCTACAAAGGTAACTCCGTATGAGCTAGTATACGGTCAAGAGGCTGTTTTACCAGTGGAAGTGAATTTGAATGCTTTGAGAATAGCCAAACAAAATGATTTATCGGCAGTGGATTTTTACAATTCGTTGATGGACAACATTGATGAAGTTGCCGATAAACGTTTGTCTGCTTTGAAGGCCATAGAGAGGGACAAGTTGAGGGTAGCAAGAGCTTACAATAAAAAGGTCAAGTTGAAGAATTTTCAGGTTGGCGATCTTGTGTGGAAAGTGATTCTGCCGATTGGTTCTAGAGATAGAAAATTCGGGAAGTGGTCTCCAAACTGGGAAGGTCCTTTTAGGATTGCAAGGATAATTCCTGGAAATTCATATTTGGTGGAATCCATACAAGGAGTATTATTACCTCGAGCTCTCAATGGCAGATATCTGAAGAAGTACCACCCGAGTGTGTGGCAAGAAGCCTAGTTAGGCAATGGTCGATATATGATTATCGCCCTTAGTATAAACATGGCCGATACATAATTATCGCCCTGAGAAATATAGATGGCCGATGGAGTGTTGACATCGTCCTTAGAACAAGCATGGTGCAAATTATTTTTCGGCATGCAAGCTTTGCCGAAAAACAGGGGGGCATGTGTTGACACCTGATTTTGACACAATGCAGAATGCAATAGAGATGGCCTCAAATGACAAAATATTCTACATGAGAAACTTCAAATTGCCGAGTGAAACAACTTTGATGTTTGGACCATAATCATTCGGCATCATATCAAAGACCAAAACTACACTCGGATTGTCATGTTTAGGTGTTCTGAGTGCTTTTTGGTCGATTACGCCTCCAAGACAATCTCGGATGAAGGAATGCTCTACATGAATTGTCTTCGTCTCGTCGAATCGGTTGATTTTCATATAAAAATCGTCTCAATCCGAGTTCGTATGCAAAAGTTAGAGCTATCTGAATGCAGCCCTGTCAAGAGGGGAAATATGGCGCGCCCCATCAGACACATGTCTGATGGGTGTCTGATGCAATGCGTGAGCAATTAGCCCTTCAAGATGTCCTCGGATCGAAAAACGTTCAACATGAAAGTTGTTCGTCTCGTCGAAACGGTCAACTTTGCTTTTGGAGTCATCATCATCCGAGGTCGTTTACTGCCTCAAAAAAGACCCGCAAGGTGCAGCCAGAAAACTTGCCGGGAACAGTAACCTTGCCGGGGAAAGCTTGCCGGGAACAGTAATCTTGCCGGGGTGAGAAACCTTGCCGGGGAAATCTTGCCAGGAACAGTAACCTTGCCGGGGTGAGAAAACTTGCCGGGATGGAAACCTTGCCGGAGAAATCTTGCCGGGAACAGTAGAAACTGTCAAGGCCAATCCGACCAGATGCTGAAGATGGACTCAAAAGATTATCTAGATGGCTTCGGATGAAAAAATGTTCAACATGAAAGTTGTTCGTAACGTCGAAACGGTCAACTTTGCTTTTGGAGTCATCATCATCCGACGTAATATACGACCTGCAGAGACGCTACAAGAGTCGGACGGTACAGTTAGCTACATGACCGAGTCCGACTCGAAATTAAAGATGACACCGTGGAGTATTCAAGATGGCCTTATTTGGAAAGTGATCAACATACGGATTGTCGGCCTCGTCGAAGCGCACAAAATTGGTATTTGAACCGTCTCCATCGGAAGTCATATGCAGATTCCACGGCCCACGCAAGGAGCAAGACAGAAGATTGGACCAGATTTGGGCCGAATCCGAGTGGGACCAGAACTAGGACTCTAGGACGTGAATTGATGTAATTTTCTTGTAAGGAAAGCCTAGATGAATCCTTTGCTTGTACGGGAAGTCCAGCCGCCTCTTATATATGTTGGGGGTGATGGCCGATTGAAACAACACACAATCGAACAAATCAATATACTACTTTTTCATCTACGTTTTATCTCTCCATCGTTTTTCTCTCTCGTTCTTCGTCGTTCTTCGTGTTGGAGAGCTGCGAGTACAGAGGCTCTAGGGGCGAGCGAATCGACCTAGGGCAGCCCATAGCCGCTGCACTCCCTGACGGGGTCCCTCCCGGGCGTGCGGGGTTTCGGGTCTGCAAAAGCGTCCGCCGGCTGTCTTGCGTATCGCGCTGCCGGACGGTCCTCCTTCGACGTGAGCTGCGGTGCATCACCCCCGGCGTCGAGGGTACACGGTGACGTGTTTGTGTGTCAACAAACTCCGTCATCTTCACCAACACCTCCATCACCTTCCCCCATCTATCTACAGTGGTCCACTCTCCTGCAACCCGCTGTACCCTCTACTTGAACATGGTGCTTTATGCTTCATATTATTATCCAATGATGTGTTGCCATCCTATGATGTCTGAGTAGATTTTTATTGTCCTATCGGTGATTGGTGAATTGCTATGATTGGTTTAATTTGCTTGTGGTTATGTTGCTGTCCTTTGGTGCCCATCATATGAGCACACGCGTGGATCACACCATAGGGTTAGTTGTATGTTGATAGGACTATGTATTGGAGGGCAAGGGTGATAGCAGCTTTAGCCTAGCATAGAAATTGATGCATACGGGATTGAAGGGGGACCAATATATCTGAATGCTATGGTTGGGTTTTACCTTGATGAACGTTAGTAGTTGCGGATGCTTGCTAATAGTTCCAATCATAAGTGCACAGAATTCCAAGTAAGGGATGACATGCTAGCAGTGGCCTCTCCCACATAAAACTTGCTATCGGTCTAGTAACATAGTCAATTGCTTAGGGACAATTCCGCAACTCCTACCATCACTTTTCCACACTCGCTATACTAACGTAATTGTTTATTTATCTAAACAGCCCCTAGTTTTTATTTACGTGCTCTTTATTATTTTGCAAACCTATCCCACAACACCTACAAAGTACTTCTAGTTTCATACTTGTTCTAGGTAAAACGAACGTTAAGCGTGCGTAGAGTTGTATTGGTGGTCGATAGAACTTGAGGGAATATTTGTTCTACCTTTAGCTCCTCGTTGGGTTCGACACTCTTACTTATCGAAAGAGGCTACAACTGATCCCCTATACTTGTGGGTTATCAACATGCTTGAGTATTGAAGTCATTATGTTAAAACTAGACTATTGCTTTGAATCATTATAAGTCCAAATGTCCATGATATACAAAAGAAAAGAATGTGATGAACATGTTAGGCAATATTCCACATCAAAAATTCTGTTTTTATCATTCACCTACTCGAGGACGAGTAGGAATTAAGCTTGGGGATGCTGATACGTCTCCAACGTATCTATAATTTTTGCTTGTTCCATGCTGTTATATTATCATTCTTGGATATTTTACAATCATTTTATAACAACTTTATATCATTTTTTGGGACTAACCTATTGACATAGTGCCAAAGTGCCAGTTGTTGTTTTTGCTTGTTTTTTACTTCGCAGAAAATCAATACCAAACGGAGTCCAATCGCGATGAAACTTTTTGGAGATTTTTTCTGGACTAGAAGACACCCAGTTGGCCAAACAACTACCGGAGAGGTGGGTTGTGGAGAGCACAACCCACCAGGGCGCGCCAGGGGGGTCATCTTCATCATCCCGGTGGAGGCCATGACGAGGAGGGAGTAGTCCACCCTCGGGGCTGAGGGTATGTACCAGTAGCTATGTGTTCAATCTTTCTCTCTCGTGTTCTTGAGATGTCATGATCTTGATGTATCACGGGCTTTGTTAATATAGTCGGATCATATGATGTGTTTCCCTCTCTATCTAGTTGTGATGAATTGAGTTTTCCCTTTGAGATTTCGTTACCGGATTGAATACTTTTATGGATTTGAGAACACTTGATATATGTCTTGCATGCGGATACCCGTGGTGACAATGGGGTGTTCAATTGATTCACTTGATATATGTTTTGGTACTCAACTTGCGGATTCCCGCAGTGACATTGGGGTAATCTATGCATAGGGGTTGATACACATTCTTGTCCTACTTTCTCCGATAGAAATCTTGGGGCACTCTTTGAGGTTCTTTGTGTGGATTGAGTATTATGAATCTGAAATTGTTTGATGCGTATCGTATAATTAACTCATGGATACTTGTGGTGACATTGGAGTATCTAGGTGACATTAGAGTTGGTTGATGCGTATCATATGGTGTTATTCTAGTACGAACTCTTAGATAGATCGAACGGAAAGGATAATTTGATGTTATCTTAGTACGAACTCTTGAATAGATCGATCGGAAAGGATAACTTTAAGGTGGTTTCGTACCCTACAAACAATTTCTTCTTATGTTCTCCGCTAGATAAGAACTTTGGAGTGATTCTTCGTTGCACGTTGAGGGATGGTTATGTGATCCAATTATATTAGCATTGTTGAGAGATTGCACTAGCGAAAGTACGGACCCTAGGCCTTGTTTCCAAGCATTTATACAACGTTTTGCTCGTTGTTTACTATTTGTTACCTTGCTGTTTTTATATTTTCAGATTACAAAAACCTATATCTACCATCCATATTGCACTTGTATCACCATCTCTTTGCCGAACTAGTGCACCTATACAATTTGCCATTGTATTGGGTGTATTGGGGACACAAGAGATTTCTTGTATTTGATTGCAGGGTTGTTTGAGAGAGACCATCTTCATTCTACACCTCCCACGGATTGATAAACCTTAGGTCATCCACTTGAGGGAAAATTGCTACTGTCCTACAAAACTGTGCGCTTGGAGGCCCAACAAAGTCTACAAGAATAAAGTTGCGTAGTAGACATCAAGCTCTTTTCTGGCGCCGTTGCCGGGGAGGTGAGTGCTTGAAGGTATATCTTTAGATCTTGCAATCAATTCTTTTAGTTTCTTGTTTTATCACTAGTTTGGTTTTATAAAAGAAAACTACAAAAAAAATGGAGTTTAGGTTGCACCATTTGTTTCATCTTTATAATGTCTTTCGTGAAAATAAGGATTCCGAAAATTGTGCTCAATTGGTAGAGGAAGAAATTATGAAAATACGCAATGAGAATTCCTCGAATGATGAGCATGATTGCAATGTTGTTAGTATGAATTCTATGAATATCCAAAATACTAATGATGATTGCACTAGTCATGATAAAAATGTTTCTTATAAGCATGTCAATTTTTGTGGAGTGCATAAAGTTTGTGAAGACGTGCCTTATAGGGATGATAGATTTTGTAAGACGCATAAACATGATAGAACCAATTCTTTGCTCAAAGTGATAGATGAATTTGCTACAAAATTATGTTCTCTTTGTCCTATCACTTGTGAACTTTGCAATAAAGTTGGCCATCTTAATTTCCAATGCAAACTTTTTCATGATCAAATCATGGCCAAATATTGTAATGACCTTATCACCCTTTGTAAGAGCACATTTATCCATGTGTGGTTTTGGTAATTGATGACAATCCCTATGGACTAATGGTTGCCTTGAGTTATATTTGAAGGATTTGTCCGTAGGTACTGCTACTTCTTGAGCATGCGTTGGTTTCCCTTGAAGAGGAAAGGGTGATGCAGCAAAGTAGATAAGTATTTCCCTGAGTTGTTGAGAACCAAGGTATCAATCCAGTAGGAGATACAAGCAAGTCCCCAATAGATGTACCTACACAAATAATCAAACACTTGCACCCAACTCTATAAAGGGGTTGTCAATCCCTTCACGGTTACTTGCAAGGATGAGATCTGATAGAGATAGATGGAAAAGAATTGCGAAAAGTAAAAACACAAGTAATAGATCTGAAAATATAAGATGGAAAATAGACCCGGGGGCCATAGGTTTCACTAGAGGCTTCTCTCATGAAGGCAAATAATACGGTGGGTGAACAAATTACTGTCGAGCAATTGATAGAAAAGCGCATACTTATAATGATATCCAAGGCAATGATTATGCATATAGGCATCACGTCCGTGTTAAGTAGACCGAAACGATTCTGCATCTACTACTATTACTCCACACATCGACCGACTCCTGCCTGCATCTAGAGTATTAAGTTCATGAAGAACAGAGTAACGCATTAGGTAAGATGACATGATATAGAGGGATAAACTCAAGCAATATGATGAAAACCCCATCTTTTTACCCTCGATGGCAACAATACAATACGTGCCTCGCTACCCCTACTATGTCACTGGGTGAGGACACCGCAAGATTGAACCCAAACTAAGCACTTCTTCCATTGCAAGAATTACCAATCTAGTTGGCCAAACCAAACCAATAACTCGAAGAGACTTGCAAAGATATGAAATCATGCATATAATAATTCAGAAAAGACTCAAATAATATTCATAGAGAATCTGATCATAAACCCACAATTCATCGAATCTTGACAAACACACCGCAAAAGAGTATTACATCGGATAGATCTCCATGAAGATCATGAAGAACATGGTATTGAAGAACAAAGAGAGAGAAGAAGCCATCTAGCTACTAGCTATGGACCCGAAGGTCTGTGGTGGACTACTCACGCATCATCGGAGGGGCAATGGAGTTGATGTGGATGACCTCCGTGATCGAATCCCCCTCCGGCAGATTACCGAAAAAGGCTCCAAGATTGGATCTCACGGGAACAGAGGCTCCTGGTGGCGGAAAAGTATTTTCGTGGCTCTCTTTGGTATCCAGGGAATATTTGGGAATTTATAGGCCGAAGAATAGGGTTGGAAGACCTGTCGTGGGCCCACAAGCCAGGGGGTGCCCCCCCCGCTAGGGCGCGCCCCTGTGGCTTGTGGCCACATGGCACATCCTCTGCCTTCATCTCCAAGTCTGGTACGTTTCGTTTGGTCCAAGAAAAATCATCCCGAAGATTTTATTCCGTTTGGACTCCGTTTAATATTCCTTATCTGCAATACTCAAAAACAGGGAAAAAACGAAAACTGGCACTAGGCACTAGATTAATAGGTTAGTCCCAAAAATAATATAAAATAGCATATTAATGCATATAAAACATCCAAAACAGATAATATAATAGCATGGAACAATAAAAAATTATAGATACGTTGGAGACGTATCAAGCATCCCCAAGCTTAATTCCTGCTCGTCCTCGAGTAGGTAAATGATAAAAACAAAATTTTTGATGTGGAATGCTACCTAACATATTTATCCATGTAATATTCTTTATTGTGGCATGAATATTCAGATCCATCAAATTCAATACAATAGCTTGATATTGACATAAAAACAATAATACTTAAAGCATACTAACAAGCAATCATATCTTTTCAAAATACGATGGCTAAATAAAGTTATCCCTACAAAATCATATAGTCTGGCTATGCTCCATCTTCCCCACACAAAGTATCTAAATCATGCACACCCTCGATGACAAGTCAAGCAATTGTTTCACCCCTTTTATGTTCTCAAACCTTTTCAACTCTCACGCAATACATGAGCGTGAGCCATGGATATAGCACTATGGGTGGAATAGAATATGGTGGAGGTGGCAAGGAAAAAGGAGAAGATAGTCTCACATCAACTAGGCGTATCAACGGGCTATGGAGATGCCCATCAATAGATATCAATGTGAGTGCGTAGGGATTGCCATGCAACGGATGCACTAGAGCTATAAGTGCATGAAAGCTCAAAAGGAAACTAAGTGGGTGTGCATCCAACTCGCTTGCTCACGAAGACCTAGGGCACTTTGAGGAAGCCCATCATTGGAATATACAAGCCAAGTTATATAATGAAAAATTCCCACTAGTATATGAAAGTGACAAAATAGGAGACTCTCTATCATGAAGAACATGGTGCTACCCGGAGCACAAGTGTGGAAAAGGATAGTAGCATTGTCCCTTCTCTCTTTTCTCTCATTTTTTTTGGTGGGCATCTTTGGCCTCTTTTTTTTTTGGGCTTCGCTGGCCTCTTTTATTATTTGTAAAGTCCGGAGACTCATCCCATCTAGTGAGGGAATCATAGCTTCCATCATCCTTTCCTCACATGGGACAATGCTCTAATAATGATGATCATCACACTTTTATTTACTTACAACTCAAAACTTAGAACAAAATATGACTCTATATGAATGCCTCCGGTGGAGTACCGGGATGTGCAATGATCTAGCATAGCAAATGACATCAAACGGACAAGCCATAAAAACATCATGCTAGCTGTCTTACGATCATGCAAATCAATATGACAATGATGGTGCGTGTCATATTAAAACGGAACGGTGAAAGTTGCATGGCAATATATCTCGGAATGGCTATGGAAATGCCATAATAGGTAGGTATGGTGGCTGTTTTGAGGAAGGTATATGGTAGCTGTTTTGAGGAAGGTATATGGTGGCTGTTTTGAGGAAGGTGGGTTTAATGCACCGGCGAAAGTTGCGCGGTACTAGAGAGGCTAGCAAAGGTTGAAGGGTGAGAGTGCGTATAATCCATGGAGTCACATTAGTCATAAAGAACTCACATACTTATTGAAAAAGTCTATTAGTCATCGAAGCAAAGTGTTAGACGCATGCCCCTAGGGGAGAGGTTGGTAGGAGTAAACCATCGCGCACTCCCGACACATCACACAAAGGACGACAATCATTAAACAAATCATGCTCCGACTTCCTTACATAACGGTTCACCATACGTGCATGCTACGGGAATCACAAACCTTAACACAAGTATTTCTACTAATCCACAATTACTTACTAGCATAACTCTTAATATCACCATCTCTACATCTCAAAACTACATGCACGGAATCGAACTTCTCATCATATTCAATGCACTTAATATGAAAGTTTTTATTATATCCCTCTTGGATGCCTATTATATTAGGACCAAATTCATAACCTAATCCAATTACCATGCTGTTTAGAGACTCTCAAAATAATATAAGTGAGGCACGAGAGTTCAATTATTTCTATAAAACATAACACCATCGTGCTCTAAAAAGATATAAGTGAAGCACTAGAGCAACATTGCCTAGCTCAAAAGATATAAGTGAAGCATATAGAGTATTCTAATAAATTCACGATTCAGCGTGTCCTTCTCAAAAGATGTGTGCACCAAGGATGATTGTGGCAAACTAAAAAGCAAAGACTCAAATCATACAAGAGTCTCCTATTTTTTTTATTATATCCCTCTTAGGCTTTTTGGTATCCTTGAATATGGCTTGGGGTGCCTTGGGCATCCCCAAGCTTAGCCTCTTGCCACTCCTTATTCCATAGTCCATCAAATCTTTACCCAAAACTTGAAAACTTCACAACACAAAACTCAACAGAAAACTCGTGAGATCCGTTAGTATAAGAAAAATAAATCACCACTTTAGGTACTGTTGTGAACTCATTCTTTATTTATATTTGTGTAATACCTACTGTATTCTAACTTCTCCATGGTTCATACCCCCCGATACAACCCATAGATACATCAAAATAAGCAAACAACACAAAGAAAACAGAATCTGTCAAAAACAGAACAGTCTGTAGATATCTGTTGACTTTGAATACTTCTGTAACTCGAAAACTTCTGAAAAATTAGGAAAACCAGGGAAATTTGTATACCAATCTTTTGTAAAAATTTCAGATCAAAAACACGTTCCAGTGAATTTACAAAATTCCTGGACTGAGCGCAAAAGTTTCTGTTTTTCAGAAAAATCAAATCAACAAACACCGTAGACCATCCCAAAGGTCTTGCTTGGCTCAAACACTAATAAAAACATAAAAACACAATTATCACAGAAGTAATAATGTGGAAAATACACCAAAACAGAAACAAAAAACAGAAAGCAAAAAATAAAATTGGGTTGCCTCCCAACAAGCGCTATTGTTTAACGCCCCTAGCTAGGCAAAACGCAATAGATCTAGGTATTGTCATCTTTGGTATGCAATCCATAAGTAGCTCTCATAATAGATTCATAAGGTAATTTGATTTTCTTTATAGGAAAGTGTTCCATGCCCTTCCTTAAGGGAAATTGAAATCTAATGTTTCCTTCTTTCATATCAATAATTGCACCAATCGTTCTAAGGAAAGGTCTACCAAGAATAATAGGACATGTAGGATTGCAATCTATATAAAGAACAATGAAATCTACTGGCACATAATTCCTATTTGCACAATAAGAACATCATTAATCCTTCCCATAGGTTTCTTAATAGTGGAATCCGCTAGATGCAAATTCAAAGAGCAATCATCAAGTTCATGGAAACCTAGAACATCACATAAAGTTTTTGGAATCGTGGAAACGCTAGCACCCAAATCACACAAAGCATGGCACTCAAAATCTTTAATTTTAATCTTAATAGTAGGTTCCCACTCATCATAAAGCTTTCTAGGTATAGAAACTTCCAACTCAAGTTTTTCTTCAAAAGATTTCATCATAGCATCAACGATATGCTTAGTAAAAGCTTTATTTTGATCATAAGCATGCAGAGAATTCAACATGGATTGCAACAAGGAAATACAATCAATCAAAGAACAATTCTCATAATTAAAGTCCTTGAAATCCAAAAGAGTGGGTTCATTGCTATTTAAAGTTTTGACCTCTTCCATCCCACTTTTATCAATCTTAGCATTAAGATCTATAAACTCCGAATCATTGGGACGCCTTTTAACTAAAGTTGACTTATCTCCAGTCCCATATTTATCAAGATTTACATTAGAAAACAAAGATTCAATAGGAGTCACATCAATCACTTTAAGATATTCATCATTATTATCACGAGAACACACTTTTTCAAGCCATTCACGCTTAGCACGTATTCTAGCGGTTCTTTCCTTGCACTCATCAATAGAAATTCTCATAGCTTTTAAAGACTCATTAATATCATGCTTGGGTGGAATAGATCTAAGTTTCAAAGAATCAATCTCAAGCGAAATTCTATCAACGTTCCTAGCCAAATCATCAATCTTGAGCAATTTTTCTTCAATCGTAGCATTGAAAACCTTTTGCGAACTAATAAAATCTTTAATATTGTTCTCAGGATCAGAGGGCATCTTATTATAATTTCCATAAGAATTGTTGTAGGAATTACCATAATTATTAGAGGAATTACTAGGACGGCCTAGGATTGAAATTACCTCTATAAGCATTATTACCAAAATTGTTCCTACCAACAAAATTCACATCCATAGATTCATTACTATTTCCAATCAAAGAAGACAAAGGCATATCATTAGGATCAATAGGAGCACTCTTACTAGCAAACAATTTCATCAATTCATCCATCTTTTCACTCAAAGTATTTATCTCTTCAATAGCATGCACTTTTTTACTAGTAGGAGATCTTTCAGTATGCCATTGAGAGTAATTTGCCATAATATTATCTAGGAGTTTAGTAGCTTCTCCTAATGTGATTTCCATAAAAGTACCGCCCGCGGCGGAATCTAAGAGATTCCTAGATGCAAAATTCAATCCCGCATAGAAAATTTGTATAATCATCCATAAACTCAAACCATGCGCGGGGCAATTTCTAATCATTAGTTTCATCCTCTCCCAAGATTGTGCAACATGCTCATGATCAAGTTGCTTAAAATTCATTATATCGTTCCTAAGGGAGATGATCAATACTATTTTTAGGCAAAGATGAAAACCAAGTTTTAGCACGATCTCGTAGTGAGAACGGAAATAGCTTCAATTTAACAATATCATTATCCACATCTTTCTTCTTTTGCATATCACACAACTCAACGAAAGTATTTAGATGGGATGCGGCATCTTCATTGGAAAGGCCGGAAAATTGTTCTTTCATAACGAGATTAAGCAAAGCGGCATTAATTTCATAAGATTCCGCACTAGTGGCGGGAGCAATCGGAGTACTAATAAAATCATTATTATTAGTATTGGAAAAGTCACACAACTTGGTATTCTCTTGAGTCATCGTGACAAAGCAAGCAATCTAGCACACAAGTAAGCAAAAAGCAAACGAAAAGACGAACGAAAGAAGGGCGGATAAAAAGGCAAATCTTTCTGAAAATCGTTTTAGAAGTGGGGGAGAGGAAAACGAGAGGCAAATGGCAAATAATGTAAATGCAAGAGATGAGTTTGTGATGGGTACTTGGTAGGCTTGATGTAAATCTCCCCGGCAACGGCGCCAGAAATCCTTCTTGCTACTTCTTGAGCATGCGTTGGTTTCCCTTGAAGAGGAAAGGGTGATGCAGCAAAGTAGATAAGTATTTCCCTCAGTTGTTGAGATCCAAGGTATCAATCCAGTAGGAGATACAAGCAAATCCCCAATAGATGTACCTACACAAATAATCAAACACTTGCACCCAACGCTATAAAGGGGTTGTCAATCCCTTCACCGTTACTTGCAAGGATGAGATCTGATAGAGATAGATGGAAAAGAATTGCGAAAAGTAAAAACACAAGTAATAGATCTGAAAATATAAGATGGAAAATAGACCCGGGGGCCATAGGTTTCACTAGAGGCTTCTCTCATGAAGGCAAATAATACGGTGGGTGAACAAATTACTGTCGAGCAATTGATAGAAAAGCGCATAGTTATGACGATATCCAAGGCAATGATTATGCATATAGGCATCACGTCCATGTCAAGTAGACCGAAACGATTCTGCATCTACTACTATTACTCCACACATCGACCGACTCCTGCCTGCATCTAGAGTATTAAGTTCATGAAGAACAGAGTAACGCATTAGGTAAGATGACATGATGTAGAGGGATAAACTCAAGCAATATGATGAAAACCCCATCTTTTTATCCTCGATGGCAACAATACAATACGTGCCTCGCTACCCCTACTATGTCACTGGGTGAGGACACCGCAAGATTGAACCCAAAACTAAGCACTTCTCCCATTGCAAGAATTACCAATCTAGTTGGCCAAACCAAACCAATAACTCGAAGAGACTTGCAAAGATATGAAATCATGCATATAAGAATTCAGAAAAGCCTCAAATAATATTCATAGATAATCTGGTCATAAACCCACAATTCATCAGATCTCGACAAACACACCGCAAAAGAGTATTACATCGGATAGATCTCCATGAAGATCATGAAGAACATGGTATTGAAGAACAAAGAGAGAGAAGAAGCCATCTAGCTACTAGCTATGGACCCGAAGGTCTGTGGTGGACTACTCACGCATCATCGGAGGGGCAATGGAGTTGATGTGGATGCCCTCCGTGATCGAATCCCCCTCCGACAGATTACCGGAAAAGGCTCCAAGATTGGATCTCACGGGAACAAAGGCTCCTAGCGGCAGAAAAGTATTTTCGTGGCTCTCTTTGGTATCCAGGGAATATTTGGGAATTTATAGGCCGAAGAATATTTGGGAATTTATTGGCCACACGGCATGTCCTCTGCCTTCATCTCCAAGTCTGGTACGTTTCGTTTGGTCCAAGAAAAATCATCTCGAAGATTTTATTCCGTTTGGACTCCGTTTAATATTCCTTATCTGCAATACTCAAAAACAGGGGAAAAAACAGAAACTGGCACTAGGCACTAGATTAATAGGTTAGTCCCAAAAATAATATAAAATAGCATATTAATGCATATAAAACATCCAAAACAGATAATATAATAGCATGGAACAATAAAAAATTATAGATACGTTGGAGACGTATCAGGTACTTCTTGAAGTCCATCTGTTGGTTTCAAGGAGTTTATATGGTGATCAAGGTGGTATTCAAGGTGTTGTCCAAAGATTGGTCATGTAAGAGTTGAGCTTACTGCTAGCATGTCTTGAAGAAGAAGACTGTGTGAGCATTCATGTTTACCTTCAAGACATCATCTTTATGAAGAGAGAAGATAAGATACAAGGTTGATCAAGACTAAGTCAAAGAGTGAATCAAGCTTATCAACACACAAAGCGTACAAAGATGTACCAAGAGGGATCAAATGATCCCATGGTATGGTAAGCACTGTCCATTATGCTTTGTGTACTAACCCATGGTCTACGTGAGAGTTCTATGTAGGGTTGGGTATATTTCCATGGGATTGCATCAAGAGGAAGATCCCATACAGCCCATGGAAGATGACATCAAGTGGTGATCATCATCAAGGTTGCGGTGTGCAAGCTCAAGTAAAGCATCACGGAGAGATCATGCTTGAAGCTTGCCGTCCATTGTGGTGACAATGGACTTGTGAAGATGTGCCGAAGATTGGCTCTCCCATAGTGGAGTATGGGGGAGCAATCTACTAGTCTTCATGGAGCCGACGCAATCAAGAAAGGTGGTCCATCTTGAGGAGGACAAGATCGTCATCATCTAGCTCAAGTGGACTATGCGCAAGGCAAAGGTTTGACCTTGATAGGGTTTTCTATTTTACCGGTCTCATGGTGGTAGTTGGGAGACCGGGTTATAGGATTGATAGCCGTACTATCAAGGGGGGCTCTCAAGTGAGTAGCTTGATCGTATCGTTCGTTGAGAGCTCAAACCATTGCATTCTTGGCATCATCATCTTTCTTGGTTCTTGGTTGGATTTTCTCTATGTGGGTTCTTTAGCTTATGGTTAGCTTCATGACAAGCTCAAGTTCATCGAAAACGGAGTCCATATGCTTTTTCTATGATGTTTTCGATGTTGGAGTTTTTGCCGGTTCTTCATTGATAGAGGTTTCACATCTCTATATCATTGGCATTTGTATACTGCCTCGCTGTTGGAAAGCTCTTGTCGTCCTGAATCCAACAAGCTTGAGTTTGCTCAATTCGGAGCTCATATGCGAAGGTTATGGCAGTTCTGGTTTTTTTGTTTCCATCTGGTTGCTTGGGTTCTTTGTTACTCTCCCGAGGGCGGTAGTACCGCTGGCCACAGCGGTAGTACCGCTGGGGGGTTCCGACTCCTTACGCGGTAGTACCGCTGGCCATAGTGGTAGTACCGCTGGGGGGTCCCGTCTTCTTACGCGGGGCACCAAACACTGCCTTGTCTGGTGTCTGGTACCCCGCGCCACCAGAGCGGTAGTAGGGCGGTAGTAACAAGCGGTACTACCGCTGCCCCCTACTACTGCTCAAATCTGCGTGCGGGCGGTAGTACCGCTCCCGGGGGCGGTACTACCACTTGTGTGCGGGCTGTGGGGGTAACGGTTGGATTTCCCCCCACCTATTTAAGGGGGTCTTCTTCCCCAATGGATCTTATCCTTTTAGCTCGAGGTTGCCCCCCATTGTTGACCTTCTTTGAGCTTGCTAACTCTCAATCCCTCCAATGATTCTTGCTAGTTCTTGAGGGAAATGGGAGAGGAGATCTAGATCCACATTTCCACCAATCACTTTCTCCTCTATGTGAGGGGAACCCCTTGGATCTAGATCTTGGAGTTCTTCGTGTTCTTCTTTGTTCTTCCTCTCATTTTCCTCCATAGCATTAGTTGTTGTGGTGGGATTTGGGAGAGAAGGACTTGGGAACTCCATGTGCCCTTGACATTGCATTTGGTGCATAGGTTTGAGTTCTCCACGGTGATACGTGGAAGTGAAGTTTGAGAAGCTTATTACTCTTGGGTGTTTGAGCACCCTAGAGCTTGTTCCTCTTGGGTGCCTTGGCGCCCTAGACGGTTGATGGTGCCTCGGAGCTCAATCATTGTGGTGTAAAGCTCCGGGCAAGCGTTGGGGTCTCTAATTAGGTTGTGGAGATTGCCCCGAGCAATTTGTACGGGTATCGGTGACCGCCCCCAAGGGTTGCCAAAGTGTACGGGTACCGGTGACCGCCCCCAAGGGTTGCCATTTGTACGGGCTCGGTGACCGCCCTCAAGGGTCCCTTAGTGGAATCACGGCATCTTGCATTGTGCGAAGGCGTGAGGAGATTACGGTGGCCTTAGTGGCATCTTGGGGAGCATTGTGCCTCCACACCACTCCGAACGGAGATTAGCATCCGCAAGGGTGTGAACTTCGGGATACATCGTCGTCTCCGCGTGCCTCGGTTATCTCTTACCCGAGCCCTTTACTTATGCACTTTACTTTGTGATAGCCATATTGTTTCATGTTATATATCTTGCTATCACTTAGTTGTTTATCTTGCTTAGCGTAAGTTGTTGGTGCACATAGGTGAGCCTAGTTGTTTTAGGTTTTGTGCTTGACTATTTAAACGTTAGTTTTATTCCGCATTAGTTCAAGCCTAAACCGTAATTATTTTAAAGCGCCTATTCACCCCCCCCCCCTCTAGGCGACATCCACGTCCCTTCACCCTTGAAATTTATGATGAGCTTTCTCTATTTTTGGGGAGTGGAAAATTGACACATAAAAATAGTTGGTTTGAAGTAGAGACATATAAAGCTTTAATTGATTCATCAATCTTAGGTGCAAAAGCTTTCAACTTGATATTTTCTACATCATGAGAAATTCTATTAATGCTTCTATACATATCATCAATCGTATTCAACTTTTCTTCTATCGTAGTATTGAAAACCTTTTGTGCATTGATAAATTCTTTAATATTACTCTCAAGATCAGAGGGTTTCCTATTATTATTGTAAGAAGAATTACCATAGGAATTGCCATAATTATTAGAGGAATTTCCAGGAAAAGGCCTAGGATTAAAATTACCTCTATAAGCATTGTTATTGAAATTGTTTCACGAGACGAAATTCACATCTACGAAATCACTATTTTGTTCAATCAAAGTAGACAAAGACACATCATTAAGATCAATAGGAGCATTTTTACTAGCAACCAACTTCATTAAAGCATCAACTTTGTCACTCAAAGTACTAATTTCTTCAACCGAATTAACCTTTTTGCTAGTAGGTGCTCTTTCAGTATGCCATTGTGAATAATTTTCCATAATATTATCTAGCAATTTAGTAGCTTGACCCAAAGTAATTTCCATAGAAGTACCACCCGCAGCGGAATCTAAAAGATTTCTAGAGACAAAATTCAATCCCGCATAAAAAATGTGTATGATCATCCAAAGATTAAAACCATGAGTAGGACAATTTCTTAGCATCAATTTCATTCTTTCCCAAGATTGTGCAACATGTTCATGCTCAAATTGCTTAAAATTCATGATTTGAGTCCTAAGGGAAATAATTTTCGTGGACAGAAAATACTTAGTAATCAAAGCATCCTTGCACTTATTCCAAGAATCAATACTATTGCGAGGCAAAGAAGAAAATCCATTTTTTGCACGATCCTGGAAGGAGAAAGGAAATAATTTCAACTTCACTATATCATTGTCCACATCTTTTTCTTTTGCATATCACATAATTCTACGAATGTGTTTAGATGGGATGCGACATCCTCATTAGGAGTACCGGCAAATTGATCTTTCATGACACGATTCAACAAAGAGGCATTAATATCACAAGATTCTGCACTAGTGGCGGGAGGAGCAATCGGAGTACTAATAAAATCATTATTATTATTATTGGAAAAATCACACAACTTGGTATTTTCTTGAGTCATCATGACTACGCAAACAAGTTTGCAAGCAAGCAAGAGATCTGACGAGAAAAAGGCAAACGAAAAAGAGGGCGAATAAAACGGCAAATTTGGTGAAGTGGGGGAGAGGAAAACGAGATGCAAATGGAAAATAATGTAATTGCAAGGAGATGAGATTTGTGATTAGGAACCTGATAGATGTTGATGGTGTCTCCTTAGCGCCAGAGATTGGCACGTAGAAGAGACCGCTTCCTCCCCAGCAACGGCGCCAGAAATTCCATTGACGTGGCTTGAGACTGCGTTGGAATTTCCCCAAAGAGGAAGGGATGATGCAGAACAGCGACGGTAAGTATTTCCCTCACTTATGAAACCAAGGTATCGAACCAGTAGGAGGATCACCAACACTATGTAAACAGCACCTGCACACAAAGAACAAATACTTGCAACCCGACGCGAAAGAGAGGTTGTCAAACTCTTCACGGTAAAAAGATTGATTAGGTAGTGATAGATTGGATAGATAGATCTCGCAAGAACACAAAATAAAAGAGGCAAATAAAAAGTGCAGCAAGGTATTTTTGGGTTTTTGGAATAATAGATCTGAAAACAAAAGCAGCAAAAAGATAGATCGGAAAGCAATATGTTGGAAAAGTAGACCCGGGGGGCATAGGATTCACTAGTGGCTTCTCTCATGAGTATAGCACACAGTGGGTGAACAAATTACTGTTGGGCAACTGATAGAAGATCAAATAATCATGACGATATCCAAGGCGATGATCATTATATAGGCATCACGTCCAAGATTAGTAGACCGAAACGATTCTGCATCTACTACTATTACTCCACACATCGACCGCTATCCAGCATGCATCGGTGTATTAAGTTCATGGAAAACGGAGTAATGCAATAAGAACGGTGACATGATGTAGACAAGATCTATTAATGTAGGAATAGACCACATCTTGTTATCCTTAATAGCAATGATACATGTGTGCCTCACTGCTCCTTCTGTCACCGGGAGAGGACACCGCAAGATCGAACCCATCACAAAGCACCTCTTCCCATGGCAAGAAAAATCGATCTAGTTGGCCTAACTAAACCAAAGATTTGAAGAAGAAATATGAGGCTATAAGTAATCATGCATATAAGAGATCAAAGAAGACTCAAATAATATTCATGGATAGAAACTGATCATGAACTCAAAATTCATCGGATCCCAACAAACACACCGCAAAAAGTTTACATCAAATAGATCTCCAAGAGACCATTGCATTCAGAATCAAAAGAGAGAGAGGAAGCCATCTAACTACTGCCTATGGACCCGTAGGTCTATGGTGGACTACTCACGCATCATCGGAGAGGCACCAATGAGGATGATGAACCCCTCCGTGATGGTGTTAGATTGGATCTCGCGGTTCTGGAACTTGCGGCGGCTGGATGTATTTTTCATCGACTCCTCTAGGGTTTCTGGAATATTTGGGAATTTATAGGCGTCGGAAGCGGTGGAGAGGGGTCCCGAGGAGGGCACAACCCATCAGGTGTAGGGTAACGCAGCAGAAAACAAAAAATTTCCGACCTACGCACCAGCCCAGGACCACTATGGAGACTGCATACATGGTTTGATCATTGTCGTTACCGACTCGCAGCGCAGCGGAAGTAGAGTCGATGACGAACGGCGGTGCAGATCCCCGCAGCTAGGATTTTACAACCTCCCAACCGCGAGGATGTATACCCTCATCCGCCCCACGGACAGCCCTCCGGGAGGCGGTCAGCCAGTCCCCCGGACGGTGTCGCGGACAGCCCTTCGGGAGGACCTCCAAAACTTGGACTGTCACTCGGACAGCCCTTCGGGAGGACCTTCGAAACTCGGACGGTCACACGGACAGCCCTTCGGGAGGCACTCTCGAACTAAGACCGAAACTACGATCTCTCTACAGAGTTGCACACATACGGTGTCATCTATCCGGCAGGGCTTCGCCGTCCAGAACTAGTTCCTGCCGGAACCCAGACAGCCTTTCGGCTCTACGAAACTATTTCGCTGGGAGGGAGAGAGAATGCCAGATCATGCATGGCTTGTGTATGAGAGTGAGGAATGAGGTTTGGGCAGCCCCCTCACCTCCTATTTATAGGAAAACCAAGGGGTAGGATGGGCATTTCAAAAATACCAAAACTTGCTCATGAAGGAAACACTTTCCAAGGGCAAAATGGGAAAGCAAGTGGGCAAGTGGGGCTCCAAGGTGGAGCCCCCTTCTTGGCCGGCCACAACCCTTGTGGGGCCCCCCCAAGGTGGTCCCCATCCATCCATACCTTCTAGAAGCCTTTTTGGGAAAATATCCCAAAAGGCACTTTTCCAAAAATATCCCAAAAAGCACTTTCACTATTCACGACGACATTTTTCAGCGTCTGGTCGAACTGAAAATATTTATGTGGGCTTAGAACATTTCTAGTACCCACCAAAATAATTTTCAATGCCATCCGGAACAATTCCGGATTAGTGATTTTCATCTGCGAAAAGCATCTGAAGCGGTTTCGGCAGCTCCGGAACATTTCCGGTTTTCATCCCGGAAAATTCCAGAAAGTTTCCAGAATGATTCTGGCATCCTCCAAGAATTATCAGGCATGTGCCAAAACCAATTTGACTTATTGGTATCCCCTGAAACAACTTTTTAGTTTCACCGGAACTCATCCGGTGACCTCTCTGCGAAACTCTTCCGCTGTCCGAAACTTTTCCGGCGTCCGAAACTTTTTCGGTGATTTTCTCTCAGACTCCCTGTCTAGTATTCAACAGATAGATGACCCTTAAGCGTGTGACCCTATAGGTTCGGTGAAGCATAGACATGACCCAGAACCCCTTCCGATCAATGATCAACATCGGAGCCGTGGACACCCATATTGACCCCTATACCCACACGAATGAATATTCGAGCGAACCTCCAGTTGCCGTGTGCTATTCCTGTTGCTTCGCGATATGTTACAAATACCCGAGGTGAGACACGTTGGCATCCCCGTGGATCAACAACTTGTCCACTATGCTAGTTACCTCGTTGCCGGTATTGTTCTCTTTTCTCGTTCCCGTGTTCCAGCATCCCCGTGATCAAATCACGAAGTGTCTGGCCAGACGATGATGGATAGCGTAACACCGAGAGGGCCCAGAGATATCTCTCCATCGTCGGAGCAGCAAATCCCAATCTTGAGCTATCAAGTTACTTGACATACTTTTCCATGAACCCGTAAGCCGCCGTAATAGCCACCCATTTACGGATGACGTTTAACAAACCCCAAAGTTCATGAAGCAAGCATGAAGAAACTCGATACTCTCATGGTCTAAGGAATCATGCAAACGTAAACCATCTCTGTGTTATTAACCATTAACTAGTGACGAATGTATCTCATAGCATAACATCAATTCAGGTCGATTCAACACAAGTGTTCTACCAACATTGCGCCCTCAAAATTGCCGGCATAGCCATGCCCATGATCAGGAAAACAGGATCATCATGCAATACTTGAGCCAGTCTTAGAGGCCAGACTAGGAATACATGTTACCGTTTATTATTCCACACGTGCTTATGAGTCTTCCTCCGAGCCTCGTGGTTATTGCAGACTCGAGAACCATAGCAGTTATAGCATGGAACATAAACCTAATTATGAACAGGGAGATAATCAATAACATTTATTATTGCCTCTAGGGCATATCTCCTACATCAGGGCGCGCCCCGGGCCTCTGGTGTGCCCTGGTGGGTTGTGGTCTCCTCGACCCTCCCCTCTGGCACTTCTTTGGCCCATTGAATGTCTTCTGGCCCCAAAAAAATCTCCAAAAAGTTTCGTCGCAATTGGACTCCGTTTGGTATTGATATTCTACGAAATAAAAAACAACAACTAGCACTTTGGCACTATGTTAATAGGTTAGTCCCAAAAAATGATATAAAGTTGTTATAAAATGATTGTAAAACATCCAAGATTGATAATATAACAGCATGGAACAAGCAAAAATTATAGATACGTTGGAGACGTATCAGCATCCCCAAGCTTAATTCCTACTCGTCCTCAAGTAGGTAAATGATAAAAATAGAATTTTTGATGTAGAATGCTGCCTAACATGTTCATCACATATTATTTTTTGTTTTATAGCATGGACATTTGGACTTTTAGATGGTTCAAAGCAATAGTCTAGTTTTGACATAAAGACTTTAGTACTCAAGCATGCCAACAAGCAACCATGTCTTTCAAAATATCAACACTAAAGAAAGTTATCCCTAGTCCATCATGCTCAATCATTGATCCATTCATGAAACACGCTCAAATATTAACTACACCCAATGCACAAGTATGATCATAGTGCCCCCTAGTTGGTTCTTTTATAAGAGAAGATGGAGACTCAAATTAAAAATAAAAATTGCATAAAGTAAATAGATAGGCCCTTCGCGGAGGGGAGTAGGGATTTGTAGAGGTGCCAGAGCTCAAGGTTTAAATTGGGAGAGAAAAATATTGTGGGTGGCATGCCTTTCCTGTCAACGAAAACGACAAAGTAGTTCATAATACTTTCCATGCTAGATACATCATAGGCGGTTCCCAAACATAAAGTAAAGTTTATTCCTTTTTCCATCATTCTTTCACAATCCATGGCTAGCCGTATCCACATCCATACCAACACTTTCCAAGGAATTTATTATTTGACAACATAAAGTAAATTTCTTTTTCATTTCGGGACTGGGCATCCCTATTACCGCCGTACTCTCGTGCAATGACAAGTGAATAAACACTCATCTTGAGAATAACACATCTAGCATGGAAAAGTATTGGACACCCCCTACCGTTGCATGAGTGGTACGAGCACACAAAAAGGAAATTTATTTTAGAAATTAGAGATGGCACATACAAATTTGCTTAGAACGGCATGAAAATACCACATATAGGTAGGTATGGTGGACTCATAAGGCAAAACTGGGTTTAAGGATTTTGGATGCACAAGTAGTATTTCTACTTTGTACAAGTGGAGGCTAGCAAATAGATTGAGAAGCAACCAACCAAGAAACGAAAATTTACATATACGGGCATTAAGCATAACTAAAACCGAATAATGCACCATAAGTAGGATGTAATTTCATTGCATAACTATTGACTTTCGTACTTGCATAGGGAATCACAAACTTTAACACCAATATTCTTACTAAAGCATAATTACTCACTAACATGACTCACATATTACTATCGTCATGTCTCAAAACTATTACAAGGAATCAAGTTTAATTTGTCCAATGATCTTCATGAAAGTTTTTATTATATCCCTCTTGAATATCTATCACTTTGGGACTAGTTTCATATATTGCCATTGCTTTTGACAAGCTCAAACAAATTTAAGTGAAGAACATGAGCATAAAAGTTTCATCTCTCAAAATAGTATAAGTGAAGCATGAGAGGATTTCTTCAAAATTTACTAACTCTCAAATTAATCTAAGTGAAGCATGAGAGTGTTTCTTTAAAATTTCAAAACACACCATGCTCAAAAAGATATAAGTGAAGCACTAGAGCAATTCCATAGCTCAAAAAATTAAGTGAAGCATATAGAGCAATTCTAAAAAATCATAGCATAATTTTGGCTCTCTCAAATAGGTGTTTCCAGCAAGGATACTTGTGACAAACTAAAAAGCAAAGCAAGCAAAGACTCAAATAACACAAGACACTCCAAGCAAAACTCATGATATGTGACGAATAAAAATATACCTCCAAGTAAAATACCAATGGTCGTTGGAAGAAAGAGGGGATGCCACTCAGGGCATCCCCAAGCTTAGCCTATTTTCACTCCTTATTCCTTCATCCATCGTGATCTCACCCAAAACTTGAAAACTTCAATCACACAAAACTCAATAAAATCTTCGTGAGATTCGTTAGTATAATAAAGCAAATCACCACTTTAAGTACTGTTGCAAACCCATTCAAATTTTATTATTGCATTATATCTACTGTATTTTAACTTTACCATGGCTTATACCCTTCAATAAAAACCATAGATTCATCAAAATAACCACACAATGCAACGAAAACAGAATCTGTCTTAAACAGAATAGTCTGTAGTAATTTGTACTCTAACCATACTTTTGTAACACTAAAAATTCTGAAAAATTAGGAGAACGTAAAGAATTTGTATAGCAACACTGTGTTAAAACTTCAGCTCATTATTATGCTCCAGTAAAAAATGAAAATTCGTGCACTGGAGTCAAAGTTTCTGTTTCAGATTCAGCATTGTTTCTACTCATCTTACGAATCATCCTAAAGGCTTTACTTGGCACAAACACTAAATAAAACATCAAAACACAATCATAACAGAGGCATAATTGTGTCAACACTCAAAAACAGAAAGAAAAAGAAGAAAATAAATTTATTCATTGGGTTGCCTCCCAACAAGCGCTATCGTTTTACGCCCCTAGCTAGGCATAAAGCATAGATTCAAGTATTGTCATCTTTGGTTTTTGCTCCATAGGATGTTCTCATGATTGATTCATATGGTGGCTTAATTCCTGTTCTAGGGAAGTGTTTCATTCCCTTTCTTAATGGAAACTAAAATTTAATATTGCCTTCTTTCATATCAATCACGACACCTATAGTGCGTAAAAACGGTTGATAACCCACAAGTATAGGGGATCGCAACAGTTTTCGAGGGTAGAGTATTCAACCCAAATTTATTGATTCGACACAAGGGGAGCCAAAGAATATTATCGAGTATTAGCAGCTGAGTTGTCAATTCAATCACACCTGAAAGATTTAATATCTGCAGCAAAGTATTTAGTAGCAAAGTAATATGGAAGTAACGGTAACGTTGGCAAACGTGACAGTAGCAGTTTTGTAGTGATTGTAACAGTAGCAACGGAAAAGTAACTTAGCAAAGATCAGTGATGGATAATTATGTCGGATAGCATTCATCACGCAACAGTTATAACATAGGGTGATACAAAACTAGCTCCAATTCATCAATGTAATGTAGGCATGTATTCCATATATAGTCATACGTGCTTATGGAAAAGAACTTGCATGACATCTTTTGTCCTACCCTCCCGTGGCAGCGGGGTCCTAATGGAAACTAAGGGATATTAAGGCCTCCTTTTAATAGAGAACCGGACCAAAGCATTAGCACTTAGTGAATACATGAACTCCTCAAACTACGGTAATCACCGGAAAGAATCCCAGTTATTGTCACCCTGGGGGATGCGGATCATAACTCGTAATAGGTGTCTACAACTTGCAATAGAGGATCAAGACCACATATATATTCATGAAAACATAATAGTTTCAGATCTGAAATCATGGCACTTGGGCCCTAGTGACAAGCATTAAGCATAGCAAAGTCATAGCAACATCAATCTCAGAACATAGTGGATACTAGGGATCAAACCCTAACAAAACTAACTCGATTACATGGTAAATCTCATCCAACCCATCACCGTCCAGCAAGCCTACGATGGAATTACTCACAAACGGCGGAGAGCATCATGAAATTGGTGATGAAGGATGGTTGGTGATGACGACGGCGTCAATTTCCCCTCTCCGGAGCCCAAAACAGACTCCAGATCTGCCCTCCCGAGGAAGAACAGTAGGTGGCGGCAGCTCCGTATCGTGAAACGCGATGAACTCTTCTCCTTGATTTTTTTCTCCCCGAATAGGAATATATAAAGTTGGAGTTGAGGTCGGAGGAGCTGCAGGGGGCCCACAAGCCTGCAGGGCGCGCCCTAGGGGGGGCGCCCCCTGGCTTGTGGCCAATGGGTGGGCCCCCTCCGGTTGATTCTTTCGCCAGTATTTTTTATTAATTCCAAAAATATTCTCCGTAAATTTTCAGGTCAATCCGAGAACATTTATTTCTGCACAAAAATAACACCAAGGCAATTCTGCTGAAAACAGCGTCAGTCCGGGTTAGTTCCATTCAAATCATGCAAATTAGAGTCCAAAACAAGGGCAAAAGAGTTTGGAAAAGTAGATACGTTGGAGACGTATCAACTCCCCCAAGTTAACCCATTGCTTGTCCTCAAGCAATTCAGTTGACAAACTGAAAGTGACAAAGAAAAACTTTTACAAACTCTGTTTGATCTTGTTGTTGTAAATATGCCTAACTGATGTTCAGATTTTCAGCAAAGATTATAGACTAACCACATTCACAATAACATTTAGGACTCACATTTACTCACATGAATGACATAATCAACTAGCGAGCAATAATAATAAATCTCGGATGACAACAATTTTATCAAAACAATCATGAAACAATATGATATAATGGTATCTCGCTAGCCCTTTCTGAGACCACAAAACATAAATGCAGAGCACCTCTGAAGAAGAAGGACTGACTAGACATTGTAATTCATGGTAAAAGAGATCCAATCACAATCATACTCAATATCAATTAATAGCAAAGCATACAAATGACGGTGGTGCTCTCTAACTGGTGCTTTTTATAAGAGGAGGATGACTCAACAATAAAGTAAAATAGATAGATCCTTCGTAGAGGAAAGCATTGATTTGCAAAGGTACCAGAGCTCGAGCTTTTAAAACAGGGATGAATAATTATTTTTGAGCGGTATGCTTTCATTGTCAACATAACAACCAAGAGATCTCGGTATCTTCCATGCTAGATACATTATAGGCGGTTCCCAAACAGAATAGTAAAGTTTTTACTCCCCCTCCACCAATCAATCACACTCCACGGCGAGCCGAATCCATGGGTACCGTCCATACAAACAACAATCCTGGGGGAGTTTTGTTTCATTATATTTTAATTTGATTTTTGAGCATAGAACTGGGCATCCCGAATACCAGCCACTTTCTCGTGAATGATAGTGAATCAACACATATCGTGAGAATAACCCACCTAGCATGGAAGATGCTGACAGCCCCTAGTCACTACATGAGCGATTCGGGCATACAAAACAGAATATTATTTGAAGGTTTAGAGTTTGGCACATGCAAATTTACTTGGAACGGCAGGTAAATACCGCATATAGGTAGGTATGGTGGACTCATATGGAACAACTTTGGGTTTATGGAAGTGGATGCACAAGTAGTATTCCGGCTTAGTACAGGTGAAGGCTAGCAAGGGACTGGGAAGCGACCAACTAGAGAGCGACAACAGTCATAAACATGCATTTAGATTAACCAATATTGAATGCAAGCATGAGTAGGATATAAATCACCATGAACATAAATATCGTGGAGGCTATGTTGATTTTGTTTCAACTACATGCGTGAACATGTGCCAAGTCAAGCCACTTGAATCATTCAGAGGAGGATACCATTCTATCATACTACATCACAACCATTTTAAAATGCATGTTGGCACTCAAGACAAACCATTATACACTCTTAGCTAACTAAGCGTGGCATGAGTAACTATAATCTCTAATTGTCATTGCAAACATGTTTCATCCATAATGAGCTAAATCCAGAACGATGAGCTAGTCATATTTACAAAAACAAAATAGGTCGAGTTCATACCAGCTTTTCTCCATCTCAATCACTTCATCATATGTCGTCATTATTGCCTTTCACTTGCACGACCGAACGGTGTGAATAATAATAAGAGTGCACGTGCATTGGACTAAGCTGGAATCTGCAAACAATAACTCAAAGGAGAAGGCAAGGTAATATGGGCTCTCTGTGAGATAAACAATAATGCATATGAGAGCCACTCAACATTTTCATTGTGGTCTTCTCCTTATGACCCAAAGAAAAGAAATTTCAAAACAAGAACGAGAAAGACTATTTACACGGGAAAGCTCCCAACAAGCAAAAGAAGAACAAGAAATCTTTTTGGGTTTTATTTTTAAAGATACAACAAAACAACTAAAAGGTAAAGCTAGAACTAAATTTTTTTGGATTTTTCTCAATGTTAATTAAACGCTCAAGAAGAAAGCGAAAAGAAGAAATAAAATACCATGGATGATACAATGAAAAAGTATAAGCACCGACTACTAAGATGAGTGTGTGAACATGAATGTAATGTCGGTGAGAAATACGTACTCCCCCAAGATTAGGCTGTTGGCCTAAGTTGGTCTATGGCCATGGCTGAAAATAACCATCTCCTGGATACTCCGAAGGATACTGAGGGTTCCACTGGTTGGCGAGCTCCTGTGGCTCCCACTAAAAAACTGGATCCTGATACGGATCAAGGGCTGGTGCCGGCTCAGGTGCTAGGGGTTGCGACAGACCCCAATATCTATAGATGTCCTCGGGCATAATAGTGTACCTGCCTGAATGGATATCTAACAAAGAAGAAGCAGGCAGAGCAATAATCTCACAAGTACCCTGACTAAATACTAAGTTGTAAAGCAGCCTCCTATCATTATCCTTCCTAATAAAATCATGTGCTACCATACTATCATAGTCTAAATATCTCGTAGGTAGCAGCATTTCCTCTTCCTCGTCAAGCCTAATGGGTATCTTAAAGTGTTTGGCTAGACGAGCCGCATAGATACCTCCGAATATGGGGCCCTTCAAACGGTTTAAGTTTAACCGTTGGGCCACCATAGCGCCCAGACTAAAAGTTCTATCAGCAAGTAAAGCGTGGCGCAGAATGGCGAGGTCGGGAGCACTAAGGCTTCCACTCTCCCCACGACCAACTAAACATCTCCCCGCAAATAATGAATAATAGCGTAGAACAGGAAAATGTAAACTAGCTGCTCTTGCCTTTGACACCCCTCTCTCTTCCCTCACAGTGGTTGCGGCAATAAAGTCCTCCATGTCTCTAGGACATGGTTCACTGATGCTGCCCTCATAAGGTATTTTGCAAACATTGCAAAAATCGTAAAGTTTCATCTCCTTAGGCACATCATATAAGTAAAACTCTACCATGGGAGGATCCTTCCTAGGATAAAAGTGAAAGTTTTGCACGAAGATATTAGTGAGTAGGAGGTACTGGTCACACTTATCGTTGAGGAAGTCGGTGATGTCTGCATTCTCTGCCAAATAATAGAAATCTTCATAAATTCCGGCCGCCCTCAAGAATGCATCACTTGGCCATTCACATGGCCGAACCTCCGCGACGCGGGGAAGATTGTATTTGGACTTCTTCTTCACCTCATTTTCATCTTCTTTAGAGCCCCGGCTTGAAGAGCCTCTTAACAATCTCCTCATCATTTTTTTTCTTCTCTGAAAAATTTCTGAAATTTTTAGTGACTCAAAATAAAGGTGAACAAAACTCAACAAAACTTATAGCAACTACTCCCACAAGTGCCTAGAGGCTATATCATGCATCAAAACTACTTGGGACCATACAAATTTGACATACAAGCTCAAGAACAAGGTCACCACAGCAGCAAAAATTTGCAATATATAAAGCACTAGAACAAAAACTAATTGGACCATTGGAGAAGTCACATACCGAAGAACAATCCCCCAAAACAGTTTTGCAAATAGACCTTTGCACAAGGAGATCGAAAATGGCAGCAAAATGAGCTAGAACACAGGCTTGAGCAATGGTGGAATTTTTTCTGGAGGAAGACGAAGTGGATGGGTGCTGGAATAAGTGAGGGGGGCCTATGTGGGACCCACAAGCCAGGGGGCGCACCCAGGGGGTGGGCGCGCCTTGTAGGCTTGTGGCCCACTGGTGCAACCCCTTGATGTGTTCTCAGTGCCAGAAATTCTTAAATATTCCAGAAAAAATCATACTACATTTTCAGGGCATTTAGAGAACTTTTATTTTTAGGTCACTTTTTATTGCACGGATAAATCAGAAAACAAAAAAATAATGACATTTTTACTTTATTGAATCTAAATAACAGAAAGTAAAAGTTGGGTACAGAAGGTTGTGCTTTCTAAATTCATCCATCTCATGCTCATAAAAAAGAATCCATCAATAAGGTTGATCAAGTCTTATTGACAAACTTTTTTCGAATGACACGGAACCGGAGAATTTTCGAATAACACTAGGTTACCTCAATGGGGATATGCATGTCCCCAACAATAAGTATATCATATTTCTTTTTGGCAGTAGGGAGAGGGAATTCAAAATCTCCAATAATAATCGTTGAATTTTTTTCGATAGAGTTGATACTATGAACTTGAGGTTGTTTCTTCAGAAAGTGTACCGTATGCTCATTACCATTAACATGAAAAGTGACATTGCCTTTGTTGCAATCAATAACAGCCCCTGCAGTATTCAAAAAAGGTCTACCAAGGATGACCGACATACTGTCGTCCTCGGGAATATCAAGAATAACAAAGTCCGTTAGGATAGTAACATTTGCAACTACGACAGGCACATCCTCACAAATAGCGATGGGTAAAGCAGTTGATTTATCAGCCATTTGCAAAGATATTTCAGTAGGTGTCAACTTATTCAAATCAAGTCTACGATACAACGAGAAAGGCATAACACTAACACCAGCTCCAAGGTCACATAAAGCAGTTTTAACATAATTTCTTTTAATAGAGCATGGTATAGTAGGTACTCCGGGATCTCCAAGTTTCTTTGGTATTCCACCCTTAAAGGTGTAATTAGCAAGCATGGTGGAAATCTCAGCTTTCGGTATCTTTCTTTTATTTGTCACAATATCTTTCATATACTTAGCATAAGGAGACATTTTCAGAATATCAGTCAAGTGCATACGCAAAAAGACAGGTCTAAGCATTTCAACAAAGTGCTCAAAGTCCTCATCATCCTTTTTCTTGGATGGCTTAGGAGGAAAGGGCATGGGTTTCTGAACCCAAGGTTCTCTTTCTTTACCATGCTTCCTAGCAAAGAAGTCTCTTTTATCATATCTTTTATTCCTAGGTTGTGGGTTATCAAGATCAACATCAGGTCCAATCTCCACATCATTATCATTACTAGGTTGAGCATCAACATGAACATCATCATTAATATTATCACTAGGCTCATGTTCATTACCAGATTGTGTCTCAGCATCAGAAATAGAAATATCATTTGGGTTTTCATGTGTATCTATAACAGGTTCACTAGCAGCATGCAAAGTCCTATCGTCATTCTTTTTCCATTTATTACTGGGACGACTAGGTGCATCAATATTAATTCTCTGAGAATCTTGCTCGATTCTCTTAGGATGGCCCTCAGGATACAAAGGTTCCTGAGTCATTTTACCACCTCTAGTCACAACTCTGACAGAATGATCATTGGTCTTACCATTCATCTCATTAAGCAAATCATTTTGTGCCTTGAGTACTTGTTCTACTTGAGTAGTTACCATGGAAGCATGTTTACTAATAAGCTTAAGATCATTGATAGTTCTACTCATATAATCACCTAAGCGATCAAGCATGTAAGCATTATGTTTCAATTGTCTACTAACATAAGCATTGAAATTTTCTTGCTTAACAATAAAGTTATCAAACTTATCCAAGCATTGGCTAGCAGACTTATTATAAGGAATATTGCCTTCATCAAATCTACGAAGAGAATTTACCTCTACTACCTGTGTCGGGGTATCAACACCATGTATTTCTTCAATAGGTGGTAAATTATTAACATCTTCAGCTTTAATACCTTTTTCTTTCATAGATTTCTTTGCCTCTTGCATATCTTCAGGACTGAGAAATAGAATACCTCTTTTCTTCGGAATTGGCTTTGGAGGTGGTTCGGGAATAGTCCAATCATTATCATTGCTCAATATATTATTCAATAGTAGTTCAGCTTGTTCAATAGTTCGTTCCCTGAAAACACAACCAGCACAACTATCTAGGTGGTCCCTAGAATCATCAGTTAGTCCATTATAAAAGATATCAAGTATTTCATTTTTCTTGAGAGGGTGATCAGGCAAAGCATTAAGTAATTGGAGAAGCCTCCCCCAAGCTTGTGGGAGACTCTCTTCTTCAATTTGCACAAAGTTAAATATTTCCCGCAAGGCAACTTATTTCTTATGGGCAGGAAAATATTTTTCAGAAAAGTAATATATCTTATCCTGGGGACTACGCACACAACCAGGAGCAACAGAATTAAACCATATCTTAGCATCACCCTTTAATGAGAAACGAAACAACTTAAGAATATAGTAATAACGAATTTTTTCCTCATGAGTAAATAGGGTGGCTATATCATTCAATTTAGTAAGATGTGCCACAATAGTTTCAGATTCATAACCATGGAAAGGATCAGATTCAACCAAAGTAATTAACTCAGGATCGACAGAGAATTCATAATCCTTATCAGTAACAAAGATAGGTGAAGTAGCAAACTTAGGATCATATTGCATTCTAGCATTCAAAGATTTTTCCTTCCATTTGCATAGCAATTTCTTAAGATCGTCTCTATCCTTACAAGCAAGAAAGTCCCTAGCTACCTCTCCCTCCATAACATAACCCTTAGGTATATTAGGCAATTCATATCTAGGAGAGCTAGGTCTAGCAGGTGTCTCATAGTGTTCAGTTTCAATAATTTCATCAGTTTCAGAAATATCATCAGTTTCAGCATTGACTCTAGCAATTTGTTCATCAAGAAATTCACCCAGTGGCACAGTATTATCAAGCAAAGTATCATCATAAGCATCATGCATAGCAGAAGTAGCATCATCAATTACTTGCGACATATCAGAATTACTAGCAGGTGGTGGTGTCGCAAATTTACTCATAACAGAAGGTGAATCAAGTGCAGAGCTAGATGGCACTTCCTTACCTCCCCTCGTAGTAGAGGGATAGATCTTGGTTTTTTGGTCTTTCAGATTCTTCATAGTGATCAACAGATATAAATCCCAAGTGACTCAGAGAATAGAGCTATGCTCCCCGGCAACGGCGCCAGAAAAAGGTCTTGATAACCCACAAGTATAGGGGATCGCAACAGTTTTCGAGGGTAGAGTATTCAACCCAAATTTATTGATTCGACACAAGGGGAGCCAAAGAATATTCTCGAGTATTAGCAGCTGAGTTGTCAATTCAACCACACCTGAAAGACTTAATATCTGCAGCAAAGTATTTAGTAGCAAAGTAATATGGAAGTAACGGTAACGATGGCAAACGTGACAGTAGCAGTTTTGTAGTGATTGTAACAGTAGCAACGGAAAAGTAACTTAGCAAAGATCAATAGGTGAAAAGCTCGTAGGCAATGGGTCAGTGATGGATAATTATGTCGGATAGCATTCATCATGCAACAGTTATAACATAGGGTGACACAGAACTAGCTCCAATTCATTAATGTAATGTAGGCATGTATTCCATATATAGTCATACGTGCTTATGGAAAAGAACTTGCATGACATCTTTTGTCCTACCCTCCCGTGGCAGCGGGGTCCTAATGGAAACTAAGGGATATTAAGGCCTCCTTTTAATAGAGAACCGGACCAAAGCATTAGCACTTAGTGAATACATAAACTCCTCAAACTACGGTAATCACCGGAAAGAATCCCAGTTATTGTCACCCTGGGGGATGCGGATCATAACTCGTAATAGGTGTCTACAACTTGCAAGATAGGATCAAGAACACATATATATTCATGAAAACATAATAGGTTCAGATCTGAAATCATGGCACTCGGGCCCTAGTGACAAGCATTAAGCATAGCAAAGTCATAGCAACATCAATCTCAGAACATAGTGGATACTAGGGATCAAACCCTAACAAAACTAACTCGATTACATGGTAAATCTCATCCAACCCATCACCGTCCAGCAAGCCTACGATGGAATTACTCACGAATGGCGGAGAGCATCATGAAATTGGTGATGAAGGATGGTTGGTGATGACGACGACGTCGATTTCCCCTCTCCGGAGCCCAAAACAGACTCCAGATCTGCCCTCCCGAGGAAGAACAGGAGGTGGCGGCGGCTCCGTATCGTGAAACGCGATAAACTCTTCTCCTTGATTTTTTTTCTCCCCGAATAGGAATATATAGAGTTGGAGTTGAGGTCGGAGCAGCTGCAGGGGGCCCACAAGCCTACAGGGCACGCCCTAGTGGGGGGCGCGCCCCCTGGCTTGTGGCCAATGGGTGGGCCCCCTCCGATTGATTCTTTCGCCTGTATTTTTTATTAATTCCAAAAATATTCTCCGTAAATTTTGAGGTCAATCCGAGAACTTTTATTTCTGCACAAAAATAACACCAAGGCAATTCTACTGAAAATAGCGTCAGTCCGGGTTAGTTCCATTCAAATCATGCAAATTAGAGTCCAAAACAAGGGCAAAAGAGTTTGGAAAAGTAGATACGTTGGAGACGTATCAACGGTCTACCAAGTATGATGGGACAAGACGGATTGCAATCAATATGAAGAACAATAAAATATATGGACACATAGTTCCTATTTGCAAGAATAATAACATCATTAATTCTTCCCAAATGTTTTTTAATAGTAGAATCCGCCAAGTGCAAATTAAGAGAACATTCTTCAATATTGGTAAGACCAAGCACATCACATAGAGATTTAGAAATCGTGGAAACACTAGCACCCAAATCACATAAAGTAAAGCACTCATAATTTTTAATCTTGACCTTAATGGTAGGTTCCCACTCATCATGTAATTTTCTAGTAATAGAAATCTCTAGCTCCAACTTTTCTTCAAAAGATTTCATCATAGCATCAACGATATGTTTAGTAAAAGCTTTATTTTGTTCATAAGCATGGGGTGAATTCAACATTGATTGCAGCAAAGAAATACAATCAATCAAAGAGCAACTATCATAATTAAAGTCTTTGCAATCCAAAATAGTGGGCACATCACTAATTAAAGTTTTTACCTCTTCAAACCCACTTTCATCAATTTTTTCATCAAGATCTTCACTCCCCAAATCATTGGGACGCCTTCTAGCTAAAGTTGACTCTACTTCAGTCCCTCTATCATCAATTTTAATATTACTAAACAAGGAATCAATAGAAGAAACACCAATCACCTTAAGATCTTCATCATTTTTCTGAAAGCAACACTAGAAAACACTTTTTCTAAGAATTCTCTTTTAGCTCTAAGCATAGCGGTTCTTTTCTTACTTTCATCCATAGAGACATATAAAGCTTTAATTGATTCATCAATCTTAGGTGCTAAAGCTTTCAACTTGAGATTTTCTACATCATGAGAAATTCTATCAATGCTTCTAGACATATCATCAATCTTATTCAACTTTTCTTCTATCGTAGTATTGAAAACCTTTTGCGCATTGATAAATTCTTTAATATTACTCTCAAGATCAGAGGGGTTCCTATTATTATTGTAAGAAGAATTACCATAGGAATTACCATAATTATTAGAGGAATTTCCAGGAAAAGGCCTAGGATTAAAATTACCTCTATAAGCATTGCTATTGAAATTGTTTCGCGAGACGAAATTCACATCTACGGAATCACTATTTTGCTCAATCAAAGTAGACAAAGGCACATCATTAAGATCAATAGGAGCATTTTTACTAGCAACCAACTTCATTAAAGCATCAACTTCGTCACTCAAAGTACTAATTTCTTCAACCGAATTAACCTTTTTGCTAGTAGGTGCTCTTTCAGTATGCCATTGTGAATAATTTGCCATAATATTATCTAGCAATTTAGTAGCTTGACCCAAAGTAATTGCCATAAAAGTACCACCCGCGGCGGAATCTAAAAGATTTCTAGAGACAAAATTAAATCCCGCATAAAAAAATTGTATGATCATCCAAAGATTTAAACATGAGTAGGACAATTTCTTAGCATCAATTTCATTCTTTCCCAAGATTGTGCATCATGTTCATGCTCAAATTGCTTAAAATTCATGATTTGAGTCCTAAGGGAAATAATTTTCACGGGTGGAAAATACTTAGTAATAAAAGCATCCTTGCACTTATTCCAAGAATCGATACTATTGTGAGGCAAAGAAGAAATCCAAATTTTTGCACGATCCCGCAAGGAGAAAGGAAATAATTTCAACTTCACTATATCATTGTCCACATCTTTTTTCTTTTGCATATCACACAATTCTACGAATGTGTTTAGATGGGATGTGGCATCCTCATTTGGAGTACTGGCAAATTGATCTTTCATGACAAGATTCAACAAAGCGGCATTAATATCACAAGACTCCGCACTAGTGGTGGGAGGAGCAATCGGAGTACTAATAAAATCATTATTGTTATTATTGGAAAAATCACACAATTTGGTATTTTCTTGAGTCATCGTGAGTACGCAAACAAGATTGCAAGCAAGCAAGAGATCTGACGAGAAAAAGGCAAACGAAAAAGAGGGCGAATAAAACGGCAAATTTGGTGAAGTGGGGGAGAGGAAAACGAGAGGCAAATGGCAAATAATGTAATTGCAAGGAGATGAGATTTGTGATTAGGAACCTGATAAATGTTGATGGTGTATCCTTAGCGCCAGAGATTGGCACGTAGAAGAGACCGCTTCCTCCCCGGCAAAGGCGCTAGAAATTCCTTTGACGTGGCTTGAGACTGCGTCGGTATTTCCCCAAAGAGGAAGGGATGATGCAGCACAGCGCCGGTAAGTATTTCTCTCAGTTATGAAACCAAGGTATTGAACCAGTAGGAGGATCACCAACACTATGTAAACAACACCTGCACACAAAGAACAAATACTTGCAACCCGACGCGAAAGAGAGGTTGTCAATCTCTCCACGGTAAAAAGATAGATTAGGTAGTGATAGATTGGATAGATAGATCTCGCAAGAACACAAAATAAAATAGGCAAATAAAAAGTGCAGCAAGGTATTTTTGGGTTTTTGGAATAATAGATCTGAAAACAAAAGCAGCAAAAAGATAGATCGGAAAGCAATATGTTGGAAAAGTAGACCCGAGGGCCGTAGGATTCACTAGTGGTTCTCTCATGAGTATAGCACACGGTGGATGAACAAATTACTGTTGGGCAATTGATAGAAGATCAAATATCATGACGATATCCAAGGCGATGATCATTATACAGGCATCACGTCCAAGATTAGTAGACTGAAACGATTCTGCATCTACTACTATTACTCCACACATCGACGGCTATCCAGCATGCATCAGTGTATTAAGTTCATGGAAAATGGAGTAATGCAATAAGAACGGTGACATGATGTAGACAAGATCTATTAATGTAGGAATAGACCACATCTTGTTATCCTTAATAGCAACGATACATGCGTGCCTCGCTGCCCCTTCTGTCACTGGGAGAGGACACCGCAAGATCGAACCCATCACAAATCACCTCTTCCCATGGCAAGAAAAATCGATCTAGTTGGCCTAACTAAACCAAAGATTCGAATAAGAAATACGAGGCTATAAGTAATCATGCATATAAGAGATCAAAGAAGACTCAAATAATATTCATGGATAGAAACTAATCATGAACTCAAAATTCATCGGATCCCAACAAACACACCGCAAAAAGTTTACATCAAATAGATCTCCAAGAGACCATTGTATTGAGAATCAAAAGAGAGAGAGGAAGCCATCTAGCTACTGCCTACGGTCCCGTAGGTCTATGGTGGACTACTCACGCATCATCGGAGAGGCACCAATGAGGATGATGAACCCCTCCGTGATGGTGTTAGATTGGATCTTGCGGTTCTGGAACTTGCGGCGGCTGGATATATTTTTCGTAGACTCCTGTAGGGTTTCTGGAATATTTGGGTATTTATAGAGCTCAGAGGCGGTGGAGGGGGTTCCCGAGGCGGCCACAACCCATCAGGGCGCACCCGGGGCCCCTCGCGTGCCCTGGTGAATTGTGGGCGGCGTGGGCTCCCTCCTAGTTACTTCTTTGGCCCACTAGCCTTCTTCTGGTCCAAAAAAATTCTCCAAAAAGTTTTGTCACGATTGGACTCCGTTTGGTACTGATATTCTGCGAAGTAAATGACAAGCAAAAACAGCAACTGGCACTTTGGCACTATGTCAATAGGTTAGTCCCAAAAAATTATATAAAGTTGCTATAAAATGATTGTAAAACATCCAAGATTGATAATATAACAGCATGGAACAAGCAAAAAATATAGATACGTTGGAGACGTATCAATAAGTAATCATGTAAAGTTGATATTCGTTCGATATTTTGATGATATGTATGTTGTTACTTCTCTTAGTGGTGTCATGTGAACGTCGACTACATGACACTTCACCATGTTATGGGCCTAAGGGAAGTCATTGTGGAGTAACAAGTAGATGATGGGTTGCGAGAATGACAGAAACTTAAACCCCAGTTTATGTGTAGCTTCATGAGGGGCTGATTTGGATCCACATGTTTCATGCTATGGTTAGATTTATCTTAATTCGTCTTTCTTAGTTGCGGATGCTTGCGAGAGGGGGTAATCATAAGTGGGTTGCTAGTTCAAGTAAGAACAGCACCTTAGCACCGGTCCACCCACATATCAAATTATCAAAGTAGCGAACGTGAATCAGCTCAATATGATGAACATGACTAGACAGAAATTCCCATGTGTCCTCGGGAGCACTTGCTTCATATAAGAGTACTTTCAGGCCTGTCCTTTGCTATAAAAAGGATTGGGCTATCTTGTTGCATACTTGTTACTAATATTATTTATCACTTGTTACAAATTATCTTGCTATAAAACTATCAACTATTGTTACTCACAGCACTTGCAGAGAATACCTTGCTGAAAACTCCTTATCATTTCCTTCTGCTCCTCGTTGGGTTCGACACTCTTACTTATCGAAAGGACTACGATTGATCCCCTATACTTGTGGGTCATCAATCAACACTGTGTGTCATGCACCCAATCGGCTCTATCTCCTCAAGATCTTAAACACAGCTCCATATGAGATACTTACCTGTAATAACCCCAACCTTACGTACTTTCAAGTGTTCAGTTGGAAGTGTTCTCAAGAAAAGGTGGTCGTTTGTCTAAATTTAAAACTAAAGCTCAAGTGCTTATGCTACAAACTCTCATGCTTACCGTGTTCTCAACAAGTCCAACAAACTCATTGAGGAGACATGTAACGTGGAGTTTGATGACAATAATGGCTCTAAGGTGAAGCAAAGTGGTCTTTATGATACATGTGATGAAATTCCTTCTCAATCCATAAGAAGAAGGAACGTTTGTCTATCTTTTGTCACTCAAAAGTGACCCCCGATTGCAGCATCCTAGCATGCCATGTTGCCCTTGTAGCCAAAGAATGGAAAAGATTCCTCAAGAAACTCCGGTCTAAGACCACGGAGGAAATTAGGTGAAGTACGCCATATACAAAGTATAGAGAAGTATCTAGAACTTCCCCCCGGCCCTACTCCCCAATGTAGAGTAGCTAAGTGTGAAAGTAAAATCAACCCTTGCTCATACATGGGCTTTTTCGGTACGAAATGGGCCACTTCAAATAGGTTCATTGCTTCGGCCCATAATTAGATCAATCCGGCATGGGCTACGTGAGCTCCAAGTAGTTTACTGGACAAATTGATGGCATTCCCAGCCAACGAAGCAAAGTCGATGGTTTCTTGGTCACGACCAGCTAAAGCTAAAGTTTCATTAAAGAGCATTTCCACGTGGTAGAACCTCCTCAGGGAATGTAACATTTTCATGACGCTGATCCTGAGCAAACCTTGTTGCCACAAAATCCCACCGCAACACCGAAGGCGAGTGGTGGCTACGTTTTGCTTTGCAGTGGCGGGCAGAAGCAATGGTTGCAGCAAACAGTGGTACCTCCCGATAGTGCACACGTACGGAAGGAGAAGCTTGCAGTAGTGGTGGCGATCGACTTACCGGTGTCGTCCCCGATCTAGAAGAATGGGAAAGGGCAAGGCGAGGAGGGGGAGAGGATCTGCATGACGGGAAAAAGATAAGGTGAGGAAGAAAATTAAGATGGGGAGACATCTCTAGAGAAGAGATGTGATGGGACCCACAAGGGCACGTGGTAGTCATGGAAGGCGACTTACGTTGGAGCTGGATAAGTCGGGTAAAATAAAACGTTTTCCTTTTACAATATATATGCGCGGGACATATGAATCTAGGAAATATAGATGGGTATAATTTTAATAGAAGAATTCATATATAAATACCAACAAAGAGTACAAAAATCCTGAAAAATAAAAAGTTACGAAGCAAGAGATCGTGGATGAATTGGCAAAAGAAGAAAATAGGCCAAAAATGACACGACTGAGCATGTACAATATCTTTGAGCCCTAAATTTTCTCCGTGCTTAATGAAGCTTCCATGTTTGCAAGTAGATAAAATGAAGAATAATCATACACAACAACATATAAGGTAATAAGTTATCATGCTTCTTTTTAATAGAATATATATCATGATTATTTAATATATTTATATTATATTGAGCTATTGAGCTAAAATCAAGCGAGTCAGTGTTTGTCTCAAGACCAACTTGTCTCTCGCTTGAGAACTGCGTAAAGTGATCATACTCGGCTCATTTATTTTTGAGTCGAGTCGAGCGAAAAGACAAATCGATCTCGAGCGGCTACGGGTCTCGCGCATTTCTTGCAACCCTAATGTCGGGTGGACGGTCTTCATCCACTTAGATGTTTAGTTTTGTACTCCCTATGTTTTTATTTACTCCGCATATTAGCTTTGGTCAAAAGTCAAACTTTGTAAGCTTTGACAAAAATATTTATAGACAAAAATATTAATATATACAATAACAAATCAATACCATCATATTTAATATTGAATGTACTTTCGTCATATAGATTTGTTACAGTAAAAGTTTGTATTGTTTACTATAAATTTGGTCAAACTTTACGAAGTTTGACTTCTGTCAATTCTAATATGCAGAGTAAATAAAAACGGAGGGAGTAATAAAAAAGGGCACATGGAAGTATGAAAAGTATATTTTGTTGGTGTAAGAGCATCTACAACAGCAACTTGCAAATCCGACCCCTCAAATGCCCGCGGACAGTGACCGGGCACGCCTCAAATAATGCATTCTACAACCGGATACCTCAAATTAGAAACCTCAAATCCATATTACTACATGCAACGTAAACCTAATACAAGTGTCGCCCGTCCGGCTTCGTCGTGTCCATGTCCGGCGGCTAGATGCGCCCGTCGTAGTGCCGGTCCAGCCGTCGGCGAGGTAGAGTAGGACATGAGACACTAGTCGGCTCACGGGAGTCGAGCTCCCGCGGTCCCCCATGCCCTAATCTTCCTCGTCGGAGCCTGCCCGGACGGTGCCGGTGGACGTCGGGTCGATGATGGATCCTTCCTGGGAGGAGCCGATGTCCACCACGACGCGGTTGCGGCGGCCGCACTCGTGCATTTGACAGGGCGCCGGAGAGTGTGACTCCGCCTCTCCAACGTCCACCGTCGCAAGGGCCACCGCCGCCTCGCACGGCGGGCACGCCGCACCATGATATCGTCCTCGCAGTGGCCCGCGCGCCAACGGAGGGGTTGCGCTTCCGCCACGGCGTTCGGACGCCAGAAGGACCGCACCGTCTCCGGTGAGGCAGTGACGCCGGATCCAAGCATCAGTTGTGCGAACGCAATAGATTCCTGGCGTTGCGAGTCCGAGCGCTGTCGTCGTGTGGCCGCCTCCCGGGAGCGGCGGAGCACAACCCGGACGGCCATCTCCTCCTCGGGGCCGTGTGGGATGAGCTTGTGGTCGACGGATCTGGAGTTGAAGGACTCGGATCCGCTGCCGACCATGCCGGAGAAGGCCGAAGATCGCCGGAGGTGAGCTTGGGTGGCGGATGGGAATGGAGGGGAGTGAAGTGAAGTGGCTAGGATTTGATCCGGACCGGTGCGGGCGTGCCTGGGCTCCCTCATATCCGCCTCATATTTAGGCTGGATATGAGAGGTGCCGGTCAGTCCGGGCGTTTGAGGCCCGTTTGAGGGGTTCGGCTGGGTCGATTTTTTTGTGACCGGTCAGTGACTGGGCGGCCTGCCCGGGCGTTTGAGGCGGGTTTGAGGCGTCCGGCTGTAGATGCTCTAAATGACCATTTTCCGAGAAAAAAAAAACACCTGATCGCTGATCCCCAAATAAAGTATTTTTTACATATAAATAAAACACGCCCTCCCGCAAATCTAGGGTTCCCCTTTCGCTGCGCATCTTCTGTTGCTCGGTCGCAGTCGAGGAATCGTCGTCGACCGCGCGCGCGGATCTCGCCCGTCACCTTCCCCGATCTCACCAGTCACCAGACCCAGGTAACCCTCGATCGATCTCCTAGATGCCCCCAGCCATCGAGTCGGATCGTGATCTCCTGATCTCAAATCTTACGCGGATCGAAGTTGGTTAACAAATTCAGATAATCGTTCGTGCGGTGGTTTTTTTTTTAGATTTCCTTTTCAGATCCGATTCAGTTCCGAATTTCCTGCTGGTGATGTTGACGCTTTAACCTAAATCTCGCGATTATTCTGGTACAGGAAGATGGGTGGGCGCGGAGGTCGCGGAGGGCGCGGAGGCGGGCGGGGCCACGGACCTGCGGAAGGGGCTTCGGCGCAGCTGCAGCCGCAGGCCAGGGAGGGCCTGTGGCAGCCCCCATCATCACCTGGTATTGCGAGAGATGCGGGGACGAGCGGCATGACAGCCAGGCACGCCACCTGGCGATGCACGCCGCCCTCGATCGAAAGGAGAGGGAGCAGCAGCTCCGCAAGCAGCAGGCCAGAGACGCCTACAAGCGAGCCCATGGCTCCAAGAAGAGGGGGGGACGGCGCCAAGGCCACTGATCGAGGTACAGTGCTGAGCAAGCACAGCAGCTTCATAATATATACATTTTTGCAACAGACAATGACTGCTACATTAGAACATGGCCAGAATCCTTTTATAACTGTCATAAAGCATTTTGACAGCCTAGGTTAAATGCCTGTTATATATGATTACAGGTTTCAGAAAGTTGTATCCTGGGTTCAGTTAGTCAGCAGAGACAGCGCGGGACTGAAATTCGTGGTGTTTCCTGTCATCAAAGAATATAGAATTAATCAGATGTTGCATGTAAATTTATAGTACACACAAAAAGTACACTGACATTCCTTTCCATGTGTTCTGGCTTTTTTTCGAATTGTCGTATGAATGGCAGTATTGGAGGCAGCAGCCTACGATAAATAATACTCCCTCCGTTCCAAAATATAAGTCTTTTTAGAAATACTAATATGGACTACATATGGTGCAAAATGAGTGAATCTACACTCTAAAATACGTTTATATTCATCCGTATGTAGTTCATGTTCAAATCACTAAAAAGACTTGTATTTAGGAACGGAGGGAGTAAGATGCTAACTGCCTCTTGTATATGAGTAGGGCCTGTAAAATGACATGTTTCTCACCTTGTTCAACACTAATAAAGAGACAAAAGTATGTTTACCTGTAATTTTCGGTCTTTAGTCTAGGAATCTGCTGTCAGATGTTATTGACATAGTCGTTTCCTCTGCTCTGGTTAATCAGCAAAGAGTCTGCTTAACTAAAATCCATGGTGTTCTAACCCTATAGCAGAGTCCCTTTTTCTTTTGAAGACGGGTCTTAATTAAGGTCTTACAAGTCTAAGAACTTTAGATTACCCCAGACTACTCAATTTTTCTTCCGTAACTTTCCTGCTGCATGCAATTCCTGTACCAGACTATGCGACACTTCAGGGCTTGACTATGATGAGTATGGTTTAAACTTGGATGACTGTTATGAACCTATAGAAGACTATACATGCACCCTGCTTATGAATGCTGGCTCTAGCAAAGCGCTATTTTCTATCACTTGTGTTGGAATTAGGATATGAACGACAATATTGGAGGCAGCAGCCTGATGATTAGGGCCTGGGTAATCTTAAACCAGCATGTTTCTCGATTTGTTCAACACTCTTTACACGAAAGACAGAGGCTTCAGAAAGTTTACTTGTTGTTTCGAGACTTCTCTGGTATCTACTATGTCGGTTGGCTATTTCCTGGGTTCCAGTTAGTCAGCAGAGAGGTAGATGGACTAAAATCCATGGTGTCCCCTGCCAAACAATAGAGTTCATGTTAAGTTGCATGGCATTTTATAGTACATGCACAAATGAATAAAATAATATAATATGCTGACATTACTTTTCTTCTGATCACAGGCTTTGCAGCATCGTACGCGGAAATCACCTGCGGCAAGCACCGGCAGGAGAAAATTTTATTTCCGTAATTTTTTCTTTTGCGAATAAATACCTCTTCCAGACTCTCCCCTGCAGCAAGCTCTAGCAGGACAACAATTATTTCCGTAAATTTTTCCTCTACGCATATGTTGTGAGACAGTACGAGCCTATATCAGTGAGACTGAATTACGACGAGCGACGAGTGAGATAAAGCGAAGTTGTATGCTACGACTTGTGTTTGAATGCTTGTTTTGAGATGATGGAACCTGGCTATGCTGATTCTATTGCGAGATCAGGAAAGTGTTTTTCTATGGCTTGTGTTTGATATATGTTGAATGATAACAGCCTGTGAGAAAGGATAAGATGTCAACTGCATGCTCTAAGTCACTAGGGCTCGGTAAATCTAGAGTAATAATGATACTTAGCTTGTCCTGACTAACACAAATTATAGAGGCTTCAGAAAGTTTACCTGACATTTTGGGTCTGGAATCTGCTATGGCGATTGTTGTAGCCAGGGTTGTTTCCTGGGTTCCAGTTATTCAGCGGACCTGTAGGAGTCTATCTATCATCTACGATACAACCTACTTGACAGCTCCAGGACCATGGGGGATGAACACTGAATGGGACTTGGATGCGGCACCAATCTCTTTGATGGTGTCAAAGTATTGGGTGACCAGAACCATGTCCATGATGTCCTTTGCCTGACGCTGCCTTGGAATGCCCACATCAGCCAAGTACCTGGACTCAGCTTCTCCTCCTGCTCTTTTGATGTTTAGTATCTTCTCGGCCTCAGCTTTGTCATTGACTGCCGACCTCATTCTAGCAGCTGTTTCACAAAATCACATTGATATTAAATATACAAAAGATGACTCTGAGCATGTATCAAATAATCTACTGCTCCCTCCGATCCAAATTAAATGACGCTGTTTTAGTACAACTTTAGCACAAGGTAGCATGTTTCGCTGCCAGTTTAATCTGATGATGTATATGGACTGAAATCAAATAATGCAACCAAGTGGCGCAAGGTAGCATTCATCAAAAAATACTTTCTTCCTTGATGACTAGGCAGAGAATTGCTGCAAGTTAGCAGAGAAATTTCAATTGGGCTACAAGACTGAAAACGTTAGCATCACTGCAGACAATACAACAAAACGTGTAATTGCCTGTCGAAGCAATCATAACCCCAGTTAAGATATGACGATTGCCCAGAGAAAGGTAGTCTGAATAAGCCGCTACTTCTCAAAAATAGCCCGCCAGAAAATCCATCACACGAACAGCAGTCCGTTGGCTTAGATAAAAAACTGCATCAGAATCCTCTACAAACAGGACAAACGAGTTCTCACTCGATCTGCAGACGGAGAGATATACAAGGAAGATGAAAACACACAAACGAGATGTGTGGTGCATCCGTTTCAGACTTACGGCCCCGTTCATATAAACCCCAAGGAAGAGATCAGGTAAACACCTTCACAACAACAGAAACCAAAAGACGATTCTCTCTAATTGAAATTGGAACAAAAAGGATTGCAACTTTGTCCAGACACACCAGGTATAATCAGCTCAGATCAATCCGTGTTACACAATGAACACCACATACTAAACATGGGCAAACAAGGTTTAGTCAGACATGGTGTACACAGCCCGCCTCGAGGAAATCCTGCAAACATTAACAATAAGATTTGAAGGTTAGGAAATAGGTACCATAATTAGAGGTTATTGATCGTGGGGGATGATCACTGAAGAGGACTTGGATGTCCTTTGCAGTTGTACCAGGGACGTTCTCGAAGAAGGCGACGATGCCGTCTCTCAGACCATCCACGATAGCCTTGATGGTGCCTTGCAATGGCCACACCAGCCAAGTAGTACTTGGATTCGGCTTGTCCTCCTCCTGCTCTTTTGTCTGAAGTATCTTCTCGGCCTGAGCTTTGTCATTGGCTTCCTGACGACCTCATTTTAGCAGCTGTTTCACAGAAATGAAGTTGATATTAAATATATAAAAGATACTTCTGAGCATGCATCAAATCATGTACTAGTATGTCTCGTTGCCAGTCTAATCTGATTATGTATATGGGTTGAAATCAATCAAATATAATGAAATCAAGTGGCACAAGGTAGTATTCGTCCGTTGTTTATCGAGACTAGTCCTCATGTCATGTAAGAGGTCTCTTGCCTGTTTGTCCGCAAGAAACAAAACCAGATATTTGTAACAAGTTCCTTTCTTCCTAAATGAGTATAGGCAGAGAAATCCTGTCAGTTAGCAGAGGAAATTCAGTTGAGATACAGGCCTGAAAAGGTTAACATTACTGGAGACAATACAACAAAACGTGCCATTGCCTAGTTAGATAGGACGATTGCCCAGAGAAAGGTATACTACTGAATACGCCGCTACTTCTCGAAAGTAGCCATCACACGGACAGCAGTCTGTTTGGCGTGAAACAACAGCTGCACCGGGAGATCGACACCAGAATCATCTGCAAACTACGAGAAAGGACCAACGAGTTGTCACTCTATCTGCCGACGGACAGATCTACGGAGAAGACGAAAAACAATACAGGCGAGATGCCGGGGGCGTCCGTTTTCAGACTTACGGTCCCGTTCGTGATGGAAAAACGCACGGGATCTCGGAAAGCGTCCGGTTTATGTTTCATTAAAACGAAAAATTCAGAACCGATACAATTTCAGAAGAAAAAAGGAGATTGTAGAGATCGAATCAGACATATAGAAACCAGATGGAAGAAATCATCATGTAATAAGTACCTTCAAAACAACAGCAACGAAAAGACGATTCGTTCTAACCGAGACTGGCAAAAGGAGATTGCAACTTTATCGAGACTCACCTCGCATAACCAGATCGTTATGCACATGGAATTCTCACTCGATCTGCAGGCGGCAGAGAGCCCTAGGAGGAAGACGGAAAACATATTCGAGATGCGTGGGTGCGTCCGTTTCAGACTTACCGTCCCGTTCCCACAGGAAAAACGTACGGGATCTTCGGGCGCATCGGCTTTTCTCTCAATTTTATTGAAAAAACAAAAATACGGCGAACCAATAAAATTTCAAAAGAAAAAGGAAAACTGTAGAGATCAAACCAGAACACAGAAAGCACAAGAAAGAGATCATGCAAACACCTTGGTAACATCAGAAACCAAAAGAAGTTTCGTTCCGATTGAAATTGGCAACAAACAATGAAAGATTACTAGACTCACCGGGGATGAGCAGCTCAGATCGATCTGTGTTTACACAATCAACACGTGAATCAGACACGAGGTATGCATAAAGCCGGCCGCGAGGAGATCCTGCAGGCATGAACAAACAGATTTGAGGGCCAGAAAACACGATTACTCTTGAATATATATGCATCTTATAAGATCCGTAAAAACCGACCTACCAAACAAGAAGAAATTAGGTTGGATCAGTATGGGCCGGCCTGTTGACGCCATGAAACAAGAAATCCAGTTAAGATCGAATCAAGAATTAGAGAAGAGGAAGAGGAAAGATGAGGTCAAGGGAAAGAGGTGGGGTGGGGGGAAGAAGAAGAGAATAGCCACACGGGATGCATGATGTGAGGAGAGCAGGCGACCTAGACTAGATGAGGGGGAAATACGTAAGGAAACCAAACTATTTTTTTGTTGGCATCGTGACAGAGGTTTTGACCAGACCAGACCGCGAGTCGGTTGCTAAGCGATCCGCCGAGTAGTTACGTGTGGACGCGACGTGGGCACGGCGTAACAGAGACAAAAGGAGGTCGCCAGAGGAAGGAGACGCAAAAGAAGTGGCGTGGGCCGTGGGGACTCCTTTCCAACGCAGGGAATTCCGGTTTGATTTCTTTTTTCTGAACAATAACGGAAAGATATAATTAGCAGCGTCCCTTAAAATAGGCACGTCTTTAATTCGAACGGCCGCACCGCACCAGAGGAACAGAATTTTTTTTCCAAAAAGAAAGAAAAAAAAAAAGAACGCGGAGACCCTGCCCGCTCGGCCGGCATCTCGCTCGCTCTGGTCGCCGGTTACTGAGTTACCGAGCCATTCTCGTCACCCCTACATCCAAGCTCTTCGCAGGCTAGCCAGGTTAGCTGATGAAAGCGACGATGAGCTTCTGCTCCGGTAGCTGCAAGCTCAACAAACTTGCAGCCACCTACTCGGCGGATGGGCTCTCGTGCGTCCTGAATGAAAAATGGTACTGCAAGGATCGGGTTTCTGTGGACTCACCGGCCATCCGGAGCGAGAGATCTGGAGCCGCAGGAAGCAGCGAGCTGGAGGCGCGCTCCTGCTCCAGTCCTGCGCCTGCGCGAGCGCCGGAACTGAGACTGGATCGATCTACATCGGAGGGAGTAGAATACTGAAATGGGGAGCAGTCCCAAGCACAGGGCAGGTGTGGCTTCGGTGGAGACTGGAGAGGAACTGCAATGACGCGAGGGCATGGTTGGCTAGGTTACCAGATCCAGAGCTAGAGGGGGAGTGGGGATGGTGGGTGGACGGCGAGACGACAGATTTGGGGGCCTGCAGTGCGCCTTTTGTTTTGTTTTTCTTTTCTTTTCTTTCGAGGCCGGTATAATGTCGCTGCGGCTGCTCGTGGGCCAGGCATTTGTGCGGGCCCCGCCAGGCAGTGGAGGGTGCGGCTATGCTTCGTCGTCGGTTATGTTTGAGCTTCGGCGGTCGACCGACGACAAAGGTTCGGACAGTGAGAAAAAATCATACTCCTTTTTCAGTGGGAGAAAAAAGAAAGATTCTACAGTACCGCTGGGTCACGGCATATTTAGCACGGAAAACTATATACCTAGGCGCACCTGCACTGTGTCACGTCTCGCAGCTTTCCACCACCTCTTTGGTAGTGAAAAAGAGAGACACATTCCCTAAAAAAAAAGAGACGCACTGATATAAAAACTCCCTTACTGCAACCGTTCGATTAGAGTATGACAATCACGTACCATATTTTTATAAAAGATAAAAGGCAATTTACAAAAAGCTTGCGAGAGATGCAAACATCAATGCAAAACCAAACCCATTCAACACTTACGCCTCAAAACACCCACTCCTAGACCTGCATCCTTCCAATCCTTGAGCTCGTCCATGGTGTGGTTCTGGACTTGTACGATCGACTTGAATTGGTTTGTCCGGTTGAATACCCTTGCATTCCTTTGCTTTTAAACGCAATCTAGCACCACACTGGCGTCTCCAACCACGTTCATCGAAGGGTCGTGCTAGGTACCGACTTGATGGTTGCATCATTCGTGCCTGTCGTGGTTTTGTCACGGCAGATGTCTCCGTGAAAGGACTTAGGTTCGAGGCCATCGCTAAGGCGGTGATCTCGAAGGGGTTGGTCGGAATTGGGAGACAAGGGTTACCCAGGTTTGGCCCCTCGGAAAGAGGTAAAAGCCTACGTCCTACTTTGTGTTGTATTGATTGGGTATCGATTACAAGGAAACGAGTTCGCTTAACTTAGCTATCGATGAGTTATTTCGTGGCCTAAGCCGCCCAGTTAACCCGCCTTTATATACACAGGTCGAGGCCCTGGGTTTACAAGAGTCCGGGCTGGGTTATACTTGATAACCGACCTCACCTCTAACTACACATGCCTTGTCTAACAAGCCACCACCGGCGGCTTACGCCATCGGGTTACATATTGTCTTCTGGCTCTGGGCCTCTAGGCCCACTGAGCAGGCTTCTTCCAAACCTTCACTGCTAAGCCGCCAACCTCCTGACCCGGCCCCACCTGGGCGGGTCTCACCACGGGGTTATATCCCCAACATTAGGCCCCAGATTGATTTGAACCGGTTCATGTCAATCTTAAGTCTTTTGGTTGGCGAATATTGCATTCTCTGATATGTCTTCATAACCCGCCCAAAAATGGGCGGCGTCGTCTCTGACAAATCTTCGTAACCCGCCGTGACATCATCAGGAAAATCAAAAATGATTCCCCTGACGTCAGAGCGGATCTTTCTCCATTACTATGACCAGCCCGAGAATCGAGACACTTTCTTAGTCAATCATCATTGTGTCTCCTCGATTCCCGCACCGGACCGTTGTTGTTCCATCACATCCTCATAAATAGGCTGGGGGGGGGCTCATTATTTTCACTTTTCCCGCCGCCACCTTCTTCTTCCTCCTCCAGACGCTCGCGCCGCCGAAGCTCGCCGCGCCGACCGGACCTCTCCGTCTTCTCCAACACTGGCCGCTGCATCAACCTGATCTTGTCCAGAGCATTCCCGCGTTCGTCCGCATTCTCAAGGTTCCATTGTTGCCCCTTGTTTGATCTGCACTAGCTTTTTAGATTCGTCCCGAGTTCATTGGTTTTCCTCGGTGTTCATCACTGCTCATCAGAGCGTTCTTCATAGATTAGATAATGAACACTCCTTTAAACCTTATAACGCTGCCCAAATCACGTGGCCGCCCGCTCCATAATCACGCCGTACCCGTTGTAGATCTACAACTCATTTTAACCTGCATAGAGGCCGCCTGTTCTTCCACTGGCTTTTTTATAGGGTTAAAATTATTTTCTTTTTCCCTCGCTATTAGATCTTAAATCCATAGTTGTAGTTGCGGAATCTGTTTCTCCATACTTAGCAACTTTTCAGTACGCGCTGATAAACTTGACCCGCCATAAGGCCGCCGGCTCATACTGCCATGCCGCAAACAGCTTCGGCGGCTCATAACTTTATATTGACCCACCAAATGCCGTCACCATTTCTAGAGTCATAACGACCTTAGTCATAATGTATTTTTAACCCGCCAAATATTCATACCTTTTCGCAGTTTCTTAAGCCGCCGCCATGTCTAAAACGCCATCCACCTGCAACTGGGTAAGGTCTGGGGTGACCGAAGAATCACTCAAGGACTTTGTCACTATGGGAGTTCTGCCGGCTCAGGATATTATCCACTGGCGGGTTCCAGGCAACGAAACCACCCCTAAGCCCAAAGACGGGGAAGTCATTGTGTTCACAAACCATCTCCTTCGTGGCTTCTCCCCGCCCGGGTCTAAGTTTTTCCGGGACGTCTTACACTCATTCAGCCTGCATCCCCAAGACATTGGCCCCAATTCTGTCACCAATCTGTGTCAGTTTCAGACCTTCTGCGAAGCCTATCTGCAAGAAGAGCCGTCTGTTGACCTCTTCAAGGAGTACTTTTATATCAACCGCCAAACCGAAATGGCGGATGGATTAAGCCTCGAGCTAGGGGGTGTCACTCTCCAAAGGCGGAGGGATGTACTCTTCCCAGCCGCAACTCTGCCGAGTCATCCCAAAGAATGGAATAAGACTTGGTTCTACTGTCAAGACACTTCACCAGAGGGGGAGAACCCACTGTCGGGTTGCCGTCCTTACCGGCTCAGCACTGATACAGAGCTCCCAGACCGAATGACTGTCGTGGAGCGTGCTCAATATGGCCCAACCTTTTCAAAAATAAGGGCCCTGCTAGCCAACGGGTTAACAGGTGTTGATCTGACCCGTTGCTGGGTTTCTTGGAGGATTTTACCGTTGAGCCGCCTCGGCGCCTTAATGTGTCAATATACTGGCGAGGTGTCTGATCCTCAACGCTTTAACCAGACCCCCTTGACAGACCAGGATCTGAACACCATTGTCAAGTCCTTGCTTGGAGAATCCCAAGCCGCCTGTAGCATGACGGGGTTAAACCCATTCTACGTGCTTAACCCGGCTCCAGATGTACGTCTTTCCATCTTAATCTTCCTTCATTCTTTCAATGATGTACTTCAAGTGTTTTATTAAACTTTCTGTCAATGCGCTTTATCATCTGCAGGCCGGCTCTTCCTTCTGGAACAAGAAATTATCCGCTTCCTTCAAAAAGAAGAGCAAAGTCCCCAAGGCGACCAAGGCTAAGGCACCACCTCGTAAGAAGAAACGGTCAACTGAAGAGCTATTCGATCTAGACGATTCAGAGGTAGAACTTGACTCCCTTGGTCTTCTCTTTATGCAACTCATTGACAATGATTACTCACAGGAAGAAGCAGAGACGAGCCATGCTGACATTGCAGAGGTAACCATTATCTCCTCTGACTCGGAACTTTTACCGGTAAAACGAATACGGCGAGCCGTACGGAAGGTAAAATGTTCTCGCCCTTTTGCTCACTTGGATCCCAACTCTCTTTTGAAGAAGCAGCAAGAAGATACCAGACGTCAGACCCGGAGCACCGGCTCTGAGGATCTTTTAACCGGCTTACCAAATGAACCGGCTCCTCGAAAACGACGCACTGAGGTACTTTTTGCCTTGAAATTATTTCTTCTGCATGCTACCCTTGTGTTGCAACTTACTTGTATTTGATAATGATAACTTTCAGGACTTGCCCCCTTCTTCTGGCGACTCAACCGCCTCAAAGTTGCCTCCTCTTATTATCAACCTGGGGTAAGCATTTTTACATCCCACTCCATGCGTTAATAGTTTATCCTTGCTCATTGATGTATAATTTCACCTTTGCTCACAGGGCTCAAGCCAAACGAAGGAAAGCAGGCGGGTCAGCCGCCACTCCTGAAGTTCCAGAATCGGCAAACCCAAAGCCTAACACCCCTAAGGCACATATTGAGCCGTCTAAGGCTGCCAAAGATGCCCATGAAGAAGCTCCCCAGCATAATGAGCCGACTGATATGGATATTGAGGCTCCCGAGGTTCATCCAGAATCCGATCCTAAGCCACCCAGCCCCCAGCCGACAGATGAAGACGTGGCTTCTCATGAAGAAGTTACTGTTACTAGAGCGGCTTACAAATCTCCAGCTCCCTCTCATGCGCTATCAAAGCATACCAGTGAAGACAAGGCGGCTCCTTCTAAGGAAGAGAAGACTCAATTTTGACCTTCCTAACTTAGAGAAGCTTTCAGCCGACGAGTTGCACTCTGGTTATCTGAGCCGTCTTGCTGCAAGCCGAGATATGGAAGCCAGCCTGGTTGGCATGATGAAGAGAAGATACGAGGTATTCCACTTCCCTTGCTTTTCCATGTATATACTTATGTAGCCCCCAAGAGCCGGTTGTGTTGGGGAACGTAGTAATAATTCAAAATTTTCCTACGTGTCACCAAGATCAATCTAGGAGATGCTAGCAACGAGAGAGAGAGGGAGTGCATCTTCATACCCTTGAAGATCGCTAAGCGGAAGCGTTGCAAAGAACGCGGTTGATGGAGTCGTACTCGCGGTTTCACACATGTATTACGGTTTCCGGTTAATACAATTATAGCATGAACAATAGACAATTATCAAGGATACCCCTTATAAAGCAACAAACATTCTACAACGGTTTGACTATATGTTGTAAAATTTCGAATAGATACGCATATAAGGGTTGTAGAATATGTGTTGCAGATTTGCAACTCATAACCCTATCATGATTATTTTATTTATTAAACAGAGGAAATGAGAGAGAGAAAGACGCGCGAGCAACAGAGCGCACGATTCCCTTCATCTCTCCCAAATCGCCGCCACCAATGGATCGTCTCCCTCCTCCGACCCACCTCGTCTCCCTTGCCGCCGTCCCTCCCCCTCCCCTCTTCCCACCTCGCAGCTCCGGAGGCTACCAGATCTGCCACATCCCCACCCAATTGTCCCTCTCGCGTCCCATCCCGCTCTCTTCACGCGGCTCCTCGCCGAGCTGCCTGAGGTGGTTGATCCAGGCGATGTCCGGCGAACCCGCCCCCACGAAGGACAGCCAGAGGTCCCCCCCCCCACTCTCCGGCGCCCTCCCATCCGGCTAGATCCAGCGCTCATGGCCACCAAAGCCCACCCGCGACCCACCCCTATGGTTAGGGTTTCGGGCGTCAGTTCCAGCGCCGGTGGCCATGTCGTCCTCGTCTCATCCAGTGAGTGCATCCCTTCCCCTGGCTTCATCCTCTCTCTCTCCCTTCCCTAACCTCTGCTCTTCACTTCTCATGTAGACGTGCGGGGAGGAACGGCCATTGGACAGCCTTGCTGTTTCTCGGGATGAAGCATCCATGAGCTTGCTCCTCTTGCTTCAGGTTAGTTGGTTCACTCCTCCCCTCTGCTATGGTTTGTGCCACATAAGGAGACATTTTTGTTCTGGTGGTGTTAGGATTTTCTACTGTTTGAGATTAAGTGCCTACTGGTTGAGGTCAAATTGATTTTGTTGTGCTGCTAAAATGTCAAAGCAGAGGACGATCACATGCTGGACTGAGTCCCGATGCGTTGAGGGTGGGAAGGTTGGCGTGGCCTGCAACCATGGCAAAACACCCACTATGTTGCTGCCTTGCAAGCAGTAGTGGCTAGAAATCAACCCCTAGCTTCATATTCTTTATAGGGTAACAATATTGTAGGGAACGGTTCTATTTCCAGTAACGTCTTAGAGCAGCAACCAGTGTGTTTCAGGCAATTAGTACAAAAAAACCTAGGTATAGTTAAAAATCAGGTTAGGGTCTAATTAATACAGTATATATCTCCAAGGCCTCAATCGTTTTCTTTTCCAATCTTTAATATTCTTATGTTTCAGGTTCTGACCATGGCTAACATATATTCTTTTAGGCTAATTACTAAATCAATCTAATGATGGTTCATGTGGCAGCGGAGGTGTAGCGACGGCAGTTTGAAGGTGCCGCATGCGTTTTGGCAGCAAGGCTGTCGACTGAAGGAAATGGTGGCGTGGCGATTTGTGTTCTATTCTCCATCCTTTAAGCTCATAACAAAAGAAAGAACTATGCAATCGACTTGATCACTGTTGTTTTATCAAGAAACAAATTTGTCTTGTACGTATGTATTGATGAGTACTCCTCTTGACTCGATTGTGTTGTAGGGAGTGAAAGCATCCAGTTTGGGTGGTCTGCAGCTCTGATCGCCTCCAGCAGCACCACATAATCAAGGTTCCAAACAGTAGTGCTGCAGTGATGCCTCCAGCCAACCATTTCACCTTGATGTTTATAGGTGGCTTAACATAATCATTGGATGTGTTTATTATGTAGAAGATTTGAGTGATGTACGTGTTTATTTCAGAAAACATTTCTTAATGAAGGTTTGTAGAAGACATATATTCATGTACATTAGCTTTAGTTTTTTTTTCTTAACTGGAAAGTGTGGTTTCCTTTTTTTAACCGAACTCACTAAATCATGGGATCCATTTGGGGTTCCTAGACAACTAATTTTAGGAGCACACAAGATTTAGACTCCTGCTATGTAATTAAAGGAAATCACAATATTGACTAATATCCTCTGTATATTTACTAACCCCGGATCCCAGACTTTTACATATAAATTATAATTTGGAAAAATTATTTATAGGAATGATAAATAGTATGTATAAATGCCTTTATTAAAATAAATTTATCTCACCCACATGGAAGCTAACACAGTATCACATGTAATATTTCTCAATTAGTTAAAAGTATGCTTCTTTTAAAATTTATGGTTCTAATTTTTTCTTACATACAAATATTCTAGTTATACAGGGCAAACTAAAATAGTCTAGCCCGTGCAGACGGGTTGATGACTAGTGTAACTAACTCGGGGATAAATTCATTGAGCCAGATGTAAAGTTGCCAAGATAGTAACTAGGACACATAGAACGGGAGGAATATATCTTGCTCTTCTTTCATTAAGTAGGAATGGAACTTGGTGAAGCTTTACTTGTGTTGCGATGTTATAGAGATGCATGAGACACCTGTAACCTTTTTCGCTTGGCTTTGCAGCTGCGCGCACCAACTTGATGTAGGGGGACGCCATGGAGCAAGTCATGGACGATGCCATGGAAGGTATACACTCTCCCTCTCCCTACTGTACTGCTGCTCATTGTGTCCACTACCATTGAGCCATGCTAGGTTTTATGCTATTGTCGATGCAAATTTATAGGATTTGGGGCTGTAGGCTTAAATCTACCAGTTCACACAAAACAGTTTGACTGTAGGTGTATAGAATTAGAAATGGATCTCTAGGCTGGTGATGACCATTTAAATTCGTTTCATTGTATTTGGGGCTGTAGGTTTTTTCCAAAGTGTGGTGAGCACCTGTGGGGTTTGTCTGTTCCTGTTGGATGACTGAAACTAGTTTGCTAATTAAATGGAGAAGAGAAGATAAGTAGTACTGTCACTCACATTGCCCTTGAATGCACAACAACGCTTAGGCTACTGTCCATATAATGTTATTGAGCCATGTTGTTCTGCAGGCTATGTCGCATATTGTGGCGTCTGGATTATTCATCAATGAAAACTAACACCCATGTGAGTATCTTTACATAATCATAACAGTGACGTAGCTCTTGCTACTGTTCTAAGTTATGATCCTCAATTTAAATTTTGATAGTGCTGAAATTACAAATGCATTTTGGGCAGTGTAATATAGGACTTGCGAAACTGAAGATTTGGCACAAAGTCGCAAAAACGGCAATACTATTGGATATGCAGAAAATAGAAAGATTGTCTGGTCTTCAACCTTTATACGTGTCTAATATACTTCCTTTATCACTACTTGCATCATGTCAATGCATTGTGTGTTAACAATTCATTTTGTTCTTTTCTTTGTAGATTGAAAAGATATATGGATGATTATATGGGTGCGTAACAAGTATATTGCAATGATGATGATGATGATGATGATATTCTGGCTCATGACGATGATGATGATATTCTGGTTCATGATGATGATGATGGATGCTTTCAGTTTTAGCTAAGTTGTGGGATGTTCCTGTTGGATGATGTTCCTCAGTTAGTTTTAGTTAAGTTGTAGCGATGTTGATGGATACTTTCTGTTTAGGTTTTGCTGTCAAGAAAATATTATATTATGCATCACATTTGGGTGATGTTCCTCCTGTAATATCCATTATTGTAATCCAACAGTTTTATCCAATATATGATTCCTTCCTCTTGTGAGTATATTCTTATTTTTTTTCCTCACTTGATATACTAACTATCAGTATTATGTGGAGCATTAATTTCATTGCTGGCAATATATAATATTATTCACATTATATATGCACCAACACATGAAGCCTTACAAATTCTTTGTTTCTAGCAATCAGACTAGCAATCAGATGCAATCAGATTTGGATTCCTGTACATTAAGCCCCAACGTATAAAAGTGTTGTAAAAAGTCAGTCTATGTGTTGTACTCTTGCAACGGTCCCTTTTACCAACGGCAGTATAAGCGTTGCACTATGCGCTAGCAATGCTGGATAAGGCTACGCATCCCAATTCGTTGGTAAACACTTAGTAACGCATATATGGACTTTTAGATACGGAAAAAAGCGTTGCTATAGGGGGGGGGGGGTCATGTTGTAGTGAATAATAACCATTTTATTATTGCCTCTAGGGCATATTTCCAACAGTCTCCCACTTGCACTAGATTCAATAATCTAGTTACATTGTGATGAATCGAACACCCATAGAGTTCTGGTGCTGATCATGTTTCGCTCATGGAAGAGGTTTAGTCAACGGATCTGCGACATTCAGATCCGTATGTACTTTACAAATATCTATATCTCCATCCTGAATGTAACCACGAATGGAGTTGAAGCGACGCTTGATGTGCTTGGTCTTCTTGTGAAACCTGGGCTCCTTGGCAATGGCAATAGCTCCAGTGTTGTCACAGAAGAGAGTCATCGGGCCCGACACATTGGGAATCACTCGTAGGTCGGTGATGAACTCCTTCATCCAGACTCCTTCCTGCGCTGCTTCCGAAGCAGCTATGTACTCCGCTTCACATGTAGATGCCGCCACGACGCTTTGCTTGCAACTACACCAGCTGACTGCCCCACCCTTCAAAATATACACGTATCCGGTTTGTGACTTGGAGTCATCCGGATCTGTGTCGAAGCTAGCATCGACGTAACCCTTTACGACGAGCTCTTCGGCACCTCCATAAACGAGAAACATATCCTTAGTCCTTTTCAGGTACTTAAGGATATTCTTGACCTATGTCCAGTGTTCCATTCCGGGATCACTTTGGTACCTCCCTACCAAACTTATGGCAAGGTTCACATCAGGTCTGGTACACAGCATGGCATACATAATAGAGCCTATGGCTGAGGCATAGGGGATGACACTCATCTTTTCTCTATCTTCTGCCGAGGTCGGGCATTGAGCTGTGCTCAATCTCACACCTTGCAATACAGGCAAGAACCCCTTCTTGGACTGATCCATATTGAACTTCTTCAATATCTTGTCAAGGTATGTGCTTTGTGAAAGACCAATGAGGCGTCTCGATCTATCTCTATAGATCTTGATGCCTAATATGTAAGCAGCTTCTCCAAGGTCCTTCATTGAAAAACACTTATTCAAGTAGGCCTTTATGCTTTCCAAAAGTTCTATATCATTTCCCATCAACAATATGTCATCCACATATAAAATGAGAAATGCTACAGAGCTCCCACTCACTTTCTTGATCACCTCATCAAAGCGAATGTTCCAACTCCGAGATGCTTGCACCAGCCCATAGATGGAGCGCTGGAGCTTGCATACCTTGTCAGCATTCTTAGGATCGACAAAATCTTCCGGCTGCATCATATACAATTCTTCCTTAAGGAAACCGTTAAGGAATGCCGTTTTGACGTCCATTTGCCAGATCTCATAATCATAAAATGCGGCAACTGCTAACATGATTCGGACGGACTTCGGCATCGCTACGGGTGAGAAAGTCTCATCGTAGTCAACTCCTTGAACTTGTCGATATCCCTTAGCGACAAGCCGAGCCTTATAGACAGTCACATTACCATCCGCGTCAGTCTTCTTCTTAAAGATCCATTTATTTTCTATGGCTTGCCGATCATCGGGCAAGTCCACCAAAGTCCATACTTTGTTCTCATACATGGATCCTATCTCGGATTTCATGGCTTCAAGCCATTTGTTGGAATCCGGGCCCGCCATGGCTTCTTCATAGTTCGAAGGTTCACCGTTGTCTAACAACATGATTTCCAGGACAGGGTTGCCGTACCACTCTGGTGCGGAACGTGTCCTCGTGGACCTACGAAGTTCAGTAGTAACTTGATCCGAAGTTTCATGATCATCATCATTAACTTCCTCTCTAGTCGGTGCAGGCACCACAGAAACATTTTCCTGCGCTGCGCTACTCTCCGGTTCGAGAGGGGGTACAATTACCTCATCAAGTTCTACTTTCCTCCCACTTACTTCTTTCGAGAGAAACTCTTTCTCTAGAAAGGATCCATTCTTGGCAACAAAGATCTTGCCTTCGGATCTGAGGTAGAAGGTATACCTAATAGTTTCCTTAGGGTATCCTATGAAGACGCACTTTTCTGATTTGGGTTCGAGCTTTTCAGGTTGAAGTTTCTTGACATAAGCATCGCATCCCCAAACTTTCAGAAACGATAGCTTAGGTTTCTTCCCAAACCATAATTCATACGGTGTTGTCTCAACGGATTTAGACGGTGCCCTATTTAAAGTGAATGCGGCAGTCTCTAATGCATATCCCCAAAATGATAGCGGTAAATCAGTAAGAGACATCATAGATCGCACCATATCCAATAGAGTGCGATTACGACGTTTGGACACACCATTACGCCGAGGTGTGCCAGTCGGCGTTAGTTGTGAAACAATTCCACATTTCCTTAAGTGCGTGCCAAACTCGTGACTCAAATATTCTCCTCCATGATCAGATCGTAAGAACTTTATTTTCTTGTCACGTTGATTCTCTACCTCACTTTGAAATTCCTTGAACTTTTCAAAGGTCTCAGACTTGTGTTTCATTAAGTAGACATACCCATATCTGCTTAAGTCATCAGTGAGGGTGAGAACATAACGATAGCCACCGCGAGCCTCAACGCTCATTGGACCTTATACATCGGTATGTATTATTTCCAACAAGTTGGTTGCTCGATCCATTGTTCCGGAGAACGGAGTCTTAGTCATCTTGCCCATGAGGCATGGTTCGCACGTGTCAAATGATTCATAATCAAGAGACTCCAAAAGTCCATCTGCATGTAGTTTCTTCATGCGTTTGACACCAATATGACCAAGGCGGCAGTGCCACAAGTATGTGGGACTATCATTATCAACCTTACATCGTTTGGTATTCACACTATGAATATGTGTAACATCACGTTCGAGATTCAATAAAAATAAACCATTGACCAGCGGGGCATGACCATAAAACATATCTCTCATATAAATAGAACAACCATTATTCTCGGATTTAAATGAGTAGCCATTTCGCATCAAACGAGATCCAGATACAATGTTCATGCTCAAAGCTGGTACTAAATAACAATTATTGAGGTTTAAAACTAATCCCGAAGGTAGATGTAGAGGTAGCGTGCCGACGGCGATCACATCGACCTTGGAACCATTCCCGACGCGCATCGTCACCTCGTCCTTCGCCAGTCTCCGCTTATTCCGCAGCTCCTGTTTTGAGTTACAAATGTGAGCAACCGCATCGGTATCAAATACCCAGGAGCTACTACGAGCGCTGGTAAGGTACACATTAATAACATGTATATCATATATACCTTTGACGTTGCCGGCCTTCTTATCTGCTAAGTACTTGGGGTAGTTCCGCTTCCAGTGACCGGTTCCCTTGCCATAAAAGCACTCAGTCTCAGGCTTGGGTCCATTCTTGGGCTTCTTCCTGGCAACTGATTTACCGGGCGCGGCAACTGCTTTGCCGTCCTTCTTGAAGTTCTTCTTACCCTTGCCTTTCTTGAAACTGGTGGTCTTATTCACCATCAACACTTGATGTTCCTTTTTGATCTCCACCTGCGCTAATTTCAGCATCGAATATAACTCAGGAATGGACTTCTCCATCCCTTGCATATTGAAGTTCACCACAAAGCTTTTGTAGCTAGGTGGAAGCGATTGGAGGATTCTGTCAATAACCGAGTCATCCGGAAGATTAACTCCCAGCTGAGACAAGCGGTTGTGCAACCCAGACATTTTGAGTATGTGCTCGCTGACAGAACTATTTTCCTCCATCTTACAACTGAAGAACTTGTTGGAGACTTCATATCTCTCGACCCGGGCATGAGCTTGGAAAACCATTCTCAGCTCTTGGAACATCTCATATGCTCCGTGTTGCTCAAAACGCTTTTGGAGCCCCGGTTCTAAGCTGTAAAGCATGCCACACTGAACCAGGGAGTAATCATCACTACGCGACTGCCAGGCGTTCATAACGTCTTGAGTTGCTGGGAAAATGGGTGCGTCACCTAGCGGTGCATCAAGGACATATGCTTTCTTGGAAGCTATGAGGATGATCCTCAAGTTACGGACCCAGTCCGTATAGTTGCTTCCATCGTCTTTCAGCTTGGTTTTCTCTAGGAACGCGTTGAAGTTGAGGGCAACATTAGCATGGGCCATTGGATCTACAAGATAGATTGTAAAGACAATTTTAGACTAAGTTCATGATAATTGAGTTCATCTAATCAAATTATTTAATGAACTCCCACTCAGATAGACATCCCTCTAGTCATCTAAGTGATACATGATCCATATCGACTAGGCCGTGTCCGATCATCACGTGAGACGGACTAGTCATCAATGGTGAACATCTCCATGTTGATCGCATCTACTATACGACTCATGTTCGACCTTTCGGTCTGTCGTGTTCCGAGACCATGTCTGTACATGCTAGGCTCGTCAAGTCAACCTAAGTGTTTCGCGTGTGTAAATCTGGCTTACACCCGTTGTATGCGAACGTTAGAATCTATCACACCCGATCATCACGTGGTGCTTCGAAACAACGATCCTTCGCAACGGTGCACACTTAGGGGGAACACATTTCTTGAAATTTTAGTGAGGGATCATCTTATTTATGCTACCGTCGTTCTAAGCAAATAAGATGTAAAAACATGATAAACATCACATGTAAATCATAAAGTGACATGATATGGCCAATATCATCTTGCGCCTTTGATCTCCATCTTCGGGGCGCGCCATGATCACCATCGTCACCGGCACGACACCATGATCTCCATCATCGTGTCTTCATGAAGTTGTCTCGCCAACTATTACTTCTACTACTATGGCTAACGGTTAGCAATAAAGTAAAGTAATTACATGGCGTTTTTGATTGACACGCAGGTCATACAATAAATTAAGACAACTCCTATGGCTCCTGCCGGTTGTCATACTCATCGACATGCAAGTCGTGATTCCTATTACAAGAACATGATCAATCTCATACATCACATATATTTCATCACATCCTTTTGGCCATATCACAGCACATAACATACCCTGCAAAAACAAGTTAGACGTCCTCTAATTGTTGTTGCAAGTTTTACGTGGCTGCTATGGGTTTCTAGCAAGAACGTTTCTACCTACGCAAAAGCCACAATAGTGATATGCCAATTGCTATTTACCCTTCATAAGGACCCTCTTCATCGAATTCGATCCGACTAAAGTGGGAGAGACAGACACCCGCTAGCCACCTTATGCAACAAGTGCATGTCAGGCGGTGGAACCAGTCGCACGTAAGTGTACGTGTAAAGTCGGTCCGGGCCGCTTCATCCCACAATGCCGCCGAATCAAGATAGGACTAGTAACGGCAAGCAAATTGACCAAATCATCGCCCACAACTACTTGTGTTCTACTCGTGCATAGAATCTACGCATAAACCTAGCTCATGATGCCACTGTTGGGGAACGTAGTAATAATTCAAATTTTTCCTACGTGTCACCAAGATCAATCTAGGAGATGCTAGCAACGAGAGAGAGAGGGAGTGCATCTTCATACCCTTGAAGATCGCTAAGCGGAAGCGTTGCAAAGAACGCGGTTGATGGAGTCGTACTCGCGGCGATTCAAATCGCGGAAGATCCGATCCAAGCGCCGAACGGACGGCGCCTCCGCGTTCAACACACGTACAGCCCGGGGACGTCTCCTCCTTCTTGATCCAGCAAGGGGGGAGGAGAAGTTGAGGGAGAGCTCCGGCAGCACGACGGCGTGGTGGCGGTGGAGCTCGTGGTTCTCCGGCAGAGCTTCGCTAAGCACTACGGAGGAGGAGGAGTAGGAGGGGGGAGGGCTGCGCCAGGGGCAAAGGGTAAAGCTCCCATGCGCCTCCCCACTATATATAGGGGTGGAGGGGGCTGGTTTCTTGCCCTCCAAGTCCATTGGGGCGTTGGCAAAGGTGGGAGGAAAGAAATCCCATCCTTTCCCTTCCCCACCGATTGTTATCCCCCTTTTTAGGGATCTTGATCTTATCCCTTCGGGATATGATCTTATTCCTTCTAAGGGGGGATCTTGGTGCGCCTTGACCAGGGGTGTGGGGCCTTGCCCCCCACTACCCACGTTCATGTGGGTCCCCCCATGCAGGTGGGCCCCACTCCGGAACCTTCTAGAACCTTCCCGGTACAATACCGAAAAATCCCAAACATTTTCCGGTGGCCAAAATAGGACTTCCCATATATAGATCTTTACCTCCGGACCATTCCGGAACTCCTCGTGACGTCCGGGATCTCATCCGGGACTCCGAACAACTTTCGGTAACCACATACAGTTCCCATTACAACTCTAGCGTCACCGAACCTTAAGTGTGTAGACCCTACGGGTTCGGGAACCATGCAGACATGACCGAGACACATCTCCGGCCAATAACCAATAGCGGGATCTGGATACCCATATTGGCTCCCACATGTTCCATGATGATCTCATTGAATGAACCACGATGTCGGGGATTCAATCAATCCCGTATACAATTCCCTTTGTCCATCGGTATGTTACTTGCCCGAGATTCGATCATCGGTATCCCTATACCTTGTTCAATCTTGTTACCGGCAAGTCTCTTTACTCGTTCCGTAACACATGATCCCGTGACTAACTCCTTAGTCACATTGAGCTCATTATGATGATGTATTACCGAGTGGGCCCAGAGATACCTCTCTGTCACACGGAGTGACAAATCCCAGTCTCGATTAGTGCCAACCCAACAGACACTTTCGGAGATACCTGTAGTGCACCTTTATAGTCACCCAGTTACGTTGTGACGTTTGATACACCCAAAGCATTCCTATGGTATCCGGGAGTTGCACAATCTCATGGTCTAAGGAAATGATACTTGACATTAGAAAAGCTCTAGCAGATGAACTACACGATCTTGTGCTATGCTTAGGATTGGGTCTTGTCCATCACATCATTCTCCTAATGATGTGATCCCGTTATCAACGACATCCAATGTCCATGGTCAGGAAACCATGACCATCTATTGATCAACGAGCTAGTCAACTAGAGGCTCACTAGGGACATGGTGTGGTCTATGTATTCACACATGTATTTCTAACTTGCTTGCAGGTGAACGAAGTCACCAGCTTTCTGATGACAGTCTATTGAAGCTGAAGGCTCTATACTCATTGTCGGAACAGCTGTACGCCGACTCTCTTTGTACCATCAGAGCCATTATGACCGAGCGGGGCGTTCCCAAATTTATGAAGGGCGTTCTAGAAGTCCTTTCCACCATCCTGATACGTCTCCAACATATCTATAATTTTTTATTGTTCCATGCTATTATATTATCTGTTTTGGATGTTTTATATGCATTAATATGCTATTTTATATTATTTTTGGGACTAACCTATTAATCTAGAGCCTAGTGCCAGTTTCTGTTTTCCCTTGTTTTTGAGTATTGCAGATAAGGAACATAAACAGAGTCCAAACGGAATAAAATCTTTGGAATAATTTTTCTTGGACCAGAAGACATCTACCAAGCTTGGAGACCAAGGCAGGAGAGCCGTCGTGTGGCCACAAGCCACAGGGGCGCGCCCCTCTGGCTTGTGGGCCCACGGCAGCTCCCCCAACCCTATTTCTCGGCTTATAAATTCACAAATATTCCCTGGATACCGAAGAGAGCCACGAAAACACTTTTTTCCCGCCAGGAGCCTCGGTTCCCGTGAGATCCAATCTTGGAGCCTTTTCCGGTAATCTGCCGGAGGGGGATTCGATCACGGAGGGCATCTACATCAACTCCATTGCCCCTCTGATGATGTGTGAGTAGTTCACCACAGACCTTTGGGTCCATAGCTAGTAGCTAGATGGCTTCTTCTCTCTCTTTGCTCTTCAATACCATGTTCTTCATGATCTTCATGGAGATCTATCCGATGTAATACTATTTTGCGGTGTGTTTGTCGAGATCCGATGAATTGTGGGTTTATATTCAGATTATCTATGAATATTATTTGAGTCTTTTCTGAATTCTTATATGCATGATTTCATATCTTTGAAAGTCTCTTCGAGTTATTGGTTTGGTTTGGCCAACTAGATTGGTAATTCTTGCAATGGGAGAAGTGCTTAGTTTTGGGTTCAATCTTGCGGTGTCCTCACCCAGTGACATAGTAGGGGTAGCGAGGCACGTATTGTATTGTTGCCATCGAGGATAAAAAGATGGGGTTTTCATCATATTGCTTGAGTTTATCCCTCTACATCATGTCATCTTACCTAATGCGTTACTCTGTTCTTCATGAACTTAATACTCTAGATGCAGGCAGGAGTCGGTCGATGTGTGGAGTAATAGTAGTAGATGCAGAATCGTTTCGGTCTACTTGACACGGACGTGATGCCTATATGCATAATCATTGCCTTGGATATCTTCATAATTATTCGCTTTTCTATCAATTGCTCGACAGTAATTTGTTCACCCACCGTAATACTTGCCATCATGAGAGAAGCCTCTAGTGAAACCTATGGCCCCCGGGTCTATTTTCCATATTATACTTTCAGATCTAAAACCAAAAATACCAAAAATATCTTGCTGCAATCTTTTTACTTTTGTTTTACTTTACTTTCAAGCAATCATATCTATCTATCTCTATCAGATCTCATCCTTGCAAGTAACCGTGAAGGGATTGACAACCCCTTTATAGCGTTGGGTGCAAGTGTTTGATTCTTTGTGTAGGTACATCTATTGGGGACTTGCTTGTATCTCCTACTGGATTGATACCTTGGTTCTCAACAACTGAGGGAAATACTTATCTACTTTGCTGCATCACCCGTTCCTCTTCACGGAAACCAACGCATGCTCGAGAAGTAGCAAGAAGGATTTCTGGCGCCGTTGCTGGGGAGGTCTACATCAAGCCTACCAAGTACCCATCACAAACTCATCTCTTGCATTTACATTATTTGCCATTTGCCTCTCGTTTTCCTCTCCCTCACTTCTAAAATGATTTTCCAAAAAGATTTGCCTTTTTATTCGCCCTTCTTCCGTTCGTCTTTTCGTTTGCCTTTTGTTAGCTTGTGTGTTAGATCGCTCAAACCCATGGCTAGCCTTGCTACTATCGCTATTACTCCCGAGAATGAAGTTCTTAATTTTAAGCAAAGAGAGGGAGAGAATTTAAAAGATGCTTGGTATCGGATTTGTAATGCTCAAAATAGATCTACTCGTAAGCAATCTACTACCGTTCTCCTTCGCAATTTTTGTGGGTGTTTTTCTTTGGAATAGATATGTTTTGGATACCATTACGGGGGGGAATTTCTTGGGGAACAATACCTTTGATTCTTATAATGCTATGATAAATTTAGTAGGTTCACCCCCTCTCATGGTTAATGAAACTATCTTAACTTTGGAACATGTTATGCGAAGGCTTGATATCATTGAAAATAAAGTTGCTACTATAGAGCTCATTGAAAACTTGGATAAAAAGGTCCATAATCATATCACTCAATATGGATCTAAGGTAGGAGTTACTCTAAAAGACCTAAAGGAAAAAGAACCCATAGTTAATGAAAAATTGGATCAAGATTCCTCTAGAATTGGAAAGCTAGAGGACATTATTACCAACTTGGGTTCCGCTTTTGCTTCTGTCCAAACCACCCCAAAATCTCCTCCTCCTAAGACTGCCAAGTTTATTTATGTTCCCAAGAATAAGGGTGAATCCTCTAGTAAAGGGGATGAAGATCTTAAGATGATAAGTGTTCACCCTAACTTTATTAATATCGTTCGGGAACCGATTGCTACAAGTGAGTTTCTTGATTTCTTTCCTAGGAGTATGATAATTGATAAAATCAAAGAATCTCCTAGGGTTTATGAGTGTGCAATCGAGGAGTTGCATACCAAAGATGACAATACCTAGATCTATTGCGTTTTGCCTAGCTAGGGGCGTTAAACAATAGCGCTTGTTGGGAGGCAACCCAATTTTATTTTTGCTTTCTATTTTTTGCTTCTGTTTTGGTGTGTTTTTCACATTATTACTTCTGTAATAATTGTGTTTTCTTGTTTAAATTAGTGTTTGAGCCAAGTAAGACCTTTGGGATGGTCTACGGTGTTTGTTGATTTGATTTTGCTGAAAAACAGAAACTTTTGCTCTCAGTCCAGGAATTTTGTAAATTCACTGGAATGTGATTTTGATCTGAAATTTTACAAAAGATTGATACAGAAATTTCCCTGATTTTCCTAATTTTTCAGAATTTTTAGAGTTACAGAAGTATTCGAAGTCTATAGATTGCTACAGACTGTTCTGTTTTAGACAGATTCTGTTTTCTTTGTGTTGTTTGCTTATTTTGATGAATATATGGGTCGTATCGGGGGGTATGAACCATGGAGAAGTTAGAATACAGTAGATATTACACCAATATAAATAAAGAATGAGTTCAGAACAGTACCTAAAGTGGTGGTTTATTTTTCTTATACTAACGGATCTCATGAGTTTTCTGTTGAGTTTTCTGTTGTGAAGTTTTCAAGTTTTGGGTAAAGATTTGATGGACTATGGAATAAGGAGTGGCAAGAGCCTAAGCTTGGGGATGCCCAAGGCACCCCAAGCCATATTCAAGGATACCAAAAGCCTAAGCTTGGGGATGCCCCGGAAGGCATCCCCTCTTTCGTCTTCAATCCATCGGTAAATTTACTTGAGGCTATATTTTTATTCACCACATGATATGTGTTTTGCTTGGAGCGTCTTGTATGATATGAGTCTTTGCTTTTTAGTTTGCCACAATCATCCTTGCTGCACACATCTTTTTGAGAGAGACACGCTGAATCGTGAATTTATTAGAATACTCTATGTGCTTCACTTATATCTTTTGAGCTAGGCAATGTTGCTCTAGTGCTTCACTTATATCTTTTTAGAGCACGGTGGTGTTATATTTTATAGAAATTATTGAACTCTCGTACCTCACATATATTATTTTGAGAGTTTCTTAAAACAGCATGGTAATTTGTTTAGGTTATGAATTTAGTCCTAATATAATAGGCATCCAAGAGGGATATAATAAAAACTTTCATATTAAGTGCATTGGATACTGTCGTGGTTTCATCACGGCAGATGCCATGGGTAGGCTTATCGAGAGGGGCCGAAGGACGCCGGCGGGCTCCGGGAGCGGGGTTAGGCACAAGCGGTGGCGGACGCACGATGTACCCAGGTTTGGGGCCCTCCGTGGGAGGTAACACCCCTAGTCCTGCTTGGTCTAGTTGAGACGATGGTGAGGTTACAATGGAGCTCCTTGAGCTGTATGGATAGAGGAGGAAAAAGGAGCTAGCTCGCCCTTACTGCCTCTCTACGCATGGGTGGTGTATGAAAAGAGTCTAACTGGGAACCCCGTTGCATGGGGGAGGCCCGGGGGGTTTATAGGCCAACCCCCCGGGTTACAATATGAATAAAAGGTCTTGGGGGGCCCCCAGCCGGCAGCCTCTCTGGCCGGCCGTGGGGGCCGCCGGCTGTGGGGTCTTGTCGCTGGTAGGCCCCGCCGGCTGTCGGGTCCCGTCAGGAGCCGGCAGGGCCCGCTTGGTGGGTCCCGTGCCGGTCGCGTCGCGGCACGGGCTGCCCGTCGAGGCGTCGCCTTGTAGCTCCCGGCCGCGGTTAGCGGTACGGCCGGCTGCACTGTAGCCACGCCAGAGTAGGTAATGGAGTAGTTGGAGCGTGCCGGCACTATTGGAAGCCCTGTCGCGGTCAGCCGAGGTCAGCAGTCACTGTGGCCCTGCGCCCGTGTGTCAGGGGCCACTGTGGCCACGCCGGGGCAGGTAACGGGGGTCTCGTCTTGTCGCTGTACCGATGCGCAGAGAGACGGGACGGGAGCTGGTCCGTCCGAAGGTCAGCGGGAGAGCCGGCGTGGAGGCAGCCGGCCCCGGGTGAGCCGGCAAAGGACGTGCCGGCTGTCCGCCAGCCGGCCTCGAGGGAACCGGTGGCGGGCCTGCCGGCTCCCCGCCAGCCGGTCCTGAGGCAGCCGGTGGCCCGCCAGCCGGCCGCGGACCAGCCGGCGGTACTATTTTTTCTTCGAGCGGGCGAAGGACCCCACAACTTTGGCCTACCCGGGGGTAATAACCCCGTCAGTAGTCCCCGAAGCCGGCGGGGGCCCACGTCTGCCTGTCGAGGGGGAGCCGGCGGCTTCCCTCAGGTGGTGTTTTATCTTCTGCGGAGGGCCGAACGGCCGGGCGACGCGGCGGCCGCCCCCGACGCCTCAGGTCCCGTCACGCCGCCCCGGGCCCCGAGCCGGTTCGCGGCGTGCCACGCGAGGCGTAATGAAGCCATGGGGCCCGCGCGCGTGGGCAGATGGGATGTCGCGCAGGGCCTAGCCCGCTAGGCCGCGGGCGTAGCCCAGTAGGCCTCGGGCCGCAGGCCGAGATCTTCTGCGCCAAGATCGCGGCGGCCGCGACCCGAGGCGCCCACGATCTCGCGGATATCCCGGGGGAGTGGGCGCAATTGATCCCCACCTCCCCTAGGCGTCGCCCCCGTATTTAAACGGGAAGGGCGAGGGGCGGAGGCAGTTGCGCTCTCCTCGCTCCCCTCGTCTTCTTCCTCTTTGCCTTCTGCGCTTGCCTCGCACTCGCCTTGCGCCGCAGCTCTGCCCGCTCGCCGCTGCAGCGCCGCCCACCCTCTTTCCTGCGCCCGACCGCTGCGGAGATGGCAGGCTGGCCCTCCGGCAGCTGGGATGGGTCGTTCATCACCGAGGAGGACATCGAGCGCCTCCGCAGCGCCCGGATGCTGCCGTCAGAGGACCGCGTCGCCGCCCGTCCGCCGGGCGGTGAGGTGGCGCCCGTCCCCCAGGAGGGGGAGTTCGTGGTATTCGCCTGGCATTTCTCACGCGGCTTCGGTTTGCCGGTGAGCCGGTTCTGCCGTTACTTCATGGACACGTTCGATCTTCAGCCGCACCATCTCGGCCCCAACGCCGTCCTCTAGCTCTCGAGCTTTGTGACGCTCTGCGAGGGCTACCTCGGCCTCCTCCCCTTCGTGGAGCTTTGGAGGAAACTCTTCTACCTCAAGGCCTTGAGGAACGTCGACGGGCCGTACGCCTGCGGGGGCACAGTGATATGCGTCCGGGGTCGTTGGTTCCCCAAGCTTACCCTCGTCGAATCCGTCAAGGGGTGGCACCGGACGTTCTTCTACGTGAAGAACGTCGACCCGGCGCGGGACTACATCCGGCTGTCGGCCTTCGTCAACGCCCCGTCGTCCGGGCTCAACTGGACGGGCAACGGGCCGTTCGTGGAGGTCCACGCGGAGCTGGCCCGGCTCAAGGCCATGAGAGCCGGGGAGGGACTGGTCGTGGCCGATCTGGTGGCCGCCTTCATCGACCGTCGGGTGCTGCCCCTGCAGCAGAGGCCGCACCGGATCTGCGACATGTCGGGCCGGCGGGACCCCTGCCGGCTGTCCACCATCGAACGGACGCCGTCCCAGGTGGCGAAGCGGGTGAACGCCATCACCAACTTCAAGCTGAAGCCGGGGACCTGGGGGTTTGGCAAGCCGCCGTACAGCCGGCACGACCCGGCGCCCCTGGTACGCCCCGCCGCGGTAATTCTCTCCCCCCGTTGTGTCTTCACCGGTCCCCTCCCCGACTCACATTCCTTGCTGACCGCAGCACTCCGTGCGACAGAATACGTCGGATGGCCCGCACCCCCAGATATTCGAGGCGGAGCGCGCCGAGTCCGACGCGGAGGACTTTGAGCCGGGGGGCGGCGTCGAAGAGGGAGTCGACTCCTCGGGAGAGGCCGAGGCAGGGGGCGACCCGGGAGCCGGCGGGTCCCGACCGGCTGGTGAGTACCCCTCCGGCCCCACTATCAAAGATTGGAGCGATGACGATGACGATGATGATGATGTCCGGGTCCTGGACACACCTCCCCCCGCAGTTCAGAGGAGTCCGCGCGGGCGGAGCGAGGAGCGGCCATCGCGCAGCCGGGCGGCCGGGCCTTCCCGTCGGGAGAAGAGGCCGGCTCAGGAGGAGCCGGCGGCCCAACAACCGGCTCGCAAGCGGGTGAAGGCGGTCACGGCGAAGCCGCCGGCGCGGGCCAAGCGGGCCCTTCCCGTCGTTGCCGGGTAAGTATTTTGATTCTTGGAGGCGTTTCTCTTGGTTAGTTTTCATGCCGGCAGGCGGCTGAGCGTCTGCTCGTTCTAGGGACCCCATCGAGCTCCATGATGTGGAGTCGACGGCCAGCCCGGTGGAGCCCGCCAGCCAGCTGGCCCTGGAGCACGCAACCACGCAGCGGGAGGAGAGGAGGAGGCAGGCAGAGCTGCGGGCCTCGAAGTCAGGAGTCCCAGGCGGGGCCGCACACTCTGGGGCTTCGAGCGGCGGGAGGCGGAGGCGGTCCGTGGACCCCGCGCGGGCATCGGATTCGGCGGCGGAATCGGCTCGCAAGTCGAGACCATCGTCGAGCGAGCCGCGGGGGCCGGCCGCGGGGGCGGTCGGGACTTCGACCGGGGCGGAAGTGGCCCGGTCGGGGGGAGCAAACCCTGAGCCGGCACCGGAGGGGCCCCGGCAGGCGGAGGCGGTGGTGACGCCGCCCGCGGTCGTCGTGCCGGAGGCCCCGGCGGCGCCGGAGGCAGCGCCGGAGGTGGCGCATAAGGCGGCGCCGGGAGTGCCGGCCACGGAGACGGGAACGCCGGCCGCCGCGACCGTCCCGCCGAGCCGGACGGGAGCGGGGGCAGCGGCGCCGGACGTGGGGTAGTCGGGAACTGATTCTCGAGCCCTTGTGGTCAGCGACCGCCCCTCGGCAGCTGGCGACGCGGCGGATGCCGGAGCGAGCGGCGGGGGGAGCCGGTCCGGGAGGACCATGCTGGAGGTGATCAAGGACTGGGAGGCGCTGGCCCGCGTCCCAGCCGTCCTGCCCGTGTCGGTTGGCGGCCCGGTCCCGACGCTCGACGAGCTGGGCAGCGTCCTGGCGCGGTGCCGCGAGGAGCTGGCCAAGTTTGCCGAGGCGGCCGACACCGCCCTGCAGCGCGCAGAGGTAAACCTTCTTGGTCTTTGTCGAATTTTCAATGGGGGCGCGTGAGCGCACCCACTGGGTGTAGCCCCCGAGATGCGGGCCGGCTGACCGGCTGCGAGGCAGCCGGGCCGGATCTTCCTTTGCATTTTCTTGACTGGTTTCTTGGAGCAGGCGGGGAACTCCAGGCGGCGGGAGCTCTTTGACGAGGCGGTCGCTATCCACAACCGCGGCAAGCGCGGTTATTACCGTCTGGAACAGGAGCTGAAGAAGGCGCAAGGTACGTCAGTTCCAGTGGGGGCGCGCGAGCGCACCCACTGGGCGTAGCCCCCGAGAGTCGGGCCGGCTGCTCGGCAGCTGGCACGGGTCTTTGTGCGTTTTGCTGATCGCGGTCAATGTTTCTGCAGGGGACCTGAACGCCCTGGCCTCCATCCGGGAGAAGAGGGATGAGGTGGCAGCCGAGCGGGACCGGCTGGTGCAGAACGTCCAGGCGATCACCTCAGAACGGGACCAGCTGGCCGGCCTGCTGGTGGACGGGCAGGCGGCCCAAGAGCACCTGCGGGAGGAGCTGCAGCGGGAGGTGGCGACCAAGGAGAACGCCGTCAAGTAGGCTGCTGATGCCGCCCAAGCGAAAGCCGCCCTCGAAGTCAAGGTGACCCGCCTCGAGAAGGCGCTTGAGGCGCGCAGCGCCGCCCTTGCCCAGGCGGAGGAGGCGCTGACACGCGAGAAGGAGGCGGGGCTGCAGTTCTCCATCGAGATGGACGACGCCTTTCAGCGTAAGTTTTGATCTTCCTCCCAGCCAGCCGTGTTTTCCTTGCCTTTGGGGTGTTTTCTGATTCCAGTTTTCTTTCTTTAGAGCGGTTCCCGGAAACCCAGCGCTACGCCGAGCGAGTTGTGGCGAGTCACCGGGGGGATCTGCAGCGGCGCGGGCGAGAGCGCGAGGAGGGCGCCGGCTGGGACGTGGATGAGCTTGCATTGGCCGTAGAGAACCGGCTGATCCACCTCCAGCGCAGCATGGAGCGGCTGAAGGCGGCCGGCATGGAGGTGATTGCCGCCTTGTGGCCAGGTCATGAGGCCCCGGAGAACCGCGTGGCGCTGTGGCTGGAGAACGCCAGGGCCCGGCTCGAGGTCTGGAAGGCGTCGGCGGCTCGAGCCGGTGCGTAGATGGCGCTCCGGTTTGTCACGTCGTGGTATGCCGGTGTCAACTTGGACCGGCTGGCCACGATGCGCGACGTCCCGAAGGCAGAGCGGGCGGCTCGTGAAGATGCCCTTGTCCGCCGGGCCAACGAGCTTGCCTCTTATGTTGACCCGGACGTGCTTCTGCCGGCGCTTGGCGAGGACGGCGAGCCGGCCGCCGAGGACTCCTTCGGCAACTCCCAAGGCCCGGAGGACGATGAGGTCGCCGAAGAGAGCACCGCCTCCAGCACCGACGGTGGTACCGGCGCCACAGAGACCACGAAGGCGGACCCGAAGGCCGCGGCTTCTTCTAGGCGGACCGTCGAGCCGGCCGATGACGCGCCGGTGGCCTGAGCCGTCCCGCTTATTTGCCTGTTTCTGCCCTCTGCAACATTGTGTTTAAGACACTTTTCCACCCACTGGGGATGTGTTATTGTAATGAACCTCTGGCTGTAATGAACCTTTGGCCTATGGCCGTTTATCGTTTTAACTTATGCTGTTAAAAATTTGTGCGTGCCGGCTCTTCTTTCGCTTTTCGCCTTTTGACTTGTGTCGTACGCCGGGATTCCTTCCGGCTTCCGCCCCGCCTGCCAGCCAGCCGGGAGCCGGTCTGGGACAGGGACGAGGCATCACCCTTGGGAAAACAAGCGGGCTCTTAGAGTCAACTGGCTAGGGCTAGGTCGAGCCGGCAGTGGCCGGTTGCTAGAAATAGCATAGTTCGGCTGCCAGTCGTTGGCTGACCTTTGTGTGAGAAGTTCCTTCGTACCCCGTGGCCCCGTCAGCCGGACAGCCGGGAGCCGGTCTGTGGCTGGCTAGGGATGGTAGCAAAGGGTTGCTTGCTCACACTAGTTATCCGCCTCGGAGGGGAGCCGGCGAGCCCCCGGGCCAGGGAGCCGGACCCGGGTGACGCGTTTTAAATAATGAGAAACCTTTGGAAGGATTGAAAAGGGGCATGCCCCAAGTGCCGGCTTGGGGCCCCCATTGCATTCATAAGCCCAAAAGGGGAGGATATATACATACACTGGTCTTTTAGCAGTAAAACGGACGGAGGAGCGCCACGTTCCATGGGCGCTCCGTCTCCTCGCCGGAGGCGTCTCTCTTGCGCTTCTGCGGCTTCTGGGCGTCTATTAGATAATACGCGTTGTTGTGCAGCGCTCTGCTGACGATGAACGGGCTCTCCCATGGGGAGGACAGCTTGTGCTGGCCGGCAGTTCGCTGGATCCGTCTGAGCACCAAGTCCCCTTCGCGGAAGGAGAGTGGCCGGATCCGCTTGCTGTGGTAGTGCCGGAGCTTCTGCTGGTAGATGGCCGTCCGGTGCAGGGCCAGTTCGCGGGCCTCCTAGAGGAGGTCGACGCCGTCTTCTCTCGCTTCCTTCGCGTCTTTCTCCGTGTACAGGGTAACCCGAGGCGAATCGAACTCGATGTCGGTGGGGATGATTGCCTCGGACCCATACACGAGAAAGAACGGTGTGTAGCCGGTTGGCCGGTTGGGCGTGGTCCTGAGGCTCCAGAGGACAGCCGGCAGCTCTTCGACCCAGCAGCCGGCTGACCTGACCAGTGGCGCCACGAGCCGGGGCCTGATGCCGGACAAGATCAGGCCGTTGGCCCTTTCGACCTGTCCATTTGACTGAGGGTGGGCGACAGACGCCAAATCGAGCCGGATGCCCTGCTTGGAGCAGAAGCGCGCTAGCGCGCCCTTGGCCAAGTTCGTGCCATTGTCGGTGATGATGCTGTGGGGGACGCCGTAGCGGACCGTGATGTCTTCGACGAACCGGACGGCCGTGGGACCGTCCAATTTCTTGATTGGCCTGGCCTCGATCCACTTGGTGAATTTGTCGACGGCTACCAGCAAATGTGTCATGCCGCCTCGCGCGGTCTTGAAAGGTCCCACCATATCCAGCCCCCAGACGGCGAAGGGCCACGAGAGGGGGATGGTTTGGAGGGCTGAAGCCAGTAGATGGCTCTGCGTGCTGAAGCGCTGGCAGCCTTCGCACTCGTCAACCAGCTTCTTGGCCGCCTCCAGAGCAGTCGGCCAGTAGAAACCGTGACGGAATGCCTTGGCCACCAAGGACCTGGAGGCGGTGTGATGCCCGCACTCGCCCTGGTGGATGTCGAGGAGGATTTCTTGCCCTTTCTCCGGCTCGACGTAGCGTTGGAAAACGCCGGTGGTGCTGCGATGAACCAGTTCGCGGTTGATGATGCTGTAGGCCGAGGCTCGGCGCTGGATTTGCCTTGCCGTGGCCTTGTCAGAGGGGAGCTCGCCACGTAGGAGGAATGCCAGGATGGGCTGGGCCCACGAGGGAGCCGACACGGGAGCCGGCCCAGGCCCGAGTGGGATGTTGGTGGCGGCAGCAGCCCCCGGAAGACCAGTCCCCGGGACCGGCTCGCCAGCCCCCGGGACCGGCTCGCCAGCCCCTGGGAGTGAAGCGGCGGGAGGAACGTCGATTGCCATCATGACGGCCGCGGGCTCAGGGCCGGCCGTTGCGGATGTGTCCGGCTCGACAGCCGGAACGGGGGGCGCCGGCTGGGCAGCCGGCGGCGACCGAGCCGGCAAAGCAACCACAGTCGGCAGGGCTGGTTGGGCAGCCGGATCCACCGAGGGGCCGGCCGCGTTAGCCGGTACGAAGATGGATTCTGATTTGGGAGAGGGTTTGATCGAAGGCTTTAGCAGCCGCTCGAGGGAGACGCCGGCTGGGATGGCCTGCCGGGTGGAACCGATCTTTGCCAGCGTATCGGCCGCCTCGTTGTCCGCGCGGGGGACGTGATGGAACTCACAGCCCTCGAAGGAGCCGGTGAGCTGTTGGACGAGGAAGCGATAGCTGGCCATGTTGGCGTCCCTGGCGTCCCATTCACCAGAGACCTGCTGCACCACGAGGTCGGAGTCTCTGAAGCATATGATGCGCTGGATGCCAATCTCCTTGGCGAGCCGGAGGCCGTGGACGAGGGCCTCGTACTCGGCCACGTTGTTGGAGGCGGCGAAGTGGATCTGGAGCGCGTAGTTGAGCTGATCTCCCCTCAGGGATGACAAGACGATGCCGGCACCCAGGCCGGCTCGCATCTTTGAGCCGTCGAAGTGCATGCGCCAATGTGTGGAGTCAGGTGGAGGCGGCACGAAGTGGGTTTCGGCCCAGTCGACGAGGAAGTCGGCCATCGCTTGTGATTTGATGGCGGTGCGAGGCTCGTACCGTATTTCGTAGTCGGCGAGGGCGATGGTCCACTTGGCTATCCGGCCAGTGGCGTCCCGTCCGCTCATGATTTCGCCTAGTGGCGCGGTGCTGACCACGGTGTTGACGTGCTCCTGGAAATATTGCTTGACATTCTGGGCGGCGAAGAATATGCCGTATCACATCTTCTGGTAGTGGGGGTAGTTCTGCTTGGAGGCGGAGAGGACGTCGCTGAGGTAGTAGATGGGGCGCTGGGCCGGCAGCGCTTTGCCCTCCTCCGGCCGTTCCACCACCAGAATGACGCTGATGACACGCGTGGTCGCCGTGATGTAGGCAAGCAAAGGCTCCTTCTCAGCCGGCGCGGCCAAGATGGGCGCACTGGTGAGAGCCCGCTTGAGGCCGCGGAACGCCTCGTCCACCTCGTCGGACCAGTCGAACAGGGCCGGCCTCTTCGAGGGGTCCCGGCCCGGCTCGACCCGAGCCGTCTTGCGCAGGAGCCCGTAGAGGGGCAGGGCCTTCTCCCCCAGCCGGCTGATGAACCGGCTGAGGGAGGCGAGGCAGCTGGTGAACTTCTGGACATCGTGGAGCCGGGTCGGCTTGGGCATGCGCTCGATTGCGCTGATCTTCTCGGGGTTAGCTTTGATGCCGCGAGCGGACACGAAGAAACCCAAGAGTTGGCCGGCTGGGACGCCGAAGACGCACTTCTCCGGGTTGAGCTTGATCTTGTATTCGCGCAAGTTGGCGAATGTTTCCCGGAGATCGTCGAGGAGGCTGAAATGCTTCTTGGACTTGACGACGATGTCGTCGACGTAGACGTGGACGTTCCTGCCTATCTGAGGCAGGAGGCACTTCTGCATGCAGCGCTGGAAGGTAGCGCCTGCATTCTTCAGGCCGAAGGACATGGTGATGTAGCAGTAGGCCCCAAAGGGGGTGATGAAGGAGGTCTTGAGCCGGTCGGCCGGGTCCAGCTTGATCTGGTGGTAGCCGGAGTAGGCGTCCAGGAAGGACAGCAGGTCGCAGCCGGCCGTGGAGTCGATGACTTGATCGATCCGCGGCAGGGCGAATGGGTCCTTGGGGCACGCCTTGTTCAGGCTCGTGTAGTCGATACACATGCGCCAGGTCTTGTTCTTCTTCAGCACCAGGACTGGGTTGGCCAGCCAGTCCGGGTGGAACACTTCCATGATGAAGCCGGCTGCGAGCAGCCGGGCGATTTCTTCTCCTATAGTACGCCGCTTCTCCTCGGAGAAACGGTGCAGGGGTTGCTTGACCGGCTTTGCGTCCGATTGTACGTGAAGCTTGTGCTCGGCGAACTTCCTCGGAACACCCGGCATGTCCTTGGGAGACCATGCGAAGATGTCCCGATTCTCACGGAGGAAGTCGACGAGCTCGCTTTCCTATTTGCTGTCGAGGCGGGAGCCGATGGTCACGCACTGGGTGGGGTTAGCCGGGTCGAGCGGCACCTGCCTGGTGTCCTTGGACGGCTGGAACGAGGCCTCGCCGGCCGACTGGGATGGAGGAGCCGGCATGGCCGGCTGATCCGAGGCGGGGGCCACGAGTCGGTCGAGCTGCCGCTTCTCCTCCGCTATCTCCAGGGCCTCGGCCAGCCGGCTGCCGTCTCGCGTGCACACGATTGACATCTTGTAGTCGCCGGCGATGGTGATGATGCCCTTGGGACCCGGCATCTTGAGCTTGAGGTAGGCGTAGTGGGGGATCGCCATGAATTTGACGAGAGCCGGCCGACCCAGCAGCGCGTGGTAGGGACTGTCGAGGTCCACTACCTCGAACCAGACCGGTTCGCGGCGGAAGTGGCTGGAGCCGCCGAAGAGGACGTCAAGCTTGATCTTGCCGACGGGGGTGCAGGACTTTCCCGGCACGATGCCGTGGAAAACGGTCTGGCTCGATTGTAGGTCCTCCACCTTGAGCCCCAATTTGAGCATTGTGTCAAGGTAGAGGATGTTAATGCTGCTGCCCCCATCGATCAGCACCCGCGAGAAGCGGCGCGTGCGCCTCTCGGAGGCGATGGTGGGATCGAGGATGAGGGCATAGCTGCCAGGGCTTGGCATCACGGCCGGGTGGTCAGCCCGGCTCTAGGTGACCGGCTTCTCGGACTAGTGCATGAACTGGGGAGTCGCGGGCATGGTGGCATTCACCTCACGGTGGAGCCGGCGTTGGGCGTGCTTGCCCGTCTCTTCACTGGTGAAGACGACGTAGCAGCCGTCTTGGTCGGGGAACTGGTCGAGCAACCGGCCGTCGTTCTGAGCCGGAGCCGGGGCCTGAGCCGGGGCCGGGGCCGGAGCCGGAGCCGGCGCGCGGGGAGGCGGCGCCGGAGGGGTCGGCAGGCCTTCCCCCTGGGCTAACCGCTGAGAGAAGCTGCACTGCCGGAGCGTGTGCGTAGCCGGCTTGGCGCCGGAATGGTGTTTGCAGGGGAGGTCGAGCATCTGCTCGAACATGAGCTTGGGCTGCCAGGTGGACTTGCCGGTGCGCTGACGCTGGTCGGAAGCCTGGCCAGCCGGCTGCTCTTCCTCGATGGAGGCGACCTGCTGGCTCCCGTAGCGGGAGTTGGTCTGATCGTTCTTGCGTTTGTTGTTTTGCGCTGCCGGTTGTCGGCGGCCGCCCGCGGCGCGGCAGGCGGTGGAGCCGGTTTGGCTGGTGCCTTAGCCTTCATCCTCATCGAGGAATCGGCCGTGGCGTATTTGTCCGCTTTGGACATTAGGTCCGCCAGGGAAGTTGGCTCGGATCACAAGAGCTTGTGCTTGAGGGGGGTGCCATCGCAGCAACCTTCGATGAAGTACTGGATGGCTTGCACCTCGTGCACTCCCTCGCAGGAGTTGCGGAGCTCGGTCCAGCGTGTGAGATAGTCACGGAGTGGTTCCTCCGGCCCCTGGACGCACATGGCCAGCTCGCGGGGCCGGCCCGGCCGCTTGTAGGTGCCGGTGAAGTTGCGGATGAACGCCTCTTCGAAGTCCGTCCAGGTGTTGATGCTGCCGGCTGCCAGGCTGTTTAGCCAGGTGCGGGCCAAGCCGATCAGCATGAGGGGGGCGTAGCGGACGGCTACGCGCTTGTTCCCCCTGGCGATGCCGACGGCGGTGGTGTAGTCGATCAGGCAGTCCTCCGGCTTGGCGGCCCCGGTGTACTTCGGGGTGTCGCGGGGAAGAGTGAAGCCGGGCGGAAACGGCTCGTTGCGGATCCGAGGGCCGAAGCAGGCCGGGCCAATCGAGCCCTCCTCCTCGAGGAGAGCCGACTGCGCCAGCCGGTCGAGCTGGAACCGGGCGTCGTTATCGCTGTGGGGGACCCGCGGCCCGAGCCGGGCCGCGAGTTCGGGGTGGACAGCCGGCGGGATGGACCGGGCCGGTTCTTGCCACGGAGGCGGAGTGTGCCCGCGGCTACGCCGGCTACCGCCAGCCGGAGCCTCGTCCCGGCGGTTGCTGCCAGCCGGATTGTTGCTGTGCCGGCTGTTTACAACCGGCTGCTCGTTGCCGCGCAGCTGGGTGCGCCGAACGTTGCTTCCCTCGTTCCGCCAGCCGGAGGGTCGAGGGATACTGGAGTGCTGAGCCGACTGACGGTTGGTAGCCCCAACGCCCTCACCCTCGGGCCGGGGAAGTTCGGAAACGGCCCCATCGGGGGTGAGGACGACCTGTTGCGCGTTGGCTTATCGGGAAGACTATGTTTCGGGCAAGGAGCATTCAACATCGCCTCCATATTGACAGGCTTGTTTTTACCGAAAGGCGGCTTACCATTGCCCTTGCCACGGCTTCCTCCAGCACTAGTGTTGGCCACCAAATCTGACCCGCCGTCCGGGTGCTTCCGCTTTCTGCCGTTGCCATTATTATTATTTCATCCCCCGTTCTGCTGTTGACTCTTGCCATTGTTATTCTTCTTACCCTTGGCCGATTTCTCATCATCGGAACCGGGGTCTTTCGTGCTGTTAGAGTTTGCATACTTAGTGAGAGCCGCCATGAGCTCCCCCATGTCCTGGCATGAACGTTTGAGCCGATCAAGCTTCTGCTTCACGGGCAGAAAGTGGCAATTCTTCTCCAGAATCAGAACCACTTGAGCCGCCGTAATATTGTCGGAGGAGTGGATGATGGTTGAGACTCGCCGAACCCAATGATGGGCCGACTCGTCCTCACGCTGCACACAATGATCCAAGTCCACAATCGTCATGGGCTGCTTGCACGTTCCTTGAAAATTCTTAATGAACTTCGCCTTTAACTCGGCCCAGGAATTAATGGTGTTGGGTGGCAAACCCTTCAACCACGTGCGAGCCGGCCCTTCCAGCATCATGATGAAATACTTGGCGCATACTGCGTCACTGACGTCTAACATCTCCATGGCTAACTCATAGCTCTCAATCCAAGCTTCCGGAGGCAGATCGACAGTATAATTGGGCACCTTGTGAGGACCCTTGAAGTCCTTCGGCAGGCGTTCGTTTCGTAAAGCCGGCACTAAGCATGGCACTCCCACAACCCTGGAGGTTACCCCGGCCCCTACCGAAACAGCAGGCGCTACTATGGGTTCCTGATAAGCCGCTGCAGCTGCCAATGCTGCCGCCTCTCGCCGCGCTCTCGCCCGATCCACCAGTGGTTGAGCATCAAGAGCCGGCTGATCATCTCGCGCCGGGTTCCGACGTCGCTCACTGCTAGAAATCGCAGGCGAATCTAGGCGCCGGTTGTAACTGCGGCTTGGGATGGGGGTTGAATGCACGTGACTCCGGCTATAGGTATACTTTTCCTGCCGCGCCATCGCTGTCTGCAAGTATCCAATAGCATTTCGCACTTCCTCCGCGAAAGGCGTCCCGTCAGGGATGGGCATCGTGCCAAGCCTGACTGCCGCTGCCACATATTCTCTGCCGGGTTATAAAAATGACCGGGCGGTGTTGGAAAAGGCTGCGGCGGGGTCTGATTCCTGCGGGACAGGTCTGGCTGCCTATGCTGAACCGCCGCCCTGCTCCCAGGTATTTCCGCCGTCCGGGTTACGATCAGAGGTGCATTCCGTCCCGTCCCTGGCGTGTTGAAAAGATTCCTGGCCTCATACTGATCTGGCAAACGGGACTGATGTCTCATCCGGTGGACTGCATCTGCGGTCTGCTGCTCCAGGTCAAGGCGAAAAGCTTCCGCCCTAAGGCGCTCCGACTCAGCATCCATCCGAGCCTTCAGTGCGTTGATTTCCTCTTGGACTCCGGCCATCTGATCCTTCAACCTCGCGATCTCCGTGTTACGGGCTGCTTGGTTTTCGACCGTGACCTCGGTCCCCATCAAAGTTGTAAGCTCGTTCATCAGATCCAGCAAAACTTGAGCCGGCGGCCTGCCTGATCCAGACCCGGTAGCACCAGCGGCCGTGCTACCAGGAGCCGGTGCCGATCCTGCCATGAAGACAGTGGCTCGGCTCGGCGGCTCATAGTGTTCCGGGTTAGGGTAGCCCTCGAAGTAGTCCACAAGCCCGCCGTTGTGAAGCTGGTAGATTGATTCTGCCTCTTCGCTCGAGGATCCATCCTCCGAGTAGATGAGGGTTTCCTCCCGCGACATGGAACCTTCAAGTTCCGCGCCTTGGGTAAAGCCGACGAAGACGCGCTTCCGACCCGGGTTAACTCGGGTGGGTTACGCGCGCCGGGCCGGCTCGACGAGGTCGGTGCAGATGTCCGGCCCGGGCTTAGATTCGTCGATCTTTCCAATGAAGACGTGAATTCCGCCGAAAGGGACCCGGTGCCCGTACTCGATTGACTCGGCCTCGGGGCCCCAGCCAGCGTCGTCAATGTAGAGCTTGCCGCGACGACTCTTGGTCATCCTGCCGACAACATATCCCGCGATCCCTGTGAGAGAGCCCTCCGAGAATTCCACACCACTGAGCGTGAGCCCCACGGTGGGCGCCAACTGTTGTGGTTTTGTCACGGCAGATGTCTGATACGTCTCCAACGTATCTATAATTTTTGATTGTTCCATGCTATTATATTATCTGTTTTGGATGTTTTATATGCATTAATATGCTATTTTATATTATTTTTGGGACTAACCTATTAATCTAGAGCCTAGTGCCAGTTTCTGTTTTTCCTTGTTTTTGAGTATTGCAGATAAGGAATATTAAACGGAGTCCAAACGGAATAAAATCTTCGGAATGATTTTTCTTGGACCAGAAGAAACCCAGCAGACTTGGAGACAAAGGCAGGAGACCTGCCGTGGCATCACAAGCCACCAGGGCGCGCCCTAGGGGGGGGTGCCCCCCCTGGCTTGTGGCCCCGCGGCAGCCCTCCTAACCCTATTCTTTGGCCTATAAATTCCCAAATATTCCCTGGATACCAAAAAAGAGCCACGAAAATACTTTTCCGCCGCCGGAAGCCTCTGTTCCTGTGAGATCCAATCTTCGAGCCTTTTCCGGTAATCTGCCGGAGGGGGATTCGATCACGGAGGGCATCTACATCAACTCCATTGCCCCTCCGATGATGCGTGAGTAGTTCACCACAGACCTTCGGGTCCATAGCTAGTAGCTAGATGGCTTCTTCTCTCTCTTTGTTCTTCAATACCATGTTCTTCATGATCTTCATGGAGATCTATCCGATGTAATACTCTTTTGCGGTGTGTTTGTCGAGATCCGATGAATTGTGGGTTTATGTTCATCTTATCTATGAATATTATTTGAATCTTCTCTGAATTCTTATATGCATGATTTCATATCTTTGCAAGTCTCTTCGAGTTATTGGTTTGGTTTGGCCAACTAGATTGGTAATTCTTGCAAAGGGAGAAGTGCTTAGTTTTGGGTTCAATCTTGCGGTGTCCTCACCCAGTGACAAAGTAGGGGTAGCGAGGCACGTATTTGTATTGTTGCCATCGAGGATAAAAAGATGGGGTTTTCATCATATTGCTTGAGTTTATCCCTCTACATCATGTCATCTTACCTAATGCGTTACTCTGTTCTTCATGAACTTAATACTCTAGATGCAGGCAGGAGTCGGTCGATGTGTGGAGTAATAGTAGTAGATGCAGAATCGTTTCGGTCTACTTGACACGGACATGATGCCTATATGCATAATCATTGCCTTGGATATCTTCATAATTATTCGCTTTTCTATCAATTGCTCGACAGTAATTTGTTCACCCACCGTAATACTTGCCATCATGAGAGAAGCCTCTAGTGAAACATATGGCCCCTGGGTCTATTTTCCATATTATACTTTCAGATCTAAAACCAAAAATACCAAAAATATCTTGCTGCAATCTTTTTACTTTTGTTTTACTTTACTTTCAAGCAATCCTATCTATCTATCTCTATCAGATCTCATCCTTGCAAGTAACCGTGAAGGGATTGACAACCCCTTTATAGCGTTGGGTGCAAGTGTTTGATTATTTGTGTAGGTACATCTATTGGGGACTTGCTTGTATCTCCTACTAGATTGATACCTTGGTTCTCAACAACTGAGGCAAATACTTATCTACTTTGCTGCATCACCCTTTCCTCTTCAAGGGAAAACCAACGCATGCTCAAGAAGTAGCAAGAAGGATTTCTGGCGCCGTTGCCGGGGAGATCTACATCAAGCCTACCAAGTACCCATCGCAAACTCATCTCTTGCATTTACATTAGTTGCCATTTGCCTCTCGTTTTCCTCTCCCCCACTTCCAAAACAATTTTCAGAAAAATTTGCCTTTTTATTCGCCCTTCTTCCGTTCGTCTTTCCGTTTGCTCGTCTTTATGGCTCAACCCAAAAGCTTTGATCCTTATCTTAGGAAGTTGGAAGATATTGAGGATAATGTTAAAGGTTTCATGTCACTCCAATTTAACCACAATAGTTTCTTTAGAAACGAGCTTAAAGAAAAAAGACTATGTGGGAATACATGAATAAGGAACTTGATGATATGTCTAAGGAGTTTTATGGTTTGAAATCTCAGTTTGCTCATCTTGAAAATTTAGCAGGCCAAATTTCTGATAAACAAGCTACCTTAGTCAATAAAATGGCCGCGAAACCAGAATCTTTAAATAATGATGAAGATCTTAAAGTGATTGATGTGACTCCTATTGAATCTTTGTTTATAAATCTTGATAAAGATGGGACTGGAGATAAGTCAACTTTAGTTAAAAGGTGTCCCAATGATTCGGAGTTTATAGATCTTAATGCTAAGATTGACAAAAGTGGGATTGAAGAGGTCAAAACTTTAAATAGCAATGAACCCACTCTTTTTGATTTCATGGACTTTAATTATGATAGTTGTTCTTTGATTGATTGTATGTCCTTGTTGCAATCCATGTTGAATTCTCCTCATGCTTATAATCAAAACACAGCTTTTACTAAACATATCGTGGATGCTATGATGAGATCTTTTGAAGAAAAGCTTGAGTTGGAAGTTTCTATACCTAGGAAGCTTTATGATGAGTGGGAACCTACTATTAAGATTAAGATTAAAGATTATGAGTGCCATGCTTTGTGTGATTTGCGTGCTAGCGTTTCCACGATTCCGAAAACTTTATGTGATGTGCTAGGTTTCCGTGAATTTGATGATTGCTCTTTAAATTTGCATCTAGCGGATTCCACTATAAAGAAACCTATGGGAAGGATTAATGATGTTCTTATTGTTGCAAATAGGAATTATGTGCCCGTAGATTTCATTGTTCTTGATATAGATTGCAATCCTACATGTCCTATTATTCTTGGTAAACCTTTCCTTAGAACGATTGGTGCAATTATTGATATGAAGGAAGGAAATATTAGATTCCAATTTCCATTAAGGAAAGGCATGGAACACTTTTCTAGAAAGAAAATAAAATTACCTTATGAATCTATTATGAGAGCTACTTATGGATTGCATACCAAAGATGACAATACCTAGATCTATTGCGTTATGCCTAGCTAGGGGCATTAAACAATAGCGCTTGTTGGGAGGCAACCCAATTTTATTTTTATGCTTTTGTTTTTGCTTCTGTTTTTGAGTTTTCCACACATTATTAGCTCTGTAGTAATTGTGTTTTCTTGTTTAAATTAGTGTTTGAGCCAAGTAAGACCTTTGGGATGGTCTACGGTGTTTGTGATTTGATTTTGCTGAAAAACAGAAACTTTTACTCTCAGTCCAGGAATTTTGTAAATTCACTGGAACGTGATTTTGATCTGAAATTTTTACACAATATTGATATACAAATTTCCCTGATTGTCCTAATTTTTCAGAAATTTTGGAGTTACATAAGTATTCGAAGTCTATAGATTGCTACAGACTGTTCTGTTTTAGACAGATTCTGTTTTCTTTGTGTTGTTTGCTTATTTTGATATATCTATGGGTTGTATCGGGGGGTATGAACCATGGAGAAGTTGGAATACAGTAGATATTACACCAATATAAATAAAGAATGAGTTCACAACAGTACCTAAAGTGGTGATTTATTTTTCTTATACTAACGGATCTCATGAGTTTTCTGTTGAGTTTTGTGTTGTGAAGTTTTCATGTTTTGGGTAAAGATTTGATGGACTATGGAATAAGGAGTGGAAAGAGCCTAAGCTTGGGGATGACCAAGGCACCCCAAGCCATATTCAAGGATACCAAAAAGCCTAAGCTTGGGGATGCCCCGGAAGGCATCCCCTCTTTCGTCTTCAATCCATCGGTAAATTTACTTGAGGCTATATTTTTATTCACCACATGATATGTGTTTTGCTTGGAGCGTCTTGTATGATATGAGTCTTTGCTTTTTAGTTTGCCACAATCATCCTTTCTGCACACATCTTTCTGAGGGGGACATGCATTAATCATGAATTTATTAGAATACTCTATGTGCTTCACTTATATCTTTTGAGCTAGGCAATGTCGCTCTAGTGCTTCACTTATATCTTTTTAGAGCACGGTGGTGTTTTATTTTATAGAAATTATTGAACTCTCGTACCTCACTTATATTATTTTGAGATTCTTTAAACAGCATGGTAATTGGTTTAGGTTATGAATTTAGTCCTAATATAATGGGCATCCAAGAGGGATATAATAAAAACTTTCATATAAAGTGCATCGAATACTATGAGAAGTTTGATTCCTTGCATATAGTTTTGAGATATAGAGATGGTAATATGAGAGTCATGCTAGTGAGTAGTTGTGAATTGGAAGAAATACTTGTGTTAAAGTTTGTGATTCCCGTAGCATGCACGTATGGTGAACCGTTATGTAACGAAGTCGGAGCATGATTTGTTTAATGATTGTCAACCTTTGTGTGAGGGTCGGGAGCGCGCGATGGTTAACTCCTACCAACCTCTCCCCTAGGAGCATGCGTCTAACACTTTGCTTCGATAACTAATAGACTTTTGCAATAAGTATGTGAGTTCTTTATGACTAATGTTGAGTCCATGGATTATACGCACTCTCACCCTTCCACCTTTGCTAGCCTCTCTAGTACCGCGCAACTTTCGCCGGTGCATCAAAACCACCTTCCTCAAAACAGCCACCATATATTTTCCTCAAAACAGCCACCATACCTACCTATTATGGCATTTCCATAGCCATTCCGAGATATATTGCCATGCAACTTCCACCGTTCCATTTTTCATGACATGCACCATCATTTTCATATTGCCTTGCATTCGTAAGCATTCATATAGAGTCATATTTTGTTCTAGGTATCGAGTTGTAAGTAAATAAAAGTGTGATGATTTTCATTATTAGAGCATTTGTCCCGTGAGAGAAAAGGATGATGGAAGCTATGAATCCCTCACAAGTTGGGATGAGTCTCCGGACTTTGTAAATAATAAAAGAGGCCAATGAGGCCCAAAAAAAAAGAGGCCAAAGATGCCCACCAAAAAAAATAAAAAAAAATGAGAGAAAGAGAGAAGGGACAATGCTACTATCTTTTTCCACACTTGTGCTTCAAAGTAGCACCATGATCTTCATGATAGAGAGTCTCCTATTTTGTCACTTTCATATAGCCAGTGGAATTTTTCATCATATGCACAACCACTTAGTTTCTTTTTGAGCTTTCATACACTTATAGCTCTAGTGCATCCGTTGCATGGCAATCCCTACTCACTCACATTGATATCTATTGATGGGCATCTCCATAGCCCGTTGATACGCCTAGTTCATGTGAGCCTATCTTCTCCTTTTTCCTCACAACCTCCACCATATTCTATTCCACCTATAGTGCTATATCCATGGCTCACGCTCATGTATTGCGTGAGAGTTGAAAAGGTTTGAGAACATAAAAGGTGTGAAACAATTGCTTGACTTGTCATCGGGGTTGTGCATGATTTAGATACTTTGTGTGGGGAAGATGGAGCATAGCCAGACCATATGATTTTGTAGGGATAACTTTCTAAGGCCATGTTATTTCGAAAGGACACAATTGCCTTGTTGGTATGCTCGAAGTATTACTGTTTTTATGTCAATATTAGACTTTTGTTTTGAATCTTATGGATCTGAATATTCATGCCACAATAAAGAATATTACATGGATAAATATGTTAGGTAGCATTCCACATCAAAAATTCTGTTTTTATCATTTACCTACTCGAGGACGAGCAGGAATTAAGCTTGGGGATGCTTGATACGTCTCCAACGTATCTATAATTTTTGATTGTTCCATACTATTATATTATCTGTTTTGGATGTTTTACATGCATTAATATGCTATTTTATATTATTTTTGGGACGAACCTATTAATCTAGAGCCTAGTGCCAGTTTCTGTTTTTTCCTTGTTTTTGAGTATTGCAGATAAGGAATATTAAACGGAGTCCAAACGGAATAAAATCTTCGGAATGATTTTTCTTGGACCAGAAGAAACCCAGCAGACTTGGAGACGAAGGCAGGAGACCTGCCGTGGCGTCACAAGCCACCAGGGCGCGCCCTAGGGGGGGTGCCCCCCTGGCTTGTGGCCCCGCGGCAGCCCTCCTAACCCTATTCTTTGGCCTATAAATTCCCAAATATTCCCTGGATACCAAAAAAGAGCCACGAAAATACTTTTCCGCCGCCGGAAGCCTCTGTTCCTGTGAGATCCAATCTTGGAGCCTTTTCCGGTAATCTGCCGGAGGGGGATTCGATCACGGAGGGCATCTACATCAACTCCATTGCCCCTCCGATGATGCGTGAGTAGTTCACCACAGACCTTCGGGTCCATAGCTAGTAGCTAGATGGCTTCTTCTCTCTCTTTGTTCTTCAATACCATGTTATTCATGATCTTCATGGAGATCTATCCGATGTAATACTCTTTTGCGGCGTGTTTGTCGAGATCCGATGAATTGTGGGTTTATGTTCAGCTTATCTATGAATATTATTTGAATCTTCTCCGAATTCTTATATGCATGATTTCATATCTTTGCAAGTCTCTTCGAGTTATTGGTTTGGTTTGGCCAACTAGATTGGTAATTCTTGCAATGGGAGAAGTGCTTAGTTTTGGGTTCAATCTTGCGGTGTCCTCACCCAGTGACAAAGTAGGGGTAGCGAGGCACGTATTTGTATTGTTGCCATCGAGGATAAAAAGATGGGGTTTTCATCATATTGCTTGAGTTTATCCCTCTACATCATGTCATCTTACCTAATGCGTTACTCTGTTCTTCATGAACTTAATACTCTAGATGCAGGCAGGAGTCGGTCGATGTGTGGAGTAATAGTAGTAGATGCAGAATCGTTTCGGTCTACTTGACATGGACGTGATGCCTATATGCATAATCATTGCCTTGGATATCTTCATAATTATTCGCTTTTCTATCAATTGCTCGACAGTAATTTGTTCACCCACCGTATTATTTTCCTTCATGAGAGAAGCCTCTAGTGAAACCAATGGCCCCCGGGTCTATTTTCCATATTATATTTTCAGATCTATAAACCAAAAATACCAAAAATACTTCGCTGCAATCTTTTTACTTTTAGTTTACTTTTCGTTTTAGCAATCCTATCTATCTATCTCTATCAGATCTCATCCTTGCAAGTATCCGTGAAGGGATTGACAACCCCTTTATAGCGTTGGGTGCAAGTGTTTGATTATTTGTGTAGGTACATCTATTGGGGACTTGCTTGTATCTCCTACTGGATTGATACCTTGGTTCTCAACAACTGTGGGAAATACTTATCTACTTTGCTGCATCACCCTTTCCTCTTCAAGGGAAAACCAACACATGCCCAAGAAGTAGCAATGTCTCCGTGAAAGGACTTATGTTTGAGGCCATCACTAAGGCGGTGATCTCGAAGGGGTTGGTCGGAATTGGGAGACAAGGGTTACCCAGGTTCGGCCCCTCGGAAAGAGGTAAAAGCCTACGTCCTGCTTTGTGTTGTATTGATTGGGTATCGATTACAAGGGAGCGAGTTCGCTTGACCTAGCTATCGATGAGTTATTTCGTGGCCTAAGCCGCCCAGGTAACCCGCCTTTATATACACAGGTCGAGGCCCTGGGTTTACAAGAGTCCGGGCCGGGTTATACTTGATAACCGACCTCACCTCTAACTACACATGCCTTGTCTAACAAGCCACCACCGGCGGCTTACGCCATCGGGTTACATATTGTCTTCTGGCTCTAGGCCTCTAGGCCCACTGAGCAGGCTTCTTCAAAACCTTCACTGCTAAGCCGCCAACCTCCTGACCCGGCCCCACCTGGGCGGGTCTCACCACGGGGTTATATCCCCAACAGTGCCCGTCGTGTGTCCGCCCCCATGAAGCAAAACACGTCGTTGATTCTAGCAAAATAGCCCGCGGGTCACAACATCCTTGCTAGTCGTTGCTCCTGTCGTAGTCGTCGCCGTTGACGGAGTGGGAAGTCGTCATTGCCCTTAGTAGGGGTGCCTAGCTTGCCCGGAAGTACTGGGACGGAGCCCACACGCACAAATTATCCATATTCGGACCTTCGAAGAGTAACACCCTACGTCCCGCTTATTCTTGTTATTCATGGAGAGGGGACACCTCATGCGAGGGAGTACGATGGTGTAGATGAAGATGTATGATTCTACCAAGAGTTGTTCTACGGGAGAGAAAATGCTTCCAAGGGACCCTAGCTCCCATGTATATACACGGTAGGAGCTAGAGCTTACACGAGGGAGATGTGATCTAGCCTGCCGCCTTCCTGACTTGGAGTTCATGAAGGTCCCTGGACCAACTATAGGTCAGCCTGGGTCCTCCTCCTGTCTTTGTCTTCTTGGTGGGCCCCTCGGACCCACCGCTGGGCTAATTGTCTGGCTCCCTCTCGAGAACCCACCCTGAGTTCATTGTGCATCATCAGTAGCCCCCGAGCCTGTCCGGAGCTCGAGAGTCGTGAGGGCCCAGGCGGGCTCATGGCTTCGCTTCTTGGTAGCTGGGAGCTTAGCCTTGATGACCATGTCACATCCTGGTGCCTCCCTGCTCGAGGCTTGTAGCTTCTTTGTAGTAGTCCATCGTCGTGGGGCTTCTTTTGCGACCTCCATACGTCATGAGGTCATCGTGCTTTCAGTCGGTGTTTGGGCCACCATGGGCCTGCAGGAAGGACCCAGGCCGCCATAGAGATCCCAGGCGTCGTCGCTGTCTGGACCACTACCAGTCCTCCACACGTCGCTGCCGGTATCAGCGAGATCGCGAGAAGTCATTCCATAAATCACGAGGAGGAGTCCATTCCACTCGCTCCACCTTTCTCTTATTTCCTAATTCTTCTAAGCCTTTGCTAGTCATCATTAGATCCAGGGAGACGCGTCATGGAGACCAAGTCAAGTGAGATGAGCACGGCCTCAGGGCGGAGCCTTGACCAGGAATGGACCACGAGTCCGTTGTCACCCCCTTTGCGGTGCTGATCAATCTTCGCGAGTGGTCCGATGATTGGAAACGGTCTCCAATTTCCAACGAGGATTTAGATCGACCAGTTGAATAGGGGTGGTTGCCGAAGCGTAAGCTGTTGCATTGTTTTGCTCCTCATCGAGACGATGTTGCTCCTAATCACCTCCTTTGGAATCTCGTAGTGCACACTGCCTTCATCTATTGCGGATTATGTCTTCCTTTGAATACTTTTACCAGGGGAAATCTGACCCATTACGAACTACAACTACACATGTGCACTCCGCACGGTGTGCCGCACCAGAAAGGCAGAGAGGAGGCATCCATGGCTCGTCGCCTGAAGTCCGAAGGGGAAGTTTTCCCTAGTCGCCTAGGGCTAGGGAAGGAACGAGTGGAGGTCCCATGTTATTAGTTTCTTTGCGCGGGGTGATTAGATCATATGGTCCACTTTGATCCCACTGCCACTAGTACCTAAATAAAAATGAATGTGCAAACTGTTGACAAATACCTCTCGAAACAGGCTCACCCCTCGCTTTATATTGGCCAAACGATATAAGGCAATGAGGAGGCCTTATTACAAAACAAATCCCAAGATAACCGGACAACACCCACACACACGCAAAAATGCTACCGAAAACTAATACATGTCGGCCTGAAAACAGACACAACACACATAGTAGGACACCTAGGCTCCACGACGACGCACTTAGGAGGAAAGATGACGCTAAGAGTCGCCGCTGCCGAGTCCAAGAAGAACAGAGGTCTTCACCTGGAACCCTGGCACAATGAGGAGAATCACAACGAGGACCTCAAGAGGTCAGCGACGCCCGCATACGTCATCGTCATTGGTGCCAAAGCACGGAGCTTTTGCTCGATAGCTCACCCTTGCCATTACAAGGCACCCAGGACGACCGCGATGAGCACAAGCTTCTAGATCAGAATCTGGACATAACCTACGCACAAAAGTTGAACTATGAGTATAAAAAACAACACGTGAGAGCATGCATGAGGAAATAAACAATAACCAACACCGCAACATGATTTTTTTTATATGAAGGCAAAAGATTTCCCTTGTCTATTAATTAAGAAGAAGAGAGTCGGGGCAATTAATTTATGAAAAACGGGAGAAAACCAATACAAACAACCCATAAACCTTCTACTTACAAAGCCCGAAACACCGAACTGCTCATGCGACCCTCCCAACACAATAACTGCAACTCTCGGCACTTGTAAACCACAACGAAACTCCCGACGAGAAGTCCGACAATGACATAAACTGAGCACCCTCCATCATGAAATCCGGACGCCTTTCGGATGGCGCCACCCTTCTTACCTTTGTGCCTCTTTGATTTCTTCATGTTTGGTTCTTCTTCACGAGGTAGCCACTTATACTACCGGATCTAGGTTGATCAGCCACCCATTTGTCAAGGAAACCGTAAAACTCATTGAATAGTTGTCATCGACCAACAAGATCCTAGGAGTAGGCACAACACACTGTATGCATAGGCATCATCAACCATAGGGATCATCGACATGACATCACCAACCACAAAAACACCCATAGGAGCAACACCCTCCTCATCTGCGGCTACCTGGCTAGGTTCCAGAGGAGGTGTAGTGGCATGTAAGCCACGACTGAGGGCATAAGTGAGTCCACCTTCAGATGCTCCGTTGATGGTGGCGAAAAGAAAAGCCCCTCACACATCCTCTGTAACTTAGGCATGATTTGCAACACCAGAGCCACAACTACGGCAATTGGCTCGCCCACAAAGGGCATTAGGCGCACAGGGCAATTGGATGTTCGAGTTTTGGCTTCTTTCCATAGGGTGATTACATCAAATGGTCCACTTTAATTTCACCGGGACTAGTAGCTAAATAAGAATGAACACATGAGAGCATGCACAAGGAAATAAATTTCTCATACTTAAGATTTTCACATCCGTTTTGGGCTGGTGGGTTTCGAATGTTTTTAGTCCCACCTTGCCGTCTAAGGAGCTAATTGGCCAGCTTAAATAGCCGGGTCGTCCATAAGCGACAAGTTTCAGTCATCATTCCACCCTTTATGAAGCAGACTATTACTATGAACTGCTTATCATAGAGAAGATTCATAGTTATGGTCTATCTCCTTCACAAACGGAACATTGATGTTTACACGAGTCTTTTTAAATCATAAAATAAAAATCTCTTTCATTGTAGTAGGGCTATCAATGTATATGAATGAGATGAACTTGACACTTGCGTCTGGCCGCGCTCATATCGTCCCTTCATTTGGTCCTGTTTTGATGGGTGTCGTTCAGTCCGGGCGTATAAGGACTAAGTAAAGGATCTGGTTGGGACAACTTTTTTTGATCGGGCACTAAATGAGCGGATGTTACGAACATTTACGAAGAAAATAGGGGGTTTGACTGTAGATGATCTTACAATACATGGAGCACCGGATGAAACGGATATACACTGGATGGTACAGGCGCTTTGCTCTGTACCATAGAGGCGGTGGAGTAAACGTAGACCCATCGGCACTATTGAGCCACTCATGTAGGATGACCCCCATTCACTATTGAGCAAACGTAGGTCCGTTCTAATTTTTATTTTCTTCTTTGCTCTACTGGTTAACTTGTTTTTTATTTTTCTTTTTTTCTTTTTTATTTCTATTTGTTTTTTATTCATGAATATATTTCATTTATAATATAATTTTGAAATTCAGGAATATAATATAATTTTTTAAACATTATTTGTAATATGTGAACATTTTACAATTCATGATTTAAAAAAAAAATTCACACACATTTTGTATAACCATGAACATATATAATTTTCTTAAGGGTTTTTGAAAATCTTGAAATTTTTTCGACACTCATGGACACTATTAAAATTCTTGAACATCTTTTAGAATTCATGAGTACTTTTTCATATTCGTGATTGTTTTAAAATTTATGAATATTTTTCAAATTTGTGAACAATTTTTGAAACTCACAAAAATCCTAAACATTTTTAGAAAATTTTGAAAGTGTTTTCTAATAAAAATCAGTCAAAAATAATAATGAAAAACCGAGCGCTAATGCAATCCTCGAAAAGTATTTCAACAGAAAAACCAACAAGAATAGAAAAGTCGACTCATAGCCGACCGAGACAAAAATCGCCAACGAATAGACACAAAGCGTTACATAGGCTGCGACCATGTCGATTATGATACCGGACCCACACCCCGACAGTACCCTTTACAGGCAGGGTCCATTTCAAGAAAAAATATATTGGACCTTTTATATGCTCCACTAAAACTGCGTCGGTAGAGACGCCGTTCAAGATCAGTGGTGCCAGTGAAGACGAGCCGACAGTGCCATTGGCCAGTTAAGTAGAAAATGTCTGTCACACCACTTGAACCAAAAGAAGGGTTGCATGCCATGGAGAACAGGGCCCGAATGCTTATCCAATGGAGGTTTTAGGAGATGTGGATGGGTGTTTAACATCAGGTTAACTAGTTGAGCGAGCGGTGGCGAAAGAACGAAGTGGAGGAGAAGCTGCGTCCGGGGAGCAGGTGATTACGACGGCGGCCACTTTAGCGGTGGCGATCGAGAGGGGCCCTATATCAGTGGTGCACGTGGCAAGTCCCGAGCCAAGGGAAGTGGAGGTTCCCTTGCCTGTGCCCCCAATCGTTGAGCCGGTGGGGAGGGGCGCGATCACTAGCGCGATAACCAGCAATAACAGGAGGGGACCGTCTGCCGCACCAGCCAAGGAAACTGGCCTCGCCCTGATGCCTGAAAAGCAGGTTTTCGCTGGTGCCGAGGATAAGGAGGAAGATGGAGCCGTCTCAGTTCGCCCCGTCATCTCCGAGGCACATCACGACCCAGTGGTGGGCCTCAGGGAGGCGACTACTTTAGCCCCCGTGACGGCTGCGCCTTCAGGCAAAGATTCGGGCCTGCATGCCGAGGCCCAGGATGAACCAGCCCGTGAGGCTAGTGCGCTGGGGGATACATATGATGCGGGTCATGCAGGGAGCCATGCATCGCTACGTACAGAGGAGCCAGAGGTTACGGTGACTTTGCCGGAGGAAATCAACACCACGGGCCTGGAGATGGAGCTGGTGCAGCCGAAAGCTTCCTCCGGGGTCATGCCAGGGATGGAAGGAGATCAGGAAGCTGACAAGCAACACGAGCTGTGGCACCCCGGCTCAGAGAACCGGATGACCAGTGTTTCCAACTCAGAGATCATGTCTTCTGAAAACACACAACAACTTGACACAGAACAGAACTGAATTTTATTGATAGGAGTCGAGTACAAGCGCATATCTTACAGAGGTGACGAGGCCAAAAGCACCCTCGGTGCTATGACAGTATCTACATTATTTATGTCACATAGCGGGGCCTCGGATTACTGGATACTTCTACAGCGTAGCGGAACATAGCGCAATTCCATCCACAGGGACACTGCTGTGGACACATCCTAGTTAGCATAGCCAGCACCCTCAGGACCTCCGTCCTCGGATTCTCCTGCATCTGGCATGATACGCCAGGTGAGTACTTTGAATGTACTCGCAAGCTCATAACAACCAAGAAATGCAGCAAACAATAGCATAGCAGTCAATATGATAGCATCAACATAATTCACTTACTGTACCGATCATCAACTTACTCTTCTCCGGGTTGTCCCACAACCCTCGGAATACTCATACCCAATGAGTACTTCCGAACACAGGACGAGTTCTTCCATCATTAATATCAGTACTATGATTGATCTCCTACTGAGGTCTGGATGGGCTGTCCAATACCGTGGACACGGCTATTCGAATAGATTTTGACACTCTGCAGAGGTTGCGCATTTTACCCACACCATGAAGCACCTGGCCCTAGCCTCGAGATTCGCCTCAGGTGGACCAGCGTTACTCCAACAAAACCTGCCTGACTCGTGATCCTTCATCGTACCGCCGGCACTCTTCCTCCCCCGGAGGTCAGCCTTGGGTGGCCCCTGTGTCATCCTGACACATGTGTCCTCATGACACCTGCCACCTCTGTGGCCATACTCTGTAGACCCAAACAAGGCCTACTGTCCCAAACAGGGACGCCGGCACAAACTCAACTATCCGCTGGGCTCACAGGGTTATCACCGCTTACCTGATCAGGGTAGCACGCCATGCATAACCCTCCCTCTTTGGGGGTACCGGTGAAAGATCACGCAGTCAGACCCGGTCATGGCCGTCCCATACCGGCAAATGTGGTTGCACGAGTATGCCCGGACAGGTGACTCAAGATCAACCACTAAGTTATAAAACAACACTAGTGGTTCAACATAATTCTTGAGTATTTAACTAATAATATGGATTTAAACTATATCAAATAAATCACCCTAATGTATTTAAAAATGCAATGCTATGGAAATGCATGCATGAATTGGATGTCATGGCTTGCCTTGCTCTATTGGGTGGTTCAAACACTCTGGATCTTCACAACCACCAATTTCTCCTTCTGAAAATATTTTCAAATGCAATTGGAAATTGTCACATAAAGCAATTCTGTTAAACAGAAATTCTGTGAACATTGGAAAATTACCAAAATTTACCAGAAAATAAAGGGGCTTAAGACAAACACAATGCAAAAAGAATCAACTAAATTGGAGTTGTAGATAAAAAGTTATTAGTGGTCAAAGTTTGGTCAAAATTCTGGTTTTAATTAGAAAATCAGAAAATCAAACAGGGCCACGTCGAAGGCGTAAAGTGGAGAAGGCGCCTCCACTTACCGCTTCGGCCGCGGGCTCTGGTCGCGGACAGGTGGGGCCTGCCGGTTCGAAACAGAGGGGGGATAGAAGGCAGGGACAGGGCGGAGCTCCGGCGATGGTCGCCGGCGACTGAGACGGCTGCGGCGCTCGGAGAGGGGGGGAATGGATCGGGCACTCAAAGACGAACACATACGTACCCGCAGCTTCTCCGGGGGTGAACGGACGGCGTCGACCCCTTCTTCTCTGGCGGCGGCGGCGTTCGGTGATCGTCGGGGAGGCCCAATCCGACAGCAATTCGAGTGGGGATTATCTCTAGGCGAACCAGGGGGACCTACTGGACTCGGAGGAGGGCTCAAAAGGGCTAGAAAGGAGGCGGAGGAGGCAGTTGACAAAGCTAGGGCGGCGGAGCAACTCCGGCGAAGCTCGAGGCTAGAGGGCCTCTCGGCCTTGGCTCTTGCTTGGGGAGCCGATTAGAGGAGGAGGGAGGAGGATGATGAGCTTTGGGAGGCTGGCGAGGCTATTTATAGGCGGGAGGAGCGTGGCGTCGACCTCTCTGGAATGGCGGCAACGGGGCTACGCTACTGGAGCAAGGAAGGCGAGTTGGCCGTCGTGGAGCGGGGCGAAGGGACGGGAGAAGGCAGAGGCATTCAATGCTCGAAGGGACGGCTCGCTGGGGAAGATGACGGCGGAAATGCCACTGTGCCCGCACGGGTCTCACAGTGCGGCGCTGCGGTGGTGGCCGACGAGGGCTTCTCCGGCGAGGGGGAAGGGTCTGGAGGGGCTAGGTGGCTACCGGGGAGCTAGTCGGCACTAGCAGACGGAGTACGGCGACGCGGGCGTCTCGCTCCGACGAGACCCGAGCCTGGCGGCGCCCAGAGCGCGGTTTTGGCAGGCCGGCCACGCGGTCACCGCATGCACAGGCACCCGTGGCGCGCGCTGGCCTGCCCCACCTTGTCTGGAGCGTCGTCCTCCCGTACTATAGCCCACCAGTGGCACCAGCTTGCCCAATAAGCCACGGAGAGGAGAGGTCTCATCACTAACAGTTTACTGCCAGCAACTTGAGGAGGTTCTGGAGAGGCAATAGGATAGAGATGGAACCAAGGGAAATGTCTGGGATTATCTAGGTTGGAAGGACTAGCAACTGGCAAATTTTGAGGGGATTTGAGAAAGAAATGAATGGGGTTGCTTTGAAAACCAACATTCTGGTCCAGAATGCAAATGAGCTTGTGGCCCTCACATAGATGCTCTGCAAATGATGAAACTTGGTGGAAGGAAGCGACTTGGTGGTGCACACATGCCAGAAAAATTATAGCTCAATTGTGCACTCCTAGCTAGTACTTCCTTTACAAAGGTTCAAAATTAGCAGAGTCTTGACAGGGCCCTGTTGCTCAAAAATTGAATTGGACCAGATGATGTTTTTGGATATTGGGGCTAGATAGGATCCCTAGGAGCTTGGGGAATTTATTGGGAATTTTCTGAAATAGAAATAATAGGGTTGCTTCACAATGGACAGATTCTGGTCAGAAAGAAAATAATTATTCTGGCCAAAATTTCCCATTGGGCAATGAAATATTTTTGAAGAATATGAAATATTATAATGATAAGGAGATAAGGAAAAAGTTTGGGAATTAACTGACCACCCAAACTATAGGTTGCTTCACAACCCATAGAGATAGCCTAAATTCCCAAATTAAGAAAATGATTTTCTAGCAAAGATAAAATATTGAAAAATTATCCAAGAGAGTACGGAAAGGTCTTGTCAAAATGCCAAAGGTTTGAAGATGCTTGAAGAAATTTTTAGCAAAGCATAGATCAACTCTACTGATAAAGGTTTTGAGAATTAACCAAATTGCAAATCAAATCCAAATAGTTTTGAAAAAAAATAATTGCCAAAATCAGGGTGTCACAAACCTACCCCCCTTAGGATGAATCTCGTCCTCGAGATTCGGTTGCTCAGGGAACAAGTATGGATATGCAGATCTTAGGAAGTCTTCCCTTTCCCAGGTAGCCTCTTCCTCTGTATGGTGTTCCCCCAACACCTTATAAAATCTGATTACCTTCCTTGTGGTGGTCCTTCCCATTTCATCTAGGATCCTTACAGGTTTCTCTTCGTAGGTCAGGTCCTTGGCCAGTTCTAACTCACTCATGTCCGCTTGCTTGACCGGTGGTGCAATGCACTTCCTTAGTTGTGATATGTGAAACACATCGTGCACTTCTGACAGTTCTGGCGGTAGTTCCAACTGGTATGCCACTCTACCTCTTCTAGCAACCACTGGAAATGGGCCTATATACCTTGGTGCAAGTTTTCCCCGAGTATTGAATCTCTTCACTCCTTTTATAGGGGTTACTCGGAGGTATGCATATTCTCCGGGCTCAAAGGTCACTTCTCGATGTTTTGGATCATAGTAACTCTTCTGACGAGATTTGGCTGTTCGAAGACGTTCCTGGATATCCTTAACTTGCTTCTCAGCCTCGAGCACCAAGTCTGTACCAAAAATTCGACTGTCCCCCGTCTAAGACCAGTTCAAAGGGGTGCGGCACTTCCGCCCATATAATGCCTCAAACGGTGACATCTTCAAGCTTGACTGATAGCTGTTATTGTATGAGAATTCTGCATAAGGTAGATTGTCTTCCCACTTTGGTCCATGGGTGAGGGCACATGACCGAAGCATATCCTCAAGTATCTGGTTCACCCTTTCAGTCTGCCCGTCTGTCTGTGGGTGGTATGCCGTGCTATGCTTTAGCATGGTTCCCAAGGCTTGGTGTAGTCGCTGCCAGAATGCTGAGGTGAACAATGAACCTCTGTCTGAGGTGATGGACTTAAGGACTCCATGGAGGCTAACAATCCGGGACATGTAGAGCTGTGCCAGTTGGTTTGCGTTGAAAGTGGTCTTTACTGGAATGAAATGAGCCACTTTCGTGAGTATGTCCACAATGACCCAAATATCGTCGTTGCCCCTTGCTGACTTGGGTAGCCCAACAATAAAGTCCATACAGATGTCGTCCCACTTCCACTGGGGTACCGGTAAGGGTTGCAGTAGCCCAGCGGGTTTCTGGTGTTCTGCCTTAACTTTGTTGCAGATATCACAGCAGGCGACATAATATGCTATATCTCTTCGCATTCTTGTCCACCAGAATGTCTCCCTTAGATCCTGGTACATTTTTGTTCCTCCCGGGTGAATGGAATATGAGGACTCATGAGCTTCTTTGAGAATTCGCTGCCTCAGAGTATCTTGATCGGGCACGCATATCCGCTTCTCGAACCATACGGTGCCTTGATCATCTACGTGGAAGGACTTGGCTTTCCCTTTTGGAATCAGCTCCTTGATCTTTTTGATTCCCTCATCTGGCTCTTGGGCCTTCTTAATTTCTTCCATAAGGGTGGGGGTAATTTCCAACGTGTCCGGGGCAGTTGGTCCGCATAGCACCATATTGAGCTCAGCGAACTCCTCTTGCAACCTTGGGTGCATCCTTCCCATTAGGGTATTTATGGTGCCTTGCTTTCTGCTGAGAGCGTCCGCAACTACATTGGCTTTCCCCGGATGATAATTTATCCCAATATCATAGTCCTTGACTAGCTCAAGCCATCTTCGTTGCCTGAGATTTAAATCAGGTTGAGTGAAAATATACTTAAGACTCTTGTGGTCCGTGTATATTTCACAGCGTTGGCCAATGAGATAATGCCTCCAAATCTTCAAGGCATGCACTATGGCTGCTAACTCCAAATCATGCGTAGGGTAATTCTCCTCATGAGGTCGTAGCTGTCTGGATGCGTAGGCTACAACCTTCCCTTCTTGCATCAATACGCAGCCGATTCCACGTCTGGAAGCGTCGAAGTATATATCGAAGCTTTTATGTATGTCTGGAAGAACTAGAACAGGGGCGGTAGTGAGCCTGGTCTTTAATTCCAGGAAACTACTGTCACACTCTGCCGTCCAGACAAACCTTTGGTTCTTCTTGAGCAACTCCGTCAGGGGCTTGGCTATCTTAGAGAAGCTTTCTATGAAGCGTCGGTAATATCCTGCCAATCCCAAGAAACTGCGGACTTCGGTCACCGTGGCTGGGGTCTTCCAATTTAATACCGCGGTTACCTTGCTGGGATCGACGGCTACTCCTTGTTCTGACAGAATGTGCCCCAGAAATCCCACCTCTTTTAGCCAGAATTCACACTTGCTGAACTTGGCATACAGACGGTGGTCTCTTGACCTTTCCAGGACAGCACGGAGATGCTTCTTATGCTCTTCCTCATCTCTGGAGTATATCAGGATATCATCGATGAATACCACCACGAATTTGTCCAGAAAGTCCATGAAGACTTTATTCATCATGCTCATGAAGTAGGCTGGAGCGTTTGTCAGTCCGAATGACATGACCGTGAATTCATACAGTCCGTATCGGGTGGTAAACACTGTCTTGGGGATATCCTCTTTTCGAATCTTCAGCTGATGATATCCGGTTCGAAGGTCAATCTTTGAGAATACCCGGGCTCCATTTAGCTGGTCGAACAAGTCATCAATGCGAGGAAGCGGGCACTTGTTCTTGATGGTGACCTCGTTCAGCTGACGATAATCTACACACATACGTAGACTTCCATCCTTCTTCTTAACAAAGAGGACGGGTGATCCCCATGGTGAGATGCTTGGGCGGATATACCCTTTTTGCAGCAATTCATCCAATTGCTTCTTTAACTCTGCCAACTCTGGTCCTGGCATACGATAGTATTTCTTATAAATTGGAGCGGTGCCGGGAATCACTTCGATTGCGAACTCCAATTCCCGATCTGGTGGCATTCCGGGTAACTCCTCGGGGAATACATCTGGAAACTCACAAACTACCGGAATCAAGCTCATATCCGTGGCAGTAGCTTGATATGCCATTCCCTCCTTTGATATCATCTTGCCGGCAAGGAATTGGACGGTTTGTCCGGTCGGGTTAACCAGGGTTACTGTCCTGCTGGCACAATTGATGCACACCTTATGTGGTGTCAACCGGTCCATTCCCAGTATTATGTCCAATCCCGAGGATTCGATGGCAATGAGAGCAGCTGGAAACTTTACCCCATGTATTGAAATTTCCAGATCCTTATAGATCAAGTTTGTTCTGAGCAGGGAGCCAGGGGATTGTACCACCATGATTTTGTCTAAAAGCGACGGCAAAAATTTGTGCAAGGTGGCAAAACTCCGCAAAATAAACGAGTGGGAAGCCCCGGAATCAAATAAAATAACTGCAGGTATGTCGTTAACAGAAAACATACCAATGACTACTTCTGGGGCTTCGCAGGCTTCCTCGGCGGAGATATGGTGGACACATCCATGGCAGACCTTGCGGTTGGGGTGGCGCCCAATGGTGTTGACCTGCGGCTTGACATCAGTGGATGGCTTCCCATGGTTGATGGGACACTGTTTGGAGTAATGTTCACTCTGGCCGCAAGTGAAACATGTATTGTTGCGGCGGCAGTCTTCTATCACAGGCTGTTTGCCGAATGTCTTGGGCTGGCTCACTGTCTTGTTGTTGTTGCTACCATTGCTCCAGGTAGGCTTATATTCAGAGGTGCCTGGCTGCCAAGTGCGCGGCTTCTGGGCGAACGGCTCGCGGTTGTCTTTCTTAGGCTCAAACTTCCGCTTATGGTTGTCTTGTCCAGACTTGTGCTCCCTTTCGGCTATAAAGGCCATGTTCACCAGCGTCTGGAAGTCAGGGAAGTCTAACATGCATAGCTGACAACGGAGATGGTAGTTTAGTCCCCCCAGGAACCGATCTATCTTTCTCTCTTCGGTGGCTACATCATATGTAGAGTATCGTGACAGACTGTTGAACTTGTTAAGGTAATCTGCTACCGACATGCTTCCTTGTGTTAGAGCAAGGAATTCCCTCTGCTTCACCTTCATGATGCCGGTAGGAATATGATATTTGCGGAATAATTCCCTAAACTTCTCCCAAGTGATTTCTTCTTCAGAGGACCATGTTGCCTTTGTATTATCCCACCATATGGCTGCTGGCCCTTCCAAGTAATGAGTGGCAAACGGAACCTTGTCTGAATCCTCACAATGGGCTATTTCCAACTTCTTCTCTATGGTCCTTAGCCAATCGTCTGCCTCTATCGGATCCACAGCTTGACCGAAATTGGGTGGCTTCGTGCGCTGGAAATCAGACAGCCTAGAGTGTGGTCCATTATGATTGTGGTTCTGTCCTACCATAGCCTGCATGCTCTTCAGAAATTCCATCAGATCCTGGTTTCTCTTTTCCTCAAACATTCTCATAATCTGATCCATAGTAGGTGCTTGAGGCAGTGGGGGCGGTAAATCTTCCGGTGATTGACCTGCTTGTCTGGCGGATCGACGGACGAGGGTTCCATCGCCGCCTTGGCTACAACTTCTCTTCATCCTAAATTTTGTTCCCATTGCAAAATACCGAATCGATGAGCAACATCTATCAGGAGAACACAGTTACATGCCACCAGAAGGGAAAGTATGCGAAAAAGAAGGCAAATAAAGCAAACCGCATAATTATACAAGATAACCCAACATCATACATGGCAAGCTAGTAGGGGAATATCGTGGCTAGACTGCTCATACGGCAGTTGACATATGCAACGATGCATGCTCCACAACTCAAGCCTCCATTCTAATGGCGCTGATGGCACGAGCACTTCCAAACCACAGACTCCTCGTCATCTGATCCTGAGTCCGAGTCAGAGCTGATGATGTGGATCTCATCCTCCGGATCAAAGGACACACGACGACGCTGCTGGGACGGTTCTCCTTCTGGGGTAGAAGGAACACGACGCCTCAGCATCGGAGCTGCTGGAGTGGCAAGAAGCGAGGCCCACTCAGCTGGAGTCTCACGACGGCTACCAGACGGAAAGCCTGGTGGCACAGTGGAGGTAGAAGGAGCCTCAAATCTGGGTGGAGGTGGAACTGGTGGTGGATGCATGAGTGGGTGGGTAGTCTGAGGTGGAGGTGGCACCGGGGCTATGGCTGCAAGCGCCGCTAAGACACGAGACAGCTCCTCAGCCAGGGATATGATCGTACGGTAGCTGGCGTTCAGATAGCGAGACAGCATACCAGTCGCACGGTCACATGCCGGGTCAACAGGAACGAAAATGACTCGCCCTGTCGTAGGCGACAGGGTGGGATAATAGAGGAAACCTGGATGAGTCTGCATCTCAACCTCATGGAAGCGCAAGTCAGTGAGAGCCTCCATTGCGGCAAACTCAATCGCCAACTCTGGAGTGGAAGCCGTTCCGCCCTTGGTAGAGCGAGAGTAGCAGCCAAGATCCGAGCTCGCGATCATGAAAGCCTCTGCATGGTACTCGTACACCGACTCGGCAAGCTGCTCCTGAAACACCTGGTACACAGGATCTTCGCCGTGAGGGTACAGCCGAAGCCACACGTTCCGGAGCAATACTGGAAAGGTGGATGGTGCAGGCTCAAAATGATAATGGAATGGAACCGGTGCCATCTACACTCACAAGACCACCATTAGAAAAATAATGAATTATGATGCATGCCATGCAGCAATCAAATGCAGCAACCAAATGCATACTCAGGATCCTATACTAATCGTGGTGCTAGCGCTGGCTAACTAGAGTGTCCTACAGTCAGCACGGCTCTGATACCAAGCGTTGTGGCACCCCGGCTCAGAGAACCGGATGACCAGTGTTTCCAACCCAGAGATCATGTCTTCTAGAAACACACAACAACTTGGCACAGATCAAAACTGAATTTTATTGATAGGAGTCGAGTACAAGCGCATATCTTATAGAGGTGACGAGGCCAAAAGCACCCTCGGTGCTATGACAGTATCTACATTATTTATGTCACATAGCGGGGCCTCGGATTACTGGATACTTCTACAGCGTAGCGGAACATAGCGTAATTCCATCCATAGGGACACTGCTGTGGACACATCCTAGTTAGCATAGCCAGCATCCTCAGGACCTCCGTCCTCGGATTCTCCTGCATCTGGCATGATACGCCAGGTGAGTACTTTGAATGTACTTGCAAGCTCATAACAACCAAGAAATGCAGCAAACAATAGCATAGTAGTCAATATGATAGCATCAACATAATTCACTTACTGTACCGATCATCAACTTACTCTTCTCCGGGTTGTCCCACAATCCTCGGAATACTCATACCCAATGAGTACTTCCGAACACAGGACGAGTTCTTCCATCATTAATATCAGTACTATGATTGATCTCCTACTGAGGTCTGGACGGGCTGTCCAATACCGTGGACACGGCTATTCGAATAGATTTTGACACTCTGCAGAGGTTGCGCATTTTACCCACACCATGAAGCACCTGGCCCTAGCCTCGAGATTCGCCTCAGGTGGACCAGCGTTACTCCAACAAAACCTGCCTGACTCATGATCCTTCATCATACCGCCGGCACTCTTCCTCCCCCGGAGGTCAGCCTTGGGTGGCCCCTGTGTCATCCTGACACCTGTGTCCTCATGACACCTGCCACCTCTGTGGCCATACTCTGTAGACCCAAACAAGGCCTACTATCCCAAACAGGGACGCCGGCACAAACTCAACTATCCGCTGGGCTCACAGGGTTATCACCCCTTACCTGATCAGGGTAGCACGCCATGCATAACCCTCCCTCTTTGGGGGTACCGGTGAAAGATCGCGCAGTCAGACCCGGTCAAGGCCGTCCCATACCGGCAAATGTGGTTGCACGAGTATGCCCGGACAGGTGACTCAAGATCAACCACTAAGTTATAAAACAACACTAGTGGTTCAACATAATTCTTGAGTATTTAACTAATAATATGGATTTAAACTATATCAAATAAATCACCCTAATGTATTTAAAAATGCAATGCTATGGAAATGCATGCATGAATTGGATGTCATGGCTTGCCTTGCTCTGTTGGGTGGTTCAAACACTCTGGATCTTCACAACCACCAATTTCTCCTTCTGAAAATATTTTCAAATGCAATTGGAAATTGTCACATAAAGCAATTCTGTTAAACAGAAATTTTGTGAACATTGGAAAATTACCAAAATTTACCAGAAAATAAAGGGGCTTAAGACAAACACAATGCAAAAAAGAATCAACTAAATTGGAATTGTAGATAAAAAGTTATTAGTGGTCAAAGTTTGGTCAAAATTCTGGTTTTAATTAGAAAATCAGAAAATCAAACAGGGCCACGTCGAAGGCGTAAAGTGGAGAGGGCGCCTCCACTTACCGCTTCGGCTGCGGGCTCTGGTCGCCGACAGGTGGGGCCTGCCGGTTCGAAACAGAGGGGGGAGAGAGGGCAGGGACAGGGCGGAGCTCCGGCGATGGTCGCCGGCGACTGAGACGGCGGCGGCGCTCGGAGAGGGGGGGGGGGAATGGATCGGGCACTCAGAGACGAACACATACGTACCCGCAGCTTCTCCGGGGGTGAACGGACGGCGTCGACCCCTTCTTCTCCGGCGGCGGCGGCGTTCGGTGATCGTCGGGGAGGCCCAATCCGACAGCAATTCGAGCGGGGATTATCTCTAGGCGAACCAGGGGGGCCTACTGGACTCGGAGGAGGGCTCAGAAGGGCTAGAAAGGAGGCGGAGGAGGCAGTTGACAAAGCTAGGGCGGCGGAGCAACTCCGGCGAAGCTCGAGGCCAGAGGGCCTCTCGGCCTTGGCTCTTGCTTGGGGAGCTGATTAGAGGAGGAGGGAGGAGGATGATGAGCTTTGGGAGGCCGGCGAGGCTATTTATAGGCGGGAGGAGCGCGGCGTCGACCTCTCTGGAACGGCGGCGACGGGGCTACGCTACTGGAGCAAGGACGGCGAGCTGGCCGTCGTGGAGCGGGGCGAAGGGACGGGAGAAGGCAGAGGCATTCAATGCTCGAAGGGACGGCTCGCTGGGGAAGACGACGGCGGAAATGCCACTGTGCCCGCATGGGTCTCACAGTGCGGCGCTGCGGTGGCGGCCGACGAGGGCTTCTCCGGCGAGGGGGAAGGGTCTGGAGGGGCTAGGTGGCTGCCGGGGAGCTAGTCGGCACTAGCAGACGGAGTACGGCGACGCGGGCGTCTCGCTCCGACGAGACCCGAGCCTGGCGGCGCCCAGAGCGCGGTTTTGGTAGGCTGGCCACGCGGTCACCGCGTTCACAGGCACCCGTGGCGCGCGCTGGCCTGCCCCGCCTTGTCTGGAGCATCGTCCTCCCGTACTATAGCCCACCAGTGGCACCAGCTTGCCCAATAAGCTACGGAGAGGAGAGGTCTCATCACTAACAGTTTACTGCCAGGAACTTGAGGAGGTTCTGGAGAGGCAATAGGATAGAGATGGAACCAAGGGAAATGTCTGGGATTATCTAGGTTGGAAGGACTAGCAACTGGCAAATTTTGAGGGGATTTGAGAAAGAAATGAATGGGGTTGCTTTGAAAACCAACATTCTAGTCCAGAATGCAAATGAGCTTGTGGCCCTCACATAGATGCTCTGCAAATGATGAAACTTGGTGGAAGGAAGTGACTTGGTGGTGCACACATGCCAGAAAAATTATAGCTCAATTGTGCACTCCTAGCTAGTACTTCCTTTACAAAGGTTCAAAATTAGCAGAGTCTTGACAGGGCCCTGTTGCTCAAAAATTGAATTGGACCAGATGATGTTTTTGGATATTGGGGCTAGATAGGATCCCTAGGAGCTTGGGGAATTTATTGGGAATTTTCTGAAATAGAAATAATAGGGTTGCTTCACAATGGACAAATTCTGGTCAGAAAGAAAATAATTTTTCTGGCCAAAATTTCCCATTGGGCAATGAAATATTTTTGAAGAATATGAAATATTATAATGATAAGGAGATAAGGAAAAAGTTTGGGAATTAACCGACCACCCAAACTATAAGTTGCTTCACAACCCATAGAGATAGCCTAAATTCCCAAATTAAGAAAATGATTTTCTAGCAAAGATAAAATATTGAAAAATTATCCAAGAGAGTATGGAAAGGTCTTGTCAAAATGCCAAAGGTTTGAAGATGCTTGAAGAAAATTTTAGCAAAGCATAGATCAACTCTACTGATAAAGGTTTTGAGAATTAACCAAATTGCAAATCAAATCCAAATAGTTTTGAAAAAAAATAATTGCCAAAATGAGGGCGTCACACGAGCTTGAGGCTCTCACAGGAGGAATGACCAACCAGGAGCCCGTGGCATTCGCTAATTTGAAAACATACTGTGCTAACATAGTCAAGAGACTGGCGCCGCCCTTGCTCAAGGAGGTCCAGGCATCTATGGCTAAGCCGTTCACTCCTCGCCGTAACACCCGTGCAGCCAAGCGCACTGCCACATCGACTGTCGCCAAGGCCACTCCAGCAAAAAATGTGCTGCTTCGAGCTCTCCGGATCGTCCCGGCCGAACTGGTTCCAAACTAAGAAGTGGTGCAAGAGCTCAAGGATCTCTTCGACGCCCCCCTTCGAGACCATCACGTTCACATCATCGCTGCCTTATTTGGTAAGGCAGCTCCAATTGGGGACAATCTGGCTGGGATCGACAAGGAGGTGGAGGCGATCTAGGCCTCTATTGGCGAGGGTATTGGTGGTTTTTCCCTTTACTATGGATATAAACCTCTGTTTTCGAGTCGAGCGACTAGTCGTCGACTAGTCGACGAGTTGCTAGTTCAGGGTCGACTCGGATCCTCGACTCGCCTCCTGGCTTGAGTCGAGCGACTCAAGCGACTAGTCTCGACTAGTCACGACTAGTCGCTGTGTATGGGTCAAAAACGACTCAATTATTGGGGTCCCATCTGTCATATGTTTTTTTACTGTTATCTGCTTGCTCATGCCCTCCTGGAAACCTAGATCGATTCATTCTCCCCCCACCCCGATCCAACCCTCTCCCCCTCTCCTCCTGGAAACCTAGCCGCCGGCGCCCCTGGTCTGCTCCTGTCCTCCTCCCATGGTTGCTGCTGCTGCTGGGTTGCTCCTCCCCTCCTCCCCTGGTTGATGATGCTGCTGGTCTGCTCCTCCCCTCCTCCCCTGGTTGCTGCTGCCGCTGGTGTGCTCCCCTCCTCCTCCCCTGGTTGCTGCTGCTGGTGTGCTGTGCTCTCCCCCTCATCCCCTGGATGCTGCTGCTGGTAGTGTGCTCCTCCACTGGCTGCTGCTGCTGCTGCTGCTGCTGAAGGTGTTCTCTCCCCCTCTTCCCCTGCATGCTGCAGCTGCTGGTGTGCTCCTCCCCTGGCTGCTGCTGCCGTTGATGGTGTGCTCATCTCCTGGTAAGTCCTTCTACCAGGTAGCTTAAGGATCAACTTGGTGAAAAAATAACTAAGTGGAGCTATCTTTCCTTCTATCACAGATTCACAGCAAACACCATGTCCTCCCAGCCAGAGATATCTCAAGTTGTTCGATCAGCTCAAGCTGCAGAAGAAGTTGACGATCACTATGATCCATTCAAAGATCCTAAGAGGAGGCCAGGAAAGAGCAAGGATCCAGCATGGAAATATGCAGTCTGGCCAGATCTTGACAAGAGGTTGTTGCTGCAATGTAATTTGTGTGGCAAGCAAATTACCTCTGGACCTTGTAGGATGAAGAAGCACCTTGCTGGGGGGTATACAATTGTGAGCATGTGCACCAAAACAACCCCTGAAATTAGAAAGGAGATGCACGACTACTTGAGGATTCACTCACATAATTTCAAAAATCTTGATGAAGATGAAGGTGGTGAAGGTCAAGATGGTGAAGATGGTGCTGAACAAGAGAATGATGAAGTAGCAGCAAGTTCAAAAGCTTCCAACACCAACACCAACACCTCCAAGAAAAGGAAAACAGAGGGGACTACTCATTTGGCGTCAATGGTGGGGAAGAAGCAAGGAAAGTCCATTGCAGATCAGGTTCGGAAGACACCGGAAGAGGTGGTTGCCGAGAGACATATGTCAAAGGGCACTCAAAAGACCATTAAAGATTACAGCAAGAAGACAAAGGAGCAAAAAGATGAAGTAGATGATCATGTAGCTGACTTTTTGTATGAGAATTGCCTTCCACTCAATATTGTCAATTCAAGGAGTTGGGAGATTCTAATGGAATCTATAGGGCAGTATGGTTATGATTACATATCTCCTACTTATCATCAAGTGAGGGAACCATTGCTTGAGAAGGCAAAGATCAAGACCGACAACTTGAGAGAGAACCATGAAGTTTCATGGAAAGAATATGGTTGCTCACACATGTCGGATGGCTGGACGGACATGACCGGGAGGCACTTGATCAACTTCCTCGTCAATAGTCCAGCAGGTACCTTCTTCTTAGGGACAACCAATGTTTCTTCTGAAACAGTTGATGCAAATTTGGTGGCAAAATTGTTTAGTGAGCAAATTGATGCAATTGGCCCTGAGAAGGTAGTCCAACTAGTTAGCGATAATGGATCTAACTACAAGGCGGCCGGCAGACTTCTAATGGAGAAGTATCCTACATTGTATTGGACACCTTGTGCTGCCCATTGTTTGGATCTGATGCTAGAGGACATTGGGAAGATCAAAGAGTTCAGCCGGTGCATATCAAAAGCAAAGAGAACAACCAGATTTATTTATTCCCATGGAAAGGTTCTTGATTTAATGAGAAGCTTGAATGGTAAGCAAGAAATTGTGAGGCCTGGAGCAACTCGTTTTGCTACGTCATTCCTTATTTTGGCCAGCATGTGGAAGCAAAGGCAAACATTGAAAACACTCTTTGTTAGTCCACAATGGTATGCAAACAAATTAAAGGACAGCGAAGGAGGGAAGGCGGCTGAAGCAACTGTGATCTCCGTGTCATTTTGGCATTCGGTGGAGTGCTGCATGAGAGCTTCACAACCACTTCTTAGAGCTTTGAGGATCGCTGATGGTGATGAGACTCCGGCTATGGCAGAAATGTGGGCAGCCATGGATGTTGCAAAAACACACATAAATGAAACTTTGTCACATAAGCCAAACCTCCTAGGTCAAGTGCTAGCTATTATTGAGAAGAAGTGGGATAATCAGATGGAACAAAAGCTACATGGGGCTGCATTGTTCTTGAACCCAAATAAATTCGTTGCCATTAAGTCGTCCAACAAAAGACAAGTTGCTCGTCTCCGTTCAATGTTCAACGATGTGCTATGGAAGATGGTGCCCGCTGATGTGCTACAATCAACTATAAGTAGGGAAGCTGACGACTATGAGCATTCGTAAGGTGAATGTTTTTCGAAGCCAATGTCAATTAAAGTCCACGACAAAAAGAGCCCTCGTAAGTATAAATTAGATGGCAGCTTGTGTCTTCGTGTTCAACTCAATTACTCCACTAGTTGCTGGTTATTTTGGCCTTCTCTTTGATGTTGGACTTGCTGATTTTGTAGTTCTTTGGTGGAATGCTTATGGTGGCCTTGCGTTTGACCTCCAAAATTTTGCAAAGCGAATCATTAGTCTATGTTGTTCAGCATCCGGCTGCGAGCGCAATTGGAGTGTATTTGCTCATGTAAGTAGCCATTAGTTGGCTCGTTTGATAGGCTGATTTCAGCAGCTGCTCACATATTTGTGTGCTTGCAGATCCACACCAAAGGGAGAAACCGTCTAGAGTACAAGAGATTGAACAAGCTATCATATGTCTCCTACAATAAGAAAATGGAAGCTAGGTTTCAAAATCTACGTGAGCAAGGCTCTAAAGCAAAGAAATCTAACCCACTTATCCTAGAAGAATTTCAATGGGATAATGAATGGGTTGATATCAATGCTAAAATGGTCCATGAAAATCAAGCTCAAGTGATGGACGGTGAGACACCCCTACTTTGGTCTCAAGTTGATGAAGCTATGGGTGCGTCAACTTCTCTAGAAGGTCGCAACTTTCCTAGGAGATCTCGTGGTGATCCGAGCGAGTCTATTGCACGACCCATAGGCCCTTATATCACCTACACTCGGAACCACTCAAGAACAAGGCTGGTTGTGCATGATGAAGAGTTGAGGGCTTAATTAGAAGCGGCAGAATATGATCAAGGCATGGAGAGCAGCGATGAAGAAGATGATGATCCACCAAATGATCTAGACTACGTTGAAGACATAGATCTTGAGGCCTGATTGCTTTCCTTGAAGATGTGGACATGTGGTGTTCACTTGTTCTTGTTTCTATCTGCCATTCATATTTTCGTGTTGAACTTATTTACTTGCATTTGGAATTGGTTTGTATTACATTGTGTGGTAATTTTATTGGACCTACTACCTACTGCTTAACTCATGTCGACTCGTCGCATGTCGACTCGTCGACCATGAGTCACGACTAGTACAGACTAGTCTAGAGTCGCCCCCCCGAACGACTCAGCGACTCGTCGACTCAAAAACATTGATATAAACCCCTCCATATTATGTTGGAACGTTTGCGGCTTGAACAATCCGGTCAAGCGCAAAGCCGTGAAGGAGTTTGTGAGTCCATTGAGAGTTAGTCTAGTATGTCTCCAAGAAACCAAAATGGATGTAATCGACCAATATGTTGTTATGCAATGCTTAGGGCTGTCTTTTGACGGCTTCGCGTACTTGCCGGCGTTAGAGACTCATGGTGGCATTCTCTTAGCTTGGTACTCTACCATCTTGGATGTGGATCATCTACAAATGGACCCCAACTTCCTACCGGGCAGGGTATGCCCCAAGAAAGGGGAAGAGTGGTGGATTTCGGTGGTCTATGGAACCCAAGGGGACGATCTCAAAACTAAGTTCTTGGAAGAGTTGGAGGCTAGAAGGACGGTGTGCCCCGGACCATGGATGGTCCTTGGAGACTTTAACATGATTCTAAGGGCATCGGAAAAGAGCAACACAAATCTTAACAGGAGCATGATGAATAAGTTCAGAAATTTTGTGGACAATAATGAACTCAAGGGCTATATATGCATGACAGGAGGTTCACTTGGTCTAACAAGAGGGACACGCGGACTCTCACGAAGATTGACCGTGTGCTGCTCTCAGTGGACTGGGAGCTGAATTACACGGATTGTTTGCTGCAAGCATTATCTACCGGGATATCAGACCATGTACCACTGCACCTCACTACTAGTGCACCATTGGTCAGTAAGAAACGCTTCCGTTTCGAGCTATACTGGACTAAGTTGGAGGGTTTTGAGGAGGCAGTTAGGGAGGCCTGGACTTGTGATGATAGCATTGTGGACCCCTTCAAAAGATTAGATACTCTCTTCCGCAACGCTGCGGCTGCCCTTCAAGCTTGGGGGCAAAGGAAAGCTGGTAACATCAAGGTGCACATCGCGGTGGCCACCTGGGTGATTTTCAGACTCGATAAAGCTCTGGATGTTCGGCAGCTCTCTCCGCTCGAGACATGGCTCAGGCGTACTCTAAAGCTCTCATTGCTCGGACTAGGCTCTCTAGAAAGAACTATCTATAGACAACGTTCCAGGTACCGATGGATTTGTGAAGGGGACGCAAATACTAAGTTCTTTCAAGCTGTGGCTAATGGCCGTAGAGCAAAAAACTTCACCCCGCACTTGAAGCATGGGGAGGAGATCCTTACAGATCAGGCTCTCATGAAGGAGGGTTTTTCGGAGTCCCTTCACAATCTCATTGGGACGGCTCATTGACATGGCTTGAGACTGCGTCGGTATTTCCCCAAAGAGGAAGGGATGATGCAGCACATCAACAACAACAACAACAACAACAACAACAACAACAACAACAAAGCCTTTAGTCCCAAACAAGTTGGGGTAGGCTAGAGGTAAAGCCCATAAGATCTCGCAACTAACTCATGGTTCTGGCACATGGATAGCAAGCTTCCACGCACCCCTGTCCATGGCTAGTTCTTTGGTGATGCTCCAATCCTTCAGATCTCTCTTTACGGACTCTTCCCATGTCAAGTTCGGTCTACCCCGGCTTCTTTTGACATTATCAGCATGCTTTAGCCGTCCGCTATGCACTGGGGCTTCTAGAGGCCTACGCTGGATATGTCCAAACCATCTAAGACGATGTTGGACAAGCTTCTCTTCAATTGGCGCTACCCCAACTCTATCTCGTATATCATCATTCCGGATTCGGTCCTTCCTTGTGTGGCCACACATCCATCTCAACATGCGCATCTCCGCCACACCTAACTGTTGCACATGTCGCCTTTTAGTCGGCCAACACTCAGCGCCATACAACATTGCGGGTCGAACCGCCGTCCTATAGAACTTGCCTTTTAGCTTTTGTGGCACCCTCTTGTCACAGAGAATGCCAGAAGCTTGGCGCCACTTCATCCATCCGGCTTTAATTCGATGGTTCACATCTTCATCGATATCCCCATCCTTCTGCAACATTGACCCCAAATATCGAAAGGTGTCCTTCTGAGGCACCACCTGCCCATCAAGGCTAACATCCTCCTCCTCCTCGTGCCTAGTAGTACTGAAAGCGCACCTCATGTACTCGGTTTTAGTCCTACTAAGCCTAAAACCTTTCGATTCCAAGGTTTGCCTCCATAACTCCAACTTCCTGTTGACCCCCGTCCGACTCTCATCGACTAGCACCACATCGTCCGCAAAGAGCATACACCATGGGATATCTCCTTGTATATCCCTTGTGACCTCATCCATCACCAAGGCAAAAAGATAAGGGCTCAAAGCTGACCCTTGATGCAGTCCTATCTTAATCGGGAAGTCATCAGTGTCGCCATCACTTGTTCGAACACTTGTCACAACATTATCGTACATGTCCTTGATGAGGGTAATGTACTTTGTTGGGACTTTGTGTTTTTCCAAGGCCCACCACATAACATTCCGCGGTATCTTATCATAGGCCTTCTCCAAGTCAATGAACACCATCGACGGTAAGTATTTCCCTCAGCTATGAAACAAAGGTATTGAACCAGTAGGAGGATCACCACCACTACGTAAACATCACCTGCACACAAAGAACAAATACTTGCAACCCGACGCGAAAGAGAGGTTGTCAATCTCCCTATGGCAAAAAGATAGACTAGGTAGTGATAGATTGGAGAGATAGATCTCTCAAGAACACAAAATAAAAAGAGCAAATAAAAAGTGCAGCAATGTATTTGGTTTTTTTTTGGAATAATAGATCTGCAAACAAAAGCGGCAAAAAGATAGATCGGAAAGCAATATGTTGGAAAAGTAGACCCGGGGGCCGTAGGTTTCACTAGTGGCTTCTCTCATGAGTATAGCACACGGTGGGTGAACAAATTACTGTTGGGCAATTGATAGAAGATCAAATAATCATGACGATATCCAAGGCGATGGTCATTATATAGGCACCACGTCCAAGATTAGTAGACTGAAACGATTCTGCATCTACTACTATTACTCCACACATCGACCGCTATCTAGCATGCATCTAGTGTATTAAGTTCATGGAAAAATGGAGTAATGCAATAAGAAGGGTGACATGATGTAGACAAGATCTATTCATGTAGGAATAGACCCCATCTTGTTATCCTTAATAGCAACGATACATGCGTGCCTCGCTGCCCCTTCTGTCACTGGGAGAGGACACTGCAAGATCAAACCCATCACAAAGCACCTCTTCCCATGGCAAGAAAAATCGATCTAGTTGGCCTAACTAAACCAACGTTTCGAAGAAGAAATATGAGGCTATAAGTAATCATGCATATAAGAGATCAAAGAAGACTCAAATAATATTCATGGATAGAAACTGATCATGAACTCAAAATTCATCGGATCCCAACAAACACACCGCAAAAGTTTACGTCAAATAGATCTCCAAGAGACCATTGTATTGAGAATCAAAAGAGAGAGAGGAAGTCATCTAGCTACTGCCTACGGACCCGTAGGTCTATGGTGGATTACTCACGCATCATCGGAGAGGCACCAATGAGGATGATGAACCCCTCTGTGATGCTGTTAGATTGGATCTCGCGAATCTGGAACTTGCGGCGGCTGGATGTGTTTTTCGTCGACTCCTCTAGGGTTTCTAGAATATTTGGGAATTTATAGGTGTCAGAGGCGGTGGAGAGGGGTCCCGAGGAGGGCACAACCCATCAGGGCGCGCCTGGGGCCTCTGGCGTGCCCTGGTGGGTTGTGGTCTCCTCAACACTCCCCTCTGGCACTTCTTTGGCCCACTGGATGTCTCCTGGCCCAAAAAAAATCTCCAAAAAGTTTCGCGATGTTTGGGCTTCGTTTGGTACTGATATTCTGCGAAGTAAAAAACAAGCAAAAACATCAACTGGCACTTTGGCACTATGTCAATAGGTTAGTCCCAAAAAATGATATAAAGTTGCTATAAAATGATTGTAAAACATCCAAGAATGATAATATAACAGCATGGAACAAGCAAAAATTATAGATACATTGGAGACGTATCACTCGTGCAAGAAACCACACTTTGGACCTGGACTTCTTGGGACTGACTGCGACAGAGATGAACGACATTGAGGAGATGTTTATAGAGGAGGAGGTGTGGTCGGTTATCAAAGAACTGCATCCGGATAGAGCCCCGAGACCGGATGGCTTCATTGGGAAGTTCTTTCACTCCGCTTGGCCGATAATCAAGCATGATATCATGGCGGTCATCATGAAGTTGTTCATTGGAGATGGAAGAGGGTTTGCTAAGCTAATTCGGGCGTTAATCGTTCTTCTTCCTAAGAAGGCGAATGCAGAGCTGGTGGGTGATTTTCGACCAATAAGCTTGCCACACAGCATGGCCAAGATCTTCACCAAGCTTCTATCTACTCGGATGCGACCCCACATGAAGAACATGGTGGCATTCAACCAGTCTGCGTTCATTAAAGATAGGAACCTCCATGAAAACTTCTTGCTCATCAGACAAGTGGCGAGGAAGATCTCGGCGAGAAAATGTCCAGGTGTCTTCCTCAAGCTCGATATCTCCCGTGCTTTCGACTCTCTTTCCTGGCGTTTCTGTTTGAGATCCTCAAAGCCAAAGTTTTCGGAGAAAGGTGGTTAAAGTGGTTGAGCATTCTGTTGCAATCGGCCTCTACGCGTATCTTGGTCAATGGAATGCCAGGTAGGTGCATATTCCATGCCCAGGGACTTAGGCAAGGAGCCCCTGTCTTGCCTCTGCTTTTCGTCATTGCCATGGAGGCGCTCACGGCCATGGTTGCTAAAGGACTTGAGAAAGGGGTGCTTAGCTCCTACAGAGGCATTTCGGCGACGCAACGAATCTCCATCTATGCGGATGACGTGGCGTTCTTTATACGGCCAAGCAGGACCGACATCCAATTTGTCAAAGAAGAGCTGGATGCTTTCAGAGAAGCCACGGGGCTGAGGGTTAACTATAGAAAGTCCACTGCTACGGTAATTCGTGGAAGTACGGAGGATAAGGCAAGAGTTGGTAATCTGTTACAGTGCAGGCTCACAGAGTTCCATGCCGTTACTTGGGGTTGCAGCTGGCTGTGAACCATCTAACGAGAGTGGATTGGCAGTCCATGTTGGATTTGGTGAGAAGATTTATTCCAGCATGGCAAAGGGGGCTCATTCAAAGACCGGACAGGCTTGTGCTTGTCAAATCTGTGATTTCCGCAAGACCGGTGCATCAACTCATGGTTCTGGAGGCCCCCAACTGGGTTTTTGACGACATAGACTCTTGGATGCGATCCTTCTTCTGGGCAGGTAAAGACAAAGCGAACGGAGGATAGTGTTTGGTGGTGTGGAATACCATTTGCAGACTGGTCAAGTTTGGAGGACTTGGGGTGAAGAATCTGAAATTGCAGGCTCTTGCTTTGAGGGTTCGATGGGAGTGGCTCAGAAGAGTGGATCTTAACAAACCTTGGAATGGACTTGCATTGGTCGTCGACAGAGATGCCCGAGTGGTGTTCGACAGTCTGGTTGCCATCCAGGTGGGGTGATGAGACCGAGTTCTTTTCTGGAGGGACAGATGGATACACGGGTTCGTTGTGGCTGACATCGCGCCATGCATCCTGGCCATGGTCGGGACTCGGGTCATCAACCACAGAACGGTCGAGCAGGCCACTAGGGACGATTCTTGGATGTTGGACATCATCGGTGACATCTCCTTCATGGCACATATTCAGCTCATGCACTTACGTCATGCCATTGCCACGGTGCAGCGGGAGACTCATAGTCCGGACAACTTTTGGTGGCCATGTGCCAGAGAGGAGGGTAAGTACTCGGCCAAGGCCACATATGCCAGACTATGTGAGGGTCTGACTCGGTCCCCGGCCGCGACTGCGATTTGGCGAAGCTATGCACCCCTCAAGATGAACCTTTTTGCTTGGCTAGCCTCGCAACATCGCCTTTGGACGGCTGATCGTAGGGCACGACATGGATTACATGATCAAACTTCAGCGTGCTTTACATGCTTGCAAAGTGAAGACACGGTGGAACACATCACCATGCAATGCACATACGCACCGGAGGTTTGGCACCGTTACTTCGACATGCTCCGGCTTCCTATCCAGGCGCCTTTGGAGACCGATACACTTATTGACTGGTGGCTCCTCAACAGAGCTAATTTTAGACCGGTGGACAAAAGAGGTTTTGACAGTCTAGTCATCTGCACGACCTGGACGCTATGGAAGCAACGCAACGCTAGAGTCTTTAGTAGGACGCATCAGCAGGTCAACGCTGAGAGATTGGTTTCCCTCATCCTGGACGAGATCAAAGATTGGAAAACGGCATACGACGGAGTAGGAGTTTTGCAACGTTTTATGAGAGAGTAGTCTATTTAGAGTGTTGGGGTGGGTGTACCCTTGTAGATGTTCGCATCTACTAGAGGACTCTTGTAACTATTTCTCTCCTTCTATAAAAATACGGTACGTAATTGCGTACTCTCAAAAAAAAAAAAAACTAGTTGAGCGAGCTAAGCGACAGTTGAGTGGTCGCGGTGGTCCAGAACGTGAGTAGTATTCTATTTCTACGGGCCAAGTGACTGTTTAGGAGTGCAACCGGCAGTTCAAACTTCAGAATGAATCATATTTTAACGTCCGTGCAAATTTTCATCTCCAAAAGATAATCGTTGCAGTGTACATGCATGTACGTACGGCCCGGTTGCTTGATTGCTTCCTAGCAAGTGGGAGCATAAGTAAACAAGGCTTTGGTGCAAGTTGGCAGAGATGTCTCTTGCTTTGGCAGGTCAGTTTGATTCCAATGCTTGAAGCTCCATTGCCAGTTCAGTCGCCGGCCGATTACAAAAGGTAGCACCAGCACGCGTGAAAGCATCCCTGAACCTGCTCTCTTCTGTCTATCTTCCTCGAGGGTACGCATACTACCAAATATATTTGTGTTCTTATCCGTGGTGACCGTGGACAGTGCAATGGCCAATGGTGAGTGCCGCTTATGCTGGGAAGCCAAGTTAGGGCAAGCATGCATGCATGCTACTCCCTCCGTTCCTAAATATAAGTCTTTGTAGAGATTTTAATATGAACTACATACGGAACAAAATGAATGAATCCATACTCTAAAGTATGTCTATATACATTCGGATGTAGTTTGTAGTGAAATCTCTAAAAAGACTTATATTTAAGAACGGAGGGAGTATTAGTGGGGTTGTCCAAATATACTTACTATATTAAACCGGCTAAGCTAGAGGCTCCCTGATTTTTTTCAATTTTTTTCAAGGGCTTTGTGAATTTGACATGTGGCACTTTGTGAATAGTGCCCTGAATAGTAATTGTACTCATTAATTAATGATGTGTGGTAATCCTACTCAGTAATCAGGGTGAACTGTAATTACGGGTGAACAATATTTGGTGCACCCAGTAATATGCGTGAACAATGTTCCTAAAAAAATGCGAACCCACTTAAACTTTTTTTGGTGTATATAGTAATACATGTTAACATAATTCCATACGAACAATATTTTTTTAAAGGTACAAACATTTTTTAGAAAAAAATCCTATGATTTTTACATATCAAAGACAAAAGACCCTTATAGGTTTATGCAATTTTTTCACTCTGAAACAACATCCGAAAAGCTGGGTTAACAAAAATAAGCCCAAATTAGTTTTCTCTATTTCCTTTTCCCTTTTTTCTCACATCAATGATTTACGTGTTTAGCACATGTTTATTCAAGCATCCAGCACTTAAAATAAGTCATGCGTCCTTCTAAATTTTGGGGCTTATACATGATCTCTAAAGGATTGACGCGCATTCCTTTTTACCTTCGGTTCATTCATGATTTTACATGATGGTTTGCTATCGATTTTTGTTGTTGAATGGTCTGATTGGTTAACAGTTTAGGTTAATGTGTAGTCCTCTTGGATTTTCTATTTTTTTTTGTTCACTCATCTTCCTTTGATTCTATTGTGCACGTGCACATTATTTGCCACAATTTGTAAGTGTGTCCCATATTCTCTAGTAGGCTCTGGTGGAGTCTAAGTCGTCTAAGCCGCTCCACCGCTATGCGTGCCTATAAAAAGGCTCCATCAATGCCCTGCTTCTTTCCCACCGCTATCGTACTTCTTCTGCCGCTACATTACGACATCGCCGTGCTCGGCGTCCCTGCACCCTCCACGACAGGCATCCTCACGTCGTTGTCATCAACATCATGTACTTGGCTGCCACCGGTGGCGACGACCGACATCTCCTCGACGCTCAACATTGACAACTCGGATGCACCGGCGCACCTCTTCCATCTGCATCCTCTATTGCCCATTCTTCTCACGCTCTTTTTTGTGTTCTTCACCAACGTCAAGCCCGGGACACTGTCATCGTCCGTTTCTTCCCAGGCTGCAGGAGGCTACACTCTGTGTGAAACATAGTTATGTAGGTCAAGGGATACTCTCCGTCCATCCATCCCATTGACACCTTTGACTTTGCACCACACGCCATCTTCGACGTCTACATCATGCCCACGAAGTCGTCGCCTCCGCCACACCTCTTTGGGAGCACGACTACCTCAACACATTATCTTCCTGCTCCTTTCTGGCGCGACGCTGGTGTTGTACCTTTTGCCCTACGCATCCATCGAGCCGGTGTAGTTCTACGCGCACGTGCAGGCGGTGAGATACACCTTGGGCGGGGTCCGATTCGCGTAAGGCCCGGTGATGGGCTCGGCGTCCATCAGTTATGCGCCAACTCAACCTCTCCCTGCCAGGTGCTACCTCCCTCAGATCTCCCTAGATCTAGATCGATCTGTACCGAGCGTCACTAGTGAGGGGTCGAAGCACACATGGTCAATGACACCAAGCCACGGATGCATGTTAGCTTTTTATCTTTTCTTTGACTTATTTACTTCTTTGTGATGATTTATGTGGCAAGGTTATGTGGATATAGGCGGTGTCGCTTTGTTTTACCTATATTGAGGCCTTTTGTAAGCATCCACTGCTTCCCAACTCCTCTCTATAAAAAATTGTTCCAGAAAATGCTCCCGCAAAGCCTATCTTTCTAAATTCTGGGATGGTAGAAAAAAAAGAAAGAAATCACATCAGCGGCGGTGACAACAAGATGAGGGCAGAGCAACGGCAGAGTACCCAAAGTGGCAGCGCAACAGAAACACCACGACCTCTCCAGTCTCCACCGCGTCCTACCCCTCGACTTCTAACGGATCTGTCACCGACGACCATCTCTAGAGAAGTTGTGGACGACAGGGGGAGACGCCTGCAGTGGATACAGATACGATGAATGGATGGACACACCTACACACACGGGCTTCCCAACTGGCGCTATTTTTATCTTTTCTTTGACTTATTTACTTCTTTGTGATGATTTATGTGGCAAGGTTACGTGGATATAGGCGGTGTCGCTTTGTTTTACCTATATTGAGGCCTTTTGTATGCATCCACTGCTTCCCAACCCCTCTCTATAAAAAATTGTTCCAGAAAATGCTCCCGCAAAGCCTACCTTTCTAAATTCTGGGATGGTAGAAAAAAAAGAAAGAAATCACATCAGCGGCAGTGACAACAAGATGAGGGCAGAGCAACGGCAGAGTAACCAAAGTGGCGGCGCAACAAAAACACCACGACCTCTCCAGTCTCCACCGCGTCCTACCCCTCGACTTCTAACGGATCTATCACCGACGACCATCTCTAGAGAAGTTGTGGACGACAGGGGGAGACGCCTGCAGTGGATACATATACGATGAATGGATGGACACACCTACACACACGGGATTCCCAACTGGCGCGATTTTTATCTTTTCTTTGACTTATTTACTTCTTTGTGATGATTTATGTGGCAAGGTTACGTGGATATAGGCGGTGTCGCTTTGTTTTACCTATATTGAGGCCTTTTGTAAGCATCCACTGCTTCCCAACTCCTCTCTATAAAAAATTGTTCCAGAAAATGCTCCCGCAAAGCCTATCTTTCTAAATTCTGGGATGGTAGAAAAAAAAGAAAGAAATCACATCAGCGGCGGTGACAACAAGATGAGGGCAGAGCAACGGCAGAGTAACCAAAGTGGCAGCGCAACAGAAACACCACGACCTCTCCAGTCTCCACCGCGTCCTACCCCTCGACTTCTAACGGATCTGTCACCGACGACCATCTCTAGAGAAGTTGTGGACGACAGGGGGAGACGCCTGTAGTGGATACAGATACGATGAATGGATGGACACACCTACACACACGGGCTTCCCAACTGGCGCGGCGTGCCGCCGCGCTTCCACCCGCTAGTAATTATCAATACGTGTGATTTGTATGCAAAAGGGAGCTACATGGAGCTCGTTGCCGACCATAGCATCCAATTGACTCCTAGACTTGCAAGGAGACTTTTGCAAGGGTGTTGTATTTATAATTTCAACCCAAACTCTCACTATAACGGTTTTCAGTGTCGGCTTAATCCGTAAAATTCGGCATCTCCTAAAATAATTTTGAACATGTTCGAAACATTTCGAAGTTTATCCTCGAAACATTTTCCGTTTCTCTCTCTGAAATTCTACTATGGTCTCTGAAATGTTTCCAGAAATAATCTCTCACACCCCCTGTCTATGACTTAGCAGATAGATGATTCTTAAGTGTGTGATCCTATAGGTTCGATGAAGTATAGATTGTTGAGTATATGAGCAAATTACTATAATATTTAATCCGAGTAAGCAGAAAATAAATCATGACAGCAAGAGCATAGATTAAACTAATCATGCAGACTAGCATCGTAAACGAGTAGATCGAATCTACGGCACAGACTAGACACATAAATTCTAGCATGATCTCAAACAGAGAAGACAAGATTACATACGGAGCAGCGGGAGTAGAACCGCCAGCGTTGATGTTGTCGGCCAAGTCGTTGAGGAAGAGGTTGCCGAGATCGGGAAAGAAGTCGTCGTTGAGGAAGTCGTCGCCGCCAGCAGTCGTGCGAGTGCGCTCCCCAAAAACCTGATCGCCCCTCTCCCGTACAGGATGACGAGAGGTGGGGTTCCGGAGGCCTGCTGTCCCTTCTCGCGGTGCACGCCGGAAGGAGTGATGGAGAAGACTTGTATGGCGGCGCAATGATCTGGAACGGTGCGAAACCATATGTTGTGACGGCGGCTAGGGTTGGCTGGGACCTCGCGTATATATATGCACGGCAGGGTAGAGAGACGTGGACTGGACCCACGTCCGAGTCGGTTACAGCCCACGATCTGACGTCTCAGATCGTGGCGCATATGTTAAGGACTCTCCATTCCTAACCGGCAAAAATAAGCGCGTAGGTATGAGCTCGGCTCGGCTCAATCCCACAACCCGCGGCGCGGCGAGGCGAGGCGTGGCGAGGCGAGCGAGGAGGAGGAGTGCGCGAGGGCCTCTTCTCTTCCCATTCTCTTACAAGTGCTAGAAGAGCTCATCTTATAAAGTGGTGTATCTCTCTCTCCACTAGCGGGGTGGGACTAAACTTTAGTCCGACCCACACCACACCAACAGCCAACACAAATGGGCCATGAGAGTTTCAGATTTTTGGATGGACTTTGGGCCAAAGGCCTGATAGCAAAAATCCAACAATCCCCCACAAAGTCTCATTGGCACATTTCATCATTTCTTAGTTCCAAAATATTGTTTTATATACCGGTTCTTGATGGAGACTGTTAAGTTGAACTTCCATTTAGAAATTTATGCTACACTAGATCACAACATGAATAGTGGACTGTGCCTTGAACTACAAGTTTTCTGCGAGTCTAGTTTCACAAAATCCTTGACCGATACTGGGCTGCCGCAAGGCTTCCCCGCGGGTGGAGCGTATACGTCATACTCCAAGGCCTTTCATGAATTTATTAGAGAACACCCAATTCTCACAGACTGCGACGTTTACAGTCAAATTCCTCAGGAGATGTTCTGCAGGACAACATCTCTGCTTACCCAAATAAGCCACTTGGAACACATTAAGATAGGTATCAACCTGCCATGCAGATTATGAGAGTATTGCATCTTCACGGAGTGGGATATCAAATATAGGGATACTCTCCTTCTAGCTGTCCAACAGCTTGTCTCCCACTTCTACTTCACGGGATCTCCGATCACATAGAGTGGGTTACCACTATGGATAGCTCAAACGGTGGGTCTCAAACCCATCTCCATAGATGCATTTTCTATCACATTACATGATAAACCCTTTGTGAAGGGATCTGCCAAGTTTTTAGACGTTTGGATATAATCCAACGCAATAACTCCGGAGTTCTTCATTTTTCTGACAGATTTCAATCTCCTCTTCACATGCCTTGAGGACTTCATATTATCCTTTGAACTGTTTATCTTTATGATCACAGTTTGATTATCACAGTTCATCAGGAAAGCGGGTATTGGTTTTTCAACCATAGGTAAGTCCATCAAGAGCTGATGAAGCCAATCTGCTTCAACAGTGGCTGTGTCTAATGCTGTGAGTTCTGCTTCCATAGTTGACCTCGTTAAGATGGTCTGCTTGCAAGACTTCCAGGAAACAGCGCCACCACCAAGTGTAAAAACATAACCACTTGTGGCTTTAATCTCATCAGCATCAGATATCCAGTTTGAGTCACTATAACCCTCCAGTACCCTCGGGTACCCGGTGTAGTGAATCCCATAGCTCGTAGTGCCTTTCAAATAGCGCATAACTCTCTCAAGCGCATGCCAATGATTATCTCCCGGGTTTGATACAAACCGGCTTAATTTGCTCACAACAAACGAGATGTCATGCCTCGTGGCACTAGCCAAGTACATAAGCGAGCCAATAATCTGAGAATACCTCAGTTGATCTCTAGCAATTCGTTGATTCTTTCGAAGCAACACAGTAGCGTCATATGGAGTTGGAAAAGGCTTGCAGTCGCTATACCCAAAACGACTCAAGACCTTTTCCACATAGTGAGATTGAAGCAGTGTAATCCCACCATTCTCATCTCTCAGCAGCTTGATGTTCAGAATAACATCAGCTACTCCTAGATCCTTCATCTCAAAACAACGAGATAAGAAATCCTTAACCTCCTTGATTAGATCAAGGTTGGTTCCAAAGATCAGTATGTCATCGACATACAGATAGAGAATAACTCCTTCGCCCCCACCATGGCGATAGTATACACACTTGTCAGCTTTGCTTACAACAAAGCCTACAGCAGTTAATGTCCTTTCGAACTTCTCATGCCACTGCTTAGGAGCTTGCTTAAGGCCATATAAAGACTTCAATAACTTGCACACTTTTCCTTCCTGACCAGGTACTATAAAACCATCAGGCTGATCCATGTAAATTTCCTCATCCAACTCTCCATTGAGGAAAGCCGTCTTAACGTTCATTTGATGAACGAGAAGACCATGTGAGGCAGCCAGTGATAGTAGCACCCGAATAGTGGTCAGTCTAGCCACAGGTGAGTAAGTATCAACGAAGTCTTCACCTTCTTTCTGGGTATAACCCTTGGCCACAAGCCGTGCCTTGTACTTTTTAATTGTACCATCAGGTCTAAGCTTTTTCTTGAACACCCACTTACATCCCATGGGTTTGCACCCATAAGGACGATTAGTGACTTCCCAGGTTCCATTAGCCAAGATGGAGTCCATCTCGCTACGGACAGCTTCCTTCCAGTAGTCATCATCAGAAGATGCATAGGCTTCTGAAAGAGTCCTGGGTGTGTCATCCACGAGGTACACAATGAAATCATCACCAAAAGACTTTGCAGTCCTTCGTCTCTTACTCCTTACAGGAGTTTCATTGTCATCCTCCTCAGGATTCTCAACGTGTTCCATCGCAATGGTGGGTTCAGGAATTACAGAAAATTCCTGAGTAGATAGAGTAGGTATCTCCTGATTTGATGAGTTAGGCATATCCTTCATAGGAAATATGTCCTCAAAGAAAGTCGCATCATTTGACTCCATAATTGTACCAACATGCATGTCGGGTACCTCAAATTTTATTATCAAAAATCTATAGACAATGCTATGAAAAGCATAGCCCAGAAGAACACAATCCATGGTTTTTGGTCCAAGCTTACGCTTCTTGGGAATTGATATATTGACTTTCGCCAAACAACCCCAAGTACGTAGATAAGAGAGTTTCAACCTTTTCCTTTCCCATTCCTCAAATGGAGTAATGGTTTTATGCTTTGTGGGAACTCGGTTTAGGACATGACATGCAGTCATTAGCGCCTCCCCCCACCATGCCTTGGAAAGACCCGATGTGTCTAACATGGCGTTAACCAAATCAGTTAGAGTTCGGTTCTTCCTTTCGGCCACCCCATTTGATTGAGGTGAGTAGGGAGGCATCCTCTCATGGATTATACCATGTTCCGCACAAAACGAATCAAAATCATTGGAAAAATACTCTCCACCACGATCAGACCTAAGCCGTTTAATTTTCCGATCAAGTTGGTTCTCTGCTTCAGCCTTATAGTTTTTGAAGAAGTTTAAAGCCTCATCTTTTGATTTCAGAAGATACACATAACAATATCTAGTGGAGTCATCAATCAACGTCATGAAATATTTCTTTCCACCTTTTGTCAACACGCCATTCATCTCACAAAGATCAGAATGGATAAGCTCTAGTGGCGCCAAGTCTCTCGCCTCTGCAGTCTTATGGGACTTGCGAGGTTGCTTAATTTGCACACACACTTGGCACTTGGAGCCCTTGACAGTAGTGAATTTCGGAATTAAACTCATATTGGCTTGCCGCGTCATGCAACCAAAGTTAATATGACAAAGTCGCGAATGCCACTTATTAGACTCATTATCGTGGCAAACATTATTAATAACTTTAGTGCAAATATCTGACAAAGACAGGCGGAACAAGCCTCCGCACTCATAGCCTTTTCCAACAAATTGTCCATACTTAGAAATAACAACTTTATTGGACTCAAAAACCAACTTAAAACCATCTCGACACAAACGGGAACCGCTGATGAGATTTTTATTGATGGAGGGCACATGATGAACGTTCTTCAGACGAACGATCTTCCCCGAAGTAAACTTCAGATCGACCGTACCGACCCCTCGAACAGTGGCATGTGACCCGTTCCCCATCAGCACGGGAGAAGTCCCTGTGACCCAGAATCCTTCATATCAGTATCACCGATGACAACATTAGCGGACTTGCCGCTCTTCTCATGTTCGCGCTCCTCATAGCGGTTAGGAAATCTCGGAGCCCTGTGATTAGGATCACCGCAGACATGGCATAGTCCCTTCCCCTTCTTATGAGAATTCTTCTTGAAGTTGGTAGATTGTGACGGCTTGTTCTTTGCAACAAACTTGCCTTTGCCCTGAGATTTGTTCTTGTTGTTTTGGGGCTTGTTGAGATGGAAGTTCTTCTTCTGCACCACGTGGGCACTAGAAGCTCCCTCAACAGCTCGAGCACGTGTGTCTTTTGCTCTCGCCTTATCTTCAACATCAAGAGTTCCAATGAGATCTGAAACGAAAAACTCCTGTCACTTGTGTTTCAGAGAAGTAGCAAAATTGTTCCACAAAGGTGGAAGCTTGGCAATGATGCCTTCGGCCACAAACTTGTCCGGCAACACACACTTGAAGTACTCAAGCTCCTTCGCGAGAGACTGTATCTCATGAGCTTGTTGAACAATAGAGCGCTCATCAGTCATCTTGTAGTCATAGAATTGCTCCATGACGTACAACTCGCTGCCAGCGTCCGAGGCCCCAAACTTGGCCTTGAGCGCAGCCCACATGTCCTTGCCGTTGTCAAACGACATATACGAATCGACAATGGAATCGTCAAGAACACTCAGAAGGGTGCCCTTGAAGAGGGTATCGATCTTCTCAAAAGCTTCCTGCTGTGCAGGATTAAGATCACCCTCGGGCTTACCCTTGGTGGCGTCATAGCAGTACATGGTCTAAAACCAGTAGACTGCTCTCGTGCGCCACCTCTTATATTGCCCCCCTTGAAGGTGGGCGGCTTCATATGCGCAGCAAAACCACTTGGAGTAAATTGCCTATATTCAGGTTTTTGGATTGTTGAGTATATGAGCAAATTACTACAATATTTAATCCGAGTAAGCAGAAAATAAATCATGACAGCAAGAGCATATATTAAACTAATCATGCAAACTAGCATCGTAAACGAGTAGATCGAATCTACGGCACAACCTAGACACATAAATTCTAGCATGATATCAAACAGAGAAGACAAGATTACATACGGAGCAGCGGGAGTAGAACCGCCAGCATTGATGTTGTTGGCCATGTCGTTGAGGAAGAGGTTGCCGAGATCGGGAAATAAGTCGTCGTCGAGGAAGTCGTCGCTGCCAGCAGTCGCGCGAGTGCGCTCCCCAAAAACCTGATCGCCCCTCTCCCGTACAGGATCACGAGAGGCGGGGTTCCGGAGGCCTGCTGTCCCTTCTCGCGGTGCACGCCGGAAGGAGGGATGGAGAAGACTTGTATGGCAGCGCAATGATCTGGAACGGTGCGAAACCATATGTTGTGACGGCGGCTAGGGTTGGCAGGGACCTCGCGTATATATATGCACGGCAGGGTAGAGAGACGTGGACTGGACCCACGTCCGAGTCGGTTACAGCCCACGATCCGACGTCTCAGATCGTGGCGCATCTGTTAAGGACTCTCCGTTCCTGACGGGCAAAAATAAGCGCGTAGGTATGAGCTCGGCTCGGCTCAATCCCACAACCCGCGGCGCGTCGCGACGCGGCGTGGCGTGGCGAGCCTAGCGAGGAGGAGGAGTGCGCGAGGGCCTCTTCTCTTCCCATTCTCTTACAAGTGCTAGAAAAGCTCACCTTATAAAGAGGTGTATCTCTCTCTCCACTAGCGGGGTGTGACTAAACCACACCAACAGCCAACACAAATGGGCCATGGGAGTTTCAGATTTTTGGATGGGCTTTGGGCCAAAGGCCTGATAGCAAAAATCCAACATAGACATGACCAAAACTTTTCTGATTAATGACCAATAGCGGAATCATAGACATCCATATTGATGCCTATATCCACACGAATGAATATTCGAGCGAACACGTAAGTACCGAATGTTGTTCATTTTGCTTTGCGATACCCGATTTGAGATTTACTGGCATTTCGGTGAATCAACAACTTGTTCACTATGCCAGTTTTCGATACTCAAGATTTTGATTTACTTCCGAAAGCAATTACACTAGCTTACAACAATTCTCTAGTCTAAAAAGGGAAACAAAGAAACTTCTAAAATGATAAAGTTGCATGAAAAGGGAACCAAATTACTTCTAGTAGTACATATATTGACTTCCCATGGTTATGGGATGCTGCTGCCGTCAGGTGTCCCATGTCTGTCCGTGACACCGGCGTGCAGGAGCAGCGCCCAGACGAGCGTGAGGAACTCCCCGCAACGACCCATGGCCTCGACGTGGCCCTTGACGTTCTTCGACGGCGCGATGAAGAGCGCCATCTCCGACCAGAAATCCGCCAGGAACCGCCACGCCGCCGCCTCGTCCTCCGCGTACGCCTCCACCAGGCGTCTCCCGAGCTCGGCGCCGCGCTGCAGCACCTCGTCTCTGGTGGTCGCGCTCAGCTCCTTGAGCAGCCGCTCGTACCTTTGCGCCGTCGACTCGCTGGCGCCGTCGTCGTCCTTTCCCAGCGCCGCCTTGACGTCCTTCACCACTTCCTTGTGCCGCTTGTCGGTCCACGCCGGGCTGTCCGGCAGCAGCCCCGGCGCGGCGGCCACCAGGTACGCGCAGTAGTACGACAAATGGCAGGCGGCTGTCATGTCGGCCGCCGCCGACGTCGGGCACGCCGCGTGCGAGTACTTGATCTCGAAGAGCCTCGTGCCGATGTGGCAAGCGAGGATATGCTCTGTGGTGCTGCTGGTGCTTCCGTCACTGGTCGCCGGCCACGCCCAGCTATTCACCTTGCCGCCGAGGCCCACCCGCTGCGCCGCCGCCGTGCTTCCTTTGTCCAACCCTCCGTACATGCTCTTCAAGGACCTGAGCACAGCGTCCTTCACGGCCGGCGAGAGTTCCACCGACCTCATCAGCCCTGCGCGCCCGTAGGCCCCGTACAGGTTCTCCGAGAAAAGCCCTGGCCGCCTGCCGAAACGGCGGGGCTCCAGCACCGAGTTCTGCCCGATCTTGTCACTCCAGCGCTTCGCCGGCCTGAGACGCAGCACCGCGTCCAGCGGCGCATCGGTGCAGCGCCCCGTGGTACTACTGCTTCTCATGTATTGGCCGAGCAAGGCCATCTTGGTCCAATTGGAGCACACGCCGGCGACTATTTCACAGGTTTCTGTGAGGATGACGGCCAGCAGGAGGAACAAAGTGATGAGGTAGTAAACTTTCTGCCCCGCTGCCGGAACCGGGAGCGGCGGCTTCGTTGGCTCCGCTATGCTGAAAACGATCACCCTTTTGAGATGAAAAATCACTCCCACGGCCATAGCTCCGGCGACGATGAGGACGGAAAGGAGGTAGTTCACGGCGGCGCACCACCCACTGAACGAGCACAAAGGGAGCGGTGAGTAGTAGAAATCACTTGCAAACCAGAGCTCGTCCACAAGGACCCGGAACAACCGGTCGGCGGTATCGGCGCCTCCTTTGCCGTCGCCGGCCACGGTGTCCATGCCCCTGAGCACGAAGTCGAGGGCGTTGCTGGAGCCTTCCTCGGCCAGGGGGTACCCCGAGAGCCGACGACGGAGGTTCTTGAAGAGGGAGAAGGAAAGGCAGAGGTCTCTTAGCTCCCGCCGCTTGGCGAGGAGGCTGGCGCCGTCTTCGGAAAGCCGCCATACGCGGTCGAGCGTCACGAGCGCGCCGTCCTTGCTTTCGAGGGATCCGCGCTTGATGCGGTACTCCTGGGGCCTTTCCTCGACGTGCTCCTTGCTTTCCCCTGTGACCACGTAACGAGGCACGTGGCCATGGCCCTCCTCCGCGCCGGCCTCGACGAGCTGCGCCATGTACCCGGAGACAAGCCGGGCGTTTCTGCCGACGGCGTAGGAGTCGCTGGCCATGGAGAAGGCGACCAGCTTGAGCACCACCTTGGCGAAGGCGAGCAGAAAGAACACGACGAAGACCGCTTTCCCCGGCACGCCCAACCACCCCGCCTCAGGAATGCACATGGCGATGAGCGAGGCCACCCAAGCATACGTGACGAGGAGCTCCAGCGGGGTCCGGACCTTCTGGCCGTCGACGCCGACGTCCCCGGTGGAAGGCGAGGCGGAGGCGGCGGCCGCGGAGGCCGCGGCGGTGTCGGCGTTGCCCTTGATGATGACGATGATCACGCTCCACAGGAGGAGCGTCCACATGTTCTGGACCTCCGGGCTAGGGCTGGACACTCGAGCGAGCTATTTGGCTCGGCCCGATAAGGAAATAGGCCGTGCCGAGCTGCAAATATAGGCCTGTTGGGCGAGCGAGCCGAGCCTGTTTTCGCTCGGTCCAGCTCGGTGGCTCGTTTCGCAGCCCAATCATTTTTTTAGGGAATTTGCAGGCAGCCCAGCGTCAAGACAGCAGCAAACACGAGCAGCCCAAGCCCAGCACGAAGCATTCCCCGACTACGCTAGTGAGGGACCCGACGCCGGCCTCCTCTGCTCCCGAAATTCCCCCCATGTCGCTAGGGTTTGTGCCGCGCCGCCGCTCTTGCCACCACCTGAAGCCGTCCTCCTCGTTGTCACGCCCGATGCCGGCGTCGTCCTCGCCGCGCCCGACGCTGCAGGGCTCGCTTTCGGCACCGACGGCGAGCATGCCCTTTCGTCGCCGCGTTGGACGCCGCCGTTCGTTGCTGACCTGGGCCTGGCCAAGCTTTTGCTGCCGTCCCCAGAGTCTGCCGCCCTTTCATCGTCGCGTTGGCCGCCGCCGTACATTGCTCGCACGGAGGCACAAGCAGGTATGACCTCCCTGTCTCCCTCCGGTCCTTGCCCCCCTCTTTGTGACAATGACTCGGGCACCCAGCTACACGCCGGTGCCGGCGGAACGCACGCACACACGCCAACGCACACATCGACAGCTAGTAGGTACACAGTATGCATTCGCTGCTACTTGCATTGCATGTACACACGAGCTGATCGGGCTGGACCGAGCCAAAGGCAAAACGAGCCGAGCCTCTAGAAACAGGCTCGTTCAGCCAGCGAGCCGAACCGAGTTTGGCTCGCTTTAGGCGAGCCAAAACCAGGCTCGGGCTGAACTCGGCTCGGCTCGGCTCGTGTCCCGCCCTACTCCGGGCAGCCGTTTCCTTCGCATGCTCGCTGCAGATTCCTCCGCCCCAGCAAGGCGCTGATGGCGGAGGAGGTGAGCGGGATGAAGGCGACGGAGGCGCCCTAGACGACGAGGCGAAGGGCGGGGTGGCGGCACCGACGGCCGTACGTGCTAATCGCCACCACCAGAACGGCGAGCGCCGCGGAGGCGACCGTCTGGGCTGGCACGAAATCCGCTGTGCGGACCGCCTCGGCAGCGGACTGAACAAGTCTGCTCATGTCTACTTCTCGCGAGTACTCCAAGCTAGCTAGAGGTTATCAATGCTGGTTGCCTGACTCTATGTTTTGATGCATGGGAGAGTGCTGGAGCGTGCCCATTTAGGGGAGAACGGCCGGTGTTACCGCCGTTTTAGAGCCACTGAAATGAACTGGTGCCATCGCCTCTGCCACCATGTCGGCACCAAGGAGCAAGCAGCCACCTACATATGATTCTGAAAATAAGTAAACGGAGTTGAACTCCGTGTCAATAAAACATTCAGATTTGCTAAATCTGATCTAGATAAGAGCAAATCCGATCTAGATAAGAAATAGCAAAGTCTCATCTAACTCCTACATACCATTTGAGTAAACAATCAAAAAATAAAAATAATAATCCCGTACGAATCTTCATCAAAATCAAACGGTGTAGGAGTTAGATGTGACTTCGTTAAGTCTCATCTAGATGAGCGCCAGACACATCCTAAAACATTTGCTAATTTCCTCGATCATGCAAGTTGTGGATATAAGTTGACTAGACATGCACGCCGGCGAGCATCAGAGCATCACATGTAGAAAAGTCAAAACGCAGGGCAAGTCGGCCTGAGGTTGATGGAACTGAAAATGAATCCTTCTCTTGTGACGTACACATCATATCCTGTCACGTGCGTAAGAGCATCTTCGACACACGCGCGAACTCTTGTGACGTTCACATCATATCCCGTCATGTGCATAAGAACATCTTCAACACACGCGCGAAATAAGGCGCCGCGCGGTAAAAACTCAATTTTCCGTGCCTGTTTTATATATTGGGCGCCGCTGCGCCACTGCTCCTCCCCACTTCTCCCCGTGCCTCATCGCCGCCTAGCCTTCTCCGCCGCGCCTCGTCGCCGCCCACTTCTCCATGCACTCCTCGTCGTCGCCGCGCCTCGTCGCCGCCACGCCTTCTCCCCGCGCCTCGTCGCCGCGGCGCCATGCCGCCGCGCCCCCGGAGCATCTCGGGCTTCAGCGGTGTCCGCGAATGCCCGTCCGTCATGTTCTACGCCGAGATCCGCTCCGGCAACACGGCCTCGGCCTCGGCACCTATGAGACCGCCCATGAGGTCGCCCGCTCGTACGACGCGGCGGCGTGGGACCTCCGACAACCTCGTTCGTAGATGAACTTCGACGACGTCTTCACGGCTGAACAGGCGCGGCAGGTCCCGCCTCTCCCACGTCTGGCCACCGAGGCGGACCGCCGCGCCGCGCACAGTCGGGAGCGCCGACTATTGATCGCCCGGAGGGACGAGGACGCCATGGCGAAGTGGCGCCACCAGCACCCGGAGGACGCCATCGTCGAGCATGAGTTCTACGCGAACAGGAAGACGGAACGTGTCGCCGAACGCCTAGACAAGCGTAGGCGCAAGGCATTGGCTATTTCCCACGTAGAGATGAAGAACGACCTTGGGACCCGAATGACGACCGGTACGTGGATGCGTTTTTACGACGTCCGATGACACCACCGAGGAGGATAATGAAGAGTAGTCTAGGCGTACTTTTATTTTACTAGCATTTTTCATTTGTATCGTATGAACTGCATGTGGTGTTGGGCTTGATATATCGTATGATCTTATCGTTAATTTTTGTTATTTGATCTTTTGATTTTATATTGAATAATTTCATAGTGTTTGCCTGCTCACGCGCGCCATCAGACAGGCGTCAGAAAATGGTCGCTTATTCAAAAAATGGTTTGTGTTTTTAAAAAAAAGTTTGGAATGTTTCTTCTCCGAAATTTAAAAACATTTCAAAAAATGTTCCCCTTTCAATTTTTTTTTTTGAAGTTTCAAAAAATGTTCCAGTTTTAAAAAAATCAGAAATTCCAAAAAATGTTCATGTTTTAAAAAAAATCGTAAATTCAAAAAAACAATCGCCTTTTTGAAAAAATGTTCGCTTACTGAAAAAAATGGTTTGTGCTTTTGCAAAAAAACCTAGGAATGTTTGTGCCCCGAAACAATGTTCATGCTTTCAGTTTTTTTGAATTTCAAAAATTGTTGCATTTTAAAAGAATCAGAAATTTCAAAAAATGTTCATGTTCTTACATTTTGCCAGGAGTTTAAAATTGTTCGCATTTGCCCAGTTTTGTTTCGGAATTTTTTAAAAAAATCCCATGTTAAAAAAAAGTTTTTGTGATTTCGATAAATAGTCATTCTTTTCTAAACTATTCCAGAAAACACAAATTGTGAACAGTTTATGAAAATAATCGGATTTATTTTTCTATTGCAGTGTCGAGTTGTTGCAGTAGCGGCGCGCTAGAGTACTCGCTCCAATACAACTGTTTACCCTGCCGCTAGCTATACTGCGCTACTAATGGGCCGGCCCAGTCGGGGCACGCCCTCTACGAAGGAGTGACTAGTTGCCGACTAGCAAAAATGCCCATGCGTTGCAACGGAAGAAAAAAAATACGACATACTCTTAATTTATAAAAAATATGGTCTATAATCTGAGAATTTGTACTACGGCCCAAACAAAGATGGTCTTAGCCTATAAAAGCGCAGTTCAAGATTCCACAAGTATTCTATTTCAACACGGTTTTGCATGAGGATTTATGTATTTATTCATGTCATGTGTGGCATGGGGTGTTGTTACGCACCGGTAAAGGAAAACGACAAAAACAGATGATGACACATTAGCACACTACGGAGACATATGTGTATCAAGGGTGGTTTTTAGTTTAAGCACCACCAACTTAGGATAACTTTTGAACACTTCTTTTCACATGCATATTTCTTAAATACATAAAGAGTTGTTAAAAAGATACATAATTTTGTAATCATAAAGAGAGATTTTTTTGTCTGGAAAATAACATTTGTGTATGGTCTCCTGTGAACGCAGATACTTGCGCCCCTATTTCATCACTATTTCTTGTCATACAAGTCACATGTATTGTTCCTTGTTTCATCATTCTTAAATATCTGATCAATTTTTTTTGTCATGCATGCCTCCTTTTACTTTTTGTCATGCATGTCCTCTTTTTTCTTCTTCTTGTATATAAGAGAATAGCACAACATCTCATATTTATCGAATCTCCTCTACATTTTCCCTTTTATTTCTTTTATAGCGGCATCCCATCTTTATTAGGTCCTTATTTTCACTACTAGGGAAACACTTATAGGTAGGACATCAGTAGTAGCGCTGGAAAATATCCAGCGCTGCTGCTAATTAGCAGTAGCGTTGGCCTCGGACAATGCTACAAGTGATGCCTTAGCAGTAGCGCTGGAAATACAAAGGGCGCTACTGATTAGTGGGACCCAACGAGCCCTCCGATGCTAGCTGTAGTAGCAGCGCGACCCAAAATACAACGCTACTGCTAAGATTTTAGCAGTAGCGTGTTCTGTGACAACACCACTAGTACTATCGGGCCCCACTTAGTAGTAGCGTTGCTCACCACAAGCGCTACTACTGGGCACCATAGCAGTAGCGCTGTCAAGAATACATCGCTACTGCTAGGCGTGGCTGGTGCCACCTTTTCACCCACCCCCTCTCTCCCTCCCCCTTCCTTCCCCTTTGCCCTCTCCCCTCCTTTCCCCTCTCCCCTCTCTAAGTTACTTCTCCACCATTATTGCCCTTCTTCTCTCTTCCTTCTACCTCTCTTCTCTCCCCATTAATGCCCCCCTCCACCATAATTCTCCTCCGTAGATGACCTCTCCTCTCTATCTTCCTCATTTATTTGGCTCTCCCTCCTTCCATACATATAGATCTAGCTAGCTGATCTCTCTCCCTCTCCATTAGTTAGCTAGAGTCATCTCTCCTCCCAACAACTAAAGCTAGCTAGATATTTAGCCATCCACTTTCGATCCCTATAGGTAGCGAAGGCCTCATCGTCTAATTGTGCTCGATCTCTCTCGGGAGATAGGTGAGTAAAAAGTTGTGCATTTCAAGAATGGGAATATGTGTGTTTGCGATATGAAGGGATTTGTGTGAGTAACATGCCCCCTGAGTTGCTTATGTTTTGCCGAAATGTTGATTTATTTCTGTTTCGGCGAATTTCGAGCAAACTCGGTATGTCCTATTTTTAGGCAAGGTCATGCCAAATTTTTATATGACGTAGATGCATGCATGCATTTTGTTTATAACCCTTTTGCTTGTTATACCGTACAGTCGGTCATGAAGGTGAGTGGAAGGAAGGTGGAGCGATACTTGCAATCCGCGGTGATCGACATGTATGCAAATAATCGGACTAGGATTAGATGTCCGTGTACAAGATGCAAAGAAGGAGTCATTTTGGACCCTTTTGATCGTGGCAGTTTGAAGGCGCACCTGCTGATGTATGGTTTCATGGATGGCTATACTCGGTGGATAAGTGAAGATGATGATGAGGACGTCCACATGGCAGGGAATAACGACATCGGACTAGACAAAGAGATGACCGATCGACACGAAGACGATGGCGCCGGACATGGCGGCGGGGAAGAGTCCGGACATGACGGCGGAGAAGATTCCGGACATAGCGAAGAAGAGTCCGGACATGGCGGCGGAGAAGATTCCGGACATGGCGAAGAAGAGTCCGGACATGGCAGAGAAGAGGCGGCGGACACGCCGTAGTCTTCGACGCTACTAAGTTCAGTCGTGCAGGACCCTCATGTTCGAGACCTGCTTCGCAATAGTACGACTAGCGACAGAGCAGCTTCTAGAGAGGAGGCCAAGCTGGCGCAACTTGAAGTAGACTCGAAGACTCCATTATATGACGGTTGCGATCCCGAGGTGACCAGCTTGAGTTTCACGCTCGAACTTCTAAAGACGAAGGCCAAAAACAAATGGACAGACAAATGCCTCGATGAGCATTTGAAGTATCTACATAATAAAGTTCTTCCCACGGGGAACATGTGTCCTACTAGTGTCGAGGAGGCCAAGAAAATCGTTTGCCCTCTTGATCTGCCGCACATTAGATACCACGCATGCATCAACGATTGCATCATTTATCAGGGGGAGCACGCGGAAAAAACCAGCTGTCCAGTGTGCAATGCTTCTCGATACAAGAAGGCAGGAAAGAAAGCTCCTCAGAAAGTTGTATGGTACTTTTCGATCACTCCCCGTCTGCAGCGGTATTTCGTAGATCCTAAGGAAGCAAAGCTCATGCGCTGGCACGCGGAGAGGAAGAAGCCCGACGATGGAGATGATCCGAAGCTGAGACACCTCGCAGATGCTAGCCAGTGGAGAGCATTCAACGCCGAATATCGATTTTTCGTAGAAGATGCAAGGAACATCGTGCTTGGTGCGAGTACCGATGGCATGAATCCGTTTGGAAATCAGAACACCAACCACAACACATGGCCCGTCTTTGTATGGATGTAAAACCTCCCCCAATGGAAGTGCATGAAGACAAAGTACATACACATGAGCATGCTGATTCAAGGGCCGAAACAACCGGGAAATAATACTAACCTGTATATGGGCTTCTGAAAGAGGAGCTAGACATGTTATGGAAATCATCGGTCAAAACATGGGAAGCCAGCACAGGAGATTATTTCTATATGAGAGCCGCGCTGATGACGACGGTGCACGACTATCTCGGTTACGGGTACACCTCAGGCCAGGTGTGCGATGGATACTGCGGATGCACGAGGTGCATGGATGATACAACGTCTCAGCAGCTTACGTCAACGAAAGGTGGCGGGTCTGGGAAAATCGTGTACATGGGGCATCGTAGATGGCTCGAGAAGGATGACCCGTGGAGAAAACGTGGAGATTTATTCAATGGTTTGGCTGAGCATCGAGGACCTCCATGTAAGAGGAGCGGCGCCGAAATCAACGAGATGTTGAAAAACTGGGAACCATGCCCCACGCCGGGAAAGATGAAAAAGGCGCCGGAGCCGCTGCTAAAGGTATGATCAAATGTATATCACGAAGAATGTCCTCGAGAGCTTGCTTGGCACACTGATGAACATGCCGGAGAAGACCAAGGATGGGCCGAAGGCAAGGAAAGACTTGGACGATTTGGAGATCAGGAGAGATCTTGTCACGCCCAAGATGCGGTCCTATCCTTATTTTGGCTCGAGGGCCTCAATAGGGATAGAAGCGCATCTTGTCATTTAGCAAGAATGGATATCATTACAAGTACATGTACTGAAGAGAAGAGTATACAAGAGGTTGGCTTACACTCGCCACAAGCTACATCAATATCACATCAATACAACAACATAGCCAAACATCATACAGAAGAGCAGGGTCCGACTACAGACGAAAACAAACGATAAAATGACATCCATCCTTGCTATCCCAGGCTGCCGTCCTGGAACCCATCCTAGATCGATGAAGAAGAACTCCAAATCAAACAAGCATCGCGCTCACGTCAAATCACATTACCTGTACTTGCAACTGTTGTTGTAGAAATCTGTGAGCCACGGGGACTCAACAATCTCATTTCCAAGGATATCAAGACTAGCAAAGCTTAATGGGTGAGGTATGGTTAAGTGGTGAGGCTGCAACAAGCACTAAACATTTATTTGAGTGGCTAACTTACGAGAACACGAATTAAATTGGGTGGCCTACGCATGAACGGTCGTGAACTAGAAATGATCACTAAGTGATCCTCAACACCTACCAACGGTCAAACATAACCCCGCCGTGTTCTCTTTCGGAGCAGACCTCACGAGAAGAGACGGTCACGGTTACGCACACGGTTGGTGTATTTTATTTGAGTTTACTTCAAGTTTGCTATGACGGGATGTTAAACAAAGTTTCCAAGTCGCCACATAACCACAGGCACGACTTTCCGAAAGATTTAACCCTGCAGGGGTGCTCCAACTAGTCCATCACAAACTACCACAAACTACGTTGGAGTTCCTCAGCCGCGGGATAACCCGTAGTATTCGCGGAATCCGATGGAAAATCTCAACTTCGAGATAGCTGATACGTCTCCGTCGTATCTATAATTTTTGATTGTTTCATGCCAATATTCTACAACTTTCATATACTTTTGGCAACTTTTTATACTATTTTTGGGACTAACATATTGATCCAGTGCCCAGTGCCAGTTCCTGTTTGTTGCATGTTTCTTGTTTCGCAGAAAATCCATATCAAACGAAGTCCAAACGGGATAAAAACTTACGGAGATTTTTTTTGGAATATATGAGAATTTTGGGAAGTAGAATCAACATAAGGCGGTGCCCGAGGGACCCACAAGCCATAGGGGCGCGCCCTGGGGGGTAGGGCGCGCCAGGCTCACTTGTGGCCACCCCGTAAGGCGGTTGGTGCCCTTCTTTCGCCGCAAGAAAGCTAATATCCGGATAAAAATCGTGTTAAAATTTCAGCCCAATCGGAGTTACGGATCTCCGGGAATTTAAGAAACGGTGAAAGGCCAGAATCTGGGAAGGCAGAAACAGAAGGAAACAGAGAGAGAGATCCAATCTCGGAGGGGATCTCGCCCCTCCGCCGCCATGGAGGCCATGGACCAGAGGGGAAACCCTTCTCCCATCTAGGGGAAGGTCAAGTAAGAAGAAGAAGGAGGGGGGCTCTCTCCCCCTCTCTCCCGGTGGCACCGGAACGCCGCCGGGGCCATCATCGTGACGGCGATCTACACCAACAACTTCGCCGTCGTCATCACCAACTCGCTCCCCCTCTATGCAGCGGTTAAACACCTCTTCTCCCCGCTGTAATCTCTACTTAAACATGGTGCTCAACGCTATATATTATTTCCCAATGATGTATGGCTATCCTATGATGTTTGAGTAGATCCGTTTTGTCCTATGGGTTGATTGATGATCATGATTGGTTTGAGTTGCATGTTTTATTATTGGTGCTGTCCTATGGTGCTCTCCGTGTCGTGCAAGCATGAGGGATCCCCGCTGTAGGGTTTGCAATATGTTTATGATTTGCTTATGGTGGGTGGCGTGAGTGATAGAAGCACAGACCCGAGTAAATAGGTTGTTTACGTATGGGAATAAAGAGGACTTGATACTTAATGCTATGGTTGGGTTTTACCTTAATGATCTTTAGTAGTTGCAGATGCTTGCTAGAGTTCCAATCATAAGTGCATATGACCCAAGTAGAGAAAGTATGTTAGCTTATGCCTCTCCCTCATATAAAATTGCAATAATGATTACCGGTCTAGTTATCGATTGCCTAGGGACAAATAACCTTCTTGTGACAAAAAGCTCTCTACTAAGACTAACTTAGTTGTTTCTTTATCTAAACAGCCCCTAGTTTTTATTTACATACTCTTTATTATCTTGCAAACCTATCCTACAACACCTACAAAGTACTTCTAGTTTCATACTTGTTCTAGGTAAAGCGAACGTTAAGCGTGCGTAGAGTTGTATCGGTGGTCGATAGAACTTGAGGGAATATTTGTTCCACCTTTAGCTCCTCGTTGGGTTAGACACTCTTACTTATCGAAAAAGGCTACAACTGATCCCCTATACTTGTGGGTTATCAAGACCTTTTTCTGGCGCCGTTGCCGGGGAGCAATAGCGTGGGGTGAATATTCTCGTGTGTGCTTGTTTGCTTTATCACTAAGTAGACTTTATTTGCTGTTCTAAGTTGTTCTCTATCTTTAGTTATGGATATGGAACACGAAATACCAAAAAAAATAGGTGTACTTGCTACTCATGGAGATGGGGAATCTCCTAAAACCCTCGATGCTCGTTATGTGAAAGATATTATGCACTACTTTAATAATCCTGAGAAAACCCCATTCAATTATATAATGGGACACACGTTGGATCAACGTGAATACTTTAGGGATTATCGCTTGACTCAAAAAGGGAAACTGTTATGGGATCAAATTCATATGTTGCATTGGTATGCTTGGAATTTATGCTAGAGATATGATAATACTTGTTGCTCTAGGATGAAGGCTAAACACCTTCCCTTTTCATGTAAATTTAATGATAATGAAACCTTGGCTTCTTATGCTAATGGTATATATGATTACTATGATGTGGAACAAATAGAAGAGTTTGTTGCTTTTAAGGGTGCTTATGAAATTGAAGATTTGTTTGAAAAGTATGAAGATTATGATGATGCTGTTTACCGATCTCAAAATTTGGCTATGCTTCATTATTGTTATGCCAATTATGAATATAATGCCCATATTGATCAATTTGTTGAGAAAGTCTCCGCTATCCAAGAAGAGACTAATATTTTGCAGGAATCTATGGAAGAAGAAATTGATGACACTGTGAGCTCATTGGATGAAAAAGATGAGGAGGAGAGCGAAGAACAAAAGAAGGAAGAGCGGACTAGCTACCCGTGCCCACCTTCTAATGAGAGTAACTCTTCAACTCATACATTGTTTAATTTCCCTTCGTTCTTACCGAAGGATGAATGCTATGATAATTGCTATGATCCCTTGGATTCGTTCGAAATATCCCCTTTTGATGAACTTGATGCTTGCTATGCTTGTGGCCATGATGCCAATATGAATGATGCTTATGGAGATGAACTTGCTATAGCTCCTTATGTTAAACGTGAAATTGTTGCTATTGCACCCACACATGATAGTCCTATTATCTTTTTGAATTCTCCCAACTACACTATATCAGAGAAGTTTGCACTTATTAAGGATTATATAGATGGGTTGCCTTTTACTATTATACATGATGATTTTGATAGATATAATATGCATGTGCTTGCTGCTCCTACTTGCAATTATTATGAGAGAGGAACTACATCTCCACCTCTCTATGTTTCCAATATGATAAAATTGCAAGAAACTGCTTATGCTATGTATTGGACTTTACTTGATGTGCATGAATTGTTCTTTTATGATATACCAATGCATGGGAAGAGAGTTAGACTTCGTTGTTGCATGATATATGTTACTTTGTGCTCACTACTAAATTACAAATCATTGTTAATTAAAATTGGCTTTGATATACCTTGGGATCCGGGTGGATCCATTACTTGAGCACTTTATGCCTAGCTTAATGGCTTTAAAGAAAGCGCTGCCAGGGAGACAACCCGGAAGTTTTAGAGAGTCATTTTATTCTGTTGTGTGCTTTTATATAGTTTAAAAACAAAAAAAATAAAGAGGGGAACCTAAAACTTTTTCAAAAAGAAAAGTGAAAGTGAGAGGGACGAGCATTGTGAAAGTGGGAGCTAGCCTTGAACTTTGTTCATGCCCATGGAAACCATGTGAATCTTAATTACAGAAACTTTTCAACAAAAATAATTATCCCCTTGTATAAATCCATTGTATTATAAAAATAATGTGCCAAGATTTGCCTTTAGGATGATTAGATTGCTTGTTTGGTGTGTGCAGTGCAAAAACAGAAACTTTGGCTGTAGTGCGTGAATTTACATTTTTTACTGGTATGTCAAAAGTTTCTGAATTTTTTACACAGTACTGATATGAATTTTTTTTATTTTGTCCTATTTTTTCAGAATTTTTAGAGTTACAGAAGTATGGTGAATGTTCAGATTACTACATACTGTCCTGTTTTTGAAAGATTCTGTTTTTGATGCATTGTTTTGCTCGTTTTGATGAAACTATCGATTGTATCGGTGGTATAAGCCATGGAAAAGTTATATTAAAGTAGCTACAATGCAAAAACAAAATATGAATTGGTTGGCAACAGTACTTAAAGTTGTAATTTGCTTTATTATTACTAACGGATCTCACGAGGGTTTTGTTAAGTTTTGTGTGATTGAAGTTTTCAAGTTTTGGGTGAGATCACGATGGATGAAGGAATAAGGAGTGGAAAGAGACTAAGCTTGGGGATGCCCGAGGCACCCCAAGGTAATATTCAAGGACTCCCAAGAAACTAAGCTTGGGGATGCCCCGGAAGGCATCCCCTCTTTCTTCTAACAACCATCGGTAATTTTACTTGGAGCTATATTTTTATTCGTCACATGATATGCGTAAATCTTGGAGCGTCGTGTGCTTTTTATTTTTCTTTTAATAATGCACCATGCTGGTATGAGAAAGTCCTTGGTTGATTTATAGAAGGCTCTTTGCACCTCACTTATATCTTTTGAGTATGGCTTTATAGAATGCTTCATGTGCCTCACTTATATCATTTGAAGTTTGGATTGCCTGTTTCTCTACACATAGAAAACCGCCATTTGTAGAATGCTCTTTTGCTTCACTTATATTTGTTAGAGCGTGGGCATATCTTTTGTAGAAAGAATTAAACTCTCATGCTTCACTTATATCTATTTAGAGAGTTAACAGGAGTTGGTCATTCACATGGTTAGTCATAAAATCCTACATAAAACTTGTAGATCACTGAATATGATATGTTTGATTCCTTGCAATAGTTTTGCGATATAAAGATGGTGATACTAGAGTCATGCTAGTGAGTAATTTTGGATTGGTAGAAATATTTGTGTTAAAGTTTGTGATTCCCGTAGCATGCACGTATGGTGAACCGTTATGTGAAGAAGTCGAAGCATGATTTATTATTGATTGTCATCCTTTGTGTAGAGGTCGGGAGCGCGCGATGGTTAACTCCTACCAATCTCTCCCCTAGGGGCATGCGTCTAATACTTTGTTTTGATAGCTAATAGATTTTTGCAATAAGTATGTGAGTTCTTTATGACTAATGTTGAGTCCATGGATTATACACACTCTCAACCTTCCACCATTGCTAGCCTCTCTAGTACCGCGCAACTTTCGCCGGTGCATTACACCCACCATATATCCTTCCCCAAAACAGCCACCATACCTACCTATTATGGCATTTCCATAGCCATTCCGAGATATATTGCCATGCAACTTCCACCGTTCCGTTTGTTATGACACGCACCATCATTGGCATATTGCTTTGCATGATCGTAAGATAGCTAGCATGATGTTTTCATGGCTTGTCCGTTTTTTGATGTCATTGCTACGCTAGATCATTGCACATCCCGGTACACCACCGGAGGCATTCATATAGAGTCATATTTTGTTCTAGTATCGTAATTCTTGAGTTGAAAGTAAATAAAAGTGTGATGATCATCATTATTAGAGCATTGTCCCATGTGAGGAAAGGATGATGGAAGCTATGATTCCCTCACAAGTTGGGATGAGTCTCCGGACTTTACAAATAAATAAAAGAGGCCAAAGAAGCCCAAATAAAAAAAAGAGGCCAAAGAAGCCCATAAAATAAAAATAAAAAAATATATAAAAAAATGAGAGAAAAGAGAGAAGGGGCAATGCTACTATCCTTTACCACACTTGTGCTTCAGAGTAGCACCATGTTTTTCTTATAGAGAGTCTCCTATGTTGTCACTTTCATATACTAGTGGGAATTTTTCATTATATAACTTGGCTTGTATATTCCAATGATGGGCTTCCTCAAATTGCCCTAGGTCTTCATGAGCAAGCGAGTTGGATGCACACCCACTTAGTTTCTTGTTGAGCTTTCATACAATTATAGCTCTAGTGATTTCATTGCATGGCAATCCCTACTCACTCACATTGATATCTATTGATGGGCATCTCCATAGCCCGTTGATACGCCTAGTTGATGTGAGACTATCTTCTCCTTTTTCCTCACAACCTCCACCATATTCTATTCCACCTATAGTGTTATATCCATGGCTCACGCTCATGTATTGCGTGAAAGTTGAAAAAGTTTGAGAATACTAGAGTATGAAACAATTGCTTGGCTAAAACCGGGGTTGTGCATGATTAAATACTTTGTGTGATGAAGATGGAGCATAGCCAGACTATATGATTTTGTAGGGATAACTTTCTTTTAGCCATGATATTTTGAGAAGACATGGTTGCTTTATTAGTATGCTTGAAGTATTATTGTCTTAATGTCAAATGATAGACTATTGCTTTGAATCACTTGTTTCTTAATATTCATGCCATGATTAGATTATATGATCAAGATTATGCTAGGTAGCATTCCACATCAAAAATTATCTTTTTTTTATCATTTACCTACTCGAGGACGAGCAGGAATTAAGCTTGGGGATGCTGATACGTCTCCATCATATCTATAATTTTTGATTGTTTCATGCCAATATTCTACAACTTTCATATACTTTTGGCAACTTTTTATACTATTTTTGGGACTAACATATTGATCCAGTGCCCAGTGCCAGTTCCTGTTTGTTGCATGTTTTCTGTTTCGCAGAAAATCCATATCAAACAAAGTCCAAACGGGATAAAAACTTACAGATATTGTTTTTGGAATATATGTGAATTTTGGGAAGTGGAATCAACAAAAGGTGGTGCCCGAGGGGCCCACAAGCCATAGGGGCGCGCCCTGGGGGGTAGGGCGCGCCAGGCTGACTTGTGGCCACCCCGTAAGGCGGTTGGTGCCCTTCTTTCGCCGCAAGAAAGCTAATATCCGGATAAAAATCGTGTTAAAATTTCAGCCCAATCGGAGTTACGAATCTCCGGGAATTTAAGAAACGGTGAAAGGCCAGAATCTGGGAAGGCAGAAACAGAAGGAAACAGAGAGAGAGAGATCCAATCTCGGAGGGGCTCTCGCCCCTCCGCCGCCATGGAGGCCATGGACCAGAGGGGAAACCCTTCTCCCATCTAAGGGGAAGGTCAAGGAATAAGAAGAAGGAGGGGGGCTCTCTCCCCCTCTCTCCCGGTGGCACCAGAACGCCGCCGGGGCCACCATCGTGACGGCAATCTACACCAACAACTTCGCCGCCGTCATCACCAATTCTCTCCCCCTCTATGCAGCGGTTCAACACCTCTCCCCACTGTAATCTCTACTTAAACATGGTGCTCAACGCTATATATTATTTCCCAATGATGTATGGCTATCCTATGATGTTTGAGTAGATCCGGGTGCTGTCCTATGGTGCTCTCCGTGTCGCGCAAGCGTGAGGGATCCCCACTGTAGGGTTTGCAATATGTTTATGATTCGCTTATGGTGGGTGGCGTGAGTGATAGAAGCACAGACCCAAGTAAATAGGTTGTTTACGTATGGGAATAAAGAGGACTTGATACTTAATGCTATGGTTGGGTTTTACCTTAATGATCTTTAGTAGTTGCGGATGCTTGCTAGAGTTCCAATCATAAGTGCATATGATCCAAGTAGAGAAAGTATGTTAGCTTATGCCTCTCCCTCATATAAAATTGCAATAATGATTACCGGTCTAGTTATCGATTGCCTAGGGACAAATAAGCTTCTTGTGACAAAAATCTCTCTACTAAGACTAACTTAGTTGTTTCTTTATCTAAACAGCCCCTAGTTTTTATTTACATACTCTTTGTTATCTTGCAAACCTATCCTACAACACCAACAAAGTACTTCTAGTTTCATACTTGTTCTAGGTAAAGCGAACGTTAAGCGTGCGTAGAGTTGTATCGGTGGTCGATAGAACTTGAGGGAATATTTGTTCTACCTTTAGCTCCTCGTTGGGTTCTATCGAAAAAGGCTACAACTGATCCCCTATACTTGTGGGTTATCAATAGCCCGAAGCGTCCTCGAAATCCCGTGCACAAGACGTCCGAGAAAGGTAAAACAAATCCAGCACGGCCGCCCGACGTGCCGACAATCCTGATAGAAGCCGCGTATCTCGTTCTCAGGGCATGAGCGGATGAGCACAGCGTACAGTGGCCTGATAGAAATCACCCGAGTTGGCCCGGGTTGGCCCCACACACGACTCTGTTTTGGACCAGCACCAGCAGCACTGGCCCCCCTGTATTATGTTGAATTAATCCACGAGGGGCCAACCCTCTATGCATTAATAATGTGATCAGTATTATTATGTTGGGCAAATATAGTACCAATGTTGGGCCTTGCCAGAAGAGTTTTATCCTAAACGAAAATCAAGGGGGTCCCCATAACAACCCCGAGCATGTTAGGAGCGCTCAATATGGAATATAACACCGGTACACAAAGCACCCAGCAAAAGGCTAAGCCTTCCACCTTTTACCAAGTATATAGGTGCATTAAATTAAATAGCAATAATAATATTGTGATATGACAAATACATGTTGTCACATGGAAAACAACTTGCACCTACAACTAGCAACGCTATAAGAAGGGCTAAGCAAGCGGTAACATAGCCAAACAATGGTTTGCTAGGATGTGGAGGGGGTTAGAGGCTTTTCATGGCAATGTTGGGAGGCTTGACATACAAGTGGTAGGTAGCGAGACATAATGACAAAAGCGAGACAACTAGCATGGCAATGATAGTAATGGTATCCAGGGAAATGATCATCTTGCCTGAGATCCCGCTTGGAAGAAGATTGAGTCCATGAAAAGACGAACCAGCGTAGTCGAACGTATCCTCACACTCTGATGTGGTTTCGGAACTCTATCGAGAAGAAGCAATCCGGAAACAAACAATCAACACACGATAACACCACAACACATGCATGACCTGATGCACAATCAAATATGATGCATGTCCGGTTTATATACGAAGGGCATGGCAAAGCACAACAACCAATTACTACACATTAAGTGAAGCTCGATATGCAACGAGTTGCATATCGATGAAACTCCATGTTCAATTATTATGTTCGATCTCGTTTAGCTACTCAACAATATTAAATGTTGTTACACATGGCAAGAGGTGAAGCATAAAGAAACTACACTATCTAGGCATCTTAAATGAGGCCGGAAACAACATATAGTATTTTCGAAACGGCTCCATATGCAATTTATGATTTTGGTCCAGATCTGAACTAACATATTTTTATGCTTATTAAACAGAAAAATAAAGTGCACCATGTGATTCTACACATTTTTCTGGTCAAGTTACATGTATAAAACATTTGCATCGGAGTTACAGATCAAAAGTTATTAAATTAATCATTTTGGCATGGCATTTACGCAAAAAAAGGAAAACAGCATGTTAAACATTTTTATCATGCATGAAAGTGGATTATTGTGAATCTACACGAAATTCTAACCATTTTACATATATAAAGTTTTTACATACGATGCACGTTTATTAAGTTATTAGCATTTTAAAATCATGACAAAATCTGTAAATATGCAATATGCTGATTAATTGGGAAATTCGTTCAGCGAAAAAAACATTATGATGGGCCGAAACTGTGTGGTCCAACAGTTTCATAGATGGCGCAACATAACTAATACATGCACTAGGCGATGGTTTGGCTGGCGGCGCTCACCATGGCCAACGGCCCGGCTCAGTGAAGCAGTTGGGCCGGGCGAGCCCACGCTGGAGGAGCTGCGCAGGGGGGCTGGGCCTTGGCGTGATCCACGCGGAGGCGGGAGACGGTCGAAGCGGGTGCTTTCCTCCTCGACGCAGTCAACGCATCGATGCATTGGCGCCCAACACACGAGACGTGAGGTGATAGCGCAGGTCGACGGCGCAGCACACCGGCACGGGCGAGAGGCGACCTCCGGTGAGCTGGGCGACGGGGTTGACTGGATCCAGCGTCGGGCGGTGAGCTGGATGCCCAGATCCATGTGAAGGGCGGCGGCAGAGGGGCTCCATGGCGCGGCGGCTTCGCGGCTTCCGACCGCTGCCATTGCCATGGCGGGGCATCTCCTGAAGAAAAAGAAAGAGAGGGACCGGGTTGAGGGAGAGAGAGGGAAGGTAGGAGAAGAGGTGTAGCAGGCACGCGACGCTAGCCTGGCTCGGTGGTGACTCTGGTTAAAGTGGCTTGCGAGGTGAGCTGGAGGAGGCCCTCGGGCGTCACGGGCGCGAGGCTGCTCCAGGGCGAGCGCCTTCGTGCTCCTGGAGAGGCGCACGAGGCACGGGAGCAGCGAGGTGGCCAGATCGGGCATGGGGCAACTGCGGGCACTCGGACATGCCCATGGAGGCAGGGGAGGATGCTGGTTTTGGGTGGCATGGGGTTGGGTGTGCACTAGCGCGAGGTTGGTCGGGCACAGAATGAGAGGGAGGCAAGGTGGCGGGGGTTGGATCGGGGATGATCCCGAGGTAGGAGAGGCTGGCGGTGGTGGGTTGGGACAAGGCTCCTAGATTTTAGGGTTAGGCTAGTAATTGGTCTATAAATAGGGAATAGGATTAGGTTTGGACCCTCCGATTTAGATCGGACGGTGGAGAAAATTGGGTTAGGGAGTCCAATTGAAAAACCGATGATGGTTTCGGGTATTACGGGGTTGATCCGGACCCAACGGTCACGACTCGATGATTCGGGTTCGGGGAAGTTATCGGACACACACGAGGGGGTCTGTGTACTGTGTAGAGGGGCTAGGCCCGAGAAGAGAGGGAAGACGGGCAGCCGACAACAGGTGCTAAATACCAAGAACATCCGACGATTAGACCAACTATAGTGCCGTTATAGGTTTAACGGTTGGGGCACCAAACGACCTCTGAATGCGACGAAATTTGGTAGGCGGTCTACCTACAATAAATTAAGACCGCACGCCAACTATCGACCCAATCCAAGAATATTTTATACGCACTTTTAAAAACAATAATTTTATCGATGTCGCGGGCGCGTGCGTGTGTGGTTGGTCACGAAACGGTCGACGACAAGAACGGAGAGAACCAGCGACTACGAACAGATGTAGTTTTTGAAAACGATGGCAACGAAGTGCCGATGCAATGGCGATGATGTGAATGATGCGATGATGAATGCGACAACCAGGCGAATCACACGATGACTACGAAATAAAAGGGGAATCTTCTGGAGCATCGGTCTCGGGCTATTACAACGCTCCTCCACTTACAAGAGATCTCGCCCCGAAATCTTAGAATGAGAAGGGGAAGAAGAAGAGAAGAGGAAGAGGTAAAACTTAGTTGCTTCTTAGACAAACGAGTGAAACCAATGATCATTGAAGGTTTCAACGAGATAAAGAATGACAAGAGGAACAAGCAAGAATTCAAAAGAAATCTGGGCAGCACGTCGGTAGAAAAGAGAAGAAAACTTGATAAGATGAAATGAACTTGAAGAGAGGACGCAACACACCGGTTAAATGGATGAGCAAGATAAGAATATGATCTTGATAAAACAAGATGATGGATCGAAGAGAGCAACATTACCATGCCTCCGGAACAAAAGAATAGAAGTTATACCATTGAAAATAAAGAACAAAGAAGAACATGACAACTTCTACCACATTGAATCTGAAAAGCATAGGTTGAATGGAGTTGTTGGAAAACCAACAACGAAAGAATTAGCTTGTTGTAGGCTTGTGGAAAACATTTCAAAATTATGAGGTGACAACCGGCCACAACAGAAACAATTGATTGCTTTGGAGCAACAAGAGTAGCAAAACCCCTTTCACCAAGAGGAGGAGGAGAAAACTTGAATCATTTATAACACCATGATAGCAACAATTCTTCGGAAATGCCTTAGGTGAAATCCAATCGAAGATAACTCCAAGGAAGAAAATGATGGGTTTAAATATGTCATTCTTGACAACTACTCTTCGAGACTCCTCATGAAACAAGAATGCTATAATACCAACTCAAAAGACAAGGGAAAATGAATTGCACTTTGAAATGCAAGATTAAGAATACTTGAGGTACTCCAACAAGAATATCGAAGAATACTTTGAGAAGAACTACATCCTTGACGAACCACCATGAAGAACCTCCGTATACAAAAGAATGATCAAAAGAAATGAAGGTTGAAATGAACAAGAGTTGAAGCCTTGCACTGATTTAGGTGAAGCTTCACGATGAGATACTTGTGAGAGCTTGAACTCTGGAAAAGAAAAGATGACAACACTTGAAATGGAGAATTTGATATCATGAACAACTCCGGAAGAAGGATTGAAATCACTTCTCAATGAAACAAAAATAAGAATTATGTTATGCTTATCCTTCATCAAGTTAAATTGATGACAATCAACAAATTCGGCACACTAGTTATTCTTCTTGCAAAGATTGATGAGAGATAAGAACACAAACTTGAAGAAGTCTTCAGTGAAACACCGATAAGGATTTGGCAAAGAAAGAGGGAATATTATGAATGAATGCGCATACACGAGAATGAAGAGATCATGATCCGACTAGCAGAAATCTTCAAGAGGGCACCGGAATAATTGAGATACGAATGAAGAGACAACAATTGAGAAGAATTTGAGAACGAAAGCTGAAAGCTGAGAACGAAGAAATCTTCTGAAATGATGGCCTTCGGAGGATCGAGAAATGAAAACTACATTGAACAGCTCCGGAAAGATATGGAAGGAATTTCTCATGATCGAAGACAATTTAAAAGGATAAACAAAGCTAAAACCATGAATCTCCAAGAGAACGGATGAGATTTAAGAGAAACTCTTCTTCGGTCTTCAACGCTGAGAATGATGATGAGAAACACCACCCAGTTTTACTGAGATACTCCGGAATAATGAAAGTAAAGGTTGAGCCAATGATGAAAATAAATTGTCGGGGACGACACCTATGGGATCGCGAGGATCCCTTTACGGTTCGGCGGGGAGAAAGATTGCACAGAGAGAAGATCGAGTGATCAACGCAAAGGGATTTTACCCAGGTTCGGGCCGCTCGGAAGCGTAAAACCCTACTCCTGCTTGGTTGTATTGAGTGTGTTCTTAGGCTAGTTCTTGGAGCGCTACAGTAGCCGCTACACACACGAACTTGGGTCCCAAAAAGAAGATCCCCCCTGTCGCTACGCCTTGGGCCTCCTTTTATATGTTCAAGGGGTCTCCAACAATGGCGTACAGTACATGGTACATGAGGTGTAAAGTATCTACAGTGTTTACATGCTTATCTCTGACATCTCAGGACAAATGCAATGAATGCTCTGCTGAGGTGTCCCTTAGCTTCTTGGGGATGGGAAAGGGGCCGTCCCATCATCACCGCTTAAGCCTCCTGCGGCCAGCGCCGTGACACGCAACCAGGCAGACAAGCCCTAAACGACAGGGCTGGTCACTGTGCTGGGGCGGTGGCACTGTGCTGAGGCGGTATCTTGCCGGGGCTCGACGGGCCTGCCCAGCAAGATCTTGCCAGGCGCAAGGCCTTCGGTCTTCTGTGCTTTGATTGTTGTCTTGAATGTTGTCTTCCGGCAGGCCTTGCCGGGACGGGGCTTGCCGGGCTCCTGGCTTACCGGCTCACGCCTTGCCGGCAAGCGCTGCCTTTGTCTTGTCGATGACTCGCCTGGAGGTCTTCTCCCAGGAAGGCTTGCTTCCTGGAATCTCTATCTTGATCTTGCCGGCCTTGAGCTTGCCGGTGATGCGTAGGTCAATTCCCGGCAAGTAATCCTTGCCGGAAACCTGGGTCTTGGATGAGGCCCATAAGTGGATTTCTCCTCCGCCATGTCCTTCCCGCCTGGAGGCTACAACTTGCCGGTGCATGTCCAGGGGTAATGAACACCCCCTGTTCACTACACCGACAGGAGTCCCCGGGCCTGGGCCGGACAAACGCGCATGGTGCTGTCCGGGCTAGGCCCAAAAAACATGCACCGGCGTACGCGCGACGAGAAGTAACCGTCACTTATGACTTGACTTTATGCACTTCTACCCTCATCAGAGCACTTGGCTCAACGATAAGGGCAAAAAGCTCCCTTGTCAGAGCTCATGGCTCGACAACAAGGTTCTTGGTATGGTTCCGCCCTCGTCAGGGCACTCGGCTCGACGACAAGAGCGAAAGTCTCCTTGTCGGAGCGCATGGCTCAACGACAAGGTTGAGAGCCCCCTTGTCGGAGGGCATGGCTCGACGACAAGGTTGAGAGCCCCCTTGTCGGAGCGCATGGCTCGACGACAAGGTTGAGAGCCCCCTTGTCGGAGCGCATGGCTCGACGACAAGGTTGAGAGCCCCCTTGTCGGAGCGCATGGCTCGACGACAAGGTTGAGAGCCCCCTTGTCGGAGCGCATGGCTCGACGACAAGGTTGCGGAATTTTTGACTTCAGCGGAGAACTTTGACGTTCTTGACGCCGGCTTCCGGCAAAGATGTTGCCGGGAAGGCTTATGGTTTGCCAGGCCTTGGGCTTGCCGGCGGTGTAGGCAGACAGAGCAAGACGGCAGCAGGAGTCGTGTGCCCAAAAGGGAGTGCCACACCGTGCGATGAAGAGCCATCCCCCGGGCCTTCGACGGGCCTGCCCGGCAAGATCTTGCCGGGCGCCCGGCCTTCCCCACAAAGGGTACTGTGGGTGCAATGCTCGATTCATACAGTCATCCCTGCCGTCGCCGCCGTCTTGCCGGCGTCCAGCGTGGCGCCCTTGGTCTTCTCGGCTACCAAAGAAAAAATTCATCTCAGTTAGACTAATCTCTATGCATGCGAGGCATGCTCCTTTATGCTAAATAAATGCTGCTCCCCTCTTGATTAATTTTGTCCTTGTACATATCTTATATCCTACGCTGTCTGGTAACCTTGCCGGTGCGACACTTGCCGCGAGCGCTAGATTCGGGGCTTTAGCAGCCTGCTGGAGGTGCTGCTGCCGACAAGGCGACTTGCCGGGCCATAACGCAGCTGCTAAGTTTGCCGAGCGGACTCGAGGCAAAACCAGAGCGCGGACTGACCATGACAAAGTCCCTTCGCGTGCAGATTGATGTACAAGGACAGGGAACTAATCAATAAGACCCATGCTTGCCGGAAAGCTTCCCGGTGCGCGCGTTCCAGCTGGCAGCGCTTGAGGAACGGGTCCCTAGCAGCTTGCCGGGAACGCCGCTTCCCAGGAAGGTTTACCTTCCCAGCTTTAGCGCAGCTGCACACATCGCTGAGCGGACTCGAAGCGATTAGGAGCGCAACTATCCCCGGGAAGGCTCCTTCGCATGTAGGTGAAAGGGGCAAATAAAGACAGCAAAAGAAATGTAATTGTTACAAGTCTCTGTAACTTAGGTTTTCTTGCTGCTTATCTTGCATAGCAAGGCCGTGCTCGTGGTGATTACCGGCAGCTCTCCAGAAGGTTACTCCCTAGGGCGCTGCCAGCCCCCGAGCTCGCCTTCCATGCGCATACCTGCAACACTGGTTGGGCATAAAATGCCTCGACAGCGTTTAAGCACAACAGGTGAATTAGCTTTTGGCTTATGATTAATCTGCTGGAATCTGGACTTCTGTCGAATGTTCCCTTGCTTGCCGGAACACTTTCCGGTGCGCACAATCCAGTCAGCAGCGCTTGAGGAATAGGTCCTCAGCAGCTTGATGGGAACGCCGCCTCCCGAAAAGGTTTACCTTCCCGGTTCTAGCGCAGCTGCACATATCGCTGAGCGGACTCGAGGCGACATGGAGCGCAACCAGCCCCGAGGAGGCTCCTCAGCATACGGGTTCACGCAGAAATCCAAAGATAAAACTCAACGGCAGAAAGCAATCAAAGCTTTAGAACTTAGCTTCTGCGAAGGTCGTGGTGCCGTTCTCCTTGGACGCCATGACGATGAAGATGATGAAGAAAACTGGCGCGCTGACCGCTAGATCGGGTTCGCGCAACCTCTCTCCCCTACCTGGCGTGCCAAAGATGTCGGGGACGACACCTATGGGATTGCGAGGATCCCTTTACGGTTCGGCGGGGAGAATGATTGCACAGAGAGCAGATCGAGTGATCAACGCAAAGGGATTTTACCCAGGTTCGGGCCGCTCGGAAGCGTAAAACCCTACTCCTGCTTGGTTGTATTGAGTGTGTTCTTAGGCTAGTTCTTGGAGCGCTACAGTAGCCGCTACACACACGAACTTGGGTCCCAAAAAGAAGATCCCCCCCTGTCGCTACGCCTTGGGCCTCCTTTTATATGTTCAAGGGGTCTCCAACAATGGCGTACAGTACAGGGTACATGAGGTGTAAAGTATCTACAGTGTTTACATGCTTATCTCTGACATCTCAGGACAAATGCAATGAATGCTCTGCTGAGGTGTCCCTTAGCTTCTTGGGGATGGGAAAGGGGCCGTCCCATCATCACCGCTTAAGCCTCCCGCGGCCAGCGCCGTGACACGCAACCAGGCAGACAAGCCCTAAACGACAGGGCTGGTCACTTTGCTGAGGCGGTATCTTGCTGGGGCTCGACGGGCCTGCCCAGCAAGATCTTGCCGGGCGCCCGGCCTTCGGTCTTCTGTGCTTTGATTGTTGTCTTGAATGTTGTCTTCCGGCAGGCCTTGCCGGGACGGGGCTTGCCGGGCTCCTGGCTTACCGGCTCACGCCTTGCCGGCAAGCGCTGCCTTTGTCTTGTCGATGACTCGCCTGGAGGTCTTCTCCCAGGAAGGCTTGCTTCCTGGAATCTCTATCTTGATCTTGCCGGCCTTGATCTTGCCGGTGATGCGTAGGTCAATTCCCAGCAAGTAATCCTTGCCGGAAACCTGGGTCTTGGATGAGGCCCATAAGTGGATTTCTCCTCCGCCATGTCCTTCCCGCCTGGAGGCTACAACTTGCCGGTGCATGTCCAGGGGTAATGAACACCCCCTGTTCACTACACCGACATAAATTCAAAGCGGTCTTGGAGATGGAACATGACTGGCCGGATCCATTCTTACATCATATTGAAAAGAACTTGAGGACACCTCTGGAAAGATTAGAAGAGCCAGGTAAGATGTCGTAGTTTTATCACGGCAGATGTCCTAGTGAAAGGACTTAGGGGTGAAGCCATCGCTACGAAGATTAACTCGAAGGGGTTGGTCGGGACGAAAGACACGGGTTTACCCAGGTTCGGCCCCTCTCGAAGGAGGTAAAAGCCTATGTCCTGCTTTGAGTTGTATTGACTAAGTATCGATTACAAGGGAGCGGATTCGCTTGACGTAGCTCTCGATCAAAGGTTTCTTGTCCTCAGCCGCCCAGGGAACCCGCCTTTATATACACAGGTCGAGGCCCTGGGCTTACAAGAGTCCGGGCCGGATTACATCTAATAACCGACCTTATCTCTAAATCACCTTGCCTTGTCTGGCAAGCCATCTCCCGGTGGCTTACGCTTCCGGGTCACACATTGCCTTCCGGCTCTGGGCCTCCGCCCGGCCCGGCCGGCAAGTTACTTCTTGGCCTTGTCTTAGTCTTCCAGCCTGCTTAAGGCCTTACTGCTAAGCCGCCAGCTTCCTAACCCGGCCCCTCCTGGGCAGGTCTCACCGTGGGGTTATATCCCCAACATTAGGCCCCAGATTGATTTGAACCTGTTCATGTCAATCTTCAAATCTTCTGGCTGGCGAGTCTTGTATTCTTCATAATCACCTCACCCGAAATAAACCTTCATGACCCGCCATGTAAAAAATGGATGACATCATCTTTGGTAAATCCAAAATATCTTAATGACATCACAACGAATCTTTGCATTAACTGGTCAACCCGAGAATCGAGGCATTTTCTTGGTCAATCGTCATCTTGTCTCCTCGATTCCCGCGTTGGACTGTTGCTGTTCCATCTCCCCCTTATAAATAGGCGCGGGGGGTCCCATCCTTTTCACTTCCCCCCTCTGCCACTTCTCTCTTCTTCTTCCTCTAGACGCCCGCGCAACCGAAGCTCCGCCGCGCCATCTGGACCACACCGTCGTCATCAACAAGGCCGCTGCATCACCCTGACCGCGATCAGAGCTCGCCGGCACACGCCCGCATCCCCTGCATCTTCTAGGTTCCATTCTTCTTCCCTCATAGATCTGCATTAGTCCATCGGTGTTCTTTGAGTCCGCCGCTGTTCGTCAGAGTATTTACCATAGATCGGAAAGGAAAACACCCCTTCGGCTCCAGGATGATAGTGAAAACGCGCAGGCTCCACTTAGCATCTATTCCATATTTAGTGTAAATCGTTTCCTCACTGGAATCCATATACGAACTGCCTATTCTTCCACTGACATTTTATAGGTTTAGAAAATGTTTCCCTTTTATCTTCGTCCGTAGATCTTTTAACTGCAGCCGTAGTTGGTGGAACTTGTTTGTCCACACTTAGTAACATTCTCAATATTCACTTGTCTATTTAACCCGCCATCACGCCACCGACTATCCCTGGCGAAGTATAATTCGCTTCATCTCTGTATTTGATGGCGGCTTATAACTTAACAATGACCCGCCAAGTAGCATTGCCGTCTTATTCATAGCTATTTTGGTCATGTAACGTTCTTAACCCGCCGCATATCCATGTTTTCCCGTAGCGTTTAACCCGCCGTTATGGCTAAAATCCCTGCCTCTTGCGATTGGGTAGGCTCCGAGGTTACCAAGGAGATCCTCAATGATTTCGTAGTCATGGGAGTTTTGCCGGCTCAAGACGTCATCCATTGGCGGGTTCCTGGTGACGAGATCACTCCCGAACCCAAGGAAGGGGAAGTTATTGTCTTCACAGACCATCTTCTCCATGGCTTCTCACCGCCCGGATCAAAGTTTTTTTGGGACGCCCTGCATTTTTACAAGCTTCATCCTCAAGACATTGGCCCCAACTCGGTCACCAACCTGTGCCAATTCCAAATATTCTGTGAGGCATATCTGCAAGAAGAGCCCTTCGTTGACCTCTTCAGAGATTTCTTCTACATCAATTACCAGACGGAAAGCGCAGATGGACCAAGCCTTGAGCTTGGTGGCGTTTCAATTCAGAGGCAAAGAGATGTATCTTTTCCCTCGGCGACTCTGCCTAGCCATCCCAAGGACTGGAATCGCACCTGGTTCTATTGCAGAGACACTTCTCTAGCCGGAGGAAATCCACTACCGGGTTATCGTCCCTACCGGCTCCGTACCACCACCGAGCTCCCAGGCCGGTTGTCCGCCATAGAGCGCGCCCAATACGCTCCAACATTTTCAAAGATCAGGGCTTTACTGGCAAATGGATTAACCGGCGTTGATCTAACCCGCTACTGGGTTTCTTGGAGAATCTTACCATTGAGCCGGTGCTGCGGCTTAATGTGCGAATATACTGGTGAAGTGAATGATCCTCAGCGCTTCAATCAGACGCCTCTAATGGACAAGGACCTCAACTTGATTGTCAAATCACTTATGGGAGAACCTCAGGAGGTCTGCAATAAGAAGGGATTAAGCCCCTTCTATGCTCTTAACCCGGCTCCCGCAGTAAGGCTTTTCCTTTAAACTTTACTCTTTTCCCTTTAGATTCCTCATTTTATCTCATTTAACCTTTCTGCAAACGCATTTATATATGCAGGCCGACTCTTCCTTCTGGAAGAAGAAAATAACCACAGCCCCTACTTTAAAGGAGAAGACAAAGGCAACTAAGACCCGGGCTCTGGCTCGTAAGAAGAAAACGACAGCTTAGGAGCTGCTTGACCTGGATGATTCGGAGGTAGAACTTGACTCTCTTGGCCTTCTTTTCATGCAACTTATTGACGCTGAGTCCTCTCAGGGTGACGCGGAAACAAGCCAAGCTGGCGCAGCAGAGGTAACTACCAACCCCTCCGACTCAAAACCTTTGCCAAGAGAGAAAATACGGTGGGTCACCCGCAAAGTAAAGTTTTCACACCCCCTTGCTCACTTGGATCCCAAATTTCTTTTGAAGAAGCAGCAACACGACTCCAGGCGTCAGACCCGGAACGACGGCTCTGAAGATCTATTGGCCGGCTTACCCGACGCCCCAGCTCCGCGGAAACGCCGTAACGAGGTAATTCATAACTTTGTTTCCATTTCTTCCGCATGCTAACCTTATGTAGTAAAACCGATCATACTGCTCAACTTTAATGTCTTCTGGAGACTCCTCCTTCCTCTGGCGAGTCAACGGCATCAAAACTGCCACCTCTTGTCATCAACCCAGGGTAACTTTCTTCTTTGCATCCAATATTATTTTACTAACTTTTTATCCTTGCATATAACTTGTAGGAGATATGCCCTAGAGGCAGTAATAATAGTTATTTTGTATCTCCAAGTTAGTAATGAATGTTTATGTTCCATGCTATAACTGCAAAGATTCTCGAGTCTACAATAACCACGAGGCTTGGAGGGAAACTCATGTGCACGTGTGGTATAATAAACGGTAAATTGTATTCCTAGTCTTGCCTCTAAGACTGGGTCAAGTATTGCATGATGATCATGTTTTCCTGATCATGGGCATGGCTATGCCGGCAATTTTGAGGGCACGATGTTGGTAGAACACTTGTGTTGAATCAACCCAAATTGAGGTTATGCGATGAGATACATTCGTCACAAGTTAATGGTTAATATCACAGAGTTAGTTAATGTTTGTATAATTCCTTAGACCATGAGGGTATTGAGTTCCTTCGTGCTTGCTTCGTGAACTTTGGGGTTTGTTAAACGTCATCCATAACTGGGTGGCTATTACGGCGGCTTACGGGTTCACGGAAAAGTATGGCAAGTAACAAGATAGGTCAAGATTGGGATTTGCTCCTCCGACGATGGAGAGATATTCTCGGGCCCTCTCGGTGTTACGGTATCCATCATCGTCTGGCCAGACACAAGGTGATTTGAACACAGGGATGCCGGAACATGGAAACAAGAAAAGAGAACAAAACCAGTAACGAGGTACCTGGCATAGTGGACCATGTGTTGATCCACGGGGATGCAAGTAAATCTCACCTAGGGTGTTTGTAACATATCGCGAAGCAACAGGAATAGCACACGGCAACTGGAGGTTCACTCGAATATTCATTCGTGTGGGTATAGGGGTCAATATGGGTGTCCACGGCTCCGATGTTGATCATTGATCGGAAAGGGTTCCGGGTCATGTCTATACTTCACCGAACCTATAGGGTCACATGCTTAAGGGTCATCTATCTGCTGAATACTAGACAGGGAGTCTGAGAGAAAATCATCGGAAAAGTTTCGGACGCAACGGAAACGTTCCAGAGAGGACACCGGAATACTTCCGGTAAAACTAAAAAGTTGTTTCAGGGGATACCATAAAGTCAAATTGTTTTCGGCACTCGCTTAATAATTCTTGGTGGGTGCCAGAATCATTCTGAAAACTTCTAGGAATTTTCCGGGATAAAAACCGGAAATGTTCTGGAGCTGCCGGAACCGATTTGGTTGCTTTTCGCAGATGAAATCACTATTCAAAAATTGTTTCGGAACGCATCCAAAATCATTTGTGTGGGTACTGGAATTATTCTAAGACCCATAGAAACATTTTTGGATTTTACGGTCGCTGAAAATTGGTTCCGTAAATAGTGAAAATCACTTTATGGATATTTTTATGGAAAGCCACCTTTTAGGGCTTTCCGCAAAAGGCTTCTAGAAGGACTTGGGGATCAAGGAACCCCCTTTGGGGGCCCCATGAAGGTGGGGCGTTCAAGGGTGCAGCTCCTCCATGGAGCTCCACTTGTCATCCCTTTATGCCCTTTATGACCTTTATGTGTGACATAAAGTGTGGGCATTTTGGGTTTTTTGTGTCCCCCCTTACCCCTTTGGTTTTCCTATAAATAGAGGTGGAGAGACACTCTCCACACTCATCCTTGCTCTCATACACATGCCATAGACTTGTCTGGCTTCTCTCTCCCTCCCAGCGAAATAGTTTCGTAGAGCCAAAAGGCTGTCTGGGTTCCGGCAGGAACTAGTTCTGGACGGCGAAGCCCTGCCGGATAGCTGACACCGTATGTGTGCAACCCCGTAGAGAGGTCGTAGTTTCAATCTTTTGCCCGAGGGGTTGTTCGAGTGTCCTCCCGAAGGGCTGTCCAAGTTTCTGTTCGAGTTTCGAGGGTCCTCCCGAAGGGCTGTCCGTGACATCGTCCGAGGCACTGTCCGACTGCCTCCCGAAGGGCTGTCCGACAAGGGAGTACATCCTCGCGGTTGGGAGGTTGTAAATCCTAGCTGCGGGGATCTGCACCAACGATCTCCACCGACTCTTCTTCCGCTGCGCTTCGAGTTGGTACGGATAAGATCAAACCTTATATGCAGGCTCCATAGTGGTCCTGGGCGTGCTCGCTGTACCGATTTTTTTTGTTTTCTGTCGCGTTCCCCAATAGTGGTATCAGAGCCGTGCTATGCGTAGATGCAGGTTACGATCTAGAATATATGGAGATGTATGGGTATTGCTTAATATAATTTTGGAGTAGATGAGATCTATTGCTGAAAATTATTTATGCGGGTAGCAGATGAAATCTGTTACCCGATGTTCTTGTGCTTCCCTAGAATTTGCGTATTTCTGATCTTGAAACGGCATGGTGGAATTTCACAATGTTCTGGCAATCTGCGATCCTGATTGATCAACGAAGTGCTATCAGTTCTTTGGGTTCCACTGTAGTTGAGAGAAAGATGAAATCGCGCAGAGGAAATGGCAATACGGATATGATTTGCATGGGGGTCATGCGTATGATGAAGTTTAGTATGGGGCTCGAGATTTTATTATCTCGTGTTTCATACACCCCGCGATGTTAATCTAGCGACTTGAATAAACATACTTGATGATGAACGTTGGTAGCTGCGGTTTAAGTCAAAACCTTAGAAGCCACATAAAATAAAATTTTGCATAAACCGATTAGAGGCGTCTAACTTGGTTTTGCCGGATGGTTTGCATGTGATGTGGTATAGCAAGTCTCATATTAATTTGATTATGTATGAGATGACTATATGATGTAATTTGATTAACATGACCTTTGTGTCATGATTCGGCATGATGGCTGGAGCCATATGATTGTCACTTTAATGACCTGCGTGTCAACCATAAGTAATGCACTTATTTTATTAGCTATAAAGATAGCAATATTGTCTGGTGCATCGACAAGGTGGTGGCAATCTTCGCGAAGGTGAACACCGACACAAAATGCCAAAGACGAAGAAATACTTGACTTCTCCGTCAGAAGGGGCTATACCATATCATGCTATTATGAATTGCCTAAGATGTTTATCCCTCTTGATGCACCCTTCTTGATTGCGCGGTGGTCGCTTTTATTAGGGTGATCTATCACTTAAAAATATCAAGTAGTTAGTGTTCTCCCAAGTGTAGCACCGTCTACAACACGTATCTTTTCGGGATGCGCCATGTACACATGAGCACGAACGATTAGAGAGGTGCAAGGCGGGTGAAGGTCAGACCTCACTGCGTGATCACTTGGTTGTCTTGACATTCAGGCAGGACAGTCCTGAGCTCGAAACACGTGCATCGAAAGATGGACAAGAGTCACATAGAGATGTGATTGGCAAGTTGGCCTACCGATTGAAATTCACGTCATTAGTGATGAACCCGTCAATGGCGTCGAATTGAAATACAGATCTTGAATCACTCACAATCAATTATGAGAGATATTGATTTAAGTGGGAGCGCACTTTAGAATAAAATTGGTTATTCACTAGTGCAAAAATAATTATGAACAAAAGTCTAAGTGAAACTTGTGTTTTCCGTTGTAGATGAAATGGTTCGCAACAACGCGTTCAACTTAGGCCCGATGTTAGAGAAAGAGAAGTTAGCTGGGACTGGAAATAACTATGCGGACTGAGTCCACAACCTGAGGATTGTCCTCAGGAGCGCTAAGAAATTGTATGTGCTAGAAACTGCTCTTCCAGCTAAACCGGCGGCAGAGGCCCCGAAAGATGAACAAAATGTCTGGGCCACTAAGGATGATGATCAAAACTTAGTGCAGTGCCTCATTCTAGCTTGCATGAGTCCAGAGCTTCAAAAACGTTTTGAATTCCACAAAACCCGTGATATGATCCGGGAATTGGATGCTCTGTACAAGAAAACCGCAAAGTCTGAACGATTTCATATCATGAAGGCTTTGATGGAATGCAAGATGGCTGAGGGTTGTTCAGTTGGCAAACACGTGGTCAAAATGATTGGCTATTCTGAAAGGCTTAAAGCCCTGGAATTTCCACTTCCACTTGGCCATATGATGGACATGTTGCTTTCTTCACTCCCCCCGTCTTACGACGGTTTTGTCATGAACTACAACATGACGGGGATGGAGAATACACCAGAAGAGGTGCTCGCCATGTTGAAAACTACAGAAGGAGGACTGCGGAAAAATCGCAAGCAAGTGTTGCTTGTGAATAAAACTGCCAGTTTCAAAAAGAAAGGCAAGCCAAAGAAGGGCAAGGGCACTGGTAAGATCGGATCCCAAAGCAATTCTAAGGGCGGAGCCAAGAATGAAACTGAGTGCTTCTACTGCAAGGGCACAGGACACTAGAAGCGAAACTGCAAGAAGTATCTGGAAGATAAGAAGTCCGGGAAAACCGAAAAAGGTATAATTGTTATACAAGTTAATGTCATTGACGTTTTGCTTGCTAGCGAAGATTCTAAGTCTTGGGGATTTGATACCGGATCGGTTGCTCACATTTGCAACTCGATACAGGGCCTTCAGAAGGTGCGCAAGCTGGCAAAGAATGAAGTCGTGATGCATGTCGGGAACGGTGCTGGGATCACCGCTCAAGCCGTCGGCATTATGCCTCTACGTCTCCCTCCAGGATTTATTTTGGAACTATGTAACTATTATTTTGTTCCACTGTTGTGTAGAAACATTATCTCTGGATCATGTTTTGTACATGATGGGTATTCATACAAGTCTGAGAACAATGGTTGTTCACTTTATTGTAAGGATATGTTTTATGGATTTGCACCCATTGTTGGGGGCCTTTTCATTCTAATCCTTGAATGTGGAAATGATGTCTTTAACGTGAATGCTAAACGCCTTAAGAAGGCTGATACCACCACCACTTTCATGTGGCACTGTCGGCTTGGCCACATCGGAAAGAAACGCATGCAAAGACTCCATAAAGATGGAGTTTTACCGTCCTTTGATTTTGAATCATTTGACACATGTGAAGCTTGCTTGATGGGGAAAATGACCAAGACGTTGTTCACGGGTCATCCTGAACGGGCGAGTGAATTGTTGGAAATAATACATAGTGATGTATGTGGTCCAATGAGTACAATCGCACGGGGTGGGTATTTCTACTTTGTGACTTTTACTGATGATTTGAGTAGGTATGGCTATATCTACTTAATGAAGCATAAGTCGGAAACCTTTGAAAAGTTCAAAGAATTTCAGAATGAGGTAGAAAATCATCGTAACAAAAAGATTAAGTTTCTGCGGTCTAATCGCGGAGGCGAATATCTTAGTCATGAGTTTGGCCAACATCTGATTGACCGTGGAATCATTTCACAGCTTACGCCTCCCGGAACTCCACAGCGAAACGGAGTGTCGGAAAGACGTAACCGAACCCTGTTAGACATGGTAAGGTCGATGATGTCTCTTACAGATCTACCGATATCTTTTTGGGGTCACGCACTATTTTCTGCCGCTCACACACTTAACAGAGCACCGTCTAAGTCAGTTGAGACGACACCATATGAGTTATGGAACGGGAAGAAACCCGGTTTGTCAAATCTCAGGATTTGGGGTTGTGAGGTATACGTAAAACGTTTACAACCTACCAAACTTGATCCTAGACCAGACAAATGTTACTTTGTAGGTTATCCCAAGGAAACAATTGGGTATTCCTTCTACCACCCGTCCGATAACAAAGTGTTTGTTGCCAGAAATGGGCAATTTCTTGAGAAAGAGTTTCACGCTAAAGAAGTGAGTGGGAGGACAGTACAACTTGAAAAGATTAGTGAATCTTTGGCAACCGTTGATATGGCTAAGGAACCGGAAGTAATTCCGCAAATTATCCCTATAACCGAGCCGGAAGTTGTCGCATGTGATGCGGAAACTTCATACAATGTTGTGACTGAACCGCACAGATCAGGTAGGGCTATCCAGCCACCTGAGTGGTTTCATAACGAAATCTTCATTCTTGAAGACGATGAACCTGCGCACTACAAGGAAGCGATGGTGGGGCCAAGCTCAACGGAATGGCACAAGGCCATGAAATCCAAAATGGAATCCATGTACGAAAACCAAGTTTGGAACTTGGAAGAACTTCCAGAAGGCCTAAAGCCGATTGGTTGTAAATGGATTTCAAACATTACTATCCACAAAGCTAGACTTGTCGCGAAAGGGTTCACGCAAGTTCCAGGAGAGGACTACGACGAGACTTTCTCGCCCGTAGCTATGCTTAGGTCTGTTCGGATATTACTAGCAATTGCTGCTTATTTCGATTATGAAATATGGCAGATGGACGTCAAAACGGCTTTCCTAAATGGAAATCTCAAAGAAGATGTATACATGATACAACCTGAAGGTTTTGTCGTTCATAAGGATGCTGGAAAGGTATGCAAACTTCAAAAGGCCATTTATGGTCTGAAGCAAGCGGCAAGGAGCTGGAACATTCATTTTGATGAAGTGATCAAACAGTTGGGCTTCATCAGGAATGACAAAGAATCTTGTGTTTACAAGAAGTTTAGTGGGAGCGCAAAAGCATTTCTAATCCTGTATGTGGATGACATATTGTTGATTGGAAATGACGTGAATTTTCTTAGTGAAATAAAAGACTCATTGAAGAAGAGTTTTTCAATGAAGGACTTAGGTGAAGTGGCATATGTATTGGGTATCAGGATCTATAGGGATAGATCAAAACGCCTAATAGCGCTTTGCCAAAGCATGTACATTGACAAGGTGTTGAAAAGGTTCAACATGGAGAACTCCAAGAAAGGCCTACTCCCAATGTCACCTGGCACAGTACTGTGCAAGAATCAGAGTCCTCGGACTCTCGATGAGCAAGTACAAATGAATGATGTTCCATATGCTTCGGTAGTTGGTTCTATTATGTATGCCATGCTATGTACAAGACCGGATGTTTCCTATGCGCTAAGTGTTAGCAGCCGGTACCAAAGTGATCCAGGATTGGAACACTGGGCCGCAGTCAAAAATATTCTTAAGTACCTCAGAAGGACCAAGGATTTACTCCTTGTGTACGGAGGTGATGAAGAGCTCATTGTAAGTGGTTACACTGATGCAGGCTTCATGACTGACCCAGATGACTTCAAATCTCAATCAGGCTATGTTTTCATATTGAACGGTGGCGTAGTTGATTGGAAAAGTTCCAAACAAAAGACTGTGGCGGATTCTACGACGGAGGCGGAATATGTTGCTGCTTCAGAAGCCTCCAAGCAGGCTATCGGGATCAAGCAATTTCTTGAAGACCTTGGTGTGGTTCCAAGTGCTTTGGACGTGGTGGAGATCTATTGTGAGAATAGTGGCGCCGTGGCTCAGGCAAGGGAGCCAAGTTCGCACCATAAGACAAGACATATTGAACGCAAATATAAACTCATTCGACATCATGTGGAAGCGGGTTTAGTGAAAGTACGCAAAGTTCACACGGATCTGAATGTGTCAGACCTGATGACGAAGCCTCTACCACGAGCAAAGCATGAGCAGCACTGGATAGCCATTGGTGTTAGGGAAGCCATGTAACTGGATTATGACTCTAGTGCAAGTGGGAGTCTGTAGGAGATATGCCCTAGAGGCAGTAATAACAGTTATTTTGTATCTCCAAGTTAGTAATGAATGTTTATGTTCCATGCTATAACTGCAATGATTCTCGAGTCTACAATAACCACGAGGCTTGGAGGGAAACTCATGTGCACGTGTGGTATAATAAACGGTAAATTGTATTCCTAGTCTTGCCTCTAAGACTGGCTCAAGTATTGCATGATGATCCTGTTTTCCTGATCATGGGCATGGCTATGCCGGCAATTTTGAGGGCACGATGTTGGTAGAACACTTGTGTTGAATCGACCCAAATTGATGTTATGCGATGAGATACATTCGTCACAAGTTAATGGTTAATATCATAGAGTTAGTTAATGTTTGCATAATTCCTTAGACCATGAGGGTATCGAGTTCCTTCGTGCTTGCTTCGTGAACTTTGGGGTTTGTTAAACGTCATCCGTAACTGAGTGGCTATTACGACGGCTTACGGGTTCACGGAAAAGTATGGCAAGTAACGAGATAGGTCAAGATTGGGATTTGCTCCTCCGACGATGGAGATATATTCTCGGGCCCTCTCGATGTTATGGTATCCATCATCGTCTGGCCAGACACAAGGTGATTTGATCATAGGGATGCCGGAACATGGAAACGAGAAAAGAGAACAAAACTAGTAACGAGGTAACTGGCATAGTGGACAAGTTGTTGATCCACGGGGATGCAAGTAAATCTCACCTCGGGTGTTTGTAACATATCGCGAAGCAACAGGAATAGCACACGGCAACTGGAGGTTCACTCGAATATTCATTCGTGTACGTGGGTATATGGGTCAATATGGGTGTCCACGGCTCCGATGTTGATTGATGTCTACTACGCAACCTTCTTCTTGTAGACTCGTGTTGGGCCTCCAAGCGTAGAGTTTTGTAGGACAGTAGCAAATTTCCCTCAAGTGGATGACCTAAGGTTTATCAATCCGTGGGAGGTGTAGGATGAAGATGGTCTCTCTCAAGCAACCCTGCAATCAAATAACAAAGAGTCTCTTGTGTCCCCAACACACCCAATACAATGGTAAATTGTATAGGTGCACTAGTTCGGCGAAGAGATGGTGATACAAGTGTAATATGGATGGTAGATATAAGTTTTTGTAATCTGAAAATATAAAAACAGCAAGGTAACTCATGATAAAAGTGAGCACAAATGGTATTGCAATGCTTAGAAACAAGGCCTAGGGTTCATACTTTCACTAGTGCAAGTTCTCTCAACAATACTAACATAGTTGAATCATATATAAATCCCTCACGTGCGACAAAGAGTTCACTCCAAAGTCACAAATAGCGGAGAACAAACGAAGAAATTATTGTAGGGTACGAAACCACCTCAAAGTTATCTTTTCCGATCAATCTTATGAGCTATCCCTATAAGTGTCACAAACAGCCCTAGAGTTCATACTAAAATAACACCTTAAGATACACATCAACCAAAACCCTAATGTCACCTATATACTCCAATGTCACCTCAAGTACCCATGGGCTTGATTATACGATATGCATCACATAATTTCAGATTCATCATGTTCAATCCAACACAAAGAACTTCAAAGAGTGCCCCAAAGTTTCTACCGGGGAGTCAAGACGAAAACATGTGCCGACCCCTATGCATAGATTCCCAAGGTCACGGAACCCGCAAGTTGATCACCAAAACATACATCAAGTGGATCAATAGAACATCCCATTGTCACCACAGATATCCCATCGCAAGACATACATCAAGTGTTCTCAAATCCTTAAAGACTCAATCCGATAAGAAAACTTCAAAGGGAAAACTCAATTCATCACAAGAAGATAGAGAGGGGAAAACTCAATATGATTCATCTATATTAATAAAGCTCGCGGTACATCAAGATCGTGCCATCTCAAGAACACAAGAGAGAGAGATCAAACACATAGCTACTGGTACATACCCTCAGCCCCGAGGGTGAACTAATCCCTCCTCATCATGGAGACCGCCGGGATGATGAAGATGGCCTTCGGTGATGGTTTCCCCCTCCGGCAGGGTGCCGGAACAGGCTCCCGATTGGTTTTTCATGGCTCTGGAGGCTTGCGGCGGTGGAACTCCCCATCTAGGTTTGTTTCTGGGGGTTACTATATTTATAGGAATTTTTGGCGGCGGAAACAAGTCCAGGGGGGGCACGAGGTGACGACAAGCCAGGGGGGCGCGCCCTAGGGGGGGCGCCCCCCAGGCTTGTGGTGGCCTCGTGGCTCTTCTGGCCCAACTCCAATGCTGCCTGGGCTTCTTCTGGTCCATAAAAAATCACCGTAGATTTTTATTCCGTTTGGGCTCCATTTGATATTCCTTTTCTGTAAAACTCAAAAACACGGAAAAAACAGAAACTAGTACTGGGCTCTAGGTTAATAGGTTAGTCCCAAAAATGATTGTAAAACATCCGAGAATGATAATATAACAGCATGGAACAAGCAAAAATTATAGATACGTTGGAGACGTATCATTGATCATTGATCGGAAGGGGTTCCGAGTCATGTCTATACTTCACCGAACCTATAGGGTCACACGCTTAAGGGTCATCTATCTGCTGAATACTAGACAGGGAGTCTAAGAGAAAATCACGGGAAAAGTTTCGGACGCAACGGAAACGTTCCGGAGAGGATACCGGAATAGTTCCGGTAAAACTAAAAAGTTGTTTCAGGGGATACCATAAAGTCTAATTGTTTTCGGCACTCGCCTGATAATTCTTGGAGGGTGCCAGAATCATTCTGGAAACTTTTGGGAATTTTCCGGGATAAAAACCGAAAATATTCTGGGGCTGCCGGAACCGGTTTGGTTGCTTTTCGCAGATGAAAATCACTATTCAAAAATTGTTTCGGAATGCATCCAAAATCATTTGTGTGGGTACTGGAATTATTCTAAGACCCATAGAAATATTTTCAGATTTTACGGTCGTGGAAAATTGGTTCCATGAATAGTGAAAATCACTTTATGGATATTTTTATGGAAAGCCACCTTTTAGGGCTTTCCCCAAAAGGCTTCTAGAAGGACTTGGGGATCAAGGAACCCCCTTTGGGGGGCCGCCATGAAGGTGGGGCGTTCAAGGGTGCAGCTCCTCCATGGAGCTCCACTTGTCATCCCTTTATGCCCTTTATGACCTTTATGTGTGACATAAAGTGTGGGCATTTTGGGTTTTTCATGTCCCCCCTTACCCCTTGGGTTTTCCTATAAATAGAGGTGGAGGGACACTCTCCACACTCATCCTTGCTCTCATACACATGCCATAGACTTGTCTGGCTTCTCTCTCCCTCCCAACAAAATAGTTTCGTAGAGCCGAAAGGCTGTCTGGGTTCCGGCAGGAACTAGTTCTGGATGGCGAAGCCCTGCCGGATAGCTGACACCGTATGTGTGCAACCCCGTAGAGAGGTCATAGCTTCGATCTTTTGCCCGAGGGTCTATTCGAGTGTCCTCCCGAAGGGCTGTCCGAGTTTCTGTTCGAGTTTCGAGGGTCCTCCCGAAGGGCTGTCCGTGACATCGTCCAAGTGACTGTCCGACCGCCTCCCGAAGGGCTGTCCGACGAGGGAGTGCATCCTCGCGGTTGGGAGGTTGTAAATCCTAGCTGCGGGGATCTGCACCAACTATCTCCACCAACTCTTCTTCTGCTGCGCTTCGAGTTGGTACAGATAAGATCAAACCTTGTATGCAGTCTCCATAGTGGTCTTAGGCGTGCTCGCTGTATCGAATTTTTTTGTTTTCTGTCGCGTTCCCCATCATAACTTGTCCTGAAATCTTTATTCACAGGGCTTAAGCCAAGAAGAGGAAAATAAGCGGGTCTTCCGCCAACCCTGACGCCCCCGAGTCGGAGAATCCGAAGCTTGACACTCCTGACACCCGCGTTGAGCCCTCTGAAGCTCAACGAGGCGCCCATGATGAAACTCCTCAACCTACTAAGCCGGCGGATGTTGATATTGTGATTCTTGAGGCCAATCCGGAAGCTGATCCTAAGCCGCCTAGCCCTCTTTCAACAGCTGAAGATGTGGCTTCCCATGAAGAAGTTATCATTACTGGGACGACTTATTCAACTCCATCCCCTTCCAAAGTGCTGACCAAGCATATTAGCAAGGATGAGGTACCTTTGCCTGAAAAGGAGAAGGTTAAACTTGATCTCCCCAATCTTGAGAAGCCTATTGTTGACGAACTGCACTCTGGATACTTGAGCCGCCTCTCCACAAGCCGGGACATGGAAGCCAACTTGGTTGGTATGATCAAGAAGAAATATGAGGTATACTCAACTTATCCGCATCCCTTATATCCTTACGTAGCCCCCAAGAGCCGGCTTGTTTTCTTGAAGATAAGCCGGGTCTTCCATAACATATAGATTTTAATTCATCAGCTTGTAGCCCCCAAGGGCCAGGTCATTATACAAATAATGAGTCGGCACGTACTTTGCCGATACGAAAGAATTCCAGTTGTAGCCCCCAAGGGCCGGGTTATTATGCAAATAATGAGTCGACACTTATTTTGCTGATATGAAAGGATTCCAGTCATAGCCCCCAAGGGCCGGGTTATTATGCAAATAATGAGTCGGCACTTATTTTGTTGATACGAAAGGATTCCAGTCGTAGCCCCCAAGGGCCGGGTTATCTTCTTGAAGATGATCCGGGTCTGCTTATGTTATACGCTTTGATAGAACTAAGAGACTTTAGCGCCCAAGTGTCAAGGATATTGCTCGCAATGTGCTTGAAACTTGTAACAAATTTCTTCGCTGCCCCCAATTGCATTGTACTACCGGCTTAGGATTGGCCAGCTTTCACTTTAAAAACTGTTAATTGCGCAGGCAACTTTAAATGAGGCCGAGTCAAGCTTGACTGATCTGAGGAGAAACCTGGTGCTTCAACAAGACGCCCGAGCTGAAGCCGATGCCAAATGGCGGCTCACCTCCACAGAGCTGGAAAAAATCAAGGCGGACTTTGAAGCCTAGAAACAATCCGCTGAAGCTGAACAAACCGCCTTGACCAAAAGTGCAGAAGACGACGAGGACCAACTGACACCTGTGACTGAAGAACTAACTAGTCTAAAATGGCATGTAGCTCAGATGACCGAAGTTGTCTTTGGTAAGTATTGTTGACTATCTTTGTGAATATTTTGCTCAAAACAGTCTTATAAGAGACTCGCCCAGCGACTTACACATTTGGAACTGTTTGCAAGCCGTCGGACTCGCAATCTTCCAGACGACAGCTTGTTGAAGCTGAAAGCTTTATATTCATTCACTGAGCAGCTGTACGCTGGAAGTCTTTTCACCATCAGGGCTGTTATGGGTGAGAAGGGCACGCCAAAGCTTATCAAAGATGTGCTGAAATGCCTCTCCACCATCCCCAAGCAGTTTGAAGAATTTAAGAAATCAGCCGCACGTACAGGCGCAATAGCTGCTTTGAGCCGGGCTTTAGGCCCTGTTTGTTTGGGCTTTAGCTTCGGCTTTTGCAGCTTTTCCACTTTGGTCAAAAAGCCACAAAAGCTCCTAAATAGGTGATTTTGGAGCTTTTATGGCTTTTGATGAATCAATATAACAATATTTGGCTCCAAAAGCCATAAAAGCTCCAAAAGCACCTATTTAGGAGCTTTTGTGGCTTTTTGACCAAAGTGGAAAAGCTGCAAAAGCCGAAGCTAAAGCCCAAACAAACAGGGCCTTAGCATATGCACCAGAGCTTAACCCGGAAGAGATGATGGGAGGGTTCCCACAGCTGAAGGACGACGGCTCAGAATTCACACAAGATGACTATGCTCGTTGCTTCAGAGCGTCTCGACTACTAGCCAGCCAACTAGCCGCAGAGGCTGATCTGAAGGTTTATCAGGCGGCTTATGATGTCAACAATGCACGGGTTCGAGCACCTACTTTTGAGCCGGTGGATCTGACTCCTCGGTGTCGTAAGCACATCTTTGCCCCTGATGTTGACCCGTCTCTAATCTTGCAAGATGAAGCTGAATTCCAGGCCTTGATCAATTGCAACTGGGATGTGGACAATCTTCAGATCCAGGAGACAGAAGACCCGGCGCAGGATGACCCGTCATTAACTTAGGAGAAGGAGTCGGCCCAGGATGAAGCGTAACCCGGATGAACTAACTGCCGGGTTGTGATTGTTTGAAAAACTTTAGTCCAAAAATTTGGGCTCTGCGCAGCCTTGTAATAGACTTAGCGAAAAATTGCTTGCATGTGCCGTGTCTTCATGCACGTTTTGAACTTTAGCAATTTATACCTTGTGCTGGCAGCTTACAGCCATACTCCTGGGCGAGTTAACAACTTCGTGCCGCATGATCTTGAAAATATGGGAATAAGACCCGCTGGTGGGTCATGACAGCCATAAGCTTTAGCTAATGAGTAGCCATTCAGAGATGAATAATCTCCCCATGAAAAGGTCCTGAAAAAACAACAAATAGAAAATATATACATGTATATTTTCAGTTGCTGTAAGGCGGCTTTAAAGGCACAACCCAAAAGAGATCAACCCTTTATATATATTTTTGAGAAAACTCAAGATTTTTGCTTCAAAGAAGCTAGGCATCCACGCCTATAATCCTGTAGGCCGGCTCTCACGTGACATAAATCCGTCATTTTAACCTTAACAAGTTTAGGGTCTTAAAAAAGATTGACTGTTAAGAGTATGAACGGGCCACATAGCGGAGAGACTACAACGAACAGGTGAGTTTGTCCTAGCTCTCTGTAAGCTGACTCTCATGTGACATAGGCCGTCGGTTTAACTTTGACGTGTTCAGGGTCTTAAAAAGATTGACTGTCAAACGTTCGGCGGGTCACCTGGCGGAGTAGCAAGTTGCAAACAGGAAGGTTTAACTCAGATATGGCTTTTAAGCTGGTCAAGAGGGTATGAAAGCTAAACCCGGTGGGTTGGAAGCCCCCAAGTGACCTTATGAATGATCAACTCGTTGGAGAAAACTTGTTGCATGAAAACGGTAGAGGCCCCGAATTATGGGGATGCCAGCTTTATTATATTAAAAAAGTTATATGCAATGACATAGATATGTACATTGATGAGAGCCAATGACTCAAGTATAGTAAGGCCGAAGATGCCCAATATTCCACGGCCTGCTGGTCTCTTCACCGGAAGTGCGTGACTTGTCGCTCTCCCGTATACCAATGAGGTAATATGACCCATTATTAAGGTTCTTGCTGACCACAAAAGGTCCTTCCCAAGGGGGAAACAACTTATGAATATCTGAATGATCTTGAATCAAACGTAGCACTAAGTCGCCTTCTTGGAACGTCTGGGTCTTTACTTTGCGGCTATGATAGCGACGCAGATCTTGTTGATAAATTGCCGATCATGCGGCTGCGAGATCCCGCTTTTCATCCAAAGCATCCAGTGCATTTTGACGTGCCGTCTCATTATCAGTTTCAACTTAAGCCACCACCTTGGGCGAGTCATGACGGATATCACTAGGGAGAACAGCTTCTACGCCATACACCATGAAGAAAGGCGTGTCGCCTGTTGATCTGTTGGGGGTGGTTCTAATGCTCCAAAGAACTGAAGGTAATTCTTCCACCCAACAACCCGGCGTTCGCTCCAAAGTAACCATAAGCCGGGGTTTTATCCCTCTCAAAATTTCCTGGTTAGCACGTTCTGCTTGACCATTAGACTGTGGATGAGCCACGGAGGAGACATCCAGGCGGATGTGTTCACTTTCACAAAACTCTTTCATAGCCCCCTTGGATAGATTTGTACCATTGTCAGTGATAATACTGTGAGGATAAGCAAAGCGAAAGATCAGCTTCTTGACAAACTGAACTGTTGTTGCTGCATCGCACTTGCTAAGCGGCTCTGCCTCAACCCACTTGGTAAATTTATCAACCGCCACCAAGAGGTGGGTCTTCTTATCTTTAGACCTCTTAAACGGTCCAACCATATCAAGCCCCCAGACCGCAAACGGCCAGGTGATTGGAATCATCCGTAACCCTTGAGCCGACACATGGGCACGTCGTCCAAATTTCTGACACCCATCACACTTACTAACCAAGTCCTCCACATCGGCATAAGCTGTTAACCAGTTAAAATCTTGCCGAAAAGCTTTGGCCACCAGAGATTTTGACCCGGCGTGGTGACCACAATCGCCGGCGTGTATCTCTTGCAAGATTTCACGGCCTTCCTCAGGAGAAACACATCATTGAAAAACGCCCATCACGCTGCACCTGTGCAACTCGCCATTGATGATAGTCATGGACTTAGACCGCCTCATGATTTGTCGCGCCAAGGTCTAGTCTTCAGGTAATTCACCATGAGTCACATATGCTAAATAAGGCAGCGTCCAATCAGGAATAGCGCGGAGAGCCGCCACCAATTGTCCTTCCGGTTCAAGTATAGCAAGATCCTCCTCAGAAGGTAATTTAACCGACGGCTGATGCATTACATCCAGAAATACATTAGGCGGTACCAGCTTACGTTGAGACCCTAGCCTTGATAATGCATCAGCCACCTCATTCTTCCGACGATCAATATGATCCACCTGATAGCCCTGGAAATGACCAGCGATGACATCAACCGCCTGGCGATAAGCCGCCATACGAGGATCTTTAGAATCCCATGTGCCAGAAACCTACTGAGCCACTAGATCTGAGTCGCCCAGACATCTGACCCGGCTCAAATTCATCTCCTTGGCCACACGGAGCCCATGAAGTAAAGCTTCATACTCAGCTGCATTGTTAGTACAAGGAAACATTAACCTTAATACATAACAAAATTTGTCACCTCGAGGGGAAGTTAAAACAACCCCAGCCCCTGAGCCTTCCAACTGTCTTGATCCATCAAAATGAATTGTCCAATATGTATTGTCCGGCTTCTCCTCAGGTGCTTGACACTCCGTCCAGTCATTGATAAAATCTACCAGGGCTTGGGATTTGATAGACGTGCGAGGCACATATTTCAGATTAAGAGGTCCGAGCTCAATTGCCTATTTAGCGATCCTTACAGTGGCTTCTCTATTTTGAATGACATCTCCTAAAGGTGCAGAGCTAACCACCGTAATTGGATGTCCAAGAAAATAATATTTCAATTTGCGACTCGCCATGAATACTCCAAGTACTAGCTTGTGCCAATGTGGGTATCTTTACTTGGACTCAATCAAAACCTCGCTGACATAGTAAACCGGATGCTGGACCGGGTGTTCCTTGCCTGCTTCCTTTCGCTCCACCACAACTGCCGCGCTGACGGCCTTATTATTAGCCGTCACGTACAGGAGCAAAGGCTCTTTTTCCATGGGAGCAGCCAGGATGGGCGGCTCAGCCTACTGCTTTTTTAGTGCCTCAAACGCATCATTGGCAGCATCACTCCAGACAAAATTATCTGTCTTCTTCATCATCTGATATAAAGGAATAGCCTTCTCTCCGAGGCGGCTTATGAACCGGCTTAAGGCAGCAATGCGGCCTGCTATCCGCTGAACATCATTAATGCACGCCGACTTAGAAAGCGAAGTGATGGCCTTTATCTTCTCCGGGTTAGCCTCAATGCCCCGCTCTAAGACCAAGAATCCCAGAAGCTTGAGTGCAGGCACACCAAAAACACACTTGGCCGGGTTAAGCATCATTTTGTAAACCCGGAGGTTATCAAAGGTCTCCTTCAAGTATGCAAGTAGAGTATCCTTCTTCTTTGACTTGACCACGATATCATCCACATAAGCATGAACATTGCACCCGATCTGACTACGAAGACAGTTCTGGACACATCGCTGGTAAGTCGCCTGAGCACTTTTGAGTCCAAAGGGCATAGACACATAGCAGAAAGCTCCAAAATGCGTTATGAAGGACGTCTTCTCCTGATCTGCCACTTCCATCTTGATCTGATGATAACCAGAATAAGCATCCAGGAAACATAAACTCTCACAACCCGCTGTTGCATCAATGATTTGGTCGATACGGGGGAGAGCAAATAGATCAACTGGACAAGCCTTGTTAAGGTCTGTGTAATCCACACACATACGCCACGTGTCGTTCTTCTTAAGGACGAGCACCGGGTTAGCCAACCAATCTGGGTGAAAAACCTCCACAATAAACCCTGCTGCTAAAAGTCGGGCTACCTCTTCACCAATAACTTTACGTCGCTCCTCATTGAAACGGCGGAGGAACTGCTTAATCGGCTTAAACTTAGGATCCACGTTAAGGTGGTGCTCAGCAAACTCTCTCGGTACACCCGGCATGTCAGAAGGCTTCCATGCAAAGATGTTCCGATTCTCATGGATGAATTCGATGAGCGCGCTTTCCTATTTGGGGTCCATATTGGCCCCTATAGTGAACTGCTTCGATGAGTCGCCAGGGATAAAGTCCACCAATTTTGTATCCTCTGCCACAAACTTCAAGGGCGGCTCAGATTCTGTGCTGGGCTTCTTCAACGGGGTCATGTCCGCCGGGTCAACATTATCTTTGTAAAACTTTAGCTCTGCCTCAGCACAACTTGTCTCCGCGTAGGCAGCGTCACCTTCCTCACACTCGAGTGCAATCTTCCGATCACCGTACACCATGATCGTATCCTTTGGCCCTAGCATCTTGAGCTATAAATAACATAACAGGGCCGATCCAGTAACTTAGCATAAGCCGGTCGCCCAAACAGAGCGTGATACGGGCTCTTGATTTTGAACACTTCAAACCATAGGGTCTCTACTCTGTAGTTTTTATCATCACCAAACGACACCTCGAGAGCAATTTTTCCCACTGGATAAGCCGACTTGCCAGGTACGACGCTGTGAAACACTGTGGACGACGGCTTAAGATCCGTGTCCGTCAGATTCATTCGGCGGAAAGTATCGTAGTACAAAATGTTGATGCTGCTACCACCATCCATCAATACCTTAGTGAACTTATAGCCTCCTACCTGAGGAGCAACCACAAGGGCGAGATGCCCCGGATCATCAACTCGTGGCGGGTGATCCGTCCTGCTCCATGATATGGTGTGCTCAGACCACTTCAAATACTGCGGAACAGCCGGTGCGGCCGTATGAACCGCCCTCTTGCGCACCTTTTGATCACGTTTGCAAAGACTTGTTGTAAAAACATGGTATTGGCCTCCATTAAGCTGCTTCGGGTTACTCTGATACCCTGACTGGTTGTGTTGTTGCTGGCTACCATGGTTTGATTGTTGATTGTGGCCACCCTGGCTTCCTTGATCTTGATAACCGGAGTGTGAGCCGCCTCCACCGAAACCTGACCCATGAGAACCGGAACCCGACCCACCGGGTGGTCCGTTGCCGTTGCCATGATGCTGGTTAAGGCTATAATTCCGAAATTCGCGCATAATGTAACAATCCGTCCAAGCATGAGTGGACGGCTTGTCAGGACGGCTATGCTTGGGGTAGGGGTCATTAAGCATTGCCTCCATGTTGAAAGGCTTCTTGCCAAACGATGGCTTACCGTTGTTCTTGGCGCGGTTGTTCCCAGTGTTTGTGTTGGCTACTAAATCTGATCCGCCATCTGAGTGTTTCCGCTTGCCGCCATTGCCCTGGTTATTATTCCCAGCCCCATTCTGCTGCTGACTCTTACTGTTGCCATTCTTCTTACCCTTGCCAGACTTCTCATCGTCATAGCCCGGATCCTTTGTGGTATCAGAATATGCATACTTAGTGAAAGCCGCCATGAGCTCACCCATATCCTCACAAGTATGCTTGAGTCGCCCAAGCTTCTGCTTGAGGGGCACGAAGTGACAATTTTTCTCCAAAATTAAAACTGCCTGAGCCGCCGTGATGTTATCAGATGAGTGAATAATAGTTGAAACCCGCCAGACCCAATGATGGGCCGACTCATCCTCGCACTGCACACAATGATCTAGATAGACAATCGTCATAGGCTGCTTGCAGGTCCCTTGGAAATTCTTGATGAAGCGCGCTTTTAACTCGGCCCATGAGTTAATGGAATTAGGGGGCAAACCCTTTAACCACGTACGAGCCGGACCTTCCAGCATCATGATGAAGTACTTTGCACAAACTGCATCACTGACGTCCAACATTTCCATGGCCAATTCATAACTTTCAATCCAGGCTTCAGGGGGTAAATCGGTTGTGTAATTAGGCACTTTGCGCGGACCTTTAAAAACCTTTGGCAAGCACTCATTCCGTAGAGCTGGCGCTAAACAGGGCACTCCAACAGATCTGGAGGTGGCTCCTGCCCCCACTGAGGTTGAAGGGGTCACCGGGGGCTGCTCCTAAAACTCCTGATAAGCCGCCGCAGCCGCCACCTCACGCTGCACCTCGGCCTTATCCACAATTGCTTGAGCATTGATACCGGGTGGGTTGTCACGGGGCGGGTTGCGACGTTGCTCACTGCTGGAGACAGCCGGCGACTCTAAACGCCGGTTGTAACTGTGACTTGGAAGGGGAGTCGAGTGCACGCGGCTCCGGTTGTGCGTATACTTTTCCTGTTGAGCCACCGTAGTGCGCAAGAGTCCGATGGCGTTCCGCGCCTCCTCAGCAAAGGGCGTTCCATCAGCGAGAGGGAGTGCATTGCGCCTATTAGCCGCCGCTACCATGTTATCCACCGGGTTAGAATAATGCCCGGGTGGTGTCGAAAAACACTGCGGCGGAACTTGATCCACACGGGGCGGGTCTAACTGCCGAGGTTGAGCCGCCGCCCTGCTTCCTGGCACCTCCGAACTTGGTCCTACTCCTGGGGTGTTAAAAAGGTTCCTGGGTTCATACCGCACAGGCAGGCGGGTTTGATGTCTCATCCGAAGAACCACCTCAGAAGCGTTTTGATCCAAGCTTAAACGGAAAGCCTCGGCCTTCAAGCGTTCTGACTAAACATCCATCTGAATCTGCATTGCGTTGATATCCTCTTGGGTCTTGGCCATCTGCTCCTTTAGCCTTGTAATTTCCACATTACGATGCGCCTGATTTTCGGTCGTAACCTCCGTGCCAATCAGAGCTATCAATTCGTTCATTATCTCCAGCAAAACTTGAGCCAGCGGCCTGACTGACCCAGCCCCAGCCGCGCCGCCAGCCGCAGCTGCCCCAGTGGCCGTGCTATTGAGAGTCGGCGCCATGCCCGCCATGAAGACGGCGGCTTGGCTTGGTGGCTCATAGGGCTCTAGAATACTGTCACCGTCGGAAAAGCCCACTAGCCCGCCATCATGAAGCTGGTAAATAGACTCCGTCTCTCCGCTCGAGGATTCCTCCCCTGAGCAGACGAGGGTCTCTCCTCCTGACGCCGAGTCATCCGTGAGTTCTACGCCTTGTGTGAAGCCGATGAAGACACGCTTCCGGCCGGGTTGGATCCAGGCGGGTTGCGCGCGCTGAGCCGGCTCGACGAGGTCGGTGCAGATGTCCGGCCTGGGTTTAGATCCGCCGATCTTTCCAATGAAAACGTGAATTCTGCCGAAGGGGACCCGGTACCCGTACTCGATTGAGTCGGCCTCGGGGCCCCAGCCAGCGTCGTCGATGTAAAGCTTGGCACGGCGACTCTTTGTCATCCTGCCAACGGCGTATCCCTCGATCCCTGGGAGAGAGCTCTTCGAGAACTCCAAACCGCCACGCATCTGCCCCACGGTGGGCGCCAATTGTTGTCGTTTTATCACGGCAGATGTCCTAGTGAAAGGACTTAGGGCTGAAGCCATCGCTACGGCGGTTAACTTGATGGGGTTGGTCGGGACGAAAGACACGGGTTTACCCAGGTTCGGCCCCTCTCGAAGGAGGTAAACGCCTACGTCATGTTTTGAGTTGTATTGACTAAGTATCGATTACAAGGGAGCGGATTCGCTTGACCTAGCTCTCGATCAAAGGTTTCTTGTCCTCAGCCGCCCAGGGAACCCGCCTTTATATACACAGGTCGAGGCCCTGGGCTTACAAGAGTCCGGGCCGGATTACATCTAATAACCGACCTTATCTCTAAATCACCTTGCCTTGTCTGGCAAGCCATCTCCCGGCGGCTTACGCTTCCGAGTCACACATTGCCTTCCGGCTCTGGGCCTCCGCCTGGCCCGTCCGGCAAGTTACTTCCAAGCCTTGTCTTAGTCTTCCAGCCTGCTTAAGGCCTTACTGCTAAGCCGCTAGCTTCCTAACCCAGCCCCTCCTGGGCGGGTCTCACCGTGGGGTTATATCCCCAACATAAGATCCTGGTAAAAACTTGTGGGTTATCGGCCCACTCAAAGGAAACCACCATTGAAATGATTGCTTAGGAGAGATCTTGCACCGGTACAAACTGAAAACTATTGGGGAATGCGACAGAAAACAAAAAAATTCGGTACTGCGAGCACGCCCAGGATCACTATGGAGATGCATACAAGGTTTGATCTGATCCGTACCGACTCGTAGCGCAGCGGAAGTAGAGTCGATGAAGATCAGTGGTGCAGATCCCCGCAGCTAGGATTTACAACCTCCCAACCGCGAGGATGTTCTCCCTCGTCGGACAGCCCTTCAGGAGGCGGTCGGACAGTCCCTCGGACAATGTCACGGATAGCCCTTCGGGAAGACCCTTGAAGCTCGAACGGAAACTCGGACAGCCCTCCGGGAGGACCCTCGAACTTCCCCTTGGGCAAAAGATCGAAACTACGACCTCTCTATAGGGTTGCACACATACGGTGTCAGCCATCCGGCAGAGCTTCGCCATCCAAAACTAGTTCCTGCCGGAACCCAGACAGCCTTTCGGCTCTACGAAACAATTTCGCGGGGAGGGAGAGAGAAGGCCAGATCATGCATGGCATTTGTATGTTGAGAAAGAGTGAGTGTGGAGAGTGCATCTCCACCTCTATTTATAGGAAAACTCAAGGGGTAGGGTGGGACTTGAAATACCCAAGAACCCCATGAAAGGAGTCCTTCACAAGGGCATAATGGGAAAGCAAGTGGGGCAAGTGAGGCTCCATGGTGGAGCCCACCTTGGCCGGCCACCCCTCCTAGGGCTCCCCAAATGGGTGCCCTTATCCTTCCATAAATGCTATTCCGAAACCAATTTCCAACTTCCAAAAATCTGAAACCATAAATGCTATTTCACTATTCATGAAACCAATTTTTCGCGACCGATAAATCTGAAAATATTTCTATGGGTCTTAGAATAATTCCAGGAGCCACTAAAACAATTCTGGACACATTCCGAAACATTTTCAGATCAGTGATTTTCATCTGTGAAAAGCAACCAAAGCGGTTCCGGTAGTCCAGAACATTTCCGGTTTTTGTCTCCGAAAAATCTCAGAAGTTACCGGAACAGTTCTGGTACCGTCCAATAATTTCCAGGCATATGCCGAAACCAATTTGACTTAATGGTATAATCCGAAACAATTTTTCGGTTTTACCGAAACTCTTCCGGTGTTCTCTCTCCGGAACTCTTCAGTTGTCCCCGAAACTTTTCCGGTGATTTTCTCTCAGACTCCCTGTCTAGTATTCAACAGATAGATGAACCTTAAGCGTGTGACCCTATAGGTTCGGTGAAGTATAGAGATGAGGGGAATACTTTCCGATCAATGATCAACATCGGAGCCATGGACACCCATATTGACCCCTATACCCACACGAATAAATATTCGAGTGAACCTCCAGTTGCCGTGTGCTATTCCTGTTGCTTCGCGATATGCTACAAACACCCAAGGTGAGATTTTCTGCATCCCCGTGGATCAACAACTTGTCCACTATGCAAGTTAACTCGTTACCGGTTTTGTTCTCTTTTCTCGTTTTCGTGTTTCGGCATCCATTTGATCAAATCCCACTGTGTCTGGCCAGACGATGATGGGCCCGAGAATATCTCTCCATCGTCGGAGGAGCAAATCCCAATCTTGAGCTATCTTGTTACTTGCCATACTTTTCCGTGAACCCGTAAGCCGCCGTAATAGCCACCCAGTAACGAATGACGTTTAACAAACCCCAAAGTTCACGAAGCAAGCATGAAGGAACTCGATACTCTCATGGTCTATGGAACTATGCAAACATTAACTATCTATGTGTTATTAACCATTAACTTGTGACGAATGTATCTCATAGCATAACATCAATTCGGGTCGATTCAACACAAGTGTTCTACCAACAATGTGCCCTCAAAATTGGTAGCACAGACATGCCCATGATCAGGAAAACAAGATTATCATGCAATACTTGAGCTAGTCTTAGAGGCATGACTAGGAATACTTTTTACCGTTTATGGTACCACACGTGCACATGAGTTTCCCTCCGAGTCTCGTGGATATTGTAGACTCGAGAATCATTGCAGTTATAGCATGGATCATAAACATTTATTACAAACCAGGAGATACAAAGTAAATGATATTACTGCCTCTAGCTGCAACATATTCCGCCTCCGTCGTAGAATCTGCCACAGTCTTTTGTTTGGAACTTTTCCAATCAACTGCGCTGCCGTTCAATATGAAAACATAGCCTGATTGAGATTTGAAATCATCTGGGTCAGTTATGAAGCCTGCATCAGTGTAACAACTTACAATGAGCTCTTCATCACCTCCGTACACAACTAGTAAATCCTTGGTCCTTCTGAAGTACTTAAGAATACCCTTGACTGCGGCCCAGTGTTCCAATCCTGGATCACTTTGGTACCGGCTGCTAACACTTAGTGCATAGGAAACGTCCGGTCTTGTACATAGCATGGCATACATAATAGAACCAACTGCCGAAGCATATGGAACAACATTCATTTGTACTCGCTCATCAAGGGTCCGAGGACTCTGATTCTTGCAAAGCACTGTGCCAGGTGACATGGGGAGTAGGCCTTTCTTGGAGTTCTCCATGTTGAACCTTTTCAACACCTTGTCAATGTACGTGCTTTGGCTAAGCGCTATCACGCGTCTTGATCTATCTCTATAGATTCTGATGCCCAATACATATGCCGCTTCGCCTAAGTCTTTCATTGAAAAACTCTTCTTCAATGAGTCTTTTATTTCGCTAAGAAAATTCACGTCATTTCCTGTCAACAATATGTCATCCACATATAAGATTAGAAATGCTTTTGCGCTCCCACTAAACTTCTTGTAAACACAAGATTGTGGCACCCCGATAGAGGGCCGACGCACGCTAGCCCCAGGATAAGACCTGGCGCACGTCAAAGACATGACACAACAATTTCCAGGCACAAAATAGCTTTATTATATGGAATGGAGTATTACAATATTGTTGCTTACAACAATATTACATAGCTCCAAGGCTAACTAAATGGCACCGGGGTCCTTGTTCAGTGGCAACGGCATCTCTGGCTAGTCTCCATAACTCACAGGACTGGCTGGGTTATGATCTAGCACGACGGATCTTCTCCTGCAATTGGCTACGTGCAAGGCCAGGTGAGTACTTTGAATGTACTCGTAAGACAACCAAATACATAGCATCCAGACAAGCAGATGACAAAGCAAGCCCTATGCTATATAAAAATCTATTCTAAACATGGCTTGGAATTACTGGAAAACATGGATCAAGCATGGCATAGCATGGATCAGGCATGTAGTCTACCTAACATAGCATGACAATGATCACATTAAATGCTTGAAATACTTACTGTTACCGATCATTCAACTTACTCTCTTCTGGGTTGTCCAACCGTCGGAATACTCATGTCTGAAAGAGCACTTCCGAACACAAGACAAGTTCTTCCATCCTTGTTATCATCGTTATGGTTGACCACCTCGTGAGGTCTGGACGGGCTGTCCAATACCGTGGACGCAGCTATTCGAATAGATTTTTCACTCTGCAGAGGTTGCGCACTTTACCCACACCATGAAGCACCTGGCCTCGTGATCCCATTCGGGTGGACCAGCGTTGCTCCAACGAAACCTGTCTGACCCGTGACTCTCCCATCATACCAACGGCATTCATCCTCCCCCGGAGTCCTGCCCTGGGTGGCCCATGTGTCCTCGTGACACCTGCCACCATCGTGGCCAAACAAACTATCCCAAACGGGGATTCCCGGGCTAAACACTCAACTGGGCTCACAGGGTTATCGCCGCCTACCTGATCAGGGTAGCACGCGCGCATAACCCTCCCTCTTTGGAGGTACCGGTGAAAGAGCACGCGATTAGACCAAGTCAAGGCTGTCCCATACCGGCAAATGTGGTTGCACGGGTAAGCCCGGACAGGTGACTCAAGATCAACCAACTAGGTTGCATTTATTAATTCAACTCAACATAGTCATCATCGTACCATTACATCGGCTATTATAAGTGTTAACATTCACTTAACAATAGCGTAGCAAGATCATAATACTGATACTCATGTTATGATATCAAACCATGACGGTATTATTAACAATATGGCAATATGAAAACAAGACATGACACTAGATGAAGAGTAATGCTAATATCTAATACTGATGCCAACACAGGTGTATGCAAATGCAGACTAACAGGTGATACAGATAAACACACACAGGGTGCAAGCAAAGTCCTCACGCAAGTCCGGAGCTCATGATAATAGGCTGGCTTGCCTGGGGGTCGATGAATACGCCGGGAAGAAGTGCGATAAGACTCTGGGAAAATCTGCCAGAAAGGTCTCCCTCTCGGAGGGGCTCAATCAGAAGGCAAGGGCAAACTGGTCATTTTCACAGTGTGAAAATATTTTGAAAATGGTACCGGCAAAACGGGCTCGACGAGACGAAGAAGTGAGCGTTGGTTTTACCTTGATCGGAGTTACGGGTGAATAGTTATGACCGTTCGCTCGTTAGGCAGAAAAGAAGACGAAAACATATCCACTTCTGCCCTTAACAGACGAACGTTCACAATTTAAAGGATTCGGCCGGCGGGCTGGATTGAAAACGCATTTCAAAAATACGCTTTCAGAATAGGAAAGCGCGCTTCTGCTTTAGAACACAGCAGAATACACCTTCGCTACTGGAAAGCGCATTTTGATATTACGCCTTCACTTAAAACCGACTGGGCCCGGGTTGACTATTCTCTCTCCAGCTGACGTGCGGGCCCCGCCTCATCTCTTCTTCTCTCTTGCTCTCTCTCTCCTTCCTCGCGACAGAGAAACAGGGGAGGAGCGGGGCGCTCGACCGCCGGCGCTGCCGTTGCCTCGCCGCCCGAGGGAACCGGCCAGAGAGCGCAGGGGCACCGCCACTCCTCGCCGCGCCCGGGGGTGTTCACGGGGTCGACGGAGGCAGGCCGAAGCGCCGTCCCCACTGGCGGTTGCGCGGTGGCCGACGGGCGTTCACGGTGCCGCTGCAGCGGTGCTTCCCCGGAGAAGTGGAGGACGGCGGCGGCTTCACCAGCTGTTGGGGAGGCCGGGGGTGTGGACAGGAAGGAGGGGGAGAGCCAGGGCGCTGGCTTGGCCGAGGGGAGCGGCGGCGGGGCTTCGGCCATTGCGGGGAGGAGAGAGCTCCGATGCTCGAGGGAGGGGGCTGGGGCTTGCTGGCCAGGAGAGGGGCTCGGGGCACGTCTTAAATAGGTTGGGGAAGAAGCTTCGCGACGGTGGCCGAAGCTTCGAGACGGCGGCGCCATGGCCGCGTTGCAACAGGGCGTCGGGGCCGTCTAGAAGCTAGGGGACGAGGGGGAGAAGGTTCTGGGCGGTTCACGCGCGCGGTGGAGAACTCTTCGGCGCTCCCGGACAAGCCATGGTGTGCCAGGGAGGACTCCCGAAGGCTCTGGTGCACAGGGCGCGGTTTTGGCACGCTCTGCCCGTGGTCACCGCGTGGCCACGGCCTTGTCACGCCCTATATGAAACAAAACCATGTCTGTGGCACTCTACAACCTTCCAGCAGACGATTTGATCACTCAGACAGTAGCAGTGAGCTTTGGTGTGACTGCACCCAAGTCAACTGCTGATGAACAGCAAGGTGTTTGGCATGTGCTGTGGCCACCACCGTGCTCCTCTTGGCAAGATCCTTGGCTGAGGTTGATCACTCACTAGAGTGAGTATCTTGGCCAAAATTCAGCAGAAATAGACAAGGCTAGAGGGTACTTCCTTTGTAACCTTGCCTACTGACCAGAAATGAAGATGAGAATGCGGGGGAAAAATGGCTACATGGGAATGGCCCAAATTTGGTGGAGACCAATGATTTAGGCTTATGGAGGCACTGTAAAAATTTCATACCATTTGCATAAGTAAAAATGGTACTTCCTTCACAATGCTCCAATCTGGACAGAAATTTTTAAAATTTGCTGGGAAAGATTGGCTAGATGAAATGGGCTAATTTTTGGTGTCCATGGGTAATTTCTCATAATGACTCACCCTGCAAAATTTCAGCCCAAGGAGATCAAGGAATCAAGCACTTCCTTTGCAAACAGGAAATCTGGACAGAATTTGCAAAGGGGTGTGATGCTCAACATTTGAATTGTAGAACCTGATATTTTGATGGAAATGGTGAAGATATGGGTTGGGAAAGCTCCATAAATTATTTGGGATTTTTCCTAGCTACCAAAATGGTAGTTCCTTTGGAAAGGCCCCAAAATGAAATATTGGCTTTAAATAGGAAAATGCAATTTCCCCTATTTAATTATGGCCAATATTTTTATGAGAGCTCAATATGATCACAAAGAATATCTCCACAAGTTTTCATGAACTCTGGAGATGGATAGATATTTTCCTGGATTTAATTCCTCAGAAAGGCAGAGAAAGGAATTAATTCTAGATGAGAAATATTGCATATGACTTGGCAATATTTTTGCATATCTAGGGTGTATGAGTGAAGGAGGATCTCTAGAAATCTTGGGAGGATTAACAGAGCAAGGGAAATGATAGCTCCTTTGTAAACACAAAGGCAGGATTTCCAGTTCCAATATTTTGGAACTAGGGTTTGAAGGAGATTCAGGGTTTACTGACGGAGGGTTTGCTGGCACAAGATCATGGGAAAGGCACTGAGAGGTTGGGGATTGTCTGGATTCACCTGGTTACTTACCAGATTCTAGAGGAATTTTTTTTGGAGAGAAAAGCTAGGAAGGAATAACAGCACAAAAATCGATAACCCGATTTTTGGGGTGTTACAAACCTTCCCCTTTAAGAGAATCTCGTCCTCGAGATTCCTAGGGTTAGCTTAGAACAAAAATTACGCCTCCTGGAAAACCTCTGGGTTGGGTCTTAACCCTGTGGTTGAAATCAACTGGGTTAAGAGTATCGAAAACTGGTACACCCAGATCGAGATACGGATATCGCGAGATCTACTCCACAGGTAGGGGCCGCTTGGTAGCCCTGACATTTTTAGAAAAAGCAAACTTTCCTTTTTCCAAAAATGCTTGGGGTACCGCAATGAACAGTGGCCTCTCTCGCTGTTAGGTGGGCCAAGGGCCCACTGGCAGCCTTCTTCTTCTATCTCTGGCAAACGGCTCTCTCTTGCTCCCGCGCTGTCCTGAGTGCGGCTAGGCACTGCGCACGCCTAGCTCCTGGGGCATAAAGCACCCTACGACGATAGTGCGTGGCGTGCACGAGGCCAACACAGAGAGCACTCCCATCACGGGCCAATGCCGGTCGGCACTGCTCGCGGATTCGCCTCCTGGACGCCGGTGATCGAGCGATGCACGGTTCCCCTGGACCTTGCTCACCGTACACCGGGCTAGGGCTATAAAAACGACTGCGGTTTCTCCTCTCTTCCTCCTTGCACTGTGCCTCACCTCTTCCTCTTTCCTTCTCCTTCTGGTTGCAGGGACGCGAGGCAAGGCGTCAATGGCGGACGTGGGATCGGAACTGATCACGATCCTCTTGGCTGGTATGCTGGCGGCATTGGTTGGTGGCTCGCTGCTGCTGTGCGCGATGATCCTCGATGATTGCCGGGATGCCGCTGCCAGAGGGGTGGCTGGAGGTCATCTACGCCGTCTCAGGCCGGCGGAATAAGCGCGGGCTGCGGTGATGAGGGGGCGGCCTGTCAACATCACACAAGACGGTGACAGAGGCGCCGATGGGTCTGGGGTTAGTGTGGTGTGGTCAGCGGAGCTCTACCAGTGTGGAGGCCACACTGCTGGTTGCTCCTTGCTGAACGACATCCACACGAGTGGGTGTTGGGGTAGAGTCACGGTTTAGATCTTGGTCTAGAAGGGTTGTAACGGCCTATGCTGCAATTTAATTCCTCAGAATTTCTCCGATATCACAACCGGGTTCGGGGAAAAGATTTTGTGACCGGGGAATTATCGGATAGGGTTGGCTTTCCAGAACACTGGGTTTGGGAAAACTGGCAAATGGAGCAAGCATGAATAGGAGTAGATAGGCGGCTTTGCATTCTGCAGAGTACGGCTGCGACTGTACTCAGGAAAAAGAACTTGGCGTGTAGACATTGCTCACACGATCCACATGCAATCTATTCAGACTATCGTGCAAGCAAATGCAAAATGCACATGGTAGCAAAATGCAGGCAGAAGAACAAAACATATCAAGCAGGTTACGCTAAGGTGTTTTAATGCTAGTGGGTGTATGTACTCCTGGTATACATACACCTACACCAGCTAGCTTTTTATTAGGGACTCCAGGCGAGTCCGATGTTGTTATGTGTAAGTGCTCTACTGACTAAAATCTTGTTAAGAATCCATTGCCAGCTCTGTTAAACCTTTCTGCTTAACAGAGTGACAAATGAACCAGGCACACAGAGCAAACAGGCATACATAACATTACAACAGCACACAAGCACAAGCAGTTCAAGCAGTACAATCATACAACAACACGCAGCCTTACTAGGTAGCTAACAGCAACAACTCACTCCGGACTACAGAGTCCTAGTCCTAGACGTAGGCGAAGAAATAGTCTGCACAACACACATACTCGCGGCATCTCCTGGCTTCGCTCAATGCCGGAGCCACAAATGGGCCTACTCTTGCTAGGGATCTCCTGGGGGACGAAGGCTGAGCCAACTTCCATCTTCATCGTCGGACACCTCTATGGGTTGGGGCTCAACTGCTGGAGCTGCAGTGGAAACTTGACGGAACACATCCCGACGATGAAGTCGCCGGATAGCTCCTTGAATGGAATTTGGGTGGATGTTGGCTGGTTGATATAGGTCCACGGGTTGCGAGAGTGGTACTAGCTGTGAAGGTGGCACCGGGTTTGGCATCAGGGAACGGGTGGCCTGGGATGTAACTTCATGGGCCGCACGATATGCTCCCGTAACAACCCGGGTGGTGTCTTGGTCAATAGCTTGGAACTCTCTAAGAATGCCGGAGAGCAGAAGTCCCTGGGCATCAATGTACTGGACTAGTCGAGCTATTGTTGGGTCAGCATCTCCAACTGCGCTGGACAACTCACAACCTGTGCTGGGCGGAGAGGGAAAATAGCAGAACTCTTGCATCTCCGCTACTTGTGGAAACTGGATACGAAGACAGACGATGGCTTCTGCGGCAGCTATCTGGACAGCCAACGCGGGGGTGGGCATGGGTTTGCCCCAAAAATTCATGGGCTTCCCATCCGCTGTTGGACCTGGGTGGAAATGCGCCTTTGCATAAAATCGGCAAAGGTGGGGAACGGGTTCCGATTGGAACACCAGATACACCGGAGGATTACCACAGCCGAAGGCTTGAGTGAGCATACTCGAAAGAATGCGCGGAAAGCCGGGATAACCATCAGCCAAGGTTCGGCTATGGAAAGTGGGTGTGTTGGGTGGTTTGGAAGAACTGGCCATGGCTGCTGGTTTTGGGGATACTAGCCTGGGTTCTCTTGCGGGGATCTGGCTTACTGAATGGAGAGAACTGCGACTGGCAGGTGGGAGGGGTTAAATAGGCAGTCGGGCTGGGACACACTAGCATGGCGTGTATCCTTCTCGTGCCGGGTAGAAGATAGGCCGGCACGACCGACAGCTAAGTAGGGTCGCAGTCCAATCCAAAGTGGCTGGGTGGGCGGACAGCTGGGCAGGGACACGTCAGTTCCGACTGCGCCACCTGTTGATCAATAGTGGCCATGTCGAATACCCGCGATGGGTCAACTCTATAGGGCTCACTACCAGTTGGACCTAGGGGTGGTTTGGGGCTAGGGTAACCTACAGCCAACCTGGCTCTGATACCACGTCATGTGGCACCCCGATAAAGGGCCGACGCACGCCAGCCCCAGGATAAGACCTGGCGCACGTCAAAGACATGATACAGCAATTTCCAGGCACAAAATGGCTTTATTATATGGCATGGAGTATTACAATACTGTTGCTTACAACAATATTACATAGCTCCAAGGCTAACTAAATGGCAGCGGGGTCTTGGTTCAGCGGCAACGGCGTCTCTGGCTGGGCTCCATAACTCACCTGACTGGCTGGGTTACGATCTAGCATGACAGATCTTCTCCTGCAACTGGCCATGTGCAAGGCCAGGTGAGTACTTTGAATGTACTCGCAAGACAACCAAATACATAGCATCCAGACAAGCAGATGACAAAGCAAGCCCTATGCTATATAAAAATCTATTCTAAACATGGCTTGGAATTACTGGAAAACATGGATCAAGCATGGCATAGCATGGATCAGGCATGTAATCTACCTAACATAGCATGACAATGATCACATTAAATGCTTGAAATACTTACTGTTACCGATCATTCAACTTACTCTCTTCTGGGTTTCCAACCCTCGGAATACTCATGTCTCAAAGAGCACTTCCGAACACAAGACAAGTTCTTCCATCCTTGTTATCATCGTTACGGTTGACCACCTAGTGAGGTCTGGACGGGCTGTCCAATACCGTGGACGCGGCTATTCAAATAGATTTTTCACTCTGCAGAGGTTGCGCAGTTTACCCACACCATGAAGCACCTGGCCTCGTGATCCCATTCGGGTGGACCAGCGTTGCTCCAACGAAACCTATCTGACCCGTGACTCTCCCATCGTACCACCGGCATTCATCCTCCCCCGGAGTCCTGCCCTGGGTGGCCCCTGTGTCCTCATGACACCTGCCACCATCGTGGCCAAACAAACTGTCCCAAACGGTGACTCCCGGGCTAAACACTCAACTGGGCTCACAGGGTTATCGCCGCCTACCTGATCAGGGTAGCACACACGCATAACCCTCCCTCTTTGGAGGTACCGGTGAAAGAGCAGGCGATCAGACCAAGTCAAGGCCGTCTCATACCGGCAAATGTGGTTGCACGGGTAAGCCCGGACAGGTGACTCAAGATCAACCAAATAGGTTGCATTTATTAATTCAACTCAACATAGTCATCATCGTACCATTACATCGGCTATTATAAGTGTTAACATTCACTTAACAATAGCGTAGCAAGATCATAATACTGATAGTCATGTTATGAGATCAAACCATGACGGTATTATTAACAATATGGCAATATGAAAACAAGACATGACACTAGATGACGAGTAATGCTAATATCTAATACTGATGCCAACACAGGTGTATGCAAACCTGTCCACTTCTGCCCCTAACAGACGAACGTTCACAATTTAAAGGATTCGGCCGGCGGGCTGGATTGAAAAGCATTTCAAAAATACGCTTTTAGAATAGGAAAGCGTGCTTCTGCTTTAGAACACAGCAGAATACGCCTTCGCTACTGGAAAGCGCATTTTGATATTACGCCTTCACTTAAAACTGACTGGGCCCGGGTTGACTATTCTCTCTCCAGCTGACGTGCGGGCCCCGCCTCATCTCTTCTTCTCTCTTGCTCTCTCTCTCCTTCCTCGCGACAGAGAAACAGGGGAGGAGCGGGGCGCTCGGCCGCCGGCGCTGCCGTTGCCTCGCCGCCCGAGGGAACCGGCCGGAGAGCGCACGGGCACCGCCACTCCTCGCCGCGCCCGGGGGTGGTCACGGGGTCACCGGAGGCGGGCCGCAGCGCCATCGCCACTGGCCAGGGCGCGGTGGCCGACGGGCGCTCATGGTGCCGCTGCAGCGGTGCTTCCCCGGAGAAGTGGAGGACGGCGGCGGCTTCACCAGCTGTTGGGGAGGCCGGGGGTGTGGACAGGGAGGAGGGGGAGAGCCAGGGCGCCGGCTTGGCCGACGGGAGCGGCGGCGGGGCTTGGCCATTGCGGGGAGGAGAGAGCTCCGATGCTCGAGGGAGGGGGCTGGGGCTTGCTGGCCAGGAGAGGGGCTCGGGACACGTCTTAAATAGGCTGGGGAAGAAGCTTCGCGATGGTGGCCTAAGCTCCGAGACGACGGCGCCATGGCCGCGTTGCAATAGGGCGTCGGGGCCGGCTAGAAGCTAGGGGACGAGGGGGAGAAGGCTCTGGGCGGTTCACGCGCGCGGTGGAGAACTCTCCGACGCTCCCGGACAAGCCATGGTGTGCCAGGGAGGACTCCCGAAGGCTCTGGCGCACAGGGCGCGGTTTTGGCACGCTCCGCCCGTGGTCACCGCGTGGCCCCGGCCAGGCCACGCCCTATATGAAACAAAACCATGTCTGTGGCACTCTACAACCTTCCAGCAGACGATTTGATCACTCAGACAGTAGCAGTGAGCTTTGGTGTGACTGCACCCAAGTCAACTGCTGATGAACAACAAGGTGTTTGGCATGTGCTGTGGCCACCACATTGCTCCTCTTGGCAAGATCCTTGGCTGAGGTTGATCACTCACTGGAGTGAGTATCTTGGCCAAAATTAAGCACAAATAGACAAGGCTAGAGGGTACTTCCTTTGTAACCTTGCCTACTGACCAGAAATGAAGATGAGAATGCTAGGGAAAAATGGCTACATGGGAATGGCCCAAATTTGGTGGAGACCGATGATTTAGGCATATGGAGGCACTGTAAAAATTTCATACCATTTGCATAAGTAAAAATGGTACTTCCTTCACAATGCTCCAATCTGGACAGAAATTTTTAAAATTTGCTGGGAAAGATTGGCTAGATGAAATGGGCTAATTTTTGGTGTCCAAGGGTAATGTCTCATAATGACTCACCCTGCAAAATTTCAGCCCAAGGAGATCAAGGAATTAAGCACTTCCTTTGCAAACAGGAAATCTGGACAGAATTTGCAAAGGGGTGTGATGCTCAACATTTGAATTGTAGAACCTGATATTTTGATGGAAATGGTGAATATATGGATTGGGAAAGCTCCATAAATTATTTGGGATTTTTCCTAGCTACCAAAATGGTAGTTCCTTTGGAAAGGCCCCAAATTGAAATATTGGCTTTAAATAGGAAAATGCAATTTCCCCTATTTAATTATGGCCAATATTTTTATGAGAGCTCAATATGATCACAAAGAATATCTCAACAAGTTTTCATGAACTCTGGAGATGGATAGATATTTTCCTGGATTTAATTCCTTAGAAAGGCAGAGAAAGGAATTAATTCTAGATGAGAAATATTGCATATGACTTGGCAATATTTTTGGACATCTAGGTTGTATGAGTGAAGGAGGATCTCTGGAAATCTTGGGAGGATTAACAGAGCAAGGGAAATGATAGCTCCTTTGTAAACACAGAGGAAGGATTTCCAGTTCCAATATTTTGGAACTAGGGTTTGAAGAAGATTCGGGGTTTACTGACGGAGGGTTTGCTGGCACAAGATCATGGGAAAGGCACTGAGAGGTTGGGGATTGTCTGGATTCACCTGGTTACTTACCAGATTCCAGAGGAAAAATTTTGGGAGAGAAAAGCTAGGAAGGAATAACAGCACAAAAATCGATAACCCGATTTTTGGGGTGTTACAAAGATTCTTCGTCGTTCCTGATGAAGCCAAACTCTTTGACCACTTCATCAAAAGGAATGTTCCAGCTCCTCGATGCTTTCTTCAGACCAGAAATGGCTTTCTGAAGCTTACATACCTTTCCAGCATTCTTAGGATCGATAAAACCTTCTGGATGTATCATGTATTCATCCTTTTCAAGGTTTCCATTTAGGAAAGCCGTTTTGACATCCATCTGCCATATTTCATAACCGAAATAAGCAGCAATTGCTAGTAATATCCGAATAGACCTAAGCATAGCTACGGGTGAGAAAGTCTCGTCGTAGTCCACCCCTGGAACTTGCGTGAACCCTTTCGCGACAAGTCTAGCTTTGTGGATAGTAATGTTACCATCCGCGTCCGTCTTTCTTTTGAAAATCCATTTACAACCAATGGGTTTTACGCCATCTGGAAGTTCTTCCAAGTTCCAAACTTGGTTTTCGTACATGGATTCCATTTCGGATTTCATGGCCTTATGCCATTCCCTTGATTTAGGCCCCGCCATCGCTTCCTTGTAGTGCACAGGTTCATCGTCTTCAAGAATGAAGATTTCGTTATGAAACCACTCAGGTGGCTGGATAGCCCTACCCGATCTACGCGGTTCAGTTACAACCTTGTCTGGAGTTACCGCATCATATGCGATGACTTCTGGTTCGGTTGTATGGATAATTTGCGGAATTTCTTCCGGTTCCTTAGCCATATCAACGGTCGCCGAAGATTCACTAATCTCATTAAGTTGTACTGTCCTCCCACTTAATTCTTTAGCGAGAAATTCTTTCTCGAGAAAGTGTCCAACCTTTGCGACAAACACTTTGCCCTCGGATTGGTGGTAGAAGGAATATCCAATGGTGTTATTTGGATAACCTACAAAGTAACATTTGTCTGATCTAGGTTCTAGTTTGGTTGGATGTAATTTTTTTACGTATGCCTCACAACCCCAAACCTTGAGATGCGACACACTAGGTATCTTCCCATACCACATCTCATGTGGTGTAGTCTCAACAGATTTAGACGGTGCTCTGTTTAATGTATAAGCGGCAGTAAGTAGTGCGTGACCCCAAAAAGATATTGGAAGAACTGTAAGAGACATCATCGACCTTACCATGTCTATCAGGGTTCGGTTACATCGTACCGACACTCCGTTTCGCTGTGGAGTTCCGGGAGGCGTAAGCTGTGAAACGATTCCACGGTCACTCAGATGTTGGCTAAACTCATGACTAAGATATTCGCCCCCACAATCTGATCGCAGAAACTTAATCCTTTTGTTACGATGATTTTCTACCTCATTCTGAAATACTTTGAACTTTTCAAAGGTTTCCGACTTATGCTTCATCAAGTAGATATAACCATACCGACTTAAATCATCAGTAAAAGTCACGAAGTAAAAATACCCACCCCGTGCGATCGTGTTCATTGGACCACATGCATCACTATGTATTATTTCCAATAATTCACCCGCCCGTTCAGGATGACCCGTGAACGGCGTCTTTGTCATTTTTCCCATCAGACAAGCTTCACATGTGTCAAATGATTCAAAATCAAAGGACGGAAGAACTCCATCTCTCTAGAGTCTTTGCATCCGTTTCTTTCTGATGTGGCCAAGCCGACAGTGCCACAAGTAAGTGGTGGTGGTATCAGCCTTCTTAAGGCGTTTAGCATTCACGTTAAAGACATCATTTCCACATTCAAGATTTAGTATGAAAAGGCCCCCAACAATGGGTGCAAATCCATAAAATATATCCTTACAATAAAGTGAACAACCATTGTTCTCAAACTTGTACGAATACCCATCATGTACTAAACATGATCCAGAGATAATGTTTCTACACAACAGCGGAAAAAAATAACAGTTACTTAGTTCCAAAATAAATCCTGAAGGGAGACGTAGAGGCATAATGCCGACGGCTTGAGCGGCGATCCCAGCGCCGTTCCCGACACGCATCACGACTTCATTCTTTGCCAGCTTGCGCACCTTCTGAAGCCCCTGTATCGAGTTGCAAATGTGATCAACCGATCCGATATCAAATACCCAAGACTTAGAATTTTCGCTAGCAAGCAAAACGTCAATGACATTAACTTGTATAACAATTATACCTTTTCCGGTTTTCTCGGACTTCTTATCTTCCAGATACTTCTTGCAGTTTCTCTTCCAGTGTCCTGTGCCCTTCCAGTAGAAGCACTCAGTTTCATTCTTGGCTCCGCCCTTAGATTTGCTTTGGGAGCCGGTCTTACCGGCGCCCTTGCCCTTCTTTGGCTTACCTTTCTTTTTGAAACTGGTAGTTTTATTCACAAGCAACACTTGCTTGCGATTTTTCCGCAGTCCTCCTTCAGCAGTTTTCAGCATGGCAAGCACCTCATTTGTTGTTTTGTCCATCCCATTCATGTTGTAGTTCATGATAAAACCGTCATAAGACGGGGGGAATGAACCGAGCAACATGTCCATAACATGCTCTGGCGGAAGTGGAAATTCCAGGGTTTTAAGCCTTTCAGCGTAGCCAATCATATTGACTACGTGCTTGCCAACTGAACTGCCCTCAGCCATCTTGGTCTCCGTCATCATCTTCATGATATTAAAATGTTCAGACCGTGCATTAAACATGTACAGAGCATCCAGTTCCTTGATCATATCAAAGGAGTTATGGAATTCAAAACGTTTTTGAAGCTCTGAACTCATGCAAGACAGCATGAGGCACTGCACTAAGTTGAAGTCATCATCCTTAGTGGCCTAGACACTTTGTTCATCTGCCGGGGTGGTTGCCGCCGGCTTAGGTGGAAGAGGTCCGTCAAGCATGTACACTTTCTTAGCACTCCTAAGGACAATCCTCAGGGTACGGACCCAGTCCGCATAGTTGTTTCCATTCGTAGCTAACTTCTCTTTCTCTAACATCGGGCCTAAGTTGAACGCATTGTTGCGAGCCATTTGATCTACAACGGTAAACACAAGTTTCACTTAGACTTTGTTCATAATTAATTTGCACTAGTGAATAAACAGTTTTATTCTAAAGTGCGCTCCCACTCAAATCAATATCTCTCATAATTGATTGTGAGTGATGCAAGACCCAACTTTCAATTCAGCGTCAAGGATGCAACCATCTCAAGTGACGAGAATTTCAATTGGTAGGCCAACTTGCCAATCACATCTCTATGTGACTCTTGTTCATCTTTCGATGGGCGTGTTCCGAGCTCAGGACGATCCTCAGGAACATCAAGATAACCAAGTGATCTTGCTGTGAGGTCTCAACTCACCCGCCTCACACTTCTCTAATCGTTCGTACCCATGTATCCATGTGATACCCCGAAGAGATAGGTGCCGTGACGGTGCTACACTTGGGAGAACACTAACTACTTGATATTTTTGTGAGAGATCACCCTAATAAAAAGCGACTACCACGCAATCAAAAGGGTGCATCATAAGGGATAAACATCTCAGGTAATTCATAATAGCTTGATATGGTATAGCCCCTTCTGACGGAGAAGTCAAGTATTTCTTCGTCTTCGACATTCGTATCGGTGTTCACCTTTGCGAAGATTGCCTCCACCTTGTCGATGCATCAGATAATATTGCTATCTCCATAGCAGATAAAATAAATGCATTACTCAAGGTTGACACGCAGGTCATTAAAGTGACAATCATACGGCTCCAGCCATCTTGCCGAATCATGACACGCAGGTCATGTTAATTTACATTATATAGTCATCTCATACATAATCAAATTGAATATGAGCATTGCTATACCACATCTCATGCACATCCTGCAAAACCAAGTTAGACGCCTCTAATCGGTTTATGCAAAATTTTATTTTTCGTGGCTTCTAAGGTTTTGACTTAAATCGCAGCTACCAACGTTCATCATCAAGTATGATTATTCAAGTTGCTAGATTAACTTTCCACGGTGTATGAAACACGAGATAATAAAATCTCGAGCCCCATACTAAACTTTGTCATACGCATGACCCCCGTGCAGATCACATCTGCATTGCCCTTTCGTCTGCGAAACATCCATCTTTCTCAACTATGGTGGAACCCAAAGACACTGAAGCACTTCGTTGATCTGTCAATCAGCATAATCAGGAGCAGCATGAAAGGATCGCGGATTGCCAGAACTTTGTCAGATTCCACCATCCGTCAAGATCAGGACTACGCAAATTCACGGGAAGCAACAAGAATATCGGGTAATAGATTTCATCTACTACCCGCACAAATAATTTTCAGCAATAGATCTTATCTACTACAAAATTATACTATGCATTACCCATACATCTCATGTATTCTAGATCATAACATGCATCTACACATAGCCTGGCTCATGATGCCACTGTTGGGGAACGCGACAGAAAAAAAAATTGGTACTGCGAGCACGCCCAGTATCACCATGGAGATGCATACAAGGTTTGATCTGATCCGTACCGACTCGTAGCGCAGCGGAAGTAGAGTCGATGAAGATCGGTGGTGTAGATCCCCGCAGCTAGGATTTACAACCTCCCAACTGCGAGGATGTTCTCCCTCGTCGGACAGACCTTCGGGAGGCGGTCGGACAGTCCCTCGGACAATGTCACGGACAGCCCTTCGGGAAGACCCTTGAAGCTCGAACGGAAACTCGGACAGCCCTCCGGGAGGACCCTTGGATAGCCCCTCGGGCAAAAGATCGAAACTACGACCTCTCTACAGGGTTGCACACATACGGTGTCAGCTATCCGGCAGGGCTTCGCCGTCCAGAACTAGTTCCTGCCGGAACCCAGATAGCCTTTCGGCTCTATGAAACTATTTTGCGGGGAGGGAGAGAGAAGGCCAGATCATGCATGGCATTTTTATGTTGATAAAGAGTGAGTGTGGAGAGTGCATCTCCACCTCTATTTATAGGAAAACTCAAGGGGTAGGGTGGGACTTGAAATACCCAAAAACCCCATTACAGGAGTCCTTCACAAGGGCATAAAGGGAAAGCAAGTGGGGCAAGTGAGGCTCCATGGTGGAGCCCACCTTGGCCGGCCACCCCTCCTAGGGCTCCCCAAATGGGTGCCCTTATCCTTCCATGTCATCCCCTCAAGATATTTTGTGGAAGGTCAACTTCCAACCATAACCATAAATGCTATTTCACTATTCACGAAACCAATTTTTCGCGGCCGATAAATCCGAAAATATTTCTATGGGTCTTAGAATAATTCCAGTAACCACTAAAACAATTCTGGACACGTTCCGAAACATTTTCAGATCAGTGATTTTCATCTGTGAAAAGCAACCAAAGCGGTTCCGAAAGTCCGGAACATTTCTGGTTTTTGTCTCCGAAAAATCTCAGAAGTTACCGGAACAATTCTGGTACCCTCCAATAATTTCCAGGCATATGCCGAAACCAATTTGACTTAATGGTATAATCCGAAACAACTTTTCGGTTTTACCGAAACTCTTCTAGTGTTGTCTCTCCGGAACTCTTCCGTTGTCCCCGAAACTTTTCCGGTGATTTTCTTTCAGACTCCCTGTCTACTATTCAATAGATAGAAGACCCTTAAGCGTGTGACCCTATAGGTTCGGTGAAGTATAGACATGAGGGGAACACTTTCCGATCAATGATCAACATCGGAGCCGTGGACACCCATATTGACCCCTATACCCACGAATAAATATTCGAGTGAACCTCCAGTTGCCGTGTGCTATTCCTGTTGCTTCGCGATATGCTACAAACACCCGAGGTGAGATTTTCTGCATCCCCATGGATCAACAACTTGTCCACTATGCAAGTTACCTCGTTACCGGTTTTGTTCTCTTTTCTCGTTTTCGTGTTCCTGCATCCCTGTGATCAAATCACACTGTGTCTGTCCAGACAATGATGGATACCATAACACCGAGAGGGCCTAAGAATATCTCTCCATCGTCGGAGGAGCAAATCCCAATCTTGAGCTATCTTGTTACTTGCCATACTTTTCCGTGAACCCTAAGCCGCCGTAATAGCCACCCAGTAACGGATGACGTTTAACAAACCCCAAAGTTCACAAAGCAAGCACGAAGGAACTCGATACTCTCATGGTCTAAGGAATTATGCAAACATTAACTATCTCTGTGTTATTAACCATTAACTTGTGACGAATGTATCTCATAGCATAACATCAATTCGGGTCGATTCAACACAAGTGTTCTACCAATAATGTGCCCTGAAAATTGCTGGCACAGACATGCCCATGATCAGGAAAATAGGATTATCATGCAATACTTGAGCTAGTCTTAGAGGCATGACTAGGAATACTTTTTACCGTTTATGGTACCATACGTGCACATGAGTTTCCCTCCGAGCCTCGTGGATATTGTAGACTCGAGAATCATTGCAGTTATACCATGGATCATAAACATTTATTACAAACCAGGAGATACAAAGTAACTGATATTACTGCCTCTAGGGCATATCTCCTACAGACTCCCACTTGCACTAGAGTCATAATCCAGTTACATGGCTTCCCTAACACCAATGGCTATCCAGTGTTGCTCATGCTTTGCTCGTGGTAGAGGCTTTGTCATCGGGTCTGACACGTTCAGATCCGTGTGAACTTTGCGTACTTTCACTAAACCTTCTTCGACATGATGTCGAATGAGTTTATATTTGCGTTGAATATGCATTGTCTTATGGTGCGAACTTGGCTCCCTTGCCTGAGCCACGACGCCACTATTATCACAATAGATCTCCACCGGGTCCAGCACACTTGGGACCACACCAAGGTCTTCAAGAAATTGCTTGATCTAGACCGCCTGCTTAGAGGCTTCTAAAGCTGCAACATATTCCGCCTCGGTCGTAGAATCTGCCACAGTCTTTTGTTTGGAACTTTTCCAATCAACTACGCCGCCGTTCAATATGAAAACATAGCCTGATTGAGATTGGAAGTCATCTGGGTCAGTCATGAAGCCTGCATCAGTGTAACAACTTACAATGAGCTCTTCATCACCTCCGTACACAAGGAGTAAATCCTTGATCCTTCTGAGGTACTTAAGAATACCCTTGACTGTGGCCCAGTAACTGATATTGCTGCCTCTAGGGCATATCTCCTACAAAAACTTGATGAGGTGAGGACCTCAAAATAATTTGAAAGGATTTGACTGAAAACACGAATCTTCTAAAATCTCTTATGCACTCTTGATAGAATAGAGAGAGGACGAATAAAGAAGAAAGGCTTAGATAAGGATTTCCAACATGGGAGAGCATTTAACGATTGAAAAGGATATGATGAACACCGAGAACTTGAATTGAATTCACTAGAGAAGAACGAGAACAAAGAATGATGAGCTTAGCACTTGAGCATCTTCACAATGAATCATCGGAAACAATACGAAAGAAAAGATAGCGGAAGCATCAAGCACTTGGAAGACAATTTAATCAATGAAGAAAAAGGGCGGGAGGGTGGGGAAAAATAAAGACAACTTTGGATGGATGAAACGAACTCCGGAAAGAAATATGAGGATTGATCTTGCAAAATAATAGAGAGGATTGAACTATCTTGAAGAGAAGCACACCGGTTGAAAAGAATTTCATGACAACTCCGGTTGAACAAAAGGATTAGTATCCCCATAAAAATATGAGAACATCACTTAGGAAAGATATGAAATCACCATTTGACATCGAAGCACCTTGAATTACCATATTCCAGAACAAAACAAAGGATGAGGCTTGAGAATTAAGCCGGAAACAAACACATGACAGAGATTTCGTTCGATATTTTCGTGGCCACATCCAAGAGGTACACTCATACGATGGGTATTACATCCCCAAGCCGTAGCGAAGTTACAAGTTCTCTTTAAGATGCAACGAAGCCACAATATGATAGACTGCTAAGAATGAACCACTAGATGTCGAACCCCAACCTCATATCACACATTTGTTAGAAAGATAGCTAGGTATCTACTTGAATTCCCACCTGAGAACTTCCGAAATCTTTCGGTTATGCAATCGGGTCCACGGATACAAGGAGCAAAATCCATCACTCAACTCCTAGCAGTAATATTACGCTCCAATGTAACACATCCGTCAACACATAACCAGAGGTCTCGGAAACTCATCTACCTCAAACTCTCGTAATTACAACGATACTAAGTATGGCAGTACATCTGGACGCTCTCCCCAGTACTGGGTGACGCCAAACTCCTCTCGGCACAAATAGTATTGAAGCAATTTCGAACATCCTTCGTCCTGAGATACTAAGGAAACTGAACGATAACGATGTGTCAAGAATCACGTGGAGCTCTACTCCTCGGTAACAGGAGGCACCAAGTACAGAACTCCGTCACATCGACATCATAGAGATTCCAAAATACCCGCGTGATCCTAAAAAAAATTTGAGTGAGAAGAGGTGTAGAATTAAAATTCCTACGTCAGGATTCCTCACCAGAGCATAGATGAGCAGTAAAAAGAATCCTACTCTCCGATATAACTAGACTCAAAATAGTTTTTCACTAGACTCGACTCGGCCAAGTTCGATCAATCAAGAGGGCTCCTAGGTCGGTACAGGCTCTGATACCAACTTGTCATGCCCAAGATGCGGTCCTATCCTTATTTTGGCTCGAGGGACTCGATAGGGATAGAAGCGCATCTTGTCGTTTAGCAAGAATGGATATCATTACAAGTACATGTACTGAAGAGAAGAGTATACAAGAGGTTGGCTTACACTCGCCACAAACTACATCAATATCACATCAATACAACAACATAGCTAAACATCATACAGAAGAGCAGGGTCCGACTACGGACAAAAACAAACGATAAAATGACATCCATCCTTGCTATCCCAGGCTGCCGTCCTGGAACCCATCCTGGATTGATGAAGAAGAACTCCAAATCAAACAAGCATCGTGCTCACGTCAAATCACATTACCAGTACTTGCAACTATTGTTGTAGTAATCTGTGAGCCACGGGGACTCATCAATCTCATTTCCAAGGGTATCAAGACTAGAAAAGCTTAGTGGGTGAGGTATGGTTAAGTGGTGAGGCTGCAGCAAGCACTAAGCATTTATTTGAGTGGCTAACTTATGAGAACAAGAATTAAATTGGGTGGCCTACGCATGAACGGTCGTGAACTAGAAATGATCACTAAGTGATCCTGAACACCTACCTATGGTCAAACATAACCCCACCATGTTCTCTTTCGGAGTAGGCCTCACGAGAAGAGACGGTCGCGGTTACGCACAAGGTTGGTGTATTTTATTTGAGTTTACTTCAAGTTTGCTATGACCGGATGTTAAACAAAGTTTCCAAGTTGTCACATAACCGCGGGCACGGCTTTCCGAAAGATTTAACCCTGCAGGGGTGCTCCAACTAGTCCATCACAAACTACCACAAGCTGCGTTGGAATTCCTCAACCGCGGGATAACCCGTAGTATTCGCGGAATCCCGATGAAAAATCTCAACTTCGAGATAGCCCGAAGCGTCCTCGAAATCCCGTGCATAAGACGTTCGAGAAAGGTAAAACAAATCCAGCAAGGCCGCCCGACGTGCCGACAATCCCGATAGGAGCCGCGTATCTCGTTCTTAGGGCACGACCGGATGAGCACAACGTACAGTGGCCTGATAGAAATCACCCGAGTTGCCCCGGGTTGGCCCCGCACACGACTTTGTTTTGGACCAGCACCAGCAGCACTAGCCCCCTGTATTATGTTGAATTAATCCACGAGGGGGCGACCCTCTATGCGTTAATAAGGTGATCAGTATTATTATGTTGGGCAAATATAGTACCAATGTTGGGCCTTGCCATAAGAGTTTTATCCTAAAACGAAAATCAAGGGGGTCCCAATAACAACCCCGAGCATGTTAGGAGCGCTCAATATGGAACATAACTCCGGTACACAAGTAACTAGGGCGACAAAAGTGGAACAAAACACCCAGCAAAAGGCTAAGCCTTCCACCTTTTACCAAGTATATAGGTGCATTAAATTAAATAGCAATAATAATATTGTGATATAACAAATCCACATTGTCACATGGAAAACAGCTTGCACCTGCAACTAGCAACGCTATAAGAAGGGCTGAGCAAGCGGTAACATAGCCAAACAATGGTTTGGTAGGATGTGGAGGGGGTTAGAGGCTTTTCATGGCAATGTTGGGAGGCTTGACATACAAGTGGTAGGTAGCGAGACATAACGACAAAAGCGAGACAACTAGCATGCCAATGATAGTAATGGTATCTAGGGAAATGATCATCTTGCCTGAAATCCTGCTTGGAAGAAGATTGAGTCCATGAAGTAGACGAACCAGCGTAGTCGAACGTATCGTCACACTCCGATGCGGTTTCGGAACTCTATCAAGAAGAAGCAATCTGGAAACAAACAATCAACACACGATAACACCACAACATCTGCATGACATGATGCACAATCAAATATGATGCATATCCGGTTTATATATGCAGGGCATGGCAAAGCACAACAACCAATTACTACACATTAAGTGAAGCTCGATATCCAACGAGTTGCATATCGACAAAACTCCACGTTCAATTATTATGTTCGATCTCGTTTAGCTACTCAACAATATTAAATGTTGTTACACATGGAAAGAGGTGAAGCATAAAGAAACTACACTATCTAGGCATCTTAAATGAGGCCGGAAACATCATATACTATTTTTGAAACGGCCCCATATGCAATTTATGATTTTGGTCCAGATCTGAACTAACATATTTTTATGCTTATTAAACAGCAAAATAAAGTGCACCATGTGATTCCACACATTTTTCTGGTCAAGTTACATATATAAAACATTTGCATCGGAGTTACGGATCAAAAGTTATTAAATAAATCATTTTGGCATGGCATTTACGCAAAATAAGGAAAACAGCATGTTAAACATTTTTATCATGCATGAAAGTGGATTATTGTGAATCTACACGAAATTCTAACCATTTTACATATATAAAGTTTTTACATACAATGCACGGTTATTAAGTTATTAGCATTTTAAAATCATGACAAAATCTATAAATATGCAATGTGCTGATTAATTGGGAAATTCGTTCAGCGAAAAAAAAACATTACGATGGGCCGAAACTATCTGGTCCAACAGTTTCACAGATGGTGCAACATAACTAATACATGCACTAGGCGATGGTTTGGCTGGCGGCGCTCACCATGGCCAACGGGCCGGCTCGGTGAAGCAGTTGGGCCGGGCAAGCCCACGCGGGGGGAGCTGGGCTGGGGGGCTGGGCCTTGGCGTGATCCATGCGGAGGCAGGAGACGGTCGAAGCGGGCGCTCTCCTCCTCGACGCAGTCAATGCATCGATGCGTTGGCGCCCAACGCACGAGACGTCAGGCGATAGCGCAGGTCGACGGAGCGTCACACCGGCACGGGCGAGAGGCGGCCTCCGGTGAGCTGGGAGACGGGGTTGACCGGATCCAGGCATTGGGAGGCGAGCTGGATGCCCAGATCCATGTGAAGGGCGGGGGCGGAGGGGCTCCATGGCGCGGCGGCTTCGCGGCTTCCGACCTCTGCCATTGCCATGGATGGGCATCTCCTGAAGAAAAAGAAAGAGAGGGACCGGGGTGAGGTCGAGAGAGGGAAGGTAGGAGAAGAGGTGTAGCAGGCACGCGGCGCTGGCTTGGCTTGGTGGCGACTCTGGTCGAAGTGGCTTGCGGGGCAAGCTGGAGGAGGCCCTCGGGCATCACGGGTGCGAGGCTGCTCCAGGGCAAGCGCCTTCATGCTCCTGGAGAGGCGCACGAGGCACGGGAGCAACGAGGTGGCCAGATCGGGCATGGGGCAACTGCGGGCACTCGGACATGCCCGTGGAGGCAGGGGAGGATGCTGGTTTCAGGCGGCATGGGGTTGGGTGTGCACTAGCGCGAGGTTGGTCGGGCACAGAATGAGAGGGAGGCAAGGGGGGTTGGATCGGGGATGATCCCGAGGTAGGAGAGGCTGGCGGCGGTGGGTTGAGACAAGGCTCCTAGATTTTAGGGTTAGGCTAGTAATTGGTCTATAAATAGGGAATAGGATTAGGTTTGGACCCTCCGATTCAGATCGAACGGTAGGGAAAATTGGGTTAGGGAGTCCAATTGAAAAACAGATGATGGTTTCGGGTATTACGACTCGACGATTCGGGTTCGGGGAAGTTATCGGACACACACGAGGGGTCTGTGTGCTGTGCAGAGGGGCTAGGCATGAGAAGAGAGGGAAGACGGGCAGGCGACAACAGGTGCTAAATACAAAAAACATCCGACGATCAGACCGACTATAGTGTCGTTATAGGTTTAATGGTTGGGGCACCAAACGACTTCTGAATGCGACGAAATTTGGCAGGCGGTCTACCTACAATAAATTAAGACCGCACGCCAACTATCGACCCAATCCAAGAATATTTTATATGCACTTTTAAAAACAATAATTTTATCGATGCCGCGGGCACGTGCATGTGTGGTTGGTCACGAAACGGTCGACGACAAGAACGGAGAGAACCGACGACTACGAACAGATGCAGTTTTTGAAAACGATGGCAACGAAGTGCCGATGCAATGCCGATGATGTGAATGATGCGATGATGAATGTGACAACCACACGAATCACACGATGACAACAAAATAAAAGGGGAATCTTCTAGAGCGTCGGTCTCGGGCTGTTACAGATATCCACATGTCGCCTCGTAAAAAGTCGACGGAGGAGACACGAATACGGAGGCGGGGGAAAGGGGCAGAAAATTCAACAAGAAGGAGGAGAATTATTGCCCCCCTTCTTGCTTCACCTTAAGTGCGAAGGAGATCGATCAATTCATCAAGTGCCTTACGGGAATCAAAGTCAGTGCCGGTTCGTGTGGGAAGATAAGCAGATTTCTAGACACCAAGAAGAAAAGGTTCAGCGGGATGAAGTCTCATGACTGTCACGTGATGATGACGCAGATATTCCTGGTTGCCATTAGAGGGATAATGGACAAGCACGTCCATGACACGCTTACTGGTCACTGCAACTTCTTCGATGTTATCTCTCGAAAGTCCATCAGTGTGAAGCAGCTCCGAAGTCTACAGGAAGAGATCGTTGTCATACTATGTGAGCTTGAGATGTACTTCCCGCCCGTGTTCTTTGACGGCATGGTGCATCTGTATGTCCACATCGTGGACGACATCATCGACCTCGGGCCGACATTCCTTCATAGCATGATGCCGTTCGAGAGGAGGAATGGGGTCATCAATGGATTCATTCGTAACATGTCCCGTCCCGATGGGAGCATCGTCCAGGGGTATCTGACCCAAGTGTGCATCTCCTTTTGCGAGAATTATATAGGCAGTGGAGACCCTGTTGTTGGTTTGCCCGTCAAGAAGCACCATGGGAGGCTCGGAGGAGAAGGTCACAACAACGACCGGCGGGAATTCCATGTGGACTACTTGGATCAACGGGACGACTTTGACAGGGCTAACTTATTAGTGCTACAACACCTAGATGTGGTAGATGATTATGTGACACTGCACAAAGAAACCATCGCAAAGAAGTACCGTGATCAGGGGATGCGCAAGACGGACGACGAAGTTACTGTAGAGCACAACGCCACTTTCTTGTGTTGGTTCAAAGAGCAAGTTCTTGCTAATCCCCCGGAAGAGGGCAGTCCGGACAGATTGCTCATACACGCCTTAGCACATGGCCCCGCGCCCAAACTCGCATCCTATCAGGCATATGATATCATTGGGTACACGTTCTACATGGAGGCCAAAGACATGGAGAGTGATTACCAGAACTCAGGGGTGACGATTGAATGCGTGACCGACTCCAACGTCACAACTGAAAGATTCTATGGAAGGGTCGAAGAGATTTGGGAGCTTGACTACGCTGGAATGCACAATGCGGCGATGTTCTGTGTCAGATGGGCTAAGGCCGTCGTAAGAGAAAACAAGTATTTCACTACCATGTCTATACCCGACGCGAAGAGCGCTACCGTGACCGTTAACGTCATCGCCAAAACTGAGCCATGGGTACAAGCTAAGCACATGATACAATGCTTCTTCATAACCGACCAGACAAATCCCAGCCGTGTTGTCATGAGGAGAGGCAAAAGGAGCATCGTCAGAATGGATGGAGTCGCCAACGAGGAAGACTACGACCAATACGGCAACCTGATGAGGGAAGATGACGATGATGATGAAGCATACGTGAAAAGAAGAATCAAGACTACATTACCTAATAAAGATCGTACTCCATGGTGCCGGAAAAGTCACAACGAGGGGCTCAATTATTGGACAACGAACAACAAAGGGAAGAAGCTCAATGTGAAACATCGTCGACGCGGCTGAGAAACCATCATTTATATAGATGTATCTATTTTGTGTACGCGCTTTAGTAACCGTTATCGGTCAAATGATATATACATCATATCTTCTTAAATTACCACCACATGGTTCCGGTGATACGCAGTGTGGGAGGGAGACGTTCTCGTCGACTGCGTGCGAGGCTGTCGGGAGAAAAACATAAAACAAAAACAAAAGGGAGAAAGCAATACAAAAGAAAAAGAAAAGTAAACAGAAAAGGAAAATAATAAAAGGAAAATAGTAAACAGAAAAGAAAACTAAAAACTAGAAAAGGAAAATAATAAAAAGAAAATAATAGTTAGCAGTAGCATTGGGTACAAACCAGCGCTATAGCTAACTTAGCTATAGCGTTGGTCCGCATCCAGCGCAACTGCTATTTTTAGTTAACCCCGCGCGGGATCAAAATTTTGCTAAGTCCTCTCCCCTCTCCCCCCACTCCTCTGTCACTGTCGTCGCCCTGCCCACCCTTGACCTCACCGCCCCCGCCCGAGCCCGCCCTTGACCTCACCGCCCCCGCCCAAGGCCGCCCTCGACCTCACCGCCGCCGCCCAAGGCCGCCCTCGACCTCACCGCCGCCGCCGCCCTCTCCCCTGCCCGCCCTCAACCTCGCCGCCGCTGCTGCCCTCTCCCCTGCCCGAACCCGCCCTCGACCGCCGCCACCCGAGCCCGAGCCCGCCCTCGCCGCCGCCGACCGTAAGCCTCTCACTCTCCTCTCCCCTGCCCTCCTCTCTCTCTCTCTCTGTTGTGATGATGTTCATATGAACCCTAGATTTGTTCATATGTTGTTGCTATGATTATGTTCATATGAATCCTAGATTTGTTTAGGACAGTAGGAATTTTATTAGCATTTAGGAAAAAAATAGCAATTTTTTTAGGAAATTAGCTAGGGATTTTTTTTATGACAATGCCGAAATAGTAATTCCATTTAGCTTTCAATTAACGGAGGGTATATAAATAATACTCGCTCCGTCCCAAAATAAGTGTCGCAAATTTTGTACTAAACTAGTACAATTTTTGTACTAGATCATCGACACTTATTTTGAGACGGAGGGAGTAGCATTTAGCATTTAGCTGTAACAAACAGTAGCATTTAGCATTTAGCTATAAATTAGCTATAAACAAAAAACAATAGCATTTAGCTATAAATAAAAAACAGTAGACATGGCATTTAGCTAGAAACAAAAAACAGAATTGTTTTTCTTTTCAAAAACTTGGTTAAAGTAATTGTTGTTATATAAAAATAACAAGATTGATGTTATATGATATATTTCATTGATGTTCATTTGCATATTCCATTATTGTTTATTATATCTTTTATTTACAATTGTTGAATATGATATGATTAATGTTGGTCGAAGAATATCTTTTATTTACAATTGTCGAAGAATATCCGAGTGGCCTATGTTTTGCCGAAATGTTGATTCATTTCTGTTCCGGCAAATTTCAGGCGCTCCATATGTCCACTTTTTAGCAAAGGTCATGCCGAAAATTTCTGTGAATTTCGGCATGACTTGTGCTAGAAACTACGACATGTCGAGTGCCCGGGATTTGCCGGAAGGGGAATGAATCAACATTCCAACCAAATATAGGCCCCTTTTTTCTCTTCATTATTCATTTTATTCGGCCTAGAATTAAACTAGCATACTTAATTAATCGTAGGAAACATGTCTAGCCACGCGGAAGCCGGGGGTTCTGGTCGCCTCGAAGAAGACCGCGTCGAGGCAGCAAATCATTATTTCGATTACCTGGACGAACACCAGTTGCGGGTGCAGGGTGGAAGTGGCACCAACCCCGACACCGACACCGACACTGGCACCGACACCGACACCACCCCCGAGACCGGCAACGATGCTGTCATAGCCGGTAAAGGACCGAAGCCGAAGAGGACACGAAAACCAAACAAGCTCGCCATCGGAAAAGTTGTGGTCACGGTGATGCACCCCAAAAAATTAGAGCCAACGGCGCCGGAGGAAGCGCGCACATGCTACGACAATCAACTAGGATGCATCCTCAGGGAAACCGCCAACATCAATGACGAAATGTTAAATAAGATACCACATATGGAGCACATGCTCCTAACGAAGTTGCACAATAGGTTCTTGTTCCTCGGGCGGACTAAAAGCAAACTTTCGTGGAAGGACAAACCCATGATAAAGATAAACAATAAGGTGATGGTGACGTTCACCAACGACTTGTCCGCCTAGAAAGTAAGGGTGAAAAAAGCGATTGCGAAGAATTAACCGTGGTCCAAGATTCATGCTGACAATCCGACACTAAACGAAGAGGACTTCGAAAAATTCAAGGAGACTAGCGCTAAAGAAGAAGTCAAGAGAAAGTCAAAGAAAATGAAGGCGCTCCAGGCCAGGAACACGCTTTCCCACCGCCTCGGTAGCCATGGTTACTAGGGCAAGAGGCACGTATGGGCCAAGGAGAACGCCGAACGTGAAAGTCATGGAATCCCAGACCCCTTGGCGGAGTTCACCGACCCACAGGAGCATGACTAGATCAGGGCCCGATACAAGTGGGACCCTATCAATAAGATCTTTTACACGGACCCGAACACGAGGGAGTTCATGAGACTACTGGTAATTGTTGTATTACCACCTTATATTAGCTTCCAATCAATTCGACTACAAGTTTTGTCACATTTGTAAACCATCCACGTTCTATTTGCAAAAAGAGCAGCACCAAAAGGCAGCCGAAAGCGACGAGTCGTTTCAGTCGTCAGCGAGGCCCAAGTGGGACACCCCTTTCAACCGTGCCCCGAACATACTCAAAAAGGTCTCGGAGGACAAACCGCCGTCGTATGGACGTGTGCACGGCATCGGAGATGGCGCCTCGTGGAAGACGTGCTACCACGAGAAGCCGGAGGAAAGAAGGCAGAGACGGTTGCTTACTCAACAGATCATCGACGAGAAGGTCGCGCTTGCGGTCAATAAGACCAAAGCTGAGACCAGAGAAGAGTTGGTCAAGGTAGTCAATGCAAAGGTCACTGCAGCGGTAGCTGGCATCAAGGCTAACTTCAACTCTTCCACTAACAACTTGATTCCGGCAATTATCGATTGGACGAAGAACAATCCGGATAAAGTGCCAGTGGACTTTCCCCTTCCCAGCTACATCGGGAGCAATTCCGTGAACATCGCACCACCAGCACCTGCGCACGCCACCGCACATGCTCCTGTACCTAGTCCCGCTCCTGTTCATAGCAGCTCGTTGATGTCTACTACGCAACCTTCTTCTTGTAGACTCGTGTTGGGCCTCCAAGCGCAGAGTTTTGTAGGACAGTAGCAAATTTCCCTCAAGTGGATGACCTAAGGTTTATCAATCCATGGGAGGTGTAGGATGAAGATGGTATCTCTCAAGCAACCCTGCAATCAAATAACAAAGAGTCTCTTGTGTCCCCAACACACCCAATACAATGGTAAATTGTATAGGTGCACTAGTTCGGCGAAGAGATGGTGATACAAGTGTAATATGGATGGTAGATATAAGTTTTTGTAATCTGAAAATATAAAAACAGCAAGGTAACTCATGATAAAAGTGAGCACAAATGGTATTGCAATGCTTAGAAACAAGGCCTAGGGTTCATACTTTCACTAGTGCAAGTTCTCTCAACAATACTAACATAGTTGAATCATATATAAATCCCTCACGTGCGACAAAGAGTTCACTCCAAAGTCACAAATAGCGGAGAACAAACGAAGAAATTATTGTAGGGTACGAAACCACCTCAAAGTTATCTTTTCCGATCAATCTTATGAGCTATCCCTATAAGTGTCACAAACAGCCCTAGAGTTCGTACTAAAATAACACCTTAAGATACACATCAACCAAAACCCTAATGTCACCTAGATACTCCAATGTCACCACAAGTACCCATGGGCTTGATTATACGATATGCATCACACAATTTCAGATTCATCATGTTCAATCCAACACAAAGAACTTCAAAGAGTGCTCCAAAGTTTCTACCGGGGAGTCAAGACAAAAACATGTGCCAACCCCTATGCATAGATTCCCAAGGTCACGGAACCCGCAAGTTGATCACCAAAACATACATCAAGTGGATCAATAGAACATCCCATTGTCACCACAGATATCCCATCGCAAGACATACATCAAGTGTTCTCAAATCCTTAAAGACTCAATCCGATAAGAAAACTTCAAAGGGAAAACTCAATTCATCACAAGAAGATAGAGAGGGGAAAACTCCATATGATTCATCTATATTAATAGAGCTCGCGGTACATCAAGATCGTGCCATCTCAAGAACACGAGAGAGAGAGAGATCAAACACATAGCTACTGGTACATACCCTAAGCCCCGAGGGTGAACTACTCCCTCCTCGTCATGGAGACCGCCGGGATGATGAAGATGGCCTCCGGTGATGGTTTCCCCCTCCGGCAGGGTGCCGGAACGGGCTCCCGATTGGTGTTTCGTGGCTCTAGAGGCTTGCGGCGGCGGAACTCCCGATCTAGGTTTATTTTCGGAGGTTTCTATATTTATAGGAATTTTTGGCGTCGGAATCACATCAAGGCGGTGCCCGAGGGGCCCACAAGCTAGGGGGCGCGCCTTGGGGGGGTGGCCTCCTCGGTCACTTCCTAGCCCAGCTTTTTGCTCCAGTATTTTTTATATTTTCCAAAAATATTCTCCGTAAATTTTCAGCTCATTCCGAGAACTTTTATTTCTGCACAAAAACAACACCACGGTAGTTCTGCTGAAAACAGCGTCAGTCCGGGTTAGTTCTAATAAAATCATACCAAAATCATATAGAATTATTGTAAACATGGCATGAATACTTCATAAATTATAGATACGTTGGAGACGTATCAGCATCCCCAAGCTTAATTCCTGCTCGTCCTCGAGTAGGTAAATGATAAAAGAAATAATTTATGAAGTGTGAATGCTACCCAACATGTTCATCATATTCTTTTCTTCTTTGTATAGCATGGGCATTTGGAGTTGTAAATGATTCAAAGCAATAGTCTAGTTTTAACATAATGACTTCAATACTCAAGCATGTCAACAAGCAACCATGTCTTTCAAAATATCAACACTAAAGAAAGTTATCCCTAGCCCATCATGCTCAATCATTGATCCATTCATGAAACACACTCAAATATTAGCTATGCTCAATGCTCGAGTACGATCATAGTGCCCCCGGGTTGGTGCTTATAAGAGAAGATGGAGACTTAAAGCAAAAATAAAAATTGCATAAAGTAAATAGATAGGCCCTTCGCAGAGGGAAGTAGGGATTTGTAGAGGTGCCAGAGCTCAAGGTTTTAAATTGAGAGAGAAAAATATTTTGGGTGGCATGCTTTTCCTGTCAACGAAAACGACAAAGTAGCTCACAATACTTTCCATGCTAGATACATTATAGGCGGTTCCCAAACAGAATGGTAAAGTTTTTACTCCCCCTCCACCAATCGATCACACTCCACGGCGAGCCGAATCCACGGGTACCGTCCATACAAACAACAATCCTGGGGGAGTTTTGTTTCATTATTTTTTTGATTTGATTTTTGAGCATGGGATTGGGCATCCCGAATACCAGCCACTTTCTCGTGAATGATAGTGAATCAACACATATCGTGAGAATAACACACCTAGCATGGAAAAATATTGGATACTCCCCACCGTTTCATGAGCGGTACGGGCACACAAAAGAGAAAATTTATTTTGATAATTTAGAGATGGCACATACAAATTTGCTTGGAACGGCATGGAAATACCGCATATAGGTAGGTATGGTGGACTCATAAGGCAAAACTTGGTTTAAGGATTTTGGATGCACCAGTAGTATTTCTACTTAGTACAAATGAAGGCTAGCAAATAGATTGGGAAGCAACCAAACCGAGGAAAGAAAAATCTCAGAAGTGAGCATTGAGTCATAACTAACACCGAATAATGCAACACAAGTAAGATGTAACTTCATTGCATAACTATTGACTTTCGTTCATGCATAGGGAATCACAAACCTTAACACCAATATTCCTACTAAGCATAATTACTCACTAACATGGCTCACATATTACTATCATCATTTTTCAAAACTATTACAAAGAATCAAGTTTTAATTTGTCCCATGATCTTCATGAAAGTTTTTATTATATCCTCCTTGGATGTCTATCACTTTGGGACTAGTTTCATATATTGTCATTGCTTTTTCAACAAGCTCAAACAAATTTAAGTGAAGCACATGAGCATAAAGATTTCATCCCTCAAAAAGGTATAAGTGAAGCATGAGAGGAAATGACAAGCTACTCACAAAAGATATAAGTGAAGGTCAATGAGTAGTCAAACAATTAAGGAGCTATGTGAGGACTCTCTCTCCCTCAATAAATATTTTCAGATCTGAGTATTTTATTCAACAGCAAGCAAAAGAAAAATAGCACTCCAAGAATAGCACGCATCATGTGGACGAATAGAAATTTAGGCTCAACATAGGCTAACCGATAATTGTTGATGAAGAGAGGTGGGATGCGTAGCATCCCCAAGATTAGATGCTTGAGACTTCTTGAAATATTTACTTGGGGTGCCTTGGGCATCCCCAAGCTTGAGCTTTTGTATCTCGTTCAATTCTCTCATATCCCGGTTTCACCTATTCTCAAAAACATCTTCTACACAAAACTCGAAAAGAACTCGTGAGATAGGTTAGTACACATAAGAATAAATCAACACTTCATGTACTGCCAAGACAAGTTTCATAATAATTTTCAAATGTTAGGTACTGCATGCTATCATTTCCAAAATTTATATCCACCAATATAGGCCATGGAAACTATAGGATAAGTAGATACCAAAACTATGACAGCAATCTGTCTAATCAGAACAGTCTGTAGCAATTTATGAAAACAGTGTACTTATGTAACTCAAAAAATTATGAAAATTTAGGACATGCTATAAAAGTTATATGAAAATACTGTGTAAAAATTTCAGAAACTTTCCAAGTTCCAGTAAAATATGAAAATTCAAACACTACAGCAAAAGTTTCTGTTTTTTACACAGCACACATCAAACATGCAATGCAAGCATCCTAAGGCAATTCTTGGAACTTTTTATTGAAAAACAAGATTATAAATAACACCTAACAGAGAACAACAAAATAAAATGACGCTCCAAGCATCCTCGTCATGGAGACCGCCGGGATGATGAAGATGGCCTCCGGTGATGGTTTCCCCCTCCGGCAGGGTGCCGGAACGGGCTCCCAATTGGATTTTCGTGGCTCTGGAGTCTTGCGGCAGCGGAACTCCCGATCTAGATTTATTTTCGGAGGTTTATATATTTATAGGAATTTTTGGCGTCGGAATCACGTCAAGGCGGTGCCCGAGGGGCCCACAAGCTAGGGGGGCGCGCCCTAGGGGGGGGCGCCCCCCAGGCTTGTGGCCTCCTCGGTCAGTTCCTGGCCCAGCTTTCTGCTCCAGTATTTTTTATATTTTCCAAAAATATTCTCCGTAAATTTTCAGCTCATTCCGAGAACTTTTATTTCTGCACAAAGACAACACCACGGTAGTTCTGCTGAAAACAGCGTCAGTCCGGGTTAGTTCTAATAAAATCATAACAAAATCATATAGAATTATTGTAAACATGGCATGAATACTTCATAAATTATAGATACGTTGGAGACGTATCACTCGTCCTTCGTCTCTGGCGCGCTCGGCGGGGCTTCGTCTTTGGCTGGGCTCGACGCCCTCACGGTAATTATGCGTCATACCCTCTTCACCAGCATATCTATAGTCTTCCGTTTCAGTTGCCTTTCGGATGTTTGACGTCGCAGACATGTATTCGCAGGCCGATGAAACCCCGTGCACCCTACTGTAGGACATCAACGGCCAGAAGGTGGACGTGGGAAATGCAACGATTGTGAAGCCGAAGGACCGCATGTTCCACAACCGACAGATGCCCCATAGCGTCTTCAAGGTTTGCGTGGCCAGTGTCAAAGCGTGCTTCGAGGATTTGCCTCCTCCGGTACCAGTCGCTGACGACGAGACCCCTAAACGGATTGGCGCATGCAAGAGCTGGTTCTTGCCTTGGCCGAAGACTCTTCTTCGTGTCGAGGCGCCCGGTAGCACACCAACGACAACTCCTCAACAAGGTATGAACACCACCCCACCTACCCAATTACCTGCACCTGTTGTGGCGGGTGATAGCGGACGACGCGAGGGAGAGCCTCCATTAGTGCCAGATGACGTTGCCCACGTCGAAGAAGCAAATGTTGATGATGTCATGGAGGAGGAGGATGATGACCCTATCCAGTATATCAATACCGCCTATGACGATGGAGGATTGATGGCTCGGGACTATGACTCAAGCTATGAGCGTGGAGATGACTTTATGCTGCCTGATTTGCTGGAGCCGGAACGTCCTAAGGCTGATTGCAAAAAGTCTCTCTGCATGCGATCCTCGCAGGAGACGCCTCCAGATGCCGCCTCTACCCAGCAAGAACAACGCGAGGGCCATCCACTGATTAGCCCGACGACACTGGGGGTGGTGGTTAGGGAAGGTATGGTGGGCTCACTACCGCCACCCGCCAAGAAGCAAAGGAGAAGACCGGACAGGAAAGGCTCTAAAGGCACCAGAGCTGCTTCATGTAGCCAGCCACCTCTGAAGCCCCGGGAGGTAGACAGAATACCTGTCGTAGGTGCGGAGCGTTTCCATGTCGCCGGCCACCCGATCCTACCTCCGAAAGCGCTAGAGGACATAATGAACAATGATCTAAGGAGACTTCATGAAGATGTGATGTCCAGAGAGAAAAGCCTTCTCATCTCGGAAAATCCAGGATACCCGCTTTACGCGGCTCAGGTGCCGGGTGGAAAGTTGTATGTCGATAGATGGCCCGCGGATAAGTTCATCCTGCGATTTGACTACATCTACGACATGTTCCACATGACCAAGCTGGATTTTCAGTTCATCCGCATGTATACGCTGTATCTCAACTACATCATCAGGCGCGAGAACATAAAATATATCTACGTCATGGACCCGTACTATATGCACAAGAGCTTCTTGGCAGTCTGCAAAGAGCATCGTGACTATGCGAGCAAGTACATCGTCGAGTTCATGATCGCTAATAAGGACAAGGAAACAATTATCCTGCCTTATCATCCCACGTAAGTCATCCGCGGATATCCTTTCGTAAGTTTTAATCATTCATTTGCAAGCATGGAGGCTAATTTGAGGTGTACTTATTTTGCGCAGCGGGGGGGGGGGGGGGGGGGGGCGCCGTCCTCATCTGTTTGTACCCACAATACTCCCATGCTCTGTACTTGGACTCAGCGAAGAACATCAAGAAAAGGGATTACACGCACATAAAGAGTGTTCTTGATAGTGCCATATTAACCTTCAGCCTGTCTAGTGGATATATCCAGGTGAAAAAGTACAGGAAGAACGGGCCGTGTTTCGGCCATAAGACCGACTTCTGCTGCATCCAGCAACCGAACCATAGTAAGGCCGATGGATTCTACCTCATGCATCACATGATCGAGTACAGAAGGGATAATCAACGCCTTCGCATGTCAGCTACTTCCAGTGATGCCGAGATTGTCACCTGGGCCACAGGCATAGGAAGGACACCGAATCATCGAATCCGAGCTGAGTTTTATCACGTACAGTGTGAACTTGCCCAAGTGATCATGAAGGAGGTCCTCGAACAAACAGGGATGTTCTACCATGGGCCAATAGCGCGGGATGATGTCCAAACACTGCTACTCACTCAACGTCTGGACCTGAAGCCTTTCACGAAGCTCGGGTACTTCCTCCCTGACTATGAAGATTGGAGCAACGACATGGAGGAGTGATTGACGATGACAAAGTGTATGTTTAATTAGTCACTACTGTCTTTCTATGAACTAGCGTAGATTGCTCTAGTTAATTAGTTTGGGTATGAGGAACTTCGTTATTTATGTTTACTATAGGTTGCTTGTATTTTGCTAACTATGCTTCTTTGTGTTTCTCAAGTACATTATGTTGCATATTATCGTTGAATTCATCAACTGACGATGCAGGTACATAGATTAGAGATGGCGAAGGACTGCTATGCCGTATTCATTGGGAGGGTTCCAGGAGCGTACGACCACTGGCCAGACGCTCAGGCCCAGGTGGACAGGTACCCGGACGCTAGCCACAGAGGGTTCGATAGCAGAGCCGAAGCGGAAAATAGTTACTTGAGGTGGACGCTCCGGCAAGAGAGGGAGCGAAACCGGTGCCTCAAGAAGTACTACATAGTCGCGCTCTTGCTCATACTGATCGCTCTTCTCTTCTACATCATGATTTAGATAGAGATGATGAAACGTGTGTGTGTGTACCATGACCATGCAGTTGCATTTATTCGAGACATGACTTGTGTATTGCTATTTTCGAGATGTGATGATATTTGTGTTGGATGATGATGATGATGATGATGATGGTATGACGAGACTACTGTATGTGTATGATATGATGAGAATAATGTATGTTTATTATGATATGATGAAACTACTGTATAGAGCATGCACAAATACAGCACAAATACGTAGAGGGGAAATAAATCTGTGAAAGCAGGAATATTAGCAGTAGCGCTGGTAGGCGTCTAGCGACAGCGCTGGTTTAGCAACAACGTTTGTTGTGGTGCGGCGCTACAGATAGTTAGTACTAGAGCTGGTTGAAGCGGCGCTACTGCTAACCATACTTACCAGTAGCGCTTGTTTTCCAGCGCTACTGCTACAACTTAGCTGTAGCGCCTTAGCAGTAGCGCTACCGACAGCGCTACTGATATGGGTATTTCCAGCGCTACTAGTATGCTTTCTTCTAGTAGTGTTTATTTCTTTTCATGCATGTCCTTATTTATTGGGTGTCTCTAGCAAATTTATCTTCAATTCCGTGTCCAATCCCGATTTTGCTAAGGTGTTCACCCCCAATCCGAATCGGTACCGGTATGAAAGAAAGACGGATAATTCATTATTGGTTAAGATTGCAACCTAGATAGTATTTTTTTTTAAAATTAACAGGTAAAATAACATCATATTCATATTATACATATTTTTCCAATCAAATTTCATATATAGCATGTTAAATTTGGAGTTACGGTTTAGAAGATATGAGTATTTAAAAAAACATTTGATATGTACTATGGGTTTAATGTTAGAAATATCAGTTTTTTATTTATAAAAGAGCATGACGGACTAAGAATACCTTTTCCTTTATTAATATGTATAGATTTTTTTTTTGCAAATGCACGTATATACTCACGTACGTGGTGGGAGATTTGGGAAGGCCACGCACTAACGCACACGAAATCAAAATGCACCTATACACCACACAGTTTGATCGATCCTTGTTAGTTGTTATGGACAACGAGGAACCGCAGCATGGTATTATATTCGTCTCAAATTACTTGTTTCACATTTGTCTAAATTTGTATCAATACAAATATTAGACAAATAATTTGGGCCAGGGAGTACATTGCTGGTGCAGGGAAAGGCTCAGACCATGACGTACACCGTCTTTGCGTTGGACCGTGTTCTTGAGAGCCTCTCAAAGACTACTGTCATGCTGCCAAAAAAGGCTTTACCTTAAAAAGTGAGACAATTGGTTTTATGCCTCTAGTTAGGTCACACTCGGCTGGTTTACCTTTAGTTTTCGAAAACACGCGTTCCTGTTCAAATCACTTTGCTCGTCTTATGTTTTTGTCCTTGGACCGTTTAGCTGTTATTTTGAAAATTTCATAACAAATTCACACTAACTCAGAAAATTGCAAATAAGCTATTAAAATGTTCAGAAAAATATCACCTATAGGTGCATGTCATTTGCACTCATGAAAAAAATGTTGGAAAGGCCCCATCACCTATATGAGCTAAAACTGAGATGGACACTTTCCAACACTTCTCTCATGAATGCAAATGTCATGCACATGTAGGTGATGTTTATTTGAACATTTATATCTTATATGAATTTTTCGGAGTTAGTATAATTTTGTTATGAAGTTCTTAAAATGAAGGTCAAACGATTAAAGGGCAAAATCATAAGACGAGCAAAGTGATTTGGGAAGAAACGCGTATTTTCGGAAACTACCGGTAAACCAGCGAATATGACCCAACTAGGGGCATAAAGCTAATTATCCCTAAAAAATACTATCAAAGACTATTTGGAAAAAAAATACTCAAATAATAAGTCCCACACATCAGGTGCGTGGCACTTCGGTCATGACGGTTTTCGATAGCAATTCCCGTTATGCAAGGATGGCAAATAACAATGACACACGATAAGTTTCTGTCGAAATTAAACTGAAGGAAGAAAGTTACCGCCATGCGCTCGTGTCTGACGTTCGGCACTTATCAAGGTCCAAAAAAATATTGAGTCGGGCGTCTACTTCTATCTATGGCAATTCTAAACGAGGCTTTCATGCCATAATGTAAGTCGGCATGCAGGATGCTTTGCGCGGGACAGGGAGAGGGGTTGATTAGATCAGATGGTCCACTTTGATTCCACTGCCACTAGTTTTTTTTTTTTTTTGAAAAGGAGAAACGGAGCCCCCGACCTCTGCATCAATCGATGCATGCAGCCATCTTATTAAACAAGTTCAAACCAAGGTCTTAGATCCACAAAGCGCTCAAGCGCTGAAGAAAAGCATGAAAAGTTGATAAATAAATTGCCACATCCGGCGTAACTAAACGTAGACTACGATGCCTATACACCTAGCCTATTATTAGCACGCCATTCCACTGCCACTAGTAGCCAAATACTATCTCCATCTCATGTTAATTGACGTTTAAACGGATGTATATTGGGATGATGGGTGGAAATGAACATGCAAACTGTTAACCAATACCAACGCCTAGAAGACCAACTTGGATTTAATCACTCCGTTCCTAAATATAAGACCTTCTAGAGATTTTACTATAGACTACATACGGAGCAAAATGAGTGAATCTACACTCTAAAATATATCTATATACATCCGTATGTGATTCATTGTAGAATCTCTAAAAGATCTTATATTTAAGAACGGAGAGAGTATAAAACAACAGTACGTGAGAGCATGCATAAGAAAATAACAATAACCAACGCCACAATATGCCCAATAGTTTGGCCTCATATCGCAATAAAACAGGGGCCAGACCACCGGATTACTAAAGTCATCCCTCCCTCCAATTCAATTGTAGTGCATATTTTATTTTCTAAATACCTAATAAGTTCAAAGAAAAAGTTATCTACAATCTCTACTAATTTAAAAGAATGTAAGGTTCTAAATTTCACTTTTCTTCCCACCCCCTCGTCCAACCTTCACCGTATAATAACCAATCACCATAATTTACTTACCATTTGAGCCAATTCCACTTTAAATACTTATCAAATTTCTCATCAAAACATAACGTAAATCACTGACAGGATTTGATGAATATTTATTTACACAATCACATTGATACAGACAGATAAGTCACAAGCTAACATACTACTTCCTCCGTACCTAAATATAAGTGTTTTTAGAGATTTCACTACGAACTACATACAGATGTATATAGACATATTTTAGGGTGTAGATTTACTCATTTTGCTCTGTATGTAGTCCGTAGTGAAATCTCTAAAAAAAACTTCTATTTAGTAACAAAGGGAGTAGAATATTTATATTCCGTTGCAACGAGCCGACATTGTCCTACACAACTGGGGAAAACCTTATACACAGAAGCTTACCAGTAGCGCTTTTTAAAAGGAGGCGCTGCTGCTACTTAGCAGTAGCGCGTGTAAAAAAACAGCGCTACTAATAAACTCATATCAGTAGCGTGGCACTTATAAAACGCGCTACTACTATAATTGCCACACCATTCCCGACAGGCTAGGTATAGTAGTAGCGCCCTTCCTCAACTTGCGCTGCTGCTATTCTACTTAGCTGTAGCGCTTGGCACCAACCCGCGCTGCTGCTATTCCCACCTTATCCACCCCGTGCGCTCCCTCTCTCTTCCTCACTCCCGGCCCCTCACTCCCCCCTCACACTGTCGCTCCCTCTCTGCCCCCCGCCGCTCGCCGCCGCCGTCGCCTACCCCTCCTCCCTCTGCCGCCGTCACCTCCCCCTCCTCCCTGGACTCGGTAATCCTCCCCCTCCTCCCTGGACTCGGTAATCCTCCCCCTCCTCCCTCCTCCCCGCCCCACCTTCTCCGTCCTCCCTCCACTCCTCCATTCGCCGCCGGCCGACCCCTCCTCGCTTCGCCTTCCTCCTCCCTCCTTCAGTCGCCCCTCCTTCTCCCTCCTCCCTCCTCCATCCACAACCCCTCCTCCCTGCTACATTTTGATTTAGTAGGCTAGTTGATATTTTCTTGTTGATATGCAACATTTTGATTTACTTAATAGTTTGTAGTTGATATATAACAATTTTGATTTAGTATGATTAACTGATTAGTAAAAATTTAGACATAGTTGATAGTTTTTAGTTGATATAAGCCTCTGTTCATATATAACACTTTGATTTAGGATAGTTTCTTGGGTTTAGTTGATAGTTTCTAGTTAACTGAATTATTACTAGGGTTTTAGTATATTATTTTTAGACATAGTTGATAGTTTCTAGTGATCCTGAAACTATTTACTCATTTGCTAGAATGAACATGTCATATTTGTTAATACTACTCAGATACATGTTGATAGAATATATTTTGTTTATATTTAGTTTATGCAGAAATGTCGATGATGAAAATGCTAGTGCTAGTCGCCATGTCATTGATGTCGATGATGATGCATTCTGAATATAGAGGATGGCTTGGTGTTCTTGTTTGCAATGTACCTCCGAGTGGCCTATGTTTTGCCGGAATGTTGATTCGTTTCCATTCCGGCAAATTTCAGGCGCTCCATATGTCCTGTTTTTAGCAAAGGTCATGCCGAATTTTTTTCATGAATTTTAGCATGACTTGTGCTACAATGTAGGACATATCGAGTGCTTGTGATTTGCCAGAACGGGAATTCAATGATATTCTGGCAAAACATAGGGCATTTTTTCTATGTCATTGCTCGATATATGGAACGGGTTGACTTTAGGTCTGTTTCGGCTCCTTGTGTGTCTTTCAGTGAGGGAGAGTGTCCACCATATATATATATGAGAGAGGAAGAATCCCGACTGTTGTCGTGGGGGTCGCTTCTCCTTCTTTTCCTTGTGCTAGATATTTGTAATGCACTAGGGAAAGGAGGAGTAGCGACCATCACCGACGGTCGAAATATGAGAGAGGAAGAATCCCGACTGTTGTCGTGGGGGTCGCTTCTCCTTCGTTCCCGTGTGCTAGACATTTTGGTGTAATGCACTCGGGAACGAATAGAGGAGCCACCATCACCGACGGTCGCAATATCAGAGGGAGTGCCCACCATATACGTGAGATGAGAGTTTAGGAAGGAAAGACTCGACAGACCTAAAGTCAACCCGTTGCATATTGAGTAATAGTGATATGTGTGTTGATCAGTTTCCTGGTAGTTGCCTTCGATCGATTTTAAATGTTTCAACTATGAACATAGGAAATGTCTGACGACGAAAGGAAATTCGTTATGTGCGAATTATGCGAAGACGAGCGCGGCCTGTGCGACAAGCCTCACCTAGTTGATGGTAGGCGCTTCAGCATCGTGCTGGATGAGACCTTCGAAGTGGATACAGTAAGTCACAACGACAAGTCTTTTTTCGTAATTAAGCATGACTTCTGCTTCTTTTGCTTCAACTTATAATTTTAATTTTTTACTATTCTACTAGCGTATCCCCTGCCATGCAAGAATTTATGTCTTAGATAAGATTGGTTTCAATACTAAAAAAAGTATGGAGGTAAAGAGAGTTCACTTGAGGACCAAGCATGGTTATACTTTTGCCATAAAATTGTACAATGCAGACACCTACTCCTATTTTGAATGCAAAAGTTGGCAAGCACTATGCAAGGCTTACGCATTTGAGCCTAATATGCTTATCACCTTTGATATTCGTCCGGAAGATGAAATTGAAGGTAATATCGACATCTGGGTCGATGTGCAGACGCCTCCAGTTCTACCATTATGTGAGTTTCTCAACCATATTTATTAAGTAATTTATATTGTTTATTTAAAAATAGTTGACAACTAATTTCTATTGACAGCTTATTTCCATTCAAGCAAACATGTCCAGCGCTTGGTAGACAGCACCTACTACTGTCCCAGGGCTGAACTAAACTGCGAGGAGATAGGTCATTATGTTTCATGGCTGGAGGATTTTGATACTGTCAAGACAGGTTATTTTCCTGGACTTCGAGATATTAGTACTCAAAACGTGCGGCCAATAGTGTGCGTATTGAACTACGGTCACATCTATCTAGGAAAGATGGTAAGATTTTTACTATTTGTCCTCAGTGCATCTTTTGCATACATTATTTTTTAAGCTAAACTTCATTGCTAAGTATGTTACTACGATGGTCTTCAACAGGGACTCCCGATGAGTGTTGTGCCTCGTTGGATCGAGTCTAAAGGTCGCATGGCAATGGTTAGCTTACGGCCAAAATATCATGTATTGCACATGAGTGCATTCATCATTTCTCGAAGCGAGCAAGTCTTAATAGTCAAAGACTGGAGCAAAATTGTGAAGGATCGCAGAGAAGTACTAGGGGGCAGCAATCAGAAGCGCAGCCCACAATTAGGAGACAGGTTCATATGCATTCTCCAATATGATGAAGAAGGAGTGCTACAAATGTTTTATGCTATTTTACCTGAGAGAGAGCAGCATGAGTAGGTCCTAGGTATTAAGAACAATTAGTTAGTGCTGATTATATATGACTAGTGACCTAGTGACCAAGTTGATGACCAAGTTGATGATGATGATGAGTTGTTATATGATGATTATGATGAGGAGTTGTTATTATAACTAGTGACCCAAGTTGTTATATGATGTCTCATGGACGAAAATGATGATGATGAGGAGTTGTTATATGAAAATGATGTATTATGATGATACTGTATGAAAACTTGTATAATGGCGTATGAATATACGACATAAAATAAAAAAGAAATACGTAATAATAGTAGTAGCGCGGGTAGAGAGGTGCGCTGCTAGTAACTACCAGTAGCGCTTTCTACAACAAGCGCTACTGCTAAGCAGGTATAGCAGTAGCGCGGGCGAGCACACGCTACTGCTACACTTTAGCTGTAGCGCCGTATCAGTAGCGTGCTGCCCCGCGCTACTGATATACCTAAAACCAGCGCTACTGCTAGGCTTTTCCCTAGTAGTGCTAGTACAGATAAAAATCCATAATTTTGCTATGTTTTGCGGTCGGGTCAATAAAAATATGGATATACTTTAAGTTACGTCAATGTCTTTACACTAGGGGGGAAAGTTAAATCAGTGTCTTAAATCTGTATCTAGTGCTTACGCTAGCTTTGATGATTCACTGTAATCTCCCGCTCAAGTGCCAACTTACAAGTACACAGTTGTTGGAGTTTTTCTCTCCCCACTCGCAAGGCGGGTAGGGGAAGCCTTCCTCCCCTCAATCTTCACCTTCGATCCCGGGGATTCATCAGCGAGAGGGAGTGCATTGCGCCTATTAGCCGCCGCTACCATGTTATCCACCGGGTTAGAATAATGCCCGGGTGGTGTCAAAAAACGCTGCGGCGGAACTTGATCCACACGGGGCGGGTCTAACTGCCGAGGTTGAGCCGCCGCCCTGCTTCCTGGCACCTCCGAACTTGGTCCTACTCCTGGGGTGTTAAAAAGGTTCCTGGGTTCATACCGCACAGGCAGGCGGGTTTGATGTCTCATCCGAAGAACCACCTCAGAAGCGTTTTGATCCAAGCTTAAACGGAAAGCCTCGGCCTTCAAGCGTTCTGACTAAACATCCATCTGAATCTGCATTGCGTTGATATCCTCTTGGGTCTTGGCCATCTGCTCCTTTAGCCTTGTAATTTCCACATTACGATGCGCCTGATTTTCGGTCGTAACCTCCGTGCCAATCAGAGCTATCAATTCGTTCATTATCTCCAGCAAAACTTGAGCCAGCGGCCTGACTGACCCAGCCCCAGCCGCGCCGCCAGCCGCAGCTGCCCCAGTGGCCGTGCTATTGAGAGTCGGCGCCATGCCCGCCATGAAGACGGCGGCTTGGCTTGGCGGCTCATAGGGCTCTAGAATACTGTCACCGTCGGAAAAGCCCACTAGCCCGCCATCATGAAGCTGGTAAATAGACTCCGTCTCTCCGCTCGAGGATTCCTCCCCTGAGCAGACGAGGGTCTCTCCTCCTGACGCCGAGTCATCCGTGAGTTCTACGCCTTGTGTGAAGCCGATGAAGACACGCTTCCGGCCGGGTTGGATCCAGGCGGGTTGCGCGCGCCGAGCCGGCTCGACGAGGTCGGTGCAGATGTCCGGCCTGGGTTTAGATCCGCCGATCTTTCCAATGAAAACGTGAATTCTGCCGAAGGGGACCCGGTACCCGTACTCGATTGAGTCGGCCTCGGGGCCCCAGCCAGCGTCGTCGATGTAAAGCTTGGCGCGGCGACTCTTTGTCATCCTGCCAACGGCGTATCCCTCGATCCCTGGGAGAGAGCTCTTCGAGAACTCCAAACCGCCACGCATCTGCCCCACGGTGGGCGCCAATTGTTGTCATTTTATCACGGCAGATGTCCTAGTGAAAGGACTTAGGGCTGAAGCCATCGCTACGGCGGTTAACTTGATGGGGTTGGTCGGGACGAAAGACACGGGTTTACCCAGGTTCGGCCCCTCTCGAAGGAGGTAAACGCCTACGTCATGTTTTGAGTTGTATTGACTAAGTATCGATTACAAGGGAGCGGATTCGCTTGACCTAGCTCTCGATCAAAGGTTTCTTGTCCTCAGCCGCCCAGGGAACCCGCCTTTATATACACAGGTCGAGGCCCTGGGCTTACAAGAGTCCGGGCCGGATTACATCTAATAACCGACCTTATCTCTAAATCACCTTGCCTTGTCTGGCAAGCCATCTCCCGGCGGCTTACGCTTCCGAGTCACACATTGCCTTCCGGCTCTGGGCCTCCGCCTGGCCCGTCCGGCAAGTTACTTCCAAGCCTTGTCTTAGTCTTCCAGCCTGCTTAAGGCCTTACTGCTAAGCCGCTAGCTTCCTAACCCAGCCCCTCCTGGGCGGGTCTCACCGTGGGGTTATATCCCCAACATAAGATCCTGGTAAAAACTTGTGGGTTATCGGCCCACTCAAAGGAAACCACCATTGAAATGATTGCTTAGGAGAGATCTTGCACCGGTACAAACTGAAAACTATTGGGGAATGCGACAGAAAACAAAAAAATTCGGTACTGCGAGCACGCCCAGGATCACTATGGAGATGCATACAAGGTTTGATCTGATCCGTACTGACTCGTAGCGCAGCGGAAGTAGAGTCGATGAAGATCAGTGGTGCAGATCCCCGCAGCTAGGATTTACAACCTCCCAACCGCGAGGATGTTCTCCCTCGTTGGACAGCCCTTCAGGAGGCGGTCGGACAGTCCCTCGGACAATGTCACGGATAGCCCTTCGGGAAGACCCTTGAAGCTCGAACGGAAACTCGGACAGCCCTCCGGGAGGACCCTCGAACTTCCCCTTGGGCAAAAGATCGAAACTACGACCTCTCTATAGGGTTGCACACATACGGTGTCAGCTATCCGGCAGGGCTTCGCCATCCAGAACTAGTTCCTGCCGGAACCCAGACAGCCTTTCGGCTCTACGAAACTATTTCGCGGGGAGGGAGAGAGAAGGCCAGATCATGCATGGCATTTGTATGTTGAGAAAGAGTGAGTGTGGAGAGTGCATCTCCACCTCTATTTATAGGAAAACTCAAGGGGTAGGGTGGGACTTGAAATACCCAAGAACCCCATGAAAGGAGTCCTTCACAAGGGCATAATGGGAAAGCAAGTGGGGCAAGTGAGGCTCCATGGTGGAGCCCACCTTGGCCGGCCACCCCTCCTAGGGCTCCCCAAATGGGTGCCCTTATCCTTCCATAAATGCTATTCCGAAACCAATTTCCAACTTCCAAAAATCTGAAACCATAAATGCTATTTCACTATTCATGAAACCAATTTTTCGTGACCGATAAATCTGAAAATATTTCTATGGGTCTTAGAATAATTCCAGGAGCCACTAAAACAATTCTGGACACATTCCGAAACATTTTCAGATCAGTGATTTTCATCTGTGAAAAGCAACCAAAGCGGTTCCGGTAGTCCAGAACATTTTCGGTTTTTGTCTCCGAAAAATCTCAGAAGTTACCGGAACAGTTCTGGTACCCTCCAATAATTTCCAGGCATATGCCGAAACCAATTTGACTTAATGGTATAATCCGAAACAATTTTTCGGTTTTACCGAAACTCTTCCGGTGTTCTCTCTCCGGAACTCTTCAGTTGTCCCCGAAACTTTTCCGGTGATTTTCTCTCAGACTCCCTGTCTAGTATTCAACAGATAGATGAACCTTAAGCGTGTGACCCTATAGGTTCGGTGAAGTATAGAGATGAGGGGAATACTTTCCGATCAATGATCAACATCGGAGCCATGGACACCCATATTGACCCCTATACCCACACGAATAAATATTCGAGTGAACCTCCAGTTGCCGTGTGCTATTCCTGTTGCTTCGCGATATGCTACAAACACCCAAGGTGAGATTTTCTGCATCCCCGTGGATCAACAACTTGTCCACTATGCAAGTTAACTCGTTACCGGTTTTGTTCTCTTTTCTCGTTTTCGTGTTTCGGCATCCATTTGATCAAATCCCACTGTGTCTGGCCAGACGATGATGGGCCCGAGAATATCTCTCCATCGTCGGAGGAGCAAATCCCAATCTTGAGCTATCTTGTTACTTGCCATACTTTTCCGTGAACCCGTAAGCCGCCGTAATAGCCACCCAGTAACGAATGACGTTTAACAAACCCCAAAGTTCACGAAGCAAGCATGAAGGAACTCGATACTCTCATGGTCTATGGAACTATGCAAACATTAACTATCTATGTGTTATTAACCATTAACTTGTGACGAATGTATCTCATAGCATAACATCAATTCGGGTCGATTCAACACAAGTGTTCTACCAACAATGTGCCCTCAAAATTGGTAGCACAGACATGCCCATGATCAGGAAAACAAGATTATCATGCAATACTTGAGCTAGTCTTAGAGGCATGACTAGGAATACTTTTTACCGTTTATGGTACCACACGTGCACATGAGTTTCCCTCCGAGTCTCGTGGATATTGTAGACTCGAGAATCATTGCAGTTATAGCATGGATCATAAACATTTATTACAAACCAGGAGATACAAAGTAAATGATATTACTGCCTCTAGCTGCAACATATTCCGCCTCCGTCGTAGAATCTGCCACAGTCTTTTGTTTGGAACTTTTCCAATCAACTGCGCTGCCGTTCAATATGAAAACATAGCCTGATTGAGATTTGAAATCATCTGGGTCAGTCATGAAGCCTGCATCAGTGTAACAACTTACAATGAGCTCTTCATCACCTCCGTACACAACTAGTAAATCCTTGGTCCTTCTGAAGTACTTAAGAATACCCTTGACTGCGGCCCAGTGTTCCAATCCTGGATCACTTTGGTACCGGCTGCTAACACTTAGTGCATAGGAAACGTCCGGTCTTGTACATAGCATGGCATACATAATAGAACCAACTGCCGAAGCATATGGAACAACATTCATTTGTACTCGCTCATCAAGGGTCCGAGGACTCTGATTCTTGCAAAGCACTGTGCCAGGTGACATGGGGAGTAGGCCTTTCTTGGAGTTCTCCATGTTGAACCTTTTCAACACCTTGTCAATGTACGTGCTTTGGCTAAGCGCTATCACGCGTCTTGATCTATCTCTATAGATTCTGATGCCCAATACATATGCCGCTTCGCCTAAGTCTTTCATTGAAAAACTCTTCTTCAATGAGTCTTTTATTTCGCTAAGAAAATTCACGTCATTTCCTGTCAACAATATGTCATCCACATACAAGATTAGAAATGCTTTTGCGCTCCCACTAAACTTCTTGTAAACACAAGATTGTGGCACCCCGATAGAGGGCCGACGCACGCTAGCCCCAGGATAAGACCTGGCGCACGTCAAAGACATGACACAACAATTTCCAGGCACAAAATAGCTTTATTATATGGAATGGAGTATTACAATATTGTTGCTTACAACAATATTACATAGCTCCAAGGCTAACTAAATGGCACCGGGGTCCTTGTTCAGTGGCAACGGCATCTCTGGCTAGTCTCCATAACTCACAGGACTGGCTGGGTTATGATCTAGCACGACGGATCTTCTCCTGCAATTGGCTACGTGCAAGGCCAGGTGAGTACTTTGAATGTACTCGTAAGACAACCAAATACATAGCATCCAGACAAGCAGATGACAAAGCAAGCCCTATGCTATATAAAAATCTATTCTAAACATGGCTTGGAATTACTGGAAAACATGGATCAAGCATGGCATAGCATGGATCAGGCATGTAGTCTACCTAACATAGCATGACAATGATCACATTAAATGCTTGAAATACTTACTGTTACCGATCATTCAACTTACTCTCTTCTGGGTTGTCCAACCGTCGGAATACTCATGTCTGAAAGAGCACTTCCGAACACAAGACAAGTTCTTCCATCCTTGTTATCATCGTTATGGTTGACCACCTCGTGAGGTCTGGACGGGCTGTCCAATACCGTGGACGCAGCTATTCGAATAGATTTTTCACTCTGCAGAGGTTGCGCACTTTACCCACACCATGAAGCACCTGGCCTCGTGATCCCATTCGGGTGGACCAGCGTTGCTCCAACGAAACCTGTCTGACCCGTGACTCTCCCATCATACCAACGGCATTCATCCTCCCCCGGAGTCCTGCCCTGGGTGGCCCATGTGTCCTCGTGACACCTGCCACCATCGTGGCCAAACAAACTGTCCCAAACGGAGATTCCCGGGCTAAACACTCAACTGGGCTCACAGGGTTATCGCCGCCTACCTGATCAGGGTAGCACGCGCGCATAACCCTCCCTCTTTGGAGGTACCGGTGAAAGAGCATGCGATTAGACCAAGTCAAGGCTGTCCCATACCGGCAAATGTGGTTGCACGGGTAAGCCCGGACAGGTGACTCAAGATCAACCAACTAGGTTGCATTTATTAATTCAACTCAACATAGTCATCATCGTACCATTACATCGGCTATTATAAGTGTTAACATTCACTTAACAATAGCGTAGCAAGATCATAATACTGATACTCATGTTATGATATCAAACCATGAAGGTATTATTAACAATATGGCAATATGAAAACAAGACATGACACTAGATGAAGAGTAATGCTAATATCTAATACTGATGCCAACACAGGTGTATGCAAATGCAGACTAACAGGTGATACAGATAAACACACACAGGGTGCAAGCAAAGTCCTCACGCAAGTCCGGAGCTCATGATAAGAGGCTGGCTTGCCTGGGGGTCGATGAATACGCCGGGAAGAAGTGCGATAAGACTCTGGGAAAATCTGCCAGAAAGGTCTCCCTCTCGGAGGGGCTCAATCAGAAGGCAAGGGCAAACTGGTCATTTTCACAGTGTGAAAATATTTTGAAAATGGTACCAGCAAAACGGGCTCGACGAGACGAAGAAGTGAGCGTTGGTTTTACCTTGATCGGAGTTACGGGTGAATAGTTATGACCGTTCGCTCGTTAGGCAGAAAAGAAGACGAAAACATATCCACTTCTGCCCTTAACAGACGAACGTTCACAATTTAAAGGATTCGGCCGGCGGGCTGGATTGAAAACGCATTTCAAAAATACGCTTTCAGAATAGGAAAGCGCGCTTCTGCTTTAGAACACAGCAGAATACACCTTCGCTACTGGAAAGCGCATTTTGATATTACGCCTTCACTTAAAACCGACTGGGCCCGGGTTGACTATTCTCTCTCCAGCTGACGTGCGGGCCCCGCCTCATCTCTTCTTCTCTCTTGCTCTCTCTCTCCTTCCTCGCGACAGAGAAACAGGGGAGGAGCGGGGCGCTCGACCGCCGGCGCTGCCGTTGCCTCGCCGCCCGAGGGAACCGGCCAGAGAGCGCAGGGGCACCGCCACTCCTCGCCGCGCCCGGGGGTGTTCACGGGGTCGACGGAGGCAGGCCGAAGCGCCGTCCCCACTGGCCGTTGCGCGGTGGCCGACGGGCGTTCACGGTGCCGCTGCAGCGGTGCTTCCCCGGAGAAGTGGAGGACGGCGGCGGCTTCACCAGCTGTTGGGGAGGCCGGGGGTGTGGACAGGAAGGAGGGGGAGAGCCAGGGCGCTGGCTTGGCCGAGGGGAGCGGCGGCGGGGCTTCGGCCATTGCGGGGAGGAGAGAGCTCCGATGCTCGAGGGAGGGGGCTGGGGCTTGCTGGCCAGGAGAGGGGCTCGGGGCACGTCTTAAATAGGTTGGGGAAGAAGCTTCGCGACGGTGGCCGAAGCTCCGAGACGGCGGCGCCATGGCCGCGTTGCAACAGGGCGTCGGGGCCGTCTAGAAGCTAGGGGGCGAGGGGGAGAAGGTTCTGGGCGGTTCACGCGCGCGGTGGAGAACTCTTCGGCGCTCCCGGACAAGCCATGGTGTGCCAGGGAGGACTCCCGAAGGCTCTGGTGCACAGGGCGCGGTTTTGGCACGCTCTGCCCGTGGTCACCGCGTGGTCACGGCCTTGTCACGCCCTATATGAAACAAAACCATGTCTGTGGCACTCTACAACCTTCCAGCAGACGATTTGATCACTCAGGCAGTAGCAGTGAGCTTTGGTGTGACTGCACCCAAGTCAACTGCTGATGAACAGCAAGGTGTTTGGCATGTGCTGTGGCCACCACCGTGCTCCTCTTGGCAAGATCCTTGGCTGAGGTTGATCACTCACTAGAGTGAGTATCTTGGCCAAAATTCAGCAGAAATAGACAAGGCTAGAGGGTACTTCCTTTGTAACCTTGCCTACTGACCAGAAATGAAGATGAGAATGCTGGGGAAAAATGGCTACATGGGAATGGCCCAAATTTGGTGGAGACCAATGATTTAGGCTTATGGAGGCACTTTAAAAATTTCATACCATTTGCATAAGTAAAAATGGTACTTCCTTCACAATGCTCCAATCTGGACAAAAAATATAAAATTTGCTGGGGAAGATTGGCTAGATGAAATGGGCTAATTTTTGGTGTCCATGGGTAATTTCTCATAATGACTCACCCTGCAAAATTTCAGCCCAAGGAGATCAAGGAATCAAGCACTTCCTTTGCAAACAGGAAATCTGGACAGAATTTGCAAAGGGGTGTGATGCTCAACATTTGAATTGTAGAACCTGATATTTTCATGGCAATTGTGAAGATATGGGTTGGGAAAGCTCCATAAATTATTTGGGATTTTTCCTAGCTACCAAAATGGTAGTTCCTTTGGAAAGGCCCCAAATTGAAATATTGGCTTTAAATAGGAAAATGCAATTTCCCCTATTTAATTATGGCCAATATTTTTATGAGAGCTCAATATGATCACAAAGAATATCTCCACAAGTTTTCATGAACTCTGGAGATGGATAGATATTTTCCTGGATTTAATTCCTCAGAAAGGCAGAGAAAGGAATTAATTCTAGATGAGAAATATTGCATATGACTTGGCAATATTTTTGCATATCTAGGGTGTATGAGTGAAGGAGGATCTCTGGAAATCTTGGGAGGATTAACAGAGCAAGGGAAATGATAGCTCCTTTGTAAACACAAAGGCAGGATTTCCAGTTCCAATATTTTGGAACTAGGGTTTGAAGGAGATTCAGGGTTTACTGACGGAGGGTTTGCTGGCACAAGATCATGGGAAAGGCACTGAGAGGTTGGGGATTGTCTGGATTCACCTGGTTACTTACCAGATTCTAGAGGAATTTTTTTTGGAGAGAAAAGCTAGGAAGGAATAACAGCACAAAAATCGATAACCCGATTTTTGGGGTGTTACAAACCTTCCCCCTTAAGAGAATCTCGTCCTCGAGATTCCTAGGGTTAGCTTAGAACAAAAATTATGCCTCCTGGAAAACCTCTGGGTTGGGTCTTAACCCTGTGGATGAAATCAACTGGGTTAAGAGTATCGAAAACTGGTACACCCAGATCGAGATACGGATATCGCGGGATCTACTCCACAGGTAGGGGCCGCTTGGTAGCCCAGACATTTGTAGAAAAAGCAAACTTTCCTTTTTCCAAAAATGCTTGGGGTACCGCAATGAACAGTGGCCTCTCTCGCTGTTAGGTGGGCCAAGGGCCCACTGGCAGCCTTCTTCTTCTATCTTTGGCAAACGGCTCTCTCTTGCTCCCGCGCTGTCCTGAGTGCGGCTAGGCACTGCGCACGCCTAGCTCCTGGGGCATAAAGCACCCTACGACGATAGTGCGTGGCGTGCACGAGGCCAACACAGAGAGCACTCCCATCACGGGCCAATGCCGGTCGGCACTGCTCGCGGATTCGCCTCCTGGACGCCGGTGATCGAGCGATGCACGGTTCCCCTGGACCTTGCTCACCGTACACCGGGCTAGGGCTATAAAAACGACTGCGGTTTCTCCTCTCTTCCTCCTTGCACTATGCCTCACCTCTTCCTCTTTCCTTCTCTTTCTGGTTGCAGGGACGCGAGGCAAGGCGTCAATGGCGGACGTGGGATCGGAACTGATCACGATCCTCTTGGCTGGTATGCTGGCGGCATTGGTTGGTGGCTCGCTGCTGCTGTGCGCGATGATCCTCGATGATTGCCGGGATGCCGCTGCCAGAGGGGTGGCTGGAGGTCATCTACGCCGTCTCAGGCCGGCGGAATAAGCGCGGGCTGCGGTGATGAGGGGGCGGCCTGTCAACATCACACAAGACGGTGACAGAGGCGCCGATGGGTCTGGGGTTAGTGTGGTGTGGTCAGCGGAGCTCTACCAGTGTGGAGGCCACACTGCTGGTTGCTCCTTGCTGAACGACATCCACACGAGTGGGTGTTGGGGTAGAGTCACGGTTTAGATCTTGGTCTAGAAGGGTTGTAACGGCCTATGGTGCAATTTAATTCCTCAGAATTTCTCCGATATCACAACCGGGTTCGGGGAAAAGATTTTGTGACCGGGGAATTATCGGATAGGGTTGGCTTTCCAGAACACTGGGTTTGGGAAAACTGGCAAATGGAGCAAGCATGAATAGGAGTAGATAGGCGGCTTTGCATTCTGCAGAGTACGGCTGCGACTGTACTCAGGAAAAAGAACTTGGCGTGTAGACATTGCTCACACGATCCACATGCAATCTATTCAGACTATCGTGCAAGCAAATGCAAAATGCACATGGTAGCAAAATGCAGGCAGAAGAACAAAACATATCAAGCAGGTTACGCTAAGGTGTTTTAATGCTAGTGGGTGTATGTACTCCTAGTATACATACACCTACACCAGCTAGCTTTTTATTAGGGACTCCAGGCGAGTCCGATGTTGTTATGTGTAAGTGCTCTACTGACTAAAATCTTGTTAAGAATCCATTGCCAGCTCTGTTAAACCTTTCTGCTTAACAGAGTGACAAATGAACCAGGCACACAGAGCAAACAGGCATACATAACATTACAACAGCACACAAGCACAAGCAGTTCAAGCAGTACAATCATACAACAACACGCAGCCTTACTAGGTAGCTAACAGCAACAACTCACTCCGGACTACAGAGTCCTAGTCCTAGACGTAGGCGAAGAAATAGTCTGCACAACACACATACTCGCGGCATCTCCTGGCTTCGCTCAATGCCGGAGCCACAAATGGGCCTACTCTTGCTAGGGATCTCCTGGGGGACGAAGGCTGAGCCAACTTCCATCTTCATCGTCGGACACCTCTATGGGTTGGGGCTCAACTGCTGGAGCTGCAGTGGAAACTTGACGGAACACATCCCGACGATGAAGTCGCCGGATAGCTCCTTGAATGGAATTTGGGTGGATGTTGGCTGGTTGATATAGGTCCACGGGTTGCGAGAGTGGTACTAGCTGTGAAGGTGGCACCGGGTTTGGCATCAGGGAACGGGTGGCCTGGGATGTAACTTCATGGGCCGCACGATATGCTCCCGTAACAACCCGGGTGGTGTCTTGGTCAATAGCTTGGAACTCTCTAAGAATGCCGGAGAGCAGAAGTCCCTGGGCATCAATGTACTGGACTAGTCGAGCTATTGTTGGGTCAGCATCTCCAACTGCGCTGGACAACTCACAACCTGTGCTGGGCGGAGAGGGAAAATAGCAGAACTCTTGCATCTCCGCTACTTGTGGAAACTGGATACGAAGACAGACGATGGCTTCTGCGGCAGCTATCTGGACAGCCAACGCGGGGGTGGGCATGGGTTTGCCCCAAAAATTCATGGGCTTCCCATCCGCTGTTGGACCTGGGTGGAAATGCGCCTTTGCATAAAATCGGCAAAGGTGGGGAACGGGTTCCGATTGGAACACCAGATACACCGGAGGATTACCACAGCCGAAGGCTTGAGTGAGCATACTCGAAAGAATGCGCGGAAAGCCGGGATAACCATCAGCCAAGGTTCGGCTATGGAAAGTGGGTGTGTTGGGTGGTTTGGAAGAACTAGCCATGGCTGCTGGTTTTGGGGATACTAGCCTGGGTTCTCTTGCGGGGATCTGGCTTACTGAATGGAGAGAACTGCGACTGGCAGGTGGGAGGGGTTAAATAGGCAGTCGGGCTGGGACACACTAGCATGGCGTGTATCCTTCTCGTGCCGGGTAGAAGATAGGCCGGCACGACCGACAGCTAAGTAGGGTCGCAGTCCAATCCAAAGTGGCTGGGTGGGCGGACAGCTGGGCAGGGACACGTCAGTTCCGACTGCGCCACCTGTTGATCAATAGTGGCCATGTCGAATACCCGCGATGGGTCAACTCTATAGGGCTCACTACCGGTTGGACCTAGGGGTGGTTTGGGGCTAGGGTAACCTACAGCCAACCTGGCTCTGATACCACGTCATGTGGCACCCCGATAAAGGGCCGACGCACGCCAGCCCCAGGATAAGACCTGGCGCACGTCAAAGACATGATACAGCAATTTCCAGGCACAAAATGGCTTTATTATATGGCATGGAGTATTACAATACTGTTGCTTACAACAATATTACATAGCTCCAAGGCTAACTAAATGGCAGCGGGGTCTTGGTTCAGCGGCAACGGCGTCTCTGGCTGGGCTCCATAACTCACCTGACTGGCTGGGTTACGATCTAGCATGACAGATCTTCTCCTGCAACTGGCCATGTGCAAGGCCAGGTGAGTACTTTGAATGTACTCGCAAGACAACCAAATACATAGCATCCAGACAAGCAGATGACAAAGCAAGCCCTATGCTATATAAAAATCTATTCTAAACATGGCTTGGAATTACTGGAAAACATGGATCAAGCATGGCATAGCATGGATCAGGCATGTAATCTACCTAACATAGCATGACAATGATCACATTAAATGCTTGAAATACTTACTGTTACCGATCATTCAACTTACTCTCTTCTGGGTTTCCAACCCTCGGAATACTCATGTCTCAAAGAGCACTTCCGAACACAAGACAAGTTCTTCCATCCTTGTTATCATCGTTACGGTTGACCACCTAGTGAGGTCTGGACGGGCTGTCCAATACCGTGGACGCGGCTATTCAAATAGATTTTTCACTCTGCAGAGGTTGCGCAGTTTACCCACACCATGAAGCACCTGGCCTCGTGATCCCATTCGGGTGGACCAGCGTTGCTCCAACGAAACCTATCTGACCCGTGACTCTCCCATCGTACCACCGGCATTCATCCTCCCCCGGAGTCCTGTCCTGGGTGGCCCCTGTGTCCTCATGACACCTGCCACCATCGTGGCCAAACAAACTGTCCCAAACGGTGACTCCCGGGCTAAACACTCAACTGGGCTCACAGGGTTATCGCCGCCTACCTGATCAGGGTAGCACGCACGCATAACCCTCCCTCTTTGGAGGTACCGATGAAAGAGCAGGCGATCAGACCAAGTCAAGGCCGTCTCATACCGGCAAATGTGGTTGCACGGGTAAGCCCGGACAGGTGACTCAAGATCAACCAAATAGGTTGCATTTATTAATTCAACTCAACATAGTCATCATCGTACCATTACATCGGCTATTATAAGTGTTAACATTCACTTAACAATAGCGTAGCAAGATCATAATACTGATAGTCATGTTATGAGATCAAACCATGACGGTATTATTAACAATATGGCAATATGAAAACAAGACATGACACTAGATGACGAGTAATGCTAATATCTAATACTGATGCCAACACAGGTGTATGCAAACATGTCCACTTCTGCCCTTAACAGACGAACGTTCACAATTTAAAGGATTCGGCCGGCGGGCTGGATTGAAACGCATTTCAAAAATACGCTTTTAGAATAGGAAAGCGTGCTTCTGCTTTAGAACACAGCAGAATACGCCTTCGCTACTGGAAAGCGCATTTTGATATTACGCCTTCACTTAAAACTGACTGGGCCCGGGTTGACTATTCTCTCTCCAGCTGACGTGCGGGCCCCGCCTCATCTCTTCTTCTCTCTTGCTCTCTCTCTCCTTCCTCGCGATAGAGAAACAGGGGAGGAGCGGGGCGCTCGGCCGCCGGCGCTGCCGTTGCCTCGCCGCCCGAGGGAACCGGCCGGAGAGCGCAGGGGCACCGCCACTCCACGCCGCGCCCGGGGGTGGTCACGGGGTTACCGGAGGCGGGCCGCAGCGCCATCGCCACTGGCCAGGGCGCGGTGGCCGACAGGCGCTCATGGTGCCGCTGCAGCGGTGCTTCCCCGGAGAAGTGGAGGACGGCGGCGGCTTCACCAGCTGTTGGGGAGGCCGGGGGTGTGGACAGGGAGGAGGGGGAGAGCCAGGGCGCCGGCTTGGCCGACGGGAGCGGCGGCGGGGCTTGGCCATTGCGGGGAGGAGAGAGCTCCGATGCTCGAGGGAGGGGGCTGGGGCTTGCTGGCCAGGAGAGGGGCTCGGGACACGTCTTAAATAGGCTGGGGAAGAAGCTTCGCGACGGTGGCCGAAGCTCCGAGACGACGGCGCCATGGCCGCGTTGCAATAGGGCGTCGCGGCCGGCTAGAAGCTAGGGGACGAGGGGGAGAAGGCTCTGGGCGGTTCACGCGCGCGGTGGAGAACTCTCCGACGCTCCCGGACAAGCCATGGTGTGCCAGGGAGGACTCCCGAAGGCTCTGGCGCTCAGGGCGCGGTTTTGGCACGCTCCGCCCGTGGTCACCGCGTGGCCCCGGCCTGGCCACGCCCTATATGAAACAAAACCATGTCTGTGGCACTCTACAACCTTCCAGCAGACGATTTGATCACTCAGACAGTAGCAGTGAGCTTTGGTGTGACTGCACCCAAGTCAACTACTGATGAACAACAAGGTGTTTGGCATGTGCTGTGGCCACCACATTGCTCCTCTTGGCAAGATCCTTGGCTGAGGTTGATCACTCACTGGAGTGAGTATCTTGGCCAAAATTCAGCACAAATAGACAAGGCTAGAGGGTACTTCCTTTGTAACCTTGCCTACTGACCAGAAATGAAGATGAGAATGCTAGGGAAAAATGGCTACATGGGAATGGCCCAAATTTGGTGGAGACCGATGATTTAGGCATATGGAGGCACTGTAAAAATTTCATACCATTTGCATAAGTAAAAATGGTACTTCCTTCACAATGCTCCAATCTGGACAGAAATTTTTAAAATTTGCTGGGAAAGATTGGCTAGATGAAATGGGCTAATTTTTGGTGTCCAAGGGTAATGTCTCATAATGACTCACCCTGCAAAATTTCAGCCCAAGGAGATCAAGGAATTAAGCACTTCCTTTGCAAACAGGAAATCTGGACAGAATTTGCAAAGGGGTGTGATGCTCAACATTTGAATTGTAGAACCTGATATTTTGATGGAAATGGTGAATATATGGATTGGGAAAGCTCCATAAATTATTTGGGATTTTTCCTAGCTACCAAAATGGTAGTTCCTTTGGAAAGGCCCCAAATTGAAATATTGGCTTTAAATAGGAAAATGCAATTTCCCCTATTTAATTATGGCCAATATTTTTATGAGAGCTCAATATGATCACAAAGAATATCTCAACAAGTTTTCATGAACTCTGGAGATGGATAGATATTTTCCTGGATTTAATTCCTTAGAAAGGCAGAGAAAGGAATTAATTCTAGATGAGAAATATTGCATATGACTTGGCAATATTTTTGGACATCTAGGTTGTATGAGTGAAGGAGGATCTCTGGAAATCTTGGGAGGATTAACAGAGCAAGGGAAATGATAGCTCCTTTGTAAACACAGAGGAAGGATTTCCAGTTCCAATATTTTGGAACTAGGGTTTGAAGAAGATTCGGGGTTTACTGACGGAGGGTTTGCTGGCACAAGATCATGGGAAAGGCACTGAGAGGTTGGGGATTGTCTGGATTCACCTGGTTACTTACCAGATTCCAGAGGAAAAATTTTGGGAGAGAAAAGCTAGGAAGGAATAACAGCACAAAAATCGATAACCCGATTTTTGGGGTGTTACAAAGATTCTTCGTCGTTCCTGATGAAGCCAAACTCTTTGACCACTTCATCAAAAGGAATCTTCCATCTCCTCGATGCTTTCTTCAGACCAGAAATGGCTTTCTGAAGCTTACATACCTTTCCAGCATTCTTAGGATCGATAAAACCTTCTGGATGTATCATGTATTCATCCTTTTCAAGGTTTCCATTTAGGAAAGCCGTTTTGACATCCATCTGCCATATTTCATAACTGAAATAAGCAGCAATTGCTAGTAATATCCGAATAGACCTAAGCATAGCTACGGGTGAGAAAGTCTCGTCGTAGTCCACCCCTGGAACTTGCGTGAACCCTTTCGCGACAAGTCTAGCTTTGTGGATAGTAATGTTACCATCCGCGTCCGTCTTTCTTTTGAAAATCCATTTACAACCAATGGGTTTTACGCCATCTGGAAGTTCTTCCAAGTTCCAAACTTGGTTTTCGTACATGGATTCCATTTCGGATTTCATGGCCTTATGCCATTCCCTTGATTTAGGCCCCGCCATCGCTTCCTTGTAGTGCACAGGTTCATCGTCTTCAAGAATGAAGATTTCGTTATGAAACCACTCAGGTGGCTGGATAGCCCTACCCGATCTACGCGGTTCAGTTACAACCTTGTCTGGAGTTACCGCATCATATGCGATGACTTCTGGTTCGGTTGTATGGATAATTTGCGGAATTTCTTCCGGTTCCTTAGCCATATCAACGGTCGCCGAAGATTCACTAATCTCATTAAGTTGTACTGTCCTCCCACTTAATTCTTTAGCGAGAAATTCTTTCTCGAGAAAGTGTCCAACCTTTGCGACAAACACTTTGCCCTCGGACTGGTGGTAGAAGGAATATCCAATGGTGTTATTTGGATAACCTACAAAGTAACATTTGTCTGATCTAGGTTCTAGTTTGGTTGGATGTAAAAATTTTACGTATGCCTCACAACCCCAAACCTTGAGATGCGACACACTAGGTATCTTCCCATACCACATCTCATGTGGTGTAGTCTCAACAGATTTAGACGGTGCTCTGTTTAATGTATAAGCGGCAGTAAGTAGTGCGTGACCCCAAAAAGATATTGGAAGAACTGTAAGAGACATTATCGACCTTACCATGTCTATCAGGGTTCGGTTACATCGTACCGACACTCCGTTTCGCTGTGGAGTTCCGAGAGGCGTAAGCTGTGAAACGATTCCACGGTCACTCAGATGTTGGCTAAACTCATGACTAAGATATTCGCCCCCACAATCTGATCGCAGAAACTTAATCCTTTTGTTACGATGATTTTCTACCTCATTCTGAAATACTTTGAACTTTTCAAAGGTTTCCGACTTATGCTTCATCAAGTAGATATAACCATACCGACTTAAATCATCAGTAAAAGTCACGAAGTAAAAATACCCACCCCGTGCGATCGTGTTCATTGGACCACATGCATCACTATGTATTATTTCCAATAATTCACCCGCCCGTTCAGGATGACCCGTGAACGGCGTCTTTGTCATTTTTCCCATCAGACAAGCTTCACATGTGTTAAATGATTCAAAATCAAAGGACGGAAGAACTCCATCTCTCTAGAGTCTTTGCATCCGTTTCTTTCTGATGTGGCCAAGCCGACAGTGCCACAAGTAAGTGGTGGTGGTATCAGCCTTCTTAAGGCGTTTAGCATTCACGTTAAAGACATCATTTCCACATTCAAGATTTAGTATGAAAAGGCCCCCAACAATGGGTGCAAATCCATAAAATATATCCTTACAATAAAGTGAACAACCATTGTTCTCAAACTTGTACGAATACCCATCATGTACTAAACATGATCCAGAGATAATGTTTCTACACAACAGCGGAAAAAAATAACAGTTACTTAGTTCCAAAATAAATCCTGAAGGGAGACGTAGAGGCATAATGCCGACGGCTTGAGCGGCGATCCCAGCGCCGTTCCCGACACGCATCACGACTTCATTCTTTGCCAGCTTGCGCACCTTCTGAAGCCCCTGTATCGAGTTGCAAATGTGATCAACCGATCCGATATCAAATACCCAAGACTTAGAATTTTCGCTAGCAAGCAAAACGTCAATGACATTAACTTGTATAACAATTATACCTTTTCTGGTTTTCTCGGACTTCTTATCTTCCAGATACTTCTTGCAGTTTCTCTTCCAGTGTCCTGTGCCCTTCCAGTAGAAGCACTCAGTTTCATTCTTGGCTCCGCCCTTAGATTTGCTTTGGGAGCCGGTCTTACCGGCGCCCTTGCCCTTCTTTGGCTTACCTTTCTTTTTGAAACTGGTAGTTTTATTCACAAGCAACACTTGCTTGCGATTTTTCCGCAGTCCTCCTTCAGCAGTTTTCAGCATGGCAAGCACCTCATTTGTTGTTTTGTCCATCCCATTCATGTTGTAGTTCATGATAAAACCGTCATAAGACGGGGGGAATGAACCGAGCAACATGTCCATAACATGCTCTGGCGGAAGTGGAAATTCCAGGGTTTTAAGCCTTTCAGCGTAGCCAATCATATTGACTACGTGCTTGCCAACTGAACTGCCCTCAGCCATCTTGGTCTCCGTCATCATCTTCATGATATCAAAATGTTCAGACCGTGCATTAAACATGTACAGAGCATCCAGTTCCTTGATCATATCAAAGGAGTTATGGAATTCAAAACGTTTTTGAAGCTCTGAACTCATGCAAGACAGCATGAGGCACTGCACTAAGTTGAAGTCATCATCCTTAGTGGCCTAGACACTTTGTTCATCTGCCGGGGTGGTTGCCGCCGGCTTAGGTGGAAGAGGTCCGTCAAGCATGTACACTTTCTTAGCACTCCTAAGGACAATCCTCAGGGTACGGACCCAGTCCGCATAGTTGTTTCCATTCATAGCTAACTTCTCTTTCTCTAACATCGGGCCTAAGTTGAACGCATTGTTGCGAGCCATTTGATCTACAACGGTAAACACAAGTTTCACTTAGACTTTGTTCATAATTAATTTGCACTAGTGAATAAACAGTTTTATTCTAAAGTGCGCTCCCACTCAAATCAATATCTCTCATAATTGATTGTGAGTGATGCAAGACCCAACTTTCAATTCAGCGTCAAGGATGCAACCATCTCAAGTGACGAGAATTTCAATTGGTAGGCCAACTTGCCAATCACATCTCTATGTGACTCTTGTTCATCTTTCGATGGGCATGTTCCGAGCTCAGGACGATCCTCCGGAACATCAAGATAACCAAGTGATCTTGCTGTGAGGTCTCAACTCACCCGCCTCACACTTCTCTAATCGTTCGTACCCATGTATCCATGTGATACCCCGAAGAGATAGGTGCCGTGACGGTGCTACACTTGGGAGAACACTAACTACTTGATATTTTTGTGAGAGATCACCCTAATAAAAAGCGACTACCACGCAATCAAAAGGGTGCATCATAAGGGATAAACATCTCAGGTAATTCATAATAGCTTGATATGGTATAGCCCCTTCTGACGGAGAAGTCAAGTATTTCTTCGTCTTCGACATTCGTATCGGTGTTCACCTTTGCGAAGATTGCCTCCACCTTGTCGATGCATCAGATAATATTGCTATCTCCATAGCAGATAAAATAAATGCATTACTCAAGGTTGACACGCAGGTCATTAAAGTGACAATCATACGGCTCCAGCCATCTTGCCGAATCATGACACGCAGGTCATGTTAATTTACATTATATAGTCATCTCATACATAATCAAATTGAATATGAGCATTGCTATACCACATCTCATGCACATCCTGCAAAACCAAGTTAGACGCCTCTAATCGGTTTATGCAAAATTTTATTTTTCGTGGCTTCTAAGGTTTTGACTTAAATCGCAGCTACCAACGTTCATCATCAAGTATGATTATTCAAGTTGCTAGATTAACTTTCCACGGTGTATGAAACACGAGATAATAAAATCTCGAGCCCCATACTAAACTTTGTCATACGCATGACCCCCGTGCAGATCACATCTGCATTGCCCTTTCGTCTGCGAAACATCCATCTTTCTCAACTATGGTGGAACCCAAAGACACTGAAGCACTTCGTTGATCTGTCAATCAGCATAATCAGGAGCAGCATGAAAGGATCGCGGATTGCCAGAACTTTGTCAGATTCCACCATCCGTCAAGATCAGGACTACGCAAATTCACGGGAAGCAACAAGAATATCGGGTAATAGATTTCATCTACTACCCGCACAAATAATTTTCAGCAATAGATCTTATCTACTACAAAATTATACTATGCATTACCCATACATCTCATGTATTCTAGATCATAACATGCATCTACACATAGCCTGGCTCATGATGCCACTGTTGGGGAACGCGACAGAAAAAAAATTGGTACTGCGAGCACGCCCAGTATCACCATGGAGATGCATACAAGGTTTGATCTGATCCGTACCGACTCGTAGCGCAGCGGAAGTAGAGTCGATGAAGATCGGTGGTGTAGATCCCCGCAGCTAGGATTTACAACCTCCCAACTGCGAGGATGTTCTCCCTCGTCGGACAGACCTTCGGGAGGCGGTCGGACAGTCCCTCGGACAATGTCACGGACAGCCCTTCGGGAAGACCCTTGAAGCTCGAACGGAAACTCGGACAGCCCTCCGGGAGGACCCTTGGATAGCCCCTCGGGCAAAAGATCGAAACTACGACCTCTCTACAGGGTTGCACACATACGGTGTCAGCTATCCGGCAGGGCTTCGCCGTCCAGAACTAGTTCCTGCCGGAACCCAGATAGCCTTTCGGCTCTATGAAACTATTTTGCGGGGAGGGAGAGAGAAGGCCAGATCATGCATGGCATTTTTATGTTGATAAAGAGTGAGTGTGGAGAGTGCATCTCCACCTCTATTTATAGGAAAACTCAAGGGGTAGGGTGGGACTTGAAATACCCAAAAACCCCATTACAGGAGTCCTTCACAAGGGCATAAAGGGAAAGCAAGTGGGGCAAGTGAGGCTCCATGGTGGAGCCCACCTTGGCCGGCCACCCCTCCTAGGGCTCCCCAAATGGGTGCCCTTATCCTTCCATGTCATCCCCTCAAGATATTTTGTGGAAGGTCAACTTCCAACCATAACCATAAATGCTATTTCACTATTCACGAAACCAATTTTTCGCGGCCGATAAATCCGAAAATATTTCTATGGGTCTTAGAATAATTCCAGTAACCACTAAAACAATTCTGGACACGTTCCGAAACATTTTCAGATCAGTGATTTTCATCTGTGAAAAGCAACCAAAGCGGTTCCGAAAGTCCGGAACATTTCTGGTTTTTGTCTCCGAAAAATCTCAGAAGTTACCGGAACAATTCTGGTACCCTCCAATAATTTCCAGGCATATGCCGAAACCAATTTGACTTAATGGTATAATCCGAAACAACTTTTCGGTTTTCCCGAAACTCTTCTAGTGTTGTCTCTCCGGAACTCTTCCGTTGTCCCCGAAACTTTTCCGGTGATTTTCTTTCAGACTCCCTGTCTACTATTCAATAGATAGAAGACCCTTAAGCGTGTGACCCTATAGGTTCGGTGAAGTATAGACATGAGAGGAACACTTTCCGATCAATGATCAACATCGGAGCCGTGGACACCCATATTGACCCCTATACCCACGAATAAATATTCGAGTGAACCTCCAGTTGCCGTGTGCTATTCCTGTTGCTTCGCGATATGCTACAAACACCCGAGGTGAGATTTTCTGCATCCCCATGGATCAACAACTTGTCCACTATGCAAGTTACCTCGTTACCGGTTTTGTTCTCTTTTCTCGTTTTCGTGTTCCTGCATCCCTGTGATCAAATCACACTGTGTCTGGCCAGACAATGATGGATACCATAACACCGAGAGGGCCTAAGAATATCTCTCCATCGTCGGAGGAGCAAATCCCAATCTTGAGCTATCTTGTTACTTGCCATACTTTTCCGTGAACCCTAAGCCGCCGTAATAGCCACCCAGTAACGGATGACGTTTAACAAACCCCAAAGTTCACAAAGCAAGCACGAAGGAACTCGATACTCTCATGGTCTAAGGAATTATGCAAAAATTAACTATCTCTGTGTTATTAACCATTAACTTGTGACGAATGTATCTCATAGCATAACATCAATTCGGGTCGATTCAACACAAGTGTTCTACCAACAATGTGCCCTCAAAATTGCTGGCACAGACATGCCCATGATCAGGAAAATAGGATTATCATGCAATACTTGAGCTAGTCTTAGAGGCATGACTAGGAATACTTTTTACCGTTTATGGTACCACACATGCACATGAGTTTCCCTCCGAGCCTCGTGGATATTGTAGACTCGAGAATCATTGCAGTTATACCATGGATCATAAACATTTATTACAAACCAGGAGATACAAAGTAACTGATATTACTGCCTCTAGGGCATATCTCCTACAGACTCCCACTTGCACTAGAGTCATAATCCAGTTACATGGCTTCCCTAACACCAATGGCTATCCAGTGTTGCTCATGCTTTGCTCGTGGTAGAGGCTTTGTCATCGGGTCTGACACGTTCAGATCCGTGTGAACTTTGCGTACTTTCACTAAACCTTCTTCGACATGATGTCGAATGAGTTTATATTTGCGTTGAATATGCATTGTCTTATGGTGCGAACTTGGCTCCCTTGCCTGAGCCACGACGCCACTATTATCACAATAGATCTCCACCGGGTCCAGCACACTTGGGACCACACCAAGGTCTTCAAGAAATTGCTTGATCTAGACCGCCTGCTTAGAGGCTTCTAAAGCTGCAACATATTCCGCCTCGGTCGTAGAATCTGCCACAGTCTTTTGTTTGGAACTTTTCCAATCAACTACGCCGCCGTTCAATATGAAAACATAGCCTGATTGAGATTGGAAGTCATCTGGGTCAGTCATGAAGCCTGCATCAGTGTAACAACTTACAATGAGCTCTTCATCACCTCCGTACACAAGGAGTAAATCCTTGATCCTTCTGAGGTACTTAAGAATACCCTTGACTGTGGCCCAGTAACTGATATTGCTGCCTCTAGGGCATATCTCCTACAAAAACTTGATGAGGTGAGGACCTCAAAATAATTTGAAAGGATTTGACTGAAAACACGAATCTTCTAAAATCTCTTATGCACTCTTGATATAATAGAGAGAGGACGAATAAAGAAGAAAGGCTTAGATAAGGATTTCCAACATGGGAGAGCATTTAACGATTGAAAAGGATATGATGAACACCGAGAACTTGAATTGAATTCACTAGAGAAGAACGAGAACAAAGAATGATGAGCTTAGCACTTGAGCATCTTCACAATGAATCATCGGAAACAATACGAAAGAAAAGATAGCGGAAGCATCAAGCACTTGGAAGACAATTTAATCAATGAAGAAAAAGGGCGGGAGGGTGGGGAAAAATAAAGACAACTTTGGATGGATGAAACGAACTCCGGAAAGAAATATGAGGATTGATCTTGCAAAATAATAGAGAGGATTGAACTATCTTGAAGAGAAGCACACCGGTTGAAAAGAATTTCATGACAACTCCGGTTGAACAAAAGGATTAGTATCCCCATAAAAATATGAGAACATCACTTAGGAAAGATATGAAATCACCATTTGACATCGAAGCACCTTGAATTACCATATTCCAAAACAAAACAAAGGATGAGGCTTGAGAATTAAGCCGGAAACAAACACATGACAGAGATTTCGTTCGATATTTTCGTGGCCACATCCAAGCGGTACACTCATACGATGGGTATTACATCCCCAAGCCGTAGCGAAGTTACAAGTTCTCTTTAAGATGCAACGAAGCCACAATATGATAGACTGCTAAGAATGAACCACTAGATGTCGAACCCCAACCTCATATCACACATTTGTTAGAAAGATAGCTAGGTATCTACTTGAATTCCCACCTGAGAACTTCCGAAATCTTTCGGTTATGCAATCGGGTCCACGGATACAAGGAGCAAAATCCATCACTCAACTCCTAGCAGTAATATTACGCTCCAATGTAACACATCCGTCAACACATAACCAGAGGTCTCGGAAACTCATCTACCTCAAACTCTCGTAATTACAACGATACTAAGTATGGCAGTACATCTGGACGCTCTCCCCAGTACTGGGTGACGCCAAACTCCTCTCGGCACAAATAGTATTGAAGCAATTTCGAACATCCTTCGTCCTGAGATACTAAGGAAACTGAACGATAACGATGTGTCAAGAATCCCGTGGAGCTCTACTCCTCGGTAACAGGAGGCACCACGTATAGAACTCCGTCACATCGACATCATAGAGATTCCAAAATACCCGCGTGATCCTAAAAAAAATTTGAGTGAGAAGAGGTGTAGAATTAAAATTCCTACGTCAGGATTCCTCACCAGAGCATAGATGAGCAGTAAAAAGAATCCTACTCTCCGATATAACTAGACTCAAAATAGTTTTTCACTAGACTCGACTCGGCCAAGTTCGATCAATCAAGAGGGCTCCTAGGTCGGTACAGGCTCTGATACCAACTTGTCATGCCCAAGATGCGGTCCTATCCTTATTTTGGCTCGAGGGACTCGATAGGGATAGAAGCGCATCTTGTCATTTAGCAAGAATGGATATCATTACAAGTACATGTACTGAAGAGAAGAGTATACAAGAGGTTGGCTTACACTCGCCACAAACTACATCAATATCACATCAATACAACAACATAGCTAAACATCATACAGAAGAGCAGGGTCCGACTACGGACAAAAACAAACGATAAAATGACATCCATCCTTGCTATCCCAGGCTGCCGTCCTGGAACCCATCCTGGATTGATGAAGAAGAACTCCAAATCAAACAAGCATCGTGCTCACGTCAAATCACATTACCAGTACTTGCAACTATTGTTGTAGTAATCTGTGAGCCACGGGGACTCATCAATCTCATTTCCAAGGGTATCAAGACTAGAAAAGCTTAGTGGGTGAGGTATGGTTAAGTGGTGAGGCTGCAGCAAGCACTAAGCATTTATTTGAGTGGCTAACTTATGAGAACAAGAATTAAATTGGGTGGCCTACGCATGAACGGTCGTGAACTAGAAATGATCACTAAGTGATCCTGAACACCTACCTATGGTCAAACATAACCCCACCATGTTCTCTTTCGGAGTAGGCCTCACGAGAAGAGACGGTCGCGGTTACGCACAAGGTTGGTGTATTTTATTTGAGTTTACTTCAAGTTTGCTATGACCGGATGTTAAACAAAGTTTCCAAGTTGTCACATAACCGCGGGCACGGCTTTCCGAAAAATTTAACCCTGCAGGGGTGCTCCAACTAGTCCATCACAAACTACCACAAGCTGCCTTGGAATTCCTCAACCGCGGGATAACCCGTAGTATTCGCGGAATCCCGATGAAAAATCTCAACTTCGAGATAGCCCGAAGCGTCCTCGAAATCCCGTGCATAAGACGTTCGAGAAAGGTAAAACAAATCCAGCAAGGCCGCCCGACGTGCCGACAATCCCGATAGGAGCCGCGTATCTCGTTCTTAGGGCACGACCGGATGAGCACAACGTACAGTGGCCTGATAGAAATCACCCGAGTTGCCCCGGGTTGGCCCCGCACACGACTTTGTTTTGGACCAGCACCAGCAGCACTAGCCCCCTGTATTATGTTGAATTAATCCACGAGGGGGCGACCCTCTATGCGTTAATAAGGTGATCAGTATTATTATGTTGGGCAAATATAGTACCAATGTTGGGCCTTGCCATAAGAGTTTTATCCTAAAACGAAAATCAAGGGGGTCCCAATAACAACCCCGAGCATGTTAGGAGCGCTCAATATGGAACATAACTCCGGTACACAAGTAACTAGGGCGACAAAAGTGGAACAAAACACCCAGCAAAAGGCTAAGCCTTCCACCTTTTACCAAGTATATAGGTGCATTAAATTAAATAGCAATAATAGTATTGTGATATAACAAATCCACATTGTCACATGGAAAACAGCTTGCACCTGCAACTAGCAACGCTATAAGAAGGGCTGAGCAAGCGGTAACATAGCCAAACAATGGTTTGGTAGGATGTGGAGGGGGTTAGAGGCTTTTCATGGCAATGTTGGGAGGCTTGACATACAAGTGGTAGGTAGCGAGACATAACGACAAAAGCGAGACAACTAGCATGCCAATGATAGTAATGGTATCTAGGGAAATGATCATCTTGCCTGAAATCCTGCTTGGAAGAAGATTGAGTCCATGAAGTAGACGAACCAGCGTAGTCGAACGTATCGTCACACTCCGATGCGGTTTCGGAACTCTATCAAGAAGAAGCAATCTGGAAACAAACAATCAACACACGATAACACCACAACATCTACATGACATGATGCACAATCAAATATGATGCATATCCGGTTTATATATGCAGGGCATGGCAAAGCACAACAACCAATTACTACACATTAAGTGAAGCTCGATATCCAACGAGTTGCATATCGACAAAACTCCACGTTCAATTATTATGTTCGATCTCGTTTAGCTACTCAACAATATTAAATGTTGTTACACATGGCAAGAGGTGAAGCATAAAGAAACTACACTATCTAGGCATCTTAAATGAGGCCGGAAACATCATATACTATTTTTGAAACGGCCCCATATGCAATTTATGATTTTGGTCCAGATCTGAACTAACATATTTTTATGCTTATTAAACAGCAAAATAAAGTGCACCATGTGATTCCACACATTTTTCTGGTCAAGTTACATATATAAAACATTTGCATCGGAGTTACGGATCAAAAGTTATTAAATAAATCATTTTGGCATGGCATTTACGCAAAATAAGGAAAACAGCATGTTAAACATTTTTATCATGCATGAAAGTGGATTATTGTGAATCTACACGAAATTCTAACCATTTTACATATATAAAGTTTTTACATACAATGCACGGTTATTAAGTTATTAGCATTTTAAAATCATGACAAAATCTATAAATATGCAATGTGCTGATTAATTGGGAAATTCGTTCAGCGAAAAAAAAACATTACGATGGGCCGAAACTATCTGGTCCAACAGTTTCACAGATGGTGCAACATAACTAATACATGCACTAGGCGATGGTTTGGCTGGCGGCGCTCACCATGGCCAACGGGCCGGCTCGGTGAAGCAGTTGGGCCGGGCAAGCCCACGCGGGGGGAGCTGGGCTGGGGGGCTGGGCCTTGGCGTGATCCATGCGGAGGCAGGAGACGGTCGAAGCGGGCGCTCTCCTCCTCGACGCAGTCAATGCATCGATGCGTTGGCGCCCAACGCACGAGACGTCAGGCGATAGCGCAGGTCGACGGAGCGTCACACCGGCACGGGCGAGAGGCGGCCTCCGGTGAGCTGGGAGACGGGGTTGACCGGATCCAGGCATTGGGAGGCGAGCTGGATGCCCAGATCCATGTGAAGGGCGGGGGCGGAGGGGCTCCATGGCGCGGCGGCTTCGCGGCTTCCGACCTCTGCCATTGCCATGGATGGGCATCTCCTGAAGAAAAAGAAAGAGAGGGACCGGGGTGAGGTCGAGAGAGGGAAGGTAGGAGAAGAGGTGTAGCAGGCACGCGGCGCTGGCTTGGCTTGGTGGCGACTCTGGTCGAAGTGGCTTGCGGGGCAAGCTGGAGGAGGCCCTCGGGCATCACGGGTGCGAGGCTGCTCCAGGGCAAGCGCCTTCATGCTCCTGGAGAGGCGCACGAGGCACGGGAGCAGCGAGGTGGCCAGATCGGGCATGGGGCAACTGCGGGCACTCGGACATGCCCGTGGAGGCAGGGGAGGATGCTGGTTTCAGGCGGCATGGGGTTGGGTGTGCACTAGCGCGAGGTTGGTCGGGCACAGAATGAGAGGGAGGCAAGGGGGGTTGGATCGGGGATGATCCCGAGGTAGGAGAGGCTGGCGGCGGTGGGTTGAGACAAGGCTCCTAGATTTTAGGGTTAGGCTAGTAATTGGTCTATAAATAGGGAATAGGATTAGGTTTGGACCCTCCGATTCAGATCGAACGGTAGGGAAAATTGGGTTAGGGAGTCCAATTGAAAAACAGATGATGGTTTCGGGTATTACGACTCGACGATTCGGGTTCGGGGAAGTTATCGGACACACACGAGGGGTCTGTGTGCTGTGCAGAGGGGCTAGGCATGAGAAGAGAGGGAAGACGGGCAGGCGACAACAGGTGCTAAATACAAAAAACATCCGACGATCAGACCGACTATAGTGTCGTTATAGGTTTAATGGTTGGGGCACCAAACGACTTCTGAATGCGACGAAATTTGGCAGGCGGTCTACCTACAATAAATTAAGACCGCACGCCAACTATCGACCCAATCCAAGAATATTTTATATGCACTTTTAAAAACAATAATTTTATCGATGCCGCGGGCACGTGCATGTGTGGTTGGTCACGAAACGGTCGACGACAAGAACGGAGAGAACCGGCGACTACGAACAGATGCAGTTTTTGAAAACGATGGCAACGAAGTGCCAATGCAATGCCAATGATGTGAATGATGCGATGATGAATGCGACAACCACACGAATCACACGATGACAACGAAATAAAAGGGGAATCTTCTAGAGCGTCGGTCTCGGGCTGTTACAGATATCCACATGTCGCCTCGTAAAAAGTCGACGGAGGAGACACGAATACGGAGGCGGGGGAAAGGGGCAGAAAATTCAACAAGAAGGAGGAGAATTATTGCCCCCCTTCTTGCTTCACCTTAAGTGCGAAGGAGATCGATCAATTCATCAAGTGCCTTACGGGAATCAAAGTCAGTGCCGGTTCGTGTGGGAAGATAAGCAGATTTCTAGACACCAAGAAGAAAAGGTTCAGCGGGATGAAGTCTCATGACTGTCACGTGATGATGACGCAGATATTCCTGGTTGCCATTAGAGGGATAATGGACAAGCACGTCCATGACACGCTTACTGGTCACTGCAACTTCTTCGATGTTATCTCTCGAAAGTCCATCAGTGTGAAGCAGCTCCGAAGTCTACAGGAAGAGATCGTTGTCATACTATGTGAGCTTGAGATGTACTTCCCGCCCGTGTTCTTTGACGGCATGGTGCATCTGTATATCCACATCGTGGACGACATCATCGACCTCGGGCCGACATTCCTTCATAGCATGATGCCGTTCGAGAGGAGGAATGGGGTCATCAATGGATTCATTCGTAACATGTCCCGTCCCGATGGGAGCATCGTCCAGGGGTATCTGACCCAAGTGTGCATCTCCTTTTGCGAGAATTATATAGGCAGTGGAGACCCTGTTGTTGGTTTGCCCGTCAAGAAGCACCATGGGAGGCTCGGAGGAGAAGGTCACAACAACGACCGGCGGGAATTCCATGTGGACTACTTGGATCAACGGGACGACTTTGACAGGGCTAACTTATTAGTGCTACAACACCTAGATGTGGTAGATGATTATGTGACACTGCACAAAGAAACCATCGCAAAGAAGTACCGTGATCAGGGGATGCGCAAGACGGACGACGAAGTTACTGTAGAGCACAACGCCACTTTCTTGTGTTGGTTCAAAGAGCAAGTTCTTGCTAATCCCCCAGAAGAGGGCAGTCCGGACAGATTGCTCATACACGCCTTAGCACATGGCCCCGCGCCCAAACTCGCATCCTATCAGGCATATGATATCAATGGGTACACGTTCTACATGGAGGCCAAAGACATGGAGAGTGATTACCAGAACTCAGGGGTGACGATTGAATGCGTGACCGACTCCAACGTCACAACTGAAAGATTCTATGGAAGGGTCGAAGAGATTTGGGAGCTTGACTACGCTGGAATGCACAATGCGACGATGTTCTGTGTCAGATGGGCTAAGGCCGTCGTAAGAGAAAACAAGTATTTCACTACCATGTCTATACCCGACGCGAAGAGAGCTACCGTGACCGTTAACGTCATCGCCAAAACTGAGCCATGGGTACAAGCTAAGCACATGATACAATGCTTCTTCATAACCGACCAGACAAATCCCAGCCGTGTTGTCATGAGGAGAGGCAAAAGGAGCATCGTCAGAATGGATGGAGTCGCCAACGAGGAAGACTACGACCAATACGGCAACCTGATGAGGGAAGATGACGATGACGATGAAGCATACGTGAAAACAAGAATCAAGACTACATTACCTAATAAAGATCGTACTCCATGGTGCCGGAAAAGTCACAACGAGGGGCTCAATTATTGGACAACGAACAACAAAGGGAAGAAGCTCAATGTGAAACATCGTCGACGCGGCTGAGAAACCATCATTTATATATATGTATCTATTTTGTGTACGCGCTTTAGTAACCGTTATCGGTCAAATGATATATACATCATATCTTCTTAAATTACCACCACATGGTTCCGGTGATACGCAGTGTGGGAGGGAGACGTTCTCGTCGACTGCGTGCGAGGCTGTCGGGAGAAAAACATAAAACAAAAACAAAAGGGAGAAAGCAATACAAAAGAAAAAGAAAAGTAAACAGAAAAGGAAAATAATAAAAGGAAAATAGTAAACAGAAAAGAAAACTAAAAACTAGAAAAGGAAAATAATAAAAAGAAAATAATAGTTAGCAGTAGCATTGGGTACAAACCAGCGCTATAGCTAACTTAGCTATAGCGTTGGTCCGCATCCAGCGCAACTGCTATTTTTAGTTAACCCCGCGCGGGATCAAAATTTTGCTAAGTCCTCTCCCCTCTCCCCCCACTCCTCTGTCACTGTCGTCGCCCTGCCCACCCTTGACCTCACCGCCCCCGCCCGAGCCCGCCCTTGACCTCACCGCCCCCGCCCAAGGCCGCCCTCGACCTCACCGCCGCCGCCCAAGGCCGCCCTCGACCTCACCGCCGCCGCCGCCCTCTCCCCTGCCCGCCCTCAACCTCGCCGCCGCTGCTGCCCTCTCCCCTGCCCGAACCCGCCCTCGACCGCCGCCACCCGAGCCCGAGCCCGCCCTCGCCGCCGCCGACCGTAAGCCTCTCACTCTCCTCTCCCCTGCCCTCCTCTCTCTCTCTCTCTGTTGTGATGATGTTCATATGAACCCTAGATTTGTTCATATGTTGTTGCTATGATTATGTTCATATGAATCCTAGATTTGTTTAGGACAGTAGGAATTTTATTAGCATTTAGGAAAAAAATAGCAATTTTTTTAGGAAATTAGCTAGGGATTTTTTTTATGACAATGCCGAAATAGTAATTCCATTTAGCTTTCAATTAACGGAGGGTATATAAATAATACTCGCTCCGTCCCAAAATAAGTGTCGCAAATTTTGTACTAAACTAGTACAATTTTTGTACTAGATCATCGACACTTATTTTGAGACGGAGGGAGTAGCATTTAGCATTTAGCTGTAACAAACAGTAGCATTTAGCATTTAGCTATAAATTAGCTATAAACAAAAAACAATAGCATTTAGCTATAAATAAAAAACAGTAGACATGGCATTTAGCTATAAACAAAAAACAGAATTGTTTTTCTTTTCAAAAACTTGGTTAAAGTAATTGTTGTTATATAAAAATAACAAGATTGATGTTATATGATATATTTCATTGATGTTCATTTGCATATTCCATTATTGTTTATTATATCTTTTATTTACAATTGTTGAATATGATATGATTAATGTTGGTCGAAGAATATCTTTTATTTACAATTGTCGAAGAATATCCGAGTGGCCTATGTTTTGCCGAAATGTTGATTCATTTCTGTTCCGGCAAATTTCAGGCGCTCCATATGTCCACTTTTTAGCAAAGGTCATGCCGAAAATTTCTGTGAATTTCGGCATGACTTGTGCTAGAAACTACGACATGTCGAGTGCCCGGGATTTGCCGGAAGGGGAATGAATCAACATTCCAACCAAATATAGGCCCCTTTTTTCTCTTCATTATTCATTTTATTCGGCCTAGAATTAAACTAGCATACTTAATTAATCGTAGGAAACATGTCTAGCCACGCGGAAGCCGGGGGTTCTGGTCGCCTCGAAGAAGACCGCGTCGAGGCAGCAAATCATTATTTCGATTACCTGGACGAACACCAGTTGCGGGTGCAGGGTGGAAGTGGCACCAACCCCGACACCGACACCGACACTGGCACCGGCACCGACACCACCCCCGAGACCGGCAACGATGCTGTCATAGCCGGTAAAGGACCGAAGCCGAAGAGGACACGAAAACCAAACAAGCTCGCCATCGGAAAAATTGTGGTCACGGTGATGCACCCCAAAAAATTAGAGCCAACGGCGCCGGAGGAAGCGCGCACATGCTACGACAATCAACTAGGATGCATCCTCAGGGAAACCGCCAACATCAATGACGAAATGTTAAATAAGATACCACATATGGAGCACATGCTCCTAACGAAGTTGCACAATAGGTTCTTGTTCCTCGGGCGGACTAAAAGCAAACTTTCGTGGAAGGACAAACCCATGATAAAGATAAACAATAAGGTGATGGTGACGTTCACCAATGACTTGTCCGCCTAGAAAGTAAGGGTGAAAAAAGCGATTGCGAAGAATTAACCGTGGTCCAAGATTCATGCTGACAATCCGACACTAAACGAAGAGGACTTCAAAAAATTCAAGGAGACTTGCGCTAAAGAAGAAGTCAAGAGAAAGTCAAAGAAAATGAAGGCGCTCTAGGCCAGGAACACGCTTTCCCACCGCCTCGGTAGCCATGGTTACTAGGGCAAGAGGCACGTATGGGCCAAGGAGAACGCCGAACGTGAAAGTCATGGAATCCCAGACCCCTTGGCGGAGTTCACCGACCCACAGGAGCATGACTGGATCAGGGCCCGATACAAGTGGGACCCTATCAATAAGATCTTTTACACGGACCCGAACACGAGGGAGTTCATGAGACTACTGGTAATTGTTGTATTACCACCTTATATTAGCTTCCAATCAATTCGACTACAAGTTTTGTCACATTTGTAAACCATCCACGTTCTATTTGCAAAAAGAGCAGCACCAAAAGGCAGCCGAAAGCGACGAGTCGTTTCAGTCGTCAGCGAGGCCCAAGTGGGACACCCCTTTCAACCGTGCCCTGAACATACTCAAAAAGGTCTCGGAGGACAAACCGCCGTCGTATGGACGTGTGCACGGCATCGGAGATGGCGCCTCGTGGAAGACGTGCTACCACGAGAAGCCGGGGGAAAGAAGGCAGAGACGGTTGCTTACTCAACAGATCATCGACGAGAAGGTCGCGCTTGCGGTCAATAAGACCAAAGCTGAGACCAGAGAAGAGTTGGTCAAGGAAGTCAATGCAAAGGTCACTGCAGCGGTAGCTGGCATCAAGGCTAACTTCAACTCTTCCACTAACAACTTGATTCCGGCAATTATCGATTGGACGAAGAACAATCCGGATAAAGTGCCAGTGGACTTTCCCCTTCCCAGCTACATCGGGAGCAATTCCGTGAACATCGCACCACCAGCACCTGCGCACGCCACCGCACATGCTCCTGTACCTGGTCCCGCTCCTGTTCATAGCAGCTCGTTGATGTCTACTACGCAACCTTCTTCTTGTAGACTCGTGTTGGGCCTCCAAGCGCAGAGTTTTGTAGGACAGTAGCAAATTTCCCTCAAGTGGATGACCTAAGGTTTATCAATCCATGGGAGGTGTAGGATGAAGATGGTATCTCTCAAGCAACCCTGCAATCAAATAACAAAGAGTCTCTTGTGTCCCCAACACACCCAATACAATGGTAAATTGTATAGGTGCACTAGTTCGGCGAAGAGATGGTGATACAAGTGTAATATGGATGGTAGATATAAGTTTTTGTAATCTGAAAATATAAAAACAGCAAGGTAACTCATGATAAAAGTGAGCACAAATGGTATTGCAATGCTTAGAAACAAGGCCTAGGGTTCATACTTTCACTAGTGCAAGTTCTCTCAACAATACTAACATAGTTGAATCATATATAAATCCCTCACGTGCGACAAAGAGTTCACTCCAAAGTCACAAATAGCGGAGAACAAACGAAGAAATTATTGTAGGTTACGAAACCACCTCAAAGTTATCTTTTCCGATCAATCTTATGAGCTATCCCTATAAGTGTCACAAACAGCCCTAGAGTTCGTACTAAAATAACACCTTAAGATACACATCAACCAAAACCCTAATGTCACCTAGATACTCCAATGTCACCACAAGTACCCATGGGCTTGATTATACGATATGCATCACACAATTTCAGATTCATCATGTTCAATCCAACACAAAGAACTTCAAAGAGTGCCCCAAAGTTTCTACCGGGGAGTCAAGACAAAAACATGTGCCAACCCCTATGCATAGATTCCCAAGGTCACGGAACCCGCAAGTTGATCACCAAAACATACATCAAGTGGATCAATAGAACATCCCATTGTCACCACAGATATCCCATCGCAAGACATACATCAAGTGTTCTCAAATCCTTAAAGACTCAATCCGATAAGAAAACTTCAAAGGGAAAACTCAATTCATCACAAGAAGATAGAGAGGGGAAAACTCCATATGATTCATCTATATTAATAGAGCTCGCGGTACATCAAGATCGTGCCATCTCAAGAACACGAGAGAGAGAGAGATCAAACACATAGCTACTGGTACATACCCTAAGCCCCGAGGGTGAACTACTCCCTCCTCGTCATGGAGACCGCCGGGATGATGAAGATGGCCTCCGGTGATGGTTTCCCCCTCCGGCAGGGTGCCGGAACGGGCTCCCGATTGGTGTTTCGTGGCTCTAGAGGCTTGCGGCGGCGGAACTCCCGATCTAGGTTTATTTTCGGAGGTTTCTATATTTATAGGAATTTTTGGCGTCGGAATCACATCAAGGCGGTGCCCGAGGGGCCCACAAGCTAGGGGGCGCGCCTTGGGGGGTCGCCTCCTCGGTCACTTCCTAGCCCAGCTTTTTGCTCCAGTATTTTTTATATTTTCCAAAAATATTCTCCGTAAATTTTCAGCTCATTCCGAGAACTTTTATTTCTGCACAAAAACAACACCACGGTAGTTCTGCTGAAAACAGCGTCAGTCCGGGTTAGTTCTAATAAAATCATACCAAAATCATATAGAATTATTGTAAACATGGCATGAATACTTCATAAATTATAGATACGTTGGAGACGTATCAGCATCCCCAAGCTTAATTCCTGCTCGTCCTCGAGTAGGTAAATGATAAAAGAAATAATTTATGAAGTGTGAATGCTACCCAACATGTTCATCATATTCTTTTCTTCTTTGTATAGCATGGGCATTTGGAGTTGTAAATGATTCAAAGCAATAGTCTAGTTTTAACATAATGACTTCAATACTCAAGCATGTCAACAAGCAACCATGTCTTTCAAAATATCAACACTAAAGAAAGTTATCCCTAGCCCATCATGCTCAATCATTGATCCATTCATGAAACACACTCAAATATTAGCTATGCTCAATGCTCGAGTACGATCATAGTGCCCCCGGGTTGGTGCTTATAAGAGAAGATGGAGACTTAAAGCAAAAATAAAAATTGCATAAAGTAAATAGATAGGCCCTTCGCAGAGGGAAGTAGGGATTTGTAGAGGTGCCAGAGCTCAAGGTTTTAAATTGAGAGAGAAAAATATTTTGGGTGGCATGCTTTTCCTGTCAACGAAAACGACAAAGTAGCTCACAATACTTTCCATGCTAGATACATTATAGGCGGTTCCCAAACAGAATGGTAAAGTTTTTACTCCCCCTCCACCAATCGATCACACTCCACGGCGAGCCGAATCCACGGGTACCGTCCATACAAACAACAATCCTGGGGGAGTTTTGTTTCATTATTTTTTTGATTTGATTTTTGAGCATGGGATTGGGCATCCCGAATACCAGCCACTTTCTCGTGAATGATAGTGAATCAACACATATCGTGAGAATAACACACCTAGCATGGAAAAATATTGGATACTCCCCACCGTTTCATGAGCGGTACGGGCACACAAAAGAGAAAATTTATTTTGATAATTTAGAGATGGCACATACAAATTTGCTTGGAACGGCATGGAAATACCGCATATAGGTAGGTATGGTGGACTCATAAGGCAAAACTTGGTTTAAGGATTTTGGATGCACCAGTAGTATTTCTACTTAGTACAAATGAAGGCTAGCAAATAGATTGGGAAGCAACCAAACCGAGGAAAGAAAAATCTCAGAAGTGAGCATTGAGTCATAACTAACACCGAATAATGCAACACAAGTAAGATGTAACTTCATTGCATAACTATTGACTTTCGTTCATGCATAGGGAATCACAAACCTTAACACCAATATTCCTACTAAGCATAATTACTCACTAACATGGCTCACATATTACTATCATCATTTTTCAAAACTATTACAAAGAATCAAGTTTTAATTTGTCCCATGATCTTCATGAAAGTTTTTATTATATCCTCCTTGGATGTCTATCACTTTGGGACTAGTTTCATATATTGTCATTGCTTTTTCAACAAGCTCAAACAAATTTAAGTGAAGCACATGAGCATAAAGATTTCATCCCTCAAAAAGGTATAAGTGAAGCATGAGAGGAAATGACAAGCTACTCACAAAAGATATAAGTGAAGGTCAATGAGTAGTCAAACAATTAAGGAGCTATGTGAGGACTCTCTCTCCCTCAATAAATATTTTCAGATCTGAGTATTTTATTCAACAGCAAGCAAAAGAAAAATAGCACTCCAAGAATAGCACGCATCATGTGGACGAATAGAAATTTAGGCTCAACATAGGCTAACCGATAATTGTTGATGAAGAGAGGTGGGATGCGTAGCATCCCCAAGATTAGATGCTTGAGACTTCTTGAAATATTTACTTGGGGTGCCTTGGGCATCCCCAAGCTTGAGCTTTTGTATCTCGTTCAATTCTCTCATATCCCGGTTTCACCTATTCTCAAAAACATCTTCTACACAAAACTCGAAAAGAACTCGTGAGATAGGTTAGTACACATAAGAATAAATCAACACTTCATGTACTGCCAAGACAAGTTTCATAATAATTTTCAAATGTTAGGTACTGCATGCTATCATTTCCAAAATTTATATCCACCAATATAGGCCATGGAAACTATAGGATAAGTAGATACCAAAACTATGACAGCAATCTGTCTAATCAGAACAGTCTGTAGCAATTTATGAAAACAGTGTACTTATGTAACTCAAAAAATTATGAAAATTTAGGACATGCTATAAAAGTTATATGACAATACTGTGTAAAAATTTCAGAAACTTTCCACGTTCCAGTAAAATATGAAAATTCAAACACTACAGCAAAAGTTTCTGTTTTTTACACAGCACACATCAAACATGCAATGCAAGCATCCTAAGGCAATTCTTGGAACTTTTTATTGAAAAACAAGATTATAAATAACACCTAACAGAGAACAACAAAATAAAATGACGCTCCAAGCATCCTCGTCATGGAGACCGCCGGGATGATGAAGATGGCCTCCGGTGATGGTTTCCCCCTCCGGCAGGGTGCCGGAACGGGCTCCCAATTGGATTTTCGTGGCTCTGGAGTCTTGCGGCAGCGGAACTCCCGATCTAGGTTTATTTTCGGAGGTTTCTATATTTATAGGAATTTTTGGCGTCGGAATCACGTCAAGGCGGTGCCCGAGGGGCCCACAAGCTAGGGGGGTGCGCCCTAGGGGGGGGCCCCCAGGCTTGTGGCCTCCTCGGTCAGTTCCTGGCCCAGCTTTTTGCTCCAGTATTTTTTATATTTTCCAAAAATATTCTCCGTAAATTTTCAGCTCATTCCGAGAACTTTTATTTCTGCACAAAGACAACACCACGGTAGTTCTGCTGAAAACAGCGTCAGTCCGGGTTAGTTCTAATAAAATCATAACAAAATCATATAGAATTATTGTAAACATGGCATGAATACTTCATAAATTATAGATACGTTGGAGACGTATCACTCGTCCTTCGTCTCTGGCGCGCTCGGCGGGGCTTCGTCTTTGGCTGGGCTCGACGCCCTCACGGTAATTATGCGTCATACCCTCTTCACCAGCATATCTATAGTCTTCCGTTTCAGTTGCCTTTCGGATGTTTGACGTCGCAGACATGTATTCGCAGGCCGATGAAACCCCGTGCACCCTACTGTAGGACATCAACGGCCAGAAGGTGGACGTGGGAAATGCAACGATTGTGAAGCCGAAGGACCGCATGTTCCACAACCGACAGATGCCCCATAGCGTCTTCAAGGTTTGCGTGGCCAGTGTCAAAGCGTGCTTCGAGGATTTGCCTCCTCCGGTACCAGTCGCTGACGACGAGACCCCTAAACGGATTGGCGCATGCAAGAGCTGGTTCTTGCCTTGGCCGAAGACTCTTCTTCGTGTCGAGGCGCCCGGTAGCACACCAACGACAACTCCTCAACAAGGTATGAACACCACCCCACCTACCCAATTACCTGCACCTGTTGTGATAGCGGACGACGCGAGGGAGAGCCTCCATTAGTGCCAGATGACGTTGCCCACGTCGAAGAAGCAAATGTTGATGATGTCATGGAGGAGGAGGATGATGACCCTATCCAGTATATCAATACCGCCTATGACGATGGAGGATTGATGGCTCGGGACTATGACTCAAGCTATGAGCGTGGAGATGACTTTATGCTGCCTGATTTGCTGGAGCCGGAACGTCCTAAGGCTGATTGCAAAAAGTCTCTCTGCATGCGATCCTCGCAGGAGACGCCTCCAGATGCCGCCTCTACCCAGCAAGAACAACGCGAGGGCCATCCACTGATTAGCCCGACGACACTGGGGGTGGTGGTTAGGGAAGGTATGGTGGGCTCACTACCGCCACCCGCCAAGAAGCAAAGGAGAAGACCGGACAGGAAAGGCTCTAAAGGCACCAGAGCTGCTTCATGTAGCCAGCCACCTCTGAAGCCCCGGAAGGTAGACAGAATACCTGTCGTAGGTGCGGAGCGTTTCCATGTCGCCGGCCACCCGATCCTCCTCCGAAAGCGCTAGAGGACATAATGAACAATGATCTAAGGAGACTTCATGAAGATGTGCTGTCCAGAGAGAAAAGCCTTCTCATCTCGGAAAATCCAGGATACCCGCTTTACGCGGCTCAGGTGCCGGGTGGAAAGTTGTATGTCGATAGATGGCCCGCGGATAAGTTCATCCTGCGATTTGACTACATCTACGACATGTTCCACATGACCAAGCTGGATTTTCAGTTCATCCGCATGTATACGCTGTATCTCAACTACATCATCAGGCGCGAGAACATAAAATATATCTACGTCATGGACCCGTACTATATGCACAAGAGCTTCTTGGCAGTCTGCAAAGAGCATCGTGACTATGCGAGCAAGTACATCGTCGAGTTCATGATCGCTAATAAGGACAAGGAAACAATTATCCTGCCTTATCATCCCACGTAAGTCATCTGCGGATATCCTTTCGTAAGTTTTAATCATTCATTTGCAAGCATGGAGGCTAATTTGAGGTGTACTTATTTTGCGCAGCGGGGGGGGGGGGGGGGGGCGCCGTCCTCATCTGTTTGTACCCACAATACTCCCATGCTCTGTACTTGGACTCAGCGAAGAACATCAAGAAAAGGGATTACACGCACATAAAGAGTGTTCTTGATAGTGCCATATTAACCTTCAGCCTGTCTAGTGGATATATCCAGGTGAAAAAGTACAGGAAGAACGGGCCGTGTTTCGGCCATAAGACCGACTTCTGCTGCATCCAGCAACCGAACCATAGTAAGGCCGATGGATTCTACCTCATGCATCACATGATCGAGTACAGAAGGGATAATCAACGCCTTCGCATGTCAGCTACTTCCAGTGATGCCGAGATTGTCACCTGGGCCACAGGCATAGGAAGGACACCGAATCATCGAATCCGAGCTGAGTTTTATCACGTACAGTGTGAACTTGCCCAAGTGATCATGAAGGAGGTCCTCGAACAAACAGGGATGTTCTACCATGGGCCAATAGCGCGGGATGATGTCCAAACACTGCTACTCACTCAACGTCTGGACCTGAAGCCTTTCACGAAGCTCGGGTACTTCCTCCCTGACTATGAAGATTGGAGCAACGACATGGAGGAGTGATTGACGATGACAAAGTGTATGTTTAATTAGTCACTACTGTATGAACTAGCGTAGATTGCTCTAGTTAATTAGTTTGGGTATGAGGAACTTCGTTATTTATGTTTACTATAGGTTGCTTGTATTTTGCTAACTATGCTTCTTTGTGTTTCTCAAGTACATTATGTTCCATATTATCGTTGAATTCATCAACTGACGATGCAGGTACATAGATTAGAGATGGCGAAGGACTGCTATGCCGTATTCATTGGGAGGGTTCCAGGAGCGTACGACCACTGGCCAGACGCTCAGGCCCAGGTGGACAGGTACCCGGGCGCTAGCCACAGAGGGTTCGATAGCAGAGCCGAAGCGGAAAATAGTTACTTGAGGTGGACGCTCCGGCAAGAGAGGGAGCGAAACCGGTGCCTCAAGAAGTACTACATAGTCGCGCTCTTGCTCATACTGATCGCTCTTCTCTTCTACATCATGATTTAGATAGAGATGATGAAACGTGTGTGTGTGTACCATGACCATGCAGTTGCATTTATTCGAGACATGACTTGTGTATTGCTATTTTCGAGATGTGATGATATTTGTGTTGGATGATGATGATGATGATGATGATGATGGTATGACGAGACTACTGTATGTGTATGATATGATGAGAATAATGTATGTTTATTATGATATGATGAAACTACTGTATAGAGCATGCACAAATACAGCACAAATACGTAGAGGGGAAATAAATCTGTGAAAGCAGGAATATTAGCAGTAGCGCTGGTAGGCGTCTAGCGACAGCGCTGGTTTAGCAACAACGTTTGTTGTGGTGCGGCGCTACAGATAGTTAGTACTAGCGCTGGTTGAAGCGGCGCTACTGCTAACCATACTTACCAGTAGCGCTTGTTTTCCAGCGCTACTGCTACAACTTAGCTGTAGCGCCTTAGCAGTAGCGCTACCGACAGCGCTACTGATATGGGTATTTCCAGCGCTATTAGTATGCTTTCTTCTAGTAGTGTTTATTTCTTTTCATGCATGTCCTTATTTATTGGGTGTCTCTAGCAAATTTATCTTCAATTCCGTGTCCAATCCCGATTTTGCTAAGGTGTTCATCCCCAATCCGAATCGGTACCGGTATGAAAGAAAGACGGATAATTCATTATTGGTTAAGATTGCAACCTAGATAGTATTTTTTTTAAAATTAACAGGTAAAATAACATCATATTCATATTATACATATTTTTCCAATCAAATTTCATATATAGCATGTTAAATTTGGAGTTACGGTTTAGAAGATATGAGTATTTAAAAAAACATTTGATATGTACTATGGGTTTAATGTTAGAAATATCAGTTTTTTATTTATAAAAGAGCATGACGGACTAAGAATACCTTTTCCTTTATTAATATGTATAGATTTTTTTTTTGCAAATGCACGTATATACTCACGTACGTGGTGGGAGATTTGGGAAGGCCACGCACTAACGCACACGAAATCAAAATGCACCTATACACCACACAGTTTGATCGATCCTTGTTAGTTGTTATGGACAACGAGGAACCGCAGCATGGTATTATATTCGTCTCAAATTACTTGTTTCACATTTGTCTAAATTTGTATCAATACAAATATTAGACAAATAATTTGGGCCAGGGAGTACATTGCTGGTGCAGGGAAAGGCTCAGACCATGACGTACACCGTCTTTGCGTTGGACCGTGTTCTTGAGAGCCTCTCAAAGACTACTGTCATGCTGCCAAAAAAGGCTTTACCTTAAAAAGTGAGACAATTGGTTTTATGCCTCTAGTTAGGTCACACTCGGCTGGTTTACCTTTAGTTTTCGAAAACACGCGTTCCTGTTCAAATCACTTTGCTCGTCTTATGTTTTTGTCCTTGGACCGTTTAGCTGTTATTTTGAAAATTTCATAACAAATTCACACTAACTCAGAAAAATGCAAATAAGCTATTAAAATGTTCAGAAAAATATCACCTATATGTGCATGTCATTTGCACTCATGAAAAAAATGTTGGAAAGGCCCCATCACCTATATGAGCTAAAACTGAGATGGACACTTTCCAACACTTCTCTCATGAATGCAAATGTCATGCACATGTAGGTGATGTTTATTTGAACATTTATATCTTATATGAATTTTTCGGAGTTAGTATAATTTTGTTATGAAGTTCTTAAAATGAAGGTCAAACGATTAAAGGGCAAAATCATAAGACGAGCAAAGTGATTTGGGAAGAAACGCGTATTTTCGGAAACTACCGGTAAACCAGCGAATATGACCCAACTAGGGGCATAAAGCTAATTATCCCTAAAAAAATACTATCAAAGACTATTTGGAAAAAAAATACTCAAATAATAAGTCCCACACATCAGGTGCGTGGCACTTCGGTCATGACGTTTTTCGATAGCAATTCCCGTTATGCAAGGATGGCAAATAACAATGACACACGATAAGTTTCTGTCGAAATTAAACTGAAGGAAGAAAGTTACCGCCATGCGCTCGTGTCTGACGTTCGGCACTTATCAAGGTCCAAAAAAATATTGAGTTGGGCGTCTACTTCTATCTATGGCAATTCTAAACGAGGCTTTCATGCCATAATGTAAGTCGGCATGCAGGATGCTTTGCGCGGGACAGGGAGAGGGGTTGATTAGATCAGATGGTCCACTTTGATTCCACTGTCACTAGTTTTTTTTTTTTTTTGAAAAGGAGAAACGGAGCCCCCGACCTCTGCATCAATCGATGCATGCAGCCATCTTATTAAACAAGTTCAAACCAAGGTCTTAGATCCACAAAGCGCTCAAGCGCTGAAGAAAAGCATGAAAAGTTGATAAATAAATTGCCACATCCGGCGTAACTAAACGTAGACTACGATGCCTATACACCTAGCCTATTATTAGCACGTCATTCCACTGCCACTAGTAGCCAAATACTATCTCCATCTCATGTTAATTGACGTTTAAACGGATGTATATTGGGATGATGGGTGGAAATGAACATGCAAACTGTTAACCAATACCAACGCCTAGAAGACCAACTTTGATTTAATCACTCCGTTCCTAAATATAAGACCTTCTAGAGATTTTACTATAGACTACATACGGAGCAAAATGAGTGAATCTACACTCTAAAATATATCTATATACATCCGTATGTGATTCATTGTAGAATCTCTAAAAGATCTTATATTTAAGAACGGAGAGAGTATAAAACAACAGTACGTGAGAGCATGCATAAGAAAATAACAATAACCAACGCCACAATATGCCCAATAGTTTGGCCTCGTATCGCAATAAAACAGGGGCCAGACCACCGGATTACTAAAGTCATCCCTCCCTCCAATTCAATTGTAGTGCATATTTTATTTTCTAAATACCTAATAAGTTCAAAGAAAAAGTTATCTACAATCTCTACTAATTTAAAAGAATGTAAGGTTCTAAATTTCACTTTTCTTCCCACCCCCTCGTCCAACCTTCACCGTATAATAACCAATCACCATAATTTACTTACCATTTGAGCCAATTCCACTTTAAATACTTATCAAATTTCTCATCAAAACATAACGTAAATCACTGACAGGATTTGATGAATATTTATTTACACAATCACATTGATACAGACAGATAAGTCACAAGCTAACATACTACTTCCTCCGTACCTAAATATAAGTGTTTTTAGAGATTTCACTACGAACTACATACAGATGTATATAGACATATTTTAGGGTGTAGATTTACTCATTTTGCTCTGTATGTAGTCCGTAGTGAAATCTCTAAAAAAAACTTCTATTTAGTAACAAAGGGAGTAGAATATTTATATCCCGTTGCAACGAGCCGACATTGTCCTACACAACTGGGGAAAACCTTATACACAGAAGCTTACCAGTAGCGCTTTTTAAAAGGAGGCGCTGCTGCTACTTAGCAGTAGCGCGTGTAAAAAAACAGCGCTACTAATAAACTCATATCAGTAGCGTGGCACTTATAAAACGCGCTACTACTATAATTGCCACACCATTCCCGACAGGCTAGGTATAGTAGTAACGCCCTTCCTCAACTTGCGCTGCTGCTATTCTACTTAGCTGTAGCGCTTGGCACCAACCCGCGCTGCTGCTATTCCCACCTTATCCACCCCGTGCGCTCCCTCTCTCTTCCTCACTCCCGGCCCCTCACTCCCCCCTCACATTGTCGCTCCCTCTCTGCCCCCCGCCGCTCGCCGCCGCCGTCGCCTACCCCTCCTCCCTCTGCCGCCGTCACCTCCCCCTCCTCCCTGGACTCGGTAATCCTCCCCCTCCTCCCTCCTCCCCGCCCCACCTCCTCCGTCCTCCCTCCACTCCTCCATTCGCCGCCGGCCGACCCCTCCTCGCTCCGCCTTCCTCCTCCCTCCTTCAGTCGCCCCTCCTTCTCCCTCCTCCCTCCTCCATCCACAACCCCTCCTCCCTGCTACATTTTGATTTAGTAGGCTAGTTGATATTTTCTTGTTGATATGCAACATTTTGATTTACTTAATAGTTTGTAGTTGATATATAACAATTTTGATTTAGTATGATTAACTGATTAGTAAAAATTTAGACATAGTTGATAGTTTTTAGTTGATATAAGCCTCTGTTCATATATAACACTTTGATTTAGGATAGTTTCTAGGGTTTAGTTGATAGTTTCTAGTTAACTGAATTATTACTAGGGTTTTAGTATATTATTTTTAGACATAGTTGATAGTTTCTAGTGATCCTGAAACTATTTACTCATTTGCTAGAATGAACATGTCATATTTGTTAATACTACTCAGATACATGTTGATAGAATATATTTTGTTTATATTTAGTTTATGCAGAAATGTCGATGATGAAAATGCTAGTGCTAGTCGCCATGTCATTGATGTCGATGATGATGCATTCTGAATATAGAGGATGGCTTGGTGTTCTTGTTTGCAATGTACCTCCGAGTGGCCTATGTTTTGCCGGAATGTTGATTCGTTTCCATTCCGGCAAATTTCAGGCGCTCCATATGTCCTGTTTTTAGCAAAGGTCATGCCGAATTTTTTTCATGAATTTTAGCATGACTTGTGCTACAATGTAGGACATATCGAGTGCTTGTGATTTGCCAGAACGGGAATTCAATGATATTCCGGCAAAACATAGGGCATTTTTTCTATGTCATTGCTCGATATATGGAACGGGTTGACTTTAGGTCTGTTTCGGCTCCTTGTGTGTCTTTCAGTGAGGGAGAGTGTCCACCATATATATATATGAGAGAGGAAGAATCCCGACTGTTGTCGTGGGGGTCGCTTCTCCTTCTTTTCCTTGTGCTAGATATTTGTAATGCACTAGGGAAAGGAGGAGTAGCGACCATCACCGACGGTCGAAATATGAGAGAGGAAGAATCCCGACTGTTGTCGTGGGGGTCGCTTCTCCTTCGTTCCCGTGTGCTAGACATTTTGGTGTAATGCACTCGGGAACGAATGGAGGAGCCACCATCACCGACGGTCGCAATATCAGAGGGAGTGCCCACCATATACGTGAGATGAGAGTTTAGGAAGGAAAGACTCGACAGACCTAAAGTCAACCCGTTGCATATTGAGTAATAGTGATATGTGTGTTGATCAGTTTCCTGGTAGTTGCCTTCGATCGATTTTAAATGTTTCAACTATGAACATAGGAAATGTCTGACGACGAAAGGAAATTCGTTATGTGCGAATTATGCGAAGACGAGCGCGGCCTGTGCGACAAGCCTCACCTAGTTGATGGTAGGCGCTTCAGCATCGTGCTGGATGAGACCTTCGAAGTGGATACAGTAAGTCACAACGACAAGTCTTTTTTCGTAATTAAGCATGACTTCTGCTTCTTTTGCTTCAACTTATAATTTTAATTTTTTACTATTCTACTAGCGTATCCCCTGCCATGCAAGAATTTATGTCTTAGATAAGATTGGTTTCAATACTAAAAAAAGTATGGAGGTAAAGAGAGTTCACTTGAGGACCAAGCATGGTTATACTTTTGCCGTAAAATTGTACAATGCAGACACCTACTCCTATTTTGAATGCAAAAGTTGGCAAGCACTATGCAAGGCTTACGCATTTGAGCCTAATATGCTTATCACCTTTGATATTCGTCCGGAAGATGAAATTGAAGGTAATATCGACATCTGGGTCGATGTGCAGACGCCTCCAGTTCTACCATTATGTGAGTTTCTCAACCATATTTATTAAGTAATTTATATTGTTTATTTAAAAATAGTTGACAACTAATTTCTATTGACGGCTTATTTCCATTCAAGCAAACATGTCCAGCGCTTGGTAGACAGCACCTACTACTGTCCCAGGGCTGAACTAAACTGCGAGGAGATAGGTCATTATGTTTCATGGCTGGAGGATTTTGATACTGTCAAGACAGGTTATTTTCCTGGACTTCGAGATATTAGTACTCAAAACGTGCGGCCAATAGTGTGCGTATTGAACTACGGTCACATCTATCTAGGAAAGATGGTAAGATTTTTACTATTTGTCCTCAGTGCATCTTTTGCATACATTATTTTTTAAGCTAAACTTCATTGCTAAGTATGTTACTACGATGGTCTTCAACAGGGACTCCCGATGAGTGTTGTGCCTCGTTGGATCGAGTCTAAAGGTCGCATGGCAATGGTTAGCTTACGGCCAAAATATCATGTATTGCACATGAGTGCATTCATCATTTCTCGAAGCGAGCAAGTCTTAATAGTCAAAGACTGGAGCAAAATTGTGAAGGATCGCAGAGAAGTACTAGGGGGCAGCAATCAGAAGCGCAGCCCACAATTAGGAGACAGGTTCATATGCATTCTCCAATATGATGAAGAAGGAGTGCTACAAATGTTTTATGCTATTTTACCTGAGAGAGAGCAGCATGAGTAGGTCCTAGGTATTAAGAACAATTAGTTAGTGCTGATTATATATGACTAGTGACCTAGTGACCAAGTTGATGACCAAGTTGATGATGATGATGAGTTGTTATATGATGATGATGATGAGGAGTTGTTATTATAACTAGTGACCCAAGTTGTTATATGATGTCTCATGGACGAAAATGATGATGATGAGGAGTTGTTATATGACAATGATGTATTATGATGATACTGTATGAAAACTTGTATAATGGCGTATGAATATACGACATAAAATAAAAAAGAAATACGTAATAATAGTAGTAGCGCGGGTAGAGAGGTGCGCTGCTAGTAACTACCAGTAGCGCTTTCTACAACAAGCGCTACTGCTAAGCAGGTATAGCAGTAGCGCGGGCGAGCACACGCTACTGCTACACTTTAGCTGTAGCGCCGTATCAGTAGCGTGCTGCCCCGCGCTACTGATATACCTAAAACCAGCGCTACTGCTAGGCTTTTCCCTAGTAGTGCTAGTACAGATAAAAATCCATAATTTTGCTATGTTTTGCGGTCGGGTCAATAAAAATATGGATATACTTTAAGTTACGTCAATGTCTTTACACTAGGGGGGAAAGTTAAATCAGTGTCTTAAATCTGTATCTAGTGCTTACGCTAGCTTTGATGATTCACTGTAATCTCCCGCTCAAGTGCCAACTTACAAGTACACAGTTGTTGGAGTTTTTCTCTCCCCACTCGCAAGGCGGGTAGGGGAAGCCTTCCTCCCCTCAATCTTCACCTTCGATCCCGGGGATTCACCTCCTCTTCGCATGTCACTCCGGTGGTCGGTGGCAGAGAGAGGATTCATGGCGCCTCGGCTCCGACTAGTAGATAGATAGGGCTTTAGTCCTCGCAAGGGCATCGGTCGGACGGATGGTGGCGCTTCTACTTCGAGTCAGTCTTCCTAGCTCTAATCCTCCTCAATTTTGTCCGTCGGGATGGATTAGAGCATCTCCAACAGGCGTCCAAAAAAGACCTCACGCGCTAAAAACTGGCGCTTGTGTGCGCCGGAGACAAAAAACAGTGCTCTAGCAGAGGCTGTAAAATAGGACGCGCGCAAAAAATGTCAGTGGGCGCTGCAAATGTTGGGAGCGCCGGCTTCCGGGCTGCATATTTGGGGCGCTGGATTGTGCGCGTTGGCCGCTGTAGGTGGGGCCGTCGGATTGGGTGCCATATTTTATTGCGCATGTTGAAGCAAACATTCTCCAGCACGCTAAAAACCGCTATTTCGGCGCTGAATAGATTTTTTAGCGCGCGTCTGTTGGAGATGCTCTTATACGGAGCTCTGACTTAGATTGCTGCTAGCTCCTCGGGGTGGCGACAAGATTGGGGCTTCTCGTCATGCGTACGCAACGGCGAGATTTTTTGTCATGTTCTTTAGATCGATTTAACAGCGACGACTGCGCCTTCGGGACACTAATGCTTAGGGGCACGTGCATGATGATTTCCCGGCCATCGTCGACAGGGCAGGCCAACTCCCAGATGGAAGCGACAACAACGGCTTGTTCTAACGGTGGCAAATGTCGTTCAGTGGTCCATAGACCTCGATGTGTTTTTCTATGCTTAAGGTCTTTTATACTGTCGATGAATCTTTTAAATAGATTTGTCTCTTTTTGAAAAAAAAGTGCCAGCTTACAAGATGTTGAACAAGAACAGACAACGGTGCCGTTGGGCAGTCCACGTGAAATTCTTCCCAAACAGGGTACATGTAAATCCTCCCTAAACGTCCGAACGGACAGTCACAATCCCGTCTTGTCCGGACAAAAGAAAAATGGAAAAGGTGATTTATTTGGACCCCTCACTTTATCGTCATATGCTCCCGTCAGTCCGCACATCCTTATACTAGACCATGTACATGAAGGATATAAGGTTGTTCGGATATGTTCGGATAGTGCACCATCTAGGATTTGGCCCAGCCGGGATTACATTTTCTCTGTTCTTGTTCTTTTTGTTCTTTACCCCATTTCATTTTCACCAATCAAATGCATGTGACCCGACATAGGAAAAATGTGAAGCATGATTGCGCTCGCAAGGGGCTTAAAACGGACACCTCCGGACACTAACCGGACGGGTTCGCACACATTTGAAGGATCAAATTTTCCCAGACAGCTGCTCCACTTGAGCAAAAAGAAGGGCTAACCATGGAAAACCGAGCCTGAATGCTTAATTGCTTATCCAATGGAGGTTTTGGGAGATGTGGATCGGTGTGTAACATCAGTTTAACTAGTTGAGCTAAGCGACAGTTGACTGGTCGTGATGGTCCAAAACGGAGTATTCTATTTCTACGGGGCCAAGTGACTGTTTAGTAGCGCAACCCGCCGTTCAAGCTCAAACTGAACCATATTTTAACGCCTGTGCAAATTTTCATCTCCAAAAGATAATCGTTGCAGTGTACATGTACGTACGGCCCGGTTGCTTGATTGCTTCCTAGCAAGTAGGACCATAATAATAAGTAAACGAGGCTATGGTGCAAGTTGGCAGAGATGTCTCTTGATTGGCAGGTCAGTATGATTCCGGTGCTTGAAGCACCATTCGCCAGTTCAGTCAACCGCCGATTACAAAAGGCAGCACCAGCACGCGTGAAAGCATCCCCCCTGGGTTCTCGTGATGCATGAACCTTTGGGTTTATCTTCCTCGAGGATACCAAACAGTTGTGTTCTTATCTGTGGACAGTGAAATGGCCAGTGGTGAGTGAGTGATAATCAAAGTAGGTATGATAAGGGGCTTATAGTCAGAAATTACTAACAGAGCTCGGGTTCCATGAAGGAAGAATTCAGAAAGAACTTAAAAATCAACTTCTAAAGTTTTTAAAAAAAATTACACATGCATATAGGGATGTATACTACATGCCTGTAAATTTCCATGATGAAATACATTATGATGTGAGCTACACAAAATAAACAAAATCTTGGTCCATAGGCGAACAACTCTATGCATATTGATGGCGCCAAGTGAGTATGTGGGACCACACACATTTGAGCATATTACCGCATCTGAAGAAGAGTTTGCGCCATTTGGCGGAGCACAAACTAGTTATTACCCTCTACTCACAAGGCCGGAAACACCGCACCAAAGCCACATCGTGTCATATTAGTTGTTGTGATATCCATGTGTTATTCTGACCATGCTAGCCTAGACTACAATGTTGAGCGAGTCATGCTAGCCTGCGTTTGAAATGTTGTCTCTGTGACCATCTCTAACCAATGTGTTGGATTTCGAGCCTCTAGCTTGTTTTTTCTGACCTTGGGCCCTAGCAAGGCAACCCTAAATTCAAGCGCAAAGTCTGAATTCAATGCATCTAGCGGCGCCGATAGTTTCTATCTCAAAGATGCTAGACTTACGTAAGGTTGTTATGTAAATGCGACACCATAGGGGGCGCTAGGGTTTTGCACTCGGCGCCTGGTCCTGAGGGGGTTTAGGACAGTCACAATCCCGTCTTGTCCGGACAAAAGAAAAATGGAAAAGGTGATTTATTTGGACCCCTCACTTTATCGTCATATGCTCCCGTCAGTCCACACATCCTTATACTAGACCATGTACATGAAGGATATAAGGTTGTTCGGATATGTTCGGATAGTGCACCATCTAGGATTTGGTCCAGCCGGGATTACATTTTCTCTGTTCTTGTTCTTTTTGTTCTTTACCCCATTTCATTTTCACCAATCAAATGCATGTGACCCGACATAGGAAAAATGTGAAGCATGATTGCGCTCGCAAGGGGCTTAAAACGGACACCTCCGGACACTAACCGGACGGGTTCGCACACATTTGAAGGATCAAATTTTCCCAGACAGCTGCTCCACTTGAGCAAAAAGAAGGGCTAACCATGGAAAACCGAGCCTGAATGCTTAATTGCTTATCCAATGGAGGTTTTGGGAGATGTGGATCGGTGTGTAACATCAGTTTAACTAGTTGAGCTAAGCGACAGTTGACTGGTCGTGATGGTCCAAAACGGAGTATTCTATTTCTACAGGGCCAAGTGACTGTTTAGTAGCGCAACCCGCCGTTCAAGCTCAAACTGAACCATATTTTAACGCCCGTGCAAATTTTCATCTCCAAAAGATAATCGTTGCAGTGTACATGTACGTACGGCCCGGTTTCTTGATTGCTTCCTAGCAAGTAGGACCATAATAATAAGTAAACGAGGCTATGGTGCAAGTTGGCAGAGATGTCTCTTGATTGGCAGGTCAGTATGATTCCGGTGCTTGAAGCACCATTCGCCAGTTCAGTCAACCGCCGATTACAAAAGGCAGCACCAGCACGCGTGAAAGCATCCCCCCTGGGTTCTCGTGATGCATGAACCTTTGGGTTTATCTTCCTCGAGGATACCAAACAGTTGTGTTCTATCTGTGGACAGTGAAATGGCCAGTGGTGAGTGAGTGATAATCAAAGTAGGTATGATAAGGGGCTTATAGTCAGAAATTACTAACAGAGCTCGGGTTCCATGAAGGAAGAATTCAGAAAGAACTTAAAAATCAACTTCTAAAGTTTTAAAAAAAAATTACACATGCATATAGGGATGTATACTACATGCCTGTAAATTTCCATGATGAAATACATTATGATGTGAGCTACACAAAATAAACAAAATCTTGGTCCATAGGCGAACAACTCTATGCATATTGATGGCGCCAAGTGAGTATGTGGGACCACACACATTTGAGCATATTACCGCATCTGAAGAAGAGTTTGCGCCATTTGGCGGAGCACAAACTAGTTATTACCCTCTACTCACAAGGCCGGAAACACCGCACCAAAGCCACATCGTGTCATATTAGTTGTTGTGATATCCATGTGTTATTCTGACCATGCTAGCCTAGACTACAATGTTGAGCAAGTCATGCTAGCCCGCATCTGAAATGTTGTCTCTGTGACCATCTCTAACCAATGTGTTGGATTTCGAGCCTCTAGCTTGTTTTTTCTGACCTTGGGCCCTAGCAAGGCAACCCTAAATTCAAGCGCAAAGTCTGAATTCAATGCATCTAGCGGCGCCGATAGTTTCTATCTCAAAGATGCTAGACTTACGTAAGGTTGTTATGTAAATGCGACACCATAGGGGGCGCTAGGGTTTTGCACTCGGCGCCTGGTCCTGAGGGGGTTTAGGACAGTCACAATCCCGTCTTGTCGGGACAAAAGAAAAATGGAAAAGGTGATTTATTTGGACCCCTCACTTTATCGTCATATGCTCCCGTCAGTCCGCACATCCTTATACTAGACCATGTACATGAAGGATATAAGGTTGTTCGGATATGTTCGGATAGTGCACCATCTAGGATTTGGCCCAGCCGGGATTACATTTTCTCTGTTCTTGTTCTTTTTGTTCTTTACCCCATTTCATTTTCACCAATCAAATGCATGTGACCCGACATAGGAAAAATGTGAAGCATGATTGCGCTCGCAAGGGGCTTAAAACGGACACCTCCGGACACTAACCGGACGGGTTCGCACACATTTGAAGGATCAAATTTTCCCAGACAGCTGCTCCACTTGAGCAAAAAGAAGGGCTAACCATGGAAAACCGAGCCTGAATGCTTAATTGCTTATCCAATGGAGGTTTTGGGAGATGTGGATCGGTGTGTAACATCAGTTTAACTAGTTGAGCTAAGCGACAGTTGACTGGTCGTGATGGTCCAAAACGGAGTATTCTATTTCTACAGGGCCAAGTGACTGTTTAGTAGCGCAACCCGCCGTTCAAGCTCAAACTGAACCATATTTTAACGCCCGTGCAAATTTTCATCTCCAAAAGATAATCGTTGCAGTGTACATGTACGTACGGCCCGGTTTCTTGATTGCTTCCTAGCAAGTAGGACCATAATAATAAGTAAACGAGGCTATGGTGCAAGTTGGCAGAGATGTCTCTTGATTGGCAGGTCAGTATGATTCCTTTGCTTGAAGCACCATTCGCCAGTTCAGTCAACCGCCGATTACAAAAGGCAGCACCAGCACGCGTGAAAGCATCCCCCCTGGGTTCTCGTGATGCATGAACCTTTGGGTTTATCTTCCTCGAGGATACCAAACAGTTGTGTTCTTATCTGTGGACAGTGAAATGGCCAGTGGTGAGTGAGTGATAATCAAAGTAGGTATGATAAGGGGCTTATAGTCAGAAATTACTAACAGAGCTCGGGTTCCATGAAGGAAGAATTCAGAAAGAACTTAAAAATCAACTTCTAAAGTTTTAAAAAAAAATTACACATGCATATAGGGATGTATACTACATGCCTGTAAATTTCCATGATGAAATACATTATGATGTGAGCTACACAAAATAAACAAAATCTTGGTCCATAGGCGAACAACTCTATGCATATTGATGGCGCCAAGTGAGTATGTGGGACCACACACATTTGAGCATATTACCGCATCTGAAGAAGAGTTTGCGCCATTTGGCGGAGCACAAACTAGTTATTACCCTCTACTCACAAGGCCGGAAACACCGCACCAAAGCCACATCGTGTCATATTAGTTGTTGTGATATCCATGTGTTATTCTGACCATGCTAGCCTAGACTACAATGTTGAGCGAGTCATGCTAGCCCGCGTTTGAAATGTTGTCTCTGTGACCATCTCTAACCAATGTGTTGGATTTCGAGCCTCTAGCTTGTTTTTTCTGACCTTGGGCCCTAGCAAGGCAACCCTAAATTCAAGCGCAAAGTCTGAATTCAATGCATCTAGCGGCGCCGATAGTTTCTATCTCAAAGATGCTAGACTTACGTAAGGTTGTTATGTAAATGCGACACCATAGGGGGCGCTAGGGTTTTGCACTCGGCGCCTGGTCCTGAGGGGGTTTAGGAGCCCCCCCCCCCCCCCCCCCCCAAAAAAAACATGGGGCCCCCATCGCAGATATGTGTGAGTAGGGAAGGAGCACCCAACCGTCAAACATGCCGCCATTAGAGCACTTCACGGAAACTCTGTTTGTCTCCAGGAAGAAGAAAGCCAAAAGATTTTTCCTTATTGATATATGGGCTTTGGGCTTTGCGCTTTTCTTTCTTTAGAATTACCGGATGAATGGATGGTTAAGTGACGGTGGATGTTTCCAAAAAAGGGTGACGCACTACTGGAATCGTCACATACGCCGAGTGCCAAGAACACTCGGCAAAGGGCTTAAAACACTCGGCAAAGCCTTTGCCGAGAGCCTTTGCCGAGAGTTGCTCTCGGCAAAGGCTTTGCCGAGAGTTGCTCTCGGCAAAGGCCACCCGGCGTACACCTCTTCGGCAAACAGAAATTTGCCGAGAGCCGTCTATCGGGCACTCGGCAAAGCCTTTACCGAGTGTCAAACAGGGGTACTCGGCATTATAAAGTGACTTGACTGGCGACGAACGGAGACGGCACAGCAGGCACTCGGCAAACGGACAAAGCATTACCGAGTGCGTGCACTCGGCAAACTTTTTGAGCTGAATTAAAAAAAAATGACGCGACGCAGCTGCCGCCGCTGCCCGGACCACACCACCGCGTTCAAGCCGCCGGACTGCGCCTCGCTATGACGCCCTGCCGATGCTGCTGTGCAAGCTTCTGCGTGCGCGCCCTGCTTGCTGCTGCTGCGTGCGGATGTTGCCGGCCGCCGCTGCTGCTTTGCCCCTTTGCTGTCGGCTGGGAGGCTCAGTGCCCACTACCTCGCGCCCAAAACCGTCGGGAGGCTCGGTGCCGTCGCCATGGCCTCCACCTCGCGTCCGAGTCGCCATAGGGGAGATGCAGGCCGGAGGCTCGTGGCCGTCGCCATGGACGCCGTCTCGCGGGCCAACAGCAGGTGCTGCCTGAGCCCAACGCCAGTTGCCATGGCCGCCATCTCCTTGGGTACCTGAGCGCCTCGCCATGGTCGCCGCAAAGCTTCTCCTCAACGTGTTGCGTCGGAGATCTCGACCACGCCGGCTCCTTCGGTCCTTCCCAACCAACAAAAGAGAGAGAGAGGAACGAGAGATAAGAGAGAGAGGGAGAGGGAGAGAGAAACGAGAGAGATAAGGTGGACGTGGGGGTGCTTGGCCACCAGCCTGCCACCTCACCGATCCATGTGCTTGGGTGTTCAGCCAATAGGAAGGAAGCAATGCATGTGTGCTTCTTTATGTGCTTTCTTCTTCATCTTTCTTTTATATTTTATATATTAATTTGTCCCTAAAATTCAAATTTGGTATTTTCCCTTGAATATAGTACACATAAATGAACTCCATGCGAAAGGATTGTATTTTTTGAACTTGTATTCATTTTCTTTCATTTTTCCAAAACAATGTCAAAATGACCGGCATGATTATGCAAGGCAAATGATTGAGTTTCTCAAAACTCTAAGTGGTTCTCCTATATAATGACTACTTGTGTATCTGAAAATATTTTTTGCTAAATTTTAGGACAGAGCTATCACACACTTGCAGTTAAAATTTGAATTACTTTCGGGAAATCAACATAAAGTCATTTAAATGTGTGAAAGTAGCTAGAAATCGAGAAAATCCTTGAAACTTGGGCATTGTGCATAAAATAAGGTCTACTTACTGTGAAAATTGAAGTGGTGCCATTTCGCACCCTATTTATGTTACTTGCTTCATGAAAATACCCATTTTTTACACTTAGAAAATGAAAAATGATTTCTTTGTACAAAAAAGTGGGAAACTCTATTAGGTAACATTGTTTGTAATGGCAAGATGCACGTATGTGTCTAATTTGGGCACATTATAATAAATTATGTAATGAATATGACCATCAACTTGCTCATTTAACTTGCAAGCCAAGAATGTTCATACACGATAGCCCGTTTTGTGAAGGAATTTTTTTCAAATTTGTCATATTGAAAGTTTGTTATTTTTCCTTGCAACTAGTACACATAAAAGGACTCCATGCAAAAGGATTGCATTTTTTGAACTTGTATTCTTTTTCTTTCATTTTTTCCAAAACGGGGTTAAAATGGTCGGCATGGCTATTCATGGCAAGGGATTGAATCTCTCAAAACTCTAAGTGGTTATCCCATATAATGACTACTTGTGTACCTAAAAATATATTTTTCTAAATTTTAGGACAGAGTTATCACTCACTTGCAGTTCAAATTTGAATTACTTTCGGGAAATCAACATAAAGTCATTTAAATGTGCGAAAGTAGCTAGAAATCTATAAAATCCTTGATACTTGGGCATTGTGCATAAAATAAGGTCTACTTACTGGGAAAATTGAAGTGGTGCCATTTTGCACCCTATTTATTTTACTTGCTTCACAAAAAATACCCATTTTTTACACTTAGAAAATGAAAAATGATTTTTTTGTACAAAAAAGTGGGAAACTCTAGTTGGTAACATTGTTTGTAATGGCAAGATGCACGTATGTGTTTAATTTGGGCACATTATAATAAACTATGCAATGAATATGATACTCGCCTTAGTCATTTGAGGCCAAATTTTTTACATGGCAAAAAGTGTAATTAATATGACCTCAAATGAAAAAGTTGTCAACATAAAAATTATCCGTCTCATCAAAATGAACAACTTTTATTTTTGGACCATCTTCATCCGAGATCGTATGCAACCTCCACAGCAAAAACCATGCAGCATAGCGAAGACCCCCTTTTGCCGAGTTTTGTTGTTTTACCGAGCGTTTTGTTCACGACACTCGGCAAAGTATCTGTTTGCCGAATTTTGCTTTTTTGCCGAGTGTGGCACTCGGCAAAAATACTATTGCCGAGTGCCCGTCATAAAGCACTCGGCAAAGAGCCTAACACTCGGCAAAGAGGGAAATTCCAGTAGTGACGGTGGACCATATCAGGCTGCGTAGGTAGCAAGCATGTTAGGTTTCTCTTAAAAAAATAGCACGCAGGCTGTGTAGGTAGCACGCATGTTAGGTTTCTCTCTCAAAAAAATAGCACGCAGGTTGCCTAAAAAAGGATAACACGCAGGTTAAGTCGTTAAAACTAGCAGGAATCAGCTTTTATACTGAAAAACAGGAATTATCCAAAAGAAAATATTTAGAGGGGAAATTAACATTATTAATGGAAGATGGATTAGTGATAGATCTGAATACTTGTCGTTTGCTGCTACGGGCACAACTCTACTAAACTAATATTTTAAAGACAACTAACAGACGCAGAGTGGTCGGCATGGCATACTGACGCCCCAAGGATAAGGAAGAAATTATCTTTACTGCTTTGTACTATAATTCACATGTTTTAGAAAGGTTAATTTCATGTCATAAATATTGTTGGTTGATGATTCTATAAGATTTAATTACTGATGCACATCTTTAAATATCATACATTGGTCATAATTTGTTATTCAAAGATCATAAATTCTATATCATAGAACTTCCTCTTCATACTATTTGTTTTGCCATACTAAAAAAATTCAGTTCGTTATTCACCATGGAGTGCGAGGGTAATTTAGCTTGCCGGATGGTAAGGACAATTTGTCTTGATCTCATATCTGATTGCGTACTTCTTGCGGCCAATGTTTCATGTCATGTGTGCTCGCATAGATACGCCCAATAACCTCTCGCCATGCAGCCATGCCGAGAGGTGAGTTGTCGAGAAGAGATCACAGTGCACCCACCGATCACTTCAACGTTTTGATTCCAGTGTTAGTGTGTCTCTAGATATTTTCTTTTTAATAACATCGTTCACAACTTTATATATAGAAATTTTAAGATTTTTTATAAAGGCCCGTATTCTAACTTCGCCCTGGCCCCCCGAAATCTTAGGACCGGCCCTGCCCCAGGTCTCCTATATGGGATGGCAGGAAAAAAATTCTATGAGACCAGGTCTCATAGGCGAGGTCGTGAGACCCAATTGGATGAGCGACACGTGGCGAAACCAATCTCAAAGAATCCCATTCCAACTTGCCATCAATTCTTGATTCCAATGGCTCATACCTGAATCCATAACGTACTTACTTCATCTTCATCATGCTCTAATACGTAGTATGTCTGATTAGGGTTCTCTTAGTCTTGCTTACGCTAACGGTGGCCGTACCGAAGGGCCTCGACGGCGGTAGCCGGACAACACGACGCAGCAACGACCTCTCGTGCATGGCTCGCTGAACGAGCTCGTCGCCGTGACGGCGACGTCCATGGCAGATGCACGCACGCTCTTGACTTGGCGGACAGCACGTTCCCAGCGGCGCGTCGTCGTGGACGGCCGTATCAACTCCTCGTAGACGGCAGCCAGGCGCCAAGACGCGTCGAGCTGCTCCTTGCCGGTGCACTCGCTCGTCGCCGTTGTCACGGCGAGACAGACTGCTTGCCCATGACCGCCGTACGCCATAGTTGCTGACTGGCCGGACTACACGGTCATGCCACTCGTGCGCCAAGACCAATGAATGGTCGTACCAACTCGTTGTGGACATTAGAGCCGAGACGCATCAAGCAGGATCCCCGCCGTTGCTTAATTGCTTGTCTATATCGCTGCGTCGTGCTGTTATGGAATCAGCAATTGACGTCAAGTGAAATGAGATTTTTTGAGATTGTTTTAGCCACATGTCGCTCATCTAACTGGGTCTCACGTCCATGTCTGTGAGACCTGGTCTCATAAGATTTTTTTCCTGGCTTGATAGAGGTCAACGGTGATGGATTTAGCTAATTATTTAGCACCACTAGCTGGTTGCCACTAGGTAGTATGACGTGAATATACACATAACCTCGCTATGGTCCTATGGGCATGACAGTATGACGTTTACGGGACAACAGAATAATTCATTTTCAGTTCCATCAGCCTCATGCCGACTTGCCTTACATTTTGACTTTTCGATGCTCCCACGCGTGCATGCATGCCTATTACCGGTTTCGTTATTTCATTATTTCATTGACAGCTTCTCGACCAAATATAGAAATCAAGCATCCAAAGACAGCAGCTGTGGTACTGATATTCGAGTATCATCGAGGTCAAGTCAACTTATACCCGCAAATTATTTGCCCTTTCCCGCTCGAAAATCACACTGCACGTACGTCGGGTGGCGGGCGCATGCCGACTGCCGACTTGGTGGCGGCGGCCATGGCACCAGCTCATTTCAGTAGCTCCAAACGCCGGCCGTTCTCCCCTATAAATGGGCAGGCTCCCATCCGATGCATCAACAGCAACACACACCACCACTGCTTCCTTCCAGTTCAAACATCTTGTAGTACTGGCAACATGAATACGAGTACGACCAGGACGATTCAGTCTGCCGTAGAGGCGGCCCGCGTGCCAGCCCTGTCGGTCGCCTCGGCGGTGCTCGCCGTTCTGGTGGTGGCGCTTAGCACCTACAGCCGCCGCTGCCGCCACCCGGTGCTTCGCTCCATCGTCTGGGGCGCCTCCGTGGCCTTCATCCCGCTCACCTCCTCGGCCATCAGCGCCTTGCTGGGGAAGAGGAAGGGGCTGCAAGGCTGCCAAGGGAGCCCAGGCTGCGAGACACTCGAAGACGGCAAGGATAGCCCGGAGGTCCAGACCATGTGGACGCTCCTCCTGTGGAGCGTGCTCATCCTCGTCATCAAGGGCAACGCCGACGCCGCTGCGGCCTCGGCGGCCGCCGCCTCCGCCTCGCCTTCCTCCGGTGACGTTAGCGTCGACGGTCAGAAGGTCCGGACACCCGTGGTGCTCCTCTTTAGCTATGCTTGGGTGGCTTGCCTCATCGTGATGTGCATTCCCGAGGCGAAATGGTTGGGCGTACTGGGAAAGGCGATTTTCGTCGTCTTCTTTCTACTCGGCTTTGCCAAGGTGGTGCTCAAGCTGGTTGCCTTCTTCATGGCGAGCGACTCCTACGCCGTCGGGAAGAACGCCCGGCTTGTCTCCGGCTACATGGCGCAGCTGGTCGAGGACGGCGCGGAGGATGGCCATGGCCACGTGCCACCTTATCTGGTAGTAGGGGAGAGCAAGGAGCACGTCGAGGAAAAGCCCCAGGGGTACCGCATAAAGAGCGACTCCCTCAAGGACAAGCTGGCCGCCCTCGTGACACTCGAACGGGTGTGGTGGCTGTCCGACCATGGCGACGGCCTCCTCGCCAAGCGGCGGGAGTTGAGGGATCTCTGCCTTTCCTTTTCCCTGTTCAAGAGCCTCCGTCGTCGGCTCTCAGGGTACCCCCTGGCCGAGGAAGGGTCCACCAACGCCCTCGACTTCGTGCTCAGGGGCATGGACGCCGCCGCGGTGGACGGCAAAGGAGGCACCGATACGGATCGGGTGTTCCGAGTCCTGGTGGACGAGCTCTGGTTTGCAAGTGATTTCTACTACTCTTCGCTCCCTCTGTGCTCGTTCAGTGGGTGGTGCGCCGCCCTCAACTACCTCCTTTCCGTCCTCATCATCGCCGGAGCTATCGGTGTGGGAGTGGTTTATAATGACAAAAGGGTGATCGCCTTCAGACCCGAGTCACCCGACCCTGCCAGAAACGCTCCGGCTCCAGATCCAGCATCTTACCAAAAAGCTTACTATTTCATCACTTTGTTCCTCCTGCTGGCCGCCGTGCTCGCCGAAGCGTGTGAGATCGTCGCCGGCGTGTGCTCCAACTGGACCAAGATGGCCTTGCTCGGCCACTACATCAGAAGCAGAAAGACTGGGCGCTGCACCGATGCGACCCTGGACGCGGTGCTGCGTTTCAGGCCGGCGAAGCGCTGGAGCGACAAGATTGGGCAGAACTCTGTGCTGGAGCCCCGCCGATTCGGCCGACGGTCGGGGCTTTTCTCGGAGAAGCTCTACGGGCGCGCGGGGCTGATGAGATCGGTGGAAGTCTCGCCGGCCGTTAAGGACGCGATGCTCAGGTCCTTGAAGAGCAGCTACGGGGGACTGGACAAAGGAAGCGCGGGGGCGGCGCAGCGGGTGGGCCTCGGCGGCAAGGTCGATAGCTGGGCGTGGCCGGCCACCAGCGGTGACGGAAGCAGCAGCAGCAGCACCACGGAGCATATCCTCGCTTGCCACATCGGCACGAGGCTCTTCGAGATCAAGTACTCGCACGCGGCGTGCCCGACGTCGGCGGCGGCCGACATGACAGCCGCCTGCCATTTGTCGAACTACTGCGCGTACCTGGTGGCGGCCGCGCCGGGGCTGCTGCCGGACAGCCCGGCGTGGACCGACAAGCGGCACAAGGAAGTGGCGGAGGACGTCAAGGCGGCGCTGGGAAAGGACGGCGACGGCGCCAGCGAGTCGACGGAGCAAAGGTATGAGCGGCTGCTCAAGGGGCTGAGCGCGACCACCAGGGACGAGGTGCTGCAGCGCGGCGCCGGGCTTGGGAGACGCCTGGTGGAGGCGTACGCGGAGGACGAGGCGGCGGCGTGGCGGTTCCTGGCGGATTTCTGGTCGGAGATGGTGCTCTTCGTGGCGCCGTCCAAGAACGTCAAGGGCCACGTCGAGGCCATGGGTCGCGGCGGGGAGTTCGTCACGCTCGTCTGGGCGCTGCTCATGCACGCCGGCGTCACGGACAGGCCTGGGACACGTGAGGGTTCTGGCGTCCCGTAGCATGGGAAATCTCTCGTGCATGTAATTTGGTTCCCTTTTCTTCATGCACCTTTTTCTCATTTTAGAAGCTTCTTTTGTTCACTTTTTAGACTAGAATCGTTGGAAGTTAATTAGTTTCAGAAGTAGTAAATCGAAGTCTTAAGTGCGGGGAATAAGTCTTTTTTATGCCCCATTAATTTTTTTATGACATAAAAATCTGCTTTATTACTCTCTGAAAAAGGCCAAATTTTTTGTCTGAAGTCAAATACTGCAACTTTGGTCAAATTTGTAGATAAAACTATCAAAAACTATGAGACCAGATAAATATCATTAGATACACAATAAAATATATTTTCATATTATATCTATTTAGTATTGTAATTGTGATGGTTTGGCCAAACTGTGCACCGTTTGGCTTCAGACGAAATTTATATACCTTCTTTGAGACAGAGGGAGTAATATGTAGTACATGTTCAAGGGCAATGCATAATGATCTTCATGACGATTGACGAACATAAAACATGCAACTCCACCATTCTCACAAGTTAGGGTCTCTTTGATTCACATCATTGCAAAAAATCCGTGCACGGTAAAAACAGGATGGAATATCATGCTCATTCAAATTCGACATGATTTGGGTTTGTTTGATTGCATCACATGGAAATCAAAGGATTCTTTCCGAGAGGTTGGAATGGATGCTAGAATGTAATGGAAGAATTTATATAGGATTCCATCCAACGGGTCGAACGACCAACGTAGGAAAAATATAAAGATTCAAATTCTCTGAAAATCCTATGACAATCCTTTGAATCATAGGAGCCCTTTAATGGTATGTTCGTAAAAAACACATAAACTGTTGCATAAAATAATTAAAACACATACAATATTAGGTGGATCGCCTACTACACGCTGTTATCATGCCGGTCCATTTAGCGGGTGGAAGTGTGAGGCCAACATCATTGTGGATACCTTCTCGAACCTCTCGAACCAGGCTCTCGCCCCGCTTTATATATAAAGCAACAATACCAAAGTTACATGACCGAACGATACAATGTGGAGAGGTAGTCCACTGAGACAGCAGATCCCAAGAAAGCTGACAAACATAACCGCACCCGACTATGCTATCAAACAACACCTATCACAGGACAACCCGATTACAACGCAGGACACGACCTAGGACACCTAGCCTCCACGACAACGCCCTCAAGAGGGGAACGCGAGCAGTGGCGGACCCAGATATTGAGGGTTGCCAGGGCGACGGATGACGATGGAGCTTCATTACACTGAGTCGATGGTCGCTAGGCACGGGAGATACCCTGCTTCGTCATCGGAGAGCCGGGGCGGCCGCCCCAGCTCGCCCCAATGGTAGAACCGCCACTGAACGCGAGCACCGCCGCTGCCGAGCCCGACGTGGACAAGGGTTTTCACCCGGAGACTCTGACATGAAGAGGAGAACCACGACGACGTCTTCAAGAAGATAACGGCACCCGCGGATGTCGTCGTCATTGGCGCCAAAGCGCGGAGCTTTCGCTCGGCAGCTCACACATGCCATCACAGGGCACCCGGGTCAGTCACGGCGAGAACCGGCCTCCAGATTCGGATCAAGGCAACAGAAAGTGTGCCTGAACCACCATTCGCTACATCCCTCGTCGCCCAAGCGACCTAGAGACGTAGCCTCCACTGCCGCCATGGGGCCTGCCAGAAAGCCACCATACGGACCACCATCCGGGGCCGCCGCCCCGGCATCCATGTCCCGAGTCACCGTCAGCCATCACCATCGCAACGAACAGACCACGGTGGGAAGAGCGGAAGGCACCTCCATCTGCTCCTAGCCCGGCATCAGCCACCAGGCCTGGGTGATCGCCTCCACCGTTGGAGGCGTCCACGCCCGCGTCCCCAACAAGTCCCTGTCGACATGGGGGAACACGACCTAGTAGCTGCCGACGGCCACCACCAAGCAAGCCCCGACCTTTAGCCGAGACGAGCTCAGGCGCCGCCACATCCGTGGCCACCGACGTCGCTCCGACCAATAGCACAACAACAACAGGGGCGCCAACTCGGACCGACAACACAACGGAACAGCAAGGCAGCCGGGCACAAACGCGACGGTAAACACCACCGCGGACTAGGTCGACTCTCTGCCGGCGTGCCGCCGATCGCCATCCTCCGCCACGCTCCAGATCCGCGTTGCCCACCCGAAACCCTCGCAACACCGGATCGACCGCTACCAAAGGCCGCAACCCCGCCCCATCTCCGACCGGGACGCCCCCGAGCCGCGCCACCGCGTCGAGCGCGTGCAGCCCCGCCGGATCCGCGCTGGCTACACGCACCCGCCGCCCCCGAGCCCCTGGCCATGCGCCGTTCGCCAGCCCCCGCGCCAGATCTGGTCGGGACAAGGCCAACCCGCCACCACCGAAGCTTGCAGCCACCACGCCACGCCACGCCGGAGCAGCAGGGCACCGCCACGGCGCCGCACCCCAGGGGCCCCATGCCAGGGCCAGCCATCACCGGCGGAGGGAGCCCAGGGCCACCCGCGGCGCCGCCGGCCAGATCTAGCCCCCATGACGACCACGAGCGGGCCTCGCGCAGCCCACCACGCCGCTCCCAGGTGCAGCCGCGACCGCGCAGCACGCACGAGCTCCCGCCGTTGCCTCCGTCGCTGCACCGCCGCGCCCTGCCGTCAGCGCGCCGCCACCAGCTTTGGACCGCCCGCCCGCGCGAGCCGTCACCAGCCGAGGGGAGAGGAATCCCCGCCGCCGCCTACGCAGGCCAGGCTTCGCCTGGCGGCGCCTAGTGGCGGCGGCGAGGAGGAGGGAGGAGGGAGAGGGCGGGGGCGGTCGGGGATGGGGGCTCGCCAGCCGCCGCTCGCGGGAGCGACGGGGGCGAGAGGAGGTCGTTCCAGTTTTGAGCCTGCTGACTCAGAGGGCACCTTCTCGAACCTTCTGCCCCGTTTTTGCAAGGTTTTAGAACATCTACAACCGGACCCCTCAAACGACCTCTCATATGCAACGACCGCTCGGTGGATGGTGGCAAGGTCTCTCTCCTCATGAGGCGTGGTCACTGCTGACCTAGACGTGGCGGCATGACTCGGCATCAATGATGTTTTGTTTGTGATTGGATGTCGAGGCATGGTGATGGTGGCGTTTCCCTCCTCCCATGGTAGGGGTAGAGTGAGGTGTTGTCTTGGCCGACCACCACGGATCTGGCGCCCCTGTGTGCAGTGGCGAATCCAGGATTGGGTGACTTTGCATTATTTTATCATGCTGATTTCTCGAATTATAAACCACACGTGCATATGCTCTACTGTTGCTTGCTAGCATAAGCGTCACCCACTCACCATTTTCTATTGCAATATTGCATTGTTCACGGATAAGAACACAATTATTTGGTACCCTCGAGGGAGAAGTATAGAAATATAAAAGGTTCATGCCTCACCGGAGCCGATGCAGCGGTGCTCCCGCGTGCTTCTTTTGTAAGTCGGCGGTTTGACTGAACTGGCGATTGGATCTCCAGGCGCTGGAATCTTATCAAGATGAGCATCATCTTAATTTTCTGCCACCCCCAGACAAGAGACGTCTCTGCCAACTTGCACCAAGGCCATATGAAGCCATCAGGCATGCAGTACTGAAAATTTGCCAGGAAGTTAATATATGGTTCAGTTTGATGTTTGAACGGCTGGTTCCACTGCTGAACAGTCGCTTGGCCTGTATAATACTTTTGGTCTGGACCATCACGGCCATTTAGTTGTCGCTTAGCTTGTTAGAGCATCTACAGCCGGACCCCTCATACGCTCCTCAAACGCCCGGGCACTAACCGGTCACGAAAAAGCGATCCAGACGGACCCCTCATATCCATCTCAAACACCCGGACTGACCGGCACCCCTCATATCCATCTCAAATATGAGGACGATATGAGGGGCCGCGGACGCGCCCGAGCGCGCCCGGTCAGTCCGCCATGTAGGACGTAACCCCACCCCGGACCACCTTTTCTCTTTCTTTAATCATTCTTTTCTTTCTCTCCCTTCTTTTCCACCAATCACGTGCAAGTGACCGGACATATGAGGAAAAATATGAGAGATGCGGCTGCACGGATGAAAAAGTAGGGGTTCAAAACGGACACGCCCGGTCACTGACCGGGAGTATCCGCGGGCGTTTGAGGGGCGGGATTTGCAAGTCGTGGCTGAAGATGATCTTACCTCCTACTCCCTCCGTAAAAATATATAAGAACGTTTAGATCAACAGAGGGAGTACTACATTACATCCCCTACCGCCTACGTTGGATAAGCATTCAGGCAGCGTTTTCCATGGCAACCCTTCTTTTGGCTCAAGTGGTGATTCTGGGCGACCCGCTCTCAGGAGGCTTCCCCCGATTCAATCCTTGGCTGGCCTTTAGATCTTGCTCATTTTGGTCAACTGTGCCCGTTCAACCGTCCGATTTTTACGTCACGTTTTGACTTTGCAGTTGTTCTTACTGGTCTAGGATTCTGGGCGACCCGCTCTCAGGAGGCTTCCCCGATTCAATCCTTGGCTGGCCTTTAGATCTTGCTCATTTTGGTCAATTGTGCCCGTTCAACCGTCCGATTTTTACGTCACGTTTTGACTTTGCAGTTGTTCTTACTGGTCTAGGATTCTGGGCGACCCGCTCTCAAGAGGCTTCCCCGATTCAATCCTTGGCTGGCCTTTAGATCTTGCTCATTTTGGTCAACTGTGCCCGTTTAACCGTCCGATTTTTACATCACGTTTTGACTTTGCAGTTGTTCTTACTGGTCTAGGATTCTAGGCGACCCGCTCTCAGGAGGCTTCCCCGATTCAATCCTTGGCTGGCCTTTAGATCTTGCTCATTTTGGTCAACTGTGCCCGTTCAACCGTCCGATTTTTACGTCACGTTTTGACTTTGCAGTTGTTCTTACTGGTCTAGGATTCTGGGCGACCCGCTCTCAGGAGGCTTCCCCGATTCAATCCTTGGCTGGCCTTTAGATCTTGCTCATTTTGGTCAACTGTGCCCGTTCAACCGTCCGGTTTTTACGTCACGTTTTGACTTTGCAGTTGTTCTTACTGGTCTAGGATTCTGGGCGACCCGCTCTCAGGAGGCTTCCCCGATTCAATCCTTGGCTGGCCTTTAGATCTTGCTCATTTTGGTCAACTGTGACCGTTCAACCGTTCGATTTTTACGTCACGTTTTGACTTTGCAGTTGTTCTTACTGGTCTAGGATTCTGGGCGACCCGCTCTCAGGAGGCTTCCCCGATTCAATCCTTGGCTGGCCTTTAGATCTTGCTCATTTTGGTCAACTGTGCCCGTTCAACCGTCCGATTTTTACGTCACGTTTTGACTTTGCAGTTGTTCTTACTGGTCTAGGATTCTGGGCGACCCGCTCTCAGGAGGCTTCCCCGATTCAATCCTTGGCTGGCCTTTAGTGACCGGGCTGACCCAATCTGCTCCCAACCACCGCAGACAATGCACAGCCACGCCGCGCAACGCGCGAGGAGTGGTTTCTTTGCACCGAGGTATATATGGGGCCTATCATATAGCCTTATTTTTTTTCGTTGTGGAAAAATTCGTCTTTACAAAGGAGGCTTTTGTGATTTGTTTCCCCCCTTTCAATTGTAGGATTTTCAGGAGTTTTCAGGATGGGCCTTCCTATCCATTGTTATCGGATAAATTCAACATATGTGTGGAAATCTAGGTATGATATGGTTTTGTGCATCTGGTGTTGTTGCATTTTAGTGTCTTGTAGCATATTTAGTGACAGAAACATATGTTAGTGTTTTTGTTCAAAGGAATTCCTTCTGTACTTTATATATTAGGAGCTGGTGTTTGGTTCCACTGGATCATTTTTGGCGTGTGATACTGCAAGTGTAAATTCAGAACATGGACCTTACGGTCTAGCTTTAGTATATGTTCATCATAGTTATGTGCATACTGCATGAAAATGGAGTATCCTTGTGCTCGTGTGGGGTTGCTCTTAAACCTTGCATTTGCATTAAAATGGATAATTCTTTAGCTAAGATCCTGGTCTCTGTTCTTTCTAACAAGGGATCTTGATCTTAGCCTGCAACCAATGTCAATTCTATTTACCGAAAGATGTTAGGCTTGCAAATCTATTTAGTGACAGTAGAGATCGCATGCCTACTGGCAATGGCAAAGCTTTCTCAGCATTATGATAAACTGAAAGATCCCTATGCAGTTTCTGATGCTATTGTTTCAGTGCAAAATAAGCAGTTTTTTCTTTCAATTGAAGTAGGCTATGATTCATGATGCTAGATGTTTTGTTTTAGTTCCTCTATGTACTGGCATGTTGTTTGTTTGGTTTGCTGATGGTATTGATAAACACGGGTTCAGCCGGGCGTTGTGCTTTGTTCGTCCTCGTGTTTGTCGCCTGTTGTTTACCATGGCTACCCTTTGTTCCATACGGTCTAGGAACTGCAAGGTTGCTACTTATTCTCGTCAAGTTTTTTACAGGCGTAGCTAAATCCAAAGTTGTTTCCGTATTCAGAATAATAGGAACAAAATTTAGTGAAACACAAGTGTGCAGGCTGCCAATTTAGTGCTCGGCTACAGCCACTCTTGATTTTTAGTTCATTGTTTAATTTTGAATCTAGAAATGAAGTCCTCTTTGCTTATGAATTCTCCCCTTTTCCAAGGGAATTATTTTCTAAGTACACATGGAGACACTGATGTTTGACTTACAGTGTTTTTGACTCATTGCTCTGCTTCAAGCTCTCACTGATGGATTTGCAGTATGCCTGAACTTGGACGTGTCCAAACCAACAGATTTGTGAATGAGCTCTGCTAGCTATGCTATATATATTTGACGATTTCTAGATTTTCTGAGCTCATGCCATGAGCTTGGGTAGCGTGTCACTGTAATTCGTAATGTCTATTCCTTGTGCCTTTTCCTATCTGTACATTTGGAGAAAAATGCACACGTGTTATTTCGGCATTTGACAATTCCATTTAGGTGTAAAAAACTGGCTTTGTTTTGTTCCTTTTTGTTTTCTGTATAGTTTTTGCACTGACCAGTGAATCGTGATGTCAATGAATACTATCAAGGCATTGTTGAACTCTGCCTTTTCCTAGAATAAGACATACCTGTTGTGAGGGTGTTGCTTTCCAGGTGAGCTGAGGTGATAAATGAAACCCTCTTATACTGTAGAACAGGTTCAGTATTTGCTTATATTTTCATGAGCCCAAGGATAGTTTTTCATGGTGTTGGGGCTGTGGACAGTTGCTGAAAAAAGAGAAGACGATTAGCGAGACTACTGCAGCGAGATACGGCGGCCAACATTGTGTTAATTGACTGCTTTATACAAAACTAAAACAAGTCAAACTAAAATGTTTTGGTATGTATTGACTAAATTAGAGCGTATGAGATTGGCATATGAAGGATAAGACTACAAGTTGACACACCTAGCAATTGATTAATGCTTTTTGTTTTGTCTCTTTGCATAGTGCCCAGGTAGTGTTCATTAGTATGTTCAAAGGATGCTCAGATTATTTATTAAATCTGATGATGGCTCTTTTTTTATTAGCATGTACAAAAGGTTCTGTTGGGCATCCTTTGCATTTATCTTGTCAGGTTCCATGCATAGCAGTACACATACACTGCAGTTTGTAATGCCATTTAATAGGGATGCATTAGGGTACTTTATTTCCATTATAAACTCATAATAATTAAGGGTTGGTAAGGTAACAATAATCTGGGTTATAGCAGAATATTAGATGTGGTATGCTTGTGTGAGTAGAATGCAGAGTTTATAAATGAACTAAAATCTGAGAGCAGCAAGTGGTAGGCTTAATTTCAATTAAAAAAATAGGTGTACTGCAGCATCATGTATTCAGGTAATCCCTTGCATTTTTTTTGGCTAGGTTCAGTCTTTATACATCATGTATATATGCATAAATCACACCACATAAACTGGAGTTCGTAGTGTCAGCAGTAAGAGGGGTGCAACTAAGTAGTAGTGTGTCCCTATGATAAATGGGTAGAATGGCTGTTTAGTTTAACATTGGACTTTAACAGTTTAACTCCAAAGAGGTCAGATGACATTAGTTTTTGATATATTTGAACTCTAGAGTATAAGATGCATCTTCCTACTCTTCTTGAGATCACGGTATCACAAATATTTATTTGAGATATGCTAAATGTTCCTTTAATCTTAGATGCAACTTATAGCTATCGTGGACATTCATTAGTTCGTGGGAACTTTTATCTCTCCCCTACAATCAAAGCTCATGTGCAATTTGGAGAAAAATGCACACATGTTGCTGCATTTGACGATTCCTTTTAGTTGAAGAAAATCCGGCTTTATTTTGTTCCTTTTTGTTCTCTGTTTATTATCGTTAATTGCTCAGAGTGATTGTTCCCAAGGTAGTCTTGAACAATCAATCATTTGCATGTATTTATCTAACCATTGCGGCTTCGGTTTTCTGGGCATCTTTCTTTGGAAAATGGAAGTTGTTGTTTCTTCCCAGGTGAGCTGAGGTGGTAACTGAACTCTCTTCTACTATGGAGTAGATTCAGTATTCACTTGTATTTGCATTAGCCCAAGGATAGTTATTATTGTGTTGTTGTGGCTGTGGGCAGCTACCGAAAAAAGAAGAGGATGAGCGAGACTACTGCAGAGCTATGGATGCAGGAGAGGGTTTTCCCAATATGTGGAGTTCAACTAAACAATAACGAATGTGGAGGTTTATTTTATCTATGTTTGTACACATGCAAATTTTGAATTGTTTACTTTGATGGTTTATTGGCTGTTAGAATATAGGTACATAAAATTGAATAGAAACCCTTTTGATGTTGAATTCAGATTAAATCTATGGACTAGCTCATCCAGGTATTATAGTGGAAAACAACATTTGTTTTCTGGATTCAGTTTTAGTTATTTTTGTAAATATAGTCGGATAGTGATCTTATGAAACAATGCATTTTTTTCGTACAAGTCGCTGGTATAATTTGCAACTGGCAAATAAATTTGTATAACTATCTATTTTATCATGTAAAAACACCAGCATGTTGTTTGAGGTGCATGTATCAGTTGTAGCAAAGATGTGCATATGACGATGCATTGCTGACCATGGAGCACTGCAAGGCTCCAGGATATATATATATATGTACCGCAACTTAAGACACATTGCCACTTTCTCCTACCACCATGCAAGTGGTTGATGCTTCGGTGTAGAACTATTGATTAGTCCCTCTTTGTTCTTTTAATTTATGTGATGTTGTCCCTTACCATAAATACTTGTTATGTGGATTCAATAGAAATGATGTTTTAGGCATGTTTGATAGTTATAAAACAAATGTCATAGATGATAGCTATTGCTATTATGGAGACGTTTCGAACTATTGTTCATCTGCTATCCATTGTTTGATGCTCCTTCATTATTATTATACAGAAGGGCTAAAGCTCCAATCATACCTGTTTGCTCAAACCTAAAGCTCCTAATTAATGAAAGTACATATATTTTTAAACAAAAGCCTATTTTTTGCTCAAACACAAAGTCATTGAAAAATGCAAATGTTTTCAATGCGAACATGATTTCAAATGGGTCTCAAGCAAACATGGTAGCAAGTATTTTCTGCTATCAAATTAAAATGCATCTCATTGTAGACAACAATTCATCATATTTCCTATTAAAGGACATTAAACCATGGACATTTTTTTCATCGCGTACATGGATTTAGCGTGCCTCTGCGCCATTTGGCGCAACGGGTCCACTAGTATACATAACAGCTTGGATGGCGTTTCTCTGTCCAGGCGGTTTCATATATCGCTAGCGCATGGATATGATTTTGCCAGGTGCTCCGTGTATTGGAAGCTGGCACTTGACCAGGAAACCACGGTGAATCATCGTACCCAGGACGTAGGCTTCAGATATGGTCAGCACGCCGTCGACTTTACACTAATGTAACTGCATGTTTAATGTATAGATCAATCAAAATTCAGAAATATTTTTTTACTTTGGGGGGTGGGGGTGGGGGTGGGGGGGGGGGGGGGGAGGGGCATTCAGAGATCATGTCTTGTAAGAGCATCTCCAGCCGTTCGGCGCCACCAGGGGCGGAAATAGCGCTGCCTGGGGGTAAGCCGGCGAAAAAAACGGCGTGGGGTCAAACGGTTCCCAGTCGCCCCCCACGGCGCCACTTTTCAGGCGATTTTTTTTTTTTGAAACGAGGGAAACACGCCAAGTTTCGGCCAAATTAGAAGAAACACGCCAAAGTTCGGCCAAATTTCATACGGTTCAAACGAGTTTTATACAAAAACGCGATAAAAACTAATAAAAACTAAAAAAGTAGAGCTACGCGGCCGATATGCCGCTGCCGCCGCCGTCGTCTTCTTCTTCTACATGCCGAGCAGCCTGTAGAACGTGGTGTAGTCGCCGCCGTCGTCGTCCCCGTCCTGCGCCGCGCCGCTGCCGCCGTCCCTGCTGCACCCCTGCCCTGGGTCGCCGTGGCGATGCAGCTCGAGGTTCGACGGCGCCTCCTCCTCCTCGTCGTCGAGGATGACGACGCCGCCCTGCTCGCGGCTGCGGCGACGAGCGGCGATCTCCTCGAGGGCGCGCCGCTGCCGTTCCATCTCCTCGCGGACGTAGTCATCGCGCGCCCATTTGAGGGTCGTCTCGTCGGCGGCGGCCATGGCGAGGTGCTCCTGTTTGATGGCAGGAGTCCGCGCCGCCTCGTCCGGCTCCGTCTTCGGCCTGACAAGGCGAAGGTGGCCGCGGGGAGGAGAGGAAGGCTGACGGCGGCGGCCCTCGTTGATGGTGATGCCATCACCACCACTGCGCCCACTGCGCCGGAGCGGAGTCTTGCCGGGCTCGGCCTTCACGGCGACGAGCGGGGTGCGCGCGCCGGAGGAGTGGGAGCCCGAGGAGGACGACGACGGCGTGGCCATGCGCCTTGGCTGCCAGGACGAGCCGCTCCGATGCGAGAAAGACGGCGCGGGGTAGTCGAGCCGAGGCGTGTTGCCGCCCTCGATGTACTCGAGGACGGCTTCGAGGGTGCGGCCGGGGACACCCCACCATCGACGTCGCCCCTCGGAGTTGTGGCGACCGCGACTGGGCGGGGCGCCGTTCGTGGAGGCGAGCTGCTCCTCGCGGCGGCACTCGAAGTACGACGTCCACATATTGTGGCTGTCTGGGGCGTACCTCGGCTGATTGCGCGCCGTCTCCCACAAGGACGATCGGATCCTTGCGATCTCGGCGCGCCGCTCGGCGCCGGTGGACACCGGGGACACCGGAACACCGCCGGCGCTGAGCCTCCACGAGCCCGGCGCCCGCATGTCGGGCGGCGCCGGGTACTCGGCCTCGTAGAGGAGGCGAGCCTCGTCCTCGTGGAGGTGACGCCGGCCGAAGCCGTTCGCCGCCGCGGCATCGCCTGGGTAGTGCTCCGCCATCGGGAAGGAGATCCGGGTAAGGAGGGGGAAGGAAGGAAAGTGGGCGTCGGCGGCGAGAGGGAGGTGTGGCGAGGAGTGGCAACCACCGGCATGGAGGGGCGGCTTTTATAGCGGCGAACGGGCCGCGTGGGCGGGCAAGGTGTGGACGCGCGTCGCCCCGCTCTGACTGCACCGCCCATGAGGCATCAATGGAAGGCTGACCGGCGGGCAGCCTTGCATTGATTCTCCGCCGGAAACCGAGGCGATGAGGACGACGAAGAGGCGCGCGGTCACTGACTCGCCGGTCCCACCCGTTTTCGCGCCAAAATAAGTTTCCCCCGGCGCCCCCAGGCGCCCCCCAGCGCGCCGGGTTCGGCTTGGGTTTGCCGGCGCCAATTTGGGCCCTAACCGGCGAAATTTGGGCTCCTGGGGGCGCGACTGAGCCGATTTTCGCACGCCGGCGATAAAAAAGAGCCTTGGGGGCCTGTTGGGGGGGGGGGGGGGGCGAGGCGAGTGGAGATGCTCTAACAGAATTGCGTCTCTCTCTTCGTCCGACTTCGCTGGTACAATCAACGCTGACGTGTGTATTCAGCATCAGTTTGCTAAGTTAACAAGTACTCACTTCCAACAATGATACAACTTTTTTTTAGAAAAGAACAATGATATAGCTACGGACCATTTTTTACGTAAACTAACCTAGCTACATTTTTTCGATAAAGAGAATATATTAATACCAAGATGATATCAATTACAAAGACACTGCAACAATGTAATATCTAAAGAAAATCTAGACATCACGGTTGCACACAACCAAAAATTAGAAGAAGAAGAAAAAAGAAAACAAAGCCCCGTCAAAACAAAGAGAGGCCCGCGGTAGCAAGAGCACTACCAGTAATGGAAACACCTAGACTCCAAAAAAGATTCTCCAAAAATGACGTCTTCAGAAAGGTTATAGCGCACAAACACCATCGTCGTCCGGTCCAACCATCATAGTCAGATCCAGGGTTTTCATTCTGGAGAAGGTCCAGTCTCCAAACAATGCCTTTAACAAGGAAATGACTAGGAAGCCGTCATTGCCAGGTACAAGACTTAGGATTTTCACGCTGGAAACTGAGACTGCCAAGAACGAAGACTGTCAGTGTTGCCACCCCACTCGCCGAGATTACTGCTGCAAAACTCCAATCGTCCAACAAGTAAAATTCTTCCGATCTATCCCATCCAGTCTTCTTCTTACATCACCGCATTACCAAGAATCTCAAACAATACAAGTGTGTAAGAAGCTCTGGCCTTCGATGCATCTTCACATACCCACCTCCATTAATCCCTGGCCGACGAGGTGGATAATGGATGTGGTGGCGCCGCCACTTGTACCTTGTCATGGTAACCCATGCGCATCGCCAAAGATCTCGGGCAAAGGCCACACAACGGTACTAGACAAGGAACATATGTGGGCAGTCGTGGATGGCATCATGCTCCTCGCCTCCGTCACTATGGACGACCATGACAGAAGGGACGCGCGCCTCACCAAATTGTGACGGAACGCCGTTGTCCATGCCGGAATCGACGCCACGATCTTGGCCAGGTTGTCTCGACAATCAAATCAGATCAGGTCGACAACGGGTGTGGAGATAGGAGAATGAGCTAGGACGAGGGAGAAAATGAAGGAAAAACTGGGGACACCCTGTCGCCGCCGTCCGTCGTCGGACGGCCTCCTCCGGAGGTGGTGTAGGGAAAGAGATGAGGGAGAGGCCGCCGGCGGCTAGAGATTGGGTTCCCCCTGTTGCCCGTTTAAGGACGACAAGGGGTCGGGGGCCTTTTGGGTTGGTGTGGGCTTTTTTTTATTAGAGATTGGGGAGGAGGCTCATCCATATGTTTAATCCGTAGTTACGTGGGGGTAGCATTTTTGTACTCACCTCGCGTACAACCGCTTATCATGTGGAAGACCTTAGAGCATCTACAGCCGGACCTAACAAATCTGACCCCTTAAACGTCCGCGGACGCGCCCGGTCAGTGACCGGGCGTGTCCGTTTTGAGCCCCTATAATTTGGTCCGCGCAGCTACACTTCTTATTTTTCTTCTCATATGTCCGGTCACTTGCACGTGATTGGTGGAGAAGAAGAGAGAGAAAGAAAATAATAAATAAGAAAAGAGAAAAGGTGGTCCGGAGTGGGGTCGCGTCCTATGTGGTGGACTGACCGGGTGTGTCCGGACGCGTCCGCGAGTCCTCATATCGTCCTCATATTTGAGATGGATATGAGGGGTGCCGGTCAGTCCGGGCGTTTGAGACGGATATGAGGGGTCCGGTTGGGTCGCATTTTTTTGACCGGTCATTGACCGGAAGGGCGTTCCGGACGTTTGAGGAGCATATAGGAGGTCCTGCTGTAGATGCTCTTAAGTCCCGCATAATGCAACTTTACCGTATATATGCCAGACCTACACGAGTAGGAGCCATGTACAGTTGCATAGAACTTCCCTTGGTTATACGGTAGATATATAGCATACCTATACGAGTAGGAGACACCTAGGGATGCAGACTCGTTGTCCGCATCAATACATGTAACGATTATTACAGCAACATATAATTACTCTTTCTGGTTTGGTGTATAAATCGGATATGAGTTTTATGTCTTCAATTTAACTACTAAAACGTGTTTAATATGAAACAAAATTATATTTTTAGATTAATTGTCGAATGTAGTTTCCAAGCATATATTTTTGTGGCATATCACATAGTATGTTTTATGAGTCAAATTGAAGACTTTAAACCCATGCCCAACTGATAACCGAACCGGAGGGAGTATAGGAGATATTTGACTCTCAGTCCATACACACAGATGCAGACATCATACCTGCATCGTGAGAGCCACCCTTCCCTTTCTTAGAAACCTTCAGAAACCATCAATCAACAACTCTACCCAACGGATATTAAACAACTAAACATAGAATTATTCTAGCAACAACACATTGACAACTAGAAGCTTCGGTGCAACCTTACTACATCCACGAAGCTTGCTCCCATGGCTTTTGGCTAAATATTAATCCTCCTTCAACTGAAGCTTGCTCTCGGTCTCATTCCAGCATTGTAGATTACTTTTCTTCAACATCCTTCTCCACACTTGATCCTTGGCTAAATATTTTATATGGAGGAAAAATAACTCGAGCCAGTGCAGCATTATCATACCTATCCAATGACAGACCTCCGAGCTTTTACCTCATGCCCAGTGTCCTCTTGTTGACCTGGACTAAGCTCCTTGAGTATAGGGTGAAACTCCTTACTCGACTCTTGGTAGCCCTAAATCTACACAGTTCTTTCATTTTACGCATATCATGTAAGTACTGGCGAGCATTCGTAAATTAGAGACTATACATGATTAGTGGTTGAAATATTCAAGGATAGAACATGGACGCAAAGTTACTGCTCGAGCTCAAATGAGCTCGGTGAACAGTAAAATAAAAAAAATTCAAAAAAAAACTGAATTTTTTGTGTGACAAAAGTTTTCAAGTGCTTGCAATAATTCGTCATGGAATCACATTCCATAAGGCATGGAAAAGAAAACAAAAATGATACTAAAAATGCTACTTCCAAAAGCATTTTCGAGGACTTTTGTGGAGAAAATCGTGCACTCAATTTAATATTTGCATTTCCATAAAGAGAGTCATCTAAAATGGTGAGGAAGACTTGCGTATCCTCATCAAAGATAATAGGAATAAATAAATAAATATAATTAGTTATTCTTTAATGTTGTCAAGAAAATAAAAACTATTCGAAATCATTAGTTATTCCAAATGATTTCATGTGTACAAAATAATATTAGAAATCATGTGAACAAGGTATGACTACTTTATGTAAAAACAAGCCATGCTTCTCTCTCTTCACTCTCCCAAATTTTCGGGAGAAGTCGGACATAACTATGTTGTACCCATGTTCTAAGATACTCCCCAGAAGGTAAAACTGTCATATACAATGAAAATGTATTTTCAAACAATTAATCCATTACCCTTGTAAGAAGATGGCATGAGAACGGTAGTATTTTCCTAGATATTCCATTTGGCCCTTTCACCATTTTAGTACCACTTAGCTCAGATTTTGAATACTTTATACTCAACAAATAAATGATTTTATTTTACCTTTCATTGATGCCAAGAATTCATCACTAGGAATGGGAATTTTCTCAAGAACCTTTCCCGAGAGCTTTTCCCATTTAGCAATCAACTCATTCTGACTAAGGATGTTTTTGTGTGGTCGTAGGTATATTGTCTTGTTCAAGGCCCGTGGATCATCAATGCACTTGATTGTGTATGCCGCAATGTCGTCTTCATCCATGAATACCGCTGCATAGGATGATATGACAATACACAATCAGAAGTGGAAATCCGAAGGGAGTCAAATACACTCAGAACCAGGAGTCATACAAACTAGGAGAAATTAAATATTACAAGTAATATTTGCTTATGGTACCTTTGACGTTGCCATCTCCATAGACGTGAACTTTCTCCTTGGGTGGAAGAAGGGTACCCATTTGACACAGGTTAGGAGCAAAGTAAGCAGCAAAGCAGTTAGCAGAAATGTAGGTGTGGGGAATGTTTCTTTCTTCTATTGCTCTTCTTATCTCCATCTTCTCGTCAAATGAGATCCTTCCTGGTTCAAGGGCATGCCCCATCCTTGCTGGGTCCATGCCGAATTCAGATGGTAGGAAACGCTGCATGCAAAATTGGTCGATTTTTTTAAATAATACATTTTTTTAATAAATTTGAAAAATAATACACGGTTTGAGTTATTTTCAAAAATAATACACCGTCGGCCTCCTCTAGGCCGATTGGACCTAATCGTCCTCCTCTAGGCCGATTGGTACCTAATCGTCCTCCTCTAGGCCGATTGGACCTAATCGTCCTCCTCTAGGCCGATTGGAACTAATCGGCTTACTCTAGACCGACTGCTGCATGGCACCAGCTCCTTGCCACATATTTATTTCCCGCCAACTCTTTAGCGCCATTCCTTCCCGCCAACCCTTTCCCGCCATTCTCTCCCGCCAGACCTTTCCCGCCATTCTCTCCCCCCGGCCCTTTCCCGCCTTTCTCTCCAGCCAGCCATATTTCTACCTATGTATGCGAGAGACATATTACTATTAATTGAGACGCGAATTAATAGTAATATGTCTCTCGCATACATAGGTAGAAATATGGCTGGCTGGAGAGAATGGCGGGAAAGGGCCGGGGGGAGAGAATGGCGGGAAAGGTCTGGCGGGAGAGAATGGCGGGAAAGGGCCGGGGGGAGAGAATGGCGGGAAAGGGCTGGCGGGAGAGAATGGCGGGAAAGGGCTGGCGGGAAGGAATGGCGCTAAAGAGTTGGCGGGAAATAAATATGTGGCAAGGAGCTGGTGCCATGCAGCAGTCGGTCTAGAGTAAGCCGATTAGTTCCAATCGACCCAGAGGAGGACGATTAGGTCCAATCGGCCTAGAGGAGGACAACTGGAAACCAATCGGCCTAGAGGAGGACGATTAGGTCCAATCGGCCTAGAGGAGGCCGACGGTGTATTATTTTTGAAAATAACTCAAACCGTGTATTATTTTTCAAATTTATTAAAAAAAATGTATTATTTAAAAAAAATTAGCTGCAAAATTGTATGTTCATTATGAATGCACGTGATGTCATAGTTAATGATGTTTCTATCAAATTTTAGAAAAAATTAAGAAGAATCACCACATTTCATGTTCTTAATTATATATACATATAAAAATATATATTGTCAGTTATTTAATTAATATATTAATCCATAAGGTGGTTTTTAGCATCTTTTTTTGTCACGTGGATTAGGCTGTCTTAATTATATATTGTCAGTTATGGCCTGTTGCTTGGGCACCACTAAAAAAATGGAGTTCCAAGCATCAGTTCGCTAGCCAAGCCCGCTGGACTCGATGAAAAGCTTGAAGTGTTAATAGTTTGTTCGCGTCTCCTATTTCTCGCCCTGCCCTTTTTAGGGGGAAATAGTGGTCTTTATTCATTAATATTCTGGGCACCATGGTAGTCCCAGGGCTCTGAAAGCCATACAAACCGATCAATAGACAGTGATAAGGTGCTACAGACTAAATACATTGGACTCCCTATGCTAAGATGCCCCTAGTGTCCCTGCACACAACTGCCACCACACCTCTAGCCTGAACCTTTGCAACTCATTAATCACCGTTAAACTCCAGGAAACCATCAGGAGGCTAAATGGTACAAAACGCACACCCTCCCGAGAGTTGTTTTCGCTAATGGGCGGGCCTGTGTACGCGCCTTGAGTTCACGGTAAATGGAAGGTTCTGAAGGCTTTGGATTTTATTTCTTTCCTGTCCTCTGTAGGTTTGATTGGGATTTCCTTCGGTTTTTCTTTTCCTTTCTCTTATTTGTTTCCCTATTTTTCAATTCCTAAACATTTTAAAAATTCAAGAACACTTTTAAATTGGTGAATATTTTTAAAATTTATGAAGGTTTCAAAAATTCATGAACATTTTAAATTAGCAAACATTTTAAAATTCATGAACCTTTTTTAGAAATTTGTGAATTTACACTTACAATTTTTGTCAAAATTTTCCAAATTCACGAATAGTTTTACATCGCAAACACTTAAAAAACGTGTGAACATTTTTTAGGCGGTGAGGGTGGTGAGTCGGCATTTCGTAGGCACCAAATACTGTGGTAACTGGTGAAAACCCGGCTCCAGCGTCCCTTCTTAAACAGTCGGCCCATATAAGCTGAACGAGAAGCTTCCAAAAGCTAGAATCTGCTTCTGGTTTCCTTTTAAATTTCCTTTGTGTTTTTACCAACTTTTAGTCAATTTTATGTTTTCCTATTTTTATTTAATTTTAAAGAAAAATAACTATTTTTTCAAGTTCATGAGCATTTTTTAACGAGTAGAACAGTGCTTTCATATTCATGAATTTTTATAAATTTCTAACAATTTTAAAACTTAATTATTTTTTAAACCCATAAATTTCTAAATTACACGATAATTTTTATAAATTCATAACTTTTAAAAATCATTAAAAAGGTCAACATAAAACATTTTTTAAAATTGATGAACTTCTTTGAAAATTCGTGATTTTTTTACATATGTTAGTTGACCAATATTTTCAAAACTAACTGAAAAAGTCAGTCGGTTATTTTCATGAGTGAGTATATCAACATCACGAAAAGACAAGCGAAAAAACTTATCAATTCATAGACAGGCGAACGAGCGAGCAACCAGGAGCGGATACTGGACCGCCCATGTCACACATGCATGCCGAAGGAGCTCCTTCGAGGTTCCTATATAACACGCGTTGCGACAAAATGTCGCTACAAACGCATTGGGCAAAGCAAGCGAGCAACATAAACGGTTCGGGCCAACAAAGTACTATAGGACTCAATTTTGGGAACATTCCACAAGCTTCCTGCCTGGTTCAGGTCCTTTTTCTTTTCTTTTTCTACACCCTTCGATCCGAAATAAGTGGTGTGGTTTTAGTTTAAATTTAAACTATGTAAATGGACCGTTCCAACAAAGTACTATAGGACTCAATTTTTGGAACATTCCAGAAGCTTCCTAGCCAGTTCCGGTCTGTGTTTCCTTTTTTTCCTACACTCTCCAATAAAAAAAAGTGTCATGATTTTATTTCAAGTTTAAACTAAAACCACGGCACTTATTTTAAATAGGAGGGAGTAATTTGCTTTTAGCAGGTTTTTCTGCGTTTATTTTTATATTTTTCCTTTTCTCTATTTTTTTACTTTCCTTAGGTCGCGCCCGGCGGCAGTTAGGGTTCGGTGGTCCCCGACGTCGAGGCGTTCTGGAGGTCACGCCCGGGAAGACTGTGGCGGGAGCTGAAAGTTCCCTCCCGCCAACCGTTTTTTATTTTTCAGGCCCCTGTAAAAATTGCCCCAAATCCCATAGATATAAACGAAACGGTACGGAATATGCAGTATCCCGCAAAAATAATAATTAGCGGACGGACGATTTTACCTGATCTATTCGGGGTGGAAAAAACAGCATCATCCCATAAACCGATTGTTATTTTACCGGATGGCCCCTTTTACGGGATCTTACGGTAACGCTTTCCCCTCTCTCTTGACCACTGCTTCATATCCTCCACGCCTTCAAATTTTGATGTGTTTCCACATGGCGTTGTCTCGAACAGAGTTCAAATAATACCCCTCCGCTGGGATACATAGGACATATTTTGTCTGGTTAATAAAAGATCTTGGCAGATAACTACTCTATTTCTATGCGGTACATGAGATACAAAATCACGGTACAAAGTATAGTTATAATGGTATAAATCATATGACATATAAAAAGGGAACCTAATTCTTATATCTCTTTTTTTTTAGGAATGAAGCTCCAATAATGCACCAGCCAAAAAGGGAACAGTGAGATCTAGCGCTGCTGTTGCTGTCTGCAACTTCCGTGACTCACGTCAATTCAACAGCTATGACCAATAATAGAGAAGATGAAATTTTGCCAGAAAGTAGCCAATCAAAGGCTTTCATTGTACTGGAGGTTGGTGCTTTTTATTTTGTCAAGATCTACAAACAGTAATTCAGCAAAGAGCTCTGCAGTGGTCCTGGCGACTGAACTTAGTGTTCTAATTTTGTGGAAATGAAACTACGGAAATCTGCCACACACAAGAATATGCTGGCGTCCATCTGTAAAGACAGATCAAAACATACTTTGTGCATTTTCTTTCTGTGTATCTCAGAAAAAATCGGAGAGTATTGGAGCAGATGAATAGCAGACGGAATCCTCCAAAAATGCACACCCACACAAAAAACCAGTTTTAGTGAGTATCGAACATATATTCTTATGCATGTAATAAAAAGGGAGTTTTGAAATTGCTACATATAATTTTCTACGAGTCGATCAAATGCGCATGATGAGGGTTTGTGTTTGCACAAAAAGCTGCGAGAACTTGCCGTGTATATAGAAATGTAATTTTCCAGATGAACCAATTTTTTTGTTGGAAGAGACAACGGTTGAAGGTCGTCAACTAACTAATAGTAATACAACTTCATGTTTTCCTCTAAAAACAAATTGTGTACACAAACTTTTTTTTTGCAAGAAAAATTTCACACTAACTTATAGTTGCATATATGCCTATATACTCACATATTAATTCCCCTGAGTGAGTTAGCCTACCTTGACATTTCCAGCTTCTTTGATGGCCTCCACCAGCTTGAGCTGCAGCAGAAGGTTGTGGCTACGGAAGCGAACCCCGGACATGGCCGACACCACCACCCGCTTCACGGCGGCGATGAGGCTCCGGTGGTCGTCGAGCGACGCCTCCAGGAGCCGTGCTCCCTGCGCCTTGAACGACAGCAGCATCTGGAGCTTGTCGACGTCGAGGCCGATCTCTGGCCTCATCAGCACATAGGTCTCGTGGCCCTGAGCTAAGCTCGCCTTCACGATCCTCCTGCCGATGTAGCCAGTGCCTCCGACGACAAGAACCCTGGTCTTCTCCATGCCTCACAAAGAAGAAGCTGGATGATACGAATCGCTGCTAGCTGAGTGCTACTTGGCGTGTTAACTTGGTTGGACCTTCAGATGCAGGAGATCGGGCAGTGAAATCGTTTTCAACTGGTTGGTGGTGACATTACGTGTACGACCCTGGCTTATAGTATTGCATATCACTCTATCAGTGACCCGGCAGCTTTATCATGGTGGTTGGTTTTGAGGTTGCATTGATGCGGCCGTCGTTTATTTGGTGTACGTACCTTCTTGTTTCTGAGCGCATGTGATTTATGGCTTGCAAACTTGTAAGCTGTGCTGATACAGTTCACGCATGTTACAAAGTTACATCGGCAATTTTAGTGGAATTAAATTTACTATTGGAAATCTCAAAAGGTAACATAAGTTACTAGTTAGCTACGTACTCCCATATATTAAACTAAAACCACAACAAGTATCTGAGAAAGGAGGGAGTAGTATATATTAGCAAGGAAAAAAAATTAAGCAGTCTACTTATATTGTACCCACTCCGTTCATAAATATAAGATGTTCTAACATTTTCCCGAGTCGGATATATATAGACACATTTTTGTGTGTGTTCAGTGTTCACTCATTTTTAGTCCATATAGATGTAGTCCATATTAAAATATTCAAAACATCTTATATGTGTGAACAGAAGGAGTACTACCGAAGTAGTAAAACTTTGCATGAAGCTTAGTGCTTTCAGAAGACATCATTTCGGCCATTTATAAGGGCATATGCAATGTAGCAATTTTTGTGATGCCGCATAGGATAATTGGTCAGTTGAAAAAGAGAGAGCAGAAAAAAGTATTATCTTCTTTTTGCTAAGAGATGACCCCTAAGAATTATAAGACATTTGTCTTTATTGTACGAGGTGTCTTCTCTAATTCACATGTTTTATTGCCTAGTTTTAATTACCCCATGATTTTAGAAGCATGCAAATATTATTTGCTACAGATAGCATTGAGATGTAATACGTACGGTATCTTAAGGGCTTAGAAATGTTCAGCTCTTAGATCTTCTTAGGTCCCTTCAATCATGTGACGACACGTTCATGCAGTTTTCAACCTCACCTCTCTCTCTCTCTCTCTCTCTCTCTCTCTCTCTTAAACGCTTTTATCAAGGAAGATTCACGTGGACGTAGCTGTTCTGATCCCGAGTTTATGTGAGCTTGGGTGGACAGTAAAAAAACAAATTTAGAAAATCATGATTTTTTTTTGAAATATTGAAAATACTGTACTTTGATATCTTGCAAAATTTCATCACCAGATGACATCCGTGGAAAATGTGGCAAAAAAATAGATGCTCCAAATGTTTTGTTTCAAATGCATTTTGGAGTATAGATTTTGTTTATTTTTTGACGTTTTTCAGGAATGTCGTTTCATGATGAAATTTTACAATCTATCAAAACATTTGAAAATGCGTTATATCGACTAGAGGGGGGGGGGGGTGAATAGGCGATTTTTACAAATTCATCACTGAGGAATTTCAACTTGAGGAATTTGAAATGTGATGAATAACTAGCAGCGGAATAAGTACTCAAGTGCATACGAAGCATAGCGATCGCATAGTCGTCATGATGAAATAAAGCATGCCCAGATTACAGATAGCGTGATACAGGATAAGCAGGTGAGGAACAAGGTAGCTTAAAGAATTTGAGGTGAGGAAATTGAGAAAGTCTTCAGTCAAATTCTTCAAATAGTAACGATCAATTTCATCAACAAGTATACGAGGAAATTAAAGGGTTGAGGAAATAGAACCAGGTAGCTCGATGAAGACAATGATTTGATGACCCAGTTCCAACTGCTGTGACAGTCGTACGTCTGGTTTGGAGCGGCCTGGTATTTAAACCAGAGGACACACAGTCCCAGGACACACAGTCCTTACCGTATTCTCCTTGAGCAAAGGTCACACAGACCTCGCCCAACACTCGTGGTAAGTCTTCAGGGTAGACTTCCAAAGCCCTCACAAACTGGTCACCCGGCGATCCACAATTGACTGCTGGATGCTCTAGACCAAGGTCGTTTCGTGATCCCCAATTGACTGCAGGATGCACTAGACCATGACGCCTAACCGTCTGGAAGATACACAGTCTTCAAAGGTAACAAGCGTCGGTTCCACACAGGAACAATTTCTTCAGTGATGCTCAATCACTTTGGGTTTGGTGGTTTGGTTTGGGGTTTTTCCTCACTGATGATTTTCTCTCAAAGTCCTCGAGGAATGGGATGCTCTCAAATGACAAGTGTCAGTTCTCTCTCGGAGCAGCCAACCAGCTAGTGGTTGTAGGGGGTGGCTATTTATAGCCAGGGTGCAACCCGACATGATAAGACATAAATGCCCCCAATGATATGACCGTTATGTGGATAGGATGATTGGGGACAACTGGCACTTAGCACAGCAACGGTCGGTATTTCGAACTATGAAAGTCCTCAGGCTTATCATATTCCTCACTTGTAGGCAATTCGCACTGGCGAAATCCTAACTCCTCAGTCAGACCAATTTCCTCAGAGACCAGAAGATCATCGTCTCTGTCACTGAAGAACTTGACTGAACTGCAAGAGATTTCCAAAGGCTTCACTCGAAGGATTGGATAGGTTGAGGCTTTTGAGTTGAACATCAGTTGGAAATTTTCCTTAGTATTACCTCGGCCCCCTTTAACAGTACGGTGTTTCCTATGACTCAAAGAAAGGAAATGAAACTACGAAAACAAAAGTCTTCACGCTTCATAGTCCTCGTTCATATCTTCAAGGTCACACCAACTACTTCTTTTTCAAAGTCTTCAGGAAATACCAAAGTCTTCAGCAAAGTCTTCACCAAAGTCTTCAGTTGAAGACATACATTTTTAGGGGTCGATAATCTCCGAATGTATCAAACTCCTCAGCGACTTATAGAGCCTGTGTACACTTACAAACGCATCAGTCTCTTAACCTATAAGTCTTCAACACACCAAAATCACTAAGGGGCACTAGATGCACTAACAACATTTGTCAGTGTTTCACACAAAATACATACCTATTTTTAATTTTGTTTCATTTTTTATTTTACTGTTTACCCGAGCTCACATGAGCTCACAGGAGCTCGGGATTAGAACAACACTTCCGGATTTTGCTCCCTTCCTATCCTATGTTCTCATGACCAAGATGATATACAAAGCAGTGAAGGAGACCATTATCTTCATCCTTTCCGTGCTTGCCCCCAATCCCATCCTGCTTGGCATGACACTTTCTCCCATGGACCGCATGGTTTGGAAGGTTTGGGCCCCTCCCAAGGTGAAATTCTTCGCTTGGCTGGCATTGCAAGATAGAATATGGACCGCCGATCGTTTGGAGAGAGGCGCGGGTGGCCAAATTGCGGTCCTTGCCCTCTCTACAAGAGGGAGCAAGAAACAAGTGCTCACCTTTTCTTCAAGTGCCGCTACACGATTAGGCTTTGGAGGTCCATCATCGACAAGTTTGGCTTACATCACATGGATACCTCCACGTGGCACCTTGACGAAACCGTCAACGAGTGGTGGGACAAGAGGACCAACAACAACAATCCTAATTGGCATGCCATGGCTTCCCTCACCATGCTTGTCTCTTGGACAATTTGGAATGAAAGAAATGCTAGAGTGTTCCGCCACAAATGCATGCCACCGCCCACTCTCCTTACCATCATCTTTGAGGAGGCCAAACTTTGGGTAACCGCGGGCGCTAAGAAACTAGGGCATTTGTTGTTGGGCGAGTAATTGTCATGCCGTTGTTCCGGGTGTTTTGTAAACTTTAAACTCTATTCTCTTCTTAATTAATGGATGAGGCAAATCTTTTTCCTCCGTTTCGAAAAAACAAAATTCCATCCTGCTCCGTCTCTAATCTTAAGCCGGCGAAGCTGTAGTCACTATCTTTGCTCACGTCTACTGGATAGAAAGAGAGCAGCACGACGAAGGTTGTTGGCTTCTACTTGTAGAGGTTACCACTATAGTAGAGCCAGGGACGACCCCTAGATGAGAATTTCTCCAGGGTCAACTTTAATGCAATGGTGTCAGCTTTTATATATAAACACTGATTGGGATTAGTACTGATTTAGTGAAGGTTTTTGCTAAGTTTCCCCTCACCGACCCACATGCACCTCTATTGCAAATGGTAGCCTTATCTTTGAGAAGATCACACTATCGACCGTTGTATACGCTCTAATAGTTTATGTGTGTGGTGTACAATGATTAAACACCAGAAGTTGCAGCATCTTAAAGCAACTTTCATAATTTGCAGCAAAATCATAGTATTAATGACAATAATGAGGGTTAATTTCCTTGTATTAGTAACATCTCCCGTAGACCAGTACAATGCATGCATCGTGTAGTCGCTCTTAGCGCAGGTTCATAGGTACTTAGTATAGTCATGGCACATCAATTAAAGAAGATATGGTTCTTATTAGAACGTTTTCCTACACGGTGTAATCAATGCTTTGATTCGGTGTGGCATTCCCCCCTATGTTTCACTTCTTCCCTTCTCTCTACAACTACGCCGCAATATTTAGATGCACTTGTGGTTCCTAAACCAATTGAATGCAACGTTACTTAAAATCAAAACCTCGAAGACAATGCAATGAGGGTGATTACCTATAAACATTTATGGCGAGTTAAGGGTCAATGCATTGGGAGCACCCTTATACCCTGAGCTGAGGAAGTATCAGCTTAAACTACCTGTGATGGAAGTATCATAGCTAGTATCATCCATGTGAACTAGACAATTTTGATGAGATGACATAGAATTAAATGAAAAAACCAAGACTTCAGTATCATATCATGATACCGTATCATAAGAAATATTGTAGTAGTACTATGTGTCTTGCATGACAATAAGTAAGGTCATCTAAGATACTAATATATAATACTATGCATCACGGAGGTTGTATCATACACTGTTATCATATGCATTATACTAACTTATGAGATTACCCCACTATAGACAGCTTTAGTCAACTCATGGTACTCCCTCCAGACAAGTGCATACTTCCTCGAGCTTGCTGGGGAAGACGAAGAAGCTCTCATCTACAAGGAGATTGCATCTCCCCGTCTACTCGCCTCCCACCTGCCCTACTCCTTGCTGCCCCATGGCATCACGGACGGCTCAGGTGGCCGGATCGTGTACGTCTGCCGGGTGTTAGGAAACTAGGAACGCTAATCTCTCAATCACAGGTGAACGCTCAGTTTTTTTTACGTCGCATGCAAAACTTGTGACTTTTCCCGTTTTCATTCTCTACTATTTATTCGTTTACAAAGACGAAGATGTCGGCGGCGATCCTGACTATACGCCACGATCCGCTGGACTAGCGTCATCCCACGAGTGCCGATCGTGCCTCCTAGGCCACCTACGAAACTACGGGGACAACGACGTGACCACGTCGAGCTACAGACATATGCAAAGCTACGTGCATGGCACGCACACGTCGCGGCTCATGCCTCCCTATCTGTTTATTTGAAGTGGAAATTAACTAGATAAGGTAAAGGCATCAACGACTAGATTAGATAACAAATCAGCTCCCTAATCTTGTTGTTGGCGTATTATTTCAACCATGCCGATCCTCCTCCTCAGCTCCTGGAAAATGATGCACCCAAGTGCCTTCGTAAGGGTGTCAGCAAGCTGGTCACCGGTCCTGGCGTAGTCGATGAGGATCCGTCTTTGCTCCACACACTCGCGAATGAAGTGATACCTGGTCTCTATGTGCTTTCTTTGGTCGTGGAAAACTGGGTTCTTTTCCAAGGAGATCGCCGACTTGTTGTCAACGAGGAGCTTCGGCTGCACGGCTTCCTTGTTCAACATTTCTCGAAGTAGACGTGCCAACCAAATGCCTTGACACGCAGCGGTGGTGGCCGCCATGTACTTGGCCTCGCAAGAGGAAATCACCACCACCCTTTGCTTATGAGACTGTCAGCTAATAGTTTGTTCGCGTCTCCTATTTCCCGCCCTGTCTTTTTTAGAGGGAAATAGTGGTCTTTATTCATTAAGAGCTTTGGTACACCTACGTGTTGAAACGTGGGGAGAGGGGTTACATAATGATTTGGCAGCACTTAATTGCGTATCAGTGAGGGTGCGGGACCCATCCTGAAATTCAGAGGGGGGTGATTTTATTAGAAGTGGAATAGTTTAAGTAGGTTTACGTAGGTATAGTATTTCGTTTCATTAATAATTTGCGCACCATGGTAGTGTCCCAGGGCTCTGAAACTCATACAAGCCGACCACTAGACAGTGATAAAAGTGCTACAGACTAAATTATGAGCATTTGCATTTGGACTCTCTATGCTAAGATGACCCTAGTGTTCCTTCACACAACTGCCACCACACCTCTCTTTTATTTCATTTCTTTCCTGTCCTCTATAGGTTTAACTGGGGTTTCCTTTGTTTGTTTGTTTTTTCTGTTCTCTTCTTCTTATTCTTACATTTTTCAATACCTATACAATTTTAAAATTCAAGAACACTTTTAAAATCGGCAAAATTTTCGAAATTTGTGAATATTTAACAAATTCATGAACATTTTTAAGTCCATCATTTTTAAATCTTGTGAACATATTTTCAATTCATGAAAAGTTACTAAAACATTGTGAATTTACACTTTCAAACTTTCGTGAACATTTTTCTAATTCAAGAATAGTTTTAAATCGCTGACAATTAGAAGAAAAAAACACGTCAACATTTTTTAGGCAGTGAGGGTGGTGAGTCGGCATTTCGTATGCACCAAATACTGCAGTAAGTGGTGCAAACCTGGATCCAACATCTCTTCTTAAATAGTCGGCCCCCATATAAGCCAAGTGGGAAGCTTCAAAGACCTAAAATCTGCTTCTGCTTTTCCTTTTTTATTTCCTTTGTGTTTTTGCTGACTTTTACTCAGTTTTTTTATTTTCCTATTTTCTTTTTATTTGGTTTTAAACAAACATAACTATTTTTCCAAATTCATGAATATTTTTTAAACTGGTAGAACATTTCTTTCGCATTCATGATTTCTTATAAATTTTCAAACATTTTTAGAATTTTTTTATTTTTTTGAACCCATAAATTTTCTACAATTCACGTTCATTTTTATAAGTTCACAACTTTTTAAAATTTGTTAAAAACTAAATTGAAAACATTTTCGAAAATGGCTGAACTTATTTTGAAATTCGTGAAGAATTTTTACATATGTCAGCTGACCACTATTCTGAAAACCTACAGAAAAAGTTAGTCAGTTTTTTTAATGAGCGAGTATACCAACATCACCAAAAGAGTGAAAAAACTGATCAAACCATAGGCGGGGGAGCGAGCGAGCAACCGGGCGGATACGGGACCACCCATGTCACGCATGAATGCCAAAGGAGCTCCTCCGAGGACTCAATTTTGGAAACATTCCAGAAGCTTCATGACCGTTTCAGGTCTGTTTTTTTTTCTACACCCTCCGATCCAAAATATTAAACTAAAACCACGACACTTATTTTGGATAGGAGGGAGTACTATTATTTTACCAGCTTTTCCTCTTTTTTTTCATTTTCATTTTCCTTTTCTTTCTTTTTTATTTTTATTTTCTTTTTTTGTCTTTTACAAATAAATATATTGTCAGTTAATTAATTAATTAATTAATCCATAAGGTGATTTTTAGCAAAAATTTTCGCACGTGGATTATGCTGTTTTAATTATATATTGTCAGTTCTGGCCTGTTGCTTGGGCACTGCTAAAAAAATGGAGTTTCAAGCATCAGTTCCCTAGCCAAGCCCGCTGGACTCGATGAAAAACTTGAAGTGCTAATAGTTTGTTCGCGTCTCCTATTTCCGCCCTGCCTTTTTAGGGGGGTAGTGTGCCAGGGCTCTAAAAGCCACATAAGCCGACCACTACACAATGATAAAGTGCTACAGGCTAATTTATGAGCATTTACATTGGACTCCCTATGCTAAGATGCCCCTAGTTTTCCTGCACACAACTGCCACCACTCCTGCATGAATATTGAACTCTAGGAAACCTTCAGGAGGCTAAATGGTACAAAACGCTCACCCTCTCGAGAGTTGTTTTTGCTAATGGGCCGGTCTATGTACGTGCCTTGAGTTCACAGTAAATGAAAGGTTTCAGTGTATCAAAAAAAGTAAATGAAGGTTTTCTGAAGGCTTTGGGTCGTCTTTTTTATTTTATTTCTTTCCTATCCTCCATAGCTTTAACATGTATTCCTTTCGTTTTCTTCTCTTTTCTCTTCTTCTGATTTATACCAATTTTAAATTTCACGAACATTATTAAAATTGGTGAATATTTTTTAAAAATTGTGAAGGTTTCAAAAATTGATGAACATTCTTATGTCCATCATTTTTAAAATTTGTGAACATATTTTCAAGTATCAAACATTTTCAAATTCATGAAAATTTTCTAAAAAAAATATGAATTTTACACTTTCAATTTTTGTAAACATTTTTCAAATTCATGAATACTTGTACATCGCAAAGATTTAAGAAAACATGTAAACATCTTTGAAGCGGCGAGGGTAGTGAATCGACGTTTCGTAGGCACCAAATACTATGGTAAGTGGTGCAAACCTGATGTCTACTACACAACCTTCTTTATGTAGACTTGTGTTGGGCCTCCAAGCGCAGAGTTTTGTAGGACAGTAGCAAATTTCCCTCAAGTGGATAACCTAAAGTTTATCAATCCGTGGGAGGCGTAGCATGAAGATGGTCTCTCTCAAACAACCCTGCAACCAAATAACAAAGAGTCTCTTGTGTCCCCAACACACCCAATACAATGGCAAATTGTATAGGTGCACTAGTTCGGCGAAGAGATGATGATACAAGTGTAATATGGATGGTAGATATAGGTTTTTGTAATCTGAAAATATAAAAACAGCAAGGTAGCAAGTAACAAAAGTGAGCAAAAACAGTATTGCAATGCTTGAAAACAAGGCCTAGGGTTCATACTTTCACTAGTGCAAGTTCTCTCAACAATACTAACATAGTTGAATCATATGTAAATCCCTCACGTGCGACAAAGAGTTCACTCCAAAGTCACAAATAGCGAAGAACAAACGAAGAAATTATTGTAGGGTACGAAACCACCTCAAAGTTATCTTTTCCAATCAATCGTATGAGCTATCCCTATAAGTGTCACGAACCGCCCTAGAGTTCGTACTAAAATAACACCTTAAGATACACATCAACCAAAACCCTAATGTCACCTAGATACTCCAATGTCACCACGAGTACCCATGAACTTGATTATACGATATGCATCACACAATTTCAGATTCATCATGTTCAATCCAACACAAAGAACTTCAAAGAGTGCCCCAAAGTTTCTACCGGAGAGTCAAGACGAAAACGTGTGCCAACCCCTATGCATAGATTCCCAAGGTCACAAAACCCGCAAGTTGATCACCAAAACATACATCAAGTGGATTAATAGAACATCCCATTGTCACCACGAATATCCCATCGCAAGACATACATCAAGTGTTCTCAATTCCTTAAAGACTCAATCCGATAAGAAAACTTCAAAGGGAAAACTCAATTCATCACAAGAAGATAGAGGGAAAACTCCATATGATTCATCTATATTAATAAAGCTCGCGGTACATCAAGATCGTGCCATCTCAAGAACACGAGAGAGAGAGAGATCAAACACATAGCTACTGGTACATACCCTCAGCCCCGAGGGTGAACTACTCCCTCCTCGTCATGGAGACCGCCGGGATGATGAAGATGGCCTCCGGTGATGGTTTCCCCCTCCGGCAGGGTGCCGGAACGGGCTCCCGATTGATTTTTCATGGCTACAGGGGCTTGCGGCGGCGGAACTCCCGATCTAGGTTTCTTTCTGGAGGTTTCTATATTTATAGGAATTTTTTGTGTCGGAAACAAGTCAAGGGGGGCCATGAGGCGGCGACAAGCCAGGAGGGTGTGCCCTGCAGGCTTGTGGTGGCCTTGTGGCTCTTCTGGCCCAACTCCAATGCTTCGGGGGTCTCTTTTGGTCGATAAAAAATCACCGTAAATTTTCAGCCCATTCCGAGAACTTTTATTTCTGCACAAAAAACGACATCATGGTAGTTCTGCTGAAAACAGCGTCAGTCCGGGTTAGTTCTAATAAAATCATACCAAAATCATACAGAATTATTGTAAACATGGCATGAATACTTTATAAATTATAGATACGTTGGAGACGTATCAGCATCCCCAAGCTTAATTCCTGCTCGTCCTCGAGTAGGTAAATGATAAAAGAAATAATTTATGAAGTGTGAATGCTAGCAAGTGCACAAGTTTGATCAATGATAATTCCAATCACTTTTTCTAGCATCAATATAAACCATAAACAGTAGCTCATCTCATAAAACTTTTCATGATCAAGTAACAAGCTATTCACATGTTAAAGTATAGACCAGAAAGTTTCTTAAAAACTAACAAACCATATTACTAGTCATCGAACAATTGCAATTCATCTTTATTTCAGGAAGGGTCTATGTAAGAGCTTTGATTTAGCAAATTCCACATACTCAACTATCATATAGTCTTCCTTGATTATTGACACTCAAAGCATATTTTTAGAACAAATAGCATCCATCGAACACAGAGAAAGATAGGGGCTTAATGTTTCGCCTCCCAACTTATTTATCATATAGATAATTGTCAACAATAATAATTCATGATCAAATATATTTGTATGGATATATATGTCTAGATCATTCCCCAACACATGACGCTTGCCAAGAAAAAGGCGAAATATAGGAAGTGGTGAAGATCACCATGACTCTTGCATAAAGGTAAGTACTAGAAAGTAAAAGATAGGCCCTTCGCAGAGGGAAGCATTGATTTGCAGAGGTGCCAGAGCTCGAGCTTTTAAAACAGAGATGAATAATAATTTTGAGCGGTATGCTTTCATTGTCAACATAACAACCGAGAGATCTCGGTATCTTCCATGCTAGATACATTATAGGCGGTTCCCAAACAGAATGGTAAAGTTTTTACTCCCCCTCCACCAATCAATCACACTCCACGGTGAGCCGAATCCACGGGTACCGTCCATACAAACAACAATCTTGGGGGAGTTTTGTTTCATTATATTTTGATTTTTGATTTTTGAGCATGGAACTGGGCATCCCGAATACCAGCCACTTTCTCGTGAATGATAGTGAATCAACACATATCGTGAGAATAACCCACCTAGCATGGAAGATACTGACAGCCCCTAGTCACTATATGAGCGATTCGGGCATACAAAACAGAATATTATTTGAAGGTTTAGAGTTTGGCACATGCAAATTTACTTGGAACGGCAGGTAAATACCGTATATAGGTAGGTATGGTGAACTCATATGGAACAACTTTGGGTTTAAGGGTGTTTGGATGCACAAGTAGTGTTTCTACTTGGTGCGGAAGTTTTGGCTAGTATGAGGTGGAAGCAAGCACCACATGTTGGAGGATCCATAACAATATAACTTCTATACAAATATACCCAAATATAACTCATTAAGTTGTCTTCCTTGTCCAATTTTAACTAATTTGCTCGAGTTTGAAAATAATTAATGAGCTCACAATCATAGAAGATGTCCAAGATAGTATATTTATATGTGGAATCTCTCTTCCTTCAATATTCTTTCATGAATTGTTCAAGTGACCAATGCGGTGTTTGCTAACTTTCAATAAATTTTACCACCTATACTTATTATGTGTGAAGTCATTACTCCCCATGGGATAAGTATATGAAGCATATTTAATTTCAGATTTATGATATTCGATTCATTCAACCATTTATTCATACGATATAAGTGAAGCACGAGAGTGAATGACAAACTACTCCAAAAAAAGATGTAAGTGAAGATCAATGCGTAGTCAACAATTAAATAACTATGTGAAGACTCTCTCATCTAAGAATTTCAAATCTTAAGCATTTTATTAAACAGCAAGCAAAAGAAAAATAGCACTCCAAGAATAGCACGCATCATGTGAACGAATAAAATTTTAGGCTCAACATGGGCTAACCGATAATTGTTGATGAAGAGAGGTGGGATGCATAGCATCCCCAAGCTTAGATGCTTGAGACTTCTTGAAATATTTACTTGGGGTGCCTTGGGCATCCCCAAGCTTGAGCTTTTGTATCTCATTCAATCCTCTCATATCATGGTTTCACCTATTCTCAAAAACTTCATCCACACAAAACTTGAAAAGAACTCGTGAGATAGGTTAGTACACATAATAATAAATCAACTCTTTATGTACTGCCAAGACAAGTTGCATAATAATTTTCAAACATTAGGTACTGTATACTATCATTTCCACAATTTATATCTACCAATATAGGCTAGGGAAACTATAGGATAAGTACATAATGAAACTATGACAGCAATCTGTCAAAACAGAACAGTCTGTAGCAATCTATTACACTAGTGTACTTCTGTAACTCAAACAATTATGAAAATTTAGGACATGCTAAATAATTTGTATGACAATATTTTGTAAAAATTTCAGAAACTTTCCACGTTCCAGTAAAATATGAAAATTTAAACACTACAGCAAAAGTTTCTGTCTTTTACACAGCACACATCAAACATGCAATGCAAGCATCCTAAGGCAATTCATGGAACTTTTTATTGAAAAACAAGATTATGAATAACACCTAACAGAAAACAAAAAAATAAAATGACGCTCCAAGCAAAACTCATATTATGTGACGAATAAAAATATAGCTCCAAGTAAGATATACCGATAGTGTTGAAGACGAAAGAGGGGATGCCTTCCGGGGCATCCCCAATCTTAGGCGCTCGAGTCTTCCTTGGATATTACCTTGGGGGTGCCTTGGGCATCCCCAAGCTTAGGTTCTTGTCACTCCTTATTCTGCTCATTTCGGTGTCTCACCCAAAACTTGAAAACTTCAATCACATAAGACTTAACGGAACTTCGTGAGATGGGTTAGTATAATAAATAAAGATAATTCACGTAGGTACTGTCAAGACAAGATTCATAATTGTTACCACATGATACCTACTGTATTCTATCATTATCATAATTTATACCACTAAATATAAGCTATGGAAACACTAAAACAAGCAAACTATGCATGCAAAACAGAATCTGTCAAAAACAGAACAGTCTGTGAATACCTGTAGTGTAACCATACTTCCATGTCTCTAACAATTCTGAAAAATTAGGAAAACCTGAAGAATTTGTATATCAAGACTGTGTAAAAATTTCAGATCATTATCACGCTCCAGTAAAAAATTAAAATTCCTGTACTGGAGTCAAAAGTTTCTGTTTTGGTTCAGCATCAATTCTACTCATCTTGTGAGTCATCCCAAAGGCTTTACTTGGCACTTTATTGAAACAAAAGCTATAAAACATAATTACTACAGTAGATTAATCATGTGAACACACAAAAACATAAAGTAAAAGTGTTGGGTTGTCTCCCAACAAACGCTTTTCTTGAATGCCTTTTAGCTAGGCATGATGGTCTCAATGATGGTCACATAGGAATAATAATTGAAACATGCAAAAGAGCATCATGAATCTCATGACAAGCACATTTAAGTCTAACCCACTTCCTATGCATAGGGATTTTGTGAGCAAAAAAATTATGGGAGCAAGAATCAACTAGCATAGGAAGGCAAAACAAGCATAACTTCAAAACTTTGAACACATAGAGAGGTAACTTGATATTATTGCAATTCCTACAAGCATAAGTTCCTCCCTCATAATAGTTTTCGGTAGCATCATGAAGGAATTTCACAATATAACCAGCACATAAAGCATTATCTTCATGATCCACAAGCATATACATTTTTTCACTCTCCACATAAGCAATTTTCTTCTCATTCATAATAGTGGGAGCAAACTCAACAAGATAACTATCATGAGACACTTGATTGACATAACCACATTCAATATTAAAATTATGATGACAAGTATCATGGTTACTATCACTATTTATAGCATACATGTCATCATCATAATCATCATAGATAGGAGGCATGCCATCATCATAATATATTTGCTCATCAAAACTTGAGGGACTAAAAACATCATCTTCATCAAACATAGCATCCCCAAGCTTGTGGCTTTGCATATCATTAGCATCATGGATATTCAAGGAATTCATACTAACAACATTGCAATCATGCTCATCATACAAAGATTTAGTGCCAAACATTTTAATAACTTCTTCTTCTAACACTTGAGCACAATTTTCTTTTCCATCATTTTCACGAAAGACATTAAAAAGATGAAGCATATGAGGCAACCTCAATTCCATTTTTTTGTAGTTTTCTTTTATAAAAACAAACTAGTGAACAACAAGAAACTAAAAGATTCAATTGCAAGATCTAAAGATATACCTTCAAGCACTCACCTCCCCAGCAACGGCGCCAGAAAAGAGCTTGATGTCTACTACACAACCTTCTTCTTGTAGACTCGTGTTGCGCCTCCAAGCGCAGAGTTTTGTAGGACAGTAGCAAATTTATCTCAAGTGGATGACCTAAGGTTTATCAATCCGTGGGAGGCTTAGGATGAAGATGGTCTCTCTCAAACAACCCTGCAACCAAATAACAAAGAGTCTCTTGTGTCCCCAACACACCCAATACAATGGCAAATTGTATAGGTGCACTAGTTCGGCGAAGAGATGATGATACAAGTGTAATATGGATGGTAGATATAGGTTTTTGTAATCTGAAAATATAAAAACAGCAAGGTAGCAAGTAACAAAAGTGAGCAAAAACAGTATTGCAATGCTTGAAAACAAGGCCTAGGGTTCATACTTTCACTAGTGCAAGTTCTCTCAACAATACTAACATAGTTGAATCATATGTAAATCCTTCACGTGCGACAAAGAGTTCACTCCAAAGTCACAAATAGCGGAGAACAAACGAAGAAATTATTGTAGGGTACGAAACCACCTCAAAGTTATCTTTTCCGATCAATCGTATGAGCTATCCCTATAAGTGTCACGAACAGCCCTAGAGTTCGTACTAAAATAACACCTTAAGATACACATCAACCAAAACCCTAATGTCACCTAGATACTCCAATGTCGCCACGAGTACCCATGGGATTGATTATACGATATGCATCACACAATTTCAGATTCATCATGTTCAATCCAACACAAAGAACTTCAAAGAGTGCCCCAAAGTTTCTACCGGAGAGTCAAGACGAAAACGTGTGCCAACCCCTATGCATAGATTCCCAAGGTCACGAAACCCGCAAGTTGATCACCAAAACATACATCAAGTGGATCAATAGAACATCCCATTGTCACCACGGATATCCCATCGCAAGACATAAATCAAGTGTTCTCAAATCCTTAAAGACTCAATCAGATAAGAAAACTTCAAAGGGAAAACTCAATTCATCACAATAAGATAGAGAGGGGAAAACTCCATATGATTCATCTATATTAATAAAGCTCGCGGTACATCAAGATCGTGCCATCTCAAGAACACGAGAGAGAGAGATCAAACACATAGCTACTGGTACATACCCTCAGCCCCGAGGGTGAACTACTCCCTCCTCGTCATGAAGACCGCCAGGATGATGAAGATGGCCTCCGGTGATGGTTCCCCCCCCCCCCCCGGCAGGGTGCCGGAACGGGCTCTCGGTTGGTTTTTCGTGGCTACAGGGGCTTGCGGTGGCAGAACTCCCGATCTAGGTTTCTTTCTGGAGGTTTCTGTATTTATAGGAATTTTTGGAGTCGGAAACAAGTCAAGGGGGGCCACGAGGCGGCGACAAGCCAGGAGGGCGCGCCCTAGGGGGGTGCGCCCTGCAGGCTTGTGGTGGCCTCGTGGCTCTTCTGGCCCAACTCCAATGCTTCGGGGGTCTCTTTTGGTCCATAAAAAATCACCGTAAATTTTCAGCCCATTCCGAGAACTTTTATTTCTGCACAAAAAACGACATCATGGTAGTTCTGCTGAAAACAGCGTCAGTCCGGGTTAGTTCTAATAAAATCATACCAAAATCATATAGAATTATTGTAAACATGGCATGAATACTTCATAAATTATAGATACGTTGGAGACGTATCAAAACCCAGCCCCAACATCCCTTCTTAAGGGCTTAGAAATGTTCAGCTCTTAGATCTTCTTAGGTCCGTTCAATCATGTGGCGACATGTTCACGCAGTTTTCAACCTCACCTCTCTCTCTCTCTCTCTCTCTCTCTCTCTCTCTCTCTCTCTCTCTTAAACGCTTTAACAAGGAAGATTCATGTGGACGCAACTGTTCTGATCCCGAGTTCATGTGAGCTTGGATGGACAGTAAAAAACAAATATAGAAAATTATGATTTTTTTTGTGTGAAATATTGAAAAATACTGTACTTTGATATCTTACAAAATTTCATCACCAGATGACATCCGTGGAAAATGTGGCAAAAAAATAGATGCTCCAAATGTTTTGTTTCAAATGCATTTTGGAGTATAGATTTTGTTTATTTTTTCACGTTTTCCACGAATGTCGTTTCACACAAAAAACATACATATTTTAAATTTAGTTTCATTTTTATTTTACTGTTTACCCGAGCTCACATGAGCTCGGGATTAGAACAACACTTTCGGATTTGTGCTCCCTTCCTATCCTACGTTCTCATGACCAAGATTATATACAAAGCAGTGAAGGAGACCATTATCTTCATCCTTTCCATGCTTGCCCCCGATCCCACCCTGCTCTGTCTCTAATCTTAAGCCGGTGAAGCTGTAGTCACTATCTTTGCTCACGTCTACTGGGTAGAAAGAGAGCAGCACGACGAAGGCTGCTGGCTTCTACTTGTAGAGGTTACCATTATAGTAGAGCCAGGGACGACCCTAGATGAGAATTTCTCCAGGGTCAACTTTAATGCAATGGTGTCAGCTTTTATATATAAAGACTGATTAGGATTAGTACTGATTTAGTGAAGGTTTTTGCTAAGTTTCCCCTCACCGACCCACACACACCTCTATTGCAAATGGTAGCCTTATCTTTGAGAAGATCACACGATCGACCGTTGTATACGCTCTAATAGTCTATATGTGTGGTGTACAATGATTAACCACCAGAAGTTGCAGCATCTTAAAGCAACTTTCATAATTTGCAGCAAAATCATAGTATTAATGACAACAATGAGGGTTAATTTCCTTGTATTAGTAAAATCTCCCATAGACCGGTACAATGCGTGCATCGTGTAGTGGCTCTTAGCGCTGGTTCATAGGTACTCAGTAGTCATGGCACATCAATTAAAGAAGATATGGTTCTTATTAGAACATTTTCCTACACGGTGTAATTAATGCTTTGATTCGGTGTGGCTTTCCCCCTATGTTTCCCTTCTTCCCTTCTCTCTACAACAACGCCACAATATTTAGATGCACATGTGGTTCCTAAACCAATTGAATGCAACGTTACTTAAAATCAACACCTCGAAGACAATGCAATGAGGGTGATTACCTATAAACATTTACGGTGAGTTAAGGGTCAATGCATTGGGAGCACCCTTATACCCTGAGCTGAGGGAGTACCAGCTTAGACTACCTGTAATGTAAGTATCATAGCTAGTATCATGATGAGATGACATAGAATTAAATGAAAAAACCAAGACTTCAGTATCATATCATGATACCGTATCATAATAAATATTGTAGTACTATGTGTCTTGCAAGACAATATGTAAGGTCATCTAAGATACTAATATATAATACTATGCATCACGGAGGTTGTATTATACACTGTTATCATATGCATGATACGATAAAGTGAGGAAGGATCAGAGAGTGGCCCGACCCCCTCTAGGGTTCCCCCCGCCGGCCTTCCCCCAGCCGTCGTCGTTGGTCGCCGGTCGCGACCTCCAGATCCCCGCTCAAGAGCGCCCCCCCCCCCCAACCGCCGCCCGACCCCGCCCTAGCGCCGCCTCCCCGGGAGGCGGCTGGGGCGGTGCGCTCCACCCCCCTCATCGGCCCCCTCCTTCCCCCTTCCCCCCGCCACCACCGGCGGGCGCCCCCGGCCCTGGGCCAGGTAGGGTCGGTGGCGGCAAGACATCCTGTCCCCATGCGCACATCTCCCCTTCCTGGGGCAGGGGGCGACGGCGGTGTTCCTCGGCTAGGAGGCGGCCTGGCGACCCGGCGGCGGTGGCCGACAGCGCGCGAGGTGGTGGCGTCGCCCCTTGGCAGCGGGACGGCATGGTGGCGCGGGGTGGCCTGCGGCGCGCCCCCGGGCCAGATCTGGGCCCTGCGGGCCCCATCTGGGTCCTAGCGGGCCGGCCCCCGGCGTGGCTTCGTTGTCTTCTGTGTGGTGAGGAGGAGGAGCAGCTCGGACGGGGGGCGGCAACGCCGACGGCGTGCCTGCTGCAGCGCGATGGCGGGAGCTTTACGGGCGTCCGAGGGCCCGGCTAGGCGACGCCCGGCAGCGCGCGAGGTGGTGGCGTGCCCCCTTGGCAGCGGGACGGTGTGGTGGCACAGGGTGGCCGGCGGCGCGCCCCCGGCCCAGATCTGGGCCCTGCGGGCCCCATCTGGGACCTAGCGGGCCGGCCCCGGCGTGGCTTCGTTGTCTTCTGTGTGGTGAGGAGGAGGAGCAGCTCGGACGGGGGGCGGCGACGCCGACGGCGTGCCTGCTGCAGCGCGATGGCAGGAGCTTTACGGGCGTATGAGGGCCCGGTCGGGCCTGTGGGCCCACATGCCTGGTATGCTCCTGCTATTATGTCCGGTCGGCTACCGTCGTTGACGGTGGAGGTTGAGGCCTCCCGCGTGCCGATGGTGCTGCTGCCCCTAATCTCGGCTCCTATTCATCGATGTGCAGGCTCACTTCGCGGTGCCGTGGTGAGATGGCGTGGAGGCTTCAAGACCGCGTTGGCGCAGGGTGGTGGTCGGTTTTGTGGCAGGCTCCGGAGCGTCTGAGGTGAAGGTTGGGATCGGGGGAAACCCCTATCGGCCTGGACGACACCAACGCGGTGGCGCCTGTGGGTGCCGCCGGACCTTCCTGGAGGGTGTCGGGGGCTACCCTTCCTCTCGTCTCGTCGCGTACCGGGGGAAACCCTTGGCAGAAGTGTCGTCATCGTCGCGGTCCTTCTTGGAGGTGTTGATTGGTACCGGTGCTTCGGAGTCTTGGAGCTTGCTGGGAGATCTTCGGTGGGCGCAGTGGTCGCGAAGCTTCTTCGTTTCTGTCGATCTGCCGTTGTCAGCATTTATTTCTTTTGTTTTTTCTCTTTTGGTTTTTTGGGTGTGACTGTGTTGCTTTCTCCCGAGCACCTATCGTTGGCTGTATCGGTTGGTTGCTTTCTAATACAAAGCGGGGGGAAACCCTTTTTCATGATCATATGCATGATACTAACTTATGAGACTACCCCACTATAGACAACTTTAGTCAACTCATGGTACTCCCTTCACACAAGTGCATACTTCCTCGAGCTTGCTGGGGAAGACGACGAAGGTCTCATCTACAAGGAGATTGCATCTCCCCGTCTACTCGCCTCCCACCTGCCCTACTCCCTGCTACCCCATGGCATCACGGACGGCTCAGGTGGCCGGATCGTGTACGTCTGCTAGGTGTTAGGAAACTAGGAACACTAATCTCTCGATCACAGGTGAATGCTCAGGGTTTTTGCGTCGCATGCAAAACTTGTGACTTTTCCCGTGTTCATTCTCTACTATTTATTCGTTTACAAAGACAAAGATGTCGGTGGCGATCCTGACTATGCGCCACGATCCGCTAGACTCGCGCCATCCCACGATTGCCAATCGTGCCTCCTGGGCCACCCGCGAAACTACCGGGCCAACGACGTGACCATGTCGAGCTACAAACATAGGCAATCTACGTGCATGGCACACACGTCGCGGATCATGCCTCCCTATCTGTTTATTTGAACTGGAAATTAGCTAGATAAGGTAAATGCATCAACGACTAGATTAGCTAACAAATCAGCCCCCTAATCTTGTTGTTGGCGTATTATTTCAACCATGCCGATCCTCCTCCTTAGCTCCTGGAAAACGATGCACCCAAGTGCCTTCGTAAGAGTGCCAGCAAGATGGTCGCCGGTCCTGACGTAGTCAATGAAGATCCGTCCCTGCTCCACACACTTGCGAATGAAGTGATACCTGATCTTTATGTGCATGCTTTGGTCATGGAAAACTGGGTTCTTCGCCAAGAAGAACGCCGCTCGAGCATGATGAGCCAAAGGATTCGTTAGCTTCATATAATTTTCAGTTGAATAGTCAACATGTTCAAGCAGCTGATCATTTTCCAGTAGGAAAACCATTATCGCCGCGTGGTGAACATTTGATAGCAACCCACTTGGGCGACACAGTAGAAGGGTCTGTAATCCAACCCCAAAACCGAAATGACCATATGTAATAATATAAATTAAACACAAACCAACATCACAAAATAAAGCCTGAAAATACACAACTTTCTTTCGAAAATAATGCATGATGTGCTCTCACAATTAAACACTATAAAATATTATATACAACCAAGCACTTTAATAGGAGACCAGCAAAAAAAACATACGGACAAATTTTCATCTATCTCTGGGAAACAAATCTAATCATAATATGAAATGTCCTTGGTTTCACTACAGAAATGGAGATTTAAAACATTAGCTCAACGGCCACATTGTTTTTGTCCAGGACACAAAAATCATTGTATCCACAAAAACAACATAACAAACACAGGGAAGTAGTCCTTTGTATAATGGAACATTTTTTGCAACCTTTATGTGAATATCAGCACATAAATATTGCATAGCATAGTGAGTCTAGAATTAAAACGTACACAAAGCTTGTGCTCAACATGTATCTGTCAATGTGCCTGTGCGACTTCCTGTGAGGCTTCTCACCGCACCTTACAGATAGCGAATGGTTGTGTCCAGTCCGATGCTCGGATATATACCAACCATTGTCTGTTGATCTCAAAAGCCTAACCCTAGCAGTGCATCCAGTACGAGACAATCTGCTGTTCTCCTTTACCGGCATCCCCTGTACAGAAGATTCGTACCGTCAGGCAATGACATTACAAAGAAAAACAGCGGAACACATAACAAATTACATTAAAGAATAACATAATGGGCTAATTTTTTGCACGTTGAGAGAGCGAAGCATTACCGCGCACGCGCACACAATCTCCTGCATGCACTTTGCCCGGTCTACGTTCAATCTGCTCTTGGCGTAACGAACTCCAAAACCAATCTCCCATGAATAGAGATTATAGAATTCAAAAGCTTCTTCGAAGTCGATATGGCCGGGTTAACAACTGTGCCATCTCTCTTCTCGACAAACGCCCTAACTGACAGCTCAAGAGCACTCTTCCTGTTAGGATTTAGTTCCCGTTCTGCCGGCGCTTTACCAATCCTTACCCTGACACAACATTTTTCAGACAGGGTAATTAGTTCATACCTAACAAAGCGAACAATAAGGAAAAATAAACAAAACCAGGTACTCTATAAACATTTCTTTGCATCACACAAATTAATTTCTAACATGAAATGGAAAATTTGCTATTTCATCTGTATCACCGATATATATATGCAAAAAGTACAACAAAAACCACCGAAGCTGCGCCACACAAGCACTGACATATATTGGTTTTCGCATCATCTAAATGTGGTGCCAACAAGGCAGGCTGGACAGAATCAACTACAAGCAATTTGCTATGAAATCAAACAGTAACACTTCAGCAATAGCAACGCCATATAAACCCGGAAAATCAATGCCCCCTGTACTGTCCATATAAAGAAGAGCAAGCAATTTGCTATGAAACAAGCAGTCAAAGTTCAGCATAGCAGCGTCATGTAAATCCAGAAAATCAATGTCCCTTTTACTGTACAACTTTTTGTTCTTCTTCCATGCGATACGAGCCCACCAAACAGCCAGACAAATCTTAGCCACTAACTCCCATGTACAAATAATCTATTTATATATGACATAAATCCATAACCATCACTAATTTGACAACCATTGGGACATATCAACACGAGAGCAGACTCTGTAGGGCAGCGAACAACAAACAAGCGAACAACAAACTGTAAACTAGATGACTGGCAAAAAATCATCGAGAACTCAACGTACCTTTTGGTCCAGCCGCTTGTTGCTTCAGAACAATCACCAAACTCCCCGACGTGACCGGCCAATCCAACATAAGAAATCCCGGTGGCTTGCTCTGCGCAGCAAGATGGCTGAGTGACCCCTGCGACTCAACTGGAAGAACCGCGCCGGTAGGATACCCATCTGCCACCTGAAATCTGAACAGAAGAGGGACGGAGGTGAGAAGAACAGCTATGTCGGATCTGATACGGAAGGTAGCAGGAAGGGGCAGAGGTGAGAAGAACAGCTATGTCGGATCTGATACGGACGGTAGCAGGAAGGGGCGGAGGTGAGAAGAGAGGCACACCTCTTTGATTCGCTGCCGCAAACTTCCATGGATTCCATGGCGGAGGTCAGCCGCCGGAGAACAGCCATAGGAGGAGCAAGCAGGGCGAGGGGTGAGAGCTATGATGAATGATTGGGGTTAAGGAGGAACAGCTGCGACCTGCCCTAGCGATGTGCTGTTTCATATCGGGCCAGCCGCCCACCTAACTAGTCTGGCCCATATGAGCAGAACGGGTCAGAAGTGTGCTATATATCCCTGTACAGCCTAACACATTTAGGCTTCGTATTGCAAATCGTATATAGGAAAGCTGGAGGCGGGGGTGGGATCCCGAGGCCCACTTGGACGCTCTCGATAAAGTCAGCCGGTGGCGCCGTCCGCTGAAACTTCGCTCTCTACAAGCTGACCACTAGACAGTGATGAAATTGCTACAGACTAAATTATGAGCATTTGCATTTGGACTCTCTGTCCTAAGATGTCCCTACTGTTCCTTCACACAACTGCCACCACACCTCTCATTTATTTCATTTCTTTCATGTCCTCTATAGGTTTAACTGGGTTTCCTTTGTTTTTTTTTCTGTTCTCTTCTTCTTATTTTTACATATTTTAATTCCTAAACAATTTTAAAATTCAAGAACACTTTACACTTTCAAACTTTTGTGAACATTTTTCTAATTCATGAATAGTTTTAAATAGCTAACAATTAGAAAAAACGCATCAACATTTTTTAGGCAGTGAGCGTGGTGAGTCGGCATTTCGTATGCACCAAATACTGCAGTAAGAGCATCTATAGCCGGACCTAGCAAATTTGACCCCTTAAACGCCCACGGATGCGCCCGATCAGTGACCGGACGTGTCCGTTTTGAGCCCCTATAATTTGGTCCGCGCAGCCACACTACTCATTTTTCTTCTCATATGTCCGGTCACTTGCAGATGATTGATGAAGAAGAAGAGAGAGAAAGAAAATAATGAATAAGAAAAAAAGAAAAGGTGGTCCGGAGTGGGGTCGCGTCCTACATGGCGGACTGACCGGGCATGCCCGGGCACGTCCGCGAGCCCTCATATCGTCCTCATATTTGAGATGGATATGAGGGGTGCCGGTTAGTTCGGGCGTTTGAGATGGATATGAGGGGTCCGGTTGGGTTGCATTTTTGTGACCGGTCAGTGACCGGGAGGACGTTCCGGGCGTTTGAGGAGCATATAGGGGGTTCGACTGTAGATGCTCTAGGTGGTGCAAACCTGGCTCCAACACCCCTTCTTAAATAGTCGGCCGCCATATAAGCCGAGTGGGAAGCTTCAAAAACCTAGAATCTGCTTCTGCTTTTCCTTTTTTATTTCCTTTGTGTTTTTGCTAACTTTTACTCAGATTTTTATTTTCCTATTTTCGTTTCATTTGATTTTAGAGAAAACAACATATTTTTCTAAATTCATGAACATTTTTTAAACTGGTAGAACATTGCTTTCGCATTCATGATTTCTTATAAATTTTCAAACATTTTAAGAATTTCGTGATTTTTTTAAAACCATAAATTTTCTAAAATTCACCTTCATTCTTATAAGTTTACAACTTTTTATTTTTTGAAAAAAACTAAATCGAAAAACATTTTCGAAAATGGATGAATTTATTATTAAATTCGTGAAGAGTTTATAGATATGTCAGCTGACCATTATTCTGAAAACATACAGAAAATGTCAGTCAGTTTTTTTCATGAGCGAGTATACCAACATCACCAAAAGAGTGAAACAAACTGATCAAACCATAGACGGGGAGCGAGCGAGCAACCGGGCGGATACTGGACCACCCATGTCACGCATGAATGCCAAAGGAGATCCTCCGAGGACTCAATTTTGGAAACATTCCAAACGCTTCAAGACCGTTTCAGGTCTGTTTTTTTTTCTACACCCTCCAATCCAAAATATTGAACTGCAAACACGGCACATATTTTGGATAGGAGGGAGTACTATTATTTAAGCAGCTTTTCCTCGTTTTTTTATTTCATTTTCATTTTATTTCTTTGTTTTAATTTTCCTTTTTTATTTTACAATTTTATTTCTAAATGTTCAGAAAATTTCAAAGTTGTTTATTTCAAAAACAAAATCTGTTTTATAAGATAAAGCAAAATTAAAAACATTCCAGTGTACAAAAATTGTTTGGCAATTTATATAAAAAATGCATCTTTGATTTGTGTTCAAAATTTTGGAAAATGTTTCATTTTTCAAAAGAAATCAGAAATTTCAAATAATGTTAGCATTTTCATATTTCGGAAGGAATTTAAAAAAGGTTCATGTTTCAAACATTGTTCTCATATACAAAAAATGCTCCCATTTTATAGAATTGTTTCAGAATTTTAAATTTTATTTAGAATTAACAAATGGGCCAGGTTTCATATTTTATTCACAAATTTATTTATTTTGGATTCCCCGGAAAACTGCTCACAATTTCAACAATTCAATTTTAGAAATAAAAATCGACTTTCCCTTATAATGTACAGAAAGTTAAAACATAAATTGGATTTTTAAAATTCTACGTATTTATTTCTATAAAATATTTTCATCCCTTTATAAAATTTTGAAATTATGAAACCATGGCTACAGTGATCGTGTCACTGCAGTGATTAGTTGTCTACGGTATATTCATTCGCTATAGTTTTTTTTACGGCCGATTTGGTTTTTAGTTGGGCCGTGCCAGGTAGGGACGCTCTGTTCGTCTGTGCAACGTTTTGACGCACAGAGCCTCACCTAGGAGCTCCCGAGTTCCTCTTACAAAATGTGCGGGTAGCACAGGAGCGAGGGACTAGCATTTCAACAATCCGGCACTGGAGCAATTATATGTCTGTTTTCCCTAATTTCCTTAAAACAACGGCTGCACAATACATATTTTAAGAACACGAGGTTACAAGATTTTGAAAAATGTCTGCATATGTTATTAAAATATCAATGGATTTTAAGTTCAATGTTCACAACTTTTATAAAAAGACAAAATTTTAGAAATTATAAAATATATTAAATATGTTTTTAATATTTAATTTTCGTGCATTTAAATAATGTTCTTAAAATTTAAAAAGTAGTATTTTCTAATAAAAATCAGTGTATTTGGAAAATGGAGTTGCTTGGGCACTGTTAAAAAAATGGAGTTTCAAGCATCAGTTCCCTAGCCAAGCCCGCCGGACTCGATGAAAAACTTGAAGTGCTAATAATTAGTCCGTGTCTCCTATTTCCCACCCTGTCTTTTTGGGGGTGTAGTGTCCCAGGGCTCTGAAAGCCACATAAGCCGACCACTAGACAACGATAGAGTGCTACAGGTTAATTTATGAGCATTTACATTGAACTCCCTATGCTAAGATCTCCCTAGTTTTCCTACACACAACTGCCATCACTTCTGCATGAACATTAAACTCTTCAGGAGGCTAAATGATACAGAACGCACATCCTCTCGAGAGTTGTTTTTGCTAATGGACCGGTCTATGTACGCGTCTTGAGTACACAGTAAATGAAAGGTTTCAATGTCTGAAAAAAGGTAAATGAAAGGTTTCTGAAGGCTCTGGGTCGTCTTTTTTATTTTATTTTCTTTCCTGTCCTCCATAGGTTTAACATGTATTTCCTTTGGTTTTTCTTCTCTTTTCTCTTCTTCTGATTTTTAACAATTTTAAAATTTAAGAACATTATTAAAATTGGTGAATATTTTTAAAAAATTGTGAAGATTTCAAAACTTGATGAACATTTTTATTTCCATCATTTTTAAAATTTATGAACATATTTTCAATTAGCAAACATTTTTAAATTCATGAAAAGTTTCTTAAATTCATGAATAATTTCTAAAAAAATTGTGAATTTACACTTTCAATTTTTATAAATATTTTTCAAATTCATGAATACTTTTACATCGCAAAGATTTAAGAAAACATGTAAACATCTTTTAGGCGGTGAGGTTGGTGAGCCGGCGTTTCGTAGGCAGAAGATACCGTGGTAAGCGGTGCAAACCCAGCCCCAACATCCCTTCCGCACTTGGGTGTGTGGAGCAGGGACCAAGTTTAGGAGGGGGGGGGGGGGGGGGCAGGGGGGATTCAATATCTAAATAAATAAAATACGGAATACATTCTGTGGTGGACCTAATGGGTACTTTGCCAATGTTGGTATGGAAATTTTTTCTCTGAAAAGTTGGTTAAACATAGAAACGTTCGACTTAAAAAAAATTAACCTAAGAACGAGAGACTCCTAAGTCGACTGAGACACTATTGTTCAACAGTATTACAGTATCTGCCTAAAAAAACAGTACTCGCTCCATTTCATAATGCAGTTGTAGGAGATATGCCCTAGAAGCAATAATAAATGTTATTGATTATCTCCCTGTTCATAATTAGGTTTATGTTCCATGCTATAACTGCTATGGTTCTCGAGTCTGCAATAACCACGAGGCTCGGAGGAAGACTCATATGCACGTGTGGAATAATAAACGGTAAAATGTATTCCTAGTCTGGCCTCTAAGACTAGCTCAAGTGTTGCATGATGGTTCTGTTTTCCTGATCATGGGCATGTCTATGCCGGCAACTTTGAGGGCACAATGTTAGTAGAACACTTGTGTTGAATCGACCCGATTGATGTTATGCTATGAGATTCATTCGTCATAAGTTAATGGTTAATAACACAGAGAAGTTAATGTTTGCATAATTCCTTAGACCATGAGAGTGTCGAATTTCTTCATGCTTGCTTCATGAACTTTGGGGTTTGTTAAACGTCATCCGTAAATGGGTGGCTATTACGGCGGCTTACGGGTTCATGGAAAAGTATGTTAAGTAACTTGATAGCTCAAGATTGAGATTTGCTCCTCCGACGATGGAGAGATATCTCTGGGCCCTCTCGGTGTTACGGTATCCATCATCGTCTGGCCAGACACAAGTGTGATTTGATCACAGGGATACCAGAACACAGAAACGAGAAAAGAGAACAAAAACCGGCAACGAGGTAACTGTCATTGTGGACAAGTGTTGATCCACGAGGATGCCGATGTTTCTCACCTCGGGTATTTGTAACATATCGCGAAGCAACAGGAATAGCACACGGCAACTGGAGGTTCACTCGAATATTCATTCGTGTGGGTATAGGGATCAATATGGGTGTCCACGGCTCCGATGTTGATCATTGATCGGAAGGGGTTCCGGGTCATGTCTATGCTTCACCGAACCTATAGGGTCACACGCTTAAGGGTCATCTATCTGCTGAATACAAGACAGGGAGTCTGAGAGAAAATCACCGAAAAAGTTTTCGGACACCGGAAAAGTTTCGGACAGCGGAAAAGTTCCGCAGAGAGAACACCGGAACAGTTTCGGTAAAACTGAAAAGTTGTTTCAGGGGATACCATAAAGTCAAATTGGTTTTGGCACATGCCTGATAATTCTTGGAGGGTGCCAGAATCATTCTGGAAACTTTCTGGAATTTTTCGGGATGAAAACTGGAAATGTTCCGGAGCTGCCGAAACCGTTTCAGATGCTTTTCGCAGATGAAAATCACTAAACCGGAATTGTTCCGGATCGCATTGAAAATTATTTTAGTGGGTACTGGAAATGTTCTAAGCCCACATAAATATTTTCAGTTCGACCGGACGCTGAAAAATGTCGTCGTGAATAGTGAAAGTGCTTTTTGGGATATTTATGGAAAAGTCACCTTTTGGGATATTTTCCCAAAAGGTTTCTAGAAGGCTTGGGGGCCAAGAAACCCTACCCCTTGGATTTCCTATAAATAGAGGTGGAGGGGCTGCCTCCACACTCACTCCTTATCACATACAAGTGCCATGACATTTCTGGCTTCTCTCTCCCTCCCAGCGAAATAGTTTCGTAGAGCCGAAAGGCTGTCTGGGTTCTGGTGGGAACTAGTTCTGGACGGCGAAGCCCTGCCGGATAGATGACACCGTATGTGTGCAACCCCGTAGAGAGGTCGTAGGTTCGATCTTTTTGCCCGAGGGGCTGTTCGAGGGTCCTCCCGAAGGGCTATCCGAGTTTCTGTCCGAGTTTCGGGGGTCCTCCCGAAGGGCTGTCCGTGAGGCCTCCCGGAGGGCTGTCCGAGGATCCGTCCGGTGGGACTATCCGAAAGACTGTCCAGAGGCCTCCCGGAGGGCTGTCCGAGGATCCGTCCGGTGGGACTGTCCGAAAGACTGTCCAGAGGCCTCCCGGAGGGCTGTCCGAGGATCCGTCCGGTGGGACTATCCGAGAGACTGTCCCGAGGCCTCTCGAAGGGCTGCCCGGAGATCCGTCCGGTGAGCTGACGAGGGAGTACATCCTCGCGGTTGGGAGGTTGTAAAATCCTAGCTGCGGGGATCTGCACCGCCAATCGTCATCGACTCTACTTCCGCTGCGCTACGAGTCGGTAACGAAACAGATCAAACCTTGTATGCAGTCTCCATAGTGATCCTGGGCTGGTGCGTAGGTCGAAATTTTTTGTTTTCCGCTGCGTTCCCCTACAGTGGCATCAAGAGCCGTGCTATGCGTAGATGCAGGTTGCGATCTAGAATACATAGAGATGTATGGGTATTGCACAATATAATTAGGTAGTAGATGAGTTCTATTACTGAAAATTATTTGTGCGGGTAGCAGATGAAATCTGTTACCCGATGTTCTTGTGGCTTCCCTGGAAATTGCATATTTCTGATCTTGATAACAGTATGGTGGAGTTTCAATGTTCTGGCAATCCGCGATCCTGATTGATCAACGAAGTGCTAACAGTTCATTGAATTCCACCGTAGTTAAAAAGAAAGATGAAATTTCGCAGACAAAAGGGCAATGCAGATATGATCTGCACGGGGGTCACGCGTATGACGAAGTTTAGTATGGGGCTCGAGATTTTATTATCTCGTGTTTCATACACCCCGCAATGTTAATCTAGCGACTTGGATTATCATGCTTGATGATGGACGTTGGTAGCTTCGGTTTGTTTCGAAACCTTAGAAGCCACGTAAAATAAAATTTTGCATGAACCGATTAGAGGCGTCTAACTTGGTTTTGCAGGATGGTTTGCATGTGCATGTGATGTGGTATAGCAGTGCTCATTACAATTTGATTATGTATGAGATGACTATATAATGTAAATTGATTAACATGACCTGCGTGTCATGATCCGGCATGATGGCTGGAGCCATATGATTGTCACTTTAATGACCTGCGTGTCAACCTTCAGTAATGCACTTATTTTATTAGCTATAGAGATAGCAATATTATCTGGTGCATCGACAAGGTGGTGGCAATCTTCGCGAAGGTGAACACCAACGCGAATGCCGAAGACGAAGAAATGAAAGACTTCTCCGTCAGAAAGGGCTATACCATATCATGCTATTATGAATTGCCTGAGATGTTTATCCCTTATGATGCACCCTTCTTGATTGCGCGGTAGTCGCTTTTTATTAGGGTGATCTCTCACAAAAATATCAAGTGGTTAGTGTTCTCCCAAGTGTAGCACCGTCACGGCACCTAACTTCTCGGAGTGCGCCGTGTCACACGGGTACAAACGATTAGGGAAGTGTGAGGCGGGTGAGTTGAGACCTCGCAGCAAGATCACTTGGTTGTCTTGACGTTCAGGCATGACCGTCATGAGCTCGGAACACGCGCATCGAAAGATGAACAAGAATCACATAGAGATGTGATTGGCAAGTTGGCCTACCGGTTGAGATTTTCGTCATCAGTGGTGTTACACCAATGGCGAACAATTGAAATGAGGGTCTTGTATCACTCACAATCAATTATGAGAGATATTGATTTGAGTGGGAGCGCATTGTAGAATTAATTCTTTTAATTCTCAGTGCAATTAATTATGAACACTGTCTAAGTGTTATTTGCATAATAGTTGTAGAATAATGGCTCACGTTTCCACCTTCCCAATTAAAATTGAATAGCTGTTAAATATCTGGTTAAAACTTTACGGTTGGTAACGTAATGAGAGGATTGTCCTCCAGAGTGCCGAGAAGGACTTGTCCTATCGCATGCTTTTGGTATTCTCCCGCTAATGCTATGGATCATGTGACTCTCGTCCATCGATCCAAAAGCTAGAATTCCGTTTCAGTCAAGTGCAATATGTTTGCTTCCATGAGACCCGAACTTCGAAAGTTTGGATAGTTATGTGATATTCATGGAATCTGAAAATCATTTTCAGAGACAGACAAAGGCTAAAAGATATGAGATATCCAAAGCAATGTTTGTTTGCAAACTATTAGTAAAGGAGTTTACTATGCATTAGACTGATAAGAGAGGGATCCAGAAGAACGCCTGTCATATGATGATGGTGAATAAAACAAACAACTTAAAGAGAAAGGAAGTGTCCGAAGGGTGTTAGTGAAACTTTCACGCCTAGGAAGTCCGGGGCTATCGCCACTCTTAAGTTGGGTGCTTCTTCTGAGAGTAGGAGAAATACCGAAAGTTAAACTGTTAGAAGTATAAAGGCAAAAGGAAAGAAGACTGGAATATCCAGCTCATGTATGAATGTCATACAGGTTTTTGATGTATAGAAGGCTGGTCAAAGATATAGTTCTTGGGAATTATGGTTAAACATGTTAATCACTAATTCTTGGGTATTGTGAGTTAATCACAAAGATACCCACTTGATTGCATTCTGTTGCAACTCGATGTAAGAACTACTATGGCCTGAAAGACTAGCCAGGAATGAGGTTTAGATACACGCAGGGAACATAGTAAATGTTACTATGCCTTCCATAGGTGTATTCCCTATGTATTTACTTTCATAAATCATTTTAGAGTTTTACACACTCTAGCCCATTGCATAAAGTATCTTGCAAGAAGGTTGTTCATAAGAGAACTTTTAATGTTCGGAGTTATGAATAACAAAAGGGCCATACTTTTATTATGAATGAGAAGTATGTTATGAATATTGATAATAATACATTACCTCTGTATTTACTTTCATAATTCATTTAGAGTTTCATACACTCTAGCCCTTTGCATAAGGTATCTTGCAAGGAGGTTATTCATAAGAGAACTTTTGATGTTCGGTGTTATGAATAACATGAAGGGCCATGCTTCCATCCAGGATGGGATGCATGTTATGAATATTGATGGTAATATGATACATCCATAACACTAACGCTAAATGTCGCAAGACTAAAAGAATACCACATATGTGTGGCACTGCATTTGGTCACATTGGAGAAACCCGCATGGAAAATTCCATTATGATGGATTTTAAAGTCATTTGATTTTGAATCATCTGACACTTGCAACTTTCCTCTGAAAAGTGAAGTGACTGAAATACCGTTCACTGGCCATAAGGAACGAGCAACAAACTTATTGGTGATCATACATTTTGATGTGTGTAGTTCAATAAATGTTGTTGCAAGTAGTGGATTTATCTATCTTCAGAAATGACTCAAGTAGATATATTGATATTTACTTGATGAGACGTAAGTCTGGATCTTTTGAATTCATTCATAAGGTTTTCAAAAATGAAGTAGAAGTTGTTGTAACAAGAAAATTATGTTTCTACAATTCGATTGCAGAAAGGAATATTTGAGTTACAAGTTTAGCGAATGTCTGATGAGTTGTGAAAGGGGTTTCATAACTTGCACCTCCCGGAGCACCACTGCAAGTGGAGAGTCCGTGTAGATGTAATCGAACCATTCATGACATGGTAAGATCAAAGATGACATAAATAAATTTGCCATTATCCCTTTTAAAGTGATGCTTTAGAGACTGCGGCTTTTACACTGAAAAGAGCTCCATCGGGTCTGTTGAAATGACGCCATGGTATGGTACGCCCAACCATATTATATCTTTTCTTAACATTTGGAATATGGGGCTTGTGTAAAAGGTTACAAACCTATTCCAAATCAGACAAGTGCTACTTTGTAGGTTATCCCAAGTCATTGGGTATTTCCCCACCACAATACCGAGGCAAATAGGTTTGCCACAAAGAACGGTATGCTTTTTTGAAGAAAATGGTTCTTTCAAAAAGGTGAGTGGGAGAACAGTGCAACTCGACGAGATAAACAGTATCATCGTCATCAGATCAAAGGAAAGAGACCTTGGAAGTAATTCCGGAGTTTCCTACTACGACTGATACGGAAGTCTCTACAATAAAATGTATGGACTTCGGTCGAACTTGCAGCTGAACCACGTAGGCAAAGCTCGTGCAAACCTATCAGGTGCGCAAACGAGATATTGTTGTTAGACAACAGTATACCTACGATTCACAAGGAAGCGTTGATGGGCCCTGACTCCGGAATTGGCTAAATGCCAATACAATCCGAGATAGTTTCCATATAAGTGATTCAAGATTAAGATCTTGATACACCTTTCGGAAGACTTAGAGTCTAACGAATATTTATGGAACTAAAAACTGATACGGATAAAATGTTTTATCCATAAAGCTCGACTTGTTGCAATAACAAGTTCAAGGAGTTGACTACGATGAGATTGTCTCACCGTAGCGATGCTTAAAGTCGCTTCGGGTTGAACTAGCAATTAATACATATTTCAATCATGAGATATGAAACATGGATGACAAAAGGATTTCCATGTGATGGAAATGAAACCTAGGACTTGTATGTGATACAGTCCAAAGTAATTTGTCGATCCAGAGGATGCTAGTAAGTATGCAAACTTCAGAGTTCCAGCGATGGACAGAAGAGAGCAAAGTGGAGTTGGAATCTTCGTTTTTGATGGAATGGTCAAAAGGGTTTTGACTTCATCAAATGGGTATCGAAGATGCTTGTGATTCAAGAAAGTAAGTGGGAGCATAATAATATTTCTAAAAACCTTGTGTACTTGACACATTGTTAATTGGAAATAAATTTCTTGACACGAATTAGGACTTCATTTGAAAATAGTTTTTCCGATGAAGTGCTTGGGCTAAATAGCCTCAATATTACGCATGATGATCTATGGAGATAGATTTACCTAATGGGGCTAAGCAATGAATACATATTGACAAGATGCTAAAACTTTTTAGCATTTAAAACATCAAGGAGTGATTCTTGCCGAAGTCACATGGAAAGAGTTTTTGGAAGACTCGGTGTCCCAAAACACTGATGAGTAAAATACATGATGGAGATTCCACACACTCTTGTGTTTGGATTAATCATGTATTCCATGGTATGTAAAACAACCAGATATGTCCGATACTCCAAAAGTTGTTGCGAGTATGGATACCAAAGTGATCAAAGTACTGATCATAGGACAACAGTGAAAGATGTCATTGAGTACTAGAGTAGTACTGATGACATGTTTTCTCGCAAGCAGGGATTATGAAGTGCTCGTTGTAAGTAATTACATCGATACAGTCTTCATCATGCTCCATGCGATTTTCGATTTAAGTTAAGGGTTTTGTGTAATACACAATATGATGGCACGGTAGTTGGAAATTGTTCCAAACAAGATACTGTGGCGAATTCTATAACAAAGGCTAAGTATGTTGACGCTTAAGAAGCGACAAAGAAGTTGTTGAATCATATAGTTCATTCATGAACTTAGTATGGTTCCAAGATGGCTTTGGTCTATGGGACACTATTGCAGATAGTTGCTCCATAGCTCAGTCTGAGGAATCAGGTTTCGACCAATGATTCACACATATGCAAAGCCAAGTCCACACAAAATATGAATTTTGTGAAAGCGTGAAAACGCGAGGATATGCAAAGTTACACACGGAGCTGAAGTCGTCAGATCCGTTGGACATCAGGCTATACCACATGCAAAGCATTTTTTACACCAGTATGCCATAGGTGTAAAGTGCATTAGCATTGACTAGATTATTGACTCTAGTGCAAGTGGTAGTCTGTAGGAGATATGCCCTAGAGGCAATAATAAATGTTATTGATTATCTCCCTGTTCATAATTAGGTTTATGTTCCATGCTATAACTGCTATGGTTCTCGAGTCTGCAATAACCACGAGGCTCGGAGGAAGACTCATATGCACGTGTGGAATAATAAACGGTAAAATGTATTCCTAGTCTGGCCTCTAAGACTAGCTCAAGTGTTGCATGATGGTTCTGTTTTCCTGATCATGGGCATGTCTATGCCGGCAACTTTGAGGGCACAATGTTAGTAGAACACTTGTGTTGAATCGACCCGATTGATGTTATGCTATGAGATTCATTCGTCATAAGTTAATGGTTAATAACACAGAGAAGTTAATGTTTGCATAATTCCTTAGACCATGAGAGTGTCGAGTTTCTTCATGCTTGCTTCATGAACTTTGGGGTTTGTTAAACGTCATCCGTAAATGGGTGGCTATTACGACGGCTTACGGGTTCATGGAAAAGTATGTTAAGTAACTTGATAGCTCAAGATTGGGATTTGCTCCTCCGACGATGGAGAGATATCGCTGGGCCCTCTCGGTGTTACGGTATCCATCATCGTCTGGCCAGACACAAGTGTGATTTGATCACAGGGATACCAGAACACAGAAACGAGAAAAGAGAACAAAAACCGGCAACGAGGTAATTGGCATTGTGGACAAGTGTTGATCCACGAGGATGCCGATGTTTCTCACCTCAGGTATTTGTAACATATCGCGAAGCAACAGGAATAGCACACGGCAACTGGAGGTTCACTCGAATATTCATTCGTGTGGGTATAGGGATCAATATGGGTGTCCACGGCTCCGATGTTGATCATTGATCGGAAGGGGTTCCGGGTCATGTCTATGCTTCACCGAACCTATAGGGTCACACGCTTAAGGGTCATCTATCTGCTGAATACTAGACAGGGAGTCTGAGAGAAAATCACCGAAAAAGTTTTCGGACACCGGAAAAGTTTCGGACAGCGGAAAAGTTCCGTAGAGAGAACACCGGAACAGTTTCGGTAAAACTGAAAAGTTGTTTCAGGGGATACCATAAAGTCAAATTGGTTTTGGCACATGCCTGATAATTCTTGGAGGGTGCCAGAATCATTCTGGAAACTTTCTGGAATTTTCCGGGATGAAAACTGGAAATGTTCCGGAGCTGCCGAAACCGCTTCAGATGCTTTTCGCAGATGAAAATCACTAAACCGGAATTGTTCTGGATCGCATTGAAAATTATTTTAGTGGGTACTGGAAATGTTCTAAGCCCACATAAATATTTTCAGTTCGACCGGACGCTGAAAAATGTCGTCGTGAATAGTGAAAGTGCTTTTTGGGATATTTATGGAAAAGTCACCTTTTGGGATATTTTCCCAAAAGGTTTCTAGAAGGCTTGGGGGCCAAGAAACCCTACCCCTTGGATTTCCTATAAATAGAGGTGGAGGGGCTGCCTCCACACTCACCCCTTCTCACATACAAGTGCCATGACATTTCTGGCTTCTCTCTCCCTCCCAGCGAAATAGTTTCGTAGAGCCGAAAGGCTGTCTGGGTTCCGGTGGGAACTAGTTCTGGACGGCGAAGCTCTGCCGGATAGATGACACCGTATGTGTGCAACCCCGTAGAGAGGTCGTAGGTTCGATCTTTTTGCCCGAGGGGCTGTTCGAGGGTCCTCCCGAAGGGCTGTCCGAGTTTCTGTCCGAGTTTCGGGGGTCCTCCCGAAGGGCTGTCCGTGAGGCCTCCCGGAGGGCTGTCCGAGGATCCGTCCGGTGGGACTATCCGAAAGACTGTCCAGAGGCCTCCCGGAGGGCTGTCCGAGGATCCGTCCGGTGGGACTGTCCGAAAGACTGTCCAGAGGCCTCCCGGAGGGCTGTCCGAGGATCCGTCCGGTGGGACTATCCGAGGGACTGTCCCGAGGCCTCTCGAAGGGCTGCCCGGAGATCCGTCCGGTGAGCTGACGAGGGAGTACATCCTCGCGGTTGGGAGGTTGTAAAATCCTAGCTACGGGGATCTGCACCGCCAATCGTCATCGACTCTACTTCCGCTGCGCTACGAGTCGGTAACGAAACAGATCAAACCTTGTATGCAGTCTCCATAGTGATCCTGGGCTGGTGCGTAGGTCGAAATTTTTTGTTTTCCGCTGCGTTCCCCTACAGCAGTGTGTCCGCATTTTTCGAGATTTAAGTTTGACCATAAATTTAACCAACGTGGACAACTGCGGCAAGAGCAAAAATTACGCCATCGAAAACTTCTTTCGAATACGAATTGATTGATATAACTTTTGCTCCCACCGCAGTTGTCCATATTGGTTAAATTTAGGTCAAACTTCAATCTCGAAAAATGCGGGCGCATTACATTATGAAACGGAGGGAGTATTACAATAACGATTTCCCCTCTCTCTTGACCACTGCTTCATCCTCCATGCCTTCCAAATTTGATGTGTTTCCACATGGCGTAGTCTCGAACAGAGTTCAAATCACGATACTAGTTACGCGTTAGCTACTCCCCGGAAATTGCTTTGGAGGCCAAGCTCCATGGAGGCCTCCAAAAGCAAAATTCAAAATTCATGAAAATTCATATTTTTACATTTCAAAAAATTCATAAAAAAATACAGAGATAGATGAAGGCCTAGTGCACAAGTGTGTCAATTTTCAGAACGAAATACGTTGAAATGAGGACTGTAAAAAAACAAATCTGGGCGTTTTTAACCCATGATACTATTCATCCTTCCATGCCATGAATTTGTCTTTTTTGTACAAGTCGCATTTCAACATATTTCACACTAAAATTTTACACAAGCATGCCCCACATCCTTGTTTACTTGTACAATTTTTTTCAGATTTTTTTTGAAATAGAATTTTTCAAAAATTCGGCCTCCATGAAGGCCGAGAGCCAAACGTCCATTTTCGCTACTCCCAAACTAAACTAAAACTATAACAAGTATTTGAGGGAGTAGTATATATTAGCAAGGAAAAAAAGGTAAGCAGTCTACTTACACTGTACTCACTCCGTTCATAAATATAAGATGTTCTAACTTTTTTCTGAATCGGATATATATAGACACATTTTTGTATGTTTGTTCACTCATTTTAGTCTGTATATAGTTCATATTAAAATATTCAAAACATCTTATATTTGTGAATGGAGGGAGTACTACTGAAGTAGTAAAACTTTGCATGAACCTTAGAGCTTTCAGAGGACATCATTTCGGCCAATTACAAGGGCATATGCAATGTCGCTACTTTTGCAATGCCACATAGGATAATTGATGAGGTGGAAAAGAGAGAGCAAAAAAAAGGCTAATTTTTTTTAAATAATACATTTTTTTAATAAATTTGAAAAATAATACGCGGTTTGAAATATTTGCAAAAATAATACACCGTCGGTGTTTAGGAGGCCTACTGGGCTCATTCGGCCTGTAGCAAGCCGACAGCCACCACTCGGCGAATAGGAAGCCGACAGGTCGCCATTCTGCCGCGTGGCGGCCAATCGTTGGTGCGAGCACGTCACCGCGGCCGACTGTGTGCAGTCGGCTTCCTATAAGCCGACAGCTGGCCAGTCGGCTTCCTATAAGCCGACAGAGTTGCCCACGGGTAACACAGCGCGCCCGAGCCTTCTTCTTCCTCTCTTCTTTCTCTCCTTTGCTCCTCTTCACTTCTTCTCTCCACTCCGAAACTAGTCCAATTTATACACAAGATACAACCACTTTTTTGCCAATTTTCCACCGTAGTTGCATTGTACATGGTTGGAGGAGTCAAGGGAAACCTCGATCTCGTCATGGGATAGTCTGTGGTGGTGGTGAACATTTTCGTGGAGGAGGGGGTGCTGCACGTGGAGGAGGGGGTGCCGCACGTGGAGGAGGAGGTGGTGGAGGAGGGGGTGCTGCACGTGGAGGAGGAGGTGGTGGAGGAGGGGGTGTTGCACGTGGAGAAGGGCCGCCGTTCGTCGTTGCTTCGCACGCTTCAAGGGTATAATACAAGTTACATTTTGTCTGTCATATTACTTGTGCAATTTTTTAGTTGGTTCGGTAATATATCGTAACATATTTAGTTGATCCGGTAATATTTAGATGTCAAATATTTAGGTGTCCGTTAATATTTAGGTGACCGGTAATATTTAGGTGACCGGTAATATTTAGTTGTCTGTTAATATTTAGGTGTCCGGTAATATTTAGGTGACCGGTAATATTTAGGCGTCCGGTAATATATAGTTGTCCGTTAATATTTCGGTGACCGGTAATATTTAGGTGACCGGTAATATTCCGGAATATTTTTATATGTCTGATATTTCAGTTTATGAATATTTTTAAGTGCACCGATAATATCCCATAATATATTATATGTTTGACTTGCTGCTTAATAGTTCTCCATGTTGAATATTTTAGGTCAGCAGATATGTCAGATGTAGTGAAGTTCACTTTTTTCTACGGTCATGGTACTGTCCAAACAAATCAGTTGGGAGTTGATCTTAGTGAGTTTGAGAACATAGTGGTTCCAATTAGTGCCCCTCAAACATGGTCTGTTGGTCAGTTGACAGAGTGGTTGACAAGATGTTTAGGGTATAATACTGAAACTCACACCGTCGGTGTTCATGCATTGTGGAGCCGGTCAAGTTCGAACATTTTCTTTTATTTGAGGCCAATCGAGCGGGACTCTCAGTGGGTGCGCTGGTTGGAAGGATGTGCAAAAAGGATCGTAAATCCTTGCGCCTTAGTGCTTCCTGTCCTGAAGGAGGTCAGTGCCCCTGAAGGCGAGGGCGGTTATGATCCTGGCCAGAGCAGTGCAGGGATACATCTATCTATGTTAGATGTTCCGTCAAATGCTGGATATGATGGCCACGAATCAGGGCAGAGTAGTCAGGTAGAAGGAGGAAATGCTGATGGTTATGACGTTGGCCAGGCTGATGCTGACGAGGTAGATGGACAAATGCAAAACCTGATGGAAGATGAAGATACAGATGTTGATATTGGTCATGCTGATAATTCCGACGAGTCGGATGAAGATGAGAACGTAGAGGTGGTGCCTAATCCTGCATCATGGAATCATGACTTCTCGTCTGCAATGAACGTGAATGATGGCCATGATTCTGCCTGGCAATATCACCAGAACAACATTGCGACGGGTGGTATGTACGCCAATAATGAGGATGAGACATCTCCACGAAAGGATGGCGGGAGCGAAAGGCGTGAGAGAAAGGGGGGACAGAAGGGCCTGCTCACCCACCTTATTGCGCATGTGGTTATATAGGTTCACAAGAGAAGATGGCGGGAGAGAAAGGCGGGAAAGAAAATGGCGGGAGAGAATGGCGGGAGAGAAAATTGGGAGAAAAAGTGGCGGGAGAGTATGGCGGGAAAGAAAATGGCGCGATAGTAGGGCGGGAAAATAAAATGGGGGGATAGTAGGGCGAGATAGTAGGGCCGAAAAATAAGATGGCGGGACGAAACTGGCGGGAGAAAAAGTGGCGGGAGAGTATGGCGGGAAAGAAAATGGCGCGATAGTAGGGCGGGAAAATAAAATGGGGGGATAGTAGGGCGGAAAAATAAGATGGCGGGAGAGAGAAGGGCGGGAACGAAACTGGCGGGAAAATGCACTCTTCGGCGAAGGAAATACCAAAAAAATTGGACCCATGCACCAGTTGGCTTAGAGTAAGCCGATTAGACCTAATCGGCTTACTATAAGCCGATTAGGTCTAATCGGCTTACTCTAAGCCGATTGGTGCATGTGATGCTGGCCGAAAGGCCTGTCGGCCAACCCCAAGATGACTGAAATCCAGTCGGCCATGGCTAGGCCGACTGGGACCTAATCGGCCTATAGTAAGCCGATTAGTCCCAATCGGCCTATAGTAAGCCGATGGTGTATTATTTTTGCAAATATTTCAAAGTGCGTATTATTTTTCAAATTTATTAAAAAAAATGTATTATTTTAAAAAAATTGGCAAAAAAAAGTATTGTCTTCTTTTTTGCCAAGAGATGACCCCTTAGTAAGAATTATAAGACATTTGTGTTTATTGTATGAGGTGTCTTCTCTAATTCACGTATCCTATTGCCTAATTTTAATTACCCCATGATTGTAGAAGCATACAAATATTATTAGCTACAGATAGCATTGAGATGTAATACTTACGGTTTCTTAAGGGCTTAGAAATGTTCAGCTCTTAGATCTTCCTAGGTTCCTTCAATCATGTGGCGACACGTTCATGCAGTTTTCAACCTCACCAATCTCTCTCTCTCTCAAACGTTTTTATCAAGGAAGATTCGTGCGGACACAACTGTTCTGATCCCGAGTTCGTGTGAGCTCGAATGAACAGTAAAAATGAAAATGTATTTTAGAAATTCTAATTTTTGTGGGAAACATTGAAAAATGTTTTGATATCTTCCAAAATTTCAGCACCTGATGACATTCGTGGAAAATGTGGCAAAAAATTGGATGCTCCAAAATGTTATTTTCAAATGCATTTTGGAGCATCGATTCTGTTTATTTTGCCAGTTTTCCGCGAACGTCATTTCATGATGAAATTTCGCAACCTATCAAAACATCTCTCAATGTTGCACACAAAAAGCATACATAGATTTCTCAAAATTTGCTTAGAATTTCAAAAATGGTCTCGATTTCAAAAAAAAAATGATGTTGTAGTCGGACAATGCGTGTGATGCATCGTTTACGTAGTTGTATCATTTTGTATGGATTTGAGGTATGCTAATTGAGATGTTTGATTATGATAAGAAAAATTAAGGTGTGATCGATCAATACCACGAACGCATCCAGACGCGTCCGCATGCGTTTGAGGTGCCGGATTTGTTAAGTCCGGTTGTAAATGATTTTATCTCCTTCCCGTTCGTGTCAACTCAGTTGATTTGGTGCTATGTACATGCAACTTTTGAATCGGTTAGTTTATTACTCGCAGAAAACACACACTAGAGGATAGAAAAACTTCAAATTCGTAGATGCTACTAGTCAAGGCAATCAAAGCACAACGGAGAGATGCAACCGGAAATATAAAATTGGTGCGAAAGGATACATGGACCCATGTGTACAGTTCACATATCAGACCTAAACGTGACGATCTCGTGAAGGGCCTTCATCAATCTGGGAGCACCTTCCTGAGACTCAGAGAGCAGGTGTGGTCGGGAGTCATATTGGATTTCTCATTTAAAATTGTACTTATTTTCACGATGAATGCAAGTTTTTTTTAAATAATTTAAATTGCTTACCACATATGTCATGTGGTCGCGATGAATGCAAGTTTGTAAACCATGGACAAAAATGAAGAAACCGGAGCAAAAACAGGTCGCCTCCTCATGGCGTTCCTACCTCTCATCACGACTACACGTGCCTATGTAATTCTACTTTGTAATCAGTCACATGGTGGATTACAAACATTGAGAAATACATTCGGGTGGAGAACTCCCTTTGGTGATTTTTCAAAAAAAAAAAACCACAGAAAAAGAAAACTCTTGTGCTATCCATTTAACAAGAGACGAACCACGAGTAGCTAAACCCACAATTATTGATCAAGTTGGTGGAATCTTGTGATCTTGTCACGTGCATGCACAGTAATCTGCATCACTGCATCTGCATGTGAGGAGGTTAAGCGGTATGCACGGGGCCGACGCACACTGCACACTTGCGCAGTTTTATATTCGTTCCTCAGTTGCAACTCCATCGCAAGCATTTTTTTTTGGAAAAGGAGGAACGGAGCCGCCGGTCTCTACATCAATCGATGCATGCAGCCATATTATTAATAAGGTTCGAAAATAAAATCATAGATCCACAATGAGCTCATAGTCTGAGCAAATAAAGCAAGTACGAACATAAATGAAAGCTGCCACATCCGGCGAAACCCAAAATAGACTACGATGCCTATACACCTAGCCTGTTGTTAGCTCGCCATCCAAATCGGCTGAAGATAGCCCGTGCGACCGTCTCTCACCGATTGCACCCAGTAACCATAAGCTCCCTGGAGTCCGCATAAGTGAGTAACGACCACGTACGGATCCAGGTTGTAGCTCTATAGATAACCTGCAAAAAATTGTTGAATGTTTTGCCATTAAAAATCATATCGTTTCTAGTGTTCCATATAGCCCAAAATAAAGCACTTATTCCAATCTGTATATGATTCGCTATAATTACGTCAACTCCATTGAGCCACGTCTCAAATAGCGTATTAATGCTCGTTGGTGGACTAATGTTGAAGGCTATATGAATAGTGCGCCATAGTAGCTTTGCTAGTGGACAATCGAGAAAGAGGTGTCTTATTGTTTCATTTTGATCACAATAGCAACATCTAGAATTGCCTACCCATCTTCGCTTTACCAAATTATCCTTGGTTAGTACCACTCCCTTGTATACAAACCACATGAATATTTTAATTCTAAGCAGCACCTTAGTTTTCCAAATATGTAATGATCTCGAAAGAGGCACAGAGTCAATTAAATCCATGTACATCGACTTCACTGAAAAAATACCATTCTTAGATAACTTCCAGTGAATACTATCTATCTGGTCAGAAAGTTGAACATCCATCAATCGTCTGACCAAGTGCAGCCAGGAATTCCAGCGTTCTCCCACTAGAGACCGCCTGAATTGGATATTAAGAGATACCGAATGTAATACTGTGGCAACATAATCCTCTTTACGTTGTACAATATTATATAGGGAAAGATATTGTAAAGCCAGAGGCGTATCCCCCAACCATGTGTCCTCCCAGAATCTGGTCGTGGTACCATTACCAATTGAAAACTTCACCCGTTGGAAGAAGGTTACTTTCATCTTCATTAACCCCTTCCAAAAAGGTGAGTCATTAGGTCTAGCATTAACCTGGGCCAAAGTCTTAGACTGTAAGTACTTATTCCTCAAGATTTGTACCCACATCCCATCGGTCTCAGTAGATAACCTGTATAGCCACTTGCTAAGGAGACATCTATTCTTCACTTCTAAATTCTCTATCCCTAGGCCCCCTTGGTCTTTGGGTCTGCACATAATATCCCACCTCGTCAATCTGTATTTCTTCTTAGCCTCATCACATTGCCAGAAGAAACGAGATCGATAGAAGTCTAGTCTTTTCCGTACACCTACCGGTACTTCAAAGAACGATAGAAGGAACATCGGCAGGCTTGTCAAAACCGAGTTTATCAACACAAGCCGACCTCCATAAGACATCAGCTTGCCCTTCCAGCAACTTAGTCTTTTTTCGAATCTATCTTCAATACATTTCCATTCCCGATCCATCAATCGTCTATGATGAATGGGAATCCCTAGGTAACTAAACGGTAGTGATCCCATTTCACAACCGAACAGTTGCCTGTAAGCATCTTGTTCTTATTTCGCTCTCCCAAAGCAAAACAATTCGCTTTTGTTAAAATTTATTTTTAGTCCAGACAGTTGTTCAAATAGGCAAAGTATAAGTTTCATATTCCTAGCTTTTGCGATATCGTGTTCCATGAAGATGATTATGTCATCATCGTATTGTAGTATGGACACTCCCCCCTCTACAAGGTGTGGGACGAGACCTCCTACTTGACCATTCTCTTTAGCCCGACCAATAAGGACTGCCAACATATCTGCTACTATGTTGAACAACACGGGAGACATGGAATCTCCCTGTCTCAATCCCTTATGTGTCTGAAAATAATGACCTATGTCATCATTAACTTTAATCCCAACACTACCTTTCTGAATGAAAGCATCCACCCACTAGTAGAAAACAGGCCTTCCGTTTCAACCTTTAGTCCCGGTTTTGCTTTGGACCGGGTTCCAACGGCTAGGAGCTGTCAGGGGGTACGGGCCCCATTAGTCCCGGTTCATTTGGGACATATAGTCCCGGTTTGTGAGCCCGGTTTGTATCACAAACCGGGACTAAAGGAGTGGTGGCAGGCTGGTGTCAGCCTGGGGCCCCCACGAGCCCTTTAAGTCCCGGTTTGTGATACAAACCGGGACTATAGATCGACCTTTAGTCCCGGTTTGTATAACCAACCGGGACTAAAGCTCTCCCTATATAAACCCTTCGTCCAGCCCGACTCCATTTCTCTGTTTTCTCCATTCAAATTCCCCTCTCTGTTCTTCCCCTAGCTCGAGCTCCTCCCTCCATTTTTGCCAAGATTTGTCAAGATTTGAGGCACCCCAATCCATCCAAGTGTCCACAAAGGTTAGCAACTTTGTCCTTTCATCTCTTATTGCTAGATCAGCTCGTGCTATGCCTTATAAGTATAGTGATTTGTGGGTTTTAGTTTGGGTGTAATTATGTGGTAGTTTTTTTTGATTTATATGCAATTTGAGCTCAAATTAACTCCTGAATCCGAGCAGAGTTTTATCACGTACAGTGTGAAATTGCCCAAGTGATCATGAAGGAGGTCCTCGAACAAACAGGGATGGTCTACCATGGGCCAATGGCGCGGGATGATGTCCGAACACTGCTACTCACTCAACGTCTGGACCTGAAGCCTTTCACGAAGCTCGGGTACTTCCTCCTTGACTATGAAGATTGGAGCAACGACATGGAGGAGTGATTGACGATGACGAAGTGTATGTTTAATTAGTCACTACTGTCTTTCTATGAACTAGCGTAGATTGCTCTAGTTAATTAGTTTGGGTATGAGGAACTTCGTTATTTATGTTTACTATAGGTTGCTTGTATTTTGCTAACTATTCTTCTTTGTGTTTCTCAAGTACATTATGTTGCATATTATCGTTGAATTCATCAACTGACGATGCAGGTACATAGATTAGAGATGGTGAAGGACTGCTATGCCGTATTCATTGGGAGGGTTCCAGGAGCGTACGACCACTGGCCAGACGCTCAGGCCCAGGTGGACAGGTACTCGGGCGCTAGCCACAGAGGGTTCGATAGCAGAGCCGAAGCGGAAAATAGTTACTTGAGGTGGACACTCCGGCAAGAGAGGGAGCGAAACCGGTGCCTCAAGAAGTACTACATAGTCGCGCTCTTGCTCATACTGATCGCTCTTCTCTTCTACATCATGATTTAGATAGAGATGATGAAACGTGTGTGTGTACCATGACCATGCAGTTGCATTTATTCGAGACATGACTTGTGTATTGCTATTTTCGAGATGTGATGATATTTGTGTTGGATGATGATGATGGTATGACGAGACTACTGTATGTGTATGATATGATGAGAATAATGTATGTTTATTATGATATGATGAAACTACTGTATAGAGCATGCACAAATACAGCACAAATACGTAGAGGGGAAATAAATCTGTGAAAGCAGGAATATTAGCAGTAGCGCTGGTAGGCGTCTAGCGACAGCGCTGGTTTAGCAACAACGTTTGTTGTGGTGCGGCGCTACAGATAGTTAGTACTAGCGCTGGTTGAAGCGGCGCTACTGCTAACTATACTTACCAGTAGCGCTTGTTTTCCAGCGCTACTGCTACAACTTAGCTGTAGCGCCTTAGCAGTAGCGCTACCGACAGCGCTACTGATATGGGTATTTCCAGCGCTACTAGTATGCTTTCTTCTAGTAGTGTTTAATTCTTTTCATGCATGTCCTTATTTATTGGGTGTCTCTAGCAAATTTATCTTCAATTCCGTGTCCAATCCCGATTTTGCTAAGGTGTTCATCCCCAATCCGAATCGGTACCGGTATGAAAGAAAGACGGATAATTCATTATTGGTTAAGATTGCAACCTAGATAGTATTTTTTTAAAATTAACAGATAAAATAACATCATATTCATATTATACATATTTTTCCAATCAAATTTCATATATAGCATGTTAAATTTGGAGTTACGGTTTAGAAGATATGAGTATTTAAAAAAACATTTGATATGTACTGTGGGTTTAATGTTAGAAATATCAGTTTTTTATTTATAAAAGAGCATGACGGACTAAGAATACCTTTTCCTTTATTAATATGTATAGATTTTTTTTTTGCAAATGCACGTATATACTCACGTACGTGGTGGGAGATTTGGGAAGGCCACGAACTAACGCACACGAAATCAAAATGCACCTATACACCACACAGTTTGATCGATCCTTGTTAGTTGTTATGGACAACGAGGAACCGCAGCATGGTATTATATTCGTCTCAAATTACTTGTTTCACATTTGTCTAAATTTGTATCAATACAAATATTAGACAAATAATTTGGGCCAGGGAGTACATTGCTGGTGCAGGGAAAGGCTCAGACCATGACGTACACCGTCTTTGCGTTGGACCGTGTTCTTGAGAGCCTCTCAAAGACTATTGTCATGCTGCCAAAAAAGGCTTTACCTTAAAAAGTGAGACAATTGGTTTTATGCCTCTAGTTAGGTCACACTCGGCTGGTTTACCTTTAGTTTTCGAAAACACGCGTTCCTGTTCAAATCACTTTGCTCGTCTTATGTTTTTGTCCTTGGACCGTTTGGCTGTTATTTTGAAAATTTCATAACAAATTCACACTAACTCAGAAAAATGCAAATAAGCTATTAAAATGTTCAGAAAAATATCACCTATATGTGCATGTCATTTGCACTCATGAAAAAAATGTTGGAAAGGCCCCATCACCTATATGAGCTAAAACTGAGATGGACACTTTCCAACACTTCTCTCATGAATGCAAATGTCATGCACATGTAGGTGATGTTTATTTGAACATTTATATCTTATATGAATTTTTCGGAGTTAGTATAATTTTGTTATGAAGTTCTTAAAATGAAGGTCAAACGATTAAAGGGCAAAATCATAAGACGAGCAAAGTGATTTGGGAAGAAACGCGTATTTTCGGAAACTACCGGTAAACCAGCGAATATGACCCAACTAGGGGCATAAAGCTAATTATCCCTAAAAAAATACTATCAAAGACTATTTGGAAAAAAAATACTCAAATAATAAGTCCCACACATCAGGTGCGTGGCACTTCGGTCATGACGTTTTTCGATAGCAATTCCCGTTATGCAAGGATAGCAAATAACAATGACACACGATAAGTTTCTGTCGAAATTAAACTGAAGGAAGAAAGTTACCGCCATGCGCTCGTGTCTGACGTTCGGCACTTATCAAGGTCCAAAAAAATATTGAGTTGGGCGTCTACTTCTATCTATGGCAATTCTAAACGAGGCTTTCATGCCATAATGTAAGTCGGCATGCAGGATGCTTTGCGCGGGACAGGGAGAGGGGTTGATTAGATCAGATGGTCCACTTTGATTCCACTGTCACTAGTTTTTTTTTTTTTTGAAAAGGAGAAACGGAGCCCCCGACCTCTGCATCAATCGATGCATGCAGCCATCTTATTAAACAAGTTCAAACCAAGGTCTTAGATCCACAAAGCGCTCAAGCGCTGAAGAAAAGCATGAAAAGTTGATAAATAAATTGCCACATCCGGCGTAACTAAACGTAGACTACGATGCCTATACACCTAGCCTATTATTAGCACGCCATTCCACTGCCACTAGTAGCCAAATACTATCTCCATCTCATGTTAATTGACGTTTAAACGGATGTATATTGGGATGATGGGTGGAAATGAACATGCAAACTGTTAACCAATACCAACGCCTAGAAGACCAACTTTGATTTAATCACTCCGTTCCTAAATATAAGACCTTCTAGAGATTTTACTATAGACTACATACGGAGCAAAATGAGTGAATCTACACTCTAAAATATATCTATATACATCCGTATGTGATTCATTGTAGAATCTCTAAAAGATCTTATATTTAAGAACGGAGAGAGTATAAAACAACAGTACGTGAGAGCATGCATAAGAAAATAACAATAACCAACGCCACAATATGCCCAATAGTTTGGCCTCATATCGCAATAAAACAGGGGCCAGACCACCGGATTACTAAAGTCATCCCTCCCTCCAATTCAATTGTAGTGCATATTTTATTTTCTAAATACCTAATAAGTTCAAAGAAAAAGTTATCTACAATCTCTACTAATTTAAAAGAATGTAAGGTTCTAAATTTCACTTTTCTTCCCACCCCCTCGTCCAACCTTCACCGTATAATAACCAGTCACCATAATTTACTTACCATTTGAGCCAATTCCACTTTAAATACTTATCAAATTTCTCATCAAAACATAACGTAAATCACTGACAGGATTTGATGAATATTTATTTACACAATCACATTGATACAGACAGATAAGTCACAAGCTAACATACTACTTCCTCCGTACCTAAATATAAGTGTTTTTAGAGATTTCACTACGAACTACATACAGATGTATATAGACATATTTTAGGGTGTAGATTTACTCATTTTGCTCTGTATGTAGTCCGTAGTGAAATCTCTAAAAAAAAACTTCTATTTAGTAACAAAGGGAGTAGAATATTTATATCCCGTTGCAATGAACCGACATTGTCCTACACAACTGGGGAAAACCTTATACACAGAAGCTTACCAGTAGCGCTTTTTAAAAGGAGGCGCTGCTGCTACTTAGCAGTAGCGCGTGTAAAAAAACAGCGCTACTAATAAACTCATATCAGTAGCGTGGCACTTATAAAACGCGCTACTACTATAATTGCCACACCATTCCCGACAGGCTAGGTATAGTAGTAGCGCCCTTCCTCAACCTGCGCTGCTGCTATTCTACTTAGCTGTAGCGCTTGGCACCAACCCGCGCTGCTGCTATTCCCACCTTATCCACCCCGTGCGCTCCCTCTCTCTTCCTCACTCCCGGCCCCTCACTCCCCCCTCACACTGTCGCTCCCTCTCTGCCCCCCGCCGCTCGCCGCCGCCGTCGCCTACCCCTCCTTCCTCTGCCGCCGTCACCTCCCCCTCCTCCCTGGACTCGGTAATCCTCCCCCTCCTCCCTCCTCCCCGCCCCACCTCCTCCGTCCTCCCTCCACTCCTCCATTCGCTGCCGGCCGGCCCCTCCTCGCTCCGCCTTCCTCCTCCCTCCTTCAGTCGCCCCTCCTTCTCCCTCCTCCCTCCTCCATCCACAACCCCTCCTCCCTGCTACATTTTGATTTAGTAGGCTAGTTGATATTTTCTTGTTGATATGCAACATTTTGATTTACTTAATAGTTTGTAGTTGATATATAACAATTTTGATTTAGTATGATTAACTGATTAGTAAAAATTTAGACATAATTGATAGTTTTTAGTTGATATAAGCCTCTGTTCATATATAACACTTTGATTTAGGATAGTTTCTAGGGTTTAGTTGATAGTTTCTAGTTAACTGAATTATTACTAGGGTTTTAGTATATTATTTTTAGACATAGTTGATAGTTTCTAGTGATCCTGAAACTATTTACTCATTTGCTAGAATGAACATGTCATATTTGTTAATACTACTCAGATACATGTTGATAGAATATATTTTGTTTATATTTAGTTTATGCAGAAATGTCGATGATGAAAATGCTAGTGCTAGTCGCCATGTCATTGATGTCGATGATGATGCATTCTGAATATAGAGGATGGCTTGGTGTTCTTGTTTGCAATGTACCTCCGAGTGGCCTATGTTTTGCCGGAATGTTGATTCGTTTCCGTTCCGGCAAATTTCAGGCGCTCCATATGTCCTGTTTTTAGCAAAGGTCATGCCGAATTTTTTTCATGAATTTTAGCATGACTTGTGCTACAATGTAGGACATATCGAGTGCTTGTGATTTGCCAGAACGGGAATTCAATGATATTCCGGCAAAACATAGGGCATTTTTTCTATGTCATTGCTCGATATATGGAACGGGTTGACTTTAGGTCTGTTTCGGCTCCTTGTGTGTCTTTCAATGAGGGAGAGTGTCCACCATATATATATATATGAGAGAGGAAGAATCCCGACTGTTGTCGTGGGGGTTGCTTCTCCTTCTTTTCCTTGTGCTAGATATTTGTAATGCACTAGGGAAAGGAGGAGTAGCGACCATCACCGACGGTCGAAATATGAGAGAGGAAGAATCCCGACTGTTGTCGTGGGGGTCGCTTCTCCTTCGTTCCCGTGTGCTAGACATTTTGGTGTAATGCACTCGGGAACGAATGGAGGAGCCACCATCACCGACGGTCGCAATATCAGAGGGAGTGCCCACCATATACGTGAGATGAGAGTTTAGGAAGGAAAGACTCGACAGACCTAAAGTCAACCCGTTGCATATTGAGTAATAGTGATCTGTGTGTTTATCAGTTTCCTGGTAGTTGCCTTCGATCGATTTTAAATGTTTCAACTATGAACATAGGAAATGTCTGACGACGAAAGGAAATTCGTTATGTGCGAATTATGCGAAGACGAGCGCGGCCTGTGCGACAAGCCTCACCTAGTTGATGGTAGGCGCTTCAGCATCGTGCTGGATGAGACCTTCGAAGTGGATACAGTAAGTCACAACGACAAGTCTTTTTTCGTAATTAAGCATGACTTCTGCTTCTTTTGCTTCAACTTATAATTTTAATTTTTTTACTATTCTACTAGCGTATCCCCTGCCATGCAAGAATTTATGTCTTAGATAAGATTGGTTTCAATACTAAAAAAAGTATGGAGGTAAAGAGAGTTCACTTGAGGACCGAGCATGGTTATACTTTTGCCGTAAAATTGTACAATGCAGACACCTACTCCTATTTTGAATGCAAAAGTTGGCAAGCACTATGCAAGGCTTACGCATTTGAGCCTAATATGCTTATCACCTTTGATATTCGTCCGGAAGATGAAATTGAAGGTAATATCGACATCTGGGTCGATGTGCAGACGCCTCCAGTTCTACCATTATGTGAGTTTCTCAACCATATTTATTAAGTAATTTATATTGTTTATTTAAAAATAGTTGACAAATAATTTCTATTGACAGCTTATTTCCATTCAAGCAAACATGTCCAGCGCTTGGTAGACAGCACCTACTACTGTCCCAGGGCTGAACTAAACTGCGAGGAGATAGGTCATTATGTTTCATGGCTGGAGGATCTTGATACTGTCAAGACAGGTTATTTTCCTGGACTTCGAGATATTAGTACTCAAAACGTGCGGCCAATAGTGTGCGTATTGAACTACGGTCACATCTATCTAGGAAAGATGGTAAGATTTTTACTATTTGTCCTCAGTGCATCTTTTGCATACATTATTTTTTAAGCTAAACTTCATTGCTAAGTATGTTACTACGATGGTCTTCAACAGGGACTCCCGATGAGTGTTGTGCCTCGTTGGATCGAGTCTAAAGGTCGCATGGCAATGGTTAGCTTACGGCCAAAATATCATGTATTGCACATGAGTGCATTCATCATTTCTCGAAGCGAGCAAGTCTTAATAGTCAAAGACTGGAGCAAAATTGTGAAGGATCGCAGAGAAGTACTAGGGGGCAGCAATCAGAAGCGCAGCCCACAATTAGGAGACATGTTCATATGCATTCTCCAATATGATGAAGAAGGAGTGCTACACATGTTTTATGCTATTTTACCTGAGAGAGAGCAGCATGAGTAGGTCCTAGGTATTAAGAACAATTAGTTAGTGTTGATTATATATGACTAGTGATCTAGTGACCAAGTTGATGATGATGATGAGTTGTTATATGATGATGATGATGAGGAGTTGTTATTATAACTAGTGACCCAAGTTGTTATATGATGTCTCATGGACGAAAATGATGATGATGAGGAGTTGTTATATGACAATGATGTATTATGATGATACTGTATGAAAACTTGTATAATGGCGTATGAATATACGACATAAAATAAAAAAGAAATACGTAATAATAGTAGTAGCGCGGGTAGAGAGGTGCGCTGCTAGTAACTACCAGTAGCGCTTTCTACAACAAGCGCTACTGCTAAGCAGGTATAGCAGTAGCGCGGGCGAGCACACGCTACTGCTACACTTTAGCTGTAGCGCCGTATCAGTAGCGTGCTGCCCCGCGCTACTGATATACCTAAAACCAGCGCTACTGCTAGGCTTTTCCCTAGTAGTGCTAGTACAGATAAAAATCCATAATTTTGCTATGTTTTGCGGTCGGGTCAATAAAAATATGGATATACTTTAAGTTACGTCAATGTCTTTACACTAGGGGGGGAAAGTTAAATCAGTGTCTTAAATCTGTATCTAGTGCTTACGCTAGCTTTGATGATTCACTGTAATCTCCCGCTCAAGTGCCAACTTACAAGTACACAGTTGTTGGAGTTTTTCTCTCCCCACTCGCAAGGCGGGTAGGGGAAGCCTTCCTCCCCTCAATCTTCACCTTCGATCCCGGGGATTCACCTCCTCTTCGCATGTCACTCCGGTGGTCGGAGGCAGAGAGAGGATTCATGGCGCCTCGGCTCCGACTAGTAGATAGATAGGGCTTTAGTCCTCGCAAGGGCATCGCTCGGACGGATGGTGGCGCTTCTACTTCGAGTCAGTCTTCCTAGCTCTAATCCTCCTCAATTTCGTCCGTCGGGATGGATTAGAGCATCTCCAACAGGCGTCCAAAAAAGACCTCACGCGCTAAAAACTGGCGCTTGTGTGCGCCGGAGACAAAAAACAGTGCTCTAGCAGAGGCTGTAAAATAGGACGCGCGCAAAAAATGTCAGTGGGCGCTGCAAATGTTGGGCGCGCCGGCTTCCGGGCTGCATATTTGGGGCGCTGGATTGTGCGCGTTGGCCGCTGTAGGTGGGGCCGTCGGATTGGGTGCCATATTTTATTGCGCATGTTGAAGCAAACATTCTCCAGCACGCTAAAAACCGCTATTTCGGCGCTGAATAGATTTTTTAGCGCGCGTCTGTTGGAGATGCTCTTATACGGAGCTCTGACTTAGATTGCTGCTAGCTCCTCGGGGTGGCGACAAGATTGGGGCTTCTCGTCATGCGTACGCAACGGCGAGATTTTTTGTCATGTTCTTTAGATCGATTTAACAGCGACGACTGCGCCTTCGGGACACTAATGCTTAGGGGCACGTGCATGATGATTTCCCGGCCATCGTCGACAGGGCAGGCCAACTCCCAGATGGAAGCGACAACAACGGCTTGTTCTAACGGTGGCAAATGTCGTTCAGTGGTCCATAGACCTCGATGTGTTTTTCTATGCTTAAGGTCTTTTATACTGTCGATGAATCTTTTAAATAGATTTGTCTCTTTTTGAAAAAAAAGTGCCAGCTTACAAGATGTTGAACAAGAACAGACAACGGTGCCGTTGGGCAGTCCACGTGAAATTCTTCCCAAACAGGGTACATGTAAATCCTCCCTAAACGTCCGAACGGACAGTCACAATCCCGTCTTGTCCGGACAAAAGAAAAATGGAAAAGGTGATTTAATTGGACCCCTCACTTTATCGTCATATGCTCCCGTCAGTCCGCACATCCTTATACTAGACCATGTACATGAAGGATATAAGGTTGTTCGGATATGTTCGGATAGTGCACCATCTAGGATTTGGCCCAGCCGGGATTACATTTTCTCTGTTCTTGTTCTTTTTGTTCTTTACCCCATTTCATTTTCACCAATCAAATGCATGTGACCCAACATAGGAAAAATGTGAAGCATGATTGCACTCGCAAGGAGCTTAAAACGGACACCTCCGGACACTAACCGGACGGGTTCGCACACATTTGAAGGATCAAATTTTCCCAGACAGCTGCTCCACTTGAGCAAAAAGAAGGGCTAACCATGGAAAACCGAGCCTGAATGCTTAATTGCTTATCCAATGGAGGTTTTGGGAGATGTGGATCGGTGTGTAACATCAGTTTAACTAGTTGAGCTAAGCGACAGTTGACTGGTCGTGATGGTCCAAAACGGAGTATTCTATTTCTACAGGGCCAAGTGACTGTTTAGTAGCGCAACCCGCCGTTCAAGCTCAAACTGAACCATATTTTAACGCCCGTGCAAATTTTCATCTCCAAAAGATAATCGTTGCAGTGTACATGTACGTACGGCCCGGTTGCTTGATTGCTTCCTAACAAGTAGGACCATAATAATAAGTAAACGAGGCTATGGTGCAAGTTGGCAGAGATGTCTCTTGATTGGCAGGTCAGTATGATTCCGGTGCTTGAAGCACCATTCGCCAGTTCAGTCAACCGCCGATTACAAAAGGCAGCACCAGCACGCGTGAAAGCATCCCCCCTGGGTTCTCGTGATGCATGAACCTTTGGGTTTATCTTCCTCGAGGATACCAAACAGTTGTGTTCTTATCTGTGGACAGTGAAATGGCCAGTGGTGAGTGAGTGATAATCAAAGTAGGTATGATAAGGGGCTTATAGTTAGAAATTACTAACAGAGCTCGGGTTCCATGAAGGAAGAATTCAGAAAGAACTTAAAAATCAACTTCTAAAGTTTAAAAAAAAAATTACACATGCATATAGGGATGTATACTACATGCCTGTAAATTTCCACGATGAAATACATTATGATGTGAGCTACACAAAATAAACAAAATCTTGGTCCATAGGCGAACAACTCTATGCATATTGATGGCGCCAAGTGAGTATGTGGGACCACACACATTTGAGCATATTACCGCATCTGAAGAAGAGTTTGCGCCATTTGGCGGAGCACAAACTAGTTATTACCCTCTTTTTTTTTTTTTGAACATACTAGTTATTACCCTCTACTCACAAGGCTGGAAACACCGCACCAAAGCCACATCGTGTCATATTAGTTGTTGTGATATCCATGTGTTATTCTGACCATGCTAGCCTAGACTACAATGTTGAGCGAGTCATGCTAGCCCGCGTTTGAAATGTTGTCTCTGTGACCATCTCTAACCAATGTGTTGGATTTCGAGCCTCTAGCTTGTTTTTTCTGACCTTGGGCCCTAGCAAGGCAACCCTAAATTCAAGCGCAAAGTCTGAATTCAATGCATCTAGCGGCGCCGATAGTTTCTATCTCAAAGATGCTAGACTTACGTAAGGTTGTTATGTAAATGCGACACCATAGGGGGCGCTAGGGTTTTGCACTCGGCGCCTGGTCCTGAGGGGGTTTAGGAGCCCCCCCCCCCCCCCCCCCCCCCCAAAAAAAAACATGGGGCCCCCATCGCAGATATGTGTGAGTAGGGAAGGAGCACCCAACCGTCAAACATGCCGCCATTAGAGCACTTCACGGAAACTCTGTTTGTCTCCAGGAAGAAGAAAGCCAAAATATTTTTCCTTATTGATATATGGGCTTTGGGCTTTGCGCTTTTCTTTCTTTAGAATTACCGGATGAATGGATGGTCAAGTGACGATGGATGTTTCCAAAAAAGGGTAACGCACTACTAGAATCGTCACATACGCCGAGTGCCAAGAACACTCGGCAAAGGGCTTAAAACACTCGGCAAAGGCTTTGCCGAGAGTTGCTCTCGGCAAAGGCCACCCGGCGTACACCTCTCCGGCAAACAGAAATTTGCCGAGAGCCGTCTATCGGGCACTCGGCAAAGCCTTTACCGAGTGTCAAACAGGGGTACTCGGCATTATAAAGTGACTTGACTGGCGACGAACGGAGACGGCACAGCAGGCACTCGGCAAACGGACAAAGCATTACCGAGTGCGTGCACTCGGCAAACTTTTTGAGCTGAATTAAAAAAAAATGACGCGACGCAGCTGCCGCCGCTGCCCGGACCACACCACCGCGTTCAAGCCGCCGGACTGCGCCTCGCTATGACGCCCTGCCGATGCTGCTGTGCAAGCTTCTGCGTGCGCGCCCTGCTTGCTGCTGCTGCGTGCGGATGTTGCCGGCCGCCGCTGCTGCTTTGCCCCTTTGCTGTCGGCTGGGAGGCTCAGTGCCCACTACCTCGTGCCCAAAACCGTCGGGAGGCTCGGTGCCGTCGCCATGGCCTCCACCTCGCGTCCGATTCGCCATAGGGGAGATGCAGGCCGGAGGCTCGTGGCCGTCGCCATGGACGCCGTCTCGCGGGCCAACAGCAGGTGCTGCCTGAGCCCAACGCCAGTTGCCATGGCCGCCATCTCCTTGGGTACCTGAGCGCCTCGCCATGGTCGCCGCAAAGCTTCTACTCAACGCGTTGCGTCGGAGATCTCGACCACGCCGGCTCCTTCGGTCCTTCCCAACCAACAAAAGAGAGAGAGAGGAACGAGAGATAAGAGAGAGAGGGAGAGGGAGAGAGAAATGAGAGAAATAAGGTGGACGTGGGGGTGCTTGGCCACCAGCCTGCCACCTCACCGATCCATGTGCTTGGGTGTTCAGCCAATAGGAAGGAAGCAATGCATGTGTGCTTCTTTATGTGCTTTCTTCTTCATCTTTCTTTTATATTTTATATATTAATTTGTCCCTAAAATTCAAATTTGGTATTTTCCCTTGAATATAGTGTACATAAATGAACTCCATGCGAAAGGATTGTATTTTTTGAACTTGTATTCATTTTCTTTCATTTTTCCAAAACAATGTCAAAATGACCGGCATGATTATGCAAGGAAAATGATTGAGTTTCTCAAAACTCTAAGTGGTTCTCCTATATAATGACTACTTGTGTATCTGAAAATATTTTTTGCTAAATTTTAGGACAGAGCTATCACACACTTGCAGTTAAAATTTGAATTACTTTCGGGAAATCAACATAAAGTCATTTAAATGTGCGAAAGTAGCTAGAAATCGAGAAAATCCTTGAAACTTGGGCATTGTGCATAAAATAAGGTCTACTTACTGTGAAAATTGAAGTGGTGCCATTTCGCACCCTATTTATGTTACTTGCTTCATGAAAATACCCATTTTTTACACTTAGAAAATGAAAAATGATTTCTTTGTACAAAAAAGTGGGAAACTCTATTAGGTAACATTGTTTGTAATGGCAAGATGCACGTATGTGTCTAATTTGGGCACATTATAATAAATTATGTAATGAATATGACCATCAACTTGCTCATTTAACTTGAAAGCCAAGAATGTTCATACACGATAGCCCGTTTTGTGAAGGAATTTTTTTCAAATTTGTCATATTGAAAGTTTGTTATTTTTCCTTGCAACTAGTACACATAAAAGGACTCCATGCAAAAGGATTGCATTTTTTGAACTTGTATTCTTTTTCTTTCATTTTTTCCAAAACAGGGTTAAAATGGTCGGCATGGCTATTCATGGCAAGGGATTGAATCTCTCAAAACTCTAAGTGGTTATCCCATATAATGACTACTTGTGTACCTAAAAATATATTTTTCTAAATTTTAGGACAGAGTTATCACTCACTTGCAGTTCAAATTTGAATTACTTTCGGGAAATCAACATAAAGTCATTTAAATGTGCGAAAGTAGCTAGAAATCTATAAAATCCTTGATACTTGGGCATTGTGCATAAAATAAGGTCTACTTACTGGGAAAATTGAAGTGGTGCCATTTTGCACCCTATTTATTTTACTTGCTTCACAAAAAATACCCATTTTTTACACTTAGAAAATGAAAAATGATTTTTTTGTACAAAAAAGTGGGAAACTCTAGTTGGTAACATTGTTTGTAATGGCAAGATGCACGTATGTGTTTAATTTGGGCACATTATAATAAACTATGCAATGAATATGATACTCGCCTTAGTCATTTGAGGCCAAATTTTTTACATGGCAAAAAGTGTAATTAATATGACCTCAAATGAAAAAGTTGTCAACATAAAAATTATCCGTCTCATCAAAATGAACAACTTTTATTTTTGGACCATCTTCATCCGAGGTCGTATGCAACCTCCACAGCAAAAACCATGCAGCATAGCGAAGACCCCCTTTTGCCGAGTGTGACACTCGGTAAAGACCCCCTTTTGCCGAGTGTAGCACTCGGCAAAGCCCTGTTTGCCGAGTTTTGTTGTTTTACCGAGCGTTTTGTCCACGACACTCGGCAAAGTATCTGTTTGCCGAATTTTGCTTTTTTGCCGAGTGTGGCACTCGGCAAAAATACTATTGCCGAGTGCCCGTCATAAAGCACTCGGCAAAGAGCCTAACACTCGGCAAAGAGGGAAATTCCAGTAGTGACGGTGGACCATATCAGCCTGTGTAGGTAGCACGCATGTTAGGTTTCTCTACTAAACTAATATTTTAAAGACAACTAACAGACGCAGAGTGGTCGGCATGGCATACTGCCGCCCCAAGGATAAGGAAGAAATTATCTTTACTGCTTTGTACTATAATTCACATGTTTTAGAAAGGTTAATTTCATGTCATAAATATTGTTGGTTGATGATTCTATAAGATTTAATTACTGATGCACATCTTTAAATATCATACATTGGTCATAATTTGTTATTCAAAGATCATAAATTCTATATCATAGAACTTCCTCTTCATACTATTTGTTTTGCCATACTAAAAAAATTCAGTTCGTTATTCACCATGGAGTGCGAGGGTAATTTAGCTTGCCGGATGGTAAGGACAATTTGTCTTGATCTCATATCTGATTGCGTACTTCTTGCGGCCAATGTTTCATGTCATGTGTGCTCGCATAGATACGCCCAATAACCTCTCGCCATGCAGCCATGCCGAGAGGTGAGTTGTCGAGAAGAGATCACAGTGCACCCACCGATCACTTCAACGTTTTGATTCCAGTGTTAGTGTGTCTCTAGATATTTTCTTTTTAATAACATCGTTCACAACTTTATATATAGAAATTTTAAGATTTTTTATAAAGGCCCGTATTCTAACTTCGCCCTGGCCTCCCGAAATCTCAGGACCGGCCCTGCCCCAGGTCTCCTATATGGGATGGCAGGAAAAAAATTCTATGAGACCAGGTCTCATAGGCGAGGTCGTGAGACCCAATTGGATGAGCGACACGTGGCGAAACCAATCTCAAAGAATCCCATTCCAACTTGCCATCAATTCTTGATTCCAATGGCTCATACCTGAATCCATAACGTACTTACTTCATCTTCATCATGCTCTAATACGTAGTATGTCTGATTAGGGTTCTCTTAGTCTTGCTTACGCTAACGGTGGCCGTACCGAAGGGCCTCGACGGCGGTAGCCGGACAACACGACGCAGCAACGACCTCTCGTGCATGGCTCGCTGAACGAGCTCGTCGCCGTGACGGCGACGTCCATGGCAGATGCACGCACGCTCTTGACTTGGCGGACAGCACGTTCCCAGCGGCGCGTCGTCGTGGACGGCCGGATCAACTCCTCGTAGACGGCAGCCAGGCGCCAAGACGCGTCGAGCTGCTCCTTGCCGGTGCACTCGCTCGTCGCCGTTGTCACGGCGAGACAGACTGCTTGCCCATGACCGCCGTACGCCATAGTTGCTGACTGGCCGGACTACACGGTCATGCCACTCGTGCGCCAAGACCAATGAATGGTCGTACCAACTCGTTGTGGACATTAGAGCCGAGACGCATCAAGCAGGATCCCCGCCGTTGCTTAATTGCTTGTCTATATCGCTGCGTCGTGCTGTTATGGAATCAGCAATTGACGTCAAGTGAAATGAGATTTTTTGAGATTGTTTTAGCCACATGTCGCTCATCTAACTGGGTCTCACGTCCATGTCTGTGAGACCTGGTCTCATAAGATTTTTTTCCTGGCTTGATAGAGGTCAACGGTGATGGATTTAGCTAATTATTTAGCACCACTAGCTGGTTGCCACTAGGTAGTATGACGTGAATATACACATAACCTCGCTATGGTCCTATGGGCATGACAGTATGACGTTTACGGGACAACAGAATAATTCATTTTCAGTTCCATCAGCCTCATGCCGACTTGCCTTACATTTTGACTTTTCGATGCTCCCACGCGTGCATGCATGCCTATTACCGGTTTCGTTATTTCATTATTTCATTGACAGCTTCTCGACCAAATATAGAAATCAAGCATCCAAAGACAGCAGCTGTGGTACTGATATTCGAGTATCATCGAGGTCAAGTCAACTTATACCCGCAAATTATTTGCCCTTTCCCGCTCGAAAATCACACTGCACGTACGTCGGGTGGCGGGCGCATGCCGACTGCCGACTTGGTGGCGGCGGCCATGGCACCAGCTCATTTCAGTAGCTCCAAACGCCGGCCGTTCTCCCCTATAAATGGGCAGGCTCCCATCCGATGCATCAACAGCAACACACACCACCACTGATTCCTTCCAGTTCAAACATCTTGTAGTACTGGCAACATGAATACGAGTACGACCAGGACGATTCAGTCTGCCGTAGAGGCGGCCCGCGTGCCAGCCCTGTCGGTCGCCTCGGCGGTGCTAGCCGTTCTGGTGGTGGCGCTTAGCACCTACAGCCGCCGCTGCCGCCACCCGGTGCTTCGCTCCATCGTCTGGGGCGCCTCCGTGGCCTTCATCCCGCTCACCTCCTCGGCCATCAGCGCCTTGCTGGGGAAGAGGAAGGGGCTGCAAGGCTGCCAAGGGAGCCCAGGCTGCGAGACACTCGAAGACGGCAAGGATAGCCCGGAGGTCCAGACCATGTGGACGCTCCTCCTGTGGAGCGTGCTCATCCTCGTCATCAAGGGCAACGCCGACGCCGCTGCGGCCTCGGCGGCCGCCGCCTCCGCCTCGCCTTCCTCCGGTGACGTTAGCGTCGACGGTCAGAAGGTCCGGACACCCGTGGTGCTCCTCTTTAGCTATGCTTGGGTGGCTTGCCTCATCGTGATGTGCATTCCCGAGGCGAAATGGTTGGGCGTACTGGGAAAGGCGATTTTCGTCGTCTTCTTTCTACTCGGCTTTGCCAAGGTGGTGCTCAAGCTGGTTGCCTTCTTCATGGCGAGCGACTCCTACGCCGTCGGGAAGAACGCCCGGCTTGTCTCCGGCTACATGGCGCAGCTGGTCGAGGACGGCGCGGAGGATGGCCATGGCCACGTGCCACCTTATCTGGTAGTAGGGGAGAGCAAGGAGCACGTCGAGGAAAAGCCCCAGGGGTACCGCATAAAGAGCGACTCCCTCAAGGACAAGCTGGCCGCCCTCGTGACACTCGAACGGGTGTGGTGGCTGTCCGACCATGGCGACGGCCTCCTCGCCAAGCGGCGGGAGTTGAGGGATCTCTGCCTTTCCTTTTCCCTGTTCAAGAGCCTCCGTCGTCGGCTCTCAGGGTACCCCCTGGCCGAGGAAGGGTCCACCAACGCCCTCGACTTCGTGCTCAGGGGCATGGACGCCGCCGCGGTGGACGGCAAAGGAGGCACCGATACGGATCGGGTGTTCCGAGTCCTGGTGGACGAGCTCTGGTTTGCAAGTGATTTCTACTACTCTCCGCTCCCTCTGTGCTCGTTCAGTGGGTGGTGCGCCGCCCTCAACTACCTCCTTTCCGTCCTCATCATCGCCGGAGCTATCGGTGTGGGAGTGGTTTATAATGACAAAAGGGTGATCGCCTTCAGACCCGAGTCACCCGACCCTGCCAGAAACGCTCCGGCTCCAGATCCAGCATCTTACCAAAAAGCTTACTATTTCATCACTTTGTTCCTCCTGCTGGCCGCCGTGCTCGCCGAAGCGTGTGAGATCGTCGCCGGCGTGTGCTCCAACTGGACCAAGATGGCCTTGCTCGGCCACTACATCAGAAGCAGAAAGACTGGGCGCTGCACCGATGCGACCCTGGACGCGGTGCTGCGTTTCAGGCCGGCGAAGCGCTGGAGCGACAAGATTGGGCAGAACTCTGTGCTGGAGCCCCGCCGATTCGGCCGACGGTCGGGGCTTTTCTCGGAGAAGCTCTACGGGCGCGCGGGGCTGATGAGATCGGTGGAAGTCTCGCCGGCCGTTAAGGACGCGATGCTCAGGTCCTTGAAGAGCAGCTACGGGGGACTGGACAAAGGAAGCGCGGGGGCGGCGCAGCGGGTGGGCCTCGGCGGCAAGGTCGATAGCTGGGCGTGGCCGGCCACCAGCGGTGACGGAAGCAGCAGCAGCAGCACCACGGAGCATATCCTCGCTTGCCACATCGGCACGAGGCTCTTCGAGATCAAGTACTCGCACGCGGCGTGCCCGACGTCGGCGGCGGCCGACATGACAGCCGCCTGCCATTTGTCGAACTACTGCGCGTACCTGGTGGCGGCCGCGCCGGGGCTGCTGCCGGACAGCCCGGCGTGGACCGACAAGCGGCACAAGGAAGTGGCGGAGGACGTCAAGGCGGCGCTGGGAAAGGACGGCGACGGCGCCAGCGAGTCGACGGAGCAAAGGTATGAGCGGCTGCTCAAGGGGCTGAGCGCGACCACCAGGGACGAGGTGCTGCAGCGCGGCGCCGGGCTTGGGAGACGCCTGGTGGAGGCGTACGCGGAGGACGAGGCGGCGGCGTGGCGGTTCCTGGCGGATTTCTGGTCGGAGATGGTGCTCTTCGTGGCGCCGTCCAAGAACGTCAAGGGCCACGTCGAGGCCATGGGTCGCGGCGGGGAGTTCGTCACGCTCGTCTGGGCGCTGCTCATGCACGCCGGCGTCACGGACAGGCCTGGGACACGTGAGGGTTCTGGCGTCCCGTAGCATGGGAAATCTCTCATGCATGTAATTTGGTTCCCTTTTCTTCATGCACCTTTTTCTCATTTTAGAAGCTTCTTTTGTTCACTTTTTAGACTAGAATCGTTGGAAGTTAATTAGTTTCAGAAGTAGTAAATCGAAGTCTTAAGGGCGGGGAATAAGTCTTTTTTATGCCCCATTAATTTTTTTATGACATAAAAATCTGCTTTATTACTCTCTGAAAAAGGCCAAATTTTTTGTCTGAAGTCAAATACTGCAACTTTGGTCAAATTTGTAGATAAAACTATCAAAAACTATGAGACCAGATAAATATCATTAGATACACAATAAAATATATTTTCATATTATATCTATTTAGTATTGTAATTGTGATGGTTTGGCCAAACTGTGCACCGTTTGGCTTCAGACGAAATTTATATACCTTCTTTGAGACAGAGGGAGTAATATGTAGTACATGTTCAAGGGCAATGCATAATGATCTTCATGACGATTGACGAACATAAAACATGCAACTCCACCATTCTCACAAGTTAGGGTCTCTTTGATTCACATCATTGCAAAAAATCCGTGAACGGTAAAAACAGGATGGAATATCATGCTCATTCAAATTCGACATGATTTGGGTTTGTTTGATTGCATCACATGGAAATCAAAGGATTCTTTCCGAGAGGTTGGAATGGATGCTAGAATGTAATGGAAGAATTTATATAGGATTCCATCCAACGGGTCGAACGACCAACGTAGGAAAAATATAAAGATTCAAATTCTCTGAAAATCCTATGACAATCCTTTCAATCATAGGAGCCCTTTAATGGTATGTTAGTAAAAAACACATAAACTGTTGCATAAAATAATTAAAACACATACAATATTAGGTGGATCGCCTACTACACGCTGTTATCATGCCGGTCCATTTAGCGGGTGGAAGTGTGAGGCCAACATCATTGTGGATACCTTCTCGAACCTCTCGAACCAGGCTCTCGCCCCGCTTTATATATAAAGCAACAATACCAAAGTTACATGACCGAACGATACAATGTGGAGAGGTAGTCCACTGAGACAGCAGATCCCAAGAAAGTTGACAAACATAACCGCACCCGACTATGCTGTCAAACAACACCTATCACAGGACAACCCGATTACAACGCAGGACACGACCTAGGACACCTAGCCTCCACGACAACGCCCTCAAGAGGGGAACGCGAGCAGTGGCGGACCCAGATATTGAGGGTTGCCAGGGCGACGGATGACGATGGAGCTTCATTACACTGAGTCGATGGTCGCTAGGCACGGGAGATACCCTGCTTCGTCATCGGAGAGCCGGGGCGGCCGCCCCAGCTCGCCCCAATGGTAGAACCGCCACTGAACGCGAGCACCGCCGCTGCCGAGCCCGACGTGGACAAGGGTTTTCACCCGGAGACTCTGACATGAAGAGGAGAACCACGACGACGTCTTCAAGAAGATAACGGCACCCGCGGATGTCGTCGTCATTGGCGCCAAAGCGTGGAGCTTTCGCTCGGCAGCTCACACATGCCATCACAGGGCACCCGGGTCAGTCACGGCGAGAACCGGCCTCCAGATTCGGATCAAGGCAACAGAAAGTGTGCCTGAACCACCATCCGCTACATCCCTCGTCGCCCAAGCGACCTAGAGACGTAGCCTCCACTGCCGCCATGGGGCCTGCCAGAAAGCCACCATACGGACCACCATCCGGGGCCGCCGCCCCGGCATCCATGTCCCGAGTCACCGTCAGCCATCACCATCGCAACGAACAGACCACAGTGGGAAGAGCGGAAGGCACCTCCATCTGCTCCTAGCCCGGCATCAGCCACCAGGCCTGGGTGATCGCCTCCACCGTTGGAGGCGTCCACGCCCGCGTCCCTAGCAAGTCCCTGTCGACATGGGGGAACACGACCTAGTAGCTGCCGACGGCCACCGCCAAGCAAGCCCCGACCTTTAGCCGAGACGAGCTTAGGCGCCGCCACATCCGTGGCCACCGACGTCGCTCCGACCAACAGCACAACAGCAACAGGGGCGCCAACTCGGACCGACAACACAACGGAACAGCAAGGCAGCCGGGCACAAACGCGACGGTAAACACCACCGCGGACTAGGTCGACTCTCTGCCGGCGTGCCGCCGATCGCCATCCTCCGCCACGCTCCAGATCCGCGTTGCCCACCCGAAACCCTCGCAACACCGGATCGACCGCTACCAAAGGCCGCAACCCCGCCCCATCTCCGACCGGGACGCCCCCGAGCCGCGTCGAGCGCGTGCAGCCCCACCGGATCCGCGCCGGCTACACGCACCCGCCGCCCCCGAGCCCCTGGCCATGCGCCGTTCGCCAGCCCCCGCGCCAGATCTGGCCGGGACAAGGCCAACCCGCCACCACCGAAGCTTGCAGCCACCACGCCACGCCACGCCGGAGCAGCAGGGCACCGCCACGGCGCCGCACCCCAGGGGCCCCATGCCAGGGCCAGCCATCACCGGCGGAGGGAGCCCAGGGCCACCCGCGGCGCCGCCGGCCAGATCTAGCCCCCATGACGACCACGAGCGGGCCTCGCGCAGCCCACCACGCCGCTCCCAGGTGCAGCCGCGACCGCGCAGCACGCACGAGCTCCCGCCGTTGCCTCCGTCGCTGCACCGCCGCGCCCTGCCGTCAGCGCGCCGCCACCAGCTTTGGACCGCCCGCCCGCGCGAGCCGTCACCAGCCGAGGGGAGAGGAAGCCCCGCCGCCGCCTACGCAGGCCAGGCTTCGCCTGGCGGCGCCTAGTGGTGGCGGCGAGGAGGAGGGAGGAGGGAGAGGGCAGGGGCGGTCGGGGATGGGGGCTCGCCAGCCGCCGCTCGCGGGAGCGACGAGGGCGAGAGGAGGTCGTTCCAGTTTTGAGCCTGCTGACTCAGAGGGCACCTTCTCGAACCTTCCGCCCCGTTTTTGCAAGGTTTTAGAACATCTACAACCGGACCCCTCAAACGACCTCTCATATGCAACGACCGCTCGGTGGATGGTGGCAGGGTCTCTCTCCTCATGAGGCGTGGTCACTGCTGACCTAGACGTGGCGGCATGACTCGGCATCAATGATGTTTTGTTTGTGATTGGATGTCGAGGCATGGTGATGGTGGCGTTTCCCTCCTCCCATGGTAGGGGTAGAGTGAGGTGTTGTCTTGGCCGACCACCACGGATCTGGCGCCCCTGTGTGCAGTGGCGAATCCAGGATTGGGTGACTTTGCATTATTTTATCATGCTGATTTCTCGAATTATAAACCACACGTGCATATGCTCTACTGTTGCTTGCTAGCATAAGCGTCACCCACTCACCATTTTCTATTGCAATATTGCATTGTTCACGGATAAGAACACAATTATTTGGTACCCTCGAGGGAGAAGTATAGAAATATAAAAGGTTCATGCCTCACCGGAGCCGATGCAGCGGTGCTCCCGCGTGCTTCTTTTGTAAGTCGGCGGTTTGACTGAACTGGCGATTGGATCTCCAGGCGCTGGAATCTTATCAAGATGAGCATCATCTTAATTTTCTGCCACCCCCAGACAAGAGACGTCTCTGCCAACTTGCACCAAGGCCATATGAAGCCATCAGGCATGCAGTACTGAAAATTTGCCAGGAAGTTAATATATGGTTCAGTTTGATGTTTGAACGGCTGGTTCCACTGCTGAACAGTCGCTTGGCCTGTATAATACTTTTGGTCTGGACCATCACGGCCATTTAGTTGTCGCTTAGCTTGTTAGAGCATCTACAGCCGGACCCCTCATACGCTCCTCAAACGCCCGGGCACTAACCGGTCACGAAAAAGCGATCCAGACGGACCCCTCATATCCATCTCAAACGCCCGGACTGACCGGCACCCCTCATATCCATCTCAAATATGAGGACGATATGAGGGGCCGCGGACGCGCCCGGGCGCGCCCGGTCAGTCCGCCATGTAGGACGTAACCCCACCCCGGACCACCTTTTCTCTTTCTTTAATCATTCTTTTCTTTCTCTCCCTTCTTTTCCACCAATCACGTGCAAGTGACCGGACATATGAGGAAAAATATGAGAGATGCGGCTGCACGGATGAAAAAGTAGGGGTTCAAAACGGACACGCCCGGTCACTGACCGGGAGTATCCGCGGGCGTTTGAGGGGCGGGATTTGCAAGTCGTGGCTGAAGATGATCTTACCTCCTACTCCCTCCGTAAAAATATATAAGAACGTTTAGATCAACAGAGGGAGTACTACATTACATCCCCTACCGCCTACGTTGGATAAGCATTCAGGCAGCGTTTTCCATGGCAACCCTTCTTTTGGCTCAAGTGGTGATTCTGGGCGACCCGCTCTCACAGGAGGCTTCCCCCGATTCAATCCTTGGCTGGCCTTTAGATCTTGCCCATTTTGGTCAACTGTGCCCGTTCAACCGTCCGATTTTTACGTCACGTTTTGACTTTGCAGTTGTTCTTACTGGTCTAGGATTCTGGGCGACCCGCTCTCAGGAGGCTTCCCCGATTCAATCCTTGGCTGGCCTTTAGATCTTGCTCATTTTGGTCAATTGTGCCCGTTCAACCGTCCGATTTTTACGTCACGTTTTGACTTTGCAGTTGTTCTTACTGGTCTAGGATTCTGGGCGACCCGCTCTCAGGAGGCTTCCCCGATTCAATCCTTGGCTGGCCTTTAGATCTTGCTCATTTTGGTCAACTGTGCCCGTTCAACCGTCCGGTTTTTACGTCACGTTTTGACTTTGCAGTTGTTCTTACTGGTCTAGGATTCTGGGCGACCCGCTCTCAGGAGGCTTCCCCGATTCAATCCTTGGCTGGCCTTTAGATCTTGCTCATTTTGGTCAACTGTGCCCGTTCAACCGTCCGATTTTTACGTCACGTTTTGACTTTGCAGTTGTTCTTACTGGTCTAGGATTCTGGGCGACCCGCTCTCAGGAGGCTTCCCCGATTCAATCCTTGGCTGGCCTTTAGTGACCGGGCTGACCCAATCTGCTCCCAACCACCGCAGACAATGCACAGCCACGCCGCGCAACGCGCGAGGAGTGGTTTCTTTGCACCGAGGTATATATGGGGCCTATCATATAGCCTTATTTTTTTTCGTTGTGGAAAAATTCGTCTTTACAAAGGAGGCTTTTGTGATTTGTTTCCCCCCTTTCAATTGTAGGATTTTCAGGAGTTTTCAGGATGGGCCTTCCTATCCATTGTTATCGGATAAATTCAACATATGTGTGGAAATCTAGGTATGATATGGTTTTGTGCATCTGGTGTTGTTGCATTTTAGTGTCTTGTAGCATATTTAGTGACAGAAACATATGTTAGTGTTTTTGTTCAAAGGAATTCCTTCTGTACTTTATATATTAGGAGCTGGTGTTTGGTTCCACTGGATCATTTTTGGCGTGTGATACTGCAAGTGTAAATTCAGAACATGGACCTTACGGTCTAGCTTTAGTATATGTTCATCATAGTTATGTGCATACTGCATGAAAATGGAGTATCCTTGTGCTCGTGTGGGGTTGCTCTTAAACCTTGCATTTGCATTAAAATGGATAATTCTTTAACTAAGATCCTGGTCTCTGTTCTTTCTAACAAGGGATCTTGATCTTAGCCTGCAACCAATGTCAATTCTATTTACCGAAAGATGTTAGGCTTGCAAATCTATTTAGTGACAGCAGAGATCGCATGCCTACTGGCAATGGCAAAGCTTTCTCAGCATTATGATAAACTGAAAGATCCCTATGCAGTTTCTGATGCTATTGTTTCAGTGCAAAATAAGCAGTTTTTTCTTTGAATTGAAGTAGGCTATGATTCATGATGCTAGATGTTTTGTTTTAGTTCCTCTATGTACTGGCATGTTGTTTGTTTGGTTTGCTGATGGTATTGATAAACACGGGTTCAGCCGGGCGTTGTGCTTTGTTCGTCCTCGTGTTTGTCGCCTGTTGTTTACCATGGCTACCCTTTGTTCCATACGGTCTAGGAACTGCAAGGTTGCTACTTATTCTCGTCAAGTTTTTTACAGGCGTAGCTAAATCCAAAGTTGTTTCCGTATTCAGAATAATAGGAACAAAATTTAGTGAAACACAAGTGTGCAGGCTGCCAATTTAGTGCTCGGCTACAGCCACTCTTGATTTTTAGTTCATTGTTTAATTTTGAATCTAGAAATGAAGTCCTCTTTGCTTATGAATTCTCCCCTTTTCCAAGGGAATTATTTTCTAAGTACACATGGAGACACTGATGTTTGACTTACAGTGTTTTTGACTCATTGCTCTGCTTCAAGCTCTCACTGATGGATTTGCAGTATGCCTGAACTTGGACGTGTCCAAACCAACAGATTTGTGAATGAGCTCTGCTAGCTATGCTATATATATTTGACGATTTCTAGATTTTCTGAGCTCATGCCATGAGCTTGGGTAGCGTGTCACTGTAATTCGTAATGTCTATTCCTTGTGCCTTTTCCTATCTGTACATTTGGAGAAAAATGCACACGTGTTATTTCGGCATTTGACAATTCCATTTAGGTGTAAAAAACTGGCTTTGTTTTGTTCCTTTTTGTTTTCTGTATAGTTTTTGCACTGACCAGTGAATCGTGATGTCAATGAATACTATCAAGGCATTGTTGAACTCTGCCTTTTCCTAGAATAAGACATACCTGTTGTGAGGGTGTTGCTTTCCAGGTGAGCTGAGGTGATAAATGAAACCCTCTTATACTGTAGAACAGGTTCAGTATTTGCTTATATTTTCATGAGCCCAAGGATAGTTTTTCATGGTGTTGGGGCTGTGGACAGTTGCTGAAAAAAGAGAAGACGATTAGCGAGACTACTGCAGCGAGATACGGCGGCCAACATTGTGTTAATTGACTGCTTTATACAAAACTAAAACAAGTCAAACTAAAATGTTTTGGTATGTATTGACTAAATTAGAGCGTATGAGATTGGCATATGAAGGATAAGACTACAAGTTGACACACCTAGCAATTGATTAATGCTTTTTGTTTTGTCTCTTTGCATAGTGCCCAGGTAGTGTTCATTAGTATGTTCAAAGGATGCTCAGATTATTTATTAAATCTGATGATGGCTCTTTTTTTATTAGCATGTACAAAAGGTTCTGTTGGGCATCCTTTGCATTTATCTTGTCAGGTTCCATGCATAGCAGTACACATACACTGCAGTTTGTAATGCCATTTAATAGGGATGCATTAGGGTACTTTATTTCCATTGTAAACTCATAATAATTAAGGGTTGGTAAGGTAACAATAATCTGGGTTATAGCAGAATATTAGATGTGGTATGCTTGTGTGAGTAGAATGCAGAGTTTATAAATGAACTAAAATCTGAGAGCAGCAAGTGGTAGGCTTAATTTCAATTAAAAAAATAGGTGTACTGCAGCATCATGTATTCAGGTAATCCCTTGCATTTTTTTTGGCTAGGTTCAGTCTTTATACATCATGTATATATGCATAAATCACACCACATAAACTGGAGTTCGTAGTGTCAGCAGTAAGAGGGGTGCAACTAAGTAGTAGTGTGTCCCTATGATAAATGGGTAGAATGGCTGTTTAGTTTAACATTGGACTTTAACAGTTTAACTCCAAAGAGGTCAGATGACATTAGTTTTTGATATATTTGAACTCTAGAGTATAAGATGCATCTTCCTACTCTTCTTGAGATCACGGTATCACAAATATTTATTTGAGATATGCTAAATGTTCCTTTAATCTTAGATGCAACTTATAGCTATCGTGGACATTCATTAGTTCGTGGGAACTTTTATCTCTCCCCTACAATCAAAGCTCATGTGCAATTTGGAGAAAAATGCACACATGTTGCTGCATTTGACGATTCCTTTTAGTTGAAGAAAATCCGGCTTTATTTTGTTCCTTTTTGTTCTCTGTTTATTATCGTTAATTGCTCAGAGTGATTGTTCCCAAGGTAGTCTTGAACAATCAATCATTTGCATGTATTTATCTAACCATTGCGGCTTCGGTTTTCTGGGCATCTTTCTTTGGAAAATGGAAGTTGTTGTTTCTTCCCAGGTGAGCTGAGGTGGTAACTGAACTCTCTTCTACTATGGAGTAGATTCAGTATTCACTTGTATTTGCATTAGCCCAAGGATAGTTATTATTGTGTTGTTGTGGCTGTGGGCAGCTACCGAAAAAAGAAGAGGATGAGCGAGACTACTGCAGAGCTATGGATGCAGGAGAGGGTTTTCCCAATATGTGGAGTTCAACTAAACAATAACGAATGTGGAGGTTTATTTTATCTATGTTTGTACACATGCAAATTTTGAATTGTTTACTTTGATGGTTTATTGACTGTTAGAATATAGGTACATAAAATTGAATAGAAGCCCTTTTGATGTTGAATTCAGATTAAATCTATGGACTAGCTCATCCAGGTATTATAGTGGAAAACAACATTTGTTTTCTGGATTCAGTTTTAGTTATTTTTGTAAATATAGTCGGATAGTGATCTTATGAAACAATGCATTTTTTTCGTACAAGTCGCTGGTATAATTTGCAACTGGCAAATAAATTTGTATAACTATCTATTTTATCATGTAAAAACACCAGCATGTTGTTTGAGGTGCATGTATCAGTTGTAGCAAAGATGTGCATATGACGATGCATTTCTCACCATGGAGCACTGCAAGGCTCCAGGATATATATATATATATGTACCGCAACTTAAGACACATTGCCACTTTCTCCTACCACCATGCAAGTGGTTGATGCTTCGGTGTAGAACTATTGATTAGTCCCTCTTTGTTCTTTTAATTTATGTGATGTTGTCCCTTACCATAAATACTTGTTATGTGGATTCAATAGAAATGATGTTTTAGGCATGTTTGATAGTTATAAAACAAATGTCATAGATGATAGCTATTGCTATTATGGAGACGTTTCGAACTATTGTTCATCTGCTATCCATTGTTTGATGCTCCTTCATTATTATTATACAGAAGGACTAAAGCTCCAATCATACCTGTTTGCTCAAACCTAAAGCTCCTAATTAATGAAAGTACATATATTTTTAAACAAAAACCTATTTTTTGCTCAAACACAAAGTCATTGAAAAATGCAAATGTTTTCAATGCGAACATGATTTCAAATGGGTCTCAAGCAAACATGGTAGCAAGTATTTTCTGCTATCAAATTAAAATGCATCTCATTGTAGACAACAATTCATCATATTTCCTATTAAAGGACATTAAACCATGGACATTTTTTTCATCGCGTACATGAATTTAGCGTGCCTCTGCGCCATTTGGCGCAACGGGTCCACTAGTATACATAACAGCTTGGATGGCGTTTCTCTGTCCAGGCGGTTTCATATATCGCTAGCGCATGGATATGATTTTGCCAGGTGCTCCGTGTATTGGAAGCTGGCACTTGACCAGGAAACCACGGTGAATCATCGTACCCAGGACGTAGGCTTCAGATATGGTCAGCACGCCGTCGACTTTACACTAATGTAACTGCATGTTTAATGTATAGATCAATCAAAATTCAGAAATCATTTTTTACTTTGGGGGGTGGGGGTGGGGGTGGGGGGGGGGGGGGAGGGGCATTCAGAGATCATGTCTTGTAAGAGCATCTCCAGCCGTTCGGCGCCACCAGGGGCGGATATAGCGCTGCCTGGGGGTAAGCCGGCGAAAAAAACGGCGTGGGGTCAAACGGTTCCCAGTCGCCCCCCACGGCGCCACTTTTCAGGCGATTTTTTTTTTTAAACGAGGGAAACACGCCAAGTTTCGGCCAAATTAGAAGAAACACGCCAAAGTTCGGCCAAATTTCATACGGTTCAAACGAGTTTTATACAAAAACACGATAAAAACTAATAAAAACTAAAAAAGTAGAGCTACGCGGCCGATATGCCGCCGCCGCCGCCGTCGTCTTCTTCTTCTACATGCCGAGCAGCCTGTAGAACGTGGTGTAGTCGCCGCCGTCGTCGTCCCCGTCCTGCGCCGCGCCGCTGCCGCCGTCCCTGCTGCACCCCTGCCCTGGGTCGCCGTGGCGATGCAGCTCGAGGTTCGACGGCGCCTCCTCCTCGTCGTCGTCGAGGATGACGACGCCGCCCTGCTCGCGGCTGCGGCGACGAGCGGCGATCTCCTCGAGGGCGCGCCGCTGCCGTTCCATCTCCTCGCGGACGTAGTCGTCGCGCGCCCATTTGAGGGTCGTCTCGTCGGCGGCGGCCATGGCGAGGTGCTCCTGTTTGATGGCAGGAGTCCGCGCCGCCTCGTCCGGCTCCGTCTTCGGCCTGACAAGGCGAAGGTGGCCGCAGGGAGGAGAGGAAGGCTGACGGCGGCGGCCCTCGTTGATGGTGATGCCACCACCACCACTGCGCCCACTGCGCCGGAGCGGAGTCTTGCCGGGCTCGGCCTTCACGGCGACGAGCGGGGTGCGCGCGCCGGAGGAGTGGGAGCCCGAGGAGGACGACGACGGCGTGGCCATGCGCCTTGGCTGCCAGGACGAGCCGCTCCGATGCGAGAAAGACGGCGCGGGGTAGTCGAGCCGAGGCGTGTTGCCGCCCTCGATGTACTCGAGGACGGCTTCGAGGTGCGGCCGGGGACACCCCACCATCGACGTCGCCCCTCGGAGTTGTGGCGACCGCGACTGGGCGGGGCGCCGTTCGTGGAGGCGAGCTGCTCCTCGCGGCGGCACTCGAAGTACGACGTCCACATATTGTGGCTGTCTGGGGCGTACCTCGGCTGATTGCGCGCCGTCTCCCACAAGGACGATCGGATCCTTGCGATCTCGGCGCGCCGCTCGGCGCCGGTGGACACCGGGGACTCCGGAACACCGCCGGCGCTGAGCCTCCACGAGCCCGGAGCCCGCATGTCGGGCGGCGCCGGGTACTCGGCCTCGTAGAGGAGGCGAGCCTCGTCCTCGTGGAGGTGACGCCGGCCGAAGCCGTTCGCCGCCGCGGCATCGCCTGGGTAGTGCTCCGCCATCGGGAAGGAGATCCGGGTAAGGAGGGGGAAGGAAGGAAAGTGGGCGTCGGCGGCGAGAGGGAGGTGTGGCGAGGAGTGGCAACCACCGGCGTGGAGGGGCGGCTTTTACAGCGGCGAACAGGCCGCGTGGGCGGGCAAGGTGTGGACGCGCGTCGCCCCGCTCTGACTGCGCCGCCCATGAGGCATCAATGGAAGGCTGACCGGCGGGCAGCCTTGCATTGATTCTCCGCGGGAAACCGAGGCGATGAGGACGACGAAGAGGCGTGCGGTCACTGACTCGCCGGTCCCACCCGTTTTCGCGCCAAAATAAGTTTCCCCCGGCGCCCCCAGGCCCCCCCCAGCGCGCCGGGTTCGGCTTGGGTTCGCCGGCGCCAATTTGGGCCCTAACCGGCGAAATTTGGGCTCCTGGGGGCGCGACTGAGCCGATTTTCGCACGCCGGCGATAAAAAAGAGCCTTGGGGGCCTGTTGGTGGGGGAGGGGGGGGGGGCGAGGCGAGTGGAGATGCTCTAACAGAATTGCGTCTCTCTCTTCGTCCGACTTCGCTGGTACAATCAACGCTGACGTGTGTATTCAGCATCAGTTTGCTAAGTTAACAAGTACTCACTTCCAACAATGATACAACTTTTTTTTAGAAAAGAACAATGATACAGCTACGGACCATTTTTTACGTAAACTAACCTAGCTATATTTTTTCGATAAAGAGAATATATTAATACCAAGATGATATCAATTACAAAGACACTGCAACAATGTAATATCTAAAGAAAATCTAGACATCACGGTTGCACACAACCAAAAATTAGAAGAAGAAGAAAAAAGAAAACAAAGCCCCGTCAAAACAAAGAGAGGCCCGCGGTAGCAAGAGCACTACCAGTAGTGGAAACACCTAGACTCCAAAAAAGATTCTCCAAAAATGACGTCTTCAGAAAGGTTATAGCGCACAAACACCATCGTCGTCCGGTCCAACCATCATAGTCAGATCCAGGGTTTTCATTCTGGAGAAGGTCCAGTCTCCAAACAATGCCTTTAACAAGGAAATGACTAGGAAGCCGTCATTGCCAGGTACAAGACTTAGGATTTTCACGCTGGAAACTGAGACTGCCAAGAACGAAGACTGTCAGTGTTGCCACCCCACTCGCCGAGATTACTGCTGCAAAACTGCAATCGTCCAACAAGTAAAATTCTTCCGATCTATCCCATCCAGTCTTCTTCTTACATCACCACATTACCAAGAATCTCAAACAATACAAGTGTGTAAGAAGCTCTGGCCTTCGATGCATCTTCACATACCCACCTCCATTAATCCCTGGCCGACGAGGTGGATAATGGATGTGGTGGCGCCGCCACTTGTACCTTGTCATGGTAACCCATGCGCATCGCCAAAGATCTCGGGCAAAGGCCACACAACGGTACTAGACAAGGAACATATGTGGGCAGTCGTGGATGGCATCATGCTCCTTGCCTCCGTCACTATGGACGACCATGACAGAAGGGACGCGCGCCTCACCAAATTGTGACGGAATGCCGTTGTCCATGCCGGAATCGACGCCACGATCTTGGCCAGGTTGTCTCGACAATCAAATCAGATCAGGTCGACAACGGGTGTGGAGATAGGAGAATGAGCTAGGACGAGGGAGAAAATGAAGGAAAAACTGGGGACACCCTGTCGCCGCCGTCCGTCGTCGGACGGCCTCCTCCGGAGGTGGTGTAGGGAAAGAGATGAGGGAGAGGCCGCCGGCGGCTAGAGATTGGGTTCCCCCTGTTGCCCGTTTAAGGACGACAAGGGGTCGGGGGCCTTTTGGGTTGGTGTGGGCTTTTTTTTATTAGAGATTGGGGAGGAGGCTCATCCATATGTTTAATCCGTAGTTACGTGGGGGTAGCATTTTTGTACTCACCTCGGGTACAACCGCTTATCATGTGAAAGACCTTAGAGCATCTACAGCCGGACCTAACAAATCTGACCCCTTAAACGTCCGCGGACGCGCCCGGTCAGTGACCGGGCGTGTCCGTTTTGAGCCCCTATAATTTGGTCCGCGCAGCTACACTTCTTATTTTTCTTCTCATATGTCCGGTCACTTGCACGTGATTGGTGGAGAAGAAGAGAGAGAAAGAAAATAATAAATAAGAAAAGAGAAAAGGTGGTCCGGAGTGGGGTCGCGTCCTATGTGGTGGACTGACCGGGTGTGTCCGGACGCGTCCGCGAGCCCTCATATCGTCCTCATATTTGAGATGGATATGAGGGGTGCCGGTCAGTCCGGGCGTTTGAGACGGATATGAGGGGTCCGGTTGGGTCGTATTTTTTTGACCGGTCATTGACCGGAAGGGCGTTCCGGACGTTTGAGGAGCATATAGGAGGTCCTGCTGTAGATGCTCTTAAGTCCCGCATAATGCAACTTTACCGTATATATGCCAGACCTACACGAGTAGGAGCCATGTACAGTTGCATAGAACTTCCCTTGGTTATACGGTAGATATATAGCATACCTATACGAGTAGGAGACACCTAGGGATGCAGACTCGTTGTCCGCATCAATACATGTAACGATTATTACAGCAACATATAATTACTCTTTCTGGTTTGGTGTATAAATCGGATATGAGTTTTATGTCTTCAATTTAACTACTAAAACGTGTTTAATATGAAACAAAATTATATTTTTAGATTAATTGTCGAATGTAGTTTCCAAGCATATATTTTTGTGGCATATCACATAGTATGTTTTATGAGTCAAATTGAAGACTTTAAACCCATGCCCAACTGATAACCGAACCGGAGGGAGTATAGGAGATATTTGACTCTCAGTCCATACACACAGATGCAGACATCATACCTGCATCGTGAGAGCCACCCTTCCCTTTCTTAGAAACCTTCAGAAACCATCAATCAACAACTCTACCCAACGGATATTAAACAACTAAACATAGAATTATTCTAGCAACAACACATTGACAACTAGAAGCTTCGGTGCAACCTTACTACATCCACGAAGCTTGCTCCCATGGCTTTTGGCTAAATATTAATCCTCCTTCAACTGAAGCTTGCTCTCGGTCTCATTCCAGCATTGTAGATTACTTTTCTTCAACATCCTTCTCCACACTTGATCCTTGGCTAAATATTTTATATGGAGGAAAAATAACTCGAGCCAGTGCAGCATTATCATACCTATCCAATGACAGACCTCCGAGCTTTTACCTCATGCCCAGTGTCCTCTTGTTGACCTGGACTAAGCTCCTTGAGTATAGGGTGAAACTCCTTACTCGACTCTTGGTAGCCCTAAATCTACACAGTTCTTTCATTTTACGCATATCATGTAAGTACTGGCGAGCATTCGTAAATTAGAGACTATACATGATTAGTGGTTGAAATATTCAAGGATAGAACATGGACGCAAAGTTACTGCTCGAGCTCAAATGAGCTCGGTGAACAGTAAAAAAAAATTCAAAAAAAAAAACTGAATTTTTTGTGTGACAAAAGTTTTCAAGTGCTTGCAATAATTCGTCATGGAATCACATTCCATAAGGCATGGAAAAGAAAACAAAAATGATACTAAAAATGCTACTTCCAAAAGCATTTTCGAGGACTTTTGTGGAGAAAATCGTGCACTCAATTTAATATTTGCATTTCCATAAAGAGAGTCATCTAAAATGGTGAGGAAGACTTGCGTATCCTCATCAAAGATAATAGGAATAAATAAATAAATATAATTAGTTATTCTTTAATGTTGTCAAGAAAATAAAAACTATTCGAAATCATTAGTTATTCCAAATGATTTCATGTGTACAAAATAATATTAGAAATCATGTGAACAAGGTATGACTACTTTATGTAAAAACAAGCCATGCTTCTCTCTCTTCACTCTCCCAAATTTTCGGGAGAAGTCGGACATAACTATGTTGTACCCATGTTCTAAGATACTCCCCAGAAGGTAAAACTGTCATATACAATGAAAATGTATTTTCAAACAATTAATCCATTGCCCTTGTAAGAAGATGGCATGAGAACGGTAGTATTTTCCTAGATATTCCATTTGGCCCTTTCACCATTTTAGTACCACTTAGCTGAGATTTTGAATACTTTATACTCAACAAATAAATGATTTTATTTTACCTTTCATTGATGCCAAGAATTCATCACTAGGAATGGGAATTTTCTCAAGAACCTTTCCCGAGAGCTTTTCCCATTTAGCAATCAACTCATTCTGACTAAGGATGTTTTTGTGTGGTCATAGGTATATTGTCTTGTTCAAGGCCCGTGGATCATCAATGCACTTGATTGTGTATGCCGCAATGTCGTCTTCATCCATGAATACCGCTGCATAGGATGATATGACAATACACAATCAGAAGTGGAAATCCGAAGGGAGTCAAATACACTCAGAACCAGGAGTCATACAAACTAGGAGAAATTAAATATTACAAGTAATATTTGCTTATGGTACCTTTGACGTTGCCATCTCCATAGACGTGAACTTTCTCCTTGGGTGGAAGAAGGGTACCCATTTGACACAGGTTAGGAGCAAAGTAAGCAGCAAAGCAGTTAGCAGAAATGTAGGTGTGGGGAATGTTTCTTTCTTCTATTGCTCTTCTTATCTCCATCTTCTCGTCAAATGAGATCCTTCCTGGTTCAAGGGCATGCCCCATCCTTGCTGGGTCCATGCCGAATTCAGATGGTAGGAAACGCTGCATGCAAAATTGGTCGATTTTTTTTAAATAATACATTTTTTTAATAAATTTGAAAAATAATACACGGTTTGAGTTATTTTCAAAAATAATACACCGTCGGCCTCCTCTAGGCCGATTGGACCTAATCGTCCTCCTCTAGGCCGATTGGACCTAATCGTCCTCCTCTAGGACGATTAGTACTAATCGGCTTACTCTAGACCGACTGCTGCATGGCACCAGCTCCTTGCCACATATTTATTTCCCGCCAACTCTTTAGCGCCATTCCTTCCCGCCAGCCCTTTCCCGCCAGCCCTTTCCCGCCATTCTCTCCCGCCAGACCTTTCCCGCCATTCTCTCCCCCCGGCCCTTTCCCGCGACGCGAATTAATAGTAATATGTCTCTCGCATACATAGGTAGAAATATGGCTGGCTGGAGAGAATGGCGGGAAAGGGCCGGGGGGAGAGAATGGCGGGAAAGGTCTGGCGGGAGAGAATGGCAGGAAAGGGCCGGGGGGAGAGAATGGCGGGAAAGGGCTGGCGGGAGAGAATGGCGGGAAAGGGCTGGCGGGAAGGAATGGCGCTAAAGAGTTGGCGGGAAATAAATATGTGGCAAGGAGCTGGTGCCATGCAGCAGTCGGTCTAGAGTAAGCCGATTAGTTCCAATCGACCTAGAGGAGGACGATTAGGTCCAATCGGCCTAGAGGAGGACAACTGGAAACCAATCGGCCTAGAGGAGGACGATTAGGTCCAATCGGCCTAGAGGAGGCCGACGGTGTATTATTTTTGAAAATAACTCAAACCGTGTATTATTTTTCAAATTTATTAAAAAAATGTATTATTTAAAAAAAATTAGCTGCAAAATTGTATGTTCATTATGAATGCACGTGATGTCATAGTTAATGATGTTTCTATCAAATTTTAGAAAAAATTAAGAAGAATCACCACATTTCATGTTCTTAATTATATATACATATAAAAATATATATTGTCAGTTATTTAATTAATATATTAATCCATAAGGTGGTTTTTAGCAACTTTTTTTGTCACATGGATTAGGCTGTCTTAATTATATATTGTCAGTTATGGCCTGTTGCTTGGGCACCACTAAAAAAATGGAGTTCCAAGCATCAGTTCGCTAGCCAAGCCCGCTGGACTCGATGAAAAGCTTGAAGTGTTAATAGTTTGTTCGCGTCTCCTATTTCTCGCCCTGCCCTTTTTAGGGGGAAATAGTGGTCTTTATTCATTAATATTCTGGGCACCATGTTAGTCCCAGGGCTCTGAAAGCCATACAAACCGATCAATAGACAGTGATAAGGTGCTACAGACTAAATACATTGGACTCCCTATGCTAAGATGCCCCTAGTGTCCCTGCACACAACTGCCACCACACCTCTAGCCTGAACCTTTGCAACTCATTAATCACCGTTAAACTCCAGGAAACCATCAGGAGGCTAAATGGTACAAAACGCACACCCTCCCGAGAGTTGTTTTCGCTAATGGGCGGGCCTGTGTACGCGCCTTGAGTTCACGGTAAATGGAAGGTTCTGAAGGCTTTGGATTTTATTTCTTTCCTGTCCTCTGTAGGTTTGATTGGGATTTCCTTCGGTTTTTCTTTTCCTTTCTCTTATTTGTTTCCCTATTTTTCAATTCCTAAACATTTTAAAAATTCAAGAACACTTTTAAATTGGTGAATATTTTTAAAATTTATGAAGGTTTCAAAAATTCAAGAACATTTTAAATTAGCAAACATTTTAAAATTCATGAACCTTTTTTAGAAATTTGTGAATTTACACTTACAATTTTTGTCAAAATTTTCCAAATTCACGAATAGTTTTACATCGCAAACCCTTAAAAAACGTGTGAACATTTTTTAGGCGGTGAGGGTGGTGAGTCGGCATTTCGTAGGCACCAAATACTGTGGTAACTGGTGAAAACCCGGCTCCAGCGTCCCTTCTTAAACAGTCGGCCCATATAAGCTGAACGAGAAGCTTCCAAAAGCTGGAATCGGCTTCTGGTTTCCTTTTAAATTTCCTTTGTGTTTTTACCAACTTTTAGTCAATTTTATGTTTTCCTATTTTTATTTAATTTTAAAGAAAAATAACTATTTTTTCAAGTTCATGAGCATTTTTTAACGAGTAGAACAGTGCTTTCATATTCATGAATTTTTATAAATTTCTAACAATTTTAAAACTTAATTATTTTTTAAACCCATAAATTTCTAAATTACGCGATAATTTTTATAAATTCATAACTTTTAAAAATCATTAAAAAGGTCAACATAAAACATTTTTTAAAATTGATGAACTTCTTTGAAAATTCGTGATTTTTTTACATATGTTAGTTGACCAATATTTTCAAAACTAACTGAAAAAGTCAGTCGGTTATTTTCATGAGTGAGTATATCAACATCACGAAAAGACAAGCGAAAAAACTTATCAATTCATAGACAGGCGAGCGAGCGAGCAACCAGGAGCGGATACTGGACCGCCCATGTCACACATGCATGCCGAAGGAGCTCTTTCGAGGTTCCTATATAACACGCGTTGCGACAAAATGTCGCTACAAACGCATTGGGCAAAGCAAGCGAGCAACATAAACGGTTCGGGCCAACAAAGTACTATAGGACTCAATTTTGGGAACATTCCACAAGCTTCCTGCCTGGTTCAGGTCCTTTTTCTTTTCTTTTTCTACACCCTTCGATCCGAAATAAGTGGTGTGGTTTTAGTTTAAATTTAAACTATGTAAATGGACCGTTCCAACAAAGTACTATAGGACTCAATTTTTGGAACATTCCAGAAGCTTCCTAGCCAGTTCCGGTCTGTGTTTCCTTTTTTTCCTACACTCTCCAATAAAAAAAAGTGTCATGATTTTATTTCAAGTTTAAACTAAAACCACGGCACTTATTTTAAATAGGAGGGAGTAATTTGCTTTTAGCAGGTTTTTCTGCGTTTATTTTTATATTTTTCCTTTTCTCTATTTTTTTACTTTCCTTAGGTCGCGCCCGGCGGCAGTTAGGGTTCGGTGGTCCCCGACGTCGAGGCGTTCTGGAGGTCACGCCCGGGAAGACTGTGGCGGGAGCTGAAAGTTCCCTCCCGCCAACCGTTTTTTTATTTTTCAGGCCCCTGTAAAAATTGCCCCAAATCCCATAGATATAAACGAAACGGTACGGAATATGCAGTATCCCGCAAAAATAATAATTAGCGGACGGACGATTTTACCTGATCTATTCGGGGTGGAAAAAACAGCATCATCCCATAAACCGATTGTTATTTTACCGGATGGCCCCTTTTACGGGATCTTACGGTAACGCTTTCCCCTCTCTCTTGACCACTGCTTCATATCCTCCACGCCTTCAAATTTTGATGTGTTTCCACATGGCGTTGTCTCGAACAGAGTTCAAATAATACCCCTCCGCTGGGATACATAGGACATATTTTGTCTGGTTAATAAAAGATCTTGGCAGATAACTACTCTATTTCTATGCGGTACATGAGATACAAAATCACGGTGCAAAGTATAGTTATAATGGTATAAATCATATGACATATAAAAAGGGAACCTAATTCTTATATCTCTTTTTTTTTAGGAATGAAGCTCCAATAATGCACCAGCCAAAAAGGGAACAGTGAGATCTAGCGCTGCTGTTGCTGTCTGCAACTTCCGTGACTCACGTCAATTCAACAGCTATGACCAATAATAGAGAAGATGAAATTTTGCCAGAAAGTAGCCAATCAAAGGCTTTCATTGTACCGGAGGTTGGTGCTTTTTATTTTGTCAAGATCTACAAACAGTAATTCAGCAAAGAGCTCTGCAGTGGTCCTGGCGACTGAACTTAGTGTTCTAATTTTGTGGAAATGAAACTACGGAAATCTGCCACACACAAGAATATGCTGGCGTCCATCTGTAAAGACAGATCAAAACATACTTTGTGCATTTTCTTTCTGTGTATCTCAGAAAAAATCGGAGAGTATTGGAGCAGATGAATAGCAGACGGAATCCTCCAAAAATGCACACCCACACAAAAAACCAGTTTTAGTGAGTATCGAACATATATTCTTATGCATGTAATAAAAAGGGAGTTTTGAAATTGCTACATATAATTTTCTACGAGTCGATCAAATGCGCATGATGAGGGTTTGTGTTTGCACAAAAAGCTGCGAGAACTTGCCGTGTATATAGAAATGTAATTTTCCAGATGAACCAATTTTTTTGTTGGAAGAGACAACGGTTGAAGGTCGTCAACTAACTAATAGTAATACAACTTCATGCTTTCCTCTAAAAAAAAATTGTGTACACAAACTTTTTTTTTGCAAGAAAAATTTCACACTAACTTATAGTTGCATATATGCCTATATACTCACATATTAATTCCCCTGAGTGAGTTAGCCTACCTTGACATTTCCAGCTTCTTTGATGGCCTCCACCAGCTTGAGCTGCAGCAGAAGGTTGTGGCTACGGAAGCGAACCCCGGACATGGCCGACACCACCACCCGCTTCACGGCGGCGATGAGGCTCCGGTGGTCGTCGAGCGACGCCTCCAGGAGCCGTGCTCCCTGCGCCTTGAACGACAGCAGCATCTGGAGCTTGTCGACGTCGAGGCCGATCTCTGGCCTCATCAGCACATAGGTCTCGTGGCCCTGAGCTAAGCTCGCCTTCACGATCCTCCTGCCGATGTAGCCAGTGCCTCCGACGACAAGAACCCTGGTCTTCTCCATGCCTCACAAAGAAGAAGCTGGATGATACGAATCGCTGCTAGCTGAGTGCTACTTGGCGTGTTAACTTGGTTGGACCTTCAGATGCAGGAGATCGGGCAGTGAAATCGTTTTCAACTGGTTGGTGGTGACATTACGTGTACGACCCTGGCTTATAGTATTGCATATCACTCTATCAGTGACCCGGCAGCTTTATCATGGTGGTTGGTTTTGAGGTTGCATTGATGCGGCCGTCGTTTATTTGGTGTACGTACCTTCTTGTTTCTGAGCGCATGTGATTTATGGCTTGCAAACTTGTAAGCTGTGCTGATACAGTTCACGCATGTTACAAAGTTACATCGGGCAATTTTAGTGGAATTAAATTTACTATTGGAAATCTCAAAAGGTAACATAAGTTACTAGTTAGCTACGTACTCCCATATATTAAACTAAAACCACAACAAGTATCTGAGAAAGGAGGGAGTAGTATATATTAGCAAGGAAAAAAAATTAAGCAGTCTACTTATATTGTACCCACTCCGTTCATAAATATAAGATGTTCTAACATTTTCCCGAGTCGGATATATATAGACACATTTTTGTGTGTGTTCAGTGTTCACTCATTTTAGTCCATATAGATGTAGTCCATATTAAAATATTCAAAACATCTTATATGTGTGAACAGAAGGAGTACTACCGAAGTAGTAAAACTTTGCATGAAGCTTAGTGCTTTCAGAAGACATCATCGGCCATTTATAAGGGCATATGCAATGTAGCAATTTTTGTGATGCCGCATAGGATAATTGGTCAGTTGGAAAAGAGAGAGCAGAAAAAAGTATTATCTTCTTTTTGCTAAGAGATGACCCCTAAGAATTATAAGACATTTGTCTTTATTGTACGAGGTGTCTTCTCTAATTCACATGTTTTATTGCCTAGTTTTAATTACCCCATGATTTTAGAAGCATGCAAATATTATTTGCTACACATAGCATTGAGATGTAATACGTACGGTATCTTAAGGGCTTAGAAATGTTCAGCTCTTAGATCTTCTTAGGTCCCTTCAATCATGTGACGACACGTTCATGCAGTTTTCAACCTCACCTCTCTCTCTCTCTCTCTCTCTCTCTCTTAAACGCTTTTATCAAGGAAGATTCACGTGGACGTAGCTGTTCTGATCCCGAGTTTATGTGAGCTTGGGTGGATAGTAAAAAAACAAATTTAGAAAATCATGATTTTTTTTTTGAAATATTGAAAATACTGTACTTTGATATCTTGCAAAATTTCATCACCAGATGACATCCGTGGAAAATGTGGCAAAAAAATAGATGCTCCAAATGTTTTGTTTCAAATGCATTTTGGAGTATAGATTTTGTTTATTTTTTGACGTTTTTCAGGAATGTCGTTTCATGATGAAATTTTACAATCTATCAAAACATTTGAAAATGCGTTATATCGACTAGAGGGGGGGTGAATAGGCGATTTTTACAAATTCATCACTGAGGAATTTCAACTTGAGGAATTTGAAATGTGATGAATAACTAGCAGTGGAATAAGTACTCAAGTGCATACGAAGCATAGCGATCGCATAGTCGTCATGATGAAATAAAGCATGCACAGATTACAGATAGCGTGATACAGGATAAACAGGTGAGGAACAAGGTAGCTTAAAGAATTTGAGGTGAGGAAATTGAGAAAGTCTTCAGTCAAATTCTTCAAATAGTAACGATCAATTTCATCAACAAGTATACGAGGAAATTAAAGGGTTGAGGAAATAGAACCAGGTAGCTCGATGAAGACAATGATTTGATGACCCAGTTCCAACTGCTGTGACAGTCATACGTCTGGTTTGGAGCGGCCTGGTATTTAAACCAGAGGACACACAGTCCCAGGACACACAGTCCTTACCGTATTCTCCTTGAGCAAAGGTCACACAGACCTCGCCCAACACTCGTGGTAAGTCTTCAGGGTAGACTTCCAAAGCCCTCACAAACTGGTCACCCGGCGATCCACAATTGACTGCTGGATGCTCTAGACCAAGGTCGTTTCGTGATCCCCAATTGACTGCAGGATGCACTAGACCATGACGCCTAACCGTCTGGAAGATACACAGTCTTCAAAGGTAACAAGCGTCGGTTCCACACAGGAACAATTTCTTCAGTGATGCTCAATCACTTTGGGTTTGGTGGTTTGGTTTGGGGTTTTTCCTCACTGATGATTTTCTCTCAAAGTCCTCGAGGAATGGGATGCTCTCAAATGACAAGTGTCAGTTCTCTCTCGGAGCAGCCAACCTGCTAGTAGTTGTAGGGGGTGGCTATTTATAGCCAGGGTGCAACCCGACATGATAAGACATAAATGCCCCCAATGATATGACCGTTATGTGGATAGGATGATTGGGGACAACTGGCACTTAGCACAGCAACGGTCGGTATTTCGAACTATGAAAGTCCTCAGGCTTATCATATTCCTCACTTGTAGGCAATTTGCACTGGCGAAATCCTAACTCCTCAGTCAGACCAATTTCCTCAGAGACCAGAAGATCATCGTCTCTGTCACTGAAGAACTTGACTGAACTGCAAGAGATTTCCAAAGGCTTCACTCGAAGGATTGGATAGGTTGAGGCTTTTGAGTTGAACATCAGTTGGAAATTTTCCTTAGTATTACCTCGGCCCCCTTTAACAGTACGGTGTTTCCTATGACTCAAAGAAAGGAAATGAAACTACGAAAACAAAAGTCTTCATGCTTCATAGTCCTCGTTCATATCTTCAAGGTCACACCAGCTACTTCTTTTTCAAAGTCTTCAGGGAATAGCAAAGTCTTCACCAAAGTCTTCAGTTGAAGACATACATTTTTAGGGGTCGATAATCTCCGAATGTATCAAACTCCTCAGCGACTTATAGAGCCTGTGTACACTTACAAACGCATCAGTCTCTTAACCTATAAGTCTTCAACACACCAAAATCACTAAGGGGCACTAGATGCACTAACAACATTTGTCAGTGTTTCACACAAAATACATACCTATTTTTAATTTTGTTTCATTTTTTATTTTACTGTTTACCCGAGCTCACATGAGCTCACAGGAGCTCGGGATTAGAACAACACTTCCGGATTTTGCTCCCTTCCTATCCTACGTTCTCATGACCAAGATGATATACAAAGCAGTGAAGGAGACCATTATCTTCATCCTTTCCGTGCTTGCCCCCAATCCCATCCTGCTTGGCATGACACTTTCTCCCATGGACCGCATGGTTTGGAAGGTTTGGGCCCCTCCCAAGGTGAAATTCTTCGCTTGGCTGGCATTGCAAGATAGAATATGGACCGCCGATCGTTTGGAGAGAGGCGCGGGTGGCCAAATTGCGGTCCTTGCCCTCTCTACAAGAGGGAGCAAGAAACAGGTGCTCACCTTTTCTTCAAGTGCCGCTACACGATTAGGCTTTGGAGGTCCATCATCGACAAGTTTGGCTTACATCACATGGATACCTCCACGTGGCACCTTGACGAAACCGTCAACGAGTGGTGGGACAAGAGGACCAACAACAACAATCCTAATTGGCATGCCATGGCTTCCCTCACCATGCTTGTCTCTTGGACAATTTGGAATGAAAGAAATGCTAGAGTGTTCCGCCACAAATGCATGCCACCGCCCACTCTCCTTACCATCATCTTTGAGGAGGCCAAACTTTGGGTAACCGCGGGCGCTAAGAAACTAGGGCATTTGTTGTTGGGCGAGTAATTGTCATGCCGTTGTTCCGGGTGTTTTGTAAACTTTAAACTCTATTCTCTTCTTAATTAATGGATGAGGCAAATCTTTTGCCTCCGTTTCGAAAAAACAAAATCCCATCCTGCTCCGTCTCTAATCTTAAGCCGGCGAAGCTGTAGTCACTATATTTGCTCACGTCTACTGGATAGAAATAGAGCAGCACGACGAAGGCTGTTGGCTTCTACTTGTAGAGGTTACCACTATAGTAGAGCCAGGGACGACCCCTAGATGAGAATTTCTCCAGGGTCAACTTTAATGCAATGGTGTCAGCTTTTATATATAAACACTGATTGGGATTAGTACTGATTTAGTGAAGGTTTTTGCTAAGTTTCCCCTCACCGACCCACATGCACCTCTATTGCAAATGGTAGCCTTATCTTTGAGAAGATCACACTATCGACCGTTGTATACGCTCTAATAGTTTATGTGTGTGGTGTACAATGATTAAACACCAGAAGTTGCAGCATCTTAAAGCAACTTTCATAATTTGCAGCAAAATCATAGTATTAATGACAATAATGAGGGTTAATTTCCTTGTATTAGTAACATCTCCCGTAGACCAGTACAATGCATGCATCGTGTAGTCGCTCTTAGCGCAGGTTCATAGGTACTTAGTATAGTCATGGCACATCAATTAAAGAAGATATGGTTCTTATTAGAACGTTTTCCTACACGGTGTAATCAATGCTTTGATTCGGTGTGGCATTCCCCCCTATGTTTCACTTCTTCCCTTCTCTCTACAACTACGCCGCAATATTTAGATGCACATGTGGTTCCTAAACCAATTGAATGCAACGTTACTTAAAATCAAAACCTCGAAGACAATGCAATGAGGGTGATTACCTATAAACATTTATGGCGAGTTAAGGGTCAATGCATTGGGAGCACCCTTATACCCTGAGCTGAGGAAGTATCAGCTTAAACTACCTGTGATGGAAGTATCATTGCTAGTATCATCCATGTGAACTAGACAATTTTGATGAGATGACATAGAATTAAATGAAAAAACCAAGACTTCAGTATCATATCATGATACCGTATCATAAGAAATATTGTAGTAGTACTATGTGTCTTGCATGACAATAAGTAAGGTCATCTAAGATACTAATATATAATACTATGCATCACGGAGGTTGTATCATACACTGTTATCATATGCATTATACTAACTTATGAGATTACCCCACTATAGACAGCTTTAGTCAACTCATGGTACTCCCTCCAGACAAGTGCATACTTCCTCGAGCTTGCTGGGGAAGACGACGAAGCTCTCATTACAAGGAGATTGCATCTCCCCGTCTACTCGCCTCCCACCTGCCCTACTCCTTGCTGCCCCATGGCATCACGGACGGCTCAGGTGGCCGGATCGTGTACGTCTGCCGGGTGTTAGGAAACTAGGAACGCTAATCTCTCAATCACAGGTGAACGCTCAGTTTTTTTTACGTCGCATGCAAAACTTGTGACTTTTCCCGTTTTCATTCTCTACTATTTATTCGTTTACAAAGACGAAGATGTCGGCGGCGATCCTGACTATACGCCACGATCCGCTGGACTAGCGTCATCCCACGAGTGCCGATCGTGCCTCCTAGGCCACCTACGAAACTACGGGGACAACGACGTGACCACGTCGAGCTACAGACATATGCAAAGCTACGTGCATGGCACGCACACGTCGCGGCTCATGCCTCCCTATATGTTTATTTGAAGTGGAAATTAACTAGATAAGGTAAAGGCATCAACGACTAGATTAGATAACAAATCAGCTCCCTAATCTTGTTGTTGGCGTATTATTTCAACCATGCCGATCCTCCTCCTCAGCTCCTGGAAAATGATGCACCCAAGTGCCTTCGTAAGGGTGTCAGCAAGCTGGTCACCGGTCCTGGCGTAGTCGATGAAGATCCGTCTTTGCTCCACACACTCGCGAATGAAGTGATACCTGGTCTCTATGTGCTTTCTTTGGTCGTGGAAAACTGGGTTCTTTTCCAAGGAGATCGCCGACTTGTTGTCAACGAGGAGCTTCGGCTGCACGGCTTCCTTGTTCAACATTTCTCGAAGTAGACGTGCCAACCAAATGCCTTGACACGCAGCGGTGGTGGCCGCCATGTACTTGGCCTCGCAAGAGGAAATCACCACCACCCTTTGCTTATGAGACTGTCAGCTAATAGTTTGTTCGCGTCTCCTATTTCCCGCCCTGTCTTTTTTAGAGGGAAATAGTGGTCTTTATTCATTAAGAGCTTTGGTACACCTACGTGTTGAAACGTGGGGAGAGGGGTTACATAATGATTTGGCAGCACTTAATTGCGTATCGGTGAGGGTGCGGGACCCATCCTGAAATTCAGAGGGGGGTGATTTTATTAGAAGTGGAATAGTTTAAGTAGGTTTACGTAGGTATAGTATTTCGTTTCATTAATAATTTGCGCACCATGGTAGTGTCCCAGGGCTCTGAAAGTCATACAAGCCGACCACTAGACAGTGATAAAAGTGCTACAGACTAAATTATGAGCATTTGCATTTGGACTCTCTATGCTAAGATGACCCTAGTGTTCCTTCACACAACTGCCACCACACCTCTCTTTTATTTCATTTCTTTCCTGTCCTCTATAGGTTTAACTGGGGTTTCCTTTGTTTGTTTGTTTTTTCTGTTCTCTTCTTCTTATTCTTACATTTTTCAATACCTATACAATTTTAAAATTCAAGAACACTTTTAAAATCGGCAAAATTTTCGAAATTTGTGAATATTTAACAAATTCATGAACATTTTTAAGTCCATCATTTTTAAATCTTGTGAACATATTTTCAATTCATGAAAAGTTACTAAAACATTGTGAATTTACACTTTCAAACTTTCGTGAACATTTTTCTAATTCAAGAATAGTTTTAAATCGCTGACAATTAGAAGAAAAAAACACGTCAACATTTTTTAGGCAGTGAGGGTGGTGAGTCGGCATTTCGTATGCACCAAATACTGCAGTAAGTGGTGCAAACCTGGATCCAACATCCCTTCTTAAATAGTCGGCCCCCATATAAGCCAAGTGGGAAGCTTCAAAGACCTAAAATCTGCTTCTGCTTTTCCTTTTTTATTTCCTTTGTGTTTTTGCTGACTTTTACTCAGTTTTTTTATTTTCCTATTTTCTTTTTATTTGGTTTTAAACAAACATAACTATTTTTCCAAATTCATGAATATTTTTTAAACTGGTAGAACATTTCTTTCGCATTCATGATTTCTTATAAATTTTCAAACATTTTTAGAATTTTTTTGATTTTTTTGAACCCATAAATTTTCTACAATTCACGTTCATTTTTATAAGTTCACAACTTTTTAAAATTTGTTAAAAACTAAATTGAAAACATTTTCGAAAATGGCTGAACTTATTTTGAAATTCGTGAAGAATTTTTACATATGTCAGCTGACCACTATTCTGAAAACCTACAGAAAAAGTTAGTCAGTTTTTTTAATGAGCGAGTATACCAACATCACCAAATGAGTGAAAAAACTGATCAAACCATAGGCGGGGGAGCGAGCGAGCAACCGGGCGGATACGGGACCACCCATGTCACGCATGAATGCCAAAGGAGCTCCTCCGAGGACTCAATTTTGGAAACATTCCAGAAGCTTCATGACCGTTTCAGGTCTGTTTTTTTTCCTACACCCTCCGATCCAAAATATTAAACTAAAACCACGACACTTATTTTGGATAGGAGGGAGTACTATTATTTTACCAGCTTTTCCTCTTTTTTTTCATTTTCATTTTCCTTTTCTTTCTTTTTTATTTTTATTTTCTTTTTTTCTTTTACAAATAAATATATTGTCAGTTAATTAATTAATCCATAAGGTGATTTTTAGCAACTTTTTTTCGCACGTGGATTACGCTGTCTTAATTATATATTGTCAGTTCTGGCCTGTTGTTGGGCACTGCTAAAAAAATGGAGTTTCAAGCATCAGTTCCCTAGCCAAGCCCGCTGGACTCGATGAAAAACTTGAAGTGCTAATAGTTTGTTCGCGTCTCCTATTTCCGCCCTGCCTTTTTAGGGGGGTAGTGTGCCAGGGCTCTGAAAGCCACATAAGCCGACCACTACACAATGATAAAGTGCTACAGGCTAATTTATGAGCATTTACATTGGACTCCCTATGCTAAGATGCCCCTAGTTTTCCTGCACACAACTGCCACCACTCCTGCATGAATATTGAACTCTAGGAAACCTTCAGGAGGCTAAATGGTACAAAACGCTCACCCTCTCGAGAGTTGTTTTTGCTAATGGGCCGGTCTATGTACGTGCCTTGAGTTCACAGTAAATGAAAGGTTTCAGTGTATCAAAAAAAGTAAATGAAGGTTTTCTGAAGGCTTTGGGTCGTCTTTTTTATTTTATTTCTTTCCTATCCTCCATAGCTTTAACATGTATTCCTTTCGTTTTCTTCTCTTTTCTCTTCTTCTGATTTATACCAATTTTAAATTTCACGAACATTATTAAAATTGGTGAATATTTTTTAAAAATTGTGAAGGTTTCAAAAATTGATGAACATTCTTATGTCCATCATTTTTAAAATTTGTGAACATATTTTCAAGTATCAAACATTTTCAAATTCATGAAAATTTTCTAAAAAAATATGAATTTTACACTTTCAATTTTTGTAAACATTTTTCAAATTCATGAATACTTGTACATCGCAAAGATTTAAGAAAACATGTAAACATCTTTGAAGCGGCGAGGGTAGTGAATCGACGTTTCGTAGGCACCAAATACTATGGTAAGTGGTGCAAACCTGATGTCTACTACACAACCTTCTTCATGTAGACTTGTGTTGGGCCTCCAAGCGCAGAGTTTTGTAGGACAGTAGCAAATTTCCCTCAAGTGTATAACCTAAAGTTTATCAATCCGTGGGAGGCGTAGTATGAAGATGGTCTCTCTCAAACAACCCTGCAACCAAATAACAAAGAGTCTCTTGTGTCCCCAACACACCCAATACAATGGCAAATTGTATAGGTGCACTAGTTCGGCGAAGAGATGATGATACAAGTGTAATATGGATGGTAGATATAGGTTTTTGTAAACTGAAAATATAAAAACAGCAAGGTAGCAAGTAACAAAAGTGAGCAAAAACAGTATTGCAATGCTTGAAAACAAGGCCTAGGGTTCATACTTTCACTAGTGCAAGTTCTCTCAACAATACTAACATAGTTGAATCATATGTAAATCCCTCACGTGCGACAAAGAGTTCACTCCAAAGTCACAAATAGCGGAGAACAAACGAAGAAATTATTGTAGGGTACGAAACCACCTCAAAGTTATCTTTTCCAATCAATCGTATGAGCTATCCCTATAAGTGTCACGAACCGCCCTAGAGTTCGTACTAAAATAACACCTTAAGATACACATCAACCAAAACCCTAATGTCACCTAGATACTCCAATGTCACCACGAGTACCCATGAACTTGATTATACGATATGCATCACACAATTTCAGATTCATCATGTTCAATCCAACACAAAGAACTTCAAAGAGTGCCCCAAAGTTTCTACCGGAGAGTCAAGACGAAAACGTGTGCCAACCCCTATGCATAGATTCCCAAGGTCACGAAACCCGCAAGTTGATCACCAAAACATACATCAAGTGGATTAATAGAACATCCCATTGTCACCACGAATATCCCATCGCAAGACATACATCAAGTGTTCTCAAATCCTTAAAGGCTCAATCCGATAAGAAAACTTCAAAGGGAAAACTCAATTCATCACAAGAAGATAGAGAGGGGAAAACTCCATATGATTCATCTATATTAATAAAGCTCGCGGTACATCAAGATCGTGCCATCTCAAGAACACAAGAGAGAGAGATCAAACACATAGCTACTGGTACATACCCTCAGCCCTGAGGGTGAACTACTCCCTCCTCGTCATGGATTCCGCCGGGATGATGAAGATGGCCTCTGGTGATGGTTTCCCCCTCCGGCAGGTTGCCGGAACGGGCTCCCGATTGATTTTTCATGGCTACAGGGGCTTGCGGCGGCGGAACTCCCGATCTAGGTTTCTTTCTGGAGGTTTCTGTATTTATAGGAATTTTTTGCGTCGGAAACAAGTCAAGGGGGGCCATGAGGCGGCGACAAGCCAGGAGGGTGCGCCCTGCAGGCTTGTGGTGGCCTCGTGGCTCTTCTGGCCCAACTCCAATGCTTCGGGGGTCTCTTTTGGTCGATAAAAAATCACCGTAAATTTTCAGCCCATTCCGAGAACTTTTATTTCTGCACAAAAAACGACATCATGGTAGTTCTGCTGAAAACAACATCAGTCCGGGTTAGTTCTAATAAAATCATACCAAAATCATATAGAATTATTGTAAACATGGCATGAATACTTTATAAATTATAGTTACGTTGGAGACGTATCAGCATCCCCAAGCTTAATTCCTGCTCGTCCTCGAGTAGGTAAATGATAAAAAAATAATTTATGAAGTGTGAATGCTAGCAAGTGCACAAGTTTGATCAATGATAATTCCAATCACTTTTTCTAGCATCAATATAAACCATAAACAGTAGCTCATCTCATAAAACTTTTCATGATCAAGTAACAAGCTATTCACATGTTAAAGTATAGACCAGAAAGTTTCTTAAAAACTAACAAACCATATTACTAGTCATCGAACAATTGCAATTCATCTTTATTTCAGGAAGGGTCTATGTAAGAGCTTTGATTTAGCAAATTCCACATACTCAACTATCATATAGTCTTCCATGATTATTGACACTCAAAGCATATTTTTAGAACAAATAGCATCCATCGAACACAGAGAAAGATAGGGGCTTAATGTTTCGCCTCCCAACTTATTTATCATATAGATAATTGTCAACAATAATAATTCATGATCAAATATATTTGTATGGATATATATGTCTAGATCATTCCCCAACACATGACGCTTGCCAAGAAAAAGGCGAAATATAGGAAGTGGTGAAGATCACCATGACTCTTGCATAAAGGTAAGTACTAGAAAGTAAAAGATAGGCCCTTCGCAAAGGGAAGCATTGATTTGCAGAGGTGCCAGAGCTCGAGCTTTTAAAACAGAGATGAATAATAATTTTGAGCGGTATGCTTTCATTGTCAACATAACAACCGAGAGATCTCAGTATCTTCCATGCTAGATACATTATAGGTGGTTCCCAAACAGAATGGTAAAGTTTTTACTCCCCCTCCACCAATCAATCACACTCCACGGCGAGCCGAATCCACGGGTACCGTCCATACAAACAACAATCTTGGGGGAGTTTTGTTTCATTATATTTTGATTTTTGATTTTTGAGCATGGAACTGGGCATCCCGAATACCAGCCACTTTCTCGTGAATGATAGTGAATCAACACATATCGTGAGAATAACCCACCTAGCATGGAAGATACTGACAGCCCCTAGTCACTATATGAGCGATTCGGGCATACAAAACAGAATATTATTTGAAGGTTTAGAGTTTGGCACATGCAAATTTACTTGGAACGGCAGGTAATACCGTATATAGGTAGGTATGGTGGACTCATATGGAACAACTTTGGGTTTAAGGGTGTTTGGATGCACAAGTAGTGTTTCTACTTGGTGCGGAAGTTTTGGCTAGTATGAGGTGGAAGCAAGCACCACATGTTGGAGGATCCATAACAATATAACTTCTATACAAATATACCCAAATATAACTCATTAAGTTGTCTTCCTTGTCCAATTTTAACTAATTTGCTCGAGTTTGAAAATAATTAATGAGCTCACAATCATAGAAGATGTCCAAGATAGTATATTTATATGTGGAATCTCTCTTCCTTCAATATTCTTTCATGAATTGTTCAAGTGACCAATGCGGTGTTTGCTAACTTTCAATAAATTTTACCACCTATACTTATTATGTGTGAAGTCATTACTCCCCATGGGATAAGTATATGAAGCATATTTAATTTCAGATTTATGATATTCGATTCATTCAACCATTTATTCATACGATATAAGTGAAGCACGAGAGTGAATGACAAACTACTCCAAAAAAAGATGTAAGTGAAGATCAATGCGTAGTCAACAATTATATATAAAGCAACAATACCAAAGTTACATGACCGAACGATACAATGTGGAGAGGTAGTCCACTGAGACAGCAGATCCCAAGAAAGTTGACAAACATAACCGCACCCGACTATGCTGTCAAACAACACCTATCACAGGACAACCCGATTACAACGCAGGACACGACCTAGGACACCTAGCCTCCACGACAACGCCCTCAAGAGGGGAACGCGAGCAGTGGCGGACCCAGATATTGAGGGTTGCCAGGGCGACGGATGACGATGGAGCTTCATTACACTGAGTCGATGGTCGCTAGGCACGGGAGATACCCTGCTTCGTCATCGGAGAGCCGGGGCGGCCGCCCCAGCTCGCCCCAATGGTAGAACCGCCACTGAACGCGAGCACCGCCGCTGCCGAGCCCGACGTGGACAAGGGTTTTCACCCGGAGACTCTGACATGAAGAGGAGAACCACGACGACGTCTTCAAGAAGATAACGGCACCCGCGGATGTCGTCGTCATTGGCGCCAAAGCGTGGAGCTTTCGCTCGGCAGCTCACACATGCCATCACAGGGCACCCGGGTCAGTCACGGCGAGAACCGGCCTCCAGATTCGGATCAAGGCAACAGAAAGTGTGCCTGAACCACCATCCGCTACATCCCTCGTCGCCCAAGCGACCTAGAGACGTAGCCTCCACTGCCGCCATGGGGCCTGCCAGAAAGCCACCATACGGACCACCATCCGGGGCCGCCGCCCCGGCATCCATGTCCCGAGTCACCGTCAGCCATCACCATCGCAACGAACAGACCACAGTGGGAAGAGCGGAAGGCACCTCCATCTGCTCCTAGCCCGGCATCAGCCACCAGGCCTGGGTGATCGCCTCCACCGTTGGAGGCGTCCACGCCCGCGTCCCTAGCAAGTCCCTGTCGACATGGGGGAACACGACCTAGTAGCTGCCGACGGCCACCGCCAAGCAAGCCCCGACCTTTAGCCGAGACGAGCTTAGGCGCCGCCACATCCGTGGCCACCGACGTCGCTCCGACCAACAGCACAACAGCAACAGGGGCGCCAACTCGGACCGACAACACAACGGAACAGCAAGGCAGCCGGGCACAAACGCGACGGTAAACACCACCGCGGACTAGGTCGACTCTCTGCCGGCGTGCCGCCGATCGCCATCCTCCGCCACGCTCCAGATCCGCGTTGCCCACCCGAAACCCTCGCAACACCGGATCGACCGCTACCAAAGGCCGCAACCCCGCCCCATCTCCGACCGGGACGCCCCCGAGCCGCGTCGAGCGCGTGCAGCCCCACCGGATCCGCGCCGGCTACACGCACCCGCCGCCCCCGAGCCCCTGGCCATGCGCCGTTCGCCAGCCCCCGCGCCAGATCTGGCCGGGACAAGGCCAACCCGCCACCACCGAAGCTTGCAGCCACCACGCCACGCCACGCCGGAGCAGCAGGGCACCGCCACGGCGCCGCACCCCAGGGGCCCCATGCCAGGGCCAGCCATCACCGGCGGAGGGAGCCCAGGGCCACCCGCGGCGCCGCCGGCCAGATCTAGCCCCCATGACGACCACGAGCGGGCCTCGCGCAGCCCACCACGCCGCTCCCAGGTGCAGCCGCGACCGCGCAGCACGCACGAGCTCCCGCCGTTGCCTCCGTCGCTGCACCGCCGCGCCCTGCCGTCAGCGCGCCGCCACCAGCTTTGGACCGCCCGCCCGCGCGAGCCGTCACCAGCCGAGGGGAGAGGAAGCCCCGCCGCCGCCTACGCAGGCCAGGCTTCGCCTGGCGGCGCCTAGTGGTGGCGGCGAGGAGGAGGGAGGAGGGAGAGGGCAGGGGCGGTCGGGGATGGGGGCTCGCCAGCCGCCGCTCGCGGGAGCGACGAGGGCGAGAGGAGGTCGTTCCAGTTTTGAGCCTGCTGACTCAGAGGGCACCTTCTCGAACCTTCCGCCCCGTTTTTGCAAGGTTTTAGAACATCTACAACCGGACCCCTCAAACGACCTCTCATATGCAACGACCGCTCGGTGGATGGTGGCAGGGTCTCTCTCCTCATGAGGCGTGGTCACTGCTGACCTAGACGTGGCGGCATGACTCGGCATCAATGATGTTTTGTTTGTGATTGGATGTCGAGGCATGGTGATGGTGGCGTTTCCCTCCTCCCATGGTAGGGGTAGAGTGAGGTGTTGTCTTGGCCGACCACCACGGATCTGGCGCCCCTGTGTGCAGTGGCGAATCCAGGATTGGGTGACTTTGCATTATTTTATCATGCTGATTTCTCGAATTATAAACCACACGTGCATATGCTCTACTGTTGCTTGCTAGCATAAGCGTCACCCACTCACCATTTTCTATTGCAATATTGCATTGTTCACGGATAAGAACACAATTATTTGGTACCCTCGAGGGAGAAGTATAGAAATATAAAAGGTTCATGCCTCACCGGAGCCGATGCAGCGGTGCTCCCGCGTGCTTCTTTTGTAAGTCGGCGGTTTGACTGAACTGGCGATTGGATCTCCAGGCGCTGGAATCTTATCAAGATGAGCATCATCTTAATTTTCTGCCACCCCCAGACAAGAGACGTCTCTGCCAACTTGCACCAAGGCCATATGAAGCCATCAGGCATGCAGTACTGAAAATTTGCCAGGAAGTTAATATATGGTTCAGTTTGATGTTTGAACGGCTGGTTCCACTGCTGAACAGTCGCTTGGCCTGTATAATACTTTTGGTCTGGACCATCACGGCCATTTAGTTGTCGCTTAGCTTGTTAGAGCATCTACAGCCGGACCCCTCATACGCTCCTCAAACGCCCGGGCACTAACCGGTCACGAAAAAGCGATCCAGACGGACCCCTCATATCCATCTCAAACGCCCGGACTGACCGGCACCCCTCATATCCATCTCAAATATGAGGACGATATGAGGGGCCGCGGACGCGCCCGGGCGCGCCCGGTCAGTCCGCCATGTAGGACGTAACCCCACCCCGGACCACCTTTTCTCTTTCTTTAATCATTCTTTTCTTTCTCTCCCTTCTTTTCCACCAATCACGTGCAAGTGACCGGACATATGAGGAAAAATATGAGAGATGCGGCTGCACGGATGAAAAAGTAGGGGTTCAAAACGGACACGCCCGGTCACTGACCGGGAGTATCCGCGGGCGTTTGAGGGGCGGGATTTGCAAGTCGTGGCTGAAGATGATCTTACCTCCTACTCCCTCCGTAAAAATATATAAGAACGTTTAGATCAACAGAGGGAGTACTACATTACATCCCCTACCGCCTACGTTGGATAAGCATTCAGGCAGCGTTTTCCATGGCAACCCTTCTTTTGGCTCAAGTGGTGATTCTGGGCGACCCGCTCTCACAGGAGGCTTCCCCCGATTCAATCCTTGGCTGGCCTTTAGATCTTGCCCATTTTGGTCAACTGTGCCCGTTCAACCGTCCGATTTTTACGTCACGTTTTGACTTTGCAGTTGTTCTTACTGGTCTAGGATTCTGGGCGACCCGCTCTCAGGAGGCTTCCCCGATTCAATCCTTGGCTGGCCTTTAGATCTTGCTCATTTTGGTCAATTGTGCCCGTTCAACCGTCCGATTTTTACGTCACGTTTTGACTTTGCAGTTGTTCTTACTGGTCTAGGATTCTGGGCGACCCGCTCTCAGGAGGCTTCCCCGATTCAATCCTTGGCTGGCCTTTAGATCTTGCTCATTTTGGTCAACTGTGCCCGTTCAACCGTCCGGTTTTTACGTCACGTTTTGACTTTGCAGTTGTTCTTACTGGTCTAGGATTCTGGGCGACCCGCTCTCAGGAGGCTTCCCCGATTCAATCCTTGGCTGGCCTTTAGATCTTGCTCATTTTGGTCAACTGTGCCCGTTCAACCGTCCGATTTTTACGTCACGTTTTGACTTTGCAGTTGTTCTTACTGGTCTAGGATTCTGGGCGACCCGCTCTCAGGAGGCTTCCCCGATTCAATCCTTGGCTGGCCTTTAGTGACCGGGCTGACCCAATCTGCTCCCAACCACCGCAGACAATGCACAGCCACGCCGCGCAACGCGCGAGGAGTGGTTTCTTTGCACCGAGGTATATATGGGGCCTATCATATAGCCTTATTTTTTTTCGTTGTGGAAAAATTCGTCTTTACAAAGGAGGCTTTTGTGATTTGTTTCCCCCCTTTCAATTGTAGGATTTTCAGGAGTTTTCAGGATGGGCCTTCCTATCCATTGTTATCGGATAAATTCAACATATGTGTGGAAATCTAGGTATGATATGGTTTTGTGCATCTGGTGTTGTTGCATTTTAGTGTCTTGTAGCATATTTAGTGACAGAAACATATGTTAGTGTTTTTGTTCAAAGGAATTCCTTCTGTACTTTATATATTAGGAGCTGGTGTTTGGTTCCACTGGATCATTTTTGGCGTGTGATACTGCAAGTGTAAATTCAGAACATGGACCTTACGGTCTAGCTTTAGTATATGTTCATCATAGTTATGTGCATACTGCATGAAAATGGAGTATCCTTGTGCTCGTGTGGGGTTGCTCTTAAACCTTGCATTTGCATTAAAATGGATAATTCTTTAACTAAGATCCTGGTCTCTGTTCTTTCTAACAAGGGATCTTGATCTTAGCCTGCAACCAATGTCAATTCTATTTACCGAAAGATGTTAGGCTTGCAAATCTATTTAGTGACAGCAGAGATCGCATGCCTACTGGCAATGGCAAAGCTTTCTCAGCATTATGATAAACTGAAAGATCCCTATGCAGTTTCTGATGCTATTGTTTCAGTGCAAAATAAGCAGTTTTTTCTTTGAATTGAAGTAGGCTATGATTCATGATGCTAGATGTTTTGTTTTAGTTCCTCTATGTACTGGCATGTTGTTTGTTTGGTTTGCTGATGGTATTGATAAACACGGGTTCAGCCGGGCGTTGTGCTTTGTTCGTCCTCGTGTTTGTCGCCTGTTGTTTACCATGGCTACCCTTTGTTCCATACGGTCTAGGAACTGCAAGGTTGCTACTTATTCTCGTCAAGTTTTTTACAGGCGTAGCTAAATCCAAAGTTGTTTCCGTATTCAGAATAATAGGAACAAAATTTAGTGAAACACAAGTGTGCAGGCTGCCAATTTAGTGCTCGGCTACAGCCACTCTTGATTTTTAGTTCATTGTTTAATTTTGAATCTAGAAATGAAGTCCTCTTTGCTTATGAATTCTCCCCTTTTCCAAGGGAATTATTTTCTAAGTACACATGGAGACACTGATGTTTGACTTACAGTGTTTTTGACTCATTGCTCTGCTTCAAGCTCTCACTGATGGATTTGCAGTATGCCTGAACTTGGACGTGTCCAAACCAACAGATTTGTGAATGAGCTCTGCTAGCTATGCTATATATATTTGACGATTTCTAGATTTTCTGAGCTCATGCCATGAGCTTGGGTAGCGTGTCACTGTAATTCGTAATGTCTATTCCTTGTGCCTTTTCCTATCTGTACATTTGGAGAAAAATGCACACGTGTTATTTCGGCATTTGACAATTCCATTTAGGTGTAAAAAACTGGCTTTGTTTTGTTCCTTTTTGTTTTCTGTATAGTTTTTGCACTGACCAGTGAATCGTGATGTCAATGAATACTATCAAGGCATTGTTGAACTCTGCCTTTTCCTAGAATAAGACATACCTGTTGTGAGGGTGTTGCTTTCCAGGTGAGCTGAGGTGATAAATGAAACCCTCTTATACTGTAGAACAGGTTCAGTATTTGCTTATATTTTCATGAGCCCAAGGATAGTTTTTCATGGTGTTGGGGCTGTGGACAGTTGCTGAAAAAAGAGAAGACGATTAGCGAGACTACTGCAGCGAGATACGGCGGCCAACATTGTGTTAATTGACTGCTTTATACAAAACTAAAACAAGTCAAACTAAAATGTTTTGGTATGTATTGACTAAATTAGAGCGTATGAGATTGGCATATGAAGGATAAGACTACAAGTTGACACACCTAGCAATTGATTAATGCTTTTTGTTTTGTCTCTTTGCATAGTGCCCAGGTAGTGTTCATTAGTATGTTCAAAGGATGCTCAGATTATTTATTAAATCTGATGATGGCTCTTTTTTTATTAGCATGTACAAAAGGTTCTGTTGGGCATCCTTTGCATTTATCTTGTCAGGTTCCATGCATAGCAGTACACATACACTGCAGTTTGTAATGCCATTTAATAGGGATGCATTAGGGTACTTTATTTCCATTGTAAACTCATAATAATTAAGGGTTGGTAAGGTAACAATAATCTGGGTTATAGCAGAATATTAGATGTGGTATGCTTGTGTGAGTAGAATGCAGAGTTTATAAATGAACTAAAATCTGAGAGCAGCAAGTGGTAGGCTTAATTTCAATTAAAAAAATAGGTGTACTGCAGCATCATGTATTCAGGTAATCCCTTGCATTTTTTTTGGCTAGGTTCAGTCTTTATACATCATGTATATATGCATAAATCACACCACATAAACTGGAGTTCGTAGTGTCAGCAGTAAGAGGGGTGCAACTAAGTAGTAGTGTGTCCCTATGATAAATGGGTAGAATGGCTGTTTAGTTTAACATTGGACTTTAACAGTTTAACTCCAAAGAGGTCAGATGACATTAGTTTTTGATATATTTGAACTCTAGAGTATAAGATGCATCTTCCTACTCTTCTTGAGATCACGGTATCACAAATATTTATTTGAGATATGCTAAATGTTCCTTTAATCTTAGATGCAACTTATAGCTATCGTGGACATTCATTAGTTCGTGGGAACTTTTATCTCTCCCCTACAATCAAAGCTCATGTGCAATTTGGAGAAAAATGCACACATGTTGCTGCATTTGACGATTCCTTTTAGTTGAAGAAAATCCGGCTTTATTTTGTTCCTTTTTGTTCTCTGTTTATTATCGTTAATTGCTCAGAGTGATTGTTCCCAAGGTAGTCTTGAACAATCAATCATTTGCATGTATTTATCTAACCATTGCGGCTTCGGTTTTCTGGGCATCTTTCTTTGGAAAATGGAAGTTGTTGTTTCTTCCCAGGTGAGCTGAGGTGGTAACTGAACTCTCTTCTACTATGGAGTAGATTCAGTATTCACTTGTATTTGCATTAGCCCAAGGATAGTTATTATTGTGTTGTTGTGGCTGTGGGCAGCTACCGAAAAAAGAAGAGGATGAGCGAGACTACTGCAGAGCTATGGATGCAGGAGAGGGTTTTCCCAATATGTGGAGTTCAACTAAACAATAACGAATGTGGAGGTTTATTTTATCTATGTTTGTACACATGCAAATTTTGAATTGTTTACTTTGATGGTTTATTGACTGTTAGAATATAGGTACATAAAATTGAATAGAAGCCCTTTTGATGTTGAATTCAGATTAAATCTATGGACTAGCTCATCCAGGTATTATAGTGGAAAACAACATTTGTTTTCTGGATTCAGTTTTAGTTATTTTTGTAAATATAGTCGGATAGTGATCTTATGAAACAATGCATTTTTTTCGTACAAGTCGCTGGTATAATTTGCAACTGGCAAATAAATTTGTATAACTATCTATTTTATCATGTAAAAACACCAGCATGTTGTTTGAGGTGCATGTATCAGTTGTAGCAAAGATGTGCATATGACGATGCATTTCTCACCATGGAGCACTGCAAGGCTCCAGGATATATATATATATGTACCGCAACTTAAGACACATTGCCACTTTCTCCTACCACCATGCAAGTGGTTGATGCTTCGGTGTAGAACTATTGATTAGTCCCTCTTTGTTCTTTTAATTTATGTGATGTTGTCCCTTACCATAAATACTTGTTATGTGGATTCAATAGAAATGATGTTTTAGGCATGTTTGATAGTTATAAAACAAATGTCATAGATGATAGCTATTGCTATTATGGAGACGTTTCGAACTATTGTTCATCTGCTATCCATTGTTTGATGCTCCTTCATTATTATTATACAGAAGGACTAAAGCTCCAATCATACCTGTTTGCTCAAACCTAAAGCTCCTAATTAATGAAAGTACATATATTTTTAAACAAAAGCCTATTTTTTGCTCAAACACAAAGTCATTGAAAAATGCAAATGTTTTCAATGCGAACATGATTTCAAATGGGTCTCAAGCAAACATGGTAGCAAGTATTTTCTGCTATCAAATTAAAATGCATCTCATTGTAGACAACAATTCATCATATTTCCTATTAAAGGACATTAAACCATGGACATTTTTTTCATCGCGTACATGAATTTAGCGTGCCTCTGCGCCATTTGGCGCAACGGGTCCACTAGTATACATAACAGCTTGGATGGCGTTTCTCTGTCCAGGCGGTTTCATATATCGCTAGCGCATGGATATGATTTTGCCAGGTGCTCCGTGTATTGGAAGCTGGCACTTGACCAGGAAACCACGGTGAATCATCGTACCCAGGACGTAGGCTTCAGATATGGTCAGCACGCCGTCGACTTTACACTAATGTAACTGCATGTTTAATGTATAGATCAATCAAAATTCAGAAATCATTTTTTACTTTGGGGGGTGGGGGTGGGGGTGGGGGGGGGGGGGGGAGGGGCATTCAGAGATCATGTCTTGTAAGAGCATCTCCAGCCGTTCGGCGCCACCAGGGGCGGATATAGCGCTGCCTGGGGGTAAGCCGGCGAAAAAAACGGCGTGGGGTCAAACGGTTCCCAGTCGCCCCCCACGGCGCCACTTTTCAGGCGATTTTTTTTTTTAAACGAGGGAAACACGCCAAGTTTCGGCCAAATTAGAAGAAACACGCCAAAGTTCGGCCAAATTTCATACGGTTCAAACGAGTTTTATACAAAAACACGATAAAAACTAATAAAAACTAAAAAAGTAGAGCTACGCGGCCGATATGCCGCCGCCGCCGCCGTCGTCTTCTTCTTCTACATGCCGAGCAGCCTGTAGAACGTGGTGTAGTCGCCGCCGTCGTCGTCCCCGTCCTGCGCCGCGCCGCTGCCGCCGTCCCTGCTGCACCCCTGCCCTGGGTCGCCGTGGCGATGCAGCTCGAGGTTCGACGGCGCCTCCTCCTCGTCGTCGTCGAGGATGACGACGCCGCCCTGCTCGCGGCTGCGGCGACGAGCGGCGATCTCCTCGAGGGCGCACCGCTGCCGTTCCATCTCCTCGCGGACGTAGTCGTCGCGCGCCCATTTGAGGGTCGTCTCGTCGGCGGCGGCCATGGCGAGGTGCTCCTGTTTGATGGCAGGAGTCCGCGCCGCCTCGTCCGGCTCCGTCTTCGGCCTGACAAGGCGAAGGTGGCCGCAGGGAGGAGAGGAAGGCTGACGGCGGCGGCCCTCGTTGATGGTGATGCCACCACCACCACTGCGCCCACTGCGCCGGAGCGGAGTCTTGCCGGGCTCGGCCTTCACGGCGACGAGCGGGGTGCGCGCGCCGGAGGAGTGGGAGCCCGAGGAGGACGACGACGGCGTGGCCATGCGCCTTGGCTGCCAGGACGAGCCGCTCCGATGCGAGAAAGACGGCGCGGGGTAGTCGAGCCGAGGCGTGTTGCCGCCCTCGATGTACTCGAGGACGGCTTCGAGGTGCGGCCGGGGACACCCCACCATCGACGTCGCCCCTCGGAGTTGTGGCGACCGCGACTGGGCGGGGCGCCGTTCGTGGAGGCGAGCTGCTCCTCGCGGCGGCACTCGAAGTACGACGTCCACATATTGTGGCTGTCTGGGGCGTACCTCGGCTGATTGCGCGCCGTCTCCCACAAGGACGATCGGATCCTTGCGATCTCGGCGCGCCGCTCGGCGCCGGTGGACACCGGGGACTCCGGAACACCGCCGGCGCTGAGCCTCCACGAGCCCGGAGCCCGCATGTCGGGCGGCGCCGGGTACTCGGCCTCGTAGAGGAGGCGAGCCTCGTCCTCGTGGAGGTGACGCCGGCCGAAGCCGTTCGCCGCCGCGGCATCGCCTGGGTAGTGCTCCGCCATCGGGAAGGAGATCCGGGTAAGGAGGGGGAAGGAAGGAAAGTGGGCGTCGGCGGCGAGAGGGAGGTGTGGCGAGGAGTGGCAACCACCGGCGTGGAGGGGCGGCTTTTACAGCGGCGAACAGGCCGCGTGGGCGGGCAAGGTGTGGACGCGCGTCGCCCCGCTCTGACTGCGCCGCCCATGAGGCATCAATGGAAGGCTGACCGGCGGGCAGCCTTGCATTGATTCTCCGCGGGAAACCGAGGCGATGAGGACGACGAAGAGGCGTGCGGTCACTGACTCGCCGGTCCCACCCGTTTTCGCGCCAAAATAAGTTTCCCCCGGCGCCCCCAGGCCCCCCCCAGCGCGCCGGGTTCGGCTTGGGTTCGCCGGCGCCAATTTGGGCCCTAACCGGCGAAATTTGGGCTCCTGGGGGCGCGACTGAGCCGATTTTCGCACGCCGGCGATAAAAAAGAGCCTTGGGGGCCTGTTGGTGGGGGAGGGGGGGGGGGGCGAGGCGAGTGGAGATGCTCTAACAGAATTGCGTCTCTCTCTTCGTCCGACTTCGCTGGTACAATCAACGCTGACGTGTGTATTCAGCATCAGTTTGCTAAGTTAACAAGTACTCACTTCCAACAATGATACAACTTTTTTTTAGAAAAGAACAATGATACAGCTACGGACCATTTTTTACGTAAACTAACCTAGCTATATTTTTTCGATAAAGAGAATATATTAATACCAAGATGATATCAATTACAAAGACACTGCAACAATGTAATATCTAAAGAAAATCTAGACATCACGGTTGCACACAACCAAAAATTAGAAGAAGAAGAAAAAAGAAAACAAAGCCCCGTCAAAACAAAGAGAGGCCCGCGGTAGCAAGAGCACTACCAGTAGTGGAAACACCTAGACTCCAAAAAAGATTCTCCAAAAATGACGTCTTCAGAAAGGTTATAGCGCACAAACACCATCGTCGTCCGGTCCAACCATCATAGTCAGATCCAGGGTTTTCATTCTGGAGAAGGTCCAGTCTCCAAACAATGCCTTTAACAAGGAAATGACTAGGAAGCCGTCATTGCCAGGTACAAGACTTAGGATTTTCACGCTGGAAACTGAGACTGCCAAGAACGAAGACTGTCAGTGTTGCCACCCCACTCGCCGAGATTACTGCTGCAAAACTGCAATCGTCCAACAAGTAAAATTCTTCCGATCTATCCCATCCAGTCTTCTTCTTACATCACCACATTACCAAGAATCTCAAACAATACAAGTGTGTAAGAAGCTCTGGCCTTCGATGCATCTTCACATACCCACCTCCATTAATCCCTGGCCGACGAGGTGGATAATGGATGTGGTGGCGCCGCCACTTGTACCTTGTCATGGTAACCCATGCGCATCGCCAAAGATCTCGGGCAAAGGCCACACAACGGTACTAGACAAGGAACATATGTGGGCAGTCGTGGATGGCATCATGCTCCTTGCCTCCGTCACTATGGACGACCATGACAGAAGGGACGCGCGCCTCACCAAATTGTGACGGAATGCCGTTGTCCATGCCGGAATCGACGCCACGATCTTGGCCAGGTTGTCTCGACAATCAAATCAGATCAGGTCGACAACGGGTGTGGAGATAGGAGAATGAGCTAGGACGAGGGAGAAAATGAAGGAAAAACTGGGGACACCCTGTCGCCGCCGTCCGTCGTCGGACGGCCTCCTCCGGAGGTGGTGTAGGGAAAGAGATGAGGGAGAGGCCGCCGGCGGCTAGAGATTGGGTTCCCCCTGTTGCCCGTTTAAGGACGACAAGGGGTCGGGGGCCTTTTGGGTTGGTGTGGGCTTTTTTTTATTAGAGATTGGGGAGGAGGCTCATCCATATGTTTAATCCGTAGTTACGTGGGGGTAGCATTTTTGTACTCACCTCGGGTACAACCGCTTATCATGTGAAAGACCTTAGAGCATCTACAGCCGGACCTAACAAATCTGACCCCTTAAACGTCCGCGGACGCGCCCGGTCAGTGACCGGGCGTGTCCGTTTTGAGCCCCTATAATTTGGTCCGCGCAGCTACACTTCTTATTTTTCTTCTCATATGTCCGGTCACTTGCACGTGATTGGTGGAGAAGAAGAGAGAGAAAGAAAATAATAAATAAGAAAAGAGAAAAGGTGGTCCGGAGTGGGGTCGCGTCCTATGTGGTGGACTGACCGGGTGTGTCCGGACGCGTCCGCGAGCCCTCATATCGTCCTCATATTTGAGATGGATATGAGGGGTGCCGGTCAGTCCGGGCGTTTGAGACGGATATGAGGGGTCCGGTTGGGTCGTATTTTTTTGACCGGTCATTGACCGGAAGGGCGTTCCGGACGTTTGAGGAGCATATAGGAGGTCCTGCTGTAGATGCTCTTAAGTCCCGCATAATGCAACTTTACCGTATATATGCCAGACCTACACGAGTAGGAGCCATGTACAGTTGCATAGAACTTCCCTTGGTTATACGGTAGATATATAGCATACCTATACGAGTAGGAGACACCTAGGGATGCAGACTCGTTGTCCGCATCAATACATGTAACGATTATTACAGCAACATATAATTACTCTTTCTGGTTTGGTGTATAAATCGGATATGAGTTTTATGTCTTCAATTTAACTACTAAAACGTGTTTAATATGAAACAAAATTATATTTTTAGATTAATTGTCGAATGTAGTTTCCAAGCATATATTTTTGTGGCATATCACATAGTATGTTTTATGAGTCAAATTGAAGACTTTAAACCCATGCCCAACTGATAACCGAACCGGAGGGAGTATAGGAGATATTTGACTCTCAGTCCATACACACAGATGCAGACATCATACCTGCATCGTGAGAGCCACCCTTCCCTTTCTTAGAAACCTTCAGAAACCATCAATCAACAACTCTACCCAACGGATATTAAACAACTAAACATAGAATTATTCTAGCAACAACACATTGACAACTAGAAGCTTCGGTGCAACCTTACTACATCCACGAAGCTTGCTCCCATGGCTTTTGGCTAAATATTAATCCTCCTTCAACTGAAGCTTGCTCTCGGTCTCATTCCAGCATTGTAGATTACTTTTCTTCAACATCCTTCTCCACACTTGATCCTTGGCTAAATATTTTATATGGAGGAAAAATAACTCGAGCCAGTGCAGCATTATCATACCTATCCAATGACAGACCTCCGAGCTTTTACCTCATGCCCAGTGTCCTCTTGTTGACCTGGACTAAGCTCCTTGAGTATAGGGTGAAACTCCTTACTCGACTCTTGGTAGCCCTAAATCTACACAGTTCTTTCATTTTACGCATATCATGTAAGTACTGGCGAGCATTCGTAAATTAGAGACTATACATGATTAGTGGTTGAAATATTCAAGGATAGAACATGGACGCAAAGTTACTGCTCGAGCTCAAATGAGCTCGGTGAACAGTAAAAAAAAATTCAAAAAAAAAAACTGAATTTTTTGTGTGACAAAAGTTTTCAAGTGCTTGCAATAATTCGTCATGGAATCACATTCCATAAGGCATGGAAAAGAAAACAAAAATGATACTAAAAATGCTACTTCCAAAAGCATTTTCGAGGACTTTTGTGGAGAAAATCGTGCACTCAATTTAATATTTGCATTTCCATAAAGAGAGTCATCTAAAATGGTGAGGAAGACTTGCGTATCCTCATCAAAGATAATAGGAATAAATAAATAAATATAATTAGTTATTCTTTAATGTTGTCAAGAAAATAAAAACTATTCGAAATCATTAGTTATTCCAAATGATTTCATGTGTACAAAATAATATTAGAAATCATGTGAACAAGGTATGACTACTTTATGTAAAAACAAGCCATGCTTCTCTCTCTTCACTCTCCCAAATTTTCGGGAGAAGTCGGACATAACTATGTTGTACCCATGTTCTAAGATACTCCCCAGAAGGTAAAACTGTCATATACAATGAAAATGTATTTTCAAACAATTAATCCATTGCCCTTGTAAGAAGATGGCATGAGAACGGTAGTATTTTCCTAGATATTCCATTTGGCCCTTTCACCATTTTAGTACCACTTAGCTGAGATTTTGAATACTTTATACTCAACAAATAAATGATTTTATTTTACCTTTCATTGATGCCAAGAATTCATCACTAGGAATGGGAATTTTCTCAAGAACCTTTCCCGAGAGCTTTTCCCATTTAGCAATCAACTCATTCTGACTAAGGATGTTTTTGTGTGGTCATAGGTATATTGTCTTGTTCAAGGCCCGTGGATCATCAATGCACTTGATTGTGTATGCCGCAATGTCGTCTTCATCCATGAATACCGCTGCATAGGATGATATGACAATACACAATCAGAAGTGGAAATCCGAAGGGAGTCAAATACACTCAGAACCAGGAGTCATACAAACTAGGAGAAATTAAATATTACAAGTAATATTTGCTTATGGTACCTTTGACGTTGCCATCTCCATAGACGTGAACTTTCTCCTTGGGTGGAAGAAGGGTACCCATTTGACACAGGTTAGGAGCAAAGTAAGCAGCAAAGCAGTTAGCAGAAATGTAGGTGTGGGGAATGTTTCTTTCTTCTATTGCTCTTCTTATCTCCATCTTCTCGTCAAATGAGATCCTTCCTGGTTCAAGGGCATGCCCCATCCTTGCTGGGTCCATGCCGAATTCAGATGGTAGGAAACGCTGCATGCAAAATTGGTCGATTTTTTTTAAATAATACATTTTTTTAATAAATTTGAAAAATAATACACGGTTTGAGTTATTTTCAAAAATAATACACCGTCGGCCTCCTCTAGGCCGATTGGACCTAATCGTCCTCCTCTAGGCCGATTGGACCTAATCGTCCTCCTCTAGGACGATTAGTACTAATCGGCTTACTCTAGACCGACTGCTGCATGGCACCAGCTCCTTGCCACATATTTATTTCCCGCCAACTCTTTAGCGCCATTCCTTCCCGCCAGCCCTTTCCCGCCAGCCCTTTCCCGCCATTCTCTCCCGCCAGACCTTTCCCGCCATTCTCTCCCCCCGGCCCTTTCCCGCGACGCGAATTAATAGTAATATGTCTCTCGCATACATAGGTAGAAATATGGCTGGCTGGAGAGAATGGCGGGAAAGGGCCGGGGGGAGAGAATGGCGGGAAAGGTCTGGCGGGAGAGAATGGCAGGAAAGGGCCGGGGGGAGAGAATGGCGGGAAAGGGCTGGCGGGAGAGAATGGCGGGAAAGGGCTGGCGGGAAGGAATGGCGCTAAAGAGTTGGCGGGAAATAAATATGTGGCAAGGAGCTGGTGCCATGCAGCAGTCGGTCTAGAGTAAGCCGATTAGTTCCAATCGACCTAGAGGAGGACGATTAGGTCCAATCGGCCTAGAGGAGGACAACTGGAAACCAATCGGCCTAGAGGAGGACGATTAGGTCCAATCGGCCTAGAGGAGGCCGACGGTGTATTATTTTTGAAAATAACTCAAACCGTGTATTATTTTTCAAATTTATTAAAAAAATGTATTATTTAAAAAAAATTAGCTGCAAAATTGTATGTTCATTATGAATGCACGTGATGTCATAGTTAATGATGTTTCTATCAAATTTTAGAAAAAATTAAGAAGAATCACCACATTTCATGTTCTTAATTATATATACATATAAAAATATATATTGTCAGTTATTTAATTAATATATTAATCCATAAGGTGGTTTTTAGCAACTTTTTTTGTCACATGGATTAGGCTGTCTTAATTATATATTGTCAGTTATGGCCTGTTGCTTGGGCACCACTAAAAAAATGGAGTTCCAAGCATCAGTTCGCTAGCCAAGCCCGCTGGACTCGATGAAAAGCTTGAAGTGTTAATAGTTTGTTCGCGTCTCCTATTTCTCGCCCTGCCCTTTTTAGGGGGAAATAGTGGTCTTTATTCATTAATATTCTGGGCACCATGTTAGTCCCAGGGCTCTGAAAGCCATACAAACCGATCAATAGACAGTGATAAGGTGCTACAGACTAAATACATTGGACTCCCTATGCTAAGATGCCCCTAGTGTCCCTGCACACAACTGCCACCACACCTCTAGCCTGAACCTTTGCAACTCATTAATCACCGTTAAACTCCAGGAAACCATCAGGAGGCTAAATGGTACAAAACGCACACCCTCCCGAGAGTTGTTTTCGCTAATGGGCGGGCCTGTGTACGCGCCTTGAGTTCACGGTAAATGGAAGGTTCTGAAGGCTTTGGATTTTATTTCTTTCCTGTCCTCTGTAGGTTTGATTGGGATTTCCTTCGGTTTTTCTTTTCCTTTCTCTTATTTGTTTCCCTATTTTTCAATTCCTAAACATTTTAAAAATTCAAGAACACTTTTAAATTGGTGAATATTTTTAAAATTTATGAAGGTTTCAAAAATTCAAGAACATTTTAAATTAGCAAACATTTTAAAATTCATGAACCTTTTTTAGAAATTTGTGAATTTACACTTACAATTTTTGTCAAAATTTTCCAAATTCACGAATAGTTTTACATCGCAAACCCTTAAAAAACGTGTGAACATTTTTTAGGCGGTGAGGGTGGTGAGTCGGCATTTCGTAGGCACCAAATACTGTGGTAACTGGTGAAAACCCGGCTCCAGCGTCCCTTCTTAAACAGTCGGCCCATATAAGCTGAACGAGAAGCTTCCAAAAGCTGGAATCGGCTTCTGGTTTCCTTTTAAATTTCCTTTGTGTTTTTACCAACTTTTAGTCAATTTTATGTTTTCCTATTTTTATTTAATTTTAAAGAAAAATAACTATTTTTTCAAGTTCATGAGCATTTTTTAACGAGTAGAACAGTGCTTTCATATTCATGAATTTTTATAAATTTCTAACAATTTTAAAACTTAATTATTTTTTAAACCCATAAATTTCTAAATTACGCGATAATTTTTATAAATTCATAACTTTTAAAAATCATTAAAAAGGTCAACATAAAACATTTTTTAAAATTGATGAACTTCTTTGAAAATTAGTGATTTTTTTACATATGTTAGTTGACCAATATTTTCAAAACTAACTGAAAAAGTCAGTCGGTTATTTTCATGAGTGAGTATATCAACATCACGAAAAGACAAGCGAAAAAACTTATCAATTCATAGACAGGCGAGCGAGCGAGCAACCAGGAGCGGATACTGGACCGCCCATGTCACACATGCATGCCGAAGGAGCTCTTTCGAGGTTCCTATATAACACGCGTTGCGACAAAATGTCGCTACAAACGCATTGGGCAAAGCAAGCGAGCAACATAAACGGTTCGGGCCAACAAAGTACTATAGGACTCAATTTTGGGAACATTCCACAAGCTTCCTGCCTGGTTCAGGTCCTTTTTCTTTTCTTTTTCTACACCCTTCGATCCGAAATAAGTGGTGTGGTTTTAGTTTAAATTTAAACTATGTAAATGGACCGTTCCAACAAAGTACTATAGGACTCAATTTTTGGAACATTCCAGAAGCTTCCTAGCCAGTTCCGGTCTGTGTTTCCTTTTTTTCCTACACTCTCCAATAAAAAAAAGTGTCATGATTTTATTTCAAGTTTAAACTAAAACCACGGCACTTATTTTAAATAGGAGGGAGTAATTTGCTTTTAGCAGGTTTTTCTGCGTTTATTTTTATATTTTTCCTTTTCTCTATTTTTTTACTTTCCTTAGGTCGCGCCCGGCGGCAGTTAGGGTTCGGTGGTCCCCGACGTCGAGGCGTTCTGGAGGTCACGCCCGGGAAGACTGTGGCGGGAGCTGAAAGTTCCCTCCCGCCAACCGTTTTTTTATTTTTCAGGCCCCTGTAAAAATTGCCCCAAATCCCATAGATATAAACGAAACGGTACGGAATATGCAGTATCCCGCAAAAATAATAATTAGCGGACGGACGATTTTACCTGATCTATTCGGGGTGGAAAAAACAGCATCATCCCATAAACCGATTGTTATTTTACCGGATGGCCCCTTTTACGGGATCTTACGGTAACGCTTTCCCCTCTCTCTTGACCACTGCTTCATATCCTCCACGCCTTCAAATTTTGATGTGTTTCCACATGGCGTTGTCTCGAACAGAGTTCAAATAATACCCCTCCGCTGGGATACATAGGACATATTTTGTCTGGTTAATAAAAGATCTTGGCAGATAACTACTCTATTTCTATGCGGTACATGAGATACAAAATCACGGTGCAAAGTATAGTTATAATGGTATAAATCATATGACATATAAAAAGGGAACCTAATTCTTATATCTCTTTTTTTTTAGGAATGAAGCTCCAATAATGCACCAGCCAAAAAGGGAACAGTGAGATCTAGCGCTGCTGTTGCTGTCTGCAACTTCCGTGACTCACGTCAATTCAACAGCTATGACCAATAATAGAGAAGATGAAATTTTGCCAGAAAGTAGCCAATCAAAGGCTTTCATTGTACCGGAGGTTGGTGCTTTTTATTTTGTCAAGATCTACAAACAGTAATTCAGCAAAGAGCTCTGCAGTGGTCCTGGCGACTGAACTTAGTGTTCTAATTTTGTGGAAATGAAACTACGGAAATCTGCCACACACAAGAATATGCTGGCGTCCATCTGTAAAGACAGATCAAAACATACTTTGTGCATTTTCTTTCTGTGTATCTCAGAAAAAATCGGAGAGTATTGGAGCAGATGAATAGCAGACGGAATCCTCCAAAAATGCACACCCACACAAAAAACCAGTTTTAGTGAGTATCGAACATATATTCTTATGCATGTAATAAAAAGGGAGTTTTGAAATTGCTACATATAATTTTCTACGAGTCGATCAAATGCGCATGATGAGGGTTTGTGTTTGCACAAAAAGCTGCGAGAACTTGCCGTGTATATAGAAATGTAATTTTCCAGATGAACCAATTTTTTTGTTGGAAGAGACAACGGTTGAAGGTCGTCAACTAACTAATAGTAATACAACTTCATGCTTTCCTCTAAAAAAAAATTGTGTACACAAACTTTTTTTTTGCAAGAAAAATTTCACACTAACTTATAGTTGCATATATGCCTATATACTCACATATTAATTCCCCTGAGTGAGTTAGCCTACCTTGACATTTCCAGCTTCTTTGATGGCCTCCACCAGCTTGAGCTGCAGCAGAAGGTTGTGGCTACGGAAGCGAACCCCGGACATGGCCGACACCACCACCCGCTTCACGGCGGCGATGAGGCTCCGGTGGTCGTCGAGCGACGCCTCCAGGAGCCGTGCTCCCTGCGCCTTGAACGACAGCAGCATCTGGAGCTTGTCGACGTCGAGGCCGATCTCTGGCCTCATCAGCACATAGGTCTCGTGGCCCTGAGCTAAGCTCGCCTTCACGATCCTCCTGCCGATGTAGCCAGTGCCTCCGACGACAAGAACCCTGGTCTTCTCCATGCCTCACAAAGAAGAAGCTGGATGATACGAATCGCTGCTAGCTGAGTGCTACTTGGCGTGTTAACTTGGTTGGACCTTCAGATGCAGGAGATCGGGCAGTGAAATCGTTTTCAACTGGTTGGTGGTGACATTACGTGTACGACCCTGGCTTATAGTATTGCATATCACTCTATCAGTGACCCGGCAGCTTTATCATGGTGGTTGGTTTTGAGGTTGCATTGATGCGGCCGTCGTTTATTTGGTGTACGTACCTTCTTGTTTCTGAGCGCATGTGATTTATGGCTTGCAAACTTGTAAGCTGTGCTGATACAGTTCACGCATGTTACAAAGTTACATCGGGCAATTTTAGTGGAATTAAATTTACTATTGGAAATCTCAAAAGGTAACATAAGTTACTAGTTAGCTACGTACTCCCATATATTAAACTAAAACCACAACAAGTATCTGAGAAAGGAGGGAGTAGTATATATTAGCAAGGAAAAAAAATTAAGCAGTCTACTTATATTGTACCCACTCCGTTCATAAATATAAGATGTTCTAACATTTTCCCGAGTCGGATATATATAGACACATTTTTGTGTGTGTTCAGTGTTCACTCATTTTAGTCCATATAGATGTAGTCCATATTAAAATATTCAAAACATCTTATATGTGTGAACAGAAGGAGTACTACCGAAGTAGTAAAACTTTGCATGAAGCTTAGTGCTTTCAGAAGACATCATCGGCCATTTATAAGGGCATATGCAATGTAGCAATTTTTGTGATGCCGCATAGGATAATTGGTCAGTTGGAAAAGAGAGAGCAGAAAAAAGTATTATCTTCTTTTTGCTAAGAGATGACCCCTAAGAATTATAAGACATTTGTCTTTATTGTACGAGGTGTCTTCTCTAATTCACATGTTTTATTGCCTAGTTTTAATTACCCCATGATTTTAGAAGCATGCAAATATTATTTGCTACACATAGCATTGAGATGTAATACGTACGGTATCTTAAGGGCTTAGAAATGTTCAGCTCTTAGATCTTCTTAGGTCCCTTCAATCATGTGACGACACGTTCATGCAGTTTTCAACCTCACCTCTCTCTCTCTCTCTCTCTCTCTCTCTCTCTCTTAAACGCTTTTATCAAGGAAGATTCACGTGGACGTAGCTGTTCTGATCCCGAGTTTATGTGAGCTTGGGTGGACAGTAAAAAAACAAATTTAGAAAATCATGATTTTTTTTTTGAAATATTGAAAATACTGTACTTTGATATCTTGCAAAATTTCATCACCAGATGACATCCGTGGAAAATGTGGCAAAAAAATAGATGCTCCAAATGTTTTGTTTCAAATGCATTTTGGAGTATAGATTTTGTTTATTTTTTGACGTTTTTCAGGAATGTCGTTTCATGATGAAATTTTACAATCTATCAAAACATTTGAAAATGCGTTATATCGACTAGAGGGGGGGTGAATAGGCGATTTTTACAAATTCATCACTGAGGAATTTCAACTTGAGGAATTTGAAATGTGATGAATAACTAGCAGTGGAATAAGTACTCAAGTGCATACGAAGCATAGCGATCGCATAGTCGTCATGATGAAATAAAGCATGCACAGATTACAGATAGCGTGATACAGGATAAACAGGTGAGGAACAAGGTAGCTTAAAGAATTTGAGGTGAGGAAATTGAGAAAGTCTTCAGTCAAATTCTTCAAATAGTAACGATCAATTTCATCAACAAGTATACGAGGAAATTAAAGGGTTGAGGAAATAGAACCAGGTAGCTCGATGAAGACAATGATTTGATGACCCAGTTCCAACTGCTGTGACAGTCATACGTCTGGTTTGGAGCGGCCTGGTATTTAAACCAGAGGACACACAGTCCCAGGACACACAGTCCTTACCGTATTCTCCTTGAGCAAAGGTCACACAGACCTCGCCCAACACTCGTGGTAAGTCTTCAGGGTAGACTTCCAAAGCCCTCACAAACTGGTCACCCGGCGATCCACAATTGACTGCTGGATGCTCTAGACCAAGGTCGTTTCGTGATCCCCAATTGACTGCAGGATGCACTAGACCATGACGCCTAACCGTCTGGAAGATACACAGTCTTCAAAGGTAACAAGCGTCGGTTCCACACAGGAACAATTTCTTCAGTGATGCTCAATCACTTTGGGTTTGGTGGTTTGGTTTGGGGTTTTTCCTCACTGATGATTTTCTCTCAAAGTCCTCGAGGAATGGGATGCTCTCAAATGACAAGTGTCAGTTCTCTCTCGGAGCAGCCAACCTGCTAGTAGTTGTAGGGGGTGGCTATTTATAGCCAGGGTGCAACCCGACATGATAAGACATAAATGCCCCCAATGATATGACCGTTATGTGGATAGGATGATTGGGGACAACTGGCACTTAGCACAGCAACGGTCGGTATTTCGAACTATGAAAGTCCTCAGGCTTATCATATTCCTCACTTGTAGGCAATTTGCACTGGCGAAATCCTAACTCCTCAGTCAGACCAATTTCCTCAGAGACCAGAAGATCATCGTCTCTGTCACTGAAGAACTTGACTGAACTGCAAGAGATTTCCAAAGGCTTCACTCGAAGGATTGGATAGGTTGAGGCTTTTGAGTTGAACATCAGTTGGAAATTTTCCTTAGTATTACCTCGGCCCCCTTTAACAGTACGGTGTTTCCTATGACTCAAAGAAAGGAAATGAAACTACGAAAACAAAAGTCTTCATGCTTCATAGTCCTCGTTCATATCTTCAAGGTCACACCAGCTACTTCTTTTTCAAAGTCTTCAGGGAATAGCAAAGTCTTCACCAAAGTCTTCAGTTGAAGACATACATTTTTAGGGGTCGATAATCTCCGAATGTATCAAACTCCTCAGCGACTTATAGAGCCTGTGTACACTTACAAACGCATCAGTCTCTTAACCTATAAGTCTTCAACACACCAAAATCACTAAGGGGCACTAGATGCACTAACAACATTTGTCAGTGTTTCACACAAAATACATACCTATTTTTAATTTTGTTTCATTTTTTATTTTACTGTTTACCCGAGCTCACATGAGCTCACAGGAGCTCGGGATTAGAACAACACTTCCGGATTTTGCTCCCTTCCTATCCTACGTTCTCATGACCAAGATGATATACAAAGCAGTGAAGGAGACCATTATCTTCATCCTTTCCGTGCTTGCCCCCAATCCCATCCTGCTTGGCATGACACTTTCTCCCATGGACCGCATGGTTTGGAAGGTTTGGGCCCCTCCCAAGGTGAAATTCTTCGCTTGGCTGGCATTGCAAGATAGAATATGGACCGCCGATCGTTTGGAGAGAGGCGCGGGTGGCCAAATTGCGGTCCTTGCCCTCTCTACAAGAGGGAGCAAGAAACAGGTGCTCACCTTTTCTTCAAGTGCCGCTACACGATTAGGCTTTGGAGGTCCATCATCGACAAGTTTGGCTTACATCACATGGATACCTCCACGTGGCACCTTGACGAAACCGTCAACGAGTGGTGGGACAAGAGGACCAACAACAACAATCCTAATTGGCATGCCATGGCTTCCCTCACCATGCTTGTCTCTTGGACAATTTGGAATGAAAGAAATGCTAGAGTGTTCCGCCACAAATGCATGCCACCGCCCACTCTCCTTACCATCATCTTTGAGGAGGCCAAACTTTGGGTAACCGCGGGCGCTAAGAAACTAGGGCATTTGTTGTTGGGCGAGTAATTGTCATGCCGTTGTTCCGGGTGTTTTGTAAACTTTAAACTCTATTCTCTTCTTAATTAATGGATGAGGCAAATCTTTTGCCTCCGTTTCGAAAAAACAAAATCCCATCCTGCTCCGTCTCTAATCTTAAGCCGGCGAAGCTGTAGTCACTATCTTTGCTCACGTCTACTGGATAGAAAGAGAGCAGCACGACGAAGGCTGTTGGCTTCTACTTGTAGAGGTTACCACTATAGTAGAGCCAGGGACGACCCCTAGATGAGAATTTCTCCAGGGTCAACTTTAATGCAATGGTGTCAGCTTTTATATATAAACACTGATTGGGATTAGTACTGATTTAGTGAAGGTTTTTGCTAAGTTTCCCCTCACCGACCCACATGCACCTCTATTGCAAATGGTAGCCTTATCTTTGAGAAGATCACACTATCGACCGTTGTATACGCTCTAATAGTTTATGTGTGTGGTGTACAATGATTAAACACCAGAAGTTGCAGCATCTTAAAGCAACTTTCATAATTTGCAGCAAAATCATAGTATTAATGACAATAATGAGGGTTAATTTCCTTGTATTAGTAACATCTCCCGTAGACCAGTACAATGCATGCATCGTGTAGTCGCTCTTAGCGCAGGTTCATAGGTACTTAGTATAGTCATGGCACATCAATTAAAGAAGATATGGTTCTTATTAGAACGTTTTCCTACACGGTGTAATCAATGCTTTGATTCAGTGTGGCATTCCCCCCTATGTTTCACTTCTTCCCTTCTCTCTACAACTACGCCGCAATATTTAGATGCACATGTGGTTCCTAAACCAATTGAATGCAACGTTACTTAAAATCAAAACCTCGAAGACAATGCAATGAGGGTGATTACCTATAAACATTTATGGCGAGTTAAGGGTCAATGCATTGGGAGCACCCTTATACCCTGAGCTGAGGAAGTATCAGCTTAAACTACCTGTGATGGAAGTATCATTGCTAGTATCATCCATGTGAACTAGACAATTTTGATGAGATGACATAGAATTAAATGAAAAAACCAAGACTTCAGTATCATATCATGATACCGTATCATAAGAAATATTGTAGTAGTACTATGTGTCTTGCATGACAATAAGTAAGGTCATCTAAGATACTAATATATAATACTATGCATCACGGAGGTTGTATCATACACTGTTATCATATGCATTATACTAACTTATGAGATTACCCCACTATAGACAGCTTTAGTCAACTCATGGTACTCCCTCCAGACAAGTGCATACTTCCTCGAGCTTGCTGGGGAAGACGACGAAGCTCTCATTACAAGGAGATTGCATCTCCCCGTCTACTCGCCTCCCACCTGCCCTACTCCTTGCTGCCCCATGGCATCACGGACGGCTCAGGTGGCCGGATCGTGTACGTCTGCCGGGTGTTAGGAAACTAGGAACGCTAATCTCTCAATCACAGGTGAACGCTCAGTTTTTTTTACGTCGCATGCAAAACTTGTGACTTTTCCCGTTTTCATTCTCTACTATTTATTCGTTTACAAAGACGAAGATGTCGGCGGCGATCCTGACTATACGCCACGATCCGCTGGACTAGCGTCATCCCACGAGTGCCGATCGTGCCTCCTAGGCCACCTACGAAACTACGGGGACAACGACGTGACCACGTCGAGCTACAGACATATGCAAAGCTACGTGCATGGCACGCACACGTCGCGGCTCATGCCTCCCTATATGTTTATTTGAAGTGGAAATTAACTAGATAAGGTAAAGGCATCAACGACTAGATTAGATAACAAATCAGCTCCCTAATCTTGTTGTTGGCGTATTATTTCAACCATGCCGATCCTCCTCCTCAGCTCCTGGAAAATGATGCACCCAAGTGCCTTCGTAAGGGTGTCAGCAAGCTGGTCACCGGTCCTGGCGTAGTCGATGAAGATCCGTCTTTGCTCCACACACTCGCGAATGAAGTGATACCTGGTCTCTATGTGCTTTCTTTGGTCGTGGAAAACTGGGTTCTTTTCCAAGGAGATCGCCGACTTGTTGTCAACGAGGAGCTTCGGCTGCACGGCTTCCTTGTTCAACATTTCTCGAAGTAGACGTGCCAACCAAATGCCTTGACACGCAGCGGTGGTGGCCGCCATGTACTTGGCCTCGCAAGAGGAAATCACCACCACCCTTTGCTTATGAGACTGTCAGCTAATAGTTTGTTCGCGTCTCCTATTTCCCGCCCTGTCTTTTTTAGAGGGAAATAGTGGTCTTTATTCATTAAGAGCTTTGGTACACCTACGTGTTGAAACGTGGGGAGAGGGGTTACATAATGATTTGGCAGCACTTAATTGCGTATCGGTGAGGGTGCGGGACCCATCCTGAAATTCAGAGGGGGGTGATTTTATTAGAAGTGGAATAGTTTAAGTAGGTTTACGTAGGTATAGTATTTCGTTTCATTAATAATTTGCGCACCATGGTAGTGTCCCAGGGCTCTGAAAGTCATACAAGCCGACCACTAGACAGTGATAAAAGTGCTACAGACTAAATTATGAGCATTTGCATTTGGACTCTCTATGCTAAGATGACCCTAGTGTTCCTTCACACAACTGCCACCACACCTCTCTTTTATTTCATTTCTTTCCTGTCCTCTATAGGTTTAACTGGGGTTTCCTTTGTTTGTTTGTTTTTTCTGTTCTCTTCTTCTTATTCTTACATTTTTCAATACCTATACAATTTTAAAATTCAAGAACACTTTTAAAATCGGCAAAATTTTCGAAATTTGTGAATATTTAACAAATTCATGAACATTTTTAAGTCCATCATTTTTAAATCTTGTGAAGCCATCAGGCATGCAGTACTGAAAATTTGCCAGGAAGTTAATATATGGTTCAGTTTGATGTTTGAACGGCTGGTTCCACTGCTGAACAGTCGCTTGGCCTGTATAATACTTTTGGTCTGGACCATCACGGCCATTTAGTTGTCGCTTAGCTTGTTAGAGCATCTACAGCCGGACCCCTCATACGCTCCTCAAACGCCCGGGCACTAACCGGTCACGAAAAAGCGATCCAGACGGACCCCTCATATCCATCTCAAACGCCCGGACTGACCGGCACCCCTCATATCCATCTCAAATATGAGGACGATATGAGGGGCCGCGGACGCGCCCGGGCGCGCCCGGTCAGTCCGCCATGTAGGACGTAACCCCACCCCGGACCACCTTTTCTCTTTCTTTAATCATTCTTTTCTTTCTCTCCCTTCTTTTCCACCAATCACGTGCAAGTGACCGGACATATGAGGAAAAATATGAGAGATGCGGCTGCACAGATGAAAAAGTAGGGGTTCAAAACGGACACGCCCGGTCACTGACCGGGAGTATCCGCGGGCGTTTGAGGGGCGGGATTTGCAAGTCGTGGCTGAAGATGATCTTACCTCCTACTCCCTCCGTAAAAATATATAAGAACGTTTAGATCAACAGAGGGAGTACTACATTACATCCCCTACCGCCTACGTTGGATAAGCATTCAGGCAGCGTTTTCCATGGCAACCCTTCTTTTGGCTCAAGTGGTGATTCTGGGCGACCCGCTCTCACAGGAGGCTTCCCCCGATTCAATCCTTGGCTGGCCTTTAGATCTTGCCCATTTTGGTCAACTGTGCCCGTTCAACCGTCCGATTTTTACGTCACGTTTTGACTTTGCAGTTGTTCTTACTGGTCTAGGATTCTGGGCGACCCGCTCTCAGGAGGCTTCCCCGATTCAATCCTTGGCTGGCCTTTAGATCTTGCTCATTTTGGTCAATTGTGCCCGTTCAACCGTCCGATTTTTACGTCACGTTTTGACTTTGCAGTTGTTCTTACTGGTCTAGGATTCTGGGCGACCCGCTCTCAGGAGGCTTCCCCGATTCAATCCTTGGCTGGCCTTTAGATCTTGCTCATTTTGGTCAACTGTGCCCGTTCAACCGTCCGGTTTTTACGTCACGTTTTGACTTTGCAGTTGTTCTTACTGGTCTAGGATTCTGGGCGACCCGCTCTCAGGAGGCTTCCCCGATTCAATCCTTGGCTGGCCTTTAGATCTTGCTCATTTTGGTCAACTGTGCCCGTTCAACCGTCCGATTTTTACGTCACGTTTTGACTTTGCAGTTGTTCTTACTGGTCTAGGATTCTGGGCGACCCGCTCTCAGGAGGCTTCCCCGATTCAATCCTTGGCTGGCCTTTAGTGACCGGGCTGACCCAATCTGCTCCCAACCACCGCAGACAATGCACAGCCACGCCGCGCAACGCGCGAGGAGTGGTTTCTTTGCACCGAGGTATATATGGGGCCTATCATATAGCCTTATTTTTTTTCGTTGTGGAAAAATTCGTCTTTACAAAGGAGGCTTTTGTGATTTGTTTCCCCCCTTTCAATTGTAGGATTTTCAGGAGTTTTCAGGATGGGCCTTCCTATCCATTGTTATCGGATAAATTCAACATATGTGTGGAAATCTAGGTATGATATGGTTTTGTGCATCTGGTGTTGTTGCATTTTAGTGTCTTGTAGCATATTTAGTGACAGAAACATATGTTAGTGTTTTTGTTCAAAGGAATTCCTTCTGTACTTTATATATTAGGAGCTGGTGTTTGGTTCCACTGGATCATTTTTGGCGTGTGATACTGCAAGTGTAAATTCAGAACATGGACCTTACGGTCTAGCTTTAGTATATGTTCATCATAGTTATGTGCATACTGCATGAAAATGGAGTATCCTTGTGCTCGTGTGGGGTTGCTCTTAAACCTTGCATTTGCATTAAAATGGATAATTCTTTAACTAAGATCCTGGTCTCTGTTCTTTCTAACAAGGGATCTTGATCTTAGCCTGCAACCAATGTCAATTCTATTTACCGAAAGATGTTAGGCTTGCAAATCTATTTAGTGACAGCAGAGATCGCATGCCTACTGGCAATGGCAAAGCTTTCTCAGCATTATGATAAACTGAAAGATCCCTATGCAGTTTCTGATGCTATTGTTTCAGTGCAAAATAAGCAGTTTTTTCTTTGAATTGAAGTAGGCTATGATTCATGATGCTAGATGTTTTGTTTTAGTTCCTCTATGTACTGGCATGTTGTTTGTTTGGTTTGCTGATGGTATTGATAAACACGGGTTCAGCCGGGCGTTGTGCTTTGTTCGTCCTCGTGTTTGTCGCCTGTTGTTTACCATGGCTACCCTTTGTTCCATACGGTCTAGGAACTGCAAGGTTGCTACTTATTCTCGTCAAGTTTTTTACAGGCGTAGCTAAATCCAAAGTTGTTTCCGTATTCAGAATAATAGGAACAAAATTTAGTGAAACACAAGTGTGCAGGCTGCCAATTTAGTGCTCGGCTACAGCCACTCTTGATTTTTAGTTCATTGTTTAATTTTGAATCTAGAAATGAAGTCCTCTTTGCTTATGAATTCTCCCCTTTTCCAAGGGAATTATTTTCTAAGTACACATGGAGACACTGATGTTTGACTTACAGTGTTTTTGACTCATTGCTCTGCTTCAAGCTCTCACTGATGGATTTGCAGTATGCCTGAACTTGGACGTGTCCAAACCAACAGATTTGTGAATGAGCTCTGCTAGCTATGCTATATATATTTGACGATTTCTAGATTTTCTGAGCTCATGCCATGAGCTTGGGTAGCGTGTCACTGTAATTCGTAATGTCTATTCCTTGTGCCTTTTCCTATCTGTACATTTGGAGAAAAATGCACACGTGTTATTTCGGCATTTGACAATTCCATTTAGGTGTAAAAAACTGGCTTTGTTTTGTTCCTTTTTGTTTTCTGTATAGTTTTTGCACTGACCAGTGAATCGTGATGTCAATGAATACTATCAAGGCATTGTTGAACTCTGCCTTTTCCTAGAATAAGACATACCTGTTGTGAGGGTGTTGCTTTCCAGGTGAGCTGAGGTGATAAATGAAACCCTCTTATACTGTAGAACAGGTTCAGTATTTGCTTATATTTTCATGAGCCCAAGGATAGTTTTTCATGGTGTTGGGGCTGTGGACAGTTGCTGAAAAAAGAGAAGACGATTAGCGAGACTACTGCAGCGAGATACGGCGGCCAACATTGTGTTAATTGACTGCTTTATACAAAACTAAAACAAGTCAAACTAAAATGTTTTGGTATGTATTGACTAAATTAGAGCGTATGAGATTGGCATATGAAGGATAAGACTACAAGTTGACACACCTAGCAATTGATTAATGCTTTTTGTTTTGTCTCTTTGCATAGTGCCCAGGTAGTGTTCATTAGTATGTTCAAAGGATGCTCAGATTATTTATTAAATCTGATGATGGCTCTTTTTTTATTAGCATGTACAAAAGGTTCTGTTGGGCATCCTTTGCATTTATCTTGTCAGGTTCCATGCATAGCAGTACACATACACTGCAGTTTGTAATGCCATTTAATAGGGATGCATTAGGGTACTTTATTTCCATTGTAAACTCATAATAATTAAGGGTTGGTAAGGTAACAATAATCTGGGTTATAGCAGAATATTAGATGTGGTATGCTTGTGTGAGTAGAATGCAGAGTTTATAAATGAACTAAAATCTGAGAGCAGCAAGTGGTAGGCTTAATTTCAATTAAAAAAATAGGTGTACTGCAGCATCATGTATTCAGGTAATCCCTTGCATTTTTTTTGGCTAGGTTCAGTCTTTATACATCATGTATATATGCATAAATCACACCACATAAACTGGAGTTCGTAGTGTCAGCAGTAAGAGGGGTGCAACTAAGTAGTAGTGTGTCCCTATGATAAATGGGTAGAATGGCTGTTTAGTTTAACATTGGACTTTAACAGTTTAACTCCAAAGAGGTCAGATGACATTAGTTTTTGATATATTTGAACTCTAGAGTATAAGATGCATCTTCCTACTCTTCTTGAGATCACGGTATCACAAATATTTATTTGAGATATGCTAAATGTTCCTTTAATCTTAGATGCAACTTATAGCTATCGTGGACATTCATTAGTTCGTGGGAACTTTTATCTCTCCCCTACAATCAAAGCTCATGTGCAATTTGGAGAAAAATGCACACATGTTGCTGCATTTGACGATTCCTTTTAGTTGAAGAAAATCCGGCTTTATTTTGTTCCTTTTTGTTCTCTGTTTATTATCGTTAATTGCTCAGAGTGATTGTTCCCAAGGTAGTCTTGAACAATCAATCATTTGCATGTATTTATCTAACCATTGCGGCTTCGGTTTTCTGGGCATCTTTCTTTGGAAAATGGAAGTTGTTGTTTCTTCCCAGGTGAGCTGAGGTGGTAACTGAACTCTCTTCTACTATGGAGTAGATTCAGTATTCACTTGTATTTGCATTAGCCCAAGGATAGTTATTATTGTGTTGTTGTGGCTGTGGGCAGCTACCGAAAAAAGAAGAGGATGAGCGAGACTACTGCAGAGCTATGGATGCAGGAGAGGGTTTTCCCAATATGTGGAGTTCAACTAAACAATAACGAATGTGGAGGTTTATTTTATCTATGTTTGTACACATGCAAATTTTGAATTGTTTACTTTGATGGTTTATTGACTGTTAGAATATAGGTACATAAAATTGAATAGAAGCCCTTTTGATGTTGAATTCAGATTAAATCTATGGACTAGCTCATCCAGGTATTATAGTGGAAAACAACATTTGTTTTCTGGATTCAGTTTTAGTTATTTTTGTAAATATAGTCGGATAGTGATCTTATGAAACAATGCATTTTTTTCGTACAAGTCGCTGGTATAATTTGCAACTGGCAAATAAATTTGTATAACTATCTATTTTATCATGTAAAAACACCAGCATGTTGTTTGAGGTGCATGTATCAGTTGTAGCAAAGATGTGCATATGACGATGCATTTCTCACCATGGAGCACTGCAAGGCTCCAGGATATATATATATATGTACCGCAACTTAAGACACATTGCCACTTTCTCCTACCACCATGCAAGTGGTTGATGCTTCGGTGTAGAACTATTGATTAGTCCCTCTTTGTTCTTTTAATTTATGTGATGTTGTCCCTTACCATAAATACTTGTTATGTGGATTCAATAGAAATGATGTTTTAGGCATGTTTGATAGTTATAAAACAAATGTCATAGATGATAGCTATTGCTATTATGGAGACGTTTCGAACTATTGTTCATCTGCTATCCATTGTTTGATGCTCCTTCATTATTATTATACAGAAGGACTAAAGCTCCAATCATACCTGTTTGCTCAAACCTAAAGCTCCTAATTAATGAAAGTACATATATTTTTAAACAAAAGCCTATTTTTTGCTCAAACACAAAGTCATTGAAAAATGCAAATGTTTTCAATGCGAACATGATTTCAAATGGGTCTCAAGCAAACATGGTAGCAAGTATTTTCTGCTATCAAATTAAAATGCATCTCATTGTAGACAACAATTCATCATATTTCCTATTAAAGGACATTAAACCATGGACATTTTTTTCATCGCGTACATGAATTTAGCGTGCCTCTGCGCCATTTGGCGCAACGGGTCCACTAGTATACATAACAGCTTGGATGGCGTTTCTCTGTCCAGGCGGTTTCATATATCGCTAGCGCATGGATATGATTTTGCCAGGTGCTCCGTGTATTGGAAGCTGGCACTTGACCAGGAAACCACGGTGAATCATCGTACCCAGGACGTAGGCTTCAGATATGGTCAGCACGCCGTCGACTTTACACTAATGTAACTGCATGTTTAATGTATAGATCAATCAAAATTCAGAAATCATTTTTTACTTTGGGGGGTGGGGGTGGGGGTGGGGGGGGGGGGGGGAGGGGCATTCAGAGATCATGTCTTGTAAGAGCATCTCCAGCCGTTCGGCGCCACCAGGGGCGGATATAGCGCTGCCTGGGGGTAAGCCGGCGAAAAAAACGGCGTGGGGTCAAACGGTTCCCAGTCGCCCCCCACGGCGCCACTTTTCAGGCGATTTTTTTTTTTAAACGAGGGAAACACGCCAAGTTTCGGCCAAATTAGAAGAAACACGCCAAAGTTCGGCCAAATTTCATACGGTTCAAACGAGTTTTATACAAAAACACGATAAAAACTAATAAAAACTAAAAAAGTAGAGCTACGCGGCCGATATGCCGCCGCCGCCGCCGTCGTCTTCTTCTTCTACATGCCGAGCAGCCTGTAGAACGTGGTGTAGTCGCCGCCGTCGTCGTCCCCGTCCTGCGCCGCGCCGCTGCCGCCGTCCCTGCTGCACCCCTGCCCTGGGTCGCCGTGGCGATGCAGCTCGAGGTTCGACGGCGCCTCCTCCTCGTCGTCGTCGAGGATGACGACGCCGCCCTGCTCGCGGCTGCGGCGACGAGCGGCGATCTCCTCGAGGGCGCACCGCTGCCGTTCCATCTCCTCGCGGACGTAGTCGTCGCGCGCCCATTTGAGGGTCGTCTCGTCGGCGGCGGCCATGGCGAGGTGCTCCTGTTTGATGGCAGGAGTCCGCGCCGCCTCGTCCGGCTCCGTCTTCGGCCTGACAAGGCGAAGGTGGCCGCAGGGAGGAGAGGAAGGCTGACGGCGGCGGCCCTCGTTGATGGTGATGCCACCACCACCACTGCGCCCACTGCGCCGGAGCGGAGTCTTGCCGGGCTCGGCCTTCACGGCGACGAGCGGGGTGCGCGCGCCGGAGGAGTGGGAGCCCGAGGAGGACGACGACGGCGTGGCCATGCGCCTTGGCTGCCAGGACGAGCCGCTCCGATGCGAGAAAGACGGCGCGGGGTAGTCGAGCCGAGGCGTGTTGCCGCCCTCGATGTACTCGAGGACGGCTTCGAGGTGCGGCCGGGGACACCCCACCATCGACGTCGCCCCTCGGAGTTGTGGCGACCGCGACTGGGCGGGGCGCCGTTCGTGGAGGCGAGCTGCTCCTCGCGGCGGCACTCGAAGTACGACGTCCACATATTGTGGCTGTCTGGGGCGTACCTCGGCTGATTGCGCGCCGTCTCCCACAAGGACGATCGGATCCTTGCGATCTCGGCGCGCCGCTCGGCGCCGGTGGACACCGGGGACTCCGGAACACCGCCGGCGCTGAGCCTCCACGAGCCCGGAGCCCGCATGTCGGGCGGCGCCGGGTACTCGGCCTCGTAGAGGAGGCGAGCCTCGTCCTCGTGGAGGTGACGCCGGCCGAAGCCGTTCGCCGCCGCGGCATCGCCTGGGTAGTGCTCCGCCATCGGGAAGGAGATCCGGGTAAGGAGGGGGAAGGAAGGAAAGTGGGCGTCGGCGGCGAGAGGGAGGTGTGGCGAGGAGTGGCAACCACCGGCGTGGAGGGGCGGCTTTTACAGCGGCGAACAGGCCGCGTGGGTGGGCAAGGTGTGGACGCGCGTCGCCCCGCTCTGACTGCGCCGCCCATGAGGCATCAATGGAAGGCTGACCGGCGGGCAGCCTTGCATTGATTCTCCGCGGGAAACCGAGGCGATGAGGACGACGAAGAGGCGTGCGGTCACTGACTCGCCGGTCCCACCCGTTTTCGCGCCAAAATAAGTTTCCCCCGGCGCCCCCAGGCCCCCCCCAGCGCGCCGGGTTCGGCTTGGGTTCGCCGGCGCCAATTTGGGCCCTAACCGGCGAAATTTGGGCTCCTGGGGGCGCGACTGAGCCGATTTTCGCACGCCGGCGATAAAAAAGAGCCTTGGGGGCCTGTTGGTGGGGGAGGGGGGGGGGGGGCGAGGCGAGTGGAGATGCTCTAACAGAATTGCGTCTCTCTCTTCGTCCGACTTCGCTGGTACAATCAACGCTGACGTGTGTATTCAGCATCAGTTTGCTAAGTTAACAAGTACTCACTTCCAACAATGATACAACTTTTTTTTAGAAAAGAACAATGATACAGCTACGGACCATTTTTTACGTAAACTAACCTAGCTATATTTTTTCGATAAAGAGAATATATTAATACCAAGATGATATCAATTACAAAGACACTGCAACAATGTAATATCTAAAGAAAATCTAGACATCACGGTTGCACACAACCAAAAATTAGAAGAAGAAGAAAAAAGAAAACAAAGCCCCGTCAAAACAAAGAGAGGCCCGCGGTAGCAAGAGCACTACCAGTAGTGGAAACACCTAGACTCCAAAAAAGATTCTCCAAAAATGACGTCTTCAGAAAGGTTATAGCGCACAAACACCATCGTCGTCCGGTCCAACCATCATAGTCAGATCCAGGGTTTTCATTCTGGAGAAGGTCCAGTCTCCAAACAATGCCTTTAACAAGGAAATGACTAGGAAGCCGTCATTGCCAGGTACAAGACTTAGGATTTTCACGCTGGAAACTGAGACTGCCAAGAACGAAGACTGTCAGTGTTGCCACCCCACTCGCCGAGATTACTGCTGCAAAACTGCAATCGTCCAACAAGTAAAATTCTTCCGATCTATCCCATCCAGTCTTCTTCTTACATCACCACATTACCAAGAATCTCAAACAATACAAGTGTGTAAGAAGCTCTGGCCTTCGATGCATCTTCACATACCCACCTCCATTAATCCCTGGCCGACGAGGTGGATAATGGATGTGGTGGCGCCGCCACTTGTACCTTGTCATGGTAACCCATGCGCATCGCCAAAGATCTCGGGCAAAGGCCACACAACGGTACTAGACAAGGAACATATGTGGGCAGTCGTGGATGGCATCATGCTCCTTGCCTCCGTCACTATGGACGACCATGACAGAAGGGACGCGCGCCTCACCAAATTGTGACGGAATGCCGTTGTCCATGCCGGAATCGACGCCACGATCTTGGCCAGGTTGTCTCGACAATCAAATCAGATCAGGTCGACAACGGGTGTGGAGATAGGAGAATGAGCTAGGACGAGGGAGAAAATGAAGGAAAAACTGGGGACACCCTGTCGCCGCCGTCCGTCGTCGGACGGCCTCCTCCGGAGGTGGTGTAGGGAAAGAGATGAGGGAGAGGCCGCCGGCGGCTAGAGATTGGGTTCCCCCTGTTGCCCGTTTAAGGACGACAAGGGGTCGGGGGCCTTTTGGGTTGGTGTGGGCTTTTTTTTATTAGAGATTGGGGAGGAGGCTCATCCATATGTTTAATCCGTAGTTACGTGGGGGTAGCATTTTTGTACTCACCTCGGGTACAACCGCTTATCATGTGAAAGACCTTAGAGCATCTACAGCCGGACCTAACAAATCTGACCCCTTAAACGTCCGCGGACGCGCCCGGTCAGTGACCGGGCGTGTCCGTTTTGAGCCCCTATAATTTGGTCCGCGCAGCTACACTTCTTATTTTTCTTCTCATATGTCCGGTCACTTGCACGTGATTGGTGGAGAAGAAGAGAGAGAAAGAAAATAATAAATAAGAAAAGAGAAAAGGTGGTCCGGAGTGGGGTCGCGTCCTATGTGGTGGACTGACCGGGTGTGTCCGGACGCGTCCGCGAGCCCTCATATCGTCCTCATATTTGAGATGGATATGAGGGGTGCCGGTCAGTCCGGGCGTTTGAGACGGATATGAGGGGTCCGGTTGGGTCGTATTTTTTTGACCGGTCATTGACCGGAAGGGCGTTCCGGACGTTTGAGGAGCATATAGGAGGTCCTGCTGTAGATGCTCTTAAGTCCCGCATAATGCAACTTTACCGTATATATGCCAGACCTACACGAGTAGGAGCCATGTACAGTTGCATAGAACTTCCCTTGGTTATACGGTAGATATATAGCATACCTATACGAGTAGGAGACACCTAGGGATGCAGACTCGTTGTCCGCATCAATACATGTAACGATTATTACAGCAACATATAATTACTCTTTCTGGTTTGGTGTATAAATCGGATATGAGTTTTATGTCTTCAATTTAACTACTAAAACGTGTTTAATATGAAACAAAATTATATTTTTAGATTAATTGTCGAATGTAGTTTCCAAGCATATATTTTTGTGGCATATCACATAGTATGTTTTATGAGTCAAATTGAAGACTTTAAACCCATGCCCAACTGATAACCGAACCGGAGGGAGTATAGGAGATATTTGACTCTCAGTCCATACACACAGATGCAGACATCATACCTGCATCGTGAGAGCCACCCTTCCCTTTCTTAGAAACCTTCAGAAACCATCAATCAACAACTCTACCCAACGGATATTAAACAACTAAACATAGAATTATTCTAGCAACAACACATTGACAACTAGAAGCTTCGGTGCAACCTTACTACATCCACGAAGCTTGCTCCCATGGCTTTTGGCTAAATATTAATCCTCCTTCAACTGAAGCTTGCTCTCGGTCTCATTCCAGCATTGTAGATTACTTTTCTTCAACATCCTTCTCCACACTTGATCCTTGGCTAAATATTTTATATGGAGGAAAAATAACTCGAGCCAGTGCAGCATTATCATACCTATCCAATGACAGACCTCCGAGCTTTTACCTCATGCCCAGTGTCCTCTTGTTGACCTGGACTAAGCTCCTTGAGTATAGGGTGAAACTCCTTACTCGACTCTTGGTAGCCCTAAATCTACACAGTTCTTTCATTTTACGCATATCATGTAAGTACTGGCGAGCATTCGTAAATTAGAGACTATACATGATTAGTGGTTGAAATATTCAAGGATAGAACATGGACGCAAAGTTACTGCTCGAGCTCAAATGAGCTCGGTGAACAGTAAAAAAAAATTCAAAAAAAAAAACTGAATTTTTTGTGTGACAAAAGTTTTCAAGTGCTTGCAATAATTCGTCATGGAATCACATTCCATAAGGCATGGAAAAGAAAACAAAAATGATACTAAAAATGCTACTTCCAAAAGCATTTTCGAGGACTTTTGTGGAGAAAATCGTGCACTCAATTTAATATTTGCATTTCCATAAAGAGAGTCATCTAAAATGGTGAGGAAGACTTGCGTATCCTCATCAAAGATAATAGGAATAAATAAATAAATATAATTAGTTATTCTTTAATGTTGTCAAGAAAATAAAAACTATTCGAAATCATTAGTTATTCCAAATGATTTCATGTGTACAAAATAATATTAGAAATCATGTGAACAAGGTATGACTACTTTATGTAAAAACAAGCCATGCTTCTCTCTCTTCACTCTCCCAAATTTTCGGGAGAAGTCGGACATAACTATGTTGTACCCATGTTCTAAGATACTCCCCAGAAGGTAAAACTGTCATATACAATGAAAATGTATTTTCAAACAATTAATCCATTGCCCTTGTAAGAAGATGGCATGAGAACGGTAGTATTTTCCTAGATATTCCATTTGGCCCTTTCACCATTTTAGTACCACTTAGCTGAGATTTTGAATACTTTATACTCAACAAATAAATGATTTTATTTTACCTTTCATTGATGCCAAGAATTCATCACTAGGAATGGGAATTTTCTCAAGAACCTTTCCCGAGAGCTTTTCCCATTTAGCAATCAACTCATTCTGACTAAGGATGTTTTTGTGTGGTCATAGGTATATTGTCTTGTTCAAGGCCCGTGGATCATCAATGCACTTGATTGTGTATGCCGCAATGTCGTCTTCATCCATGAATACCGCTGCATAGGATGATATGACAATACACAATCAGAAGTGGAAATCCGAAGGGAGTCAAATACACTCAGAACCAGGAGTCATACAAACTAGGAGAAATTAAATATTACAAGTAATATTTGCTTATGGTACCTTTGACGTTGCCATCTCCATAGACGTGAACTTTCTCCTTGGGTGGAAGAAGGGTACCCATTTGACACAGGTTAGGAGCAAAGTAAGCAGCAAAGCAGTTAGCAGAAATGTAGGTGTGGGGAATGTTTCTTTCTTCTATTGCTCTTCTTATCTCCATCTTCTCGTCAAATGAGATCCTTCCTGGTTCAAGGGCATGCCCCATCCTTGCTGGGTCCATGCCGAATTCAGATGGTAGGAAACGCTGCATGCAAAATTGGTCGATTTTTTTTAAATAATACATTTTTTTAATAAATTTGAAAAATAATACACGGTTTGAGTTATTTTCAAAAATAATACACCGTCGGCCTCCTCTAGGCCGATTGGACCTAATCGTCCTCCTCTAGGCCGATTGGACCTAATCGTCCTCCTCTAGGACGATTAGTACTAATCGGCTTACTCTAGACCGACTGCTGCATGGCACCAGCTCCTTGCCACATATTTATTTCCCGCCAACTCTTTAGCGCCATTCCTTCCCGCCAGCCCTTTCCCGCCAGCCCTTTCCCGCCATTCTCTCCCGCCAGACCTTTCCCGCCATTCTCTCCCCCCGGCCCTTTCCCGCGACGCGAATTAATAGTAATATGTCTCTCGCATACATAGGTAGAAATATGGCTGGCTGGAGAGAATGGCGGGAAAGGGCCGGGGGGAGAGAATGGCGGGAAAGGTCTGGCGGGAGAGAATGGCAGGAAAGGGCCGGGGGGAGAGAATGGCGGGAAAGGGCTGGCGGGAGAGAATGGCGGGAAAGGGCTGGCGGGAAGGAATGGCGCTAAAGAGTTGGCGGGAAATAAATATGTGGCAAGGAGCTGGTGCCATGCAGCAGTCGGTCTAGAGTAAGCCGATTAGTTCCAATCGACCTAGAGGAGGACGATTAGGTCCAATCGGCCTAGAGGAGGACAACTGGAAACCAATCGGCCTAGAGGAGGACGATTAGGTCCAATCGGCCTAGAGGAGGCCGACGGTGTATTATTTTTGAAAATAACTCAAACCGTGTATTATTTTTCAAATTTATTAAAAAAATGTATTATTTAAAAAAAATTAGCTGCAAAATTGTATGTTCATTATGAATGCACGTGATGTCATAGTTAATGATGTTTCTATCAAATTTTAGAAAAAATTAAGAAGAATCACCACATTTCATGTTCTTAATTATATATACATATAAAAATATATATTGTCAGTTATTTAATTAATATATTAATCCATAAGGTGGTTTTTAGCAACTTTTTTTGTCACATGGATTAGGCTGTCTTAATTATATATTGTCAGTTATGGCCTGTTGCTTGGGCACCACTAAAAAAATGGAGTTCCAAGCATCAGTTCGCTAGCCAAGCCCGCTGGACTCGATGAAAAGCTTGAAGTGTTAATAGTTTGTTCGCGTCTCCTATTTCTCGCCCTGCCCTTTTTAGGGGGAAATAGTGGTCTTTATTCATTAATATTCTGGGCACCATGTTAGTCCCAGGGCTCTGAAAGCCATACAAACCGATCAATAGACAGTGATAAGGTGCTACAGACTAAATACATTGGACTCCCTATGCTAAGATGCCCCTAGTGTCCCTGCACACAACTGCCACCACACCTCTAGCCTGAACCTTTGCAACTCATTAATCACCGTTAAACTCCAGGAAACCATCAGGAGGCTAAATGGTACAAAACGCACACCCTCCCGAGAGTTGTTTTCGCTAATGGGCGGGCCTGTGTACGCGCCTTGAGTTCACGGTAAATGGAAGGTTCTGAAGGCTTTGGATTTTATTTCTTTCCTGTCCTCTGTAGGTTTGATTGGGATTTCCTTCGGTTTTTCTTTTCCTTTCTCTTATTTGTTTCCCTATTTTTCAATTCCTAAACATTTTAAAAATTCAAGAACACTTTTAAATTGGTGAATATTTTTAAAATTTATGAAGGTTTCAAAAATTCAAGAACATTTTAAATTAGCAAACATTTTAAAATTCATGAACCTTTTTTAGAAATTTGTGAATTTACACTTACAATTTTTGTCAAAATTTTCCAAATTCACGAATAGTTTTACATCGCAAACCCTTAAAAAACGTGTGAACATTTTTTAGGCGGTGAGGGTGGTGAGTCGGCATTTCGTAGGCACCAAATACTGTGGTAACTGGTGAAAACCCGGCTCCAGCGTCCCTTCTTAAACAGTCGGCCCATATAAGCTGAACGAGAAGCTTCCAAAAGCTGGAATCGGCTTCTGGTTTCCTTTTAAATTTCCTTTGTGTTTTTACCAACTTTTAGTCAATTTTATGTTTTCCTATTTTTATTTAATTTTAAAGAAAAATAACTATTTTTTCAAGTTCATGAGCATTTTTTAACGAGTAGAACAGTGCTTTCATATTCATGAATTTTTATAAATTTCTAACAATTTTAAAACTTAATTATTTTTTAAACCCATAAATTTCTAAATTACGCGATAATTTTTATAAATTCATAACTTTTAAAAATCATTAAAAAGGTCAACATAAAACATTTTTTAAAATTGATGAACTTCTTTGAAAATTAGTGATTTTTTTACATATGTTAGTTGACCAATATTTTCAAAACTAACTGAAAAAGTCAGTCGGTTATTTTCATGAGTGAGTATATCAACATCACGAAAAGACAAGCGAAAAAACTTATCAATTCATAGACAGGCGAGCGAGCGAGCAACCAGGAGCGGATACTGGACCGCCCATGTCACACATGCATGCCGAAGGAGCTCTTTCGAGGTTCCTATATAACACGCGTTGCGACAAAATGTCGCTACAAACGCATTGGGCAAAGCAAGCGAGCAACATAAACGGTTCGGGCCAACAAAGTACTATAGGACTCAATTTTGGGAACATTCCACAAGCTTCCTGCCTGGTTCAGGTCCTTTTTCTTTTCTTTTTCTACACCCTTCGATCCGAAATAAGTGGTGTGGTTTTAGTTTAAATTTAAACTATGTAAATGGACCGTTCCAACAAAGTACTATAGGACTCAATTTTTGGAACATTCCAGAAGCTTCCTAGCCAGTTCCGGTCTGTGTTTCCTTTTTTTCCTACACTCTCCAATAAAAAAAAGTGTCATGATTTTATTTCAAGTTTAAACTAAAACCACGGCACTTATTTTAAATAGGAGGGAGTAATTTGCTTTTAGCAGGTTTTTCTGCGTTTATTTTTATATTTTTCCTTTTCTCTATTTTTTTACTTTCCTTAGGTCGCGCCCGGCGGCAGTTAGGGTTCGGTGGTCCCCGACGTCGAGGCGTTCTGGAGGTCACGCCCGGGAAGACTGTGGCGGGAGCTGAAAGTTCCCTCCCGCCAACCGTTTTTTTATTTTTCAGGCCCCTGTAAAAATTGCCCCAAATCCCATAGATATAAACGAAACGGTACGGAATATGCAGTATCCCGCAAAAATAATAATTAGCGGACGGACGATTTTACCTGATCTATTCGGGGTGGAAAAAACAGCATCATCCCATAAACCGATTGTTATTTTACCGGATGGCCCCTTTTACGGGATCTTACGGTAACGCTTTCCCCTCTCTCTTGACCACTGCTTCATATCCTCCACGCCTTCAAATTTTGATGTGTTTCCACATGGCGTTGTCTCGAACAGAGTTCAAATAATACCCCTCCGCTGGGATACATAGGACATATTTTGTCTGGTTAATAAAAGATCTTGGCAGATAACTACTCTATTTCTATGCGGTACATGAGATACAAAATCACGGTGCAAAGTATAGTTATAATGGTATAAATCATATGACATATAAAAAGGGAACCTAATTCTTATATCTCTTTTTTTTTAGGAATGAAGCTCCAATAATGCACCAGCCAAAAAGGGAACAGTGAGATCTAGCGCTGCTGTTGCTGTCTGCAACTTCCGTGACTCACGTCAATTCAACAGCTATGACCAATAATAGAGAAGATGAAATTTTGCCAGAAAGTAGCCAATCAAAGGCTTTCATTGTACCGGAGGTTGGTGCTTTTTATTTTGTCAAGATCTACAAACAGTAATTCAGCAAAGAGCTCTGCAGTGGTCCTGGCGACTGAACTTAGTGTTCTAATTTTGTGGAAATGAAACTACGGAAATCTGCCACACACAAGAATATGCTGGCGTCCATCTGTAAAGACAGATCAAAACATACTTTGTGCATTTTCTTTCTGTGTATCTCAGAAAAAATCGGAGAGTATTGGAGCAGATGAATAGCAGACGGAATCCTCCAAAAATGCACACCCACACAAAAAACCAGTTTTAGTGAGTATCGAACATATATTCTTATGCATGTAATAAAAAGGGAGTTTTGAAATTGCTACATATAATTTTCTACGAGTCGATCAAATGCGCATGATGAGGGTTTGTGTTTGCACAAAAAGCTGCGAGAACTTGCCGTGTATATAGAAATGTAATTTTCCAGATGAACCAATTTTTTTGTTGGAAGAGACAACGGTTGAAGGTCGTCAACTAACTAATAGTAATACAACTTCATGCTTTCCTCTAAAAAAAAATTGTGTACACAAACTTTTTTTTTGCAAGAAAAATTTCACACTAACTTATAGTTGCATATATGCCTATATACTCACATATTAATTCCCCTGAGTGAGTTAGCCTACCTTGACATTTCCAGCTTCTTTGATGGCCTCCACCAGCTTGAGCTGCAGCAGAAGGTTGTGGCTACGGAAGCGAACCCCGGACATGGCCGACACCACCACCCGCTTCACGGCGGCGATGAGGCTCCGGTGGTCGTCGAGCGACGCCTCCAGGAGCCGTGCTCCCTGCGCCTTGAACGACAGCAGCATCTGGAGCTTGTCGACGTCGAGGCCGATCTCTGGCCTCATCAGCACATAGGTCTCGTGGCCCTGAGCTAAGCTCGCCTTCACGATCCTCCTGCCGATGTAGCCAGTGCCTCCGACGACAAGAACCCTGGTCTTCTCCATGCCTCACAAAGAAGAAGCTGGATGATACGAATCGCTGCTAGCTGAGTGCTACTTGGCGTGTTAACTTGGTTGGACCTTCAGATGCAGGAGATCGGGCAGTGAAATCGTTTTCAACTGGTTGGTGGTGACATTACGTGTACGACCCTGGCTTATAGTATTGCATATCACTCTATCAGTGACCCGGCAGCTTTATCATGGTGGTTGGTTTTGAGGTTGCATTGATGCGGCCGTCGTTTATTTGGTGTACGTACCTTCTTGTTTCTGAGCGCATGTGATTTATGGCTTGCAAACTTGTAAGCTGTGCTGATACAGTTCACGCATGTTACAAAGTTACATCGGGCAATTTTAGTGGAATTAAATTTACTATTGGAAATCTCAAAAGGTAACATAAGTTACTAGTTAGCTACGTACTCCCATATATTAAACTAAAACCACAACAAGTATCTGAGAAAGGAGGGAGTAGTATATATTAGCAAGGAAAAAAAATTAAGCAGTCTACTTATATTGTACCCACTCCGTTCATAAATATAAGATGTTCTAACATTTTCCCGAGTCGGATATATATAGACACATTTTTGTGTGTGTTCAGTGTTCACTCATTTTAGTCCATATAGATGTAGTCCATATTAAAATATTCAAAACATCTTATATGTGTGAACAGAAGGAGTACTACCGAAGTAGTAAAACTTTGCATGAAGCTTAGTGCTTTCAGAAGACATCATCGGCCATTTATAAGGGCATATGCAATGTAGCAATTTTTGTGATGCCGCATAGGATAATTGGTCAGTTGGAAAAGAGAGAGCAGAAAAAAGTATTATCTTCTTTTTGCTAAGAGATGACCCCTAAGAATTATAAGACATTTGTCTTTATTGTACGAGGTGTCTTCTCTAATTCACATGTTTTATTGCCTAGTTTTAATTACCCCATGATTTTAGAAGCATGCAAATATTATTTGCTACACATAGCATTGAGATGTAATACGTACGGTATCTTAAGGGCTTAGAAATGTTCAGCTCTTAGATCTTCTTAGGTCCCTTCAATCATGTGACGACACGTTCATGCAGTTTTCAACCTCACCTCTCTCTCTCTCTCTCTCTCTCTCTCTCTCTTAAACGCTTTTATCAAGGAAGATTCACGTGGACGTAGCTGTTCTGATCCCGAGTTTATGTGAGCTTGGGTGGACAGTAAAAAAACAAATTTAGAAAATCATGATTTTTTTTTTGAAATATTGAAAATACTGTACTTTGATATCTTGCAAAATTTCATCACCAGATGACATCCGTGGAAAATGTGGCAAAAAAATAGATGCTCCAAATGTTTTGTTTCAAATGCATTTTGGAGTATAGATTTTGTTTATTTTTTGACGTTTTTCAGGAATGTCGTTTCATGATGAAATTTTACAATCTATCAAAACATTTGAAAATGCGTTATATCGACTAGAGGGGGGGTGAATAGGCGATTTTTACAAATTCATCACTGAGGAATTTCAACTTGAGGAATTTGAAATGTGATGAATAACTAGCAGTGGAATAAGTACTCAAGTGCATACGAAGCATAGCGATCGCATAGTCGTCATGATGAAATAAAGCATGCACAGATTACAGATAGCGTGATACAGGATAAACAGGTGAGGAACAAGGTAGCTTAAAGAATTTGAGGTGAGGAAATTGAGAAAGTCTTCAGTCAAATTCTTCAAATAGTAACGATCAATTTCATCAACAAGTATACGAGGAAATTAAAGGGTTGAGGAAATAGAACCAGGTAGCTCGATGAAGACAATGATTTGATGACCCAGTTCCAACTGCTGTGACAGTCATACGTCTGGTTTGGAGCGGCCTGGTATTTAAACCAGAGGACACACAGTCCCAGGACACACAGTCCTTACCGTATTCTCCTTGAGCAAAGGTCACACAGACCTCGCCCAACACTCGTGGTAAGTCTTCAGGGTAGACTTCCAAAGCCCTCACAAACTGGTCACCCGGCGATCCACAATTGACTGCTGGATGCTCTAGACCAAGGTCGTTTCGTGATCCCCAATTGACTGCAGGATGCACTAGACCATGACGCCTAACCGTCTGGAAGATACACAGTCTTCAAAGGTAACAAGCGTCGGTTCCACACAGGAACAATTTCTTCAGTGATGCTCAATCACTTTGGGTTTGGTGGTTTGGTTTGGGGTTTTTCCTCACTGATGATTTTCTCTCAAAGTCCTCGAGGAATGGGATGCTCTCAAATGACAAGTGTCAGTTCTCTCTCGGAGCAGCCAACCTGCTAGTAGTTGTAGGGGGTGGCTATTTATAGCCAGGGTGCAACCCGACATGATAAGACATAAATGCCCCCAATGATATGACCGTTATGTGGATAGGATGATTGGGGACAACTGGCACTTAGCACAGCAACGGTCGGTATTTCGAACTATGAAAGTCCTCAGGCTTATCATATTCCTCACTTGTAGGCAATTTGCACTGGCGAAATCCTAACTCCTCAGTCAGACCAATTTCCTCAGAGACCAGAAGATCATCGTCTCTGTCACTGAAGAACTTGACTGAACTGCAAGAGATTTCCAAAGGCTTCACTCGAAGGATTGGATAGGTTGAGGCTTTTGAGTTGAACATCAGTTGGAAATTTTCCTTAGTATTACCTCGGCCCCCTTTAACAGTACGGTGTTTCCTATGACTCAAAGAAAGGAAATGAAACTACGAAAACAAAAGTCTTCATGCTTCATAGTCCTCGTTCATATCTTCAAGGTCACACCAGCTACTTCTTTTTCAAAGTCTTCAGGGAATAGCAAAGTCTTCACCAAAGTCTTCAGTTGAAGACATACATTTTTAGGGGTCGATAATCTCCGAATGTATCAAACTCCTCAGCGACTTATAGAGCCTGTGTACACTTACAAACGCATCAGTCTCTTAACCTATAAGTCTTCAACACACCAAAATCACTAAGGGGCACTAGATGCACTAACAACATTTGTCAGTGTTTCACACAAAATACATACCTATTTTTAATTTTGTTTCATTTTTTATTTTACTGTTTACCCGAGCTCACATGAGCTCACAGGAGCTCGGGATTAGAACAACACTTCCGGATTTTGCTCCCTTCCTATCCTACGTTCTCATGACCAAGATGATATACAAAGCAGTGAAGGAGACCATTATCTTCATCCTTTCCGTGCTTGCCCCCAATCCCATCCTGCTTGGCATGACACTTTCTCCCATGGACCGCATGGTTTGGAAGGTTTGGGCCCCTCCCAAGGTGAAATTCTTCGCTTGGCTGGCATTGCAAGATAGAATATGGACCGCCGATCGTTTGGAGAGAGGCGCGGGTGGCCAAATTGCGGTCCTTGCCCTCTCTACAAGAGGGAGCAAGAAACAGGTGCTCACCTTTTCTTCAAGTGCCGCTACACGATTAGGCTTTGGAGGTCCATCATCGACAAGTTTGGCTTACATCACATGGATACCTCCACGTGGCACCTTGACGAAACCGTCAACGAGTGGTGGGACAAGAGGACCAACAACAACAATCCTAATTGGCATGCCATGGCTTCCCTCACCATGCTTGTCTCTTGGACAATTTGGAATGAAAGAAATGCTAGAGTGTTCCGCCACAAATGCATGCCACCGCCCACTCTCCTTACCATCATCTTTGAGGAGGCCAAACTTTGGGTAACCGCGGGCGCTAAGAAACTAGGGCATTTGTTGTTGGGCGAGTAATTGTCATGCCGTTGTTCCGGGTGTTTTGTAAACTTTAAACTCTATTCTCTTCTTAATTAATGGATGAGGCAAATCTTTTGCCTCCGTTTCGAAAAAACAAAATCCCATCCTGCTCCGTCTCTAATCTTAAGCCGGCGAAGCTGTAGTCACTATCTTTGCTCACGTCTACTGGATAGAAAGAGAGCAGCACGACGAAGGCTGTTGGCTTCTACTTGTAGAGGTTACCACTATAGTAGAGCCAGGGACGACCCCTAGATGAGAATTTCTCCAGGGTCAACTTTAATGCAATGGTGTCAGCTTTTATATATAAACACTGATTGGGATTAGTACTGATTTAGTGAAGGTTTTTGCTAAGTTTCCCCTCACCGACCCACATGCACCTCTATTGCAAATGGTAGCCTTATCTTTGAGAAGATCACACTATCGACCGTTGTATACGCTCTAATAGTTTATGTGTGTGGTGTACAATGATTAAACACCAGAAGTTGCAGCATCTTAAAGCAACTTTCATAATTTGCAGCAAAATCATAGTATTAATGACAATAATGAGGGTTAATTTCCTTGTATTAGTAACATCTCCCGTAGACCAGTACAATGCATGCATCGTGTAGTCGCTCTTAGCGCAGGTTCATAGGTACTTAGTATAGTCATGGCACATCAATTAAAGAAGATATGGTTCTTATTAGAACGTTTTCCTACACGGTGTAATCAATGCTTTGATTCAGTGTGGCATTCCCCCCTATGTTTCACTTCTTCCCTTCTCTCTACAACTACGCCGCAATATTTAGATGCACATGTGGTTCCTAAACCAATTGAATGCAACGTTACTTAAAATCAAAACCTCGAAGACAATGCAATGAGGGTGATTACCTATAAACATTTATGGCGAGTTAAGGGTCAATGCATTGGGAGCACCCTTATACCCTGAGCTGAGGAAGTATCAGCTTAAACTACCTGTGATGGAAGTATCATTGCTAGTATCATCCATGTGAACTAGACAATTTTGATGAGATGACATAGAATTAAATGAAAAAACCAAGACTTCAGTATCATATCATGATACCGTATCATAAGAAATATTGTAGTAGTACTATGTGTCTTGCATGACAATAAGTAAGGTCATCTAAGATACTAATATATAATACTATGCATCACGGAGGTTGTATCATACACTGTTATCATATGCATTATACTAACTTATGAGATTACCCCACTATAGACAGCTTTAGTCAACTCATGGTACTCCCTCCAGACAAGTGCATACTTCCTCGAGCTTGCTGGGGAAGACGACGAAGCTCTCATTACAAGGAGATTGCATCTCCCCGTCTACTCGCCTCCCACCTGCCCTACTCCTTGCTGCCCCATGGCATCACGGACGGCTCAGGTGGCCGGATCGTGTACGTCTGCCGGGTGTTAGGAAACTAGGAACGCTAATCTCTCAATCACAGGTGAACGCTCAGTTTTTTTTACGTCGCATGCAAAACTTGTGACTTTTCCCGTTTTCATTCTCTACTATTTATTCGTTTACAAAGACGAAGATGTCGGCGGCGATCCTGACTATACGCCACGATCCGCTGGACTAGCGTCATCCCACGAGTGCCGATCGTGCCTCCTAGGCCACCTACGAAACTACGGGGACAACGACGTGACCACGTCGAGCTACAGACATATGCAAAGCTACGTGCATGGCACGCACACGTCGCGGCTCATGCCTCCCTATATGTTTATTTGAAGTGGAAATTAACTAGATAAGGTAAAGGCATCAACGACTAGATTAGATAACAAATCAGCTCCCTAATCTTGTTGTTGGCGTATTATTTCAACCATGCCGATCCTCCTCCTCAGCTCCTGGAAAATGATGCACCCAAGTGCCTTCGTAAGGGTGTCAGCAAGCTGGTCACCGGTCCTGGCGTAGTCGATGAAGATCCGTCTTTGCTCCACACACTCGCGAATGAAGTGATACCTGGTCTCTATGTGCTTTCTTTGGTCGTGGAAAACTGGGTTCTTTTCCAAGGAGATCGCCGACTTGTTGTCAACGAGGAGCTTCGGCTGCACGGCTTCCTTGTTCAACATTTCTCGAAGTAGACGTGCCAACCAAATGCCTTGACACGCAGCGGTGGTGGCCGCCATGTACTTGGCCTCGCAAGAGGAAATCACCACCACCCTTTGCTTATGAGACTGTCAGCTAATAGTTTGTTCGCGTCTCCTATTTCCCGCCCTGTCTTTTTTAGAGGGAAATAGTGGTCTTTATTCATTAAGAGCTTTGGTACACCTACGTGTTGAAACGTGGGGAGAGGGGTTACATAATGATTTGGCAGCACTTAATTGCGTATCGGTGAGGGTGCGGGACCCATCCTGAAATTCAGAGGGGGGTGATTTTATTAGAAGTGGAATAGTTTAAGTAGGTTTACGTAGGTATAGTATTTCGTTTCATTAATAATTTGCGCACCATGGTAGTGTCCCAGGGCTCTGAAAGTCATACAAGCCGACCACTAGACAGTGATAAAAGTGCTACAGACTAAATTATGAGCATTTGCATTTGGACTCTCTATGCTAAGATGACCCTAGTGTTCCTTCACACAACTGCCACCACACCTCTCTTTTATTTCATTTCTTTCCTGTCCTCTATAGGTTTAACTGGGGTTTCCTTTGTTTGTTTGTTTTTTCTGTTCTCTTCTTCTTATTCTTACATTTTTCAATACCTATACAATTTTAAAATTCAAGAACACTTTTAAAATCGGCAAAATTTTCGAAATTTGTGAATATTTAACAAATTCATGAACATTTTTAAGTCCATCATTTTTAAATCTTGTGAACATATTTTCAATTCATGAAAAGTTACTAAAACATTGTGAATTTACACTTTCAAACTTTCGTGAACATTTTTCTAATTCAAGAATAGTTTTAAATCGCTGACAATTAGAAGAAAAAAACACGTCAACATTTTTTAGGCAGTGAGGGTGGTGAGTCGGCATTTCGTATGCACCAAATACTGCAGTAAGTGGTGCAAACCTGGATCCAACATCCCTTCTTAAATAGTCGGCCCCCATATAAGCCAAGTGGGAAGCTTCAAAGACCTAAAATCTGCTTCTGCTTTTCCTTTTTTATTTCCTTTGTGTTTTTGCTGACTTTTACTCAGTTTTTTTATTTTCCTATTTTCTTTTTATTTGGTTTTAAACAAACATAACTATTTTTCCAAATTCATGAATATTTTTTAAACTGGTAGAACATTTCTTTCGCATTCATGATTTCTTATAAATTTTCAAACATTTTTAGAATTTTTTTGATTTTTTTGAACCCATAAATTTTCTACAATTCACGTTCATTTTTATAAGTTCACAACTTTTTAAAATTTGTTAAAAACTAAATTGAAAACATTTTCGAAAATGGCTGAACTTATTTTGAAATTCGTGAAGAATTTTTACATATGTCAGCTGACCACTATTCTGAAAACCTACAGAAAAAGTTAGTCAGTTTTTTTAATGAGCGAGTATACCAACATCACCAAATGAGTGAAAAAACTGATCAAACCATAGGCGGGGGAGCGAGCGAGCAACCGGGCGGATACGGGACCACCCATGTCACGCATGAATGCCAAAGGAGCTCCTCCGAGGACTCAATTTTGGAAACATTCCAGAAGCTTCATGACCGTTTCAGGTCTGTTTTTTTTCCTACACCCTCCGATCCAAAATATTAAACTAAAACCACGACACTTATTTTGGATAGGAGGGAGTACTATTATTTTACCAGCTTTTCCTCTTTTTTTTCATTTTCATTTTCCTTTTCTTTCTTTTTTATTTTTATTTTCTTTTTTTCTTTTACAAATAAATATATTGTCAGTTAATTAATTAATCCATAAGGTGATTTTTAGCAACTTTTTTTCGCACGTGGATTACGCTGTCTTAATTATATATTGTCAGTTCTGGCCTGTTGTTGGGCACTGCTAAAAAAATGGAGTTTCAAGCATCAGTTCCCTAGCCAAGCCCGCTGGACTCGATGAAAAACTTGAAGTGCTAATAGTTTGTTCGCGTCTCCTATTTCCGCCCTGCCTTTTTAGGGGGGTAGTGTGCCAGGGCTCTGAAAGCCACATAAGCCGACCACTACACAATGATAAAGTGCTACAGGCTAATTTATGAGCATTTACATTGGACTCCCTATGCTAAGATGCCCCTAGTTTTCCTGCACACAACTGCCACCACTCCTGCATGAATATTGAACTCTAGGAAACCTTCAGGAGGCTAAATGGTACAAAACGCTCACCCTCTCGAGAGTTGTTTTTGCTAATGGGCCGGTCTATGTACGTGCCTTGAGTTCACAGTAAATGAAAGGTTTCAGTGTATCAAAAAAAGTAAATGAAGGTTTTCTGAAGGCTTTGGGTCGTCTTTTTTATTTTATTTCTTTCCTATCCTCCATAGCTTTAACATGTATTCCTTTCGTTTTCTTCTCTTTTCTCTTCTTCTGATTTATACCAATTTTAAATTTCACGAACATTATTAAAATTGGTGAATATTTTTTAAAAATTGTGAAGGTTTCAAAAATTGATGAACATTCTTATGTCCATCATTTTTAAAATTTGTGAACATATTTTCAAGTATCAAACATTTTCAAATTCATGAAAATTTTCTAAAAAAATATGAATTTTACACTTTCAATTTTTGTAAACATTTTTCAAATTCATGAATACTTGTACATCGCAAAGATTTAAGAAAACATGTAAACATCTTTGAAGCGGCGAGGGTAGTGAATCGACGTTTCGTAGGCACCAAATACTATGGTAAGTGGTGCAAACCTGATGTCTACTACACAACCTTCTTCATGTAGACTTGTGTTGGGCCTCCAAGCGCAGAGTTTTGTAGGACAGTAGCAAATTTCCCTCAAGTGTATAACCTAAAGTTTATCAATCCGTGGGAGGCGTAGTATGAAGATGGTCTCTCTCAAACAACCCTGCAACCAAATAACAAAGAGTCTCTTGTGTCCCCAACACACCCAATACAATGGCAAATTGTATAGGTGCACTAGTTCGGCGAAGAGATGATGATACAAGTGTAATATGGATGGTAGATATAGGTTTTTGTAAACTGAAAATATAAAAACAGCAAGGTAGCAAGTAACAAAAGTGAGCAAAAACAGTATTGCAATGCTTGAAAACAAGGCCTAGGGTTCATACTTTCACTAGTGCAAGTTCTCTCAACAATACTAACATAGTTGAATCATATGTAAATCCCTCACGTGCGACAAAGAGTTCACTCCAAAGTCACAAATAGCGGAGAACAAACGAAGAAATTATTGTAGGGTACGAAACCACCTCAAAGTTATCTTTTCCAATCAATCGTATGAGCTATCCCTATAAGTGTCACGAACCGCCCTAGAGTTCGTACTAAAATAACACCTTAAGATACACATCAACCAAAACCCTAATGTCACCTAGATACTCCAATGTCACCACGAGTACCCATGAACTTGATTATACGATATGCATCACACAATTTCAGATTCATCATGTTCAATCCAACACAAAGAACTTCAAAGAGTGCCCCAAAGTTTCTACCGGAGAGTCAAGACGAAAACGTGTGCCAACCCCTATGCATAGATTCCCAAGGTCACGAAACCCGCAAGTTGATCACCAAAACATACATCAAGTGGATTAATAGAACATCCCATTGTCACCACGAATATCCCATCGCAAGACATACATCAAGTGTTCTCAAATCCTTAAAGGCTCAATCCGATAAGAAAACTTCAAAGGGAAAACTCAATTCATCACAAGAAGATAGAGAGGGGAAAACTCCATATGATTCATCTATATTAATAAAGCTCGCGGTACATCAAGATCGTGCCATCTCAAGAACACAAGAGAGAGAGATCAAACACATAGCTACTGGTACATACCCTCAGCCCTGAGGGTGAACTACTCCCTCCTCGTCATGGATTCCGCCGGGATGATGAAGATGGCCTCTGGTGATGGTTTCCCCCTCCGGCAGGTTGCCGGAACGGGCTCCCGATTGATTTTTCATGGCTACAGGGGCTTGCGGCGGCGGAACTCCCGATCTAGGTTTCTTTCTGGAGGTTTCTGTATTTATAGGAATTTTTTGCGTCGGAAACAAGTCAAGGGGGGCCATGAGGCGGCGACAAGCCAGGAGGGTGCGCCCTGCAGGCTTGTGGTGGCCTCGTGGCTCTTCTGGCCCAACTCCAATGCTTCGGGGGTCTCTTTTGGTCGATAAAAAATCACCGTAAATTTTCAGCCCATTCCGAGAACTTTTATTTCTGCACAAAAAACGACATCATGGTAGTTCTGCTGAAAACAACATCAGTCCGGGTTAGTTCTAATAAAATCATACCAAAATCATATAGAATTATTGTAAACATGGCATGAATACTTTATAAATTATAGTTACGTTGGAGACGTATCAGCATCCCCAAGCTTAATTCCTGCTCGTCCTCGAGTAGGTAAATGATAAAAAAATAATTTATGAAGTGTGAATGCTAGCAAGTGCACAAGTTTGATCAATGATAATTCCAATCACTTTTTCTAGCATCAATATAAACCATAAACAGTAGCTCATCTCATAAAACTTTTCATGATCAAGTAACAAGCTATTCACATGTTAAAGTATAGACCAGAAAGTTTCTTAAAAACTAACAAACCATATTACTAGTCATCGAACAATTGCAATTCATCTTTATTTCAGGAAGGGTCTATGTAAGAGCTTTGATTTAGCAAATTCCACATACTCAACTATCATATAGTCTTCCATGATTATTGACACTCAAAGCATATTTTTAGAACAAATAGCATCCATCGAACACAGAGAAAGATAGGGGCTTAATGTTTCGCCTCCCAACTTATTTATCATATAGATAATTGTCAACAATAATAATTCATGATCAAATATATTTGTATGGATATATATGTCTAGATCATTCCCCAACACATGACGCTTGCCAAGAAAAAGGCGAAATATAGGAAGTGGTGAAGATCACCATGACTCTTGCATAAAGGTAAGTACTAGAAAGTAAAAGATAGGCCCTTCGCAAAGGGAAGCATTGATTTGCAGAGGTGCCAGAGCTCGAGCTTTTAAAACAGAGATGAATAATAATTTTGAGCGGTATGCTTTCATTGTCAACATAACAACCGAGAGATCTCAGTATCTTCCATGCTAGATACATTATAGGTGGTTCCCAAACAGAATGGTAAAGTTTTTACTCCCCCTCCACCAATCAATCACACTCCACGGCGAGCCGAATCCACGGGTACCGTCCATACAAACAACAATCTTGGGGGAGTTTTGTTTCATTATATTTTGATTTTTGATTTTTGAGCATGGAACTGGGCATCCCGAATACCAGCCACTTTCTCGTGAATGATAGTGAATCAACACATATCGTGAGAATAACCCACCTAGCATGGAAGATACTGACAGCCCCTAGTCACTATATGAGCGATTCGGGCATACAAAACAGAATATTATTTGAAGGTTTAGAGTTTGGCACATGCAAATTTACTTGGAACGGCAGGTAATACCGTATATAGGTAGGTATGGTGGACTCATATGGAACAACTTTGGGTTTAAGGGTGTTTGGATGCACAAGTAGTGTTTCTACTTGGTGCGGAAGTTTTGGCTAGTATGAGGTGGAAGCAAGCACCACATGTTGGAGGATCCATAACAATATAACTTCTATACAAATATACCCAAATATAACTCATTAAGTTGTCTTCCTTGTCCAATTTTAACTAATTTGCTCGAGTTTGAAAATAATTAATGAGCTCACAATCATAGAAGATGTCCAAGATAGTATATTTATATGTGGAATCTCTCTTCCTTCAATATTCTTTCATGAATTGTTCAAGTGACCAATGCGGTGTTTGCTAACTTTCAATAAATTTTACCACCTATACTTATTATGTGTGAAGTCATTACTCCCCATGGGATAAGTATATGAAGCATATTTAATTTCAGATTTATGATATTCGATTCATTCAACCATTTATTCATACGATATAAGTGAAGCACGAGAGTGAATGACAAACTACTCCAAAAAAAGATGTAAGTGAAGATCAATGCGTAGTCAACAATTAAATAACTATGTGAAGACTCTCTCATCTAAGAATTTCAAATCTTAAGCATTTTATTAAACAGCAAGCAAAAGAAAAATAGCACTCCAAGAATAGCACGCATCATGTGAACGAATAAAATTTTAGGCTCAACATGGGCTAACCGATAATTGTTGATGAAGAGAGGTGGGATGCGTAGCATCCCCAAGCTTAGATGCTTGAGACTTCTTGAAATATTTACTTGGGGTGCCTTGGGCATCCCCAAGCTTGAGCTTTTGTATCTCATTCAATCCTCTCATATCATGGTTTCACCTATTCTCAAAAACTTCATCCACACAAAACTTGAAAAGAACTCGTGAGATAGGTTAGTACACATAATAATAAATCAACTCTTTATGTACTGCCAAGACAAGTTGCATAATAATTTTCAAACATTAGGTACTGTATACTATCATTTCCACAATTTATATCTACCAATATAGGCTAGGGAAACTATAGGATAAGTACATAACGAAACTATGATAGCAATCTGTCAAAACAGAACAGTCTGTAGCAATCTATTACACTAGTGTACTTCTGTAACTCAAACAATTATGAAAATTTAGGACATGCTAAATAATTTGTATGACAATATTGTGTAAAAATTTCAGAAACTTTCCACGTTCCAGTAAAATATGAAAATTTAAACACTACAGCAAAAGTTTCTGTCTTTTACACAGCACACATCAAACATGCAATGCAAGCATCCTAAGGCAATTCATGGAACTTTTTATTGAAAAACAAGATTATGAATAACACCTAACAGAAAACAACAAAATAAAATGACGCTCCAAGCAAAACTCATATTATGTGACGAATAAAAATATAGCTCCAAGTAAGATATACCGATAGTGTTGAAGACGAAAGAGGGGATGCCTTCCGGGGCATCCCCAAGCTTAGGCGCTTGAGTCTTCCTTGGATATTACCTTGGGGGTGCCTTGGGCATCCCCAAGCTTAGGTTCTTGTCACTCCTTATTCTCCTCATTTCGGTGTCTCACCCAAAACTTGAAAACTTCAATCACATAAGACTTAACGGAACTTCGTGAGATGGGTTAGTATAATAAATAAAGATAATTCACTTAGGTACTGTCAATACAAGATTCATAATTGTTACCACATGATACCTACTGTATTCTATCATTCTCATAATTTATACCACTAAATATAAGCTATGGAAACACTAAAACAAGCAAACTATGCATGCAAAACAGAATCTGTCAAAAACAGAACAGTCTGTGAATACCTGTAGTGTAACCATACTTCCCTATCTCTAACAATTCTGAAAAATTAGGACAACCTGAAGAATTTTTATATCAAGACTGTGTAAAAATTTCAGATCATTATCACGCTCCAGTAAAAAATTAAAATTCCTGTACTGGAGTCAAAAGTTTCTGTTTTGGTTCAGCATCAATTCTACTCATCTTGTGAGTCATCCCAAAGGCTTTACTTGGCACTTTATTGAAACAAAAGCTATAAAACATAATTACTACAGTAGATTAATCATGTGAACACACAAAAACATAAAGTAAAAGTGTTGGGTTGTCTCCCAACAAACGCTTTTCTTGAATGCCTTTTAGCTAGGCATGATGGTCTCAATGATGCTCACATAGGAATAATAATTGAAACATGCAAAAGAGCATCATGAATCTCATGACAAGCACATTTAAGTCTAACCCACTTCCTATGCATAGGGATTTTGTGAGCAAACAATTTATGGGAGCAAGAATCAACTAGCATAGGAAGGCAAAACAAGCATAACTTCAAAACTTTGAACACATAGAGAGGTAACTTGATATTATTGCAATTCCTACAAGCATAAGTTCCTCCCTCATAATAGTTTTCAGTAGCATCATGAAGGAATTTCACAATATAACCAGCACATAAAGCATTATCTTCATGATCCACAAGCATATACATTTTTTCACTCTCCACATAAGCAATTTTCTTCTCATTCATAATAGTGGGAGCAAACTCAACAAGATAACTATCATGAGACACTTGATTGACATAACCACATTCAATATTAAAATTATGATGACAAGTATCATGGTTACTATCACTCTTTATAGCATACATGTCATCATCATAATCATCATAGATAGGAGGCATGCCATCATCATAATATATTTGCTCATCAAAACTTGAGGGACTAAAAACATCATCTTCATCAAACATAGCATCCCCAAGCTTGTGGCTTTGCATATCATTAGCATCATGGATATTCAAGGAATTCATACTAACAACATTGCAATCATGCTCATCATACAAAGATTTAGTGCCAAACATTTTAATAACTTCTTCTTCTAACACTTGAGCACAATTTTCTTTTCCATCATTTTCACGAAAGACATTAAAAAGATGAAGCATATGAGGCAACCTCAATTCCATTTTTTTTGTAGTTTTCTTTTATAAAAACAAACTAGTGAACAACAAGAAACTAAAAGATTCAATTGCAAGATCTAAAGATATACCTTCAAGCACTCACCTCCCCAGCAACGGCGCCAGAAAAGAGCTTGATGTCTACTACACAACCTTCTTCTTGTAGACTCGTGTTGGGCCTCCAAGCGCAGAGTTTTGTAGGACAGTAGCAAATTTCCCTCAAGTGGATGACCTAAGGTTTATCAATCTGTGGGAGGCTTAGGATGAAGATGGTCTCTCTCAAACAACCCTGCAACCAAATAACAAAGAGTCTCTTGTGTCCCCAACACACCCAATACAATGGCAAATTGTATAGGTGCACTAGTTCGGCGAAGAGATGATGATACAAGTGTAATATGGATGGTAGATATAGGTTTTTGTAATCTGAAAATATAAAAACAGCAAGGTAGCAAGTAACAAAAGTGAGCAAAAACAGTATTGCAATGCTTGAAAACAAGGCCTAGGGTTCATACTTTCACTAGTGCAAGTTCTCTCAACAATACTAACATAGTTGAATCATATGTAAATCCTTCACGTGCGACAAAGAGTTCACTCCAAAGTCACAAATAGCGGAGAACAAACGAAGAAATTATTGTAGGGTACGAAACCACCTCAAAGTTATCTTTTCCGATCAATCGTATGAGCTATCCCTATAAGTGTCACGAACAGCCCTAGAGTTCGTACTAAAATAACACCTTAAGATACACATCAACCAAAACCCTAATGTCACCTAGATACTCCAATGTCGCCACGAGTACCCATGGGATTGATTATACGATATGCATCACACAATTTCAGATTCATCATGTTCAATCCAACACAAAGAACTTCAAAGAGTGCCCCAAAGTTTCTACCGGAGAGTCAAGACGAAAACGTGTGCCAACCCCTATGCATAGATTCCCAAGGTCACGAAACCCGCAAGTTGATCACCAAAACATACATCAAGTGGATCAATAGAACATCCCATTGTCACCACGGATATCCCATCGCAAGACATAAATCAAGTGTTCTCAAATCCTTAAAGACTCAATCAGATAAGAAAACTTCAAAGGGAAAACTCAATTCATCACAATAAGATAGAGAGGGGAAAACTCCATATGATTCATCTATATTAATAAAGCTCGCGGTACATCAAGATCGTGCCATCTCAAGAACACGAGAGAGAGAGATCAAACACATAGCTACTGGTACATACCCTCAGCCCCGAGGGTGAACTACTCCCTCCTCGTCATGGAGACCGCCGGGATGATGAAGATGGCCTCCGGTGATGGTTCCCCCCCCCCCCCCGGCAGGGTGCCAGAACGGGCTCTCGGTTGGTTTTTCGTGGCTACAGGGGCTTGCGGCGGCGGAACTCCCGATCTAGGTTTCTTTCTGGAGGTTTCTGTATTTATAGGAATTTTTGGCGTCGGAAACAAGTCAAGGGGGGCCACGAGGCGGCGACAAGCCAGGAGGGCGCGCCCTAGGGGGGTAAAAAACAAATATAGAAAATTATGATTTTTTTTGTGTGAAATATTGAAAAATATTGTACTTTGATATCTTACAAAATTTCATCACCAGATGACATCCGTGGAAAATGTGGCAAAAAAATAGATGCTCCAAATGTTTTGTTTCAAATGCATTTTGGAGTATAGATTTTGTTTATTTTTTCACGTTTTCCACGAATGTCGTTTCACACAAAAAACATACATATTTTAAATTTAGTTTCATTTTTATTTTACTGTTTACCCGAGCTCACATGAGCTCGGGATTAGAACAACACTTTCGGATTTGTGCTCCCTTCCTATCCTACGTTCTCATGACCAAGATTATATACAAAGCAGTGAAGGAGACCATTATCTTCATCCTTTCCGTGCTTGCCCCCGATCCCACCCTGCTCTGTCTCTAATCTTAAGCCGGCGAAGCTGTAGTCACTATCTTTGCTCACGTCTACTGGGTAGAAAGAGAGCAGCACGACGAAGGCTGCTGGCTTCTACTTGTAGAGGTTACCATTATAGTAGAGCCAGGGACGACCCTAGATGAGAATTTCTCCAGGGTCAACTTTAATGCAATGGTGTCAGCTTTTATATATAAAGACTGATTGGGATTAGTACTGACTTAGTGAAGGTTTTTGCTAAGTTTCCCCTCACCGACCCACACACACCTCTATTGCAAATGGTAGCCTTATCTTTGAGAAGATCACACGATCGACCGTTGTATACGCTCTAATAGTCTATATGTGTGGTGTACAATGATTAACCACCAGAAGTTGCAGCATCTTAAAGCAACTTTCATAATTTGCAGCAAAATCATAGTATTAATGACAACAATGAGGGTTAATTTCCTTGTATTAGTAAAATCTCCCATAGACCGGTACAATGCGTGCATCGTGTAGTGGCTCTTAGCGCTGGTTCATAGGTACTCAGTAGTCATGGCACATCAATTAAAGAAGATATGGTTCTTATTAGAACGTTTTCCTACACGGTGTAATTAATGCTTTGATTCGGTGTGGCTTTCCCCCTATGTTTCCCTTCTTCCCTTCTCTCTACAACAACGCCACAATATTTAGATGCACATGTGGTTCCTAAACCAATTGAATGCAACGTTACTTAAAATCAACACCTCGAAGACAATGCAATGAGGGTGATTACCTATAAACATTTACGGTGAGTTAAGGGTCAATGCATTGGGAGCACCCTTATACCCTGAGCTGAGGGAGTACCAGCTTAGACTACCTGTAATGTAAGTATCATAGCTAGTATCATGATGAGATGACATAGAATTAAATGAAAAAACCAAGACTTCAGTATCATATCATGATACCGTATCATAATAAATATTGTAGTACTATGTGTCTTGCATGACAATATGTAAGGTCATCTAAGATACTAATATATAATACTATGCATCACGGAGGTTGTATTATACACTGTTATCATATGCATGATACGATAAAGTGAGGAAGGATCAGAGAGTGGCCCGACCCCCTCTAGGGTTCCCCCCGCCGGCCTTCCCCCAGCCGTCGTCGTTGGTCGCCGGTCGCGACCTCCAGATCCCCGCTCAAGAGCGCCCCCCCAACCGTCGCCCGACCCCGCCCTAGCGCCGCCTCCCCGAGAGGCGGCTGGGGCGGTGCGCTCCACCCCCCTCATCGGCCCCCTCCTTCCCCCTTCCCCCCGCCACCACCGGCGGGCGCCCCCGGCCCTGGGCCAGGTAGGGTCGGCGGCGGCAAGACATCTTGTCCCCATGCGCACATCTCCCCTTCCTGGGGCAGGGGGCGACGGTGGTGTTCCTCGGCTAGGAGGCGGCCTGGCGACCCGGCGGCGGTGGCCGACAGCGTGCGAGGTGGTGGCGTCGCCCCTTGGCAGCGGGACGGCATGGTGGCGCGGGGTGGCCTGCGGCGCGCCCCCGGGCCAGATCTGGGCCCTGCGGGCCCCATCTGGGTCCTAGCAGGCCGGCCCCCGGCGTGGCTTCGTTGTCTTCTGTGTGGTGAGGAGGAGGAGCAGCTCGGACGGGGGGCGGCAACGCCGACGGCGTGCCTGCTGCAGCGCGATGGCGGGAGCTTTACGGGCGTCCGAGGGCCCGGCTAGGCGGCGCCCGGCAGCGCGCGAGGTGGTGGCGTGCCCCCTTGGCAGCGGGACGGTGTGGTGGCACGGGGTGGCCGGCGGCGCGCCCCCGGCCCAGATCTGGGCCGTGCGGGCCCCATCTGGGACCTAGCGGGCCGGCCCCCGGCGTGGCTTCGTTGTCTTCTGTGTGGTGAGGAGGAGGAGCAGCTCGGACGGGGGGCGGCGACGCCGACGGCGTGCCTGCTGCAACGCGATGGCAGGAGCTTTACGGGCGTATGAGGGCCCGGTCGGGCCTGTGGGCCCACATGCCTGGTATGCTCCTGCTATTGTGTCCTGTCGGCTACCGTCGTTGACGGTGGAGGTTGAGGCCTCCCGCGTGCCGATGGTGCTGCTGCCCCTAATCTCAGCTCCTATTCATCGATGTGCAGGCTCACTTCGCGGTGCCGTGGTGAGATGGCGTGGAGGCTTCAAGACCGCGTTGGCGCAGGGTGGTGGTCGGTTTTGTGGCAGGCTCCGGAGCGTCTGAGGTGAAGGTTGGGATCGGGGGAAACCCCTATCGGCCTGGACGACACCAACGCGGTGGCGCCTGTGGGTGCCGCCGGACCTTCCTGGAGGGTGTCGGGGGCTACCCTTGCTCTCGTCTCGTCGCGTACCGGGGGAAACCCTTGGCAGAAGTGTCGTCATCGTCGCGGTCCTTCTTGGAGGTGTTGATTGGTACCGGTGCTTCGGAGTCTTGGAGCTTGGTGGGAGATCTTCGGTGGGCGCAGTGGTCGCGAAGCTTCTTCGTTTCTGTCGATCTGCCGTTGTCAGCATTTATTTCTTTTGTTTTTTCTCTTTTGGTTTTTTGGGTGTGACTGTGTTGCTTTCGCCCCAGCACCTATCGTTGGCTGTATCGGTTGGTTGCTTTCTAATACAAAGCGGGGGGAAACCCTTTTTCATGATCATATGCATGATACTAACTTATGAGACTACCCCACTATAGACAACTTTAGTCAACTCATGGTACTCCCTTCACACAAGTGCATACTTCCTCGAGCTTGCTGGGGAAGACGACGAAGGTCTCATCTACAAGGAGATTGCATCTCCCCGTCTACTCGCCTCCCACCTGCCCTACTCCCTGCTACCCCATGGCATCACGGACGGCTCAGGTGGCCGGATCGTGTACGTCTGCTAGGTGTTAGGAAACTAGGAACACTAATCTCTCGATCACAGGTGAATGCTCAGGGTTTTTGCGTCGCATGCAAAACTTGTGACTTTTCCCGTGTTCATTCTCTACTATTTATTCGTTTACAATGACAAAGATGTCGGTGGCGATCCTGACTATGCGCCACGATCCGCTGGACTCGCGCCATCCCACGATTGCCAATCGTGCCTCCTGGGCCACCCGCGAAACTACCGGGCCAACGACGTGACCATGTCGAGCTACAAACATAGGCAATCTACGTGCATGGCGCACACGTCGCGGATCATGCCTCCCTATCTGTTTATTTGAACTGGAAATTAGCTAGATAAGGTAAATGCATCAACGACTAGATTAGCTAACAAATCAGCCCCCTAATCTTGTTGTTGGCGTATGATTTCAACCATGCCGATCCTCCTCCTTAGCTCCTGGAAAACGATGCACCCAAGTGCCTTCGTAAGAGTGCCAGCAAGATGGTCGCCGGTCCTGACGTAGTCAATGAAGATCCGTCCCTGCTCCACACACTTGCGAATGAAGTGATACCTGATCTTTATGTGCATGCTTTGGTCATGGAAAACTGGGTTCTTCGCCAAGAAGATCGCCGACTTGTTGTCAACGAGGAGCTTCGGCTGCACGACTACCTTGTTCAACATTTCTCCAAGTAGCCGTGCCAACCAAATGCCTTGACACGCAGTGATGGTGGCCGCCATGTAATCGGCCTCGCAGGAGGAAATCGCCACCACCCTTTGCTTATAAAACTGCCAGCTAATAGTTTGTTCGCGTCTCCTATTTCCCGCCCTGCCTTTTTTGGGGGGAAATAGTGGTCTTTATTCATTAAGAGCTTTGGTAGACCTACGTGTTGTTACGTGGGGAGAGGGGTTACATAATGATTTGGCAGTACTTAATTGCATATCAGTGAGGGTGCGGGACCTACCTTGAAATTGGGGTGGGGGTGGGGATGATTTGATTAGTGGTGGAAGAGTTTAAGTAGGTTTAAGTACTCACTCCGTTCCTAAATGCAAGTCTTTTTAGAGGTTTCACTAGAAGACTACATAAAGATGTATATAGACATGCTTTAGAGTGTAGATTCACTCATTTTGCTCCGTATGTAGTCCTCTAATGAAACCTCTAAAACGATTTATATTTAGGAACGGAGGGAGTAGGTATAGTATTTCGATTCATTAATATTCTGGGTACCATGGTAGTGTCCCAGGGCTCCGAAAGTCATACAAGCTGACGAAAAAGCGTTATGGTGGACGGGCACCTGGTAGGACTTTATCCTGCCCGCCCGGTCCCCATCGGGATGCGTTTCTGCCCGGTATTCCCGGCGACAGTGGGCAGGTATTCCACACCCACCAGCCGTATTTCGTTTTTAAAATCCATGACCTCTGGAACATGTGGCCACAAGTACCACACCGGTATCATATGTTCTTCACATACACATGTGTCGGAGATGCTCTGTCGTCCTCATGTTGTCTCGTCTGCATGTGTCCCCACACAGTCACATGTGCCGTTCGCTATGCAGGCTAATGACGCGTACACGGCACCTAACATTTTTAATGTGCACCCATGTCCAGGTAAACATGTGTTAGTTATACTGATAATTAACCATCAGATTAGCAAAGGATGTTCTAGGCGTCAACGTCTCCTCGCACACATTTAGCATCTCTGACTTCTTTTTTTAATGTGCTAATTATGAAACATCAGGTTCCAAAATTACAGATTAATCATCAGATAACCTGACGCTAACTACGTTTTTACACATGACACCGTGTCTGCCGGCGGTGGCACACCAGGGAAAATTAAGTTGAACATGTATTAGCCGGCACAGTCCGACTTCATTTGTTATTCGCCCATGCCGGACGTGCACCCTAGCGCTTGGGAGCAGACGTAGACTCAATTTCTGGCAGCATCTCGCCCCGTTGTCCGGTCCAATCTCTGGCAGCACCACGCTCCCACGTTGCCAATTTAATGGCCTGTTCCCTGCCTGTCAAATCAAGACCCAGTAAATGCATGCTAAAGCAAGAAAACGCCGCGGCGTGCTGTACGGAACGCCGCTCGAGCATGATGAGCCAAAGGATTCGTTAGCCTCATATAATTTTCAGTTGAATAGTCAACATGTTCAAGCAGCTGATCATTTTCCAGTAGGAAAACCATTATCGCCGCGTGGTGAACATTTGATAGCAGCCCACTTGGGCGACACAGTAGAAGGGTCTGTAATCCAACCCCAAAACCGAAATGACCATATGTAATAATATAAATTAAACACAAACCAACATCACAAAATAAAGCCTGAAAATACACAACTTTCTTTCGAAAATAATGCATGATGTGCTCTCACAATTAAACACTATAAAATATTATATACAACCAAGCACTTTAATAGGAGACCAGCAACAAAAACATACGGACAAATTTTCATCTATCTCTGGGAAACAAATCTAATCATAATATGAAATGTCCTTGGTTTCACTACAGAAATGGAGATTTAAAACATTAGCTCAACAGCCACATTGTTTTTGTCCAGGACACAAAAATCATTGTATCCACAAAACAACATAACAAACACAGGGAAGTAGTCCTTTGTATAATGGAACATTTTTTGCAACCTTTATGTGAATATCAGCACATAAATATTGCATAGCATAGTGAGTCTAGAATTAAAACGTACACAAAGCTTGTGCTCAACATGTATCTGTCAATGTGCCTGTGCGACTTCCTGTGAGGCTTCTCACCGCACCTTACAGATAGCGAATGGTTGTGTCCAGTCCGATGCTCGGATATATACCAACCATTGTCTGTTGATCTCAAAAGCCTAACCCTAGCAGTGCATCCAGTACGAGACAATCTGCTGTTCTCCTTTACCGGCATCCCCTGTACAGAAGATTCGTACCGTCAGGCAATGACATTACAAAGAAAAACAGCGGAACACATAACAAATTACATTAAAGAATAACATAATGGGCTAATTTTTTGCACGTTGAGAGAGCGAAGCATTACCGCGCACGCGCACACAATCTCCTGCATGCACTTTGCCCGGTCTACGTTCAATCTGCTCTTGGCGTAACGAACTCCAAAACCAATCTCCCATGAATAGAGATTATAGAATTCAAAAGCTTCTTCGAAGTCGATATGGCCGGGTTAACAACTGTGCCATCTCTCTTCTCGACAAACGCCCTAACTGACAGCTCAAGAGCACTCTTCCTGTTAGGATTTAGTTCCCGTTCTGCCGGCGCTTTACCAATCCTTACCCTGACACAACATTTTTCAGACAGGGTAATTAGTTCATACCTAACAAAGCGAACAATAAGGAAAAATAAACAAAACCAGGTACTCTATAAACATTTCTTTGCATCACACAAATTAATTTCTAACATGAAATGGAAAATTTGCTATTTCATCTGTATCACCGATATATATATGCAAAAAGTACAACAAAAACCACCGAAGCTGCGCCACACAAGCACTGACATATATTGGTTTTCGCATCATCTAAATGTGGTGCCAACAAGGCAGGCTGGACAGAATCAACTACAAGCAATTTGCTATGAAATCAAACAGTAACACTTCAGCAATAGCAACGCCATATAAACCCGGAAAATCAATGCCCCCTGTACTGTCCATATAAAGAAGAGCAAGCAATTTGCTATGAAACAAGCAGTCAAAGTTCAGCATAGCAGCGTCATGTAAATCCAGAAAATCAATGTCCCTTTTACTGTACAACTTTTTGTTCTTCTTCCATGCTATACGAGCCCACCAAACAGCCAGACAAATCTTAGCCACTATCTCCCATGTACAAATAATCTATTTATATATGACATAAATCCATAACCATCACTAATTTGACAACCATTGGGACATATCAACACGAGAGCAGACTCTGTAGGGCAGCGAACAACAAATTGTAAACTAGATGACTGGCAAAAAATCATCGAGAACTCAACGTACCTTCTGGTCCAGCCGCTTGTTGCTTCAGAACAGTCACCAAACTCCCCGGCCCGGTGGCTTGCTCTGCGCAGCAAGATGGCTGAGTGACCCTGCGACTCAACTGGAAGAACCGCGCCGGTAGGATACCCATCTGCCACCTGAAATCTGAATAGAAGAGGGACGGAGGTGAGAAGAACAGCTATGTCGGATCTGATACGGAAGGTAGCAGGAAGGGGCGGAGGTGAGAAGAACAGCTATGTCGGATCTGATACGGACGGTAGCAGGAAGGGGCGGAGGTGAGAAGAGAGGCACACCTCTTTGATTCGCTGCCGCAAACTTCCATGGATTCCATGGCGGAGGTCAGCCGCCGGAGAACAGCCGTAGGAGGAGCAAGCAGGGCGAGGGGTGAGAGCTATGATGAATGATTGGGGTTAAGGAGGAACAGCTGCGACCTGCCCTAGCGATGTGCTGTTTCATATCGGGCCAGCCGCCCACCTAACTGGTCTGGCCCATATGAGCACAACGGGTCAGAAGTGTGCTATATATCCCTGTACAGCCTAACACATTTAGGCTTCGTATTGCAAATCGTATATAGGAAAGCTGGAGGCGGGGGTGGGATCCCGAGGCCCACTTGGACGCTCTCGATAAAGTCAGCCGGTGGCGCCGTCCGCTGAAACTTCGCTCTCTACAAGCTGACCACTAGACAGTGATGAAAGTGCTACAGACTAAATTATGAGCATTTGCATTTGGACTCTCTGTCCTAAGATGTCCCTACTGTTCCTTCACACAACTGCCACCACACCTCTCATTTATTTCATTTCTTTCCTGTCCTCTATAGGTTTAACTGGGTTTCCTTTGTTTTTTTTTCTGTTCTCTTCTTCTTATTTTTACATATTTTAATTCCTAAACAATTTTAAAATTCAAGAACACTTTACACTTTCAAACTTTTGTGAACATTTTTCTAATTCATGAATAGTTTTAAATAGCTAACAATTAGAAAAAACGCATCAACATTTTTTAGGCAGTGAGCGTGGTGAGTCGGCATTTCGTATGCACCAAATAGTGCAGTAAGAGCATCTATAGCCGGACCTAGCAAATCTGACCCCTTAAACGCCCACGGACGCACCCGATCAGTGACCGGACGTGTCCGTTTTGAGCCCCTATAATTTGGTCCGCGCAGCCACACTACTCATTTTTCTTCTCATATGTCCGGTCACTTGCAGATGATTGATGGAGAAGAAGAGAGAGAAAGAAAATAATGAATAAGAAAAAAAGAAAAGGTGGTCCGGAGTGGGGTCGCGTCCTACATGGCGTACTGACCGGGCATGCCCGGGCGCGTCCGCGAGCCCTCATATCGTCCTCATATTTGAGATGGATATGAGGGGTGCCGGTTAGTTCGGGCGTTTGAGATGGATATGAGGGGTCCGGTTGGGTTGCATTTTTGTGACCGGTCAGTGACCGGGAGGACGTTCCGGGCGTTTGAGGAGCATATAGGGGGTTCGACTGTAGATGCTCTAGGTGGTGCAAACCTGGCTCCAACATCCCTTCTTAAATAGTCGGCCGCCATATAAGCCGAGTGGGAAGCTTCAAAAACCTAGAATCTGCTTCTGCTTTTCCTTTTTTATTTCCTTTGTGTTTTTGCTAACTTTTACTCAGATTTTTATTTTCCTATTTTCGTTTCATTTGATTTTAGAGAAAACAACATATTTTTCTAAATTCATGAACATTTTTTAAACTGGTAGAACATTGCTTTCGCATTCATGATTTCTTATAAATTTTCAAACATTTTAAGAATTTCGTGATTTTTTTAAAACCATAAATTTTCTAAAATTCACCTTCATTCTTATAAGTTTACAACTTTTTATTTTTTGAAAAAAACTAAATCGAAAAACATTTTCGAAAATGGATGAATTTATTATTAAATTCGTGAAGAGTTTATAGATATGTCAGCTGACCATTATTCTGAAAACATACAGAAAATGTCTGTCAGTTTTTTTCATGAGCGAGTATACCAACATCACCAAAAGAGTGAAACAAACTGATCAAACCATAGACGGGGAGCGAGCGAGCAACCGGGCGGATACTGGACCACCCATGTCACGCATGAATGCCAAAGGAGATCCTCCGAGGACTCAATTTTGGAAACATTCCAAACGCTTCAAGACCGTTTCAGGTCTGTTTTTTTTTCTACACCCTCCAATCCAAAATATTGAACTGAAAACACGGCACATATTTTGGATAGGAGGGAGTACTATTATTTAAGCAGCTTTTCCTCGTTTTTTTATTTCATTTTCATTTTATTTCTTTGTTTTAATTTTCCTTTTTTATTTTACAATTTTATTTCTAAATGTTCAGAAAATTTCAAAGTTGTTTATTTCAAAAAAAAATCTGTTTTATAAGATAAAGCAAAATTAAAAACATTCCAGTGTACAAAAATTGTTTGGCAATTTATATAAAAAATGCATCTTTGATTTGTGTTCAAAATTTTGGAAAATGTTTCATTTTTCAAAAGAAATCAGAAATTTCAAATAATGTTAGCATTTTCATATTTCGGAAGGAATTTAAAAAAGGTTCATGTTTCAAACATTGTTCTCATATACAAAAAATGCTCCCATTTTATAGAATTGTTTCAGAATTTTAAATTTTATTTAGAATTAACAAATGGGCCAGGTTTCATATTTTATTCACAAATTTATTTATTTTGGATTCCCCGGAAAACTGCTCACAATTTCAACAATTCAATTTTAGAAATAAAAATCGACTTTCCCTTATAATGTACAGAAAGTTAAAACATAAATTGGATTTTTAAAATTCTACGTATTTATTTCTATAAAATATTTTCATCCCTTTATAAAATTTTGAAATTATGAAACCATGGCTACAGTGATCGTGTCACTGCAGTGATTAGTTGTCTACGGTATATTCATTCGCTACAGTTTTTTTTACGGCCAATTTGGTTTTTAGTTGGGCCGTGCCAGGTAGGGACGCTCTGTTCGTCTGTGCAACGTTTTGACGCACAGAGCCTCACCTAGGAGCTCCCGAGTTCCTCTTACAAAATGTGCGGGTAGCACAGGAGCGAGGGACTAGCATTTCAACAATCCGGCACTGGAGCAATTATATGTCTGTTTTCCCTAATTTCCTTAAAACAACGGCTGCACAATACATATTTTAAGAACACGAGGTTACAAGATTTTGAAAAATGTCTGCATATGTTATTAAAATATCAATGGATTTTAAGTTCAATGTTCACAACTTTTATAAAAAGACAAAATTTTAGAAATTATAAAATATATTAAATATGTTTTTAATATTTAATTTTCGTGCATTTAAATAATGTTCTTAAAATTTAAAAAGTAGTATTTTCTAATAAAAATCAGTGTATTTGGAAAATGGAGTTGCTTGGGCACTGTTAAAAAAATGGAGTTTCAAGCATCAGTTCCCTAGCCAAGCCCGCCGGACTCGATGAAAAACTTGAAGTGCTAATAGTTAGTCCGTGTCTCCTATTTCCCACCCTGTCTTTTTGGGGGTGTAGTGTCCCAGGGCTCTGAAAGCCACATAAGCCGACCACTAGACAACGATAGAGTGCTACAGGTTAATTTATGAGCATTTACATTGAACTCCCTATGCTAAGATCTCCCTAGTTTTCCTACACACAACTGCCATCACTTCTGCATGAACATTAAACTCTTCAGGAGGCTAAATGATACAGAACGCACATCCTCTCGAGAGTTGTTTTTGCTAATGGACCGGTCTATGTACGCGTCTTGAGTTCACAGTAAATGAAAGGTTTCAATGTCTGAAAAAAGGTAAATGAAAGGTTTCTGAAGGCTCTGGGTCGTCTTTTTAATTTTATTTTCTTTCCTGTCCTCCATAGGTTTAACATGTATTTCCTTTGGTTTTTCTTCTCTTTTCTCTTCTTCTGATTTTTAACAATTTTAAAATTTAAGAACATTATTCAAATTGGTGAATATTTTTAAAAAATTGTGAATATTTCAAAACTTGATGAACATTTTTATTTCCATCATTTTTAAAATTTATGAACATATTTTCAATTAGCAAACATTTTTAAATTCATGAAAAGTTTCTTAAATTCATGAATAATTTCTAAAAAATTGTGAATTTACACTTTCAATTTTTATAAATATTTTTCAAATTCATGAATACTTTTACATCGCAAAGATTTAAGAAAACATGTAAACATCTTTTAGGCGGTGAGGTTGGTGAGCCGGCGTTTCGTAGGCAGAAGATACCGTGGTAAGCGGTGCAAACCCAGCCCCAACATCCCTTCCGCACTTGGGTGTGTGGAGCAGGGACCAAGTTTAGGAGGGGGGGGGGGGGGGGGGGGGGGCAGGGGGGATTCAATATCTAAATGAATAAAATACGGAATACATTCTGTGGTGGACCTAATGGGTACTTTGCCAATGTTGGTATGGAAATTTTTTCTCTGAAAAGTTGGTTAAACATAGAAACGTTCGACTTAAAAAAAATTAACCTAAGAAAGAGAGACTCCTAAGTCGACTGAGACACTATTGTTCAACAGTATTACAGTATCTGCCTAAAAAAACAGTACTCGCTCCATTTCATAATGCAGTGTGTCCGCATTTTTCGAGATTTAAGTTTGACCATAAATTTAACCAACGTGGACAACTGCGGCAAGAGCAAAAATTACGCCATCGAAAACTTCTTTCGAATACGAATTGATTGATATAACTTTTGCTCCCGCCGCAGTTGTCCATATTGGTTAAATTTAGGTCAAACTTCAATCTCGAAAAATACGGGCGCATTACATTATGAAACGGAGGGAGTATTACAATAACGATTTCCCCTCTCTCTTGACCACTGCTTCATCCTCCATGCCTTCCAAATTTGATGTGTTTCCACATGGCGTAGTCTCGAACAGAGTTCAAATCACGATACTAGTTACGCGTTAGCTACTCCCCGGAAATTGCTTTGGAGGCCAAGCTCCATGGAGGCCTCCAAAAGCAAAATTCAAAATTCATGAAAATTCATATTTTTACATTTCAAAAAATTCATAAAAAAATACAGAGATAGATGAAGGCCTAGTGCACAAGTGTGTCAATTTTCAGAACGAAATACGTTGAAATGAGGACTGTAAAAAAACAAATCTGGGCGTTTTTAACCCATGATACTATTCATCCTTCCATGCCATGAATTTGTCTTTTTTGTACAAGTCGCATTTCAACATATTTCACACTAAAATTTTACACAAGCATGCCCCACATCCTTGTTTACTTGTACAATTTTTTTCAGATTTTTTTTGAAATAGATTTTTTCAAAAATTCGGCCTCCATGAAGGCCGAGAGCCAAACGTCCATTTTCGCTACTCCCAAACTAAACTAAAACTATAACAAGTATTTGAGGGAGTAGTATATATTAGCAAGGAAAAAAAGGTAAGCAGTCTACTTACACTGTACTCACTCCGTTCATAAATATAAGATGTTCTAACTTTTTTCTGAATCGGATATATATAGACACATTTTTGTGTGTATGTTTACTCATTTTAGTCTGTATATAGTTCATATTAAAATATTCAAAACATCTTATATTTGTGAATGGAGGGAGTACTACTGAAGTAGTAAAACTTTGCATGAACCTTAGAGCTTTCAGAGGACATCATTTCGGCCAATTACAAGGGCATATGCAATGTCGCTACTTTTGCAATGCCACATAGGATAATTGATGAGGTCGAAAAAAGAGAGCAAAAAAAAGGCTAATTTTTTTTAAATAATACATTTTTTTTAATAAATTTGAAAAATAATACGCGGTTTGAAATATTTGCAAAAATAATACACCGTCGGTGTTTAGGAGGCCGACTGGGCTCATTTGGCCTGTAGCAAGCCGACAGCCACCACTCGGCGAATAGGAAGCCGACAGGTCGCCATTCTGCCGCGTGGCGGCCAATCGTTGGTGCGAGCACGTCACCGCGGCCGACTGTGTGCAGTCGGCTTCCTATAAGCCGACAGCTGGCCAGTCGGCTTCCTATAAGCCGACAGAGTTGCCCACGGGTAACACAGCGCGCCCGAGCCTTCTTCTTCCTCTCTTCTTTCTCTCCTTTGCTCCTCTTCACTTCTTCTCTCCACTCCGAAACTAGTCCAATTTATACACAAGATACAACCACTTTTTTGCCAATTTTCCACCGTAGTTGCATTGTACATGGTTGGAGGAGTCAAGGGAAACCTCGATCTCGTCATGGGATAGTCTGTGGTGGTGGTGAACATTTTCGTGGAGGAGGGGGTGTTGCACGTGGAGGAGGGGGTGCCGCACGTGGAGGAGGAGGTGGTGGAGGAGGGGGTGCTGCACGTGGAGGAGGAGGTGGTGGAGGAGGGGGTGCTGCACGTGGAGAAGGGCCGCCGTTCGTCGTTGCTTCGCACGCTTCAAGGGTATAATACAAGTTACATTTTGTCTGTCATATTACTTGTGCAATTTTTTAGTTGGTTCGGTAATATATCGTAACATATTTAGTTGATCCGGTAATATTTAGATGTCAAATATTTAGGTGTCCGTTAATATTTAGGTGACCGGTAATATTTAGGTGACCGGTAATATTTAGTTGTCTGTTAATATTTAGGTGTCCGGTAATATTTAGGTGACCGGTAATATTTAGGCGTCCGGTAATATATAGTTGTCTGTTAATATTTCGGTGACCGGTAATATTTAGGTGACCGGTAATATTCCGGAATATTTTTATATGTCTGATATTTCAGTTTATGAATATTTTTAAGTGCACCGATAATATCCCATAATATATTATATGTTTGACTTGCTGCTTAATAGTTCTCCATGTTGAATATTTTAGGTCAGCAGATATGTCAGATGTAGTGAAGTTCACTTTTTTCTACGGTCATGGTACTGTCCAAACAAATCAGTTGGGAGTTGATCTTAGTGAGTTCGAGAACATAGTGGTTCCAATTAGTGCCCCTCAAACATGGTCTGTTGGTCAGTTGACAGAGTGGTTGACAAGATGTTTAGGGTATAATACTGAAACTCACACCGTCGGTGTTCATGCATTGTGGAGCCGGTCAAGTTCGAACATTTTCTTTTATTTGAGGCCAATCGAGCGGGACTCTCAGTGGGTGCGCTGGTTGGAAGGATGTGCAAAAAGGATCGTAAATCCTTGCGCCTTAGTGCTTCCTGTCCTGAAGGAGGTCAGTGCCCCTGAAGGCGAGGGCGGTTATGATCCTGGCCAGAGAAGTGCAGGGATACATCTATCTATGTTAGATGTTCCGTCAAATGCTGGATATGATGGCCACGAATCAGGGCAGAGTAGTCAGGTAGAAGGAGGAAATGCTGATGGTTATGACGTTGGCCAGGCTGATGCTGACGAGGTAGATGGACAAATGCAAAACCTGATGGAAGATGAAGATACAGATGTTGATATTGGTCATGCTGATAATTCCGACGAGTCGGATGAAGATGAGAACGTAGAGGTGGTGCCTAATCCTGCATCATGGAATCATGACTTCTCGTCTGCAATGAACGTGAATGATGGCCATGATTCTGCCTGGCAATATCACCAGAACAACATTGCGACGGGTGGTATGTACCCCAATAATGAGGATGAGACATCTCCACGAAAGGATGGCGGGAGCGAAAGGCGTGAGAGAAAGGGGGGACAGAAGGGCCTGCTCACCCACCTTACTGCGCATGTGGTTATATAGGTTCACAAGAGAAGATGGCGGGAGAGAAAGGCGGGAAAGAAAATGGCGGGAGAGAATGGCGGGAGAGAAAATCTGGAGAAAAAGTGGCGGGAGAGTATGGCGGGAAAGAAAATGGCGCGATAGTAGGGCGGGAAAATAAAATGGGGGGATAGTAGGGCGAGATAGTAGGGCCGAAAAATAAGATGGCGGGAACGAAACTGGTGGGAGAAAAAGTGGCGGGAGAGTATGGCGGGAAAGAAAATGGCGCGATAGTAGGGCGGGAAAATAAAATGGGGGGATAGTAGGGCGGAAAAATAAGATGACGGGAGAGAGAAGGGCGGGAACGAAACTGGCGGGAAAATGCACTCTTCGGCGAAGGAAATACCAAAAAAATTGGAGCCATGCACCAGTTGGCTTAGAGTAAGCCGATTAGACCTAATCGGCTTACTATAAGCCGATTAGGTCTAATCGGCTTACTCTAAGCCGATTGGTGCATGTGATGCTGGCCGAAAGGCCTGTCGGCCAACCCCAAGATGACTGAAATCCAGTCGGCCATGGCTAGGCCGACTGGGACCTAATCGGCCTATAGTAAGCCGATTAGTCCCAATCGGCCTATAGTAAGCCGATGGTGTATTATTTTTGCAAATATTTCAAAGTGCGTATTATTTTTCAAATTTATTAAAAAAATGTATTATTTAAAAAAATTGGCAAAAAAAAGTATTGTCTTCTTTTTTGCCAAGAGATGACCCCTTAGTAAGAATTATAAGACATTTGTGTTTATTGTATGAGGTGTCTTCTCTAATTCACATATCTTATTGCCTAATTTTAATTACCCCATGATTGTAGAAGCATACAAATATTATTAGCTACAGATAGCATTGAGATGTAATACTTACGGTTTCTTAAGGGCTTAGAAATGTTCAGCTCTTAGATCTTCCTAGGTTCCTTCAATCATGTGGCGACACGTTCATGCAGTTTTCAACCTCACCAATCTCTCTCTCTCAAACGTTTTTATCAAGGAAGATTCGTGCGGACACAACTGTTCTGATCCCGAGTTCGTGTGAGCTCGAATGAACAGTAAAAATGAAAATGTATTTTAGAAATTCTAATTTTTGTGGGAAACATTGAAAAATGTTTTGATATCTTCCAAAATTTCAGCACCTGATGACATTCGTGGAAAATGTGGCAAAAAATTGGATGCTCCAAAATCAAATGCATTTTGGAGCATCGATTCTGTTTATTTTGCCTGTTTTCCGCGAACGTCATTTCATGATGAAATTTCGCAACCTATCAAAACATCTCTCAATGTTGCACACAAAAAGCATACATAGATTTCTCAAAATTTGCTTAGAATTTCAAAAATGGTCTCGATTTCAAAAAAAAAAATGATGTTGTAGTCGGACAATGCGTGTGATGCATCGTTTACGTAGTTGTATCATTTTGTATGGATTTGAGGTATGCTAATTGAGATGTTTGATTATGATAAGAAAAATTAAGGTGTGATCGATCAATACCACGAACGCATCCAGACGCGTCCGCATGCGTTTGAGGTGCCGGATTTGTTAAGTCCGGTTGTAAATGATTTTAGCTCCTTCCCGTTCGTGTCAACTCAGTTGATTTGGTGCTATGTACATGCAACTTTTGAATCGGTTAGTTTATTACTCGCAGAAAACACACACTAGAGGATAGAAAAACTTCAAATTCGTAGATGCTACTAGTCAAGGCAATCAAAGCACAACGGAGAGATGCAACCGGAAATATAAAATTGGTGCGAAAGGATACATGGACCCATGTGTACAGTTCACATATCAGACCTAAACGTGACGATCTCGTGAAGGGCCTTCATCAATCTGGGAGCACCTTCCTGAGACTCAGAGAGCAGGTGTGGTCGGGAGTCATATTGGATTTCTCATTTAAAATTGTACTTATTTTCACGATGAATGCAAGTTTTTTTTAAATAATTTAAATTGCTTACCACATATGCCATGTGGTCGCGATGAATGCAAGTTTGTAAACCATGGACAAAAAGGAAGAAACCGGAGCAAAAACAGGTCGCCTCCTCATGGCGTTCCTACCTCTCATCACGACTACACGTGCCTATGTAATTCTACTTTGTAATCAGTCACATGGTGGATTACAAACATTGAGAAATACATTCAGGTGGAGAACTCCCTTTGGTGATTTTTCAAAAAAAAAAAAACCCATGGAAAAAGAAAACTCTTGTGCTATCCATTTAACAAGAGACGAACCACGAGTAGCTAAATCCACAATTATTGATCAAGTTGGTGGAATCTTGTGATCTTGTCACGTGCATGCACAGTAATCTGCATCAATGCATCTGCATGTGAGGAGGTTAAGCGGTATGCACGGGGCCGACGCACACTGCACACTTGCGCAGTTTTATATTCGTTCCTCAGTTGCAACTCCATCGCAAGCATTTTTTTTGGAAAAGGAGGAACGGAGCCGCCGGCCTCTACATCAATCGATGCATGCAGCCATATTATTAATAAGGTTCGAAAATAAAATCATAGATCCACAATGAGCTCATAGTCTGAGCAAATAAAGCAAGTACGAACATAAATGAAAGCTGCCACATCCGGCGAAACCCAAAATAGACTACGATGCCTATACACCTAGCCTGTTGTTAGCTCGCCATCCAAATCGGCTGAAGATAGCCCGTGCGACCGTCTCTCACCGATTGCACCCAGTAACCATAAGCTCCTTGGAGTCCGCATAAGTGAGTAACGACCACGTACGGATCCAGGTTGTAGCTCTATAGATAACCTGCAAAAAATTGTTGAATGTTTTGCCATTAAAAATCATATTGTTTCTAGTGTTCCATATAGCCCAAAATAAAGCACTTATTCCAATCTGGATATGATTCGCTATAATTACGTCAACTCCATTGAGCCACGTCTCAAATAGCGTATTAATGCTCGTTGGTGGACTAATGTTGAAGGCTATATGAATAGTGCGCCATAGTAGCTTTGCTAGTGGACAATCGAGAAAGAGGTGTCTTATTGTTTCATTTTGATCACAATAGCAACATCTAGAATTGCCTACCCATCTTCGCTTTACCAAATTATCCTTGGTTAGTACCACTCCCTTGTATACAAACCACATGAATATTTTAATTCTAAGCAGCACCTTAGTTTTCCAAATATGTAATGATCTCGAAAGAGGCACAGAGTCAATTAAATCCATGTACATCGACTTCACTGAAAAAATACCATTCTTAGATAACTTCCAGTGAATACTATCTATCTGGTCAGAAAGTTGAACATCCATCAATCGTCTGACCAAGTGCAGCCAGGAATTCCAGCGTTCTCCCACTAGAGACCGCCTGAATTGGATATTAAGAGATACCGAATGTAATACTGTGGCAACATAATCCTCTTTACGTTGTACAATATTATATAGGGAAAGATATTGTAAAGCCAGAGGCGTATCCCCCAACCATGTGTCCTCCCAGAATCTGGTCGTGGTACCATTACCAATTGAAAACTTCACCCGTTGGAAGAAGGTTACTTTCATCTTCATTAACCCCTTCCAAAAAGGTGAGTCATTAGGTCTAGCATTAACCTGGGCCAAAGTCTTAGACTGTAAGTACTTATTCCTCAAGATTTGTACCCACATCCCATCGGTCTCAGTAGATAACCTGTATAGCCACTTGCTAAGGAGACATCTATTCTTCACTTCTAAATTCTCTATCCCTAGGCCCCCTTGGTCTTTGGGTCTGCACATAATATCCCACCTCGTCAATCTGTATTTCTTCTTAGCCTCATCACATTGCCAGAAGAAACGAGATCGATAGAAGTCTAGTCTTTTCCGTACACCTACCGGTACTTCAAAGAACGATAGAAGGAACATCGGCAGGCTTGTCAAAACCGAGTTTATCAACACAAGCCGACCTCCATAAGACATCAGCTTGCCCTTCCAGCAACTTAGTCTTTTTTCGAATCTATCTTCAATACATTTCCATTCCCGATCCGTCAATCGTCTATGATGAATGGGAATCCCTAGGTAACTAAACGGTAGTGATCCCATTTCACAACTGTTAGAACATGTGCTGCCCCCATGTTTGGTTTTGGTAATTGATGACAATCTCTATGGACTAATGGTTGCCTTGAGTTATATTTGAAGGGTTTGTCCATAGGCTTTGCTTGTAGACCATTTGTTGGTCTCAAGGTGATTTGAAGAAGAATATGTGTTGACCAAGGTGCTATTCAAGGATTTATCCAAAGATTGGTCATGTTGATCAAGACTAAATACGAAGAGTGATTCAAGTTGATCAACACACAAAGCGTAGAAGATGTACCAAGCGAGATCAAGTGATCTCATGGTATGGTAAGCATTGTCCATTACGCTTTGTGTACTAACCCATGTTCTATGTGAGAGTTCTTTGTGGGGTTAGGTTTGTTTCCATGGGCGTGCATCAAAAGGAAGATATCACACAACCCATGGAGGATGACATCAAGTGGTGATCGTCATCAAGATTGCGGTGTGCAAGTTCAAGTGGAGCATCACGAAGAGATCACATGCTTGAAGCTTGCGGTCCATTGTGGTGACAATGGACTTGTGAAGATGTGCCGAAGAGTGGCTCACCCATAGTGGAGTATGGGGGAGCAATCAGCTAGTCTTCATCGAGCCGGCGCAATCAAGAAAGGTGGTCCAACTTGAGGAGGTCAAGATCGTCATCATCCAGCTCAAGTGGACTATGCGCAAGGCAAAGGTTTGCCCTTGATAGGTTTTCTATTTTACCGGTCTCATGGTAGTAGTTGGGAGACCGGGTTATAGGATCGATAGCCGTACTATCAAGGGGGGCTCTCAAGTGAGTAGCTTTATCATATCTTCGTAGAGAGCTCAAACCATTGCATCCTTGCATCATATTTCTTGGTTTGTGTTTGGTGTTTCTCTTTGTGAGTCTTTGAGCTTTTGGTCATCTTCATGACAAGCTCGAGGTCATCGAAAACGGAGTTCATATATGCATCTTCTATGATGTTTTCGATGTTGGAGTTTATGCCGGTTCTTCATTCATAGAGGTTTCTCATCTCTATATCATTGGTATTTTCTCTACTGCCACTTCTTAATATAACCAGTCGCTGTTGGATAGTATTTGTCGTCCTCTATCCAACAAGCTTGAGTTTGCTCAATTCGGAGCTCATTTGCAGAAGTTATGGCAGTTCAGGGTTTATTGTTTGTCTGGGCAGTTTACCTGTCACCAAAGCGGTAGTACCGCTCGGGACCACGGTAGTACCGCTTGACACGGTACTACCGCCCCTACTACCGTTGCACTACCGTGATTTCTACTGGCATTCTTTTTCGTTTAGCGGTAGTAAAGCGGTAGTGGAGCGGTAGTACCGCTTGACACGGTACTACCGCCCCTACTACCGTTGCACTACCGTGATTTCTTCTGGTATCATTTTTTCGCTAAGCGGTAGTTGAGCGGTAGTAGAGCGGTAGTACCGCTTGGTGCGGCACTACCGCCCCCTACTACCGTGCCACTGCCGTGCTTTGTTCTGTTGCCCAGTTTTCCTAAGCGGTAGTACCGCTTGGTCGGAACGGTAGTACCGCTTAGTGCGGCACTACCGCTCCAGTTCCTTGTTGATTGCCTGCTGTTTTTGAATTACTACCGCACGAGCGGTAGTACCGCTCGCAAGAGCGGTAGTACCGCTTGTGCGCGTCCTGCACGGGTAACGGTTGGATTTGGGGTGGCCCTATAAAAGGGGTCTTCTTCCCCAACGGTTTTCTTATCCTTTGAGCTCATTTCTCCCCCCATTGTTGACCTTCTTGAGCTTGCCTAACTCTCAATCCCTCCAATGATTCTTGCTAGTTCTTGAGGGAATAGAGAGAGGAGATCTAGATCCACATTTCCACCAATCACTTTCTCCTCTAAGTGAGGGGAACCCCTTGGATCTAGATCTTGGAGTTCTTGGTGTTCTCCTTGTTCTTCCTCTCATATTCATCCATAGCTTTTGTTGCTTTGGTGGGATTTGGGAGTGAGGGACTTGTCCACTTCGTGTGTTCTTGCCATTGCATTAGTTGCATCGGTTTGAGTTCTCCACGGTGATACGTGGAAGTTGTGAAGTTGAGTAGCTTATTACTCTTGGGTGTTTGGGCACCCTTGAGCTTGTTCCTCTTGGGTGCCTTGGCGCCCTAGACGGCTTGGTGGTGCCTCGGAGCCACATTCCATTGTGGTGAAGCTCCGGGCAAGCGTCGGGGTCTCCAATTAGGTTGTGGAGATCACCCCGAGCAATTTGACGGGTACCGGTGACCGCCCCCAAGGGTTGCCAAAGTGTACGGGTTCGGTGACCGCCCTCAAGGGTTGCCATTTGTACGGGTTCGGTGACCGCCCTCAAGGGTCCCTTAGTGGAATCACGGCACCTTGCATTGTGCGAGGGCGTGAGGAGAATACGGTGGCCCTAGTGGCATTGTTGGGGAGCATTGTGCCTCCACACCGCTCCAAACGGAGATTAGCATCCGCAAGGGTGTGAACTTCGGGATACATCGTCGTCTCCGCGTGCCTCGGTTATCTCTTACCCGACCCCTTTACTTATGCACTTTACTTTGTGATAGCCATATTGTTTCTTGTTATATATCTTGCTATCACTTAGTTGTTTATCTTGCTTAGCATAAGTTGTTGGTGCACATAGGTGAGCCTAGTCGATTTAGGTTTTGTGCTTGTCAAATTAACCGCTAGGTTTATTCCGCATTTGTTCAAGCCTAAACCGTAATTATTTTAAAGCGCCTATTCACCCCCCCCCCCTCTAGGCGACATCCACGATCTTTCAATTGGTATCAGAGCCTCGTCTCTCATTATTAGGTTTAACCGCCTAGAGAGTAAGGATGTCAACTAGGGGATTAGGATTCTCTGACACTCTTAGTTTTGATGGCACAAATTTTGATGTTTGGGTAATTCGCATGCTTAATCTCTTTAGGGTCATGGACCCATGTTTAGAGCGAATTGTAGATATGGGTTTTTCTCCTCCAAAGGATTCTCAAAGATTATCTATAGAGGATGAGAAAAACTCTTATCTCAATGCTCAAGCTTCTAATGTGCTTTTTGATGCTTTGAGCAATGTAGTTATATTTCAACTCATGCCATTCCGAGATGCTCATGAGTTGTGGACAAAGCTTCAAGACAAATATGGTGTGTCCAAGATTTGTGGAGATGATTGTTCTCCCTCCACCTCCGGCCGTGTTGTCTTCTCAACTTCTTCTACTTCACCTACATGTGGTTTGCCACAAGGTAATGTTATGGTGAGTAGTGGTGTTCATTGCAATGATGATAGTGGGCTTATTGTTGATGATTCTTCATCACTATCTTATTGCAATGCTTCATCTTTGGACTTCAACACTTCGAGCACTCTAAATGTTTCACATGCTTGTGTTGATAGTCCTTGCATATCATGTAGAAATTGCTTGACTATATCTCATAATGATATGCTTGCTATATCTTGTTGCCATGATAAAAATGTATCTATTTCCTCGAGTTATTGTGCTAACAATGTAGAGGAAACCCAACACTCCATGGAACAAGATGTGGTCTTGAATGGGGCCTCAAGGGATCCTACATCATCATCTATTGCTTTTTGCCTTATGGCTAAGGCTTCAAAGGTATCTCCTCCTTTGAACCCCAATATATCTCTTGATGATGATGTTGATGCTAGTGATGATGAGGATAATGATGAAGAGAATGATAATGTTGCTTCCTTAAAAATTAAGGGAGAAATGATTTTTAAAGCTCTTCATAAGAATAAAATTGCTCGTTCCAACTTCATGGAAATTATGACTATTGCCATTGAGGGCAAGAAATATATGGAGGAGTTGGAATCTCATCTCGAGGAGCATGAGGCCACCATTGAGAAAATGGAAGGTCATGAGCGTGATTACGCTAATGAGATTGCGGAGCTATCTCAAGCTCTTGAACTTGAACAAACCACCAAGGAATCTCTTGAGGAGACCTTTGCTCTAGAATTATCTAGATTAAAGGAATCCCATGATAGAGCTCTCGAGGTGGCAAATGATTTTAGAACTAAAAATGATAAGCTTGAATTTGTGCATGCTAAACTCCTTGAGGACTTTGAGCACCTCAAAAATGGCTCAAGGGTCGTTAAGAGTTCGCTCATTGAACTCACCGAGTCTCATGCTCAACTTCAAGCTTCATATGCTAAAGAGCTTGCCAAACTGTCTTCTCCTCTTATTGTTAATGATGATGCTTGTGCTACTAACTCTATTTCTTGTGAAGCATCCATTTTGAAGGAGAATGTTGAGCTAAAGGCTCAACTTGAGATGCTATCTAGCAATTATGGGAAATTGGAAGAAAGTCATGAAAAGCTCTCGAGCTCTCATGGTGATCTTCTAGTATCCCATGATGTGCTAAAGATAGCTCATGAGGCTTGTACTACTAAGGTAACATCTAGTGAGCCTCATGTGGACATTAGCACTACATCTAGTAGAAATGCTTTATTGACATGTGCTAGTCCTCGTAATTCATCTATGCATAACATTGGTACATCTTGTGATGAATTACTTTTCTTGCCTTGTTGCTCTAACAATGATGCTTATACTTCCTCTAGTACTTGTGTTGATACTAACCATGTAGAGGAAATCAAAGAGCTCAAGGCCCAAGTCACTTCTTTGAAGAAAGACTTGGAAAAGAGTCATGAAGGGAAGTCCACACTCAAGAATATTTTGAGTGTGCAAAAATCCCCCAATGACAAAGGTGGACTTGGATTCAACTCCAATAAGAAGAAGAAGTCCAAGATCAACAAGAAGAAGGGCCAAGAACAAGTCAAGAATTCGGCCAAGATTGTTTGCTTCAAGTGCAAGATAGAAGGGCACCATGTTAGATCTTGCCCATTGAAGAAGAAGCCCCATAGTGACAAGCAACAAGGGAAGCGGCCACAAGTTCAATCTCATACTCAACCTCAAGTTGAAGAAAGGCCTCTTCCCAAGAAGACCCAAGTCAACGCTCCTCAAGTTGAGAAATCAATTGAGAAGAAAGTAAAGGGTAGATGTTGCTACTTATGTCGTGAGAAGGGTCACCTTGCTTCTTCATGCACTAACGGTAACTTATCCAACTCAATCATTATTGATGATATCTATTCTCTTGGGAAGGATAAACTTGGCAATGTGTTTGCCAAATGTATTGGTACTCAAAGTGGTGTCAAGAAAAGAACCATTTGGGTAGCCAAGCCTATTGTGACTAACCTCTTAGGACCCAACTTGGTTGGGGACCAACAAGCTCAAACTTGATCAATAGGTGTTGTTGGAGGGCATTGGAGACTTGGCTATATTATGAAGAATTAAGGGGACTTCATCATTCGTATTGTCAAAAGCCAAGTCATTGGATTATCAAGTTTCTATCTTATATCCAATGTGCCTCCTTGCGGTAACTTGTACTTAAATTGTTTACATTGAAAGTTACTTGCCCCTTTGCATGTTTGGTTGTGTTCCTTGCATGTGTTTGTATATATGTTGTGCTTCCAATTTGCTTGTCTTGAGTAATCAAGTATGTGTATGTTGGTTTGCACATCATGTATGCGTGAGTGTTGTGTTGAGCCTTTTTGCATCTTGTTTGTATCTTAGTTGGCTCTTGTGAGAGATTAATGGAACAACCCATTTTGGGGGAGTGATGTGCTTCGTGCACTTCACGAACCTACAAATGTGTGTACATGAAGAATACCACCTAGTATTGATATTGCAAGATTATCTAGTCTCTATGTGGTATGTCTTCTCATGAGAAATTCAAATTCTAAATAGTCCATTAATTATCTCGTGTTGTATCCTCTTATTGCCTCTTGTTTGGTTGTCCTTGGTATCACATTATGGGGGAGTAATATGCTTTGTGTATATTACAAGCCTAGAAAATGTGTACATTTGAGGTATTGCCACGTAGAGTTGATAGTATAGATTATCTTGTTCCTATGTGGCATGGTTGCTCAAACAAGTTCCAATTTGCTTAAATGCTTTTATTGCTCATCTTTGGATCTTGTTTGTAAGAGATTTTCTTGGTATGGTTTTCCTCCAATATGTACTTTTATATCTTATTTGGGAACCGGTTGCTTCAAGTTATTCTAATCATTGCTTGCATGATTGGTTGCCTACTTGAAGCTATCAAGAATATCTATCTAAGCATTGTGCTTAATTCTTATCTTTTGTCATATGCTTGTGTTGTTTGTTGTGAAGATGATCTTGGATACCTGTGCAATCTACCCCCGGGAATTAATTCCAAATACTTCTTGTCTCTTGACAATTGGTATTCTTGTATGTGGTAGAAATTGTTGATCATCTTTACATTGGCTTTTGTTTTTAGTTGTCTTATTGCTTGCCAAGGAATGTGTCAACTCCCATTGTCTTCCATACCACTTGTGGATCTTGTTCTTTTCTTGATCTTGTCTAGTGTTTTTCTAGATTTAGTGAAAGTGGTGATCCCATCTTGTGCATTTTGTATTCAAATGCAAATTCTCTATAATGCACAACGCTTGGGGGAGCTATCCTATTTTCTTTAGAACACTCATCTTGTGATCCTTATCAAGTGTGTGTTGGTGGAAGGCATACCGTTTCTTTTTGGTACTTTGTGCCATCATGAAACTTTGTAGAGGGATTGGTTTGTTTGGAACCATCCTCTCTCTTGGGAGTTCGATATCTTTTTATTATTGTGTTTCTTTGGTATCTCATTCCTTGATGTATCTTTTATTTGGTATCCTTCAAGTGATTATTTCTTCATTTGGTATCTTATTTTCACTTGGTATATTTTCCAATTGGTATCTTATCAATCATGTGTTGTTTTGGTTTGGTTTCAATTGGCATCTCTTCTCATGTGTTGTTGAGTGTTGAAATCAACCATGTGTTGATTTCAATTTGTCTTGAATCATGTGTTGATTTGGTTCTTTGATATAATTTGGACAACCTTATGTTGCGTCACTCTTTCGTGTGCCTTCTTGGTTTACTTGGTGTTTTGTCCAAATTGTATCTCCCTTTGGTTCTTGGAAGTCTTAAGCATGCATATTTACTTTATGTATTTCCTTTGGCATGTTTTCTTTCTTTGACCCAATATATAGGGGAAACTCCACCATGTCTCTAATTGGATAAGATGTGCATGAAATTCAATTTCATATCCATATGCACATATTTATGTGGAGTTTGTCCTATGTGTTGTTGGTTCACTAACTCTTTGGTCCCAATGAGTTTCGGTACCATTTTGTTTGTGATGTTGTTCTAGGAACAAGTGGAGATGCATTGGATGCTCGGCTCACTCACAAGGAAGGTGTTGTCACCATGTGCTTATTGGAGTCAAGCTAGGATGATCAACGAACTACTTTCTACTACCTTCAATTGGTACCTACTACATCCGTCCAAAGCTGTCCCGGTAACAAGTATCAACTTCATGCATACTTTTCTTGCATTCAACCTTGTGTAGGTTGCATCATGGCATGATGTTCTTGATTCGTTCTCGTGATACTTGCTTCGTTTCTCACAATTGGTATCAGATACTTGTTTCCTTTCTCAAAGCATCCCAACAATGAACTCTTGTTGCGAGTTGTGATGTCTTTGATGTTCGTGTAGTTGGAGTTCATTGATATACAATAAGACAATATTAAGCCATGTGCTATGCTTTCAAGCAAAGATCTTATTGGTATATTTATGACTTCCTTTTGGATATCGTGTTCCTTCGTGTTGTAACTATTTCGTGTGTATATCCTTCTTTGTGGATTGATATCATCATGATTTTCATCTACCTAGAACTTTATACACTTGAGAGAAATTACATCTCTAGATGATATCCTTTCTTTCACGACCACCTTGTCTTTCTCGTTTTATTTCTTTGGTGGCTCCGTGAAATCGTTTTTCTTGAGTACGGATCTTATATCATTGCATTTTGTTGCACTCTTGTGTGGTGAAGATTGTTTTCCTCTTGCTTGTCTTGATGAGGCTTTCGCCATGTCTTTTGGTATCAACAATTGGTATCAACAATTGGTATCCCTCCTCTTGATGAAACTATCATTCCTTATCTTCACCATGGGTTGTCACAAGCTTTGTAGTTAATTCGCCTTTTTTTTGTGAGCTTGTGAACCCATTTGCTTGTTGTGTGTGGGAAGGATGTGTCTTGCACCTTGTATCTCATTTATTCAAGACTATGTTGATGCTTAATGCTCATTCTTATATTAGTCTTCTCAAGTGCTTTGCCATGACTCACACACATCGTTTTGGTTGAGCCTATTCCTAAGTTGCCTCTCTTTCATGTTGCTCAACCATGTGTTAGTTGCAAGTGCTAGGCTTAGTTTCCTATATGCACACTTGCACTTGTTGTGAGTTTCTATTGATTTTGGGGGAGTGATGATTCCATGTTTGTGCACTTTGTATTTTAATGCAAAAATTCTAATTTGTGCATGAACCTTGGGGAGCTCCCCTATGTCTTTAGAACACTCCTTTGCTCTTATCATAATATATGTTGTTCGTGTGGCTCGTCGGATCATTTGATTGATTGGTCCAATTGGTATCTTTCAATTGGTTTCTATCAATTGGTATTGGATTATTTGATTGATTGGTCCTTTTGGTATCCTTAGATTGCTTGCTTCTCTCTTGGTATGTCTTTGTGCCATATCTTTCTTTTTGCAATCTTTGGACCCTCAATATAGTTTGTCTTCCTCCAACTACTCATCATTGGATATGTGTATTGTATTTCACTCATATTTTGAGAAATACACACTTTATGGAGGAACACACATTATGTTGGCCTTCTAAGTTTTTCGCCCATTTGCAAATGGGGGAGAAGTTTAGAGGATTTTGGTCTTATGCTTTGGTCCTTCGGATCTTTTGATTGCTTGCTTCTCTCTTGATATGTCTTTGTGTCATGTCTTTCCTTTTGCAATCTTTGGATCCTCAATATAGTTTGTTTTCCTCCAGCTACTCATCATTGGATATGTGTATTGTATTTCACTCATATTTTAAGAAATACACACCTTATGGAGGAACGCATATTATATTGGCTTTCTAAGCTTTTTGCCCATTTTGGCAATCGATGCCAATGGGGGAGAAGTTCAAGAGAGTTCTGTGGAGAAATTAAGAGAGCTATTTCTTCATGCTTGCTTTGGTTTTGTTCCCAAGCATTTGCATCACATGCTCTTGCATTATTAGTTGTTGCTTTTCATGGTGATGCTTAATTCCTTATATAAACTCTCTTGAAAGTGATTGTCATCAATTACCAAAATGGGGGAGATTGTTAGAACATGTGCTGCCCCCATGTTTGGTTTTGGTAATTGATGACAATCTCTATGGACTAATGGTTGCCTTGAGTTATATTTGAAGGGTTTGTCCATAGGCTTTGCTTGTAGACCATTTGTTGGTCTCAAGGTGATTTGAAGAAGAATATGTGTTGACCAAGGTGCTATTCAAGGATTTATCCAAAGATTGGTCATGTTGATCAAGACTAAATACGAAGAGTGATTCAAGTTGATCAACACACAAAGCGTAGAAGATGTACCAAGCGAGATCAAGTGATCTCATGGTATGGTAAGCATTGTCCATTACGCTTTGTGTACTAACCCATGTTCTATGTGAGAGTTCTTTGTGGGGTTAGGTTTGTTTCCATGGGCGTGCATCAAAAGGAAGATATCACACAACCCATGGAGGATGACATCAAGTGGTGATCGTCATCAAGATTGCGGTGTGCAAGTTCAAGTGGAGCATCACGAAGAGATCACATGCTTGAAGCTTGCGGTCCATTGTGGTGACAATGGACTTGTGAAGATGTGCCGAAGAGTGGCTCACCCATAGTGGAGTATGGGGGAGCAATCAGCTAGTCTTCATCGAGCCGGCGCAATCAAGAAAGGTGGTCCAACTTGAGGAGGTCAAGATCGTCATCATCCAGCTCAAGTGGACTATGCGCAAGGCAAAGGTTTGCCCTTGATAGGTTTTCTATTTTACCGGTCTCATGGTAGTAGTTGGGAGACCGGGTTATAGGATCGATAGCCGTACTATCAAGGGGGGCTCTCAAGTGAGTAGCTTTATCATATCTTCGTAGAGAGCTCAAACCATTGCATCCTTGCATCATATTTCTTGGTTTGTGTTTGGTGTTTCTCTTTGTGAGTCTTTGAGCTTTTGGTCATCTTCATGACAAGCTCGAGGTCATCGAAAACGGAGTTCATATATGCATCTTCTATGATGTTTTCGATGTTGGAGTTTATGCCGGTTCTTCATTCATAGAGGTTTCTCATCTCTATATCATTGGTATTTTCTCTACTGCCACTTCTTAATATAACCAGTCGCTGTTGGATAGTATTTGTCGTCCTCTATCCAACAAGCTTGAGTTTGCTCAATTCGGAGCTCATTTGCAGAAGTTATGGCAGTTCAGGGTTTATTGTTTGTCTGGGCAGTTTACCTGTCACCAAAGCGGTAGTACCGCTCGGGACCACGGTAGTACCGCTTGACACGGTACTACCGCCCCTACTACCGTTGCACTACCGTGATTTCTACTGGCATTCTTTTTCGTTTAGCGGTAGTAAAGCGGTAGTGGAGCGGTAGTACCGCTTGACACGGTACTACCGCCCCTACTACCGTTGCACTACCGTGATTTCTTCTGGTATCATTTTTTCGCTAAGCGGTAGTTGAGCGGTAGTAGAGCGGTAGTACCGCTTGGTGCGGCACTACCGCCCCCTACTACCGTGCCACTGCCGTGCTTTGTTCTGTTGCCCAGTTTTCCTAAGCGGTAGTACCGCTTGGTCGGAACGGTAGTACCGCTTAGTGCGGCACTACCGCTCCAGTTCCTTGTTGATTGCCTGCTGTTTTTGAATTACTACCGCACGAGCGGTAGTACCGCTCGCAAGAGCGGTAGTACCGCTTGTGCGCGTCCTGCACGGGTAACGGTTGGATTTGGGGTGGCCCTATAAAAGGGGTCTTCTTCCCCAACGGTTTTCTTATCCTTTGAGCTCATTTCTCCCCCCATTGTTGACCTTCTTGAGCTTGCCTAACTCTCAATCCCTCCAATGATTCTTGCTAGTTCTTGAGGGAATAGAGAGAGGAGATCTAGATCCACATTTCCACCAATCACTTTCTCCTCTAAGTGAGGGGAACCCCTTGGATCTAGATCTTGGAGTTCTTGGTGTTCTCCTTGTTCTTCCTCTCATATTCATCCATAGCTTTTGTTGCTTTGGTGGGATTTGGGAGTGAGGGACTTGTCCACTTCGTGTGTTCTTGCCATTGCATTAGTTGCATCGGTTTGAGTTCTCCACGGTGATACGTGGAAGTTGTGAAGTTGAGTAGCTTATTACTCTTGGGTGTTTGGGCACCCTTGAGCTTGTTCCTCTTGGGTGCCTTGGCGCCCTAGACGGCTTGGTGGTGCCTCGGAGCCACATTCCATTGTGGTGAAGCTCCGGGCAAGCGTCGGGGTCTCCAATTAGGTTGTGGAGATCACCCCGAGCAATTTGACGGGTACCGGTGACCGCCCCCAAGGGTTGCCAAAGTGTACGGGTTCGGTGACCGCCCTCAAGGGTTGCCATTTGTACGGGTTCGGTGACCGCCCTCAAGGGTCCCTTAGTGGAATCACGGCACCTTGCATTGTGCGAGGGCGTGAGGAGAATACGGTGGCCCTAGTGGCATTGTTGGGGAGCATTGTGCCTCCACACCGCTCCAAACGGAGATTAGCATCCGCAAGGGTGTGAACTTCGGGATACATCGTCGTCTCCGCGTGCCTCGGTTATCTCTTACCCGACCCCTTTACTTATGCACTTTACTTTGTGATAGCCATATTGTTTCTTGTTATATATCTTGCTATCACTTAGTTGTTTATCTTGCTTAGCATAAGTTGTTGGTGCACATAGGTGAGCCTAGTCGATTTAGGTTTTGTGCTTGTCAAATTAACCGCTAGGTTTATTCCGCATTTGTTCAAGCCTAAACCGTAATTATTTTAAAGCGCCTATTCACCCCCCCCTCTAGGCGACATCCACGATCTTTCAACAACCGAACAGTTGCCTGTAAGCATCTTGTTCTTATTTCGCTCTCCCAAAGCAAAACAATTCGCTTTTGTTAAAATTTATTTTTAGTCCAGACAGTTGTTCAAATAGGCAAAGTATAAGTTTCATATTCCTAGCTTTTGCGATATCGTGTTCCATGAAGATGATTATGTCATCATCGTATTGTAGTATGGACACTCCCCCCTCTACAAGGTGTGGGACGAGACCTCCTACTTGACCATTCTCTTTAGCCCGACCAATAAGGACTGCCAACATATCTGCTACTATGTTGAACAACACGGGAGACATGGAATCTCCCTGTCTCAATCCCTTATGTGTCTGAAAATAATGACCTATGTCATCATTAACTTTAATCCCAACACTACCTTTCTGAATGAAAGCATCCACCCACTAGTAGAAAACAAGATTTTTTTTCAAAACTATGAGTATATTTATAGCAAATTCGGACAATATATGGCTGAATGCAAAAATGGCAAAAATATTACCCTGTCGGCCTGCGGTGGGCCGACGGGGGGCCTGTCGGCCAGCAGTGGGCCGATAGGTGCCTGTCGGCCTCCGGGCGACCAACAGCTGGCCCGTCGGCCTGCGGGCGGCCGGTAGGTACCCGTCGGCCTGCGGGCGGCCGATAGGTGCCTGTCGGCCTCCGGGCGACCGACAGCCCCTGGATAGGCCCATACAGCGACCCTCCTAGTACTCAGCCCGACCGAGCCACTCCTTTCTTCCTCCCCTGTTCGCTAGCTCCTCTTCTCTCTCCCGTTGCTCTCTGGTGCTTCCACCCCCGCGCCGATCTCTTCCCTCGTCCACCCATTTTCTTATCCATCCCGCAGAAACAATAGATCGTAGCATTCTCCGCCGGCCTACGGTATTTTTTTTTGCTACGGGGTAGTTTTCTGTGCGTGCGGAGGAGGAGTTCCGGTGGTGCAAGGAGTCCGCGAGGTTGTAATGGCTTGCCCCTTTTGCCGAGCTCCAGTTGGCCCTTGTTCTTCGTTTGATTCTTCTGCGTCTGTCTTCACTGTGGTGCTGGATCGTCGCTGTTCAAGGCGTGTTGTAAGATTCTATATCTTGTTTATCTGATTGTGGCATATGGTTGATGTTGTTTTCCTTGGAATGTATTGTAATGCCTTTGTTTATATGATTATGATGTTTGCTTCCGTTCTTTTTGTAGTATGTCTCGTGCAGTGTTAGATCACATCTTGCTCGGTACATTGAGGAGTGCAGAGCTTTAGCTATTCGGAGGGGTGACACAGATATTGATCTTGCTCTTCACAACAGTGAGGGTAACTTATATGGTGTTCTGTTTACACATGGTCGGGTGAGCAGTAAATTCCATGGTCCTTCCTGGGAGGAACTTGTGAATGATTATGGTCTCCGTCATCGTGACATGATGACTGTTAGGCTTGAGCACTATGGAACTTTGATTGCTGTTGATTTTCATCGGGATGGTGTTACGTTGTTCCCTTTACCCTGTGTTGGTAAGTAATTTTTTTGAGTGATTTTAAGTTTTGTTTCGGCTCATACGTTATGCTGTTCTGCTCAATTTGTGAAATTATTTTTTTGTAGCTCTTGAGGATCTGAGTGAAACTCAGAGGGAACTTGTTGACAGTTGTTTCTATAGTCGTGGTGTCAGTCTGAATTATCACCAAACGTGGGTCATGTCGCGACAGCTCTTTGATGACAACTACATATTGTGTACTCCTTTTGTTCATAGGATTGATTCGATGAATGTTAATGGTCAACATATGGTGAGCTTTGTTTTTGGCTACTGTTTATTTATTTGTTCTTTGCTCTAGTATATTGTTCAAAATTTCTAAGCTGAACATCATATAACTTGATGTTTTTTGTCAGGTTATTCCGAGCATGGTTGTGAGGAGTTTGAAGGATTTTTGCGCAATTCCTAGGACTGGTTCTTTAACTCTTGAAATTACTTTGGATTCTGAAGATGATGATATATCTGTGAGCATTCCTTGTTCCTACTTTATTGGCTTGGGTAACAGAATGGTGTTAAACAAGGAAGGTTTCGGTAATTTTCTTCGGGCATCGTCTATTGAAGTAAACAATTTGGTGCTCATAACTTTCAAAGAGCGTGATCATGAGCTTGCTGTTGTTTTCAACCCTCTGCCGTAGTGATCTGTCGTAGTGATGGTACTTATAGACTGTGAAGTACATCATGTGCATGGTCACAGTGTTAATTAGGTATCCTGTTGATTGGCCAGCATTGTGACATGTAACCGGGTATTGGTGCTATGTTTTGTACTGAAGTTTTTTTCCACTTAAATGCATTATAATTCCTGCACAGTGCAAATAGACCACATACCATACGGAGACTGTAGTGATTGGCAGCTGATTTGCATGGCGGGGCCTGCCGCCACCGACGGCTGCTCCTTCGGCCGGACGCAGAGCAAAATGCGCTCGCTTTTTCCCATGCGCAGACGTTGATTCCGATGCCCACAGTGCAACAAAATGCGCTGCTTTCCACGTCAGACTGTAGTGATTGGCAGCTAATTTGCACGGCAGACTGTAGTGATTGGCAGAATCGCACGCGCGTGTTTTATTTTCTTGCACCGACAACACAGTGCTCCTCATCTTTATATACGAGATGCCGTTGCCTCACAGCACTTCTCCTCACTGCCTCTTCTCCTCACTGCTTGTTGTGGTAGCATTAACAATTCCGCAGTGATGGGTGATCCTCGTCCATTTTCACGAGAGGACTCTTGTGATGTCTTGATAGGTGCGGTTAGAATGAAGTCCGGGCTTCATGGAACTCCAGGTGTATCTTTCGATGAATTAGTTAGCAGTGAGAGTAACTTGCAGAGGTTGAGACAAACAGCTTGTCATAGTAGAAACACAGCGGACATTCGACTAGAACTTTTTCGGTTGCGTGCAAGGTGGGAAAGACTTTGTGAACTAATATATGAATCAGCGCGATTCATACGATCATCTGATGATTTAGATAATCATGTGATAGATTTGCCAGTTGATGAATATATTGCATTTCATAAGGTAATTTAAATTTCATATTTTATTTACATATTTAATATGTTTGTCGTTTTAATTCATTTTTGTTCATTTTGTGAATTGTAGAGATACAATGTGGACGTTAAAGAAATGAACCACGATGTCAGTATGTTGGCATGGTTCAAGCTTTTATTTGGGTCTGTTCCGACTGTTAACGGAAGACCGCCGCCGAAATATGTAGCAACTCATGCTGGCTCAAGCTCGAAGAAGAAGAAATGCAGCGATGCATCACGAAAGCCTGGTGATGATGGTTACTCTTCCAGCGATGAGTTTATGACAGCCAATAAAAAATCAAAGCCGAATAAACATGTTAGTGAGAATAGTGATGATGACTTTATGTAGTTTGTATGCAGTATTATTTAAGGTCAGTCGTACCGTTTAATTCAGATGTACTTGTATCTTAATTATCTGCGATACAAAATAGCTTTTCCGATGCCCACTGGAGCAAAATATTCCAATTCAGATGCAGTATTTATTTATTTATTTATTCTACGATACAAATTAGCTTTTCCCATGCGCAGACGCTAATTCCGATGCCCACACTGCAGCAAAATGCGCTGCTTTCCATGGCAGACTGTAGTGATTGGCAGAATCGCACGCGCGTGTTTTATTTTCTTGCACCGACAACACAGTGCTCCTCATCTTTATATACGAGATGCCGTTGCCTAATCTGTCACGCTCTTCTCTTTGCTTCTGCCCACACTGCTTGCTCTTTCTCACTCTCTTCTCCATCGTCCAGCCGCAGTTAACACCAACGCGCTAGTCAGTATGAGTTTGCCTTGCTCGGATCAAAGCATTAGGCCTACGAAAATGAAGAGTGCGACTTTGCCTCGGGGGGTGGGAGTACTTCGTTGTTGGTGTGGCGATCTCTGCAAGGTGAAGGAGGTGACGGATTTTTCAGATTGGTTGGGCATGAAGTTTTTCATGTGCGCCAATTATGAGGAAGATCCACCCATTGCTACTTCACCGTACATCAGTCCTCCGGTATGTTTCAGTCACGAAGAATAAACACGTTGTTGATATTATTGTTGATTTGATATTTCTATTTCTATTTTTGTTGTAGTCTCCTCCGCCTCTGTGCATGTACTATCGTTGGATTGACACGAAAAAACTGGACTGGGCGGTGACCGAGATTCGTGAAAGAGGTCGTCGTGCATGGGCAAGTTTGGACGCGGAAGAGCGCCGCGCGAAGGCGGCAGCAGAGGAGAAAGCAGAGCAGGAGAGAGAGTGGCAAGAGTACTGTGTGAAGCAGAGGGCTTTTCTTGATGAGATGAAGAAGAAAAATCGAGAAGAGGGACTTCGACTGGCGGAGGTTTACCGACAGCGACAGGAGGCCCGTGAGGCTGAGAGGCAGATAAAGAAAGAAAGGGCTCGTGCAGCCAAGGCAGCAGAAGAAGCTGGTGATGGAAAAGGAAAATATCCCCGTTGGACTCAGTAGATTTATGTTATTGTATCGTAACGTTCGCATTGCAGCAAGTTGTATCTTAAAATTCGCAGCAAGATGTATCTTGTACCGTTTAATTTAGATGTACTTCTATCTTAATTTTCTGTTGTAGTCTGTTTGGAAATGTATCTTGTACCGTTTAGTTGAGTCGTATCGTTTAATTCAGATGTACTACTAATATGAAGTAGACAAGTGTCTTGAAAACAAATCAGTCTCTTACATAGATAATGACTCATACATAGATAGTAACACATACATGAAGGATGTCTGATGCATAGATAAAAGTCTGAAACAAACATAGATAGAAATATGTCTCATGCATAGATAATAGTATCACCGGGCTGGAAAGGAGGTGGTGCCCTGGGAGGAATCTGATAACCATATCACTGCTGGGGACGGCGACGAATCTTGGTCTTCCTCGGACGAGGACCGGAAGGCGATAAGCGCTCAGGCGGTGGACGAGTCTCACGATGACCACGACCATAGACCACATCGTCTGTCAGTGTCTGTGTCTCCTGCGTCCATGGTGGTGGTGGAGTGTGAAGAACTGTCTGCGAGAACTCATAGGTGTTTGCAGCTCGATCATCGTCGTCGCCGTCGCCGGCAAAGAACGAACCACCACCACTAAGCATCGGTGACTGGACATTAGACTGCATGAACGGTTGCGAATGGCTGCCGACTGCGGTAAAGTAAAACATGTAAAATTGATTTGCGAACCTAGAATGTTTAAAAGAATGCACAAAGTAGTGTTACCTAGGTCCATCTGATTATGCCAAGAAGAGCTCCCTGGTTGTGAAGGAGGTGTATGCTGCCAGGAAGAGCTCCCTGGTTGTGAAGGAGGTGTATGCTGCCAGGAAGAGGTCCCTCGTTGTGAAGGTCGTGGTTCCGAACGGTGCACAGAGGTTCGAGGTTCTGAACGCTGCAGAGAGGGGCGTGGCGGACGATGTGCTGGATGAGGAATAGCAACATCCGAAGATCGTCTACATGTAACAGCTGCGTAAATCCCGCGAACCTTCTCATGAAGACCCCTCAACCATTAGACGTGCTCTCGCGGTGGGATATTATCTCCTCTCTCAAAGCGTTCCATTAAAGAGGAAACCTCCTCTAGCACCTCGCATGCCAAGTCACTCTATACACGGAGAGTTAACCAATTAGATCATCGTTGTATGGCAGACAACACGAATAGTTAACCAATTGTATATGTTCAGGTTAAGAAAAAACTTAACATGTGAGAAACATAGCACGTACCGCGTGGCGTCTGGTCCCGACAACAGAGGCAGTTGGGAACAGATCGCTGGTGAGAGGGGCTTCGATCTGATCAGGAGCTGCTGATGGAACAAAGTAGATCCTCGTGCTATGCCGGTAACGCTGCAGATACAACCCGAACTTGTCCCAGTGAAAGGGCCGAACTTCATCCCAGATATCTGTCGGCGCAGTAGTCCATTCGTCCACGTAAGGGCTAATCTCACGAAGCCAAGAATCCCGAGACTTGTTTCCTCCTGAGCGAGTGTACCTGAGATTGAAATGTTATATTCTGAATGCAGACATGAGAAGTAAAATAGTATGTCTTACTTGTGCACGTGATCTGGTACGTGTGGAATAACTGGAATGTCAGGCTCTTGGCATAGACCGAACTGTCTCATCACCCTATGAAGAGCCATCTCCTCAACCGTCACGTCGAACACCAACTTGGCCTTGGTCATCCAATAGTGCCGATCTCTAGTGCACAATCCAGAAATCCCAGCTGGACACCTGGATAATATAGCGTGATGGGAGTATGGCTCCCAGATAACTTGATCCTCGTGCAAACTATCAAACTGCGCCGTGAAGGAGGGCTAGCAGCCCCTCACCTGGCTATGCGCGAACTGTCTCTGTGCATGACAACAAATAAGCATTAGTAATTCTATTGAATGGCAAGAAATAAACATTAGTAATTCATATTGTTACTTAATATGAAAATACCTCTCTCCGTGTCTACACAGATCCCATAGTAGGCAAGTCGCCGATAGAAGGCACATAAGTCCCAGCCATGTCCTCCAAACCAAAAGGTTTATCAACGCAGACATAGGGTCGACCAATAGGGAATCTCTCGTATGACCAGAGCTGCAACAATAGTGGACATCCAACAAGAGCTGATTTTCTAGACTTCAACACGCAAGCTTTGCACAGTCCTCTGTACGTAGCCGCTAACACAGCAGAACCAAAACTCCTCTGCTGAATGTCCCCCGGGCAACGTGCGTCAGCTATCTCTCGTGCAATACCGATGAGTCGTGCATCGACAGTGGTCACGTGGTTCTCCGTGAACATCGTATTGCCGAACAACCACATAATGTATGCCTCTAGGGATCGATCAATCTGTGCCTCTGACAACACAACTCCGGGGTACCCTAACCGGACAATCTGTATAGAAATCATGCAATTGTGTAAACTATCTAGTAAGGGCAACTAGGAAAATAAAATATGTTCAGCTCACTGAGAAGGTTACCTGAAACTGGCTCAACCACTTAAAATGAGGCCCGTGAGGATCTTTGTCTAAGGGCACAGCAGTTGGCACCGCAGCTAGAAAACGTGTCTGCATCAGTGCTAGCCAGGCAGGTTCTTTCTCTAAAGGACCTATGGCAGCACCGGCCAAAGGTTCTTTCTCTAAAGGACCTATGGCAGCACCGGCCAAAGGTAATCCCAACAAGAAAGACACATCCTGTAGAGTAGGAGCCATCTCTCCCCAGGGAAAGTGAAACGTATGTGTCTCTGGTCTCCATCTATCTACTAAGCAGGTAAGCAGTGACCTGTCGTAAGAGAAACGTGCCACTTGCCTCTTGTGTAACTGCATTGGTTCACCTTCCTCATCCAAGTCCGGATGTTCAACCCACTCATCCAATGTACCCTCAACCAGCCGTGCCAAGGGTAGAAGTCCTGCCCAACTTAACCTACAAAATAAAGAGAATGTAGCATACAGTTAGCGGCTATCAAAAGGATTTCAAACATAGTAAGTCACTGTACCGACACATACCTATCAACCCATAAAGGGTGTATCATCCAGTTACGATTTGGGGTGCGAGTGATCAACACGTCTAAGTTCTTGCCCGCTTCCATAAGTGCGGCCCGGTGCCCTCTATCGATATTCCCATTAAGCAACGGATACGAAGCCATATCTGCAATTAAAACATAGCCCAGACATATTACAAATTAAAACATAGTCCAGACATATTACAAATTATAACATCGTCCAGACATATTACAGAATAAAACATAGTCCGTCATATTACACATTAAAACATAGACCACACATATTACAGAATAAAACATAGTCCGTCATATTACACATTAAAACATAGACCGCACATATTACAGAATAAAACATAGTCCGTCATATTACACATTAAAACATAGTCCAGACATATTACACATTATATAGCTTCTGAGTTATTTCTTCCTTGCCTGCCCCTTCGGCCTCGACTTCCACGACCACCATGACTGCCACGACCACGTCCGCCTCTTGCTACTGTGGTCGCAGTTGTCGATGTGGAAGCACTCGTCGAAGTGGAAGCACCGTCTTTGTTCAGGTCGGGACAATATTTCATCCTATGCCCGTAAGCCGCGCATAGCAAACATTGTCTGGTTGCTCCACCAGCTTCAGATTGGTCCATATCGTTACGGATGCGCTTTACCTTACGTCTGCCCCTGCTTGTTCGCCGAAGTTCTGGATCCGGGATGTATACTCTCTCCCCATCTTTTACCTTGTTGAAATTGCCGACGACTCTAAACCCTGTCATCTCACCTGTCCAGACATTGACTACTGCATCTTTTAAATAGTATGGGGACACGAAGGAGATAGCGTCCAACTCAATCTGGCCACAGGCAGCCAACACATGTGAGCAAGGCAGGTGCAACAACTTCGGTTTGTTGCATGTACACTCACAAGTTGGATAAAATTCCGTTCCAATTTTTACCTCGTGCGTCTTCACCTCATTTGCAGAACCAAAACCATCAGTAGGTAGCTGAACCTCATACCTCCTTTCCTGATTACCTATGAGTCTGACAGTGTGCTTCTTTGCTTTCTCTATCTTCTTTGCCATGTACTCCATGACACGGCTACAATAAGGTGTCTTCTGATTGTCTGCAATATGCTTCTTTGCTAACTCGTTCCTTTCTCTAAAATATCTCAAAGTGCCATGGAATACAGCCTCCACAATAGCTGTGAGTGGCAATGCTCTATTCCCTCTGAGTACAAAGTTATACACCTTTGCAAGATTGGTTGTCATGTGGCCATACCTAGCTCCATGGGTGTCATGCAGCAAAGACCAATTCACTGGAGGCTCTTTCTCTATCCACTCAGAAAAATCCTTTATTGCCCTGCCCTTCTTTCTCTTGGTATTAGGAGGGTCAATTGCTGGCAAGTCACAAAGACCTACTGGCTCCTCTAGCTCCGCCATGAGTGTTGCTAATTTAACCTGATCTGCTTCCATTTTCTTCCTCGCGCGGACCTGCTTCTTAGTGAACTCATCAAGTTTTGACCAAATAAAATGGTATTTACGCTGCTGGTTCTGCTTGCATAATTTTTTAAACAAGTTCATCAACCGCTTGTTCTTGAACTGTGAGAAAAAATTAGCCCCAAAGATGGCGCATGCACCACCGGCTCTGCAAGTCCTTCCAAGGTGTTGGTTCGTCAGCAGTTGGATTCCTTAGTGTCTTCACGGCCTTCAATATACCAGGATGTCTGTCATGAATGACACACACGTTTGGTCGGTCCTTCACGATCGCAATTTTAACTTGCCGGAAGAACCATACCCAGCTCGGAAAGTTCTCACCCTCCACAAATGCCATGGCTAGTGGGATGATTTGATTGTTCCCGTCCACACCAATAGCAGTCAGGATTTGCCCTTTGTACTGACCAGTCAGGAATGTACCATCCACAAACATCACAGGAGGACAATGCCGGAAAGCTTCGATGCACATAGCGAAAGAGAAGAATGCTCGTTTCAACACCTTGTGATCTGGTATAATGTCCAACCTCGTGTGTTGTATGTTAACATAAGTGCTGGGATTTCTCTCCTTCAGTATGTCAAGGAGACGGACAACATTATCATATGAGTCGAAGAACGTCCCAAACCTTTCCTCCATAGCCTTCTGCTTAGCCCTCCAAGCCTTCCCATATGGAATGTCATAATTCCATCTGACCTTCACTGCTCTCTGGATGTGTTTTGCTTCCATATCTTTCTTCTCCACTATCTCAGTATACATGAGTTGCGCAATGAGAGTTGAAGTCAGGTTTGGATGACTAACCAACAGGTTTTTCCTCACACAATTATGTGGGACCACATTGCTGACAACCCAGTGGATGTTATACTTCGGCACGTGCCCGTGCACCTTCGCAGGACAACCTGTTTCAACACACTTCACGGTATAGTTTGTTGCACTCGATATGTGTGTCCGGAAAACCCTCTGCGTAGACATAGCCCACTTTATCACCGCATACTTCAATTTTTTCTTTGTATCAAACATAGCCCCTATCTGGACTTGGTTCAGATTATATTGCCATGGAGTCTCATAGCCATCATTGACAGTAAGGCCGGTGGATATGTCCTGATCCCATGCAGAAGGAATCAGTACCTCCACTTCATCCTCAGAATTTTCAGAATCCAAATCCTTCGCAAATCCATCCTCGTCCTCTTCCTCCATCACCCTCTGCATTTCATCGCCTTCCTCATCCCCATCAGCAACACCAGAACCAACCAATATTTTTGACTTAATACTCTGCCCAGTATCATGACCACAAACATTGTGTGGCATGTAGTCTGACTCTTTCTCGGCTTGGCTAGCATCCACATCCGGTGGCTGTGACCCGGATAAATAATTCTCGTTAGCCACTTGACTACCCTGGCCTGGTTCATACCCCACGTGAAGTTGTACCGTATTCTCCTCCTTCGCCACTGGTTGCACTAGGGCATATGGGTGGATTCTTCGGTCTCGGCAACGACTTAACAGGGTCACCCAATGCTGGCTCCTATCTATCGGCATCAACTCCAACTTGACATTTTGACAGGATTTTGTCCACAATGCATGAATACTGACGGAACATACTTCAGGATCTAGCCCAAAACTAGTTGTCAACCAGTGCTTCAACTGTCTAATGTCCAGTATGTTCGGGTGTGAAAGTGTCATGACGCCATTCTTAAACTCGCTAAGATCAACCCCCAACTCATTATATCGAACATTACCAGGGCCGTAGTAAACAGTAAAATTTACTGATTCAGACATTTTCACCTGTCAGACATTGCCATCTTTCATTAATCGCAACGAACAAATTTATACTAAAATAAACCTACACTAAAATAAACCTACGTACACTAAATAAACCTACACTAAAAAGAACCTGCACTAAAATAAACCTACACTAAATAAACCTATACTAAAATAAACCTACACTAAAATAAACCTACGTACACTAAATAAACGTATACTAAAAATGACTACACTAAGTAAACTAAATAAACTTACACTACCAACACGTACACTAAAATGACTACTAACCTAAACAAAAATGTACACGTACACGTACACTACATAAACTAATTTTACGTACAATAAAAAAACTAACCTAAACTAAAAAAAATCGGTATACCTTCGACGCGTGTGTCCCCTTCTTCTTCCTCTCAACCACACCACCTCCTCACCATCTACACCTCCACCCCCCCACCATGGCTCCTCCAAACGAAAAAAAACTACCCAAATGAGACCGTAGACCGGTGGAGATGGGTATGATCTATTGTTTCAGCGGATTCAATAGGAAAATGGGTGGAGGATGGAGGAGATCGGAAGGGGAGGAAATTCGGTAGAGAAAACGAGAGAGAGAGAGGATGAGCGAGCCAGAGGAGGAAGAAACCGGGCGGTCGGCCTTATCCAGGGGCTGTCGGTCGCCCGCAGGCCGACAGGCACCTATCGGCCGCCCGCAGGCCGACGGGCACCTATCGGCCGCCCGCAGGCCGACGGGTACCTATCGGCCGCCCGCAGGCCGACGGGCCAGCTGTTGGTCGCCCGGAGGCCGACAGGTACCTATCGGCCCACTGCTGGCCGACAGGCCCCCCGTCGGCCCACCGCAGGCCGACAGGGTAATATTTTTGCCATTTTTGCATTCAGCCACATATTGTCCGAATTTGCTATAAATATACTCATAGTTTTGAAAAAAAAATCAGAAAACAGGCCTTCCGTTTCAACCTTTAGTCCCGGTTTTGCTTTGGACCGGGTTCCAACGGCTAGGAGCTGTCAGGGGGTACGGGCCCCATTAGTCCCGGTTCATTTGGGACATATAGTCCCGGTTTGTGAGCCCGGTTTGTATCACAAACCGGGACTAAAGGAGTGGTGGCAGGCTGGTGTCAGCCTGGGGCCCCCACGAGCCCTTTAAGTCCCGGTTTGTGATACAAACCGGGACTATAGATCGACCTTTAGTCCCGGTTTGTATAACCAACCGGGACTAAAGCTCTCCCTATATAAACCCTTCGTCCAGCCCGACTCCATTTCTCTGTTTTCTCCATTCAAATTCCCCTCTCTGTTCTTCCCCTAGCTCGAGCTCCTCCCTCCATTTTTGCCAAGATTTGTCAAGATTTGAGGCACCCCAATCCATCCAAGTGTCCACAAAGGTTAGCAACTTTGTCCTTTCATCTCTTATTGCTAGATCAGCTCGTGCTATGCTTTATAAGTATAGTGATTTGTGGGTTTTAGTTTGGGTGTAATTATGTGGTAGTTTTTTTTGATTTATATGCAATTTGAGCTCAAATTAACTCCTGAATCCGAGCTGAGTTTTATCACGTACAGTGTGAACTTGCCCAAGTGATCATGAAGGAGGTCCTCGAACAAACAGGGATGTTCTACCATGGGCCAATGGCGCGGGATGATGTCCGAACACTGCTACTCACTCAACGTCTGGACCTGAAGCCTTTCACGAAGCTCGGGTACTTCCTCCCTGACTATGAAGATTGGAGCAACGACATGGAGGAGTGATTGACGATGACAAAGTGTATGTTTAATTAGTCACTACTGTCTTTCTATGAACTAGCGTAGATTGCTCTAGTTAATTAGTTTGGGTATGAGGAACTTCATTATTTATGTTTACTATAGGTTGCTTGTATTTTGCTAACTATGCTTCTTTGTGTTTCTCAAGTACATTATGTTGCATATTATCGTTGAATTCATCAACTGATGATGCAGGTACATAGATTAGAGATGGCGAAGGACTGCTATGCCGTATTCACTGGGAGGGTTCCAGGAGCGTACGACAACTGGCCAGACGCTCAGGCCCAGGTGGACAGGTACCCGGGCGCTAGCCACAGAGGGTTCGATAGCAGAGCCGAAGCGGAAAATAGTTACTTGAGGTGGACGCTCCGGCAAGAGAGGGAGCGAAACCGGTGCCTCAAGAAGTACTACATAGTCGCGCTCTTGCTCATACTGATCGCTCTTCTCTTCTACATCATGACTTAGATAGAGATGATGAAACGTGTGTGTGTACCATGACCATGAAGTTGCATTTATTCGAGACATGACTTGTGTATTGCTATTTTCGAGATGTGGTGATATTTGTGTTGGATGATGATGATGATGGTATGACGAGACTACTGTATGTGTATGATATGATGAGAATAATGTATGTTTATTATGATATGATGAAACTACTGTATAGAGCATGCACAAATACAGCACAAATACGTAGAGGGGAAATAAATCTGTGAAAGCAGGAATATTAGCAGTAGCGCTGGTAGGCGTCTAGCGACAGCGCTGGTTTAGCAACAACGTTTGTTGTGGTGCGGCGCTACAGATAGTTAGTACTAGCGCTGGTTGAAGCGGCGCTACTGCTAACCATACTTACCAGTAGCGCTTGTTTTCCAGCGCTACTGCTACAACTTAGCTGTAGCGCCTTAGCAGTAGCGCTACCGACAGCGCTACTGATATGGGTATTTCCAGCGCTACTAGTATGCTTTCTTCTAGTAGTGTTTATTTCTTTTCATGCATGTCCTTATTTATTGGGTGTCTCTAGCAAATTTATCTTCAATTCCGTGTCCAATCCCGATTTTGCTAAGGTGTTCATCCCCAATCCGAATCGGTACCGGTATGAAAGAAAGACGGATAATTCATTATTGGTTAAGATTGCAACCTAGATAGTATTTTTTTTAAAATTAACAGATAAAATAACATCATATTCATATTATACATATTTTTCCAATCAAATTTCATATATAGCATGTTAAATTTGGAGTTACGGTTTAGAAGATATGAGTATTTAAAAAAACATTTGATATGTACTGTGGGTTTAATGTTAGAAATATCAGTTTTTTATTTATAAAAGAGCATGACGGACTAAGAATACCTTTTCCTTTATTAATATGTATAGATATTTTTTTTGCAAATGCACGTATATACTCACGTACGTGGTGGGAGATTTGGGAAGGCCACGCACTAACGCACACGAAATCAAAATGCACCTATACACCACACAGTTTGATCGATCCTTGTTAGTTGTTATGGACAACGAGGAACCGCAGCATGGTATTATATTCGTCTCAAATTACTTGTTTCACATTTGTCTAAATTTGTATCAATACAAATATTAGACAAATAATTTGGGCCAGGGAGTACATTGCTGGTGCAGGGAAAGGCTCAGACCATGACGTACACCGTCTTTGCGTTGGACCGTGTTCTTGAGAGCCTCTCAAAGACTACTGTCATGCTGCCAAAAAAGGCTTTACCTTAAAAAGTGAGACAATTGGTTTTATGCCTCTAGTTAGGTCACACTCGGCTGGTTTACCTTTAGTTTTCGAAAACACGCGTTCCTGTTCAAATCACTTTGCTCGTCTTATGTTTTTGTCCTTGGACCGTTTGGCTGTTATTTTGAAAATTTCATAACAAATTCACACTAACTCAGAAAAATGCAAATAAGCTATTAAAATGTTCAGAAAAATATCACCTATATGTGCATGTCATTTGCACTCATGAAAAAAATGTTGGAAAGGCCCCATCACCTATATGAGCTAAAACTGAGATGGACACTTTCCAACACTTCTCTCATGAATGCAAATGTCATGCACATGTAGGTGATGTTTATTTGAACATTTATATCTTATATGAATTTTTCGGAGTTAGTATAATTTTGTTATGAAGTTCTTAAAATGAAGGTCAAACGATTAAAGGGCAAAATCATAAGACGAGCAAAGTGATTTGGGAAGAAACGCGTATTTTCGGAAACTACCGGTAAACCAGCGAATATGACCCAACTAGGGGCATAAAGCTAATTATCCCTAAAAAAATACTATCAAAGACTATTTGGAAAAAAAATACTCAAATAATAAGTTCCACACATCAGGTGCGTGGCACTTCGGTCATGACGTTTTTTGATAGCAATTCCCGTTATGCAAGGATGGCAAATAACAATGACACACGATAAGTTTCTGTCAAAATTAAACTGAAGGAAGAAAGTTACCGCCATGCGCTCGTGTCTGACGTTCGGCACTTATCAAGGTCCAAAAAAATATTGAGTTGGGCGTCTACTTCTATCTATGGCAATTCTAAACGAGGCTTTCATGCCATAATGTAAGTCGGCATGCAGGATGCTTTGCGCGGGACAGGGAGAGGGGTTGATTAGATCAGATGGTCCACTTTGATTCCACTGTCACTAGTTTTTTTTTTTTTTGAAAAGGAGAAACGGAGCCCCCGACCTCTGCATCAATCGATGCATGCAGCCATCTTATTAAACAAGTTCAAACCAAGGTCTTAGATCCACAAAGCGCTCAAGCGCTGAAGAAAAGCATGAAAAGTTGATAAATAAATTGCCACATCCGGCGTAACTAAACGTAGACTACGATGCCTATACACCTAGCCTATTATTAGCACGCCATTCCACTGCCACTAGTAGCCAAATACTATCTCCATCTCATGTTAATTGACGTTTAAACGGATGTATATTGGGATGATGGGTGGAAATGAACATGCAAACTGTTAACCAATACCAACGCCTAGAAGACCAACTTTGATTTAATCACTCCGTTCCTAAATATAAGACCTTCTAGAGATTTTACTATAGACTACATACGGAGCAAAATGAGTGAATCTACACTCTAAAATATATCTATATACATCCATATGTGATTCATTGTAGAATCTCTAAAAGATCTTATATTTAAGAACGGAGAGAGTATAAAACAACAGTACGTGAGAGCATGCATAAGAAAATAACAATAACCAACGCCACAATATGCCCAATAGTTTGGCCTCATATCGCAATAAAATAGGGGCCAGACCACCGGATTACTAAAGTCATCCCTCCCTCCAATTCAATTGTAGTGCATATTTTATTTTCTAAATACCTAATAAGTTCAAAGAAAAAGTTATCTACAATCTCTACTAATTTAAAAGAATGTAAGGTTCTAAATTTCAATTTTCTTCCCACCCCCTCGTCCAACCTTCACCGTATAATAACCAGTCACCATAATTTACTTACCATTTGAGCCAATTCCACTTTAAATACTTATCAAATTTCTCATCAAAACATAACGTAAATCACTGACAGGATTTGATGAATATTTATTTACACAATCACATTGATACAGACAGATAAGTCACAAGCTAACATACTACTTCCTCCGTACCTAAATATAAGTGTTTTTAGAGATTTCACTACGAACTACATACAGATGTATATAGACATATTTTAGGGTGTAGATTTACTCATTTTGCTCTGTATGTAGTCCGTAGTGAAATCTCTAAAAAAAACTTCTATTTAGTAACAAAGGGAGTAGAATATTTATATCCCGTTGCAATGAACCGACATTGTCCTACACAACTGGGGAAAACCTTATACACAGAAGCTTACCAGTAGCGCTTTTTAAAAGGAGGCGCTGCTGCTACTTAGCAGTAGCGCGTGTAAAAAAACAGCGCTACTAATAAACTCATATCAGTAGCGTGGCACTTATAAAACGCGCTACTACTATAATTGCCACACCATTCCCGACAGGCTAGGTATAGTAGTAGCGCCCTTCCTCAACCTGCGCTGCTGCTATTCTACTTAGCTGTAGCGCTTGGCACCAACCCGCGCTGCTGCTATTCCCACCTTATCCACCCCGTGCGCTCCCTCTCTCTTCCTCACTCCCGGCCCCTCACTCCCCCCTCACACTGTCGCTCCCTCTCTGCCCCCCGCCGCTCGCCGCCGCCGTCGCCTACCCCTCCTTCCTCTGCCGCCGTCACCTCCCCCTCCTCCCTGGACTCGGTAATCCTCCCCCTCCTCCCTCCTCCCCGCCCCACCTCCTCCGTCCTCCCTTCACTCCTCCATTCGCTGCCGGCCAGCCCCTCCTCGCTCCGCCTTCCTCCTCCCTCCTTCAGTCGCCCCTCCTTCTCCCTCCTCCCTCCTCCATCCACAACCCCTCCTCCCTGCTACATTTTGATTTAGTAGGCTAGTTGATATTTTCTTGTTGATATGCAACATTTTGATTTACTTAATAGTTTGTAGTTGATATATAACAATTTTGATTTAGTATGATTAACTGATTAGTAAAAATTTAGACATAGTTGATAGTTTTTAGTTGATATAAGCCTCTGTTCATATATAACACTTTGATTTAGGATAGTTTCTAGGGTTTAGTTGATAGTTTCTAGTTAACTGAATTATTACTAGGGTTTTAGTATATTATTTTTAGACATAGTTGATAGTTTCTAGTGATCCTGAAACTATTTACTCATTTGCTAGAATGAACATGTCATATTTGTTAATACTACTCAGATACATGTTGATAGAATATATTTTGTTTATATTTAGTTTATGCAGAAATGTCGATGATGAAAATGCTAGTGCTAGTCGCCATGTCATTGATGTCGATGATGATGCATTCTGAATATAGAGGATGGCTTGGTGTTCTTGTTTGCAATGTACCTCCGAGTGGCCTATGTTTTGCCGGAATGTTGATTCGTTTCCGTTCCGGCAAATTTCAGGCGCTCCATATGTCCTGTTTTTAGCAAAGGTCATGCCGAATTTTTTTCATGAATTTTAGCATGACTTGTGCTACAATGTAGGACATATCGAGTGCTTGTGATTTGCCAGAACGGGAATTCAATGATATTCCGGCAAAACATAGGGCATTTTTTCTATGTCATTGCTCGATATATGGAACGGGTTGACTTTAGGTCTGTTTCGGCTCCTTGTGTGTCTTTCAATGAGGGAGAGTGTCCACCATATATATATATGAGAGAGGAAGAATCCCGACTGTTGTCGTGGGGGTCGCTTCTCCTTCTTTTCCTTGTGCTAGATATTTGTAATGCACTAGGGAAAGGAGGAGTAGCGACCATCACCGACGGTCGAAATATGAGAGAGGAACAATCCCGACTGTTGTCGTGGGGGTCGCTTCTCCTTCGTTCCCGTGTGCTAGACATTTTGGTGTAATGCACTCGGGAACGAATGGAGGAGCCACCATCACCGGCGGTCGCAATATCAGAGGGAGTGCCCACCATATACGTGAGATGAGAGTTTAGGAAGGAAAGACTCGACAGACCTAAAGTCAACCCGTTGCATATTGAGTAATAGTGATCTGTGTGTTGATCAGTTTCCTGATAGTTGCCTTCGATCGATTTTAAATGTTTCAACTATGAACATAGGAAATGTCTGACGACGAAAGGAAATTCGTTATGTGCGAATTATGCGAAGACGAGCGCGGCCTGTGCGACAAGCCTCACCTAGTTGATGGTAGGCGCTTCAGCATCGTGCTGGATGAGACCTTCGAAGTGGATACAGTAAGTCACAACGACAAGTCTTTTTTCGTAATTAAGCATGACTTCTGCTTCTTTTGCTTCAACTTATAATTTTAATTTTTTTACTATTCTACTAGCGTATCCCCTGCCATGCAAGAATTTATGTCTTAGATAAGATTGGTTTCAATACTAAAAAAAGTATGGAGGTAAAGAGAGTTCACTTGAGGACCGAGCATGGTTATACTTTTGCCGTAAAATTGTACAATGCAGACACCTACTCCTATTTTGAATGCAAAAGTTGGCAAGCACTATGCAAGGCTTACGCATTTGAGCCTAATATGCTTATCACCTTTGATATTCGTCCGGAAGATGAAATTGAAGGTAATATCGACATCTGGGTCGATGTGCAGACGCCTCCAGTTCTACCATTATGTGAGTTTCTCAACCATATTTATTAAGTAATTTATATTGTTTATTTAAAAATAGTTGACAACTAATTTCTATTGACAGCTTATTTCCATTCAAGCAAACATGTCCAGCGCTTGGTAGACAGCACCTACTACTGTCCCAGGGCTGAACTAAACTGCGAGGAGATAGGTCATTATGTTTCATGGCTGGAGGATCTTGATACTGTCAAGACAGGTTATTTTCCTGGACTTCGAGATATTAGTACTCAAAACGTGCGGCCAATAGTGTGCGTATTGAACTACGGTCACATCTATCTAGGAAAGATGGTAAGATTTTTACTATTTGTCCTCGGTGCATCTTTTGCATACATTATTTTTTAAGCTAAACTTCATTGCTAAGTATGTTACTACGATGGTCTTCAACAGGGACTCCCGATGAGTGTTGTGCCTCGTTGGATCGAGTCTAAAGGTCGCATGGCAATGGTTAGCTTACGGCCAAAATATCATGTATTGCACATGAGTGCATTCATCATTTCTCGAAGCGAGCAAGTCTTAATAGTCAAAGACTGGAGCAAAATTGTAAAGGATCGCAGAGAAGTACTAGGGGGCAGCAATCAGAAGCGCAGCCCACAATTAGGAGACAGGTTCATATGCATTCTCCAATATGATGAAGAAGGAGTGCTACACATGTTTTATGCTATTTTACCTGAGAGAGAGCAGCATGAGTAGGTCCTAGGTATTAAGAACAATTAGTTAGTGCTGATTATATATGACTAGTGACCTAGTGACCAAGTTGATGATGATGATGAGTTGTTATATGATGATGATGATGAGGAGTTGTTATTATAACTAGTGACCCAAGTTGTTATATGATGTCTCATGGACGAAAATGATGATGATGAGGAGTTGTTATATGACAATGATGTATTATGATGATACTGTATGAAAACTTGTATAATGGCGTATGAATATACGACATAAAATAAAAAAGAAATACGTAATAATAGTAGTAGCGCGGGTAGAGAGGTGCGCTGCTAGTAACTACCAGTAGCGCTTTCTACAACAAGCGCTACTGCTAAGCAGGTATAGCAGTAGCGCGGGCGAGCACACGCTACTGCTACACTTTAGCTGTAGCGCCATATCAGTAGCGTGCTGCCCCGCGCTACTGATATACCTAAAACCAGCGCTACTGCTAGGCTTTTCCCTAGTAGTGCTAGTACAGATAAAAATCCATAATTTTGCTATGTTTTGCGGTCGGGTCAATAAAAATATGGATATACTTTAAGTTACGTCAATGTCTTTACACTAGGGGGGAAAGTTAAATCAGTGTCTTAAATCTGTATCTAGTGCTTACGCTAGCTTTGATGATTCACTGTAATCTCCCGCTCAAGTGCCAACTTACAAGTACACAGTTGTTGGAGTTTTTCTCTCCCCACTCGCAAGGCGGGTAGGGGAAGCCTTCCTCCCCTCAATCTTCACCTTCGATCCCGGGGATTCACCTCCTCTTCGCATGTCACTGTGGTGGTCGGTGGCAGAGAGAGGATTCATGGCGCCTCGGCTCCGACTAGTAGATAGATAGGGCTTTAGTCCTCGCAAGGGCATCGCTCGGACGGATGGTGGCGCTTCTACTTCGAGTCAGTCTTCCTAGCTCTAATCCTCCTCAATTTCGTCCGTCGGGATGGATTAGAGCATCTCCAACAGGAGTCCAAAAAAGACCTCACGCGCTAAAAACTGGCGCTTGTGTGCGCCGGAGACAAAAAACAGTGCTCTAGCAGAGGCTGTAAAATAGGACGCGCGCAAAAAACGTCAGTGGGCGCTGCAAATGTTGGGCGCGCCGGCTTCCGGGCTGCATATTTGGGGCGCTGGATTGTGCGCGTTGGCCGCTGTAGGTGGGGCCGTCGGATTGGGTGCCATATTTTATTGCGCATGTTGAAGCAAACATTCTCCAGCACGCTAAAAACCGCTATTTCGGCGCTGAATAGATTTTTTAGCGCGCGTCTGTTGGAGATGCTCTTATACGGAGCTCTGACTTAGATTGCTGCTAGCTCCTCGGGGTGGTGACAAGATTGGGGCTTCTCGTCATGCGTATGCAACAGCGAGATTTTTTGTCATGTTCTTTAGATCGATTTAACAGCGACGACTACGCCTTCGGGACACTAATGCTTAGGGGCACGTGCATGATGATTTCCCGGCCATCGTCGACAGGGCAGGCCAACTCCCAGATGGAAGCGACAACAACGGCTTGTTCTAACGGTGGCAAATGTCGTTCAGTGGTCCATAGACCTCGATGTGTTTTTCTATGCTTAAGGTCTTTTATACTGTCGATGAATCTTTTTAATAGATTTGTCTCTTTTTGAAAAAAAAGTGCCAGCTTACAAGATGTTGAACAAGAACAGACAACGGTGCCGTTGGGCAGTCCACGTGAAATTCTTCCCAAACAGGGTACATGTAAATCCTCCCTAAACGTCCGAACGGACAGTCACAATCCCGTCTTGTCCGGACAAAAGAAAAATGGAAAAGGTGATTTAATTGGACCCCTCACTTTATCGTCATATGCTCCCGTCAGTCCGCACATCCTTATACTAGACCATGTACATGAAGGATATAAGGTTGTTCGGATATGTTCGGATAGTGCACCATCTAGGATTTGGCCCAGCCGGGATTACATTTTCTCTGTTCTTGTTCTTTTTGTTCTTTACCCCATTTCATTTTCACCAATCAAATGCATGTGACCCGACATAGGAAAAATGTGAAGCATGATTGCGCTCGCAAGGGGCTTAAAACGGACACCTCCGGACACTAACCGGACGGGTTCGCACACATTTGAAGGATCAAATTTTCCCAGACAGCTGCTCCACTTGAGCAAAAAGAAGGGCTAACCATGGAAAACCGAGCCTGAATGCTTAATTGCTTATCCAATGGAGGTTTTGGGAGATGTGGATCGGTGTGTAACATCAGTTTAACTAGTTGAGCTAAGCGACAGTTGACTGGTCGTGATGGTCCAAAACGGAGTATTCTATTTCTACAGGGCCAAGTGACTGTTTAGTAGCGCAACCCGCCGTTCAAGCTCAAACTGAACCATATTTTAACGCCCGTGCAAATTTTCATCTCCAAAAGATAATCGTTGCAGTGTACATGTACGTACGGCCCGGTTGCTTGATTGCTTCCTAGCAAGTAGGACCATAATAATTAGTAAACGAGGCTATGGTGCAAGTTGGCAGAGATGTCTCTTGATTGGCAGGTCAGTATGATTCCGGTGCTTGAAGCACCATTCGCCAGTTCAGTCAACCGCCGATTACAAAAGGCAGCACCAGCACGCGTGAAAGCATCCCCCCTGGGTTCTCGTGATGCATGAACCTTTGGGTTTATCTTCCTCGAGGATACCAAACAGTTGTGTTCTTATCTGTGGACAGTAAAATGGCCAGTGGTGAGTGAGTGATAATCAAAGTAGGTATGATAAGGGGCTTATAGTCAGAAATTACTAACAGAGCTCGGGTTCCATGAAGGAAGAATTCAGAAAGAACTTAAAAATCAACTTCTAAAGTTTTTAAAAAAAATTACACATGCATATAGGGATGTATACTACATGCCTGTAAATTTCCATGATGAAATACATTATGATGTGAGCTACACAAAATAAACAAAATCTTGGTCCATAGGCGAACAACTCTATGCATATTGATGGCGCCAAGTGAGTATGTGGGACCACACACATTTGAGCATATTACCGCATCTGAAGAAGAGTTTGCGCCATTTGGCGGAGCACAAACTAGTTATTACCCTCTACTCACAAGGCCGGAAACACCGCACCAAAGCCACATCGTGTCATATTAGTTGTTGTGATATCCATGTGTTATTCTGACCATGCTAGCCTAGACTACAATGTTGAGCGAGTCATGCTAGCCCGCGTTTGAAATGTTGTCTCTGTGACCATCTCTAACCAATGTGTTGGATTTCGAGCCTCTAGCTTGTTTTTTCTGACCTTGGGCCCTAGCAAGGCAACCCTAAATTCAAGCGCAAAGTCTGAATTCAATGCATCTAGCGGCGCCGATAGTTTCTATCTCAAAGATGCTAGACTTACGTAAGGTTGTTATGTAAATGCGACACCATAGGGGGCGCTAGGGTTTTGCACTCGGCGCCTGGTCCTGAGGGGGTTTAGGAGCCCCCCCCCCCCCCCCCAAAAAAAACATGGGGCCCCCATCGCAGATATGTGTGAGTAGGGAAGGAGCACCCAACCGTCAAACATGCCGCCATTAGAGCACTTCACGGAAACTCTGTTTGTCTCCAGGAAGAAGAAAGCCAAAAGATTTTTCCTTATTGATATATGGGCTTTGGGCTTTGCGCTTTTCTTTCTTTAGAATTACCGGATGAATGGATGGTCAAGTGACGGTGGATGTTTCCAAAAAAGGGTGACGCACTACTGGAATCGTCACATACGCCGAGTGCCAAGAACACTCGGCAAAGGGCTTAAAACACTCGGCAAAGGCTTTGCCGAGAGTTGCTCTCAGCAAAGGCCACCCGGCGTACACCTCTCCGGCAAACAGAAATTTGCCGAGAGCCGTCTATCGGGCACTCGGCAAAGCCTTTACCGAGTGTCAAACAGGGGTAATCGGCATTATAAAGTGACTTGACTGGCGACGAACGGAGACGGCACAGCAGGCACTCGGCAAACGGACAAAGCATTACCGAGTGCGTGCACTCGGCAAACTTTTTGAGCTGAATTAAAAAAAAATGACGCGACGCAGCTGCCGCCGCTGCCCGGACCACACCACCGCGTTCAAGCCGCCGGACTGCGCCTCGCTATGACGCCCTGCCGATGCTGCTGTGCAAGCTTCTGCGTGCGCGCCCTGCTTGCTGCTGCTGCGTGCGGATGTTGCCGGCCGCCGCTGCTGCTTTGCCCCTTTGCTGTCGGCTGGGAGGCTCAGTTTCCCACTACCTCGCGCCCAAAACCGTCGGGAGGCTCGGTGCCGTCGCCATGGCCTCCACCTCGCGTCCGAGTCGCCATAGGGGAGATGCAGGCCGGAGGCTCGTGGCCGTCGCCATGGACGCCGTCTCGCGGGCCAACAGCAGGTGCTGCCTGAGCCCAACGCCAGTTGCCATGGCCGCCATCTCCTTGGGTACCTGAGCGCCTCGCCATGGTCGCCGCAAAGCTTCTCCTCAACGCGTTGCGTCGGAGATCTCGACCACGCCGGCTCCTTCGGTCCTTCCCAACCAACAAAAGAGAGAGAGAGGAACGAGAGATAAGAGAGAGAGGGAGAGGGAGAGAGAAACGAGAGAGATAAGGTGGACGTGGGGGTGCTTGGCCACCAGCCTGCCACCTCACCGATCCATGTGCTTGGGTGTTCAGCCAATAGGAAGGAAGCAATGCATGTGTGCTTCTTTATGTGCTTTCTTCTTCATCTTTCTTTTATATTTTATATATTAATTTGTCCCTAAAATTCAAATTTGGTATTTTCCCTTGAATATAGTACACATAAATGAACTCCATGCGAAAGGATTGTATTTTTTGAACTTGTATTCATTTTCTTTCATTTTTCCAAAACAATGTCAAAATGACCGGCATGATTATGCAAGGCAAATGATTGAGTTTCTCAAAACTCTAAGTGGTTCTCCTATATAATGACTACTTGTGTATCTGAAAATATTTTTTGCTAAATTTTAGGACAGAGCTATCACACACTTGCAGTTAAAATTTGAATTACTTTCGGGAAATCAACATAAAGTCATTTAAATGTGCGAAAGTAGCTAGAAATCGAGAAAATCCTTGAAACTTGGGCATTGTGCATAAAATAAGGTCTACTTACTGTGAAAATTGAAGTGGTGCCATTTCGCACCCTATTTATGTTACTTGCTTCATGAAAATACCCATTTTTTACACTTAGAAAATGAAAAATGATTTCTTTGTACAAAAAAGTGGGAAACTCTATTAGGTAACATTGTTTGTAATGGCAAGATGCACGTATGTGTCTAATTTGGGCACATTATAATAAATTATGTAATGAATATGACCATCAACTTGCTCATTTAACTTGAAAGCCAAGAATGTTCATACACGATAGCCCGTTTTGTGAAGGAATTTTTTTCAAATTTGTCATATTGAAAGTTTGTTATTTTTCCTTGCAACTAGTACACATAAAAGGACTCCATGCAAAAGGATTGCATTTTTTGAACTTGTATTCTTTTTCTTTCATTTTTTCCAAAACAGGGTTAAAATGGTCGGCATGGCTATTCATGGCAAGGGATTGAATCTCTCAAAACTCTAAGTGGTTATCCCATATAATGACTACTTGTGTACCTAAAAATATATTTTTCTAAATTTTAGGACAGAGTTATCACTCACTTGTAGTTCAAATTTGAATTACTTTCGGGAAATCAACATAAAGTCATTTAAATGTGCGAAAGTAGCTAGAAATCTGTAAAATACTTGATACTTGGGCATTGTGCATAAAATAAGGTCTACTTACTGGGAAAATTGAAGTGGTGCCATTTTGCACCCTATTTATTTTACTTGCTTCACAAAAAATACCCATTTTTTACACTTAGAAAATGAAAAATGATTTTTTTGTACAAAAAAGTGGGAAACTCTAGTTGGTAACATTGTTTGTAATGGCAAGATGCACGTATGTGTTTAATTTGGGCACATTATAATAAACTATGCAATGAATATGATACTCGCCTTAGTCATTTGAGGCCAAATTTTTTACATGGCAAAAAGTGTAATTAATATGACCTCAAATGAAAAAGTTGTCAACATAAAAATTATCCGTCTCATCAAAATGAACAACTTTTATTTTTGGACCATCTTCATCCGAGGTCGTATGCAACCTCCACAGCAAAAACCATGCAGCATAGCGAAGACCCGCTTTTGCCGAGTGTGACACTCGGTAAAGACCCCCTTTTGCCGAGTGTAGCACTCGGCAAAGCCCTGTTTGCCGAGTTTTGTTGTTTTACCGAGCGTTTTGTCCACGACACTCGGCAAAGTATCTGTTTGCCGAATTTTGCTTTTTTGCCGAGTGTGGCACTCGGCAAAAATACTATTGCCGAGTGCCCGTCATAAAGCACTCGGCAAAGAGCCTAACACTCGGCAAAGAGGGAAATTCCAGTAGTGACGGTGGACCATATCAGGCTGCGTAGGTAGCAAGCATGTTAGGTTTCTCTTAAAAAAATAGCACGCAGGCTGTGTAGGTAGCACGCATGTTAGGTTTCTCTCTCAAAAAAATAGCACGCAGGTTGCCTAAAAAAGGATAACACGCAGGTTAAGTCGTTAAAACTAGCAGGAATCAGCTTTTATACTGAAAAACAGGAATTATCCAAAAGAAAATATTTAGAGGGGAAATTAACATTATTAATGGAAGATGGATTAGTGATAGATCTGAATACTTGTCGTTTGCTGCTACGGGCACAACTCTACTAAACTAATATTTTAAAGACAACTAACAGACGCAGAGTGGTCGGCATGGCATACTGACGCCCCAAGGATAAGGAAGAAATTATCTTTACTGCTTTGTACTATAATTCACATGTTTTAGAAAGGTTAATTTCATGTCATAAATATTGTTGGTTGATGATTCTATAAGATTTAATTACTGATGCACATCTTTAAATATCATACATTGGTCATAATTTGTTATTCAAAGATCATAAATTCTATATCATAGAACTTCCTCTTCATACTATTTGTTTTGCCATACTAAAAAAATTCAGTTCGTTATTCACCATGGAGTGCGAGGGTAATTTAGCTTGCCGGATGGTAAGGACAATTTGTCTTGATCTCATATCTGATTGCGTACTTCTTGCGGCCAATGTTTCATGTCATGTGTGCTCGCATAGATACGCCCAATAACCTCTCGCCATGCAGCCATGCCGAGAGGTGAGTTGTCGAGAAGAGATCACAGTGCACCCACCGATCACTTCAACGTTTTGATTCCAGTGTTAGTGTGTCTCTAGATATTTTCTTTTTAATAACATCGTTCACAACTTTATATATAGAAATTTTAAGATTTTTTATAAAGGCCCGTATTCTAACTTCGCCCTGGCCCCCCGAAATCTTAGGACCGGCCCTGCCCCAGGTCTCCTATATGGGATGGCAGGAAAAAAATTCTATGAGACCAGGTCTCATAGGCGAGGTCGTGAGACCCAATTGGATGAGCGACACGTGGCGAAACCAATCTCAAAGAATCCCATTCCAACTTGCCATCAATTCTTGATTCCAATGGCTCATACCTGAATCCATAACATACTTACTTCATCTTCATCATGCTCTAATACGTAGTATGTCTGATTAGGGTTCTCTTAGTCTTGCTTACGCTAACGGTGGCCGTACCGAAGGGCCTCGACGGCGGTAGCCGGACAACACGACGCAGCAACGACCTCTCGTGCATGGCTCGCTGAACGAGCTCGTCGCCGTGACGGCGACGTCCATGGCAGATGCACGCACGCTCTTGACTTGGCGGACAGCACGTTCCCAGCGGCGCGTCGTCGTGGACGGCCGTATCAACTCCTCGTAGACGGCAGCCAGGTGCCAAGACGCGTCGAGCTGCTCCTTGCCGGTGCACTCGCTCGTCGCCGTTGTCACGGCGAGACAGACTGCTTGCCCATGACCGCCGTACGCCATAGTTGCTGACTGGCCGGACTACACGGTCATGCCACTCGTGCGCCAAGACCAATGAATGGTCGTACCAACTCGTTGTGGACATTAGAGCCGAGACGCATCAAGCAGGATCCCCGCCGTTGCTTAATTGCTTGTCTATATCGCTGCGTCGTGCTGTTATGGAATCAGCAATTGACGTCAAGTGAAATGAGATTTTTTGAGATTGTTTTAGCCACATGTCGCTCATCTAACTGGGTCTCACGTCCATGTCTGTGAGACCTGGTCTCATAAGATTTTTTTCCTGGCTTGATAGAGGTCAACGGTGATGGATTTAGCTAATTATTTAGCACCACTAGCTGGTTGCCACTAGGTAGTATGACGTGAATATACACATAACCTCGCTATGGTCCTATGGGCATGACAGTATGACGTTTACGGGACAACAGAATAATTCATTTTCAGTTCCATCAGCCTCATGCCGACTTGCCTTACATTTTGACTTTTCGATGCTCCCACGCGTGCATGCATGCCTATTACCGGTTTCGTTATTTCATTATTTCATTGACAGCTTCTCGACCAAATATAGAAATCAAGCATCCAAAGACAGCAGCTGTGGTACTGATATTCGAGTATCATCGAGGTCAAGTCAACTTATACCCGCAAATTATTTGCCCTTTCCCGCTCGAAAATCACACTGCACGTACGTCGGGTGGCGGGCGCATGCCGACTGCCGACTTGGTGGCGGCGGCCATGGCACCAGCTCATTTCAGTAGCTCCAAACGCCGGCCGTTCTCCCCTATAAATGGGCAGGCTCCCATCCGATGCATCAACAGCAACACACACCACCACTGATTCCTTCCAGTTCAAACATCTTGTAGTACTGGCAACATGAATACGAGTACGACCAGGACGATTCAGTCTGCCGTAGAGGCGGCCCGCGTGCCAGCCCTGTCGGTCGCCTCGGCGGTGCTAGCCGTTCTGGTGGTGGCGCTTAGCACCTACAGCCGCCGCTGCCGCCACCCGGTGCTTCGCTCCATCGTCTGGGGCGCCTCCGTGGCCTTCATCCCGCTCACCTCCTCGGCCATCAGCGCCTTGCTGGGGAAGAGGAAGGGGCTGCAAGGCTGCCAAGGGAGCCCAGGCTGCGAGACACTCGAAGACGGCAAGGATAGCCCGGAGGTCCAGACCATGTGGACGCTCCTCCTGTGGAGCGTGCTCATCCTCGTCATCAAGGGCAACGCCGACGCCGCTGCGGCCTCGGCGGCCGCCGCCTCCGCCTCGCCTTCCTCCGGTGACGTTAGCGTCGACGGTCAGAAGGTCCGGACACCCGTGGTGCTCCTCTTTAGCTATGCTTGGGTGGCTTGCCTCATCGTGATGTGCATTCCCGAGGCGAAATGGTTGGGCGTACTGGGAAAGGCGATTTTCGTCGTCTTCTTTCTACTCGGCTTTGCCAAGGTGGTGCTCAAGCTGGTTGCCTTCTTCATGGCGAGCGACTCCTACGCCGTCGGGAAGAACGCCCGGCTTGTCTCCGGCTACATGGCGCAGCTGGTCGAGGACGGCGCGGAGGATGGCCATGGCCACGTGCCACCTTATCTGGTAGTAGGGGAGAGCAAGGAGCACGTCGAGGAAAAGCCCCAGGGGTACCGCATAAAGAGCGACTCCCTCAAGGACAAGCTGGCCGCCCTCGTGACACTCGAACGGGTGTGGTGGCTGTCCGACCATGGCGACGGCCTCCTCGCCAAGCGGCGGGAGTTGAGGGATCTCTGCCTTTCCTTTTCCCTGTTCAAGAGCCTCCGTCGTCGGCTCTCAGGGTACCCCCTGGCCGAGGAAGGGTCCACCAACGCCCTCGACTTCGTGCTCAGGGGCATGGACGCCGCCGCGGTGGACGGCAAAGGAGGCACCGATACGGATCGGGTGTTCCGAGTCCTGGTGGACGAGCTCTGGTTTGCAAGTGATTTCTACTACTCTCCGCTCCCTCTGTGCTCGTTCAGTGGGTGGTGCGCCGCCCTCAACTACCTCCTTTCCGTCCTCATCATCGCCGGAGCTATCGGTGTGGGAGTGGTTTATAATGACAAAAGGGTGATCGCCTTCAGACCCGAGTCACCCGACCCTGCCAGAAACGCTCCGGCTCCAGATCCAGCATCTTACCAAAAAGCTTACTATTTCATCACTTTGTTCCTCCTGCTGGCCGCCGTGCTCGCCGAAGCGTGTGAGATCGTCGCCGGCGTGTGCTCCAACTGGACCAAGATGGCCTTGCTCGGCCACTACATCAGAAGCAGAAAGACTGGGCGCTGCACCGATGCGACCCTGGACGCGGTGCTGCGTTTCAGGCCGGCGAAGCGCTGGAGCGACAAGATTGGGCAGAACTCTGTGCTGGAGCCCCGCCGATTCGGCCGACGGTCGGGGCTTTTCTCGGAGAAGCTCTACGGGCGCGCGGGGCTGATGAGATCGGTGGAAGTCTCGCCGGCCGTTAAGGACGCGATGCTCAGGTCCTTGAAGAGCAGCTACGGGGGACTGGACAAAGGAAGCGCGGGGGCGGCGCAGCGGGTGGGCCTCGGCGGCAAGGTCGATAGCTGGGCGTGGCCGGCCACCAGCGGTGACGGAAGCAGCAGCAGCAGCACCACGGAGCATATCCTCGCTTGCCACATCGGCACGAGGCTCTTCGAGATCAAGTACTCGCACGCGGCGTGCCCGACGTCGGCGGCGGCCGACATGACAGCCGCCTGCCATTTGTCGAACTACTGCGCGTACCTGGTGGCGGCCGCGCCGGGGCTGCTGCCGGACAGCCCGGCGTGGACCGACAAGCGGCACAAGGAAGTGGCGGAGGACGTCAAGGCGGCGCTGGGAAAGGACGGCGACGGCGCCAGCGAGTCGACGGAGCAAAGGTATGAGCGGCTGCTCAAGGGGCTGAGCGCGACCACCAGGGACGAGGTGCTGCAGCGCGGCGCCGGGCTTGGGAGACGCCTGGTGGAGGCGTACGCGGAGGACGAGGCGGCGGCGTGGCGGTTCCTGGCGGATTTCTGGTCGGAGATGGTGCTCTTCGTGGCGCCGTCCAAGAACGTCAAGGGCCACGTCGAGGCCATGGGTCGCGGCGGGGAGTTCGTCACGCTCGTCTGGGCGCTGCTCATGCACGCCGGCGTCACGGACAGGCCTGGGACACGTGAGGGTTCTGGCGTCCCGTAGCATGGGAAATCTCTCATGCATGTAATTTGGTTCCCTTTTCTTCATGCACCTTTTTCTCATTTTAGAAGCTTCTTTTGTTCACTTTTTAGACTAGAATCGTTGGAAGTTAATTAGTTTCAGAAGTAGTAAATCGAAGTCTTAAGTGCGGGGAATAAGTCTTTTTTATGCCCCATTAAATTTTTTATGACATAAAAATCTGCTTTATTACTCTCTGAAAAAGGCCAAATTTTTTGTCTGAAGTCAAATACTGCAACTTTGGTCAAATTTGTAGATAAAACTATCAAAAACTATGAGACCAGATAAATATCATTAGATACACAATAAAATATATTTTCATATTATATCTATTTAGTATTGTAATTGTGATGGTTTGGCCAAACTGTGCACCGTTTGGCTTCAGACGAAATTTATATACCTTCTTTGAGACAGAGGGAGTAATATGTAGTACATGTTCAAGGGCAATGCATAATGATCTTCATGACGATTGACGAACATAAAACATGCAACTCCACCATTCTCACAAGTTAGGGTCTCTTTGATTCACATCATTGCAAAAAATCCGTGAACGGTAAAAACAGGATGGAATATCATGCTCATTCAAATTCGACATGATTTGGGTTTGTTTGATTGCATCACAAGGAAATCAAAGGATTCTTTCCGAGAGGTTGGAATGGATGCTAGAATGTAATGGAAGAATTTATATAGGATTCCATCCAACGGGTCGAACGACCAACGTAGGAAAAATATAAAGATTCAAATTCTCTGAAAATCCTATGACAATCCTTTCAATCATAGGAGCCCTTTAATGGTATGTTAGTAAAAAACACATAAACTGTTGCATAAAATAATTAAAACACATACAATATTAGGTGGATCGCCTACTACACGCTGTTATCATGCCGGTCCATTTAGCGGGTGGAAGTGTGAGGCCAACATCATTGTGGATACCTTCTCGAACCTCTCGAACCAGGCTCTCGCCCCGCTTTATATATAAAGCAACAATACCAAAGTTACATGACCGAACGATACAATGTGGAGAGGTAGTCCACTGAGACAGCAGATCCCAAGAAAGTTGACAAACATAACCGCACCCGACTATGCTGTCAAACAACACCTATCACAGGACAACCCGATTACAACGCAGGACACGACCTAGGACACCTAGCCTCCACGACAACGCCCTCAAGAGGGGAACGCGAGCAGTGGCGGACCCAGATATTGAGGGTTGCTAGGGCGACGGATGACGATGGAGCTTCATTACACTGAGTCGATGGTCGCTAGGCACGGGAGATACCCTGCTTCGTCATCGGAGAGCCGGGGCGGCCGCCCCAGCTCGCCCCAATGGTAGAACCGCCACTGAACGCGAGCACCGCCGCTGCCGAGCCCGACGTGGACAAGGGTTTTCACCCGGAGACTCTGACATGAAGAGGAGAACCACGACGACGTCTTCAAGAAGATAACGGCACCCGCGGATGTCGTCGTCATTGGCGCCAAAGCACGGAGCTTTCGCTCGGCAGCTCACACATGCCATCACAGGGCACCCGGGTCAGTCACGGCGAGAACCGGCCTCCAGATTCGGATCAAGGCAACAGAAAGTGTGCCTGAACCACCATCCGCTACATCCCTCGTCGCCCAAGCGACCTAGAGACGTAGCCTCCACTGCCGCCATGGGGCCTGCCAGAAAGCCACCATACGGACCACCATCCGGGGCCGCCGCCCCGGCATCCATGTCCCGAGTCACCGTCAGCCATCACCATCGCAACGAACAGACCACGGTGGGAAGAGCGGAAGGCACCTCCATCTGCTCCTAGCCCGGCATCAGCCACCAGGCCTGGGTGATCGCCTCCACCGTTGGAGGCGTCCACGCCCGCGTCCCCAGCAAGTCCCTGTCGACATGGGGGAACACGACCTAGTAGCTGCCGATGGCCACCGCCAAGCAAGCCCCGACCTTTAGCCGAGACGAGCTCAGGCGCCGCCACATCCGTGGCCACCGACGTCGCTCCGACCAACAGCACAACAGCAACAGGGGCGCCAACTCGGACCGACAACACAACGGAACAGCAAGGCAGCCGGGCACAAACGCGACGGTAAACACCACCGCGGACTAGGTCGACTCTCTGCCGGCGTGCCGCCGATCGCCATCCTCCGCCACGCTCCAGATCCACGTTGCCCACCCGAAACCCTCGCAACACCGGATCGACCGCTACCAAAGGCCGCAACCCCGCCCCATCTCCGACCGGGACGCCCCCGAGCCGCGTCGAGCGCGTGCAGCCCCGCCGGATCCGCGCCGGCTACACGCACCCGCCGCCCCCGAGCCCCTGGCCATGCGCCGTTCGCCAGCCCCCGCGCCAGATCTGGCCGGGACAAGGCCAACCCGCCACCACCGAAGCTTGCAGCCACCACGCCACGCCACGCCGGAGCAGCAGGGCACCGCCACGGCGCCGCACCCCAGGGGCCCCATGCCAGGGCCAGCCATCACCGGCGGAGGGAGCCCAGGGCCACCCGCGGCGCCGCCGGCCAGATCTAGCCCCCATGACGACCACGAGCGGGCCTCGCGCAGCCCACCACGCCGCTCCCAGGTGCAGCCGCGACCGCGCAGCACGCACGAGCTCCCGCCGTTGCCTTCATCGCTGCACCGCCGCGCCCCGCCGTCAGCGCGCCGCCACCAGCTTTGGACCGCCCGCCCGCGCGAGCCGTCACCAGCCGAGGGGAGAGGAAGCCCCGCCGCCGCCTACGCAGGCCAGGCTTCGCCTGGCGGCGCCTAGTGGCGGCGGCGAGGAGGAGGGAGGAGGGAGAGGGCGGGGGCGGTCGGGGATGGGGGCTCGCCAGCCGCCGCTCGCGGGAGCGACGGGGGCGAGAGGAGGTCGTTCCAGTTTTGAGCCTGCTGACTAAGAGGGCACCTTCTCGAACCTTCTGCCCCGTTTTTGCAAGGTTTTAGAACATCTACAACCGGACCCCTCAAACGACCTCTCATATGCAACGACCGCTCGGTGGATGGTGGCAGGGTCTCTCTCCTCATGAGGCGTGGTCACTGCTGACCTAGACGTGGCGGCATGACTCGGCATCAATGATGTTTTGTTTGTGATTGGATGTCGAGGCATGGTGATGGTGGCATTTCCCTCCTCCCATGGTAGGGGTAGAGTGAGGTGTTGTCTTGGCCGACCACCACGGATCTGGCGCCCCTGTGTGCAGTGGCGAATCCAGGATTGGGTGACTTTGCATTATTTTATCATGCTGATTTCTCGAATTATAAACCACACGTGCATATGCTCTACTGTTGCTTGCTAGCATAAGCGTCACCCACTCACCATTTTCTATTTGCATTGTTCACGGATAAGAACACAATTATTTGGTACCCTCGAGGGAGAAGTATAGAAATATAAAAGGTTCATGCCTCACCGGAGCCGATGCAGCGGTGCTCCCGCGTGCTTCTTTTGTAAGTCGGCGGTTTGACTGAACTGGCGATTGGATCTCCAGGCGCTGGAATCTTATCAAGATGAGCATCATCTTAATTTTCTGCCACCCCCAGACAAGAGACGTCTCTGCCAACTTGCACCAAGGCCATATGAAGCCATCAGGCATGCAGTACTGAAAATTTGCCAGGAAGTTAATATATGGTTCAGTTTGATGTTTGAACGGCTGGTTCCACTGCTGAACAGTCGCTTGGCCCGTATAATACTTTTGGTCTGGACCATCACGGCCATTTAGTTGTCGCTTAGCTTGTTAGAGCATCTACAGCCGGACCCCTCATACGCTCCTCAAACGCCCGGGCACTAACCGGTCACGAAAAAGCGATCCAGACGGACCCCTCATATCCATCTCAAACGCCCGGACTGACCGGCACCCCTCATATCCATCTCAAATATGAGGACGATATGAGGGGCCGCGGACGCGCCCGGGCGCGCCCGGTCAGTCCGCCATGTAGGACGTAACCCCACCCCGGACCACCTTTTCTCTTTCTTTAATCATTCTTTTCTTTCTCTCCCTTCTTTTCCACCAATCACGTGCAAGTGACCGGACATATGAGGAAAAATATGAGAGATGCGGCTGCACGGATGAAAAAGTAGGGGTTCAAAACGGACACGCCCGGTCACTGACCGGGAGTATCCGCGGGCGTTTGAGGGGCGGGATTTGCAAGTCGTGGCTGAAGATGATCTTACCTCCTACTCCCTCCGTAAAAATATATAAGAACGTTTAGATCAACAGAGGGAGTACTACATTACATCCCCTACCGCCTACGTTGGATAAGCATTCAGGCAGTGTTTTCCATGGCAACCCTTCTTTTGGCTCAAGTGGTGATTCTGGGCGACCCGCTCTCACAGGAGGCTTCCCCCGATTCAATCCTTAGCTGGCCTTTAGATCTTGCTCATTTTGGTCAACTGTGCCCGTTCAACCGTCCGATTTTTACGTCACGTTTTGACTTTGCAGTTGTTCTTACTGGTCTAGGATTCTGGGCGACCCGCTCTCAGGAGGCTTCCCCGATTCAATCCTTGGCTGGCCTTTAGATCTTGCTCATTTTGGTCAATTGTGCCCGTTCAACCGTCCGATTTTTACGTCACGTTTTGACTTTGCAGTTGTTCTTACTGGTCTAGGATTCTGGGCGACCCGCTCTCAAGAGGCTTCCCCGATTCAATCCTTGGCTGGCCTTTAGATCTTGCTCATTTTGGTCAACTGTGCCCGTTCAACCGTCCGATTTTTACATCACGTTTTGACTTTGCAGTTGTTCTTACTGGTCTAGGATTCTGGGCGACCCGCTCTCAGGAGGCTTCCCCGATTCAATCCTTGGCTGGCCTTTAGATCTTGCTCATTTTGGTCAACTGTGCCCGTTCAACCGTCCGATTTTTACGTCACGTTTTGACTTTGCAGTTGTTCTTACTGGTCTAGGATTCTGGGCGACCCGCTCTCAGGAGGCTTCCCCGATTCAATCCTTGGCTGGCCTTTAGATCTTGCTCATTTTGGTCAACTGTGCCCGTTCAACCGTCCGGTTTTTACGTCACGTTTTGACTTTGCAGTTGTTCTTACTGGTCTAGGATTCTGGGCGACCCGCTCTCAGGAGGCTTCCCCGATTCAATCCTTGGCTGGCCTTTAGATCTTGCTCATTTTGGTCAACTGTGACCGTTCAACCGTTCGATTTTTACGTCACGTTTTGACTTTGCAGTTGTTCTTACTGGTCTAGGATTCTGGGCGACCCGCTCTCAGGAGGCTTCCCCGATTCAATCCTTGGCTGGCCTTTAGATCTTGCTCATTTTGGTCAACTGTGCCCGTTCAACCGTCCGATTTTTACGTCACGTTTTGACTTTGCAGTTGTTCTTACTGGTCTAGGATTCTGGGCGACCCGCTCTCAGGAGGCTTCCCCGATTCAATCCTTGGCTGGCCTTTAGTGACCGGGCTGACCCAATCTGCTCCCAACCACCGCAGACAATGCACAGCCACGCCGCGCAACGCGCGAGGAGTGGTTTCTTTGCACTGAGGTATATATGGGGCCTATCATATAGCCTTATTTTTTTTCGTTGTGGAAAAATTCGTCTTTACAAAGGAGGCTTTTGTGATTTGTTTCCCCCCTTTCAATTGTAGGATTTTCAGGAGTTTTCAGGATGGGCCTTCCTATCCATTGTTATCGGATAAATTCAACATATGTGTGGAAATCTAGGTATGATATGGTTTTGTGCATCTGGTGTTGTTGCATTTTAGTGTCTTGTAGCATATTTAGTGACAGAAACATATGTTAGTGTTTTTGTTCAAAGGAATTCCTTCTGTACTTTATATATTAGGAGCTGGTGTTTGGTTCCATTGGATCATTTTTGGCGTGTGATACTGCAAGTGTAAATTCAGAACATGGACCTTACGGTCTAGCTTTAGTATATGTTCATCATAGTTATGTGCATACTGCATGAAAATGGAGTATCCTTGTGCTCGTGTGGGGTTGCTCTTAAACCTTGCATTTGCATTAAAATGGATAATTCTTTAGCTAAGATCCTGGTCTCTGTTCTTTCTAACAAGGGATCTTGATCTTAGCCTGCAACCCATGTCAATTCTATTTACCGAAAGATGTTAGGCTTGCAAATCTATTTAGTGACAGCAGAGATCGCATGCCTACTGGCAATGGCAAAGCTTTCTCAGCATTATGATAAACTGAAAGATCCCTATGCAGTTTCTGATGCTATTGTTTCAGTGCAAAATAAGCAGTTTTTTCTTTGAATTGAAGTAGGCTATGATTCATGATGCTAGATGTTTTGTTTTAGTTCCTCTATGTACTGGCATGTTGTTTGTTTGGTTTGCTGATGGTATTGATAAACACGGGTTCAGCCGGGCGTTGTGCTTTGTTCGTCCTCGTGTTTGTCGCCTGTTGTTTACCATGGCTACCCTTTGTTCCATACGGTCTAGGAACTGCAAGGTTGCTACTTATTCTCGTCAAGTTTTTTACAGGCGTAGCTAAATCCAAAGTTGTTTCCGTATTCAGAATAATAGGAACAAAATTTAGTGAAACACAAGTGTGCAGGCTGCCAATTTAGTGCTCGGCTACAGCCACTCTTGATTTTTAGTTCATTGTTTAATTTTGAATCTAGAAATGAAGTCCTCTTTGCTTATGAATTCTCCCCTTTTCCAAGGGAATTATTTTCTAAGTACACATGGAGACACTGATGTTTGACTTACAGTGTTTTTGACTCATTGCTCTGCTTCAAGCTCTCACTGATGGATTTGCAGTATGCCTGAACTTGGACGTGTCCAAACCAACAGATTTGTGAATGAGCTCTGCTAGCTATGCTATATATATTTGACGATTTCTAGATTTTCTGAGCTCATGCCATGAGCTTGGGTAGCGTGTCACTGTAATTCGTAATGTCTATTCCTTGTGCCTTTTCCTATCTGTACATTTGGAGAAAAATGCACACGTGTTATTTCGGCATTTGACAATTCCATTTAGGTGTAAAAAACTGGCTTTGTTTTGTTCCTTTTTGTTTTCTGTATAGTTTTTGCACTGACCAGTGAATCGTGATGTCAATGAATACTATCAAGGCATTGTTGAACTCTGCCTTTTCCTAGAATAAGACATACCTGTTGTGAGGGTGTTGCTTTCCAGGTGAGCTGAGGTGATAAATGAAACCCTCTTATACTGTAGAACAGGTTCAGTATTTGCTTATATTTTCATGAGCCCAAGGATAGTTTTTCATGGTGTTGGGGCTGTGGACAGTTGCTGAAAAAAGAGAAGACGATTAGCGAGACTACTGCAGCGAGATACGGCGGCCAACATTGTGTTAATTGACTGCTTTATACAAAACTAAAACAAGTCAAACTAAAATGTTTTGGTATGTATTGACTAAATTAGAGCGTATGAGATTGGCATATGAAGGATAAGACTACAAGTTGACACACCTAGCAATTGATTAATGCTTTTTGTTTTGTCTCTTTGCATAGTGCCCAGGTAGTGTTCATTAGTATGTTCAAAGGATGCTCAGATTATTTATTAAATCTGATGATGGCTCTTTTTTTATTAGCATGTACAAAAGGTTCTGTTGGGCATCCTTTGCATTTATCTTGTCAGGTTCCATGCATAGCAGTACACATACACTGCAGTTTGTAATGCCATTTAATAGGGATGCATTAGGGTACTTTATTTCCATTATAAACTCATAATAATTAAGGGTTGGTAAGGTAACAATAATCTGGGTTATAGCAGAATATTAGATGTGGTATGCTTGTGTGAGTAGAATGCAGAGTTTATAAATGAACTAAAATCTGAGAGCAGCAAGTGGTAGGCTTAATTTCAATTAAAAAAATAGGTGTACTGCAGCATCATGTATTCAGGTAATCCCTTGCATTTTTTTTGGCTAGGTTCAGTCTTTATACATCATGTATATATGCATAAATCACACCACATAAACTGGAGTTCGTAGTGTCAGCAGTAAGAGGGGTGCAACTAAGTAGTAGTGTGTCCCTATGATAAATGGGTAGAATGGTTGTTTAGTTTAACATTGGACTTTAACAGTTTAACTCCAAAGAGGTCAGATGACATTAGTTTTTGATATATTTGAACTCTAGAGTATAAGATGCATCTTCCTACTCTTCTTGAGATCACGGTATCACAAATATTTATTTGAGATATGCTAAATGTTCCTTTAATCTTAGATGCAACTTATAGCTATCGTGGACATTCATTAGTTCGTGGGAACTTTTATCTCTCCCCTACAATCAAAGCTCATGTGCAATTTGGAGAAAAATGCACACATGTTGCTGCATTTGACGATTCCTTTTAGTTGAAGAAAATCCGGCTTTATTTTGTTCCTTTTTGTTCTCTGTTTATTATCGTTAATTGCTCAGAGTGATTGTTCCCAAGGTAGTCTTGAACAATCAATCATTTGCATGTATTTATCTAACCATTGCGGCTTCGGTTTTCTGGGCATCTTTCTTTGGAAAATGGAAGTTGTTGTTTCTTCCCAGGTGAGCTGAGGTGGTAACTGAACTCTCTTCTACTATGGAGTAGATTCAGTATTCACTTGTATTTGCATTAGCCCAAGGATGGTTATTATTGTGTTGTTGTGGCTGTGGGCAGCTACCGAAAAAAGAAGAGGATGAGCGAGACTACTGCAGAGCTATGGATGCAGGAGAGGGTTTTCCCAATATGTGGAGTTCAACTAAACAATAACGAATGTGGAGGTTTATTTTATCTATGTTTGTACACATGCAAATTTTGAATTGTTTACTTTGATGGTTTATTGGCTGTTAGAATATAGGTACATAAAATTGAATAGAAACCCTTTTGATGTTGAATTCAGATTAAATCTATGGACTAGCTCATCCAGGTATTATAGTGGAAAACAACATTTGTTTTCTGGATTCAGTTTTAGTTATTTTTGTAAATATAGTCGGATAGTGATCTTATGAAACAATGCATTTTTTTCGTACAAGTCGCTGGTATAATTTGCAACTGGCAAATAAATTTGTATAACTATCTATTTTATCATGTAAAAACACCAGCATGTTGTTTGAGGTGCATGTATCAGTTGTAGCAAAGATGTGCATATGACGATGCATTGCTGACCATGGAGCACTGCAAGGCTCCAGGATATATATATATATATGTACCGCAACTTAAGACACATTGCCACTTTCTCCTACCACCATGCAAGTGGTTGATGCTTCGGTGTAGAACTATTGATTAGTCCCTCTTTGTTCTTTTAATTTATGTGATGTTGTCCCTTACCATAAATACTTGTTATGTGGATTCAATAGAAATGATGTTTTAGGCATGTTTGATAGTTATAAAACAAATGTCATAGATGATAGCTATTGCTATTATGGAGACGTTTCGAACTATTGTTCATCTGCTATCCATTGTTTGATGCTCCTTCATTATTATTATACAGAAGGGCTAAAGCTCCAATCATACCTGTTTGCTCAAACCTAAAGCTCCTAATTAATGAAAGTACATATATTTTTAAACAAAAGCCTATTTTTTGCTCAAACACAAAGTCATTGAAAAATGCAAATGTTTTCAATGCGAACATGATTTCAAATGGGTCTCAAGCAAACATGGTAGCAAGTATTTTCTGCTATCAAATTAAAATGCATCTCATTGTAGACAACAATTCATCATATTTCCTATTAAAGGACATTAAACCATGGACATTTTTTTCATCGCGTACATGGATTTAGCGTGCCTCTGCGCCATTTGGCGCAACGGGTCCACTAGTATACATAACAGCTTGGATGGCGTTTCTCTGTCCAGGCGGTTTCATATATCGCTAGCGCATGGATATGATTTTGCCAGGTGCTCCGTGTATTGGAAGCTGGCACTTGACCAGGAAACCACGGTGAATCATCGTACCCAGGACGTAGGCTTCAGATATGGTCAGCACGCCGTCGACTTTACACTAATGTAACTGCATGTTTAATGTATAGATCAATCAAAATTCAGAAATCATTTTTTACTTTGGGGGGTGGGGGTGGGGGTGGGGGGGGGGGGGAGGGGCATTCAGAGATCATGTCTTGTAAGAGCATCTCCAGCCGTTCGGCGCCACCAGGGGCGGAAATAGCGCTGCCTGGGGGTAAGCCGGCGAAAAAAACGGCGTGGGGTCAAACGGTTCCAGTCGCCCCCCACGGCGCCACTTTTCAGGCGATTTTTTTTTAAACGAGGGAAACACGCCAAGTTTCGGCCAAATTAGAAGAAACACGCCAAAGTTCGGCCAAATTTCATACGGTTCAAACGAGTTTTATACAAAAACGCGATAAAAACTAATAAAAACTAAAAAAGTAGAGCTACGTGGCCGATATGCCGCCGCCGCCGCCGTCGTCTTCTTCTTCTACATGCCGAGCAGCCTGTAGAACGTGGTGTAGTCGCCGCCGTCGTCGTCCCCGTCCTGCGCCGCGCCGCTGCCGCCGTCCCTGCTGCACCCCTGCCCTGGGTCGCCGTGGCGATGCAGCTCGAGGTTCGACGGCGCCTCCTCCTCGTCGTCGTCGAGGATGACGACGCCGCCCTGCTCGCGGCTGCGGCGACGAGCGGCGATCTCCTCGAGGGCGCGCCGCTGCCGTTCCATCTCCTCGCGGACGTAGTCGTCGCGCGCCCATTTGAGGGTCGTCTCGTCGGCGGCGGCCATGGCGAGGTGCTCCTGTTTGATGGCAGGAGTCCGCGCCGCCTCGTCCGGCTCCGTCTTCGGCCTGACAAGGCGAAGGTGGTCGCGGGGAGGAGAGGAAGGCTGACGGCGGCGGCCCTCGTTGATGGTGATGCCACCACCACCACTGCGCCCACTGCGCCGGAGCGGAGTCTTGCCGGGCTCGGCCTTCACGGCGACGAGCGGGGTGCGCGCGCCGGAGGAGTGGGAGCCCGAGGAGGACGACGACGGCGTGGCCATGCGCCTTGGCTGCCAGGACGAGCCGCTCCGATGCGAGAAAGACGGCGCGGGGTAGTCGAGCCGAGGCGTGTTGCTGCCCTCGATGTACTCGAGGACGGCTTCGAGGGTGCGGCCGGGGACACCCCACCATCGACGTCGCCCCTCGGAGTTGTGGCGACCGCGACTGGGCGGGGCACCGTTCGTGGAGGCGAGCTGCTCCTCGCGGCGGCACTCGAAGTACGACGTCCACATATTGTGGCTGTCTGGGGCGTACCTCGGCTGATTGCGCGCCGTCTCCCACGAGGACGATCGGATCCTTGCGATCTCGGCGCGCCGCTCGGCGCCGGTGGACACCGGGGACACCGGAACACCGCCGGCGCTGAGCCTCCACGAGCCCGGCGCCCGCATGTCGGGCGGCGCCGGGTACTCGGCCTCGTAGAGGAGGCGAGCCTCGTCCTCGTGGAGGTGACGCCGGCCAAAGCCGTTCGCCGCCGCGGCATCGCCTGGGTAGTGCTCCGCCATCGGGAAGGAGATCCGGGTAAGGAGGGGAAAGGAAGGAAAGTGGGCGTCGGCGGCGAGAGGGAGGTGTGGCGAGGAGTGGCAACCACCGGCGTGGAGGGGCGGCTTTTATAGCGGCGAACGGGCCGCGTGGGCGGGCAAGGTGTGGACGCGCGTCGCCCCGCTCTGACTGCGCCGTCCATGAGGCATCAATGGAAGGCTGACCGTCGGGCAGCCTTGCGTTGATTCTCCGCGGGAAACCGAGGCGATGAGGACGACGAAGAGGCGCGCGGTCACTGACTCGCCGGTCCCACCCGTTTTCGCGCCAAAATAAGTTTCCCGCGAAATTTGGGCTCCTGGGGGCGCGACTGAGCCGATTTTCGCACGCCGGCGATAAAAAAGAGCCTTGGGGGCCTGTTGGGGGGGGGGGGGGGGGCGAGGCGAGTGGAGATGCTCTAACAGAATTGCGTCTCTCTCTTCGTCCGACTTCGCTGGTACAATCAACGCTGACGTGTGTATTCAGCATCAGTTTGCTAAGTTAACAAGTACTCACTTCCAACAATGATACAACTTTTTTTTAGAAAAGAACAATGATATAGCTACGGACCATTTTTTACGTAAACTAACCTAGCTCCATTTTTTCGATAAAGAGAATATATTAATACCAAGATGATATCAATTACAAAGACACTGCAACAATGTAATATCTAAAGAAAATCTAGACATCACGGTTGCACACAACCAAAAATTAGAAGAAGAAGAAAAAAGAAAACAAAGCCCCGTCAAAACAAAGAGAGGCCCGCGGTAGCAAGAGCACTACCAGTAATGGAAACACCTAGACTCCAAAAAAGATTCTCCAAAAATGACGTCTTCAGAAAGGTTATAGCGCACAAACACCATCGTCGTCCGGTCCAACCATCATAGTCAGATCCAGGGTTTTCATTCTGGAGAAGGTCCAGTCTCCAAACAATGCCTTTAACAAGGAAATGACTAGGAAGCCGTCATTGCCACGTACAAGACTTAGGATTTTCACGCTGGAAACTGAGACTGCCAAGAACGAAGACTGTCAGTGTTGCCACCCCACTCGCCGAGATTACTGCTGCAAAACTCCAATCGTCCAACAAGTAAAATTCTTCCGATCTATCCCATCCAGTCTTCTTCTTACATCACCGCATTACCAAGAATCTCAAACAATACAAGTGTGTAAGAAGCTCTGGCCTTCGATGCATCTTCACATACCCACCTCCATTAATCCCTGGCCGACGAGGTGGATAATGGATGTGGTGGCGCCGCCACTTGTACCTTGTCATGGTAACCCATGCGCATCGCCAAAGATCTCGGGCAAAGGCCACACAACGGTACTAGACAAGGAACATATGTGGGCAGTCGTGGATGGCATCATGCTCCTCGCCTCCGTCACTATGGACGACCATGACAGAAGGGACGCGCGCCTCACCAAATTGTGACGGAACGCCGTTGTCCATGCCGGAATCGACGCCACGATCTTGGCCAGGTTGTCTCGACAATCAAATCAGATCAGGTCGACAACGGGTGTGGAGATAGGAGAATGAGCTAGGACGAGGGAGAAAATGAAGGAAAAACTGGGGACACCCTGTCGCCGCCGTCCGTCGTCGGACGGCCTCCTCCGGAGGTGGTGTAGGGAAAGAGATGAGGGAGAGGCCGCCGGCGGCTAGAGATTGGGTTCCCCCTGTTGCCCGTTTAAGGACGACAAGGGGTCGGGGGCCTTTTGGGTTGGTGTGGGCTTTTTTTTATTAGAGATTGGGGAGGAGGCTCATCCATATGTTTAATCCGTAGTTATGTGGGGGTAGCATTTTTGTACTCACCTCGCGTACAACCGCTTATCATGTGAAAGACCTTAGAGCATCTACAGCCGGACCTAACAAATCTGACCCCTTAAACGTCCGCGGACGCGCCCGGTCAGTGACCGGGCGTGTCCGTTTTGAGCCCCTATAATTTGGTCCGCGCAGCTACACTTCTTATTTTTCTTCTCATATGTCCGGTCACTTGCACGTGATTGGTGGAGAAGAAGAGAGAGAAAGAAAATAATAAATAAGAAAAGAGAAAAGGTGGTCCGGAGTGGGGTCGCGTCCTATGTGGTGGACTGACCGGGTGTGTCCGGACGCGTCCGCGAGCCCTCATATCGTCCTCATATTTGAGATGGATATGAGGGGTGCCGGTCAGTCCGGGCGTTTGAGACGGATATGAGGGGTCCGGTTGGGTCGCATTTTTTTGACCGGTCATTGACCGGAAGGGCGTTCCGAACGTTTGAGGAGCATATAGGAGGTCCTGCTGTAGATGCTCTTAAGTCCCGCATAATGCAACTTTACCGTATATATGCCAGACCTACACGAGTAGGAGCCATGTACAGTTGCATAGAACTTCCCTTGGTTATACGGTAGATATATATAGCATACCTATACGAGTAGGAGACACCTAGGGATGCAGACTCGTTGTCCGCATCAATACATGTAACGATTATTACAGCAACATATAATTACTCTTTCTGGTTTGGTGTATAAATCGGATATGAGTTTTATGTCTTCAATTTAACTACTAAAACGTGTTTAATATGAAACAAAATTATATTTTTAGATTAATTGTCGAATGTAGTTTCCAAGCATATATTTTTGTGGCATATCACATAGTATGTTTTATGAGTCAAATTGAAGACTTTAAACCCATGCCCAACTGATAACCGAACCGGAGGGAGTATAGGAGATATTTGACTCTCAGTCCATACACACAGATGCAGACATCATACCTGCATCGTGAGAGCCACCCTTCCCTTTCTTAGAAACCTTCAGAAACCATCAATCAACAACTCTACCCAACGGATATTAAACAACTAAACATAGAATTATTCTAGCAACAACACATTGACAACTAGAAGCTTCGGTGCAACCTTACTACATCCACGAAGCTTGCTCCCATGGCTTTTGGCTAAATATTAATCCTCCTTCAACTGAAGCTTGCTCTCGGTCTCATTCCAGCATTGTAGATTACTTTTCTTCAACATCCTTCTCCACACTTGATCCTTGGCTAAATATTTTATATGGAGGAAAAATAACTCGAGCCAGTGCAGCATTATCATACCTATCCAATGACAGACCTCCGAGCTTTTACCTCATGCCCAGTGTCCTCTTGTTGACCTGGACTAAGCTCCTTGAGTATAGGGTGAAACTCCTTACTCGACTCTTGGTAGCCCTAAATCTACACAGTTCTTTCATTTTACGCATATCATGTAAGTACTGGCGAGCATTCGTAAATTAGAGACTATACATGATTAGTGGTTGAAATATTCAAGGATAGAACATGGACGCAAAGTTACTGCTCGAGCTCAAATGAGCTCGGTGAACAGTAAGATAAAAAAAATTCAAAAAAAAACTGAATTTTTTGTGTGACAAAAGTTTTCAAGTGCTTGCAATAATTCGTCATGGAATCACATTCCATAAGGCATGGAAAAGAAAACAAAAATGATACTAAAAATGCTACTTCCAAAAGCATTTTCGAGGACTTTTGTGGAGAAAATCGTGCACTCAATTTAATATTTGCATTTCCATAAAGAGAGTCATCTAAAATGGTGAGGAAGACTTGCGTATCCTCATCAAAGATAATAGGAATAAATAAATAAATATAATTAGTTATTCTTTAATGTTGTCAAGAAAATAAAAACTATTCGAAATCATTAGTTATTCCAAATGATTTCATGTGTACAAAATAATATTAGAAATCATGTGAACAAGGTATGACTACTTTATGTAAAAACAAGCCATGCTTCTCTCTCTTCACTCTCCCAAATTTTCGGGAGAAGTCGGACATAACTATGTTGTACCCATGTTCTAAGATACTCCCCAGAAGGTAAAACTGTCATATACAATGAAAATGTATTTTCAAACAATTAATCCATTGCCCTTGTAAGAAGATGGCATGAGAACGGTAGTATTTTCCTAGATATTCCATTTGGCCCTTTCACCATTTTAGTACCACTTAGCTGAGATTTTGAATACTTTATACTCAACAAATAAATGATTTTATTTTACCTTTCATTGATGCCAAGAATTCATCACTAGGAATGGGAATTTTCTCAAGAACCTTTCCCGAGAGCTTTTCCCATTTAGCAATCAACTCATTCTGACTAAGGATGTTTTTGTGTGGTCGTAGGTATATTGTCTTGTTCAAGGCCCGTGGATCATCAATGCACTTGATTGTGTATGCCGCAATGTCGTCTTCATCCATGAATACCGCTGCATAGGATGATATGACAATACACAATCAGAAGTGGAAATCCGAAGGGAGTCAAATACACTCAGAACCAGGAGTCATACAAACTAGGAGAAATTAAATATTACAAGTAATATTTGCTTATGGTACCTTTGACGTTGCCATCTCCATAGACGTGAACTTTCTCCTTGGGTGGAAGAAGGGTACCCATTTGACACAGGTTAGGAGCAAAGTAAGCAGCAAAGCAGTTAGCAGAAATGTAGGTGTGGGGAATGTTTCTTTCTTCTATTGCTCTTCTTATCTCCATCTTCTCGTCAAATGAGATCCTTCCTGGTTCAAGGGCATGCCCCATCCTTGCTGGGTCCATGCCGAATTCAGATGGTAGGAAACGCTGCATGCAAAATTGGTCGATTTTTTTAAATAATACATTTTTTTAATAAATTTGAAAAATAATACACGGTTTGAGTTATTTTCAAAAATAATACACCGTCGGCCTCCTCTAGGCCGATTGGACCTAATCGTCCTCCTCTAGGCCGATTGGTACCTAATCGTCCTCCTCTAGGCCGATTGGACCTAATCGTCCTCCTCTAGGCCGATTGGAACTAATCGGCTTACTCTAGACCGACTGCTGCATGGCACCAGCTCCTTGCCACATATTTATTTCCCGCCAACTCTTTAGCGCCATTCCTTCCCGCCAACCCTTTCCCGCCATTCTCTCCCGCCAGACCTTTCCCGCCATTCTCTCCCCCCGGCCCTTTCCCGCCATTCTCTCCAGCCAGCCATATTTCTACCTATGTATGCGAGAGACATATTACTATTAATTGAGACGCGAATTAATAGTAATATGTCTCTCGCATACATAGGTAGAAATATGGCTGGCTGGAGAGAATGGCGGGAAAGGGCCGGGGGGAGAGAATGGCGGGAAAGGTCTGGCGGGAGAGAATGGCGGGAAAGGGCCGGGAGGAGAGAATGGCGGGAAAGGGCTGGCGGGAGAGAATGGCGGGAAAGGGCTGGCGGGAAGGAATGGCGCTAAAGAGTTGGCGGGAAATAAATATGTGGCAAGGAGCTGGTGCCATGCAGCAGTCGGTCTAGAGTAAGCCGATTAGTTCCAATCGACCCAGAGGAGGACGATTAGGTCCAATCGGCCTAGAGGAGGACAACTGGAAACCAATCGGCCTAGAGGAGGACGATTAGGTCCAATCGGCCTAGAGGAGGCCGACGGTGTATTATTTTTGAAAATAACTCAAACCGTGTATTATTTTTCAAATTTATTAAAAAAAATGTATTATTTAAAAAAAATTAGCTGCAAAATTGTATGTTCATTATGAATGCACGTGATGTCATAGTTAATGATGTTTCTATCAAATTTTAGAAAAAATTAAGAAGAATCACCACATTTCATGTTCTTAATTATATATACATATAAAAATATATATTGTCAGTTATTTAATTAATATATTAATCCATAAGGTGGTTTTTAGCATCTTTTTTTGTCACGTGGATTAGGCTGTCTTAATTATATATTGTCAGTTATGGCCTGTTGCTTGGGCACCACTAAAAAAATGGAGTTCCAAGCATCAGTTCGCTAGCCAAGCCCGCTGGACTCGATGAAAAGCTTGAAGTGTTAATAGTTTGTTCGCGTCTCCTATTTCTCGCCCTGCCCTTTTTAGGGGGAAATAGTGGTCTTTATTCATTAATATTCTGGGCACCATGGTAGTCCCAGGGCTCTGAAAGCCATACAAACCGATCAATAGACAGTGATAAGGTGCTACAGACTAAATACATTGGACTCCCTATGCTAAGATGCCCCTAGTGTCCCTGCACACAACTGCCACCACACCTCTAGCCTGAACCTTTGCAACTCATTAATCACCGTTAAACTCCAGGAAACCATCAGGAGGCTAAATGGTACAAAACGCACACCCTCCCGAGAGTTGTTTTCGCTAATGGGCGGGCCTGTGTACGCGCCTTGAGTTCACGGTAAATGGAAGGTTCTGAAGGCTTTGGATTTTATTTCTTTCCTGTCCTCTGTAGGTTTGATTGGGATTTCCTTCGGTTTTTCTTTTCCTTTCTCTTATTTGTTTCCCTATTTTTCAATTCCTAAACATTTTAAAAATTCAAGAACACTTTTAAATTGGTGAATATTTTTAAAATTTATGAAGGTTTCAAAAATTCATGAACATTTTAAATTAGCAAACATTTTAAAATTCATTAACCTTTTTTAGAAATTTGTGAATTTACACTTACAATTTTTGTCAAAATTTTCCAAATTCACGAATAGTTTTACATCGCAAACACTTAAAAAACGTGTGAACATTTTTTAGGCGGTGAGGGTGGTGAGTCGGCATTTCGTAGGCACCAAATACTGTGGTAACTGGTGAAAACCCGGCTCCAGCGTCCCTTCTTAAACAGTCGGCCCATATAAGCTGAACGAGAAGCTTCCAAAAGCTAGAATCTGCTTCTGGTTTCCTTTTAAATTTCCTTTGTGTTTTTACCAACTTTTAGTCAATTTTATGTTTTCCTATTTTTATTTAATTTTAAAGAAAAATAACTATTTTTTCAAGTTCATGAGCATTTTTTAACGAGTAGAACAGTGCTTTCATATTCATGAATTTTTATAAATTTCTAACAATTTTAAAACTTAATTATTTTTTAAACCCATAAATTTCTAAATTACGCGATAATTTTTATAAATTCATAACTTTTAAAAATCATTAAAAAGGTCAACATAAAACATTTTTTAAAATTGATGAACTTCTTTGAAAATTCGTGATTTTTTTACATATGTTAGTTGACCAATATTTTCAAAACTAACTGAAAAAGTCAGTCGGTTATTTTCATGAGTGAGTATATCAACATCACGAAAAGACAAGCGAAAAAACTTATCAATTCATAGACAGGCGAACGAGCGAGCAACCAGGAGCGGATACTGGACCGCCCATGTCACACATGCATGCCGAAGGAGCTCCTTCGAGGTTCCTATATAACACGCGTTGCGACAAAATGTCGCTACAAACGCATTGGGCAAAGCAAGCGAGCAACATAAACGGTTCGGGCCAACAAAGTACTATAGGACTCAATTTTGGGAACATTCCACAAGCTTCCTGCCTGGTTCAGGTCCTTTTTCTTTTCTTTTTCTACACCCTTCGATCCGAAATAAGTGGTGTGGTTTTAGTTTAAATTTAAACTATGTAAATGGACCGTTCCAACAAAGTACTATAGGACTCAATTTTTGGAACATTCCAGAAGCTTCCTAGCCAGTTCCGGTCTGTGTTTCCTTTTTTTCCTACACTCTCCAATAAAAAAAAGTGTCATGATTTTATTTCAAGTTTAAACTAAAACCACGGCACTTATTTTAAATAGGAGGGAGTAATTTGCTTTTAGCAGGTTTTTCTGCGTTTATTTTTATATTTTTCCTTTTCTCTATTTTTTTACTTTCCTTAGGTCGCGCCCGGCGGCAGTTAGGGTTCGGTGGTCCCCGACGTCGAGGCGTTCTGGAGATCACGCCCGGGAAGACTGTGGCGGGAGCTGAAAGTTCCCTCCCGCCAACCGTTTTTTATTTTTCAGGCCCCTGTAAAAATTGCCCCAAATCCCATAGATATAAACGAAACGGTACGGAATATGCAGTATCCCGCAAAAATAATAATTAGCGGACGGACGATTTTACCTGATCTATTCAGGGTGGAAAAAACAGCATCATCCCATAAACCGATTGTTATTTTACCGGATGGCCCCTTTTACGGGATCTTACGGTAACGCTTTCCCCTCTCTCTTGACCACTGCTTCATATCCTCCACGCCTTCAAATTTTGATGTGTTTCCACATGGCGTTGTCTCGAACAGAGTTCAAATAATACCCCTCCGCTGGGATACATAGGACATATTTTGTCTGGTTAATAAAAGATCTTGGCAGATAACTACTCTATTTCTATGCGGTACATGAGATACAAAATCACGGTACAAAGTATAGTTATAATGGTATAAATCATATGACATATAAAAAGGGAACCTAATTCTTATATCTCTTTTTTTTAGGAATGAAGCTCCAATAATGCACCAGCCAAAAAGGGAACAGTGAGATCTAGCGCTGCTGTTGCTGTCTGCAACTTCCGTGACTCACGTCAATTCAACAGCTATGACCAATAATAGAGAAGATGAAATTTTGCCAGAAAGTAGCCAATCAAAGGCTTTCATTGTACTGGAGGTTGGTGCTTTTTATTTTGTCAAGATCTACAAACAGTAATTCAGCAAAGAGCTCTGCAGTGGTCCTGGCGACTGAACTTAGTGTTCTAATTTTGTGGAAATGAAACTACGGAAATCTGCCACACACAAGAATATGCTGGCGTCCATCTGTAAAGACAGATCAAAACATACTTTGTGCATTTTCTTTCTGTGTATCTCAGAAAAAATCGGAGAGTATTGGAGCAGATGAATAGCAGACGGAATCCTCCAAAAATGCACACCCACACAAAAAACCAGTTTTAGTGAGTATCGAACATATATTCTTATGCATGTAATAAAAAGGGAGTTTTGAAATTGCTACATATAATTTTCTACGAGTCGATCAAATGCGCATGATGAGGGTTTGTGTTTGCACAAAAAGCTGCGAGAACTTGCCGTGTATATAGAAATGTAATTTTCCAGATGAACCAATTTTTTTGTTGGAAGAGACAACGGTTGAAGGTCGTCAACTAACTAATAGTAATACAACTTCATGCTTTCCTCTAAAAAAAAATTGTGTACACAAACTTTTTTTTTGCAAGAAAAATTTCACACTAACTTATAGTTGCATATATGCCTATATACTCACATATTAATTCCCCTGAGTGAGTTAGCCTACCTTGACATTTCCAGCTTCTTTGATGGCCTCCACCAGCTTGAGCTGCAGCAGAAGGTTGTGGCTACGGAAGCGAACCCCGGACATGGCCGACACCACCACCCGCTTCACGGCGGCGATGAGGCTCCGGTGGTCGTCGAGCGACGCCTCCAGGAGCCGTGCTCCCTGCGCCTTGAACGACAGCAGCATCTGGAGCTTGTCGATGTCGAGGCCGATCTCTGGCCTCATCAGCACATAGGTCTCGTGGCCCTGAGCTAAGCTCGCCTTCACGATCCTCCTGCCGATGTAGCCAGTGCCTCCGACGACAAGAACCCTGGTCTTCTCCATGCCTCACAAAGAAGAAGCTGGATGATACGAATCGCTGCTAGCTGAGTGCTACTTGGCGTGTTAACTTGGTTGGACCTTCAGATGCAGGAGATCGGGCAGTGAAATCGTTTTCAACTGGTTGGTGGTGACATTACGTGTACGACCCTGGCTTATAGTATTGCATATCACTCTATCAGTGACCCGGCAGCTTTATCATGGTGGTTGGTTTTGAGGTTGCATTGATGCGGCCGTCGTTTATTTGGTGTACGTACCTTCTTGTTTCTGAGCGCATGTGATTTATGGCTTGCAAACTTGTAAGCTGTGCTGATACAGTTCACGCATGTTACAAAGTTACATCGGCAATTTTAGTGGAATTAAATTTACTATTGGAAATCTCAAAAGGTAACATAAGTTACTAGTTAGCTACGTACTCCCATATATTAAACTAAAACCACAACAAGTATCTGAGAAAGGAGGGAGTAGTATATATTAGCAAGGAAAAAAAATTAAGCAGTCTACTTATATTGTACCCACTCCGTTCATAAATATAAGATGTTCTAACATTTTCCCGAGTCGGATATATATAGACACATTTTTGTGTGTGTTCAGTGTTCACTCATTTTAGTCCATATAGATGTAGTCCATATTAAAATATTCAAAACATCTTATATGTGTGAACAGAAGGAGTACTACCGAAGTAGTAAAACTTTGCATGAAGCTTAGTGCTTTGAGAAGACATCATTTCGGCCATTTATAAGGGCATATGCAATGTAGCAATTTTTGTGATGCCGCATAGGATAATTGGTCAGTTGGAAAAGAGAGAGCAGAAAAAAGTATTATCTTCTTTTTGCTAAGAGATGACCCCTAAGAATTATAAGACATTTGTCTTTATTGTACGAGGTGTCTTCTCTAATTCACATGTTTTATTGCCTAGTTTTAATTACCCCATGATTTTAGAAGCATGCAAATATTATTTGCTACAGATAGCATTGAGATGTAATACGTACGGTATCTTAAGGGCTTAGAAATGTTCAGCTCTTAGATCTTCTTAGGTCCCTTCAATCATGTGACGACACGTTCATGCAGTTTTCAACCTCACCTCTCTCTCTCTCTCTCTCTCTCTTAAACGCTTTTATCAAGGAAGATTCACGTGGACGTAGCTGTTCTGATCCCGAGTTTATGTGAGCTTGGGTGGACAGTAAAAAAACAAATTTAGAAAATCATGATTTTTTTGAAATATTGAAAATACTGTACTTTGATATCTTGCAAAATTTCATCACCAGATGACATCCGTGGAAAATGTGGCAAAAAAATAGATGCTCCAAATGTTTTGTTTCAAATGCATTTTGGAGTATAGATTTTGTTTATTTTTTGACGTTTTTCAGGAATGTCGTTTCATGATGAAATTTTACAATCTATCAAAACATTTGAAAATGCGTTATATCGACTAGAGGGGGGTGAATAGGCGATTTTTACAAATTCATCACTGAGGAATTTCAACTTGAGGAATTTGAAATGTGATGAATAACTAGCAGCGGAATAAGTACTCAAGTGCATACGAAGCATAGCGATCGCATAGTCGTCATGATGAAATAAAACATGCACAGATTACAGATAGCGTGATACAGGATAAGCAGGTGAGGAACAAGGTAGCTTAAAGAATTTGAGGTGAGGAAATTGAGAAAGTCTTCAGTCAAATTCTTCAAATAGTAACGATCAATTTCATCAACAAGTATACGAGGAAATTAAAGGGTTGAGGAAATAGAACCAGGTAGCTCGATGAAGACAATGATTTGATGACCCAGTTCCAACTGCTGTGACAGTCGTACGTCTGGTTTGGAGCGGCCTGGTATTTAAACCAGAGGACACACAGTCCCAGGACACACAGTCCTTACCGTATTCTCCTTGAGCAAAGGTCACACAGACCTCGCCCAACACTCGTGGTAAGTCTTCAGGGTAGACTTCCAAAGCCCTCACAAACTGGTCACCCGGCGATCCACAATTGACTGCTGGATGCTCTAGACCAAGGTCGTTTCGTGATCCCCAATTGACTGCAGGATGCACTAGACCATGACGCCTAACCGTCTGGAAGATACACAGTCTTCAAAGGTAACAAGCGTCGGTTCCACACAGGAACAATTTCTTCAGTGATGCTCAATCACTTTGGGTTTGGTGGTTTGGTTTGGGGTTTTTCCCCACTGATGATTTTCTCTCAAAGTCCTCGAGGAATGGGATGCTCTCAAATGACAAGTGTCAGTTCTCTCTCGGAGCAGCCAACCAGCTAGTGGTTGTAGGGGGTGGCTATTTATAGCCAGGGTGCAACCCGACATGATAAGACATAAATGCCCCCAATGATATGACCGTTATGTGGATAGGATGATTGGGGACAACTGGCACTTAGCACAGCAACGGTCGGTATTTCGAACTATGAAAGTCCTCAGGCTTATCATATTCCTCACTTGTAGGCAATTCGCACTGGCGAAATCCTAACTCCTCAGTCAGACCAATTTCCTCAGAGACCAGAAGATCATCGTCTCTGTCACTGAAGAACTTGACTGAACTGCAAGAGATTTCCAAAGGCTTCACTCGAAGGATTGGATAGGTTGAGGCTTTTGAGTTGAACATCAGTTGGAAATTTTCCTTAGTATTACCTTGGCCCCCTTTAACAGTACGGTGTTTCCTATGACTCAAAGAAAGGAAATGAAACTACGAAAACAAAAGTCTTCACGCTTCATAGTCCTCGTTCATATCTTCAAGGTCACACCAACTACTTCTTTTTCAAAGTCTTCAGGGAATACCAAAGTCTTCAGCAAAGTCTTCACCAAAGTCTTCAGTTGAAGACATACATTTTTAGGGGTCGATAATCTCCGAATGTATCAAACTCCTCAGCGACTTATAGAGCCTGTGTACACTTACAAACGCATCAGTCTCTTAACCTATAAGTCTTCAGCACACCAAAATCACTAAGGGGCACTAGATGCACTAACAACATTTGTCAGTGTTTCACACAAAATACATACCTATTTTTAATTTTGTTTCATTTTTTATTTTACTGTTTACCCGAGCTCACATGAGCTCACAGGAGCTCGGGATTAGAACAACACTTCCGGATTTTGCTCCCTTCCTATCCTACGTTCTCATGACCAAGATGATATACAAAGCAGTGAAGGAGACCATTATCTTCATCCTTTCCGTGCTTGCCCCCAATCCCATCCTGCTTGGCATGACACTTTCTCCCATGGACCTCATGGTTTGGAAGGTTTGGGCCCCTCGCAAGGTGAAATTCTTCGCTTGGCTGGCATTGCAAGATAGAATATGGACCGCCGATCGTTTGGAGAGAGGCGCGGGTGGCCAAATTGCGGTCCTTGCCCTCTCTACAAGAGGGAGCAAGAAACAGGTGCTCACCTTTTCTTCAAGTGCCGCTACACGATTAGGCTTTGGAGGTCCATCATCGACAAGTTTGGCTTACATCACATGGATACCTCCACGTGGCACCTTGACGAAACCGTCAACGAGTGGTGGGACAAGAGGACCAACAACAACAATCCTAATTGGCATGCCATGGCTTCCCTCACCATGCTTGTCTCTTGGACAATTTGGAATGAAAGAAATGCTAGAGTGTTCCGCCACAAATGCATGCCACCGCCCACTCTCCTTACCATCATCTTTGAGGAGGCCAAACTTTGGGTAACCGCGGGCGCTAAGAAACTAGGGCATTTGTTGTTGGGCGAGTAATTGTCATGCCGTTGTTCCGGGTGTTTTGTAAACTTTAAACTCTATTCTCTTCTTAATTAATGGATGAGGCAAATCTTTTGCCTCCGTTTCGAAAAAACAAAATCACATCCTGCTCCGTCTCTAATCTTAAGCCGGCGAAGCTGTAGTCACTATCTTTGCTCACGTCTACTGGATAGAAAGAGAGCAGCACGACGAAGGCTGTTGGCTTCTACTTGTAGAGGTTACCACTATAGTAGAGCCAGGGATGACCCCTAGATGAGAATTTCTCCAGGGTCAACTTTAATGCAATGGTGTCAGCTTTTATATATAAACACTGATTGGGATTAGTACTGATTTAGTGAAGGTTTTTGCTAAGTTTCCCCTCACCGACCCACATGCACCTCTATTGCAAATGGTAGCCTTATCTTTGAGAAGATCACACTATCGACCGTTGTATACGCTCTAATAGTTTATGTGTGTGGTGTACAATGATTAAACACCAGAAGTTGCAGCATCTTAAAGCAACTTTCATAATTTGCAGCAAAATCATAGTATTAATGACAATAATGAGGGTTAATTTCCTTGTATTAGTAACATCTCCCGTAGACCAGTACAATGCATGCATCGTGTAGTCGCTCTTAGCGCAGGTTCATAGGTACTTAGTATAGTCATGGCACATCAATTAAAGAAGATATGGTTCTTATTAGAACGTTTTCCTACACGGTGTAATCAATGCTTTGATTCGGTGTGGCATTCCCCCCTATGTTTCACTTCTTCCCTTCTCTCTACAACTACGCCGCAATATTTAGATGCACATGTGGTTCCTAAACCAATTGAATGCAACGTTACTTAAAATCAAAACCTCGAAGACAATGCAATGAGGGTGATTACCTATAAACATTTATGGCGAGTTAAGGGTCAATGCATTGGGAGCACCCTTATACCCTGAGCTGAGGAAGTATCAGCTTAAACTACCTGTGATGGAAGTATCATAGCTAGTATCATCCATGTGAACTAGACAATTTTGATGAGATGACATAGAATTAAATGAAAAAACCAAGACTTCTGTATCATATCATGATACCGTATCATAAGAAATATTGTAGTAGTACTATGTGTCTTGCATGACAATAAGTAAGGTCATCTAAGATACTAATATATAATACTATGCATCACGGAGGTTGTATCATACACTGTTATCATATGCATTATACTAACTTATGAGATTACCCCACTATAGACAGCTTTAGTCAACTCATGGTACTCCCTCCAGACAAGTGCATACTTCCTCGAGCTTGCTGGGGAAGACGACGAAGCTCTCATCTACAAGGAGATTGCATCTCCCCGTCTACTCGCCTCCCACCTGCCCTACTCCTTGCTGCCCCATGGCATCACGGACGGCTCAGGTGGCCGGATCGTGTACGTCTGCCGGGTGTTAGGAAACTAGGAACGCTAATCTCTCAATCACAGGTGAACGCTCAGTTTTTTTTACGTCGCATGCAAAACTTGTGACTTTTCCCGTTTTCATTCTCTACTATTTATTCATTTACAAAGACGAAGATGTCGGCGGCGATCCTGACTATACGCCACGATCCGCTGGACTAGCGTCATCCCACGAGTGCCGATCGTGCCTCCTAGGCCACCTACGAAACTACGGGGACAACGACGTGACCACGTCGAGCTACAGACATATGCAAAGCTACGTGCATGGCACGCACACGTCGCGGCTCATGCCTCCCTATATGTTTATTTGAAGTGGAAATTAACTAGATAAGGTAAAGGCATCAACGACTAGATTAGATAACAAATCAGCTCCCTAATCTTGTTGTTGGCGTATTATTTCAACCATGCCGATCCTCCTCCTCAGCTCCTGGAAAATGATGCACCCAAGTGCCTTCGTAAGGGTGTCAGCAAGCTGGTCACCGGTCCTGGCGTAGTCGATGAAGATCCGTCTTTGCTCCACACACTCGCGAATGAAGTGATACCTGGTCTCTATGTGCTTTCTTTGGTCGTGGAAAACTGGGTTCTTTTCCAAGGAGATCGCCGACTTGTTGTCAACGAGGAGCTTCGGCTGCACGGCTTCCTTGTTCAACATTTCTCGAAGTAGACGTGCCAACCAAATGCCTTGACACGCAGCGGTGGTGGCCGCCATGTACTTGGCCTCGCAAGAGGAAATCACCACCACCCTTTGCTTATGAGACTGTCAGCTAATAGTTTGTTCGCGTCTCCTATTTCCCGCCCTGTCTTTTTTAGAGGGAAATAGTGGTCTTTATTCATTAAGAGCTTTGGTACACCTACGTGTTGAAACGTGGGGAGAGGGGTTACATAATGATTTGGCAGCACTTAATTGCGTATCGGTGAGGGTGCGGGACCCATCCTGAAATTCAGAGGGGGGTGATTTTATTAGAAGTGGAATAGTTTAAGTAGGTTTACGTAGGTATAGTATTTCGTTTCATTAATAATTTGCGCACCATGGTAGTGTCCCAGGGCTCTGAAAGTCATACAAGCCGACCACTAGACAGTGATAAAAGTGCTACAGACTAAATTATGAGCATTTGCATTTGGACTCTCTATGCTAAGATGACCCTAGTGTTCCTTCACACAACTGCCACCACACCTCTCTTTTATTTCATTTCTTTCCTGTCCTCTATAGGTTTAACTGGGGTTTCCTTTGTTTGTTTGTTTTTTCTGTTCTCTTCTTCTTATTCTTACATTTTTCAATACCTATACAATTTTAAAATTCAAGAACACTTTTAAAATCGGCAAAATTTTCGAAATTTGTGAATATTTAACAAATTCATGAACATTTTTAAGTCCATCATTTTTAAATCTTGTGAACATATTTTCAATTCATGAAAAGTTACTAAAACATTGTGAATTTACACTTTCAAACTTTCGTGAACATTTTTCTAATTCAAGAATAGTTTTAAATCGCTGACAATTAGAAGAAAAAAACACGTCAACATTTTTTAGGCAGTGAGGGTGGTGAGTCGGCATTTCGTATGCACCAAATACTGCAGTAAGTGGTGCAAACCTGGATCCAACATCCCTTCTTAAATAGTCGGCCCCCATATAAGCCAAGTGGGAAGCTTCAAAGACCTAAAATCTGCTTCTGCTTTTCCTTTTTTATTTCCTTTGTGTTTTTGCTGACTTTTACTCAGTTTTTTTATTTTCCTATTTTCTTTTTATTTGGTTTTAAACAAACATAACTATTTTTCCAAATTCATGAATATTTTTTAAACTGGTAGAACATTTCTTTCGCATTCATGATTTCTTATAAATTTTCAAACATTTTTAGAATTTTTTGATTTTTTTGAACCCATAAATTTTCTACAATTCACGTTCATTTTTATAAGTTCACAACTTTTTAAAATTTGTTAAAAACTAAATTGAAAACATTTTCGAAAATGGCTGAACTTATTTTGAAATTCGTGAAGAATTTTTACATATGTCAGCTGACCACTATTTTGAAAACCTACAGAAAAAGTTAGTCAGTTTTTTTAATGAGCGAGTATACCAACATCACCAAAAGAGTGAAAAAACTGATCAAACCATAGGCGGGGGAGCGAGCGAGCAACCGGGCGGATACGGGACCACCCATGTCACGCATGAATGCCAAAGGAGCTCCTCCGAGGACTCAATTTTGGAAACATTCCAGAAGCTTCATGACCGTTTCAGGTCTGTTTTTTTTTCTACACCCTCCGATCCAAAATATTAAACTAAAACCATGACACTTATTTTGGATAGGAGGGAGTACTATTATTTTACCAGCTTTTCCACTCTTTTTTTCATTTTCATTTTCCTTTTCTTTCTTTTTTATTTTTATTTTCTTTTTTTTCTTTTACAAATAAATATATTGTCAGTTAATTAATTAATTAATTAATCCATAAGGTGATTTTTAGCAAAAAAATTCGCACGTGGATTACGCTGTCTTAATTATATAGTGTCAGTTCTGGCCTGTTGCTTGGGCACTGCTAAAAAAATGGAGTTTCAAGCATCAGTTCCCTAGCCAAGCCCGCTGGACTCGATGAAAAACTTGAAGTGCTAATAGTTTGTTCGCGTCTCCTATTTCCGCCCTGCCTTTTTAGGGGGGTAGTGTGCCAGGGCTCTAAAAGCCACATAAGCCGACCACTGCACAATGATAAAGTGCTACAGGCTAATTTATGAGCATTTACATTGGACTCCCTATGCTAAGATGCCCCTAGTTTTCCTGCACACAACTGCCACCACTCCTGCATGAATATTGAACTCTAGGAAACCTTCAGGAGGCTAAATGGTACAAAACGCTCACCCTCTCGAGAGTTGTTTTTGCTAATGGGCCGGTCTATGTACGTGCCTTGAGTTCACAGTAAATGAAAGGTTTCAGTGTATCAAAAAAAGTAAATGAAGGTTTTCTGAAGGCTTTGGGTCGTCTTTTTTATTTTATTTCTTTCCTATCCTCCATAGCTTTAACATGTATTCCTTTCGTTTTCTTCTCTTTTCTCTTCTTCTGATTTATACCAATTTTAAATTTCACGAACATTATTAAAATTGGTGAATATTTTTTAAAAATTGTGAAGGTTTCAAAAATTGATGAACATTCTTATGTCCATCATTTTTAAAATTTGTGAACATATTTTCAAGTATCAAACATTTTCAAATTCATGAAAATTTTCTAAAAAAATATGAATTTTACACTTTCAATTTTTGTAAACATTTTTCAAATTCATGAATACTTGTACATCGCAAAGATTTAAGAAAACATGTAAACATCTTTGAAGCGGCGAGGGTAGTGAATCGATGTTTCGTAGGCACCAAATACTATGGTAAGTGGTGCAAATCTGATGTCTACTACACAACCTTCTTTATGTAGACTTGTGTTGGGCCTCCAAGCGCAGAGTTTTGTAGGACAGTAGCAAATTTCCCTCAAGTGGATAACCTAAAGTTTATCAATCCGTGGGAGGCGTAGCATGAAGATGGTCTCTCTCAAACAACCCTGCAACCAAATAACAAAGAGTCTCTTGTGTCCCCAACACACCCAATACAATGGCAAATTGTATAGGTGCACTAGTTCGGCGAAGAGATGATGATACAAGTGTAATATGGATGGTAGATATAGGTTTTTGTAATCTGAAAATATAAAAACAGCAAGGTAGCAAGTAACAAAAGTGAGCAAAAACAGTATTGCAATGCTTGAAAACAAGGCCTAGGGTTCATAATTTCACTAGTGCAAGTTCTCTCAACAATACTAACATAGTTGAATCATATGTAAATCCCTCACGTGCGACAAAGAGTTCACTCCAAGGTCACAAATAGCGAAGAACAAACGAAGAAATTATTGTAGGGTACGAAACCACCTCAAAGTTATCTTTTCCAATCAATCGTATGAGCTATCCCTATAAGTGTCACGAACCGCCCTAGAGTTCGTACTAAAATAACACCTTAAGATACACATCAACCAAAACCCTAATGTCACCTAGATACTCCAATGTCACCACGAGTACCCATGAACTTGATTATACGATATGCATCACACAATTTCAGATTCATCATGTTCAATCCAACACAAAGAACTTCAAAGAGTGCCCCAAAGTTTCTACCGGAGAGTCAAGACGAAAACGTGTGCCAACCCCTATGCATAGATTCCCAAGGTCACGAAACCCGCAAGTTGATCACCAAAACATACATCAAGTGGATTAATAGAACATACCATTGTCACCACGAATATCCCATCGCAAGACATACATCAAGTGTTCTCAAATCCTTAAAGACTCAATCCGATAAGAAAACTTCAAAGGGAAAACTCAATTCATCACAAGAAGATAGAGAGGGGAAAACTCCATATGATTCATCTATATTAATAAAGCTCGCGGTACATCAAGATCGTGCCATCTCAAGAACACGAGAGAGAGAGAGATCAAACACATAGCTACTGGTACATACCCTCAGCCCTGAGGGTGAACTACTCCCTCCTCGTCATGGAGACCGCCGGGATGATGAAGATGGCCTCCGGTGATGGTTTCCCCCTCCGGCAGGGTGCCGGAACGGGCTCCCGATTGATTTTTCATGGCTACAGGGGCTTGCGGCGGTGGAACTCCCGATCTAGGTTTCTTTCTGGAGGTTTCTGTATTTATAGGAATTTTTTGCGTCGGAAACAAGTCAAGGGGGGCCATGAGGCAGCGACAATCCAGGAGGGTGCGCCCTGCAGGCTTGTGGTGGCCTCGTGGCTCTTCTGGCCCAACTCCAATGCTTCGGGGGTCTCTTTTGGTCGATAAAAAATCACCGTAAATTTTCAGCCCATTCCGAGAACTTTTATTTCTGCACAAAAAACGACATCATGGTAGTTCTGCTGAAAACAGCGTCAGTCCGGGTTAGTTCTAATAAAATCATACCAAAATCATATAGAATTATTGTAAACATGGCATGAATACTTTATAAATTATAGATACGTTGGAGACGTATCAGCATCCCCAAGCTTAATTCCTGCTCGTCCTCGAGTAGGTAAATGATAAAAGAAATAATTTATGAAGTGTGAATGCTAGCAAGTGCACAAGTTTGATCAATGATAATTCCAATCACTTTTTCTAGCATCAATATAAACCATAAACAGTAGCTCATCTCATAAAACTTTTCATGATCAAGTAACAAGCTATTCACATGTTAAAGTATAGACCAGAAAGTTTCTTAAAAACTAACAAACCATATTACTAGTCATCGAACAATTGCAATTCATCTTTATTTCAGGAAGGGTCTATGTAAGAGCTTTGATTTAGCAAATTCCACATACTCAACTATCATATAGTCTTCCATGATTATTGACACTCAAAGCATATTTTTAGAACAAATAGCATCCATCGAACACAGAGAAAGATAGGGGCTTAATGTTTCGCCTCCCAACTTATTTATCATATAGATAATTGTCAACAATAATAATTCATGATCAAATATATTTGTATGGATATATATGTCTAGATCATTCCCCAACACATGACGCTTGCCAAGAAAAAGGCGAAATATAGGAAGTGGTGAAGATCACCATGACTCTTGCATAAAGGTAAGTACTAGAAAGTAAAAGATAGGCCCTTCGCAGAGGGAAGCATTGATTTGCAGAGGTGCCAGAGCTCGAGCTTTTAAAACAGAGATGAATAATAATTTTGAGCGGTATGCTTTCATTGTCAACATAACAACCGAGAGATCTCGGTATCTTCCATGCTAGATACATTATAGGCGGTTCCCAAACAGAATGGTAAAGTTTTTACTCCCCCTCCACCAATCAATCACACTCCACGGCGAGCCGTATCCACGGGTACCGTCCATACAAACAACAATCTTGGGGGAGTTTTGTTTCATTATATTTTGATTTTTGATTTTTGAGCATGGAACTGGGCATCCCGAATACCAGCCACTTTCTCGTGAATGATAGTGAATCAACACATATCGTGAGAATAACCCACCTAGCATGGAAGATACTGACAGCCCCTAGTCACTATATGAGCGATTCGGGCATACAAAACAGAATATTATTTGAAGGTTTAGAGTTTGGCACATGCAAATTTACTTGGAACGGCAGGTAAATACCGTATATAGGTAGGTATGGTGGACTCATATGGAACAACTTTGGGTTTAAGGGTGTTTGGATGCACAAGTAGTGTTTCTACTTGGTGCGGAAGTTTTGGCTAGTATGAGGTGGAAGCAAGCACCACATGTTGGAGGATCCATAACAATATAACTTCTATACAAATATACCCAAATATAACTCATTAAGTTGTCTTCCTTGTCCAATTTTAACTAATTTGCTCGAGTTTGAAAATAATTAATGAGCTCACAATCATAGAAGATGTCCAAGATAGTATATTTATATGTGGAATCTCTCTTCCTTCAATATTCTTTCATGAATTGTTCAAGTGACCAATGCGGTGTTTGCTAACTTTCAATAAATTTTACCACCTATACTTATTATGTGTGAAGTCATTACTCCCCATGGGATAAGTATATGAAGCATATTTAATTTCAGATTTATGATATTCGATTCATTCAACCATTTATTCATACGATATAAGTGAAGCACGAGAGTGAATGACAAACTACTCCAAAAAAAGATGTAAGTGAAGATCAATGCGTAGTCAACAATTAAATAACTATGTGAAGACTCTCTCATCTAAGAATTTCAAATCTTAAGCATTTTATTAAACAGCAAGCAAAAGAAAAATAGCACTCCAAGAATAGCACGCATCATGTGAACGAATAAAATTTTAGGCTCAACATGGGCTAACCGATAATTGTTGATGAAGAGAGGTGGGATGCGTAGCATCCCCAAGCTTAGATGCTTGAGACTTCTTGAAATATTTACTTGGGGTGCCTTGGGCATCCCCAAGCTTGAGCTTTTGTATCTCATTCAATCCTCTCATATCATGGTTTCACCTATTCTCAAAAACTTCATCCACACAAAACTTGAAAAGAACTCGTGAGATAGGTTAGTACACATAATAATAAATCAACTCTTTATGTACTGCCAAGACAAGTTGCATAATAATTTTAAAACATTAGGTACTGTATACTATCATTTCCACAATTTATATCTACCAATATAGGCTAGGGAAACTATAGGATAAGTACATAACGAAACTATGACAGCAATCTGTCAAAACAGAACAGTCTGTAGCAATCTATTACACTAGTGTACTTCTGTAACTCAAACAATTATGAAAATTTAGGACATGCTAAATAATTTGTATGACAATATTGTGTAAAAATTTCAGAAACTTTCCACGTTCCAGTAAAATATGAAAATTTAAACACTACAACAAAAGTTTCTGTCTTTTACACAGCACACATCAAACATGCAATGCAAGCATCCTAAGGCAATTCATGGAACTTTTTATTGAAAAACAAGATTATGAATAACACCTAACAGAAAACAACAAAATAAAATGACGCTCCAAGCAAAACTCATATTATGTGACGAATAAAAATATAGCTCCAAGTAAGATATACCGATAGTGTTGAAGACGAAAGAGGGGATGCCTTCCGGGGCATCCCCAAGCTTAGGCGCTTGAGTCTTCCTTGGATATTACCTTGGGGGTGCCTTGGGCATCCCCAAGCTTAGGTTCTTGTCACTCCTTATTCTCCTCATTTCGGTGTCTCACCCAAAACTTGAAAACTTCAATCACATAAGACTTAACGGAACTTCGTGAGATGGGTTAGTATAATAAATAAAGATAATTCACTTAGGTACTGTCAAGACAAGATTCATAATTGTTACCACATGATACCTACTATATTCTATCATTCCCATAATTTATACCACTAAATATAAGCTATGGAAACACTAAAACAAGCAAACTATGCATGCAAAACAGAATCTGTCAAAAACAGAACAGTCTGTGAATACCTGTAGTGTAACCATACTTCCCTATCTCTAACAATTATGAAAAATTAGGACAACCTGAAGAATTTGTATATCAATACTGTGTAAAAATTTCAGATCATTATCACGCTCCAGTAAAAAATTAAAATTCCTGTACTGGAGTCAAAAGTTTCTGTTTTGGTTCAGCATCAATTCTACTCATCTTGTGAGTCATCCCAAAGGCTTTACTTGGCACTTTATTGAAACAAAAGCTATAAAACATAATTACTACAGTAGATTAATCATGTGAACACACAAAAACATAAAGTAAAAGTGTTGGGTTGTCTCCCAACAAACGCTTTTCTTGAATGCCTTTTAGCTAGGCATGATGGTCTCAATGATGCTCACATAGGAATAATAATTGAAACATGCAAAAGAGCATCATGAATCTCATGACAAGCACATTTAAGTCTAACCCACTTCCTATGCATAGGGATTTTGTGAGCAAACAATTTATGGGAGCAAGAATCAACTAGCATAGGAAGGCAAAACAAGCATAACTTCAAAACTTTGAACACATAGAGAGGTAACTTGATATTATTGCAATTCCTACAAGCATAAGTTCCTCCCTCATAATAGTTTTCAGTAGCATCATGAAGGAATTTCACAATATAACCAGCACATAAAGCATTATCTTCATGATCCACAAGCATATACATTTTTTCACTCTCCACATAAGCAATTTTCTTCTCATTCATAATAGTGGGAGCAAACTCAACAAGATAACTATCATGAGACACTTGATTGACATAACCACATTCAATATTAAAATTATGATGACAAGTATCATGGTTACTATCACTCTTTATAGCATACATGTCATCATCATAATCATCATAGATAGGAGGCATGCCATCATCATAATATATTTGCTCATCAAAACTTGAGGGACTAAAAACATCATCTTCATCAAACATAGCATCCCCAAGCTTGTGGCTTTGCATATCATTAGCATCATGGATATTCAAGGAATTCATACTAACAACATTGCAATCATGCTCATCATACAAAGATTTAGTGCCAAACATTTTAATAACTTCTTCTTCTAACACTTGAGCACAATTTTCTTTTCCATCATTTTCACGAAAGACATTAAAAAGATGAAGCATATGAGGCAACCTCAATTCCATTTTTTTTGTAGTTTTCTTTTATAAAAACAAACTAGTGAACAACAAGAAACTAAAAGATTCAATTGCAAGATCTAAAGATATACCTTCAAGCACTCACCTCCCCAGCAACGGCGCCAGAAAAGAGCTTGATGTCTACTACACAACCTTCTTCTTGTAGACTCGTGTTGGGCCTCCAAGCGCAGAGTTTTGTAGGACAGTAGCAAATTTCCCTCAAGTGGATGACCTAAGGTTTATCAATCCGTGGGAGGCTTAGGATGAAGATGGTCTCTCTCAAACAACCCCGCAACCAAATAACAAAGAGTCTCTTGTGTCCCCAACACACCCAATACAATGGCAAATTGTATAGGTGCACTAGTTCGGCGAAGAGATGATGATACAAGTGTAATATGGATGGTAGATATAGGTTTTTGTAATCTGAAAATATAAAAACAGCAAGGTAGCAAGTAACAAAAGTGAGCAAAAACAGTATTGCAATGCTTGAAAACAAGGCCTAGGGTTCATACTTTCACTAGTGCAAGTTCTCTCAACAATACTAACATAGTTGAATCATATGTAAATCCTTCACGTGCGACAAAGAGTTCACTCCAAAGTCACAAATAGCGGAGAACAAACGAAGAAATTATTGTAGGGTACGAAACCACCTCAAAGTTATCTTTTCCGATCAATCGTATGAGCTATCCCTATAAGTGTCACGAACAGCCCTAGAGTTCGTACTAAAATAACACCTTAAGATACACATCAACCAAAACCCTAATGTCACCTAGATACTCCAATGTCGCCACGAGTACCCATGGGATTGATTATACGATATGCATCACACAATTTCAGATTCATCATGTTCAATCCAACACAAAGAACTTCAAAGAGTGCCCCAAAGTTTCTACCGGAGAGTCAAGACGAAAACGTGTGCCAACCCCTATGCATAGATTCCCAAGGTCACGAAACCCGCAAGTTGATCACCAAAACATACATCAAGTGGATCAATAGAACATCCCATTGTCACCACGGATATCCCATCGCAAGACATAAATCAAGTGTTCTCAAATCCTTAAAGACTCAATCAGATAAGAAAACTTCAAAGGGAAAACTCAATTCATCACAATAAGATAGAGAGGGGAAAACTCCATATGATTCATCTATATTAATAAAGCTCGCGGTACATCAAGATCGTGCCATCTCAAGAACACGAGAGAGAGAGATCAAACACATAGCTACTGGTACATACCCTCAGCCCCGAGGGTGAACTACTCCCTCCTCGTCATGGAGACCGCCGGGATGATGAAGATGGCCTCCGGTGATGGTTCCCCCCCCCGGCAGGGTGCCGGAACGGGCTCTCGGTTGTTTTTTCGTGGCTACAGGGGCTTGCGGCGGCGGAACTCCCGATCTAGGTTTCTTTCCGGAGGTTTCTGTATTTATAGGAATTTTTGGCGTCGGAAACAAGTCAAGGGGGGCCACGAGGCGGCGACAAGCCAGAAGGGCGCGCCCTAGGGGGGTGCGCCCTGCAGGCTTGTGGTGGCCTCGTGGCTCTTCTGGCCCAACTCCAATGCTTCGGGGGTCTCTTTTGGTCCATAAAAAATCACCGTAAATTTTCAGCCCATTCCGAGAACTTTTATTTCTGCACAAAAAACGACATCATGGTAGTTCTGCTGAAAACAGCGTCAGTCCGGGTTAGTTCTAATAAAATCATACCAAAATCATATAGAATTATTGTAAACATGGCATGAATACTTCATAAATTATAGATACGTTGGAGACGTATCAAAACCCAGCCCCAACACCCCTTCTTAAGGGCTTAGAAATGTTCAGCTCTTAGATCTTCTTAGGTCCGTTCAATCGTGTGGCGACATGTTCACGCATTTTTCAACCTCACCTCTCTCTCTCTCTCTCTCTCTCTTAAACGCTTTAACAAGGAAGATTCATGTGGACGCAACTGTTTTGATCCCGAGTTCATGTGAGCTTGGATGGACAGTAAAAAACAAATATAGAAAATTATGATTTTTTTTGTGTGAAATATTGAAAAATACTGTACTTTGATATCTTACAAAATTTCATCACCAGATGACATCCGTGGAAAATGTGGCAAAAAAATAGATGCTCCAAATGTTTTGTTTCAAATGCATTTTGGAGTATAGATTTTGTTTATTTTTTCACGTTTTCCACGAATGTCGTTTCACACAAAAAACATACATATTTTAAATTTAGTTTCATTTTTATTTTACTGTTTACCCGAGCTCACATGAGCTCGGGATTAGAACAACACTTTCGGATTTGTGCTCCCTTCCTATCCTACGTTCTCATGACCAAGATTATATACAAAGCAGTGAAGGAGACCATTATCTTCATCCTTTCCGTGCTTGCCCCCGATCCCACCCTGCTCTGTCTCTAATCTTAAGCCGGCGAAGCTGTAGTCACTATCTTTGCTCACGTCTACTGGGTAGAAAGAGAGCAGCATGACGAAGGCTGCTGGCTTCTACTTGTAGAGGTTACCATTATAGTAGAGCCAGGGACGACCCTAGATGAGAATTTCTCCAGGGTCAACTTTAATGCAATGGTGTCAGCTTTTATATATAAAGACTGATTGGGATTAGTACTGATTTAGTGAAGGTTTTTGCTAAGTTTCCCCTCACCGACCCACACACACCTCTATTGCAAATGGTAGCCTTATCTTTGAGAAGATCACACGATCGACCGTTGTATACGCTCTAATAGTCTATATGTGTGGTGTACAATGATTAACCGCCAGAAGTTACAGCATCTTAAAGCAACTTTCATAATTTGCAGCAAAATCATAGTATTAATGACAACAATGAGGGTTAATTTCCTTGTATTAGTAAAATCTCCCATAGACCGGTACAATGCGTGCATCGTGTAGTGGCTCTTAGCGCTGGTTCATAGGTACTCAGTAGTCATGGCACATCAATTAAAGAAGATATGGTTCTTATTAGAACGTTTTCCTACACGGTGTAATTAATGCTTTGATTCGGTGTGGCTTTCCCCCTATGTTTCCCTTCTTCCCTTCTCTCTACAACAACGCCACAATATTTAGATGCACATGTGGTTCCTAAACCAATTGAATGCAACGTTACTTAAAATCAACACCTCGAAGACAATACAATGAGGGTGATTACCTATAAACATTTACGGTGAGTTAAGGGTCAATGCATTGGGAGCACCCTTATACCCTGAGCTGAGGGAGTACCAGCTTAGACTACCTGTAATGTAAGTATCATAGCTAGTATCATGATGAGATGACATAGAATTAAATGAAAAAACCAAGACTTCAGTATCATATCATGATACCGTATCATAATAAATATTGTAGTACTATGTGTCTTGCATGACAATATGTAAGGTCATCTAAGATACTAATATATAATACTATGCATCACGGAGGTTGTATTATACACTGTTATCATATGCATGATACGATAAAGTGAGGAAGGATCAGAGAGTGGCCCGACCCCCTCTAGGGTTCCCCCCGCCGGCCTTCCCCCAGCCGTCGTCGTTGGTAGCCGGTCGCGACCTCCAGATCCCCGCTCAAGAGCGCCCCCCCCCAACCGCCGCCCGACCCCGCCCTAGCGCCGCCTCCCCGGGAGGCGGCTGGGGCGGTGTGCTCCACCCCCCTCATCGGCCCCCTCCTTCCCCCTTCCCCCCCGCCACCACCGGCGGGCGCCCCCGGCCCTGGGCCAGGTAGGGTCGGCGGCGGCAAGACATCCTGTCCCCATGCGCACATCCCCTTCCTGGGGCAGGGGGCGACGGCGGTGTTCCTCGGCTAGGAGGCGGCCTGGCGACCCGGCGGCGGTGGCCGACATCGCGCGAGGTGGTGGCGTCGCCCCTTGGCAGCGGGACGGCATGGTGGCGCGGGGTGGCCTGCGGCGCGCCCCCGGGCCAGATCTGGGCCCTGCGGGCCCCATCTGGGTCCTAGCGGGCCGGCCCCCGGCGTGGCTTCGTTGTCTTCTGTGTGGTGAGGAGGAGGAGCAGCTCGGACGGGGGGCGGCAACGCCGACGGCGTGCCTGCTGCAGCGCAATGGCGGGAGCTTTACGGGCGTCCGAGGGCCCGGCTAGGCGGCGCCCGGCAGCGCGCGAGGTGGTGGCGTGCCCCCTTGGCAGCGGGACGGTGTGGTGGCACAGGGTGGCCGGCGGCGCGCCCCCGGCCCAGATCTGGGCCCTGCGGGCCCCATCTGGGACCTAGCGGGCCGGCCCCCGGCGTGGCTTCGTTGTCTTCTGTGTGGTGAGGAGGAGGAGCAGCTCGGACGGGGGGCGGCGACGCCGACGGCGTGCCTGCTGCAGCGCGATGGCAGGAGCTTTACGGGCGTATGAGGGCCCGGTCGGGCCTGTGGGCCCAGATGCCTGGTATGCTCCTGCTATTGTGTCCGGTCGGCTACCGTCGTTGACGGTGGAGGTTGAGGCCTCCCGCGTGCCGATGGTGCTGCTGCCCCTAATCTCGGCTCCTATTCATCGATGTGCAGGCTCACTTCGCGGTGCCGTGGTGAGATGGCGTGGAGGCTTCAAGACCGCGTTGGCGCAGGGTGGTGGTCGGTTTTGTGGCAGGCTCCGGAGCGTCTGAGGTGAAGGTTGGGATCGGGGGAAACCCCTATCGGCCTGGACGACACCAACGCGGTGGCGCCTGTGGGTGCCGCCGGACCTTCATGGAGGGTGTCGGGGGCTACCCTTCCTCTCGTCTCGTCGCGTACCGGGGGAAACCCTTGGCAGAAGTGTCGTCATCGTCGCGGTCCTTCTTGGAGGTGTTGATTGGTACCGGTGCTTCGGAGTCTTGGAGCTTGGTGGGAGATCTTCGGTGGGCGCAGTGGTCGCGAAGCTTCTTCGTTTCTGTCGATCTGCCGTTGTCAGCATTTATTTCTTTTGTTTTTTCTCTTTTGGTTTTTTGGGTGTGACTGTGTTGCTTTCGCCCCAGCACCTATGGTTGGCTGTATCGGTTGGTTGCTTTCTAATACAAAGCGGGGGGAAACCCTTTTTCATGATCATATGCATGATACTAACTTATGAGACTACCCCACTATAGACAACTTTAGTCAACTCATGGTACTCCCTTCACACAAGTGCATACTTCCTCGAGCTTGCTGGGGAAGACGACGAAGGTCTCATCTACAAGGAGATTGCATCTCCCCGTCTACTCGCCTCCCACCTGCCCTACTCCCTGCTACCCCCATGGCATCACGGACGGCTCAGGTGGCCGGATCGTGTACGTCTGCTAGGTGTTAGGAAACTAGGAACACTAATCTCTCGATCACAGGTGAATGCTCAGGGTTTTTGCGTCGCATGCAAAACTTGTGACTTTTCCCGTGTTCATTCTCTACTATTTATTCGTTTACAAAGACAAAGATGTCGGTGGCGATCCTGACTATGCGCCACGATCCGCTGGACTCGCGCCATCCCACGATTGCCAATCGTGCCTCCTGGGCCACCCGCGAAACTACCGGGCCAACGACGTGACCATGTCGAGCTACAAACATAGGCAATCTACGTGCATGGCGCACACGTCGCGGATCATGCCTCCCTATCTGTTTATTTGAACTGGAAATTAGCTAGATAAGGTAAATGCATCAACGACTAGATTAGCTAACAAATCAGCCCCCTAATCTTGTTGTTGGCGTATTATTTCAACCATGCCGATCCTCCTCCTTAGCTCCTGGAAAACGATGCACCCAAGTGCCTTCGTAAGAGTGCCAGCAAGATGGTCGCCGGTCCTGACGTAGTCAATGAAGATCCGTCCCTGCTCCACACACTTGCGAATGAAGTGATACCTGATCTTTATGTGCATACTTTGGTCATGGAAAACTGGGTTCTTCGCCAAGAAGATCGCCGACTTGTTGTCAACGAGGAGCTTCGGCTGCACGACTACCTTGTTCAACATTTCTCCAAGTAGCCGTGCCAACCAAATGCCTTGACACGCAGTGATGGTGGCCGCCATGTAATCGGCCTCGCAGGAGGAAATCGCCACCACCCTTTGCTTATAAAACTGCCAGCTAATAGTTTGTTCGCGTCTCCTATTTCCCGCCCTGCCTTTTTTGGGGGGAAATAGTGGTCTTTATTCATTAAGAGCTTTGGTAGACCTACGTGTTGTTACGTGGGGAGAGGGGTTACATAATGATTTGGCAGTACTTAATTGCATATCAGTGAGGGTGCGGGACCTACCTTGAAATTGGGGTGGGGGTGGGGGTGATTTGATTAGTGGTGGAAGAGTTTAAGTAGGTTTAAGTACTCCCTCCGTTCCTAAATGCAAGTCTTTTTAGAGATTTCACTAGAAGACTACATAAAGATGTATATAGACATGCTTTAGAGTGTAGATTCACTCATTTTGCTCCGTATGTAGTCATCTAATGAAACCTCTAAAACGATTTATATTTAGGAACGGAGGGAGTAGGTATAGTATTTCGATTCATTAATATTCTGGGTACCATGGTAGTGTCCCAGGGCTCTGAAAGTCATACAAGCTGACGAAAAAGCGTTATGGTGGACGGGCACCTGGTAGGACTTTATCCTGCCCGCCCGGTCACCATCGGGATGCGTTTCTGCCCGGTATTCCCGGCGACAGTGGGCAGGTATTCCACACCCACCAGCCGTATTTCGTTTTTAAAATCCATGACCTCTGGAACATGGGGCCACAAGTACCACACCGGTATCATATGTTCTTCACATACACATGTGTCGGAGATGCTCTGTCGTCCTCATGTTGTCTCGTCTGCATGTGTCCCCACACAGTCACATGTGCCGTTCGCTATGCAGGCTAATGACGCGTACACGGCACCTAACATTTTTAATGTGCACCCATGTCCAGGTAAACATGTGTTAGTTATACTGATAATTAACCATCAGATTAGCAAAGGATGTTCTAGGCGTCAACGTCTCCTCGCACACATTTAGCATCTCTGACTTCTTTTTTTTAATGTGCTAATTATGAAACATCAGGTTCCAAAATTACAGATTAATCATCAGATAACCTGACGCTAACTACGTTTTTACACATGACACCGTGTCTGCCGGCGGTGGCACACCAGGGAAAATTAAGTTGAACATGTATTAGCCGGCACAGTCCGACTTCATTTGTTATTCGCCCATGCCGGACGTGCACCCTAGCGCTTGGGAGCAGACGAATTTCTGGCAGCATCTCGCCCCGTTGTCCGGTCCAATCTCTGGCAGCACCACGCTCCCACGTTGCCAATTTAATGGCCTGTTCCCTGCCTGTCAAATCAAGACCCAGTAAATGCATGCTAAAGCAAGTAAACGCCGCGGCGTGCTGTACTGAACGCCGCTCGAGCATGATGAGCCAAAGGATTCGTTAGCTTCATATAATTTTCAGTTGAATAGTCAACATGTTCAAGCAGCTGATCATTTTCCAGTAGGAAAACCATTATCGCCGCGTGGTGAACATTTGATAGCAACCCACTTGGGCGACACAGTAGAAGGGTCTGTAATCCAACCCCAAAACCGAAATGACCATATGTAATAATATAAATTAAACACAAACCAACATCACAAAATAAAGCCTGAAAATACACAACTTTCTTTCGAAAATAATGCATGATGTGCTCTCACAATTAAACACTATAAAATATTATATACAACCAAGCACTTTAATAGGAGACCAGCAAAAAAAACATACGGACAAATTTTCATCTATCTCTGGGAAACAAATCTAATCATAATATGAAATGTCCTTGGTTTCACTACAGAAATGGAGATTTAAAACATTAGCTCAACGGCCACATTGTTTTTGTCCAGGACACAAAAATCATTGTATCCACAAAAACAACATAACAAACACAGGGAAGCAGTCCTTTGTATAATGGAACATTTTTTGCAACCTTTATGTGAATATCAGCACATAAATATTGCATAGCATAGTGAGTCTAGAATTAAAACGTACACAAAGCTTGTGCTCAACATGTATCTGTCAATGTGCCTGTGCGACTTCCTGTGAGGCTTCTCACCGCACCTTACAGATAGCGAATGGTTGTGTCCAGTCCGATGCTCGGATATATACCAACCATTGTCTGTTGATCTCAAAAGCCTAACCCTAGCAGTGCATCCAGTACGAGACAATCTGCTGTTCTCCTTTACCGGCATCCCCTGTACAGAAGATTCGTACCGTCAGGCAATGACATTACAAAGAAAAACAGCGGAACACATAACAAATTACATTAAAGAATAACATAATGGGCTAATTTTTTGCACGTTGAGAGAGCGAAGCATTACCGCGCACGCGCACACAATCTCCTGCATGCACTTTGCCCGGTCTACGTTCAATCTGCTCTTGGCGTAACGAACTCCAAAACCAATCTCCCATGAATAGAGATTATAGAATTCAAAAGCTTCTTCGAAGTCGATATGGCCGGGTTAACAACTGTGCCATCTCTCTTCTCGACAAACGCCCTAACTGACAGCTCAAGAGCACTCTTCCTGTTAGGATTTAGTTCCCGTTCTGCCGGCGCTTTACCAATCCTTACCCTGACACAACATTTTTCAGACAGGGTAATTAGTTCATACCTAACAAAGCGAACAATAAGGAAAAATAAACAAAACCAGGTACTCTATAAACATTTCTTTGCATCACACAAATTAATTTCTAACATGAAATGGAAAATTTGCTATTTCATCTGTATCACCGATATATATATGCAAAAAGTACAACAAAAACCACCGAAGCTGCGCCACACAAGCACTGACATATATTGGTTTTCGCATCATCTAAATGTGGTGCCAACAAGGCAGGCTGGACAGAATCAACTACAAGCAATTTGCTATGAAATCAAACAGTAACACTTCAGCAATAGCAACGCCATATAAACCCGGAAAATCAATGCCCCCTGTACTGTCCATATAAAGAAGAGCAAGCAATTTGCTATGAAACAAGCAGTCAAAGTTCAGCATAGCAGCGTCATGTAAATCCAGAAAATCAATGTCCCTTTTACTGTACAACTTTTTGTTCTTCTTCCATGCTATACGAGCCCACCAAACAGCCAGACAAATCTTAGCCACTATCTCCCATGTACAAATAATCTATTTATATATGACATAAATCCATAACCATCACTAATTTGACAACCATTGGGACATATCAACACGAGAGCAGACTCTGTAGGGCAGCGAACAACAAACAAGCGAACAACAAACTGTAAACTAGATGACTGGCAAAAAATCATCGAGAACTCAACGTACCTTCTGGTCCAGCCGCTTGTTGCTTCAGAACAGTCACCAAACTCCCCGGCCCGGTGGCTTGCTCTGCGCAGCAAGATGGCTGAGTGACCCCTGCGACTCAACTGGAAGAACCGCGCCGGTAGGATACCCATCTGCCACCTGAAATCTGAACAGAAGAGGGACGGAGGTGAGAAGAACAGCTATGTCGGATCTGATACGGAAGGTAGCGGGAAGGGGCGGAGGTGAGAAGAACAGCTATGTCGGATCTGATACGGACGGTAGCAGGAAGGGGCGGAGGTGAGAAGAGAGGCACACCTCTTTGATTCGCTGCCGCAAACTTCCATGGATTCCATGGCGGAGGTCAGCCGCCGGAGAACAGCCGTAGGAGGAGCAAGCAGGGCGAGGGGTGAGAGCTATGATGAATGATTGGGGTTAAGGAGGAACAGCTGCGACCTGCCCTAGCGATGTGCTGTTTCATATCGGGCCAGCCGCCCACCTAACTGGTCTGGCCCATATGAGCAGAACGGGTCAGAAGTGTGCTATATATCCCTGTACAGCCTAACACATTTAGGCTTCGTATTGCAAATCGTATATAGGAAAGCTGGAGGCGGGGGTGGGATCCCGAGGCCCACTTGGACGCTCTCGATAAAGTCAGCCGGTGGCGCCGTCCGCTGAAACTTCGCTCTCTACAAGCTGACCACTAGACAGTGATGAAAGTGCTACAGACTAAATTATGAGCATTTGCATTTGGACTCTCTGTTCTAAGATGTCCCTACTGTTCCTTCACACAACTGCCACCACACCTCTCATTTATTTCATTTCTTTCCTGTCCTCTATAGGTTTAACTGGGTTTCCTTTGTTTTTTTTTTCTGTTCTCTTCTTCTTATTTTTACATATTTTAATTCCTAAACAATTTTAAAATTCAAGAACACTTTACACTTTCAAACTTTTGTGAACATTTTTCTAATTCATGAATAGTTTTAAATAGCTAACAATTAGAAAAAATGCATCAACATTTTTTAGGCAGTGAGCGTGGTGAGTCGGCATTTCGTATGCACCAAATACTGCAGTAAGAGCATCTATAGCCGGACCTAGCAAATCTGACCCCTTAAACGCCCACGGACGCGCCCGATCAGTGACCGGACGTGTCCGTTTTGAGCCCCTATAATTTGGTCCGCGCAGCCACACTACTCATTTTTCTTCTCATATGTCCGGTCACTTGCAGATGATTGATGGAGAAGAAGAGAGAGAAAGAAAATAATGAATAAGAAAAAAAGAAAAGGTGGTCCGGAGTGGGGTCGCGTCCTACATGGCGGACTGACCGGGCATGCCCGGGCGCGTCCGCGAGCCCTCATATCGTCCTCATATTTGAGATGGATATGAGGGGTGCCGGTTAGTTCGGGCGTTTGAGATGGATATGAGGGGTCCGGTTGGGTTGCATTTTTGTGACCGGTCAGTGACCGGGAGGACGTTCCGGGCGTTTGAGGAGCATATAGGGGGTTCGACTGTAGATGCTCTAGGTGGTGCAAACCTGGCTCCAACATCCCTTCTTAAATAGTCGGCCGCCATATAAGCCGAGTGGGAAGCTTCAAAAACCTAGAATCTGCTTCTGCTTTTCCTTTTTTATTTCCTTTGTGTTTTTGCTAACTTTTACTCAGATTTTTATTTTCCTATTTTCGTTTCATTTGATTTTAGAGAAAACAACATATTTTTCTAAATTCATGAACATTTTTTAAACTGGTAGAACATTGCTTTCGCATTCATGATTTCTTATAAATTTTCAAACATTTTAAGAATTTCGTGATTTTTTTAAAACCATAAATTTTCTAAAATTCACCTTCATTCTTATAAGTTTACAACTTTTTATTTTTTGAAAAAAACTAAATCGAAAAACATTTTCGAAAATGGATGAATTTATTATTAAATTCGTGAAGAGTTTATAGATATGTCAGCTGACCATTATTCTGAAAACATACAGAAAATGTCAGTCAGTTTTTTTCATGAGCGAGTATACCAACATCACCAAAAGAGTGAAACAAACTGATCAAACCATAGACGGGGAGCGAGCGAGCAACCGGGCGGATACTGGACCACCCATGTCACGCATGAATGCCAAAGGAGATCCTCCGAGGACTCAATTTTGGAAACATTCCAAACGCTTCAAGACCGTTTCAGGTCTGTTTTTTTTTTCTACACCCTCCAATCCAAAATATTGAACTGAAAACACGGCACATATTTTGGATAGGAGGGAGTACTATTATTTAAGCAGCTTTTCCTCGTTTTTTTATTTCATTTTCATTTTATTTCTTTGTTTTAATTTTCCTTTTTTATTTTACAATTTTATTTCTAAATGTTCAGAAAATTTCAAAGTTGTTTATTTCAAAAAAAAATCTGTTTTATAAGATAAAGCAAAATTAAAAACATTCCAGTGTACAAAAATTGTTTGGCAATTTATATAAAAAATGCATCTTTGATTTGTGTTCAAAATTTTGGAAAATGTTTCATTTTTCAAAAGAAATCAGAAATTTCAAATAATGTTAGCATTTTCATATTTCGGAAGGAATTTAAAAAAGGTTCATGTTTCAAACATTGTTCTCATATACAAAAAATGCTCCCATTTTATAGAATTGTTTCAGAATTTTAAATTTTATTTAGAATTAACAAATGGGCCAGGTTTCATATTTTATTCACAAATTTATTTATTTTGGATTCCCCGGAAAACTGCTCACAATTTCAACAATTCAATTTTAGAAATAAAAATCGACTTTCCCTTATAATGTACAGAAAGTTAAAACATAAATTGGATTTTTAAAATTCTACGTATTTATTTCTATAAAATATTTTCATCCCTTTATAAAATTTTGAAATTATGAAACCATGGCTACAGTGATCGTGTCACTGCAGTGATTAGTTGTCTACGGTATATTCATTCGCTATAGTTTTTTTTACGGCCGATTTGGTTTTTAGTTGGGCCGTGCCAGGTAGGGACGCTCTGTTCGTCTGTGCAACGTTTTGACGCACAGAGCCTCACCTAGGAGCTCCCGAGTTCCTCTTACAAAATGTGCGGGTAGCACAGGAGCGAGGGACTAGCATTTCAACAATCCGGCACTGGAGCAATTATATGTCTGTTTTCCCTAATTTCCTTAAAACAACGGCTGCACAATACATATTTTAAGAACACGAGGTTACAAGATTTTGAAAAATGTCTGCATATGTTATTAAAATATCAATGGATTTTAAGTTCAATGTTCACAACTTTTATAAAAAGACAAAATTTTAGAAATTATAAAATATATTAAATATGTTTTTAATATTTAATTTTCGTGCATTTAAATAATGTTCTTAAAATTTAAAAGTAGTATTTTCTAATAAAATCAGTGTATTTGGAAAATGGAGTTGCTTGGGCACTGTTAAAAAAATGGAGTTTCAAGCATCAGTTCCCTAGCCAAATCAGTGTATTTGGAAAACTTGAAGTGCTAATAGTTAGTCCGTGTCTCCTATTTCCCACCCTGTCTTTTTGGGGGTGTAGTGTCCCAGGGCTCTGAAAGCCACATAAGCCGACCACTAGACAACGATAGAGTGCTACAGGTTAATTTATGAGCATTTACATTGAACTCCCTATGCTAAGATCTCCCTAGTTTTCCTACACACAACTGCCATCACTTCTGCATGAACATTAAACTCTTCAGGAGGCTAAATGATACAGAACGCACATCCTCTCGAGAGTTGTTTTTGCTAATGGACCGGTCTATGTACGCGTCTTGAGTTCACAGTAAATGAAAGGTTTCAATGTCTGAAAAAAGGTAAATGAAAGGTTTCTGAAGGCTCTGGGTCGTCTTTTTTATTTTATTTTCTTTCCTGTCCTCCATAGGTTTAACATGTATTTCCTTTGGTTTTTCTTCTCTTTTCTCTTCTTCTGATTTTTAACAATTTTAAAATTTAAGAACATTATTAAAATTGGTGAATATTTTTAAAAAATTGTGAAGATTTCAAAACTTGATGAACATTTTTATTTCCATCATTTTTAAAATTTATGAACATATTTTCAATTAGCAAACATTTTTTAATTCATGAAAAGTTTCTTAAATTCATGAATAATTTCTAAAAAATTGTGAATTTACACTTTCAATTTTTATAAATATTTTTCAAATTCATGAATACTTTTACATCGCAAAGATTTAAGAAAACATGTAAACATCTTTTAGGCGGTGAGGTTGGTGAGCCGGCGTTTCGTAGGCAGAAGATACCGTGGTAAGCGGTGCAAACCCAGCCCCAACATCCCTTCCGCACTTGGGTGTGTGGAGCAGGGACCAAGTTTAGGAGGAGGGGGGGGGGGGGGGGGGGGCAGGGGGGATTCAATATCTAAATGAATAAAATACGGAATACATTCTGTGGTGGACCTAATGGGTACTTTGCCAATGTTGGTATGGAAATTTTTTCTCTGAAAAGTTGGTTAAACATAGAAACGTTCGACTTCAAAAAAATTAACCTAAGAACGAGAGACTCCTAAGTCGACTGAGACACTATTGTTCAACAGTATTACAGTATCTGCCTAAAAAAACAGTACTCGCTCCATTTCATAATGCAGTGTGTCCGCATTTTTCGAGATTTAAGTTTGACCATAAATTTAACCAACGTGGACAACTGCGGCAAGAGCAAAAATTACGCCATCGAAAACTTCTTTCGAATACGAATTGATTGATATAACTTTTGCTCCCGCCGCAGTTGTCCATATTGGTTAAATTTAGGTCAAACTTCAATCTCGAAAAATGCGGGCGCATTACATTATGAAACGGAGGGAGTATTACAATAACGATTTCCCCTCTCTCTTGACCACTGCTTCATCCTCCATGCCTTCCAAATTTGATGTGTTTCCACATGGCGTAGTCTCGAACAGAGTTCAAATCACGATACTAGTTACGAGTTAGCTATTCCCCGGAAATTGCTTTGGAGGCCAAGCTCCATGGAGGCCTCCAAAAGCAAAATTCAAAATTCATGAAAATTCATATTTTTACATTTCAAAAAATTCATAAAAAAATACAGAGATAGATGAAGGCCTAGTGCACAAGTGTGTCAATTTTCAGAACGAAATACGTTGAAATGAGGACTGTAAAAAAACAAATCTGGGCGTTTTTAACCCATGATACTATTCATCCTTCCATGCCATTAATTTGTCTTTTTTGTACAAGTCGCATTTCAACATATTTCACACTAAAATTTTACACAAGCATGCCCCACATCCTTGTTTACTTGTACAATTTTTTTCAGATTTTTTTTGAAATAGAATTTTTCAAAAATTCGGCCTCCAAGAAGGCCGAGAGCCAAACGTCCATTTTCGCTACTCCCAAACTAAACTAAAACTATAACAAGTATTTGAGGGAGTAGTATATATTAGCAAGGAAAAAAAGGTAAGCAGTCTACTTACACTGTACTCACTCCGTTCATAAATATAAGATGTTCTAACTTTTTTCTGAATCGGATATATATAGACACATTTTTGTGTGTTTGTTCACTCATTTTAGTCTGTATATAGTTCATATTAAAATATTCAAAACATCTTATATTTGTGAATGGAGGGAGTACTACTGAAGTAGTAAAACTTTGCATGAACCTTAGAGCTTTCAGAGGACATCATTTCGGCCAATTACAAGGGCATATGCAATGTCGCTACTTTTGCAATGCCACATAGGATAATTGATGAGGTGGAAAAGAGAGAGCAAAAAAAAGGCTAATTTTTTTTAAATAATACATTTTTTTTAATAAATTTGAAAAATAATACGCGGTTTGAAATATTTGCAAAAATAATACACCGTCGGTGTTTAGGAGGCCGACTGGGCTCATTCGGCCTGTAGCAAGCCGACAGCCACCACTCGGCGAATAGGAAGCCGACAAGTCGCCATTCTGCCGCGTGGCGGCCAATCGTTGGTGCGAGCACGTCACCGCGGCCGACTGTGTGCAGTCGGCTTCCTATAAGCCGACAGCTGGCCAGTCGGCTTCCTATAAGCCGACAGAGTTGCCCACGGGTAACACAGCGCGCCCGAGCCTTCTTCTTCCTCTCTTCTTTCTCTCCTTTGCTCCTCTTCACTTCTTCTCTCCACTCCGAAACTAGTCCAATTTATACACAAGATACAACCACTTTTTTGCCAATTTTCCACCGTAGTTGCATTGTACATGGTTGGAGGAGTCAAGGGAAACCTCGATCTCGTCATGGGATAGTCTGTGGTGGTGGTGAACATTTTCATGGAGGAGGGGGTGCTGCACGTGGAGGAGGGGGTGCCGCACGTGGAGGAGGAGGTGGTGGAGGAGGGGGTGCTGCACGTGGAGGAGGAGGTGGTGGAGGAGGGGGTGCTGCACGTGGAGAAGGGCCGCCGTTCGTCGTTGCTTCGCACGCTTCAAGGGTATAATACAAGTTACATTTTGTCTGTCATATTACTTGTGCAATTTTTTAGTTGGTTCGGTAATATATCGTAACATATTTAGTTGATCCGGTAATATTTAGATGTCAAATATTTAGGTGTCCGTTAATATTTAGGTGACCGGTAATATTTAGGTGACCGGTAATATTTAGTTGTCTGTTAATATTTAGGTGTCCGGTAATATTTAGGTGACCGGTAATATTTAGGCGTCCGGTAATATATAGTTGTCCGTTAATATTTCGGTGACCGGTAATATTTAGGTGACCGGTAATATTCCGGAATATTTTTATATGTCTGATATTTCAGTTTATGAATATTTTTAAGTGCACCGATAATATCCCATAATATATTATATGTTTGACTTGCTGCTTAATAGTTCTCCATGTTGAATATTTTAGGTCAGCAGATATGTCAGATGTAGTGAAGTTCACTTTTTTCTACGGTCATGGTACTGTCCAAACAAATCAGTTGGGAGTTGATCTTAGTGAGTTCGAGAACATAGTGGTTCCAATTAGTGCCCCTCAAACATGGTCTGTTGGTCAGTTGACAGAGTGGTTGACAAGATGTTTAGGGTATAATACTGAAACTCACACCGTCGGTGTTCATGCATTGTGGAGCCGGTCAAGTTCGAACATTTTCTTTTATTTGAGGCCAATCGAGCGGGACTCTCAGTGGGTGCGCTGGTTGGAAGGATGTGCAAAAAGGATCGTAAATCCTTGCGCCTTAGTGCTTCCTGTCCTGAAGGAGGTCAGTGCCCCTGAAGGCGAGGGCGGTTATGATCCTGGCCAGAGAAGTGCAGGGATACATCTATCTATGTTAGATGTTCCGTCAAATGCTGGATATGATGGCCACGAATCAGGGCAGAGTAGTCAGGTAGAAGGAGGAAATGCTGATGGTTATGACGTTGGCCAGGCTGATGCTGACGAGGTAGATGGACAAATGCAAAACCTGATGGAAGATGAAGATACAGATGTTGATATTGGTCATGCTGATAATTCCGACGAGTCGGATGAAGATGAGAACGTAGAGGTGGTGCCTAATCCTGCATCATGGAATCATGACTTCTCGTCTGCAATGAACGTGAATGATGGCCATGATTCTGCCTGGCAATATCACCAGAACAACATTGCGACGGGTGGTATGTACCCCAATAATGAGGATGAGACATCTCCACGAAAGGATGGCGGGAGCGAAAGGCGTGAGAGAAAGGGGGGACAGAAGGGCCTGCTCACCCACCTTACTGCGCATGTGGTTATATAGGTTCACAAGAGAAGATGGCGGGAGAGAAAGGTGGGAAAGAAAATGGCGGGAGAGAATGGCGGGAGAGAAAATCTGGAGAAAAAGTGGCGGGAGAGTATGGCGGGAAAGAAAATGGCGCGATAGTAGGGCGGGAAAATAAAATGGGGGGATAGTAGGGCGAGATAGTAGGGCCGAAAAATAAGATGGCGGGAACGAAACTGGTGGGAGAAAAAGTGGCGGGAGAGTATGGCGGGAAAGAAAATGGCGCGATAGTAGGGCGGGAAAATAAAATGGGGGGATAGTAGGGCGGAAAAATAAGATGGCGGGAGAGAGAAGGGCGGGAACGAAACTGGCGGGAAAATGCACTCTTCGGCGAAGGAAATACCAAAAAAATTGGAGCCATGCACCAGGTGGCTTAGAGTAAGCCGATTAGACCTAATCGGCTTACTAAGCCGATTGGTGCATGTGATGCTGGCCGAAAGGCCTGTCGGCCAACCCCAAGATGACTGAAATCCAGTCGGCCATGGCTAGGCCGACTGGGACCTAATCGGCCTATAGTAAGCCGATTAGTCCCAATCGGCCTATAGTAAGACGATGGTGTATTATTTTTGCAAATATTTCAAAGTGCGTATTATTTTTCAAATTTATTAAAAAAAATGTATTATTTAAAAAAATTGGCAAAAAAAAGTATTGTCTTCTTTTTTGCCAAGAGATGACCCCTTAGTAAGAATTATAAGACATTTGTGTTTATTGTATGAGTTGTCTTCTCTAATTCACATATCTTATTGCCTAATTTTAATTACCCCATGATTGTAGAAGCATACAAATATTATTAGCTACAGATAGCATTGAGATGTAATACTTACGGTTTCTTAAGGGCTTAGAAATGTTCAGCTCTTAGATCTTCCTAGGTTCCTTCAATCATGTGGCGACACGTTCATGCAGTTTTCAACCTCACCAATCTCTCTCTCTCTCAAACGTTTTTATCAAGGAAGATTCGTGCGGACACAACTGTTCTGATCCCGAGTTCGTGTGAGCTCGAATGAACAGTAAAAATGAAAATGTATTTTAGAAATTCTAATTTTTGTGGGAAACATTGAAAAATGTTTTGATATCTTCCAAAATTTCAGCACCTGATGACATTCGTGGAAAATGTGGCAAAAAATTGGATGCTCCAAAATGTTATTTTCAAATGCATTTTGGAGCATCGATTCTGTTTATTTTGCCAGTTTTCCGCGAACGTCATTTCATGATGAAATTTCGCAACCTATCAAAACATCTCTCAATGTTGCACACAAAAAGCATACATAGATTTCTCAAAATTTGCTTAGAATTTCAAAAATGGTCTCGATTTCAAAAAAAAAATGATGTTGTAGTTGGACAATGCGTGTGATGCATCGTTTACGTAGTTGTATCATTTTGTATGGATTTGAGGTATGCTAATTGAGATGTTTGATTATGATAAGAAAAATTAAGGTGTGATCGATCAATACCACGAACGCATCCAGACGCGTCCGCATGCGTTTGAGGTGCCGGATTTGTTAAGTCCGGTTGTAAATGATTTTATCTCCTTCCCGTTCGTGTCAACTCAGTTGATTTGGTGCTATGTACATGCAACTTTTGAATCGGTTAGTTTATTACTCGCAGAAAACACACACTAGAGGATAGAAAAACTTCAAATTCGTAGATGCTACTAGTCAAGGCAATCAAAGCACAACGGAGAGATGCAACCGGAAATATAAAATTGGTGCGAAAGGATACATGGACCCATGTGTACAGTTCACATATCAGACCTAAACGTGACGATCTCGTGAAGGGCCTTCATCAATCTGGGAGCACCTTCCTGAGACTCAGAGAGCAGGTGTGGTCGGGAGTCATATTGGATTTCTCATTTAAAATTGTACTTATTTTCACGATGAATGCAAGTTTTTTTTTAAATAATTTAAATTGCTTACCACATATGTCACGTGGTCGCGATGAATGCAAGTTTGTAAACCATGGACAAAAATGAAGAAACCGGAGCAAAAACAGGTCGCCTCCTCATGGCGTTCCTACCTCTCATCACGACTACACGTGCCTATGTAATTCTACTTTGTAATCAGTCACATGGTGGATTACAAACATTGAGAAATACATTCGGGTGGAGAACTCCCTTTGGTGATTTTTCAAAAAAAAAAAAAACCACAGAAAAAGAAAACTCTTGTGCTATCCATTTAACAAGAGACGAACCACGAGTAGCTAAACCCACAATTATTGATCAAGTTGGTGGAATCTTGTGATCTTGTCACGTGCATGCACAGTAATCTGCATCACTGCATCTGCATGTGAGGAGGTTAAGCGGTATGCACGGGGCCGACGCACACTGCACACTTGCGCAGTTTTATATTCGTTCCTCAGTTGCAACTCCATCGCAAGCATTTTTTTTTTGGAAAAGGAGGAACGGAGCCGCCGGCCTCTACATCAATCGATGCATGCAGCCATATTATTAATAAGGTTCGAAAATAAAATCATAGATCCACAATGAGCTCATAGTCTGAGCAAATAAAGCAAGTACGAACATAAATGAAAGCTGCCACATCCGGCGAAACCCAAAATAGACTACGATGCCTATACACCTAGCCTGTTGTTAGCTCGCCATCCAAATCGGCTGAAGATAGCCCGTGCGACCGTCTCTCACCGATTGCACCCAGTAACCATAAGCTCCCTGGAGTCCGCATAAGTGAGTAACGACCACGTACGGATCCAGGTTGTAGCTCTATAGATAACCTGCAAAAAATTGTTGAATGTTTTGCCATTAAAAATCATATCGTTTCTAGTGTTCCATATAGCCCAAAATAAAGCACTTATTCCAATCTGGATATGATTCGCTATAATTACGTCAACTCCATTGAGCCACGTCTCAAATAGCGTATTAATGCTCGTTGGTGGACTAATGTTGAAGGCTATATGAATAGTGCGCCATAGTAGCTTTGCTAGTGGACAATCGAGAAAGAGGTGTCTTATTGTTTCATTTTGATCACAATAGCAACATCTAGAATTGCCTACCCATCTTCGCTTTACCAAATTATCATTGGTTAGTACCACTCCCTTGTATACAAACCACATGAATATTTTAATTCTAAGCAGCACCTTAGTTTTCCAAATATGTAATGATGTCGAAAGAGGCACAGAGTCAATTAAATCCATGTACATCGACTTCACTGCAAAAATACCATTCTTAGATAACTTCCAGTGAATACTATCTATCTGGTCAGAAAGTTGAACATCCATCAATCGTCTGACCAAGTGCAGCCAGGAATTCCAGCGTTCTCCCACTAGAGACCGCCTGAATTGGATATTAAGAGATACCGAATGTAATACTGTGGCAACATAATCCTCTTTACGTTGTACAATATTATATAGGGAAAGATATTGTAAAGCCAGAGGCGTATCCCCCAACCATGTGTCCTCCCAGAATCTGGTCGTGGTACCATTACCAATTGAAAACTTCACCCGTTGGAAGAAGGTTACTTTCATCTTCATTAACCCCTTCCAAAAAGGTGAGTCATTAGGTCTAGCATTAACCTGGGCCAAAGTCTTAGACTGTAAGTACTTATTCCTCAAGATTTGTACCCACATCCCATCGGTCTCAGTAGATAACCTGTATAGCCACTTGCTAAGGAGACATCTATTCTTCACTTCTAAATTCTCTATCCCTAGGCCCCCTTGGTCTTTGGGTCTGCACATAATATCCCACCTCGTCAATCTATATTTCTTCTTAGCCTCATCACATTGCCAGAAGAAACGAGATCGATAGAAGTCTAGTCTTTTCCGTACACCTACCGGTACTTCAAAGAACGATAGAAGGAACATCGGCAGGCTTGTCAAAACCGAGTTTATCAACACAAGCCGACCTCCATAAGACATCAGCTTGCCCTTCCAGCAACTTAGTCTTTTTTCGAATCTATCTTCAATACATTTCCATTCCCGATCCGTCAATCGTCTATGATGAATGGGAATCCCTAGGTAACTAAACGGTAGTGATCCCATTTCACAACCGAACAGTTGCCTGTAAGCATCTTGTTCTTATTTCGCTCTCCCAAAGCAAAACAATTCGCTTTTGTTAAAATTTATTTTTAGTCCAGACAGTTGTTCAAATAGGCAAAGTATAAGTTTCATTTTCCTAGCTTTTGCGATATCGTGTTCCATGAAGATGATTATGTCATCATCGTATTGTAGTATGGACACTCCCCCCTCTACAAGGTGTGGGACGAGACCTCCTACTTGACCATTCTCTTTAGCCCGACCAATAAGGACTGCCAACATATCTGCTACTATGTTGAACAACACGGGAGACATGGAATCTCCCTGTCTCAATCCCTTATGTGTCTGAAAATAATGACCTATGTCATCATTAACTTTAATCCCAACACTACCTTTCTGAATGAAAGCATCCACCCACTAGTAGAAAACAGGCCTTCCGTTTCAACCTTTAGTCCCGGTTTTGCTTTGGACCGGGTTCCAACGGCTAGGAGCTGTCAGGGGGTACGGGCCCCATTAGTCCCGGTTCATTTGGGACATATAGTCCCGGTTTGTGAGCCCGGTTTGTATCACAAACCGGGACTAAAGGAGTGGTGGCAGGCTGGTGTCAGCCTGGGGCCCCCACGAGCCCTTTAAGTCCCGGTTTGTGATACAAACCGGGACTATAGATCGACCTTTAGTCCCGGTTTGTATAACCAACCGGGACTAAAGCTCTCCCTATATAAACCCTTCGTCCAGCCCGACTCCATTTCTCTGTTTTCTCCATTCAAATTCCCCTCTCTGTTCTTCCCCTAGCTCGAGCTCCTCCCTCCATTTTTGCCAAGATTTGTCAAGATTTGAGGCACCCCAATCCATCCAAGTGTCCACAAAGGTTAGCAACTTTGTCCTTTCATCTCTTATTGCTAGATCAGCTCGTGCTATGCTTTATAAGTATAGTGATTTGTGGGTTTTAGTTTGGGTGTAATTATGTGGTAGTTTTTTTTGATTTATATGCAATTTGAGCTCAAATTAACTCCTTAGTTTGCATATGTGTAGGTGTGGTTTACTTAGTGTGCCTTCCCGTCCCCGTCCTAACCACCGTCGATCGACCGCACCGTCCCGTCGCCGGCACCACCTTGGTGAGCCTCTTCTTGTGTTCTTATCATTTTTATAAATAAAATCGTATTTGTATGATTTAGATAGTTACTTGCATAGTTTTCTTACTTGTATGATTGTTGTTATATATAGTGCCATGGTTATGATATCCGTGCCCGTCGGCCCTCGTCCGGTTTACGATTCAGATGTGGTATATTCTCTTTTATAACTATTTGTTGCATTTCGTGTTAATGACAATTATGCCTATCAAGTTGACATAGATATTTTTATCTAGGAGGTAGTTGAACCGGAAATGCCAACCGACCCTATTTAGTTGAAAAGAGTTGAAGAAGAGAAGTTAAATTTAGTTGAAAAAGAAAACGAGGATTTGAAAGAAAAATTGAAAAGAGTTGAAGAAGAGAAGATGAAATTGGAGTTGTACGTTGCCGATGTCGTCGATGATCACAAGATCAAGATGGATGCAATGCGCTTGAAGATTAGAAAGATTAGAAAATATGCCATTAATAAAGATGCTTGGTATCATTATGCTGTTGGATCAATTTTTACCTTAGTTGCGATTTTGATCGCATTTGTTGTTGCATTTAAAATGTTTTAGCTAGATAGTTTTATGTTGTTTTATGAGAATAAGTGTGTATGAACTTTATGTATGAACTTGTATTAATTTGGTCTTCTCGGTGTTGTGTAATGAAGATGAACCGGCAATGGATGTATGTTGACCGACGCTCTCCCCAGTTCATTAATGGCGTTAAGAGTTTTTTGCGTGTGGCTGAGGCAAACAAGCGGGATGGTTTTATGTATTGTCCATGTGGTGTGTGTAAGAATGATAAGGCTTACTCTAGCTCAAAACAGATTCACGTCCACCTGTTTACGTCCGGTTTCATGTCCGGCTATAATTGTTGGACCAAGCACGGAGAAAGAGGGGTTCTAATGGAAGAGAATGAAGAAGAAGAGGATGACGACAACTATCCTGGGTGTCCTGAATATGATGGTAGTACAATGGGGGAAGAGAATGAAGAAGAAGAAGCTGAGGCATCAGATGAGCCCGCTGATGATCTTGGTCGGGCCATTGCTGATGCAAAGAGAAACTGCGAAAATGAAAAGGAGAAGTTGAAGTTGCAGTGCATGTTAGAGGATCACAAAAAAGCGTTGTACCCAAATTGCGAAGATGACAACACAAAGCTCGGTACCACACTCGAATTGCTGCAATGGAAGGCAGAGAATGGTGTAGCTGACAAGGCATTTAAAAAGTTGCTGAAAATAATGAAGAATAAGCTTCCAAAGGACAACGAATTGCCCGACAGTACATACGAAGCAAAGAAGGTTGTCTGCCCTCTAGGATTGGAGGTGCAGAAGATACATGCATGCCCTAATGACTGCATCCTCTACCGCGGTGAGTACGAGAATTTGGATGCATGCCCGGTATGCAATGCAGTGCGATATAAGATTGGCCGCGATGACCCTGTTGATGATGTTCAAGGCGAGCGCCCCGGGAAGAGGATTCCTGCCAAGGTGATGTGGTATGCTCCTATAATACCACGGTTGAAACGTTTGTTCCAAAACAAAGAGCATGCCAAGTCATTGCGATGGCACAAAGAAGACCGTAAGAAAGACGGGAAGTTGAGAGTACCCGCTGATGGGTCGCAGTGGAGAAAAATCGAGAGAGAGTGGCCGGACTTTGCAGATGACCCAAGGAACGTATGGTTTGGTTTAAGTGCAGATGGCATTAATCTATTCGGGGAGCAGAGCAGCAAGCATAGCACATGGCCCGTGACTCTATGTATCTATAACCTTCCTCCTTGGTTGTGCATGAAGCGGAAGTTCATTATGATGCCAGTGCTCATCCAAGGCCCTAAGAAACCCGGCAACGACATTGATGTGTACCTAAGGCCATTAGTTGATGAACTTTTACAGCTGTGGAATAAAAAAGGTGTACGTGTGTGGGATGAGCACAAACAGCAGGAATTTGACCTGCGAGCGTTGCTCTTTGTAACCATCAATGATTGGCCTGCTCTTAGTAACCTTTCAGGACAGACAAACAAGGGATACCATGCATGCACGCACTGTTTAGATGATACCCAAAGTATATATTTGGACAAATGCAAATAGAATGTGTACCTGGGACATCGTCGATTTCTTCCGGCCAAGCATGCCTTAAGAAAGAAAGGCAAGCATTTCAAAGGTGAGGCAGATCACCGGAAGAAGCCCGTCCTCCGTACTGGTGATGACATGCTTGATATGGTCAAGGATTTACAAGTAATATTTGGAAAGGGTCCTGGCGGACAATCTGTTCCGACTGACGCTGAGGGACGCGCACCCATGTGGAAGAAGAAATCTATATTTTGGGAGCTAGAATATTGGAAAGTCCTAGAGGTCCGCTCTGCAATCGACGTGATGCACGTGACGAAGAATCTTTGCGTGAACCTGCTAGTATTCTTGGGCGTGTATGGGAAGACAAAAGATACACCGGAGGCACGGGAGGACCAGCAACGTGTGCACGAAAACGACGGCATGCATGAGCAGTATGAAGGTCCTGCCAGCTACGCTCTTACCAAAGCAGAGAAGGAAATCTTCTTTGAATGCCTGCTCAGTATGAAGGTCTCATCTGGCTTCTCGTCGAATATAAAGGGAATAATAAATATGGCGGAGAAAAAATTACAGAACCTAAAGTCTCATGACTGCCACGTGATCATGACGCAATTGCTTCCGGTTGCGTTGAGGGGGCTTCTACCAGAAAATGTTCGATTAGGCATTGTGAAGCTATGTTCATTCCTCAATGCAATTTCTCAGAAGGTAATCGATCCGGAAATCCTACCAAGATTACAGAATAATTTGGTCCAATGTCTTGTCAGTTTCGAGTTGGTGTTCCCACCATCCTTCTTTAATATTATGATGCACGTCCTTGTTCACCTAGTCGAAGAGAATGCCATTCTGGGTCCTGTATTTTTACACAATATGTTCCCCTTTGAGAGGTTCATGGGAGTCTTAAAGAAATATGTTCATAACCGTGCTAGGCCAGAAGGAAGCATTTCCAAGGGCCATGAAACAGAGGAGGTTATTGAGTTTTGTGTTGACTTTATTCCTGACATTAAGCCGATTGGTGTTCCTCAATCGCGGCATGAGGGGAGACTGCGTGGAAAAGGCACGCTTGGACCAAAATCAATAATATGTATGGACGGGCATTCTTGGGCGCAAGCACACTACACAGTTCTACAGAATTCTACCTTGGTCACCCCATATATTGAGGAACACATGGATATTATACGCTCGAAGAACCCGGAGAAGTCTGACCCCTGGATTCAACGTACAGACATTGAGGCTTTCGGCGGTTGGTTGCGAACACATCTCATGAATGACGACAATGTTGAAGATGACTTGTACTTGTTGGCCAAGAGACCATCTTCGACTATATTGACTTTCCAAGGGTACGAGATAAATGGGAATACATTTTACACGATCGCCCAAGATAAAAAGAGCACCAACCAAAACAGTGGTGTTCGCTTTGACGATGCGGCAAACACCAAGGAAAAGGACACATATTATGGTTACATAGAGGAGATATGGGAACTTGACTATGGAGGTGATTTGAAGGTCCCTTTGTTCCGGTGCAAATGGGCCAATCTGACTGGAGGAGGGGTAATGGTAGACCCGCAGTACGGAATGACAACAGTGGATCTCAACAATCTTGGGCACACGGACGAACCATTCGTTCTAGCCAATGATGTGGCGCAAGTTTTCTATGTGAAGGACATGTCTACCAAACCAAAAAAAGGAAAGATAAGAAAGCGGATACATCATACGATGAGCCAAAGCGCCACATAGTTCTTTCTGGGAAAAGAAACATCGTGGGAGTGGAGGACAAGACAGACATGTCAAGAGATTATGAAAAGTTTGATGAAATTCCCCCCTTCGCAGTGAAGACTGACCCAAGCATCATGTTAAATGATGAAGATTGTCCATGGTTACGGCGCAATAATCAAGGGACACACATGAATAAAAAGTTTTATACCCCAAGATCCCACTCTGGGATGTGACTGGCTGCACCGTCATCACTTTTCTTCTCTAGTGAGTAGCCAGGATGGTTCAGTTTGTACACGAAGTGCATCCAGTTTTTGTTGTAACCCTCTCAACTTTTTACCACTTGCTATGTGGGTGAAATGATGGTACCATGCCAAGTTTCAACCTTTTCAGAGTTCATTTGTGGTGCTTTTTAATTTCAGGGTCATTTAACTCAAAACAAATCATTAAATGCATGAAAAAAGCAAATGAAGTTAGATAGGGTTCAAAATTTTAGTATGTGGCTTCTAATGGTTCATATTGAATGCACAAAAAGTATGGAGTTGAAATAAGTTAAAAAAATTGAAATCCTTTTGTAACAGACGAGTTTTCGTCCGAAACCCCGATACTTCGAAGGAGATTGTCCATTTTGTACACGAAGTGCATCCAGTTTTTGCCGTAATGCTCTCAACTTTTTAGCACATGCTATGTGGGTGAAATGATGATACCATGCCAAGTTTCAACCTTTTCAGAGTTCAGTTGTGGTGCTTTTTAATTTCAGGGTCATTTAGCTCAAAACAAATCATTCAATGCATGAAAAATAGCAAATGAAGTTAGATAGGGTTGAAATTTTAGTATGTGGCTTCTAATGGTTCATATTGAATGCACAAAAAGTCTGGAGTTGAAATAAGTTTAAAAAAATTTGAAATCCTTTTGTAACAGACGAGTTTTCGTCCGAAACCCCGATACTTCGAAGGAGATTGTCCATTTTGTACACGAAGTGCATCCAGTTTTTGCCGCAACGCTCTCAACTTTTTAGCACATGCTATATGGGTGAAATGATGATACCATGCCAAGTTTCAACCTTTTCAGAGTTCAGTTGGGTGATTTTGATTAAAACAAATGAAGGTATAAAACCAAAAGAGTTAAACAGAATCTGATTTTGATTAAAACACCTATTTAAATTATCCTAAATATTCCCAACTTTAACATAATGATAAAACATACTAATATTAAACAACAGGAAAAACAATCACTCAAAAATCTATTTTTAAACTAAAGTTATTCACTAATTACTGTTTCACACAAATTTCAAATGAATTCAAATTTAAACTATTTCAATTTGAAAACTACTGGCACTAACAGAAAGTTTGTAATTGTTTTGACCTAAAGCAAAAAGATTCATTAAAAACTATAAATATTCTAACAGTTATTCCAAATATAAAAACAGAAATTAGAAAAAGAAAACAAAACAAAAAAGAGAAAATACAGCTGTAGTCCCGGTTGGTGCTACCAACCGGGACTAAAGGTCCCTTCCCGCGCGTAATTTGGGCCGCCGAAAAGAACTTCCCGCGCGGAATCCCGGGAGGACCTTTAGTCCCGGTTGGTGATACCAACCGGGACTACAGACCTCTAGTCCCGGTTGGAGCCTCGACGCGGGACTAAAGAGTCCCTCTATATATGCAGGACTTTGCCGTTTCTTCCCCAACCTCTCCCATTCTGCCCCCCGACGTCGCCCCTGCCCCGACGCCGCCAGGCTGCCGGAGCTTCCCGCGCGCCTCTTCTCCCTCGACCTCGCCGTCGCGCTGCCAGGCTGCCCGTCTTCAACCTCCCGCCGGAGATCGCCGTCCCCGACCCGCTCGCTCCGGCCCCTCTTCTCCCTCGACCTCGCCGTCGCCTCGATCTCGCCGTTGTGCCCGCTGTCGCCTCGACCTCACCGCCGAGACCGCTGTGAGCCACTCTCCTCCCTGTCCTCCCTCTCCTCCTGAAGCCCCCCTCCCCGTCCGCCATTGCCGCCATGCATGGCCGCCCCTCCCCGTCCGCCATTGCCGCCATGCATGGCCGCCCCTCCCCGAGCCCATCCCCCACCTAGAGCCACCACCGGAGATGCCCGAGAGCCGCCGCCCCATCCATCTCTGGCGTAGGAGCCCCGCCGCCCCGTCCATCTCCGACGTAGGAGCCCCGCCGGTGCCGCAAACACACACACACACACATATTGTTTAAAAACGTGCAAATATTTTCTAATTGTTAGAACATCTTTTTAGTGTTATGAAAATTTTTGTGGTTGGTATGCAACATTTTTTCATTAAACAATGTGTTAAGAAAATTGTAGTAGATGGATAAGTAGATTGATATTGTTAGATGATTTTGTTTATGATGCTTTTTATGTTTTAGTTGTTTTATGTTTTTGTTAATTAGGAGTCCTAGGAAAAATTAGTATGTGTATGTTAGATTAGAGAAAAATTCTTGGGTTTTGAAAAAATTAGTGATTAAACGATAAGAAAATGTTCTCATAGGAATTTGTCTCGACGTCGATGATGCCTGGCCCGCATCCTCCTCGTCGTCGAGTCGGCGTCGACATCCTTGAGAGGCGCAATGTCCGGGACTGGGCTCCGCCGGGCTGGCACTGGGAGGTGCTACCTTCCCGGGCTCGGAGCTTGGTGAGGAATCCTGGTCTCGTCGTCGACCCGGAACTTCTTTGGTGGCGGTCACGTGGGCCACTTTCGGTGTAGAGGGAGCGCCCCCCCACGAAGGTGGTACGTTGCCGTGTCAGGGAGGAGGACGAGCACGTCCGTCGCTACATGGCGGCGTTGGACGGCAGGTTCAACAATACCTGGCAGATTCTTCAGGGATCTCACCCGAGTTATGATCCCGTGATGGTTCCTTATCTTTGGGTGTCCACCACCCGCAACTCAGGAACCGCTAGTGACTTAGATTATTCGATAGTATTCGATCTGTATTAGTGATCTTATATGATAATATTCGAGATGTATTAGTTAATATTTGATGATGCATTAACTGGATTATTCGAGATGATGTATTAGTGATATTATATTCGAGTTCATTATAAATGTATTAGTGATATTTTATCGGTATAATGCGTGTGTGACTTTCGGTCTGTCGTTGCTCCTTGTGTGACTTTCATGTGTGTTCTTGATGGAGGAATCCCGACTGTTGTCGTGGGGGGGGGGGGGCGCCTCCTCTTCTTCTCTTCTTTGTGATATATTCGTCGGTATAATGCGCAAGAAGAGAAGAGGGGGGGGGGGGCGTCCATCACCGACGGTCGAACTATTACTGTGAGAGAGTGTCCACCAACATATATACACCACCATATCAGTGTGAGAGAGTGCGCACCAACACACCATGAGATATGAGAGTTATTTAAGGAAAGCCTCGACGGACCAAAAGTCACACACGCATTAGGATCCAAGCGTGCCGTAATTCTTGAATCATGAACACAGGAAATGTCATCGTCATCAGACGACGATAGGATCCAAGCGTGTGAACTTTGCGGTGAAGATAAGGGTCTTTGCGACCAGCCTGGGCTGCGAGGCGGCAGGTTCTTCACCATGAAGCTTTACGAGGACTTTGATATTTCTACGGTACGCAACGATGACAACTGTTTTTTCGTAATTAAGCATGACTTCTGTTTCTTTCCTTCAACGCGTAATTTCTGTTTTATACAATTCGACTAGTTCATCCCCTGTCATGCAAGACGGTATTTCTTGGAGAGGCTCGGTTTCGAAGAGCACGAGAGTTTCGAGACGAGGACAGCCAACCTGAGGACTAAACATGGTCACACATTTCTGGTGAAAGTAATGAATGCACCTAATAACACAGAATTAGGGTGCTCAAATTGGGAATCTCTTTGCAAGGCATATGGATTTCAGGAGGATATGGAAATAACCTTCGATCTTCGTCTTGAAGATCATATTGAAGGAAACATCGACATTTGGGTGGATGTCGATATGCTTCCTGTTTTACCTCCATGTGAGTTTGTCAACCATGCATATTTGTCAAGTAATTTGCATTCTATATTTAAAAATATTTGGTGTTCATCCATACTAAATTTGTTAATTTATAATTGACAGCTTATTTCGTTTCTTCGAGTGAAACACAAAACATAATCGACACGACACACTAAGATCACATCTAACTTGGGAGGAGAAGGATGATCTTATCAACTTTGTTATTGGTGTCCTAGTTGGTAGGGAGATCTTCCTGTATAATTTGGGAACTGGCCCAAATTATACATTGTACAGGACACTAGTGCATATGTTGAGGGCGGATGACATTCGCCGAAATATCTTGGTAAGAGTTGCTAATTAAGTACACTAGTACTGTTGAGTAAATGGTATTGATTACATTGCTAACTAGGCTACTATTATGTTCTTCAACAGAAACTGCCAAATGAAGTTGTGCCTCCGTTGATGCAACCCGAAGGTAATATGACAATTAAAAGTCCCTTCTAGCCCGAGTTCTCTTTTGCATACTCGACTGAGCGCAAACCACCAAGACGGCTCCAAATTGAAGCATGGGGACAAATAAAGAAGGATCGCAAGCCACAAGTTGGAGACCGTTGGATCTCTTTGCTTCATCATGGAGACATAGGTGTTATTCTATTTTATGTCATTTTACCTAGGAGGGAGGACTAGGTCCTATGAGGGAGGACTATGTCATTTTATCTTTTTTTGTTTTATGAGATTTTAACTTGGTATGATTAAGATGATGATGATGAGTTGTTAGATGAGTAAGATGATGATGAGTTATATGACATATATTTGATTGAAGTGGATGGATGCAAGTGATCATGTTGAATTAGATGAAAAAATTAAATGGAAAACACAAAATGAAAATAAAAAATAAACAATGAAGCCTTAACCTTTAGTCCCGGTTGGTGCTACCAACCGGGACCTAAGGTCCCCATGCCCTGGCGCGCTCTACCGCCCACGTGGCTAGGGTTTAGTCCCGGTTCGTAGCCAACCGGGACTAAAGCCTTAGACCCTTTAGTCTCTATACTTTAGTCCCGGTTGGGGAACCTGGACTAAAGGCCCTTCCCAACCGGGACTAATGGCCTGTTTTCTACTAGTGACCTGATCCCTCCAGGATTCGTTAAACCCTTTCATACGCAATGCCTGTTGAAGGAATGGCCATTTGACCTTACCATACGCCTTCTCAAAATCCACTTTAAAGATAACCCCATCAAGTTTCTTTGTATGAATTTCGTGCAACGTTTCATGCAGGACAACGACCCCTTCTAGGATGTGTCTTCCAGGCATGAAAGCTGTCTGAGTGGGTTGGACTACCGAATGGGCTATCTGCGTCAACCTATTCGTGCCAACCTTTGTAAAAATTTTAAAACTGACATTGAGCAGACATATCGGTCTGAACTGCTCAATGCAAATAGCCTCCACCTTCTTTGGCAACAACGTTATTGTTCCAAAGTTAAGGTGGAATAACTATAACTGACCATTGAACAAGTCATGGAACATAGGCAAAAGATCATCCTTTATGATATGCCAACACTTTTTATAGAATTCCGCCGGAAACCCATCCGGTCCCGGTGCCTTATTTTGTTTCATCTGTGCTATTGCGTCAAACACCTCTTTCTCTATGAACAGAGCTGACAATAACTCATTCTCATCTGAACTGAGTTGAGGAATGTCGCCTGTTGTGCTTTCATCCAGAGAAACAAAATTCTCTTCGGGTGCACCAAATTTTTTCTTATAGTACTTAGTGATGTACAATTTTAGGTTCTCATGTCCTACAATTGTACCCTCGTCCTGTTCAAGTTGAATTATTTTCTTCTTCCTATGTTTGCCATTCGCAATCATGTGAAAGAATTGTGTGTTATCATCCCCATGAACCACCTTCGTCACCTTTGCTCGAAGGGCCCATTTCATCTCCTCCTCTCTCATAAGAATTTGCAACTTCTTCTCAGCCTCGATCTTAATATTCCTATCTGACATATTAAGAAGCGTAGACTCTGCTTTTACATCTAACTCATTAATGATCTGGATAAGCCTCCTCTTTTTCCACTTTGTAAATTCCACTTTGATTCTTGGCCCAACCTCTCAAGAACTGGCAAGTGTCTAATTTTGTTTTGCCACCTATCCATACTAGATGACCCACCAGATTCCCCGGCCCATTCTGACACAATGAGATCCATGAATCCTTCTCTCTCGAACCAACTTAACTCGAAAGAGAAAATATTTCTGTTACCCACATGAGTTGCTTTCCCAGAGTCGACCAGTAGTGGTGTGTGGTCTGAAATGGCCCTTTGCAAGGCGTGTACTGTGACCAACGGGAACTTCTGCTCCCATTCTACGCTGGTCAAAACCAGATCCAATTTCTCATAAGTTGGTACCGGTAAGGAATTAGCCCATGTGAATTGTCTACCAGTGAGCTCAATTTCCTTCAAATCTAGACTCTCAATAATCATGTTGAACATGAATGACCATCTTCCATCGAAGTTGTCATTTTTTTTTTCATTTTGTCTTCTAATAATATTAAAGTCTCCCCCAACCAAAATGGGTAGCCTTTCATCCCCACATATTCTCACAAAATCCGAGAGAAAATCAGATTTAAGCTCAGGCTGCGCCGCCCCATATACGGCCACCAGAGCCCACCTGAAACCATCAACTTTCGATCTTACACGAAATTTGACAGCAAACTCTCCATAAACCACATTCAACACCTCTAGAGTTTCACACTTAACCCCAAGTAAGATGCCTCCGGATCTACCCCTTGGAGGTAAACAATGCCAATCAAACTCAACACCCCCAGTTCTATAAAAAAACTCAACACCCCCAGAAATGGTATTGAGAAATTGTGTTGTGAAATTATCTGTACCCGTCTCTTGCAAAGCCATAAAATCAAGATTATGTTCTAAAGATGCTTCTCTAAGGAATCTCCTTTTAGCCAAGTCCGCTAGACCTCTGCTATTTTAGAAGACTCCTTTCATATTTCATCATGGAATTTTTTCTTTTGCTTAACTCTCGCACTCCTCCGTACCGCTGATACAAGATAAACCTTCCTCTTCCAAGGTCTCTTAGGTTTATCCTGCATCACCTCGGCTTCCTCATGGCGAAAGGCTACCTGAGAAAGACTGTCGGGCATGAAAGAGGCCGTATACCCCTCCGATCCTTCGTCTTCCTCATCCCTCTCTACTCCCTCTGTGGGTACTAAATCCTCACATAAACTTTGTAGTGCTGTGACTCCAAGTTTATTAATGTCCGCCTCATTCATAGGTTTTACGCCGCTAAGTTTGTAATAAGTTCCATGGCTCTATCCGCTTCTAAGTCTAAAATGTCATCAATTGATTTAGTTATTTATTTTCCACTACCACCAAGAGAAATCTCTAAGTTGCTTGCATTCTCTACTATTTCACTTTCAGAAAAATGAAGGATGGAACAACTTGTATTAACAGACATACCTGTATTTGACTCGATATCTCGAAGCTTGGCGGCCCTCATAGCATGCCCTAGCTGTATGTCGTCGGCATCCGGCTGTCCCTGGATGCGGTGGCTATATCGCCGATCACCGGATGTAGGATCCGGTATCCCTCCGAAGTTGATCACGTCCTCCATAGAGACCTCTGTCGGGTTTCGGCCTCCTGCCTCATTCCCGATAGTGTCTGGGCTGTGAAACGGTGATGTCACAGCCACCGTGGAATCAGCCGCAGGCATGGCCGGAGTGACAACCTTTACCGGCCACCCCCCGTCCGTCCCGACTGAACCACCGGTCTGATCCTGCATCCCCTCATCTGCCGCCCGAGAAGGAGGCGCTGAGCGAGGTGAAGGCGGACGGGCCTCCTGCCCGCGACCCTCAGACCCCGCCCCTCCAGAAGACGACGGGCGAGGTAGAGGCGTGCCTGGTCGCCGGGCCTTCTGCCCGTGCGTGGCCGACCTCACGCCCTCATCAGAACGCCGCGTCTGTGGTGTCAGCTGCGGAACAGGCCCGCAGACCTCCATCTGCTGCTCTTCCGCTATGCTGGCGTCAGACAAAACCGGTCCGTCAAAGTCCTCAGCCTCCACCCGGCCCCACCAAAGGCGACTCGGCGCGGACACCGCCTGAAACGACCCAAAGCGGAGAGATGCCATCAGTGTCGAAGACGGGGTTGTCCCCTTATTAGGTAGCGTATCCGCTGATTCTGGAGGCTTGGAGACATCGCAAGCATAAAACAAAAGAGTAGGAGAGCACTGAAAAATAAGCCATGGCCAGTGTCGCTGCTCCCACGCTCGGCGCAGCCGGAGAAAAGGAAGAAGGAGTTGTTGCACCAGCAGCCAGCGCCACCCCGAGCCCGCATGCCAACCTATCTGAGATCATGCCGTCACTGCCCACGGCGCCGGGGTTCCCCCCTACCGATTGCGCCGGTACGCCGGCTTCTGGCTGATCGACCGCATGCTCAAGTTCATCGGCACGCCGCACGCTCGCTTCAGGCCGAGGCGCACCGACGTGCTACTCGTAAGCTTCCCCAAGACCGGCACCACCTGGCTCAAGGCGCTTGCCTTCTCCGTGCTCAACCGTGCCGCCCACCCGCCGTCCGCCGGGGCCGACCACCCGCTCCGGCGCAACAGCCCCCATGGCCTCGTCGGCTTCCTCGAGATCGCTGGGGAAGACGACGGCCGTCTCATCTACGAGGAGATTGCCTCTCCACATCTACTCGCCTCCCACCTGCCCTACTCCCTGCTGCCCCACGGCATCACGGACGGCTCCGGTGGGCGGATCGTGTACGTCTGCCGGGACCCCAAGGACACGCTCGTCTCCTTCTGGCACTTCCACGAGAAGACCAAGGGGACACTGCAGCGGATGGCCATGCCGACGTTCGAGGAGGCGTTAGAGCTCTTCTGCCAGGGCCAGAGCGTGGCGGGGCCGCAGTGGCGCCAGACGCTCGAGTACTGTGAGGCGAGCCGCCGGAGTCCGGAGCAGGTGTTGTTCCTCAGGTACGAGGACATGCTGCTTGACCCGACGGAGAGCCTAATGAAGATGGCGGTGTTCATGGGTTGCCGCTTCTCGCCGGAGGAGGAGTCGGCCGGGGTCGTACGCGACATCGTGGAGCTCTGCAGCCTGGGGACACTCAAGGGGCTTGAGTTGAACATGAGCGGGAGCACGATGCTGGGGCTCAGGGTGGACACGGTCCGAGCCGGTCCGGTCCCGGTCCGAGCCGGCGTTTGGACCGGCCGCCGGCGGTCCGGTCCGGACCGGACCGAGCAACGTCGCGGTCCTGTTTTCAGGGACCGGACCGGCAATGGCCGAGCTCGGGCCGGACTGAGAGGACCGTGAGGGCCGGCCAAGACATGGGCAGAGCGCGCTCTGGAGCTCCGGCGACGGCTCATCGGAGAGATATCTTGCTAGAGGAAGCGCAGCTCATCGAAAAGATGTCAGGGAGCTTGAGAAGAATCAGAGGAAGCTACATGACCAAGAAGAACACCAGAGGGAGCTCATCGGAGACGAATCTGACACGACGGCCGGTGTACGGAGATGAAAGGAACGATGGCTGATGCGGCTATGTAGGACCTCCCTCGTCGATTTTTTTGACGGAGATGATAGATCTCACGACGGAGGAACTCCTAGACATGATGGTTCGTCGCCGGAAGGCTGGTGGCCTTGGTGCTATGCAGTGGTGCTTTGCTTGTGCGTTGGACGGCGGCGGCCGCGGCACAGGTGCGTGGCCCTATCACGCCTTGGCCGCCACGCACTCGCCAAGCCCCCGCCATGCCCCCGGCAAGCCCCCAGCCATGCCCCCGCCCCGCTCTGGCCATGGCCCCGCCATGCCGCCGGCTACTTCTTCGGTCCGCTCGGTCGGGCCGAGCTTTAACCGGACCGGACCGGCCGATTTTCGGTCTTGTTTTGAGGGACCGGACCGGCCGATTTTTTTGTCGGGCCAGGACCGAGCCAGCCCGGACCGAGCGGGCCACGAGCCGGTCCGAAAGACCGCTCGTGCCGTCTACCCTGAGCTGGGGCTGAAGAACGAGGTCTTCTTCAGGAACGGCACGGTGGGGGATTGGAGCAGCTGTATGACACCGGCCATGGCGGCGCGCGCGGCTGGACAGGATCGTGGCAGAGGCGCTCAAGGGCTCCATGCTCACCTTTGGCCCTACCTCTTAGCTTACCCACATCGTTTGAATTTATGTATTTTTCTTGTGATTGCAATATTTCTCGCCTCCAACTGATTGTTGCCATGCCAGCGAGTTCAAGCCTTAATTATACTTGGCCATCACTTTAGTTTCTTCCTCACCGGGAACTTTCCGAACCTGGGTGTATATACACCCTATATACAAAAAAATATTAGCAAATCAACAAAAAGTCAAAAAATTCTGATACTAATTTTGAAATAAACCTGACCTTCCATTGTACTTGTGAGAAAAATTCCACAAACAGAAAATTGCACTTTGACTTCTTTTCAAAAAAGATAAATTTTCGGTCAAAATAGTGTGAATAGTGACCTATAATAGCAAATATTTTTTGTCTCTTTTGCCCAGAAGTCAATGTTGACTTTTTTTCATGAAAATTTATATACTGGTGCAAAACAAAGTCAAGTTTAATCTAAAAATACTTCGGAACTATTTTAACTTTTTCATTAATTATTAAAAAGTAATTTTCATATAGGGTGCATATATAACCAGAAACCAAAGTGTATTTCCTCTCACCAACGTCGCTTTATTCCGTATCTTGGAGTTGGAGGCACATGGAGGGGCCACAGAGTTGGGCAGCAAACACATTAGAGTTCATACATGTGCCTGAATGCTAGACGGGAAGGACCATGTTACGGGACGCGTGGATGATATTTACCAGCAGGAAACAGGTCTATAACTGACACAAGCGTGAATCTGAGATGTCAAATCGGACAGCCCTACCATGCGGCGAGTGTAGTAGAAGCAATCTCAAACAGACGCCCTCAACGTCGGGCATCTTTAAGGACCCTCAAAACGCCCGCAAACAGTCCAAACGGTGCAAGTCATTCAACACGTTATCCTATCGGTCTGTGGATGCGTCCTCTTGTTTGAAATCTCGCAAATCGAAGGCACGCTAGGAAATTTTTGCACGTATTCCGGATCGCCGCTGACGAGGTTGCCTACTATGGGTAGGGTCACAGGCTTGACATCTAGGGCCCACCTATGGTCCCACATTATCATTAAAACCCCTGGACTAGAGATGCATTCGGATGCATATGGTGATCCACTCGGATCATTCAAGCCACTCGGACGTCTACGGTGACACTCGGACATATGGGAGCTCTGGCGACTCAGGAGACGCAGCGTCCGAGGGACTTGAAGAGACACTCATTGTGTTGTTAATTCTGCGTTACCAGTAACGCCCCACTTACACAGCCGTTCCTGTAACGTTACTTTCATTAGCATTTAAAGCCCTAGTGATGGTGCTCGGCCGGTGGTGGCGCACTCTATATAAGCCACCCCCGGGCGCCAGAGCAAGGGTTCCGACCTCTTGTAATCCATTACTCCCCATAAGCAAACACTAAGCTTCCGTGCTCGAGACGTAGGGCTTTTACCACTTCTGAGTGGGGCCTGAACTCGTACACATCCGAGTGAACATCCGCGCCGTAGCTAGGCTTCGCCCCTCCGTTCGTACCCCTCGTACTATTGTCAGGCTAATTCCATCGACAGTTGGCGCCCACCGTGGGGCTGCGCATCTAGCGAATTTCGGTGCAGGTGGAATTTCCATTTTCTCGGTCATCATGATGACACTCGGCGGCGAGATCCTCTTCGGTTCCCTCAGCTTCGTCGTCGACGATTCGGTGTGCCTGCAGGAAGCGCTGCTGGACACTGATGTGCTGTCCGCCCGAGGTGCAATGCATTTCAGTGCGACGACGTTTGGAGTCCTTCTCCGACAACCGTCCACGCCGTATCAACCGGCACCCCCATCTCGCGTTGCGGCTCGTCGCAGACGCTCCGGGCGCTCGCGGTTGCAGCGCTGAATCAAGCACGCCGTGGCACTCCAGGCCGCGGTCGGGCGAGTGGCCGTGCTCGACGTCGACAAGTCCCTTCACAACCTCTTCCCTTCCTCAGGTGATGAATCTTCTGGTGCATCCGAGCGCGAGAGCAACGGGGACGCTACGGAGGTTCTGATGGCCGGCACGACCCGGGGCGCTCCTCCTCCCGGGTATTCGGCGGGAGATACTCGTGAACGAGACGGTGACTGTAACAACGCTGGCACCGACGCCTACATCCCCCGACCCCTCATTCGGGAGCAGCGGGAGGAAATTAGGCGTAGGAACGATCAAGTTCTTCTCAGTCCCATCGCGGGGACTACCCCGGACAAGTTGGCCCTGGAGGCTGCGCGCCAGGCCACCCAGGCTGAACGCGAGCGACTCGAGCGACTCCAGCAGTCACTCAACGAGCGCGCAGCAAGGGATCGACCCAGCTCCAGCCGCAATCGCCGTCAGTTGTTCCCAGAAGATCGGCCGTACACCATCCCTGTGATGCGCACGCCACTGCAGAACTTAGCCACGGCCACTCGGATCGCCGATTCAATCCAACCGTCTGACTCGGCGGCCGGCGAGGGCATTCGGCAGATCCAGGCCTTGCTAAAAACCGCTCTACAGCAAAACTCCGAGGTATCTCAATCACACCAACGTATACATAGCAAGTCCGTTCGGGCAGACACAATCCAGTCCGCTCACAGCCCGCTCGCGCCAAGGAAGGACCGGCGATCTCCTCCTCTTCAGAGAGGTCCGCAGGAAGGACGCTGGCGCGACGACCGCGACATCAGTTGGACGTCCCCCTCCCCCCCAGGGGCGGTTCGTACGGCCAACGTCCCTATGACGGTAGCCGGCCTGTCGCGAGGGACTAGGAGAGGAGCCATGCCCGACACAGAGGCTATGGTGAAAATGACCGGAGGGCCCCGTAGTTCAACACTAGGTCCATCATCACCCAGCAAGTAGTTGATCGGAACAGAGACAACAGGGACCGAGTGAGCGGCTGGGGTATCACCGGTCTCGGGTGCTTCAGCAGATACATCCGAGAGGCCGAGATCCCCCCAACTACCGGTTGGCGACGGGAATCGGGAAGTTCAACGGCGAATCGAAGCCAGAGACTTGGCTCGAGGATTATCGAGTGGCTGTCCAGATCGGCGGCGGCAACGACTTCGTTGCGATGAAGCACCTTCCGCCCATGTTGGAAGGATCTGCACGAGCGTGGCTAAATCAACTGCCCGCTAGTTGCATATACTGTTGGGAAGATTTGGCCCGAGTGTTCGTCAAGACATTCGAGGGCACGTACAAGCGCCCGGGTGGATTGACAGAGTTGCAGCATTGCGTCCAGAAAAGCAATGAGACTCTCCGAGAGTACATCCAGCGCTGGACCACGTTGCACAACACCGTGGAAAATGTGACTGAGCATCAGGCCGTGTGCGCCTTCAAAGCGGGCACTCGGTATCGAGAGCTGATCTTGAAATTCGGTCGGGCTGGGGATATGTCCCTCAGTCGGGCCATGGAGATCGCGACCAAGTACGCTAATGGCGAATAAGAGGATCGCCTCCGTAACGCCAAAGGGCGAGCTGGCGACGCCCCTCAATCGGGGGGCAACGCTGGAAAAAAGCAGAAACGAAAGGCCGATGCTTCCGGCAAGGCAGAGGTGGCGGCTGTCTCAGGGCAAGGCCAAGGCAAGCTCAAATCAAAGAAAAATAAGAAAGAGTGGACTCCCAAGAAGAAGTCTGTCTCCAAATCCAACATTCTCGATCAACCTTGCCAGATTCATACCAAGACGGATGAAGAAGGCAACGTTGTGCTCCCGAAGCATACCACTCGGGAATGTCGCCTGCTCAAGCAGGAGATGGGCACGGAGCCCTCGGGTGAGAAAGGCGACGTCGAGGAAGATGAAGGTACTTCCGAGTACCCACAAGTCGATAAGGTCCTCGTGATCTTCGCTGACGTCGAAAGCAAGAGACGGTTGAAGGTTGTCAATCGGGAAGTTAACATGGCAGTTCCGACTGCCACCAAATACATCAACTGGACGAAGACTCCTGTTACTTTCGACCAGTCTGACCATCCGCCTCACATAGCCACCCCCGGGAGGCAGGCGCTGGTTGTCGATCCAGCTATGAATGGCGTCCGGCTGCGTAAAGTCTTGATGGACGGAGGCAGCGGACTCAACATAATCTAGGCCGACACGCTCAAGGCGATGGGCATCCCGATGTCTCAATTGAGCAAGAGCAACATGCACTTCCATGGGATTGTTCCTAGGAAGAAGGCATAATCACTCGGTCAGATCGCTATGGACGTCGTGTTCGGAGGCGAAAAGAATTTCCGGAAGGAGCGGTTAACCTTCGAGGTGATGGACTTTTGCAGCGCTTATCATGCCATCTTGGGTAGGCCCGCCTACGCACGTTTCTATTGGGGAACGTTGCATGGGAAACAATTTTTTTTCCGACGCACACGCAAGATATATCCATGGTGATGAGCATCTACGATAGGGAGAGTGGATCTACATACCCTTGTAGATCGCTAAGCGGGAAGCGTTAAGAAACGCGGTTGATGTAGTCGAATGTCTTCGCGATCCAAATCGCCGAGCGTCCCGCGATCCCATCACGATCCATCTCGCGATCCAATCACGATCCGTCCCGCGATCCCATCACGATCTGTCCCGCGATCAAATCACGAATCGTCTCGCGATCCTGATCACGGTCCTTCCGATCTAGCGCCGAACGGACGGCACCTCCGCGTTCAGCACACGTACAGCTCGATGACGATCTCCGCCTTCTTGATCCAGCAAGAGGGAGCGGAGAGGTAGATGAGTTCTCCGGCAGCGCGACGGCGTGGCGGCGATGGTGGTGGAACTATTCCAGCAGGGCTTCGCCTAAGCACCGCTGAAACGATCTAGAGGAGAAACTACGATCTAGAGGAGAGGGTAGCACGTGGCTGATTTCTGTTGTCAAAAACCCTCAATACCTCTAGTATATATAGGAGGAGGGAGGGAGGAGGCTTGGCGCCCCAAGGGGCCAGCCCTTGGTTCGGCTGAAGGTGGAGAGGAGGAGTCCTCCTCCAATCCTAGTAGGATTAGGACTCCTTCTCTCCCACTTGGAAAAACCCTTCCACCTTTTGGACTTTCCACTTTTCAGCCTTATGGGCCCTATGGGCTGGCCGCCCAGCCCACCAGGGGCTGGTGCGCCACCCTATAGCCCATGTGGTCCCCTTAGGGGGTGGTGGGCCCACTAGGTGGACCCCCGGAACCCATTCGTCACTCCCGGTACACTGCCGGTAATGCCCGAAACTTTTCCGGAGTCCAAACACCAACTTCCTATATATCAATCTTCGTCTCCGGACCATTCCGGAACTCCTCGTGACGTCCGGGATCTCATCCGGGACTCCGAACAACCTTCGGTCACCACCATACATAACTCTACTATACCGAAACGTCACCGAACCTTAAGTGTGCAGACCCTGCGGGTTCGAGAACTATGTCGACATGACCGAGACACCTCTACGGTCAATAACCAATAGCGGGACCTGGATGCCCATATTGGTTCCTACATATTCTACAAAGATCTTTATCGGTTGAACCTCTATGTCAAGGATTCAGTTAATCCCGTATGCTGTTCCCTTTGTTCTTCGGTATGTTACTTGCCCGAGATTCGATCGTCGGTATCTCTATACCTAGTTCAATCTCGTTACCGGCAAGTCTCTTTACTCGTTCCGTAATACAAGATCCCGTGGCTAACACTTTAGTCACATTGCTTGCAAGGCTTGTTGTGATGTTGTATTACCGAGTGGGCCCTGAGATACCTCTCCGTCACACGGAATAACAAATCCCAGTCTTGATCCATGCCAGCTCAACAGACACCCTCGGAGATACCTGTAGAGCATCTTTATAGTCACCCAGTTACGTTGCGATGTTTGATACACACAAGGTATTCCTCCGGTGTCAGTGAGTTGCATGATCTCATGGTCATAGGAACAGATACTTGACATGCAGAAAACAATAGCAATAAACTGACACGATCATATGCTATGTTCATAGTTTGGGTCTTGTCCATCACATCATTCTCCTAATGATGCGATCCCGTTATCAAATGACATCTCATGTCTATGGCCAGGAAACCTTGACCATCTTTGATCAACGAGCTAGTCTATTAGAGGCATACTAGGGACACAGTGTTGTCTATGTACCCACACATGTATTTGAGTTTCCAATCAATACAATTATAGCATGGATAATAAACGATTATCATGAACAAGGAAATATGATAATAACTAAATTATTATTGCCTCTAGGGCATATTTCCAACAGTCTCCCACTTGCACTAGAGTCAATAATCTAGTTCACATCACCATGTGATTTACATTGTTATGAATCTAACACCCAATGAGTTCTGGGGTTCGATCATGCTTTGCATGTGAGAAAGGTCTTTAGTCAACGGTCTGCAACATTCAGATCCGTGTGTTCTTTGCAAATCTATATGTCATACTACAGATGTTACCACGCTCCACTTGGAGCTATTCCAAATGGTTGCTCCACTATACGTATCCTGACTGCTACTCAGAGTCGTCCGGATAGGTGTCAAAGTTTGCATCGACGTAACCCTTTACGATGAACTCTTTATCACCTCCATAATCGAGAAATATTTCCTTAGTCCTCTAGTTACTAAGGATAACTTTGACCGCTGTCCAGTGATCCACTCCTGGATCACTCTTGTACCCCTTGACAGACTCATGGCAAGGCACACACAGGTGCGGTACACAGCATGGTATACTATACAGAGCCTATGGATAAGGCATAGGGGACGACCTTCGTCCTTTCTCTTTCTTCTGTCGTGGTCGAGATTTGAGTCTCACTCAACTCTACACCTTACAAATCAGGCAAGAACTCTTTCTTTGACTGATCCATTTTGAACTCTTTCAAAATCTTGTCAAGGTATGTACTCATTGAAAGTCTTATCAGACGTCTTGATCTATCTCTATAGATCCTGATGCCCAATATTTAAGTAGCTTCATTCCAGGTTTTTCTTTGAAAAACTCCTTTCAAACAACCCTTTATGCTTTCTAGAAATTCTACATCATTTCCGATCAACAATATGTCATCCACATATACTTATCAGAAATTCTATAGTGCTCCCACTCACTTTATTGTAAATACAAGTTTCTCATAAACTTTGTATAGACTGAAAAACTTTGATCACCTCATCAAAGCGTATATTCCAACTCCAAGATGCTTGCTCCAGTCCATAGAAGGATCGCTGGAGTTTGCATACATTTTAGCATCCTTAGGACTGACAAAACCTTCCGGTTGTATCACATACGACCTTTCCTCACGGCTACCGTTAAAGAAACGATGTTTTGACATCCATCTGCCAGATTTCATAATCGAAAAATGCAGCAACTGCTAACATAATTCCAACAGACTTTAGCATCGCTACGGGTGAGAAAGTCTCATCGTAGTCAACTCCTTGAACTTGTGAAAAACCCTTTGCCACAAGTCGAGCTTTATAGACGGTGACATTACCGTCTGCGTCTGTCTTCCTTTTAAAGATCCATTTGTTCTGAATGGCCTTTCGCCCTTCAAGTAATACTTCCAAAGCCCATACTTTGTTTTCATACATGGATCCCATCTCGGATTTCATGGCCTCTAACCATTTCTCGTAATCCGGGCCCATCATCGCTTCTCCATAGCTCGTAGGTTCATCGTTGTCCAACAACATGACCTCTAAGACAGGGTTGCCGTACCACTCAGGAGCAGTACGCGTCCTTGTCGACCTACGAGGTTCGATAGTAACTTGATCCGAAGCTTCATGATCACCATCATTAACTTCCCCTTCAACTAACATAGGCTCCAATGGAACAACTTTCTGCGCTGCGCTACTCTCTGGTTGAAACAAAGGTTCAACAACCTCATCAAGTTCTATCTTCCTCCCACTCAATTCTTTCGAAAGAAACTCTTTCTCGAGAAAGGACCCGTTTTAGCAACAAACACTTTGTGCTTGGATCTAAGATAGAAGGTTTACCCAACTGTTACGTTAGGGTATTCTATGAAGATGCATTTGTCCGCTTTGGGTTCAAGCTCATTAGGTGAAAAACCCTTTTTCACATAAGCGTCGCAGCCCCAAACATTAAGAAATGACAGCTTAGGTTTCCGCCAAACCAAAATTCATACGGTGTCATCTCAACGGACTTAGATGCTGCCCCTTTTAAAGTGAATGTGGTTGTCTCTAATGCATAACACTAAAACGATAGTGGTAAATCGATAAGAGACATCATAGTTCGCACCATATCCAATAGAGCACGACTACGCCATTCGAACACACCATCACACGATGGTGTTCCAGGTGACGTGAGTTGTGAAACAACTTCCACATTGTCTTAAGTTGTATACCAATACTCGTAACTCAGGTATTTACCTCCACGATCATATCGTAGACATTTTATCTTCTTGTCACGATGATCTCAAACTTCACTCTGATTTTGTTTGAACTTTTCAAATGTTACAGACTTGTGTTTCATTAAGTAAATATCCCCATATCTACTCAAATCATCAGTGAAGGTAGGAAAATAATGATATCCACCGCACGCTACAACACTCATTGGACCGAATACATCAACATGCATTATTTCCAATAAGTTACTTGCCCGCTCCATCATACCGGAAAATGGGGTCTTAGTCATCTTGCCCATGAGGCATGGTCCGCATGTCTCAACCGATTCGAAATCGAATGAGTCCAAAGATCCATCAGCATGGAGTTTCTTCATGCGTTTTACACCAATATGACATTTAGCGGCAGTGCCACAAGTATGTGGTACTATCATTATCTAACTTTGTATCTTTTGGCATCAATATTATGAACATGTGTATCACTATGATCAAGATTCAATAAACCATTCTCATTGGGTGCATGACCATTGAAGGTATTATTCATGTAAACAGAATAACCATTAATCTCCAATTTAAATGAATAACCGTATTGCAATAAACATGATCTAATCACGTTCATGCTCAACGCAAACACCAAATAACTCTTATTTAGGTTCATCACTAATCCCGAAGGTATAGAGAGCGTGCGATGGTGATCATATCAACTTTGGAAACACTTCCAACACTCATCGTCACCTCGCCCTTAGCTAGCCTCCGTTTATTCCGTAGATTTTATTCCGAGTTACTAACATTTAGCAACCGAACCGGTATCTAATACCTAGGTGCTACTAGGAGTACTAGTAAGGTACACATCAATAACACGTATATCAAATATACTTATGTCGACGTTGCCAGCCTTCTTATCTACCAAGTATCTAGGGTAGTTCCGCTTCAGCGACCGTTCTCCTCATAATAGAAGCACTTAGTCTCGGGTTTGGGTTCAACCTTGGGTTTCTTCACAGGAGCAGCAACTGACTTGCCATCCATGAAGTTTCCCTCCTAGCCCTTTCCCTTCTCGAAACTAGTGGTTTCACTAACCATCAACACTTGATGCTCCTTCTTGATTTCTACCTTCGCGGTGTCAAACATCGCGAATAGCTCAGGGATCATTATTTCCATCCCTGGCATTTTTTATTTCATCACGAAGCTCTAGTAGCTTAGTGACAGTGACTTGGAGAACTATATCAATCACTATCTTATCTGGAAGATCAACTCCCACTCGATTCAAGCGATTGTAGTACCCAGACAATCTGAGCACATGCTCACCGATTGAGCTATTCTCCATCATCTTGCAGGCAAAGAATCTTGTTGGAGGTCTCATACCTCTCAACACGGGCACGAGCCCGAGATCCCAATTTCAGCTCTTAGAACATCTCATATGTTCCGTGTCATTCAAAACGTTTTGGAGCCTCAATTCTAAGCCGTAATGCATGACGCACTGAACTATCAAGTAGTCATCAGAACGTGCCTGTCAGATGTTCACAACATCTACAGACGACGCTTGAGGGGGTGGCGCACCGAGCGGTGCATTAAGGACATAAGCCTTCTGTGCAGCAATGAGAACAATCCTCAGATCACGGACCCAGTACGCATTATTGCTACCATCATCTTTCAACTCTATTTCTCTAGGAACATATAAAAAATTCAAGGGAGCTACAGCGCGAGCTAGTAATCTACAACATAATTTGCAAAGACATTTTGACTATGTTCATGATAATGAGTTTAGTTAATCATATTACCTAAAAAACTCCCACTCAAATTGACATCCCTCCGGTCATTCGAGTGTCACATGATCCAAATCCACCAACTCAAGTCCGATCATCACGTGAGTTGAGGTGGTTTCAATGGTGAACATCTTCATGTTGATCATATCTACTATATGACTCATGTTCGACCTTTCGGTCTCTTGTGTTCCGAGGCCATGTCTGTACATGCTAGGCTCGTCAAGTTTAACCCGAGGGTTCCGCACGTGCAACACTGGCTTGCACCCGTTGTATGCGAACGTAGAGTCTATCACACCCGATCATCGCGTGGTGTCTCGAAACGACGAACCTTCGCAACGGTGCACACTCGGGGAGAACACAATTTATCTTGAAATTTAAGTGAGGGATCACCTTATAATGCTACCGTCGTCCTAAGCAAAATAAGATGCATAAAAGGATTAACATCACATGCAAATCATAAGTGACATGATATGGCCATGAACTTGTGCTTTTGATCTCCATCTTCAAAGCACCGGCATGATCTCCATCGTCACCGGCATAACACCATGATCTCCATCATATTGATCTCCATCAATGTGTCGCCATGAGGTTGTCGCGCCGACTGTTGCTTCCACGACTATTGCTAACTCATAGCGATAAAGTAAAGAAAAAACGTCGAAAATAATTAAAGACAACCCTATGGCTCCTGCCGGTTGCCGTACTCATCAACATGCAAGTCGTGATATTCTATACAATACATGATCATCTCATACATCACATATATCTCATCATGTAATTGGCCATATCACATCACAACATACCCTGCAAAAACAAGTTAGACGTCCTCTAATTGTTGTTGCAAGTTTTACGTGGCTGCTACGGGTATCTAGCAAGAACAATTCTCACCTACGCAAAAACCACAACGGTGATACATAAACTGCTTTTCAACCTTCTCAAGGACCGCCTTTGTCGAATCCGATCCAACTAAAGTAAGAGAAACAGACACCCGCCAGCCATCTTTGTGCAACGAAGTTACACGTCAGTCGATGGAACCGGTCTCTAGTAAGCGTACGAGTAAGGTTGGTCCGGGCCGCTTCATCCCACAATACCGCTGAACCAAAATACGACCAAAGGAGGAAGCAATCTAAGCATCAACGCCCACAAACTCCTTTGTGTTCTACTCGTGATCTCATCTACACATAGACCTAGCTCAGATGCCACTGTTGGGGAACGTTGCATGGAAAACAAAAAAATTTCCTTCGCACATGCAAGATCTATCCATGGTGATGAGCATCTACGAGAGGGAGAGTGGATCTACATACACTTGTAGATCGCTAAGCGGGAAGCGTTAAGAAACGCGGTTGATGTAGTCGAACGTCTTTGCGATCCAAATCGCCGAGCGTCCCGCGATCCCATCATGATCCATCTCGCGATCCAATCATGATCCGTCCCGCGATCCCATCACGATCTGTCCCGCGATCTAATCATGAATCGTCTCGCGATCCTGATCACGGTCCTTCCGATCTAGCGCCGAACGGACGGCACCTCCGCGTTCAGCACACGTACAGCTCGATGACGATCTCCGCCTTCTTGATCCAGCAAGAAGGAGCGGAGAGGTAGATGAGTTCTCCGGCAGTGCGACGGCGTGGCGGCGATGGTGGTGGAACTATTCCAGCAGGGCTTCGCCTAAGCACCGCTGAAACGATCTAGAGGAGAAACTACGATCTAGAGGAGAGGGTAGCACGTGGCTGATTTCTGTTGTCAAAAACCCTCAATACCTCTAGTATATATAGGAGGAGGGAGGGAGGAGGCTTGGTGCCCCAAGGGGCCAGCCCTTGGTTCGGCCGAAGGTGGAGAGGAGGAGTCCTCCTCCAATCCTAGTAGGATTAGGACTCCTTCTCTCCCACTTGGAAAAACCCTTCCACCTTTTGGACTTTCCACTTTTCAGCCTTATGGGCCCTATGGGCTGGCCGCCCAGCCCACCAGGGGCTGGTGCGCCACCCTATAGCCCATGTGGTCCCCTTAGGGGGTGGTGGGCCCACTAGGTGGACCCCCGGAACCCATTCGTCACTCCCGGTACACTGCCGGTAATGCCCGAAACTTTTCCGGAGTCCAAACACCAACTTCCTATATATCAATCTTCGTCTCCGGACCATTTCGGAACTCCTCGTGACATCCGGGATCTCATCCAGGACTCCGAACAACCTTCGGTCACCACCATACATAACTCTACTATACCGAAACGTCACCGAACCTTAAGTGTGCAGACCCTGCGGGTTCGAGAACTATGTCGACATGACCGAGACACCTCTACGGTCAATAACCAATAGCGGGACCTGGATGCCCATATTGGTTCCTACATATTCTACGAAGATCTTTATCGGTTGAACCTCTATGTCAAGGATTCAGTTAATCCCGTATGCTGTTCCCTGTGTTCTTCGGTATGTTACTTGCCCAAGATTCGATCGTCGGTATCTCTATACCTAGTTCAATCTCGTTACTAGCAAGTCTCTTTACTCATTCCGTAATACAAGATCCTGTGGCTAACACTTTAGTCACATTGCTTGCAAGGCTTGTTGTGATGTTGTATTACCGAGTGGGCCCTGAGATACCTCTCCGTCACACGGAATAACAAATCCCAGTCTTGATCCATGCCAGCTCAACAGACACCCTCGGAGATACCTGTAGAGCATCTTTATAGTCACCCAGTTACGTTGCGATGTTTGATACACACAAGGTATTCCTCCGGTGTCAGTGAGTTGCATGATCTCATGGTCATAGGAACAGATACTTGACATGCAGAAAACAATAGCAATAAACTGACACGATCATATGCTATGTTCATATTTTGGGTCTTGTCCATCACATCATTCTCCTAATGACGCGATCCCGTTATCAAATGACATCTCATATCTATGGCCAGGAAACCTTGACCATCTTTGATCAACGAGCTTGTCTATTAGAGGCATACTAGGGACACAGTGTTGTCTATGTACCCACACATGTATTTGAGTTTCCAATCAATACAATTATAGCATGGATAATAAACGATTATCATGAACAAGGAAATATGATACTGACTAAAATATTATTGCCTCTAGGGCATATTTCCAACAGTTTCATGGCCCGACCATGTTACGTGTATCTCAAACTAAAGGTGCCAGGGCCGAATGGCGTGATCACTGTGATTGGCGACTGGAAGATAGCTGAGGACTGCCTCCAGCAGGGCTCCAAACTCGCCAACGAGCAGGTGCTCGCAGTCGAGCTCGAAGGATACATGAAAGAGGTGGACACGGCCGACTTGCTTAGGTCGAAACGGCCGGCTTCTGAATCGGCTTTTCAGTCGGCTGGCGAGACCAAGCATGTCCATGTTCACCCGAATGACCCGAGTGCCGCCCCGACGAACATCTCCACGTCACTCAGAGAGAAATAGGAAGTCGAGCTCATCGAGTTCCTTCGTGAGAACTGGGACATCTTCGCATGGAAGCCGTCTGACATGCCCGGTATTCCCAGGGGACTGGCTGAGCACCGACTCCGAACCGACCCCAAGGTCAAGCCAGTCATAGAGTACTTGCGTCGATATTCCGTAGAGAAGCGTAAGGCATCGGTGAAGAAATAGCTCGGCTCCTAGCTGCCGAGTTCATTAGCGAGGTATACCACTCCGAGTGGCTCGCGAATGTCGTTCTGGTGCCAAAGAAGGAAAAATCACTCTGCATGTGTATTGACTTCAAGCACCTCAATCGAGCATGCCCGAAAGACCATTTTCCTCTACCCCGCATAGATCAAATAGTAGACTCTACTGCTGGATGCTAACGCCTGTCGTTCCTGGATGCGTACTCCGGGTACCACCAGATCCGAATGTACGGGCCTGATGAAACAAAAACGGCCTTCATCACCCTATTCAGGTGTTTCTGCTATGTCACTATGCCATTCGGTCTGAAAAATGCTGGCGCTACTTTCCAGCGCATGATCCAGAAATGCTTGCAAATGCAGATCAGTCGGAACGTGGAGGCCTATATGGAAGATATCGTGGTCAAGTCAAGGAAAGGTTCTGACCTCCTGACCGACCTTGCTGAAACCTTCGCGAACCTATGGCGCTTCTTAATAAAGTTGAATCCAGCTAAGTGCGCATTCGGAGTGCCTGCCGGAAAGTTACTCGGTTTCCTCGTTTCCGAACGAGGGATCGATGCCAACCTAGACAAAATCGGCGCCATAGTCCGAATGAAGAGACTAGAATGCCTGCATGATGTACAAAGGCTGACAGGTTGTCTAGCGGCGCTGAGCCGATTCATCTCAAGACTCGGTGAGAAGGCACTGCCCCTTTACCGACTGATGAAAAAGTCTGACAAGTTCGAGTGGACTCCCGAAGCACAAGCCGCGTTCGAAGAACTCAAGGCATTGCTTTCCACCCAGCCGGTGTTAGCTGCTCCGGGCAGCCAGGAACCTTTACTCCTGTACATCGCAGCTACTAGCCAAGTGGTGAGCACTGTACTTGCCGTAGAGCGCGAGGAGTCGGGAAAAACATTCAAGGTTCAAAGACCCATATATTACATCTCAGAAGTCTTGACCCCCTCCAAGCAAAGGTACACGCACTATCAAAAGCTGGTCTATGGTATTTACCTGACCGTAAAAAGGTGGTAAATTACTTCCAAGATCACTCGGTCACAGTCGTAACAAACACTCCCCTGTCGGAGATCTTGCACAACAGAGACGCTGCAGGCCGAGTGGCAATGTGGGAAATTGAGCTCCTTCCGTTGGAGATCAAGTTTGAAGCCAAGAAAGCAATCAAGTCCCAAGCATTGGTTGATTTTATGGCCGAGTGCATAGAGCAAGAGCAGCCAACCCCAAGTGTTCCTGAGCACTGGACTATGTTCTTTGACGGATCCAAGATGCTCAATGGCTCGGGGGCTGGCGTGGTTCTCATTTCTCCCAAAGGAGACCGGTTGAACTATGTCCTCCAAATCCATTTTGATTCATCAAACAATGAGGCCGAATACGAAGCCCTCCTGTATGGGCTCCATATGGCCATCTCACTCAGCATTCGCCGTTTGATGGTCTACGGTGATTCGGACCTTGTTGTCAACCAAGTGATGAAGGAGTGGGACATTCGGAGCCCAGCTATGACCGGTTACTGCAATGTGGTCAGAAAGCTGGAGAAGAACTTTGAAGGTTTGGAGTTGCATCACATTCCTCGCGCAAAGAATCAGACAGCAGACGACCTGGCAAAGATTGGGTCCACTCGGCGGGCAGTTCCCAAGGACATATTCCTTGAACATCTGCGCGCCCCTACAATTATAGAAGATCCTTTCACAGAGGAGCCCCCGCAAGCAGTCGGTCCATCAAATCCGACTGAGGTTGACGTCCCAGCTGTGGTCGACCTAGTCCACGAAATGCTGGTAATCACTCCCGAGTGGACTCAACCTTATTTGGCATACTTGCTCCGGCAAGAACTCCCCGAAGACGAAGAAGAAGCTCGCCGAATCATCCGTCGATCCAAGGCATTTGAAGTCTTGGGGGATCAGTTGTACAAGAAAAGCACTACAAGAGTCACTCAGAAATGCATCTCCCCAGAGGAAGGGCTGCAGATCTTACACGAGATTCACTCGGGAACTTGTGGCCATCACGCGTCCTCTCGGACATTGGTTGCCAAGGCTTTCCAAGCAGGTTTTTATTGGCCCCGAGCTAATGAAGCAGCAAGAGATTTGTTCGATCTGTGCATCGGATGTCAATTATATAAGAATAAATCCCACAAGCCCGCGTCCGCGCTAAAGACGACCCCGCTCACTTGGCCGTTCGCCGTGTGGGGTCTTGACATGGTCAGCCCTCTGCAGACTGGGACAAGTGGATTCACCCACCTGCTTGTGGCGGTCGACAAGTTCACCAAGTGGGTCGAGGCGAAGCCCATCAAAAGCTTGGATTCAGCTACCGCCGTCAGTTTCATTCGGCAGATCATCTTCAGATTCGGTGTGCCGCATGACATCATCATAGATAACGGGAAGAACTTCAATTTGGACGAGTTTCATGAGTTTTGCTACTCCCAGGGCACTCGGGTTAACTATGCGTCCGTGGCTCACCCGCAGTCGAATGGACAGGCTGAATGAGCAAATGGGATGATCCTCTAGGGGCTGAAGCCTCGATTGATGAGGGACTTGAAGTACGCTGCGGGGGCCTGGGTCGAAGAGCTGCCATCTGTCTTATGGGGCATACGAACAACCCCGAACCGCTCTACAAAGCGCACTCCTTTCTTCATGGTGTACGGGTCAGAAGTCGTGCTGCCGAGTGATCTTCAACACAATTCCCCCCGAGTGGAACAATATGATGAAGCCGAAGCTGAAGCAACACGTCAAGATGGTCTGGATCTCTTGAAGGAAGAGAGGGAACTAGACCTCATCAGATCGATGCTTTATCAACAAGATTTGAGACGTTACCATGATAGACAGGTCAAGGGCCGAGCTTTTCAGGAGGGAGATCTTGTTCCCCGACTGGACCAGCAAAAACCCCATAAGCTGGCGCCTCCGTGGCAAGGGCCTTATGCAATCTCCAAAGTCCTGCACAATGGAGCCTGCCGGCTCTACAATATCGAGGATAACGTAGAAGAGCCTCGAACTTGGAACGCGGACCTACTCCGCAAGTTCTACACATAGAACACGACGATTTTAGTTTGTCATTCCCATAATGATCCGAGTGATCTCGATGAATAAAGTTTCGTTTCTTTATATTTTGTCGATATTTAACTCATTTTCACTCCGGTGAATTAATCTCTCTTATCACCCCCAGCGGGTATAAAATACTTAGTTGCAAACCTGATTTTGCCTAAGTACGAACTATTCCGAGTGAGGATATAATCCACACTCGGGGGCTTAACTGCGACCCCGTATCGCCTAAGTTTAGAACCATTTTGAGTGGGACATTCTCCACGCTCGGACGACAATATGGATAGGACCATCATTGTTCGCATGAACTACTCCGAGTGCGGGTCTCACCCACACTCAGGGGCTTAGCTGCGATCCCGTATCGCCTAAGTTATGAACTACTCCGAGTGCGGGTCTCGCTCACACTCGGAGGCTTAGCTGCGATCCCGTATCGCCTAAGTACGAACTATTCCGAGTGAGGATATAATCCACACTCGGGGGCTTAACTACGGCCCCGTATCGCCTAAGTTTAAAACCATTTCGTGTGGGACATTCTCCACGCTCAGACGACAAGATGGATAGGACCATCATCGTTCGCATGAACTACTCTGAGTGCGGGTCTCACCCACACTCAGGGGCTTAGCTGCGATCCCGTATCGCCTAAGTTATGAACTACTCCGAGTGCGGGTCTCGCTCACACTCGAAGGCTTAGCTGCGATCCCGTATCGCCTAAGTACGAACTATTCCGAGTGAGGATATAATCCACACTCGGGGGCTTAGCTGCGACCCCGTATCGCCTAAGTTTAAAACTGTTTCGAGTGGGACATTCTCCACGCTCAGACGACAAGATGGACAGGACCATCATTGTTCGCATGAACTACTCCGAGTGCGGGTCTCGCCCACACTTGGGGGGCTTAGCTGCGATCCCGTATCGCCTAAGTTATGAACTACTCCGAGTGCAGGTCTCGCCCACACTCGGGGGGGGGGGGGGGGGGGCTTAGCTGCGATCCCGTATCGCCTAAGTTATGAACTACTCCGAGTGTGGGTCTCGCCCACACTCGGGGGCTTAACTGCAATCCTGTATTGCCTAAATTAAAAACTACTCCGAGTGCGGGTTTCGCCCACACTCGGGGGCTTAGCTGCGACCCCGTGTCGCCTAAGTTTAAAACCGTTTCGAGTGGGACATCCTCCACACTCGGACGACAAGATGGACAGGACCATCATTGTTCACTTGAACTACTCCGAGTGTGGGTCTCGCCCAAACTCGGGGGCTTGGTTGCGGCCCCGTATCGCTCAAGTTAAAACCCATCCCGAGTGAGGATATAATCCACACTCGGGGACTTAGTTGCGATCCCGCAATCGTCTAAGTATGAACATTCAAAGATCAAAGATCGAATGAAGTTAAGACAAATAGAAACTGTGTCATTCAAAACAAAAGTACGGATAAAGGTACGGGCGACAGGAGCCTCAGGCCCATTCAAAGTCTTTCGGTTACAACTACCACTCGGCATCCCGAGGCAAAAGCTTAAAGAGTTCTTGGTCCGACGATCATTCGGGACGAGGCGGGACAACCGCTTCAATGAAGGTGTCCAAGTCGATGCTGTCTGCGGTTCGAGTGGCAGCTTCCATAAACATCTCCATGAAGTCCTCAAGCTTGGTGTGCTTCCTGTTAGCGACCTCAAGAGACTTCAACTTCTTCTCGTCCACCCCCTTGCAGTGGATACGAACGAGCGAGAGAGCGATGTCAGTTCCAGCTCGGGCCGCTGACTTATTCCAGGCTTTTACTCGGCTCGGTACATCTCTCACTCAGGTGAGAACGGATTCCAGATCCTTTGAGGGCTTCTCGTCAGAAAAGACATCCCGATCAATGTCCGAGACGGCGGTGCTGAGCCTCTTAATATACGCGGCCACTTGATCGACGAGTTCTTCCAGACGGAGAACAACCATAGCAGCGCTATCCTTGAGCAGCTCTCGGGACGGGTCCAGCTCCTTCTCGATCTTATCAGTCTCGTCAGCAACATCGTCGCAGAATTCTGGGTTCAGCCGAGTGAAGAAAGGAATCAGAGGCAAACAAAATTCATTCGGCTTAACGAAGCTGCACGAGAATTACTCGAAAGCTGCACGAGAATTACTCGGGAATGTTTACCTTTGAGCTTTTCGCTCGCGGTGTCGCTTAATTCCTTGACAAACTGCTCCAACTCCGTTTTCTTGGCGGTGACACGCTCGAGCCTGGCCTCCCACTCGGCATACGACTTCTTCAACTCAGCAAGCTCCTCCTTGGACTTCTTCGCAGCAACCTCCAGAGTTTTCTTCTCTTCCTCCAGCTTCTCGATTGTCTTCAGCTTCTCCTCGGCCTCCTTGGTCTTTCGGTTGGCCTCCTTTTGGGTAGCTGCCAGATCAGTGTCTTTCTTCTCGAGGGCTGTCTTCACGGTTTCTAAAGAAATAGAATTCTTCAGCCTCTCGACAAGTTTACAATTTTCGCCACGAAGATCTGATGAAGTAGACTCAGTCGGACAGGGAGGAAGGACAGTTGTTGCAGCAGTCGGAAAGGATGAACATACCTTCGATTGCCCTTTTCTCCTGCTCCAATTTGACATTCTTGGCTCTCTCGGCTTCAAGGTTGAGGCGCAGGTCCTGCACCTCCTTCTCCAGAGCATTGTAGTGGCTCCCGAGCTCACAAACAGCCTGCCAACAGGAAACAAAGGAAAAAATATTAGTCAAACTTTAACACAGACTCTAAGACTTCCGCCGACTACTTTAGTCGGCGACAGTCTCGGGGTCTACACCCAGTGGGTGCGCTCAGCGTGCCCCCACTGGAAGATAAAATACAAGACTTTTCTTCAAGATCAACAATGGATTGAACACCGAAGTCATTCGGACTCTTAGACTCCCGCCGACTGCTTCAGTCGACGGCAGTCTCGGGGACTACACCCAGTGGGTGCGCTCAGCGCGCCCCCACTGGAGTTGCTGTACGGGTTACCTCTACAAGAACAAAAGGTTCAACTCTAAGTACATTTGGACTCTTAGACTCCCGCCGACTGCTTCAGTCGACGGCAGTCTCGGGGACTACACCCACTGGGTGCGCTCAGCGCGCCCCCACTGGAACCCAGGAACCCCCAACGGGTGTGTTCAGATGCAAACCCACTCGGGCCAAAAAACAAAAGACACACGGATCAAAATTCCCGACCGAGGAAGGTACTTACGAGAGTACTTACTCGGACATTCTTCTGCAATGCCTCGCTCGCATCATACGCCGTCTTCAGCCGTTCGCTCATCACCTCCAGCTGGATCAACGCCTCTTTGCTCGCTCCCACCTGATCCTCCGGGACGCGGTGTAGTGCGAAGATGTTGGTCGTAGGAGGAGTCGGTAGGGAGGATGACATACCATTTCCGAGTGCGGCTCCGGCTCCCGAGTTGGTTCCCCGTGCCAACACCAAGGCATCGGCATGTGATGGCTCCTGCATCACAACGTCCGTATTGGCAGAAGGGTTCGGCAGGTGAAGCTTGTCATCCGCATCATTGTCGATCACCTCACGCGGGGCTGCAAGTGTTCAAAAAGCATACGGGAATAAGTGGAAAGAAGACCACGACGTGCACCCGAGTGAATCCGAAGCTTACCCTTCGAAGACGCGACATCAACGTCGGCCCGCTCCTTCTCCAGAGTTTGGGGATCAGGCGAAGCAGTCGAAGTGTCAGCACTGCAAAGGAAACACTCAGAATATCACAATCACTCGGTTGAATTTTGACAACAACTGTCGAAGTGAAGATACTTACGCTGAGGCCACGGGAATGTTCATCTTGATCTTCGGGACGGGGACTGCCCTTCGAGGTTTGGATGTAGTGGCTTTGGCCTGTTTGGCCGCCTTCTCGGGCGACGAGACAAGTTCTCCACGCCCACACTTCGAGCTGCGGGTTGGAAGGTCAGGCCCAGTCGGCTTGGCGACACTTGACCCCTTGGGGCCGCCACCACGGACCCCTGGGTCTTGGCGCGCCTTGGGCACACGATCGTCCAAGCAAGAAGACTCCACTTCGTCACCGTCGTCCGAGTCGTCTTCATCATCATCACTTTCGTCGTCTTCTTCATATTCTCCTGCTTCTGCCGAGTCTTCTGGGTGGTCAGTGTCACTTGCTACATCAACTGGTCCTCGATTCACGATCGGCACTTGGTTGTTCATCCCCGTGAAAGCATGCCGAATGAAGAACAGGCCAGTCAAAAGAACAGGTCAATCAAGTCGATTGCGATAAGTGCATAAACATCAATCGGATAATGAATCTTCAAAAGTTACCTCATTAGGCAGATTCTCTGATGAGAGTGGAGACACCAGCCTGCTCCCTCTGGGGTTGTCGCGTGCCGGGGTGATCGCCTTGATCTTGGCTTTCACCGTTTCTGCTTTGAGCTCCTCCGGGTGAGTTCGGGTGGTGTCACTCGACCCGGTGTACTCCCACATGGGGTGAGCCCTGGCCTGCAGCGGTTGAATCCTCCTCTGGAGAAAGACCTCCAGTAAGTCAAGGCCGTTGACTCCTTTCTGCACCAAGGCCACCAGTGCTATCACCAAGAAGTCCACCTCTGTCTTCTCGTCCTTGGTCACAGTCAGCCTAGGAACCGGCCGAATGCGTTCGGACGTATACGGTGGAAGTCCCGACTGACCTTCGCCGACTGAAACATCCTGGCAGTAAAACCAGTTTTCCTGCCAGCCTTTCACCGAATCCGGGAATGTCATCTTTGGGAAACAAACCTTTCCCCGCAGCTAGATTCCCAGACCCCCGCATAGCTGAGCTACGTTTGTTTTGTCCTCTGACCGAGTGGACTTTTTCACAGTCATCACTCGGCAGGTGAAGATGTGTTTGAATAAACCCCAATGGGGATGGCAGCTCAAGAAATTTTCATAGAGAGAAACGAATGCAGCTAAGTAAATGAGGGCATTGGGAGGAAGGTGATGAAGTTGAGCGCCGAAGAAATCCAGGAATCTACGGAAGAAGGGATGAGGCGGAAGAGAGAAACCTCGCTCGAGGTGAGTCACCAGGAGCACGCGCTCGTTTCCCCATGGCGAAGGCTCGTCCTCGCCAGCCTCCGGCAGCCGCCAACTCCCCGCAGTCAGGAGTCCTTGGCTCTCCAGCTCGAGCATCCGGGCCTTGGTGACCCGCGACGGCAGCCATTCGCCTTGGGTCCATCCCGTCGGCGTGCCGACACTTGAGGAGGAGCCGCGCGAGCTCTTCTTCGCCCGCTCAGCTTTCACGGTCGCCCCTCGCATCATCTCCGACGAGCTTGGGTCTGGTCCGCGATGAGAACACGGTGGAAGGATCGCGTTTGCGGGCGTCGGAGAAGACGAAGGTGAGGGCGGAAAGTGAGATCTGTTTCACTCCCAACAGTGCCCTCGCCTTTTATACCAAAAATCGGGCAAAATCTCTGGCCGTCAATCCGTGAATGGAGCGAGATCCGCGGATCCACTGTTCAGAACCCCGGGGACACGTGGCGAAAATCTCGGCGCGGAAATCGAGGCGTCGTGCCCACTACCCTTAATTTCCACGACGCGACCGTTCTATCGCGCGCATGCGCGCGTCCCTCGCGATTTCGAACGTGCGGGAATCTTTTCATGCCTCAATCAGAACGAGCTCTACGCTCCGAGGAGCCCGTCGATTCGATTTTACAAATCGAGTGGTCAACTCGTCACTAGCTAAACACTCGGATGGAATAACCAGACATTCGGATTGTTTCTTCCGGGGAATGCTTTGATTTCATCTGACAGTATTACATAGTCAACCTAAGTAATCCAATCGGGAAATGTTAATCCTTAATCCGTCGAGGCTTGAAGCCGAGTGGGAAACGACCCACATCGTTTCTTGGGCATCTCCGAAGTGTCGTCGACACTTCCGAGTGTCGATCACTCAACCACTAAAACCTCACGGAATCGGGGGCTACTGATGAGGTTGCCTACTATGGGTAGGGTCACATGCCTGACATCTAGGGCCCACCTGTGGTCCCACATTATCATTAAAACCCCTGGACTAGAGATGCATTCGGATGCATATGGTGATCCCCTCGGATCATTCAATCCACTCGGATGTCTACGGCGACACTCGGACATATGGGAGCTCAGGCGACTCAGGAGACGCAGCGTCCGAGGGACTTGAAGAGACACTCATTGTGTTGTTAATTCTGCATTACCAGTAACGCCCCACTTACACAGCCGTTCCTGTAACGTTACATTCATTAGCATTTAAAGCCCTAGTGATGGCGCTCGGCCGGTGGTGGCGCACTCTATATAAGCCACCCCCGGGCGCCAGAGCAAGGGTTCCGACCTCTTGTAATCCATTACTCCCCATAAGCAAACACTAAGCCTCCGGGCTCGAGACGTAGGGCTTTTACCACTTCCGAGTGGGGCCTGAACTCGTACACATCCGAGTGAACATCCGCGCCGTAGCTAGGCTTCGCCCCTCCGTTCGTACCCCTGGTACTATTGTCAGGCTAATTCCCTCGACAGCCGCCATGTATGCGTCCGACACCCCGGTCCTGCCCAAAACCCTCCCTGAATGAAGCGGTCACTGCACACTCATGCCGTCAGGCTGCTCCAGAGTGGACATGACTTTGGTCAAAGCGATGCGACCGGACGAGCACATGACACCGTTCAATGCTGACGCGGCGACCCAGAAGCCTACTCTGATGCAAACCGGCTCCCTGTTTGTTCGCCTCACCGCACATATTTAAGAATGGCTCCGGCTCTGTCCACACAACACCGCACCACTCCTCTCCGCTGACCGCCTCTCCGATCCTCTCGCTCCAGCATCATCCATACCACAACGTCCGCACCATGCCGAAGTTAGTTCTCCGCGCCGGTAGGCGGCGGCTTCGGATCCGGATCTTGACACCGCCACCGTCGCTCTTCGGGGCCCTTGTCCTCTATGACGCCCAACTCCTCCTCCGAGGAGGAGATCATATTCTCCAACGACAAGGAGGACAAGGAGCCACAGGAGCCGTTCCAGCAGTAGTGCCTCCTTCGAAGGCGGCGATCATGGACGAGGAGTATCAGAAGCAATTTGAGCTCATGATCAAGCGGTTTCTCGTTTATGGAGGTGATAAAGAGCTCGTCAGCCTGGCAAAACGTAGCGCCCCCTCTCAAAAGTATTTCTTAACGTGTCTCTAGGTTATCAGAGTTTCGTGCAAAATAGGCTTTTGAAGCAAACTAATTATTCCTTGTGATTCTTGCTATTGCAGTGGTGACTCATCACACACACACATACGTACGCGAGTACGATCCCTTATGGCCTTATAGTTGAAAATAAGGATAAATTGGGAGCCTTGACTTTCCGGTGATGTAATGCAAGTAAAAGATACTTACATTTTTGTTCAGTGTTGATCGATAAGTTTTGATTGATTTGGAAAAGTGTTGATTGATAAGTTTTGATTAATTCAGAAAAGTGCAACTTAAGCGAACTGAGTGTAGCACATATAGTTAGGTTTATTGTGATGGAATTAGCCCGCCATGGACTGGTGTTCGCATTTAGTGAATTATTTTAGGTTTTTCGACGATGTTGTTCAATGAAAGGGGACGTTTCCGTCGACCATGCATGTTGCTACTTCGTCAATCAGAAGATATTATGCCGGCGCCGGCTCATTATATCGAAGGTGCTCATAGGGGTATAGGGTGTGTCTGTGCTTATAGGCGTGAGTGTACGTGAGCATCTGCAATTGCACGGTATCAAAAGAAAAGTACAACTTAAGTTTTTTTGGGCATGCCTTTCTAAAATGTGCAATTGGGCGAAAAATGCAATTTGATTTTTTGTACTACACTAAATTTAATACTTTTTTTAATCTATCAATTCAAATTAAAAAAAATGATTGAAACAAGAACTCAAAAAGAGCTCTCTGTATTTTAATCCCCAAGTGGAAGCCTGGAACTGGAAGACCTCAATAGAAAGAGCACACAAATTAAGAAGAAGAATGGTCCAACTTTATTAATCAATTATTCGAGCCTAGAAATAGTATAAGTATATGCGAAGTTTGCATGCATGCAAGCATGCTAATCAAACGTTGGACTCTAATTCGAAAAATGCCTCACTCAAATCAACATTGAAATCGCCATCGACATCTGCTACTACTGCGGGTTGGGTGGCCTGGAGTTGGCGGCGCAGACCCTGGATCCCCACTCGAGGAGCTCCTTGCTGGTGTCGTCCTTGTGCGCCACCACCTCGATGAAGCACAGGCAGTCCTTCTTCTCCCCGGTGGCCGTCTCGATGGCCGCCGTCAGCTCCTCCTCGCACGTCACCTTGGCCGTCCAGCATTTGCCCTCGCCGTTGTGGATGGCGTCGACGAGGCCGGTGTAGTTCCAGTTCTTGATGACGTTGTAAGGCCCGTCGTGGATCTCGACCTCGATGGTGTAGCCGCCGTTGTTGATGAGGAAGATGATGCTGTTCTGCTCGCAGCGGAGCATGGTGGACACGTCCTGCGCCGTCACCTGGAAGCTGCCGTCGCCGATGCAGGCGATGACGCGCTTGTTGCGGGCGCCCTGCGCGTACCCGAGCAGCGCGCCGACCGACCAGCCGATGGAGCCGTACTGCATCTGGAACTCATACCTGCACGCACGGATCACAAGGCTGCTCATATCAACTCAGCAGAACGTGTTGAGAAGAAGAAGTCGATGATGCGTACCCGCAGCCGTCGGGGAGCTTGAGCTTCTGGCAGTTGAACCAGGAGTCGCCGGTCTCGGCGATGACGGCGCTGTCGGCGGTGAGCATCTTCTGGACGTGCTTGAAGAGCACGTTGACGCGCAGCGGCTCGCCGGGCTCGCTCTCGGGCAGCTGCCCCTCCGGCACCCAGATCCGCTTGTAGTTCTCGTACGCGGTGGTGTTCTTCTTGAGGCGCTTGCTCAGCTCCGACAGGAAGTCCTTCATCATGATGCAGCCGAACGCCGGGCCGTTGCCGACGGTGACGCGGTCGGGCTGCAGGATCACCGCCTTCTCCTTCTTGAGCAGGAACGAGTAGCCCACCGAGCTGTAGTCGTTGAAGATGGGGCCGGAGAGCCGTGGAGATGGCCTTGTCAACCTGCTCGTGGGCATCCTCGAGGTTGTTGACGACGGCCTGGAAGCACGTCACCGGCGTGAAGCACCGCAGCTCCTGAGAGAAATCAGGGAGGCCGATGGTGTGATGGAGAATCCGGTTGGTTCCGTAGTCGTTCGAGTTCGGCCCGCCGACGATGCAGATCAGGGGGAGGTTCTCGCTGTACGCGCCGGCGATGGCGTTGAGCACGCTGAGCCCGCCGACGGTGAAGGTGACGGCGCACGCGCCGACGCCCTTGGCGCGCGCGTACCCGTCGGCGGCGTAGCCGGCGTTGAGCTCGTTGCAGCAGCCGACGAGGCGCAGCCCGGGCTCGGCGATGAGGTGGTCGAGGAGGGTCAGGTTGAAGTCGCCCGGCACGGCGAACACGTCGCCCACGCCGATCTGCACCAGGCGCCGCGCCAAGTGGCGCCCCAGCGTGGCCTCCGGGGAGCCGATGAAGGTGGGCGACGACGCCGGGAACGTCGCAGGGCACGCCACCGCGCCGCTCGGCGCGCCCTTGGGCCCGTCCACCGATCCGATGCCCGTCTCCATGGTAGGTCGGTCGATCGAGGTACGCGCGCGCGCGAGGAGGAGGAGAGATGGGGAGGAGAACTATTTTCTTGGGTGGTTTGACCCGTGTTGGCCGTGACTATTTATACGACGAGGGAATCAAGGACGGCAAGTAATAAAATTCGGCCATTTTCGTTAATATTCTGCTTTCGGTTTTGTCGCCTGCTATGTCGCTGCGTTGTGGGGTCGGGAGCCTCCTCGGGGCCACCTGTCATCCGGCGGTGGAGGTGGAAGAGGCATTATTTCGTTTGAGTCGGGTGTTAATGGGGAGGGATTTGGTTTGGAGAGCAAGACACAATTTTTCTTACGCCACAAGGCGTAGCGTGGCCGAGGTCGGTTTTTCTCCCTGTGCAGCAACGAGTTACATTCTGATTTTTTGTTTTTTGTTTTGCGGGAAGAGTTAATTTGTAGGGTTCTTATCGTTTATGCCCTCGCTATGTCCAACTACTCATTTTTGCCATTACAAGTTACAACCGCTCAAAAATGTCATTGTTTTATGGGACGCTTCCTCAAAAATACCATTAGAAACCTAAAAAATGCCACCGATTCATTGATGTTTGCTCAAAAATGCCATTAAATATTGTTAGTATCAGGTCAAACTTGTTGACCATGTTATATGACCAAAATACCCTAGACCCGCATGTCAGCTATCTCTATCTCACAATTATAAGCACGGCCCCACTTGTCAGGAGTAAGCAATCGGATAATTCTAGGGTAACATAGGAATGCTGTTGTGGATCGAGTGAGACCCACACTTTATCGTAATGAGATAGATGGATAGCTGGCATGTTGTTCCATGTGTATTTTGGTCATATGACATGATAAACAAGCTTTGACCTGACACTAGTGGTGTCTAGTGGCATTTTTGAGCATGCGCCTAATGGAGTGATGGCATTTTTTAGCAGCTGAAACTTCTGGTGGCAAAAGTGAGCAGTGGGACACAACTAGTGGCATAAATGATAAAAAGCCTAATTTCTAATACGATCCGGCTGCAACTCGGACAACTAATCATTTATTTTCAAATTTATGTATATAAGCTTGCAATTTTTTTTCTTTGCAAATGGAAAATCTATTAATTGAGCAGAGGCATTACAATCGTCGTTACAGAGCTTGCCAATGTCGTTACAGAGCTTGCCAATTTTCATCTGGTCAGCATGGCCGCTCGCTCCACTCGAGCGCTGGACTCACACCCTCCATAGTCCCATGCATGCTGCCATCTCAGCCTCAAGTGTGGAGGTGCAGGTCATGACATGCCGGCATGAGGCGAAGATAATGGCACCCATGGCATCTCGCAGGATCATTCCCGGCTCGCCACTGCCGTTGGGCTCCAGGAACGCACCATCCACATTTAGTTTGTTCCAGCCCTCTGGAGGCCGACGCCAAGGACGAGGTGGTCGAGGTGTTAACACATCCTTTTCTATTCCGTGCATCGACCGGTCCTGCTGCTCAAAGGATATGACCATTTTACCTTTGACAATGTCTGCTTCGGGTGCTGCTTGATGCATCATGCATAGCAAGGACTCAATATAGCTGCAAATGAATCTTGTTGACGCTTCAACAGGGGGAGCCAGTTTGTGGTGGGTTATCTCATTGTGGACATGCCATGTCCGCCGGAAGGTCGTCAGGAATGGGGAGCCTCTTGTCAGGATTGCACTGGTTGAGGAGTTGTAGGATCCACTCGGTACCGGTGTGTGCAATATCCTCCAGTCTCGGCATTCTCGAATGTGCTCGCATATATAGCTCTTCATAGGTCTTGCACCAATGGACATCTAAGCATGACGTGGAATGTATCATCGCGTTCCATCCCGCAAATAACACATGTAGCAGTAACATCCATGCTACAATGTGCTTTATTTTCCATAGTAGCCAGAGAATTAGTCATAACTCGCCAAGCGAAAACCCGTAGCTTAGGGGGGCAGGGCCCCCGCACAATTCTTTCTAGACAACATGTGTGTCGTCCGGTGCACTACTCGCGGCGCATGAAGACGTGCGATATTTTTCGTCGTGAGCGAGCCGGTAGGCACTTTGGACGCTGAAAATGCCCTTTGGATCCGGCGCCCTTGCCAACACATCATCTAGCCAGCGAGGCAATGCTTTGATGTGCAGTATGGCCTCGACATCCATTGACAAGAAGTGCTCACAGAGGAGCGCCACCTTCCACCGCCCGTTTACATCCAGAACTTCGCCACCTGCTTGATGCGACAAGTGCCACGCGAGGAGGATGATCCTGGTATCCACGGGCCTCTCCAAATCCATATGCCACTGTTGCCGTCGCGCCAAATGATACCCTTCTTGAGGAGCTCAAGCCCATATGTGATAGCATGCCAAGTCGATGAAGCATTTCCCTGCAAATACAGTATCCTCCAGGGATCCGTTAGGGTAATATTTTGCTTTAAGAACTCTGGCACACAACGAGTCAGGTCGGGTTAGGAGACGTCATGCTTGCCTTGCGAAGAGGGCCCGATTAAACAAAACCCAAGACCCCTTTACTAGAAAAATTAATTGTAGGCATTATTAGCTAATGAAGTGGAAGCAGGTTCTAAAAAAAGCTCGCAAAAGTTTTAGGCCAGCGGTGCGTTTTTTTCGGCTCGCTTCAATTCTTGTTGTCTACGGATGTGAATATAAGTTTTGTTTCTAATGTTCCTTCTACTACCATGACAGATGATGACCACATCGAATGTTTTTCCCGCAATTTTTTTTGCATACAGTTTGCTAAAAAATGTTATATGATTCCACTATGTCAGACTTGCTTTTTTCAATATTATATGATTTGGACGCTAACACAAGTTTTAATGAATACTATCATTCTAGTCTTTTTTGTGACAACAATAGGGTTAGGACTGAGCGGCATGGTTGCGCCGCTTCTTCTTGATGGCGGTGGAGTGGGAGGCGAAGATATAGAAGGGATTTGTTTCATATTGACAAGTTTTGCTATAGTTAATAATTATGATGCAGTGGAGGACGAGGTGATGTTCAAGTACTCCTCGTAGATACCTTCTCTGATATAGACGATGGAGTCAGAGCTTGTTCTTCTCTAATTCGAAGTCTCTGTGATGGTGGTAACATTGTCCTTGCTTCGTGACCACCACATTTTCGGGCATCGCACTAGCATTTGGCAACAACCACCATATAGTCTAGGTTCGGAATCAAAAGAGAACGAACGGGATTTTTGAAAGGGCAGATCTAGGGGGATGGGGGCCAAGCCCCCCCCACCCCTCCAAAAAAAAAACAATCCCAAATGATTTATGCTACCTCTTCTCCGGTTTATAAGGCTTCCGTGTATCCCTAGGTCTATAATTTGACCAACATAAAATGAATTATATAGTCTAAAAATTATACCATTAGAAAGTAGAAGATTTGAAGTTTCTAATGATACACTCCCTCCGGTCCTTTTTAGTCGGCATATAAGTTTTGTCCGAAGTCAAAGTATCTCTACTTTGACCAAATTTATAGAGAAAAGTATCAACATTTACAATGCCAAATTAATATTGTTAGATTCATTATGATATGTAGTTTCATAATATATATATATTTGGTATTTTAGATGTTGATATTTTTTAATATAAATTTGGTCAAACTTCGCAAAGTTTGCCTTGACACAAATCTAATACGCAGAGTAAAAAGGACTGGAGGGAGTATTTGTCAACCCAGATATACGCACAAGGCTTATAAAGCGGAAAGGAGGTAGTACTATTTTTTTGAACATTTCAAAGATTCCACACCTAAACCTGCACAGCCAACTCGCATCAGCCGCACCTACCTGTAGCTATAAGCAGCTAGTACATGGGCAACCTTATTACAGCCCCGATTACAGAAATTAAAGCTAAAAGACTCAAAATTTGCATGACACAAACTACACGTTTCCCGTTGAAGAACACCAATCATCACCCGCTCATTAATGACAGTAAAACTGAACCTAAACCGAGCTCTCTCATGCCCTTAGCGATTTTGACCGTTGGATTACCAATTTGGATCGTTTCTGGCGTCAGATCATTGTGCTACGTCAGTTTACCACGACTGGGCCGGCTGTCCTGATGGGCAGCTATTCTGCAAACTTTTTTGGAGGCCTGTCGTTCACTGGGCTCTATGGCCCATTATCTAACTCGCAAAACTACGAAGGAATCGGTGCTTCGTTGGCCCATTTATCATCTGCATCCTTGCGTCAGCTGAGACCAAGTCGAGGCGACGCTAGTGAAGGAACCGGCGTTCGAGGAACCGGCGGTCGAGGGGATCCAGTGGGCGCTAGACGCACGAGGGATCCGGCGCTCGAGGGAGCCGATGCGGCGCGCGCGAGGGAACCGACGGTCCTGGCGATCCAAAATCACACCTCATTAATCCCCATTAATGGCAATTGATGTGCTCCAGTCGCAGGTCAGCTTCCTTGACGATTCACGATCCATTCGCGTCCATATAATCTCCCTTGTCCTGCTCCTCCTTCCCCACTCCACTCCTTACTTCGATAGAGCCATCTCCGGCAGCCATGGCTATCCTTAGCTCACTAATTCTTCTTCATGTTCTACCAGTTTTCCCTTGTTCCTTCATCCACTATTTTCCCTAAATCGTCATTGAATTTAGCAATCTATTTTTGTTGACGAGGTTCTTCTATATCCAAATGAACGCAGGTTAATTCTCTAGCTAGGTTCTGCTAGGATGGCTGGTTTGAAGGTGAGCCAATTCTTTGAACTTTAATGATTTATTTTTTGACAATATTATGTTTGGATGCCTATCTCCAAATTGCTTAAAGTACTTATGGTTACATTGTGAGATTATCTTTCAGTTTCTCAAAATGCTAATGGTTATGAAAGCAGGGACTGTTTAGATGAATTTTGGGAAGGTTTACTGCAGGATTAAGCAACGTCTGTACGCCTGCGGTGCGTGTTTGCGTGCACGCTGCTTGATCAAATGTTTTCTTTTTGTTCATTATGTTGTACCACAACCAGCAAGCAGTGGCATAGTTTTTTGAGAAATAAGCGATGGCATAGTTGTGATAATTTCATGGGTTTTAGCTGTTAGCATTAGTATTCCCACAAGTTTCATTATCTTGTGATTACATCATGTACTTTCATGAGTAGTAGCTAATGTCACTGGAGACATGTTTCTTTACTCCTTGTCGTTGCCATTTCTGAAGTTATTTGATCTTTTTAATCGAGGCGGTAAAGTGGTTTCCATGTTTAGTCAGTGTCAGGGATGTGCATAAATACCAAAAAAATCGATTACCAACCGATTCAAAACTGAAAAAACTACATTATCTTGCCTAATATTACTGTAGTAGTCAATACTCTAAAAACTTTGCACGGACATTTGAGCGTTTTGCTTTCGGCTTCTTATTGACTGTTATGATAGACCCAAAACTACCTCTTTATCTGAATGTGTTGTCAAGTATTTGTTCAATTAAGTTTTGGTCTACTTTCTCCTTCTTGTACCTACTAACTTACATCAACTCATACACATAAACCCCAGCTCCCTGGTGGTTACAGGTGAACCCCTAACTCCTCTTGTCATGTCCAGACATCATGTCCACTGCTTGCAGCACCAACTGCTCAGCGGCTTCTTTGTCAGCCTTAGTTCCCCCTCCCTTGCTACATTTAGTGGACGATCCACCATGTTCAGTTAGTGTTAGGGTTGTGCATAAAAACCAAGAAACCGATTACCAACAGAAAAAACTAAATTCTCATGCTAATATTATTGTCATTGTCAATACTTGATACTAAATTTTTTGAAAGGAAATTTGAGCGCTTTGCTTTCGGCTTTTTATTGACTGATTATGATAGACCTGCAACTGACTCTAAATATGAGTCAGTTGCCAAGTATTTGTTCAATTAAGTTTTGTTCTGCCTTCTCCTTCTTGTACCTACTAACTTACGTCATCAACCCATACACCTAAACCGCAGCTCCACTAGTAGAAAACATGGCATCAGTCCCGGTTCCAGAGGGCCTTTAGTCCCGGTTCTGCAACCGGGACAAAACGATCCGGACTAATGCCCATCACTTTTAGTCCCGGTTGGCTAACGAACCGGAACTAAAGGAGCTCCACGTGGCCGCCGTGGGGCGCCCAGGCAGGAGGACCTTTAGTCCCGGTTGGTAACACCGACCGGGACTAAAAGGCAGCCACGCGTCAGCAGCTGCCAGACGTTGTTTTTTTTTTTTGAAAGGAGGGGTTTAGGGGTTTTCCTATTGTGTTTCCCCCTTTTATTTTTGTGTTTACCATTTTTATTTTACGCTTTTGAAGGAACCATTACACAACATCGTCATGATCAATATAGAGAGAGAAGTGACCTCTCTTTCTCCTATTCGACGCTATTACATATAGTACACGTTCATGCATATATACAATATAACATCTCTTACGATCCTAATGTCTATTACCAACATCGCATTCGAAATCCTTATGGCATTCTCCGTCTTTAGGTATGACATGCTCAACAAAGAATCCCGCCAATTCCTCTTGAATTGCTCGTACGCGATCAGTTGGTAGGACTATGTCCCGCTTCCGCTAGGTCTAATTTAAAGAAGGGGGTCAATAAAACTCAACACAATTGATGGTAATAAAATAAAAATGTGAATATTGTTTACGTACTTTAAATTGTTCTAAAGATATGCCCCGGCCCCGCTCAGATGTCGAGTGGCGAATGAACTCGCAAACGTAGTATGCACATAAATTAGTCCCGGGTGCCTGCCACAAGCACTTTACGAGAATAGAGTTCAATCAAAATGATAATCAAGCATGATAATGGTATTGAAACTAGAATCAATGAGAGATGCGTGGTACTAGAGTAGTGCTTACTTTGGGGTGTAAAAATTGCAGCTCTTTTTTCCAGCTGACACCCTTAACCTATTTGGTGAACTTTTTCCAAACTCTGCCCGGCAAAGAAAATGATTACTTGATATCAGGAAATGAACGAAAGTTGCCGATATGGTGCGATAATGATTGAACTTACTTCTGAAGCATTTGACTCATGTCCGTCCACTCCTTAGGGTCTTTACGTCTCGAGTCCAAGACAGTTACTTTTCCCTCTTCAAGCTGAATGTCTAGCAGAATAAAGTGGAAACTGCGCACATATAACTCATTAATTGCACTTAACCTCGAGTAAGCGAAACAGAATGTGCACAAGATAGTAACACTCACTTGAAGTTGTAAGGAAATAGTATTTCCCTTCTGGTTTGTTTTCCAAGTAACGCATCTAGCAAATTTTGCTCTGTATCAGCGGGAAAATCTTTTAACGTACGTTCATTTATGAAATTTGGGTCAATGAACCCAATGTCATAGATTTGTAGTTGTTTGCATTCGAGGATCTTCATTCTGCATAATATAGTGTGAGGATAATTAATACATGCAATGAACGAGCTGAGCTAGAGACTTAATTATAGAAAAAAAAACTTACAGACAATAGGAACTGACGATAGTTTTGTTGACCTCCTTTTGGTTGTATAACTGAAAAATTTCTTCAAATTCAACGAACAACACCTGGTCTCCATTGAAGAAGTGCTCATTTTTTATTCCCACCAAGATATTGTTGGTCCCGTCCTTGCAGGCTTTCAAGTACCATTCATGCAAATGTCGCATCCTTGTTGGTAGACCCTTCAGCTCCTCACGTGTGACGAGAGGCTTCCCTTGCTCGTATCTTAAGGATGGTACTACCTCAGCCTTTTCGAACTGTACCGAATCGGGTAAGTAATCACCAGCAGTGATAGCAAGACCACCGGCCGCTTTCTCTGGATCATTAGCGATATTTGTAACCACCTTGAGCGAAGGGCACGATTGCAGTTCTTGTTCGCCGAGCTGGGGAATTGTTTTCCCACTTCTTGCGCCACTTCTACTTAAGCTTCCCGACCGCCTCGCTTGATCATATGTCTTTTGAATACAATGGTCATAGTTTGATGGCGGCGGAGGCGGTGGTGGTCGCGTAAGGGCAGCCAGAGTTCGCTTCGCTTTCACCGGATCTATTCTCTCCTCTGGAGGTGGGCGTTTCGGTGCAAGCTGACGTTTCACTTCGGCATCCATGATCTTGTTGGTTTCGTCCTCGGTCAACTCGTATGGTCACTTGGGAGGAACCTTAAGGCTTCGGCCTGCTCTGAATCTATTCGTTTTCGTACTGCTGCTAGCCGTCGGAGCAGCGGCGGTGGAGGAGGCAGAGTCCGATGACGCGATGGAGACAGCTGAGGCGGAGGAGGATTTTGCTGAGGGGCCTCCTCCGTCGGAGTCCGCTGAGGCGGTGGAGACGGCTGACGCGCCGGAGACGACTTAGGCAGCCAAGACGACTGACGCACCGGAGATGGTTGACGCACCGGAGACGGCTGACGCACCGGAGACGACTCAGGCACCGGTGCCTCCTCCGACTGAGTCTGTTGAGGCGGCGTCCAGTATGGAAGGATGATGTGTCCCTTTCTCCATAGACAGGTAGTCCTTAAGGCATATCGAAGAAGAATCTCCTCTTCACCTGTAGCGTACTCAAGCTCCAGCCCATCAAATCCGTCCATTATTTCATCCACCCCGACAATAGCAAAGCCAGCTGGAACCGGAGTGCAATGGAAAGTTGCATCAGGTCGAGGAGGTAAGACATAGCCGACCGCCGCCTTCAAGGTCAGGTTATGGCAATTCGCCATTAGCACACAATGTTCATTATTCGTGATACCATCCACGGGGTAGCGAGGAGCCGTGCTATCGGGATGAACGAGCTCCGTGGAAGCCACGCTTCTTGTCCGCTGAGATGGTGGGGTAGCATCGTGGGTAGTGTCCAATGAAGGATCTTCGTGCCACTGAGATGGTTGGCCGGTAGCTCGCTGGCTCTCAAGTGCCTCTAGTTTCGCTAATCTGGCATTCATCTTCTGTATTTCGCTTGCTTCCTCTTTCTTCTTTCTCTGTCGGCTTCTGTAACCAGTGCTGTCGGGAAACCCAACCTTCCACGGAACGGAGCCTGATGTGCCTCGTGTTCGTCCAGGGTGTTCAGGATTCCCGAGGGCAAATGACAGCTCGTCCTTCTCTCTATCGGGAATGAACGTCCCTTCCAGCGATTTCTTGATTGTTTCCTCAAGCTTTTTGACGGGTATTTCAAGTTGAGCTTTCATCCAGACACACTTCCCTATTTCTGGGTCCAAAGTTCCCCCAACTCCGAAGAACCAAGTCCTTGCACGATCTGGCCAGTGCAATGTCGCTGGTTGGACACCTTTAGCAAGCAGGCCCTGCTTAGCTTTGTCCCACGTAAGCCAGGCTTTACTGTAGCCACCTGACCCTGTAACATGGTGATACTGCTTCCTTGCAGCATTTTGCTTATTTATATGTGACCTTTTCTTAGCCTACTCCGATTTCTTGTAGGCCACAAATTCGGGTCAGTAATCTTTTATCTTCTCATATTGACTGATGAATTCTGGATTCTCGTCTTTGTCGACAAACTTTGTGTTCAATAGTTTCTTCCAGTTCTTGAATAGTTATGCCATCTTCTTAAGAGCAAACGCCTTGACCTTTCGCTGTATAACTGGGTTATTCGGATCCTCCTCTAGTGGTAGGCTAAAATTTCTCATCAGCGTGTTCCAAAGATCATCTTTTAGTCTATCGTGGACATAAGGAACTTCAGGGTCCTTCTTCTTATTCCATTCTTGGACGGTGATCGGGACGCTGTCCCTAACAATAACTCTGCACTGATGTATAAATTTGTCCTTGGTCCGCTTGGGAGCAATCGGTTGGCCTTCTGGAGAGACTTCTTCGATCGTGTACCTATCTTGCGGGTCCAACCTTCTCTTCGGGCCTCGTCTCCTTACCGAAGTGGAGCTCGATCCGGATGGCTAATTAAAAGAAGAAAGAAGCGTTAATATATGTACATACAAAACAATTAATGCATCTAGTCAGCAGAGGATTAATTAATATATATATATACCTCGTCGGACTTTGAAGCAGTTAAGGCTCCCTTCTCTATTCAATCACCGGAGCCGTCATGATCTCCTTCGTCCTCAATTCGATCACCGGAGCAGTCATGATCTCCTTCCTCCTCACCGGAGCCACCATCCTCTCTTTCCTCACCATCGGTCTCGTTGAGAAACGACAAGGTGATATCACCTCCGTCTAGGATTATATCCCCCAACAACTCTTCTTTTTCTAAGTCTCTGTCGTCCATAGTTTCTGCAAATATTACAACATGGCAATATACAACCATGAGAGATGGATTAGTGGCAAACATAGACTTAATCACAACAAGGAATCATATCCATATGAGCAATGGATTAGTAGGAAACATCATGCAAAGTTCACAAGTTTTATAACAGTCAGTTTCAGACGATCGTCGATGACTCCTCCCCCCTCATGTCTGATGAGTCATCCTATCTTTCGAGAGAGGATACTTTGCGGACCACCTCTCTCATGGTAGTCGAGGATACTTGCGGACCCCCACCCCCCTCATGTCGAAGTTATCGGGGATATGTTGAATTCCCGAGAGAGTTTGGGGTGTTCTAACGCGGCAATACACGATATAGGTGAAGGGGGATAACATCCGGGGAACCCATGGGGAAACCATCACATTGAAACAAACATTGTAGCAACACAAAATCGCGAGATGAAGGCTGCGGGAGGCAAGATCGGGCGTCGGCAATGGGATTGCTAGGTTTAGTGAATGCTGAATGGCCCAATATGCTTAGCGTAGTATTTTGATGGGGATGGCGGGTTTCGGGTTCGGGTATTACTGAAACGGGTTTGAACCCGCGAAACGTGTCGGGTTTTATACTTTACCCAACGACAGCCCCACGGGGTTAAAAAGGCGCCCATCCCTGTCCCCTAATAGGGTAAAAACCCGCGGGGATGCGGGTTTCGGGGCCCATTGCCATCTTGATACACATATAGTGCCATACATAGACATGAACATATACATACATACATACATGAAAAAAAAATAGTGCCATACATATACAGAACATATACATACATACATACATGAACATACATACATACATTAAAAAAATAGTGCCATACACAAATATAATGCCAATGGCGGCGGCAACGCAGGGCGGCGGCGGCGGCAGCGGAGGCCTTGGGAAAGGGGGGAGCTCACTGGGGGCGCGGCGATGGAGCTGGAGGCCGGCGACGTCGACGAGGGCCGGCTCGGGGGCACGCGACGACGGGGCGGAGAGCGCGCGAGGAGGTCCGGCGCCGGCGACGGTCAGCGGGCTCGGGGACGGCAGGGCGTCGGCGAGGGCGACGGCAAAATCCGGCAGCCTGGCGGCATCGATGTCGTCGTCGGCGCCATCGGGGGAGTGGAGAGAAGAAAATGCAGATGGATTGGAAAAACTGCTAAGTCCCGCTTATATAGCCCCCCCTTTAGTCCTGGTTGGTGGCTCCAACCGGGACTAATGCCCCCCCTTTAGTCCCGGTTGGAGCCACCAAAATTTCAGCAGCCCAAAGGGCGGGAAGCAGAGACCTTTAGTCCTGGTTGGTGGCTCCAACCGGGACAAAAGGGAGGCATTAGTCCCGGTTGGAGCCACCAACCGGGACTAAAGGGTTGTGCTTCCCGCAGCCACAAGTTTAGTCCCACCTCGCTAGTCGAGAGGCGCTCGGAGTGGTTTATTAGCGCTGCTGCCGCTGCCCTCTCGAGCTCCTCTCTAATGCAGGCAGTACATGCCTATTTGACGCCCTGCTGGGCCTTCTAGCACTGCGGGCCTGCATCCTGGCCCATTTGCAGGGTTTCTAGTCGTATGCATGCCGTGGTGCCTAGTAGGCGGGTCTTTTTTTGCATATCTTATGTTTTTAAATTTTTAATGTTATTTTTTGCATATGTTATTTTTAGTTATATAATTTTAGTTGCATAAATTTTATATAATTTTAGTTGCAAAAGTTTTATTTTTTATTGATTCTTTTTAGTTGCATAAGCTTGTAACAAAATATAATTTATGAAAATTCATTTTACTATTAAAGTTTTTAACAAAGAAATACTTTGATAATTTTAGTTAATATTATTTTGATTCTTTTTGCTAATGAAGAATATTATATTAAATTGATTCTTTTTAGTTCATTCTTTGTGCTATTACAGTTTTATAAAAGACTTTTTTGCCTATTTTTAAACATATTTTAACTCAAGACTTTTTTTGCATTCAATATGCACCATTCAAAGCCACATCATCACTTTTCAACCCTTTTCTGACTTCATTTGCTATTTTTCATGCATTTCATGATTTATTTTAAGCTAAAATAACCCTGAAATTGAAAAGCACTGCAAATGAACTCTGAAATGGTTGAAAGTTGGCATGGTATCATAATTTCACCCACATAACATGTGCTAAAAAGTTGAGAGGGTTACGGGAAAAACTAGATGCACTTCGTGTACAAACTGGACAATCTCCTTCAAAGTATCAGGGTTTCGGACGAAAACTCGTCTAGTACAAAGGGATTTAATTTTTTAAAACATATTTTAACTCAAGACTTTTTCTGCATTCAATATGCACCATTCAAAACCACATCATCACTTTTCAACCCTTTTCTGACTTCCTTTGCTATTTTTCAAGCATTTCATGATTTTTTTTGAGCTAAAATGACCCTGAAATTGAAAAGCACTGCAAATGAACTCTGAAATGGTTGAAAGTTGGCATGGTATCATAATTTCACCCACATAGCATGTGTTAAAAAGTTGAGAGGGTTACGGGAAAAACTGGATGCACTTCGTATACAAACTGGACAATCTCCTTCGAAGTATCAGGGTTTCGGACGAAAACTCGTCTATTACAAAGGGATTTCATTTTTTTAAACATATTTTAACTCAAGACTTTTTCTGCATTCAATATGCACCATTCAAAGCCACATCATCACTTTTCAACCCTTTTCTGACTTCATTTGCTATTTTTCATGCATTCCATGATTTATTTTGAGCTAAAATGACCCTGAAATTGAAAAGCACTGCAAATGAACACTGAAATGGTTGAAAGTTGGCATGGTATCATAATTTCACCCACATAGCATGTGCTAAAAAGTTGAGAGGGTTACGGGAAAAACTGGATCCACTTCGAGTACAAACTGGATAATCTCCTTCGAAGTATCAGGGTTTCGGACGAAAACTCGTCTAGTACATAGGGATTTCAATTTTTAAAACATATTTTAACTCAAAACTTTTTCTGCATTCAATATGCACCATTCAAAACCACATCATCACTTTTCAACCCTTTTCTGACTTCATTTGCTATTTTTCATGCATTTCATGATTTATTTTGAGCTAAAATGACCCTGAAATTGAAAACCTCTGCAAATGAACTCTGAAATGGTTGAAGGTTGGCATGGTATCATAATTTCACCAACATAGCATGTGCTAAAAAGTTGAGAGGGTTACGGGAAAAACTGGATGCACTTCGTGTACAAACTGGACAATCTCCTTCGAAGTATCAGGGTTTCGGACGAAAACTCGTCTATTACAAAGGGATTTCAATTTTTTAAACATATTTTAACTCAAGACTTTTTCTGCATTCAATATTCACCATTCAAAGCCACATCATCACTTTTCAACCCTTTTCTGACTTCATTTGCTATTTTTCATGCATTTCATGATTTATTTTGAGCTAAAATGACCCTGAAATTGAAAAGCACTGCAAATGAACTCTGAAATGGTGGAAAGTTGGCATGGTATCATAATTTCACCCACATAGCATGTGCTAAAAAGTTGAGAGGGTTACCGGAAAAACTGGATGCACTTCGTGTACAAACTGGACAATCTCCTTCGAAGTATCAGGGTTTCGTACGAAAACTCGTCTAGTACATAGGGATTTCATTTTTTTAAACATATTTTAACTCAAGACTTTTTTTGCATTCAATATGCACCATTCAAAACCACATCATCACTTTTCAACCCTTTTCTGACTTCATTTGCTATTTTTCATGCATTTCATGATTTATTTTGAGCTAAAATAACCCTGAAATTGAAAACCTCTGCAAATGAACTCTGAAATGGTTGAAAGTTGGCATGGTATAATAATTTCACCCACATAGCATGTGCTAAAAAGTTGAGAGGGTTACGGGAAAAACTGGATGCACTTCGTGTACAAACTGGACAATCTCCATCGAAGTATCAGGGTTTCGGACGAAAACTCGTCTATTACAAAGGGATTTCAATTTTTTAAACATATTTTAACTCAAGACTTTTTCTGCATTCAATATGCACCATTCAAAGCCACATCATCACTTTTCAACCCTTTTCTGACTTCATTTGCCATTTTTCATGCATTTCATGATTTATTTTGAGCTAAAATGACCCTGAAATTGAAAAGCACTGCAATTGAACTCTGAAATGGTTGAAAGTTGGCATGGTATCATAATTTCACCCACATAGCATGTGCTAAAAAGTTGAGAGGGTTACGGGAAAACCTGGATGCACTTCGTGTACAAACTGGACAATCTCCTTCGAAGTATTAGGGTTTCGGACGAAAACTCGTCTAGTACATAGGGATTTCATTTTTTAAAACATATTTTAACTCAAGACTTTTTCTGCATTCAATATGCACCATTCAAAACCACATCATCACTTTTCAACCCTTTTCTGACTTCATTTGCTATTTTTCATGCATTTCATGATTTATTTTGAGCTAAAATGACCTTGAAATTGAAAACCTCTGCAAATGAACTCTGAAATGGTTGAAAGTTGGCATGGTATCATAATTTCACCCACATAGCATGTGCTAAAAAGTTGAGAGGGTTACGGGAAAAACTGGATGCACTTCGTGTACAAACTGGACAATCTCCTTCGAAGTATCTGGGTTTCGGACGAAAACTCGTCTATTACAAAGGGATTTCATTTTTTAAACATATTTTAACTCAAGACTTTTTCTGCATTCAATATGCACCATTCAAAGCCACATCATCACTTTTCAACCCTTTTCTGACTTCATTTGCTATTTTTCATGCATTCCATGATTTATTTTGAGCTAAAATGACCCTGAAATTGAAAAGCACTGCAAATGAACACTGAAATGGTTGAAAGTTGGCATGGTATCATAATTTCACCCACATAGCATGTGCTAAAAAGTTGAGAGGGTTACGGGAAAAACTGGATCCACTTCGAGTACAAACTGGATAATCTCCTTCGAAGTATCAGGGTTTCGGACGAAAAATCGTCTAGTACATAGGGATTTCATTTTTTAAAACATATTTTAACTCAAAACTTTTTCTGCATTCAATATGCACCATTCAAAACCACATCATCACTTTTCAACCCTTTTCTGACTTCATTTGCTATTTTTCATGCATTTCATGATTTATTTTGAGCTAAAATGACCCTGAAATTGAAAACCTCTGCAAATGAACTCTGAAATGGTTGAAGGTTGGCATGGTATCATAATTTCACCAACATAGCATGTGCTAAAAAGTTGAGAGGGTTACGGGAAAAACTGGATGCACTTCGTGTACAAACTGGACAATCTCCTTCGAAGTATCAGGGTTTCGGACGAAAACTCATCTATTACAAAGGGATTTCATTTTTTTAAACATATTTTAACTCAAGACTTTTTCTGCATTCAATATTCACCATTCAAAGCCACATCATCACTTTTCAACCCTTTTCTGACTTCATTTGCTATTTTTCATGCATTTCATGATTTATTTTGAGCTAAAATGACCCTGAAATTGAAAAGCACTGCAAATGAACTCTGAAATGGTGGAAAGTTGGCATGGTATCATAATTTCACCCACATAGCATGTGCTAAAAAGTTGAGAGGGTTACCGGAAAAACTGGATGCACTTCGTGTACAAACTGGACAATCTCCTTCGAAGTATCAGGGTTTCGTACGAAAACTCGTCTAGTGCATAGGGATTTCATTTTTTTAAACATATTTTAACTCAAGACTTTTTTTGCATTCAATATGCACCATTCAAAACCACATCATCACTTTTCAACCCTTTTCTGACTTCATTTGCTATTTTTCATGCATTTCATGATTTATTTTGAGCTAAAATAACCCTGAAATTGAAAACCTCTGCAAATGAACTCTGAAATGGTTGAAAGTTGGCATGGTATAATAATTTCACCCACATAGCATGTGCTAAAAAGTTGAGAGGGTTACGGGAAAAACTGGATGCACTTCGTGTACAAACTGGACAATCTCCATCGAAGTATCAGGGTTTCGGACGAAAACTCGTCTATTACAAAGGGATTTCAATTTTTTAAACATATTTTAACTCAAGACTTTTTCTGCATTCAATATGCACCATTCAAAGCCACATCATCACTTTTCAACCCTTTTCTGACTTCATTTGCCATTTTTCATGCATTTCATGATTTATTTTGAGCTAAAATGACCCTGAAATTGAAAAGCACTGCAATTGAACTCTGAAATGGTTGAAAGTTGGCATGGTATCATAATTTCACCCACATAGCATGTGCTAAAAAGTTGAGAGGGTTACGGGAAAACCTGGATGCACTTTGTGTACAAACTGGACAATCTCCTTCGAAGTATTAGGGTTTCGGACGAAAACTCGTCTAGTACATAGGGATTTCATTTTTTAAAACATATTTTAACTCAAGACTTTTTCTGCATTCAATATGCACCATTCAAAACCACATCATCACTTTTCAACCCTTTTCTGACTTCATTTGCTATTTTTCATGCATTTCATGATTTATTTTGAGCTAAAATGACCTTGAAATTGAAAACCTCTGCAAATGAACTCTGAAATGGTTGAAAGTTGGCATGGTATCATAATTTCACCCACATAGCATGTGCTAAAAAGTTGAGAGGGTTACGGGAAAAACTGGATGCACTTCGTGTACAAACTGGACAATCTCCTTCGAAGTATCTGGGTTTCGGACGAAAACTCGTCTATTACAAAGGGATTTCATTTTTTTAAACATATTTTAACTCAAGACTTTTTCTGCATTCAATATGCACCATTCAAAGCCACATCATCACTTTTCAACCCTTTTCTGATTCATTTGCTATTTTTCATGCATTCCCTGATTTATTTTGAGCAAAAATAACCCTGAAATTGAAAAGCACTGCAAATGAACTCTGAAATGGTTGAAAGTTGGCATGGTATCATAACTTCACCCACATAGCATGTGCTAAAAAGTTGAGAGGGTTACGGGAAAAACTGGATGCACTTCGTGTACAAACTGGACAATCTCCTTCGAAGTATCAGGGTTTCGGACGAATACTCGTCTAGTACATAGGGATTTCATTTTTTAAAGCATATTTTAACTCAAGACTTTTTCTGTATTCAATATGCACCATTCAAAACCACATCATCACTTTTCAACCCTTTTCTGATTTCATTTGCTATTTTTCATGCATTTCATGATTTATATTGAGCTAAAATGACCCTGAAATTGAAAAGCACTCCAAATGAACTCTGAAATGCTTGAAAGTTGGCATGGTATCATAATTTCACCCACATAGCATGTGCTAAAAAGTTGAGAGGGTTACGGGAAAAACTGGATGCACTTCGTGCACAAACTGGACAATCTCTTTCGAAGTATGAGGGTTTCGGACGAAAACTTGTCTATTACAAATAGATTTCATTTTTTAAACATATTTTAACTCAAGACTTTTTCTGCATTCAATACGCACCATTCAAATCCACATCATCACTTTTCAACCCTTTTCTGACTTCATTTGTTATTTTTCATGCATTTCATGATTTATTTTGTGCTAAAATGACCCTGAAATTGAAAAGCACTGCAAATGAACTCTGAAATGGTTGAAAGTTGGCATGGTATCATAATTTTACAGACATAGCATGTGCTAAAAAGTTGAGAGGGTTACGGGAAAAACTGGATGCACTTCGTGTACAAACTGGACAATCTCTTTCGAAGTATAAGGGTTTCGGACGAAAACTCGTCTATTACAATGGGATTTCATTTTTTAAACATATTTTAACTCAAGACTTTTTATGCTTTCAATATGCACCATTCAAAGCCACATCATCACTTTTCAACCCTTTTCTGACTTCATTTGCTATTTTTCATGCATTTCATGATTTATTTTGAGCTAAAATGACCCTGAAATTGAAAAGCACTGCAAGTGAACTCTGAAATGTTTGAAAGTTGGCATGGTATCATAATTTCACCCACATAGCATGTGCTAAAAAGTTGAGAGGGTTACGGGAAAAACTGGATGCACTTCATGTACAAACTGGACAATCTCCTTCGAAGTATCAGGGTTTCGGACGAAAACTCGTGTATTACAAAGGGATTTCATTTTTTAAAACATATTTTAACTCAAGACTTTTCTGCATTCAATATGCACCATTCAAAGCCACATCATCACTTTTCAACCCTTTTCTGACTTCATTTGCTATTTTTCATGCATTTCATGATTTGTTTTGAGCTAAAATGACCCTGAAATTGAAAAGCACTGCAAATGAACTCTGAAATGGTTGAAAGTTGGCATGGTATCATAATTTCACCCACATAGCATGTGCTAAAAAGTTGAGAGGGTTACGGGAAAAACTGGATGCACTTCGTGTACAAACTGGACAATCTCCTTCGAAGTATCAGGGTTTCGGACGAAAACTCGTCTATTACACAGGGATTTCATTTTTTAAAACATATTTTAACTCAAGACTTTTTATGCATTCAATATGCATCATTAAAAGCCACATCATCACTTTTCAACCCTTTTCTGACTTCATTTGCTATTTTTCATGCATTTCATGATTTATTGTTATCTAAAATGACCCTGAAATTGAAAAGCACTGCAAATGAACTCTGAAATGGTTAAAAGTTGGCATGGTATCATAATTTCACCCACATAGCATGTGCTAAAAAGTTGAGAGGGTTACGGGAAAAACTGGATGCACTTCGTGTACAAACTGGACAATCTCCTTCGAAGTAATAGGGTTTCGGACGAAAACTCATCTATTACAAAGGGATTTCATTTTTTAAACATATTTTAACTCAAGACTTTTTCTGCATTCAATATGCACCATTCAAAGCCACATTATCACTTTTCAACCCTTTTCTGACTTCATTTGCTATTTTTCTTGCATTTCAGGGTTTCGGACGAAACCATTACAGAACATCATGAATAGAGAAGTGACCAAATTAATACAAGTTCATCATCACATTAAAACCAAAATACAGTAGTGATCAAATGTTAAAACTGAAAAAATAAATACATAAAGTTCATACATAGTTCTCATAGAACAACATATAGCTCTCTAGAGCATCTAATTAAAACATAAATTGAAACTAACGTACAACTATGTAAAACATTTAAATACAACAACAAATGCGATCATAATCGCAACTAAGGTAACAATTGATCCAACAGCATAATGATACCAAGCCTCATTATCAATGGCATATTTTCTTATCTTTCTAATCTTCGAGCGCATTGCATCCATCTTGATCTTGTGGTCACCGACGATATCGGCAACATGCAACTCCAATTTCATCTTCTCCTCCTCAATTCTTTTCAATTTTTCTTTCAAATCCTCGTTTTCTTTTTCAACTAAATTTAACCTCTCGACAAGAGGGTAAGTTGGAATTTCCGGTACACATACCTCCTAGATAAACATATCTATGTCACGTTGGTCGGCACAATTGTCATAAACACTAAATGAAACAAATAGTTATAAAAGATAATGTACCACATCCGAATCATAGACCGGACGAGGGCCGACGTGGGTAGATACCATGACCATAGCACTATATAATAACAAACAATAATAAAAGTAAGAAATTTATACAAGTATCTATGTAAATCATACAAGTAAGAATTTTTTCTTTCAAAAAGAAGATAAGAACAAGAGGCTCACCACGGTGGTGCCGGCGACGAGATCAGCGCGGGCGATCGACGACGGTGAGGACGGGGACGGGACGTGACGGACCGCCAAACCTAGACAAATCTTGGGGAAAATGGAGCTTGGAGGTCGAGCATGGAGAGGAGAAAGCTTAAGCGTGTCTCCGGCATTTCATCGAACACCTCGTGTGCATAGGAGGTGAGAGCAGAGCAGCACACACCTCCCACATGCCGGCCGGCCAAAAAACAGAGGAGTGAGCGGGCAGGGGCAAGCATATATATAGGCATATCTTTAGTCCCGGTTTGTGGCTAGAACCGGGACAGAAGACTTCCCTTTATTCCCGGTTCCAGCCACCAACCGGGACTAAAGGGGCTGTGCCAGGAGCGAAGACCTTTAGTCCCGGTTCGTGTCTGGAACCGGGTCTAAAGGGGTCAGACGAACCGGGACTGGTGCCCGCCGAGGCCCGGCCGGCGTCCTGGCCTCACGAACCGGGACTGATGCACCCATTAGTCCTGGTTCGTAACACGACCGGGACTAATGCAATATTCTGGCCTGGACCAAAGCCCTGTTTTCTACTAGCGCTCCTTGGTGGTCAGAGATGAACCCCTAACTCCTTTCTGATGTTCACCCATCATGTCCGATGCTTGCAGCACCAACTACGCAGCGGCTTCTTTGTTAGCCTTCGCTCCCCTTTCGTTGCTACAGATAATGAATGATCCAGTGAGGAGCCCAGTTGAATATGTGAAATAGATGTATTACATGTTCTTCCACCGTTAATTCTTCTAACTTCAGGACGCTTTGCAGAAACATCAAAGAGTGAGGTCCAAATAAAATACCACGATTATCTTTGAGGAGACACCTAGATATGACCCTACAGGGATTGAGAACTTTTCTATCCCTAAGACGTGATGTAGTGGCATCACAAATTGATTTGTACCTGCAAAATTCCGTGGATTGGATTTCACTTGTCTGTCTACGGTTCCCTTGCATATGTGAACTAATAAAGTCCTCTGGCTTCTTTTTTTCTTGGGCATGAAGTATGTGCCTTCTTGGCAATGCCTTGTTCACATGTATTAAGAAAATCACTAGCATTATACTGCAAAAATAAACAGGCGCAGCAACACGCGAGGGTATAAGACATGATGTTAACACCATTTGTATGGCAGTTTTGTTTTTGGCTACTTAACCTAAATATATATCTCTTCATAATTCCAAAAACTCAAACTATGTTTTAGTTTGTAAGTAACCTGTGTATTTCTAAGCACCCTGCCTCTCTCTGTTTCAGTGGAACTTAGAAGTATTATCACTCTTTATTTTTTCTCTCGTCACCTTGTATCATATTAAAGTTGCTTTACATGCTTTGACAAAGTTCTGCAGCACTCTACTCATCGAGCTGCAGGATCGCCTCATTTTGTGGAAAATTAGTGTCAACGTGTCCATCTTATGCACAGTAAATTTCGACCATGTGTAGGATTACAAGTAAGAGGAGTACAATGGTCTGTTTATTAATCACCCCCCCAAAAAAGATCCAAGATAGTTGTGATTAGTGAATCTGCATATCTTTTTATATGAGATTGCTAGATGGTTTATAATTTTACTTTCTTGATGTAGGATGTTGTGATACTTAATTGAACGATCATTAGAAGACAGATTTTTCTATGTGACAAGCACAAGTCATGGAAGGAACAAAAGATCCAGACTAGAAAGGCATCTCTGGAAGGTACAGGGACAAGAGATGGAAGTATTGCTATCGGTGGTTGCAAAATCCATGTATCTAGATGGGATGTTGATGAAAGATGTTACATCGTGTTGTATGTCTAATTCTATGCCACACAAACGGGTTGATGTTGGCTAGATTTCCATTTTAAATTGTGCCTTGCCTCTAAATACAAAATGTAAGTAAATAATATGGAAATGTACACCTGGAGACTGAGAAAGAAATGTTATTTGCTTTATCCTTTTGCACAATCTTTAGATAAGCATCTCGCCTCATATTAATATTGTTACTGCTCATGGCTTCTACTAAAGGCCACTTATGAGACATATTTGCCTTTTTTTTTTGCCTTGTGGCACCGGATGACATATGATATTTCATAAGTAATGCCTCCTAAGTTTTTTGTGCCACTAATGCTCAGTTATGAATTGGTACGAATTTTAGATGAAAATTGTGGCATCGATAAAATTAGCGTTATTTTCCAATTTAGTGGTTGAGTACTCTATATATTTATGAAACTTCCTACCCTTCTATATCAAAATAGATGGGCGCGGCAACGCGCGCCATCAATGATCTAGTACTCATGAGAGTTCAGCGCCTTAACCAGCACTTGACAATCGGACTCTAGCTACACTCTGTGAACACCCAGTTCAGCGCTCGCTTCTGTTGCCTTGACATAGATAGATGCTCAAAAATGCCCGCTCTAGCCACCAAGAACATACCCTGGTCATCACGAACAACACAACCCCAAGCACCCGTCCCTGATTCCTCATGAAAAGCTGCATGAAAATTCACCTTTACTGAATCTGCCGGAGGTGGTTGTGAGACATTCTGTACACTCACTTTGTCAGGTTGCATCTTCTCATCTCCTCTGAAATCCTGCAAATGCTTCTGGATAGTATTAGATATGTCATCTATGGTCCTCATCTTCTCACTAGCATTTACTTTATTTCTTGTAGTCAACCACTCCCAGAATAAAATTAGAGTAGTGTCACACTTTGTGGCCTACAGTTCCCATAAGTGATCAAACACCTGCCATGGACTAGTATAGTGTAGCATAGCCATCCTTATATCTTCCATGTCAAGGGAGCGCCAAACTTGCTTCACCATTTTACATTTCAGAAAGAGATGGCCACCATCCTCATCAAGAAGATTGCAGACCGGACATCTTGCGTCTAGATCAACTCTTTTTCTTTTGATATTCATGCGAAGGGGAAGACTATTAAGTGCAAAATGCCATAGAAATATCTAAATCTTACCAGGCATTTTCAACGTCCACAACCTCTGCCACTCATCCTTTCCCTTATTGCTAGCCTCGGATGTAGTTGCGCTTGCGCCACGACACATCTTCGCATCTCGCTGTCAGGCTCCCACTTGGTATGCAGATTTCATAGAAAACTTTCCCTTCGAATCAAAATGCCATGCAACATGGTCCTCCATCTCGGCTCTTACTGGTATTTTCAGAATTGCATTCGCATCATCAACATTGAACAGATCCCGCAACATGACCGTCCTACGACCATTCACATCATCAGCCGCTTTATCAGTCCTATGACCATGACCATCCCGCTGCACGAGGTATCTAGGCGGGCTGTTATCCATGCAAGACATCAAAACTCCGCTGAGGACTCCATGCTCTCACAACTTCCTTCATCCTCCCCCTCATGTAGGGAGGCAAAAAGATCATGGAACAACTCTTCGGGTCCCAGCACCACCACCTGCTCGGCCACGGCTTGAAGAGCCACCGCGTGTTTTACCCACCGCTGGAGTCGTGATTGGCCGGAGCGCTTGCGATGATGCCTAGAGGGGGGGTCCGAGGGGGGCACCTGGTACAAAACAGATGGTAGTCAGAGAAGGACTTGTTGGAAAACATAGTAGAAAAAAAAATTGCCCTACGATCAACCAGGAACACGATGAAAATACAATAACGGTTTGGATCGGATCGTTGCCAACTCTGGGTTGCAGCGAAAGAAGACGAGTCAGTGTAGATCGTTGATGAATTCCCTCAAACCGTAGATGAAGGATCCCGAGAACCGCCCACGAACAGTCCCTTGAACGGAAGACTGAAAGCATAGCCTCCCTATGAGTTGCAAGCGTACGGTCTTTAAGATCCGACAGCGCTTCACCGTCCTCCATAGGTAATCGTCGCTCAAGAATTAGAGGAAGTAGATTAGAACCACACTGAGTTTCTAATTATGAGGATTAGAGGATCTAGTTCTAGCTCTAATTGAGCAACTAGGACCAACTAGAACTAGAACTGAAGAACTAGTGGAGACTTCAAAACTTGTATGTTTCAAAAGGGGTCAAACCCTCTAGTATATATAGGTTGGAGTGGAGAGGGAGGAGTGCCACATGAAGGGAAAGGGCTCTCCTCCTTGGCCGGCCAAGAGGAGGGGCAGTCCGCCTCCAATTCGGCCTCCCCTACCTTCCCAAGTGGGAAAGGGGGGCGCCACCTCCACATGGGCCCTTGTGGCCCAAGTTGCATTTCACCTCTCGACCTTTGAAGGTCGTTGATATGAAATTAAATATAAAAGTCTTCTAATTATTATTACAGCCTCTTATTATTAATTTAACATCTCTGGAAATATTTTCCACCTACATATTATTTATCGGTAGTACCTTGTATTGCTCGATAGTCTCTGAAACTCTTTCGGTGACCCCAGAACTGTTTCGGATCCTCTCGAAACTATTTTGAATATTAATGAAACAATTTCAAAAATATATTCTCATCACTACCGTCCTACTAAAACTTAGAAGATCATGATTACCTTAAGGTTGTGACCCTGTAGGTTCGGTAACACATAGACATGAACGAAAACCTTTCATTCAATGACCGATAGAGGAACTGTTGACGTCCAATTAGATCCCTGTGAGTACACAAGTGATATCTGAGTGAACTTTTGGTTATCATGTGTTGTTCCCTTTGCTTCGCGATACTTTACAAAAACCGAGGTGAGATATATATCGGTATCCTTCTGAGTCATACACATGCTCACTATACCGGTATCCTCGTTACCGGTTTTATTCTTCTTTCTCGTTGACGTGTTTGGGCATCCCCTTGACATAGTCATCTGTGTCTGGCCCGACAATGATGGATGTCGTCACACCGAGAGGGCTCTATGAATATCTCTCTATCATCAGAAGAACAAATTACACTCTCGAGCTATCTACTCCCTTGTCAAACTTTCCGATGAACCCGTAAGTTGTCGTTATGATCACGGTGTTACAGATGACGTTTGAGCAACCCCAAAGCTCATCATACGGAATGAAGTGACTACGATACACTCATGGTCTAAGAAACTAAATCACATGTTAACACTCCATGTTATAACAATTGACTTCAGACGATATTATCTCAAAGTATAACGAACAATTTGGGTCGATTCAATATGATCGTTCTTCTAACGTCATACTCTTAATTTTATTTTAGGATCATCGTTACACTTAACAATATACTAAGATTCGGAAAATTTGATCACCAACAACACTTGAGCTAGTCTTAGAGGCGAGACTAGGAATCTTCGTTTTACCATTTATCATTCCACACGTGCATATGAGTTTTCCACTGAAACACATATTCCAGTATCATAGCAATTATAGCATATAATATTATTAGTGCACCTAGTGCCCCCTTACACTACTAGAAAAAAGCACATTAGTGGCGCACCTATTTTGGCCATTAATGGCGCACTATAGGTGCGCCATTACTATCACGCCATTAGTAATGGTTAGTAATGGCGCACCTCTGGTGCGCCATTACTAATCCACTTAGCAGTGGCGCACCATGTGGTGCGCCATTACTAATCCACTTAGCAGTGGCGCACCATGTGGTGCGCCATTACTAGTTGCTAGGTGCGCCACTGTTATTTCGGTGAGGTGCGCCATTAGTAGTAATGTAGGTGCGCCACTGGTAAATTTTTGAAATCTGGATCTGGATCTAGATCTGGCACCATTTTTTTTGCGTTTCTTTCTCTTTTTTTCCTTTTTTCCAATAATTTTCGTTCCGCATCTCGGGCGGGGGCGAGCTCGAGCAGAGGGGTGCTGCCGCCGGTCTCCCTTGCGCTCGCGCTCTCCTCCTCCTCTTCTCCCTTCCACTGGACCTCCTCGCGCTCGCGCCCTCCTCCTCTTCTCCCTTTCCCTCTCCTTCCTCCTTCTCCTCTCTGTCCGCCCGAGCCGCCATGGACGCCGCGAGCCGCCATCCCCTGGACCTCCTTGCGCACGCGCCCTCCTCCTCTTCTCCCTTCCCTCTCCTTCCTCCTTCTCCTCTCTCCCTCCTTACCTCTCTGTCCGCAGGAGCCGCCATGGACGCCGCCGCCAGGAGCTTCGAGCTCGCCTCCGCCCCGGCTCTCCTTCTCCTCTCTCCCTCCTTACCTATCTGCTCTCGCTGCTGCTCGCTAGGGTCGGAGGAGGGGGTCGCTGGGGATCTGGTACTCCCCTGCTCAGATCCTGTACAGAGAAGAGAGAGGGAGGGGAGGAAGAAGAGGGAAAAGAGAGGGCATGGAGGAGGGGGGAGGAGGAAGAAGGCAGGGATTAATATATAAGCTATGGCGAATCAGACTTAGTAATGGCGCACCATGGGGTGGTGCGCCATTGCTATGGTACATAGTAATGGCGCACCTAGGTGTGGTGCGCCATTACTATGTAGCATAGTAATGGCGCACCTTGGTGTGGTGCGCCATTACTATTTTTAATTTTTTTTGAATTTTGAAGGCGGGAAAATAGTAGTGGCGCACTATGCACTGGTGCGCCATTGCTAACTTTTTATTTTATTTTTTGCCTCCAGATCTTAAAAGCATCGTAACTTTTTTTCTGTTAGGTTTTTGAGGATTCTCAAATATCGATAACGGGCATAGCCCGTTGAATTCGGATGTAACTTTTCGAGTAGATGCTTTTTCATATAAAAAACTTTTTCATCGGAGGTCGTATGCAAAAGTTATGGCCATTTTACCGAAACACGGCGGCCTTTTGCAAAAAAATTCGAAATTCATGTTTGTTAATTTTCCTAACAACTAGAACACATAACACATGGGCATCTCGAAGGATTATTAAATTTGAATCTTTTATCATTTTCTTTTATTTTTTTTAAACTGAAAAGGCGATCCACGGGGGTGTGTGTGTGTGTGTGTGTGTGGTGGGGTGTGTGTTTGTGTGTGTGAGACGTTAGTAATGGCGCACCCTCCCTGGTGCGCCATTGCTAACCTTAGCAATGGCGCACCAGGGAGGGTGCGCCATTACTAACCTCACACACACGCAGGCACACACCCCCACCAGACATAGCAATGGCGCACCACACCAAGGTGCGCCATTACTATGTAGCATAGCAGTGGCGCACCTAGGTGTGGTGCGCCATTGCTATGTCTGGTGGGGTGGGGGGATGGACAAAAAAATAGCAATGGCGCACTGCTCAGGTGGTGCGCCACTACTAAAAAAATAACAATGGCGCACCTGCTTCTGGTGCGCCATTGCTATATAGCAGTGGCGCACCACCACCATGGTGCGCCACTAATAGGGATATTGGCTATAGCCATTTTTCTAGTAGTGTTATTAGTTTTGGAGTATTGAAGACAAATTGGTTAAGGGACTAATGTGTTTGTTAGTATACACATGTATTATAGTCCCTGAAGAATTTGGTTTAACCGATGGAAGACGACCCCTAAAAATGTATTTCTTCAAGTGAAGACTTTGGTGCATTTCTTGAAGAAATTGAAGTGAAGAATTCTGTGCGACTTTGAAGAAATTGATGTGAAGACTTGAAGCTTGAATACCTTATTTTCATAGTTCATTTCTTCTTTTATTCAGTCGTAGGAAACACCGTACTGTGAAAGGGGGTCTAGGCAAAGCATAGACATATTTTCAAGTGATGCTCAAATACTACACCTTCCTAATCCTTCTAGTGAAGACTTTGGTTGCTTACGACTTTGGTCTGACTGAGGAGTTAGGATTTCACCAATGCAATTTGCTTACCGTGACGACTTTGAGAGCCGTGACAAATTTGAGAGCTAAAATTTCCGACCATTGTTGCGCTTAGTGCCAGCTGCCCAGTGGATCCTTATCCGGACAACGGTCTTGTTTGTAGGGGCATTTACGTCTTATCATGTCGGGTTGCTCCCAGGCTATAAATAGCTGCCCCCACAACCATTCGTTGGTTGGCTGCTCCGAGAGAGAGATTGACAAGTGTCATCTACAGCAACCCATTCCTCTGACGACTTAGAGAGAAACCTAAGTGAGGGAAAAACCAAACACCCAAAGCCTCAAAGTGATTGAGCATCACTGAAGAAATTGTTCTGTGTGCAACCGACGCTAGTTACCTTTGAAGACTATGTATCTTCCAGATGGGTAGGCGTCTTGGTCTAAAGCATCCAAGAGTCATTGTGGATTGTCAGATGACCAAGTTTATGAAGGTTTGGAAGTCAACCTTGAAGACTTACCACTAGTGGTTTTAGCTCAAGAGAAATACGGTGATGACTAAGGGCGTGTTCTGAATCTCTCCCAACTCCACGGAATCTGCAGCTTCAGCTTCTCGATGCAGCTTCTCGCTCCACGCAGCGAGCCAAAAGCGTTCGAGAGCTCTGGTGGCTTCTCCTATCGCTACAGAGGCAAAAAGCCTGCTAGCGCACTCCTTTGGGCTGGCTGAAATTGGCTCAGTTTAGCAACTGGTTGTAAAGAGGCTGAAAAAAATACCAAACATGTTGGGCTGCTCACGTGGTGATGGCTGGGGCTAATCACGTGGTGATGGCTGGGGCTTGTAAATGCACCCTTTTTTTCAACAACGATTTTTTCTATACAGGGACACGTACAGAGAGCTTTTCTTGGGTATATGGAGCAACAAATGTACAACAATCATGTGTTTTCTTTAAGATCTCAAATTATCTTAGCTAACATAAGTTGTAATTTAGCAGAAAAAACAAGTTCTCTCATGTGTCATACAACAAAAGTGTTGGAGATATGCCGAAGAGGCAATAATAAATGTTATTCCATGCTATAACTGCAATGATTCTCGAGTCTGCAATATCCACGAGGCCCGGAGGGAAACTCATTTGCATGTGTGGTATAATAAACGGTAAAATGTATTCCTAGTCTTGCCTCTAAGACTGGCTCAAGTATTGCATGATGATCCTGTTTTCCTGATCATGGGTATGGCTATGCCGGCAATTTTGAGGGCGCAATGTTGGTAGAACACTTGTGTTGAATCGACCCGAATTGATGTTATGCTATGGGATACTTTCGTCACTAGTTAATGGTTAATAACACAGAGATAGTTAATGTTTGCATAATTCCTTAGACCATGAGAGTATAGAGTTCCTTCGTGCTTGCTTCGTGAACTTTGGGGTTTGTTAAACGCCATCCGTTACTGGGTGGCTATTATGGCGGCTTGCGGGTTCACGAAAAAGTATGGCAAGTAACAAGATAGCTCAAGATTGGGATTTGCTCCTTCGACGATGGAGAGATATCTCTGGGCCCTCTCGGTATTACGGTATCCATCATCGTCTGGCCAGACACAGGGTGATTTGATCACAGGGATGCCGGAACACGGTAACGAGAAAAGAGAACAATACCGGTAACGAGGTAACTGGCATAGTGGACAAGTTGTTGATCCACGGTGATGCCAACATGTCTCACCTCGGGTATTTGTAACATATCGCAAATCAACAGGAATAGCACTCGGCAACTGGTGGTTCACTCGAATATTCATTCGTGTGGGTATAGGGGTCAATATGGGTGTCCACGGCTCCGATGTTGATCATTGATCGGAAGGGATTCCGGGTCATGTCTATACTTCACCGAACCTATAGGGTCACACGCTTAAGGATCATCTATCTGTTGAATGCTAGACAGGGAGTCTGAGAGAAATTCACCGAAAAAGTTTCGGAGACAACGGAAGAGTTCCGGAGAGAGAACACCGGAAGAGTTTCGGTAAAACCGAAAAGTTGTTTCGGAGTGTACCATTAAGTCAAATTGATTTCGGCACATGCCTGGAAATTATTGGAGGGTACCAGAATTGTTCCGGTAACTTCTGAGATTTTTCAGAGACAAAAACCGGAAATGTTCCGGACTGCCGGAACCGCTTTAGTTGCTTTTCACAGATGAAAATCACTAAACCGAAAAGTTGTTTCGGAGTACACCATTAAGTCAAATTGGTTTCGGCACACGCCTGATAATTCTTGGAAGGTGCCAGAATCATTCTGGAAACTTCTGGGAATTTTCCGGAAGAAAAACCGGAAATGTTCAGGAGCTGCCGGAACCGCTTTGTTTGCTTTTCGTAGATGAAAATCACTAATCCGGAATTGTTTTGGAACGCGTCGAAAATTATTTTAGTGGGTACTGGAAATGTTCTAAGCCCACATAAATGTTTTTGGTTCGAACGGATGCAGAAAAATGTCGTCATGAATAGTGAAATCAGCTTTATGGTTACTTTTTGGAAAGCCACCTTTTTGGGCTTTTTCTCCAAAATATCTTGGAGATGACATGGATGGATGTGGCTGAAATTTCAGCCTCTCCACCCATCCTTCTCCTATAAATAGAGGTGGAGGGGGCTGCCCAAAACTCAATCCTTGCTCTCATACACATGCCATTTGACTTGTCTGGCTTCTCTCTCCCTCCCCGCGAAATAGTTTCGTAGAGCCGAAAGGCTGTCTGGGTTCCGGTGGGAACTAGTTCTGGACGGTGAAGCCCTGCCGGATAGATGACACCGTATGTGTGCAACTCTGTAGAGAGATCATAGTTTCGGTCTTAGTTCGTGAGGACCTCCCGAAGGGCTGTCCGAGTGACCGTCCGAGTTTCGGAGGTCCTCCCGAAGGGCTGTCCAAGTGACCGTCCGAGTTTCGGAGGTCCTCCCGAAGGGCTGTCCGAGTGACCGTCTGAGTTTCGAAGGTCCTCCCGAAGGGCTATCCGCGACACTGTCCGGGGGACTGTCCGACCACCTCCCGGAGGGCTGTCCGAGGGGCAGATGAGGGTATACATCCTCGCGGTTGGGTGGTCGTAAATCCTAGCTGCGGGGATCTGCAACGCCGATCGTCATTGACTCTACTTCTGCTGCGCTACGAGTCGGTAACGAAAAAATCAAACCTTGTATGCAGTCTCCATAGTGGTCCTGGGCTGGTGCGTAGGTCGGAATTTTTTTGTTTTCTGCTACTATATGATGTAAATTAACATGACCTGCGTGTCATGATTCGGCATGATGGCTGGAGCCATATGATTGTCACTTTAATGACCTACGTGTCAACCTTGAGTAATGCACTTATTTTATTAGCTATAGAGATAGCAATATTATCTGGTGCATCGATAAGGTGGTGGCAATCTTTGCGAAGGTGAACACCGATGCGAATGCCGAAGACGAAGAAATACTTGACTTCTCCGTCAGAAGGGGCTACACCATATCATGCTATTATAAATTGCCTGAGATGTTTATCCCTTATGATGCACCCTTCTTGATTGCGCGGTAGTCGCTTTTATTACGGTGATCTCTCACTTAAAATATCAAGTAGTTAGTGTTCTCCCAAGTGTAGCACCGTCACAGCATGTATCCTTTCGGGGTGCCACATGCTACCATGGGCACGAACGACTGGAAAGTGTAAGGCGGGTGAGGTCAGACCTCACTGCAAGATCACTTGGTTGTCTTGACGTTCAGGCAGGAAAGTCCTGAGCTCGGAACACATGCATCAAAAGATGAACAAGAATCACATAAAGATGTGATTGGCAAGATGGCCTACCGGTTGAGATTTTCATCATCTGTGATGCTACCATCGTGGCGAACAATCAAAACTCGGGTCTTGTATCACTCACAATCAATTATGAGAGATATTGTTTTGAGTGGGAGGGCGCTTTAGAATTAATTCTTTTAATTCTTAAATGCAATTAATTTTGAACACTGTCTAAGTGTGATTTGCATAATAGTTGTAGAATAATGGCTCGCATTTCCACCTTCCTTATTAAAATTGGATAAGCTGTTATTTATCTGGTTAAAACTTTACGATTAATAACGTAATGTGAGGATTGTCCTCAAGAGTTTTGAGAATGACTTTGTCCTATCGCATGCTTTCGGTATTCTCCCACTAATGCTATGGATCATGTGACTCTCGTCCTTCCATCCAAAAGCTAGAATTCCGTTTCAGTCAAGTGCAATACATTTGCTTCCATGAGACCCGAACTTCAAAAGTTTTGGGATAGTTATGTGATATTCATGGAACTGAAAATTAATTTTCAGATACAAACAAAGGCTGAAAGATATGAAATATCCAACGCACTAGTTGTTTGCAAACTATTAGTAAAGGTGTTTACTATGCATTAGACTGATAAGAGAGGGATCCAGGAGAATGCATGTCATGTAAATGAAGGTGAATAAAACAACAACTTAAAGAGAAAGGAAGTGTCCGAATGGTGTTAGCGAAACTTTCACGCCTAGGAAGTCCGGGGCTAAACGCCACTCTTAAGTTGGGTGCTTCTTCTGAGAGTAGGAGAAATACTAAAAGTTAAACTGTTAGAAGTATAATGGCAGAAAGAAGACTGGAATATCCAGCTCATGTATGAATGTCATACAAGTTTTTGATGTATAGAAGGCTGGTGAAAGATATAGTTCTTGGGAATTATGGTTAAACATGTTAATCACTAATTTTGGGTATTGTGAGTTGATCACAAAGATACCCGCTCGATTGCATTCTGTTACGACTCGATGCATGAACTACTATGGCCTGAAAGACTAGCCAGGAATGAGGTCTTGATACATGCTGGGAACATAGTAAAAGTTACTATACTTCCATCGGTGTATTACCTATGTGTTTTCTTTCATAATTCATTTTAGAGCTTTACACACTCTAGCCCTTTGCATAAGGTATCTTGCAAGAAGGTTGTTCATAAGAGAACTTTTGATGTTCGGTGTTATGAATAAACATAAGGGCCATACTTTCATTATGAATGAGATGTATGTTATGAAAAATGATATTAATATATTACCTCTGTGTTTACTTTCATAATTCATTTTAGAGTTTCATACACTCTAACCCAATGCACAAAGTCTGTTGCAAAAGGGTTGTTCATAAAAGAATAATTGTTGTTCAGTATTATGAATAACATGAAGGGCCATGCTTCCATCCAAGATGGGATGTATGTTATGAATATTGATGGAAATATGATACATCCATAACACTTACGCTAAATGTCGCAAGACTAAAAGAATACCACACAAGTGTGGCACTACATTTGGTCACATTGGAGAAACCCGCATGGAAAATTCCATTATGATGGATTTTGAAGTCGGTTGATTTTAAATCATCTGACACTTGCAACTTTCGTCCGAAAAGTGAAGTGACTGAAATACCGTTCACAGGCCATAAGGAACGAGCAACCAATTTATTGGTGATCATACTTTTTGATGTGTGTAGTTCAATAAATGTTGTTGCAAGTAGTGGATTTAATCTCTCCTTAGAAATGACTCAAGTAGATATATGGATATTTACTTGATGAGACGTAAGTCTGGATCTTTTGAAATCATTCGAAAGGTTTTCAAAAATGAAGTAGAAGTTGTTGTAACAAGAAAATTATGTTTCTACAATTCGATTGCAGAAAGGAATATTTGAGTTACTAGTTTAGCGAATGTCTGATGAGTTGTGAAAGGGGTTTCATAACTTGCACCTCCCGGAACACCACTGCAAGTGGAGAGTCCGTGAAGATGTAATTGAACCATTCATGACATGGTAAGATCAAAGATGACATAAATAAATTTTCCATTATTCCTTTTAAAGTGATGCTTTAGAGACTGCGGCTTTTACACTGAAAAGAGCTCCGTCGGGTCTATTGAAATGACACCATGGTATGGTACGCCCAACCATGTTATATCTTTTCTTAACATTTGGAATATGGGGCTTGTGTAAAAGGTTACAAACCTATTCCAAATCAGACAAGTGCTACTTTGTAGGTTATCCCAAGTTATTGGGTATTCCCCCACCACTATACCGAGGCTAAGAGTTTTGCCACAAAGAACGGTATGGTTTTTGAAGAAAATTGTTCTTTCAAAAAGGTGAGTGGGAGAACAGTGCAACTCGACGAGATAAACAGTATCTTCATCATCAGATCAAAGGAAAGAGACCTTGGAAGTAATTCCAGAGTTTCCTACTGCGACTGATACGGAAGCCTCTACATGACATGTATGGACTTCGGTCGAACTTGCAGCTGAACCACGTTGGAAAAACTCGTGCAAACCTCTCAGGTGCGCATACGAGATATTGTTGTTAGACAACAGTATACCTACGATACACAAGGAAGCGTTGATGGGCCCTGACTCCAGAGTTGGCTAAATGCCAATACAATCCGAGATAGTTTCCATATAAGTGATTCAAGATTGAAACCTTGATACACCTTTTGGAAGACTTTGAGTCTAACGAATATTTATGAAACTATAAACTGATGTGGATAAAATGTTTTATCCATAAAGCTCGACTTGTTGCAATAACAAGTTCAAGGAGTTGACTACGATGAGGTTGTTTCACCGTAGCGATGCTTAAAGTCGGTTCGGGTTAAACTAGCAATTAATACATATTTCAATCATGAGATATGAAACATGGATGGCGAAAGAATTTCCATGAAATGGGAATAAAAACTAGGATTTGTATGTTATATAGTGCAAAGTATTTTGTCGATCCAAAGGATGCTAGTGAGTATGCAAACTTCAGAGTTCCAGCAATGAACAGAAGAGAGCAAAATGGAGTTGGAATCTTCGTCTTGATGAAATGATCAAAAGAGTTTGATTTCATCAATGGATAATGAAGATGCTTGTGTTTTCAATAAAGTAAGTGGGAGCATAATAATATTTCTAAAAACCTTGTGTGCTTGACACATTGTTAATTGGAAATAAATTTTTTGACACAAATAAACTTCATTTGAAAATAGTTTTTCGATGAAGTGCTTGGGTTAAATAGCCTTGCTATTAGGCATAATGATCTATGGAGATAGATTTGCCTAATGGGGCTAAGAAAAACTACATATTGACAAGATGCTAAAACCATTTAGCACTAAAACCGCCAAGGAGTGATTCTTGCCGAAGTCACATGGAAAGAGTTTTGTAAGACTCGGTGTCCCAAAACACTGATGAGCAAAATACATGATGGAGATTCCACACATTCTTGTGTTTGGATTAATCATGTATTCCATGGTATGTAAAACAACCAGATAAGTCCGATACTCCCAAACTGTTGAGAGTATAGATACCAAAGTGATCAAAGTACTGATCATAGGACAACAGTGAAAAATGTCATTGAGTACTAAAGTAGCACTGATGACATGTTTTCTCGCAAGCAGAGATTATGAAGTGCTCGTTGTAAGTAATTACATCAATAGAGTCTTCATCAATGCTCCATGCAATTTTCGATTTAAGCTAAGGTTTTGTTTAATACACAATACGGTGGCACGGTAAGTTGGAATTGTTCTAAATAGGTTACTGTGGCGAATTCTATAACAAAGGCTAAGTATGTTGACGTTTTGGAAGCAACAAAGAAGATGTTGAATCATATAGTTCATTCATGAACTTAGTATGGTTCCAAGATGGCTTTGGTCAATGGGACACTATTGCAGATAGTTGCTCCATAGCTCAGTCTGAGGAACCAAGGTTTGACCTGTGATTCACATATATACAAAGCCAAGTCCACACAAAATATGAATTTTGTGAAAGCGTGAAAACGCGAGGATATGCAAAGATACACACGGAGCTGAAGTTGTCAGATCCGTTGGACATCATGCTATACCACAAGCGAAGCATATTTTACACCAGTATGCCATAGGTGTAAAGTGCATTAGAATTGACTAGATTATTGACTCTAGTGCAAGTGGGAGTCTGTAGGAGATATGCCAAGAGGCAATAATAAATATTATTATTTATCCCCATGTTTCTAATTAAGTTTATATTCCATGCTATAACTGCAATGATTCTCGAGTCTGCAATATCCACGAGGCCCAGAGGGAAACTCATTTGCACGTGTGGTATAATAAACGGTAAAATGTATTCCTAGTCTTGCTTCTAAGACTGGATCAAGTATTGCATGATGATCCTGTTTTCCTGATCATGGGCATGGCTATGCCGGCAATTTTGAGGGCGCAATGTTGGTAGAACACTTGTGTTGAATCGACCCGAATTGATGTTATGCTATGAGATACTTTCGTCACTAGTTAATGGTTAATAACACAGAGATAGTTAATGTTTGCATAATTCCTTAGACCATGAGAGTATCGAGTTCCTTCGTGCTTGCTTCATGAACTTTGGGGTTTGTTAAACGTCATCCGTTACTGGGTGGCTATTACGACGGCTTACGGGTTCACGGAAAAGTATGGCAAGTAACAAGATAGCTCAAGATTGGGATTTGCTCCTCCGACGATGGAGAGATATCTCTGGGCCCTCTCGGTATTACGGTATCCATCATCGTCTGGCCAGACACAGGGTGATTTAATCATAGGGATGCCGGAACACGGTAACGAGAAAAGAGAACAATACCAGTAACGAGGTAACTGGCATAGTGGACAAGTTGTTGATCCACGGTGATGCCAACATGTCTCACCTTGGGTATTTGTAACATATCGCGAAGCAACAGGAATAGCACTCGGCAACTGGAGGTTCACTCGAATATTCATTCGTGTGGGTATAGGGGTCAATATGGGTGTCCACAGGTCCGATGTTGATCATTGATCGGAAGGGATTCCGGGTCATGTCTATACTTCACCGAACCTATAGGGTCACACGCTTAAGGGTCATCTATCTGTTGAATGCTAGACAGGGAGTCTGAGAGAAATTCACCGAAAAAGTTTCGGAAACAACGGAAGAGTTCCGGAGAGAGAACACCGGAAGAGTTTCGGTAAAACCGAAAAGTTGTTTCGGAGTGTACCATTAAGTCAAATTGGTTTCCGCACATGCTTGGAAATTATTGGAGGATACCGGAATTGTTCCGGTAACTTCTGAGATTTTTCAGAGACAAAAACCGGAAATGTTCCGGACTGCCGGAACCGCTTTAGTTGCTTTTCACAGATGAAAATCACTAAACCGAAAAGTTGTTTCGGAGTACACCATTAAGTCAAATTGGTTTCGGCACACGCCTGATAATTCTTGGAGGGTGCCAAAATCATTTTGGAAACTTCTGGGAATTTTCCGGAAGAAAAACCGCAAATGTTCCGGAGTTGCCGGAACCGCTTTGTTTGCTTTTCACAGATGAAAATCACTTATCTGGAATTGTTTTGGAACGTGTCGAAAATTATTTTAGTGGGTACTGGAAATGTTCTAAGCCACCATAAATATTTTCGGTTCGAACGGACGCTGAAAAATGTCGTCGTGAATAGTGAAATCAGCTTTATGGTTACTTTTAGGAAAGCCACCTTTTTGGGCTTTTGCTCCAAAATATCTTGGAGATGACATGGATGGATGTGGCTGAAATTTCAGCCCCTCCACCCCTCCTTCTCCTATAAATAGAGGTGGAGGGGGCTGCCCAAAACTCAATCCTTGCTCTCATACACATGCCATTTGACTTGTCTGGCTTCTCTCTCCCTCCCCGCGAAATAGTTTCGTAGAGCCGAAAGGCTGTCTGGGTTCCGGTGGGAACTAGTTCTGGACGGCGAAGCCCTCCCGGATAGATGACACTGTATGTGTGCCACTCTGTAGAGAGATCGTAGTTTCGGTCTTAGTTCGTGAGGTCCTCCCGAAGGGCTGTCCGAGTGACCGTCCGAGTTTCGGAGGTCCTCCCGAAGGGTTGTCCGAGTGACCGTCCGAGTTTTGAAGGTCCTCCCGAAGGGCTGTCCGCGACACCGTCCGGGGGACTGTCCGACCACCTCCCGGAGGGCTGTCCGAGGGGCAGATGAGGGTATACATCCTCGCGGTTGGGAGGTTGTAAATCCTAGCTGCGGGGATCTGCACCGCCGATCGTCATCGACTGTACTTCCGCTGCGCTACGAGTCGGTAACGAAAAGATCAAACCTTGTATGCAGTCTCCATAGTGGTCCTGGGCTGGTGCGTAGGTCGATTTTTTTTTGTTTTCTGCTACATTACCCTACAAAAAGCCCCATTTGCATACAAGTTTGCAAATTGACATGGTCACACATCTAATATCATGAACATGATTACTTCACCAACTAAGAGCAATGGCGGTAGGTAGTTCATGCCTAAACAAATCCATGTTAGGAGCACTTTCCGCCGATGTTGAAGCATCCGATGCATTTGAACAAACAGCATACTTCTTGTATCTATCTGGAATAGTTGGAATATAATCCGGATCCCTCTTGCTGGAATTTGATCTAAACACGGGCCAGCTCAATAGCATTTTTCAGAATTCCTAATAAATCCTAGAGGCCCACTAAGCTCATTCGTGCATGGCAAGAGGTGGGACAAAAGTTAGTCCCACATTGCTAGTTTATTAGGAGTTGGACCTCCTTATAAGGGAGGATGTTCCCCACATGTATGAGCATGAGAACAAGAGGGACATACACGCGCGCTCCTCCTCCGCCGCCCGCCTCGCCACGCCACGCCTCGTCATGACGCGCCGCGGGTTGCGGGAATGAGCCGATGTCTAAATTTTTGCCACGCACGACTGGTATACGAAAGGTCACTCGGGAGCTGAAAAGTTTTCTGTAGTGGAGATTAATTACGAACGCTGCACCCTTCGGCTGCACCCTGTTCTTTTCATCTCCCTCTTTTGCTTCGCCTCCCGTCGCTGCCTGTTCGCCTCCTACTCCTGTGCCTATAAAAGGGAGATCGCTCCTCTCCAGAGAGACACACCAGAACCTCCTCCTCCTCACGCCATCGAGTTCCAATCCCTGAGCTGCTACAAGGTTCTTCCCCATCCCGGCTTGCGGCGTGCACCGCAGGTCTCCGAAACCCCACCACTTTGAGTCCTGTACGGGAGAAGGGTGATAAGGTTTTTGGGGAGCGCTCTGTGCGACTACTGGCTTCTTCATCACGGATGCAACGGACGCCGACGATCACTTCCCAGATGACGACTTCTTCCCCGACGTCAACAACCTCTTCGATGACATGGCCGGTGACGATGACAACGCCAATCCTGCTGCTGCCACATCTCAGTACGTGTTCATGTCTTTCCTGTTCAAGGTTCTGCTAGAGATTCTTGGTCTAGTTTCTTTTCTACATATGTTTCGGTATAGTTCACATGTTCACATGATATTCACCTACTATCCTTTAGTTTCCCTGATAAGTTTTGTTCCTCTTATTGTGGCATACTCTCCTCTACGTTGCATGACTAATGTTGCCTCTGTGACCATGATCTTGTTTTATCTACTGTTTATTTCGTTAAAAAAATCTGGTAAATTGTTCTTATACCCAGCAATCCAAAATCCTTGTAATAGGCAATTTACCCGAAGTGGTTTTGCTGCTTCCATGAGGCCTCCTATGTTTGAGGGTGTGCACTATAAGAGGTGGTGTGTGAGGGTTGTTCTATGGTTTCAAACCATGAGCTGCTATGACGCCATGATAACCCACAAGTATAGGGGATCGCAACCGTTTTCGAGGGTAGAGTATTCAACACAAATTTATTGATTCGACACAAGGGGAGCCAAAGAATATTCTCGAGTATTAGCAGCTGAGTTGTCAATTCAAACATACCTGAAAGACTTAATATCTACAGCAAAGTATTCAGTAGCAAAGTAGTGTGGAAGTAACGGTAACGATGGCAAAGTGACAGTAGCAATTTTGTAGTGATTGTAACAGTAGCAACGGAAAAGTAACTTAGCAAAGATCAATATGTGAAAAGCTCGTAGGCAATGGATCAGTGATGGATAATTATGTTGGATAGCATTCATCATGCAATGGTTATAACATATGGTGACACAGAACTAGCTCCAATTCATCAATGTAATGTAGGAATGTATTCCATATGTAGTCATACGTGCTTATGGAAAAGAACTTGCATGACATCTTTTGTCCTTCCCTCCCGTGGCAGCGGGGTCCTAATGGAAACTAAGGGATATTAAGGCCTCCTTTTAATAGAGAACCGGACCAAAGCATTAGCACTTAGTGAATACATGAACTCCTCAAACTACAGTAATCACCGGAAAGAATCCCAGTTATTGTCACCCTGGGGGATGCGGATCATAACTCGTAATAGGTGTCTACAACTTGCAAGATAGGATCAAGAACACATATATATTCATGAAAACATAATAGGTTCAGATCTCAAATCATTGCACTCGGGCCCTAGTGACAAGCATTAAGCATAGCAAAGTCATAGCAACATCAATCTCAGAACATAGTGGATACTAGGGATCAAACCCTAACAAAACTAACTCGATTACATGGTAAAATCTCATCCAACCCATCACCGTCCAGCAAGCCTACGGTGGAATTACTCACGAACGGCGGAGAGCATCATGAAATTGGTGATGAAGGATGGTTGGTGATGACGACGGTGTCAATTTCCCCTCTCCGGAGCCCAAATCAGACTCCAGATCTGCCCTCCCGAGGAAGAACAGGAGGTGGCGGCGGCTCCGTATTGTAAAACACGATGAACTCTTCTCTCTAATTTTTTTCTCCCCGAATAGGAATATATAGAGTTGGAGTTGAGGTCGGAGGAGCTTTAGGGGGCCCATAAGACAGGGGGCGCGCCCCCTGGCTTGTGACTAGGTGGTGGACCCCCTCCGGTTGATTCTTTTGCCAGTATTTTTTATTAGTTCCGAAAATATTCTCCGTAAATTTTCAAGTCAATCCGAGAACTTTTATTTCTGCACAAAAATAACACCAAGGCAATTCTGCTGAAAACAGCGTCAGTCCGGGTTAGTTCCATTCAAATCATGCAAATTAGAGTCCAAAACAAGGGCAAAAGAGTTTGGAAAAGTAGATACGATGGAGACGTATCAACTCCCCCAAGCTTAACCCATTGCTTGTCCTCAAGCAATTCAGTTGACAAACTGAAAGTGATAAAGAAAAACTTTTACAAACTCTATTTGATCTTGTTGTAAATACGTCTAACTGATGTTCAGATTTTCAGCAAAGATTATAGACTAACCACATTAACAATAACATTTAGGTCTCACATTTACTCATATCAATGGCATAACCAACTAGCGAGCAATAATAATAAGTCTCGGATGACAACAATTTTATCAAAACAATCATGATACAATATGACATAATGGTATCTCGCTAGCCCTTTCTGAGACCGCAAAACATAAATGCAGAGCACCTCTAAAGAACAAGGACTAACTAAACATTGTAATTCGTGGTAAAAGAGATTCAGTCACAATCATACTCAATACCAATTAATAACAAAACATACAAATGACGGTGGTGCTCTCTAACTGGTGCCTTTTTATAAGAGGATGAGGACTCAACAGTAAAGTAAAATAGATCGGCCCTTCGCAGAGGGAAGGATTGATTTGCAGAGGTGCCAGAGCTCGAGCTTTTAAACCAGGGATGAATAATGATTTTGAGTGGTATGCTTTCATTGGCAACATAACAACCAAGAGATTTCGGTATCTTCCATGCTAGATACATTATAGGCGGTTCCCAAACAGAATAGTAAAGTTTTTACTCCCCCTCCACCAATCAATCACACTCCACGGCGGGCCGAATCCACGGGTACCATCCATACAAACAACAACCCTGGGGGAGTTTTGTTTTATTATATTTTGATTTGAATTTTGAGCATGGAACTGGGCATCCCGAATACCAGCCACTTTCTCGTGAATGATAGTGAATCAACACATATCGTGAGAATAACCCACCTAGCATGGAAGATACTGACAGCCCCTAGTCACTACATGAGCGATTCGGGCATACAAAACGGAATATTTATTTGAAGGTTTAGAGTTTAGCACATGCAAATTTACTTGGAACGGCAGGTAAATACCGCATATAGGTAGATAAGGTGGACTCATATGGAACAACTTTGGGTTTATGGAGATGGATGCACAAGCAGTATTCCCGCTTAGTACAAGTGAAGGCTAGCAAAAGACTGAGAAGCGACCAACTAGAGAGCGACAACAGTCATAAACATGCATTGAGATTAACCAACATTGAATGCAATCATGAGTAGGATATAAATCACTATGAACATAAATATCGTGGAGGCTATGTTGATTTTGTTTCAACTACATGCGTGAACATGTGCCAAGTCAAGCCACTTGAATCATTCAGAGGAGGATACCATCCTATCATAGTATATCACAACCATTTTAAAATGCATGTTGGCACTCAAGACAAGCCATTATACACTCTTAGCTAATTAAGCATGGCATGAGTAACTATAATCTCTAATTGTCATTGCAAACATGTTTCATCTATAATGAGCTGAATTCAGAACGATGAGCTAATCATATTTACAAAAACAAGATAGGTCGAGTTCATACCAGCTTTTCTCCATCTCAATCATTTCATCATATATCGTCATTATTGCCTTTCACTTGCACGACCGAACGGTGTGAATAATAATAAGAGTGCACGTGCATTGGACTAAGCTGGAATCTGCAAACGATAACTCAAAGGAGAAGGCAAGGTAATATTGGCTCTCTATAAGATAAAAAATAATGCATATGAGAGCCACTCAACATTTTCATTGTGGTCTTCTCCTTACGACCCAAAGGAAAGAAATTTCAAAACAAGAACGAGAAAAACTATTTACACAGGAAAGCTCCCAACAAGCAAAAGAAGAACGAGAAATCTTTTTGGGTTTTCTTTTAATACTACAACTAGACAAACTAAAAGGTAAAGCTAAAACTATTTTTTTTTGAATTTTCTTAAAGTTAATTAAACACACAAGAAGAAAACGAAAAGAAGAAATAAAATACCATGGATGATACAATGAAAAAGTATGAACACCGACAACTAGAATGAGTGTGTGAACATGAATGTAATGTCGATGAGAAATACGTACTCCCCCAAGCTTAGGCTTTTGGCCTAAGTTGGTCTAGGGCCATGGCTGGAAATAACCATCTCCAGGATACTCCGGAGGATACTGAGGGTTCCACTGGTTGGCGAGCTCCTGTGGATCCCCCTGAAAAACCGGATCCTGATATGGATCAAGGGCTGGTGCCGGCTCAGGTGCTGGGGGTTGCGAAAGACCCCAATATATGTAGATGTCCTCGGGCATAATAGTGTACCTGCCTGAACGAATATCGAACAAAGAAGAAGCAGGCAGAGCAATAATTTCACAAGTACCCTGACTAAATACTAGGTTGTAAAGCAGCCTCCTATCTTTATCCTTCCTAATAAAATCATGTGCTACCATACTATCATAGTCTAAATATCTTGTAGGTAGTAACAATTCCTCTTCCTCGTCAAGCCTAATGGGTATCTTAAAATGTTTGGCTAAGCGAGATGCATAGATACCTCCAAATATGGGACCCTTTGAACGGTTTAAGTTCAACCGTTGGGCCACCATAGCGCCCAAACTAAAAGTTCTATCAGCAAGTAAAGCGTGGCACAAAATGGCGAGGTCAAGTGCACTAAGGCTTCCACTCTCCCCACGACCAACTAAACATCTCCCCGCAAATAATGAATAATAGCGTAGAACAGGAAAATGTAAACTAGCCGCTCTTGCCTTTGACACCCCTCTCTCTTCCCCTACAGTGATTGTGGCAATAAAGTCCTCCATGTCTCTAGGACGTGGTTCACTGATGCTGCCCTCACAAGGTAATTTGCAAACTTTGCAAAAATCATAAAGTTTCATCTCCTTAGGCACATCATATAAGTAAAATTCTACCATGGGAGGATCCTTCCTAGGATAAAAGTGAAAAATTTGCACGAAGGTATTAGTGAGTAAGAGGTACTGGTCACACTTATCGTTGAGGAAGTCTGTGATGCCTGCAATCTTTGCCAAATAGTAAAAATCTTCATAAATTCCGGCTGCCCTCAAGAATGCATCACTTGGCCATTCACATGGCCGAACCTCTGTGACGTGAGGGAGATTATATTTGGGCTTCTTTTCCACCTCATTTTCATCATCTTTCGAGCCCCGGCTTGAGAAACCTCTTAATAATCTCCTCAACATTTTTTCTGAAATTTTTAGTGACTCAAAATAAAGGTAAACAAAACTTATAGCAACTACTCCCATAAGTGCCTAGAGGCTATATCATGCATCAACACTACTTGGGACCATACAAATTTGACATGCAAGCTCAAGAACAAGGTCACCACAGCAGCAAAAAATTGCGATATATAAAGCACTAGAACAAAAAGTAATTGGACCATTGGAGGAGTTGATGGGGATATGTACCTAGGGTAGGGTCATAGGCCTGATCTACATACCCTACCTAAGGACACTACATTAGAGAACTTAAGGATTACAAGGAAGTCTCCGACTGAAATCACCATGGCGCATGAGTCACTCGACAAAACATCCACTCGGAGTTTTCTTCCTCCACTCAACAGTTGCCTTTCACTTGGAAGAACCAGAAGTCAGTCGACCGCAGAAGACCAGAAGCCACTCCAGGGAGGCCAACGGTCAGGTGTTCAGTTGGTCACCATAAATAGCATTTATTACATACGATATCAGTAACGTTCAACTTTATTACCATCATCGAACCCTTGGTTGCCGGGTATTCATGAGGGGCAGCGCACTCTATATAAGCCACCCCTCCCATCTGGCACAAGGGTTCGCACCCCCTGTAACTCATACACTCCACACGACAGAAGCTCCCGAGCACTGAGGCATAGGGCTGTTACCTCCACAAGAGGGGCCTGAACTCATACATCCGTGTGTACAATCTCGCCGTAGCTAGGACTCTGCCCTCTCCTTACGTACCCCTAACCTCTACTGTCAGGCTCGTTCCCACAACAGTTGGCGCCCACCGTGGGGCAGGCGTCTAAGCGACTTCCGGTGAGTTTGCAATTTTCTTCTTCGTCATGTCTTCCGGCAGCAGTTTGTGCCTGGACCACGAGGTCCGTCTTGGTGCGCTCGTCTTCGTCACCGACGACTCAGCATGGCTTCGGGAAGCACCTCTGGACGTTGAGGCGCTCCCGATCCGCGGGGCGACGCACTTCCGCGCAAGCTCCTGCGGCATTCTTCTTCGGTAGCCGTCGACTCCGTACCTGTCGACTCCGTACTTGTCGACTCCGGCATCTTTTACAATCCCCGTTGTTCGTCGCCGCAAGCGATCTGGTCACTCGCGGCTCCAGCGTTGGGTGAGGCATGCGGCGGCTCGCCAAGCATCCTCTCCGCAGATTGCGGCTATCGAACCCGCCGAATCACTTCACGGCACGTTTGACTCGGCGTCGGATCAGTCTGACGTTCCTTCCGAGTGCGAGAGCTGCATTCCAGCGGCCGAGGTTCTTATGGCAGGTTCACAACAAGGCCCACCTGACTACGGCCGCGATGGGCACGAGGTTGGAGGTCTGTCGAATGAGCAGCAGCGCCGAGATGAGGAGGTTCTCCATACGCCCATCGTCGATGCGACTGCCGAGGTCCAGGCCTTGGAGGCCACGCGCCTTCAGCTCGAAGAGATGCAGAGGGCACTCGACGAGCATACCCGCCAGCATCCACAAGTTTCCAGTAGGAAGCAAAAGCGCCAAGCCGATGGTTCTGCTCAGGCAGAGGCAGCTGCCCTGGCGGCGTGAGGAAATAATAAGGGGAAACCCAAAGGGCAATTTACCATGCCTTTTTGGCCTGAAAAATGCTGGCGCTACTTTCCTGCGTATGATTCAGAAATGCCGGCTCAATAAAATCAGTCAGAATGTCGAAGCTTATATGGATGATATTGCAGTCGGAATGTTTGACTGAGTTGTTTGATGTAATAAGAGTACTCTGGACAATGTTGCTTATCAAAGTTATGACTCCCGCAGTCCTTTGTCGATTCCGATCGCACAATCTCATGTTCAAAAACACTCTGTGTGGTGAGCGACCCTCTCACTCGGGGGCTTAGCCGCGACTCCGTATCGCCTAAGTTAAAAACTGCTCCGAGTGAGGACATCCTCCACGCTCGGAGACTTAGCTGCGACTCCATATCGCCTAAGCTGAAAAACACTCCGAGTGGTGAGCGACCCTCTCACTCGGGGGCTTAGCCGCGACTCCGTATCGCCTAAGTTAAAAACTGCTCCGAGTGAGGACATCCTCGATGCTCGGAGACTTAGCTGCGACTCCATATCGCCTAAGTTGAAAATCACTCCGAGTGAGGACATCATCCACACTCGGGAACTTAGCTGCGACTCCGTATCGCCTAAGTTAAAAACTGCTCCAAGTGAGGACATCATCCACGCTCGGGAACTTAGCTGCGAATCCGTATCGCCTAAGTTAAAAACCACTCCGAGTGAGGACATCATCCACACTCGGGAACTTAGCTGCGAACCAGTTTTCGCCTGAGTTAAAAATCTTGCCGAGTGAATAGCATCCCATTCACTCGGAAACTTAGCTGCGAACAAGTCTTCGTCTAAGTTGAAAACTCTTCCGAGCGACGAGAACTTCTCTCACTCGGGAACTTAGCTGCGACTCTGTATCACCTAAGTTAAAAACTCTTCCGAGCGACGAGAACTTCTCTCACTCGGGAACTTAGCTGCGACTCCGTATCGCCTAAGTTAAAAACCACTCCGAGTGAGGACATCATCCACACTCGGGAACTTAGCTGCGAACCAGTTTTCGCCTAAGTTAAAAATCCGGCCGAGTGGTGAGCATCCTATTCACTCGGAAACTCAGTTGCGAATCAGTCTTCGTCTAAGCTGTAAAACGCTCCGAGTGATGAGCAGCCCTCTCACTCGGGAGCTTAGCTGCGAGCCAGTTTTCGCCTAAGTTAAAAACCCTACCGAGTGAATAGCATCCTATTCTCTCGGAAACTTAGCTGCGAATCAGTCTTCGTCTAAGTTGTAAAACGTTTCGAGTGATGAACAACCCTCTCACTCGGGGGCTTAGCCACCAACAAGTTTTCGCCTAAGTTAAAAATCCTGCCGAGTGGTGAGCAGCCCTCTCACTCGGGGACTTAGCCGCGAATAAGTTTTCGCCTAAGTTAAAAATCTTGCCGAGTGGTGAGTGACCCTCTCACCCGGGGGCTTAGCCGCGAACAAGTTTTCGCCTAAGTTAAAACTCATCCGAGTGGTGAGCGACCCTCTCACTCGGGGACTTAGCCGCGAACAAGTTTTCGCCTAGGTTAAACGTCCTGCCGAGTGAATAGCTTCCTATTCACTCGGAAACTTAGCTGCGAACCAGTCTTCGTCTAAGTCAAAAACTTTCTCGAGTGACGAGCACTCCCCTCACTCAGGGACTTAGCCGCGAACCAGTTTTCGCCTAAGTTCAAAATTCTTCCGAGTAACGAGCATCCACCTCACTCAGAAATCAAACAAACTTAGCCAAGCAAAATGCAGATAAATCCAGAATCTCTAGCGCAGAAAAAAGTTGCCCACGCAAATGGAAGTACTCAGGCTTAAGGCCTGAACGAAGTTTTAAACGGTTACACCATCACTCGGCATACCGAGGCAAATAAAGTTTTAAGTGCAAGCGAAGTATTTCTCAAGCTCCGATTGGGCTCGCGGGCTCGACGAAGGTGTCCAGATCAATCCCATCGGCGATCCGAGTGGCTGCTTCGATGAAGGTCTCCATGAAATCTTCGAATTGAAGTTTCTTCGTGTTGGCCACCTGGAGAGTCTTCAGCTTGTCCTCCTTGGCCTCCTTGCAATGGACCCGGACGAGTGAAAGCGCCACGTCAGCTGCGCAGCGAGTAGCGGACTTTTTCCATGCATGTACTCGACCGGGAATCTCGTTGAGGCGGGTCATCATCGACTCGAGGTCAGTCTGGAGGGCGTCTTCTGGCCACAATTCTTTGTCGATCTTCACCAACACAGCGCTCAGTCGAGTGATATACCCTTGAACGCTTCTGAGACAAGCGTCAAGCCGAAACATGTTCATGGCCACAACGTCCCCGACGGGTGACTTGGTGGGGTCCAGATTGGGCTCGATCTCCTCAGTCTCCTTGTCAAAGTCTTGGCAGAATTCTACACAAAGGGAAATGAAAGGTTAGTCACGCTACTATTCTGAAGGAATTAAGGAAATTCACTCGACGAAAGAAAGTTACCCTCAAGCATGCCGAACATCTTCTTTGCGAAGTCTCCCAAGTATTTCTCCAGACAACTCCTTCTCTTGTTCAGCTGTTCAGCCTTTTTGATCCAATCGGCCCGTTCTTGCTTGAGTTTGGTGTCCTCTTCTTCCAACTTACTGGGCGCGGCAAGCTTCTCCTCAGCGGCCTCAGTCTTCTCCCTCGCCACCTTCTGAGCATCAGCGAGTGCCTTGTCTTTATCTTCAAGTGCCTTCTTCATGGTATCTAAAGAAATAACATTGTTGAGTCGTGCTTGAAGTCGGCGGTTCTCATCACGCACGTCTGTTCGAGTGAGGACACTTGGTTCAAAGGATACAAAATAAGGTGATAGTGCAATTGGTCGACAAGGATTACCTCCCAAGGTCTTCAGCTCAGTCTGTGCACGGTCGAGGTCGTTCTTGGCCACCTCCAGATCCAGCTGAAGCTGGTTTTTCTCCTTCTCCAGGTCGACATACTGAGTCCCAAGCTCACAGGCTTTCTGAAATCAGCAAAGAAGTAGTTCAGTCGACACTAATATTTCTCCACTCACGAGTGGAAAAGAGCAAGTTCAGTCGACTGGACGGCGGCCCGCCGCCCCACCCCACACCCCTGCAAAGCATCATATCATGGTTGATGGAAATGATGTCCATGAAACCTACAGGATAGGTCTTGCCAGTTCGGACCTTTCCATCACTAAGACAAACATTCAGAGATGACAAGCGTACTCCAAGTACGAAAAAGGACCCCGAGTCCAAGTTCTTAAGACTACTGACCATCGTAAACGATCGACAGTAGTATCGGGGACTACACCCAGTGGGTGCACTCAGCGTGCCCCCACTAGATACGGCACCACTCGACTAGGCCCGACCTGTCCGAGTAAAAAAAAAGAGCAAACATGCAAACATTGTCTCTATCAGACCCCCACCGATGCAAGCACTCGACGGCGGTCTCGGAGACTACACCCAGTGGGTGCACTCAGCGTGCCCCCACTGGACCTACTAGCACGCGACCAGGCTGTCAAGTGACAAGCGACTATCAAAACAAATCTAAGACCCCTGCCGATGTCTTCGTCATTCGACAGCGGTCTCGGGGATTACACCCAGTGGGTGCATTCAGCGTGCCCCCACTGGACCAGAGAACACTCGACTAAGACCTGATCTACTCGAGGAGAAAACAAGCAAGTATGCAGTAAAAGAAAACACCCAGTGGGTGTAGAGTCAAGATGGACAGAAATTCAATCAGAAATGAACTTACAATCGCACTTACTCGGACATTGGCACGAAGCACTGAGCTGGCATCATAAGCCAACTTGCTGGCCTCATACGCCTCCTTCGTATGCAGCATTATTTGCTCATCCTGGATCATGGCCTCTTTGGCAGCTCCAGTCTGGTCCTCTAGGACGCGGTACAAAGGGTATGCGGGCGTCGGATGAGTCGGTGCTACAACTGAGGTCACAAGAGTTGCATGAGGTTGCCCAATCGGCGCTGAAACCACAAGAATTGAAGTTGCTGGCTGATGTCTACTACACAACCTTCTTCTTGTAGACTCGTGTTGGGCCTCCAAGCGCAGAGTTTTGTAGGACAGTAGCAAATTTCCCTCAAGTGGATGACCTAAGGTTTATCAATCCGTGGGAGGCATAGGATGAAGATGGTCTCTCTCAAACAACCCTGCAACCAAATAACAAAGAGTCTCTTGTGTCCCCAACACACCCAATACAATGGTAAATTGTATAGGTGCACTAGTTCGGCGAAGAGATGGTGATACAAGTGCAATATGGATGGTAGATATAGGTTTTTGTAATCTGAAAATATAAAAACAGCAAGGTAACTAATGATAAAACTGAGCACAAACGGTATTGCAATGCTTAGAAACAAGGCCTAGGGTTCATACTTTCACTAGTGCAAGTTCTCTCAACAATACTGGCATAGTTGAATCATATGTAAATCCCTCACGTGCGACAAAGAGTTCACTCCAAAGTCACAAATAGCGGAGAACAAACGAAGAAATTATTGTAGGGTATGAAACCACCTCAAAGTTATCTTTTTCGATCAATCGTATGAGCTATCCCTATTAGTGTCACAAACAGCCCTAGAGTTCGTACTAAAATAACACCTTAAGATACACATCAACCAAAACCCTAATGTCACCTAGATACTCCCATGTCACCACGAGTACCCATGGGCATGATTATACGATATGCATCACACAATTTCAGATTCATCATGTTCAATCCAACACAAAGAACTTCAAAGAGTGCCCCAAAGTTTCTACCGAAGAGTCAAGACGAAAACATGTGCCAACCCCTATGCATAGATTCCCAAGGTCACGGAACCCGCAAGTTGATCACCAAAACATACATCAAGTGGATCAATAGAACATCCCATTGTTACCACGGATACACCATCGCAAGACATATATCAAGTGTTCTCAAATCCTTAAAGACTCAATCTGATAAGAAAACTTCAAAGGGAAAACTCAATTCATCACAAGAAGATAGAGAGGGGAAAACTCCATATGATTCATCTATATTAATAAAGCTCGCGGTACATCAAGATCGTGTCATCTCAAGAACACGAGAGAGAGAGAGAGAGAGAGAGATCAAACACATAGCTACTGGTACATACCCTCAGCCCCGAGGATGAACTACTCCCTCCTCGTCATGGAGACCGCCGGGATGATGAAGATGGCCTCCGGTGATGGTTTCCCCCTCCGGCAGGGTGCCGGAACGGGATCCCGATTGGTTTTTCATGGCTCTGGGGGCTTGCGGCGGCGGAACTCCCGATCTAGGTTTCTTTTCGGCGGTTTGGGTATTTATAGGAGTATATGGCATTGGTCCCACGTCCAGAAGGTTCCCGAGGAAGTCACAAGCCAGGGGGCGTGCCCTAGGGGGGTGCCCCCAGGCTGGTGGCCTCCTCAGTCACTTCCTGGCCCAGCTTTTTGCTCCGGTATTTTTTATATTTTCCAAAAATATTCTTCATAAATTTTCAGCCCATTCCGAGAACTTTTATTTCTGCACAAAAACAACACCACGGTAGCTTTGCTGAAAACAGCGTCAGTCCGGGTTAGTTCTAATAAAATCATACCAAAATCATATAAAATTATTGTAAACATGGCATGAATACTTCATAAATTATAGATACGTTGGAGACGTATCAGCATCCCCAAGCTTAATTCCTGCTCGTCCTCGAGTAGGTAAATGATAAAAGAAATAATTTACGAAGTGTGAATGCTAGCTACATTTTTATCATATACTTTTCTTCTTTGTATAGCATGGACATTTGTACTAGTGAATGATTCAAACCAATAGTCTAATTTTAACATAATGACTTCAATAGTCAAGCATGTCAACAAGCAACCATGTCTTTCAAAATATCAACACCAAAGAAAGTTATCCCTAGCCCATCATGTTCAATCATTGATCCATTCATGAAACACACTCAAATATTAGCTATGCCCAATGCTCAAGTACGATCATAGTGCCTCCTAGTTGGTGCTTATAAGAGAAGATGGAGACTCAAAGCAAAAATAAAAATTGCATAAAGTAAATAGATAGGCCCTTCGCAGAGGGAAGTAGGGATTTGTAGAGGTGCCAGAGCTCAAGGTTTAAATTGAGAGAGAGAAAAAATATTTTGAGTGGCATGCTTTTCTTGTCAACGAAAACGACAAAGTAGCTCACAATACTTTCCATGCTAGATACATTATAGGCGGTTCCCAAACAGAATGGTAACGTTTTTACTCCCCCTCCACCAATCAATCACACTGCACGGCGAGCCGAATCCACGGGTACCATCCATACAAACAATAATCCTGGGGGAGTTTTGTTTCATTATATTTTGATTTGATTTTTGAGCATGGAACTGGACATCCCGAATACCAGCCACTTTCTCGTGAATGATAGTGAATCAACACATATCTTGAGAATAACACACCTAGCATGGAAAATATTGGATACTCCCCACCGTTTCATGAGCGGTACGGGCACACAAAAGGGAAAGTTTATTTTGAAAATTTAGGGATGGCACATACAAATTTGCTTGGAACGGCATGGAAATACTGCATATAGGTAGGTATGGTGGACTAATAAGGCAAAACTTGGTTTAAGGATTTTGGATGCACAAGTGGTATTTCTACTTAGTACAAATGAAGGCTAGCAAATAGATGGGAAGCAACCAGACCAAGAAACGAAAATTCACATAAGTGAGCATTGAGTCATAACTAACACCGAATAATGCACCACAAGTAGGATGTAACTTCATTGCATAACTATTGACTTTCGTGCATGCATAGGGAACCACAAAACTTAACACCAATATTCCTACTAAGCATAATTACTCACTAACATGACTCACATATTACTATCATCATGTTTCAAAACTATTACAAAGAATCAAGTTTAATTTGTCCCATGATCTTCATGAAAGTTTTTATTAAATCCTCCTTGGATATCTATCACTTTGGGACTAGTTTCATATGTTGCTATTGCTTTTTGTCAAGCTCAAACAAATTTAAGTGAAGTACAAGAGCATAAAAATTTCATCTCTCAAAAAGGTATAAGTGAAGCATTAGAGGAAATGACAAGCTACTCTCAAAAGATATAAGGGAAGATCAATGAGTAGTCAAACAATTAAGTAGCTATGCGAGGACTCTCTCTCTCTCAATAAATATTTTCAGATCTGAGTATTTTATTCAAACAGCAAACTAAACAAAAATAGAACTCCAAGAATAGCACGCATCATGTGAACGAATAAAACTTAGGCTCAACATAGGCTAACCGATAATTGTTGATGAAGACAGGTGGGATGCGTAGCATCCCCAAGCTTAGATGCTTGAGACTTCTTGAAATATTTACTTGAGGTGCCTTGGGCATCCCCAAGCTTGAGCTTTTGTATCTCGTTCAATCCTCTCATATCATGGTTTCACCTATTCTCAAAAACTTCATCCACACAAAACTCGAAAAGAACTCATGAGAGAGGTTAGTACACATAATAATAAATCAACTCTTTATGTACTGCCAAGACAAGTTGCATAATAATTTTCAAATATCATCTACTGTTTACTATCATTTCCACAATTTATATCTACCAATATAGGCTATGGAAACTAGAGGATAAGTAGATAACAAAACTATGGCAGCAATCTGTCCAAACAGAACAGTCTGTAGTAATTTATGAAAACAGTGTACTTCTGTAACTCAAATAATTATGAAAATTTCGGACATGCTAAATAATTTATATGATAATACTTTGTAAAAATTTCAGAAACTTTCCACGTTCCAGTAAAATATGAAAATTCAAACACTACACCAAAAGTTTCTGGTTTTTACACAGCACACATCAAACATGCAATGCAAGCATCCTAAGGCAATTCTTGGAACTTTTTATTGAAAAACAAGATTATAAATAACACCTAACAGAGAACAACAAAATATAATGATGATCCAAGCAAAGCAAATATTATGTGACGAATAAAAATATAGCTCCAAGTAAGATATACCGATAGTGTTGAAGACGAAAGAGGGGATGCCTTCCGGGGCATCCCCAAGCTTAGGCGCTTGAGTCTTCCTTGGATATTACCTTGGGGGTGCCTTGGGAATCCCCAATCTTAGGTTCTTGTCACTCCTTATTCTCCTCATATCGGTGTCTCACCCAAAACTTGAAAACTTCAATCACACAAAACTTAACGGAACTTCGTGAGAAGGGTTAGCGTAATAAAGATAAATCATTCACTTTGGTACTGTCAAGACAAGATTCATAATTGTTCTCACATAATATATACAGTATTATAACATTCCCATAATTTATACCACTAAATATAAGCTATGGAAACACTTAAACAAGCAAACTATGCATGCAAAACAGAATCTGTCAAAAACAGAACAGTTTGTGAAGATCTGTAGTGTAACCATACTTCCCTGTCTTTAAACATTCTGAAAAATTAGGACAACCTGACTAATTTTCATATCAAGACTGTGTAAAAATTTCAGATCATTATCACGCTCCAGTAAAAAAAAAATTCCTGTACTGGAGTCAAAAGTTTCTGTTTTGGTTCAGCATCAATTCTACTCATCTTGTGAGTCATCCCAAAGGCTTTACTTGGCACTTTATTGAAATAAAAGACACAAAACATGATTAATACAGTAGCTTAATCATGTGAACAATCAAAAACAGAAAGGAAAAGTGTTGGGTTGTCTCCCAACAAGCGCATTTCTTTAAAGCCTTTTAGCTAGGCATGATGATTTCAATGATGCTCACATAAGAATAGTAGTTGAAACATGCAAGAGAGCATCATGAATCATATGACTAGCACATTTAAGCCTAACCCACTTCCTATGCATAGGGATTTTGTGAGCAAACAATTTATGGGAGCAAGAATCAACTAGCATACGAAGGCAAAACAAGCATAACTTCAAAACTTTGAACACATAGAGTGGAAACTTGATATTATTGCAATTCCTACAAGCATATTCCCCCCCCCCCTCATAATAATTTTTAGTAGCATCATGAAGGAATTTCACAATATAACCAGCACATAATGCATTCTTTTCATGATCTACAATTATAGAAATTTTTTCACTCTCCACATAAGCAATTTTCTTCTCATCAATAGTAGTGGGAGCAAACTCAACAAAATAACTATCATGTGAAGCATAGTCCAATTGAAAATTAAAATCATGATGACAAGTTTCATGGTTATCATTATTCTTTATAGCATACATCTCATCACAATAATTGTCATAAATAGGAGGCATGCTTTCATCATAATAAATTTGCTCATCAAAACTTGGGGGACTAAACATATCATCTTCATCAAACATAGCATGCCCAAGCTTGTAGCTTTGCACATCATTAGCATCATGAATATTCAAGGAATTCAAACTAACAACATTGCAATCATGCTCATCACTCAAAGATTTAGTGCCAAACATTTGAATAACTTCTTCTTCTAACACTTGAGCACAATTTTCCTTTCCATCATTTTCACGGAAGACATTAAAAAGATGAAGCATATGAGACAACCTCAATTCCATTTTTTGTAGTTTTCTTTTATAAAACCAAACTAGTGATAAAACAAGAAACTAAAAGATTCAATTGCAAGATCTAAAGATATACCTTCAATCACTCACCTCCCCGGCAACGGCGCCATAAAAGAGCTTCGTTGACGGGATGTGAGTGCCGCTTACCTAGCCTCCACGACAACGGCGCCAGAAAAGAGCTTGATGTCTACTACACAACCTTCTTCTTCTAGACTCGTGTTGGGTCCAAGCGCAGAGTTTTGTAGGACTGTAGAAAATTTCCCTCAAGTGGATGACCTAAGGTTTATCAATCCGTGGGAGGCGTAGGATGAAGATGGTCTCTCTCAAACAACCCTGCAACCAAATAACAAAGAGTCTCTTGTGTCCCCAACACACCCAATACAATGGTAAATTGTATAGGTGCACTAGTTCGGCGAAGAGATGGTGATACAAGTGCAATATGGATGGTAGATATAGGTTTTTGTAATCTGAAAATATAAAAACAGCAAGGTAACTAATGATAAAAGTGAGTACAAACGGTATTGCAATGCTTAGAAACAAGGCCTAGGGTTCATACTTTCACTAGTGCAAGTTCTCTCAACAATACTGGCATAGTTGAATCATATGTAAATCCCTCACGTGTGACAAAGAGTTCACTCCATAGTCACAAATAGCGGAGAACAAACGAAGAAATTATTGTAGGGTACGAAACCACCTCAAAGTTATCTTTTCCGATCAATCGTATGAGCTATCCCTATAAGTGTCACGAACAGCCCTAGAGTTCATACTAAAATAACACCTTAAGATACACATCAACCAAAACCCTAATGTCACCTAGATACTCCAATGTCACCACGAGTACCCATGGGCATGATTATACGATATGCATCACACAATTTCAGATTCATCATGTTCAATCCAACACAAAGAACTTCAAAGAGTGCCCCAAAGTTTCTACCGGAGAGTCAAGACGAAAACATGTGCCAACCCCTATGCATAGATTCCCAAGGTCACGGAACCCGCAAGTTGATCACCAAAACATACATCAAGTGGATCAATAGAACATCCCATTGTCACCACGGATACCCCATCGCAAGACATACATCAAGTGTTCTCAAATCCTTAAAGACTCAATCTGATAAGAAAACTTCAAAGGGAAAACTCAATTCAGCACAAGAAGATAGAGAGGGGAAAACTCCATATGATTCATCTATATTAATAAAGCTCACGGTACATCAAGATCGTGTCATCTCAAGAACACGAGAGAGAGAGATCAAACACATAGCTACTGGTACATACCCTCAGCCCCGAGGATGAACTACCCCCTCCTCGTCATGGAGACCGCCGGGTTGATGAAGATGGCCTCCGGTGATTTGTTTCCCCCTCCGGTAGGGTGCCGGAACGGGCTCCCGATTGGTTTTTCGTGGCTCTGGAGGCTTGCGGCAGCGGAACTCCCGATCTAGGTTTATTTTCGGCGGTTTGGGTATTTATAGGAGTATATGGCGTTGGTCCCACGTCCAGAAGGTTCCCGAGGAAGTCACAAGCCAGGGGGGCGTGCCCTAGGGGGGGTGCCCCCAGGCTGGTGGCCTCCTCGGTCACTTCCTTGCCCAGCTTTTTGCTCCGGTATTTTTTATATTTTCCAAAAATATTCTTCGTAAATTTTCAGCCCATTCCGAGAACTTTTATTTCTGCACAAAAACAACACCACGGTAGCTCTGCTGAAAACAGCGTCAGTCCGGGTTAGTTCTAATAAAATCATACCAAAATCATATAAAATTATTGTAAACATGGCATGAATACTTCATAAATTATAGATACGTTGGAGACGTATCAGCATCCCCAAGCTTAATTCCTGCTCGTCCTCGAGTAGGTAAATGATAAAAGAAATAATTTATGAAGTGTGAATGCTAGCTACATTTTTATCATATACTTTTCTTCTTTGTATAGCATGGACATTTGGACTAGTGAATGATTCAAAGCAATAGTCTAATTTTAACATAATGACTTCAATACTCAAGCATGTCAACAAGCAACCATGTCTTTTAAAATATCAACACCAAAGAAAGTTATCCCTAGCCGATCATGCTCAATCATTGATCCATTCATGAAACACACTCAAATATTAGCTATGCCCAATGCTCAAGTACGATCATAGTGCCCCCTAGTTGGTGCTTATAAGAGAAGATGGAGACTCAAAGCAAAAATAAAAATTGCATAAAGTAAATAGATAGGCCCTTCGCAGATGGAAGTAGGGATTTGTAGAGGTGCCAGAGCTCAAGGTTTAAATTGAGAGAGAGAAAAAATATTTTGAGTGGCATGCTTTTCCTGTCAACGAAAACGACAAAGTAGCTCACAATACTTTCCATGCTAGATACATTATAGGCGGTTCCCAAACAGAATGGTAACGTTTTTACTCCCCCTCCACCAATCAATCACACTGCACGGCGAGCCGAATCCACAGGTACCGTCCATACAAACAATAATCCTGGGGGAGTTTTGTTTCATTATATTTTGATTTGATTTTTGAGCATGGAACTGGGCATCCCGAATACCAGCCACTTTCTCGTGAATGATAGTGAATCAACACATATCATGAGAATAACACACCTATCATGGAAAAATATTGGATACTCCCCACCGTTTCATGAGCGGTACGGGCACACAAAAGAGAAAATTTATTTTGAAAATTTAGAGATGGCACATACAAATTTGCTTGGAACGGCATGGAAATACTGCATATAGGTAGGTATGGTGGACTCATAAGGCAAAACTTGGTTTAAGGATTTTGGATGCACAAGTAGTATTTCTACTTAGTACAAATGAAGGCTAGCAAATAGATTGGGAAGCAACCAGACCAAGAAACGAAAATTCACATAAGTGAGCATTGAGTCATAACTAACACCGAATAATGCACCACAAGTAGGATGTAACTTCATTGCATAACTATTGACTTTCGTGCATGCATAGGGAATCACAAACCTTAACACCAATATTCCTACTAAGCATAATTACTCACTAACATGACTCACATATTACTATCATCATGTTTCAAAACTATTACAAAGAATCAAGTTTAATTTGTCCCGTGATCTTCATGAAAGTTTTTATTATATCCTCCTTGGATATCTATCACTTTGGGACTAGTTTCATATGTTGCTATTTCTTTTTGGCAAGCTCAAACAAATTTAAGTGAAGTACAAGAGCATAAAAATTTCATCTCTCAAAAAGGTATAAGTGAAGCATTAGAGGAAATGACAAGCTACTCTCAAAAGATATAAGGGTAGATCAATGAGTAGTCAAACAATTAAGTAGCTATGCGAGGACTCTCTCTCTCTCTCCCTCTCTCTCAATAAATATTTTCAGATCTGAGTATTTTATTCAAACAGCAAACTAAACAAAAATAGAAATCCAAGAATAGCACGCATCATGTGAACGAATAAAACTTAGGCTCAACATAGGCTAACTGATAGTTGTTGATGAAGAGAGGTGGGATGCGTAGCATCCCCAAGCTTAGATGCTTGAGACTTCTTGAAATATTTACTTGGGGTGCCTTGGGCATCCCCAAGCTTGAGCTTTTGTATCTCGTTCAATCCTCTCATATCATGGTTTCACCTATTCTCAAAAACTTCATCCACACAAAACTCGAAAAGAACTCGTGAGGTAGGTTAGTACACATAATAATAAATCAACTCTTTATGTACTGCCAAGACAAGTTGCATAATAATTTTCAAACATCATATACTGTTTACTATCATTTCCACAATTTATATCTACCAATATAGGCTATGGAAACTAGAGGATAAGTAGATAACAAAACTATGACAGCAATCTGTCCAAACAGAACAGTCTGTAGTAATTTATGAAAACAGTGTACTTCTGTAACTCAAATAATTATGAAAATTTAGGACATGCTAAATAATTTATATGATAATACTTTGTAAAAATTTCAGAAACTTTCCACGTTCCACTAAAATATGAAAATTCAAACACTACACCAAAAGTTTCTGGTTTTTACACAGCACACATCAAACATGCAATGCAAGCATCCTAAGGCAATTCTTGGAACTTTTTATTGAAAAACAAGATTGTAAATAACAACTAACAGATAACAACAAAATATAATGATGATCCAAGCAAAGCAAATATTATGTGACGAATAAAAATATAGCTCCAAGTAAGATATACCGATAGTGTTGAAGACGAAAGAGGGGATGCCTTCCGGGGCATCCCCAAGCTTAGGCGCTTGAGTCTTCCTTGTATATTACCTTGGGTGTGCCTTGGGCATCCCCAAGCTTAGGTTCTTGTCACTCCTTATTCTCCTCATATCGGTGTCTCACCCAAAACTTGAAAACTTCAATCACACAAAACTTAACGGAACTTCGTGAGAAGGGTTAGCGTAATAAAGATAAATCATTCACTTAGGTACTGTCAAGACAAGATTCATAATTGTTCTCACATAATATATACTGTATTATAATATTCCCATAATTTATACCACTAAATATAAGCTATGGAAACACTAAAACAAGCAAACTATGCATGCAAAACAGAATCTGTCAAAAACAGAACAGTTTGTGAAGATCTGTAGTGTAACCATACTTCCCTGGCTTTAAAAATTCTCAACAATTAGGAAAACCTGAATAATTTGTATATAAAGACTGTGTAAAAATTTCAGATCATTATCACGCTCCAGTAAAAAATTAATATTCCTGCACTGGAGTCAAAAGTTTCTGTCTTGGTTCAGCATCAATTCTACTCATCTTGTGAGTCATCCCAAAGGCTTTACTTGGCACTTTATCGAAATAAAAGACACAAAACATGATTAATACAGTAGCTTAATCATGTGAACAATCAAAAACAGAAAGGAAAAGTGTTGGGTTGTCTCCCAACAAGCGCATTTCTTTAAAGCCTTTTAGCTAGGCATGATGATTTCAATGATGCTCACATAAGAATAGTAGTTGAAACATGCAAGAGAGCATCATGAATCATATGACTAGCACATTTAAGCCGAACCCACTTCCTATGCATAGGGATTTTGTGAGCAAACAATTTATGGGAGCAAGAATCAACTAGCATAGGAAGGCAAAACAAGCATAACTTCAAAACTTTGAACACATAGAGAGGAAACTTGATATTATTGCAATTCCTACAAGCATATGTTCCCCCCTCATAATAATTTTCAGTAGCATCATGAAGGAATTTCACAATATAACCAGCACATAATGCATTCTTTTCATGATCTACAAGCATAGAATTTTTTTCACTCTCCACATAAGCAATTTTCTTCTCATCAATAGTAGTGGGAGCAAACTCAACAAAATAACTATCATGTGAAGCATAGTCCAATTGAAAATTAAAATCATGATGACAAGTTTCATGGTTATCATTATTCTTTATAGCATACATCTCATCACAATAATTGTCATATATAGGAGGCATGCTTTCATCATAATAAATTTGCTCATCAAAACTTGGGGGACTAAACATATCATCTTCATCAAACATAGCATGCCCAAGCTTGTAGCTTTGCACATCATTAGCATCATGAATATTTAAGGAATTCAAACTAACAACATTGCAATCATGCTCATCACTCAAAGATTTAGTGCCAAACATTTTAATAACTTCTTCTTCTAACACTTGAGCACAATTTTCCTTTCCATCATTTTCACGTAAGACATTAAAAAGATGAAGCATATGAGACAACCTCAATTCCATTTTTGTAGTTTTCTTTTATAAAACCAAACTAGTGATAAAACAAGAAACTAAAAGATTCAATTGCAAGATCTAAAGATATACCTTCAAGCACTCACCTCCCCGGCAACGGCGCCATAAAAGAGCTTCGTTGACGGGATGTGAGTGCCGCTTACCTAGCCTCCACGACAACGGCGCCAGAAAAGAGCTTGATGTCTACTACACAACCTTCTTCTTCTAGACTAGTGTTGGGCCTCCAAGCGCAGAGTTTTGTAGGACAGTAGAAAATTTCCCTCAAGTAGATGACCTAAGGTTTATCAATCCGTGGGAGGCGTAGGATGAAGATGGTCTCTCTCAAACAACCCTGCAACCTAATAACAAAGAGTCTCTTGTGTCCCCAACACACCCAATACAATCGTAAATTGTATAGGTGCACTAGTTCGGCGAAGAGATAGTGATACAAGTGCAATATGGATGGTAGATATAGGTTTTTGTAATCTGAAAATATAAAAACAGCAAGGTAACTAATGATAAAAGTGAGCACAAACGGTATTGCAATGCTTAGAAACAAGGCCTAGGGTTCATACTTTCACTAGTGCAAGTTCTCTCAACAATACTGGCATAGTTGAATCATATGTAAATCCCTCACGCGCGACAAAGAGTTCACTCCAAAGTCACAAATAGCGGAGAACAAACGAAGAAATTATTGTAGGGTACGAAACCACCTCAAAGTTATCTTTTCCGATCAATCGTATGAGCTATCCCTATAAGTGTCACGAACAGCCCTAGAGTTCATACTAAAATAACACCTTAAGATACACATCAACCAAAACCCTAATGTCACCTAGATACTCCAATGTCACCACGAGTACCCATGGGCATGATTATACGATATGCATCACACAATTTCAGATTCATCATGTTCAATCCAACACAAAGAACTTCAAAGAGTGCCCCAAAGTTTCTACCGGAGAGTCAAGATGAAAACATGTGCCAACCCCTATGCATAGATTCCCATGGTCACGGAACCCGCAAGTTGATCACCAAAACATACATCCAGTGGATCAATAGAACATCCCATTGTCACCACGGATACCCCATCGCAAGACATACATCAAGTGTTCTCAAATCCTTAAAGACTCAATCCGATAAGAAAACTTCAAAGGGAAAACTCAATTCATCACAAGAAGATAGACAGGGGAAAACTCCATATGATTCATCTATATTAATAAAGCTCGCGGTACATCAAGATCGTGTCATCTCAAGAACACGAGAGAGAGAGATCAAACACATAGCTACTGGTACATACCCTCAGCCCCGAGGATGAACCACTCCCTCCTCGTCATGGAGACCACCGGGATGATGAAGATGGCCTCCGGTGATGGTTTCCCCCTTTGACAGGGTGCCGGAACGGGCTCCCGATTGGTTTTTCATGGCTCTGGAGGCTTGCGGTGGCGGAACTCCCGATCTAGGTTTCTTTTCGGCGGTTTGGGTATTTATAGGAGTATATGGCGTTGGTCCCACGTCCAGAAGGTTCCCGAGGAAGTCACAAGCCAGGGGGCGTGCCCTAGGGGGTGCCCCCAGGCTGGTGGCCTCCTCGGTCACTTCCTGGCCCAACTTTTTGCTCCGGTATTTTTTATATTTTCCAAAAATATTCTTCGTAAATTTTCAGCCCATTCCGAGAACTTTTATTTCTGCACAAAAACAACACCACGGTAGCTCTGCTGAAAACAACGTCAGTCCGGGTTAGTTCTAATAAAATCATACCAAAATCATATAAAATTATTGTAAACATGGCATGAATACTTCATAAATTATAGATACGTTGGAGACGTATCACTGGCGGGGCACTCGACAGCGGAACCACAAGATCAGCTCTGGCTCGGGAAGAGTCGCCAAGTTCTTGAGACGATGCAGCAGTCGACCTACGAGGAGCGTGTCCCGACGATGTCCTCCGAGTGCGTACGCGTGGAGTGTCCAAGGTCACAACTTCACCCTCTGCACCCTACTGTGGCTCCTCGTCGTCTTCCACGTGGATGACGTCGTCAGCTACCAATCGACAATGTTAACTTATTCAATCGACGAATCGTCTTCAAAAAACAGAGTAGAGTGAAGATTTGTTATACCTCGTTGAGAGGTGGCCACATCAGCAGTGTCCACTTCCATGTGCCCCTCTTCATCTCGCGGAGGCGACATCACCGAGGTAGCAGCTCTGGCAAACAAATTCCACTCGATCAGCAAAGACATGAAGTTCCACAACAGCAGAAAAAGGAAAATGAACACTCACGTTGAGGCGACGGGCACGGCGATCTTCATACGGGGCAGAGCCTTCCGAGGTTTTGGTGCGTCAGACCTGGGCTGTTTTGTAGCCTTTTCAGTCGACTCAGATATTGCAGCACGGTCGCGCTTCGGGTTCCTGGTGCTCGATGCCAAGGTTCTGCTTGGGACGACCGCTGTGTCTTGGCGCTGCTTGGAACGGTGCTCGGTGCGCGGAGGAGACTGAATCTCTTCTTTGCTCTCCCCCGGGTCGTCACCACTGCCTTCACTGTCCTCGGCATAATGAACGTCTACGCTGCCGCCTGCGCTCTCTTCTCCGTCATCAGGCTACCCTCCGTTCAGTACGCGCGAATACATGTTCGTAAATTCTTGCAAGATACAAACAGTAAGTCGGCTGAAGACCCAATCACTCGACGCAACATGAAAGCATTCGACAAAGATATAACTCACCAGGTTCGGCGGCGGGTTCTCGGCAGAGAAGGGCAAGATTCGCTTGGCTCCCAGAGGTTTGTCGCAGGCTCCGGTGATGCTTCTGAGCCACTGTGCAACGGTCTCCTCAGAGACTTCCTCTGGATGTGTCCGAGTGGTGTCTTCGGCGCCTGAATAGTGCCACATAGTGTGGTCCCTCGCTTGAAGGGGCTGGATTCGCCGAATGAGAAACGCCTCTAGCAGGTCCATACCAGTCACTCCGCCACGGATCAAATCAACTACTGCATTCACTAAAATTCCTACCTGGATTTTCTCTCCCTCTGTCACAGACAATGTTCTGGGAGTAGTGGGTCACTCTAATGTGAACGGCAGAAGGCCAGTCGACATATTGGGAGATGCAACATCTTTGTAGTAAAACCAAGTCGACTGCCAGCCCCGAACAGATTCAGGAAAGGTCATCGATGGAAATGCACTCCTGCTCCTCTTTTGGAGTCCCAGACCACCTCATAGCTGGATGACGTGGGTCTTACAATCACTGGGGTTGGCCTTTTTGACTGACTGAGACCGAACGGTGAAGATGTGTTTGAACAAACCCCAGTGAGGGGAACAACCCAAGAAGCATTCACACAGTGTTATGAACGCAGCAAGATACGCAATGGCATTCAGAGGGAAATGGTGAAGTTGTGCGCCGAAGAAATTTAAGAACCCACGGATGAATGGATGGGGAGGCAGAGAAAAACCTCGCTCGACGTGGGTGAGGAGGAGGACTCGCTCGCCTTCGCGCGGCTCCAGCTCGGTCTCTCCCTCCGACAGCCTCCACGACCCGTCAGCAATCAGCCCGTCGGCGACGAGGTTCTGGACGTCCTCCGCCGTGACGGTCGACCGAAGGAAATCCCCTTGGATCCACCCCGGCGGTGCCATGGACCGGGCGCCCAATGGTTTCTTCGCCTTGGCTCCCTTCTTGGCGCGCTCGAGCTTCTCCGTCTTCCCTTTCGTCATCGCGGTGGTGGTCATCGAGGCGGAGCCGAGCGGCATGCGTGGAGCAGAGGAAGCGGAGGAAAAGAGGGGAATGGAGGAGGAGCATTGTACCAACCCTTGTGCCGTCCCGTCTTATAACTGCCCGAGTGGGTCGCTGACCTGCGGGCCCGCCAGATCTCTGTGTATCCCGATTTCAGAGGAAGCGCAGTACGTGGTGTTAAGGGCGGTGCGAAAATCGAGGCGTCATGCCCCACCTTGCCTCAGTCGTTGCGTGTTCTTCGTGCGGCGCGTGCTTTCCAAATTTTCGAATCCCGTAAAATTCGGGCCTGACGAAGCGACCCGTCGCATCAAGAGGTCCTGCTGATCACTCGGACCTGAGTCTGTGCTCAAGTTCACTCGGGCGCATTTCAAGACAGAATCGATCAGGGTGAATGACAAAGATTCCAATCGACGCAGACATCTGTGAAGCCCTAAAATGCACTCGGAATTTTTGTGTCTTATCAAAACCTGCATCGATCCCTTTTCACTCGAACCTCGATCCATTCGGGGGCTAATGATGGGGATATGTTCCTAGGGTAGGGTCATAGGCCTGACCTACATACCCTACCTAAGGAGACTACATTAGAGAACTTAAGGGTTACAAGAAAGTCTCCGACTGAAATCACCATGGCGCATGAGTCACTCGATAGAACATCCACTCGGAGGTTTCTTCCTCCACTCGACAGTTGCCTTTCACTCGGAAGAACCAGAAGTCAGTCGACCGCCGAAGACCAGAAGCCACTCCAGGGAGGCCAACGGGCAGGCGTTCAGTTGGTCACCATAAATAGCATTTATTACATACGTTATCAGTAACGTTCACCTTTATTACCACGATCGAACCGTTGGTTGCCGGGTATTCATGAGGGGCAGCGCACTCTATATAAGCCACCCCTCCCCTCTGGCACAAGGGTTTGCACCCCCTATAACTCATACACTCCACACGACAGAAGCTCCCGAGCACTGAGACGTAGGGCTGTTACCTCCACGAGAGGGGCCTGAACTCATACATCCGTGTGTACAATCTCTCTGTAGGTAGGACTCTGCCCTCTCCTTAAGTACCCCTAACCTCTACTGTCAGGCTCGTTCCCACGACAGGAGTCACATACCGATGAACAATCCCGTAAAACAGTTTTGCAAATGGAGCTTTGAGCAAGGAGATCGAAAATGACAGCAAAATGAGCTAGAACACGGGTTTGAGCAATGGTGGGATTTTTTCTGGAGGAAGACGAAGTGGATGGTGGCTGGAATAAGTGAGGGGGCCCCACGTGGGACCCACAAGCCAGGGGGGCGCGCCCAGGGGGGTGGGTGCGCCATGCAGGCTTGTGGCCCACTGGTGCAGCCCCCTGATGTATTCTCAGTGCCAAAAATTCTAAAATATTCCAGAAAAATCATACTACATTTTCAGGGCATATTCCGATGACTTTTATTTTCAGGTCATTTTTCTATTGCACGGATAAAACGGAAACAGAAGAATAATAGCATGTTTACTCTATTTAATCTAAATAACAGAAAGTAAAAGTTGGGTATAGAAGGTTGTGTCTCCTAAATTCATCCATCTCATGCTCATAAAAAAGAATCCATCAATGAGGCTGATCAAGTCTTATTGACAAACTTTTTTCGAATGACACGGAACCGGAGAATTTTCGAATGACACTAGGTTACCTCAATGGGGATATGCATGTCCCCAACAATAAGTATATCATATTTCTTTTTGGCAGTAGGAAGAGTGAATTCAAAATCTCCAATAATAATCATTGAAATTTTTCCAATGGAGTTGATACTATGAATTTGCGATTGTTTCTTCGGAAAAAGTACCGTATGCTCATTACCATTAACATGAAAAGTGACATTGCCCTTGTTGCAATCAATAACAGCCCCTGCAGTATTCAAAAAGGGTCTACCAAGGATGATCGACATACTGTCATCCTCAGGAATATCAAGAATAACAAAGTCCGTTAGGATAGTAACGTTTGCAACCACAACAGGCAGATCCTCGCAAATACCGATGGGTAAAGCAGTTGATTTATCAGCCATTTGCAAGGAGATATCAGTAGGTGTTAACTTATTCAAATCAAGTCTATGATATAAAGAGAAAGGCATAACACTAACACCGGCTCCGAGGTCACATAAAGCGGTTTTAACATAGTTTCCTTTAATAGAGCATGGTATAGTAGGTACTCCGGGATCTCCTAGTTTCTTTGGTATTCCACCTTTAAAGGTATAATTAGCAAGCATGGTGGAAATCTCAGCTTTCGATTGAGGGAGTCCTGGTTTAAGGGGTCCTCGGATAGCCGTCCTATTTCTTATGGGCCGGACTATGTGGGCCGCTGGATGAGTAATGAATGATCAAGGGCCCCGTCGCCAGGGCGGAAGCTTCAAGAAGCCGTGGCATATCCTCCAAGCTATCGGCAGTAGATAGGCATGTTTTTCCTTTAATGTGCAACCGACATGTGTAAACCCTAGGTATCCTCGGCGTCTATATAATCCGGAGGGTTTTAGGTTGTAGAACAAGATAACTCATCTAGGGTTTTAGCTATTCGATCTCGAGGTAGATCAGCTCTGTAACCCTTATACCATCAATATAATCAAGCAGGACGTAGGGTATTACCTCCATAGGAGGGCCCAAACCTGGGTAAACATCGTCTCCCTTGTCTCCTGTTACCATCAATTCTAGTCTCACAGCTCGGGACCCCCTACCCGAGATCCGCTGGTTTTGACACCGACATTGGTGCTATCATTGAGAGTTCCGCTGTGATCACCAATGTAACATCCCAAAATTTCATTTTGGAATGTTATGAAATATAGTTAAGCATCACATCATATTGTTGCATATGAATTGAGAGTGAAATGAAAGTTTGGAGTTTCTCTTTTGAATTGTTGAAAGTCCCTTGAATTTTATTTTTTGCTTCTGCTTTTCAGAATTTTTGCAAACCTCTGAAAATGTGAAAAAGTGAGAGGAGAAACATGACTCTCCAAACCAGAGGTATTTTGTGAAATTTTTGAACCCAGGGGGTTATTTGAAAATTATTTGCAAAAAGAATAAAACCAATTTGGGCAATTCTGAAAATACTGTTTTAAAAAGTATTTTATTTGGCCGTGGAAAAATGTCCATCGTGTAGCATTTATTTTTCTGAGCATTTTGGTATATAATAACTCAATGTTTGACCCTATATACTTTTTCCTTTTCTTTGTTTTATTTCCTATTTTTGAATATTAGGAAAATATTTTAAAAACGGAATCGTATCCGAGGCCCATTTGGAAACAGATCAGACATAGAGTTAACACGTGGGACCTACCACCGCTCCTTTTCGGATCGGCCACCCTCGCCAGATCCGAAATCTTTTCGGATCGGCCACCGATCGCCTCGCCTGCTCTTTTTCTCTCGCTAACACGTGGGACCCACCACCGCTCCTTTCCCTCCCGTCGCCCTTCTCCTTCCTTTCTCTTTCTCTTTCCTTCGCCTCGCCAGAGCAGATCGAGTCCGACCCCGATCTCTCTCCCCTTTCCTTCCCCGAGCCTCCGGACCTCTCCTATAAATAGAGGAGCTCGTCCTCGCTCGATTTTTGCCCAAGCCCCTGCAAGTCCCTCGCCAGAACGCCGTGCCCACCTCGCCGGAGTTCCACCCGAAGCTCCCGAAGCTCCGGAGCTCGTAGCGCTCACCCCCGACGCCCCCTCGCCTCGCCATAGCCACCAACGGAAGCCGGAGGTTCGCCGTAGTCGCCTGGACTCATCCCCGACGCCGGAGGACCACCGGAGACGCCGCCCGCATCGAACCCGAACCTCCGCCGCCATCGGACATCGCCGGAGCACCGCCGCCCCGCTGTGAGCACCCCACCCCTCCTGTAGCCGTAGGATCTAGACCCAACGGCCACGATTAGATCGCCGAATCGTTTTTATTTATTTATTTTATTTGGGTAGTGTTCAATGGATAGGCTATACCGCGCACACCCCGATCCACTCACAGCTTGCCACGTCACCTGTTCGTAGATTAGTTTTTTTTTATTTTTTTATTTTCTGTTTCTGTTTTAGAAAACAGAATAGTTCTATTTTTGTTTTTGCTTTATCTTTTAGGATATTTAGAGTTTTTAATTGATTCTTTTTGCTACATGTCACAAATTTCATGTAGTTTATGCCAGTAACTTTAGATTTCAAATTCTGAAATTTAAATTTGAATTCTTTTGAATTTCTCAAATCACTAGAATCTGTTTATCTTGAGTTTAAAAATATATTTTTGAATGTAACTTTTTGCCACTGTTTTGTATTAGTTAGTTTTATCACCCTGTTCAATTTGGGAATTTTTAGTATCATTTAAAATAGGGTTTTTAGCAAAACAGATTCTGTTTAGTTTCTTTTAGGGTTAATTTGTTTTATTTTTTGTTTTAGTTTGTTTTGATTCTGTTTTTATTTTAACTTTCTGTTATAAGTCTTTTAGTTTCTGTTGTTTATCATTAGGTGATTTATTTTCTATTAATGAAAATATTTTTATTGTTTTGTTCATTGTTTTAGTAGGAAAACATTGTTTCCACTTTATGTGGTGTTTTATAATAGGTTTATAGTAGTTCTTTTTGCATAAAAGATTTATGGTGAAATACTTTCTGTTTTCTAATAAAACTTTACTTTTCCTTTCTGTTATTTTTTATATTAGTTGCTGAAAACAATTCTTGTCTTGTTTTGTTTTAGTAGAAGCTTTGCCACAAAATTTGAGAGGCTTTCTATTTGTTTTGGTTTTCTTTTCTTTTGATTGTGCTATTGATTGTTTTAGTATTATTAGTTTACCTTGCTGTTAGTGTAAGATGTGTTATGGTTATGCTGATTGTGTGCAATGTTTGATTCGTTAGATCATCCGGAGTGCGAGGCTTGTTATCTAGAGTCACTCGGGTACGAAGATCGTTAGCAAGGCAAGTTCACGTTGATCATGTTATTACCTATGTTTTCAATTTGCATTAGTTCAATCTTCCACCCCTTTGCATGCAAAGTAGGTACTTGGAAACTTGGTTACTTGAGTAGTATCATGTGGTAGGCACCCCAAAACCCTTGTTACTTTGGACCGGGACGTCATTTTTATTTTGCTATACTTTTAGTAGACGGGGTTGGTTGTGTGATTCATGAGAGTGTTGTGAGATAAATTATTTCAAGACCTACATGATGATCAAGACTTCAAGACTTCAAGTTTTCAACATACCTCTGGGTGGATTGGACATGCATCTGGCAGCCTGATATCTATCATGGTTATGCCCGGGAATCCTGGTATCTACCTGTGATCATCCCGACGGAATGCCACCCAGGCTCAAAGAGATCGATGGATACTTCAAGGCCGGAAAGCTTACATGTGCAACCGCAAGTCAATATGGGCTCTGGCTTGGTTGACCTTAGTGGTGACTCTGGTAGGTCAGATTGCTACGAGATGTAGAAGAACGGTAGGATTGGATGGGCACTGACTTTCTATCAGAGGATCACTTTGGAAGACCATGTTTCGATCGTCTTGTTCTCAAACATCATGTAGTGTGAGGACACAATGAGAGGGATCGAATCTTGCGGGTAAAGTGTACAAACCTCTGCAGAGTGTCAAACTAATCGATTAGCCGTGTCCCTGGTTATGGACAACATGAGCACCGGAGATGATACTATCAGCCAGTCTCAACACAAATAATTATAATGATGTGGGTATTATTGATAACTTGGGTATGAGAAATGGTTGGTGGAACCTTCTCATTAAACAACCAACATTGTAGTAATAATTTTCGCTTTGCCCCTCTCTTGTTGTAGGAATCTAAACTTAAACTTATAGCCCCACCTGCCACATATTCATGTAGTATAGTTGATATTTTCGTCCCCTCTCTTTTGTGACTTGCCGGCATATTCAATATGCCGACCTACACGGCTGCAACGTATCATGTTGCAGAGTACATTTCCGACCAGGAGTGAGGATATGCTCTATGCTTGGTGAGATGCCCTTGGAGTCAGATGGACTCAACTACCTTTGAAGCTTCCGCAAGATTTTGATTAGTTTATCTCATGAGTTGGCCTTCAGCCACTTTATTGTAATCCTTATTGTAATAAAGGACTCGATATGAGATTTCGATTAATAAAGCAGTTGTGATTGAACTCTTGATATATACATTGATGTACCGTGTGTGTACCAGCATGATCTTGGGATGGTACGGAAACACCGGAGATTCGACCGTTTTGGGTCGGGTCGCTACAGCCAAAGGAATCAATGGCTTGCCTTGTCACAAGCAACGAGATCTGCACCCAGGGGACTCTCACCCCGGATCAGCTCCTCGCAAGCGGCGACATCTCATCGCACGCTTACCCGATCGGCCACCTAGGCCAGATCGGAAACTTTTCCCCCGATCAAGGAATCAGGTTCGGAACCCTAGAGTTCGTCGCTGATTCACGGGGAGAACTCATCTTGATAGAACCCTCGACTCCTACGGAGGAGCCCACATATCCCGACACCTCGACGCCGAAGACATCGAGCCCCGCCTTCGATGATGAGGTCGTTATCCCCGGGCCGTCTGGACCGCCTAATCCGGTCGTTGTGACCGGATGTACCATGCTTAAACAGGACCCGGGTCCGGTTTCGTGCGACTCCGGAACTGCGACGCCGCATACCGACCCCACTCGCTTCAGCGACACGCATCCTACCATCGCCTCGTTTCTGAACGAGCTATTTGATCGGATTGAGACCATGCGTATGGCTGATGACCAGATACCGGTCTATGACCGGCTCGGGCTTAAACCTGACGGTAGGGAGATTCACATCCCCACAGTCACCCACCTTGTCGCCACCGTCGAGTGTCCGGCTGGGGGCTCGTCCCCCCCCCACGACCGGAATTAAAAACGGTTTATACCCCAGTCTCCGATCACTGAGACCTCGCCTGCAACCCGGACTCTGGAGTTCGCTCCGAAAACAGACCGGTATCGGCCCCTGATCTGTCACACAGTTCGGAGTCCGTGATTCCGAACTCCCACCGTGGCGTGGAGTCAAATCTTTTCCCACCCACCTCCCAAGCCGATCACTCAAGCATCGCAGCAGAGCCCAAGTCTTCGGACTTACGGGACGTTAAGCAGTTATCAGGAGAGTCGGTTCATCATTACTGGGCTAGACTCCTCCTCGCTAGAAACAAAGTACGGGGCCTCAGTGATCAAGAGATAATGGCAACCTTCAATCGCAACTGCCATGACGAAGGGATTCTCAATGCCCTAGCGCGTCGGCACATTCGTGACTTCACCGAGCTGTCAGTTTTGGTACAAAAGTATTGTGCCATGGAAAGCTCTTGGCAAGCCGAGCGGCTGTTTTTGGAACCAACCTTTACCGAATACCCTAGAGGAGATCGGAAAAAGAGGATACCTCTGAAGCGGCTAGCCAAACTTGAGCCCGCCAAAAAGAGAAACAGGCCCCTTTCAGGGGTCAGTACCGTCCTGGATGGACTACTGGATAAACCTTGCCCTATACACTCCGTATTGCTGAACACAGCTCCGACTCACAGCCTTAGAGCTTGCTGGGACGTCAGGCAGATCACAAAAAGCGGTGAAGCCATTCTTGAGGCACCACCGCTGAACAGGGGCTCCACATCGCCACCAGAATACAACGCCGAAGTCCTGACGATCTACGAAACGTTCCCCTCAAGGAACAGGAGGAAAAGAGCTCTTAAAGAACTCGAGCAGATATATCATGTGGCAGCAACAAGTGCATGGGCAGACATACCCATTACCTTCGGAGATACTGACCGACCAGCCATCTTCCCGGTCATTCATCGGCCACACTAGTCCTGAACCCTATCATTGATGGCTTCAGGTTACACAAGGTGCTAATGGAGGGCGGTAGTGGTTTAAACCTGATCTACGAAGATACCCTAGAAAAAAGGCAGTTCGACCAATCTCGCATCGAGCATAGCAACACAACTTTCCGGGGAATCATCCCGGGGAAAGAGGCGCGCTGTTCAGGGCGTATCATCCTGGACGTAGTGTTCGGCACGCCCGAAAACTACCGATCCAAAGAACTCCTCTTCCATATCATGCCTTCCCCAGCGGCTACCACGCCCTGTTGGGACGTGACGCCTTCAGAAAATTCCAGGCTATACCACATTACGGGTATATGAAACTTAAGATGCCTGGACCAAACGGGGTGATCACAACCGCCAGTGATCCGAATATAGCCCTTCGGATCAAAAACAAAACATCAGCGCTTTCCCTCGAGGCTCTAGCTAAGACCTTTGCTGCAGAAGAGCTGACCGCACTTCGGTCAACAGTCGACAAGGACGATGTGATCCTCAGCAAAAGGACCAAACCCACGTCCTTTTAACCGGCAAAGGAAATCATTAAATTTCAGGTGCACCCGACGGACCCCAACAAGACAACGTCCATCGGAGCTTTGCTCGATCCCATAGTGGACGAAGCGCTATGAACATTCTTACGAAAAAACTGGGACATCTTCGCCTGGCATCCTTTTGATATGCCCAGAACCCCACGACGGCTGGCAGAACATAGTCTGAACATCATCACAGGCTTTAAGCCAGTCAAGCAGACTCTGCGCCGCTTTTCCGAGCCCAAACGACAAGCTATGGGTGAAGAATTAGCTAAACTGCTAGAGGCCGGATTCATTCGGGAGATTAAGCACCCCGAATGGTTGGCAAACCTGGTTATGGTACCAAAGAAAGATAAATCCTGGCGGTTGTGCGTCGACTTTAAAGACCTCAACAAGGCCTGCCATAAGGACCCTTTCCCCCTACCACGCATAGACCAGATTATTGACGCCACAGCCAGACACGACTCGCTGTGTTTCCTCAACGCTTATTCCGGATACCATCAGATTAAAATAAAGGAATCCGATCAAGCGGCAACCACATTCATCACCCCTTACTGGCCATTCTGCTTTGACACGATGCCCTTCGGGCTAAAAAACGATGTGGCTACGTACCAGCGCATGATCCAGACTTGTCTCGCAAAACAAGTCTGTAAAACAGTCGAGGCATACGTGGACGACGTGGTAATCAAAACCAAACACGTCAGCCATTTGATCGACGACCTAAGGCAAAACCTTTGCCAGCCTACGCGAGTATGATATACGACTCAATCCAGAGAAATGCGTATTCGGAGTTCCCGCTCGTAAATTGCTCGGATTCATCGTCTCCCATAGAGGAATAGAAGCGAATCCGGCTAAGATCCGTGCCCTATCGGAACTTCCAATTCCCACAGAGCTAAAGCATGTCCAGAGGTTGGCTGGTTGCGTGGCGGCGCTAAGCCGCTTTATCTCCCACCTCGGGGAAAAGGCTTTACCGCTCTACAGACTGCTGAAACGGACCAACAATTTTGAGTGGACCGATGAGGCAGCGGCTGCGTTAGAAGAAATCAAAATACTACTGGCAAGCAATCCCATACTTACAGCACCAGGCGCTGGTGAACCCATGCTACTATACATATCGGCTACCAACCAAGTCATTAGCGCGGTGCTCGTCGTCGAACGAGAGGAGGAGGGACACAAATTTCGGATACAGAAACCGGTCTATTATGAGTCAGAAGTACTAACACAGTGCAAGTCCAGATACCCGCACTACCAGAAGATAGCCTATAAAGTATTTATGGCATCACGGAAACTCAGGCTCTACTTTCAAGAGTGCTCGGTCACGGTGGCATCCGAAGTACCCCTAAACGATATAATCAACAACAGGGACGCCACCGGCCGAATAGCTAAATGGGCTATTGAGCTCCTTCCCTTTGAAATCGCCTACAAGCCAAGACGAGCTATCAAGTCTCAGGTGTTGGCAGATTTCCTCGCCGAATGGACAGAGGCCGAGCTCCCAAGGGAATATAGTCCATACTCCCATTGGACAATGTACTTTGATGGATCTAAAACTTTGGCCGGACTGGGGGCTGGAGTTATCCTCACATCCCCCACAGGCGACAATGTCCGATACGTGTTGCAGATCATGTATGCCGATTCCAACAATGCAGCCGAATACGAAGCACTACTACACGGTCTTCGGATAGCAGCATCAATGGGCATACGCCGGCTGGAGGTACGGGGAGACTCCAACTTGGCCATCTCCCAAATCAATGGCGAATTCGATGCCAAAAACCCGAAGATGGCGGCATACAGAAACGCTGTCCTCAAGATATCCGCACGGTTCGAGGGGCTGGAATTTCACCACGTTGCTAGAGACAACAACCAAGCCGCCGACATACTGGCTCGCTTGGGGGCCAAATGTGACCCTGTCCCAAAAAACACTTTCCTGGAACGGCTCTTTAAGCCATCCGTGGTTTGGCAGGACGATCATAAGGGCGCCGATCTAACCAGTGTGGACGAGGTTGTTCCCCCTATAAATGAACCAGACGATCAAATCATCGGCGGCTCCGTAATGGATGAAACGCCTTCGGCTCACGAGGTCATGGCAGTAATCGCGCAATGGACCGAGCCCTTCCTCGCCTACCTTCTTCGCAAAGAACTCCCCGACGATCAAACGGAGGCGCGGCGCATAATTCGGTGATCCAAAGCCTACAAAGTACACGAGGGTGAGTTATACAAGAAAAGCACCACTGGAATACTACAGTGGTGCATATCTAAGGAAGAAGGTCGGCAGCTCTTAGCCGAAGTCCACACAGGGATGGCGGTCATCACGCCGCAGCAAGAGCCTTAGTTAGCAAGGCCTTCCGGGCTGGGTTTTTCTGGCCCACAGCTCGGACGGAAACCCAGTCGCTTGTCAAACACTGCGTGGGGTGTCAACTTTTCGCAAATCAAAGTCACATGCCCCCAATAGCTCTTCGGACTATTTCGATTACCTGGCCCTTCGCGGTCTAGGGGCTGGATATGGTCAGACCACTTAAAGGGGTGACCCAGAAGAATAAATACTTACTGGTCATGGTGGACAAGTTCACCAAATGGATAGAGGCAAAACCTGTCAAATCAGCCAAGTCCGGACCAGTAATCGACTTTATATCTAGCGTGGTACACCGTTACGGCATTCCGCACAGTATAATAACGGACAATGGATCCAATTTCACGGCCCAAGAGGTCAAAGACTGGTGCGCAAAAATGGGCATTAAGCTCGATTACGCATTGGTTTATCATCCGCAGACCAATGGACAAGTCGAACGAGCAAAACGGCCTCATTATGAGTGGCATTAAGCCACGTTTGGTCCGGTCTCTTCATGAGTCCGACTGTCATTGGGTTGAGGAGCTCGACTCCGTTCTATGGGGCCTGCGCACCACCCCGAATAGATCAACGGGATACACACCGTTCTTCATGGTCTATGGGGCAGAAGCAGTCCTCCCCTGCGACATCATTCACGACGCGCCAAGGGTGTGCATGTACGTGGAAAGGGAGGCCGAGTTAGATCGGCAGGACGACCTGGACGCCCTAGAAGGATGGCGCGACATAGCTCGGGCTCGCTCCACTTTTTACCAACAGCAGGCTCGACGTTACCAGAGTAGTGAGGTCAGGGCAAAGGCGTACAACGTGGGTGAGCTCGTCTTACGACTTCCGGAGAAGCAGAAGCCTAAACTCAACCCCAAATGGGAGGGCCCCTTCATAATCGACGAAGTACTCATGGGAGGGGCTTACCGTCTTCGAAACCCGTCGGATAACCGCCTTGAACCAAACCCATGGAACGCAGCTCGTCTTCGGCGATTCTACGGATAAACCGGTGTCGTCACACTCTTTACCCTTTATTTCCCTTTTCCTTCTCCTTCTTTATTTTCTACTTTCCCTCCCACCTTGATTTTTGGCAGGTTTGAATTCTTTCCTTTTCTTCCCAACTCTATGTTCGGCTCAACCGATCTTGTACTAAGATTTTTGGCCTACACCCTTAAGTGTTAAATCCGAACACAGCACCTGGGGGCTTCTTTCCGAAGCCAATGCTTTTATATTATAAGAACTTATTCACATTTATTGTGTACGCATGTTTCCCTTGTCGTTTTTAAAGCCATCATATGCATCAATTCGAACTAAGACTTTGCCAAGCTGGGTTGCCTCGCTCCTGTGCTTACCCTCTACGCTCCTGATTGTTCGGCTAGAGGGTAAAGGGAGCACCTCTGCGATTGTTACGACCGGGTCATCTGGATACGTACCTCAGATGGGTGAAGCCAAAAGCTAGCTATCTTCAGCAGACAATTGATTGGCTACGACGGAATCAACTAATAAGACTATGGTCGTTATGACCATTACTCGGGCTTCTTCTCTCACAAAAGCCCTTAGTCGCATACTAACAATATATGGCCTTCTACCTACGATTTACGTAGCACCCTGAAGAAATGTATCGATAGAGGTACTATTTTCTTTGGAAGATGTTTCTTACGCTAAGCAGTAATATAACATATCTCCCTGTGTGCTTTCTGTCTGTTCGCACCACATGGCCGGATTGCCTGGTTCCCCGAACATAATTCACTCCCCTAGGGTGATAATTTATAAGTGTGGCACCCCGGCTCAGAGAACCAGATTACCAGTATTTCCAGCCCAAGGATCATGTCCTCTGTAAACACTCAACAACTTGGAACAGAACTGAACAGACTTTATTGATAGGATACGGGTACAAACGCATATGTTACAGTGGTGACGAGGCCAAAGGCGCCCTCGGTGCTATGACAATATCTACATTATTTATGTCACAAACAGGGCCTCGGAGCACCAGGAACTTCTACTGCGTAGCGGAACATAGCGCAACTCCATACACAGGGACACTGCTGTGGATACATCTTAGTTAGCATAGCCAGCACCTTCAGAACCTCCGTCCTCGGATTCTCCTGCATCTGGCATGATACGCCAAGTGAGTACTTTGAATGTACTCGCAAGCTCACGACAACCAAGTAATGCAGCAAACAATAGCACAACACATGATATTAATCAGGTAATGCACTTACTGTACTGATCGTCCACTTACTCTTACCCGGGTTGATCCGCAACCCCCGGAATACTCATCGAGTACTTCCGATCACGAGAAGAGTTCTTCCATCAATAATATCTATAATCTGGTTGACCATCTACTGAGGTCTGGACGGGCAATCCAATACCGTGGACGCGGCTATTCGAATAGATTTGACACTCTGCAGAGGTTGCGCACTTTACCCACACCATGAAGCACCTGGCCCTGGCCTCGAGACCACTCGGGTGGACCAGCATTGCTTCAACAAAACCTGCCTGACCCGTGACCCTTCATCGTACCACCGGCATTCTTCCTCCCCCGGAGGTCAGCCTTGGGTGGCCCCTGTGTCCTCATGACACCTGCCACCGTCGTGGCCAAACTATGTAGACCCAAACGGGGCCTACTGTCCCAAACGGGGACTCCCGGGCTAAACAACTCAGCTGGGCTCACAAGGTTATCGCCGCCTACCGGGCCAGGGTAGCGCACGCGCATAACCTTCCCTCTTTGGAGGTACCGGTGAAAGATCACGCAGTCAGGCCCGGTCAGGGCCGTCCCATACCGGCAAATGTGGTTGCACGAATATGCCCGGACAGGTGACTCAAGATCAACCACTAAGTTACTTGTTAACTAAAGTGGTTCAATGTAGTTCTGGAGTATTAATTAATATTATGAATTAAATATCAAATAAACCAACCTATTGCGTATGAAAATGCAATCCTAAGACATGCATGCATGAGATGGGTATCATGGCTTGCCTTGCTCTGCTTGGTGGTTTGCGCACTTTTGATCTTCAAAAGCACCAAATTCTCCCTCTGAAATATTTTCAAATACAATTGCAAATGTCACATAAAGCCATTTCTACCAACCAAATATTCTGTAAATATTGGAAAAATGTCAAACTTGGTCAGAAAACAAAGAATTTTATTAGGAACACAATGCAAAAAGAATCAGGTCAATTGGACTTTCTTACAAAAAGATATTCATGGTCAAAGTTGCTGGTCAAAATGATTTAATAAAATCAAACAGAAAATCTGAGAAGGGGCCACATCGAAGGCGTATTGGCCCAGTACGCCTCCACTTACCGATTCGGTAAGCCGCTGACGGTGGGCCTCTTCGATTAAAACAAAGAGGGGGAGAGAGAGCAGAGAGGAGAGGCGGCTCACCGGCGATGGCCGCCGGCGATCCCGACGGCGAAAGGGCTCGGAGAGGGCAGGAATGGATTGGGCTCGGAGCGGCGGTTCGCCCTGTACCCGTAGCTTAGCCGGAGGTGGATGGACGGCGTCGCCCCCTTCGTCTCCGGCGGGCTGCAGCTACGGTGGTCGGCGAATCCGAGCACTCCGGCAGCAATCCTCCTGGCCGAGGGCTTGGGAAGCACCACTGAACCCTACTGGTCACCCTAGAAAGCTTGGACGGGGCAGAGGAGGGGTGGAGAGGGCGGGCGATGGGGCAAGCTTGGCGGCGGAGCTCCGGCTGAGCTCGAGGCCAGAGGCCTCTCTGCCTTGGGATCTCACTGCTGGCTATCGATTTGGGAAATAAGGAGTGGGATGGAGCAACGAGGAGGGGCTGGACGGGCTATTTATAGCCAGGAGGAGGCGGGCGACGAGCTCTCCCGAAGCGGCTCGATGAGGGCCATGGCGTCGGCGACGTACGCCCTGCTGGCTGGCCGCTTGCGGGCGAGAGGACTAGAGAGGGCAGAGCAATAAATGCGGGAGGGGACGGCTCGGGGAGGAAGACGACGGCGCAGCTTGCTGTACCCGCACGGGCGTCACAGTGCGGCGATGGCGTGGCGGCCGCCGGCTGCCTCTCCGACGAGCGCGAGAGATCTGGAGGGGTTGCGTGCCAACCAGGGAGGACGTTGGCACGTTCGGACACGGAGCTGAGGCGAGGGGCAGACGGACGCGACGGGTCAGACACGGGCGCGGCACAGAGCGCGGCGACAGACATGCCGCAGCCATGCTCACCACGGTGCTGGCCACCACGAGGCCACGCGTGCCTGGCAAACTTTGTCTAACATGTCGACCGTCGATCCCTCACTTCAACTGTGTCCTTGGATAGGCTTGGATCAAGCAGAAATGAGAGGTAACATCAGCAACAGATTCTGACAGAGAACTGGAGAGGGCTCTAGAGGTTTGGAGATCAAGGGATAGAATCAAATAGAGTGTCTGGAGTGATCCATGATGGAAGGACTCCAAACTGGCCAAATTTGAGAAAGAAAGAAGAAGAAATGGTCATAGCTCCTTTGAAAACCACCATTTGGATCCAGAATGTAAATGGACTTGTGGTACTCAGCTAGTTGCTCTGCAGATGCTGAAACTTGGTGAAGATGAGTTATTTAGTGCATAGGAGATGCCATAAAATTTTCAAAGTCATTCAACATCTCCATCTAACACTTCCTTCACAAAGGCCTCAGAATTGCAGAAACTAAACAGAGTCCTGCTGCTCAAAATTTACATTGGACCAAATGATGTTTTTGGATATTGGGGCTATGCAAGATGCCAGAAAGCTTGGAGAATTTTCTTGAAATTTTCTGAGACAGGAAAAATAGAGTTGCTTCACAATGGACAAATTCTGGTCAGAGATAAAATAATTATTCTGGCCAAAATTTTCCATTGGGTAGCAAAATATTTTTGGAGAAAATGAAATATTGAAATAATAACCAGGTTAGGAAAAAGTTTGGGAATTGATTGACCAGCCAAACTATAGGTTGCTTCACAACCCATGGTGTGACCTAAATTCCCAAATTAAGAAAATACCTTTATAGAAAAGATAAAATATTGAGAAATCATCCAAGAGAGTCATGGCAAGGTTTGCCAAGAGAACCCGGGTTTGGAGTTGTTGAAGAAAAAGCATAGATCAACTCCATTGCAAAATTTTTGAAAATCAGCTAAATTTGCAAATTGAATCCAAATAGTTTTGGAAAGGAAAAGTTGAAAAATCAGGGTGTCACAAACCTACCCCCCTTAGGATGAATCTCGTCCTCGAGATTCGGTTGCTCAGGGAACAAATATGGGTATGCAGATCTTAGGAAGTCCTGTCTTTCCCATGTAGCCTCTTCTTCTGAGTGATGTTCCCACAGCACCTTATAAAATCTAATTACTTTACTCCTGGTGGTTCTCTCCATTTCATCCAAGATCCTAACGGGTTTCTCTTCGTAGGTCAGATCTTTTGCCAGTTCTAATTCACTCATATCCGCTCGTTTGATTGGTGGTGCAATACACTTTCTTAGCTGTGATATATGAAAGACATCGTGCACATCCGATAATTCTGATGGTAATTCCAACTGATATGCCACTCTGCCTCTTCTAGCAATCACTGGAAATGGGCCTATATACCTTGGCACAAGTTTTCCCCGAGTATTAAATCTCTTTACTCCTTTCATCGGGGTTACTCGGAGATATGCATATTCCCCGGGTTCAAAGGTCATTTCCCGGTGTTTTGGATCGTAGTAACTTTTCTGCCGAGACTTGGCTGCCCGAAGACGCTCCCGAATATCCTTCACTTGCTTCTCTGCCTCGAGCATCAAGTCTGTACCAAAGATTCGGCTGTCCCCGGTCTGAGACCAATTTAGGGGAGTGCGGCACTTCCGCCCATATAATGCTTCAAATGGTGACATCTTCAAGCTTGACTGGTAGCTGTTGTTGTATGAGAATTCCGCATAAGGTAGACTGTCTTCCCATTTAGCTCCATGAGCAAGGACACATGACCGAAGCATACCCTCTAGTATCTGGTTCACTCTTTCTGTCTGCCCATCGGTCTATGGGTGATATGCCGTGCTATACTTCAGCACGGTTCCCAGGGCTTGGTGTAGACGCAACCAGAATGCTGAGGTAAACAGGGAACCCCTGTCGGAGGTGATGGACTTAGGGACTCCATGGAGGCTAACTATTCGGGACATGTAAAGCTGTGCCAACTGACTTGCGTTGAAAGTGGTCTTTACTGGAATGAAGTGAGCCACTTTCGTAAGTATGTCCACAATGACCCAAATAGCATTGTTGCCCCTTGCTGACTTGGGTACTCCAACAATAAAGTCCATGCAGATATCATCCCATTTCCACTGAGGTACTGGTAAAGGTTGCAGTAGCCCAGCGGGTTTCTGGTGTTCTGCCTTCACCTTGTTGCAAATGTCGCAGCAGGCGACATAGTATGCTATATCCCTTCGCAATCCTGGCCACCAAAAGGTCTCTCGTAGATCCTGATACATTTTGGTTCCTCCCGGATGGATGGAATATGTGGACTCATGAGCTTCCTTGAGAATTTGCTGCCTCAAGTTATCCTGATCAGGCACGCATATCCGCTTTTCAAACCATACGGTGCCTTGATTATCCACGTGGAAAGACTTGGCCTTCCCTTTCGGAATCGATTCCTTAATCTTCTTGATTTCTTCGTCTGGCTCTTGGGCCTTCTTAATCTCTTCCATAAGGGTGGGGGTAATTTCCAACGTGTTAGAGGTAGTTGGTCCGCATAGCACCATGTTGAGTTCAGCAAACTCTTCTTGTAGTCTTGGATGCAGACCTCCCATAAGTGCATTCACAGTGCTTTGTTTCCTGCTAAGAGCATCCGTGACCACATTGGCCTTCCCCGGATGATAGTTCATCCCAATATCATAGTCCTTGACTAGTTCAAGCCATCTTCGTTGCCTGAGATTCAGGTCAGGTTGCGTGAAAATATACTTGAGACTCTTATGGTCCGTGTATATTTCACAACGTTGACCAATGAGGTAGTGCCTCCAGATCTTCAGGGCATGAACCACGGCTGCTAGTTCCAAATCATGCGTGGGGTAGTTCTCCTCATGGGGTCGTAGCTGTCTGGATGCATAGGCTACAACCTTCCCCTCTTGCATCAATACGCAACCGATTCCACGTCTGGAAGCATCGCAGTATATATCAAAGCTTTTGTGTATGTCTGGAAGGACCAGGACCAGTGCTGTAGTGAGTCTGGTCTTTAGTTCCAGAAAACTGCTGTCACATTCTGTTGTCCAGACAAACCTTTGATTCTTCTTGAGCAACTCTGTCAGGGGCTTGGCTATTTTGGAAAAACCTTCTATGAATCGTCGGTAGTAGCCGGCCAATCCCAGAAAGCTACGGACTTCGGTCACCGAGGCTGGTGTCTTCCAATTTAGTACCGCAGTTACCTTGCTGGGGTCAACGGCTACTCCTTGTTCTGACAAAATGTGCCCCAAGAATCCTACCTCTTTCAACCAGAATTCACACTTACTGAATTTGGCATACAGGCGGTGGTTTCTTAATCTTTCCAGAATGGCGCGGAGATGCTGCTTATGCTCTTCTTCGTCCTTGGAGTATATTAAGATATCATCGATGAATACCACCACAAATTTATCCAGAAAGTCCATAAAGACCTTGTTCATCATGCTCATGAAGTAGGCCGGAGCATTCGTCAATCCGAATGACATGACTGTGAACTCATACAGTCCATAGCGGGTAGTGAATGCCGTCTTGGGGATATCCTCCTTTCGGATTTTTAGCTGATGGTATCCAGTGCGGAGGTCAATCTTGGAGAATATTCGAGCTCCATTCAGCTGATCAAATAAGTCATCTATACGAGGGAGCGGGTATTTATTCTTGATAGTGACCTCGTTCAGCTGGCGATAGTCCACGCACATGCATAAACTTCCATCCTTCTTCTTGACAAACAGCACTGGTGATCCCCAAGGTGAGACGCTGGGGCGAATATACCCTTTCTGCAACAGTTCATCTAGTTGCTTCTTTAGCTCGGCCAACTCTGGTCCTGGCATGCGGTAGTATTTCTTGTAGATAGGAGCGGTGCCGGGAAGTACTTCAATTGTGAATTCCAACTCCCGGTCAGGCGGCATCCCTGGTAGTTCCTCAGGAAATACATCTGGAAATTCACAAACTACCGGAATTAAATTCATATCCGTGGCGGTAGTTTGATATGCCATTCCCTTCCTTGTTTTCATAGTGCTGGCAAGGAACTGCATCACTTGCCCCATTGGGTTGGTCAGTGTCACTGTTCTACTGGCACAGTTTATGCATACCTTGTGCGGTGTCAACCAGTCCATTCCTAATATCACATCTAGCCCCGAGGATTCAATGGCAATGAGTGCCGCTGGAAACTTAACTCCATGAATTAAGATTTCCAGATCTCTGTAGATCAGATTTGTTTTGAGCAGGGAGCCAGGGGATTGTACCACCATGATTTTATCCAAAAGTGACGAAGGAAGTTTGTGCGAGGTGGAAAAACTTCGCGAAATAAATGAGTGGGAAGCCCCGGAATCAAATAAAATGAATCCAGGTATGTTGTTAACAGGAAACATACCAAATACAACTTCTGGGGCTTCGCGGGCTTCTTCGGCGGAGATGTGATGGACGCGTCCATGGCAGACGTTCTTATTGGGGCGGCGTCCAACGTTGTTGACCTGCGGCTTGGTGTCGGCGGATGACTTCCCGGTGTTGATGGGACACTGTTTGGAGTAGTGCCCACTTTGGCCGCAAGTGAAGCAGGTATTGTTGCGGCGACAGTCCTCTATCACCGGTTGTTTGCCGAAGGTTTTGGTCTGGCCCACTGTCTTGTTATTGTTGCTACCATTGCTCCAGGTAGGCTTGTATTATGAGGTATCTGGCTGCCAAGTGCGTGGCTTCTGCGCAAACGGCTCCCGGTTGTCCTTCTTAGGTTCGAATTTCCTCTTGTGGTTGTCTGGTCCACACTTGTGCTCCCTTTCAACTATAAAGGCCTTGTTCACTAGTGTCTAAAAGTCGGGAAAGTCCAGCATGCACAGTTGACAATGGAGAGAGTGGTTCAGACCTCCCAAGAACCGGTCTATCTTTCTCTCTTCAGTAGCCACATCGTAAGTAGAGTACCGTGACAGATTGTTGAATTTGTTAAGGTACTCGGCTACCGACATGCTTCCTTGAGTCAGGACCAGGAACTCCCTTTGCTTCACCTTCATGATGCCGGTGGGAATATGATATTTGCGGAATAATTCCTTAAACTTCTCCCAAGTGATTTCTTCTTCAGAAGACCATGTTGCCTTGATATTATCCCACCATATGGCTGCTGGCCCTTCCAGATAATGAGTGGCAAATGGAACCTTGTCTGAATCCTCACAGCGGGCTATTTCCAACTTCTTTTCTATGGTCCTTAGCCAGTCATCTGCTTCTATCAGATCCACGGCTTGACCAAAGTTGGGTGGCTTCGTGCGCTGGAAATCAGACAGTCTGGAATGGAATCTATTATAATTGTGGTTCTGACCTACCATTGTTTGCATACTCTTCAAGAATTCCATAAGGTCCTGGTTTCTCTTTTCCTCAAACATTCTCATAATCTGATCAGTAGTAGGTGCTTGGGGTGGTGGAGGGGGTAAATCTGCTGGTGCTTGACCTGCTTGTCTGGCGGATCGACGGACAGGGGTTCCGTCGCCACCATGGCTACAACTTCTCTTCATCCTAAATTTGTTCCCATTGGAAAATACTAAATCGATGAGCAACTTCCAGAAGGAAAGCATGGTTATATGGCACCAAAAGAGATTATGCGAAAAGAAACGAGATAAGCAAACCTCATAATTATACAGGATAACCCAACATCATACATGGCAAGCTAGTAGAGGAAATAACATGGCTAAACTGCTCATACGGCAGTTGACATATGCAAAGGATGCATGCTCAACAACTCTAGCCTCCACTCTAGTGGCGCTGATGGCACGAACACTGCCAAGCCACCGACTGCTCGTCATCTGATCCTGAGTCCGAGTCGGAACTGAAGATATGAATTTCATCCTCCGGATCAAAGGAAACACGACGACGCTGCTGGGACGGTTCTCCCTCTGGAGTAGAAGGAGCACGACGCCTCAGCATCGGAGCTGCTGGAGTGGCAAGGAGCGAGGCCCACTCAGCAGGGGTCTCACGACGGCTACCAAACGGAAAGCCTGGTGGCACATTGGAGGTGGAAGGGGCCTCAAATCTGGGTGGAGGTGGAACTGGGGATGGATATATGGGGGTATAGGTAGTCTGGGGTGGAGGTGGCACCGGGGCTACGGCTGCAAGCGCCGCTAAAACCCGAGACAGTTCCTCAGCCAGGGATACGATCGTACGATAGCTGGCGTTCAGGTAGCGAGACAGCACAGCAGTCGCACGGTCACATGCCGGGTCAACAGGAACAAAAATGACTCGCCCTGTCGTAGGAGACAGGGTGGGATAATAGAGGTAACCTGGATGAGTCTGCATCTCAACCTCGTGGAAGCGCAAGTCAGTGAGAGCCTCCATTGCGGCAAACTCAATCGCCAACTCCGGAGTGGAAGCCGTCCCGCCCTTGGTAGAACGAGAGTAGCAACCCAGATCCGAGCTTGCGATCATGAAAGCCTCTGCATGGTACTCGTACACCGACTCAGCAAGCTGCTCCCGAAACACCTGGTACACTGGCTCTTCACCATGAGGATACAGTCGCAGCCAGACATTCCGGAGCAGTACTGAAAAGGTAGATGGTGCAGGATCAAAATGATACATAAATGGAACCGGTGTCATCTACACTCACAAGACCACCGTTAGAAGAATAAATTATGATGCATGCCATGCAGCAAACAAATGCAACAATCAAATGCAGCAATCAGATACATACTCAGGATCCTATTCTAGTCGTGGTGCTAGCGCTGGCTAACTAAGGTATCCTACAGTCAGCCTGGCTCTGATACCAAGCGTTGTGGCACCCCGGCTCAGAGAACTGGATTACCAGTATTTCCAGCAATAGGATCATGTCCTCTGGAAACACTCAACAACTTGGAACAGAACTGAACAGACTTTATTGATAGGATACGGGTACAAACGCATATGTTACAGTGGTGACGAGGCCAAAGGCACCCTCGGTGCTATGACAATATCTACATTATTTATGTCACAAACAGGGCCTCGAAGCACCAGGAACTTCTACTGCGTAGTGGAACAGCGCAACTCCATCCACAGGGACACTGCTGTGGATACATCTTAGTTAGCATAGCCAGCACCTTCAGAACCTCCGTCCTCGGATTCTCCTGCATCTGGCATGATACGCCAGGTGAGTACTTTGAATGTACTCGCAAGCTCACGACAACCAAGTAATGCAGCAAACAATAGCACAGCACATGATATTAATCAGGTAATGCACTTACTGTACTGATCGTCCACTTACTCTTACCCGGGTTGATCCGCAACCCCCGGAATACTCATCGAGTACTTCCGATCACGAGACGAGTTCTTCCATCAATAATATCTATAATCTGGTTGACCATCTACTGAGGTCTGGACGGGCTGTCCAATACTGTGGACGCGGCTATTCGAATAGATTTGACACTCTGCAGAGGTTGCGCACTTTATCCACACCATGAAGCACCTGGCCCTGGCCTCGAGACCACTCGGGTGGACCAGCATTGCTTCAACAAAACCTGCCTGACCTGTGACCCTTCATCGTACCACCGGCACTCTTCCTCCCCCGGAGGTCAGCCTTGGGTGGCCCCTGTGTCCTCATGACACCTGCCACCGTCGTCGCCAAACTATGTAGACCCAAACGGGGCCTACTGTCCCAAACGGGGACTCCCGGGCTAAACAACTCAGCTGGGCTCACAAGGTTATCGCCGCCTACCGGGCCAGGGTAGCGCGCGCGCATAACCTTCCCTCTTTGAAGGTACCGGTGAAAGATCACGCAGTCAGGCCCGGTCAGGGACGTCCCATACCGGCAAATGTGGTTGCACGAATATGCCCGGACAGGTGACTCAAGATCAACCACTAAGTTACTTGTTAACTAAAGTGGTTCAATATAGTTCTGGAGTATTAATTAATATTATGAATTAAATATCAAACAAACCAACCTATTGCGTATGCAAATGCAATGCTATAGACATGCATGCATGAGATGGGTATCATGGCTTGCCTTGCTCTGCTAGGTGGTTTGGGCACTCTTGATCTTCAAAAGCACCAAATTCTCCCTCTGAAATATTTTCAAATACAATTGCAAATGTCACATAAAGCCATTTCTACCAACCAAATATTCTGTAAATATTGGAAAAATGTCAAACTTGGTCAGAAAACAAAGGATTTTATTAGGAACACAATGCAAAAAGAATCAGGTCAATTGGACTTTCTTACAAAAAGATATTCATGGTCAAAGTTGCTGGTCAAAATGATTTAATAAAATCAAACAGAAAATCTGAGAAGGGGCCACGTCGAAGGCGTATTGGCCCAGTACGCCTCCACTTACCGATTCGGTAAGCCGCTGACGGTGGGCCTCTTCGATTAAAACAGAGAGGGGGAGAGAGTGCAGAGAGGAGAGGCGGCTCACCGGCGATGGCCGCCGGCGATCCCGACGGTGAAAGGGCTCGGAGAGGGCAGGAATGGATCCGGCTCGGAGCGGCGGTTCGCCCTGTACCTGTAGCTTAGCCGGAGGTGGACGAACGGCGTCGCCCCCTTCGTCTCCGGCGGGCTGCAGCTACGGTGGTCGGCGGATCCGAGCACTCCGGCAGCAATCCTCCTGGCCGAGGGCTTGGGATGCACCACTGAACCCTACTGGTCACCCTGGAAAGCTTGGACGGGGCAGAGGAGGGGTGGAGAGGGCGGGCGATGGGGCAAGCTTGGCGGCGGAGCTCCGGCTGAGCTCGAGGCCAGAGGCCTCTCTGCCTTGGGATCTCACTGCTGGCTATCGATTTGGGAAAGAAGAGGTGGGATGGAGCAACGAGGAGGGGCTGGACGAGCTATTTATAGCCAGGAGGAGGCGGGCGACGAGCTCTCCCGAAGCGGCTCGATGCGGGCCATGGCGCCGGCGACGTACGCCCCGCTGGCTGGCCGCTTGCGGGCGAGAGGACTAGAGAGGGCAGAGCAATAAATGCGGGAGGGGACGGCTCGGGGAGGAAGACGACGGCGCAGCTTGCTGTACCCGCACGGGCGTCACAGTGCGGCGATGGCGTGGCGGCCGCCGGCTGCCTCTCCGACGAGCGTGAGAGATCTGGAGGGGTTGCGTGCCAACCAGGGAGGACGTCGGCACGTTTGGACACGGAGCTGAGGCGAGGGGCAGACGGATGCGACGGGTCAGACACGGGCGCGGCACAGAGCGCGGCGACAGACATGCCGCAGCCATGCTCACCACGGTGCTGGCCACCACGAGGCCACGCGTGCCTGGCAAACTTTGTCTAACATGTCGACCGTCGATCCCTCACTTCAACTGTGTCCTTGGATAGGCTTGGATCAAGCAGAAATGAGAGGTAACATCAGCAACAGATTCTGACAGAGAACTGGAGAGGGCTCTAGAGGTTTGGAGATCAAGGGATAGAATCAAATAGAGTGTCTGGAGTGATCCATGATGGAAGGACTCCAAACTGGCCAAATTTGAGAAAGAAAGAAGAAGAAATGGTCATAGCTCCTTTGAAAACCACCATTTGGATCCAGAATGTAAATGGACTTGTGGTACTCAGCTAGTTGCTCTGCAGATGCTGAAACTTGGTGAAGATGAGTTATTTAGTGCATAGGAGATGCCATAAAATTTTCAGAGTCATTCAACATCTCCATCTAGCACTTCCTTCACAAAGGCCTCAGAATTGCAGAAACTAAACAGAGTCCTGCTGCTCAAAATTTACATTGGACCAAATGATGTTTTTGGATATTGGGGCTATGCAAGATGCCAGAAAGCTTGGAGAATTTTCTTGAAATTTTCCGAGACAGGAAAAATAGAGTTGCTTCACAATGGACAAATTCTGGTCATAGATAAAATAATTATTCTGGCCAAAATTTCCCATTGGGTAGCAAAATATTTTTGGAGAAAATGAAATTTTGAAATAATAACCAGGTTAGGAAAAAGTTTGGGAATTGATTGACCAGCCAAACTATAGGTTGCTTCACAACCCATGGTGTTGACCTAAATTCCCAAATTAAGAAAATACCTTTAAAGAAAAGATAAAATATTGAGAAATCATCCATTAGAGTCATGGCAAGGTTTGCCAAGAGAACCAGGGTTTGGAGTTGTTGAAGAAAATTTTAGCAAAGCATAGATCAACTCCATTGCAAAATTTTTGAAAATCAGCTAAATTTGCAAATTGAATCCAAATTGTTTTGGAAAGGAAAAGTTGAAAAATCAGGGTGTCACAATAAGGAACACTCCCAAGCTCTTAGCGCAGGAGGCCGAAGTCGATGGCCAGTTAAGACAAAGTTTACAACACAGACGGAGCAATTCCTCGATTATTAGTACATAGTTACATATAATCATACATCTGGCTGCCGATCGAGATTGTCGATTATGGTGTCCAAGGAGCAATCTTGTTGTGAGAGACGGGCGGCAGGCATCACTTGGTCGTATACCAGGTGAAGTGGCACTTCTTGTCCATATGACCCTACTGGCCCAACCCGAGCCATACGCTCGGGGTTAAGTCTGGTATAACGGGTCTTGATCATCGCCCACGCCTCTCGTGTTCCCTCTCGACAAGCCGATGTCTTCCACAGCTCGAACCTACTTCGGTCATCTCCTCCGGAGGTTGCTCGGCGGGCCATAGCGCTTTTACCATGCTCTTCATGACCTTCCGAGCCCGCTCATGAAGGGTGGATAGCTCCTTTAGAAGGCTTCCCCGGTAGGATCCGATCTCTTGTTCGGGTCGCCCAGACAGGAGACCTATACATGAGTCAAGGCATGCCTATTATGCTTCATTTATAAGAAGTACCTTCTGATGTTAGTATCACACTTACCGAACATGCCTCTTTGTAATTTCTGGTTCTCTCCTTGGGCCTGGGCCAATTGAGTCTTCAAGCTCTCAATTTCTTCGGCCTGCTGTTTGTTCTCCGCCTGAAGGCGGTTCTTCTCTTCAAGGTGTCGTTGCAAAACACGATAGCCAGCCTCATGCTGGGACTCGGCGTATCACTGAGATTCTCGGGCTGCATCCAATTCTCTTTGCAATTTCCCTATGGATTCAGCTGTTACAAAGTACCCTTGCGTCAGCGTGGGAACATACTAAGATCAGCAGAATAGATATACTCACCATGTGCCTCCCGAGTAAAACTCTTCACTTGCTCCAATTCGGCCTTCACAGATTCCACCTGTGTTCGGCTGGCATCCAGTTCCTTGGCCAGTTGCTCGCTCTGCTACTTCGAGGCATGCATTAGCAGTAAAACAATACAAGGATCCTTAATTCGGTCGTTCCGACCAATTTAAGGCTCGGGGGCTACTGGGTTTACACGAGTGTTTGGACTCTAATAACCGATTACTCACCTGCAGGATGGACGATATCAATTTCATGGCCTCCCCGAACCCAGCTCGGGCAGCACCGATGTGCGCGTCCGCCGTGCGTAGAGCACTGAACTCTTGTTCGGAGAAGGCTGGGTGACGCAGGGCTTCTCGTCGCCGCCGATGATTCATGGCGCTTCCTACCTTAGATTTGGTAATGGACACAGCGTCACCGGAATCGGCAGGGGCCGGATTGACCATGGGAACCTCCGCAGTAGGTTCAGCATGAGCAGAAGGCCTGGAATTTTGAGCACCGCCAGACGTCTTGGAGGCATCCTCGGCGGGAGATGGCTGAACTCTTTGCCTGAATATTTCGACATAAGGTCTCTCGTGAGGCTTTATCCATCATGATAATAAATCAAACGGTCGAGCGAAGTACCTTTGGGATGAACGTGTAGACAGGCTCGTCCCCGCGGCTGGCTCATTTGTCAGATCCCTGTTGCTTTCCGACCCAGGCACTACCGCCGTTGCCGATGTATGACGCGCGGATCTACGGTGCTTGGGAGTAGGAGCCGGCGCGTTTGGGTCACTGGAGGACACTTGCCTTTTGCGGGATTAGTTTTTCTTCTTCTTGCTTATCGTAGGAGAAGGGAAGGATCCAGGGTAATCGTCTATGATAGCCACCTTGGAACCGTCAAGGCTCTCTTGGTAGAAAACCCCGTCTTCAAGCTCGATTGTCAGATCCGGGTCATCATGAAAGCCTGGATCATCATCACGGGAATGGTCCTCGGGCTGGGGGGCCGGACAGTTAACTGTCTTGATGAAGCTCCGCCACTCCTATTCACATAAAGTTAAAGGCTTCGGTCAAAAACGGGACAAATTGAAAACCCGAATTGTGGTCTCGGAGTTGAAAGGCTGACCCATTCGATGGGATTGTGACTTGAGTATCCCTCCTTGGTCGGCCGCCGAATAAAATCTTCTTGCAACCCTTTGTACAGGTCGGCAAGAGCGGCGGCTAACGCTGTTTGATCGGCAGGACCCAGTCTTCGGGAGCGAGTAGTGTCGTTTGTTCCGTAGTAACGCCACAAAGGGTGTATCCTTTGTTGAAGAGGTTGAACACACCGGGTGATGGCGGCGGCCATGACGTCTATCATGGTCAACTTGTGATGGGCTAGTACCCTCACCTGGGCTGCCAAGCGTTGCACTTCAACGCTGTCTTCTTGGGATGAACTCTTCGGTCACAAGTTGTACCTTTTCTTCAAAGGGGCGTCGGAGTATTCGGGCAGACCCCTCCGAGCTAGATCAAATAGGGTGACGTCCCCGATGTAGAACCATTCCGAAGACCATTCTTCGGACTCCTTTGGTGTTCCCGCTGGATACCCCGTCCCCGCTATGCGGCATATTTCGGCTCCTCCGACCTCTAAGATTGTCTTGTCTCGAGTGCGAGGGACGAGGCAGAAGTACTTCCTCCACAATTCGAAGTGTGCCTCGCAGCCCAGGAACATCTCGCAAAGGGCGACGAAGCCCGAGACATGCAGAATAGACCCTGGGGTGAGGTGGTGGAGCTGGATCCCATAGAACTCCAATAACCCCCTCAAGAATGGATGGAAGGGAAACCCGAGACCCCGCAGGAGAAAGGGCACGAAACATACACGCTCCCCCTTTTGTGGATTGGGGAAATTCTCCGCGAAGGCTTCGCCGTTGAATGAAGACAAACCAGCGCGGGTAACTGCCAGATCTGAGGAAGGAAGGTACCCTTGGGTCTCAAGGTTGCGAAGTCGGAGAAGGGATACGGAGCAGCTTGTCCAATCCCCGGGACGGGAGGCGTAAGGGTGTGAGGAGGAGCTAGGGGCGCTCGCCATGATTTTTGTGGCGATCTTTCGCTCGAAGCTTTTTTCCGATGGGGAGGAAGAAGAGGATGTGGCCTAGACCACGATTCAGTTTGTTTAAATGGGTGGTACCTCCTTTGTGGGAGGGGCAGTTTTGTAAAAAGCTATTGAACGACTTGTCTCCCCGCGACGCGCAAAAATCGAGAAACGCTGATTACAATGGACCCCGCGAGCTCGTGGCGCTTGGGATTTCACTGATGACAAGATGGTTGCCGAACAAAATGGGATAGAGGGACTCGCCTCGCAAGCTGAAGACTTCGACGATTGTCCGGATATACCTCGGCATTGGAGGCTAGTCCGGGGGCTACTAAGGGAGTCCTGGTTTAAGGGGTCCTCAGATAGCCGACCTATTTCTTATGGGCCTGACTATGTGGGCCGCTGGATGAGTAATGAATGATCAAGGCCCCGTCGCTAGGGCGGAAGCTTCAAGAAGCCGTGGCGTATCCTCCAAGCTATCGGCAGTAGATAGGCATGTTTTTCCTTTAATGTGCAACCGACATGTGTAAACCCTAGGTATCCTCGGCGTCTATATAAGCCGGAGGGTTTTAGGTTGTAGAACAAGAGAACTCATCTAGGGCTTTAGCTATTCGATCTCGAGGTAGATCAACTCTGTAACCCTTATACCATCAATATAATCAAGCAGGACGTAGGGTATTACCTCCATAGGAGGGCCCGAACCTGGGTAAACATCGTCTCCCTCATCTCCTGTTACCATCGATTCTAGTCTCACAGCTCGGGACCGCCTACCCGAGATCCGCCGGTTTTGACACCGACACCTAGTGACAAGCATTAAGCATAGCAAAGTCATAGCAACATCAATCTCAGAACATAGTGGATACTAGGGATCAAACCCTAACAAAACTAACTTGATTACATGGTAAATCTCATCCAACCCATCACCGTCCAGCAAGCCTACGATGGAATTACTCACGAATGGCGGAGAGCATCATGAAATTGGTGATGAAGGATGGTTGGTGATGACGACGGTGTCGATTTCCCCTCTTTGGAGCCCAAATCAGACTCCAGATCTGCCCTCCCGAGGAAGAACACGAGGTGGCGGTGGCTCCGTATCGTAAAACGTGATGAACTCTTCTCTCTGATTTTTTTCTCCCCGAATAGGAATATATAGAGTTGGAGTTGAGGTCGGAGGAGCTTCAGGGGGCCCACAAGACAGGGGGGCGCGCCCCCCTGGCTTGTGACCAGGTGGTGGACCCCCTTCGGTTGATTCTTTCGCTAGTATTTTTTATTAATTCCAAAAATATTCTCCGTAAATTTTCAGGTCAATCCGATAACTTTTATTTCTACACAAAAATAACACCAAGGCAATTCTGCTGAAAACAGCGTCAGTCCGAGTTAGTTCCATTCAAATCATGCAAATTAGACTCCAAAACAAGGGCAAAAGAGTTTGGAAAAGTACATACGATGGAGACGTATCACGCCACTCTTGGCAAACCTGAAGGAGATCTTAATCCTCAGGAGGAACAAGTTTTTCAGAAAACGGATACCTTGTTTAAGGCTGCTCTTTTGAGTGTTCTTGGTGAGAACATAGTTGATGCTTATGCGTCAATTGATAATGGAAAATATATGTGGGATGCACTCGAGGCCAAGTTTGGGGTCTCGGATGCCGGCACTGAGTTGTATATCATGGAACAATTCTATGACTACAGGACGACTGATGACCGCTCCGTGGTTGAGCAAGCTCACGAGATACAGCCATTTGCTAGAGAACTTGAGCACTTCAATTGTATGTTACCGGACAAGTTTGTTGCCGGAGGTATCATTACTAAGCTCCCTCCCTCATGGAGGAACTTTGCTACATCTCTAAAGCATAAGAGACAGGAGTTTTTCGTTCCGGATCTCATTGGGACTCTTGATGTGGAAGAAAAGGCGAGAGCAAAAGACATACGTGCTCGAGGTATTGAGGGAGGTTCTAGTGCCAATTTGGTATAGAAGAAAAACTTCCAGCCCCACAAGTTCAAGAACAAGGGCAAGTTCGATGGCAAGGGAAAGTTTGATGGGAAGAACAAGGCTTCGTAGCACACCAACTTCAAGAAGAAGACTGACAAGAAGAAAGGTGTTTGTCATGTCTGCGGAGATCCTGATCATTGGGCCCCTAGCTGCCCCAACCGTTATGACAAGCGTCAACATGGAAAAGGCGACAAGATCGCCAATGTTGTCATTGGTGACGCTGAGATGAAGGATGTTGGGTATGGTATACTTCCCACTATTCTCTCAGTATGTCGTTTTCCTGATTGGTTGATTGACACGGGTGCTAATGTGCATGTATGCGGTGATATTTCCATGTTTTCTTCCTATCAAGCCGCAGGAACTACTTCCGTTCTGATGGGTAATCGTTCAAGTGCTTCTGTTCGTGGTGTTGGCAAGGTTGATCTGAAGTTTACTTTGGGGAAGATCGTGCGGCTGAAGAACGTGCATTATGTCCCCTCCGTCAATAAAAATCTTGTTAGAGGATCTCTTCTGTGTAGAGATGGCTACAAGCTTGTCTTTGAGTCCAATAAATTTGTAATATCCAAGTATGGAACTTTTGTTGGTAAAGGTTATGATTCAGGAGTCTTGTTCAGACTATCTCTGTCAGATGTTTGTAATAAAGTTGTTCATCATGTTTGCAACAATAGTGAATCAAATGTCTGGCATTCACGTCTCTGTCATATTAATTTTGGTTGTATGACGCGGCTAGCCAAGTTGAACTTAATCCCCAACTTCACCGTTGTCAAGGGATCTAAGTGTCAAGTTTCTGTGCAAGCTAAGCAACCTCGTAAGTCTCATACAACCGCGGAAACAAGAAATCTTGCGCCACTAGAACTCATACATTCAGATCTTTGTGAAATGAATGGTGTTTTGACGAAAGGTGGAAAGAAATACTTTATGACGTTAATCAATGACTCCACCAGATATTGCCATGTGTATCTTTTAAAATCAAAAGATGAGGCTTTAAATTTCTTCAAGATCTATAAAGCTAAAGTGGAAAACCAACTTGATCGGAAAATCAAGAGGCTTAGGTCCGATCATGGTGGAGAGTATTTTTCCAATGAATTCGATTCTTTTTGTGCAGAACATGGAATAATCCATGAGAGGACGCCTCCCTATTCACCTCAGTCAAATGGGGTAGCCTAAAGAAAGAACCGTACTCTAGCTGATTTGGTTAATGCCATGTTAGACACATCGGGTCTCTCCAAGGCATGGTGGGGGGAGGCGATATTGACTGCATGTCATGTCCTAAACCGAGTTCCCACAACAAAGAGATAACTCCATTCGAGGAATGGAAGAAGAAAAGGCTAAAACTCTCTTACCTACGTACTTGGGGCTGCTTGGCCAAAGTCAATATACCAATTCCAAAGAAGCGAAAGCTTGGACCAAAAACTGTGGATTGTGTTTTCCTGGGCTATGCTTTTCATAGCATTGGTTATAGATTATTGATTGTAAAATCTGAGGTATCGGACATGCACGTCGGTACAATCATGGAGTCGAATGATGCGAATTTCTTTGAAGATATCTTTCCCATGAAGGATATGGGTAGCTCATCAAATCAAGAGTTGCCTAGTTCATCGAGTCAAGATGTAGTTGCAATTTCTGAACCTATCATTTTGACACAAATCTTGAAGATCTCGTGGAGGACAATGATGAGACTCCTAAAAGGAGCAAGAGACAGAGGACTGCAAAGTCCTTTGGTGATGATTTTCTTGTATATCTCATAGACGACACTCCCAGTTCTATTTCAGAGGCCTATGCATCTGAAGACGCTGACTACTGGAAGGAAGCGGTCCGTAGTGAGATGGATTCCATCTTGACAAATGAAACTTGGGAGATAACAGATCGGCCTTATGGGTGCAAACCTATAGGGTGCAAATAGGTATTCAAGAAAAAGGTTAGGCCTGATGGTACTATTGAGAAGTATAAGGCACGACTCGTGGCCAAGGGTTATACCCAAAAGGAAGGTGAAGACTTCTTTGATATTTATTCACTTGTGGCTCGACTGACCACTATTCGAGTGCTACTTTCACTAGCTGCCTCACATGGTCTTCTCGTTCATCAAATGAATGTTAAGACTGCTTTCCTAAATGGAGAGTTGGACGAGGAAATTTACATGGAACAACCAGATGGGTTTATAGTGGACGGTCAGGAAGGAAAGGTGTGCAAATTGTTGAAGTCTCTATATCGACTTAAACAAGCACCTAAGCAGTGGCATGAGAAGTTTGAAAGGACTTTAACAGCTGCAGGCTTTGTTGTAAACGAAGCTGACAAATGTGTGTACTATCGCCATGGTGGGGGCGAGGGAGTTATCCTTTGCTTGTATGTTGATGACATATTGATTTTCGGAACAAATCTGAATGTTATTAAGGAGGTCAAGGATTTCCTATCTCGTTGTTTCGAGATGAAGGATTTAGGAGTAGCTGATGTTATACTGAATATCAAGCTATTGAGAGATGATGATGGTGGGATTACATTGCTTCAATCTCACTATGTGGAAAAGATCTTGAATCGCTTTGGTTATAGTGACTGCAAGCCCTCTCCAACACCTTATGATCCTAGCGTGTTACTTCGAAAGAATCGAAGAATTGCTAGAGATCAATTGAAATACTCTCAGATTATTGGCTCACTTATGTACTTAGCCAGTGCCACGAGACCTGACATCTCTTTTGCTATTAGCAAATTGAGCCGGTTTGTCTCAAAACCAGGAGATGATCACTGGAAAGCTCTAGAAAGAGCTATGCACTATTTGAAGGGCACTACGAGCTATGGAATTCACTACACTGGGTACCCAAAGGTGCTTGATGGGTATGGTGACTCAAACTGGATCTCTGATGCTGATGAGATAAAGGCCACGAGCGGATATGTATTCACTCATGGTGATGGCACTGTTTCTTGGAAGTCTTGCAAGCAGACCATCTTAATGAGGTCAACAATGGAAGCAGAACTCACAGCACTAGATACAGCTACGGTCGAAGCAGATTGGCTTCGTCGGCTCTTGAATGACTTACCGGTTGTGGAGAAACCTGTACCGGGTGTTCTTATGAACTGCGACAATCAAACTGTGATCGCCAAAGTGAGTAGTTCAAAGGATAACATGAAGTCATCAAGACATGTTCAGAGAAGGTTAAAGTCTGTCAGGAAAATGAGAAACTCTGGAGTTATTGCATTGGATTATATCCAAACGTCTAAAAATCTGGCAGATCCTCTTACTAAGGGTCTATCACGTAATGTGATAGATAATGCATCGAAGGAGATGGGTATGAGACCCACAATATGAGTTGTTCACAGTGGTAACCTAGTCTATGTGATCGAAGATCCCGTGAATTAGATGTGGAAGACAAGTTGTTGATAAACTGAGAGGAGAGTATCCTTACTATTAATAATACCACTCCATGAAGATGCAATACTTTCCTAATCTGCATGGCAGGTTGATATATATCCTAATGTGTTCTAACTGGCTTATTTAAGCAGAGATGTTGTCCTGCAGAACATCTTTTGAAGAACACACCTATATGAGTCTGATTGTTAACGTCGCAATCTATGAGAGTAGGGTGCTCTCTAGTAAACTCATGAAAGGACTCGGAGTATGACTCATAAGCTCCACCCGCGGGGAAGTCCCTGCTACTTCTTGAGCATGCATTGGTTTTCCCTTGAAGAGGAAAGGGTGATGTAGCAAAGTAGATAAGTATTTCCCTCAGTTGTTGAGAACCAAGGTATCAATCCAGTAGGAGATACAAGCAAGTCCCCAATAGATGTACCTACACAAAGAATCAAACACTTGCACCCAACGCTATAAAGGGGTTGTCAATCCCTTCACAGTTACTTGCAAAGATTAGATCTGATAGAGATAGATGGAAAAGATTGCGGAAAGTAAAAACACAAGTAAATAGATCTGAAAATATAAGATGGAAAATAGACCCGGGGGCCATAGGTTTCACTAGAGGCTTCCCTCATGAAGGCAAATATCACGGTGGGTGAACAAATTACTGTCGAGCAATTGATAGAAAAGCGCATAGTTATGACGATATCCAAGGCAATGATTATGCATATAGGCATCACGTCCGTGTCAAGTAGACCGAAACAATTCTGCATCTACTACTATTACTCCACACATCGACCGACTCCTGCATGCATCTAGAGTATTAAGTTCATGAAGAACAGAGTAACGCATTAGGTAAGATGACATGATGTAGACGGATAAACTCAAGCAATATGATGAAAACCCCATATTTTTAACCTCGATGGCAACAATACAATACGTGGCTCGCTACCCCTACTATGTCACTGGGTGAGGACACCGCAAGATTGAACCCAAAACTAAGCACTTCTCCCATTGCAAGAATTACCAATCTAGCTGTCCAAACCAAACCAATAACTCGAAGAGACTTGCAAAGATATGAAATAATGCATATAAGAATTCAGAAAAGACTCAAATAATATTCATAGATAATCTGATCATAAACGCACAATTCATCGGATCTCGACAAACACACCGCAAAAGAGTATTACATCGGATAGATCTCCATGAAGATCATGAAGAACATGGTATTGAAGAGCAAAGAGAGAGAAGAAGCCATCTAGCTACTAGCTATGGACCCGAAGGTCTGTGGTGGACTACTCATGCATCATCGGAGGGGCAATGGAGTTTATGTAGATGCCCTCTCAGATCGAATCCACCTCCGGCAGATTACCAGAAAAGGTCCCTAGACGGGATTTCATGGGAACAGAGGCTCCTGGCGGTGGAAAAGTATTTTCATGGCTCTTTTTGGTATCCAGTGAATATTTGGGAATTTATAGGCCGAAGAGTAGGGTTAGGAGGGCTGCCGTGGGCCCACAAGCCAGGGGGCGCGCCCTACCCCCCCTGGGCGCGCCCCTGTGGCTTGTGGCCACACGGCGGCTCTCCTGCCTTGGTCTCCAAGCTTGGTAGGTTTCTTCTGGTCCAAGAAAAATCATTCCGAAGATTTTATTCTTTTTGGACTCCGTTTAATATTCCTTATCTGCAATACTCAAAAACAAGGAAAAAACATAAACTGGCACTAGGCACTAGATTAATAGTTTAGTCCCAAAAATAATATAAAATAGCATATTAATGCATATAAAACATCCAAAACAGATAATATAATAGCATGGAACAATCAAAAATTATAGATACGTTGGAGACGTATCAGTCCCACGGCAGCCTAGTATCGGTCAAGGCTTTGTGTGAAGCTAGATTCGTAGAAAACTTGCAGTTCAAGGCATAGTCCACTGTTCAAGTTGCTTACTAGTGTAGCATATAGTTCTAGGTGGAAGTTCAACTTAACAGTTTCCACTGCAGTACCGGTATATAAACAGTGTTTTGGAACCAATGGCAAATTTTGTGTGCCTCTGGGATCTGGTGGGGGATTGCTGGAATTTGATCTAAACATGGGCCAGCCCAATAGCATTTTTCAGAATTCCTAATAAATCCTAGAGGCCCACTAAGCCCATTCGTGCAAGGCAAGAGGTGGGACAAAAGTTTAGCCCCACATTGCTAGTTTCGTAGGAGTTGGACCTCCTTATAAGGGAGGATGTTTCCCCACATGTATGAGCATGAGAACAAGAGGGACATACACGCGCGCTCCTCCTCTGTCGCCCGCCTCGCCATGCCACGCCTCGTCATGACGCGCCGCGGGTTGCGGGAACAAGCCGATGTCTAAATTTTTTCCACGCACGACTGGTATACGAAACGTCACTAGGGAGTTGAAAAGTTTTCTGTAGTGGAGATTAATTACGAACGCGGCACACTTCGGCTACTGCCTGTTCTTTTCATCTCCCTCTTTTGCTTCGCCTCCCGTCGCTACCTGTTCGCCTCCTTCTCCTGTGCCTATAAAAGGGAGGTCGCTCCTCTCCTGAGAGACACACCTGAACCTCCTCCTCCTTACGCCATCGAGTTCCAATCCCTGAGCTGCTACAAGGTTCTTCCCCATCCCGGCTTGCGGCGTGCACCGCAGGTCGGGATAGTAGCCCTCCGAAACCCCACCACTTTGAGTCCTGTACGGGAGAAGGGTGATAAGGTTTTTGGGGAGCGCTCTGCGCGACTACTGGCTTCTTCATCACGGACGCCACGGACGCCGACGATCACTTCCCAGACGACGACTTCTTCCCCGACGTCAACAACCTCTTCGACGACATGGCCGGTGACGATGTCAATGCCAATCCTGCTGCTGCCACCGCTCAATACGTGTTCATATCTTTCCTGTTCAAGGTTTTGCTAGAGATTCTTGGTCTAGTTTCTTTTCTACATATGTTTCGGTATAGTTCACATGTTCACATGATATTCACCTACTATCCTTTAGTTTCCCTGATAAGTTTTGTTCCTCTTATTGTGGCATACTCTCCTCTACGTTGCATGACTAGTGTTGCCTCTGTGACCATGATCTTGTTTTATCTACTGTTTATTTCGTTTAAAACATTCGGTAAATTGTCTTATACCCAACACCTCTCACACCGAAGAAAGTGGAGATCCTCTTTGTCATGGAGGCGGACGTAGTTGTGTAGTGTCATGGTAGCCACAACAATCATCTTTTGTGTTCTAATCGAGTAGTTTGGCATCTTGTGGAAGATTTTCCATTTCATCTTCCACACACCAAAGGATCTCTCTATGGTATTGCGCTTCGAGGAGTGGATCCGGTTGAACTTCTCTACAGGAGTAGTTGGGGGTGCACCTCTCTGGAATTCAGGGATGTGATAGCGCTCTCCTTTGTACGGTGCTAGATAGCCATCCCTATTAGGATACCCGGCGTCTACAAGGTAATACTTTCCTGTAAAAAGTAACAACAAACATGATTCTTTGGAGGATATGCTACATTAGTTGCAACAACGAGGAATACTAACCCTTAGGAGGATGTGGAAATGTGGCCTTGTCATTTTCAGTTGTATTGAATAGCATACTTGTATCATGCATAGAACCATGTTGTCCAATCGAAGCATAGGTGAAATGCATATCAAAGTCGCAACCTGCCATGACATTCTGAGTTGTTGCACCTATTCTTCCAATGTACCTTACTTTTGAACTCCCTTCTAGAATAGAATCCCTAACATGCGTCCCATCTATTGCACCAATGCAGTCTTTAAGGTGAGGATAAGCCCTTTTGTCATGCTTAATCCTATCATGCACGATGCGAAAATTTGGGTCTTGAGGCCTAATGTAGTTGGATGACATCTTGATCACACAATGTAGAACCTCATGGAAATTGCGGTGGACTGTATCTACTCCATGTTTGAAATGGTTTTGAGTTCTCCTATTTGATTCACAACCCCCGAAGGTCCATAAGAACATAGCAAGAGACTCATAAGTGGTAACATTGCATGTTTCTTTGAGGCCATACCCCGCCACCAACTTGTCATGAGGATCAAAGAACACATTTGCATTCATTCTCAACATTGTGTATGTCTCTCCGGGTGTGCCAATAGTCTCTTGCAACCATTCAAAAACAGCCAACCTATATGTCCTAGGCTCAGCCTTCATGACCCAACTTTTACAATACTTACCAATTATGGATGACACACTGATACGTCCATTTTGCAGCATGATTTTATATTGATATTTATTGCATTATGGGCTGTTATTACACATTATGGTACAATACTTATGCCCTTTCTCTCTTATTTTACAAGGTTTACATGAAGAGGGAGAATGCCGGCAGCTGGAATTCTGGACTGGAAAAGGAGCAAATATGAGAGACCTATTCTGTACAACTCCAAAAGTCCTGAAAAGTTACGAAGAATTATTTTGGAATATATAAAAAATATTGGGCGAAAGAAATACCATAGGGGACCCACCAGGAGGCCACAAGCCTGGGGGCGCGCCCTACCACCCAGGGCGCGCCCCTGTGGCTTGTGGGCCCCCTGGCAGCCCTCCGGTGCCCATTTTCTGCTATATGGAGGGTTTTGACCTGGAAAAAATCACACGAGAGCTTTCGAGACAAAGCGCCGCCATCTCGAGGCGGAACTTGGGCAGAACCAATCTAGGGCTCCGGCGGAGCTGTTCTGCTGGGGAAACTTCCCTCCCGGAGGGGGAAATCGAAGCCATCATCATCACCAGCGATCCTCTCATCGAGAGGGGGTCAATCTCCATCAACATCTTCACCAGCACCGTCTCCTCTCCAAACCCTAGTTCATCTCTTGTATCCGATCTTTGTCTCAAAACCTCAGATTGGTACCTGTGGGTTGCTAGTAGTGTTGATTACACCTTGTATTTGATGCTAGATGGTTTACTTGGTGGAAGATCATATGTTCAGATCCTTAATGATAATTAATACTCCTCTGATTATGAACACGAATATGCTTTGTGAGTAGTTACGTTTGTTCCTGAGGACATGGGATAAGTCTTCTTATAAGTAATCATGTGAATTTGGTATTCGTTCAATATTTTGATGAGATGTATGTTGTCTCTCCTCTAGTGGTGTTATGTGAACGTCGACTACATGACACTTCACCATTATTTGGGCCTAGGGGAAGGCATTGGGAAGTAATAAGTAGATGATGGGTTGCTAGAGTGACAGAAGCTTAAACCCTAGTTTATGCGTTGCTTCGTAAGGGGCTGATTTGGATCTATATATTTCATGCTATGGTTAGATTTGTCTTAATTCTTCTTTCGTAGTTGCGGATGCTTGCGAGAGAGGTTAATCATAAGTGGGAGGCTTCTCCAAGTAAGGGCAGCACCCAAGCACCGGTCCACCCACATATCAAATTATCAAAGTAACGAACGCGAATCATATGAGCATGATGAAAACTAGCTTGACAGAAATTCCCATGTGTCCTCGGGAGCGCTTTGCTTTATATAAGATTTTCTCCAGGCTTGTCCTTTGCTACAAAAAGGATTGGGCCACCTTGCTGCATCTTTGCTACATTTATTACTTGCTACCCGTTACGAATTATCTTATCACAAAACTATCTGTTACCGATAATTTCAGTGCTTGCAGAGAATACCTTACTGAAAACCGCTTGTCATTTACTTTTGGTCCTCGTTGGGTTCGACACTCTTACTTATCGAAAGGACTACGATAGATCCCCTATACTTGTGGGTCATCAAGACTCTTTTCTGGCACTGTTGCCGGGGAGTGAAGCGCCTTTGGTGAGTGGAATTTGGGAAGGAAAAATTTATTGGTTCCTTTATGAAGAAAGATATTGAATTCAAATGGGATTTATTGGAAAGAATTAAATGCAACTCTGAAGATTGGGAACTCGACGAAGGTAAGGAGTTAGGTATAAACCTTAAGTTTGATTGTGTTAAATCTTTTATAGACACTGATGCTTTTCGTGAATTTAGCACTAAATATGGACTTGACTCTGAGATAGTAGCTTCTTTCTATGAATCGATTGGTACTCATGTTGATCTTCCTCCCTAAGGAGAGGTTTAAATATCATCCTCCCATTGAAGTGAAAGTAGTTGAACTTATTAAAGTTGAAGAAGAAACTATTACTTATAATGTTGATCATGTTATTCCTGCTGCTTATATTGAGAAACCACCTTTCCCTGTTAGAATAAAGGAATATGCTAAAGCTTCAACTGTGGTTCGTAAGAGTTATACTAGAACACCTACATCCCCTAAACAAATTAAAGTTGAACCTAGTATTGCCATGGTCAAAGATCTCTTGGTCGATAATATAGATGGGCATGTTATTCATTTCTATGATGAAGCTGCTAGAATAGCTAGACCCGATACTAAAGATAAACATAGACCTATAGTTGGCATGCCTGTTGTTTCTTTTAAAATAGGAGATCATTGTTATCATGGATTATGTGATGTGGGTGCTAGTGTGAGTGCAATTCCCTTTACCTTATATCAATAAATTATGAATGATATTGCACCAGCTGACTTAGAAGAAATTGATGTTACCATTAAGCTTGCTAATAGAGATACTATAGCACCAGTTGGGATTATTAGAGATGTTGAAGTCTTGTGTGGGAAAATAAAATATCCTACTGATTTTCTTGTTCTTGGTTCCCCGCAAGATGATTTTTGTCCCATTATATTTGGTAGGCCTTTCTTGAATACTGTTAATGCTAAGATAGATTGTGAGAAAGAAACTGTTACTGTAAGTTTTGGGGATGTGTCCCATGAGTTTAATTTATCCAAATTTCATAGACAACCCCATGATAAAGAATTACCTAGTAAGGATGAAATTATTGGTCTTGCTTCTATTGCTGTGCCTCCTACTGATCCCTTAGAACAATATTTGCTAGACCATGAAAACGATATGCATATGAATGAAAGGAATGAAATAGATAAGATTTTCTTTGATCAGCATCCTATTTTGAAACACAACTTGCCTGTTTAAATACTTGGGGATCCTCCTCCACCCAAGGGTGATCCCGTGTTTGAGCTTAAACAATTACCGGATACTCTGAAATATGCCTATCTTGATGAAAAGAAGATATATCCTATTATTATTAGTGCTAACCTTTCAGAGCATGAAGAAAAGAGATTATTGAAAACTCTGAAGAAGCATTGTGCTGCTATTGGATATACTCTTGATGATCTTAAGGGCATTAGTCCCACTCTATGTCAGCATAAAATTAATATGGAGCCTGATGCTAAACCAGTTGTTGATCACCAACGACGGTTAAATCCTAAAATGAAAGAAGTGGTAAGAAATGAAATATTAAAGCTTCTAGAGGCAGGTATAATTTATCCTGTTGCTGATAGTAGATGGGTTAGTCCCGTTCATTGTGTCCCTAAGAAGGGAGGTATTACCGTTATTCCTAATGATAAAAATGAATTGATCCCGCAAAGAATTTTTACAAGATATAGAATGGTAATTGATTTTAGGAAATTAAATAAAGCTACTAGGAAAGATCATTACCCTCTACCTTTTATTGATCAAATGCTAGAAAGACTATCCAAACACACACACATTTGCTTTCTAGATGGTTATTCTGGTTTTTCTCAAATACCTGTGTCAAAAGAGGACCAAGAGAAGACCACTTTTACTTGTCCTTTCGGTACCTTTGCTTATAGACATATGCCTTTTGGTTTATGCAATGCACCTTCTACCTTTCAAAGATGTATGACTGCTATATTCTCTGACTTTTGTGAAAAGATTGTTAAGGTTTTCATGGATGATTTCTCCGTTTACGGAACTTCTTTTGATGATTGCTTGAGCAACCTTGATCGAGTTTTACAGAGATGTGAAGAAACTAATCTTGTCTTGAATTGGGAGAAGTGCCACTTTATGGTTAATGAGGGCATTGTCTTGGGACACAAAATCTCCGAAAGAGGTATTGAGGTGGATAAAGCAAAAGTTGATGCTATTGAAAAAATGCCGTGTCCCACGGATATAAAAGGTATAAGAAGTTTCCTTGGTCATGCTGGTTTCTATAGGAGATTTATTAAAGACTTATCTAAAATTTCTAGGCCTCTCACTAATCTCTTGCAAAAATATGTTCCATTCATTTTTGATGATGATTGTGTAGAAGCATTTGAAATTCTTAAGAAAGCCTTGATTTCTGCACCTGTTGTTCAACCACCTGATTGGAACCTACCCTTTGAAATTATGTGTGATGCTAGTGTTTATGCCATTGGTGCTGTTCTAGGACAAAGAGTTGATAAGAAATTAAATGTTATCCATTATGCTAGTAAAACTCTAGACAGTGCTCAAAGAAACTATGCTACCACTGAAAAGGAATTTTTAGCAGTTGTGTTTGCTTGTGATAAGTTCAGACCTTATATTGTTGATTCCAAAGTTAATGTTCACACTGATCATGCTGCTATTAAATATCTTATGGAACAGAAAGATGCTAAACCTAGACTTATTAGATGGGTTCTTCTGCTACAAGAATTTGATTTGCATATTATTGATAGAAAGGGTGCTGAGAACCCCGCAGCGGACAACTTATCTAGGTTAGAAAATGTTCTTGATGACCCACTACCTATTGATGATAGCTTTCCTGATGAACAATTAGCTGTCATAAATGCTTCACGTAATGCTCCATGGTATGCTGATTATGCTAATTACATTGTTGCTAAATTTATACCACCTAGTTTCACATACCAACAAAACAAAAAGTTCTTCTATGATTTAAGACATTACTTTTGGGATGATCCACACCTTTATAAAGAAGGAGTAGATGGTGTTATTACACGTTGTGTACATGAGCATGAACAGGAACAGATCCTACACAAGTGTCACTCCGAGGCCTACGGAGGACACCACGGTGGAGATAGAACTGCACACAAGGTATTACAATCTGGTTTTTATTGGCCTACTCTCTTCAAGGATGCTCGTAAGTTTGTCTTGTCTTATGATGAACGTCAAAGAATTGGTAATATTAGTAGACGTTAGGAAATGCCTATGAATTACTCACTTGTTATTGAACCATTTCATGTTTGGGGTTTTGATAATATGGGACCTTTTCCAAAGTCCAACGGGTATACTCATATTCTAGTTGCTGTTGATTATGTTACTAAGTGGGTAGAAGCTATTCCAACTAGTAGTGCTGATCATAACACTTCTATTAAAATGCTGAAAGAAGTTATTTTCCCTAGATTTGGAGTCCCTAGATATTTAATGACTGATGGTGGTTCACACTTTATTCATGGTGCTTTCCGTAAATTGCTTGCTAAGTATGATGTTGATCATAGAATTGCATCTCCATATCATCCTCAGTCTAGTGGTCAAGTAGAATTAAGCAATAGAGAAATTAAATTGATCTTGCAAAAGACTGTTAATAGATCTAGAAAGAATTGGTCTAAGAAACTTGATGATGCATTATGGGCTTATAGAACTGATTACAAAAACCCTATGGATATGTCTTCGTATAAAATGGTTTATGGTAAAGCATGTCACTTACCTCTAGAACTAGAACATAAAGCTTATTGGGCAATCAAAGAGCTCAACTATGATTTCAAACTTCCTGGTGAGAAGAGGTTATTTGATATTAGCTCACTTGATGAATGGAGAACTCAGGCCTATGAGAATGCCAAGTTGTTTAAAGAAAAGGTTAAGAGATGGCATGATAAAAGGATACAAAAGCGTGAATTCAATGTAGGTGACCATGTCTTGCTATACAATTCTAGTTTAAGATTTTTTGCAGGAAAACTTCTCTCTAAATGGGAAGGGCCTTACATTGTCGAGGAAGTATATCGTTCTGGTGCCATCAAGATCAACAACGCCAAAGGCACTAACCCAAAGGTGGTAAATGGGCAAAGAATCAAACATTATATCTCAGGTACTCCCATAAATGTTGAAACCAATATTATTAATACCATAACTCCGGAGGAGTACATTAGGGAGACCTACCAGAATGTTTCAGACTCCGAAAAGGAATAGGTATGTGGTACGGTAAGCAAACCGACTCCAAAACTTTTCCAATAGCAATTTTTCTCCGTTTTGGAATATTTAATAAATTAGGAAAATTTAAAGTAGTCCGAAAAGTGCACGAGGAGGCGACAAGCCAGGGGGGCGCGCCCTACCCCCCTGGGCGCGCCCCTGTGGCTTGTGGCCACCCCGTGTACCCTTCGGACTCCGTTTTCTTGTGGTATACTCCTTTAGGTCGGTAAAAATTCATTATATAATCTCCCAAAGATTTTGACCTTCGTATCACAACAATATCTCCTGTTTTTGTTTCGAGTTGTTTCCCGGACAGATTTAGATCGCCATGATGTCCCCAAGTGCTTCGAAGGACAAGTTCTTCGAGAAGGTCATCAACCCTTACCTTGCGGAGGTGCTGCGACACCCTCAAACCATTGAGATGCGTGAGGGGGTGCTGCACATCCGTGATGTTGAGGGGCCAAATAAGACTGGAAGCGTGGAGACAAGGCTCGAAGCAATGGAGCAGCAAGTCTTCAAGTGCCAAGGGATGGTGGAACGTGGACTCAATGCCAATCACATGATGATCGCGGAGTTTACCCATAAGCACAAGCTGGACGCCAAGGACATCGGGGAGGACATCTTCAAGCTTTACGAGAAAATCGAGCATCTCCAAGCCCAGACCTATGACCTGCAAAACCAAAACTGTGAGTATGAATACAAATTTAAGAAAATGAGTTTGGCTGCAGATTTGAGGATCCTGGAGACTCATTCATCTTTTTACGATGGTGAGCCTATGCCTTGGAAGACGGAGGACAAGCCTCCAACCTCATCAACAACTCCAACATCACCACCTCCGAAGAAAGACAACTAAACACATGGGTACGGGCACTCCCCTTGGCTTGTGCCAAGCTTGGGGGAGGTGCCCCGATATCGTATCACCATCACATCTTTTACTTTTATCGTTTTTCTTAGTTCGATCCTTTTGGTTATATTTTGATCTAGTAGAATAAAGTTTTTAGTGTGATCTAGCTTGAGGTTTGCTTTATGTTCCCCCTATGTAATCGAGTCCGAGAATTATATAATAAGTAGTTTTGAGTTGAGGGCTTTGCTTCCTTGCTATGATCTTGAGAAAAATAAATAAAAAGAAGAATAGAATAAAAGCAAAGAGTATATATGATGATCTTATGGGGAGTGATGACTTCACATATAAGAAGTATGTCGATTGAAATTTGTTGTGAGTTGACAAACATAGCGATTGGTCATTGTTGCAATTAAAAGGAAGTAATAAAGAAAGAGAGGTTCACATATAAATATATTATATTGGACATCTTTTATGATTGTGAGCACTCATTAAAATATTATATGCTAAGAAGTTGATGTTGGACAAGGAAGACAACATAATGGGTTATGTTTGCTTATTTCCAAATAGAAGTTATATGGTTATAGATCCTTTAACATGTGACGCTTGCTTCCACCCCATATCAGCCAAAACTTCCGCACCATGTAGAGATACTACTTGTGCATCCAAACACCCTCAACCCAGTTTTGCCATGAGAGTCCACCATACCTACCTATGGATTGAGTAAGATCCTTCAAGTAAGTTGTCATCGGTGCAAGCAATAAAAAAATGGGATTTTTATTTCTATGCCCCTGGTTCATTAGTTCTACTCATTCATCCCCACGCTCTTAACTTTTGCTCACTTTTCCCCACTTCCTTGCCCGAAACCCTCAGAACTGGTCACAGCGGACGTTGTCGTCGGGTCAATGGCTTGACCGTTAACTCTGATGAGTGGGGCCGCGCTGGACTGTGTCGCCCATTGGACCTGCCAAGTGGGGCCGCGTTGGACCGTGTTGCCCTCCTTTGACCATTCTGACGTGTGGGGCCGCACTGGACTGTGTCGCCCGTTGGACCTGCCAAGTGGGGTCGCGTTGGACCGTGGCACTGGTTGGACCGTTGGGCCGTGGTTTTGTTTGGGCCGTTGCATTAAACGCCCGCGTGCATCATGCGCTGATGCACGCCGCCACAATAAGCCTGCCATGCATGCGCGACATGAACCAGCCAGCCTGCATGCATGCGCCGACGCGCGCCACCACGGACGCAGCCTTCCTGTGAGCCGCCACGGGACGCAGCGTCTGTCGCTGCTGCCGATTCGTCCCTTCTCGCAAGCGCCTCCTCAGTCGATTCACAGTTCACACCGTCTCAGCCTTTGACCTCCGCAGCATCAATTCAGCGCGGCAATTAAAGTCTAGGGCATACCGATAACGTGCGCCGCCACGATACAGAAGCCTGCTATGCATGCCATGTGATCGAGCTAGCCTGAGTGCATGCGCGCCACCACGGACGCAGCGACGGTCGCTGCCGCTGGTTCCTCTCTTCTCGCACGCGTCTCCACCTTCCAAGTGCCACAGACCGAGGCCAGGGTGCAGTGCTACGTGAGTCGGACGGGTAATTACTCATCACAAATTTCTTTGACCTTCTCTCCTTCACTGTCGAGGCCCCTATCCGGCTCCCCGTCATTACCCGTAGACGGCTATTTAAGCCGGACGGCGTCCCCCAACCCTAGCTCATCCGCCTGCTCCCTCTCCCTGCCGGGACCCGAGCACTCCCCTCTCCGAGCCCATCAGCCATGCCACCATGCTGCCAGTACTACACAATCGAAGACCGTCTCTTCCTACTTCGGCAGGCCCAAATCCGGAAGCAAGCGAGGCTACCTCTGGAACCGAAGGAGGATTTCGAGGAGGGGTCAAAGATGGGGGAGGAGGAGGCAGAGGCGCAGGCACAGGAGCCGGAGGAGGAGGTGCCGCCGCAGGAGCCGGAGGTGGAGGCGCCGCCGTAGGAGCCGGAAGTGGAGGCGTTGCCGCAGGAGCCGGACGTGGAGGCGCCGCCGGAGGAGCCGGAAGTGGAGGCACCGTCGGTCTACTATCTGTGGCCCGACCAGGTGGTGATCCTCAACTCCATCCGCTCGGAAGCAGCTGCGCAGGCCTGGCGTCTTCGTCAGCAGCAGACGGAGGCAGCGCGGGCGGCGCAGGAGGAGGCGTAGGTGGCGGCCCAGGCGGACCAGGCTCCGGCGCAGGCGGATCAAGCCATCTCGGACTACGAAGACGCGTAGTGCACTGGGCAGTACATAGGATATATATTGTATGCTTTCGCTATTATGCTCTCTGAGCTATGTTTAGCTGACTCTGGTTGCTGGTTATTTTCTCTAGTGTCATGGATGATTGTAGGGCACCCTATGTTTTATGGCACCCTATGTTTTATGTAAGAACTATGCTATGCTTGCTACTTTCTATGTTATGGATGTATGCTTGCTACGTGAGATATCGGTAGATGGATATGGTGCCGTAGCCGAGCCCTAGACATGCTCTCTAGATGGATATGGTGCCGTACCCGAGACCTAGACATGCTCTCTAGATGGATATGGTGGCTAATGGTGCCACCGGACTTTATTTTAGACGTGGTTTCTGATGGATATCATGATCTACATAATTAAATCTGACATGCTCTTAATAATAAATTTGCCATGTTCTACAAAAAAATCGTGTATAAAACAAAAACAAAAACAAAAAATCGTGTATACAATATTTTTCTTGCAACAAAAACATGTTGATAATACCCGCATGTCAAAAAATCAAAGTGTTGTGCCGTAGGCTATATACAGAAGGAAATTGCCACGATATGTACAAATAAATTTGACATGGGCAAGTTCAATAAAGAATTTGTCATGGTATCTACACTAACAATGACATGGAAAAAGTTATTCTTAACTTTGCCATGGCAATTATCTATACAAAAATGTCATGGGACAAAAGTTGTACTGCTAACAATAAATCGATTTACCATCATGCACTATTTTAGTTCGGCATGGCAATAAATGGATTTACCATGGCAATAATCAAGCAAAAAGACAGAGCCAGCGTGTGCACTATTTTCTAGGCCTCTTTTATCTTTGTGGGCCTTCGACACTCAACGCAATGCGACGGCCAAACCAGAGCTTAGTTTCAATTTGGGCCCTAGAACTACATTGTTTTTCTTCTGTGGTCGGTGTTGTCTGACGAAACTGAAGAAACTTAAAAGTGTACAAAACTGACGAAACTGACATGATCCACAAATTAAGCAACACAGGGCATAGAGCACGTGATCCACAAATTTAAGCAAATCCTAGAGCACATGATCCACAAATTTAACCAAATCCTAGAGCACATGATCCACAAATTTAACCAAATCCTAGAGCACATGACACCACACTAATAACATCTCTAACAAGTGATGACCAGCAAGTAAGCAAATCCTAGAGCAACTATACAAAAATAAAATCCTAAAGCTATCAGATTCGCCTGCTTGTTCAATTGAATCATCTGCTTCAACTTCTTGTTCATCTTCTTTAATTCCCCCTTCAGATCTGCATCCCCAACTATTAGAGCAGCACTTTCAGAGACCAAATTCGTTGGTGCTGACGACAGATTGAGCTCCCGGGTTGGGACCCCATTGCATTGAATCCGCTTAACGTAGTCATCCAACCATTCAAAATGTGTGCATTTCTTCACGATCTGAAACGAAAACATGAACCCTAAATCCCAGATCCAAGGAAATAGAAAAAGAAATCAGAGAAAAATCATGAGATCTAACCTACCCCTTTGGCTTGCTCTCGCATTTCACGAACTCGCGCCCATAGTTGCCATTCTTGACATCCTTCGAAGTCAACCGTATCAGTGGCGCGCTGCGTGGGCAGTCAGGACATCGCTCCATGGGAAGTGGACCATACTGGATCCACGAGGGGCGGGAGGCTGAAGTGGAGCTCGACATATCGCCCAAAGTCACCGGAGAAGAAAAACCAGAGGAGTGGCTCCTCTCGTCGCCGGAGAAGAAGAAGCAGAGGAGTGGCTCCTCTCGTCGCCGCAGAATAAGCAGCAGAAGAAAGGGGAGGCAAGGGTGGGCGAGCTGTAACGCCCCCATGTAATAGCTACAGTAATCACCCCTTTGACAGTGCCATGTCATCATGATTAACCATGCTTGAGCATCATTGCATCATATCTCATTTCAAATTCCAACTTAAACTTGCAATTCAAACCTAAAGTGAAAATAAAAGTTGTTCAAAACCAGAAACTAAAATGTTCAAAACAATTTAAATAATTCTGTGGCAATTATAAAAATATGTGCAACATTAATTAAATTGGTTAAACAACTTTATTAATTGTAACAGTAGGTTAACAGCAATATTTAGCACTAATTAATTTAATAGGATTTAAAGTAAATTCATAATTTAATCAAACCAATTTCTGGTGAATCAGAATAACACACTGATAATTATGGGTCAATCCATATATTTTATAAAAGTCATTAATTACTCGAACAATTTGCAAAGCAGTGGAAAAGAAAAGAATTGGAAAAAGAAAAGAAAAGGGGCAAAGGCCTACTGTGCACTTGGGCTGCAAGTGCACAGTAGCCGGCCCAGCCCACCAGCGCCATCATCGTCTTCGTCGCGCTGTCGCCTGGCGCGCGCGACAGCGTCGTCGTCTCGCCACGCGCCGGCCATCCGCGCCGTCCCCGACGCCGATAAGGCCACGCCCGTGCTGCCCTCGCTCCCCCGAACCCTAGCGCGCCCCCATTCGCCCCCCTGCACCCTCTCCCTCTCGATCCCCTCCTCGCCCGAAGCGTCGCTGTCGCCCATTCCGTCGATCCCGCGGCCACCGTGCGCCGATCGCCTCGCCGACTAGCCCACAAGCTCCGCCGCGACCTCCTCGTCCTCCTCGACCTCGAACTCGAGCCCCGGAGCCCCTGCTGTGAGCGCCTCGAGCTCGTCTTCGCCGCACGGCCATCGTCGTTCTTCTTCGTCTCCGGCCGCCTCTGCTGCTCCTAAGTCGTCGCCGGGCCTCCTTGTGCCTTCCTGGTGAGCTTCTGCTCCTTCTCATCCCCCTCTCGCCCTCGATTAGACGCCGTAGCCGTTGATTCCACCGGAGCCCGTCAGCGCCGCCGTCTGTCCACGTCGCCGACGAGTCCCCGGTGACCAAATGGTCCCGGGCTCGTGCCCGTTGGCTCCCTCGCATCGCGCGCGATCTGCCTAGCTAGTTAGCTCGCCCGCTAGCGCTGCGCATCGCCGTTCCCGTCGCACGTCCGAACGCCTCGCCGCCGGCGAGCTCCTACCGCTCGCCACAGGTCACCTCAGCCACTCCCGTCGCCACCATTCGACGCGGCGTCGAGCGCCCGTTCGAACGCGCCCAACCGCGCGTCGAATGGGGCCCTGTGCGCCGTTTCCGACCACCTCCCGTGGATGCGCCGCCGCGAAACACGTCGCCGGCGTGTTTTCCGGCGACGCCGCGGCCGCCGTCCGACGTGGCTGGCCCTGGCCCACCTGCCAGTGACACTGACTGGTGGGGCCATGGGCCCGTTGACCAGTCGGCGCCGCTGACTGGGTCAGCTGTGCCACTGACATGTGGGGCCCCTCCCCACTGTGTCAATGACATACGGGCCCCACTGTCAGATTTCTAATTAGCTAAATGGATTAATTAAAATTAATTAATTTAGTTTATTGTCTCACTGACATATGGGCCCCACATGGTTAATTAGTCTGTTAATAGATTAATTAACCCACTGTCTATGACATGTGGGACCCGCAGGTCAGGTTGACCCCAGTCAACTGCACTGTTGCGTGCTGGCGTCATGATGACGTCATGCCTACGTCAGCCAACACTATTCTGGATAATTCGAATTAAATAATTAAAATAAATTCAGAAAATATTTAAAACTTTAAAAATTCATATCTTTTAATCCGTAAGTCAGATGAAAATAATTTATATATGAAAGTTGATCAGGAAAATGCCACGAATCCAAATATGCCATCCATTCATCTGTCACATGCCTCTAGCTATCTGAACATGGAACTTTTTGACCGTTTGCAGTAGATGAATAGTGCACCACTTTAATAAAACAAATCCAATTAAATTTTTATTAATTCCCAAGAGTTATCTAAATCATATAGATAGGCAGTAGCACATCTGCATATCATTCTAGGCATGTCACGCATAGTGATTGTATTTTGCCGTGGATTTATTGTTTCCTCTCCCCCTTCTCTCTCGTTAGACCTGGTGCCCGCCGACGCCGCTGCTACAGAGTACGACTACGTCCCCGACGACCAGCCGTTAGACGATCCCGCCTTTGCCGCAGAGCAACCAGGCAAGCAAACCCCCTTGACGCATGCCTTTGTCACCCAATTCCTTCTCCCTCCTGCTTGCATTAGAAATTGCTGCTATTATGTTTTATCCTATTTCTGATGCATAGCCTATCCTTGTAACTGCTTATGATAATTGCCAATTGTCCGAGCTGCTTAGAATAGGATTGGGTGGTAAACCATCTGTGGCCCCTCTCCCTTGCTGTAGTTGCTCCGCTTTAGTGACTGAAGACTGCTGGACTGAAGACACCACATCACCGCACACCCCCTAAATTGCTCGACACTGCAGAGTTGGCATCGAGTGCCGAGGGTGATACCTCTTAGCTCACTTTCGATGGTGCCTCTGTAGAATAGCTTCCCGGATGTGTGTTATCGAGGGTGATTCCTCTTACATCACCTCCGCTAAGCTACCGTCGCGCAACTCCTCGAGTGGGAATCCATCGAGGGTGATTCCTCGGATTCCTCCTTGTCACTTGGACACACGGTTACTTTGACCTTTGTTACAGGCGGGTCCACCTCGAGAGGTACCCGCGGGGAAATGTAAAGTCGGGCTGGCCCCAAGGGTGCCCGCGAGCGAATATCATTAAAGACGGGTCGGCTCCAAGAGCACCCGCGCGATACTAAATACGCCTAACGGAACTGGGTATTTGATCTGAGTGGGTCGTCGTGCCCATTTTGCACTACCACCACGTGGGATAATGGTTTAATGGGGCCCTCTGCAGCGTAGTATCAGCCGAAAGCTCTTCAGACGTCACAGGTTACTTTGCGGGCTGATCGTCGGGATTGGGCTGGTTACGTCACTGGGTTGTCCAGTGTCGCGCCTGTTTCTCCGGCCAGCCACGCAACGTGCAGGAGTGCAATGGGTGATGGGCCCAAGACCCCTGCGCACTTAGGATTTAGACCGGCGTGTTGGCCTCTCTGCTGAGCTCTAGGTCGGGCTGCGTTGTGTCGATCACCCGAGGCCGGGTATTACCCAGCAAGTGTATCCGGCCGGAGGTAATCGAGCGTGTTGGGTAACAGTAGTGCACCCCTGCAGGGAAGATATCTATTCGAATAGCCGTGTCCACGGTAACAGGACGCTTGGAGTTGTGCCCGGATCCATGACAACTATAAAGAGATGATGATACATGATAAACTGTTAATACTGCTCTCGGGATCGCTTTCTCGCAGGGTGTCGAGAAAGGATCTCAGGGCATTGCTACTGTATGACAACATGTATGCTACTACTATCTACTCTCTTCTGATGCTGCAAGACTGCTTGAAGATGCTAGTCTTCGATAGGCTAGGCCTTTCTCTCTCCTCTGGCATTTCTGCTATATAGTCCACAAATACAGCCTTTTCATTTGATACCAATGCATACTTAGCATAGTTCTGATGTCAGTCTTGCGAGTACTTTGGATGAGTACTCACGGTTGCTCTGCTATTCTTTTTCCCCCATATCCAATTGATGATACATCAGACGACGGAGCCCAGGAGCCAGACGACACTGCCGGAGCTTTCTACTAGGAGGGTCCCGACGGCACTTACTACTGGGTTGATCCAGCCGACCAGGAGTAGTTAGGAGGCTCCCAGGCAGGAGGCCTGCGCCTTTTCGATCTGTATCCCCTGTTTGTGCTAGCCATCTTATGGCACCCGTGACTAACTATGTCTGTACTCAGATATCATTTGTGTGTATGACTTATGTATTCGGGTCCTCGCGATCCCTGGTTTGTAATATGATGATTTATGTTTGAATTTGTGCCTAAAGTTGTGTTGTGATATTGATTAGTGAGTCCCTAATCTTGATCGTACGCGTCTGCGTGTATGATTAGCGTACGGTCAAATTGGGGGCGTCACAAGTTGGTATCAGAGCCGACTGCCTGTAGGAAGCCCCCTCCGACTCCTTGGCCGCAGTTGAGTCTAGTATTTCCGAAAACTGTTTTACTAACATGGCTGTGTGGCTTACGGGCCCACGTCGCCAACTAGGTGGTATTAGGATCTTTTATTCCTCTTCTATACTCTGGGACTCTGAACTCTCTTCCTTTCGGGTTAAATGAATTTTACTAACGCCGACGCTAGGATCTCGTAATCTCGTCCACCCGGAGAGCTGGATTATCAGTGCTTGTTTCCCTATCATCGATCTGATTATTCTGATAATCACATTTTCCTTTCCATTGGTCTGTTTAATCTTTCTCTCCAAATTATATTATATTTGTCATTGTCGTTTGACAATCCTGAGTTGCCTCTGTTTCAGATGGATCGTCTGTTCCCACCACGCCCCGCGACGCAGCTTGTGCTTCGCACTTCGGCTCGCAATGCCCCTGGCTTTCCAGCAGTCCTGATCGCCCTCCTGACCAGACTTGGTTACCGCTGGTACCCCGAGTACATGGTCTACGAGGATTACCGCGAGTTCAACCAGGAGCAGTATCATGCTGATGTTCGCATCTATGATCAGAGGGATGACTCAGACACCGAGTTGCACCTTTTTCACGGTATCGGTGTGACGATTGAGATGGCAGTCCATGATGCTGCCTATTCTGCTGTCGCACGACTCCGTGGAGAGCATCGTAGCTTGGATGCCTCTGAGTTCCGATACATTCCGTATGCGCCTACTGGAGATGCTACTGGATACTACACAGCTATCAGTGCCCCTTACGAGCGTCGTCGATACGACCCGCACGTGTTGATTCAGTACACTCAGGCTCTGGATCGCACTAACCGGGCTCTTACAGTCGAGCTGTTTGCCACTCGGGCACGTCTCTACGATGCTATGACGCAGTTGCTACCAGCTGTTCGAGCCGGGATACATCCGGAGTATATCCTTTACCCGCGCAGGACTCAGATGCCGGCAGGTATCGATTGGCCTGCTGTTGGAGGTCACAGGCCTGCGCGTGGACCTCTTCTTTCAGTTCGAGACCGGGTTCTGCATCAGAGTGCACACGGAGAGCAGGACCTTTCTGCTACAGAGATTCATCGTCCGCACTTGCACTTGCAGTTACCCCGTTTCAGTGGTTTTCCCCGACGTTGATGTAGCCTTTGCTATGTCTCGTTGTGTAGTTCCTCACCGCGTGCCTGCGCGCCGCCTAGTATGTCTTTTTCCTTAATTTTACGCCGTTATGCTGTCCGCATGTAACCGACTCTGTGTATGGATCTGTATGTCGTAATTGACTATTACTATGTAATGATGCACTACTCATTCATTGTCGTGTTACATTATGTTTGTCGCTAAACACTCGCAAGTGCTTTTTCTAAACTACCCCCTGTTGAAATTTTAGCAGGATGGTTAGACCAGGTGGTCGTGGTCGTGGTCGTGCCCCTGAGCATCCTCCACCGCCCGACTACATGGCCGCAATGATGCAACAATTTGAGCTCAACCGTCAGTTTATGACTAATATTATGGCTCAGTTTCCGCATCAGAACAATCAGAACCACAACCCAGCTTCAATAACACTGTCAGAGTTTGTGCGCCTCAACCCCACTATTTATCGCAATTCTGAACAGCCACTGGATGCCGATGACTGGCTCCGCGACATCGCCTTTGAGATGGAGTCTGCCAATGTCGCCCCTGAAAGCCTTGTCGCCTTCGCGACCTACTTCCTGAAGGGCCCCGCTGCTCAATGGTGGTCCACTCACAAGCGTACACTGCCTGCTGGGACAATCGTTACTTGGGATGAGTTTCAGACTGCCTTCCGTGCTCGCTATATTCCTCAGGGGATCATAGATCGGAAGAAGACCGAGTTTCGCAACCTCGTTCAGGGCAACAAGACCGTCGAAGCCTATCAGCGGGAGTTCCTTAACTTATCTCGCTATGCTGAAGAAGACATTCCAACTGATGCTCGTAGACAGGAGAAGTTCCGTAGTGGACTGCACCCAGACCTCGAGCTTGCGCTTGCTGCTCAAGACGTCACCGACTTTGCCACTCTCGTGAACAAGGCTATTCTGGTTGAGACCGCTCAGATCAAGCACAAGGAGTCGCAGAAGCGCTATCGTGACATTGGCTCATCTTCGAGCCCAGCACAGAAACGTCGTATCTGGATTCCCAACAGTGTGTACCGTCCAGCTGCCCCTGCGTCAAGACCCTCTTATGCTGCACCCCGTCTGCCTCCTCCACCACCGAGGCAACAAAGAGTTCAAGCTGCTCCACCGCGTGTTGCTCCTCTTCGTCCTGAAGATGGTCTATGCTTCAAGTGCCGCAAACCAGGTCACCTTGCTAAGGACTGCAGCCAGAATCACAATCAGCTGGCTTTTCCTCGTAATGGCCGTGGTAATGGTCGTGGCAACAATCAGACCCGCAACTATAATACTGGGGTCTGCTGCTTATGGTCGTGGACATGCTTTCAATATTGACATTGAACAAGTTCAGGATCAGCCTGCTACTGTGATGGGTACCCTTCTCGTTAATTCAGTACCCGCTTCTGTTTTATTTGATTCAGGAGCATCGCATTCATTCATGTCTGAAGCATTTGCATTATCACATGACATTGCGTTTGATAAAATGAACCTACAAATGGTCGTCCGTACCCCTGGAGGCCAGTGTCAAACCTCTGTGATGGCACACAATGTCTCTGTTGAAATTGAAGGGTTGGAATTCCTTGTTTCACCCATTATTCTGAAGTCTTCCACCATAGACCTCATTTTGGGAATGGATTGGTTGAAAGCTCATATTGCTAACATCAATTGTGCCACTAAAGTCGTCCAACTCTTGCACCCCTCAGATGAGATAGTGATCTACACCGCCCGGATTACCCGGAATGCCGAAGCTCAGATATATGCTCTGAATGCTTTGAACGCCTCACCTCTGGAAGGGATTGAGAGCGTTCCGGTAGTCCGTGACTTTCCGGACGTCTTTCCGGAGGAACTTCCGGGAATACCCCCTATTAGAGCTGTCGAGTTCGTCATCGACTTGATGCCTGGCACCACTCCTATTGCGAAGCGTCCTTACAAGATGCCTCCGCATGAACTTCTCGAGCTTAAGGAAGAAATCGACAAGTCACTGAAAAAGGGTTTCATCCGCCCCAGTTCCTCTGCTTGGGGAGCACCTTCTCTCTTTGTTAAGAAGAAGGATGGAACTAACCGATTGGTCCAGGACTATCGGCCCATTAACCAAGCCACAATCCAGAACAAATATCCACTGCCCCGGATTAACGATCTTTATGATCAGCTTGCTGGATCCTCTGTGTTCTCGAAACTCGATTTGAGGTTGGGTTATCATCAGATCCGAGTTCGTAAGGAGGATATTCCGAAGACCGCATTCGTTACTCGTTATGGATCATACGAGTACACCGTCATGTCATTCGGACTAACTAATGCCCCGGCAACCTTCTCCCGATTGATGAATTATATCTTCATGGACTACCTCGACAAGTTCGTCGTGGTCTACTTGGATGATATCCTGATATATTCCAAGAATGAAGAAGAACACACTGAACATCTTCGGCTTGTATTGGAGAAGTTGCGAGAACACCAGTTATATGCCAAGTACTCTAAGTGTGAATTTTGGTTATCCGAGGTGACTTATCTTGGTCACGTGATTTCCAAAGATGGCATTGCCGTTAACCCCGAGCGAGTTCAGGCTATTCTTGACTGGACTCCTCCGAAGAATGTCAAGCAAGTCAGGAGTTTTCTCGGACTCGCTAGTTATTGTCGACGATTCGTTGAGAACTTCTCGAGGATTGCAAAGCCATTAACTGACCTGCTCCACAAGGGTGTTAAATTTGAATGGACAGAAAAATGTCAAGAAAGCTTTCAGATGCTTAAAGATAAGTTGACATCTGCCCCAGTGTTAGCACCCCCGGATTCTCAAAAGGACTTCGAGATTTACTGTGATGCGTCTCGTCAAGGATTAGGTTGTGTCCTAATGCAAGAACGCAAAGTAGTTGCTTATGGCTCTCGTCAATTGCGTCCTCATGAGGAAAATTATCCGGTACATGATCTCGAGCTTGCTGCAGTTATTTATGCTCTGAAGCTATGGCGACATTACCTCCTTGGTAACCGTTGCGAGATATACACTGATCATAAGAGTTTGAAGTATCTGTATACCCAGCCAGACTTGAACCTTCGTCAACAGAGATGGCTTGAGACAGTAGCCGATTATGATATGAATATCTCCTACACCCCTGGCAAGGCTAATGTGATGGCCGATGCTTTGAGCCGCAAGGCTTATTGCAACAACCTCATGGTTCAGGAAACGCAACCTATGCTATATGAAGAGCTTCGCAAATTGAACCTTCACATTATTCCTCAGGGTTATCTCAACACCCTGGAGGTTGAGCCAGACCTCGAGCGCAACATCAAGACCAGACAGAATTATGACTCTGAAGTTGAGAAGATTAAGAAGTACCTCTCCAAGGGTAATCCTTCTTTCTACCATGTTGGTGAGGATGGTGCTTTGTTCTTCAAAGGCCGCCTAGTGGTCCCCAGAAAGCATAATCTGGACTCTCGTTCGGATGTCATGAAAGAAGCACATGACACGCCCTTGTCTATTCACCCTCGTAGTACCAAAATGTACCAAGACATTCGTCAGCGGTACTGGTGGCCCGATATGAAACATGATATTGCTAAATATGTTGCTGAGTGTGACATTTGCCGTCGCATCAAAGCAGAACATCAAAGGCCTGCTGGAACTCTGCAACCCCTTGAAATTCCGGAATGGAAATGGGACAAAGTCCAAATGGACTTCATTACTGGTTTTCCCAGATCGCAGAAGGGTCATGATGCTATCTTTGTCGTCATCGACCGATTCTCAAAGGTTGCTCACTTTTTACCTGTCAAGGAGACTATCACTGCTAGTCAGTTAGCAGAATTGTATGTTTCCAGAATTGTGTCACTCCACGGTGTTCCGTTAGAGATCAGTTCAGATCGTGGCAGCCTTTTCACTTCCAGATTCTGGAACAGTTTCCAGGAAGCCATGGGAACTCATCTGTCTTTTAGCACTGCTTATCACCCTCAGTCTCAGGGTCAAGTCGAAAGAGTTAACCAAGTGCTTGAAGATATGCTTCGAGCTTGCGTCATCTCATTCGGTAAGAAATGGGAAGAATCTCTCCCATATGCCGAATTCTCTTACAACAATGGCTATCAAGCTAGTCTGAAGATGGCACCGTTTGAAGTTCTTTATGGACGTAAGTGTCGAACCCCTCTGAATTGGTCAGAAACTGGGGAACGTTCACTTGTTGGACCGGACATTATTCAACAAGCTGAAGAACAAGTCCGCATTGTCCGTGAACATCTGAAAACTGCCCAGTCTCGTCAAAAGAGCAACTATGACCAAAAGCACAAGGTAATGGTCTATCAGCCTGGTGAGCAAGCTTACCTTCGCGTCACTCCGATGAAAGGCACCCACCGATTCGGAATCAAGGGCAAGTTAGCTCCTCGCTATATTGGCCCGTTCCGCATTCTCGCTCGTCGAGGAGAAGTGGCATATCAATTGGAGTTGCCGCCAAACCTTTCTCAAGTGCATGACGTCTTTCATGTATCGCAACTTCGTCGCTGCTTCAAGGATCCTATCCGAGCTGTGGATCATGAAGTGCTTGAATTGCGAGAAGATCTGTCTTATCCAGAATATCCGATCCGCGTTCTTGATCAAACTGAACGTCGGACTCGTCAGAAGTCGATCAAGTTCCTCAAGGTTCAGTGGTCAAATCATTCTGAGGATGAGTCCACTTGGGAACGCGAGGACCGTCTTCGTGAAGAATACCCTACTTTCTTTCAGTCTTCCTCTTAATTCTCGGGACGAGAATTCTTGTTAGAGGAGGAGAATTGTAATGCCCCCATGTAATAGCTACAGTAATCACCCCTTTGACAGTGCCATGTCATCATGATTAACCATGCTTGAGCATCATTGCATCATATCTCATTTCAAATTCCAACTTAAACTTGCAATTCAAACCTAAAGTGAAAATAAAAGTTGTTCAAAACCAGAAACTAAAATGTTCAAAACAATTTAAATAATTCTATGGCAATTATAAAAATATGTGCAACATTAATTAAATTGGTTAAACAACTTTATTAATTGTAACAGTAGGTTAACAGCAATATTTAGCACTAATTAATTTAATAGGATTTAAAGTAAATTCATAATTTAATCAAACCAATTTCTGGTGAATCAGAATAACACACTGATAATTATGGGTCAATCCATATATTTTATAAAAGTCATTAATTACTCGAACAATTTGCAAAGCAGTGGAAAAGAAAAGAATTGGAAAAAGAAAAGAAAAGGGGCAAAGGCCTACTGTGCACTTGGGCTGCAAGTGCACAGTAGCCGGCCCAGCCCACCAGCGCCATCATCGTCTTCGTCGCGCTGTCGCCTGGCGCGCGCGACAGCGTCGTCGTCTCGCCACGCGCCGGCCATCCGCGCCGTCCCCGACGCCGATAAGGCCGCGCCCGTGCTGCCCTCGCTCCCCCGAACCCTAGCGCGCCCCCATTCGCCCCCCTGCACCCTCTCCCTCTCGATCCCCTCCTCGCCCGAAGCGTCGCCGTCGCCCATTCCGTCGATCCCGCGGCCACCGTGCGCCGATCGCCTCGCCGACTAGCCCACAAGCTCCGCCGCGACCTCCTCGTCCTCCTCGACCTCGAACTCGAGCCCCGGAGCCCCTGCTGTGAGCGCCTCGAGCTCGTCTTCGCCGCACGGCCATCGTCGTTCTTCTTCGTCTCCGGCCGCCTCTGCCGCTCCTAAGCCGTCGCCGGGCCTCCTTGTGCCTTCCCGGTGAGCTTCTGCTCCTTCTCATCCCCCTCTCGCCCTTGATTAGACGCCGTAGCCGTTGATTCCACCGGAGCCCGTCAGCGCCGCCGTCTGTCCACGTCGCCGACGAGTCCCCGGTGACCAAATGGTCCCGGGCTCGTGCCCGTTGGCTCCCTCGCATCGCGCGCGATCTGCCTAGCTAGTTAGCTCGCCCGCTAGCGCTGCGCATCGCCGTTCCCGTCGCACGTCCGAACGCCTCGCCGCCGGCGAGCTCCTGCCGCTCGCCACAGGTCGCCTCAGCCGCTCCCGTCGCCACTATTCGACGCGGCATCGAGCGCCCGTTCGAACGCGCCCAACCGCGCGTCGAATGGGGCCCTGTGCGCCGTTTCCGACCACCTCCCGTGGATGCGCCGCCGCGAAACACGTCGCCGGCGTGTTTTCCGGCGACGCCGCGGCCGCCGTCCGACGTGGCTGGCCCTGGCCCACCTGCCAGTGACACTGACTGGTGGGGCCGTGGGCCCGTTGACCAGTCAGCGCCGCTGACTGGGTCAGCTGTGCCACTGACATGTGGGGCCCCTCCCCACTGTGTCAATGACATACGGGCCCCACTGTCAGATTTCTAATTAGCTAAATGGATTAATTAAAATTAATTAATTTAGTTTATTGTCTCACTGACATATGGGCCCCACATGGTTAATTAGTCTGTTAATAGATTAATTAACCCACTGTCTATGACATGTCGGACCCGCAGGTCAGGTTGACCCCAGTCAACTGCACTATTGCGTGCTGGCGTCATGATGACGTCATGCCTACGTCAGCCAACACTATTCTGGATAATTCGAATTAAATAATTAAAATAAATTCAGAAAATATTTAAAACTTTAAAAATTCATATCTTTTAATCCGTAAGTCAGATGAAAATAATTTATATATGAAAGTTGATCAGGAAAATGCCACGAATCCAAATATGCCATCCATTCATCTGTCACATGCCTCTAGCTATCTGAACATGGAACTTTTTGACCGTTTGCAGTAGATGAATAGTGCACCACTTTAATAAAACAAATCCAATTAAATTTTTATTAATTCCCAAGAGTTATCTAAATCATATAGATAGGCAGTAGCACATCTGCATATCATTCTAGGCATGTCACGCATAGTGATTGTATTTTGCCGTGGATTTATTGTTTCCTCTCCCCCTTCTCTCTCGTTAGACCTGGTGCCCGCCGACGCCGCTGCTACAGAGTACGACTACGTCCCCGACGACCAGCCGTCAGACGATCCCGCCTTTGCCGCAGAGCAACCAGGCAAGCAAACCCCCTTGACGCATGCCTTTGTCACCCAATTCCTTCTCCCTCCTGCTTGCATTAGAAATTGCTGCTATTATGTTTTATCCTATTTCTGATGCATAGCCTATCCTTGTAACTGCTTATGATAATTGCCAATTGTCCGAGCTGCTTAGAATAGGATTGGGTGGTAAACCATCTGTGGCCCCTCTCCCTTGCTGTAGTTGCTCCGCTTTAGTGACTGAAGACTGCTGGACTGAAGACAGCACATCACCGCACACCCCCTAAATTGCTCGACACTGTAGAGTTGGCATCGAGTGCCGAGGGTGATACCTCTTAGCTCACTTTCGATGGTGCCTCTGTAGAATAGCTTCCCGGATGTGTGTTATCGAGGGTGATTCCTCTTACATCACCTCCGCTAAGCTACCGTCGCGCAACTCCTCGAGTGGGAATCCATCGAGGGTGATTCCTCGGATTCCTCCTCGTCACTTGGACACACGGTTACTTTGACCTTTGTTACAGGCGGGTCCACCTCGAGAGGTACCCGCGGGGAAATGTAAAGTCGGGCTGGCCCCAAGGGTGCCCGCGAGCGAATATCATTAAAGACGGGTCGGCTCCAAGAGCACCCGCGCGATACTAAATACGCCTAACGGAACTGGGTATTTGATCTGAGTGGGTCGTCGTGCCCATTTCGCACTACCACCACGTGGGATAATGGTTTAATGGGGCCCTCTGCAGCGTAGTATCAGCCGAAAGCTCTTCAGACGTCACAGGTTACTTTGCGGGCTGATCGCCGGGATTGGGCTGGTTACGTCACTGGGTTGTCCAGTGTCGCGCCTGTTTCTCCGGCCAGCCACGCAACGTGCAGGAGTGCAATGGGTGATGGGCCCAAGACCCCTGCGCACTTAGGATTTAGACCGGCGTGTTGGCCTCTCTGCTGAGCTCTAGGTCTGGCTGCGTTGTGTCGATCACCCGAGGCCGGGTATTACCCAGCAAGTGTATCCGGCCGGAGGTAATCGAGCGTGTTGGGTAACAGTAGTGCACCCCTGCAGGGAAGATATCTATTCGAATAGCCGTGTCCACGGTAACAGGACGCTTGGAGTTGTGCCCGGATCCATGACAACTATAAAGAGATGATGATACATGATAAACTGTTAATACTGCTCTCGGGATCGCTTTCTCGCAGGGTGTCGAGAAAGGATCTCAGGGCATTGCTACTGTATGACAACATGTATGCTACTACTATCTACTCTCTTCTGATGCTGCAAGACTGCTTGAAGATGCTAGTCTTCGATAGGCTAGGCCTTTCTCTCTCCTCTGGCATTTCTGCTATATAGTCCACAAATACAGCCTTTTCATTTGATACCAATGCATACTTAGCATAGTTCTGATGTCAGTCTTGCGAGTACTTTGGATGAGTACTCACGGTTGCTCTGCTATTCTTTTTCCCCCATATCCAATTGATGATACATCAGACGACGGAGCCCAGGAGCCAGACGACACTGCCGGAGCTTTCTACTAGGAGGGTCCCGACGGCACTTACTACTGGGTTGATCCAGCCGACCAGGAGTAGTTAGGAGGCTCCCAGGCAGGAGGCCTGCGCCTTTTCGATCTGTATCCCCTGTTTGTGCTAGCCATCTTATGGCACCCGTGACTAACTATGTCTGTACTCAGATATCATTTGTGTGTATGACTTATGTATTCGGGTCCTCGCGATCCCTGGTTTGTAATATGATGATTTATGTTTGAATTTGTGCCTAAAGTTGTGTTGTGATATTGATTAGTGAGTCCCTAATCTTGATCGTACGCGTCTGCGTGTATGATTAGCGTACGGTCAAATTGGGGGCGTCACACGAGCACAACCAACAACTCTCGCGGATCGCCCCACGATCCAACGATGCGGAGCCGTCCATGTGATCCAACGGCGCGGAGCCTGCACGCAGCCTGCCCTCAGAATTCCTTCTAGAAGACCACATCTGAGGTTTGTTGCTTGGCGCTAGGGTATGATCGGACGGCTGACATTCGGAGCTAGGGTTAGGTGAAACCCCGCGGGGTTTAGAGGGGTTTTGAGCTGGTCAACGGGGTTTCCAAGGCTTTGACTGAGCATAACTAATATAAAAAAATCAAAAAATATATAAAACCTGCGCACAATGTTGTCTTGTGTGACATGTTACCAACCAAAAATCATAAACTTTGTCTATGGACATTTTCATGAAAAAACCTTCACACATATGAGCTATCACGTACAACATTTCATAGAGTCCAAGGAGAGGTGGTAGGGTTCCCTTCGGTTTTTGAAAATTTAAAAAAATCAAAAAAATCACCAAAGCTTGATTTCAAAGTGAATAAGAAGGATCTGAACTTAGTTTTCCATTTTCATATTTTAAACGTGTTTTTAATGGTTTTCTATTAAAGTATATATTTTTTGAAAAAAAAATGTAAAAATATGAAGATTAATTCAATAAATAGTGATACTTCGAATCCACACTATATAGATTGAATAGGTGTTAATAAAAAATATTTGGCTCATTTAGAGTAGGTCCAAAAAATACTTGATTACAAATGGGGCTGTTTACCCTAGGTTGGGAGCTCATTTGGAGCACATTTCTCATGACTACAAGTTTTACCACGCAAAAGAGATCGGATTGATCACCTAACATTTATAATAGTTCAGCAAACTTTGCAACTCACACCACAGGGCAATCGACTTCAAGTGTTGGTTCAAATTCAAAGTTTCACATCAAATTACAAATAGAATTATTACATCTTACAAGTTTTCACAGTAGTTCAAATTGACGACAGAATCCTTATTACAAATCCTTAAATTTCAAAGTTTATGACTTGCATTCAAGTTCAAATTCAAATCTTTGCCTTACTCCTTGTGTTCCGGGATGGGTTAACCGTCTTGCTCCTGGTTTCCCTAGCTGAGATATTTTGTGCTTTTGAAAGCTTTGTCTTGTTGCTTCTGATCTTCACTTCTGGTGGTGGCGGTTTTGTTGAGCTTTGACTGACCGAGCAAGTGATGACCAGTTGATGGTCATCTGTGGGTTCACTAATTCTTAAAGGAACTTCAGACAAAATAACTTCCTCCTCTCTTATAGCTTCAAAACCTTCATAAGCCATGGTTTCAAATTCTGCATCAGATGATGGTTCAACCGAAGTTTCTTCCTCTCTAGGTCTTTTCTGTCCTATGCCTCTAATTATCCTAGAGCTGGGTCAAACAGAAATAAGCTTAGCCATCGATAAAAAAGAGAACAAATGCAAAAAAAGGGAAAGGTTGCACACATACCAAGCTGCTACTTCAGTATTTGCATTTCCTGCTGCATTCTCCTCTGCTGCTGCATTCTCCTCTGCATTTGCTGCTGCCCATTGTTCCTCTTCTCCAAATGATGCATCAACTGGATTGGTACAAATCCTAGCAATATGCCCTAGGATACCACATTTTTGCACTCACGCTGTTTTTTTACACGACCCTCTTCACCAGCTCTTATCCTGTTTTTCCTTGGTCTTCCTGGTGGTCTAGTCAGTACAGGAGAGTGGAGTTTGAACCCTGGGTCTACTATGTTCCATTGGTCTTTTCCCAAGAGTGCAGGCACATTTTCAGCATAAGGAGCCCTAAATTTGGCAACAGAGAAATCTTTAGAGCAATACTGATCAACTTCACCATCTTCACCTCCAATAACAGTCATGAGATGTAGGGCATGTATGCACAGCTTCCCGCGGATCTACCATTGCCTACAACTCCATTCCTTAGTTGCAAGGTTCACTGGATATCTCCATTCCCTATTTTTACTGTCAGTGTATGTCACCTCAGCCTCGTATGTCGACGGTCGAATGCATTTCATCCTTAGTCCTCTTGCCTTGGCATGCAATGCCTTAATCAGAGATGGGAGCATAAGATGGCCAACATATTGTGTTTCTGCAATTCTTTTACGAAGAGCCATCTTTATCATGATCATCTGCCTGATCTTATCAAATGCTTGCCACAACAAAAGCCCTTTCACTGACTTGAACTTTGCATTGAAACACTCAGCGAGGTTATTGGTCACATAGTCTACTTTGCAGATTTCATTGAATTTGCTTCTTGACCACACCTTTCCATGATGTTCATCCATGCCTTCACCAAAGGATTGTGAGCATACAACACTCTCAAATGGTGCTCATGCTTCCTCAAGTTGCATGTGTATGATGCTGGCCATAGGTTCTCATCATAAACTTTGCCTTTGAATTTCTTTTTAAAATTCTGCGCTAGGTGTCGCATACATTACCTATGTTCCACTCCAGGGAATACAATTTCTACTGCACTCTCTAATCCCTTGCAAGCATCTATGTGTATAACTAAACCTGAGGGTGTACCTATAATGTTGCACAACTGCAGCAGAAACCAAACCCAACTCTCCTCGGACTCTGCCTCCAACACACCAAATGCAACTGGGAATAGCCAGTTGTGTCCATCAACTGCAGAAGCTGCTGCTAGCTGGCCTCTCCATCTTCCATTCAAAGCAGTTGCATCGACAGCCAAATAGGTCCTACAACCATTCAGAAACCCCTGCCAGCAAGCCTTGAAACAAACAAAAGCCCTCCTGAAGCACTCCTTCTCCACTGTCTTCCCTTTTAATTTGTATTGAACTGTATGCTTGTCAATCTCTACAACACTCCCTGGACTAGCCGTCTCCACTTCAGCTTTGAAGGTGTAAAGCAACTGAAAACTCTCATTCCATGGACCATTAATCCTATCAAGAGCCCTTTCCTTAGCATAGAAAATCCTCATGTAAGGTATATTAATCTTGTACTTCTCAAATAGCTTCACATGGAGTGTTGTTGGACCAATTGTTGGTGTTTCCCTCACCCAATCCAAGATTGCATGTGCCACCCACCTAGTCTTTGCAAACTTTGATTTGTCCTTTTCCCCTCCCCCTCCAGGTGGGCAAGTGTGCTCGTGTGGGTTTTTTTATCTAAAACAAAATGAAAAATGATGTCAAATACAATTAAGAAACAGTACACATGATCTGAATATAGAATGGATAAATAATCTGAAAAAAAGATTCAGTTGTAATACCTGAATCAATTTGCTCTTTAGCATAGTGGATGCATGCAACCTCCACCTACACCTATCATAAGGGCAATGAACAGTGAATCTTCTTGGCTCACTCCTATCAACCTCAGGAGTTTTCAGTGAGAATGCACTATGTAGTCACTGCATTACGACAGTCCACCATCGATTCGAATACGGTTCCTGGAGTAAGCTGAGGATTCTCCCTGTTCCACTCAATTGTTGGCATGTCCTCACCATCATATTCTTGTAAAACTAAGGAGTCGATGTTCTCCTCCCTCTCTTCATTGTCAGTGTCATCAAATCTAGCATGGCTGATAGGCTCCTCTGGATATTCATCTTCCATTGCCTGTTGACTGACTCTATCTACCAGTTCAGGGAATAGAGTCTCATCCTCATCATCATGTCGAGGCACTTCCTCGTCAGGCTCTGCATCTACTTCTACATCACGTGCAGAAGGGAGAGGAGAAGTGGCAGAATTAGCGGCAGCTGACATGTTGTGGCTTTCAGAACCACTAGGTTTACTTGGACTCGACCTACAAGGAGTGCGAGGACGTTCGCTATTAGCAGAGCCATATGATGTCTGAACACCCTTCCCCTTCAGGATACGTTGTTTGCGTTGCTGAAGCACACCGATATGGATTTTACCGAAACGGCTGTCAGCATTCAAACTAAATAGCAATCCCAGATGCTCATCACAAGTTAATGGGACAAATCTCTGCTCGGTACTGTCGAAATATCTCAGTTCAACAGCATCGGCAAGGCTCCACAGATACTCACAACAGAGTGCCTCACGGAAATCTGTGAACAAAACGCTGGTTTCTACCACTTTCGGATAGAAAAATCCAGAAATTAGATATGGTTTAGTTCCACGCAGCTCACTAGTTTCCATTCTAACCGCCAGCCGAAAAGCAAGCGCAGGATCAACCCTATTCGATTGAAATAAGGGAAAGGGCGCAGTTAGGCCGAAAAATTTCAGAAAAATTGCACTGATTCACGCCAACGGTGGTCAAATACAGCCTAATTTACGGATCTCCTAATCAATTTGAGAGGAAAACGATGCTTACCCAGGTGGAATCCATGAATTATCCGCCTCTGATTCGACCCAATCATCTCCACGGTCGATGGGCCGGACGGGGTGCTCCCCCGACATCGCTTCCTAATCCTAGATGGGGAGAGAGGGTAGATGCGGCGGAGGCGGCACGACGGCGGCGGAGGGGGCAGCGCGGAAGTGACTCGATCTGATTCAGGTTACAGTGAGTGTCAGTTTTGCGGCCCCACGCATTAGCACGTAACGGTCAAAATGTGGACTCGGCCCTACGCGGCCCCACTCGTCAGAGTTAACGGTCAAGCCATTGACCCGACGGCAACGTCCGCTGTGACCAGTTCTGAGGGTTTCGGGCAAGGGAGTGGGGAAAAGTGAGCAAAAGTTAAGAGCGTGGGGATGAATGAGTAGAACTAACGAACCAGGGGCACAGAAATAAAAATCCCTAAAAAATTGCTCTCTAAATATGTATGATCTATTAGTGTGAGGAAAAAAACTTTATACGAACCTGTGATATGGAAGAAATAAAAGCGACAGACTGCATAATAAAGTTCTTTATCACAAGCGGCAATATAAAGTGACATTATTTTGCATTAAGAGATTGCGCATCCAACTATAAAAGCGCATGACAACCTCTGCTTCCCTCTGCGAAGGGCCTATCTGTTACTTTTACTTTCTAGTACTTACCTTTATGCAAGAGTCATGGTGATCTTCACCACTTCCTATATTTTGCCTTTCTCTCTTGGCAAGCATCATGTGTTGGGGAATGATCTAGACACATATATCTACTCGGATGTGGGTGATCATGAGTTATTTTTGTTGACATTACCCTTGAGGTAAATAGTTGGGAGGCAAAACTATAAGCCCCTATCTTTCTCGGTGTCCAATTGAAGCTTTGACCTCATAAGTACCGCGTGAGTGTTAGCAATTATGAAAGACTAAAAGATGATTGAGTATATGGATTTGCTTTACAAGCTCTTATATTGACTCTTTCAGATGTTATGATAAATTGCAATTGCTTCAATGACTGAGATCATAGTTTGTTGGTTCTCAATAGAGTTCTTGATTCATACTTTACCTTGTGAATGAATTGTTACTCTAGTATAAGAAATTATATATCAATAAGTATTGTTGTTCTTAAGATGATCATAATGCTCTCATGTCCGTATTTTATTTTATCGACACCTCTATCTCTAAACATGTGGACATATTTATCGATCTCGGCTTTCGCTTGAGGACAAGCGATGTCTAAGCTTGGGGGAGTTGATACGTCCATTTTGCATCATGCGTTTATATTGATATTTATTGCATTATGGGCTGTTATTACACATTATGGTACAATACTTATGCCTTTTCTCTCTTATTTTACAAGGTTTACATGAAGAGGGAGAATGCCGGCAGCTGGAATTCTGGACTGGAAAAGGAGCAAATATGAGAGACCTATTCTGTACAACTCCAAAAGTCCTGAAAAGTTATGGAGAATTATTTTGGAATATATAAAAAATATTGGGCGAAAGAAATACCAGAGGGGGCCCACCAGGAGGCCACAAGCCTGGGGGGCGCACTCTACCCACCAGGGCGCGCCCCTGTGGCTTGTGGGCCCCCTGGCAGCCCTCCGGTGCCCATCTTCTGCTATATGGAGGGTTTTGACCTGGAAAAAATCACAAGAGAGCTTTCGGGACAAAGCGCCGCCGTCTCGAGGCGGAACTTGGGCAGAACCAATCTAGGGCTCCGGCCGAACTGTTCTGCCGGGGAAACTTCCCTCCCGGAGGGGGAAATCGAAGCCATCGTCATCACCAGCGATCCTCTCATCGAGAGGGGGTCAATCTCCATCAACATATTCACTAGCACCGTCTCCTCTCCAAACCCTAGTCATCTCTTGTATCCGATCTTTGTCTCAAAACCTCAGATTGGTACCCGTGGGTTGCTAGTAGTGTTGATTACTCCTTGTAGTTGATGCTAGTTGGTTTACTTGGTGGAAGATCATATGTTCAGATCCTTAATGATAATTAATACTCCTCTGATTATGAACATGAATATGCTTTGTGAGTAGTTACGTTTTTTCCTGGGGACATGGGATAAGTCTTGTTATAAGTAATCATGTGAATTTGGTATTCGTTCGATATTTTGATGAGATGTATGTTGTCTCTCCTCTAGTGGTGTTATGTGAACGTAGACTACATGACACTTCACCATTATTTGGGCCTAGGGGAAGGCATTGGGAAGTAATAAGTAGATGATGGGTTGCTAGAGTGATAGAACCTTAAACCCTAGTTTATGCGTTGCTTCGTAAGGGGCTGATTTGGATCCATATGTTCCATGCTATGGTTAGATTTGTCTTAATTCTTCTTTCGTAGTTGTGGATGCTTGCGAGAGAGGTTAATCATAAGTGGGAGGCTTGTCCAAGTAAGGGCAGCACCCAAGCATTGGTCCACCCACATATCAAATTATCAAAGTAACGAACGTGAATCATATGAGCATGATGAAAACTAGCTTGACAGAAAGTCCCATGTGTCCTCGGGAGCGCTTTGCTTTATATAAGAGTTTGTCCAGGCTTGTCCTTTGCTACAAAAAGGATTGGGCCACCTTGCTGCATCTTTGCTACATTTATTACTTGCTACCCGTTACGAATTATCTTATCACAAAACTATCTGTTACCGATAATTTCAGTGCTTGCAGAGAATACCTTACTGAAAACCGCTTGTCATTTCCTTCTGCTCCTCGTTGGGTTCGACACTCTTACTTATCAAAAGGACTACGATAGATCCCCTATACTTGTGGGTCATCACACACCTGAACAACGCACGTCCATATCATGTTGATATTGGAAAACCATAAGTTTCTTTCTTTCATAATTAGTGTCATCATCACTTTCACTATCCGATGACATCTACACAATAACCAAAATATGAAACACAAGTTAGCACCAATTGTATCAACTACATAGAAATAATGCATACGTAAATAGTAAACACTGGGTTCAAAAACATAGACATAAAAGATGGTATCAAGTAGTTCCCACACTTTAAGTAGGTTCAACATAAAAGACACAAATAGTTTTGATAGCAAAGGATAATCGACCATCACACATAGATGGAATGTAAAGTAACTAATTCCCATACTTCAAGTCATACTTCCTACGCAACCAACCCTTTCGGGACTCAGGAGGCATGTAAAGAAACATCTCCCTTTGCGCCCTCTTCACAAACAACTTGCTAGCCATGAAGAACTCATCGGTATCAACTGTTGCATCACAAGCAATGACTTCATCCATGACCGAGGTGACACAGTTCGCCTCATGTTGCTTTTGGGAAAGACTGAAAAGATGAGTGAGAAGCCTCGACAATGTCACCAATCCTTGTAACTTGCTCACACATCACTTGTGCGGTCTTTGGTTTCTTGTTCTTTTCCGGAATGATGATTCCAAGACTCACTTTAGATGAATTAGGTGTTTCCTGAGATGCTTGTTCTTCTGTATCGTCCAAATCAAGATCTTCAATCTCATCAACATTGATGGATTCTTTCACTGCAGCACTAGAGGGAGGAGGTGTGCCAGAAGTTGGATTCCAATGGTCAGTAACATCACTTGTGATATCTCCAAACATAACCCGCAAGTTTTCTTCATTAGCAAGTCCTTTCTTCTTGAACTTGCCACAACATTTAATATCCTGTAATACAACAAGTCAAACACATCATTAGTAAATAAGTGATATGGCTAAATTAAGATATATGATACAACAGCCAATGAACTCACAATTTTAGCCTTCTTCCACCACTCATCATCTTGTGACACTGTGTTGTTCACATAGTCCCATCCAGCTCTGGTCTCTCGAAACTTGAGTTTTTTGAACAAGGCAAAATCAGCTTTAAGCTTGTCCCATTTGTTTTTCAATTGTGTATGTGTGTAGTCAAGCCCGGTTCTCATCTTAAATTGTCTTGTCACCTCATCGAATGCATTTGGTGTCAGATAATTGCTTTTCCTATTTCCAGTAGGCACTTGCTCGGCAAACAACTCACAGACAATCCGAGTGGTTTGAACGCTCCATTTAGCAGTCATGCTTGACACTTGTCTACGAAAATGCATGTCACATTGGTCCTTACATGTACTAGGATAATAAGAAAACTGTATTGTTTTGCAAAGCCAAAATCATCTAATATCTGAACTACAATTCACAAATAAACTACAGAATTTGAAAACTAAAAACTGTAGTATTTTACAAACCGAAAACTTTAATCTGAAAACAAATACACTTCAAATCCATTGCACAAATCACAATATGAAAACTGAAAACTATAGTATTCTACACTACACAAATCACATCCATCCTCACATGTGCAGATGTACTACTTCATATAGCAAATATCTTTGCAGTACACGTTCACGTACAATACACTACACTGATGGAAAAATTCAGTTTCCATCAACAGTACACTACACTGATGGAAATCACAATATGAAATCTTTGTTCAGCACATGGTTCTCACCTTGCAGTTTGGGCGAGGGGGATAGGCCTTCGGGCTGTTGCTCTTTGCTCCGGCGGTTCTCTCGGTCGTCAATGGCGTTCGGCTGATCTCGTCGTGGCCATTGGGTCGCTGCTCCTTGCTAGTGGCGGGATAACTGCTGCTGAGCACGGGATCCAGAGGGCAAGAGGCAGGGATGGTCGGGTCTGTAGTCGGAGGAGAGGATCCGGCCGGCGACGGAGGGTAGCGGGCGGTGGTAGCGCGGCTGGCGACAGCGGCGGTGAGGGTTCGAGAAGGAGTTGGGGTTGATACATCTCCAACGTATCTATAATTTTTGATTGTTCCATACTATTATATTATCTGTTTTGGATGTTTTATATGCATTAATATGCTATTTTATATTATTTTTGGGACTAACCTATTAATCTAGAGCCTAGTGCCAGTTTTTGTTTTTTCCTTGTTTTTGAGTATTGCAGATAAGGAATATTAAACGGATTACAAATGGAATAAAATCTTCGGAATGATTTTTCTTGGACCAGAAGAAACCCAGCAGACTTGGAGATGAAGGCAGGAGACCTGCCGTGGAGTCACAAGCCACCAGGGCGTGCCCTAGGGGGGGCGCCCCCTGGCTTGTGGCCCCCTGGTAGCCCTCCTAGCCCTATTCTTCGGCCTATAAATTCCCAAATATTCCCTGGATACCAAAAAGAGCCACGAAAATACTTTTCCGCTGCCGGAAGCCTTTGTTCCCGTGAGATCCCATCTTGGAGCCTTTTCCGGTAATCTGCCGGAGGGGGATTCGATCACGGAGGGAATCTACATCAACTCCATTGCCCCTCCGATGATGCGTGAGTAGTTTACCATAGACCTTCGGGTCCATAACTAGTAGCTAGATGGCTTCTTGTCTCTCTTTGTTCTTCAATACCATGTTCTTCATGATCTTCATGGAGATCTATCCGATGTAATACTCTTTTGCGGTGTGTTTGTCGAGATCCGATGAATTGTGGGTTTATGATCAGCTTATCTATGAATATTATTTGAATCTTATCTGAATTCTTATATGCATGATTTCATATCTTTGCAATCTCTTCGAGTTATTGGTTTGGTTTAGCCAACTAGATTGGTAATTCTTGCAATGGGAGAAGTGCTTAGTTTTGGGTTCAATCTTGCGGTGTCCTCACCTAGTGACAAACTAGGGGTAGCGAGGCACGTATTTGTATTTTTGCCATCGAGGATGAAAAGATGGGGTTTTCATCATATTGCTTAAGTTTATCCCTCTACATCATGTCATCTTACCTAATGCGTTACTCTGTTCTTCATGAACTTAATACTCTAGATGCAGGCAGGAGTAGGTCGATGTGTGGAGTAATAGTACTAGATGCAGAATCGTTTCGGTCTACTTGACACGGACGTGATGCCTATATGCATAATCATTGCCTTGGATATCTTCATAATTATTCGCTTTTCTATCAATTGCTCGACAGTAATTGCCTCTAGTGAAACCTATGGCCCTGGGGTCTATTTTCCATATTATATTTTCAGATCTATAAACCGAAAATACCAAAAATACTTCGCTGCATTCTTTTTACTTTTGTTTTTCTTTTCGTTTTAGCAATCCTATCTATCTATCTCTATCAGATCTCATCCTTGCAAGTAACCGTGAAGGGATTGACAACCCCTTTATAGCATTGGGAGCAAGTGTTTGATTATTTGTGTAGGTACATCTATTGGGGACTTGCTTGTATCTCCTACTGGATTGATACCTTGGTTCTCAACAACTGAGGGAAATACTTATCTACTTTGCTGCCTCACCCTTTCCTCTTCACGGGAAAACCAACGCATGCTCAAGAAGTAGCAAGAAGGATTTCTGGTGCCGTTGCCGGGGAGATCTACATCAAGCCTACCAAGTACCCATCACAAACTCATCTCTTGCATTTACATTATTTGCCATTTTCCTCTCGTTTTCCTCTCCCCCACTTCTAAAACGATTTTCAGAAAATACCAAAAAGATTTGCCTTTATATTCGCCCTTCTTCCGTTCGTCTTTTCGTGTGCTTTTCTTTTGCTTGTGTGCTAGATTGGTTGCTTTGTCACGATGTCTCAAGAGAATACCAAGTTGTGTGACTTTTCCAATACTAATAATAATGATTTTATTATTACTCCGATTGCTCCCGCCACTAGTGCAGAATCTTATGAAATTAATGCCGCTTTGCTTAATCTTGTTATGAAAGAACAATTTTCCGGCCTTCCTACTGAAGATGCCGCATCCCATCTAAATACTTTCATTGAGTTGTGTGATATGCAAAAGAAAAAAGATGTGGATAATGATATTGTTAAATTGAAGCTATTTCTGTTCTCACTACAAGATTGTGCTAAAACTTGGTTTTCATCTTTGCCTAAAAATAGTATTGATTCATGGAATAAGTGTAAAGATGCTTTTATTTCCAAGTACTTTCCGCCCGCTAAGATCATCTCCCTTAGGAACAATATAATGAATTTTAAGCAACTTGATCATGACATGTTGCACAATCTTGGGAGAGGATGAAACTAATGATTAGAAATTGCCCCGCGCATGGTTTGAGTTTATGGATGATTATACAAAAAAATTATGCGGGATTGAATTTTGCTTCTAGGAATCTCTTAGATTCCGTCGCGGGTGGTACTTTTATGGAAATCACATTAGGATAAGCTACTAAACTCCTAGATAATATTATGGCAAATTACTCTCAATGGCATACCGAAAGATCTCCTACTAGTAAAAAAGTGCATGCTATTGAAGAAATAAATACTTGGAGTGAAAAGATGGATGAATTGATGAAATTGTTTGCTAGTAAGAGTGCTCCTATTGATCCTAATGATATTCCTTTGTCTTCTTTGATTGGAAATAATAATGAATCTATGGATGTGAATTTTGTTGGTAGGAACAATTTTGCTAATAACGCGTATAGAGGTAATTTCAATCCTAGGCCGTTTCCTAGTAATTCCTCTAATAATTATGGTAATTTCTACAACAACTCTTATGGAAATTATTATAATATGCCCTCTGATCTTGAGAATAATATTAAAGAATTTATCAGTTCGCAAAAGGGTTTCAATGCTATGATTGAAGAAAAATTGCTCAAGATTGATGATTTGGCTAGGAACGTTGATAGAATTTCACTTGAGATTGATTCTTTGAAAATTAGATCTATTCCACCCAAGCATGATATTAATGAGTCTTTAAAAGCTATGAGAACTTCTATTGATGAGTGTAAGGAAAGAACCGTTAGAATACGTGCTAAGCATGAATGGCTTGAAAAGGTGTGTTCTCGTGATAATAATGATGAAGATCTTAAAGTGATTGATGTGACTCCTATTGAATCTTTGTTTTCTAATATAAATCTTGATAAAGATGGGACTGGAGATAAGTCAACTTTAGTTAAAAGGCGTCCCAATGATTCGGAGTTTATAGATCTTAATGCTAAGATTGATAAAAGTGGGATTGAAGAGGTCAAAACTTTAGATAGCAATGAACCCACTCTTTTGGATTTCAAGGACTTTAATTATGATAGTTATTCTTGATTGATTGTGTTTCCTTGTTGCAATCCATGTTGAATTCTCCTCATGCTTATAATCAAAACAAAGCTTTTACTAAACATATCGTTGATGCTATGATGAAATCTTTTGAAGAAAAACTTGAGTTGGAAGTTTCTATACCTAGGAAGCTTTATGATGAGTGGGAACCTACTATTAAGATTAATATTAAAGATTATAAGTGCCATGCTTTGTGTGATTTGGGTGCTAGCGTTTCCACGATTCCAAAAACTTTATGTGATGTGCTAGGTTTCCATGAATTTGATGATTGCTCTTTAAATTTGCATCTTGCGGATTCCACTATAAAGAAACCTATGGGAAGGATTAATGATGTTCTTATTGTTGCAAATAGGAATTATGTGCCCGTAGATTTTATTGTTCTTGATATAGATTGCAATCCTACATGTCCTATTATTCTTGGTAGACCTTTCCTTAGAACGATTGGTGCAATTATTGATATGAAGGAAGGAAATATTAGATTCCAATTTCCATTAAGGAAAGGCATGGAACACTTTCCTAGAAAGAAAATAAAATTACCTTATGAATCTATGATGAGAGCTACTTATGGATTGCATACCAAAGATGACAATACCTAGATCTATTGCGTTATGCCTAGCTAGGGGCGTTAAACAATAGCGCTTGTTGGGAGGCAAATCAATTTTATTTTTATGCTTTTGTTTTTGCTTCTGTTTTTGAGTGTTTTACACATTATTACCTCTGTAGTAATTGTGTTTTCTTGTTCAATTTAGTGTTTGAGCCAAGTAAGACCTTTGGGATGGTCTACGGTGTTTGTGATTTGATTTTGCTGAAAAACAGAAACTTTTGCTCTCAGTCCAGGAATATTGTAAATTCACTAGAAAGTGATTTTGCTCTGAAATGTTTACACAAGATTGATATACAAATTTCCCTGATTTTCCTAATTTTTCAGAATTTTTGGAGTTACAGAAGTATTCGAAGTCTATAGATTCCTACAGACTGTTCTGTTTTAGACAGATTCTGTTTTCTTTGTGTTGTTTGCTTATTTTGATGTATCTATGGGTTGTATCGGGGGGTTTGAACCATGGAGAAGTTAGAATATAGTAGATATTACACCAATATAAATAAAGAATGAGTTCACAACAGTACCTAAAGTGGTGATTTATTTTTCTTATACTAACGGATCTCACGAATTTTTTGTTGAGTTTTGTGTTGTGAAGTTTTCAAGTTTTGGGTAAAGATTTGATGGACTATGGAATAAGAAGTGGCAAGAGCCTAAGCTTGGGGATGACCAAGGCACCCCAAGCCATATTCAAGGATACCAAAAAGCCTAAGCTTGGGGATGCTCCGGAAGGCATCCCCTCTTTCGTCTTCAATCCATCGGTAAATTTACTTGAGGCTATATTTTTATTCACCACATGATATGTGTTTTGCTTGGAGCGCCTTGTATGATATGAGTCTTTGCTTTTTAGTTTGCCACAATCATCCTTGCTGCACACATCTTTTGAGGGGGACATGCATTAATCGTGAATTTATTAGAATACTCTATGTGCTTCACTTATATCTTTTGAGCTAGGCAATGTTGCTCTAGTGCTTCACTTATATCTTTTTAGAGCACGGTGGTGTTTTATTTTATAGAAATTATTGAATTATCGTACCTCACTTATATTATTTTGAGTCTTTAAAACAGCATGGTAATTGGTTTAGGTTATGAATTTAGTCCTAATATAATGGGCATCCAAGAGGGATATAATAAAAACTTTCATATAAAGTGCATTGAATACTATGAGAAGTTTGATTCCTTGCATATAGTTTTGAGATATAAAGATGGTAATATGAGAGTCATGCTAGTGAGTAGTTGTGAATTGGAAGAAATACTTGTGTTAAAGTGTGTGATTCCCGTAGCATGCACGTATGGTGAACCGTTATGTAACGAAGTCGGAGCATGATTTGTTTAATGATTGTCAACCTTTGTGTGAGGGTCGGGAGCGCGCGATGGTTAACTCCTACCAACCTCTCCCCTAGGAGTATGCGTCTAATACTTTGCTTCGATAACTAATAGACTTTTGCAATAAGTATGTGAGATCTTTATGACTAATGTTGAGTCCATGGATTATACGCACTCTCACCCTTCCACCTTTGCTAGCCTCTCTAGTACCGCGCAACTTTTGCCGGTGCATTAAACCCACCTTCCTCATAACAGCCACCATATACTTTCCTCAAAACATCCACCATACCTACCTATTATGGCATTTCCATAGCCATTCCGAGATATATTGCCATGCAACATCCACCGTTCCGTTTTTCATGACACGCACCATCATTTTCATATTGCCTTGCATTCGTAAGCATTCATATAGAGTCATGTTTTGTTCTAGGTATCGAGTTGTAAGTAAATAAAAGTGTGATGATCTTCATTATTAGAGCATTGTCCCGTGAGAGAAAAGGATGATGGAAACTATGAATCCCTCACAAGTTGGGATGAGTCTCCGGACTTTATAAATAATAAAAGAGGCCAATGAAGCCCAAATAATAATAATAAAAAAGGCCAAAGATGCCCACCAAAATAAAAAAAATAAAAAAATGAGAGAAAGAGAGAAGGGACAATGCTACTATCTTTTTCCACACTTGTGCTTCAAAGTAGCACCATGATCTTCATGATAGAGAGTCTCCTATTTTGTCACTTTCATATAACTAGTGGAATTTTTCATCATATGCACAACCACTTAGTTTCTTTTTGAGCTTTCATACACTTATAGTTCTAGTGCATCCGTTGCATGGCAATCCCTACTCACTCACATTGATATCTATTGATGGGCATCTCCATAGCCCGTTGATACGCCTAGTTGATGTGAGACTATCTTCTCCTTTTTCCTCACAACCTCCACCATATTCTATTCCACCTATAGTGTTATATCCATGGCTCACGCTCATGTATTGCGTGAGAGTTGAAAAGGTTTGAGAACATAAAAGGTGTGAAACAATTGCTTGACTTGTCATCGGGGTTGTGCATGATTTAGATACTTTGTGTGGGGAAGATGGAGCATAGCCAGACCATATGATTTTGTAGGGATAACTTTCTAAGGCCATGTTATTTCGAAAGGACACAATTGCCTTGTTGGTATGCTTGAAGTATTACTGTTTTTATGTCCATATTAGACTTTTGTTTTGAATCTTATGGATCTGAATATTCATGCCACAATAAAGAATATTACATGGATAAATATGTTAGGTAGCATTCCACATCAAAAATTCTGTTTTTATCATTTACCTACTCGAGGACGAGCAGGAATTAAACTTGGGGATGCTTGATACGTCTCCAACGTATCTATAATTTTTGATTGTTCCATGCTATTATATTATCTGTTTTGGATGTTTTATATGCATTAATATGCTATTTTATATTATTTTTGGGACTAACCTATCAATCTAGAGCCTAGTGCCAGTTTCTGTTTTTTCTTTGTTTTTGAGTATTGCAGATAAGGAATATTAAACGGAGTCCAAACGGAATAAAATCTTCAGAATGATTTTTCTTGGACCAGAAAAAACCCAGCAGACTTGGAGATGAAGGCAGGAGACCTGCCGTGGAGTCACAAGCCACCAGGGAACGCCCTAGGGGGGGCGCCCCCCTGGCTTGTGGCCCCCTGGCAGCCCTCCTAACCCTATTCTTCGGCCTATAAATTCCCAAATATTCCCTGGATACCAAAAAGAGCCACGAAAATACTTTTCTGCCGCCGGAAGCCTCTGTTCCCATGAGATCCCATCTTGGAGCCTTTTCCGGTAATCTGCCGGAGGGGGATTCGATCACGGAGGGCATCTACATCAACTCCATTGCCCCTCCGATGATGCGTGAGTAGTTTACCACAGACCTTCGGGTCCATAGCTAGTAGCTAGATGGCTTCTTCTCTCTCTTTGTTCTTCAATACCATGTTCTTCATGGTCTTCATGGAGATCTATCCGATGTAATACTCTTTTGCGGTGTGTTTGTCAAGATCCGATGAATTGTGCATTTATGATCAGCGTATCTATGAATATTATTTGAATCTTCTCTGAATTCTTATATGCATGATTTCATATCTTTGCAAGTCTCTTCGAGTTATTGGTTTGGTTTGGCCAACTAGATTGGTAATTCTTGCAATGGGAGAAGTGCTTAGTTTTGGGTTCAATCTTGCGGTGTCCTCACCCAGTGACAAAGTAGGGGTAGCGAGGCACGTATTTGTATTGTTGCCATCGAGGATAAAAAGATGGGGTTTTCATCATATTGCTTGAGTTTATCCCTCTACATCATGTCATCTTACCTAATGCGTTACTCTGTTCTTCATGAACTTAATACTCTAGATGCAGGCAGGAGTCGGTCGATGTGTGGAGTAATAGTACTAGACGCAGAATCGTTTCGGTCTACTTGACACGGACGTGATGCCTATATGCATAATCATTGCCTTGGATATCTTCATAACTATTCGCTTTTCTATCAATTGCTCGACAGTAATTTGTTCACCCACCGTATTATTTTCCTTCATGAGAGAAGCCTCTAGTGAAACCTATGGCCCCGGGATCTATTTTCCATATTATATTTTCAGATCTATAAACCAAAAATAACAAAAATACTTCGCTGCATTCTTTTTACTTTTGTTTTACTTTTCGTTTTAGCAATCCTATCTATCTATCTCTATCAGATCTCATCCTTGCAACTAACCGTGAAGGGATTGACAACCCCTTTATAGCGTTGGGTGCAAGTGTTTGATTATTTGTGTAGGTACATCTATTGGGGACTTGCTTGTATCTCCTACTGGATTGATACCTTGGTTCTTAACAACTAAGGGAAATACTTATCTACTTTGCTGCATCACCCTTTCCTCTTCAAGGGAAAACCAAAGCATGCTCAAGAAGTAGCAGGGTCTGACGAGCAAGGGAATACAGGGGACGGTTCGATTCTGGGACGAGCCGCTCGGTTCTGCGCTCGAGTCGTGGGATGGTCGCAGGCTCGCAGCGAACCATTTTCTTGGGCGGTGGCAAGATGTTGTAAATATGAGGAACTCCAGATTCTATTAATTTTTGAAGCTGGGTTTCCCCTCCTCCTAAAAAATGCACTACGGCCCAAGGCAGCTCCGCTATTTCAGCTCCGTGGAGCTAAAGCGTTCGGCTTCGTTTTTTGTGTGGAGTTTGGGAAGCTCAGAGTGGGAGAGATTCAGAACACGCCCTAAGTGTCTTTGGAGTGGAAGCTCGGCCGCCACAACCAGATGTACGACTGTCACAGCAGTGGGAACTAGTCGAACAAATCTAGTGTCTTCACCACGCATCCTGGTTCTATTTCTTCAACCCTTCACTTACTTATTCTTACCTTGAAGAAATTGCTTGCTACTCTGTGAAGACTTTGACTGAAGACTTTCTCAATTTCCTCAACCCAAATTCTTCAGTCATCGCTTGTTACTCATTCACTTGTACGCTTCAATTCATCATGACGACTATGTTGTTCATGTGTTTCACATATGCTTGAGTACTTATCCGCTGCGTAACTGTTCGTCTCTCTGCTATTTCTTCATCTAGAAATTCCTCATTCACAAATTTGTTAAAATTGCCCAATCACTCCCCCTCTAGTCGATATAATGCACATTCAAATATAAACTCTCAAATATGAATTCAGAAATATAATAATATGCTATTGTTGCCTCTAGGGCATATTTCCAACAGGACTCTGCAAGAACTTGCATTGGAAGTGCTATGCACCACGGACAGGCAGCGAATCCACGTCCAACGCGGTCTCCTGAAGCCGAGCTGAATCATCGGCAATGAAGCGCAAGGCACCGAAGCAAACTTTGTTGTCGAACACCATCTCGATGCCGGGAACGATGAGGGATGAAGAATTCACATGCGCTTTGTACCGCAAGATGCACAACCCCACGGTGGGTGCCAACTGTCGTGGGAACGATCCTGACGGTAAGAAGTAGGAATACGAACGAGGGCGGGATCTCGCTATGGCGTAGGTGTGACACAAAAAGTTTATGAGTTTGGGCCCCTCGCGGTGGAGGTAAAAACCCTACGTCGCGAGCTCTTTAGTTGTGGTTTTTTCTTGTGTTTGGATATTACAAAGGATTGCGAACTCCTCCTTCTAAGCTACGGGACGACTTATATAGAGTGCCTCATCCCTTTGTCTAGCTACATTACAAGGGAGTTAAATGATTGCATTGATGATAGACATTACACATGGTAATAATAAACACTGGTAACGCACAAAGGCATGTGCCTCTTGACGCTCCGGATTCCATGCCGGTTGTTCATCTTCTCTTGTCCGAGTCTTCATGAAGCCGCCGATTGGATTTTGCGTGTCCGAGCGAATGGGGTGTTGATGTCTACTATGCAACTTTATTCTTGTAGACTCTGTTGGGCCTCCAAGCGCAGATTTTTGTAGGACAGTATCAAATTTCCCTTAAGTGGATGACCTAATTAAGGTTTATCAATCCGTGGGAGGTGTAGGTTGAAGATGGTATTTCTCAAACAACCCTGCAATCAAATACAAACAATGACTTGTGTCCCCAACACACCCAATACAATGGTAAATTGTATAGATGCACTAGTTTGGCGAAGAGATGGAGATACAAGTGTAGCATGGATAATAGAAATAGGTTTTTGTAATATGAAATAATAAAAATGGCAAGGTAACAAGTAACAAAAGTGTGTAAAAACGGTGTTGCAATACTTGAAAACAAGGCCTAGGGGTTCATACTTTCATTAGTGCAATCTCTCAACGGTGCTAACATAATTGAATCATATAACCATCCCTTAACGTGCGACAAAGAATCACTCCAAAGTTCCTATCTAGCGGAGAACATAAGATGAAATTGTTGTAGGTAGTAAAACCACCTCAAAGTTATCCTTTTCGATCAATCTATTGAGTCGTCCACATAAGTGTCAGAAATAGCCCTAGAGTTCGTACTAGAATAGCACCTATGATACACATCAATCAACTCTAATGTCACCACAAGTATTCATGAGTTAATTATTTGACATGCATCAAACATTTTCAGATTGATCATATTCAATCCAACACAAAGAACTTCAAAGAGTGCCCCAAGATTTCTATCGGAGAAAGTAGGACAAGAACGTGTATCAACCCATATGCATAGATTACCCCAATGTCACTGCGGGAATTCGCAAGTTGATTACCAGAACATATATCAAGTAAATCAATAGAATACACCACTGCCACCACGGGTATCCACATGCAAGACATATATCAAGTGTTCTCAAATCCAAAGTATTCAATCCAACATAACAAGATCTCAAAGGGAAAGACTCAATTCATCACATCAAGATAGCAAGGGAAGAATACCATATGATCCAACTATATTAACAAAGCCCGTGATACATCAAGATTGTCCATCTCAAGAACACGAGAGAGAGAGAGAGAGAGAGAGAGAGAGAGAAAGAGAGAGAGATCACACATAGCTACTATTACATACCCTCAGCCCAAAGGGTGAACGTGAACTACCCCTCCTCGTCATGGAGACCGCCGGGATGATGAAGATGGCCTCCGGTGATGATTTCCCCCTCTGGTAGGACACCGGAAAAGGGCTCCAGATGAGTTTTCTTCGGTACAGAGGCTTGCGGCGGCGGAGCGAAAGTTCTAAGTTAATTTTCGGAGGTTTCTGAATATATAGGATTTTTCAGCGTTGGAATCACGCGGAGATGTGCCATAGGGGGCCAACAAGGCATCAGGGCACGGCCACCCCCCTTGGGCGTGCCCTATTGCCTTATCACCTCCTCGTGGGTCCCCTGGTACTCCCTCGAAGCTTCCTGGGTCCCTGTCCTTTCAGAAAAAACCGTCAAAAAGTTTCGTTCACTTCTGAGAACTTTCATTTTCTGCACAAAAACAACACCACGGTAATTCTACTGAAAACAGCGTCAGTCCGGGTTAGTTCCAATTAAATCATATAAAGTTCATCAAAACCATATAAAAATATTCTAAACATGAGTAAATATGGCATGAATACTTCATAATCTATTGATATGTTGGAGACGTATCAGGTGTTATCCGAGTGACGGGAGCCATTGTCCGAGTGGATCGGCGACCCTAAGGGTTTTGGAAGTCTGGTGTTGCGGGCTCTTCATTATGGTCAAGATATGCTCTTCTTGACCCTACCTACGATGAATATCCCCATCAAGACCGATGAAAAAATGGCAGGTGGTGGTGCTAAAAGTTTAGTCCCATGCCGCTCGTTGAGGAGGCGTGAGACCTATAGGGGGTTCTCTACACCATACTCTTAATGAGGTGTGAAGGAGAGAAATCGAAGACCACATGCGTGCGCTCGCTCGCCTCGCCTGGTCGGGTTGGGGCGGCGTGCGTGCGCGACATGCGCCTGAATGGCCTGCCGAAATCCGGTCTGTTGCTTTGTAGGGCCGCAGCTTCCATTTACCATTTTATTTTTTGATGTCTTGATAGAAAAGTTAATTATTTCTTCTTCGATAAATATACGACTTTGAATCTAAGTTGGTTTGAGATCGTGATCGCGACACGATACCGCCTCTGGCCCTATTATATATACTGCTAGCAGACACGCCAAAGATACATCGAAAACACCTATGATTTTGCCTCATGTTGCAACCTGCGCCGCCACTGTATTCTACTCTATTCCGAACGCCGGCGTGCATCGGTGTGTGGGAGAGTAGATCACCGGAACCGCTCGTCATTGCAATCCTGCACCGGGACGAATTAGGCATTGGGAAGCGCTCTGTGCGAGTGCTGAAGTTCGTCATCACAAATCGTCTTCCGTCCAAGTCGGGCAGTGGTACTCAACGTCGTCTCCATCGCCATCAACAACAAATCATCGCCAACATCATCATTTACAACGTCGCTCCTACTGCAGCCAACAGTACGTCCATCGTGATATGTTCATGTCTCTTTCTATAGTTGTTGTTACATGTGTGATGCTGTTGTGCATATTTTCCTGTTCATCTAGTATGCTAGATAATTGCATGCCATTTCCTATTCTAGTCATGAATTATTTAGTGAAATTAATTATGAATTTGCCGAATATTCCAACACTTTTTACCTGGTACAATTACGTACAACGATCCATCTATGCATTTGATCATGTTCAAATGTATCCAAATTAAAATGATCTTGTTCTAATCAATATCAACGGTTCACATGTATCCAAAATTGATGTTGTTCAAATTTTTAGTAACGGTTTAAATGTATCCAAAATGGATCTTGTTGGTAACTAAGGCCTCCTTTGCTTTAGAGGATTTTTTTGTGAAGTTCATAGGATTGGATTTTTGTAAGAAAAATTCCTTTAGAGCCCTTTTGTGTCTAGGAATCAAAGCCCATTTCTATGAATGAATTCTTCCTATCCTTCATGTTTCATAAAGAAAATGTTAGCCTAGATTCAATGGAAAATATCGTATGATGTGAATTAAAGGACATCTTCTTTTCTATTTTCACTCATAAAATTTGAGATACATGCTATCTCATTTCCTATGACTTTCTTACTCTTATAATTTATTTTCCTATCCTATGAACTAAATGAGGCCTAAACTTTTTCCTGGTACGCATGCATTTGAACTTTTTCTTGGTATGGGACCAAATAGCAGACTGTACGCAACTGATAGGAGTAGATCCATGGCTGCGGTGCATGATAGTGGAGGGTTCAGAGCATTTCCAACTGATACCCTATCTGGCGTTAGACAAGTAAGAAGTAGGTTTTACGAAAGTGCTCTTCTGACCGCGTGCTCACATGAGCACGTTTGAACAGTAAAATCGAAAAAAATAGTAAAACATTTCAAAAAAACCTGAATTTTTTTTGTGAGAAACATTGATGTTTTTCCCACATGCGTGCAAATTTTCATCACCATATGACTTTCGTGGAAAATGCAGCAAAAAAAATAAAATCGATGCTCACATGAGCACGCGGGCAGGACGCAGCTGTCCTGCCCGCGTGCTCATGTGAGCACGTTTGAACAGTAAAATCGAAAAAAATAGTAAAACATTTCAAAAAAATCTGAATTTTTTTGTGAGAAACATTGATGTTTTTCCCACATGCTTGCAAAATTTCATCACTAGATGACATTCGTGGAAAATGTGGCAAAAAAAACAAAAACGATGTTCCAAAAAGTCTGTTTTTTATAGCATTTTGGAGCATCGATTTTGTTTTTTTGTTGCATTTTCCACGAAAGTCATATGGTGATGAAAATTTGCACGCATGTGGGAAAAACATCAATGTTTCTCACAAAAAAAATTCAGATTTTTTTTGAAATGTTTTATTATTATTTTCGATTTTACTCTTCAAACATGCTCACATGAGCACGTGGGCAGAAGAGCACTTTCGCTACACTCTTATAACGCACACCTAACCAATCCAAAAACGGTTAGTGGAGGAAAAGGTATCCTCCGACGCCTCTCAATCCCTTAAATATACTTCGCCTAGAGGTGGTCGAGGATAGTTTTTCTTCACGCAAAGGCCTCCTTGTGGCCGACCGGCGACTCACGTGGAGCTCCCTTGGCCTCGCCGGTGACCTTGCCGGCGACCACTACCCGTACTACTACTGGTACGACCACTGCATCTTGTTGTTGCTGCCCGCCGCTGCTGCGTGTATTGTTGTTGCTTGCCGCCGCCGGTGCGTGCTGCTGCTGCTCCTCCTCTCTGTTGCATGCTGCTTGCTGCCACCCAGTGCGTGTTGCTGCTGCTGCTCCTCCTCTCTGTTGCCTGCTGCTTGCTGCCACCCAGTGCGTGTTGCTGCTGCTTGCCGCTGGTGCGTGCTTCTGCTACCGTTCGTCGCTGGTGTGTGTTGCTCGCTGCTGCTCCTCCCCGCTGCATGCTTCTGTTACTGACGCTCGCCACCGGTGTGGTCACCATGGTCACCCCTGCCTCCCCTCCCCTCCCGCGACCCGCGCCGCCCCCGCGGCGGCCGGGCCGCGCCCCCGCCTCCCGCCTCCTCGCCCCCCTTCCCTCCCGCCGTCGCCGGTGTGTCGCGCCGACCCTTGGTCGGGCGGCCCCGGCGGCGGCGGACCTCTGGCCCTCCCCCTCCTGGCGCGGGGCAGCCTGGGTCCAGGTGGTGCTCCTCGGCGGCAGCGGCCCGGCGCGACGGCGGGGCTTCCCTGGTGCGGCATGGGCGGTCTTGGTGGCGGAGGTGCTGTCGTTGGTGGCTGGGCGGCGGTGGTGGCGCTCCGGCCCTGCAGGCCCAGATCTGGGCCCCTCGGGCCCGATCTAGGTCAGGTCGGGCCTGCCTCGTTCCCTCCGGTTGGCCTACGGCACGGCTCGCGACGGGGATGACAGCGTTGACGCCGCACCGCTGCAGTGTGGCGATGGGAGCTTCACGGGCTTGTCTGTGCCCGGCAGAGCTTTTGGGCTGCGCATGAGGGTAGCGGCGGCTGCGGCCTACGGTGCATGGTGGCGGGGACTTTACGAGCCCCGGGGCTCGGTCGGGCCTGTTTGGCCTGGTGTGTCCCTGCTGCTTTGTCCGGTCGGCACCCGCCGATGGCGGTGGAGGACGTCCTCCGGGTGGCTACGCTGCTGCCGCCCCCCAGTTTCAATGGCTCGGTGTGCTCTCGTCGTCGTGTCCGGACGGCGACCGTCTTGGACGATGGAGGTGGTTCCCTCCTGCGTGGTTGTCCTCCTGTAGGACCTTGTCTATGGGTGGTTTGCCTGAAACTGACTGGCCTTGCTACATTGGCCATGGTGAGACGACGATGGTGACTGCAAGATCGTGGTGGCGTATGTTGGTCGATGGCATGCTTGGTGGAGCGCCTCTGATTGCCCGGGAGGTGGTGTTTTGGGGGTCGGGCGAAATCCTTGTCATTTGACACCGACACGGTGACACTTGAGGGTGTCACCCTTCCTTCCTGAAGGGTGTCGGGTGTACCTCCTCGCCACTCCTCGGAGCATACCGGGGGAAACCCTAGGACATGTCCGGACAGCAGTGTCATTGTCGTCACTATCCTTCTTGGAGGTGTTGCTTGGTACGCGATGAATCAGAGTGCTTGGATCGTGGTAGGAATACTCCGGAGTGGACGCATCGGTTGCGAGTCATTGTTGTTTTCGTTAATCCGTCGGTGTTGGCATTGTTTTCTCTTTCTTTTCTTTTGGACGTGGATGTGTTGTTTGCCCCAGCAGTGGTTTCATTGTGTATCGTGTGGTTGCTATATATATAGCGGGGCGAAAGCCTATTTCGTGTGGTCACCCCTGCCGCGAAGATGCATAGCAAATGTTCGACGAAATGTATAAGTCAAATTTAAGTTTACTCTGTGATATAGAGGGGATCGGCTAGCTCCGACTAAAACTTAATGGAGTAAATATACTTTCAAGTTTAGTCCTCTATTTTTAAGGTACTAGCAAATATGCCCGTGCGTTGCAACGGGAGACAATAATATTACGCCGTAGTTAAATAAGTATAGCTCAATACTCCGACGTATGAGTGTTCTCTATTTTTTCTATTTTAACACGGTGGCCCATCATGTTGCCACTTAGTATCTTTTTTCCCACCCCTGTTAATGATGGCTGCGGTGTTCATGCGATCAAATTTTGTCAATTGATGCTCACTTATCTTTTTTTTGCAATGCATGGACAATTTTTCACTCGGTGAATATTTTTCGTGTCGATGAACTTTTCTTGAAGTTGGGGAACAAATTTTGCAATTCGTGTTTTTTCTGAGTTTTGTGAACATTTTTTAAAAAATTCATAGAAATTTTCTTTGAATTAACGAATATGTTTTGAATACATGATCATTTTCCAAATCATGAACGTTTTATATTTCCTGAATATATTTTTTGACATCATGAATTCTTTTATAATATGCTCACAGTTTTTTAAAATCATCAACATTTTTTAAATCCGTGAACATTCTATGATTTCTTGAACCTATTTTTTAGTTCGCAAACATTTTTTGTTTTCATATACTTTTTTTAAAAACTCGAATCTTATAAAATTTAAAATTGTGGAAAACCCCGAATTAATTTCTGTTTGAGAGTTTGAAAATCGTGAATTAATTTGACGAAAGAAAAAAAAATTGAAATAATAAAACATGGGCACATGGGCCGGCCCATGAACAAATGCTGCTGCTATTAAAAGAGAGAAAAGAGGATGTAAAAGGTGAGGGAACCGGGAATCAAACCTAGGTCTACTCTGTGGATGATTGTTGCTCTGGACACTACGCCTCATGCGTGCTCATGTTTTTCTAGGGCCTGGCCATATAAGAATCAACCCGACAGCGATTTTGACAGAAAAAAGTTTGAATCGTTTTTCTATACTTATGGATGGCATAGTGGGTAATTTAGGATAACATTGGAAGTAATTTTAATGACGGACGGGCAGAAGCAATAGCCCCTTTAATAGTAGGTATATATATAGATAGATATAGATATAGATTAGAAATGCCTCGTGGTCCCCGAAAAAAAAAAGCCTCATGAGTCATGATAGTGTCGGAGAGTTTTCACCACCGTGCAATTACACATGCCCCGCTTCCTTGTCGCATATCAATGTCACCACTGTCGACAGCATAAACGTGGGCTACACTGGATTGCATCGAGCGCCATTATTAACTCGTTGGAGATCCATTGAGTGGCCAGCTAGCTAGCAGGCATCGCCAACAGAACCATGGCCGCCCCTCTGGGTGCGTCTTCTCGCCTCGTCGGCCCCGTGCCGTTCAAGGACGCCGTCGGCGCCTGCGGCGACGACGACAAGCACGTCGTCTCCCTGCAAGAAGAGTATGTGGACGTCATCTCTGCCATGCCCACCACCACCATAGGCGCAGGCTACCTGATGCGGCAGTGCCAGGGCGCCTGGCTGCCCCACCAGAGGGTGCCGGGGCTCCTCTCTTTCCAGCGGGGCTTCACACCACGCCCCGGCGACGTGCTCCTAGCGAGCCCGCCCAAGTGCGGCACCACGTGGCTCAAGGCGCTGTCCTTCGCCACAATGGCGCGGGCCTTGTACCCGCCCGGCGACGACGGCCACCCGCTCCTCCGCCTCAACCCGCACGACTGCGTCCCTTTGGTCGACGACCTGTTCAGCGCCGGCCAGGAAGCAAAGCTGGATGCGCTGCCGTCGCCTAGGCTGATGAACACACACCTGCATCACTCCCTCCCAACGAAAAAAATAGCGCGCTATAAAATATAGCGAGGCCCTTCTCCAAATGCTACACAAGTTATAGCGTGCTATATTTCAAAATAGCGTTTGCAAAAAAAATGCCAAATATATCCAGAAATAAAGTATTTCAGCAACTAAATTTTTCCCAGGAGCAATACATATCAGTTCAGTACAGAGTATAACCATATCAGTTCAGTACTATAGCATATCAGTTCAGTACAGAGTATAACCATATCAGTTCAGTACTATAGCATATCAGTTCAGTACAGAGTATAACCATGAAAAAGGAATGCCTGTTATCCTATCGTGGCACAATAGATAACACAAGCTTCAGTTCAGTACAGAGTATAATTACAGGGAGTACAGAGTATAAAGTTTAGTGGCCGATGCAAGAAGCCAAGTGGCCGCAGCAGCGCACAGGAGTAGCAGCAGCGCACGGGAGCAGCAACATCGAACTAGCAAGCAGCAGCAGGAGCAGGCGCACACGCATGAGCAAGCAGGAGCACACACATGAACAAGCAGCAGCAGTAGCTAAGCAAGGTGGAACCGTGGAAGCAGCAGAGGAAATTACCTGGTGGCTGACTTGCCGCCGTTGCCGCCGGCGTGGCTGCCATCGCCCCTTCTGTCGTTGGCTGCTGGACTCGAGCTGGAGGTGGCCGTTGTCGTTGCCGCTGACGAGAAGGCGCCGCCGCCATCGCTAGGGTGGGAACTGGGAAGGGGGAATGGGGGGTATCGTTCGTTAGGTCTGATCGTGTGAAACTGAGAACGAGAGGGTTGTGGGCTGTGGCCGGCCGAGGGTGGTTTTGGGCCGCGCTGGGCTATTGTTTTCTGTCTCAGATTTTTCATCACGCTACAAAGCTACAACGTTACAACTTATAGCGCCGAAATAGCGCGCTATTACGCGATTAGCGCCGTAGCGGCCATATTTGCTAAAATATAGCGTCGGCCCTCCTAATACGCTATAGCGACGCTATAACTTCGAAATAGCGCGCTATTTTTTTCGTTGCTCCCTCCTGCCTTCCTCCGTCGCCCACAATCCCGGCTGCAAGATCGTTTACGTATGCAGGTAATCTTCTATGCCCATTTTCTGCCAATTCCTTTTTCGGTTTTATCTAACGGCTTTGCTAAAAATCAGTCGACCGAGACTCGATACTATAATCCGTTGATCTTGCATCGAGATTCGTGCAAACAATTTTTTTTTCAGTTTTTTTTCTTTTGCATAGTATATTACTTGACTGAAACTTCGACTGAGACCTAGACACACCCTTTATATAATTCTTATGCCTCGCTCGGTCACGCCCTGAGCCGGGAGATTTCAACGAGTTGAGATTGCCTTAGACAAAATAAGAAAATCTGATAGATCGTGCACTCTGTTTTACTTCAAGACAATACAGTATGATTTCAGGTTACTCATCTATGCCACAGGGAGCCCAAGGATATGCTGATTTCCATATGGCATTTCGTCAAAAACTTCGCGACTGCAAACGGCAGCATCTACACGTTCTCCGACTTGTTCGAGGATGCATGCGAGGGAAAGCACGTCAACGGCCCCATCTGGGACCACGTCCTCGGCTACTGGCAGGCGAGTAAAGCCAGCCCGGAGAGGGTCCTCTTCCTGCGGTACGAGGAGATGTTGCGCAATCCCGTCGGCAACGTCAGGGAGCTGGCACGGTTTCTCGGGGTGCCGTTCACGGGGTCAGAGGAAGCGACAGGGCTACCGGCGGATATTGTGAAGCTATGCAGCATCGAGACTTTGAGAGGTGTAGCCAAGGCGGGAGCAAACGGGATCTTTGTCAAGTTCCCCCATGCATCCTACTTCCGGAAAGGGGTGGCAGGAGACTGGGTGAATCATATGGCGCCGGAGATGGCAAAACGCTTTGATGCCATTGTGGAGGAAAAGCTTCATGGGTCAGGCTTGTCTTTCAAGTCTTAATTTGACTGGACGACCTGTTTTCAAACCAACTTTTTAGGGCGCTTGTGTTTCTTAATATATAAAATGCCGACTACCCATAATTTTATTTGGATCACTAGCCATATGCATCTTGGTTATGCAATGGTTGGGTTTTCCTAATCATGTTTAGTATCCGATCCGTTTAATGCTATATTTTATGTTAATAAAAAAGCCCTTTATCTAGAAAAAGTATTTGGTTCAAGATTGTTGGTGCAATTGTATAATATGAATTGCTTCGAATAAAGGAAATTGGGAACACATACAAGCTGTAGAACATCGACTCAAATATTGATGATTTCAATATATCAAGATTATATCCGTAGGAAAATAACATAAAGCATATCAAGAGTCCATATTTTATTCAGGCTTCCTACAAATATGAGTATGCTTATACTCTTAAATTAGTTCCTAAAAAGTTAGTTTGCATAGCACAAATTTCAAATTTGAGATTTATTTCCTGGAAATTGAAACTTATAGGTATTTAGTTTCGTAATATTTTAAGACTATGTGACTCCTATAGTTCCACATGAAATTATTGATCATGTCAAAATTTGCAATCTAATATTTATGTTTTGAAATCTAAAGTTGGATATTCTATTTCATTATCCAAGACAAAATTAGTCACTCCATGAAGCTTCGCACTAGCACAACCAAAGTACTAAGTGAAGTGAGCCGAAAAAGGCTTTCGCCCTGCTTTTATATAAAGCAACATATCCAAGTACGCAGTCGGTCAATACAAGGTGGAGAGGTAACCCTCTTACAAAGCCGATCCTAGGATAACCGGATTATGCAGAACACAAACGACTACGCTATCGAAAGAGAACATATGACCTACAAAGCATGGACACATCAGAAGTTGTCGAATCCCCGTGCTGATAAGGCCGGACACGGGGACACACTCGAACACGCAGGGATACGCGTATCCCGCCGTATTTCCTGAATTTCGAATTAAAAAAAGAAAAGAAAAGGGAGGACACAACTAGGACACGTAGGGGACACGTGAGGGGCTCGATTAATCCACTGGTTGGAGCAGCACCCTCGTCCGACTTCAGGCAGCGTTGGATCTGGAGCACCCTCCCACCACCGTGCTGCTGTTGTGCCTCCGCTTCTGCTGCTGCTGTGCCCCTGCTTCCGCTGTTGTTATTGCTGCTGCAGCGCCAAGAGGAGCACGCTGGGAGGAGGGCGGTGGCGAGAGGAGCTGTAGGGGAGTTGAGAGATCCATCGCTAGGAGGAGGGGCGATGGCAAGAGAGTGGTGGCTTGGTCAAAGCATTAGGGCAGAGAGAGATAGGGCTTGAGTTTTGATGGTGCAGATTGATCTGTGTCATGCACTACATGGGCCGGCCCCACTACTAATATCCTCTCTGGGCTTATGTTCAGAGAGTTACTGCTGACTGGGGCGATCTCTTTCTGGTTATTTTTTCGTCTTTAACTCTATATACATGGCATTATTTATTTATTTCTATATATACTTGCCATGTCCCTAATGAGTTATTTTTGGAAAATGTTGTATCCCGTATCCCCGTATGCGTGTCGCCATGTCCGTGCCCCGTATCTGTGCTTTCTAGCATATGCCGAACTGAGAACAACACCAGGCAACGCCTTAGCACACCTAAACTCCATGACAACGCCCCCCTAGAGAAAAAACGGCGCAAAGCATCGCAGATGCCGAGTCCAGAACGAAAAAGGGTATTCACCCAAAACCCTCACATGGAGAAGAGAACCACGGTGTCGTCATCAAGAAGATAGTGGCGCCCATGAGCGTCACCGGTGTCGGCACCAAAGCGCGGAGGTTTCGCTCGGTAGCTCACCCATGTCAGCACGAGGCCTCTAGGACACACGCAACAAGTTCAGAACCCTAGATCGGGATCTAGGCGATGCCACTGCCAATGACAGAGAACACGCCAGAGACATCAACCTCTACTCCTCTTGCCGCCCACACGAGCAGGAGGGAAAGCCGCCACCACCGGCATGGTGCCCGCCGGAGAACCAAGCATGCGGACCGCCTTCCGGGGCCACCACCCCGGCATCCAAGTTTAAGACACCACCAACCATGTCCGTGGACGTCGACGCCGATCTGCCCGACAGTGCAACATTGTCCTGACAACCACCATCTACCATCGTACCTACGAGAAGGGGGGCCTCATCGCCCACAGGCACCACCCAGAGCGATCCCGATCCCACCTACCGGGAGCAACAACTTCGACTTGCCTCGGACTCGGATCTAGTCTGCCCGAGCACGGACCCTAGGTCGAAGCCGCCGCCACGACACAGGCACCCATGCGACATCGTCTCGAACTCAGAAGAAGGGAGACCGCAACCACCACCCTGCGCCGCTCCTACAGGACCACGACCACGCCGACGCAACCGACATAGAATCGCCACACCATCCGGACCCTGCTCACTTCAGATCTAGGCAAGCATGGGCCAAGACCACCGCCACCAGCCGCAGGCCAAAGCCGCCGCAACCCTTGTCGCCAACGCCACCGCGCACCTGATGCGGGCGAAGCCCGCAGCACTGCCAACTCCACCAACACGCAACCGCCGCTCCTGCCTGTCACCCACACTTGTGTGGCTTCGACCAAGCTTTGCCCGACCGAGCCACCTGGCGGCTACGAGGGAAAAGAATGGAGGAGGGGAAAGACCCGACGGCGATGCGCTAGGGTTCCCTCTTTGTCGTCACGCGGAGCTACGCTGGAGGGGCTGAGGGGATTTTTTACAAGGCATCAAGTACTAAGTGAAGTCCTGTCTCATTCCTAAAGTATGTGGTTGTACATGATAAGGCATGTTTATATGCTGATATATGTAAAGGTATGTTGTCGAGTTATTTGGTCTGCTATGTACTTTCCAGATGTAGTTTCCTGCTTGCCTATGTAAAGGTATGTTGATGGATGCCCCAGCTAAACATCGACCATAAAATGGTTGTTCACGTATAAGCAACTTCGAAGGGCCATATCGGGTGGGAAACCATGGTGAGACAAATGGGCATGAAAAATGGATGGTTTTTCTACGGGATGCTCTCTGTTGCCATATAACCGACGTTCCTTGGAAGTGGTTTTTCTACAAAACGCTCTCTGGTGCCATCCATTCTGCACTTGAATCTTAAAGTGATGATACTTGGCAATCCTCGTGAGCCACACCGACACCGTTCACTCCCATGTAGCCTCCCAGGAACGACACAATCGTTCGCTCACATACACCCACCCGAGAGAACAACCTCGTGTGTGGCATGGCATGAACATGTGGGCAACTTCCCCGTTTTTTCTCAGCCTGGCATCTGTCTTTGCTGTAACATGGCAAATCCCAGAAATGCATAGCAATTTTCTAGAATGCATCATGGAAAAATCCTTGCATGGCATTTTTCATTGTTAGCATGCCAATTATTCTTCTTAGCATGGAAAATATCTCTGTCATAGCACGGCAAATCTCTCTGTTATAGCATGGCAATTTGTTTACTGTTCCTTGGGAACGATCTTTGATGGGGTCGTTCTCTTGAATGAGTGTCCCTGAGGGGAAATGTGTTTGTGTGAAGGTCCTTCTATAGGGAACGCCAACCCCCTATTAGGGTCCTTTATTATGTTGTCTTCATGTTCTATTGTTAGATTCAAAAATCCAGTTAAACAAAAGGTTGCAAATCAAGATAGGTGAATCATGATTAATCCATTATTATTTCTAATATATATGTAAAGGAATAATCTAAGTATCATGCGTATGCATGATGAAATATATAATTTGAACTTCAATGTTTTCAAAAATTGTACATAAATTCTCGGTTGGGTCTCCATACATAGCCCGGCAGCGCCAAAATGAGGGAACCATCGGATGTGTCCTCGCTTATACATGTGCCCCAAAATCGATAATCAATGATAGTTTTTTATTTGCAATTGTCCTAAAAACAACAAACAGTTGTAGAGATTTTTCATTTTTCTCTTAGAAAAACACAAGTAGCTTTTCCAAAGAAAACATATACTTGCTTTGAAAACATGCATGTAATCTTTATGAAGAATTTATTGTGTTTTTCTTTTGAAATATTAATTTATTCTGGAATTAATGGGTAGTAGGATGGCAGAGCCAATACTCACTACTGGAATTTCTGATTTACCGAGTACCGAAAAAACTCGGCGAAAGTCGTTTCACACTCGACGAAGTCTTTGACTAGTATTGTTCTCGGTCCAGGGTACTCGGCCCGAATCCTACCGGCAAAGCTGACTTTGCCGAAAACCAGAATACGGGGACTCAGCAAGCCTTTGCGGAGTGCTAAAACAGGGATTCGGCAAAAAAAAAAGGGGGGGGGGGACTTGATGGGCCGGACGGAGACGGCGGCTGCCACGTGGCAAACACTTTTGCCGAGTCCCGTTAGGAAAGTATTCGGTGATCTTGTATGCCCTGCGGCTGCCATGTGGCGGCAACAGTGTGCAAAGCTGCCGTCTTCGTCGAGATACCGGGACAATATACTCGGCAAACTTGCACGCGTTTGCCGAGTGTCGAGCGGTCGTCAAACCTTGTCGTATGAGTGGACGACGCGTGGCACGAGACTTTCGCCGAGTCCTCCGTGCAAACTAGGCAAAGACGACATCTGTTTGTCGAGTTTCTCACTCAACAAAGATTTCCCCCTAGCGGTAATCCAGATTATGCTATTTGCCGAGATGTTGCTGGCAGGGACTTGGTATCGATGTATCCAAGAAACCAGGTGGCGCCATGTGGCATTATCGCCGAGTGTTACACTCGGTAAACATATTTCACCGAGTGTCGAACTCGGCAAAGCATTGACAATTTTTGCGCTGATACAAATCACATTCAAAATTACAAACACCATGAGAACAAACTACTGGCACACCTTTTTTTAATCCTTTTTTATATAGGATAGGATATTTAGCAGCTAGTAGGAAGCACCCAAAAGGCTTTATTCGAGAAGGGAGCTTCGTGAAGCTTGTGCGTCTCGATGCTCCCGTCCTTGACGTCGAAAACCTGCAACTCCCTCGACATTGGGCGCACCACGTACACGCAGTCGCCTCGCAGCCGGCCGGCCTCGCACGATGCGCCAACGTACACCGGCGCCATGAGGAAGGTGCGGCCGCCGAGATCACCCACCCTGCGCCACCGCGTACGCTCGAAATCCATCACGTAGACGCTCAGCCCGGTGTACGTGTTCATGTCGGCCTCGTCCATCAGCAGGTTTACCATGTAGAGCTCCCCCTCCGATTCCACCAGGAAAACCCTGCCCACCACGGCATGCTCCCCTTCATCGGGGCACCCGGCCGGGATCGAGCCGAACGCCGGCGGGCCGGCGGAGAAGTCGACGACGCCCAGCCCGGTCGAGGCCGGGTTGAAGTAGAACTTGCCGCGGCACGCGGCGATCTGGCGGATCACGGTCTTCCCGATCCAGGCCGGATGCTTTTCGTCGTCCTCGTCGTACACTTGCGACCCGATGTCGTACTCGTGTCTTTGCCACTGCGTCTGGTCGCCGTCGCCGGCGAGGCGGAGGTGCCAGATGAAGGTGGCGCTGGGCTCGACGAGGAGCACGACGCAGCTGGGATCGGTGGGCTCGTCGGAGAGCAGGCAGTGGGCGCCGTGCCTCAGCAGGTCCTGGTCGATGGCCAGCGGCGGGAGGTCGATCTTGCGGCGGCTCTGGGGGCTGTAGAGGAAGGTGGCCAGGGAGGCGGGGTCCCGGGCGAGCACGTAGCCGCGCGCGGTGGGCAGGATGGTCTTGTTGGCCAGCGCCGGCGCGATGACGCCGTCGACGTCGGCCCCCGTGGCGACGGCCTTCTTCTCCGGCACGCTGAGCAGCACCGTCGACGTCGACCGGCCCGAGTCGCGGTGGATGGCGAGGCACGGCAGCGAGAGGCTCGACGGCATCGATGCCATGGCGGTGTCGATGGAGATTCTCTTGTTCCGCGGTGCAAGGCACAGATCGCTTGCGTTTGATTATAAATAGAAGAAGACAGAGCCGTTGTTGGGTTGAATTCGTGCACGCATCGTGATCCGAGACGAAGAAGGGAAGGGGGAGAATTCACGTCGCTGAATCGCTGCCGGGCCCATGCATGCAATCTTCAGCCGTTGGGGGACAGAGATCGGGTGACTTGCCCACAGGCAGTCACGCCGTAACATGCGGTCATCTATCAGCCGTTCAAAATGCATCTAACGCACAGCAGTGACCCAAAGCAAAACAGGCATCCATCCAGCCAGCAAAACAGAGGATTTGCTTCAGACTTGGTCGTTCAGTCACTAGACAATACAAGCAGCAGTTTTCAGTCTGTTAATAATATCAACTTAACAATACAAACAGCTTATATACGTACTAAATAAAACAACACAGCAGAGATAAGCTAACAATTTTTGCAGAGATAAGTTACAATATTTTTTCCCAGAGAATGAATCAATAGATTAGCAGAGAAAATCTACATGTTTTTGCAGGAATAAGCTACAGTTTTTTTTTCAGAGAATGAATATACTTAGAAGAGATAAGCTACTGAGATAAACACAATAAAGGGAGCAAAGGTATGTTGCAGACAATACACATATGTTGACATTATTCATTTGTAAACTAATTACTATAATTTGCATTGGCAGCATCAAAAGAAAAAGGATGGTGTGCAACAAGATAAAAATGATGGTGTGCAGCCTCAAGTACAAGTGAAGAATAACAAAGGAGCAAATTTGGAGCTTCAAGAGTGGAGTAACATCATCATCAGTTTCACCCAGCAGCTCTTGTCGGCTCCACCATAACATTTTGGGGCAAGTACAAGTGAAGAAGTATGATGCTGATCTGTTCTAGCATGCAAGTTTGTTAGATCGTATTTTGGACATGGTTAACTATAGTATTTTGGGGCTAACCATAGTATTTTGTGACCAAATTGTACAAGTGAATTGGCCAAATTTCTACACTTGAATCATTATTTCGGTAGTAGCACTTGGTTCTGAAATTGTGCAAGAGTTTCCGAATTTCAATGACAAGTGGCTTGTTGTTTCTTAAGAAATCTGAAGAAAATTGTACTATGTGGAAAGATGGCAATATAATATTTATCTCTGTAGCTTATCTCTGCTAATTAGTAGAGAGTCACATATTTTATATCCTGCTCCTTTATGTTAATGTCTTTATTGTGTGGGAGAGAGAAATACAGTGGGTGAAAGAAAAATGTAGTCTGTTAAGTTCTGTACTAGCACAAGAGACTGAGAACTGTAGCTTTATTGTGTTTATCTCTGTAGCTTGTCTCTTCTAAGTATATTCATTCTCTGAAAAAAAAATTGTGGCTTATTCCTGCAAAAACATGTAGATTTTCTCTGCTAATCTATTGATTCATTCTCTGCAAAAAAATATTGTAACTTATCTCTGCAAAAATTGTTAGCTTATCTCTGCTGTGTTGTTTTATTTACTCCCTCTGTAAAAAAATATAAGAGCATTTAGATCACTCTTATATTTCTTTACGGAGGAAGTACGTATATAAGCTGTTTGTATTGTTAAGTTGATATTATTAACAGGCTGAAAACTGCTGCTTGTATTGTCTAATGACTGAACGACCAAGTCTGAAGCAAATCCTCTGTTTTGCTGGCTGGATGGCTGCCTGTTTTGCTTTGGGTCACTGCTGTGCGTTAGATGCATTTTGAACGGCTGATAGATGCCCGCATGTTACGGCGTGACTGCCTGTGGGCAAGTCACCCGATCTCTGTCCGCCGTTGGGGAGTATTGGGCCTGCTGGCTGCTGAGGCCGCGTCGGACGTCGAGTGGAGTTGCCAGGGATGGGCGGGAGCAGCACTCGGGTTTCCCACCTCGCTTGTCCTAGGAGGAGCGGTGATCAGCCACGGGTATAAGAGGGCAGCCGGGGTCAGTTGTTCAAGTCTCGCAGCTGCGTGGTGAGCACAAAGCGAACTATTCTTTCGCCTTTTACTAAAGAATATCGTGTGAACGCCACAATGAGCAGCATACCATAATTTTTAAAGGGTCCTTCTCCTCTGCGAGAGGGTCCCACAAAACAAACTCAGCAAGCATTACGGTTTGCTCAGTTCAAATACTTGGTTTAATTGTTTGTATGAAATTGCATCTTTGAGTCTTCTTTCTAATAATATTATGTGTAGACTCCTGACGCAGAAACCGTAAAACGATGAACACCAGATTTATTTGCAGCTGTGGTTTGCCTTTCTCACTCTCCACTCCTGCACGCCCCCAACGACATGCTTCCCAGTCTTCTTCCGTAATCGTTCTAATCTTCTAGTACTAGATTATAGGTTCTAATCTTCTAGTACTAGATTATAGGAGTTTGTCAGCTCCATCAACTGCAATGGATATGTATGTATAGCCACTAGCTTTGATTAATACAATGTAAACTGCATCTCTCTCTCTTTCCGCCCTCTCTCTTTCTCTCCCCTCTCTCTCTCTCTCTCTCTCTCTCTCTCTCTCTCTCTCTCTCTCTCTCTCTCTCTCATGTTTGGGAAACAACCCTTTGTCGATGATGATGATGGTTGTCACCTCGTGCAGCTCGTTAGTGAGGACTTTGAGACGTGTGCAATAGTCGGTGATGGACATGGAGTCACGAAGATAGCTAGAACTTGCGGGAGTGGAGTGTGGCATGCTAGAGGCAGTTACTGTGGAAGAGGACGACAGCCTCCATCCACACGGTTTAGGTTGAGTTGTCCTCACGAATGATCATGGTGTGGATGGTATTGGAGATCGTCATGTATAGCTGGTGGTGGATGGCGAAGTCGATAACGCTCCACTCGGCGTCAATAAACTTGGTGCGGGCGTCGGTGGTGCCGTCAACGTGGTTGATGAGGCCGTAGTGCCTGCAGAGGAGGCGGAAGAAGACATGTCATGTAGTGAAGTTCAGTTGATCGAGGTCGAGGTCGATGGGCATGAATGTGTTGATGTTGAGGTCGCGAATTTCTTGACGTCGGCAAACGGATTGGTGTCGACGAAGGAGTGTGAGCTTGCCATAGAGCAGAAGTGAGGAGATGGATGGATGTTTGGAAATATGATATCATGTAGGCGAATTGAAGTTAAATATTTTTTAAAATCATACGTATATTTTTGGTTGGATCTCTATGCGTACATACTCCCTTAGTTTCAAAATAATTGAAGTTCTAGTATTTTTTCTAAGTCAAACTTTAGTTTGACCAAGTCTATAGAAAGATCTGCAAAGATCTACGGTATAATTAATGTATAGTTTGGTAGTTCATTTCATTATGAATTTACTGAAGTAAATTTGGTTTCTTAGGTATTGATATATTTTTATATAGACTTGATAAAACTTAATGAACTTTGACTTAAGACAATCCTAGAACATTTTTAAAAAATTAAACGGAGGGAGTTGCAAAGAAGCATCCTAACAAGGGAGGCACTGGATACGTCCTCCCTTATACTTATATATCCCCAAAATCGACAAGTAGTGTTATGGGATTTTATAATTGTCCAAAAAAGCAACAAACAGTCTTAGGGCATTTTGACCCTCAAACCGTCCGCATACGTTCGGATCGCGCGGTCCAGACGTGTTGTATCATCTAATGCGGGTCTGTATCGGTCTGCCGAGCGGTTCGGACGCACTTTCTCCCGCAAACCGAAGACAAAGTAGGGGGGGCTTTGCGGGCGTCCAAACCGCTGCCGCACCCGCTTCTGACCACTCTGGCCCACCAAAAACTCGCCACTCGCCTGCTCGCGCTTCCCACTCCAAACGGTTAGCGTCGCTCCAGAGCGTCAGTGTCCACATTCATGCCCGACCAAAGCGGACGCGGCCTCTCACTGGTGCCAGCATTGAAGCGACGAACCGACCGATTGAGCGCCGCCCACGCCATTTCCCGGTGCACGCGTCTGCCCCGCTTTCAAACGACACCACAACCACCCGACCGTCCCTCTGTCACCCAAATTAATGACACACAGTTGCCAAGGTACCTACTCCGGCACCACCCATCCGTCTGTCTACCACCCAACATTGCCATTCGCCCCCGCTATATAAACTCCAGCCCCGGCCATAGCCGACAGTCATCCTCCTTCGGTCCTTTTCTCTTCTCCGCACCATTCCCACCATGGCCTCCTCGCACTCCAGAGCAGAAGAAGGAGATGGCCTCCATTGCTGCTGGCTGGCCGGATGACAGGCACCCGGAGGCCAACAACGTCCCAATGGAGGACGTGATCGAGGACGAGCCGGTGCCACCCTTGCCGGTGCATTGCACCATGACTATCGACGAGGTCCATGCCTTTTACATGGACATGGTGCGGGATGAGCGGAATGAGTAGTTCCAGGAGACATAGACCGACGCGCCCTACAACCTCTAGCTCCTCGAGGAGCACCGGTAGGCGGAGAAGCAGCACGATGGCAGGGCGGTCATGCCGGACGTGGACGTGGTGGAGCAGGAAGCTTTGCTTGAGTCCTACCGCACCGCCAGCGTCAAGCGGAATTGGAGGCCGCCTACAAGTAGTTTGAGGAGGTGGTGAACGAGGTGTGGGGCCAGAGCGGCGACGAGGAGGACATCACCGGCGCCGCCAAGGCCCCTGTCGCCATGACCACGAAGCCGATACGGCTGCGGGCGTCGCCGGCATCGAGGAAGAGTAGCGCATGGTAGGTCGCCGCTGCTCGGTCCCAAGAAGGCCACCGCTCTTCCCCTCAACCCGAAGCCAAGCTTGACGGGCTGATAATCGTCGGCCGATTAGCCGCTTAAGCTGTGGTGGTGGAGTCACAGCCGGAGAAGGCAAAGTCAAGTGCCAGAGCTTCAATTCTCGAGGCTTGTGGCAGTCCGGTGGGGAACGGGAACCGGCGATCACTTAGATTAGGAAATTATACCTCTAGACTCGGACGGTTCCGCTTTTTAGTTGAAGTATTATGTCCGAAATGTAATGATTTTGGTCATATTTATATGGAATCCACTGTATTTGCATGAATCTCTCTCGGTTTATTTCGGAATCCGTCCGGTTTGCATGAATTTGGCTGTTTAGGTTCAATAGTTGTATGTTTAGTTCCAATAGTTGTCTGTTTAGTTTCAATAGTTGTTGAAATGTATGCGGCTAGCTTTGGATGATGGCCTCCGGCTTCAATGTCTGCGGACTGGTCCCCTGTCCACGGACAGATGCTGGGGAATTTGTGGTTCATCGTTGGAGATGTCCTTAAAGGTTTTTCCTTTCGTTCTCTTAAGAAACACATAGTATCTTTTCCAAAACAGAACAAAGAATATAGTAGCTTATCTTTGTCTGCATGGACTCGGCAATGGCGACGTTGCGTGCCGTCACTCTTTTGGGGGGCGTTGTCGTGGAGCTCAGGAGTCAGCGGTCCGGACTCGGCGACATGTTAGCTTGTTCTTGGGTTATCTTGTATCTTTGGATTTGCTTTGTAAAAGGGCCTTCTCATCACATTGTATCATTCGGTTATGTACTTTGATGTGACGAAAGCCTATTTCGAGAGAATATAATAGCTGAACTTGAAAATATGCAATCTTTCTGAAGAACTTGTTCCGGAATTAATCATGGATGTAGCATGCGAAAGTCAAGGTAATACTAGATGACATATAGGATGAGAGGCATAACATGAAAGCAAACTATTTGCACAGAGCCACAGATGTGTATTAGATATTTAGCAGCTAGGAAGCACCCAGAATGCTTTATCCGACGCGGCAGGAGCCGGAGCTTGGTCAAGGTTGTGCGTCTCCATGCTCCCGTCCTTGACGTCGAAATCCTGCAGCTTCCTCGCCACGGGGTACGCGACGTACACGCAGTCCCCTCGCAGCCGGCCGCCCTCGCACGAGGCGCCGAAGTAGAACAACGACAGGACGAACGCGCGGCCGCCGAGGTCGTCCACCCTGCGCCACCGCATCGTGCTCCTCTCGAAATCCATCACGTCGACGCTGAACCCCGTGACCGCGTGCATGTCGGCCACCTCGCTCAGCAGCTTCACCATGTAGAGCTCCCCCTCGGACTCCACCAGGAAGACGCTCGCGACCGTGTCATGACCAAGTTCGTCGTAGTCGTACTCGTACCCGGCGGCGACCGAGCCGAATGCCGGCGGGCCGGAAGGGGAGGCGGAGAAGTCGATGACGCCCAGCTCGGTCGGGGTTGGGTTGAAGTAGAACTTGCCCCGGCACGCGGCGATCGGGACGATCACCGACTTCTCGAGCAGCGTCGGGTCGTCCGCGTCGTACGGCTGGGATCCGATGTCGTACTCGTGCCTCTGCCATCGTGTCTGGTCACCGTCTCCGGCGACGCGGACGTACCAGATGAAGGCGGCGTCGGTCTCGACGAGGAGCACGACGCAGCTGGGAACGGTGGGCTCGCCGGAGAGCAGGCAGTTGTAGTCCATGAGAAGGTCGTGGTCGATGGCTAACGGCGGCAGGTCGATCTTGCGGCCGCTCTGGGGGCTGTAGAGGAAGGTGGCGAGGGAGGCGTTGTCCCGGGCGAGCACGTACCCTCGTGCCGTCGGCAGGATGGTCTTGTTGGTCAGCGGCACCAAGACGTCGGCGCCCTCCACGAGCTTCTTGTCCGGTAAACTGAGCAGCACCGTCGACCTGTCCTCCTCGCGGTGGATGGCGAGGCACGGCAGCTTGAGACTCGACGACATCGATTCCATGGTGGTGTCGATCGAGATGTTCTTGTCCGGCGGTGCTCGGGTAGATCGCTTCGTCGCTTAAATAAAAAGGAGAGAGCCGGGAGACTGCTGTGTACGAATCGTGGTCGGGCTCAATCACAACAAGGCGCAGATGGCTCGTGGCTGCTGAGGTCGCGTGGGAGGCCCAATCGAGTTGAACGAGGGAACTGTGTTGCAGCGCAGGTTTTTAGTCCCACGTCGCTGGTCGCCGAAGAAGCGATTTTCAGCGAAGTGTATAAGAAGGCACCCAGGTTGGATGGAGAAAGGCACGCAGCTGCGTGGTGAGCACAAAGCGAACTATTCTTTCGCCTTTTACTAAAGAATACCGTGTGCACGCCACAATAAGCACCGTACGGCGAAGGAGCCGACCAGGGCATCGGCCAAGCTTGAACAAGGCCAGTCCAGGGATCGTGCGGAGGCTGCCACATGGAGGGGGCCGGTGGCGATGGAGAGGCCGATGGCGGAGCTGGGGCAGTGCCGGCAGAGCGAGATGCAGGGGGCCGGTAGATCGGATTCTTGCCCCGGTAGTTCGGGCTCGTGCGCCAGCCTGGAGGCGGTGGAGTAGCTGCTGCCGCCGCGGTAGGAGGGGAGGGTGCGGCAGATTGGTGCGGCACGCCAGGCGCGGCCCCTGCAAGCCCGGCCCCGGCAAGCCTGGCCGCGGCAGAAGCGGCAGCGTGAAACACCTGCGGCGGCCGTTGCGCCTTGCGAGCTTGATTCTTCTCTTCTTGCTGGAGGAGGGAGCGAACCTCCTTGAAGGTGGGGTAGGGCTTGAACATGGGGATGAAGGACTGCTGCTTCTCGAACTGCTCGCCGAGGCCGACGAGGAGAGCGTTGATGAGGGCGCGGTCGTCGATGTGATCGCCGAGTTCACGAAGTTCGTCGCCGATCGCCTTGATTCGCTGACAGAAAACGGTGACCGGGGCGTCTCCTTGGACGATCGTACGGAGCTCGGTGTTGAGGGCGTTGATGCGCGCGTCGAAGTTGTCCTGGAACAGCTGCTGAAGTGACGCCCAAAGCTCGGCGGCGGTGGCGTCGTCGGAGGAGACCAGATTGAAGAGCTCCGTGGAGATGCGTGTGTAAATCCACTGGATGATGGTGAGATCATCTTTCACCCAGCGAGGATCGGCGTGCTGCGGAGGGTAGGATGGATCTATGTGGTGGCGGAGGCCGCAGCAGCCGAGATGGATGGTGAAGAGGTGGCGCCAATGGTAGTAGTTGTGGGCGCCAAGATCTAACGAGATCGGGATGAAGGGGGAGACGTCGGCAATGGTGTCGGCGAGGGAGATAATTGGGAATTGAGGAGGAGATATTTGGGTAGTTGTGGAGGGGGAAGAAGAAGTGGGGGCGCCGGCGGCGCGGAACTCGGTCATGGAGAAGAGGGGCCGAGTCGGCCGGGGCGGCGGCACGGGTGGCGGTGCCATGCCAGGTGCGAAAAACCTAGGCGTCTGATACCATGATAGTTTGGAGAATAATAACTTGTATTGATTGGGGCCTCAAAGGGCTGTTTATATAGATTACAAGACTTGGGCTCCAAGACTAATAGAGATAGATTACAATTCCAAACCTTGCCGGATATGGTAACGTAACCGACCTATACTCTAATTTTTAAAGGGTCCTTCCTCTCTTTGAGGAGGTGGTCCACAAATATAATTCCTTTAATTTTCAAATTTTGCAATAAACTTTGTAATTTCAAATCTAAGATGTAAATGGTTTCACTCAGTTTTAGGTTTTTGTATCTTCTCTTTGATTATGAAAGGTATATACTTGTAATAATTTGTGGTTGGGATGTTAAACACCGAATTTGTTTGTATCCAATGCAAGTTTCTCTTGTTTTGATCTAGCGAGATCGTCCGATGGTGGCTCATGGGATAACAAACAATGCAGGACAGTTCCGCTTCTCCTCCTTTTCATCTGCCATCTCCATCAGCAACTCCTCGTGTGCGTGCAAAAAATCCCAAATTGGCACCACAAGTATTATTGGGGAGGGTCTTTTCCAGGCCATCGAGTATCAGGCCTTTGTAGTTGTTGTGGTATCTATCCATGGGAATCTTCAGTAGATCTGTGTTGAAAACAAAGTAGAAGTCAGATAGCTTTTGTCATGGATGGCCTGGAACCTACGGTTGAAAATGCTAGGAACATGAAATAGCACTTGGTCTAGAACCTACCACGGTCACCACATATTTAGTAAATTAGGAGAGGTTGATTTTGGCCTTGTTAACAGCAATTGCAGATGGAAAATGTAGCATCGATGATCAATGTTACAAAGTTCTGGATGTTATAGTGCAGTGATATAGAATTTGTTGTGTTATGGGATCAACTGTGATGTTTTCTCGTTGGCTAGGTTGTTACCAACATTTTAGATAGAAGCACGCTAGTTGCATGAGGCTCTTGATGCATATACCTAGAGTTGTGTAATTGCTCATGTACCACCCATTGATCGAAACTTGTGTCATTGAACATGAAACAAAGCCTAATCATGGGTATCTTTTTTCTGAATAAAACTCATTCGCTAGATGCAAATTACCTAAGAAAAAGGGGGGGCTGGGTATTTTTACTGATCCTTCGCTCTAGACATTACTAAAGAGTAAAGACCATGCTAAGGTTTCCCATCAAACTAGTCATTAAATCATTTATATATACAAAATTTCAACTTAGTATGAAAAGGTAGATAAATTCGTAGACACAAAAAATGCATCCAAGTTGTAGATGATATATAGAATAGACATGCCTTAGCTAGTTGGTAAAATATTTCATAGATAATGAATAATTAAACGAACATGCTAAAGCTATATTGCTCCAAAAACATGCATGGCGTTGCTCAGGGGTGCCCAAGTAGCATTCGTAAACAGCCAGGTTGTACCCAAGGAAGCCCACCAAGGCCAGCAGTAACAGCCAAATGATCAAAACAAAGAGGATAACAGATAAACACATGATCACGGGAGAAAATATCGAAAAAGGGATCAGACAGGCAAGTGAAGACATTTCATCCTTCACGAGAACTCCATGCATGAGATCATCAGCGACATACACTACCCATGGGGTAACACCGATCCACCCAATGCAGGAGAGAATTAAGACAATGAACAGCTCTTCAGTCAGGTTCACTAGGTAGACAATTGTCGCGATAAACATAGTCCAGAGCACCAATAGAACAAATGCTACAAGATAAGTCCAGCAGGTCTGTTCCACACTTCGGTACAGCCCCGCTCACAAACCGTATAAAGGACAATATAGATCTTTGACAAATTATACGTACTTCATCCGACTTTAGACAACATAAAGGCAGCGCTAGCTATAAATACTAATTAAAGAGGCAGTTTCGTTCTTTTACTCTTTCTCAATATTTCTTGGAAACAAATATGAACATAATTTCTTGAAAATGCGAACAATGTTTTGAAATAGTAAACTGATTATGAATATTCTTTTCTTAAATGTGAACAATTTTTTTAAATTGTGAACACATTTAGAAATCTGAAAATAAAATAAAAAGTAATTCAAAATACAAACTGAACATCTTCTTACTATGCTGTGAAATTTATTCAAATGCACACTGAAAAAAAAAATCAAATACATGGTGAACTTTTTTGAAATGCACGCTGAACCAATTTTTTGTTATACACGATGATCATGTTTTTATATACAATGAACATTTTTGCCAATGCACGGTGAACATTTTTCTTCAATGCAGTGAACTTTTTTTGGAAAATGAACACAGTTAGAATTTCGGAATTTTATTTGAATTTCGAACTTTTTTGAAACGTGAATAAATTTGCAAAAGATGAACAATTTTTGAAGATGTGAACAAATTTTGGAAGTTCAAACTTTTTTGAAAATTTTGAATTTATGGAAAATGAAAAGGAAATAAACATAAAGAAACAGAATAAGGTAAAAAAACAAACGAAAAAGAAGAAATAAGCATAAAAAACATGAAGAAAACTGGGAAACACTGGAAAAGAAAATAAAACAGTAAGAAGACGGAGGTAACCTTCTAAAAGGTTTCAATTGCTCGCTCGAAGTTGGTCAGCCCGTATCGTGTCGGTCGCTCGTTTCGCTTCACCGAAGCCGCGGCGGTTTGATGCTCACAGATGGCAAATAGGGTTCGTCATTCGGGGAGTAGAGTCATATAGACGGCGCCACGGACAAGAGGACGTTCGACCAGGTCAGCCTATTAATGCACACAAAAACAACGAAAATTTTATCAAAAAAGAAATGATTGTGCAAGGGATCGAACATGTAACTCACACTGCTGCCCGCTCGTCGTTAGGCACATGAGCTAATAAGCTTCAACGTTTAACTACAAAAATGCAGACTAGTAGAATTATCCCTCAACGACTGGTTTACTGTAGCGAACCAATTATCTTTCCACTATTTCTTTTTCATTTTTTATTAATTTTTGTTTCTTTTTCATTTTTTGTTTTTCTTTTCAGTTTCTCTTTTCTTTTTAAAAAAATGCTCGCCCTTATAAAATTTGTGCAAAAACTCAGAAATGTTCGCCTTTTTAAATTTTATTCATGAAATACAAATATTTGCATTTTATAATATTGTATAAAAATTTCAACAAATGTCCGTGCCTTTCAAATTTCCCAGATATCAAAACACTAACGTTTTTACAAATACTCCCTCTGTCCTAAAATTATTGTCATGACAGCAATTTTTCAAAACCTCCTTCGAATCTTGAACACGAACATTTTTTGAAAAGCACAAATAAATTTGGAGTTAAAAACAAAAAAAATATGAACAAAATATTGGAACTATTTTTTTTAGCTTCCTTGAATATCTTTTGTATTTGTATAGAAAAAAACATCATGTTCACGTAGTGTGTCTTGGTAGGCCAGAAGGCTCCGTCTGAGAGCACATTATATCCTTTAAATGGCCTCCATTTTTCCAAGTGGCTTGTATGCCGGTTTTTTACACAACATGCCAAGTTGTTTCTTTTTTTGGCAAATTTTGTATTTTCTGAAGTCTTCTCGTTAAAAAAAGGTGATAAATGGTCGGACGTGTAGCAACTTGTATACGGTATAGGAAATCATTCAAACCTGGGGTGGATGACTATCATGGGCATGCCCACCTGCTTGCAAAAGTGAAAATGACCCATTTTTTCCATGGTCTTGTACGACCAATTCAAGGCACCGTGCCAATTTTTTTGGATATTTGACAAGATTTGCATTTTCTGGAGTTGTCCGGTGAAAAAAGGAAGATAAATGATTGGACGTGTTAGAAATTGTTCAAACCTGACATGTATGCCTATCATGGGCATGCCCAGCTTCCTGCAAAAGTTGGAGTCAGTTTAAAGATGTCCAAAAGTAGACCATGTTCGATGGAGGGACTTCGGGTAGGGTAGATGGTTCCGTACGAGAGCACGTTGTTTCTAGACATCCTTGTAATGGCCCCATTTCTTCTTGTCTTGTATGACCAATTCAAGGCTCCATGCCAATTTGTTTTGGTTTTCGACAAATTTTACATTTTTTTAGAATTTTCACGGTAAAAAAAGACCGATAAATGGCCAGACGTGTCGTAACTTGCATAAGGTGTCGGAAACCATTCAAACCTGACATGGATGCCTACCATGGCTATGCACAACTTCCTGGAAAAGTTGGGGTCATTTCAAGTATGTGCAAAACTGGACCATGTTCAACGGATGATGTCCGGGTAGGCCACTCCGTCAGAGAGGCCATTGTTTCTCGACATCCTTGAAATAGGCTCAATTTTTTTCATGGCCTTGTATGATTAATTCAAGACACCATGCCTTGCTTTCATTTTCAACAAAATTTGCATTTTCTGGAATTTTCTCGGTCAAAACAGACCAATAGATGACCGGATGTGTCGCAACTTGTATACTATGTCAAAATCGTTCAAATCAGACGTGGATGCCTGCCATGGGCATGCCCAACTCCTGCAAAAGTTGGGTTCATTTTAAGAATGTTCAAAACTAGATTATATTCAACAGAGGGTGTTCGAGTAGGCGAGAAGGCTTCGTCTAAGATAGGATGACCCATTTTACGAACAGCTAACATGCGCAGGCGCTGGTTTCAGGAACCTTCCACAAGATTCCTTAATTAGTTTTCTTATTGGTTTTCTTTTAATATTTTATTTCTATTTTTATTTTTCTTATTTTTGTTTTTGTTTTTCTGTTTCTTTTTATTATTTTTATAATTTTATTTTTTCCCAAATTCAGTAAAAGTTCTCATTGGAAGAGATTTAGAATATCTGTTTATTTTTACCATGTTTGAGAAAACATGTTTCTTGATAACATGTGCATGCGGATACATGTAGGCCTGGTAAACGAACGCAAGTTTTCTCCCATCAATACAGTGGTTGACCCTTATATATTTCCTGCTTTGAAATATCACGAGTGGCAGCGTAGTGAGGTGGCAAGCATTGTAATCAGGAGGATGAGGTTACAAAATTTGTTTCCAAAATCAAAAAATATTTTGGATTTCAACAGTTGTTCGCAAATTCAATTAATGTTTGTGGAATTTCAAAAACAAATCGCACTTTGAAACAATTGTTCGTAATTTTAAAAAATGTTCATGTTTTCAGCTTTGTTCCTATTTTTTACAAACTGTTCTTCTTTTCAATGTTTTTTCCTTTGTAAAACAAATGTCTGAGATTCCTGAAAAAAACACGTTTTCACAAAATATTTATTTTTAATCCCAAATTTAAAAATGTTTGCATTTCCCAAAAAATGTTCGTAATTTCAGAAAATGTTACCGTTTTCAATTTCCCAAAAAATATTCACGTTTTCACAAAATGTTCTATTGTTTTGGATAAAATCTCAATTTTTAAATGATCGCATTTTTGAGAATATTTACTTTTTCCAAGAGGAAAACGAGGCCCGAAATTTTAACAACAAAATTGTCACGGCTCAGGTTCATATACACTGGACTACCTTTGTGGACACCAAATCTCAGTTGGTGTAGTGGCCAGGTCCTTGGTTCGATCCCTGTTGCCTTCCTTTTTTCTCGTGATTTTTCTCACCGCGAACGCAGTGCACCCGCAAATGGGCCGGCCTAGCTGAGTCGCTCTCCATTGTACGATATTTTAAGGAAAAAACCATCATGCCCTTTATTACGAAGGGGTATGGAGTCATCTCAACCGATGATGTATTTAGGGGGTGTATCGAAGCAAAAGTGTCTTTGGAATTGTACTTGATTTGGGGCCGAGGGCTAGGTAGCACGTGGATGGCCCGCTCAGTCCCCTTGCGCAGGTGGTGCAGAGCTACAGCGTAACCCAGGTATCCGGTAGCCCATACCATGCTCAAATGCAGGATGAAGACGGCGATGCAAGGGCCGATAACGGCGGCGGCATAAAAGGCGAGCAGGGGGCCAAAACAGAGACGAATGAACACTGTGTGGAACCAGCAGTCCCTCCCGACGCACAGGAGGAGGACGAGGAAGACATACAAGCACAGAGTGAGCGACATGACCCACAGCTGGCACATCTGCTCCTCGTGGAACCGCACCAGTAACACGACGGGAATGGCTAGGACAACGATCAGCAGGAAAGTCAGGAACACCAAAGAGCGGATGACCAGTGCACGGTCCTAGGAGCTGAGCTTGCGAAAGCGCTCAAGCAAAAGCCAGGACTTGTTCGCCGGCGACAAGCTGCGGTCTTCGGCGGCGGCCTTCTTCTTCTCGTTCTTGCCTTTGGTCTCCGTCCGCTGGATCTTGGCATTGGCGGACGAGGAATTGCCATCTTCACTGCTGGCAGGTTCGTCCGAGGTCTCCATGAGCGGGATCGAGCGGACGTCGGCGGAGACACCTTCGCCAGCGGTGGCATCGGCCAGCCCCATATTGCCGATCTCGGCGTTGCTCGGTTTGATTCGGGTGTCCACCGGGTGGATCGAGCGTGTGGTGGCGGACATGAGCGGCTAATCTGTCGGAGGCGGGGAAGCGGCCATGGGGACGGGTACAAGCTCGGGAAGTTTAAAAATGAGTATTTGTCACGGCGAGGAGGAAATTTCCCAGACCACAACTATTAGGTCGATTTTTTCCAAACTTTACGATCATGGTCGAAACTGGTGCAATCGCTGCTGGGAGGCTCCTGCGACCCAATGGGCAAAATTACGGAATCTGTCGTGAAGGTCGCGATAGCCGTGTGAAACGGTGCTAAAGTTCTTTGCAAGGGAGCGATTAAGCGCAGCGGTCACCGGAGAATAAGCGCGTCAGGTGTCGCGTGCTGGGATATCCGTGGAAGCACACTTTTTCTTCATTTTCTACATGCGTTTCTGGGAGTTTTTCAGGTTTTTGAATGTTGCATGGGTTTTTCTAGGTTTCCTTTAAAAATCATTTTTTTTATTTCTCTCATGGCGTACAATGTGTGGAAAAGCAAAGTTGTGCTTCCTGAAACTGAAAGGTAAATGTTTCTATCCGGCTGACCGGCCGAAGCGCGCGCCGGACGCATGAGCGACGTCGGATCCCTCCCAATCATGTGTTCCCCTTTGCGTTTTTTTTCCTTGACTTATCTTCTTCCCCCACCTTTCGTTTCATATCCGTAAGCACCGCTCTTTCTCCCTTTTGCAACGCGATGCTCGCTATCGCTCCACTCGCCGATCTTCACGACCCGTCAGGGGGTGAACTGGGTGGCGCTGCTGCTGTTGCAGACGCTCAGTGCCGCTGCAATGGAGACTCAACATTCTGCAACGGTGATGGGGCGGGTGCTGGAACTGAGAAACGACCAAACGGGAAGCATCTGATTTATTTATTATCAACTGAGAAGCATTCGAGAAGCTTGCATTTATTTATCAGTTCAGGGCATACACAGTGGAGCCTGGGCATTTTCTCCTTTTATTTTCTTATATGGAACCCGACCATTCCTAGTGGCATGGAGAAAAAACCAAGTGTGCATGCATGTTTTTCTTATAAATATCAATTGAGGACATATATAGCAGCTTAGCTATGCTAGGGTGGCGGTTTTGGCTACACTTGTTGTAGCTCAGTATTTGTAAAAAATGTGTTTGAAAGACTTCAGTTGTCTTTAAAAAATTCCACATAAAGCTTAAAATTAATTTTTTTTTGAAATTCCGCATATACATCAAGATACTATATACTGAACTATATGATCTTATATTTGACTTTTTACTTTGTGCCTACATAAAAAAAATATGGATCTATAATGTTATTTGAACTTATGATTGTTTGTCCTACTACGATTACTCATCCATTCTTGTCATACAAAAAGAAAAACAATGGAAGCGGCTGTTATGATCCCGAGCTCATGTGAGCTCGGGTGAACAGTAAAATCAAAAAAATATCAAAAAAATTAAAAAAATCTGAATTTTTTTTATATGAAACTTTGACAAATGTTTTGATAGCTTGCAAAATTTCATCACCAGATGACATTCATGTAAAATGTGGCAAAAAAAACAAAACAGATGCTCCAAAAATGTTATTTTCAAACGCATTTTGGAGCATCAATTTTGTTTTTTTTTTGCCACATTTTACACGAATGTCATCTGGCACCGAAATTTTGCGAGCTATCAAAACATTTGTTAAAGTTTTACACAAAAAAAATTCGGATTTTTTTTGATTTTTTTTTGATTTTTTTTTTGATTTTACTGTTAACCCGAGCTCAAATGAGCTCGGGATTAGAACAGCACTTTCGAACAATACACTACTTTTCCCAGAGGGTTTTTTTAAGTATATTGAAGAGCTGAAGTATGCCCGCGATTTGGGTTACTAGATTATACCACTCAAGGGTTACCAGTAGTACCGCCCCCACTTAACACTGCTACTTCTGAGAGTTATCTGACACGTGGCTGACTCTGTCGCCACCTAGGCTCCGTCCGTCTAATTAATCCTCCGATCTCGGCCATCATGACCTTCTCCACCGATGTCTTCACCATGGAAATCGAGAAGCCGACATGTCCCAAGGTGTCATCAACCAACAGAGCTTCGCGCCACGCCCTCAAAACCTCGTAGGCTAATATGGACGTGCACGACCGGAATTTAACCGATCCAGATATCCCGAGTAAGATCTCCGGCGGCTGTCGCGGAACACGTCGATGGTCAGATCGAGGAGGACCGATCTTGCAGGACGTTGTCGTGAAGCGAAAAAGAGCACAAAGACCGCCACCATAAGCATCACGGCAGCAGGCCCCCACGCTGCCCCGATCCAGCCCGCCGCCGCCTAGACCGCCACCTGCACCACCACGGTGCCTAGTAGCACAGCGGTTAGACGTGCGCACGCATCTCCTGTGACGAACCGGGGCTTGGATCCCGCGATCCGCTGCCCCAGGCACCGCCATAAGGATCCCCGGTGGAAGGAGCGCCGCCGCCGCCGTGTCCAGAGCCGCTGCTCCGGGATCCATACGTCGCGGATCGAACAACACCCCTAACCGAGGCCGCAATCCCCGCGAAGCCGCCGGAGCGACGTCGCACCACCGGAAAAAGCAGCTACAGCAGAGTACGCCGCCGCTCCAGATCGCGCCGAGCGCAGCCCCTCCCGCTGCGCCACGGTCACGAGGCGCCAGGGCCCCGCCGTCCCCTTCACCGGCAGCGCGTGGGGTTTCCCAGTGGCCGCCTCCGGGGACGACGAGGGGAGGTGGATGGGAGGAGGGGCTGGCGGCTGGAGTGCGATCTCTGCCCCGATCGCCCCTGGAGGGAGGCGATGCGGGGATCCCCTTTTTACGGAGCGTGGAGTTCCAGCGGATATCGTTTTCGTATGTTGCTACGCTAAATTTTTAGAGAGTTTGGTATGCAATCATCATGACTTACCGATATCGATATGAAATTAATATTAGAAGCAAAGTGCACATGTGAACAACAACGACAAATGTTTGTGCGTTGCAACCAAGGTCAAATGTTATACTATTATGCCTGTTGATGGTCACAATGGCGGATATCGATGCATTAAGAGGCCCATTTATAAAGGAGTGGGTTAACAAAGTTCACACGTTTATTTTAGCAAAAAACATTCAGGCAAATCACACTAAACTAAAATATAGAAAATCCAGTACCCATAGATGTTTCTCCGACGAACCGTCTACGTGCTGATCTATCCTGTTAATTCCCAACCAAACTTGCCCAGAATCCGCCCCGCTGCCCCCACCCGACTCAACTACGTCCGTGATTTCCTCCACCTCATTCTCATGTATTTTTTTTCTTTTTGCATGGTACTACGTGTCTCTGTTATATCATAATTAAGGATCATAGTATAAGTCACGTACACATCGACCTGACAAAACTGAAAAAAATAACAGAACGCTAGTCATGCACAAAGAAGCATCGGCCGAGAAGAAAAAATACAATCAAGACCAAAGAATCCTCTGAACTTGACACTAACGCTTGTCACCTGCCTCTGGCGCCAACACATCAGCCATCAAAGGAATAAATGACGAATCACCTCCTCATCCGAGCTCGACGCGGCTCCATCACTAATATGCATATTTGTGGACCTCCAAGGTGGCTCACAAAAAGCGAAACCATTACCGTTGAACGAATCAGACCGGGGCAACACCCCGGACGCGCCATCGAACTTCAGATCTGGCACCACCGCACGACTAAAACGTCGGAGGAGGAAACCATACATGTCATCCACAAACCACGAACCCAGCACACGATCCACCATCTTTCAGATGTCGTTGATGCAAATCACAATTTGCATCCACTCATGGACTACCTCCTAAGCTCCGCGTCGGCGCTGAAGAAAACGTCGTCACAATAGCGGAGCCCGAGGACACAGGTCCACCATGAGAATGTCACTGCCGCCTCGCCATCCTTACTCGAACAGACTGGTTTCTAAATCCAGCCCCAACCATAGGACTGATCACCTCGTGGAGAAGGATCTGAATAATATTTATTCAGCGCCGTCATCGCCGCCGATGAAGCCAAGACGATGAACGTCGTAAAAAACCTAAACTACAAGGGCTTAAAAATGATCCACACGGGTGGATATGACGGCCCCCTCGGTCGTCAGCGGAGGGAGCCTCCGGAGGACAGCGCCGGAAGTTTGGCCTCTCCTGGCGGCGGCTATGGTTCCATCCGCCAGCCGCGAGAGGAAAACTAAAATAGATTGGTACGGACATACAACTACTCGATCTATTACCTTTGGTGTTGACCGCCCATTCTCTGGTAAGATGATTCCGTAACAAATAAATGTAGCATTGCTCCTAAAATATACTACCTCCGTTCCTTAATATAAGTCTTTTTAGAGACTTCACTACGACTACATACGGAGCAAAATGAGTGCATCTATACTCTAAAGTATGTCTATATACTCCCTCCGTCCAGGTTTATAGGGCATGCGCGTGGTTCTAGGTCATCGATTTGACTAACTAAATATACGTTGTATGTCACGAAAAATATGTCATTAGATTCTTAAGCGGATGTAGTTTCTAAACATATATTTTTCATCACATATAATAAATATTTAGCTAGTTAAATTGTCAACCTAGAAATATGCGTATGCCCTATAAACCTGGACGGAGGGAGTACATTTGTATGTAGTCCATACTCCATAGTAAAATCTTTAAAAAGACTTATATTTAAGAACAGAGGGAGTAGTACGTAAGTACCAAGTATGGTCTTTCCCATGGCTAACTGGAAAACCAATGGCATGACCTCCCTTATTCAGTTTCAGCGGAAATTACTTTAAATTTTAAGAAAGAGTAATATGCATAGTTTGCCTGACTTGTTATGTGAATAACATACAAAGACATATAATACACCCCATGCTTATATGAATACTTATGTCAATTGCAACTTCCCATGATGCTACCTCGTAAGGTATAATAGTTTTTAAGGTACAGTCTAGATAGCAGTTCCATTTATTTTCTGAAGATAAGAATCAGAAATTGTGCATGAATAAATATCTCTTTTACAGTATTTAACCACGTGCTCTGTAACCTGTGAGAAACAGACTAATTTTTTCCTAAACTGTCAACTTTAACCAAAATGAGCTATAGCATATGATCATTCTTCTAGTAACGGTACTGTAACATCCCAGAACATTTCCCTGATTAAAATTTGATTTATTTAATTAGTTTGGATGTTTTATTTTGCTATTTTATTAAATGGTGAATAGATAAACCCTCTTCTCTTAACTTCCAGCTGATCATTGAACAATTTTTCCTGGCCAAATATACAAATACCTCAAACTTTTACGAGTTCATGTTGGTGGTTGACTCTTGATCAGTGTTTGGGTTTGTCCTCGCCCGATCCAGGCGTCGCTTGACGGGGTGTTGATGGATGAGGAGACGTGAAGATTGATTTAGTAGGCCGGTTTTGGTATTGTTCTGTGATTTGGGGATACGGGGCATCCAGCGGATCGGAGCTGGACCTGAGCGAGGGAGTCTACCATCAGAACATTGAATTAGAGCCTTCAAAAATATAGCCTATTGAATTTCATCAGGTGGATTAGATCGTAGGCTCCTAATTGTCACGTGTACACTTGTTTTGGTGGCCGTAGAAAATTTTCACTTTGCTATTTTATAAGTAAGTAGAGAAGTACCTGGTGGAGAAACTTAAGAGTTAGTTTTAGTCGACACATGCTTGTAGGGAGCCCCGATAGAATAGGGTTTATTATTATTAGTGTTGAATCACGTGATTTACTTGTTGCAGATGCATATGTGTTACGTCTCTACATATATACTCTCCATATTTCAAAATCATAAATATTTTATATTGTCGTTCCGTATTTTCTAGGTATTCCCCTACCTTCTTTCGAAGCAAGTCAAATTAAACAATAATAAAACTGCAAATCTTGTACCAAATGAAAGTACAAAGAATAAAAGGCCAAAGATAATAATGGAACACCAACGCCCTAAAAAAATTGTTGAAAAACAGGTCGTCTATACGGTAACTAAGACTTGAAAGACAAGCCTGACCCATGAAGCTTTTCCTCAACAATGGCATTGAAGCGTTGTGCCATCTCCGGCGTCATATGGTTCACCCAGTCCCCTATCACCCCTTTCCTGAAGAAGGATGTGTGCGGGAACTTGACAAAGATCCCGTTCGCGTCCATCTTATTGGCACTGACGCCCCTCAGCGTCTCGATGCTGCACAGCTTCACGATGTCCTCCGGTAGCCCCATCGCTTCCTCGGTCACCGTGAACGGCACCCCGAGAAACCGTGCCAGCTCCCTCACGCTGCCGGCCGGGTCGCGCAGCATCTCCTCGTACCGCAGGAAGATGACCCTCTCCGGCGTGGCTTGGCTCGCCTGCCAGTAGCCGAGGATGTGGTCCCAGACGGGGCCGTTGGAGTGCTTGCCCTCGCATGCATTCTCGAACAACTCGGAGAACGTGTACGTGCTGCCGTCCATGGTTGCGGAGCTTTTGTAGAAGTGCCATAGGGAAACCAGCATATCCTTTGGCTCCCTGGACGCACATAGAGTGTTTTTTTTAGAAATGGATGCAGATAGAGATGAGTAGCCAAAAACCATACTGAATGGAAGTAAAAAAGATTTGGTTTAACTGGATAAATGCCTCTCGAATTCTGACCATTCCGAGAAATGCCACTGTAGTTTCCAAACTTTGAAAAATGCCACTGCAAACTTTGAAAAATGCACTAAAAACAAACTAGGAATCATTTTGTACCACATTTATTTCAAAAACAAAAACGTACCAAGCCTGTATCTGAGTAAACTAAGGCCTATGGTTGCTGTCTCCGGTGTAATTCAATAAGTGCTAGCTAGCGAGCAGTGTGATCTCCTCCATCTCTGACTCCGAATGTAAACGAAATTAGCAGGGATAAATGGTACTAGATTTTACGTAGATACCTACAGACGTAGACGATCTTGCAGCCAGGGTGGTGGGCGACGGAGGGAGGCAGGAGGGAGTAGTGCACGTGCGTGTTCATCAGCCTGGGCGACGGCAGCGCATCCAGCTTGGTCTCCTGGCCGGCGCTGAACAGGCTGTCGACCAGAGGCACGCAGTCGTGCGGGTTGAGGCGGAGGAGCGGGTGGTCGCCGTCGCCGGGCGGGTAGGCGGCCCGCGCCATCGTGGCGAAGGACACGGCCTTGAGCCACGTGGTGCCGCAGTTGGGCGGGCTCGCGAGGAGCACATCGTCGGGGCGCGGCGTGAAGCGCCGCTGGAAGGAGAGCACCCCCGCGGCACCCTCTGGTGGGGCAGCCAAGCGCCCTGGCACTGCCGCATCAGGTGGCCTGCGCCTACGGTGATGGTGGGCATGTCGGCGATGATGTCCGCGTACTCTTCCGGCGGGGAGACGACGTGGTCGCCGCCAACGACGACGTCTTTGAACGGGACGGGGCCAACGAGGCAAGACGATGAGCCTGGAGTTGCGGCCATTGTTCTTGTTTGGTTTTACAAGCAACTTACAATGGCGCTAATAATCAAGGAGGAGTTGGTAATGGCGCCGGATGCAATCCACACTTGCACAGTGTTGACATCGATCCACTTGAGACAATTAAATAAGGAGAGTGGCATCTTACATTCTTAAGAAGTTGATCCCCACTTCTAGCAATTCTCTCAACATGCACAATGTCCACATCAGCATGGCGCCACATCAGCGTTTAGTTTGAAAAACAAACCAATCAATCTGATTTCGGTCTGCCATGTCACTGCTAATAATCTCTCGTGATTTTTCCCATCTCCACAGACCCTTCTTCTCTTGTACGCTTCCCTTTGTCTTCCCCGTTATTAGTTTGATACGCTTCCTCTTCATCTTCTCCGATGTCCACTCACGTAGTAAAAGGATTGATGAATTTTCTCCTTCCTCTATATATTCTCCAAGCAAGAGTAGCAGATGGATTCGTTATAGTAGCTCCTCGTCTTCAAGCAGTGGTACATGGAGCAGCCCCTACCATCGGCAACTGCTGGCTACAACCATCCCCTCTCGATTGAAATCTCAACCCATCATCCCCGGTGAGCCATCCCCTTCTTCTTCTCCGCCTTTTCTATTGCATCTGACTCCACCCCTCTCAGGTTTCTCCCTCAACAAGTCAACGTCTTGTCTCTATCTTCTCGATGCCATCTGTCTCCACCCCGAGCATAATTTTTGATTCGCAGGTTTCTCCCTTGATAAGATGAATTTGCAGCCTCGGTCGTCCACGCTCACGCCTACTGGTACCACGCATGCTTGATGTGATGATTCTCAACGCCTATCCATCGCAGACGTCTGGTTCTAATTCCCCTACTATATCAAGTTTCGTCCAAATCCCTCTCTCCCCGATACTCCTATGTTGTCTAGCTGCTTTACCGCCACAATATCTAGCAGTTAATTAAGCTGCCGATTATTAATTATCAGATAATGTTCTGGGTATATCTAATTGACACTGTCTTTTTGGATTGTGACACACATTCTGTTTTGGCACATTCAGGAAAAGAAAAGTGCATGGTTTAAACCATATTTATCTTCATTGCAGGTTATCCAAAAGATTGCAGGTTTAAACCATGTTGAGATATTGCAGGTTATGCAAAAGACATGGTAGTACAATAGGGGATCCGACACATGGCTCACATGGGTATCAAACTTTCCCCTTTGTTTGAGGTCGGGTTTATCTTGATCTCTTTTCGATTCAGAAAGAAACATTAATTTATCCGATGTGAGATTGTTTATTCTAAGTGGCCGCTCACCATTTTTTTACATTATTGGTTCTCAATCCATCGGGCCAGGTAATCCCAGGTTATTATGATATTTTTTTCATTAACATTAATGTTTCAGTTGATGTGAGTAAAATTATGCACTTTGGAGTTATTTGGGAGAAGTATGCAAACAACATGTTCTTTTTTCACGATCACACAATATTTTTTTTGGGTAAGACGATCACACAATTTGCATCCAAAAACTATTGCATCAAGTCTAATTCCTGTATCTGACAAAAAGTAATACAGTAGCATATACCTTTAATAAAAAATACACTTAACCAACTAATAACTTCTGACTGATCCAGTTGTCATCTTCCCATATGTAAAAGTATACATATTTGTCTCATCACAATATTTACAATTGCATAACAATGTGTCAACTACGTTGATAAAGATTGTCGTCAAAACCTACTATTTTCCTTTCACTGCAGTTTTTTCAAGATGACACATTTATGGTTTCCTCATGGTATTGGCGTGCGATTTGCTCAATAACTAAGTTCATATATTTTTAGTCATTTTCATATTTGTTGTTGTTCCGGGGAGTAGACAAGTGGACGGCATTCTTTCCTATATGGTCATTCATAGTAATTGGAAGGAACCCTTAAAAGAACGATGAATTTGAAATAGGGTAGGGAATTTGTTTGCACGCTCAACGGAAAAGTTATTATGAGCAATTTTATAAGCTTTCGCAATGTACTCCTATTTCATGATTTCTTCTCCTTGCCTCCTCTCACATTTGTAGTATATTGTCTCTTGAATTAGTTTGGCATAATAATGTACCGCGATATTGTTCATATCTTTTCTATCTACTGCTAAGAAAAATCACAACAAGTTCCCGCAGCAACGCGCGGGGTATTTTCTAGTTTTATTAGAAGCAGGGCCTGTGTGATCCAGCCTTGGATTGCTGCCGTTTCAAAATGGAGGTGTGTGACAAAGGGAAAGTGTTGTGTTTGCAGGCTGACTCTGCCGTATTAACAACGAGGGTCAATCGTGCACGGAATGGTTCTTCAATTTCTTGAGCTGAACAATGCTTCGGCTGTCGAGCCTAATTTGTTTCTGTTTTTCTTTTAACAAGGAAAGGGACTTGAGGTGCCAAATGTATTAAATTTCTCATTCAACAAGGAGAAGTAAAAAAGCCTTGCTACCCGTGCCTGCTCCTTGCGCCATTCCTCCACCGGAGGGTGGAGGGATGAGCTTCCTGCCTCGTCGTCGTTGCGTCGCCTGCAGCCGCCAGACCCCCCTCGTCCACCATGACCGGCACCTGCTGGCGCCATCTCCGGCAACTTCCGGTGCTTAAACGCGGCGCAAATTACAGCCGGAGGGCGCCTGATTTCTCGCTGGAGGTGGGCAATCGCGGTGGGGGTAGATGGGAAAAAAGCGGAACCTACCGAGAATGCTAATGCCACAAGCAGGAATGCCCACCAGAAACTCATTGATGAATCAAACGAGATCAGTTGTCTCATGCTGACTTGTATGAAGCCCGGTCTGCAACAACATTTCGAGAACGTTGAGGCTTTTGATATGATCGAGAACCCCGAGAACATGTTTCAAATGCAAGCTAGGACCAAAAAGTTCAATGTCTGGCAATCCTTGATGGATTATAAGCTGAAAGAGGGTGATCCACTGAGCCCGCGTGTGATTATGATGATCGGATATATGCAAGCTTTGGATCATTTAGGCTTAACACTTCGGGACGAGTTGTCCACGGATACAATTCTGGGTTCTCTTCCTGCCAACGGCGGGACATTCATCTAGAACTACCATATGCACGACATGAAAAAGAAGCTCATTGAATTGCATGTGATCCTAAAAGTGGCAGAGCAGGATATCTAGAAAGGCATGCATCAAGTGTTGATGATGCACAACACTGACTAAGCTCAAGAAGAGCTTGTCCAAGAAAAAGGTTAAGGGCAAAGGGCCAAGAGAAGAAGGCAACTCCAACTGTCGCTGCTACACCCAAATCAGGACTGGACACGGGGACTGTTTGCTTTCATTGCAAGAAACTCAGTCGTTGGAAAAGCAGCTGCATCAAGTGTCTTGTCGAGAAGGGCAAGAAGACTGGAAGTGTGACTTTCTTCAGGTACACTTGTCGTATGTGTTATAGACATTTAAATTGTTGATGTTTCTAGTAGCTCTTGTTGAATATGATACCGATTCATTTGTTCAGATATGCAACTCGATGCAGGGGCTAAGAAGAACTAGGAATGTCGCAAGAGGAGAAGTTGACATATGCGTCCGGAATAAAGCAAGAGTTGTTGCATTAGCTGTCGGCACCATGCAACTTAATTTACCTTTAGGATTTGTAATGGAACTTGAAAATTGTTATTATGTTCCTGCTTTAAGTCAAAACATTATTTCCCGCTCATGTTTGATAAGACAAGGTTATCAATTTAGTATTAAGGACAATGGTTGTTTTACTTACTTGAATAATATGTTTTATAGCTTTGCACCCGTTGTGAACGAGTTATTCATTTTAGATCATGAAGGTGACTCTGTCTATAACATAATATGTCAAGAGGCATAAGCGTAACGAGATAAATCCGACTTACTTCTGGCATTGTCGGTTAGAACATATTAGTCAAAAGCGCATGAAGAAGCTCCATGATGATGAACTTCTAACTTTGTTTCATTTTGAATCATTTGAGACATGCGAGTCCTGTCAACTCGGCAAGATGACTAAGAGTCCTTTTGCAAAGAGTTGTGAGAGGCCGTCCGAACTATTAGAACTTATACATAGCAATGTATGTGACCAATGAGCACGATAGCTACAGGCGGTTTCTAGTACTTCGTGACATTTCCCTGCGATTGAGTAGTTATGGATATGTCTACTTGATGCGGCATAACTCGGAAACTTTTAAAAAGTTCAAGGAGTTTCAGAACGAAGTGGAAATCAACTGCGCAGGAAAATCAAACTTCTACGATCTGATCGTGGCGGTGAGTATATGAGCTAGGAGTTTATGATCATCTGAAGAGTCTTGGAATGGTTGCACAACTCACTCCTCCGAGTACGCCACAAAGAAATGATGTGTCAGAACAGAAGAATCAAACTCTGTTAGACATGGTCCGGTCAATGATGAGTCAGTCGGATTTACCCTTCTCATTTTGAAGATACGCTCTAGCAACTGTAGCCTTCACACTAATCAGGATACCATCAAAGTTCGTAGATAAGACACCATACGAGATATGGACTGTGTAGAGTCACAATATGTATTTTCTAAAGATGTGGGGATGTGAAGCATATGTCAAGCGACTCCAGCCAAACAAGTGCATATTTGTGGGATATCCAAGGGAAACCTTGGGATATTACTTCTACAACCGTGAAGAGGGCAAAGTGTTTGTCGCTCGACATGGAGTTATCCTTGAGAAAGAGTTTCTCAATCAGAAGGCTAGTTGTAGGTTGGTCCGGCTCAAAGAATTTTGACAGCCACACAAGGACATTTTGGTAGGTGATTCTGTCAAACCAAAATTAGCCAGGGTACCGGTGCTGACTCCAGCACCGATTCCACGGAGGTCAAAAAGGTTGTGCAATGTGCATGACTGCGACATGTTGTTCTTGGAAAATGACGAGCTCACTTCGTATGCGGAAGTGATGGTGTGCCCAGATTCCGAGTTATCGCTTGAGGCCATGAGATCCGAGTTAAAGTCCATGGGTAACAATCAAGTTTGGAAATTAGTTGATCTACCAAACGGCGTTCAAGCTATTGAGTGCAAATGGATCTTTAAGAAGAAAATTGATGTGGACGGAAATGTTACAGTCCATAAGGCTCGACTTGTCGCTAAAGGTTATCGACAAGTATAAGGAGTTGACTACGATGAGACTTAGTCACAGGTAGCAATGCCTAAATCAATTTAGACCATTCTTGCTATAACTGCATATTCCGACTATGATATGACACATGGATGTCAAAACGGCTTTCCTTAATGGAAATTTAACCGAGGACGTGTACATGACACATCCTGAGGGTTTTGTCGATCCAAAGAATGCTAGTAAGGTATGCAAGCTTGCGAGCCCCATTTATGGATTGAGGCAAGCATCTCAGAGTTGGAACATTCGTTTTAACTAAGCAATCAAAGAGTCTGGCTTCATCAAGAACAGCTATGATCATTGTGTTTACAAAAAAGGTTAGTGGGAGCTTAGTCGCATTTCTGATCTTATACGTGGATGATATGCCTTTACCTATGGATGATAAATGTCGGACGGCGAAGAGCTTCAATTTTCTTTTGGAATTCTTTCTGTTTCCAAGTTTCAGTTCTCTTATGAAATATCCACATATACATCAATATACGCTCCACATGCTACCGCATACGTGTCAAATTGCACAATTTTTTTTACAGCGGGTCGTTCTTTTCCTCTCACCGCGACTGCAACCCTAGCCTCCAGGAGAGGCCGGTCTTCCAGCGTCGTCCTCGGACGGCTCTCCTCCGCCGATGACCTCGGTCGTCGGCGGTGAGGAGGGTCGCCGGATCCATGTGTGTGGATAGTTTTAGTCTAAAACATCTTAGTTTTTTTAGGTTGTTCTCGTCTTGGCTTTTGCGGCGGCAATGACATCGCTGAATAAAGTTTTATCAGATTCTACTCCGACAAGGCGATCATTCCTATGGTTGGAGATGGATCTGGAATCCAGTCTGTTCAAGCAAGGATGGTGCCGCGGCGGTGGCATCCTCGTGGTGGACCTGTGTCCTCGGGCTCTGTCGCTGCGACGACGTTTGCTCCAGCGCCGTGACATGGCTTGAGACTGCGTCGGTATTTCCCCAAAGAGGAAGGGATGATGCAGCACATCTACGGTAAGTATTTCCCTCAGTTATGAAACCAAGGTTATCGAACCTAGGAGGAGGACCACGCAACGCTATTTAAACGGTACCTGCACACAAAGAACAAATACTTGCAACCCGACGCGTAAGAGAGGTTGTCAATCTCTCAACATTAAAAAGATAGATTAGGTTGTAATAGATTGGATAAATAGATCTTACAAGAACACAAAATAAAAGAAGCAAATAAAAAGTGCAGCAAGATATTTTTGGGTTTTTGGAATAATAGATCTGAAAACAAAAACGGAAAAGATAGATCGGAAAGCAATATATTAAAAGGATAGACCCGGGGGCCGTAGATTTCACTAGTGGCTTCTCTCATGAGTATAGCACACGGTGGGTAAACAAATTACTGTTGGGCAATTGATAGAAGATCAAATAATCATGACGATATCCAAGGCGATGATCAATATGTAGGTATCATGTCTAAGATTAGTAGACCGAAACGATTCTGCATCTACTACTATTACTCCACACAACGACCGCTATCCAGCATGCATCTAGTGTATTAAGTTCATGGAGAAACGGAGTAATGCAATAAGAACGATGACATGATGTAGACAAGATCTATTCATGTAGGAATAGACCCCATCTTGTTATCCTTAATAGCAACGATACATGCGTGCCTTGCTGCCCCTTCTGTCACTGGGAGAGGACACCGCAAGATCGAACCCATCACAAAGCACCTCTTTCCATGGCAAGAAAAATCGATCTAGTTGGCCTAACTAAATCAAAGATTCGAAGAAGAAATACGAGGCTATAAAAAATCATGCATATAAGAGATCAAAGAAGACTCAAATAATATTCATGGATAGAAACTGATCATGAACTCAAAATTCATCGGATCCCAACAAACACACCGCAAAAAGTCATTACATCAAATAGATCTCCAAGAGACCATTGTATTGAGAATCAAAAGAGAGAGAGAGAGAGAGAGAGAGAGGAAGCCATCTAGCTACTGCCTACGGACCCGTAGGTCTATGGTGGACTACTCACGCATCATCGGAGAGGCACCAATGAGGATGATGAACCCCTCCGTGATGGTGTTAGATTGGATCTCGCGGTTCTGGAACTTGCGACGGCTGGAATTGTGTTTCGTCGACTCCTCTAGGGTTTCTGGAATTTCTGAGGATTTATAGAGCTGAGAGGCGGTGGGGGAGACCCCCGAGGGCCCCACAACCCATCAGGGCGCGCCGGGGGCCTCTAGCGCGCCGTGGTGTCTTGTGGGCCCCACGGGCCTCCCCCCAGGTGCTTCCTTGGCTCCCATGTTGTCTTCTGGTCCCAAAAAAATCTTCAAAAAGTTTCATCGCGATTGGACTCCGTTTGGTGCTAATATTCTGTGAAGTAAAAAAACAAGGAAAAAACAACAACTGGCACTTGGCACTATGTCAATAGGTTAGTCCCAAAAAATGATATAAAGTTGCTATAAAATGACTGTAAAACATCCAAGAATGATAATATAACAGCATGGAACAATCAAAAATTATAGATACGTTGGAGATGTATCAGCATCCCCAAGCTTAATTCCTACTCGTCCTTGAGTAGGTAAATGATAAAAAACAGAATTTTTGATGTGGCATGCTGCCTAACATGTTCATCACATATTATTTTCTTTTGTAGCATGGACATTTGGACTTTTAGATGGTACAAAGCAATAGTCTAGTTTTGACATGAAGACTTCAATACTCAAGCATACCAACAAGCAACCATGTCTTTCAAAATATCAACACTAGAGAAAGTTATCCCTAGCCCATCATGCTCAATCATTGATCCATTCATGAAACACACTCAAATATTAACTATACCCAATGCACAAGTATGATCATAGTGCCCCCTAGTTGGTGCTTTATAAGAGAAGATGGAGACTCAAGTAAAAGTAAAAATTGCATAAAGTAAATAGATAGGCCCTTTGCAGAGGGAAGTAGGGATTTGTAGAGGTGCGAGAGCTCAAAGTTTAAATTGAGAGATAATTTTTTTTGAGAGGCATGCTTTTCCTGTCAACGAAAATGACAAAGTAGTTCTCAATACTTTCCATGCTAGATATATCATAGGCGGTTCCCAAACCAAAAATAAAGTTTATTCCTTTTTCCACCATTCTTTCACAATCCATGGCTAGCCGAATCCACGGTTGCCTTCCATACCAACACTTTCCAAGGAATTTATTATTTGACAACATAAAGTTAATTTCTTTTTTATTTCGAGACTGGGCATCCCTATTACCGCCGTACTCTCGTGTAATGACAAGTGAATAAACACTCATCTTGAGAATAACACATCTAGCATGGAAAAAATTTGGACACCCCCTACCGTTTCATGAGCGGTACGAGCACACAAAAAGGAAATTCATTTTGAAATTTAGAGATGGCACATACAAATTTGCTTAGAACGGCATGGAAATACCACATATAGGTAGGTATGGTGGACTCATATGGCAAAACTGGTTTAAGGATTTTGGATGCACAAGTAGTATTTCTACTTAGTACAAGTGGAGGCTAGCAAATAGATTGAGAAGCAACCAACCAAGAAACGAAAATTCACATAAACGGGCATTAAGCATAACTAACACCGAATAATGCACCACAAGTAGGATGTAATTTCATTGCATAACTATATAATTTCGTGCTTGCATAGGGAATCACAAACCTTAACACCAATATTCTTACTAAAGCACAATTACTCATCAACATGACTCACATATTACTATCATCATGTCTCAAAACTATTACAAGGTATCAAGTTTAATTTATCCACTGATCTTCAAGAAAGTTTTTATTATATCCCTCTTGAATATCTATCACTTTGGGACTAGTTTCATATATTGTCACTGCTTTTGACAAGCTCAAATAAATTTAAGTGAAGAACATGAGCATAAAAATTTCATCTCTCAACATAATATAAGTGAAGCATGAGAGAATTTCTTCAAAATTTAATAACTCTCAAATTAATCTAAGTGAAGCATGAGAGTATTTCTTCAAAAATTTAAAGAACACCGTGCTCAAAAAGATATAAGTGAAGCACTAGAGCAATTCCATAGCTCAAAAAAGTGAAGCATATAGAACAATTCTAACAAATCATAGCATAATTTTGGCTCTCTCAAATAGGTGTGTAGAGTGATACGTCCATTTTGCATCATGACTTCCTATTGTTATTTATAATGTTTTTACGCATAATAATGCTTTATGGAGTAATTCTAAGGCCTTTTCTCTCATAATATGCAAGGTTTACACAAAGAGGGAGAATGCCGGCAGTTGGAATTCTGGACCTGAAAAAGCATGCCAGAGACACTCAGACACCTATTCTGCACATCTCCAAATAAGCTGAAGCAAATAACTAGAATTATTTTGGAATATATAAAAAATGCTGGAGCAAATAACTACCGGAGGGGGCCACCTGGTGAGCACAAGACACCAAGGCGCGCCAGGCCCCCCAGGCGCACCCTGGTGGGTTATGCTTGATAACCCACAAGTATAGGGGATCAATCATAGTCCTTTCAATAAGTAAGAGTGTCGAACCCAACGAGGAGCAGAAGGAAATGACAAGCGGTTTTCAGTAAGGTAATTTCTGCAAGTACTGAAATTGTAGGTAATAGGTAGTTTGATAGCAAGATAATTGGTAACAAGCAAGTAACGTAACGGTAAATAACGTGCAGCAAGGTAGCCCAATCCTTTTGTGGCAAAGGACATGCCAGAACAGTCTCTAGTAATAGGCAAAGTGTTCTTGAGGCTACACGGGAATTTCATCTAGTCACTTTTATCATGTTGGTTTGATTCGTGTTGGCTACTTTGATATTTTGATATGTGGGTGGACCGGTGCTTGGGTGCTGTTCTTACTTGAACAAACCTCCCACTTATGATTAACCCCCTCGCAAGCATATGCAACTACGAGAAAAGTATTAAGATAAAATCTAACCATGGCATTGATGACACATAAGTATAGGGGATCAATCGTAGTCCTTTCAATAAGTAAGAGTGTCGAACCCAACGAGGAGCAGAAGGAAATGACAAGCGGTTTTCAGCAAGGTAATTTCTGCAAGCACTGAAATTGTAGGTAACAGATAGTTTGATAGCAAGGTAATTGGTAACGAGCAAGTAACGGTAACGGTAAATAAGGTGCAGCAAGGTAGCCCAATCCTTTTGTGGCAAAGGACATGCTAGAACAGTCTCTAGTAATAGGCAAAGTGTTCTTGAGGGTACACGGGAATTTCATCTAGTCACTTTTATAATGTTGGTTTCATTCGTGTTCACTACTTTAATAATTTGATATGTGGGTGGACCGGTGCTTGGGTGCTGTTCTTACTTGAACAACCTCCCACTTATGATTAACCCCCTCGCAAGCATCCGCAACTACGAGAAAAGTATTAAGATAAAATCTAACCATAGCATTAAACGTTTGGATCCAAATCAGCCCCTTACGAAGTAGCGCATAAACTAGGGTTTAAGCTTCTGTCACTCTAGCAACCCATCATCTAATAACTACTCCACAATGCATTCCCTTAGGCCCATGACTGGTGAAGTGTCATGTAGTCAACGTTCACATGACACCACTAAGGGAATCACAACATACATATCATCAAAATATCGAACACATATCAAATTCACATGATTACTTGCAACATGACTTCTCCCATGACCTCAAGAACAAAGGTAACTACTCACAAATAATAAACATGCTCAAGATCAGAGGGGTATTGAATAGCATAATGGATCTGAACATATAATCTTTCACCAAATAAATGATACATCTCCATCGTATCTACTTTTCCAAACTCTTTTGCCCTTGTTTTGGACTCTAATTTGCATGATTTGAATGGAACTAACCCGGACTGACGCTGTTTTCAGCAGAATTGCCTTGGTGTTATTTTTGTGCAGAAATAAAAGTTCTCGGATTGACCTGAAAATTTACGGGGAATATTTTTGGAATTAATAAAAAATACTGGCGAAAGAATCAACTGGAGGGGGCCCACCCATTGGCCACAAGCCAGAGGGGCGCGCCCACCCCCCTAGGGCGCGCCCTGCAGGCTTGTGGGCCCCCTGCAGCTCCTCCGACCTCAACTCCAACTCCATATAAACCTATTCGGGGAGAAAAAATCAGAGAGAAGAGTTCATCGCGTTTCACGATACGGGGCCGCCGCCACCTCCTGTTCTTCCTCGGGAGGGCAGATCTGGGGTCCGTTTTGGGCTCCGGAGAGGGGAAATCGACGCCGTCGTCATCACCAACCATCCTTCATCACCAATTTCATGATGCTCTCCGCCGTTCGTGAGTAATCCCATCGTAGGCTTGCTGGACGGTGATGGGTTGGATGAGATTTACCATGTAATCGAGTTAGTTTTGTTAGGGTTTGATCCCTAGTATCCACTATGTTCTGAGATTGATGTTGCTATGACTTTGCTATGCTTAATGCTTGTCACTAGGGCCCGAGTACCATGATTTCAGATCTGAACCTATTATGTTTTCATGAATATATATGTGTTCTTGATCCTATCTTGCAAGTTGTAGACACCTATTACGAGTTATGATCCGCATCCCCCGGGGTGACAATAACTGGGATTCTTTCCGGTGATTACCGTAGTTTGAGGAGTTCATGTATTCACTAAGTGCTAATGCTTTGGTCCGGTTCTCTATTAAAAGGAGGCCTTAATATCCCTTAGTTTCCATTAGGACCCAGCTGCCACGGGAGGGTGATACGTCCATTTTGCATCATGCTTTTATATTGATATTTATTGCATTATGGGCTATTATTACACATTTTGGTACAATACTTATGCCTTTTCTCTCTTATTTTATAAGGTTTACAAGAAGAGGGAGAATGCCGGCAGCTGCAATTCTGGACTGGAAAAGGAGCAAATATGAGAGACCTATTCTGCACAACTCCAAAAGTCCTGAAAAGTTACGGAGAAGTATTTTGGAATATATAAAAAATATTGGGCGAAAGAAATACCAGAGGGGACCCACTAGGAGGTCACAAGCCAGGGGGGCACGCCCTACCCCCTGGGCGCGCCCCTGTGGCTTGTGGGCCCCCTGGCAGGCCTCCGGTGCCCATCTTATGCTATATGGAGGGTTTTGACCTGGAAAAAATGAGAAGAGAGCTTTCGGGACGAAGCGCCGCCGTCTCGAGGCGGAACATGGGCAGAAGCAATCTAGGTCTCCGGCGGAGCTGTTCTGCCAGGGAAACTTCCCTTCCGGAGGGGGAAATCGAAGCCATCGTCATCACCAACGATCCTCTCATCGAGAGGGGGTCAATCTCCATCAACATCTTCACCAGCACCATCTCCTCTCCAAACCCTAGTTCATCTCTTGTATCCGATCTTTGTCTCAAAACCTCAGATTGGTACCTGTGGGTTGCTAGTAGTGTTGATTACTCCTTGTAGTTGATGCTAGTTGGTTTACTTGGTGGAAGATCATATGTTCAGATCCTTAATGATAATTAATACTCCTCTGATTATGAACATGAATATGCTTTGTGAGTAGTTACGTTTGTTCCTGAGGACATGGGATAAGTCTTGTTATAAGTAATCATGTGAATTTGGTATTCGTTCGATATTTTGATGAGATGTATGTTGTCTCTCCTCTAGTGGTGTTATGTGAACGTCGACTACATGACACTTCACCATTATTTGGGCCTAGGGGAAGGCATTGGGAAGTAATAAGTAGATGATGGGTTGCTAGAGTGACAGAAGCTTAAACCCTAGTTTATGCGTTGCTTCGTAAGGGGCTGATTTGGATCCATATGTTTCATGCTATGGTTAGATTTATCTTAATTCCTTTTTCGTAGTTGCGGATGCTTGCGAGAGAGGTTAATCATAAGTGGGAGGCTTGTCCAAGTAAGGGCAGCACCCAAGCACCGGTCCACCCACATATCAAATTATCAAAGTAACGAACGCGAATCATATGAGCATGATGAAAGTTAGCTTGACAGAAATTCCCATGTGTCCTCGGGAGCGCTTTGCTTTATATAAGAGTTTGTCCAGGCTTGTCCTTTGCTACAAAAAGGATTGGGCCACCTTGCTGCACCTTTGCTACACTTGTTACTTGCTATCCGTTACGAATTATCTTATCACAAAACTATCTGTTACCGATAATTTCAGTGCTTGCAGGGAATACCTTACTGAAAACCGCTTGTCATTTCCTTCTGCTCCTCGTTGGGTTCGACACTCTTACTTATCGAAAGGACTACGATAGATCCCCTATACTTGTGGGTCATCAAGACTCTTTTCTGGCGCCGTTGCCGGGGAGTGAAGCGCCTTTGGTGAGTGGAATTTGGTAAGGAAAAAATTATATAGTGTGCTGAAATTTACTGTCACTCGTTACTATGGAAAATAATCCTTTGAGGGGCTTGTTCGGGGTTTCTTCACCTCGACCGGAAGCACAAAGAGTTGCTCCTCAACCTACTGAACCTACTGAAAATATTTATTATGAAATTCTTCGGGTATGATAAAGAAACTGCTAGCTAATCCTTATGCAGGAGATGGAACACTACATCCTGATTTGCATCTAATCTATGTGGATGAAGTTTGTGGATTATTTAAGCTTGCAAGTTTGCCTGAGGATGATGTCAAGAAGAAGGTCTTTCCTTTATCTTTGAAGGAGAAGGCATTGACATGGTATAGGCTATGTGATGATATTGGATCATGGAACTACAACCGATTGAAATTGGAATTTCATCAGAAGTTTTATCCTATGCATCTGGTTCATCGTGATCGGAATTATATTTATAATTTTTGGCCTCGTGAAGGAGAAAGTATCGCTCAAGCTTGGGGGAGGCTTAAGTCAATGTTATATTCATGCCCCAATCATGAGCTTTCAAGAGAAATTATTATTCAGAATTTTTATGCTCGGCTTTCTCATAATGGTCGATCCATGCTCGATACTTCTTGTATTGGTTCCTTTATGAAGAAGGATATTGAATTCAAATGGGACTTATTGGAAAGAATTAAACGCAACTCTGAAGATTGGGAACTCGACGAAGGTAAGGAGTTAGGTATAAACCTTAAGTTTGATTGTGTTAAATCCTTTATAGACACCGATGCTTTTCGTGAATTTAGCACTAAATATGGACTTGACTCTCAGATAGTAGCTTCTTTCTGTGAATCTTTTGCTGCTCATGTTGATCTCCCTAAGGAGAAGTGGTTTAAATATCATCCTCCCATTGAAGTGAAAGTAGTTGAACCTATTAAAGTTGAAGAAGAAACTATTATTTATAATGTTGATCCTGTTGTTCCTGCTGCTTATATTGAGAAACCACCCGTTCCTGTTAGAATAAAGGAACATGCTAAAGCTTCAACTGTGGTTCGTAAGAGTTATACTAGAACACCTACACCCCCTGAACAAATCAAAGTTGCACCTAGTATTGCTATGGTTAAAGATCTCTTGGTTGATAATATTGATGGGCATGCTATTCATTTCTGTGATGAAGCTGCTAGAATTGCTAGACCTATTACTAAAGATAAACATAGACCTATTGTTGGCATGCCTGTTGTTTCTGTTAAAATAGGAGATCATTGTTATCATGGATTATGTGATGTGGGTGCTAGTGTGAGTGCAATTCCCTTTACCTTATATCAAAAAATTATGAATGATATTGCACCTGCTGAATTAGAGGAAATTGATGTCACCATTAAGCTTGCTAATAGAGATACTATAGCACCTATTGGGATTTTTAGAGATGTTGAAGTCTTGTGTGGGAAAATAAAATATCCTACTGATTTTCTTGTTCTTGGTTCCCCACAAGATGATTTTTGTCCCATTATATTTTGTAGACCTTTCTTGAATACTGTTAATGCTAGGATAGATTGTGAGAAAGAAACTGTTACTGTAAGTTTTGGGGATGTGTCTCATGAGTTTAATTTCTCTAAATTTCATAGACAACCCCATGATAAAGAATTGCCTAGTAAGGATGAAATTATTGGTCTTGCTTCTATTGTTGTGCCTCCTACTGATCCTTTAGAACAATATTTGCTAGATCATGAAAACGATATGCATATGAATGAAAGGAATGAAATAGATAAGATTTTCTTTAATCAGCATCCTATTTTGAAACACAACTTGCCTGTTGAAATACTTGGGGATCCTCCTCCACCCAAGGGTGATCCCGTGTTTGAGCTTAAACAATTACCGGATACTTTGAAATATGCTTATCTTGATGAAAAGAAGATATATCCTGATATTATTAGTGCTAACCTTTCTGAGCACGAAGAAAAGGGATTATTGAAAACTCTGAGGAAGCACCGTGCTGCTATTGGATATACTCTTGATGATCTTAAGGGCATTAGTCCCACTCTATGTCAGCATAAAATTAATATGGAGCCTGATGCTAAACCAGTTGTTGATCACCAACGACGGTTAAATCCTAAAATGAAAGAAGTGGTAAGAAATGAAATATTAAAGCTTCTGGAGGCAGGTATAATTTATCCTATTGCTGATAGTAGATGGGTTAGTCCCGTTCATTGTGTCCCTAAGAAGGGAGGTATTACCGTTGTTCCTAATGATAAAAATGAATTGATCCCGCAAAGAATTGTTACAGGATATAGAATGGTAATTGATTTTAGGAAATTAAATAAAGCTACTAGAAAAGATCATTACCCTCTACCTTTTATTGATCAAACGCTAGAAAGACTATCCAAACACACACACTTCTGCTTTCTAGATGGTTATTCTGGTTTCTCTCAAATACCTGTGTCAAAAGAGGATCAAGAGAAGACCACTTTTACTTGTCCTTTCGGTACCTTTGCTTATAGACGTATGCCTTTTGGTTTATGCAATGCACCTGCTACCTTTCAAAGATATATGATGGCTATATTCTCTGACTTTTGTGAAAAGATTGTTGAGATTTTCATGGATGATTTCTCCGTTTACGGAACTTCTTTTGATGATTGCTTGAGCAACCTTGATCGAGTTTTGCAGAGATGTGAAGAAACTAATCTTGTCTTGAACTGGGAGAAGTGCCACTTTATGGTTAATGAGGGCATTGTCTTGGGACACAAAATCTCCGAAAGAGGTATTGAAGTTGATAAAGCTAAAGTTGATGCTATTGAAAAAATGCCGTGTCCTACGGATATCAAAGGTATAAGAAGTTTCCTTGGTCATGCTGGTTTCTATAGGAGGTTTATTAAAGACTTCTCTAAGATTTCTAGGCCTCTCACTAATCTTTTGCAAAAAGATGTTCCATTCGTTTTTGATGATGATTGTGTAGAAGCATTTGAAATTCTTAAGAGAGCCTTGATTACTGCACCTGTTGTTCAACCACCTGATTGGAACCTACCCTTTGAAATTATGTGTGATGCTAGTGATTATGCTGTTGGTGCTGTTCTAGGACAAAGAGTTGATAAGAAATTAAATGTTATCCATTATGCTAGTAAAACTCTAGACAGTGCTCAAAGAAACTATGCTACTACTGAAAAGGAATTTTTAGCAGTTGTGTTTGCTTGTGATAAGTTCAGACCTTATATTGTTGATTCCAAAGTAACTGTTCACACTGATCATGCTGCTATAAAATATCTTATGGAAAAGAAAGATGCTAAATCTAGACTTATTAGATGGGTTCTTCTGTTACAAGAATTTGATTTGCATATTATTGATAGAAAGGGTGATGAGAACCCCGTAGCAGACAACTTGTCTAGGTTTGAAAATGTTCTTGATGACCCACTACCTATTGATGATAGCTTTCTTGATGAACAATTAGCTGTCATAAATGCTTCACGTAATGCTCCATGGTATGCTGATTATGCTAATTACATTGTTGCTAAATTCATACCACCTAGTTTCACATACCAACAAAAGAAAAGGTTCTTCTATGATTTAAGACATTACTTTTGGGATGATCCACACCTTTACAAAGAAGGAGTAGATGGTGTTATTAGACGTTGTGTACCTGAGCATGAACAGGAACAGATCCTACACAAGTGTCACTCCGAGGCCTACGGAGGACACCACGCTGGAGATAGAACTGCACACAAGATATTACAATCTGGTTTTTATTGGCCTACTCTCTTCAAGGATGCTCGTAAGTTTGTCTTGTCTTGTGATGAATGTCAAAGAATTGGTAATATTAGTAGACGTCAGGAAATGCCTATGAATTACTCTCTTGTTATTGAACCATTTGATGTTTGGGGTTTTGATTATATGGGACCTTTTCCAAAATCCAACGGGTATACTCATATTATAGTTGTTGTTGATTATGTTACTAAGTGGGTAGAAGCTATTCCAACTAGTAGTGCTGATCATAACACTTCTATTAAAATGCTTGAAGACATTATTTTCCCTAGATTTGGAGTCCCCAGATATTTAATGACTGATGGTGGTTCACACTTTATTCATGGTGCTTTCCGTAAATTGTTTGCTAAGTATGATGTTAATCATAGAATTGCATCTCCTTATCATCCTCACTCTAGTGGTCAAGTAGAATTAAGCAATGGAGAAATTAAATTGATCTTGCAAAAGACTGTTAATAGATCTAGAAAGAAGTGGTCTAAGAAACTTGATGATGCATTATGGGCTTATAGAATTGCTTACAAGAACCCTATGGGTATGTCTCCGTATAAAATGGTTTATGGTAAAGCATGTCACTTACCTCTAGAACTAGAACATAAAGCTTATTGGGAAATTAAAGAGCTCAACTATGATTTCAAACTTGCTGGAGAGAAGAGGTTATTTGACATTAGCTCACTTGATGAATGGAGAACCCAGGCCTATGAGAATGCCAAGTTGTTTAAAGAAAAGGTTAAGAGATGGCATGATAAAAGGATACAAAAGCGTGAATTCAATGTAGGTGATCATGTCTTGCTATACAATTCTCGTTTAAGATTTTTTGCAGGGAAACTTCTCTCTAAATGGGAAGGGCCTTACATTATCGAGGAGGTGTACCGTTCCGGTGCCATCAAGATCAACAACGCCGAAGGCACAAATCCGAAGGTGGTAAACGGGCAAAGAATCAAACATTATATCTCAGGTACTCCCATAAATGTTGAAACCAATATTATCAATACCATAACTCCGGAGGAGTACATTAGGGAGACCTACCAGAACGTTTCAGACTCCGAAAAGGAATAGGTATGTGATACGGTAAGCAAACCGACTCCAAAACTTTTCCAATGGCAATTTTTCTCCGTTTTGGAATATTTAATAAATTAGGAAAATTTAAAGTAGTCCGAAAAGTGCACGAGGAGGCGACAAGCCAGGGGGGCGCGCCCTACCCCCCTGGGCGCGCCCCTGTGGCTTGTGGCCACCTCGTGTACTCTCCGGACTCCGTTTTCTTGTGGTATACTCCTTTATGTCGGTAAAAATTCATTATATAATCTCCCGAAGATTTTGACCACCGTGCCACGGAAAAATCCTCTGTTCTTGTTTTTTGTTGTTTTTCCGGACAGTTTTAGATCACCATGACGTCCCCAAGTGCTTCGAAGGACAAATTCTTCGAGAAGGTCATCAACCCCTACCTTGCGGAGGTGCTGCGACACCCTCAAACCATTGAGATGCGGGAGGGGGTGCTGCACATCCGTGATGTTGAGGGGCCAAAGAAGATCGGAAGCGTGGAAACAAGGCTCGAAGCAGTGTAGCAGCAGGTTTTCAAGTGCCAAGGGATGGTGGAACGCGGACTCAATGCCAATCACATGATGATCGCGGAGTTCACCCATAAGCACAAGCTGGATGCCAAGGACATCGGGTAGCACATCTTTAAGCTTTATGAGAAAATCGAGCATCTCCAAGCCCAGATCTATGACCTGCAGAACCAAAACTGTGAGTATGAATACAGATTTAAGAAAATGAGTTTGGCTGCAGATTTCAGGATCCCGAAGACCCGTTCATCCTTTTACGATGGTGAGCCTATGCCTTGGAAGACGGAGGACAAGCTTCCAACCTCATCAACAACTCCAACACCACCACCTACGAAGAAAGACAACTAAACACATGGGTATGGTCACTCCCCTTGGCTTGTGCCAAGCTTGGGGGAGGTGCTCCGGTATCGTATCACCATCACATCTTTTACTTTTAGTGTTTTTTCAGTTCGATCCTTTTGGTTACCTTGATCTAGTAGAATAAAGTTTTTAGGGTGATCTAGTTTTGATTTTTGCTTTATGTTCCCTCTATGTAAGCGAGTCCAAGAGTTATATAATAAAAAGTAGTTTGAGTTGAGGGCTTTGCTTGCTTTCTATGATTTTGGGAAAGAGAAATAAAAAGAAGTATAGAATAAAAGCAAAGAGTATATATGATGATCTTATGGGGAGTGATGACTTCACATATAAAAAGTATGTTGATTGAAATTTGTTGTGAGTTGACAAGTATAGTGATTGGTCATTGTTGCAATTAAAAGGAAGTAATAAAGAAAGAGAGGTTCACATATAAATATATTATCTTGGACATCTTTTATGATTGTGAGCACTCATTAAAATATTATATGCTAAGAAGTTGATGTTGGACAAGGAAGACAACATAATAGGTTATGTTTGCTTATTTCCGAATAGAAGTTATATTGTCATGGATCCTTTAACATGTGACGCTTGCTTCCACCCCATATCAGCCAAAACTTCCGCACCAAGTAGAGATACTACTTGTGCATCCAAATACCCTTAACCCAGTTTTGCCATGAGAGTCCACCATACCTACCTATGGATTGAGTAAGATCCTTCAAGTAAGTTGTTATCGGTGCAAGCAATAAAAATTGCTCTCTAAATATGTAAGATCTATTAGTGTGAGGAAAATAAACTTTATACGAACTTATGATATGGAAGGAATAAAAGCGACAGACTGCATAATAAAATTCTTTATCACAAGAGGCAATATAAAGTGACGTTCTTTTGCATTAAGAGATTGCGCATCCAACTATAAAAGCACATGACAACCTCTGCTTCCCTCTGCAAAGGGCCTATCTGTTACTTTTACTTTCTAGCACTTACCTTTATGCAAGAGTCGTGGTGATCCTCACCGCTTCCTTTATTTCGCCTTTTTCTCTTGGCAAGCGTCATGTGTTGGGGAATGATCTAGACACATATATCCACTCGGATGTGGGTGATCATGAGTTATTTCTGTTGACATTACCTTTGAGGTAAATAGTTGGGAGGCAAAAATATAAGCCCCTATCTTTCTCTGTGTCCAATTGAAGCTTTGACCTCATAAGTACCGCTTGAGTGTTAGCAATTATGAAAGACTAAAAGATGATTGAGTATGTGGATTTGCTTTACAAGCTCTTATATTGACTCTTTCCGATGTTATGATAAATTGCAATTGCTTCAATGACTAAGATCATAGTTTGTTGGTTCTCAATAGAGTTCCTGATTCATACTTTACCTTGTGAATGAATTGTTACTCTAGTATAAGAAATTATATATCAATAAGTATTGCTGTACTAAAGATGATCATGATGCCCTCATGTCCGTATTTTATTTTATCGACACCTCTATCTCTAAACATGTGGACATATTTATCGATTTCGGCTTTCGCTTGAGGACAAGCGAGGTCTAAGCTTGGGGGAGTTGATACGTCAATTTTGCATCATGCTTTTATATTGATATTTATTGCATTATGGGCTGTTATTACACATTTTGGTACAATACTTATGCCTTTTCTCTCTTATTTTATAAGGTTTACATGAAGAGGGAGAATGCCGGCAGCTAAAATTCTGGACTGGAAAAGGAGCAAATATGAGAGACCTATTCTGCACAACTCCAAAAGTCCTGAAAAGTTACGGAGAATTATTTTGGAATATATAAAAAATATTGGGCGAAAGAAACACCAGAGGGGACCCACCAGGAGGTCACAAGCCAGGGGGGCGCGCCCTACCCCCCTAGGCGCGCCCCTGTGGCTTGTAGGCCCCCTGGCAGGCCTCTGGTGCCCATCTTCTGCTATATGGAGGGTTTTGACCTGGAAAAAATGAGAAGAGAGCTTTCGGGACGAAGCGCCGCCGTCTCGAGGCGGAACCTGGGCAGAAGCAATCTAGGGCTCCGGCGGAGCTGTTCTGCCGGGGAAACTTCCCTCCCGGAGGGGGAAATCGAAGCCATCGTCATCACCAACGATCCTCTCATCGAGAGGGGGTCAATCTCCATCAACATCTTCACCAGCACCATCTCCTCTCCAAAGCCTAGTTCATCTCTTGTATCCGATCTTTGTCTCAAAACCTCAGATTGGTACCTGTGGGTTGCTAGTAGTGTTGATTACTCCTTGTAGTTGATGCTAGTTGGTTTACTTGGTGGAAGATCATATGTTCAGATCCTTAATGATAATTAATACTCCTCTGATTATGAACATGAATATGCTTTGTGAGTAGTTACGTTTGTTTCTGAGGACATGGGATAAGTCTTGTTATAAGTAATCATGTGAATTTGGTATTCGTTCGATATTTTGATGAGGTGTATGTTGTCTCTCCTCTAGTGGTGTTATGTGAACGTCGACTACATGACACTTCACCATTATTTGGGCCTAGGGGAAGGCATTGGGAAGTAATAAGTCGATGATGGGTTGCTAGAGTGACAGAAGCTTAAACCCTAGTTTATGCGTTGCTTCGTAAGGGGCTGATTTGGATCCATATGTTTCATGCTATGGTTAGATTTATCGTAATTCCTTTTTCGTAGTTGCAGATGCTTGCGAGAGAGGTTAATCATAAGTGGGAGTCTTGTCCAAGTAAGGGCAGCACCCAAGCACCGGTCCACCCACATATCAAATTATCAAAGTAACGAACGCGGATCATATGAGCATGATGAAAGTTAGCTTGACAGAAATTCCCATGTGTCCTCGGGAGCACTTTGCTTTATATAAGAGTTTGTCCAGGCTTGTCCTTTGCTACAAAAAGGATTGGGCCACCTTGCTGCACCTTTGCTACACTTGTTACTTGCTATCCGTTACGAATTATCTTATCACAAAACTATCTGTTACCGATAATTTCAGTGCTTGCAGGGAATACCTTACTGAAAACTGCTTGTCATTTCCTTCTGCTCCTCGTTGGGTTCGACACTCTTACTTATCGAAAGGACTACGATAGATCCCCTATACTTGTGGGTCATCAGAGGGTAGGACAAAAGATGGTATGCAAGTTCTTTTCCATAAGCACGTATGACTATATATGGAATACATGCCTACATTATATTGATGAATTGGAGCTAGTTCTGTGTCACCCTATGTTATAACCATTGCATGATGAATGCCATCCGACATAATTATCCATCACTGATCCATTGCCTACGAGCTTTTCACATATTGATCTTTGCTAAGTTACTTTACCGTTGCTACTGTTACAATCACTACAAAACTGTTACTGTCACGTTTGCCATTGTTACCGTTACTTCCATACTGCTTTGCTACCGAATACTTTGCTGCAGATATTAAGTCTTTCAGGTGTGGTTTAATTGACAACTCAACTGCTAATACTCGAGAATATTCTTTGGCTCCCCTTGTGTCGGTGTAGTGAACAGGGGGTGTTCATTACCCCTGGACACGCACCGGCAAGTTGCAGCCTCCAGGCGGGAAGGGCATGGCTGAGAAGAAATCCACTTATAGGACGCATCCAGGACCCAGGTTTCCGGCAAGGATTACCTGCCGGGAACAGGTCTACGCACCACCGGCAAGCTCAAAGGCCGGCAAGATCAGGATAGAATTTCCGGGAAGCAAGCCTTCCCGAGAGAAGACCTCCAGGCAGGTCACCGAGAAGACCCGATGTTTGACTCCCGGCAAGATGCTTGCCGGGGGACAACTGGGAACAAGTACAACAACGTCAAGAAGGCATTCAAGCCGATGGTCAGAAGACAGAAGACCGAAGGCTGGGCGCCCGGCAAGATCTTGCCGGGCTGGCCGACGAGCACCGGCAAGATCTTGCCGGGCTGGCCCGACGAGCCCCGGCAAGATTCGCGCCCGGCAAGACCTCGCCACCCTGTCACCTTGCCACCGCTCCAGTGCAGCGACCCGCCTGTCAGACGGGGCTTATCCTCCTGAATGCGTCTCAGGGCACGTGTCAAGGCGCTGGCAGCGGATGGGGTTAAGCGGTGCTGATGGGATGAGCCCTTTTCCCGTCCCCAAGAAACTAAGGGACACCTAGACAGAGCATTTAATGTGTTTGTCCTAAGACGTCAGTGATAATCATGAAACGCTGTAGTAGCTTTACACCTCTTGTACTTCGCCACTGTTGGTGACCCCTTTGACGTATAAAAGGAGGCCCAAGGCGTAGCTACAGAGGGGAGGAAGAGAGGAGAGGACCTTCTGGCCCATTCTGCATGCGTAGCTGCTGCTCGAATGTACTGTTCATCGCAAGCGCTCCTGGGCTAGAGTTCAAACACATACAATACACTAAAGCAGGAGTAGGGTTTTACGCTTCTCAGCGGCCCGAACCTGGGTAAAAATCCCCCGCGTTGATCGTTGGATCTGCTCTTTGTGCAAGCCTTTCTCCCCGCCGAACCATAAAAGGGATCCACGCGATCCCATAGGTGTCGTACGCCGACACCTTGTGTCGAATCAATAAATTTGGGTTGAATACTCTACCCTCGAAAACTGTTGCGATCCCCTATACTTGTGGGTTATCAAGACCTTTTTCTGGCGTCGTTGCCGGGGAGCATAGCTCTATTCTCTGAGTCACTTGGGATTTATATCTGTCGATTACTATGAAGAATCTGAAAGACCCAAAAACCAAGATCTATCCCTCTACTACGAGGGGAGGTAAGGAACTGCCATCTAGCTCTGCACTTGATTCACCTTCTGTTATGAGTAAACTTGCGACACCACCACCTGCTATTGATTCTGATATGTCGCAAGTAATTGATAATGCCACTTCTGCTATGCATGATGCTTATGATGATACTTTGTTTGATAATACTGTGCCACTGGGTGAATTTCTTGATGAACAAATTGCTAGAGTCAATGCTGAAACTGATGATATTTCTGAAACTGATGAAATTATTGAAACTGAACACTAGGAGACACCTGCTAGACCTAGCTCTCCTAGATATGAACTGCCTAATATACCTAAGGGTTATGTTATGGAGGGAGAGGTAGCTAGGGACTTTCTTGCTTGTAAGGATAGAGATGATCTTAAGAAATTGCTATGCAAGTGGAAGGAAAAATCTTTGAATGCTAGAATGCAATATGATCCTAAGTTTGCTACTTCACTTATCTTTGTTACTCATAAGGATTATGAATTCTCTGTCGATCCTGAGTTAATTACTTTGGTTGAATCTGATCCTTATGAATCTGAAACTGTTGTGGCACATCTTACTAAATTGAATGATATAGCCACCCTATTTACTCATGAGGAAAAAATTCGTTATTACTATATTCTTAAGTTGTTTCCTTTTTCATTAAAGGGTGATGCTAAGATATGGTTTAATTCTCTTGGTCGTGGTTGTGTGCGTAGTCCCCAGGATATGATATATTATTTCTCTGAAAAATATTTTCCTGCCCATAAGAAACAAGCTGCCTTGCAGGAAATATTTAACTTTGTGCAAATTAAAGAAGAGAGTCTCCCATAAGCTTGGGGGAGGCTTCTCCAATTGCTTAATGCTTTGCCTGATCATCCTCTCAAGAAAAATGAAATACTTGATATCTTTTATAATGGACGAACCGATGCTTCTAGGGACCACCTAGATAGTTGTGCTGGTTGTGTTTTCAGGGAACGAACTGTTGAACAAGCTGAACTACTATTGAATAATATATTGAGAAATGATAATGATTGGACTATTCCCGAACCACCCCCAAAGCCAATTCCGAAGAAAAGAGGTATTCTATTTCTCAGTCCTGAAGATATGCAAGAGGCAAAGAAATCTATGAAAGAAAAAGGTATTAAAGCTGAAGATGTTAAGAATCTACCACCTATTGAAGAAATACATGGTCTTGATAACCCAACACAGGTAGTAGAGGTAAATTCTCTCCGTAGATTTGATGAAGGTGATATTCCTTATAATAAGTCTGCTAGCCAATGCTTGGATGAGTTTGATAACTTTATTGTTAAGCAAGAAAATTTCAATGCTTATGTTAGTAGACAATTGAAACATAATGCTTACATGCTTGATCGCTTAGGTGATTATATGAGTAGAACTATCAATGATCTTAAGCTTATTAGTAAACATGCTTCCATGGTAACTACTCAAGTAGAACAAGTACTTAAGGCACAAAATGATTTGCTTAATGAGATGAATGGTAAGAACAATGATCACTCTGTTAGAGTTGTGACTAGAGGTAGTAAAATGACTCATGAACCTTTGTATCCTGAGGGCCATCCTAAGAGAATTGAGCAAGATTCTCAGAGAATTAATATTGATGCACCTAGTCGTCCCAGTAACAAAAGGAAAAAGAATGATGAGAGGACTTTGCATGCCGCTAGTGAACCTGTTATAGATACACATGAAAACCCAAATGATATTTCTATTTCTGATGCTGAGACACAATCTGGTAATGAACATGAGCCTAGTGATAATATTAATGATGATGTTCATGTTGATGCTCAACCTAGTAATGATAATGATGTGGAGATTGAACCTGCTGTTGATCTTGATAACCCACAACCTAGGAATAAAAGATATGACAAAAGAGACTTTGTTGCTAGGAAGCATGGTAAAGAAAGAGAACCTTGGGTTCAGAAACCCATGCCCTTTCCTCCTAAGCCATCCAAGAAAAAAAGATGATGAGGACTTTGAGCGCTTTGTTGAAATGCTTAGACCTGTCTTTTGCGTATGCGCTTGACTGATATTCTGAAAATGTCTCCTTATGCTAAGTATATGAAGATATTGTGACAAATAAAAGAAAGATACCGGAAGCTGAGATTTCCACCATGCTTGCTAATTATACCTTTAAGGGTGGAGTACCAAAGAAATTAGGAGATCCCGAAGTACCTACTATACCATGCTCCATTAAAAGAAGCTATGTTAAAACTGCTTTATGTGACCTTGGAGCTGGTGTTAGTGTTATGCCTTTCTCTTTGTATCATAGACTTGATTTGAATAAGTTGACACCTACTGAAATCTCTTTGCAAATGGCTGATAAATCAACTGCTTTACCCATCGTTATTTGTGAGGATATGCCTGTCGTAGTTGCAAATGTTACTATCCTAACGGACTTTGTTATTCTTGATATTCCCGAGGACGACAGTATGTCGATCATCCTTGGTAGACCTTTTTTGAATACTGTAGGGGCTGTTATTGATTGCAACAAAGGCAATGTCATTTTTCATGTTAATGGTAATGAGCATACGGTACACTTTCCGAAGAAACAACCTCAAGTTCATAGTATCAACTCCATTGAAAAAAATTCAACGATTATTATTGGAGATTTTGAATTCCCTCTCCCTACTGCCAAAAAGAAATATGATATACTTATTGTTGGGGACATGCATATCCCCATTGAGGTAACCTAGTGTTATTCGAAAATTCTCCGGTCCCGTGTCATTCGAAAAAAAGTTTGTCAATAAGACTTGATCAACCTTATTGATGGATTCTTTTTGATGAGCATGAGATGGATGAATTTAGGAGGCACAACCTTCTGTACCAAACTTTTACTTTTTGTTATTTAGATTTAAATTAAGCAAAAATACTATTATACTTCTGTTTTCTGAATTTTCCGTGCAATAAAAAATGACCTGAAAATAAAAGTTCTCCAAATGCCCTGAAAATGTAGTATGATTTTTTCTGGAATATTTAAGAATTTCTGGCACTGAGAACACATCAGGGGGCTGCACCAGTGGGCCACAAGCCTAAAGGGCGCGCCCACCCCCCCTCGGCGCCCCCCCCTGGCTTGTGGGTCCCACGTAGGCCCCCCTCACTTATTCCAGCACCCATCCACTTCGTCTTCCTCCAGAAAAAATACCACCATTGCTCAAGCCCGTGTTCTAGTTCATTTTGCTGCCATTTTCGATCTCCTTGTGCAAAGCTCTATTTGCAAAACTGTTTTGGGGGATTGTTCTTCGGTATGTGACTCCTCCAATGGTCCAATTAGTTTTTGTTCTAGTGCTTTATATATTGCAAATTTTTGCTGCTGTGGTGACCTTGTTCTTGAGCTTGCATGTCAAATTTGTATGGTCCCAAGTAGTTTTGATGCATTATCTAGCCTCTAGGCACTTGTGGGAGTAGTTGGTATAAGTTTTGTTGAGTTTTGTTCACCTTTATTTTGAGTCACTAAAAATTTCAGAAATTTTTCAGAAAAAGAAAGATGTTGAGGAGAATATACCAAGGTGGTTCCTCGAGCAAGAAGACCCCGAGACTCTCGATACGTGAGCCCAACTTTGAACCACCGAGGGAAGCTCAAGTGCGGCCTTGTGAATGGCCGTCGGAACAATTCATGGTTCATGCCGGTTTCAAGGAAGAATTTTACGCGTACATACGAAATGCTGGCCTCGAAGATTTTGTTTCAGAACAATGCAAGCAATATTATCAACTCACTGATTCCTTCGTGCGGAGGTTTGAATTTTCATCCAGGCGTAATACGCATTCTGTTCTATTTAATCTTTATGATGAATCCTACACTATGGACCTAGAAGGTTTTAACCGTGCATGCAAAATTCCACAATGGGGCAGCCATAGTGATCCTCACAAAACTGAATACAATGATTTTCTTGCTAGCATCACTGTGGGAGAAACTAGAAACATTACACAGGCTACCTTGGGGAGCATTCACTTTCCCGCTATACATTATCTTGCTCTCTTCATAGGTAGATGCATTAACGGCAAACATGATCATAGCCACCTTTGCGTACCTGATCTTAGTATTCTGAAGAGTGCGGTAATGGGTGATAGACGATATAACTTGGGGGCTATTATTGCTAGGAGGCTACATAAAAATTCTAAGGAAGGAGATTTCTTTGGCGGGATTTATACCACTCGTGTAGCTAATTATCTTGGGGTACCCATAAAGGGAAGTGACATTGAGTTACCACCTACTTTTCTTGATTATGAGGCTATGGTGCGTTACCAGTTTCTTGAGAGGAACGAACAGTCCTTCCTGTACCGACTAATCTTTGATAGACAGCGAGTTGTCCATATTACCCTTCCTGCTCCTGCCTTCTTTAACTTTCAGGAAAAACGGAGACACTTTATAACCAGAGAGGAGGCAAACAAGTACGAGAGGAAGGCGGAAGCCGCTCGCCTCCGCTCTGCAGCCGTTCAGGCAGTAGCCGCCGCAGCCCAGTACAACCCCAACTATGACTTTGGATATTATTCGGGTCATCCATGGCACTAGACCAACTTAGGCCAAAAGCCTAAGCTTGGGGGAGTACGTATTTCTCACCGACATTACATTCATGTTCACACACTCATCTTAGTAGTCGGTGCTTATACTTTTTCATTGTACCATCCATGGTAGTTTATTTCTTCTTTCCGCTTTCTTCTTGTGTGTTTAATTAACCTTGAGAAAAATCCAAAAAATTAGTTCTAGCTTTACCTCCTAGTTTGTTTAATTGTAGCATTAAAAGAAAACCCAAAAGGATTTCTCGTTCTTCTTTAGCTTGTTGGGAGCTTTCCCGTGTAAATAGTTTTTCTCGTTCTTGTTTTGAAATTTCTTTTCTTTGGGTCGTAAGGAGAAGACCACAATGAAAATGTTGAGTGGCTCTCATATGCATTATTGTTTATCTTACAGAGAGCCCATATTACCTTGTCTTCTCCTTTGAGTTATTGTTTGTAGATTCCAGCTTAGTCCAATGCACGTGCACTCTTATTATTATTCACACAGTTCGGTCGTGCAAGTGAAAGGCAATAATGACGATATATGATGAAGTGATTGAGATGGAGAAAAGCTGGTATGAACTCGACCTATTTTGTTTTTGTAAATATGATTAGCTCATCGTTCTGAATTCAGCTCGTTATGGATGAAACATGTTTGCAATGACAATTAGAGATTATAGTTACTCATGCCATGCTTAATTAGCTAAGAGTGTATAATGGTTTGTCTTGAGTGCCAACATGCATTTTAAAATGGTTGTGATGTAGTATGATAGGATGGTATCCTCCTCTGAATGATTCAAGTGGCTTGACTTGGCACATGTTCACGCATGTAGTTGAAACAAAATCAACATAGCCTCCACGATATTTATGTTCATGGTGATTTATATCCTACTCATGCTTGCATTCAATGTTGGTTAATCTCAATGCATGTTTATGACTGTTGTCGCTCTCTAGTTGGTCGCTTCCCAATCTCTTGCTAGCCTTCACCTGTACTAAGCGGGAATACTGCTTATGCATCCATTTCCATAAACCCAAAGTTGTTCCATATGAGTCCACCATACCTACCTATATGCGGTATTTACCTGCCGTTCCAAGTAAATTTGCATGTGCCAAACTCTAAACCTTCAAATAATATTCTGTTTTGCATGCCCGAATCGCTCATGTAGTGACTAGGGGCTGTCAGTATCTTCCATGCTAGGTGGGTTATTCTCACGATATGTGTTGATTCACTATCATTCACGAGAAAGTGGCTGGTATTCGGGATGCCCAGTTCCATGCTCAAAATTCAAATCAAAATATAATGAAACAAAACTCCCCCAGGATTGTTGTTTGTATGGACGGTACCCGTGGATTCGGCTCACCGTGGAGTGTGATTGATTGGTGGAGGGGGAGTAAAAACTTTACTATTCTGTTTGGGAACCGCCTATAATGTATTTAGCATGGAAGATACCGGGATCTCTTGGTTGTTATGTTGACAATGAAAGCATACCGCTCAAAATTTTATTCATCTCTATTTTAAAAGCTCGAGCTCTGGCACCTCTGCAAATCAATGCTTCCCTCTCGAAGGGCCTATCTATTTTAGTTTACTTTTGAGTCATCCTCCTCTTATAAAAAGCACCAGTTAGAGAGCACCACCGTCATTTGTATGCTTTGTTATTAATTGATATTGAGTATTACTGTGACTGGATCTCTTTTACCATGAATTACAATGTCTAGTCAGTCTTTGTTCCTTAGAGGTGCTCTGCATTTATGTTTTGCGGTCTCAGAAAGGGCTAGCGAGATACCATTATATCATATTGTATCATGATTGTTTTGATAAAATTGTTGTCATCCGAGATTTATTATTATTGCTCGCTAGTTGATTATGCCATTGATATGAGTAAATGTGAGACCTAAACGTTATTGTGAATGTGGTTAGTCTATAATCTTTGCTGAAAATCTGAACATCAGTTAGGCGTATTTACAACAACAAGATCAAACAGAGTTTGTAAAAGTTTTTCTTTGTCACTTTCAGTTTGTCAACTGAATTGCTTGAGGACAAGCAATGGGTTAAGCTTGGGGGAGTTGATACGTATCCATCGTATCTACTTTTCCAAACTCTTTTGCCCTTGTTTTGGACTCTAATTTGCATGATTTGAATGGAACTAACCCGGACTGACGCTGTTTTCAGCAGAATTGCCTTGGTGTTATTTTTGTGCAGAAATAAAAGTTCTCGGATTGACCTGAAAATTTACGAGGAATATTTTTGGAATTAATAAAAAATACTGGCGAAAGAATCAACTGGAGGGGGCCCACCCATTGGCCACAAGCCAGGGGGCGCGCCCACCCCCCTTGGGCGTGCCCTGCAGGCTTGTGGGCCCCCTGCAGCTCCTCCGACCTCAACTCCAAGTCCATATAAACCTATTCGGGGAGAAACAAATCAGAGAGAAGAGTTCATCGCGTTTCATGATACGGATCCGCCGCCACCTCCTGTTCTTCCTCGGGAGGGCAGATCTGGGGTCCGTTTTGGGCTTCGGAGAGGGGAAATCGACGCCGTCGTCATCACCAACCATCCTTCATCACCAATTTCATGATGCTCTCCGCCGTTCGTGAGTAATCCCATCGTAGGCTTGCTGGACTGTGATGGGTTGGATGAGATTTACCATGTAATCGAGTTAGTTTTGTTAGGGTTTGATCCCTAGTATCCACTATGTTCTGAGATTGATGTTGCTATGACTTTGCTATGCTTAATGCTTGTCACTAGGGCCCGAGTGCCATGATTTCAGATCTGAACCTATTATGTTTTCATGAATATATATGTGTTCTTGATCCTATCTTGCAAGCTATAGACACCTATTACGAGTTATGATCCGCATCCCCCAGGGTGACAATAACTGGGATTCTTTCCGGTAATTACCGTAGTTTGAGGAGTTCATGTATTCACTAAGTGCTAATGCTTTGGTTCGGTTCTCCATTAAAAGGAGGCCTTAATATCCCTTAGTTTCCATTAGGACCCCGCTGCCACGGGAGGGTAGGACAAAAGATGTTATGCAAGTTCTTTTCCATAAGCACGTATGACTATATATGGAATACATGCCTACATTATATTGATGAATTGGAGCTAGTTCTGTGTCACCCTATGTTATAACCATTGCATGATGAATGCCATCCGACATAATTATCCATCACTGATCCATTGCCTACGATCTTTTCACATATTGATCTTTGCTAAGTTACTTTACCATTGCTACTGTTACAATCACTACAAAACTGTTACTGTCACGTTTGCCATTGTTACCGTTACTTCCATACTGCTTTGCTACTGAATACTTTGCTGCAGATATTAAGTCTTTTAGGTGTGGTTGAATTGACAACTCAACTGCTAATACTCGAGAATATTCTTTGGCTCCCCTTGTGTCGAATCAATAAATTTGGGTTGAATACTCTAACCTCGAAAACTGTTGCGATCCCCTATACTTGTGGGTTATCAATAAACCATATAGTAATCAACTATGCAAGGTAATCAACACTACTAGTCACCCACAGGTACCAATCTGAGGTTCCGGTACAAAGATTGAACACAAGAGATGAACTAGGGTTTGAGAGGAGATGGTGCTGTTGAAGATGCTGATGAAGATTGGCCTCCCAAAGATGAGAGGGGTGTTGGTGATGACGATGGCTTTGATTTCCCCCTCCGGGAGGGAAGTTCCCCCGGCGGAATCGCTCCGCCAGAGGGCAAAAGTGCTCCTGCCCAAGTTCCGCCTCGAGGCGGCGGCGCTTCGTCCCGAAAGTCCTCCTCTGATTTTTTCTAGGTCAAAAGTGATTATATACCAGAAGATGGGCACCAGAGGTGGGCCGAGGAGGGCACAACCCACCAGGGCGCGCCCAGGGGGGCCTGACGCTCCCTGGTGTCTTGTGACCACCAGGGTGGCCCCCTCCGGTAGTTCTTTGCTCTAGTATTTTTTATTTATTCCAAAAATAATCTCCGTAAAGTTTCAGCTTCATTGGAGTTGAGCAGAATAGGTATCTCTGATGTGCTTTTCTCCGGTCCAGAATTCCAGCTGCCGGTATTCTCCCTCTTTGTGTAAACCTTGCATATTATGAGAGAAAAGGCATTAGAATCACTACCTAAAGCATTATTATTCAACAAAACATAATAAATAACAGTAGGAAATCATGATGCAAAATGGACGTATCAACTCCCCCAAGCTTAGACCTCGCTTGTCCTCAATTGAAAGCCAATATCGAAAAGCATGTCCACATGGTTTGAGAGAGAGGTGTCGATAAAAAAAATACGGACATAGTAGCATCATGCTTATTATTGTAACGGTAACAAACTCTAACATAAAACTTATTCATATACTTTCATCATATTGTTGGGGAACGTTGCATGGGAAACAAAAAATTTCCTACGCACACACAAGATCTATCCATGGTGATGAGCATCTACGAGAGGGAGAGTGAATCTACATACCCTTGTAGATCGCTAAGCGGAAGCGTTAATAAACGCGGTTGATGTAGTCGAACGTCTTCGCGATCCAAATCGCCGAGCGTCCCGCGATCCAATCACGATCCTTCCGATCTAGTGCCGAACGGACGGCACCTCCGCGTTCAACACACGTACGGCTTGATGACGCCTTCACCTCCTCGATCCAGCGAGCGATGGTGAAGTAGTGGTTGAGTTCCAGCAGCACGACGGCGTGGTGATGGTGGTGAGGAACAATCTCTGCAGGGCTTCGCCAAGCACTACGGAGATTATGACGGAGGAACTAGAGGGCTAGGGTTGCCGGCACACGGCTTGGGAAATCCTGATGTGTCCCGTGTGCTAGCCCTGCCCCTCTATTTATATGTTGAGCCTTGGGGTCTAAACTTGGAGTAAAAGCCTCCTCCAGGTCGGTTTTGCCCGCACAAGGTCGGTTTGGCCCGCAGGGAAAGAGTCCAACTCGGATCCCTGCCGAACCGTGCACAGCCGCGCACAAGCGGTAGTACCGCTTCACACAAGCGGTAGGGCGGTAGTACCGCTTCACACAAGCGGTAGTACCGCTCCGGCGGTAGTACCGCTTCACCAAGCGGTAGTACCGCTTACGCGGCAGCAAAACTACTTTTGCACTTTCCAATACCTTGTGGGCTTTATCCCTTTGGCTCATATAAAGTGTTGCTGCACCCGAACACTTCGGTAAACATCCGGAATCCCTTCCGGTGAACTCCGGAACCCTTCCAGAGATCAAAACACTATTATCACATATATCAATCTTTACCTCCGGACTATTCCGGAGATCCTCGTCATGTCCGGGATCTTATCCGGGACTCCGAACAACTTTCGGTCACCAACATAATAACTCAATTATACTAATCGTCACCAAACGTTAAGTGTGTAGACCCTGCGGGTTCGAGAACTATGTAGACATGACCGAGACACCTCTACGGCCAATAACCAATAGCGGGACCTAGATGCCCATATTGGCTCCTACATATTCTACGAAGATCTTTATCGGTCGAACCTCTATGTCAAGGATTCAGTTAATCCCGTATGCTGTTCCCTTTGTTCTTCGGTATGTTACTTGCCCGAGATTCGATCGTCGGTATCACTATACCTAGTTCAATCTCGTTACCGGCAAGTCTCTTTACTCGTTCCGTAATACAAGATCTCGTGGCTAACACTTTAGTCACATTGCTTGCAAGGCTCAATGTGATGTTGTATTACCGAGTGGGCCCTGAGATACCTCTCCGTCATACGGAGTAACAAATCCCAGTCTTGATCCATGCCAACCCAACAGACACCCTCGGAGATACCTGTAGAGCACCTTTATAGTCACCCAGTTACGTTGCGACGTTTGATACACACAAGGTATTCCTCCGGTGTCAGTGAGTTGCATGATCTCATGGTCAAAGGAACAGATACTTGACATGCAGAAAACAATAGCAATAAACTGACATGATCAAATGCTACGTTTACAGTTTGGGTCTTGTCCATCACATCATTCTCCTAATGATGTGATCCCGTTATCAAATGACATCTCATGTCCATGGCTAGGAAACCTTAACCATCTTTGATCAACAAGCTAGTCAACTAGAGGCTTACTAGGGACACAGTGTTGTCTATGTACCCACACATGTATTTGAGTTTCCAATCAATACAATTATAGCATGGATAATAAACAATTATCATTAACAAGGAAATATAATAATAACCAATTTATTATTGCCTCTAGGGCATATTTCCAACAGTCTCCCACTTGCACTAGAGTCAATAATCTAGTTCACATCACTATGTGATTTACATTGTAATGAATCGAACACCCATGCAGTTCTGGTGTTGTTCATGTTTAGCCCTTGGAAGAGGTTTAGTCATCGGATCTGCAACATTTAGATCCGTGTGTACTTTGCAAATATTTATGTCGTCCTCCTTGATGTAATCGCGGATGGAATTGAAACGTCGCTTTATGTGTCTGGTTCTCTTGTGAAATCTTGGTTCCTTGGCTAGAGCAATGGCACCAGTATTATCACAAAACAGAGTCATTGGGTTAAGCGCACTAGGCACTACTCCAAGATCTGTCATGAACTCCTTCATCCAGACACCTTCCTTCGCCGCCTCCGAGGCTGCGATGTACTCCGCTTCGCATGTAGAATCTGCTACCACGCTTTGCTTGGAACTGCACCAGCTAACCGCACCCCCATTAAGAATAAATACGTATCCGGTTTGCGACTTAGAGTCATCCGGATCAGTGTCAAAGCTTGCATCGACGTAACCCTTTACGACGAGCTCTTGATCACCTCCATAAACGAGAAACATGTCCTTAGTCCTTTTCAGGTACTTCAGGATATTCTTGACCGCCGTCCAGTGTTCCATTCCTGGATCACTTTGAAACCTTCCGACCATACTTATGGCAAGGCTGACATCGGGTCTTGTGCACAGCATTGCATACATGATAGAGCCTATGGCCGAAGCATAGGGGATGACACTCATCTTTTCTCTATCTTCTGCAGTCACTGGGCATTGAGTCTTACTCAACTTCACACCTTGCAATACAGGCAAGAACCCCTTCTTGGACTGATCCATTTTGAACTTCTTCAAAACTTTGTCAAGGTATGTGCTTTGTGAAAGTCCTATTAAACGTCTTGATCTATCTCTATAGATCTTGATGCCTAATATGAAAGCAGCTTCTCCTAGGTCCTTCATTGAAAAACTCTTGTTCAAATATTCCTTTACGCTTTCCAGCATTTCTATATTGTTTCCAATCAGCAATATGTCATCCACATATAATATTAGAAACGCTATAGAGCTCCCACTCACTTTCTTGTAAATACAAGCTTCTCCGTAAACTTGTATAAACTCGAACGCTTTGATCACTTCATCAAAACGAAGATTCCAACTCCGAGATGCTTGCACCAGTCCATAAATGGATCGCTGGAGTTTGCAAACTTTGTCAGCATTCTCTGGATCGACAAAACCTTCTGGTTGCATCATATACAACTCTTCCTTAAGGTAACCGTTAAGGAACGCTGTTTTGACATCCATCTGCCAAATTTCATAATCGAAAAAGGCAGCTATTGCTAACATGATTCTGACGGACTTAAGCATCGCTACGGGTGAGAAGGTCTCATCGTAGTCAACTCCTTGAACTTGTGAAAAACCCTTTGCCACAAGTCGAGCTTTATAGACGGTGACATTACCGTCCGCGTCCGTCTTCCTCTTAAAAATCCATTTGTTCTGAATGGCCTTACGCCCTTCAGGTAATACTTCCAAAGTCCATACTTTGTTTTCATACATGGATCCCATCTCGGATTTCATGGCCTCTAACCACTTCTCGGAATCCGGGCCCATCATCGCTTCTCCATAGCTCGTAGGTTCATCGTTGTTTAACAACATGACCTCTAAGACAGGGTTGCCGTACCACTCAGGAGCAGTACGCGTCCTTGTCGACCTACGAGGTTCGATAGCAACTTGATCCAAAGCTTCATGATCATCATCATTAACTTCCTCTTCAGCTAATGTAGGCTCGACAGAAACAACTTTCTGCGTTGCGCTACTCTTAGGTTGAAGTAAAGGTTCAATAACCTCATCAAGTTCTATCTTCCTCCCACTCAATTCTTTCGAGAGAAACTCTTTCTCAAGAAATGTTCCGTTTTTAGCGACAAACACTTTGCCTTCGGATCTGAGGTAGAAGGTATACCCAACTGTCTCTTTTGGGTATCCTATGAAGACGCATTTCTCCGCTTTGGGTTCCAGCTTTTCAGGCTGAAGCTTTTTGACATAAGCATCACATCCCCAAACTTTAAGAAACGACAGCTTTGGCTTCTTGCCAAACCAAAGTTCATATGGCGTCGTCTCAACGGATTTCGATGGTGCCCTATTTAAAGTGAATGCAGCTGTCTCTAATGCATAACCCCAAAACGATAGTGGCAAATCGGCAAGAGACATCATAGATCGCACCATATCCAATAAAGTTCGATTACGACGTTCGGACACACCATTACGCTGTGGTGTTCCAGGCGGTGTTAATTGTGAAACAATTCCACACTGTCTTAAGTGACTGCCAAACTCATAACTCAGATATTCTCCTCCTCGATCAGATCGTAGGAATTTAATCTTCTTGTTACGATGATTCTCAACTTCACTCTGAAATTGTTTGAACTTTTCAAATGTTTCAGACTTGTGTTTCATTAAGTAAATATACCCATATCTACTTAAGTCATCAGTGAAGGTGAGAAAGTAACGATAACCACTGCGCGCTTCAATACTCATCGGACCACACACATCAGTATGTATGATTTCCAATAAGTCACTTGCCCGTTCCATTGTTCCAGAGAACGGCGTTTTAGTCATCTTGCCCATGAGGCATGGCTCACATGTGTCAAGTGATTCAAAATCAAGTGACTCCAAAAGTCCATCAGCATGGAGCTTCTTCATGCGTTTTACGCCAATATGACCTAAACGGCAGTGCCACAAGAAAGTGGTATTATCATTATCAATTCTATATCTTTTGGCATCAATGTTATGAACATGTGTATCATTATTATCGAGATTCAACAAGAATAAACCCCTCACATTGGGTGCATGACCATAAAAGATATTACTCATATAAATAGAACAACCATTATTCTCTGATTTAAATGAGTAACCGTCTCGCAATAAACAAGATCCAGATATAATGTTCATGCTTAACGCAGGCACCAAATAACACTTATTTAGGTTCATCACTAATCCCGACGGTAATCGAAGAGCGAGCGTGCCAACGGCGATCACATCAACCTTGGAACCATTTCCCACGCGCATCGTCACTTCGTCCTTTGCCAGCCTCCGTCTATTCCGCAGTTCCTGTTTTGAGTTGCAAATATGAGCAACCGCACCGGTATCAAATACCCAGGCACTACAACGAGAGTTGGTAAGGTACACATCAATAACATGTATATCATATATACCTTGTTTGTTGTTGGCCGCCTTCTTGTCAGCCAAATACTTGGGGCAATTCCGCTTCCAGTGTCCAGTTCCCTTGCAATGAAAACACACAGTTTCTGGTTTGGGTCCAGCCTTGGGTTTCTTCACGAGAGGAGCAACTGCTTTGCCACTCTTCTTGGAGTTACCCTTCTTACCCTTGCCATTTTTCTTGAAACTAGTGGTTTTATTGACCATCAACACTTGATGCTCCTTCTGAATTTCAGACTCAGCGGCTTTCAGCATCGCAAACAGCTCGGCGACTGACTTGTTCATCCCGTGCATGTTATAGTTCAACACGAAGCTCTTGTAGCTAGGTGGCAATGATTGAAGAACTCTGTCAGTGATAGCCTCTGGCGGAAGGGGCATCCCTAACTCAGCCAGACGGGTGGAGTACCCAGACATTCTGAGCACGTGATCACTGATAGACCCGTTCTCCTCCATCTTGCAAGCATAGAACTTATCGGAGATCTCATATCTCTCGATCCGGGCATTCTTCTGAAAGATAAACTTCAACTCCTGGAACATCTCATATGCTCCATGACGTTCAAAACGTCTTTGAAGTCCCGGTTCTAAGCCATACAACATTGCACATTGAACTATTGAGTAATCATCAGAACGAGCCTGCCAGGCGTTCACAACGTCTAGAGACTCAACTGGAGCGGGTGGATCACCAAGCGGTGCATCAAGGACATAAGCCTTCTGGGAAGCCGTAAGGATAATCCTTAGATTATGGGCCCAGTCCACAAAGTTACTTCCATCATCTTTCAACTTAGCTTTCTCTAGGAACGCATTAAAATTCAGGGGTGCTACTGCGCGAGCCATGATCTACAACATAAATATAGCAAAGACAACTTAGACTATTGTTCTTAGATAATGAGTTTAGTTAATCATATTACTTAAAAACTCCCACTCAAATTGACATCCCTCCGATCATTCGAGTGTTACATGATCCAAATCCACCAACTCAAGTCCGATCATCACGTGAGTTGAGGTGGTTTCAATGGTGAACATCTTCATGTTGATCATATCTACTATATGACTCATGTTCGACCTTTCGGTCTCTTGTGTTCCGAGGCCATGTCTGTACATGCTAGGCTCGTCAAGTTTAACCCGAGTGTTCCGCACGTGCAACATGGCTTGCACCCGTTGTATGCGAACGTAGAGTCTATCACACCCGATCATCACGGCGTGTCTCGAAACGACGAACTTTCGCAACGGTGCACACTTGGGGAGAACACAATTTATCTTGAAATTTAAGTGAGGGATCACCTTATAATGCTACCGTCGTCCTAAGCAAAATAAGATGCATAAAAGGATTAACATCACATGCAAATCATAAGTGACATGATATGGCCATGAACTTGTGCTTTTGATCTCCATCTCCAAAGCACCGGCATGATCTCCATCGTCACCGGCATGACACCATGATCTCCATCATCTTGATCTCCATCAACGTGTCGCCATAAGGTTGTCGCGCCGACTGTTGCTTCCACGACTATTGCTAACGTTTAGCGATAAAGTAAAGCATTACATAGCGCTTAATGATTGACACGCAGGTCATACAATAATTAAAGACAACTCTATGGCTCCTGCCAGTTGCCGTACTCATCGACATGCAAGTCGTGATATTCTATACAACACATGATCATCTCATACATCACATATATCTCATCATGTAATTGGCCATATCACATCACAACATACCCTGCAAAAACAAGTTAGACGTCCTCTAATTGTTGTTGCAAATTTTACGTGGCTGCTACGGGTTTGCAAGAACCGTTCTTACCTACGCAAAACCACAACGTGGTGTAGTGATTGCTTTTTGATCTTCTAAAAGAACCCTCTTCATTGAACCGATTCAACTAAAGTGAGAGAGACAGACACCCGCCAGTCACCTTTATGCAACAAGTGCACGCAGCGGTAAAACCAGTCTCGCGTAAGCGTACGCGTAATGTCGGTCCGGGCCGCTTCATCTCACAATACCGCTGAATCAAGTATCAACTAGTAACGGCAAGCAATATGTATACACCCACGCCCACAACTCGTTTGTGTTCTACTCGAGATCTCATCTACGCATAGACCTAGCTCATGATGCCACTGTTGGGGAACGTTGCATGGGAAACAAAAATTTTCCTACGCACACACAAGATCTATCCATGGTGATGAGCATCTACGAGAGGGAGAGTGAATCTACATACCCTTGTAGATCGCTAAGCGGAAGCGTTAATAAACGCGGTTGATGTAGTCGAACGTCTTCGCGATCCAAATCGCCGAGCGTCCCGCGATCCAATCACGATCCTTCCGATCTAGTGCCGAACGGACGGCACCTCCGCGTTCAACACACGTACGGCTTGATGACGCCTTCACCTCCTCGATCCAGCGAGCGATGGTGAAGTAGTGGTTGAGTTCCAGCAGCACGACGGCGTGGTGATGGTGGTGAGGAACAATCTCTGCAGGGCTTCGCCAAGCACTACGGAGATTATGACGGAGGAACTAGAGGGCTAGGGTTGCCGGCACACGGCTTGGGAAATCCTGATGTGTCCCGTGTGCTAGCCCTGCCCCTCTATTTATATGTTGAGCCTTGGGGTCTAAACTTGGAGTAAAAGCCTCCTCCAGGTCGGTTTTGCCCGCACAAGGTCGGTTTGGCCCGCAGGGAAAGAGTCCAACTCGGATCCCTGCCGAACCGTGCACAGCCGCGCACAAGCGGTAGTACCGCTTCACACAAGCGGTAGGGCGGTAGTACCGCTTCACACAAGCGGTAGTACCGCTCCGGCGGTAGTACCGCTTCACCAAGCGGTAGTACCGCTTACGCGGCAGCAAAACTACTTTTGCACTTTCCAATACCTTGTGGGCTTTATCCCTTTGGCTCATATAAAGTGTTGCTGCACCCGAACACTTCGGTAAACATCCGGAATCCCTTCCGGTGAACTCCGGAACCCTTCCAGAGATCAAAACACTATTATCACATATATCAATCTTTACCTCCGGACTATTCCGGAGATCCTCGTCATGTCCGGGATCTTATCCGGGACTCCGAACAACTTTCGGTCACCAACATAATAACTCAATTATACTAATCGTCACCAAACGTTAAGTGTGTAGACCCTGCGGGTTCGAGAACTATGTAGACATGACCGAGACACCTCTACGGCCAATAACCAATAGCGGGACCTGGATGCCCATATTGGCTCCTACATATTCTACGAAGATCTTTATCGGTCGAACCTCTATGTCAAGGATTCAGTTAATCCCGTATGCTGTTCCCTTTGTTCTTCGGTATGTTACTTGCCCGAGATTCGATCGTCGGTATCACTATACCTAGTTCAATCTCGTTACCGGCAAGTCTCTTTACTCGTTCCGTAATACAAGATCTCGTGGCTAACACTTTAGTCACATTGCTTGCAAGGCTCAATGTGATGTTGTATTACCGAGTGGGCCCTGAGATACCTCTCCGTCATACGGAGTAACAAATCCCAGTCTTGATCCATGCCAACCCAACAGACACCCTCGGAGATACCTGTAGAGCACCTTTATAGTCACCCAGTTACGTTGCGACGTTTGATACACACAAGGTATTCCTCCGGTGTCAGTGAGTTGCATGATCTCATGGTCAAAGGAACAGATACTTGACATGCAGAAAACAATAGCAATAAACTGACACGATCAAATGCTACGTTTACAGTTTGGGTCTTGTCCATCACATCATTCTCCTAATGATGTGATCCCGTTATCAAATGACATCTCATGTCCATGGCTAGGAAACCTTAACCATCTTTGATCAACAAGCTAGTCAACTAGAGGCTTACTAGGGACACAGTGTTGTCTATGTACCCACACATGTATTTGAGTTTCCAATCAATACAATTATAGCATGGATAATAAACAATTATCATTAACAAGGAAATATAATAATAACCAATTTATTATTGCCTCTAGGGCATATTTCCAACACATATAACTTCTCATGAACAAGTAACAATTCATCACAACATAGAAGTATAAAGCATAAACCTTATTGAAAACCAACAAACTATGTTCTTAGTCAACTTTGCAACTACAATTCATCATATTTTCAGGAAGGGTCTCATGTCGGAGCCTTTTGGCAAGTCCACATACTCAACCATGATTTAGTCTTCTATTATTGCTAACACTCACAGCGTACCCATGAGCAAAAAGTTTCAACCGGACACATAGAAAGACAGGGGCTTATAGTTTCGCCTCCAAAAGTACTCACCTCAAGGGTGATGTCAACAATAATAACTCATGCCCACTCATATCCAACTGGATATATGTGCCTAGATCTTTCCTCACCACTCGACGCTTGCAAAAGGAAAAAGTAAAAAGGAATAGGGAAGAATACTTTGACTCTTGCATAAAAGTAAATACATGAAAGTAAGAGATAGTCCCTTCGCAGAGGGAAGCAGAGGTTGTCATGCGCTTTTTGGTTTGTATGCCCAATCCCTTAATGTAAAAGAACGTCACGCTATATTGCCCCCTATGATAGCAACCTTTATTATGTAGTCCGTCGCTTTTATTACTTTTCCATCATAAGTTCGTATAGCGCTCAATTTTCTCTTACGAATTGATCAAAACACTTTTAGAAGCAATTTTTATTGCCTTATTGCACCGATGAGAACTTACTTGAAGGATCTTACTCGATCCGTAGGTAGGTATGGTGGACTCTCAAGAATTAATTTGGGTTTGGGTATTTGGATGCACAAGTAGTATCTCTACTTAGTGCGGAATTTTTGGCTAGCAAAGATATTGAGCAAGCACCACATGTTGAAGGATCTATGACAATATAACTTCTATGTGGATATGAACAAGCATAATTCATTACGTTGTCTTCCTTGTCCAACGTTAACAATTTTGACATATAATATTTAATGGGGGCTAACAATCATAAAACATGTCCAAGATAGTGTATTTGCATGTGAATCTTCTCTTCCCTTATTAATTCTTTCATGAATTGCATCATTGACCAATGCTATGTTTGTTAATCTCCAATAAATTTTACTACTTATACTTTTCTTTATGTGGTGTCATTACTCACCATAAGATTAGCATATGATTCTTTTCATTTATTTCCCTTTTCTTTTATTTCAATTGCAACAAGAAAGTAGAGAGGCAAAAACTCAAACTAAACTTTATTATATAACTCTCACTCGATTACATAGATAGATAGGCCACGAAACTAACACACGAAAATAAATCATGCTAAACTTTTATTCAACTAAAGCAAAGGGAAACTAAAGATCGAACAAAAATAGGTAAAGGTGAATAAAAGTGATGGTGATACGATACCGGGGCACCTCCCCCAAGCTTGGCTCAAGCCAAGGGGAGTGCCCATACCCATGTGCTCAGGTCTCCTTCGGTGGTGGTGATGAAGAAGGTGGTGGTGAGGTGTCACACTTCAGACTCAAAAGGTGCTCCAATTTGTGGATGACTCTCCGAAGGGTATTGATGTGCTCCTCTAGCAAAATATTTTCACGAATGAGAAATTTATTCTAAACACGGACCGCTTCGAAAGCCCTAAAGGCTTCGATTTCAATAGGGGTGAGATGATTGTAATAAGGTTGAAGGATATCTTCTTCTTCTCCCTCCTTCATTGGCATGGGCTGCCCTCCTTCCGGGGGCTGATCCTCCATAGCCACTTTGCCCTTGTCCTCCTTGTCAGCTTCTTTTGGCTCTTCCCTCTTCAGCTCCATCTTCATTAGCCAGGCATCTTCTTCTATGTTGTTAGAAGAGGGAGAAGACATGATGCCTGACTTGACAGATCTGATAAGAAAACAGCACGAAACAAGAACAGAGGATTTTTCTGTGATGCGGTCGTCAAAACAGTCGAGGGTATATATAGAGAATTTTTATTCTTGGAAAACAAGCATATGGAAGGAAAACGGAGTTGGGAAGGTGTCCGATGTGGGCACAACCCACCAGGGCGCGCCCAGGGGTGCCTGGCGTGCCCTGGTGTATCGTGCTCACCTCGATCACCTTCCGGTTTATTAATTTATTTCCAAAATTATCTAATATTCCAAAACTGACAAAAAATATTTTTGCGGATTTTTCGGAGTCCGTTTACTTACCGTATCACGTACCTCCTATTTTTCAGAATTCTGGACTGTTCCGGAAGGTTTCTTTTATGTGTTCCTCCGGTGTCATGGTTTGGATAACATTGCTTTCAACGTTAATAGGTGTACCTGAGATATAGTGCTTTATTCTTTGTCCGTTGACCATCTTCGGGTTAGTACCTTCGGCATTATTAATCTTGATAGCTCCAGAACGATAAACCTCTTCGATAATATATGGTCCTTCCCATTTGGAGAGAAGCTTACCTGCAAAAAATCTTAAACGAGAGTTGAACAAAAGAACATAGTCTCCTATTTTGAATTCCCACTTTTGGATTCTTTTGTCATGCCACCTTTTCACTTTTTATTTTAATAGTTTGGCATTTTCATAGGCTTGGGTTCTCCATTCATCTAATGAGCTTATATCAAATAGCCTCTTCTCACCGGCATGTTTAAAATCATAGTTGAGTTCTTTAATTGCCCAAAATGCTTTATGTTCCAATTCTAGAGGCAAATGACAAGCTTTACTATATACCATTTTGTATGGAGACATACCCATAGGATTTTTATAAGCTGTTCTATAGGCCCAAAGTGCATCATCCAATTTCTTAGACCAATTCTGACGAGACCTATTAATAGTTTTTTGTAATATTAATTTTATTTCTCTATTGCTAAGTTCAACTTGACCACTAGATTGAGGATGATAGGGTGATGCAATTCTATGGTTAACATCATATTTAGCAAGCATCTTACGGAAAGCACCATGAATAAAGTGTGAACCACCATCGGTCATTAAATATCTAGGGACTCCAAACCTCGGGAAGATAACCTCTTTAAGCATTTTAATGGAGGTGTGGTGATCAGCACTACTAGTTGGAATAGCTTCTACCCACTTAGTGACATAATCAACAGCAACCAAAATATGAGTGTACCCGTTAGAGGAAGGAAAAGGTCCCATATAATCAAAACCCCAAACGTCAAATGGTTCAACAACTAGTGAATAATTCATAGGCATTTCCTGCCGCTTACCGATATTACCAATTCTTTGACATTCATCACAAGACAAGACAAACTTACGGGCATCCTTGAAGAGTAGGCCAATAAAAACCAGATTGCAATACCTTGTGAGCAGTTCTATCTCCAGCATGATGTCCTCCATAAGCTTCGGAATGACATTTCCGTAGGATTTGTTCCTGTTCATGCTCAAGTACACAACATCTAATAATACCATCTACTCCTTCTTTATAAAGATGTGGGTCATCCCAAAAGTAATGTCTCAAGTCATAGAAGATTTTTTTTCTTTTGTTGGTATGTGAAGCTAGGTGATATATATTTAGCGACAATGTAATTAGCATAATTAGCATACCAAGGGGTGTTTTGAGAAACACTTATTGCAGCTAACTGTTCATCAGGGAAACTATCATCAATAGGTAGTGGGTCATCAAGAATATTTTCTAACCTAGACAAGTTATCAGCTACGGGGTTCTCAGCTCCCTTCTTATCAATGATATGTAAGTCAAATTGTTGAAGCAAGAGAACCCACCTAATGAGTCTAGATTTAGCATCTTTCTTTTCCATAAGATATTTTATAGTAGCATGATCGGTGTGAACAATAACTTTTGAGTCAACAATATAGGATCTAAATTTATCATAGACAAACACAACTGCTAAAAATTCCTTTTCAGTAGTAGCATAATTTCGTTGAGCATTGTCTAGACTTTTACTAGCATAATGGATAACATTCAATTTCTTATCAACTCTTTGTCCTAGAACAGCACCAACAGCATAATCACTAGCATCACACATAATTTCAAAGGGCAAGTTCCAATCAGGTGGTTGAACGATAGGTGCAGAGGTTAAGGCTTTCTTGAGTGTTTCAAAGGCTTCCACACAATCATCATCAAAAACAAAAGGGATATCCTTTTGCAAAAGATTAGTAAGAGGTCTAGAAATTTTAGAGAAGTCTTTAATGAACCTCCTATAGAAACCAGCATGACCAAGGAAACTTCGAATACCTTTAATATCTTTAGGACATGGCATTTTCTCAATTGCATCAACTTTAGCTTTATCCACCTCAATACCTCATTCAGATATTTTATGCCCCAAGACAATACCTTCATTAACCACAAAGTGGCACTTCTCCCAATTCAAGACGAGATTAGTTTGTTCACATCTCTGCAAAACTCGATCAAGGTTGCTTAAGCAGTCATCAAAAGAAGTCCCGTAAACGGAAAAATCATCCATGAAAACCTCCACAATCTTTTCACAAAAATCAGAGAATATAGCAGTCATACATCTTTGAAAGGTAGCAGGTGCATTGCATAAACCAAAAGGCATACGTCTATAAGCATAGGTTCCAAAAGGGCAGATAAAGGTGGTTTTCTCTTGATCGGATTGTGACACAGGTATTTGAGAGAAACCAGAATAACCATCTAGGAAAAAAAAGTGTGTGTGCTTAGATACTCTTTCTAGCATTTGATCGGTGAAAGGCAAAGGGTAATGATCTTTTCTAGTAGCTTTATTTAATTTTGTAAAATCAATTACCATTCTATAGCCAGTGACAATTCTTTGTGGAATGAGTTCATTCTTATCACTAGGAACAACGGTAATACCTCCTTTCTTAGGGACACAATGAACGGGACATACCCATCTACTATCAGCAATGGGATAGATTATACTTGCTTCCAGAAGCTTTAATATTTCAGTTCTTACAACTTCTTTCATCTTAGGATTTAATCGCCGTTGATGATCAACAACGGGTTTGGCATTAGGTTCCATATTAATCTTGTGCTGACATAGAGTGGGACTAATGCCCTTAAGATCATCCAGAGTATATCCAATAGCAGCCCAGTGCTTCCTTAGAACCTTTAGTAATCTTTCTTCTTCATGTTCTGAAAGGTTAGCACTAATAATAATAGGATATATCTTTTTCTCATCAATATAAGCATACTTCAAAGTGTCAGGCAATTGCTTTAATTCAAACACAGGATCACCTTTTGATGGAGGAGGACCTCCAAGAGTTTCAATAGGCAAATTGTGTTTCAGGAGAGGTTGTTGTTCAAAGAAAATTTGATCTATTTCATTTCTTTCACGCAAGTGCATATCATTTTCATGGTCAAGCAAATATTGTTCTAAAGGATCAGTAGGAGGCCCAACAATAGAGGCAAGACCAATTATTTCATCCTCACAATCTATCTTAGCGTTGACGGTGCTCAAGAAAGGTCTACCAAAGATAATGGGACAAAAGTCATCTTGTGGGGAACCAAGAACTAGAAAATCAGTAGGGTATTTTACTTTCCCACACAAAACTTCAACATCTCTAACAATCCCAAGTGGTGTGATGGTAACTCAATTAGCAAGTTTAATAGTAACATCAATGTCTTCTATTTCAGCAGGTGCTATTTCATCCATAATTTCTTGGTATAAGGTAAAAGGGATAGCAATCACACTAGAACCCAAATCACATAAACCATGATAGCAATGATCTCCTATTTTGACTGAGACAACACACATGCCTTCTATGAGTCTATGTTTATCTTTTTCATCGGGTTTAGCAATTCTAGCAGCTTCATCACAGAAGTAGATAACATGCCCATCAATATTTTCTACCAAGAGATCTTTAACCATAGCAACACTAGGTTCTACTTTAATTTGTTCAGGGGGCTTAGGTGCTTTTATATTACTCTTACGAACCACAGTTGATACCTTAGCATGTTCCTTTATCCTAACAGGGAAGGGTGGTTTTTCAATATAAGCGGTAGACACAACTGGATCAACTTTATAAATGATGGTTTCATCTTTAGCTATGACCGGTTCTTTAATTTCTTCTTTAATAGGGGGATGGTATTTAAACCACTTCTCCTTAGGGAGATCAACGTGAGTAGCACATGCTTCGCAGAAAGAGGCTACTATCTCAGAGTCAAGTCCATATTTAGTGCTAAACTTGTGAAAGGTCTCGGTATTCATAAAAGATTTAACACAATCAAACTCAAGCTTTATACCTGACTCATTACCTTCGTCGAGTTCCCAATCTTCAGAGTTGCGTTTAATTCTTTCTAAGAGATCCCACTTGAATTCAATAGTCTTCTTCATATAAGAACCAGCACAAGAAGTATCGAGCATGGATTGATCATTATGAGAAAGCCGAGCATAAAAATTCTGAATGATTACTTCTCTTGGAATGTCATGATTGGGGCACGAATATAACATTGACTTAAGCCTCCCCCAAGCTAGAGCGATGTTTTCTCCTTCACGAGGCCAAAAATTATATATATAATTTCGATCACGATGAACTAGATGCATGGGATAAAACTTTTGATGGAATTCCAATTGCAAACGATTCCAGTTCCACAATCCAAGATCATCACATAGCCTCTACCATGTCAATCCTTTTCCCTTCAAATATAAAGGGAAAACCTTCTTCTTAACTTCATCTCCGGGTAGACCTGGAAGCTTATATAATCCACAAATTCAGTTCACATACAAAAGGTGCATACCAGGATGTTCTGTTCCATCTCCTGCATAAGGTTTAGCAAGCAGTTGTTCTACCATACCCGAAGGAATTTCATAACCAATATTTTCAGCAGGTGCAGTAGGTTGAGGGGAAACTAATTGTGGTTCCGTTCGAGGTGAAAATACCCCGAACAAACCCCTCAAAGGAATGTTTTCCATAGTAGCAAGTAGCAATAAAATTTAGCACATAGTATAAGTTTTTCCTTACCGATTTCCACTTACCAAGAGCGCTTCACTCCCCGGCAACGGTGCTAGAAAAGAGTCTTGATGACCCACACGTATAGGGGATCAATCGTAGTCCTTTCGATAAGTAAGAGTGTCGAACCCAATGAGGAGCAGAAGGAAATGACAAGCGGTTTTCATCAAGATAATTTCTGCAAGCACTGAAATTGTAGGTAACAGATGGTTTGATAGCAAGGTAATTGGTAATGAGCAAGTAACGGTAATGGTAAATAAGGTGCAGCAAGGTAGCCCAATCCTTTTGTGGCAAAGGACAGGCTAGAACAGTCTCTAGTAATAGGCAAAGTGTTCTTGAGGGTACACGGGAATTTCATCTAGTCACTTTTATCATGTTGGTTTGATTCGTGTTCACTACTTTGATAATTTGATATGTGGGTGGACCGGTGCTTGGGTGCTGTTCTTACTTGAACAACCTCCCACTTTTGATTAACCCCCTTGCAAGCATCCGCAACTACGGGAAAAGTATTAAGATAAAATCTAATCATAGCATTAAATATTTTGATCCAAATCAGCCCCTTACGAAGTAGCGCATAAACTAGGGTTTAAGCTTCTGTCACTCTAGCAACCCATCATCTAATAACTACTCCACAATGCATTACCTTAGGCCCATGAGTGGTTAAGTGTCATGTAGTCGACGTTCACATGCCACCACTAAGGGAATCACAACATACATATCATCAAAATATAGAACACATATCAAATTCACATGATTACTTGCAACATGACTTCTCCCGTGACCTCAAGAACAAAGGTAACTACTCACAAATAATAAACATGCTCAAGATCATAGGGGTATTGAATAGCATAATGGATCTGAACATATAATCTTCCACCAAATAAACCATATAGTAATCAACTACAAGATGTAATCAACACTACTAGTCACCCACAGGTACCAATCTGAGGTTCCGGTAGAAAGATTGAACACAAGAGATGAACTAGGGTTTGAGAGGAGATGGTGCTGTTGAAGATGTTGATGAAGATTGGCCTCCCAAAGATGAGTGGGGTGTTGGTGATGACGATGGCTTCGATTTCCCCCACCGGGAGGGAAGTTCCCCCGGCGGAATCGCTCCGCCGGAGGGCAAAACTGCTCCTGCCCAAGTTCCACCTCGTGGCGGTGGCGCTTCGTCCCGAAAGTCCTCCTCTGATTTTTTCTAGGTTAAAAGTGATTATATACCAGAAGATGGGCACCGGAGGTGGGCCGAGGAGGGCACAACCCACCAGGGCGCGCCCAGGGGGGCCTGGCGTGCCCTGGTGTCTTGTGCCCACCAGGGTGGCCCCTCCGGTAGTTCTTTGCTCTAGTTTTTTTATTTATTCCAAAAATAATCTCTGTAAAGTTTCAGATTCATTGGAGTTGTGCAGAATAGGTATCTCTGATGTGCTTTTCTCCGGTGCAGAATTCCAGCTGCCGGTATTCTCCCTCTTTGTGTAAACCTTGCATATTATGAGAGAAAAGGCATTAGAATCACTCCCTAAAGCATTATTATTCAAAAAATCATAATAAATAACAATAGGAAAACATGATGCAAAATGGACGTATCAAGCATTAAACGTTTGGATCCAAATCAGCCCCTTACGAAGTAGCGCATAAACTAGGGTTTAAGCTTCTGTCACTCTAGCAACCCATCATCTAATAACTACTCCACAATGCATTCCCTTAGGCCCAAGGATGGTGAAGTGTCATGTAGTCGACGTTCACATGACACCACTAAGGGAATCACAACTACATATCATCAAGATATCGTACACATATCAAATTCACATGATTACTTGCAACATGACTTCTCCCGTGACCTCAAGAACAAATGTAACTACTCACAAATAATATTCATGCTCAAAATCAGAGGGGTATTGAATAGCATAATGGATCTGAACATATAATCTTCCACCAAATAAACCATATAGTAATCAACTACAAGATGTAATCAACACTACTAGTCACCTACAGGTACCAATCTGAGGTTCCGGTACAAAGATTGAACACAAGAGATGAACTAGGGTTTGAGAGGAGATGGTGCTGTTGAAGATGTTGATGAAGATTGGCCTCCCAAAGATGAGAGGGGTGTTGATGATGACGATGGCTTCGGTTTCCCCCTCCGGGAGGGAAGTTCCCCCGGTGGAATCGCTCCGCCGGAGGGCAAAAGTAATCCCGCCCAAGTTCCGCCTCGAGACGGCGGCGTTCCATCCCGAAAGTCCTCACCTTATTTTTTTTCTAGGTCAACGACCTTATATACCAGAAGATGGGCATCGGAGGTGGGCCGTGTTGGGCACAACCCACCAGGGCGCGCCTGGGGGGCCTGGCGCGCCCTGGTGTCTTGTGCCCACCAGGGTGGCCCCTCCGGTAGTTATTTGCTCCAGTATTTTTAATATAATCCAAAATAATTCTCCGTAAAGTTTCAGCTTATTTGGAGATGTGCAGAATAGGTATCTCTGATGTGCTTTTACAGGTCCAAAATTCCAGTTGCCGGTATTCTCCCTCTTTGTGTAAACCTTGAATATTATGAGAGAAAAGGAATTAGAATTACTCCCTAAAGCATTATTATTCAACAAAACATTATAAATAACAGTAGGAAATCATGATGCAAAATGGACGTATCAACTCCCCCATGCTTAGACCTCGCTTGTCCTCAAGCGAAAGCCGATATTGAAAAGCATGTCCACATGGTTTTAGAGAGAGGTGTTGATAAAAACAAAATACGGACATAGTAGCATCATGCTTATTATCATAACATCAACAACTTTATCATAAAACATATTCATATACTTTCATCATATAACTTGTCATGAACAAGTAACAATTCATCACAACATCAAAGTATAAAGCATAAACCTCATTGAAAACCAACAAACTATGTTCTCAGTCAACTTTGCAACTACAATTCATCATATTTTCAGAAAGGGTCTCGTGTCGGAGCCTTTTGGCAAGTCCACAAACTCAACCATGATTTAGTCTTCTATGATTGCTAACACTCACAGCATACCCATGAGCAAAAAGTTTCAACCGGACACATAGAAAGATAGGGGCTTATAGTTTCGCCTCCCAACGTATTCACCTCAAGGGTGATATCAACAATAATAACTCATGCTCACTCACATCCAACTGGATATATGTGCCTAGATCTTTCCTCGCCACATGATGCTTGCAAAAAGAGAAAAGTAAAAAGGAATAGGGGAGAATACTTTGACTCTTGCATAAAAGTAAATACATAAAAGTAAAAGATAGGCCCTTCGCAGAGGGAAGCAGGTTGCCATGCGCTTTTTGGTTTGTATGCTCAATCCCTTAATGTAAAAGAACATCACACTATATTGCCCCCTATGATAGCAACCTTTATTATGCAGTCCGTCCCTTTTATTACTTTTTCATCATAAGTTAGTATAGCGCTCAATTTTCTCTTACACTAATTGATCAAAACACATTTAGAAGTAATTTTTATTGCCTTATTGCACCGATGACAACTTACTTGAAGGATCTTACTCGATCCGTCGGTAGGTATGGTGGACTCACAAAACATGATTTTGGGTTTTGGGTTTTTGGATGCACAAGTAGTATCTCTACTTAGTGCGGAATTTTTGGCTAGCAAAGATATTGAGAAAGAACCACATGTTGAAGGATCTATGACAATATAACTTCTATGTGAATATGAACAAACATAAATCATTACGTTGTCTTCCTTGTCCAACGTCAACAATTTTGGCATATAATATTTAATGGGGGATCACAATCATAAAAGATGTCCAAGATAGTGTATTTGCATGTGAATCTTCTCTTCCCTTATTATTTCTTTCATGAATTGCATCATTGACCAATGCTATGTTTGTCAATCTCCAATAAATTTTACCACTTATACTTTTCATTATGTGATGTCATTACTTACCATAAGATTAGCATATGATTCTTTTAATTTATTTCTCTTTCCCTTTATTTTGATTGCAACAAGAAAATAAAGAAGCAAAAGCTCAAACTAAACTTTATTATATAACTCTCACTCGATTACATAGATAGATAGATCACGAAACTAACACTCGAAAATAGATCATACTAAACTTTTATTCAACTAAATCAAGAAAAAGCTAAAGATCAAACTAAAATAGGTAAATGTGAATAAAAGTGATGGTGACACGATACCGGGGCACCTCCCCCAAGCTTGGCTCAAGCCAAGGGAGTGCCCATACATGTGTGCTCAAGTCTCCTTTGGTGGTGGTGATGATGAAATAGCCTTCTTCTTCAACTTATATTTGAGCATAAAATTTTCCTCCCTTAGATCATCATTCTCTAACTCGAGCTTTAATATCTTTTTGCATAATGCCGCCTAGCTCTCCTGCAGAAAACGAGATGGAATAAATTGATCCTCAGGTTTGTACCCTTTAGGGAGGCTTGACTTCTTGAATTCCACATGCATGTCTCCCGGCTGAGGTAGTGGGTCATCATCTTCCTCAGAGCTATCATCCTTTGTTTTCTTCATGGCAGCGTCCTCCTCCTCGTTTGTGGTCCATCCATAATGCTCTACTTCTCCATAGATCTTAGGGTTTGCAATATAGTTAGCAACATAGCTCTCCCCCTCTAAATCTTGAGACGACATATTTCCAGATCTGTCAGGAAAACAGCACGAAACAAGAACAGAGGATTTTTCTGCGATGCGGTGGTCAAAACAGTCGGGGGTATATAGAGAGAATTTGTATTCTTGGGAAGCAAGAATATGGAAGGAAAACGGAGTCGAGAAGGTGTCCGAGGTGGGCACAACCCACCAGGGCGCGCCTGGCAGGGCTGGCGTGCCCTGGTGTATCGTGCTCACCTCGGTTGCTTTCCCGTTTTCAAAACTGACAGAAAATATTTTTGCGGATTTTTTGGAGTCCATTTACTTACCGTATCACATACCTCCTCTTTTTCAGAATTCTGGAGTGTTCCGAAAGGTTTCTTTTATGTGTTCCTCCGGTGTCATGGTTTGAATAACATTGCTTTCAACATTAACAGGCGTACCTGATATATAGTGTTTAATTATTTGTTCATTGACCACCTTCGGGTTAGTACCTTCGGCATTATTGATCTTGATAGCTCCAGAACGATAAACCTCTTCGATAATATATGGTCCTTCCCATTTGGAGAGAAGCTTACCTGCAAAAAATCTTAAACGAGAGTTGTACAAAAGAACATAGTCTCCTATTTTGAATTCTCGCTTTTGGATTCTTTTGTCATGCCATGTTTTTACTTTTTCTTTGAATAGTTTGACATTTTCAAAGGCTTGGGTTCTCCATTCATCTAGTGAGCTAATATCAAATAGCCTCTTCTCACCAGCAAGTTTGAAATCATAATTGAGTTCTTTAATTGCACAGAATGCTTTATGTTCTAACTCTAGAGGCAAATGACAAGCTTTGACATATACCATTTCCAACAATAACTACATACAACATGACAAACTACTGGGACACCCTTTTTTCACTTTTTTAATATAGTAGGATATTCAGCAGCTAGTGGTAAGCACCCAAAAGCTTTATTCGAGAAGGGAGCTTTGTGAAGCTTCTGCGTCTCGATGCTGCCATCCTTGACGTTGAAAACCTGCAACTCCCTCGACATTGGGCGCACCACGTACACGCAGTCGTCTCGCAGCCGGCCGGCCTCGCACGAGGCGCCAACGTACACCGGCGCCATGACGAAGGTGCGGCCGCCGAGATCACCCACCCCGCACCACCGTGTATGCTCGAAATCCATCACATAGACGCTCAACCCCGTGTACGTGTTCATGTCGGCCTCGTCCATCAGCAGGTTTACCATGTACAGCTCCCCCTCGGATTCCACCAGGAAAACCCTGCCCACCACGGCATACTCCCCTTCATCGGGGCACCCGACAGGGATCGAGCCGAACGCCGGCGGGCCGGCGGAGAAGTCGACGACGCCCAGCTCGGTCGAGGCCTGGTTGAAGTAGAACTTGCCGCGGCACGCGGCGATCTGGCGGATCATGGTCTTCCCGATCCAGGCCGGATGTTTTTCGTCGTCCTCGTCGTACACTTGCGATCCGAGGCCGTACTCGTGTCTCTGCCACCGCGTTTGGTCGCCGTCGCCGGTGAGGCGGAAGTGCCAGATGAAGGTGGCATTGGGCTCGACGAGGAGCACGACGCAGCTGGGATCGGTGGGCTCATCGGAGAGCAGGCAGTGGGCGCCGTTCCTCAGTAGGTCCTGGTCGATGGCTAGCGGCGGCAGGTCGATCTTGCGGCAGCTCTAGGGGCTGTAGAGGAAGGTGGCCAGGGAGGCGGGGTCCCGGGCGAGCACGTAGCCGCGCGCGGTGGGCAGGATGGTCTTGTTGGCCAGCGCCGGTGCGATGACACCGTCGAGGTCGGCCCCTGTGGCGACGACCTTCTTCTCTGGCATGCTGAGCAGCATCATCGACATCGACCGGCCCAGGTCATGGTGGATGGCAAGGCATGGCAGCGAGAGGCTCGACGGCATCTATGCCATGGTGATGTGTGTCGATGGAGGTTCTCTTGTTCCGCGGTGCAAGGCACGGATCGCTTGCATTTGATTATAAATAGAAGAAGACAGAGCCGTTGTTGGGTTGAATCCGTGTACGCATTGTGATCCGAGACGAAGAAGGAAAGGGGAGAGAATTCACGTCGCTGAATCGGTGCTGAGGACCCACAAGTATAGGGGATCAATCTTAGTCCTTTCGATAAGTAAGAGTGTCGAACCCAACGAGGAGCAGAAGGAAATGACAAGCGGTTTTCAGCAAGGTAATTTCTGCAAGCACTGAAATTGTAGGTAACAGATAGTTTGAGAGCAAGATAATTTGTAATGAGCAAGTAAAGGTAACGGTAAACAAGGTGCAGCAAGGTAGCCCAATCCTTTTGAGGCAAAGGACAGGCCAGATCAATCACTAGTAATGAGCAAAGTGTTCTTGAGGGTACACGGGAATTTAGTCTAGTCACTTTTATCATGTTGGTTTGATTCGTGTTCGCTACTTTGATAATTTGATATGTGGGTGGACCGGTGCTAAGGTGTTGTTCTTACTTGAACTAAAAACCTACTTATGATTAACCCCCTCGCAAGCATCCGCAACTATGAGAAAAGTATTAAGACAAAGTCTAACCATAGCATTAAACAAGTGGATCCAAATCAGCCCCTTACGAAGTAGCGCATAAACTAGGGTTTAAGCTTCTGTCACTCTAGCAACCCATCATCTAATAACTACTCCACAATGCATTCCCTTAGGTCCATGAATTGTGAAGTGTCATGTAGTCAACGTTCACATGACACCACTAAGGTAATCACAACATACATATCATCAAAATATCGAACACATATCAAATTCACATGATTACTCGGAACATGACTTCTCCCGTGACCTCAAGAACAAGGGTAACTACTCACAAATAATAAACATGCTCAAGATCAGAGAGGTATTGAATAGCATATTGGATCTGAACATATAATCTTCCACCAAATAAACCATATAGTAATCAACTACGCAAGGTAATCAACACTACTAGTCACCCACAGGTACCAATTTGAGGTTCCGGTACAAAGATTGAACACAAGAGATGAACTAGGGTTTGAGAGGAGATGGTGCTGTTGAAGATGTTGATGAAGATTGGCCTCCCAAAGATGAGAGGGGTGTTGGTGATGAGGATAGCTTCGATTTCCCCCTCCGGGAGGGAAGTTCCCCCGGCGGAATCGCTCCACCGGAGGACAAAAGTGCTCCTGCCCAAGTTCCGCCTCGAGGCAGCGGCGCTTCGTCCCAAAAGTCCTCCTCTGATTTTTTCTAGGTCAAGAGAGACCATATACCAGAAGATGGGCACCGGAGGTCGGCCAGGCTGGGCACAACCCATCAGGGCGTGCCCAGGGGGGCCTGGCGCACCCTGGTGGGTTGTGCCCACCTGGGGGGCCTCCTCCTATAGTTTCCAGCTCCAGTATTTTTTATTAAATGTAAAAATAATCTCCGTAAAATTTCAGCTTCATTGGAGTTGTGCAGAATAGGTATCTCTGACGTGCTTTTCTTGGGTCCAGAATTCCAGCTGTCGGTATTCTCCCTCCTTGTGTAAACCTTGCATATTATGAGAGAAAAGGCATTAGAATCACACCACAAAGCATTATTATTCAACAAAACAAAGTATATAACAGTAGGAAATCATGATGCAAAATGGACGTATCAACTCCCCCAAGCTTAGACCTCGCTTGTCCTCAAGCGAAAGCCGATTTTGAAAAGCATGTCCACATGATTTGAGAGAGAGGTGTCGATAAAAACAAAATACGGACATAGAAGCATCATGCTTATTAACATAACAGCAACAAACTCTAACATAAGAACTTATTTCAATACATTTTTATCATAAAGCTTCTCATGAACAAGTAACAATTCATCACAACATAGAAGTATGAAGCATAAACCTTATTGGAAACCAACAAACTATGTTCTCGTTCAACTTTGCAACTACAATTCATCATATTTTCAGGAAGGGTCTCATGTCGGAGCCTTTTGGCAAGTCCACATACTCAACCATCAATTAGTCTTCTATGATTGCTAACGCTCACGGCATACCCATGATCAAAAAGTTTCAACCGGACACGTAGGAAGATAGGGGCTTATAGTTTTGCCTCCCAACTTACTTACCTCAAGGGTGATGTCAACAATAATAACTCATGCCCACCCATATCCAACTGGATATATGTGCCTAGATCTTTCTTCACCACATGATGCTTGCAAAAGAAAAAGTAAAAAGGAATAGGGAAGAATACTTTGACTCTTGCATAAAAGTAAGTGCATAAAAGTAAAAGATAGGTGATGTCTACTACGCAACTTTATTCTTGTAGACTTTGTTGGGCCTCCAAGCACAGAGTTTTGTAGGACAGTAGCAATTTTCCCTCAAGTGGATGACCTAAGGTTTATCAATCCGTGGGAGGTGTAGGATGAAGATGGTCTCTCTCAAACAACCCTGCAATCAAATACAAGAAATCTCTTGTGTCCCCAACACACCCAATACAATGGCAAATTGTATAGGTGCACTAGTTCGGCGAAGAGATGGTGATACAAGTGCAATATGGATGGTAGATAAAGGTTTTTGTAATCTGAAAATATAAAAACAGCAAGGTAGCAAGTAACAAAAGTGAGCACAAACGGTATTGCAATGCTTGAAAACAAGGCCTAGGGTTCATACTTTCACTAGTGCAAGTTCTCTCAACAATACTGACATAGTTGAACAATATGTAAATCCCTCACGTGCGACAAAGAGTTCACTCCAAAGTCACAAATAGCGGAGAACAAACGAAGAAATTATTGTAGGGTACAAAACCACCTCAAAGTTATCTTTTCTGATCAATCGTATGAGCTATCCCTATAAGTGTCACGAACAGCCCTAGAGTTCGTACTAAAATAACACCTTAAGATACACATCAACCAAAACCCTAATGTCACCTAGATACTCCAATGTCACCACGAGTACCCATGGGCTTGATTATACGATATGCATCACACAATTTCAGATTCATCATGTTCAATCCAACACAAATAACTTCAAAGAGTGCCCCAAAGTTTCTACCGGAGAGTCAAGACAAAAACGTGTGCCAACCCCTATGCATAGATTCCCAAGGTCATGGAACCCGCAAGTTGATCACCAAAACATACATCAAGTGGATCAATAGAACATCCCATTGTCACCACGGATAACCCATCGCAAGACATACATCAAGTGTTCTCAAATCCTTTAAAGACTCAATCCGATAAGAAAACTTCAAAGGGAAAACTCAATTCATCACAAGAAGATAGAGAGGGGAAAACTCCATATGATTCATCTATATTAATAAAGCTCGCGGTACATCAAGATCGTGTCATCTCAAGAACACGAGAGAGAGAGAGATCAAACACATAGCTACTGGTACATACCCTCAGCCCCGAGGGTGAACTACTCCCTCCTCATCATGGAGACCGCCGGGATAATGAAGATGGCCTCCGGTGATGGTTTCCCCCTCCGGCAGGGTGCCGGAACGGGCTCCCGATTGGTTTTTCGTGGCTACAGAGGCTTGCGGCGGCGGAACTCCCCATCTAGATTTCTTTCTGGGGGTTTCTGTATTTATAAGAAAATTGGGCGTTGGAAACAAGTCAAGGGGGGCCACGAGGCGTCCACAAGCCAGGGGGGCGCCCCCTAGGCTTTTGGTGGCCTCGTGGCTCTTCTGGCCCAACTCCAATGCCCTGTGGGCTTCTTCTGGTCCATAAAAAATCATCGTAAGTTTTTATTCCGTTTGGACTCCGTTTGATATTCCTTTTCTGTAAAACTTAAAAACAAGGAAAAAACAGAAACTGGCACTGGGCTCTAGGTTAGTAGGTTAGTCCCAAAAACAATATAAAATAGCATATACATGCATATAAAACATCCAAGATGGATACTATAATAGCATGGAACAATAAAAAATTATAGATACGTTGGAGACGTATCAATAGGCCCTTCGCAGAGGGAAGCAGAGGTTGTCATGCGCTTATTGGTTTGTATGCCCAATCCCTTAATGTAAAAGAACGTCACGCTATATTGCCCCCTATGATAGCAACCTTTACTATGCAGTCCATCGCTTTTATTACTTTGCCATCATAAGTTCGTATAACGCTCAATTTTCTCTTACACTAATTGATCAAAACACTTTAGAAGCAATTTTTATTGCCTTATTGCACCGATGACAACTTACTTGAATGATCTTTCTCGATCCATAGGTAGGTATGGTGGACACTGAAGGAAAGAGTTTGGGTTTGGGTTTTTGGATGCACAATTAGTATCTCTACTTAGTGCGGAATTTTTGGCTAGGAAAGATATTGGGCAAGCACCACATGTTAAAGGATCTATGACAATATAACTTCTATGTGGATATGAACAAACATAAGTCATTACGTTGTCTTCCTTGTCCAACGTCAACAAATTTGACATATAATATTTGATGGGGGCTCACAATCATAAAAGATGTCCAAGATGGTGTATTTGCATGTGAATCTTCTCTTCCTTTATTAATTCTTTCATGAATTGCATCATTGACCAATGCTATGTTTGTCAATCTCCAATAAATTTTACTACTTATACTTTTCCTTATGTGATGTCATTACTCACCATAAGATTAGCATATGGTTCTTTTCATTTGTTTCTCTTTCCTTTATTTTGATTGCAACAAGAAGGTAGAGAGGCAAAAACTCAAACTAAACTTTATTATATAACTCTCACACGATTACATAGATAGATAGATCACGGAACTAACACACGAAAATAGATCATGCTAAACTTTTATTCAACTAAAGCAAAGGGAAACTAAAGATCGAACTAAAATAGGTAAAGGTGAATAAAAGTGGTGGTGATACGATACCAGGGCACCTCCCCCAAGCTTGGCTCAAGCCAAGGGGAGTGCCCATACCGTGAGCTCAAGTCTCCTTTGGTGGTGGTGATGAAGAAGGTGGAGGTGTTGATGTAGTAAGCTTGTCCTCCAGCTTCCAGGGCAAGGGCTCCCCATCAAAGGTTGACGCGAGAGTCCCCTGAGTCCTGCAACTGGCAGCTAAACTCATACCTTTAAATCTCGCTTCATATTCGAAGACTTGGTTTTGAAGATCATAAACTTGGCTCTTCAGAAAATTAATTTGCTCGTTGAGGGTGGAGATGATGTCCTTCACAGACCGGCCATCCACCGTCTGATCACGGGTGAATTCCGTGATCATGGAGTGATTGGCACTAAGTCCACGCTCCACCATCTTCTGGCACTTGAAGATTTCCTGTTCCACCGCCTCGAGCCTAGACTCCACGCTTCCGGTCTTCTTGGGTCCTTGAACATCGCGGATGTGGAGCACCCCCTCACGCATCTCAATAGCTTGAGGGTGCTTCATCACCTCCGGCAAGTACGGGTTGATGACCTTCTCGAAGAACTTGTCCTTGGATGAGCTTGGTGGAGCCATGGAGATCTAGATCTACCGAGAAAACAGCAAGAAACAAGAACAGAGGATTTTTCTGCGATGCGGTTGTCAAAACAGTCGGAGGTATATATAGGGAATTTTTATTCTTGGGAAACAAGTATTTGGAAGGAAAACGGAGTTGGGAAGGCATCCGAGGTGGGCACAACCCACCAGGGCGCGCCTAGCTAGGGGTGCCTCGCGTGCCCTGGTGTATCGTGCTCACCTCGATCACCTTCAGGTTTATTTTTTTATTTCCAAAATTCTAAAATATTCCAAAACTAACAAAAAATATTTTTGCGGATTTTTTGGAATCCGTTTACTTACCGTATCATGTACCTCCTATTTTTAAATAATCTGGAGTGTTCCGGAAGGTTTCTTTTATGTGTTCCTCCGGTGTCATGGTTTGGATAACATTGCTTTCAACATTAATAGGTGTACCTGAGATATAATGCTAAATTCTTTGTCCATCGACTACCTTCGGGTTAGTACCTTCGGCGTTATTAATCTTGATAGCTCCAGAACGATAAACCTATTCGATAATATATGGTCCTTCCCATTTTGAGAGAAGCTTTCCTGCAAAAAATCTTAAACAAGAGTTGAACAAAAGAACATAGTCTCCTATTTTGAATTCCCGCTTTTGGATTCTTTTGTCATGCCATCTTTTTACTTTTTCTTTGAATAGCTTGGCATTTTCATAGGCTTGGGTCCTCCATTCATCCAGTGAGCTAATATCAAATAACCTCTTTTCACCGGCAAGTTTGAAATCATAGTTGAGTTCTTTAATTGCCCAAAATGCTTTGTGTTCTAGTTCTAGAGGCAAATGACAAGCTTTCCCATACACCATTTTATATGGAGACATACCCATAGGGTTTTTATAAGCTGTTCTATAGGCCCAAAGTGCATCATCTAATTTCTTAGACCAATTCTTACGAGACCTATTGACAGTTTTTTGTAATATTAGTTTTATTTCTATATTGCTAAGTTCAACTTGATCACTAGATTGAGGATGATAGGGTGATGCAATTATATGGTTAACATCATATTTAGCAAGCATCTTACGGAAGGCACCATGAATAAAATGTGAACCACCATCGGTCATTAAATATCCAGGGACTCCAAACCTCGGGAAGATGACCTCTTTAAGCATTTTAATGGAGGTGTGGTGATTGGCACTACTAGTTGGAATAGCTTCTACCCATTTAGTGACATAATCAACCGCAACCAGAATATGAGTGTACCCATTGGAGGAAGGAAAAGGCCCCATATAATCAAAACCCCAAACGTCAAATGGTTCAACAACGAGTGAATAATTCATAGGCATTTCCTGACGCTTACCGATATTACCAATTCTTTGACATTCATCACAAGACAAGACAAACTTACGAGCATCCTTGAAGAGAGTAGGCCAATAAAAACCAGATTGCAATACCTTATGAGCAGTTCTATCTCCCGCATGATGTCATCCATAAGCTTCGGAATGACATTTCTGTAGGATTTGTTCCTGTTCATGCTCAGGTACACAACGTCTAATAATACCATCTACTCCTTCTTTATAAAGATGTGGGTCATCCCAAAAGTAATGTATCAAGTCATAGAAAAAATTTCTCTTTTGTTGATAAGTAAAACTAGGTGGTATATATTTAGCGACAATGTAGTTAGCATAATCAGCATACCAAGGTGTGCGTTGTGAGACATTTATTGCAGCTAGCTGTTTGTCAGGGAAACTATCATCAATAGGTAGTGGGTCATCAAGAATATTTTCTAACCTAGACAAGTTGTCAGCTACGGGGTTCTCGACTCCTTTCCTATCAACAATGTGTAACTCAAATTCTTGGAGCAAGAGAACCCACCTAATGAGTCTAGGTTTAGCATCTTTATTTTCCATAAGGTATTTTATAGCAGCATGATCGGTGTGAACAATGACTTTGGAATCAACAATATAGGATCTAAATTTATCACAAGCAAACACAACTGCTAAAAATTCTTTTTCAGTAGTAGCATAGTTTCGTTGGGCACTGTCTAGAGTTTTACTAGCATAATGGATAACATTCAATTTCTTATCAACTCTTTGTCCTAGAACAGCACCAACAGCATAATCACTAGCACCACACATAATTTCAAAAGGCAAGTTCCAATCAGGTGGTTGAACTATAGGTGCAGAGGTTAAGGCTTTCTTGAGTGTTTCAAAGGCTTCCACACAATCATCATCAAAAACAAAAGGAATATCCTTTTGCAAAAGATTAGTAAGAGGCCTAGAAATTTTAGAGAAGTCTTTAATGAACCTCCTATAAAAACCAGCATGACCAAGGAAACTTCGAATACCTTTGATGTCTTTAGGACATGGCATTTTGTCTATTGCATCAACTTTAGCTTTGTCCACCTCAATACCTCGTTTAGATATTTTATGCCCCAAGACAATGCCTTCATTAACCATAAAGTGGCACTTCTCCCAATTCAAGACAAGATTAGTTTGTTCACATCTCTGCAAAACTCGATCAAGGTTGCTTAAGCAATCATCAAAAGTTCCGTAAACGGAAAAATTATCCATGAAAACCTCCACAATCTTTTCACAAAAATCAGAGAATATAGCAGTCATACATCTTTGAAAGGTAGCAGGTGCATTGCATAAACCAAAGGGCATACTTCTATAAGCATAGGTTCCAAAAGGGCAAGTAAAGGTAGTTTTCTCTTGATCAGATTGTGACACGGGTATTTGAGAGAAACCAGAATATCCATCTAAGAAACAAAAGTGTGTGTGCTTAGATAGTCTCTCTAGCATTTGATCAATGAACGATAGAGGGTAATGATCTTTTCTAGTAGCTTTATTTAATTTTCTAAAATCAATTACCATTCTATAGTCAGTAACAATTCTTTGTGGAATGAGTTCATTCTTATCATTAGGAACAACGGTAATACCTCCTTTCTTAGGGACACAATGAACGGGACTTACCCATCTACTATCAGCAATGGGATAGATTATACTTGCTTCCAGAAGTTTTAATATCTCAGTTCTTACCACTTCCTTCATCTTAGGATTCAATCGCCGTTGGTGATCAACAACGGGTTTAGCATCAGGTTCCATATTGATCTTGTGCTGACATAGAGTGGGACTAATGCCCTTAAGATCATCAAGAGTATATCCAATAGCAGCCCGGTGCTTCCTTAGAACTTTTAATAATCTTTCTTCTTCATGTTCTGAAAGGTTAGCACTAATAATAACGAGATATATCTTTTTCTCATCAAGATAAGCATACTTCAAAGTGTTAGGCAATTGTTTCAAATCAAACACAGGATCACCTTTAGGTGGAGGAGGACCTCCAAGAGTTTCAATAGGCAAATTGTGTTTCAAGAGAGGTTGTTGTTCGAAGAAAATTTGATCTATTTCATTTCTTTCACGCAAATGCATATCATTTTCATGGTCGAGCAAATATTGTTCTAATGGATCAGTAGGAGGCACGGCAATAGAAGCAAGACCAATTATTTCATCCTTATTACGTAACGCTTTATCACGAGGTTGTCTACTAAACTTGGAAAAATTAAACTCATGAGACACATTACCAAAACAGACACCGATAGTTTGTTTTTCACAATCTATCTTAGCATTGATGGTGCTCAAGAAAGGTCTACCAAAGATAATGGGACAAAAGTCATCTTGTGGGGAACCAAGGACTAGAAAATCAGTAGGATATTTTACTTTCCCACACAAGACTTCAACATCTCTAACAATCCCAAGTGGTGTGATAGTGTCTCTATTAGCAAGTTTAATAGTGACATCAATGTCTTCCATTTCAGCAGGTGCTATTTCATCCATAATTTCTTGGTATAAGGTAAAAGGGATAGCACTCACACTAGCACCTATATCACATAAACCATGATAGCAATGATCTCCTATTTTGACTGAGACAACAGGCAAGCCTTCTATGGGTCTATGTTTATGTTTTTCATCGGGTTTAGCAATTCTAGCAGCTTCATCACAAAAGTAGATAACATGCCCATCAATAATTTCTACCAAGAGATCTTTAACCATAGCAACACTAGGTTCTACTTTAATTTGACCAGCGGGTTTAGGTGCTCTTATATTACTCTTACGAACCACAGTTGATACCTTAGCATGTTCCTTTATCCTAACAGGGAAAGGTGGCTTTTCAATATAAGCGGTGGGCACAACTGGATCAACATTGTAAAAGATGGTGTCTTCTTTAGCTATGACCGGTTCTTTAATTTCTTCTTTAATAGGGGGATGATATTTAAGCCACTTCTCCTTAGGGAGATCAACGTGAGTAGCAAATGCTTCACAGAAAGAGGCTACTATCTTAGAGTCAAGTCCATATTTAGTGCTAAACTTGTGAAAAGTATCGGTATTCATAAAAGATTTAACACAATCAAATTAAAGCTTTATACCTGACTCTTTACCTTCATCGAGTTCCCAATCTTCAGAGTTGCGTTTAATTCTTTCTAAGAGATCCCACTTGAATTCAATAGTCTTCTTCATATAAGAACCAGCTCAAGAAGTATCTAGCTTGGATTGATCATTATGAGAAAGCCGAGCATAAAAATTTTGAATGATAACTTCCCTCGGAATGTCATGATTGGGGCATGAATATAACATTGACTTAAGCCTCCCCCAAGCTAGAGCGATACTTTCTCCTTCACGAGGCCAAAAATTATATATATAATTCCGATCACGATGAACTAGATGCATGGGATAAAACTTTTGGTGAAATTCCAATTGCAAACGATTCCAGTTCCATGATCCAAGATCATCACATAGCCTATACCATGTCAATGCTTTTACCTCCAAAGATAAAGGGAAAACCTTCTTATTAACTTCATCTCCGGGTAAACCTGCAAGCTTAAATAATCCACAAATCTTGTTCACATATAAAAGGTGCATATCAGGATGTTCAGTTCCATCTCCTGCATAAGGTTTAGCAAGCAGTTGTTCTAGCATACCCGAAGGAATTTCATAAGTAACATTTTCAGTAGGTGTTGTAGGTTGAGGGGTAACTAGCTAATTGTGGTTCGGGTCGAGGTGAAGATACCCCGAACAAACCCCTCAAAGGATTGTTCTCCATAGTAGCAAGTAGCAATAAATTTCAGCACGTAGTATAAGTTTTTCCTTACCGATTTCCACTTACCAAGAGCGCTTCACTCCCCGGCAACGGCGCCAGAAAAGAGTCTTGATGACCCACAAGTATAGGGGATCAATCGTAGTCCTTTCGATAAGTAAGAGTGTCGAACCCAATGAGGAGCAGAAGGAAATGACAAGCGGTTTTCAGCAAGATAATTTCTGCAAGCACTGAAATTGTAGGTAACAGATAGTTTGATAGCAAGATAATTTGTAACGAGCAAGTAAAGGTAACGGTAAACAAGGTTCAGAAAGGTAGCCCAATCCTTTTGAGTCAAAGGACAGGCCAGATCAATCACTAGTAATGAGCAAAGTGTTCTTGAGGGTACACGGGAGTTTAGTCTAGTCACTTTTATCATGTTGGTTTGATTCGTGTTCGCTACTTTGATAATTTGATATGTGGGTGGACCGGTGCTAAGGTGCTGTTCTTACTTGAACTAACAACCTACTTATGATTAACCCCCTCACAAGCATCCGCAACTACGATAAAAGTATTAAGACAAAGTCTAACCATAGCATTAAACATGTGGATCCAAATCAGCCCCTTACGAAGTAGCGCATAAACTAGGGTTTAAGCTTCTGTCACTCTAGCAACCCATCATCTAATAACTACTCCACAATGCATTCCCTTAGGCCCATGAATGGTGAAGTGTCATTTAGTCGACGTTCACATGACACCACTAAGGGAATCACAACATACATATCATCAAAATATCGAACACATATCAAATTCACATGATTACTCGGAACATGACTTCTCCCGTGACCTCAAGAACAAGGGTAACTACTCACAAATAATAAACATGCTCAAGATCAGAGAGGTATTGAATAGCATATTGGATCTGAACATATAATCTTCCACCAAATAAACCATATAGTAATCAACTACGCAAGGTAATCAACACTACTAGTCACCCACAGGTACCAATCTGAGGTTCCGGTACAAAGATTGAACACAAGAGATGAACTCGGGTTTGAGAGGAGATGGTGTTGTTGAAGATGTTGATGAAGATTGGCCTCCCAAAGATGAGAGGGGTGTTGGTGGTGACGATAGCCGCTCCACCGGAGGGCAAAAGTGCTCCTGCCCAAGTTCCGCCTCGAGGCGGCGGCGCTTCATCCCGAAAGTCCTTATACCAGAAGATGGGCACCGGAGGTGGGTCAGGCTGGGCACAACCCATCAGGGCGCGCCCTGGTGGGTTGTGCCCACCTTGGGGGCCTCCTCCGGTAGTTTCCAGCTCCAGTATTTTTTATTAAATGTAAAAATAATGTCCGTAAAATTTTAGCTTCATTGGAGTTGTGCAGAATAGGTATCTCTGACATGCTTTTCTTGGGTCCAGAATTTCAGTTGCCGGTATTCTCCCTCCTTGTGTAAACCTTGCATATTATGAGAGAAAAGGCATTAGAATCACTCCTCAAAGCATTATTATTCAACAAAACAAAGTAAATAACAGTAGGAAATCATGATGCAAAATGGATGTATTAGGTGCCAGGCCCATGCATGCTATCTTATTGGGCCTGCTGGCAGTAGGCCGCGTGGGAGATGGAGTGGAGCTGCCAGGGGATGGGCGGTAGGAGCGCTCAGGTTTAGTCCCACCTCGCTTGTCCGGGGAGGAGCGCTGATCAGCGAGGTGTATAAGAGGGCAGCCAGGGTCAAGCGTTGAAGTGACTAAAGGCCGTTTCTCCACTAGTGGATACAATACTAGAAAAACCCAAAACTTTTTCGGTAGCCAAAATATGACTTCCCATATATAAATCTTTGCCTCCGGACCATTCCGGAGCTCGTCGTGACGTCCGGGATCTCATCCGGGACTCCAAACAACATTTGGTCACCAACATGCTCTGTAACCTATGAGAAACATACTATTTTTTTCCTAAACTGTCAACTTACACCAAAATGAGCTATAGCATATGATCATTCTTCTATTAACGTGCAAGGTAGTGACCATATGATCATTCTTCTACAGCATATGATCATTCTTCTATTAACGTGCAAGATAGTGACCAAGAACTAGGAATGCCGCAAGAGGAGAAGTTGACATATGCGTCGGGAATAAATCAAGAGTTGCTGCATTAGTTGTCGGCACCATGCAACTTAATTTACCTTCAGGATTTGTAATGGAACTTGAAAATTGTTATTATGTTCCTGCTTTAAGTCAAAACATTATTTTCGGCTCATGTTTGATAAGACACGGTTATCAATTTAGTATTAAGGACAATGGTTGTTTTATTTACTTGAATAATATGTTTTATAGCTTTGCACCCGTTGTGAACGGGTTATTCATCTTAAATCATGTAGGTGACTCTGTCTATAACATAATATGTCAAGAGGCATAAACCTAACGAGATAAATCTGATTTACTTCTGGCATTGTTGGTTAGGACATATTAGTCAAAAACGCGTGAAGAAGCTCCATAATGATGAACTTCTAACTTTGTTTCATTTTGAATCATTCGAGACATGCGAGTCCTACCAACTCGGCAAGATGACTAAGAGTCCTTTTGCAAAGAGTTGTGAGAGGGTGTCCGAGCTATTAGAACTTATACATAGCAATGTATGTGACCAATGAGCATGATAGCTACAGGTGGTTTCTAGTACTTCGTGACATTTCTCGGCGATTGAGTAGTTATGGATATGTCTACTTGATGCGGCATAAGTCAGAAACTTTTAAAAAGTTCAAGGAGTTTCAGAACGAAGTGGAAATCAACTCCGCTGGAAAATAAAACTTCTACGATCTGATCGTGGTGGTGAGTATATGAGCCATGAGTTTCATGATCATCTGAAGAGTCGTGGAATGGTTGCACAACTCACTCCTCCGAGTACTCCACAAAGAAATGGTGTGTCAGAACGGAGGAATCAGACTCTGTTAAGCATGATCTGATCAATGATGAGTCAGTCGGATTTACCCTTCTCATTTTAGAGATACGCTCTAGCATGATACGTCCATTTTGCATCATGAATTCTTATCGGTATTTATATTATTCTTGGTTATTATTCCACATTATAATACAATTCTTAAGTCTTTTCTCTCTAAAATTATAAGGTACATCACAAAGAGGGAAATTGCTGGAAACTGGAATTCTCGACCTGAAAACCAAGAAAAAGGCTGAAAAATCACTGGACTCGAAATGACCTTAAACTTCACGGAGAATTTTTCTGAAATATATGTGAATTATTGGGCCAAAAATATACTGCAGGGGGGCCACCTGCTGGCCACAAGCCAACAGGGCACGTCCAACCCCCTAGGCGCGCCTTGTTAGCTTGTGGGGCCCATGCAGGTGCCCTGGGCCCCCTCTTCTGCTATAAGGCATGTTTTGATCTAGGAAAATTAAGAAGAACTTTTTGGGACGAAGCGCCTCCATCTCGAGGCAGAAACCTGGGCAGAGGCCCTTTTGCTCTCCGGCAGACGATTCTGCCAGGGAAACTTCCCTCCGGGAAGGGGAAAATCCAAGTCATCGTCATCGCCAACACTTCCTCCTTTGTGTAAGGACCAATCTTCATCAACATCTTCACCAACACCATCTCATCTCAAACCCTAGTTTATCTCTTGTATTCAATCTTTGTCTCAAAAACCTCAGATTGGTACATGTGGGTTGCTAGTAGTGTTGATTACATCTTGTAGTTGATGCTTGTTGGTTTACTTGGTGGAATATATTATGTTCATATCCTTAATCATCATTATTACACCTCTGATCTTGAACATGTTGATGATGTGTGAGTAGTTACTTTTGTTCTTGAGGACATGGGAGATGTTGACGTGGCTTGAGACTGCGTCGGTATTTTCCCAAAGAGGAAGGGATGATGCAGCACAGCGACGGTAAGTATTTCCCTCAGTTATGAAACCAAGGTTATCGAACCAGTAGGAGGATCACCGCCACCCAATAAGTAGCACCTGCACACAAACAACAAATACTTACAACCCAACGCAAAAGAGAGGCTGTCAATCTCTCTACGGTAATAAGATAGATTAGGTAGTGATGGATAGGAGAGATAGATCTCTCAGGAACACAAATAAAAAGAGTAAATATGCAGCAATATATTTTTGGGTTTTTGGTTTTGTAGATCTGAAAACAAAGAGTGCAAAAACATAGATCGGAAAGCAATATGATGGAAAAGTAGACCCGGGGGCCGTAGGGTTCACTAGTGGCTTCTCTCATGAGTATAGCACACGGTGGGTGAACAAATTACTGTTGGGCAATAGATAGAAAATCAAATAGTCATGACGATATCCAAGGCGATGATCATTATATAGGCATCACGTCCAAGATAGATAGACCGACTCCTTTCTGCATCTACTTCAATTACTCCACACATCGACCGCTATCCAGCATGCATCTAGTGTATTAAGTTCATGGCAAAACGGAGTAATGCAATAAGAACGATGACATGATGTAGACAAGATCTATTCATGTAGGAATAGACCCCATCTTGTTATCCTTAATAGCAACGATACATGCGTGTCTTGTTTCCCCTTCTGTCACTGGTAAAGAACACCGAAGATCGAACCCATCACAAAGCACCTCTTTCCATAGCAAGAAAAATCGATCTAGTCGGCCTAACTAAACCAAAGATTCAAAGAAGAAATACGATGCTATAAGCAATCATGCATATAAGAGATCAAAGAACACTCAAATAATATTCATGGATAGAAACTGATCATGAACTCAAAATTCATCGGATCCCAACAAACACACCGCAAAAGTTTACATCAAATAGATCTCCAAGAGACCATTGTATTGAGAATCATAAGAGAGAGAGGAAGCCATCTAGCTACTGCCTACGGACCCGTAGGTCTATGGTGGACTACTCACGCATCATCGGAGAGGCACCTATGAGGAAGATGAACCCCTCTGCGATGGTGTTTAGATTGGATCTCGCGGTTCTAGAACTTGCAGCGGCTGGAATTGTGTTTTGTCGACTCCCTAGGGTTTCGGAATATTTGCGAATTTATAGGCATCAGAGGCGGTGCGGAAGGGGGCCGAGGAGGGCACAACCCATCAGGGCGCGACGGGGCCCCCCTGGCGTGCCCTGGTGGGTTGTGCTCTCCACAGCCCATCTCTCCGGCAGTTGTTTGGCCCACTGGGTGTCTTCTGGTCCAGAAAAAATCTCCAAAAAATTTTGTCGCGATTGGACTCCGTTTGGTATTGATTTTCTGCGAAGTAAAAACAAGCAAAAAACAGCAACTGGCACTTTGGCACTATGTCAATAGGTTAGTCCCAAAAAATGATATAAAGTTGTAATAAAATGATTGTAAAACATCCAAGAATGATAATATAACAGCATGGAACAAGCAAAAATTATAGATACGTTGGAGACGTATCAGCATCCCCAAGCTTAATTCCTACTCGTCCTTGAGTAGGTAAATGGTAAAAACAGAATTTTTGATGTGGAATGCTGCCTAACATGTTCATCACATTCTTTTCTTTTGTATAGCATGGACATTTGGACTTATAATGATTCAAAGCAATAGTCTAGTTTTAACATAATGACTTCAATACTCAAGCATGTCAACAAGCAACCATGTCTTTCAAAATATCAACACTAAAGAAAGTTATCCCTAGCCCATCATGCTCAATCATTGATCCATTCATGAAACACACTCAAATATTAACTATGCCCAATGCTCAAGTACGATCATAGTGCCCCCTAGTTGGTGCTTATAAGAGAAGATGGAGACTCAAAGCAAAAATTAAAAATGCATAAAGTAAAAAAGATAGGCCCTTCGCAGAGGGAAGTAGGGATTTGTAGAGGTGCGAGAGCTCAAGGTTTAAATTGAGAGAAAAAAAATATTTTGGGTGGCATGCTTTTCCTGTCAACGAAAACGACAAAGTAGCTCACAATACTTTCCATGCTAGATATATCATAGGCGGTTCCCAAACAGAAAATAAAGTTTATTCCTTTTTCCACCAAACTTTCACTTTCCATGGCGGGCCGTATCCACGGTTGCCTTCCATACCAACACTTTCCAAGAAATTTATTATTTAACAACATAAAGTAAATATTTTTTTCTTTTTCATTTCAGGAATGGGCATCCCTATTACCGCCGCACTCTCGTGCAATGACAAGTGAATAAACACTCATCTTGAGAATAACACATCTAGCATGGAAAAATATTGGACACTCCCCACCGTTTCATGAGCGGTATGGGCACACAAAAGAGAAAATTTATTTTGAAAATTTAGAGATGGCACATACAAATTTGCTTGGAACGGCATGAAAATACCGCATATAGGTAGGTATGGTGGACTCATAAGGCAAAACTTGGTTTAAGGATTTTGGATGCACAAGTAGTATTTCTACTTAGTACAAATGGAGGCTAGCAAATAGATTGGGAAGCAACCAAACCAAGAAACGAAAATTCATATAAGTGAGCATTGAACATAACTAACACCGAATAATGCACCACAAGTAGGATGTAACTTCATTGCATAACTATTGACTTTCGTGCATGCATAGGGAATCACAAACCTTAACACCAATATTCCTACTAAGCATAATTACTCACTAACATGACTCACATATTACTATCATCATGTTTCAAAACTATTACAAGGAATCAAGTTTAATTTTTCCAATGATCTTCATGAAAGTTTTTATTATATCCTCCTTGGATATCTATCACTTTGGGACTAGTTTCATATACTGTCATTGCTTTTTGGCAAGCTCAAACAAATTTAAGTGAAGCACATGAGCATAAAGATTTCATCTCTCAAAAAGGTATAAGTGAAGCATGAGAGGATTTCTTCAAAATTTACTAACTCTCAAATTAATCTAAGTGAAGCATGAGAGTATTTCTATAAAAATTTCCAAGCACACTGTGCTCAAAAAGATATAAGTGAAGCACTAGAGCAATTTTATAGCTCAAAAAGTTTAAGTGAAGCACATAGAGCAATTCTAACAAATCATAGCATGATTTTGGCTCTCTCAAATAGGTGTGTACAGCAAGGATACAAGGGAAAAACTAACAAACAAAGCAAGCAAAGATACAAGACGCTCCAAGCAAAACTCATGATATGTGACGAATAAAAATATAGCTCCAAGTAAAATACCGATGGTCGTTAGAAGAAAGAGGGGATGCCACTCGGGGGCATACCCAAGCTTAGTTGCTTGTTTCTCTTTGGATATATCTTGGGGGTGCGGTAGCATCCCCAATCTTAGGCTTTTATCACTCCCTATTCCTTCATCCATCGTGATCTCACCCAAAACTTGAAAACTTCAATCACACAAAACTCAACAAAATCTTCGTGAGATCCGTTAGTATAAGAAAGCAAATCACTACTTTAGGTACTGTTGCAAACCCATTCATATTATATTATTGCATTATACATACTGTATTTTAACTTTACCATGGCTCATACCCTTCAATATAACCCATAGATTCATCAAAACAAGCACACAATGCAACGAAAACAGAATCTGTCTTAAACAGAACAGTCTGTAGTAATCTGTACTCTACCCATACTTATGTAACTCTAAAAATTCTGAAAAATTAGTAAAACGTAAGGAATTTATATAGAAACACTGTGTTAAAATTTCAGCTCAAGATCACGTTCCAGTAAAAAATAAAAATTCATATACTGGACGCAAAGTCTATGTTTCAGATTCAGCGTCACTTCTACTGATCCTATGAATCATCCTAAAGGCTTTACTTGGCACAAACACTAAATAAACCATAAAAACACAATAATAACAGAGGCATAATTGTGTCAACACACAAAAATAGAAAGGAAAAAGCAAAATTTTATTTATTCATTGGGTTGCCTCCCAACAAGCGCTATCGTTTTACGCCCTTAGCTAGGCATAACGCATAGATTCAAGTATTGTCATCTTTGGTTTTCAATTCTTCAATCACACAACTAGATTTCTTCAAGGATTTAGCATGCATATTTTTTATGACAACACTCCTAGGAAGAAACCCAAAAAAATCATTCTTATAGATAGGGTCTCTTATGATTTCAACAAAGTCGGGATGAATACTAATCATTTTAAGATCCCCCTTGTGACTACTAGGTGTAGCAACTTTGTTCTTAGTGACTTGCGTAACCTTGCCAATTTTTATGGGAGTTTTTTCAATATTTTTGATAGAAGAAAAATCTGAATCCAAATTACTAAAAATCTCTTCTATCTTATCAATCCGGTAAGGGATCTCTTCTACTCTTTCGTTAACTACGGTTTCTTTTTCCTTAAGCAATTTAAGAGCATCTCCCGCCTTAGGTCCAATTTTATTAGCAAGATTATGCAACTTTTTATCTATATTATCAAGATGTCCTTTAGTGATCATCTTCTTTTCAATAGCATCTAATCTCTCCATAACATGTTCGAGAGTCAAAGTTGTTTCATTGATCATGATAGGTGGTGATCCCACTAAACTTCCCAAAGCATTAAAAGCATCTAAAGAAGGACACATCAAGAAATTCCCACCGGTAATCGTATCAAGGACGAATCTATACCAAGTGGTGATGCCCACATAAAAACTGCGAAGAAGAACAATGGTAGATTGCTTATGGATAGATCTATTATGAGCATTGCAAATCCTATACCAAGCATCTTTTAGGTTCTCCCCTCCCCTTTGCTTAAAATTAAGAACCTCATTATCGGGAGTACACACAACAAAGGTAGAACTAGCCATAAAGACTAAGAAAGAGATCCGGCGAGAAAAAGGCAAACGAAGAAGAGAGCAAATAAAACGGCAAATTGGTGAAGCGGGGGAGAGGAAAACGAGAGGCAAATGGCAAATAATGTAATTGCAAGGAGATGAGATTTGTGATTAGGAACCTGGTAGATGATGGTGGAGTCCCCTCGGCGCCTACGATAGGCACGTAGAAGAGACCGCTTCCTCCCCGGCAATGGCGCCAGAAATTCCTTTGACGTGGCTTGAGACTGCGTCGGTATTTCCCCAAAGAGGAAGGGATGATGCAGCACAGCGACGGTAAGTATTTCCCTCAATTATGAAACCAAGGTTATCGAACCAGTAGGAGGATCACCGCCACCCAATAAGCAGCACCTGCACACAAACAACAAATACTTGCAACCCGGCGCGAAAGAGAGGTTGTCAATCTCTCTACGGTAATAAGATAGATTAGGTAGTGATGGATAGGAGAGATAGATCTCTCAGGAACACAAATAAAAAGAGTAATACGCAGCAATATATTTTTGGGTTTTTGGTTTTGTAGATCTGAAAACAAAGAGTGCAAAAACATAGATCGAAAAGCAATATGATGGAAAAGTAGACCCGGGGCCATAGGGTTCACTAGTGGCTTCTCTCATGAGTATAGCGCACGGTGGGTGAACAAATTACTGTTGGGCAATTGATAGAAAATCGAATAGTCATGACGATATCCAAGGCGATGATCATTATATAGGCATCACGTCCAAGATAGATAGACCGACTCCTGCCTGCATCTAGCTCTATTACTCCACACATCGACCGCTATCCAGCATGCATCTAGTGTATTAAGTTCATAGAAAAACGGAGTAATGCAATAAGAATGATTGAAAGGATCGATATGGTTGACTAGGGGGGGTGAATAGGCAACTACCGCTTTTTAACTTTTTTTTAACAAGTTAGGCTTAGCAACAAATAGGTTGGCTAGATATGCAACTAGGTGAGCAACCTATATGATGCTAACAACAATAAACATGCAAGCAAGGAGATAAACAATACAAATAGCTTGCACAAAGTAAGGATAAGAAGTAACCACAAGTGGAACTGATGGAGACGAGGATGTGTTACCGAAGTTCCTTCCCGGTAAAGGGAAGTACGTCTCCGTTGGAGCGGTGTGGAGGTACAATGCTCCCCAAGAAGCCACTAGGTCCACCGTATTCTCCTCACGCCCTCACACAATGCGAGATGCCGTGATTCCACTAGTGGTGCCCTTGAAGGCGGCAACCGGACCTTTACAAACAAGGTTGGGGCAATCTCCACAACTTAATTGGAGGCTCCCAACGACACCACGAAGCTTCACCACAATGGACTATGGCTTCGAAGTGACCTCTTCCATCTAGGGTGCTCAAACACCCAAGAGTAACAACATCCGCAAGGGATTGATGGGGGGAATCAAATATCTCTCGGTGGAAGTGTAGATCAAGGCCCTCTCCTCCAAACCCTAGAGCCCCAACACGATTTGATGGCTAGGGAGGGAGAAGGAGCAAGAATAAGCTTAGGAGCAACAATGGAGCTTTTTGTGGGAAGAGGTAAGTCTCAATGGGGAAGAAGACTCACTTATATAGGTAGGGGGAAATGTGGTCGTTTTTCTGCCTGAACACAAGCATAAGCGGCAGTACCGTCCTAGGGGGCGGTACTTCCGCTTATACGCGTACTGGAACAACTAAGCGGTAGTACCGTTCAGAATGGAGCGGTACTTCCGCTTGGGACGGTAGTACCGCTCTGGAGGGAGCGGTACTTCCGCTTAGAAATCCCAGAAGATCGACAGGAAAAAGGATGCAAGAAAGAGGCCGCGGATCCTCAGGGCGGCAGTACCGCTCGGTACTTCCGCTTAAAAAAGATAAGCGGTACTACAGGGCGGTAGTACCGCTCGAAACTTCCGCTTAAAAAAGATAAGCAGAACTTCAGGGCGGTAGTACCGCTCGGTACTTCCGCTTAAAAAAGATAAGCGGTAGTTCGAGCGGCTCTTCAGGGCGGTAGTACTGCTGGAGCGGTACTACCGCTCGGAAGAGCGGTACTTCCGCTTAAGATAGACTTTGGAGCCTGAGGGGCAGAAATAGCTCCGTTGTGCCGGGAAACGGACGGAGTGCAAAGTGTACGTGATAATTCCTCCCAACCATTCCGGATGCGGATCCCCTCTTAATAGTACGGATTTTCCTACGACTCAAGTCCACCAACCTAACCTCGAAAGGAAGAGACTCCGTCTTCTGATTTACTACTTGAGGGGAAGATAACCGTCTCGTGCCACCTGATAATCTCTGAAAGCTTAATGCACACGGTTAGTCCGCAAACGCACTGTCATCAACCACCAAAACTACTTAGGGAAAATTATGCTCTTACAACGATGACATGATGTAGACAAGATCTATTCATGTAGGAATAGACCCCATCTTGTTATCCTTAATAGCAACGATACATGCGTGTCTTGCTGCCCCATCTGTCACTGGGAAAGAACACCGCAAGATTGAACCCATCACAAAGCACCTCTTCCCATGGCAAGAAAAATCGATCTAGTCGGCCTAACTAAACCAAAGATTCGAAGAAGAAATACGATGCTATAAGCAATCATGCATATAAGAGATCAAAGAAGACTCAAATAATATTCATGGATAGAAACTGATCATGAACTCAAAATTCATCGGATCCCAACAAACACACCGCAAAAGTTTACATCAAATAGATCTCCAAGAGACCATTTTATTGAGAATCATAATAGAGAGAGGAAGCCATCTAGCTACTGCCTACGGACCCGTAGGTCTATGGTGGACTACTCACGCATCATCGGAGAGGCACCTATGAGGAAGATGAACCCCTCCGTGATGGTGTTTAGATTGGATCTCGCGGTTCTGGAACTTGCGGTGGCTGGAATTGTGTTTCGTCGACTCCCCTAGGGTTTTTGGAATATTTGGGAATTTATAGGCATCAGAGGCGGTGCGGAAGGGGGCCGAGGAGGGTACAACCCATCAGGGCGCGTCGGGCCCCCCTGGCGTGCGCTGGTGGGTTGTGCTCTCCACAACCCACTTCCCCGGCAGTTGTTTGGCCCACTGGGTGTCTTCTGGTCCAAAAAAAATCTCCAAAAAGTTTTGTCGCGATTGGACTCTGTTTGGTATTGATTTTCTGCGAAGTAAAAAAAAGCAAAAACAGCAACTGGCACTTTGGCACTATGTCAATAGGTTAGTCCCAAAAAATGATATAAAGTTGTAATAAAATGATTGTAAAACATCCAAGAATGATAATATAACAGCATGGAACAAGCAAAAATTATAGATACGTCGGAGACGTATCAGATGTCTTGTTATAAGTAATCATGTGAAGTTGGTATTCGTTCGATATTTTGATGAGATATATGTTGTTGCTTCCTTTAGTGGTGTCGCGTGAATGTCGACTACATGATACTTCACCATCTAATGGGCCTAAGGGAAGGCATTGTGGAGTAATAAGTAGATGATGGGATGCTAGAGTGACAGAAGCTTAAACCCTAGTTTGTGCGTTATTTCATAAGGGGCTGATTTGGATCCATAGGTTTCATGCTATGGTTAGATTTATCTTAATTCTTCTTTCGTAGTTGAAGATGCTTGCGAGAGGGGGTAATCATAAGTGGGTTGCTTGTTCAGGTAAGAAAAGCACCTTAGCACCAGTCCACCCACATATCAAATTATCAAAGTAGCGAACGTGAATCAACTAAACATGATGAACATGACTAGACGGAAATTCACATGTGTCCTCGGGAGCGTTTGCCTTTTATAAGAGTACTTTAAGGTCTGTCATTTGCTACAAAAATGATTGGGATATCTTGCTGCACCTTTGTTACTATTGTTACTTGTCACTTATTATGAATTACCTTGCTGCAAAACTACCTATCATTGTTACTTACAGCACTTGCAAAGAATATCTTGCTGAAAACTGCTTATCATTTCCTTCTGCTCCTCGTTGGGTTCGACACTCTTACTTATCGAAAGAATTATGATTGATCCCCTAAACTTGTGGGTCATCATAGCAACTGCAACTTTCACACTAAACAGGGTACCATCAAAGTCCATATATAAGACACCATACGAAATATGGACTGCGAAGAGTCACAATATGACTTTTCTAAAGATGTAGGGATGTGAAGCATATGTCAAGCGACTCCAGTCAAACAAGTGCATATTCGTGGGATATCCAAGGGAAACCTTGGGATGTTACTTCTACAACCGTGAAGAGGGCAAAGTTTTTGTCGCTCGACATGGAGTTGTCCTTGAGAAAGAGTTTCTCAATCAGAAGGCTAGTTGTAGGTTGGTCCGTCTCGAAGAATTTCGACAACCACATGTCGGGGGGATGACCCCCGGGTACCCCAAAGACGGCGAATCAGACGGGGTGCCCGCCCGCCCGGGCCGGCTGTCTGGCTGACTGTCGGCCGCCCCAGCCAGCCAGCTGCCGGCTGCGCCTGCCAGCCGGCTGCCCGGAGTCAACCGCAACATCACATCCGACCCGACACGGACGAGACGGCCGTACCCGGCACTGTTGAGCAATAGCGGCGCACTATGGCCTCCTCACTTGTCATCGCACTTGACATCTAGAATAGTATAGTTGGTGGGTGGGCCACCACCCACCATGCCTACTCCACACTATAAAAGGGCACCATGCCCACTCATTCCACCAGGGACACTGACGGTGGAGCTCTCTCATGCCCACTTACTAGCTAGCTCACACGCACACTAGCTCTCACACACATGAGACATATACGAGACAGTGAGCACTCTGCTACTGTTATCAGTCCAATACAGCTCCAGGAGCAACTCTGTACCAGATATACCACATATATACAGACATGCAGGAGTAGGGGTATTATCTCTCCAGAGAGCCCCGAACCTGGGTAAACCACCGCGTGCTATTCGCATACCCGTCCCGGATCTCCACGGCAGCCTTGCTCTCACCTCTTAAGCCATCCCATGGCATCTGCCGTCTCAGGGCACCCCCCGTGAGAAAACGACGACAGTTGGCGCCCACCGTGGGGCACTTCGCGGCGTCGGCCGGAGTCACGCTCCGGGCGGGACCCTTCACCACCTCTCTCGGCCGCCCCACGTCCGGGCGGAACTGCAGGCTCGTGGGGCTTGCTCCGGCAGGTCCTGCGGGCGTCGCGGCCGACCTCTCGGATGAGCGCCTCGGCCGCGACCTCGCGCTCGACGCCGCCGTGCTCGCCGAGCGTCTCGGTAAGCAGAGCCTCGCCAACGCACCACCTGCCGACGAGTACCCTAGCCAGGTGCTCGACTGCCTTGACCCGCCCTCGTCCGTAGGCGCGCTCACCTCGGGCGAGGCCGGCAACTCCCGCGTCCGCGCGGGGGTGATGTCCACCGGCTCATCCACGACCTCCGGTCGTGCCAGGGCGGAGGCGGACGCGGCCACCGCGGCCGCTCGCGCCGGCACCTCCGACCCCCTCGGCGCCGCGCTTCGGGGCCTCAGCACCCCCGTTGCACCGACGACGAACCCAGCTACGGCTACGGCCGAGCTGGAGGCCACTCGCCGGCTGCTGTTCGATGAGGCAACCATGCTTGCCGCCACCAAGCGCCAGATGGAGTCCGCGCAGCGCGAGTATAACTCCGCCTACGGCCTCACCCCCGCCGGCAACGAGCCCAGCCGACGCGGTGACGTCCGCAACCACGGCCGCGTGGTCGCGGAAATCCTCAGCGGCCGCCTGCCCGTCTACGACACCCCCGCGGCTAACCTGCGGGCTGCCAAGGTAGCCTACGAGGACCTGGCTACTTTGGTGGGCGAGGAGCGCGCAGCACGCGAGCGACACATCAAGGATCTTATCGACACCGCCAACGCGCAACAAGTCGGCCTCACCCCCGGCGGGGCCGTTTCCGAGGTTCCCCGTCCCGAGGGCATGGGCACTGGGGCCGCTGACCATGAGCCGGCCCAGCACTCCAGTTCCCCTCACCCCTCCGGCCGGCGGGCCGGGGGAAGCCACGTTTGGCGTTCACAGCTGCGCGGGAACGAGCAGCCGGCCGTGAATAGCCGGCGCAGCAACAACCCGGCTGGCAGCAACCACCGCAACGAGGCGCCGGCTGGCGGCAGCCGACGCAGCCGGGACCATACCCCGCCTCCGCGGCAGGAGCGTGCCCGCTCTCCTGCCCCAACTGTTCGCCCCGAGCTCGCCGCTCGGCTCGGCCCACGTGTCCCACGGAGCAAGAACGACGCGCGGACCCGCATCGAGCGGCTGGCGCAGTCGGCCCTCCTCGAGGAGGAGGGCTCGATCAGCCCTGCATGCTTCGGCCCCCGGATTCGCAACGAGCCATTTCCGGCCGGCTTCACTCTCCCACGCGACACCCCGAAGTACAGTAGCTCCATGCTGATGGACTTTTGGAGTCACTTGATTTTGAATCACTTGACACATGTGAGCCAAGCCTCATGGGCAAGATGACTAAAACGCCGTTCTCTGGAACAATGGAACGGGCAAGTGACTTGTTGGAAATCATACATACTGATGTGTGCGGTCCGATGAGCATTGAAGCGCGCGGTGGTTATCGTTACTTTCTCACCTTCACTGATGACTTAAGTAGATATGGGTATATTTACTTAATGAAACACAAGTCTGAAACGTTTGAAAGGTTCAAACAATTTCAGAGTGAAGTTGAGAATCATCGTAACAAGAAGATTAAATTCCTACGATCTGATCGAGGAGGAGAATATCTGAGTTATGAGTTTGGCAGTCACTTAAGACAATGTGGAATTGTTTCACAACTGACACCGCCTGGAACACCACAGCGTAATGGTGTGTCCGAACGTCGTAATCGAACCTTATTGGATATGGTGCGATCTATGATGTCTCTTGCCGATTTGCCACTATCGTTTTGGGGTTATGCATTAGAGACAGCTGCATTCACTTTAAATAGGGCACCATCGAAATCCGTTGAGACGACGCCATATGAACTTTGGTTTGGTAAGAAGCCAAAGCTGTCGTTTCTTAAAGTTTGGGAATGTGATGCTTATGTCAAAAAGCTTCAGCCTCAAAAGCTGGAACCCAAAGCGGTGAAATGCGTCTTCATAGGATATCCAAAAGAGACAGTTGGATATACCTTCTACCTCAGATCCGAAGGCAAAGTGTTTGTCGCTAAAAACGGAACATTTCTTGAGAAAGAGTTTCTCTCGAAAGAATTGAGTGGGAGGAAGATAGAACTTGATGAGGTTGTTGAACCTTTACTTCAACCTGAGAGGAGCACAGTACAGAAAGATGTTTCTGTAGAGCCTGCATCAGTTGAAGAGGAAGTTAATGATGATGATCATGAACCTTCGAATCAAGTTGCTATCGAACCTCATAGGTCGACAAGGACGCGTACTGCTCCTGAGTGGTACGGCAACCCTGTCTTAGAAGTCATGTTGTTAGACAACGATGAACCTACAAGCTATGGAGAAGCGATGATGGGCCCGGATTCCGAGAAGTGGTTAGAGGCCATGAAATCCGAGATGGGATCCATGTATGAAAACAAAGTATGGACTTTGGAAGTATTACCTGAAGGGCGTAAGGCCATTCAGAACAAATGGATCTTTAAGAGGAAGACGGACGTGGACGGTAATGTCACCGTCTATAAAGCTCGACTTGTGGTAAAGGGTTTTTCACAAGTTCAAGGAGTTGACTACGATGAGACCTTCTCACCCGTAGCGATGCTTAAGTCCGTCAGAATCATGTTAGCAATAGCTGCCTTTTTCGATTATGAAATTTGGCAGATGGATGTCAAAACAGCGTTCCTTAACGGTTTCCTTAAGGAAGAGTTGTATATGATGCAACCAGAAGGTTTTGTCGATCCAGAGAATGCTGACAAAGTTTGCAAACTCCAGCGATCCATTTATGGACTGGTGCAAGCATCTCGGAGTTGGAATCTTCGCTTTGATGAGGTGATCAAAGCGTTCGAGTTTATACAAGTTTACGGAGAAGCTTGTATTTACAAGAAATTGAGTGGGAGCTCTATAGCGTTTCTAATATTATATGTAGATGACATATTGCTGATTGGAAACAATATAGAAATGTTGGAAGGCGTGAAGGAATATTTGAACAAGAGTTTTTCAATGAAGGACCTAGGAGAAGCTGCTTTCATATTAGGCATCAAGATCTATAGAGATAGATCAAGACGCTTGATAGGACTTTCACAAAGCACATACCTTGATAAGATTTTGAAAAAGTTCAAAATGGATCAGTCCAAGAAGGGGTTCTTGCCTGTTTTGCAAGGTGTGAAGTTGAGTAAGACTCAATGCCCAGTGACTGCAGAAGATAGAGAAAAGATGAGTGTCGTCCCCTATGCTTCAGCCATAGGCTCTATCATGTATGCAATGTTGTGCACAAGACCCGATGTCAGCCTTGCCATAAGTATGGTCGGAAGGTTTCAAAGTGATCCAGGAATGGAACACTGGACGGCGGTCAAGAATATCCTAAAGTACCTCAAAAGGACTAAGGACATGTTTCTCGTTTATGGAGGTGATCAAGAGCTCGTCGTAAAGGGTTACGTCGATGCAAGCTTTGACACTGATCCGGATGACTCTAAGTCACAAACCGGATACGTATTTATTCTTAATGGGGGTGCGGTTAGCTGGTGCAGTTCCAAGCAAAGCGTGGTAGCTGATTCTACATGCGAAGCGGAGTACATCGCTGCCTCGGAGGCGGCGAAGGAAGGTGTCTGGATGAAGGAGTTCATGACAGATCTTGGAGTAGTGCCTAGTGCGCTTAACCCAATGACTTTGTTTTGTGATAATACTGGTGCCATTGCTCTGGCCAAGGAACCAAGATTTCACAAGAGGACCAGACACATAAAGCGACGTTTCAATTCCATCCGCGATTACATCAAGGAGGACGACATAAATATTTGCAAAGTACACACAGATCTGAATGTTGCAGATCCGATGACTAAACCACTTCCAAGGGCTAAACATGAACAACACCAGAACTGCATGGGTGTTCGATTCATTACAATGTAAATCACATAGTGATGTGAGCTAGATTATTGACTCTAGTGCAAGTGGAAGACTGTTGGAAATATGCCCTAGAGGCAATAATAAATTGGTTATTATTATATTTCCTTGTTCATGATAATTGTTTATTATCCATGCTATAATTGTATTGATTGGAAACTCAAGTACATGTGTGGATACATAGACAACACTGTGTCCCTAGTATGCCTCTAGTTAACTAGCTCGTTGATCAAAAGATGGTGAAGGTTTCCTAGCCATGGACATGAGATGTCATTTGATAACGGGATCACAACATTAGGAGAATGATGTGATGGACAAGACCCAAACTATAAACGTAGCATTTGATCGTGTCAGTTTATTGCTATTGTTTTCTGCATGTCAAGTATATGTTCCTATGACCATGAGATCATGCAACTCACTGACACCGGAGGAATACCTTGTGTGTATCAAACGTCGCAACGTAACTGGGTGACTATAAAGATGCTCTACAGGTATCTCCGAGGGTGTCTGTTGGGTTGGCATGGATCAAGACTGGGATTTGTTACTCCGTGTGACGGAGAGGTATCTCAGGGCCCACTCGGTAATACAACATCACAATGAGCCTTGCAAGCAATGTGACTAAAGTGTTAGCCGCGAGATCTTGTATTACGGAACGAGTAAAGAGACTTGCCAGTAACGAGATTGAACTAGGTATAGAGATACCGACGATCGAATCTCGGGCAAGTAACATACCGAAGAACAAAGGGAACAGCATACGGGATTAATTGAATCCTTGACATAGAGGTTCGACCGATATAGATCTTCGTAGAATATGTAGGAACCAATATGGGCATCCAGGTCCCGCTATTGGTTATTGGCCGTAGAGGTGTCTCGGTCATGTCTACATAGTTCTCGAACCCGCAGGGTCTGCACACTTAAGGTTCGGTGACGTTTCGGTAGATTTGAGTTATGCATGTTGGTGACCGAAGGTTGTTCGGAGTCCCGGATGAGATCACGGACATCACGAGGAGCTCCGGAATGGTCCGGAGGTAAAGATTGATATATAGGAAGTCCCGTTTTGGCCACCGGAAAGGTTTCGGGTATTTCCGGTAGTGTACCGGGAGTGCCGGAGGGCCATCGGGAGGGGCCACCCACGCCGGGAGGCCACATGGGCCTAAAGGGGGTTGCACCAGCCCTTAGTGGGCTGGGCAAGGCAGCCCTATAAGGCCCATGCGGCTGGAATAAGTGGAAAAGGCATAAAACCCAAGAAAAGGGAAGGGGAACCAAATATGGAAGGTGTCCTATTTGGACTAGGAAGAAGTGGAGGAGTCCACCTCCTCCTCCTTGGTTCGGCCGCACCTAAGGGGGAAACCCTAGGGCGCCAGCCCCCTCCCCCTCCCTCCTATATATACTAGAGGGGAGAGAGGGCCAAACACCCTAAGCCAGGGTGCAGCCCTCTCTCCCCCGTCTATACGGTTTTCCTCAAATCTGTTTTTGTCGGTGCTTAGGCGAAGCCCTGTCGGAACAGCTCCACCACCAACCCCACTACGCCGTTGTGCTGGCGGAGAACTCGTCTATCTCTTCGCTCTCTCTTGCTGGATCAAGAAGGCGGAGATCGTCATCAAGCTGTACGTGTGCTGAACGCGGAGGTGCCGTCCGTTCGGTACTTGATCGGGACGGATCGTGATTGGATCGCGGGACGCTCGGTGATTTGGATCACGAAGACGTTCGACTACATCAACCGCGTTTCTTAACGCTTCCCGCTTAGCGATCTACAAGGGTATGTAGATTCACTCTCCCTCTCGTAGATGCTCATCACCATGGATAGATCTTGTGTGTGCGTAGGAAAAATTTTGTTTCCCATGCAACGTTCCCCAACAACCCGTCCCTTCCTACTGCGGCCGGGTACGCTGACAAGACGCGACCCCCCCCCCCCCGACGAACTTCGATGTAGCTACAGCTGATGCATGGATGCACATGGCTACAGTCCGGCTGACCGTACCGCTGACAGAGGACTGATTGGGACCCGGCGGAGCCACAGTACCTCTGCGCCGCCGTCCACTCCGTTACCTGCCCCGGCGTGGCTACAGCGTCGTCGGCCGTACCGCTGACTTCGGCCGGCTGGCACAAGACGACGCCGGGCGGGGTGGCCCGTGCCGTGGCAGGTAAGCGCGGACCAATAGGAGAGCCGGCTGACGGGCCCCAGCTGGCGATGGGACCGCACAGCCGGCGGGCCCTACGGGCAACGAGACGACCCAACCGGCGGGCCCCCTGGCCGGCCGGAGAGGCTGCCAGCCGGGTCCCCCCCTGTAATACCTTAAGGATACTGTACACCGGGGGGTTGGCCTATAAAACCCCCCGGAGCCCCCATGTAGCGGGGGGGGGGGGGACACGCACGAAGGCATTCGACCCTCTCTCTCACACACACATAGCAGGGGAAGAGGAGCCGGCTGCTCCTTCTTCTACCTCCAGACAAACAGCTCAAGGAGCATCATTGTAACACCTCTCCCAATCCAACTAGACCAGCAGGACTAGGGGTATTACCTCCCCAGGTGGGCCCTGAACCTGGGTATATCGTGTGTCTACCACCGATTGTGCCAAATCCCGCTCCCGGAGCCCGTCGGCGTCCTTCGGCCCCAACCACTCTCGATAAGCCACCCCATGGCATCTGTCGTGAGAAAACGACGACACCACACAAGGACATTTTGGTAGGTGATTCTGTCAAACCGGAATTAGCCAGGGTACCGGTGTTGGAGTCAGCACCGATTTCACGGAGGTCAAAAAGGTTGCGCAATGTGCATGACTGCGACATGTTGTTCTTGGAAAATGACGAACTGACTACGTATGCGGAAGTGATGGCGAGCCCGGATTCCGAGTTATCACTTGAGGCCATGAGATTCGAGTTAAAGTCCATGGATAACAATCAAGTTTGGAAATTAGTTGATCTACCAAATGGCGTTCAAGCTATTGAGTGCAAATGGATCTTTAAGAAGAAAAATGATATGGACGGAAATGTTACAGTCCATAAGGCTCGACTTGTCGCTAAAGGTTATCGACAAGTTTAAGGAGTTGACTACGATGAGACTTACTCACAGGTAGCAATGCCTAAATCAATTCAGACCATTCTTGCTATAACTGCATATTCCGACTATGAGATATGACACATGGATGTCAAAGCAGCTTTCCTTAATGGAAATTTAACCAAGGACGTGTACATGACACATCCCGAGGGTTTTGTCGATCCAAAGAATGCTAGTAAGGTATGAAAGCTTGCGAGCTCCATTTATAGATTGAGGCAAGCATCTCGGAGTTGGAACATTCATTTTAATTAAGCAATCAAAGAGTCTGGCTTCATCAAGAACGCATATGATCATTGTGTTTTATAAAAAAGTTAGTGGGAGCTTAGTCGCATTTCTGATCTTATACGTGGATGATATGCCTCTACCTATGGATGATAAATGCCGGAGGGCGAAGAGCTTCAATTTTCTTTTGGAATTATTTCCGTTTCAAAGTTTTAGTTCTCTTAGGAAATATCCACATATGCATCAATATACACTCCACATGCCACCGCATACGTGTCAAATTGCACAATATAAATTTTTACAGCGGATCGTTCTTTTCCTCTCACCGCGACTGCAACCCTAGCTACCAGGAGAGACCGCTCTTCCAGCGCCGTCCTCTGGCGGCTCTCCTCCGCCGACGACCTCGGTCGTCGACGGTGAGGAGGGTCGCCAGATCCACGCGTGTGGATAGTTTTAGGCTAAAATAGCTTAGTTTTTTTAGGTTGTTCGTCGTCTTGGCTTCGGCGGCGGTGATGACAGCGCTGAATAAATTTTTATCAGATTCTACTCCGACAAGGTGATCGGTCCTATGGTTGAGGATGGATCTGGAGTCCAGTCTGTTCAAGCAAGAATGGTGCGGCGGCGGCATCCTCGTGGTGGACATGTGTCCTTGGGCTCTATCGTTGCGACGGCGTTTGCTCCAGCGCCGGCGCAGAGCTTGGGAGGTAGTCCAGAAGCGGATGCAGATTGTGGTCCACATCGGCGACATCTAAGAGATGGTAGATTGTGTGCTCGGTTCGTGGTACGTGGATGGCAGGTATGGTTTCCTCCTTCGATGCCTTGGTCATGTGGGGGTACCAGATCTGGAGTTCGATGGTGTGTCCGGGGTGTTGCCCCGGTCTGATTCGTTCAACGGCAATGGTTTTGCCTTTAGCGAGCCACCTTGGAGGTCCGCAAAGTTGTGTATTAGCGATGGAGTCGCGTCGAGCTCGGTGATCCATCATTTTTGTCTTTTGGTGGTTGTTGTGGTGGTGCCAGAGGCAGGTGATGAACCTTGGTGGCAAGCTCAGAGGTTTCTTCGGTCTTGTTTGTAATCTTACTTCTTGGGTGGTGTTCCTTCGTGCAAAAGCTAGTGTTCTGTCATGTATTCAGTTTTGCCAAGTCGATGTGTACGTGGCTTGTATTATGATCCTTACGATATAAATGAGACACACATTATACCATGCAAAAACAAATTGCACAATATATTTTCTCCATTGTCCGTACAAAGAAACAAGCAGATTCGTGCATCTATACGACCATTTGTCTTTTTTTTCTTTTGCGTAGCCCGCAAATCAATACATTTCTTTGTCAAAATTACAAGTACATGGCGAGCATCTGTGCATGCTTATGGAAAGCATAATTTTTCAATATGTGCTTTTCGATTCTATATTTCTAATAGAGACATGAACAGCTCCAGCCATTCGGTCTCCATGGATGGGCACTCACATCACAGCAATCCATGAATGTGCCACACATTATCGTTCTCTCGAGACGAAATCACTAGTTAGCGAGTACACCTTCCAACGATTACTCCCACCTCCACAGGTTGCGACAAGTGGCGCACTGTATGCGTGCCACATGTCGCAACCTGGGAGTTTTCTCATTTTTCGTAGATCCGTATTTTCAAAACGTTTTATCTCCTAAACCGTGCGTCCAAATCTCGAACCGTTTTCACCGTTGGCTTTCTCGCGTCGAGATCTTCAAAACTAGATCCCATGTTGATAGATTTTGACGAACTTTTTTTTTCACGAAAAAAACCGGACGTAAAAAACCGGACGAAAAAACCGTGCCTCACGCGATAGGAAAAAAAACAGAAAACGCGTTTTTTTTCCTTTCCGAGAGGCATGGGTCGCGAAGGCAAAACCGTGCCTCTCGCGGAAAAAAAAGAAAGAGCAGAAAACGCGTTTTTTTTCCGTTTCGGGAGAGGCACGGCCATGCCTCTCACGATAGCAAAACCGTGCCTCTCGTGGAAGCAAAACCGTGCCTCTCGCGGGAAAAAAAAAAGAGAGCAGAAAACGCGTTTTTTTTCCTTTCCGAGAGGCACGGCCGTGCCTCTCGCGAAGGCAAAACCGTGCCTCTCGCAAAAAAAAACGCGTTTTTTCCCTTTTCGAGAGGCACGGCTGTGCCTCTCGCGAAGGCAAAACCGTGCCTCTCGCGGAAGCAAAACCGTGCCTCTCGCAAAAAAAACAGAAAATACGTTTTTTCGCGTAAAAAAAAGAAAACGCGGTTTTTCGCGCATAAAAAAAAATTGAAATTTTTTTTTCGTCCAAAAGCTACGAAAGACCGGTGAAAAACCGAAACACCAAAAAAATCCGGAAAAAAACCACTCCAAAAAGGCGAAAACGCGTGCGAAAAAATAAAAAAAACAAAATCCGAAGGAAACGCTCAGAGCGCGACACGTGGTGACGACTTGAATGCGCCAAGTGGCAGCGCGTGGGAGTGATCGCTGGAACTCTTGCGAGGGAGTGCTTGCTAACTAGTTGCTCCCTTCTCAAGAAGACGAATGAACGTATTTGAATCTGGCCCAGTTTTATGCAATCCTCCCGTACTGGGCCTTATACATGGGGGTTGGCAGCATTGGGCCTGCAGGCTGTTGAGCCCGCGTGAGGTCGAGTCCAGCCGACGGCTGAGGGGAGCCTGTGTAGTAGTAGTAGCAGCGCTCGTATTTAGTCCCACATCGCTGGCCGAGGAAGAAGCTGCGGCGAGCGAGGTGTATAAGAGGGCAGCCAGGGCCAGCGGTGGAAGGCACGCAGCTGCGTGGTGAGCACAAAGCGAACTATTCTTTCGCCTTTTACTAAAGGATATCGTGTGGGCGCCACAATGAGCAGCATACGATAATTTTTAAAGGGTATTTCCTCTCTTTGAGGAGGGTCCCATAATGCAAATTGAAATTTTGTCTCAGATTTTCTTTTTGAACGTAAATTCAAAATGCTTCTGCCTCTCCGTTCGTGGGCAAGGTAGGTAGAGACTTGCATAGCTGGGTCGTCGGTGCACCGCCGAAGCATCGAGCACCACCGGTGCTTCAAGGAATTACGCGCCCAACATGTGGAAGCGAGTAGCCGAGGATGATGCATTCGTGGCTGGAGGAGTTGCGGATGTAGATATCAAATCTGATATTGCTTATTTCACTGATGTTTTGCTGAGTTTTTTTTTGAACGGTTTTAATAGATTAGACGATTTTAACTTGGGAAACGTTTCGGGCCGGAGCGCCAGCCGAACGTTCGGCCGGTCGCGTGCGACCCGTGCGATCTCCTCTGGTATGGCGGCCAGATTTTCTCGCATGGTGGGGCGCATGGCCGAGTGGGGCCCACCAACCGCTCGCCCCTGCGCGGCTGCCGCCCGCATCGCCGGTCCCTGCCCCCGTCGGCTGCCCACATCGCCCGCCCCCACCCCCGTCGACCGTCCGCATCGCCCGTCCCCGGCCCCGTCGGTCGCCCGCATTGCCGGTCCCCGCCTCCGTCTGTCGTCCTCGTCGCCGGTCCCCAACCCCGTCGGCCGTCCGCATCGCCCGTCCCCGGCCCCGTCGGTCGCCCGCATTGCCGGTCCCCGCCTCCGTCTGTCGTCCTCGTCGCCGGTCCCCAACCCCGTCGGCCGTCCGCATCGCCCGTCCCCGGCCCCGTCGGCCGCCCGCATTGCCGGTCCCCGCCTCCGTCTGTCGTCCTCGTCGCCGGTCCCCAACCCCGTCGGCCGTCCGCATCGCCCGTCCCCGGCCCCGTCGGCCGCCCGCATTGCCGGTCCCCGCCTCCGTCTGTCGTCCTCGTCGCCGGTCCCCAACCCCGTCGGCCGTCCGCATCGCCCGTCCCCGGCCCCGTCGGCCGCCCGCATTGCCGGTCCCCGCCTCCGTCTGTCGTCCTCGTCGCCGGTCCCCAACCCCGTCGGCCGTCCGCATCGCCCGTCCCCGGCCCCGTCGGCCGCCCGCATTGCCGGTCCCCGCCTCCGTCTGTCGTCCTCGTCGCCGGTCCCCAACCCCGTCGGCCGTCCGCATCGCCCGTCCCCGGCCCCGTCGGCCGCCCGCATTGCCGGTCCCCGCCTCCGTCTGTCGTCCTCGTCGCCGGTCCCCAAGCCCGTCGGCCGTCCGCATCGCCCTTCCCCGGCCCCGTCGGCCGCCCGCATTGCCGGTCCCCGCCTCCGTCTGTCGTCCTCGTCGCCGGTCCCCAACCCCGTCGGCCGTCCGCATCGCCCTTCCCCGGCCCCGTCGGCCGCCCGCATTGCCGGTCCCCGCCTCCGTCTGTCGTCCTCGTCGCCGGTCCCCAACCCCGTCGGCCGTTCGCATCGCCCGTCCCCGGCCCCGTCGGCCGCCCGCATTGCCGGTCCCCGCCTCCGTCTGTCGTCCTCGTCGCCGGTCCCTAACCCCGTCGGCCGTCCGCATCGCCCGTCCCCGGCCCCGTCGGCTGCCCGCATTGCCGGTCCCCGCCTCCGTCTGTCGTCCTCGTCGCCGGTCCCCAACCCCGTCGGCCGTCCGCATCGCCCGTCCCCGGCCCCGTCGGCCGCCCGCATTGCCGGTCCCCGCCTCCGTCTGTCGTCCTCGTCGCCGGTCCCCAACCCCGTCGGCCGTCCGCATCGCTCGTCCCCGGCCCCGTCGGCCGCCCGCATTGCCGGTCCCCGCCTCCGTCCGTCGTCCTCGTCGCCGGTCCCCAGACCCGCCGGTCGTCCTCGTCGCCATTTCGCCGCCCTCGTTGGCCGGCCTTGGCGGAAGCTGGAACCGTGTCGTGGCTTTGCTGCAATTGGTGCCCAGAAGAGTTGCCATCATGGACAACGAGCATGGTGACCGCAAGCTGTGCGGACGGCGGCGATGTCCCGAGGAACACTAATAACTGGTGTCATATTTTGCTACAATCAGCACACCACTCAGCTACAACCGGCATCGTTGCATGCTGCATGCTGCGACCATGGTCCTTGCGCGAGCGACGTTTTTGTTGCAGCCGTAGCTGTTGTTTGCTACAACCCGCGAGATTTTTTGCTACATCCATTCAAATGGCATTCATTTGGCAGCTGCCGTTCATTCAACCCCGTGCAGCAAGCGTCCACGGGTGGAAAAAAGCTTCAAGCCACGTGAAAAAAGTTTCAACTGGGCGTGAGCATGGCGGCAACCATGATGTTTTTTGCTACAACCTTGACCATGCTTTGCTACGACCAACATTGGAAATTGTTGCCACGACGGTGGCCGTGTTTCAGCGGCCATAAAAGTTCTTTTGCTACAACCATGTCTTCAGTTTGCTTCGACAAGCGATGAAAATGTTGCCACGACGACCGAGATTTTTTTGCTACAACCACATCTCCGGCTGCGGGGTGGCCGTCAGTCGCGGACGAGCGCGAGGCGGCGGTGCGCGGTGCGGAGGCGGAGGCGGCGCGGCGGGGCTCGATCCACGACAAGCAGCGACGAGCGCGGTGAGGAGGGCGGCGACGAGCACGGCGAAGGCGGCATGAGGCGCGGCACGGCACGAGGAGGAAGAAGATAAGGGGCGAATCGTTTTCTTCGGCGGGATCCAACGGCCCACGCGCTCGGATCCAATGGCCGCGGTGCGACCGGCCCAAATTTGGGCCGGCATGCCGGCCCCTATCACCCCCCCTTTTAACTTTCACAGCCCAAGCTTCCGCTAGCTGGATTTCTTCAGCATTGTAAATGATCTTGCATCACATGCAGAGCGCTCACCAGACGTTTGCCTCAAGAAACCTATTGCAGACTGCTCACAAGATGTTTGCCTAAGAATTGATCAAATCATAGGTAAACAATGGCGTAAACCACACATCTCCCCATTTACTTATACTAGATTTGCTGGCAGGACACCTCATTACAATGCCACTAACCTACTACACGTTCAAGCACAAACCCACAACCAACTTTTCCGGATATAAGGAACAACAAAGCAAACCAAAGAATCCATGGTCACAACAGGGGAAATGGGCTGCTGAAGGGATTCACCATCAGGTAGCTTCCGCAGACATGATCTCAAGCTCAGCCCACCACAGCGGCGACACCTTCGGAGTCGCGCCCTCGGGCCCCACCGCCGTGATCTCCTTCATCCGAGCCGCCACCTGCGCCATCCGCGGTCTCTTGCTCGGATCCGGGTCGATGCAGGACCTCGCGACGTCGCACAATGCGCGCGCAGTTTCTTCAGGGAAGGAGCCCAGGCTCGAGTCAATCAGCTCTGCAAGAGGCATCTTGCCTTCAAAATAGATGGACGCCCACTTTTCAAGTGGCAGGTCTTGCTCAGGGAAGGGCACTCTCCCGGTTAATATCTCCAGCAGTATAATGCCATACTGATGCACGATGCTCTCTGTGTCCAACATGGTGCAGCCATCGGTGACGGAATCAGATCCCTTGGTGCCATTCCAGAAATCAAGATCTGAAACCTTTGCGGCAAAATCATCGGTGAGGTAGATAGTTGTCGAGCTGAAGCTCCTTGGCACGACGGGTGGATTCAGCTTGTGCATTTGCTCGAGACAGTATGCTATCCCCATCGATATTCTAAGTCGGGCCATCCAGTCCAAGTTCTCAGCTTCTCTAACTGCAACATAATCAAAAGCATTATCAGATACCGAAATTGTTGAAGTGTTTGCACATTATAGGGTTCATTCTGTTGACAGAGAGAAAACTAGAAGGATATATTACGTGCACGCTTACCATGCAGATGCTCGAAAAGAGTGCCATTTGGAGCATATTCAAACACCATAGCTCTGGTGAAAGGATTTTCTTCTTCACAGTAGCCAAGCAGGTTTATAAAGTTCTTGTGGCCCACTTTGGATAAACTTGAGATCTGAGACCATAGCAGTTTCAGTCAATGTGTATTACGCAGGATATATGTGTGCACAAGGAGGTCAGTAGCAGTTCTTACCTTTTTCCTGTACTGGGATTCACATTCTTTTGACCAATCATTCTTAGATGATATTAAACTTGACACAACCGCTATTTCAACTCCGCTTGATAATGTTCCCTTATACAACATGCAGTTAGCCGTAGAACCAATTATATTGCTGAAATCCTCACAGGCTGCTTCCAGCTCTGACCGTTTCAACGAAGGTACACCTGGAAACATGATTGATCATGTGTTAAGGTGCAACCGAAGCACTCTAAATATATGATAGCACGTATGCACACAAAGCATGAAGGATACCTGTCACAAATGCTCGCTGCAGTTGCCCGCTTAACCCTGTTACCCAAGGCTTCACGGTACCCACTTTCTTCGCCCGGCAGTATACAGCAAATGCTGCTGCCATGACAAGGAAAGCTGCACCACCTGCCGTGACCAAACCGTAGGCTCTCCAGGAATGCTTATGCACAGCGTTGACTGGAGCTCCAACCCGAGGATCATGGCTTGACTGTGGGGCGGAAGGCAGAGGCCTGACCAATTGTGGAGGGGCTAGCGATGGGCGAAGAGCTGAAGGCGATGGCGATGGCGATGCCTTAGGCGGAGCGATGAAACGCGAGGGCGACGGAGTAGGCGATGGTGCTCCTGTGTGATGCCTGGGCTTCTTGTGGTCAGGAGCTCGAGTCGGCGGCAGGAGAAATGGTGGGAAGGTTATCTGTAGTAGTCTTCTCGGATGTGAATTTCTGATGTTTCAACAGCACATGAAGCAAAACAAAGAAAATATTAGTGCTTGCATATTTGGTGCCTCGTCTCTTCAACTTTGAGCACACCTTACACTTGAGTAAGAAACACTTTGATCATCATAAATAAATTTCACCCATAGTGACATTTCCAGATGTACGAACAGGCTATTCAGTCAAGCATATGTTCATCTCGAGCTGTATGGTATCATTATATATAAAAAATAGTGCCAATTCAGATTTGTTTATTCGTTTCAGATGCTCGCATGATTGATACTACCAGAAGAAAAAAAATGATTCGATCAATCAGGCAGAAACATGGCCTCCCCCCAGATTTGTGCCACCTTTCCCCCTCCCGCTGTACCAAAGTCATAACACCCCGGCTCCACCTAACCACCGGCCGATAAGCGAGACCGCTTCAAATCATTGCCGAATCACCAACCAACAACACCCAGGCAACGCAATTTATTACAGTTATACAGTTGCATACGCCCCCCCACACACAAAAAAAAAATCAAGAAATTTTGGATCCAAGCTCTATGGCTAGTAGCACTAAGATCAGCAAGGGCGCTGCGGATTCGCAAGCTTACCTGAGGTGGTCAACAGGAGCATCCGTAGTCGCAGCCCATTCATCGGCACCAACTCCTCCTCCAATCGCCGCTGAAACCAAGAGCACCCGAAATCAGCTCGCCTGCTTCAGCAGAAAGAAGAAAGAAAGAAGCAAGCAAGCAAGCGAAAATCCAAGAAGAAGACGGCGGACCTGCGGCGGCGCCGTGGGCGAGCGGGCAGGAGACGGAGACGGAGACGAGCATCAGCAGCAGCAGAAGCAGCGGCGGCGGCACGGGAAGCCGGTGACGCGAAGAGGGCGGCGGGTCGTCCATCATCAGTCGTGCGGCGCGCGGGGAGGAATGGCAGCGGCGAGACGAGCACGGGGCAGTGGCATGTGGCTGGAGCGAGTCGCGGGGACCGAACGGGAAGAGAGAAGAATGTGAAGCTGGTTTGGTTTGGTGGCGAGGGGAGACGGGAAGAGGGTGGGGGGGATCTGGGAAGCGCGTGAGCGGTGGAGGAAGGAGGTTGGACGCGGCCAAGGGGAAGAAAGAAAGGTGGGCGACAGAGACTGGCCAGCTCGGGGACAAGCGTCGTTCATTTTCCTCAATGAATGCTTTCCTTTCCTGTTTATTATTTGGGACCGCCTGGAACTCAGCTAGCTGAGTTTTTCTATGGTCTCATTCACCTGACTGACCAGTTTTTTTTTTCCATGGGCCTATTTCAGTTGTCTGTTGTGTTTTGACAGTTTGTTTATGAGCTTTTATTTGCTGTACGAAATAGCACGGGGCAGCAAAAAAATTGCCCCGGCACACGCAGGTTTTTTTTATGGGACCCAACACACACGCACGCACACATTTGTCGTACTAGACTGGATTGAGAATGTTTCTTTTTCTATAGCGGGCAGCAGCGATTGATTTTTTTCTGTTCTATGCTATGGTTTATTTATTTATTTTTTCTATTCACTTTTTTTAAATATTCCTTAAAAAGGAAAGTATGTAAACAAGAAATTCACCTTTGTATTGATATTTCATAAAACAAATGTTCACACATTTCTAAAATATCTATCATGTATTAAAAATTATTCCCCATTTGAATTTTTTCCAAATATAATTTAAACATTTATTGTGTGTATATAAAATGTTAAAAGTGTATTCAGAAATATTGTTCAATGTGTATTTGCACAAAAAAATCAATGTATATTTACAAAATGATTTTCAAAGTGTATTTGGAAAATATTCAAGAATTTAAGAAATGTTTATCGTAGTCGTAGCCAGCGGAAAAATAACCTACGGTTGCAACCCCACCTCCTTAAAACATAAGGCTACGACCTCCTTAAGAAACATCCAGTTGGGACCCATTTAAAAACTTGTAATTGTGATTCTCTTGAAAGCATGCAGTTGCGGCCCTTAAGAGAAACATGTAGTCGTGGCCCTTCTTACAAAATGCAGTTGCGACCCCGTTAGAACACATGCAGTTGTGATCCCCTTAAACACATGCAGTTGCAACATGCCCTAAAACATGCAATCGCGACCTCGATTTAAAAACTTACTATTGCAAACCCTCTTAAAAAACATGCAGTTGCGACCCAGCTTGAAAAATATGCAATTGCGGCCCTCTCTTGTAAACACGAAGTTGCCACCCCGCCTTAAAAACATTTAGTTACGACCCCTCTTAAAAATATGCAGTTGCGACCCACTCATAAAAACATGCAGTTGCGCCTCCCTCTTGAAAACATGCAGTTGCGACCCACCTTAAAAACATGCAGTTGCTATCCCTCTTGAAAACATGCAGTTGCGACCATGCCTTAAAAATATGCAGTTGCGTCCCGGCCTTGAAAACATGTAGTTGTGACCCACCTTGAAAACATGCGATTGCGTCCCTTGTTGAAAACATGTAGTTGCGGTCCTGCCTTAAAAATATGCAATTGCAGCCTCTTTTGAAAGCATGGAGTTGCGGCTCCTCTCAGAACATGCAGTTACGACCCCGCCTGAAAATCATGGAGTTGCGACCCCTTTTGAAAACATGCAGTTGCCCCACCTTGAAATCATGAAGTTGCGCCCCCTTTTGAAAACATGCAATTGCGACCTTGCCCTTAAAACATATAATTGTGACCCAGCTTGCAAACATGCAGTTGCGGCACCGCCTTACAAACATGCAGTTCCGGGCCCACTTTGAAAACATACAAGTGTGATCCCAAAGACCTAATTTTTTAACTAATAATTATAAGAGACAAATTTTGTAAAACTAAAACCTAAAATATCAATTTGGAATTTCCAATAACAAATGAATATTAAGCTAACACAAAATGAATATACTAAGGTTAAGAAACGATGCTCTACTATATATAGTGAAATAAGAAAAAAAAACAGAAATTTAAAAAGTAAGAAAACAACAATTAAGAAATTAATCATGTGAAGGTAAAAAATAGATCTTAACCCTCACCCAGAAAAAGAAGAAGTAAAAAAGAGCTTACCCGTAGAAGCTATAGTTAACAAATGACAAAACATGCAAAAAGATGGCAGCCATAAAAATCCGTCGATCCCCATATTTCCTTTTTCGTCGGGTAAAGAAAAAGAAAAAGAAAGCCCATATAGGTTAGCTGGTGCAAATAAGCAAAAAGCCTGAGTAAACCCAAAGATCAGAGTGCCAAGAAAAGTGATCGAGACCATGGTTAAAACTTAGCTAGCTGAGTTTTAGCAAAACCGATAAAAGCAAAAGAATAATCAGACAAAAAAATAAAAGTAAAAAGCTGAAAATAAAAATAAAAGATATAAAAATAAAAGAAAATAGTGAATAAAATAAAAAAGCTGAAAAAACAAATAAAGAAGGCCAAAATCGCCCGTTACACATATAGTGACTTTTTTTTAGGGCCACACATATAGTGACTTAATAATACATAAAGGAAACAAGGCTGTGTCGCTACCCTGCAAAAAACAAACTAGGCAGCATCGCTGGATCAATGACGACATGACGGGCTCAACGGGCCACCAGCATAATAGCTAACAACCGAGCAAAGAATGGCCGAGGCTAAATTCGCTGGGACATGTACGTGAATGAGACCGTAACTGAAACTCAGCTAGCTGAGTTTCAGCAAAACCGTTATTATTTTCCTGTTATAAAAGCTCGGGAAGAAAGGTTGGACGCGTGAACGCTATTCGTATCATCTTTTCTTTGGGCCTGTTTTAAATGCTTTCCTTTGTTGATTATTTTACTATTATTCTGCTTCTTTTTTCAGGCGAAGCAAAGGGAATGAAAAGGGAAATCATTTAAAGCAGGCCAAAAAGAGCACACACACAAAAAAAAAGATTTGCGAAGCATGGGTTCGCAAAGCGTTTAAAAGTCTCAAGCCGAGCTTGCGTCAACAAGTGATAAGAAGAAGATTTGCAAATCGCGGGTTCAAAGTGTCAACAAGTCTTGAGCCGAGTTTGCGCCGACATCCCGCCGACTACGAGTTACGGAGAGTTTTTGCGGACGTTTGACAATTCGAATATGCTACTTCCCATCTAGAGAACTAACGAAATCTCATGTAACCGCGATCAATCAAATAAATGAAGAAGAAAAAAACCCGCGTAAACCTGCACATGAGAAAAATGGTGCGTGTGAAACCGCCCTTGAAAATCTTTGCGTAAATGATGAAACTTATTGTTAATTTATATCCAGAGGAGAGCTAGACAGATCACCTAGATGTAATTTTTGTTACTTGTGCTTTTTGTGCTGCCATGATAAGTGATGAATAGAGCGTAGGTTTTTCAGAGAAAAAAAATAGATGGATGAAGCTAGCGACCCCCTTGAAAATTACGTGGAAATTCACGTGCGTGCGTGCTTACGGATGCGGACCGGGAGACCAAGCACGACGGTTCGGTGATTCGGCGCAACTCATCATATGGGAGGTAGTAATTTGGTTTTAGACGGATGGGAGGTAGTACTAACTCAGAAGCAGAGCGGTTGACCGTGACTAGCAACAGTATTTTTCATCAATAACCGCAAATAAACTAGTGCCAGGACTCACATGCCGCGTTGATCACTGATTTGGACGTGATCCTCCTTCTCTCTCATCAACTGCCCCCCGAATTACTACTTTATAATCAAGTGGTACGGTTATCCGTGACCGATTCCAGCTCGCCGTCGACCGTTAGCGAGTGGATTAACTTAAGTACTAGTACTGCTACAGCGTCTGACCGCGCAGGATAAATAAAATACTCGATCCTGCCTCGTTCGGGTGTTGACACGATCTTTGATCTACTACTACCAAAGAGAGAGAGAGAGTCCTAGGTTCGTGCCGACAAAAATATAATATCAGGTGACGTATGCAGTCATGACTCCTGCAGCGGCTAAATTTCCTATTTTAACCCTTTTAAAAAAAGTTGTTCAATATCTGATCCTAGTTTGCAAAAATTTCAGAATCTGACCCTTTTCCTACCGTCGGGATCCATGGCGGTAGGGTTTAACAGCCTTCCACTAAGGTCCCTGACGGTAGGGTTGCACGTCATATTGCAAAAAAAATTCTAAGTTACAGACACAGTACGCGTGCGTACCTATCGTCGAACACCTTGACGGTAGGGTTGCACATGCTACCGCCAACCCAGTGACGATAGGGGGTGCGCTGCACTGACGTTGTCAAGTTGTCTACTGCCAAGGACCTTGACGGTAGGCTGCTATACCCTACCGCCATAACCGTGGGCGATAAGAAAAGGATCAAATCCCGAAATTTTTGCAAACTAGGATCAGAACTCGAACAACTTCTCCAGAAGGGTCAAAACACGAAATTTAGCCTCCTGCAGCACCCCATTCTGCCTGGCCTGGGAACAGAGATGCCAGAACCTCACCTCTCTGAGCCAGACCAAAAATCTGAATCAAATATCTAAAGGTGCAGCTGCAAATATCCAGGGGTTAAAATCCTGATGGAAAAACGTCACGGATTCAGGCAGAGGACTGAGTGAGCTCACTGGAGATATAGAGATGACGACGCGCACATAAATAAAGGTACGTAAAAGATGGTACTACCAAATGTGTCTGTTGGTAACCTGTCAATTAACCGTAACCGATGTGTCTGTTGTTCATTCCTCCAACTATTTGACTGCGACCAACGAGCAAATAGCTGCAGGACCAGTATACCACAAAGAGAGAATATCTTAGGTGACCATGATATGATATAGATATCAGCGCGAGAGCGGCGGCTAAACTACATCAGGGATTCAGCAAGCTAGTCTTGGAGAGCAGGCCCGAGGATGACGATGCGAGGTTTTGTCTTGCTGGTTTTGGAGAGCAGGCCTGGGGATGATGCAGGTTTTATCTCGAGGACAGACTAGCGGAAGTAAACCGAGACGAGAGGGATGTCGACGTCGTTCTCGTCCTCGTCCTCGCAGGCCACGCCGATGTCCAGGTGCCTCCGGTACTCGGGGACGTCCACCTTGGCCACCTCCCTGGCGATGTCGACCACCTTCTTGGCCAGCCTGTCCTTGTGCCTCGCGAACATGTTGTTGTACAGCAGGGAGGTGCCGCAGGAGATGCTGTAGGCGGTGAGGCCCTTGTCGGCGAACCACTGCAGGAGCTCGGCCAGGGTGAGGTTGCCCTGGATGGACCACCGGTCCCATACGGTCCAGCTCGTCTCCTTGTGCTTCATGACCTTGGGCGGGACGGGCTCAGCCATCGAGAAGAGTGGCAGGGCCAGGTTCGCGAATGTGTTGCGGTAGTCCTCGACGGGGTGCTCGCTGGCGATGACCTTGTACAGCTCGAGGCATACGAGTCCTGTGGCCATGGCGGTCGAGGTCGCGATGGCTGGGATGATTCTGCCTGCGATGAACTTGGCCTTCAGCTTGTCGACCTCTGGAATGCTGTAGTTCCTTGCACGCATGTTTGCTAACCCGGATATTAAATCCATGTGAAAGTTGGTGTCATCATCCTGTACAAGAGAAGCGAAAGCATTATTACGTGCTGAAGAGTACAGAAGAGTTGTAATGTGGATATAAAAACTTGTGAACAACATTTTTAAACCTAGGACTTGCTGATGCAATGTTTGGAATAATTACCTTCTCAAATTGGATAGGTTTCATTTGGAATCCTGGAGGTAGCCTCTTGGCATATTCTTGCAACTTAGCCAGAAGATCTTCAATAACGGCGACATCATCAACTGAGGTGCTGGAAAGATTTGATGCCTTCTCATCTGTCACAATATTTACCCCCTGCTTTGGCTCGAATGTAGGAACTGCAATCTTCTTTACTACATCAGCCAGCTTACTAGTATCCTTTGCCCATTCAGGTATAGCAACCCCAAATGACTCCGCTCTCAATATCGAAGCAGACATAATGAAGTTAAGGTGAGACTGATCAGCAGCTGAAAACTGCAGTGCACGAGGGAAGCGCTTGGGGGCAGACCAAAAAGGAGCACCCATACTAGTGGCAGCATCTTCAGGAAAAGTGAATGTGAGCTGCTTCACGCGGTTAGAGAAATAATCCTCAAATCTGGCAAAAAAGAAAAGAGAAGGACTTTAACTTGAGCCAACATCTGAAGCACAAAATGAGCTACCCCTCTAAGGAAAAAGAGAAATTATAGAAGTACGGTACTTAATGCCAATGCATCATGCATAGCAAGGTGATGTAATCTCAAGTTCTCAACAATACTAGTCTATACAGGTCACACAATTGAGTGTTAATAAAAGTGACAATGGCTAAATCTGATCATCCATGCCTGCTGGACCGACCTAATCTTCGTTGTGATGCATTATCTAGACAACTATGTCAGCAACTTAAAATCTAGTTGTGAACCTAGCAAAAATGTAACAAAATTCATGTAAAGGAGAATGTGATGTTTTTTTGTGATGAATTATCTAGACAACCAAGTCAGCAGCTTAAAATCCAGTTGAGAACCAAGCAAAAATGTAACAATATTCATGCAAAGGAGAATGCAACAAACAAAGGCAGAAAAGAGAACGTACTTCAGTCGGGCCCAGCTTATGCAATCATCAAATGTACTGCACCGGTCTTTGTTAAGACACTCAGAGACACGTTCAAGCAATTCTCTTGCTTGAGCATCACCTGCCTTCCTCATTGCAGCAGCATATTGAACAGGGTTACACAGAAAAGAGTTCGCTTCATTTGGCGTTTTCTCGAGCAAACCTTCAAACTCTGAACGAGCCCATGTCAAGCAGTGATCAATGTTGTGTGGAAAAGAATGGACCGTGCACATAGGCGCCTGCTTCTCAGGAGGATCTCTGGAAGCCCCATAATTTTCAGTAAGGTGAGGAATCACCATCTGAGTATTGCACTTTGCACCCAATGTACCTGACTCAAGTAGTGGCTTCTGGAAGTACAGGCACCTCATGTCCATATACATCCTAGCGTTGACATTATCCAGTGCATTGATGACAACATCTAGGCCCTCCCAGAATGTGTCATGGAAGACATTCTCAGTTTCTGGACAGGCACGGTTCTGGAGAGCATCAATGTGAAGGCTGGGGTTGATAGCACTAGCAGCTGTAGCAGCCACGGTAGACTTTGCCTGTCCAATATTCCAGTCACGGAACAAGAATTGACGGCTTAAATTACTTTTCTCAATGATATCATCATCTGTTATGGTTAACTTTCCCTTGCTGCTACAAGACACTCCCATTAACGCAAGGTTTTTCAGGAATTCACATCCAAGAGCACCAGACCCTACAACAAAAGTATTAGCCTCCTCCATTTTCTTCTGAAGCTTGGAACCAAATACAGAGACCTGAGCGTCATAGCGGCTGTTTGATGGCTTCAGGTCTTGGGGTTCCAACGGATATGTTGGCAGGGATTCAACAGAGTCAAAGTAGAAGAACTGCATAAGTTGGAGGTTAATCAGAAAAGGAAAATGTGTGACCGTAAGAACAAAGAAGACAGGTGGATCAGAGCACAAACCTGGTTGAGAGGATGGAACTTCCCTGAACAAGCCTTCACAACTTCTTGGCCAACAATACCACCAAACATCGCAGCCATAGGGTTCAAAACAGCTCGAGAACCACTTGCAAACTGTCGGAATAGTTTCTCATCAATAGTGTCCAGCTTGCGATCAGCTGAGGCTTCATTAATAGCAGCAGCAATCTTCACAAAACTTTGAGCATCCTGCTCACAGCCAGCAGCAGGGCAGCGTCCATGGTCTTTCTTAAATTTGTCCCGAGCTTGAAATGCCAAGTGAAGCAAAGGGGGGCGCTCAAACTTTGAGAAGTCACTCAAAAGAAAATCTCCAGGATCTGTCATGGCATCTCTTAGCGCCTTGAAGCATAACACCTTTGGTTCCTTCACCTGTGTGACAATTCCACCTTTTACATAAATGCCGAAGTTACTAGTGTCCTCCTCGATGCTAAATGAAAACGGCCTTGCATTTTTAACCTTTCTTGGTTTTCCATCATTCAGTTCTACCATACCATGGACCTCAGAGAAAACAACAAGATCACCATCTTGGAACTCAAGCCGTTCATCATCAACACAGGATATCAGTGCAGGATTATCATTGCTGATGGATGCAATTATACCAGTATGTGGATCTTCACCATCAACATCAAGAACAGTAAACTTTGGTCCAAAGTCACAAAAGACACTACCAAAAAGGCCACAGACTTCAGATTTGATAAAGGAAATCGGAGGCTGGTGGTTATGACAATAGTCATCAAATTCATAAGCCTTGTCTAAACTTATATCAGTGAAAACAACAGCCTGCCATGAAAATAATCTGCAAGTTAGACAGTCATATCAAAGCAACGGAAGTGTATGAAATCTAAAGTGGTGTATGCAGCAGGCTACAAATAAGGTCAGCTGTCAGCAACAAAAAGTTTGCAAGTGGAAAACAATGGATTTTGGCAGTATGGACTTGAGACAAACCTGGAACTTAGACAGGTGCTCCGTCGTTAGTTCTTCTGTCAGAGCTGAGATAAGAACAGCATTGTTCAGCTCCTGCAGCTTTGCGACACAAGCAGCGGCCCTGTTCTTCCCAATGTCATCCTCAGATAAGAAGAAATTGCCAGACAAGTCCCACATATCCACATTTTTTACATCATGTATAGTGACAGACTTGACTCCAGCAAGGGCAAGATTCTTTGCTGCAAAAAAGGTCAGCATGTATGTTTAATACAACAGGCATAACACATGAGAAATATGGTGTATTAGTCGCAGAACCTGCTAAGACTTCTAACTAGTATAAACATTTTTTTAAAAGTGGGCTAGCCACAAACAGCACAAGCACTGCCTCCATCCCCAGGTTTCATTCGCATTGCTAAGCAATAAATCAAAGGAGCATCCAGCAATACCCAGTTTGCTGGTATGGACTATTATATGCCCAAAACGGTGGGTTAAAAACATTCAGCGATTTCAGATCAGCACCTCTACCAGATTTGGGGCAATATCACCTCTACAACAGACAAAAACACACCCATAGACCAGTTAATCTACATATACATGGAATGGACATTGGTGTAGAATTTTCCAGGACAATTCTGCATCTATAATACGGTAACGTGGTAAGCCTTTTGTATAAACACAGGAAATTTATATCAACAGAAACAGCACAAGCACTCATCCCCAGGTTCCATTCCCATTGGTAATGAAACGAGCATCCAGAAGTTCACAGTTTAGCTGTAATCGACCATTCCACCCCAAACGAGTGGTTAAAAACGCTCAGCGATCCCAGACCAGTATGTACCAGAGTTTAGGCAGTATCAGCACTACATAGCAGATAGCAGACAAAAACAGACCCCATAGGCCAGTCAATCCCTACACGGAATGGACATTGGTGCATAATTTCCCAGCACAATTCAGTATATGCGACATGTATTGCAACAAACTAAACAAAAAATGGCAGGTGGAGAAGAAGGGATTAGCAGACGAACCAATTTCAGCGCCGAGCCCGTTGAGCCCGGAGACGAGGACGTCGGAGGCGAAGAGGCGCCGCATGGTCTCCCTCCCGTACACGGCGAGCTGCCTGCTGTGGAGGTCCTCGTCGATCTCCTGCGGCGCGGCGCCGTTCTGGTCCCCGCTGCTGCCCGCGCCCCCTGCTTCCCCCAGCCTGGGCCTCTTGGCGTCCCCTCCGCGGCCGTTCTCGTCCCCCGCCGCGGCGGCATCGGACGGCCTCTTGGGCGGGAGCATGGCGAGCAGGCCCCTGCGCAGCAGCCGCCGTAAGCAGCCCATGGCCGAAACTCCCAACCCGGAACAACAATCCACCCCACGCGGGACGTGGACGCTAAATAGTACTACCAATCGGGGGAACGGAATGGATTGGAGTGGAGCGGAAGGAAGGGACGTACCTGTGGGGCGGCGGTCTCGCCGGCGCGGGGGAGGGAAGGGATCGGCGGAGGTGCTTCGCGTGGCGGCTAGGTTTCGGGGCCGGGCGGGGAGGGAGTACTGATTCGTGGGGCGAGCGGCGGCGGCGGCGGCGGCGGCAGCGCTGGTGTTGGCAGCGCGTTTGGAGTTGGAGTGGTGGGGGGGGTGGAGGATGACGGGGAGGTTTTATATGCGGGGAGGCCGGATTGGCTGCTCGCGAATTTTAGGGTGGGTTTGAAAGCGGAGCTTCACTGCTTTCCAATTTCGAAACCCGGATGGCTCCCTGGCGCCCACCGATGTGCTGTGGTACAACATTTTCAAATATGAACTTGATGAACAAATTTTGTTTTTGGACCGATCACCGGGGGAAGGAACCCCGCGTGTATGCTGATCTCAATTCGGAAAGAGGTTGGTCTGGTTTATGTGGGAAACCGGATTGGAAACCGTCGATCCGGTTTATGAAGGAACCCAGACCGAAAACCATACAGAGCAACGGTGAAAACACACGAAGACAAAAACAGGTACTCTGTGAGCAAATATTTATAAGATTATTTAGATCACTACTTTAGCAATCTAAAAGATTTTATAAATGTCGTCGTGTGCATGCGTGCGTTCATGTGTGCTTGTCGTTGTGTGCGTGCTGGTCGTGGCGTGTGTGCCCTATCGTAGCCGCTTGCATGCGTGCTCGCCTGTTGGCCGCCGCGGTGTACGTGCGCAGCGGCAGCCGCATGTGTAAAGGAAAGTGTACGCAAAAAAATCATGCTACACGATCACACCCAAAAAACACTATGAAGATGACGATAACAATCAAACTCCATGTGAACATTTTTATACATTATATAATATTTTTTAAAGTCACAAACATAATTTTAAAACGCGTGACATTTTTTTAAAAGTTGTGTACTATTTTTAAAGGTATGATTTTTCTGAATTACACAATCATTTTTTACATTTATAACATTTTTAAAAAATGGTACGTATATTTTTTTAAACATGTGAATATTTTTGAAATGTCACATACATTTTGTTGTTATGGTACAAACATTTTCTTAAAGTTGAGCCAAGATATTTCCTACACTATACAATCATTTTTTAAAGTGTGATGAACACATTGAGAAATAACTAAATAAACTTTTTATATCTTTAGTATAATTAAAATATAAACAAAATATAAATCTTTGTAACTTCATTTTTTTGAGAATTAATCTTTACAACTTCATAATGACGTCGGCCTAACAATGGCTACTGAGCTGGCCCATGAATCTTTACAACTTCATAAGGCGTGCCGAGCTAATATTTTGCAGGAAGCGAGACATCAGCGCGGGAGCCCCTATTTGGCGCTTGAGGCGTCCCCGATCTCGGCAGCAAGTACCCCGAGATCACTAATTGACGAGTACATCTTCAAAGATCACTTCCACCTTTCCAGGTGCGACAAGTGAACCGTGCGTCTAAATCTCGAACCGTTTTTACCGTTGGGTTCCTCGCATCGAGATCCTCAAAACTAGATCCATGTTGATAGGTTTTGATGAACTTTTTTTCCAGAAAAAAAACGGACGACAAAAACCGTGCCTCTCGCAATAGAAAAAAAAACAAAAAAAACGTGTTTTTTCTCTTTCCGAGAGGCATGGCCGTGCGTCTCGAGAAGGCAAAACCGTGCCTCTCGTGGAAGCAAAACCGTGCCTCTCGTGGAAAAAAAACGCGTTTTTCCCTTTTCGAGAGGCACGGCCGTGCCTCTCGCGAAAGCAAAATTGTGCCTCTCGCGGAAGCAAAACCGTGCCTCTCGCGAAAAGAAAAAAAAAACAGAGAACACGTTTTTTCCCTTTCCGAGAGGCACGGCCATACCTCTCGCGGAAGCAAAACTGTGCCTCTCGGAAAAAAAACAGAAAACACGTTTTTTTCCTTTCCGAGAGGCACGACCGTGCCTCTCGCGAAAAAAAAACAGAAAGCTTCTTTTTTCACGCAAAAAAAATTATTATTTTTCGTCCAAACGTTAAGAAATACCGGTGAAAAACCGAAACACCGAAAAAAACTGGAAAAAACCCCAATCTAAAAAGCCAAAAACGCGTTCGAAAAAATAAATAAAAAACAAAATCCGAAGAGAACGCTCAGAACGCGACATGTGGAGTCGGCTGAGAACGCGCCAAGTGGCGGCGCGTGGAAGTGATCGTTGGGAGGCTTCCGAGGAAGTGCTCCCTAATTAGTTGCTCTCCAAGCACCCTCCAGCCCCAGCGCGCCTTGTTGCGCTAGCCCATGCGCGGGGCGGGGGCGCTCCTGGTTTTTTTTTCTTTTTAATTCCTGTTTTTGTTTTATGCTATGATAAAATAATTAGGGATTACAACAAGTTCAAAAATTTCAAAAAATTAGGAATTGTTAGAAACAGTTCTTGAATTCAAAAAATGTTCCCGATTTAAAAAGAATGAACCTTTTAAAAATGTTAATGAACATTTTTTATTATGATGCAAAACTTTATCAGAATTGTTTTAATACTGATGAATTTGTTTGTATTTGTTTAACTAATTTTGAATTCTATGAACATTTTTGAACTTGATGAACTAAAATTGTATTCAAGAACATTAGTTTTGAAAAATGATGAACAAATTTTGAATTTGATGATTTTTTTTGAAAATTATGAACAAAAATATAATTTGATGAACATTTTTTAGTTCGACGGATGAATTTTGAATTTTGATGAACATTTTTTAAAACTGATGATAAAAAAATTGAATTCGATGAACATTGTTTGAATTGTTGAACTGATTTTTTACATGGTTGAACATTTTTTTAATTTAATGAACAAAAAAATCTTCACAAATTTAAAATGAAAAATCACAAAAAAGTGAAAAAAGTAAAGAAGAAAAAAGTAGAAAAAGGAAAAGAAAAAAGAAAACAGAAAAAAATTCAGTAGAAGTCGTCGTGATATGTTAGTGAAAGGATTAGCATGTAGGGGGTCCATGGGAAAATCATCCGTAAGTAGAGGATCTTCACTCTAGAACTCAGTAAGGCTGGTTGATGGTGAACCCTCTTAGGACCCTGACGCCCATGTTTCACTAATGTGTGGGCCTTGCTGGAACTTGGGCACCCATGTCCACTAGGGGTTGTTACCGTGGACTGCTTCCTTCAATCGACTCCATGATTTTCCGCCCTCATCTCCTTCAGCTAACCAACTCCCTCGCCACCCTTCTCCTCACACAACGCATGCCATGTCAACTTCGACGTCAGCCACTTCTTCGGTCTTAGAGCCACACATTCACTCCAGTCGCCTACTGATACGTCTCCCTCGTATCTATAATTTTTGATTGTTTCATGCCAATATTCTACAACTTCCATATACTTTTGGCAACATTTTATATTATTTTTGGGACTAACTTACTTATCCAGTGCCCAGTGCCGGTTCCAGTTTTTTGTATGTTTTTTGTTTAGCAGAATATCCATATCAAACGAAGTTCAAAGACGATAAAAATTTACGGAGATTTTTTTTGGAATATATGTGAATTTTAGAAAGAATAATCAATGCAATACGATGCCCGAGTGGACCACGAGGCAACAAGGGCGCGACCAGGGGGTGGCCGCGCCCGGTTGGCTCGTGGTCACCCCTTAAGTCGGTTGGGGCCCTACTTTCGCCACAAGAAAGATATTTTCGCGATAAAAATCCCCTCAAAATTTCAGCCCGATAGGAGTTACAGATCTCCGGATATTTAAGAAACGGTGAAGGGGTCAGAAAACAGTCGCGAAAACAGAAAAAAGACAGAGAGAGAGAGATCAAATCTCGGAGGGGCTCCTGCCCTCCGGGAGCCATGGCGGCCATGGACCAGAGGGGAAACTCTCCTCCCACCCAGGGAGGAGGCAAAGGAAGAATAAGAAGTAGGGGGGCTCTCTCCCCCTCTCTCCCGGTGGCGCCAGAGCGCCGCCGGGGCAACCATCGTGACGGCGATCTACACCAACAACTTCGCCGCCGTCATCACCACCGTCATCACCTTCCCTCGTCTATCTACAGTGGTCCACTCTCCCGCATCCCGCTGTACCTCCTACTTGAACATGATGCTTAATGCTATATATTATTATCCAATGATGTGTGGCTATCCTATGATGTTTGAGTAGTTCCTTTTTGTCCTATGGGTTGATTGATGATCTTGATTGATTTGAATTGCGTGGTTTATTTTGTTGCTGCCCTAAGTTGCCTTCCGTGAGGCACACACGTGAAGGATTCTCGCTGGAGGGTGTTGCAATATGTTTATCATTCGTTTATAGTGGATGGATAGAGTGACAGAAGCTTACACCCGAGTAAGGGGATTGTTTACGTATGGGAGTAAAGAGGACTTGATGTTTAATGCTATGGTTGGGTTTACCTTAATGATTTCTAGTAGTTGTGGATGCTTGCTAGAGGTCCAATCATAAGTGCATATGATCCAAGTACGAAAAGTATGTTATCGTATGCCTCTCCCTCATATAAAACTACAATAATGATTACCGATCTTGTTATCAATTGCCTAGGACAATCTCGCAAATCCTTTCATCACTTTTCCACACTTGCTATATTTAATTTATTGTTATTTTATTAAAATGACACCTAAATTTTATTTACTCGTTCTTTATTACCTTGCAAAACTATCTCTACACCTACAAAGTACTTCTAGTTTTATTCCCGCAAAATAGTTTCATACTTGTTGTAGGTAAAGTAAGCGTTAGCGTGCGTAGAGTTGTATCGGTGGTCGATAGAACTTGAGAGAATATTAATTCTACCTTTAGCTCCTCGTTGGGTTCGACACTCTTACTTATCGAAAAAGTCTACAAACGATCCCATCCACTTGTGGGTTATCAAGACCTTTTTCTGGCGTCGTTACCGGGGAGCAATAGCATAACGGTTGATATTCTCGTGTGTGCTTGTTTGCTTTATCACTAAGTAATTTTTATTTTCTGTTATTAGTTGTTTTATATCTTTAGTTATGGATATGGAACATGAAATACCAAAAAAAATAGTTGTACTTGCTACTCATGGAGATGGGGAACCTCCTAAAATCCTCGATGTTGGTTATGTGAAACACATTAAATACTACTTTGATAATCATGAGAAATCCCCATTCAATCGTATAATGGGAGACTCGTTGGATCAACGTGAATACTTTAGGGATTATCGCTTGACTCAAAAAGGGAAACACTTATGGGATCAAATTAAAATATTGCATTGGTATACTTGGGATTTATGCTTGAGATGTGATTATACTTGTTGATCTAAGGATGAGGCTCCACAACTTCCCTTTCAATGTGAATTTAATGATAATAAAACCTTGGCTTCTTATGCTAATGGTATATATGGTTACTATGATGTGGAACAAATAGAAGAATTTGTTGCTTTTAAGGGTGCTTATGAAATTGAATCGTTCTTTGAAAAGTATGATAACTATGATGATCTTGTTTACAGACCTAAATTTTTTTCCATACTTAAATATTGCTATGAGAATTATGAATACAATGTTGATATTATTGAATTTATTGAGAGAATGTATGCTGCCTTGGAAGAGACTAATATTTTGCAGGAATCTATGGAAGAAGAAATTTCTGAAACTGTGAGCTCATTAGATGAAAAGGATGAGGAGGAGAGCGAAGAACAAAAGGAGGAAGAGTGGATTAGCTACCTGTGCCCACCTTCTAATGAGAGTAACTCTTCAACTCATACATTGTTTAATTTCTCTTCGCACATACCGAAGGATGAATGCCATGATGATTGCTATGATCCCTTGGATTCGTTTGAAATATCCCTTTTTGATGAACTTGATGCTTGCTATGCTTGTGGCCATGATGTCAATATGAATGATGCTTATGAAGATGAACTTTCTATAGTTCCTTATGTTAAGCATGAAATTGTTGCTATTGCACCCACACATGATAGTCCTATTATCTTTTTGAATTCTCCCAACTACACTATATCGGAGAAGTTTGCGCTTATTAAGGATTATATTGATGGGTTGCGTTTTACCACTACACATGATGATTTTGATGGATATAATATGCATGTGCTTGCTGCTCCTACTTTCAATTATTATGAGAGAGGAAATAAATCTTCACCTCTCTATCTTTCCAATACGATAAAATTGCAAGAAACTACTTTTGCTATGTATTGGCCTTTACTTTGTGTGAATGAATTGTTCTTGTATGACATGCCACTGCACAAGAAGAGAGTTAGACTTCCTTTTTACATGATATATATCACTTTGTGCTCACTACTAATTACAAATCATTGTTACTTAAAATTGACTTTGATATACCTTGGGATCCGGGTGGATCAATTACTTGAGCACTATATGCCTAGCTTAATGGCTTTAAAGAAAGCGCTGCCAGGGAGACAACCCGGAAGTTTTAGAGAGTCATTTATTTCTGTTGTATTCTTTAAAAAATTAAAAACAAAAAATAAAGTGGGGAACCTAAAACCTTTTCAAAAATAAAAGTGAAAGTGAGAAAGACGAGCACCGTTGAAGTGGGGGCTAGCCTTGAACTTTGTTCATGCCCATGGAAACTTTGTGAGTCTTGATTACAGCAACTTTTCAACAAAAATAATTATCCCCTTGTACAAATCCATTGTATTATAAAAATAATGTGCCAAGATTTACCTTTGGGATGTTTGAATTGCTTGTTTGATTTGTGCTGTGAAAAAACAGAAACTTTTGTTGTAGTGTTTGAATTTTCATATTTTACTGGCGCATGAAATAATTCTGAATTTTTTACACAGTACTTTTATGCAATTTTTTTATCACGTCCTAATTTTTCATAATTTTTTTAGTTAGGGAAGTATAGATTTCATCTGAACTTTACAGACTATCCTGTTTTTCATAGATTGCTGTTATAGTTGCTTTGACTGCATATGTTTGAGTTCTTGTTGAGCCCCATTGACTTGGGAGCCATAGAATTGTGATAGCATACATTAGGTAATGTTAGATTATAAGTATACAATAATGTGATGGCAAGACATGAGGGGATTTGGTGTTATATGTACTAACCTTTCTAATGAAAATTTCGTTAAGTTTTGTGTGGATGAAGTGTTTGAAGATCGAGGAGGTATCGATATGAGAAGAATAAGGAGAGGCAAGCATTCAAGACATACTCAAAAGATTTAAGTGAAGCGCATGAAGCATTCTACAAATCAATGAAGGACTAACTCATACTAGAAGGGTGCATAAAAGGAAAAAGAAAAACACTAAAGACGCATATCATGTGAACAAAACAAAAACCGAGGTATACCGATAATTGTTGAAGAATAAAGATGGGATGCCTTCCGGGGCATCCCCAAGCTTAGATGCTTGAGTCTCCTTAAAATATTTACTTGGGGTGCCTTGGGCATCCCCAAGCTTGAACGCTTGTCTCTCCGTATTCTTCTTATATCGATACCTCCTCGATCTTCGAACACTTCATTCACACAAAACTTAACAAAACCCTCGTGATATCCGTTAGTATAATAAAGCAAAATACTACTTTAAGTACTGTTGTGAACTCATTCCAAATTCACATTGGCATTATATCTACTGTAGTCCAACTTCACCATGGTTCGTACCCCCCGGTACTACCCATAGATTCATCAAAATAAGAGCACAATGCATAGAAAACAGAATCTGTCAAAAACAGGACAGTCTGTAGCAATCTGGAAACTTAGTATACTTCTGTAACTCAAAAAATTCTGAAAATTTAGGACAAATTAAAAAATTTGTATAGAAGTACTGTGTAAAAATTTCAGAAACTTTTGACGTTCCAGTAAGAAATGTAAATTCATGCACTACAGTCAAAGTTTCTGTTTTTGCACCGCACAAAGCAAACAAGCAATCTAATCATCCTAAAACCAAATCTTGGCACATTATTTTTATAATACAATGGATATATACAAGGGGATAATTATTTTTGAGAAACTTCCATGAAAAATTCTACATTGTTTCCATGAGCATGAACACAAGTGTTCAAGGTCGACCCTCACTTCTCCAATGCACAACCTTCCAATCACTTCTCTTTTTGAAAAACTTCTTAGGCAAGTAATTATTTTTGTATTTTTAATTATTTAAAATTTTTGTTTGTTTCGCCCGCAACAAAAGAAAGCAAAAAGGGAAAACAAAATCTACTTAGTGAAGAAATCAAACAAGCACACACGAGAATATCAACCCCATGCTATTGCTCCCCGGCAACGGCGCCAGAAAAGAGCTTGATAATCCCCAAATGCAAGGAATCATCGTAGCAATTTCCAAAGGTGGAAGTGATAAGTATGGAGTGTCGAACCCACAAGGAGCTAAAGGTAAGATCAATATTCTCTCAAGTCCTATCTGCCACTGATATGACTCTACGTACGCCGAACGTTTGCTTCCAACTAGAAACGAGAAATAAAACTACGTTGTGGGTATGAAGAGAATAGCTTTGCATGATATCGGAGAACTAAAATATAAAAATAGGTGCTGTTATCATAAAGTTAGAATATATTACAATATATTACAAACAGCGAGTGTGGAATAATGATGGGTCGGTGTGCGGAATTGTCCTAGGCAATTGTTAACAAGATCGGTAATCATTATTGCAATTTTATATGAGGGAGAGGCATAAGCTAACATACTTTCTCTACTTGGATCATATGCACTTATGATTGGAACTCTAGCAAGCATCCGCAACTACTAAAGATCATTAAGGTAAAACCCAACCATAGCATTAAAGCATCAAGTCCCCTTTATCCCATACGCAACAACCCCCTTACTCGGGTTTAAGCTTCTGTCACTCTAGCAACCCACTATAAGCGAATCATGAACGTATTGCAACACCCTACAGCGGGAATCCTTCACGTGTGCGCGGCACGGAAGGCACCATAGGACAGCACCAAAGTAAAACATACAACTCAAACCAATCTAGATCATCAATCAACCCAAAGGACAAAAGAAATCTACTCAAAACATCATAGGATGGCAACACATCATTGGATAATAATATGTGGCATAAAGCACCATGTTCAAGTAGGGGATTACAGCGGGGTGCGGGAGAGTGGACCGCTGAAAGGAGATGAGGATGGTGATGAAGAAGGTGATGTTGATGAAGACAATCACCGCGGCGATGGTTCCCCCGATGGTACTCCGGCGCCACCGAGAGAGAGGGGGAGAGGGTCTCCCCCTTGTGCTTCCTCCTCCATGGCCTCCCCCCTGAGTGGGGAGAGGTTCTCCCTCTGGTCCTTGGCCTCCATGGCGATGATGGCCCCTCCGTCTTCCTCCTCCATGGTCTCCGGTGATGGTGACCCCCTCCGGCAGGGTGCCGGAGAGGGCCAAGATTGATCTTTCGTGGCTACAGAGACTTGCGGCGGCGGAACTTCCGATCTAGGTTTCTTTTCGGAGATTTCTATATTTATAAGAGTTTTTGGCGTTGGTCCCACGTCCGGAAGGTTCCCGAGGAGGTGACAAGCCAGGGGGCGCGCCCTAGGGGGGGGGCGCCCCCCACCCTTGTGGCTTCCTCGGCCTTCCTCTCCGGTGACTTTTCGCTCCAGTATTTTTTATATTTTTCAAAAATATTCTCCGTAAATTTTCAGCTCATTCCGAGAACTTTTATTTCTGCACAAAAACAACACCACGGTAGTTCTGCTGAAAACAGTGTCAGTCCGGGTTAGTTCTAATCAAATCATACCAAAATCATATAAAATTATTGTAAACATGGCATGAATACTTCATAAATTATAGATACGTTGGAGATGTATCAAGAGTCAACAAGAGTTGTAAGTAAATAAAAGTGTGATGATCATCATTATTAGAGCACTGTCTCAATGAGGAAAGGAGGATGGAGACAATGATTCCCCCACAAGTCGGGATGAGACTCCGGACGAAAAATAAAAGAAAAGAGAGAGAGAGAGAAAAAGAAAAAAAAAGAAAAAAAGAGAAAAAAAGAGAAAAAAAGAAAAAAAAATGAGAGAAAAGAGAGAAGGGACAATGCTACTACCTCTTTTTTCACACTTGTGCCTCAAAGTGGCACCATGTTTTCATATAGAGAGTCTCATGTTTTATCACTTCCATATGCTAGTGCGAATTTTTCATTATAGAACTTGGCTTGTATATTCCGATGACGGGCTTCCTCAAACGCCCGAGTTCTTCATGAGCAATCAAGTTGGATGCACACCCACTTAGCTTCATTCGAGCTTTCATACACTTATAGCTCTAGTGCATCTGTTGCATGGCAATCCCTACTCCTCGCATTGATATCTATTGATGGGCATCTCCATAGCTTGTTGATACGCCTAATTGGTGCGAGACTTTCTTCTTCACTTTTTACCCCTTTGATATCTATCACCATATTCTATTCCACCCTTATGCTATGTCCATGGTTCACGCTCATGTATTGCTGAAGAATAAAAAGTTGATGCGCATTAAAAAGGTACGATCCAATTGCTTGGTTTAACACCGGGGTGCTCATGAATTATACTTTATGCTAGGAAGACCAAGCATGACAGGCTATATGATTTTGTAGGGATAGCATTCTTTAGCATTGTTATTTTGAAAGGACGTGATTGTTTGCTAATAAACCTGAGTATTGATGTCTTTATGTCAAATGATAGACTATTGTCTTGAATCACTTGTATCTTAATATTCATGCCATGATTAGACATTCGTTCAAGATTATGTTAGGTAGCATTCCACATCAAAAATTATCATTTTATTATTTACCTACTCGAGGACGAGCAGTAATTAAGCTTGGGATGCTGATACGTCTCCATTGTATATATAATTTTTGATTGTTTCATGCCAATATTCTACAACTAAGATATTTTTTTTGGAATATATGTGAATTTTGGGATGAAGAATCAACGCAATACGATGCGCCCGGTTGGCTCGTGGTCACCCCTTAAGTCGGTTGGGGCCCTACTTTCGCCGTAAGAAAGATATTTTCGCGATAAAAATCCCCTCAAAATTTCAGCCCGATCAAAGTTACGGATCTCCGGATATTTAAGAAACGGGGAAGGGGTCAGAAAACAGTCGCGAAAACAGAAAAGAGACAGAGAGATAGATCAAATCTCGGAGGGGCTCCTACCTTCCGGGAGCCATGGCGGCCATGGACCAGAGGGAAAACTCTCCTCCCACCTAGGGAGGAGGCCAAGGAAGAAGAAGAAGGAGGAGGGCTCCCCCCCCCTCTCTCCCGGTGGTGCCGGAGCGCCGCCGGGGCAACCATCGTGACGGCGATCTACACCAACAACTTCGCCGTCGTCACCACTACCACCATCACCTTCCCTCATCTATCTACAGCGGCCCACTCTCCCGCATCCCGTTGTGCCCTCTACTTGAACATGATGCTTAATGCTATATATTATTTTCCAATGATGTGTGGCTATCTTATGATGTTTGAGTAGTTCCTTTTTGTCCTATGGGTTGATTGATGATCTTGATTGATTTGAATTGCGTGGTTTAATATGGTGTTGTCCTAAGGTGCCTTCCGTGAGGCGCACACGTGAAGGATTCTCGCTGAGGGTGTTGCAATATGTTTATGATTCGCTTATAGTGGGTGGCTAGAGTGACATAAGCTTACACCCGAGTAAGGGGATTGTTTACGTATGGAAGTAAAGAGGACTTGATGTTTAATGCCATGGTTGGGTTTACCTTAATGATTTCTAGTAGTTGCGGATGCTTGCTAGAGGTCCAATCATAAGTGCATATGATCCAAGTACGGAAAGTATGTTAGCGTATGCCTCTCCCTCATATAAAACTTCAATAATGATTACCGATCTTGTTATCAATTGCCTAGGACAATCTCGCAAATCCTATCACCACTTTTCCACACTCGCTATATTTAATTTATTGTTCTTTTATTAAAACAACACCTAACTTTTATTTACTCGTTCTTTATTACCTTGCAAAACTATCTCTACACCTACAAAGTACTTCTAGTTTTATTCCCGCAAAGTAGTTTCATACTTGTTCTAGGTAAAGTAAGCGTTAGCGTGCGTAGAGTTGTATCGGTGGTCGATAGAACTTGAGAGAATATTAATTCTACCTTTAGCTCCTCGTTGGGTTCGATACTCTTACTTATCGGAAAAGGCTACAAACGACCCCCTACACTTGTGGGTTATCACCTACCCCCCCCCCCCTTAGTCAACAATCCAACTCGTCATCTCCCTGGTCGTCCTATCCTCAAGAAAGCCCCTAGCCACAGCCACACCCCTCCTCCTGCACCGTGATGAACGGGTTCGACTGCTACGGTATCCGCATGGCGAGCATCGGTGGAGGCAAAGAGATTGGTTTGTCCATTGACATTCACGACATGAAGAAGCCCAATGGTGAGGGAAATTGTGGGTGTGGATGTAAGAGGTCGAAGAATAGGTATAAGGAAGGGAAAAAATGTTCATCGATGCATATAAGATGATTGGGAGCAAGAGCAACTACTTGTGTAACGTCGTGACGGTGCCATCAGAGTTGCCCTTGACGAGTTGGATCATGGTTGTTCCGTATATGAATTATCAGTTTAATGACAACGCAACAAATTGGCTAATTTGTGTACAGTGCTATTGATTGGAACATAACTTGTAGTTTTTTTGCTATGTTTTCTCGAAGTTGTGGTTTTGAGCAAGTGTGTAACAATTTTCTAACGAGTTTGTGTTTTGTGCAACCAACTTTAAGTTGTGGTTTTGAGCAAGTGTGCAACAATGCGCTATCGACACTTGGCTTGCCGGCCAACCGACAATTCATCTTTAAGTCTGGCAGCTGAGATGCCTATATAGCGTTGCAACACGGCCCAGTAGAACATCGAGGAAAACAATGAACACAAATAACAAGCGACCAAAAACAATAAATACTAGAACATATTCTACGGAAACAAACGAAAAACTAACAAGAATACATCACAAAAATGATGAACCATCAGCACATGGAAATTGTTTCTCATCATCTCTTATATATCCTTGTCACTTAAATGCAATTGCACATTGTTTTATACTATGTAACTAGACTGGCACCAGGCTTTGAACGTAGGGGATTAAATCATAGCTATAAACAATTTCTTTTGGGTACTTAATAGGTGTGTTTGAGTCTGGATGGTGATATGTCAAGTCATGCATGGTAGCCACATGCCTAACACCTTGTATGCTTTGGCTATCCGAGCACATGAGATTGTAAGGTCGTTCTTGAAACAATATACCGTCTTTAGACGTAGCTACCAGACGTATACCGTGTGGGACATTCATGACATGACGTCGAACCCATCGTGGCGGATTGGAGCCATCCACATCATTGCATGCCCATATGGAAGCCGACCTGCAACGGAAGGGTCCCTCCTCTTTGGGCCCTTCATAAGCAAGGTATAGCTCCCCGCACGTCTCAGCTAAGTTGAACGTCGAGTATCGCAGGTCAGGGCACCCAGGAGGCGCCGGTATGACGCTGAAAGACTCCTCCTTCAAGTTGAAGCGGAGGAAGCCTCGGACGGCTACATCACCCCCCACAAGCATGATCGCCTCATCGATTGCCCAGAGCAAGGAGCCTTTGAAGAAGGTTGTTGTTCACACGCTATGATAGGGTATGGCGGTGGCGCTGTCGTCTGACGCCAATCTTGATCTCTCCCGATTGTGAACACCTCCGCCCCGAAGGTGTAACGGCAACCACCAATCCGGCACGTGTCCACGGAAGGATAATAGATACGGGCAACCTTGTATGTGTTGGAGCGAGGGTCGTGCCCGAGACCCAACGCCCCAAGGAAGAACCTATTGAGAGCAACCGGCATGACGTAGCTCCGGGGCAGGGGCAAGGCGTGGTGTGTGGCCGGGTTGAGCACCCATGCCGTGTCGTCCATGGACACCGCCAGCACCAGACCATCACAGTGCGCCAGATTGTGCCTGCGGTTGGCTTTCACCGCAGGGAAGGAGTCCATGGCTTGAACGAGGGTCGCGGCGCCCTGCTGGCCCTTCTCCCACCGGTATAATCCGGGTGTGGTGACCTTAACCGGATTGCCGCCACCGATCTGCGGCGCGATGAGCACGCACGGCTCTTGGAGGCCGAGGTGCTCGCGCTGGAAAGACTGGCCGGTGATGGTGTCGTGCCAGGCCTTGCAGACGCAGGTGAACCGCACCAGCGACTCGACGGGAAGACGAAGTAGGATCTGAGTGACCAGCTCGTACGGCACATACTGCGTCTCCGGTGCCGATATCTCGTCGTCCATGGATGGACAGATTCCGGGGACACGATGGTTTGCGTCTCCGGTGGTTTGCGCTTCCTTCCGTATTTTATCCACGCGTGCAGATTAATTTTGAGTTCGAAGGGCAACATGGTTCAGATCAGAGAGACGGGATCGTACGTTGTTTAACCGATTTATCTCTAGGGACACCCTACGTGCAAGTAAACAAATTACGTTGCCCAGTCACATTTTTCCTGCACAACGTGAACACTAAAAAAAAAACTGCTCGTGGAATAGCCGACTGTTTCCAGCCCATAGCTTTTCTTCTGCTACAGCCCATTGCTAATTAAAATGCTTGATCGAAGTGAGGTATCCCCCGCCCCATAATATAAGAGCATTTTGACACTAATGTAGTGTGGAAAACGCTTTTATATTATGGAACGGAGAGAGTAGATGATAGACTGTGTAAAGGCTTTTGGCACATGAACATAATCCATTACCCGCAAAATAAAAGAACAAAATTTGTTGCAAATTAATGTATTTTATGAAAATTAAAATACTGTAGATATTTCAACAATGGAAAAAGAATGTCCATTTAGACGCATAAGTTACACACAAACCTTACAACACAGGAACAAATATAAACTAGTGCAACTCTTATAACAATGATGATTTAAGTAGATCAATTTAAAGAATTTCATTTTAATTTCTCATAGCAACCAAGAAGTATCACGCGGTTGCATCATCGAACTGCTGCGGCATGCACAATTATAGAAGAAAAGCCAACTGATTTTTTTTTCAAATAAGCAATTAAAAGAAGAGCAAAAGTCAGAAACATGATTTTTTTTGCGGCAGTTACTTTATTTTTATCAATAAACAAACACATATGTTAAAAAAAGAATCAAAATAACTGTTATTTTAAGGTATAATAAATTAAGAGCATTGGTATTACCTTACAATAATAAAGAAAAATACTAAAAAATACACACACAAATTGCATAGAAGTTGTACTGTTTTATAGTGTGAAAGAACAATCATATGGTAGTGTTACTTATAACAATATAATTTGCACACACATTTCATAAAACTTGCATGTACGTGGTGTATACTCAGTGTTCAAGGAACAAAACGTTAACGTTGGAGATTAACCATCTTTCAACATGCCGAAATTGAATTACATTTCATGTCAATGGTGTTGCCTCCTACATCTCCCTCTCTCCCATTTTATTTTGAAAAGGAGGATACCCCCAGCCTCTGCATCAGCATGATGCATGCAGCCAATCTCCCTCTCTCTCTCATGCACACTTGTATGTCATTTCTCTAGAGAAAACTCTTAGTTTCAAAGTTTAGTACTACTTAATTACTTATGTAAGTGCATGTGTGTGTGAGTGAATATACTATGCTTTGGACTCCCCTAGCATTCATAGTATATGACCCCGACGACTAACAAGACCAAGGCCGGGGTAGATCCTTTTGGGACCAAACAGGGCCATGGCCTGTCCTTTTTTGGACTTTCTTTGAGAATTTGGTCTGGATTTGGCCCAATAACAAAAGATGGTTCACCGAGTAAGTTATTGGCCCGCTTTTGACCCGTTTTTGGTTTTGTTTCATGCTCCACCACTGAATAGGACACCCCTACCTCTCGCAGTACATGACCCTTAGTACTCACAAAATACGTCTAGCACTCCATATCAAGACTCCTAGCACTCATGGGGTAGAACCCCTGGCACTCATAGTATACCCCTATCACATTAGTTTAGGCTAACAGTTAGATTTACACCTAAAAATAGTGCTAAAAGTTGTTGCGAAGAAATAAAGAGCTCCCAGCTCTTGTTATTTTGATATACATAACATCTGCAAATCAAAGAGCGGATTTTGAATAGAAAGGAAAAAAGAAGTCCAACATAGTCTGTGGCTATTCATGCATGTACGCAATGACTTTGTACTTGGTCTATCATGTAGAGGTAGGAAGACAAAGATCTTTTTATAATGGCATCTACACGGCTGGAATGTACGGCTAGGAAGGTTTTCTCCCTCCATGGATGGAGATGTAATCTCTGGATAGAATCTGCGCCACCTAGGCTAGATTGATTTATTTTTGCTGCAAAACAATGTTTATTTTTTTGTCGCTTGGCTTGTTGGCTGTGTGCATCTTGTTATGTAGAGGCCAGACATTCTTTTGATGCGGTTGTATCATCTTGATAAATCAATTCAATAAAATGTTCTTTATCAAAAAGATAGTCTGTGGAAAGTGCAAAATCAACGTGGTTGGCATCGGCATGAAGCACAATGAATGTTCTTCATCAGTACTGTGGCAGGCTGCACTCGACGCCTGGCACCTTGCCGGCCGTGTTGTCGTCGCAGTAGTCGTAGATCCTGTAGTTGTCCTGCACCCACTGCATCTTCCCGCGCTGGTCGCCGGTGAGCCCGCCACAGCCCCCGAACGCCCCGGCGCAGGTGTAGACGCAGTCGCCGCCGTAGCACTCACATACATCGAGGTCGATGCCGCGGTAGCTGGCGACGAAGGGGGCGCGGGTCCAGTCGGCCCTGACGCGGCCGCCCTGCGTGGCCCAGTCCTCGGCCGCCCAGATGCTGGAGTAGGCGTACATGGGGCGGCTCGTCGGGAAGGCCACGCCGTGGGTGCGCTCGTAGTTGCGGAACGCCCGGACGGGCGTCCCGTCGACGTACCAGACGATCGTGCAGGGCGTCCATGAGATGGTGTAGTTGTGGTAGCCGTCGGTCGGGTCGAACCAGGGGCGGAACTGCATCTCCTTGCCGCCGACGCCGGCGGCGTAGACGTTGGTGTGCAGCGTGTAGGGCTGCCCGGTCTCGTTCCCCAGGAACTCGAAGTCGATCTCGTCGTGGTCGTCTCCCACCGACGATGTCTGCCAACAATCGAACGACGGCATCAATTAACCCTTGAAGAATCAAAAGGTTTGTCCATGCAAATATGAATGATCGATTAGGAGCAGAGCGGCCACTTACGTAGTATGTTGTGACGGTGCCGGCGGAGTTGCCCTTGACGAGCTGGATCATGGTGGACACTGTCCCGTATATGAACTGCCTCTTGGACCGGATCATCGAGCCTGACCACCCGCACATTCATTCATGCTAATAGTCAAAACTCCATGAGAGAAACATCGATCGATGTGTCCGTCCACGAAGGTACATTGATCGATCGATGCAAGTTGAAGCAAACAGGTTGAAGAAAGACCTGAGGAGTTGCTGACGAGGGCGAGGGAGAGGCTGTTGCCGCCGTCGTAGGTCCAGCAGTTCTGGGGCTCCCACGTAGCGTCGCATTCCTCGAAGAAGTTGCCGCCGGACACGAGGCCAAGAACCAAGGCAAAAGCTAGAGCTATCACTGGAACCAATGCTCCCGGCTTTCCCATCTTCCCTTCAGCTGGACGAATAGTCCCTCAAGAATACCTATGTGCTACTCCGGTATAGAATGAATGTTTGGTACTCAGATATTTGATAGACGAGCTAGCTAGCTAGGGAGAGAGATATATAGTGCCCCGTGTGGGATCTTAAATTTTGTTTTCTTTTTTGAAATTGTTATGATGTGAGCTAGGGGCCGGAGAGACTCGACTTGTTTGAACATAACCTCAAAGTGGTCATGACTCATGCCTCATGCACGTCGGAATATGATATCGATGGATGGATTGGAGGCGTGTGGAATGATGGGGAGAGGAAAGTAAAAGCTGGTGGTTTGTCGAGGACACGTAGCTTCGAGAAATCACACATGCATATATGACTTTGCTTCGGCGACGTGCCTGACATGGCAGGCAGGGCATACTTGTGCCGGACGTCTTGAAAGGCAGGCATCGTGCCGTTGCCTCTCCCACCGGCATCATTGTTCCGCTGCCCGGCGACCGGCGTGAATCATTCTTTCCCTGCACCAGGAGCGAGACAGCTACCGACCGCAATGTGAACGAAGAAAGACAAATCGTTTCTTAGTTTATGTATATCACATATATTGTTATATTTGTACGAGCTTTCGTTGGGAATATAATCTTGATATTTCTGAGAAACGAGAAACTGGACAACTTGCTCCCCCCAACTATTTAAACCAGAAAAGGTTCGTCCTTGGTCTTGGTTTTGACCGGTTTTCGTGCTGACTCATCCCGTGCTTACTCAAATTCACGTACTTCATTTCAAATCCATGAACTTTTCCAAATCCGTGCACTTTTTATAATCCTCGTACTTTTTCCGAGTTCATGTATTTTTTCAAATTCACATACTTTTTTTATATCTGTGATTTCTTGTGAAATTCGCATACTTTTTTCAAGTCCGTGTTATTTTTATGAGAAAAGTATGTTTTTGGTCCCTCAAGTTTACGAAAAGTAGACATTTGGTCTCTATTTTTATTAATCCACGTTTTTTTTTTCGAATCCATGAACTTCTTTGAGATTCCCATAATTTTTTCAAGTCCGTGTATTTTTTTTTATAATATGTGTAACTTTTTCAAATTCGCGTACTTTTTAAATTTATGAATTAGAAAAATTACACAAACTTGAAAAAAGTAGCTGAATTCCAAAAAGTTTATGAATTTGAAAAAGGTACGCGGATTTGAAAAAAATACGTGAACTTGGAAAGGTAGACGAATTTGAGAAATGTACGTGAATTTCAGAAAAGTGCATGTAATTGTCAAAAAGTACGGAAATTTGAGTCAGCACGGCGAAAACCAGGGCGAGTCAGCACCAAAACGAGCCCAGGGTTTTGTACGGTTTCAGTAGTTGGAGGGCAAGTTGTCCGGTTTCGGAGTTGAGGGAGCAAATTTAGACTCTGCCAAGAGTTAAGGAACGAAAAGTGTACTTTTATCTTGAGAAAAGGGAGCAAGTCAGGAAAGACTTTCACTTTAGAACATACTCCCTCCATCCCAAAATAATTGTCTTAACTTTGTACTAGCTCTAGTATAAAGTTGTACTAAGCTTAAGACACTTATTTTGGGAGGAAGTAGTTAACAATAATAACAAAACTGAAATCAGTTCTCAAGGTCCAAGTGACATTCAGGTGGTGATATATTTGAGCTCTGTTCTAATGATCATACAAATGCTGAAATTGAGGAGGATTATTTTGACCACTTGAAAAATATTTTTTGTCGTGGAAGAAAAAAGGAGCTGGCTCACCAGCTATTGGCTTTGTGAAGCACGCTATTTTCATTGGTGGGTTTAAAAAAAAAGAGGAAAATATCTAAATAAAATTCCTTTTATAGCAATGATAGGTATATTTTGGAATGTTAGGGGTATTGGGCAAGATGTCAAGAAAAGTTTTGTTAGATAATTGCTTGTTATTTTGAATGCTCTAATTGAACATGCTGGTTTGAGAGAGCTACCTTTAAATGTCAGAAATTTCACCTGGGCTGACCTCACTTATAAAAATTTATATAGGGTTCTAATTTGTTCTGAGTGGGAAGAACATTACCCACTACCCTTTCTCCAGGCTTTGGAGAGAGAGGTGTTTGATCACACTCCGTTAATTCTTGACACACGATCTCACAATATTTCTTTACGTATCTTCAGGTTTGAAAACTCTTGGAGGTTAAGAGATGGTTCTAAAGATTTTGTTGCAAGCATTGGGTTTGGTCAATATGAAGGATCAAATATCGATAGATGGCAACAAAGATTGAGAGCTTTGAGGAGAAAGGTGAAACGATGGAATAGAAATGCAGATGCCTAGTATAGAAAATTCAAACTGGCATACTTGCTAAGTTGGATGTTATTGATCATAATGCTAAAATTTATGGTTTAACTGCTCATGCTAGGTAATGAACAAAAGGAACTGAAAGATCAGTTGGGTAGAAATTTGATACAAGAGTAATTAAAATGGTTACATAGATATAAAGAGAATGAGATTTAAGAGGGATATTGTTATACCAGATATTGCCATGCCAAAGTTAATGGCGGAAGGAGGAAGAACATATTTTTTTTCTTTGGAACAAGAGGAAGGAGTTATTGAGGGGGGACATCATCTATTCAAACATATTACTAATTTTTGTAGAAAAATATTTGGACATGCTAAAGAATCTAGTATGTTTTAAATATAAGGGGGGCATCTCTGTTGGAGATGTTGGAAACTGATTCAACCTTTTTCTATGGAAGCACTACAATATGTAGTCTACCAGATGAAAAAGATATGATTCCTGGACCTGATGGTTTAGCTTTGATTTTTATCAACATTTTTGGGAAGTACTGAAATGGGACATGATCTGTTTGATGATTTTCATGGAGGTGCCTTAGATAATACTAGCCTGAATTATGGTATCATTATACTTTATTTCCCAAAACTAAGGATGGCGAATAAATTTAGAAATTTAGACCTATCTGCCTTATAAATGTAAGTTTCAAAGTCATTACTAAAGTTGTGATGAACAGACTTAGTAAAGTAGTGAATCCTATTATATCTCAAACTCATAAAAAACATATATATTATGAAAGGTGGTGTCCTACATGAAGATTTGAATTCTATTTACCATAAAAAGAAAAGTGCCCTTCTTTTTAAAGCGGACTTTGAGAAAGCCTTTGATAAATTAGATGATCTTTTGTGTATAAAATGTTAAGATTGAAACGGTTTCCTGATCAATGGTGTGATTGGATTATGCACACTATGTGAGGGTTAAGATGAATGCCACAGTTGGGCCCTATTTTAAAATAGTCGACCTGCTTCAAGATTTAAATAAGTGGTCTTCTGCTCAAATTCAGCAAACCAATTGCTATGATAAGTACTAGCATTCCTATCTTCCCAGTGTTTCAGTTCTAACTCATGGGCATTGTGTGCTTGCCGGAGCTACTCATTGTCATGTTTAACCTTGCAAGGTAGCGGAAGTCTCCTCGAGATACGCCATCAAGGCTTCTACTAGCCTCTTTTCCGATGCATCTCTTGTCTAGGGAGGATAATTCGACGGATGCAACCTTGGGAGCATCTTCGTGTGCTTGAATTTCAAGCTTCGCTTCATCCACGACACGTTGGTCCTGCGCAAACCCCGTCTGCCCGACAAAGCTTCCAACTTTTTGCAAATCACAATGATCTCAATCAATACAGTCAATGCTCTACCTACCTTAGGGAGCATAGGAGAAATGCTCTAGAGGAAGCGCGACATTTGGGATCACTGATTGTGAAGTCTTTCAATCCTTCTAGGGTCCTTCTCCACCATATCGGCGGCACTAAAAATGTATCTTTTGACAAAAACACAATCTATGTGTGTGCCTTTTACCAAAATAACCGTCACCACTTAGTCTGTCGAGGAGTGAAGGTCCTGTTCGCGACCTAACAAAATAGGTCATCAGAAATGATGATAATGATGGTGCTAGCAATTCCCTATAGTTACTTGAGGCTTTCAGGCAATGTTCATTCAGTGGGAGACGATGTTCGTGATTTGATCGGTGTCAAGATTTGCCGGCTCAATTTTTCATAGGTGCTTAGGCCAACTCCAACGATAGACCTCAAACAGGCATCCATATTATCTGGATTTTGTCGGTTTGGATCAAAAGACGCACAACAGACGTGGATAGACACGCGGACATTGCCTCTGCACCCAACGACGGTGCCCCATTCGACGGGTTGTCCACCCCCGCCATTTGTTCTAGTTGTATCTTGTTTGCGCCTCTTGGAAGCTTCTATTCCATGTTGAAATCATGTAATTGTTGCTCTAACATTCATATGGGTCAGCTCACAAACTCTACTCATTCAGTTTGGTTCCCTGCTCCTATTGCTCATTTATCTTTTTTTCGCTTGCCCCACTGCTAGCTTAGAAAAAAATTGACTATCATTTTTCTATTTGAAAAACTTAGTTAAATTAAAAGATGTTCAAGGATTTTAAAAATATTGTGAATTTTAAAAGCCATGAATTGTAGAAAACATTCATGAATTTAAAATATATTCATAGATTTCAAAAAATGTTTGCAAATTAAATGAGTTGAATATTTAAAACATGTTCTATAACTTCATAAATGATCATGAACTTTAAAAATGAAAATTTTCACGGATTTAGTAAATATTGATGAACTGAAAAAATCTGAATTTCCAAAAACATTTTTGCTTTTTAATGTTCACAAATTTTAATAAGCACTCATGAATCAAAATGTGAAAAGAGTAAAAAGGTAACAAAGAGAAAGAGAAATAAAACTGAACAACACGCATCCTTACAGGTGTGGCCCTCCGCGACCCCAAAACTCTCAAGCACAAGGACATTTCAAATCAAAGGATCTATAGATACATTATAATTTTTATAAACCTAACCATAGAGGGCAAAAACGGCCTTCTAAAAAGAGATGTCGATAACCACCACACGTGTGCTGGGAGCAATACCCGACCACATGCCTCATGACCATAATTGTGTCATGTCACCGCATGCATGTACAAATGACGAAAATGATGATGTCAACAGGAATCTTTCGTCTTTTGGGTTCTTAAATTTTTTATCTCTTAAATAAAAAATCCGATTGAAAAACCATTTTCATCATTAAATCCATCGCGACGAGATATCCGAAACTAGATCTCATATCAATATGTTTTGATAACTTTTTTTTGTTAAAATTTATCATGTCTATTGCACATAAATTGTCATCATGATTACACTGAAGATGCCATGATATATTTCAACTACTTTTTCTTCTACGTATGAAATGATTTTTTACATTGTTATAAAAAAGAGAATTAAGAAACTAAACTTGCCATGACGAATTACTAAAATTTGCCATGATCCATGAAATAATTTTGTCATGGTTCATAAGTAAAAAAGAAATCTGCAGTCAATTTCTTTAGAAATGCATGGTCAATGACTCAAATTTGCCATGAGTCATAAACTAAAATTTCCACAATGAATTACTTAACTTTGCCATGATACATGCACTAAAATTTGTCATGATTCATAGAAAAAGTATTTTTCATATTCAAAATACTAGAATTGTCATGGTTAAAATATTAAATTTCCATGATCTATAAACTCAACTTGCCATGACGAATTACTAAAAATTGCCATGATCCATGAATTAAATTTGTCATGGTTAATTCCTAAAATTTTCCATGGTCAATTAATGTCGTGAAAAATAGTTGAAATACAATGGTAGCTTTAAATCTAGAAGAAAAACTAGTTGAAACATGTCGTGGCAACTTTATTGTAAACACTATGACAACTTCAGTGTAAACATCATGGCAACCTTTGGCAAAATAGTTCGTCGAAACGTATCAATATAGGATATAGTTTTGAAGATCTCGTCGAGACGGATTTAATGATGAAAACAGATTTTTAATTGGATTTTTTATTTAAAAGATATGACATTTTTAAGTTCAAAAATCAAAAAGATTTCGATGATGCCATGTGTTTGATGTGGCAAGATAGATGGTTATGAAGGTGTGTGAACCATATTGCCTCATGACACACGTGTGGGCGCTATCGTTTAGGGGAAAAAAAGATCGGCTACAAGAAGGAGATCCAAAGGAGATGGCGAGACGGGGCAGGACCGCAGGAGACGCAAAGTCGAAGGAGCTAAATTTCGATCCCGATTCCAATCAAACCCCAACTCGGACCTCCTTCTAAGCTCCCGATCTAGTCTTCGTAGGAGTATTATTTAAGAAGCGGGTCGTGGCAGGTCGAGCAGCCTCGATCCCGCCGGCCCCTTTCGTCCACCGCCACCGTAGCTCAGTAATCATCAACGCGAGATTATCTCTACACCGTGATGTCGCCGAGTCGCACGCTGGCCGGGTCTCTGCCGTGCCTCGCCCTCCACCACGGCGCGGGCCGACCCACGGCGATCTTCGACGTGTCGGAGAAGAAGCCAATCGCCGGCGACATCGACGAGCTGGATGACAAGGAGATCTGCCCAGCCACGCACGGCTTCATGCTGGTCAGGTGCCCTGCCTCCACGTCCACCTTCCTGCGGAGTCCCCATAACTGTGGCGGCAAGATCGAGCTGCCGCCATTACCGATCGAACAGGATCTGCTCATAGACTGGATCTGCCTGCTCTCCAATGAGCCCACCGCTTCAAACTGTGTCGTGCTTCTGGTTGAGCCTTCCGCCACCTTGATATGGTACTGTCATATCGGAGACGATCAGTGGCGAAAACACGACTATGACATCGGAACCCAGCCTCTCCTGGACCTGCAATCCGAGGAGAAAGAGGTCATTGATAGGTCTCTTTGGATCATGTAGGCTAGGGTTCCGGCAGTGGAGGGAGGAGGGTATGGACATATACCTTCACCTTGGTTCGATGAGCTCGAGCCGACGGCCATGGTGGAAGGGGCGACGGCGTGAGCGCGTGTGTGCGTGAGCAGAGGATGCGGTGGAGCTTCCCGTCGAATCGCGCTAACCCTAGATCCGTAGGGATGTTGGTGGGGGGCTGCGGCGCATGGTGAACCTCGTATCGTGTGCGTCCGGCTCCCCCACCACTTTATATAGCACGGCGACAGGGGCCCACCAACCATGGTTTGGTTGGGCGCCCCCGATCAGGGCGCGAGGCAAGGGCCCATCGAGCCGTTGGGCTCGAACGGGAGGAGATCAACCTAACATTCTCCCCCTTGATCTCAACTTTCCTTTTAACTTTACACTTTATACTTTACTAGCTTCATCACAGATCAATACATAGAACATGTTTCATCATCACAGCTCAATTGCCGATAGAATCAGACAGCTACAACATACCTCTCTGTTCTGAAACAAATTCTGTTCCTTTTGGGCCTCTCATGATCCAGGAATCATAGGCTTTCCCTTAAACCCATGCCGGCTAAGTGTTCCTTGAACACATTGGGTGGTATAAGCCTTTCGTAAGCGGATCCGCAAGCATATCATTTGTCCTTATATGCTCGAGACTTATAGTGTGATCCTGGATTTTATCTTTCACAACATAATACCTTATCTCTATTTGCCTTGGCAGCATTACTCGACTTGTTGTTGTGAGCATAGAATACTGCGGGCTAGTTGTCACAGTACATCTTTAGTGGTTTGTTAATACAATCTACCACTTTCAAGTCGGGCATAAATTTCTTTAACCATATCGCCTGCCCCGTGGCCTCAAAACATGTTATAAATTCTGTATACATCGTGGACGATGCAACTATTGACTGTTTGGAGCTTCTCCACGAAATAGCCCCTCCAGCGAGAGTGAACACATATCCTGACGTGGATTTTCTATCATCTCTATCTCCCGCAAAATCTGCGTCTGAGTACCCTCTTATCTCTAGGGAATCAGATCTCCTGTATGTTAGCATGTGGTCCTTCGTTCCTTGCGCATAACGCAATGCTTTCTTTACCATCTTCCTGTGCTCTATGCCTGGATTCTCTTGATATCTACCGAGTACCCCGGTGATAAAAGCTAAGTCAGGGCGAGTGCACACCTGTGCATACTGTAAACTTCCAACAGCCGAAGCATATGGTACTGCTTTCATTTGATCGATCTCATACTGGTTCTTGGGACATTGGAATTTCCCAAAACTGTCGCCCTTGACTATAGGAGCAGGTGTGGCTTTACTCGCATGCATATTATACTTTTTAAGAACATTTTCTAAATATGCTTTCTGCGATAGTCCTAAAACTCCATTTTTCCTATCTCGGTGAATTTCTATGCCCAAAACATATGATGCTTCACCAAGATCTGTTATATCAAAATTTGAGGACAAGAACTTCTTTGTTTCTTGTAGCAGACTAACATCACTGCTAGCAAGCAAGATATCATCCACATACAAGATAAGGAAAATATATTCCCCATTTTTAAACCTTGCATAAATGCAGTTATCCTCAATATTTTCTTTGAATCCAAAACTTTTAATTGTCCGATTAAACTTTAGATACCACTGTCTAGAGGCTTGCCTTAATCCATAAATAGATTTCTTCAGGCGGCATTCCATATCTTCCTTGCCTTCCATGATAAAACCCTTGGGTTGTTTCATGTAAACTTTTTCTTTTAAATCCCCGTTCAGAAATGCCGTCTTTACATCCATTTGATGTAACTCTAAATCAAAATGTGCAACTAATGCCATTATGATTCTGAAGGAGTCCTTACATGAGACTGGGGAAAAGTCTCATTGTAATCTATCCCTTCTCTTTGTGTAAATCCTTTTGCCACAAGTCGTGCTTTATACTTTTCTACATTCCCATTAGGGTCATACTTAGTTTTGTAGACCCATTTACATCCTACTGTTTTGGCTCCTTTAGGAATTTCCTCTAAGTTCAAAACATCTTTGGAACTCATCGATTTCATCTCGTCTTCCATTGCCTCTAGCCATTTTGATGAGTGAGGGCTTCTCATGGCTTCTTCATATGAAGTGGGGTCACTTTGCATATGAACCATTTCTGTGTTATAAACTTTATAATCAGTAGAAATAGTTGATCTTCTTGTTCTATTAGACCTTCGAAGGGCCTCAGTTTCTGGCACATTTTGTGCCTCAACTTCCGGCACATCTTCTAAAATTGGCTGCTGCACTTCCCTTTCATGCTCAACAATGGGTTCAGTTGGCTCCTGACGGACAGGTTCCGGGTCTTCTCCCATAGTTGTCATGGGTGGAGTTACAACAGGTAGTGAGAAAAATGGCTCCTGAATCATCGGATTAGGTGCATGCACCCTTTTCTCCTCAAGGTCAATTTTCCGAGCTACCATGCTCCCCTCATCATTTCGTCCTCTAATAAGACTGCATGTCTTATTTCTACAAACTTTGTGTATCTGTCTGGACAGTAGAAATGAAAACCCTTTGATCTATCAGGATAGCCAATGAAGTGGCAACTTATTGTTTTGGGATCTAACTTTGCAATATTTGGATTAAACATTTTGGCCTCAGCTGGACTCCCCCACACCCTTAAGTGTTGTAGGGAGGGCACTCTTCCTGTCCACAACTCGTACGGCGTTTTGGGTACCGACTTGCTTGGTACTCTATTGAGAATGTGAATAGCGGTTTTAAGCGCCTCCATCCATAATCCCAATGGCAAGGTGGAGTAACTCATCATGCTGCGCACCATACACTACTGGAATCAGGAGATTTGCTGTCTGCCATGGCAGACGGCAAAGGGCAAAAGGCGGACGGCACAATTTCGGGCCCAACGAGCTCCGGCAAAGGGGTTCTTTGTCGTCTGCTTCGGCCCAGCGGACGGCAAAGATTCTTTGCCGTCAGCTTGCAGACGGCAAAGGACCTGGACGGCGTAGTACTGACGGCGCCACCGTCAGGAGGCTAACGGACCCCCACCCTTTGCCGTCTGCCTCGCGCCCCCCGTTGCCGTCTGCCTCGCGCCCCCCTTTGTCGTCTGCCACGTGGCAGCTTTGCCGACGGCGGCCGTCGGCATAGCGCCTCTCTTTGCCGTCTGCCTTCCGCCCCCCGTTGCCGTCTGCCTCGCGTCCCCCTTTGCCGTCTGCCACGTGGCAGCTTTGCCGACGGCGGCCGTCGGCATAGCGCCTCTCTTTGCCGTCTGCCTCCCGCCCCCCTTTGCCGTCTGCCTCCCGCCCCCCCTTTGCCGTCTGCCTCCTCCCCCTTTGCCGTCTGCCGCGGACGGCAAAGAGGCAAAATGGGCCAGCCTTGTTTTCCCAGGTTTCACAGGCGTCCGCCACGTGGCAGCTTTACCGACGGCGGCCGTCGGCATAGCTGCCTTTGCCGTCCGGGGCAGACGGCAAAGAGGCTGTATTGCCTCTTTTTTTTGTTACATTCAACAATTTTCAAACAAACAATATATGATATATACATAAATAATTCACAGAAACAATGTGCAACAGCCATATATGATCAACCAACAATTATACCAAATTAAAAGTATCAAATGCCACATTGTTCGCCATATTACAATAGGTTCATCCATACATACATATAGTCTCATCGATACAAATGACTCAATACATGAAAACAGAAAGTAAACCTAGCACTACATCAAAGCAAGCTGCCGTGAACTCGTCTCAAATCTGCAAAATTGGAAATAAGAAAGTTAGAAAAATAATACTAGAATTAAGAAGTAGAAGAAGATCTAGAATTAGAAGAAGATGAAGGGGCTGTTTGGTTTCAAGACACAACTAGCCACACTTTGCCACAACTCAACTTAGGCAAGTTTGACCATGTTAGGTGTGTGTTTGGTTCTTGCCACAACTAAGGCAAGAATTTTTTTATTAGCAGTAAGACCCACATGTAATAGATAGAAAAAGTGTGGCAAGATTCCCTTAGGCAAGCCACCTCTGCTTAATCAGCCACCTTTGCTCGCGGGTCGCCAGCACGGGCGGGAGCCGTGTACACCCACGCTGGTAGACGGTGCCCTCAACCACCTCGTCCCCGCTATCAGAAAGCCGATCCCCGCCACCATCAGCATGGCCACTCGGCTCCGACTGATGCAGATCCGGCCAGGTATCCCATCCGGTGGAAGCCTGTGGAGTCTCGTAGGACGAAGCGTATGGCACAGGAGTCTCGCGGGACGAAGCGTCTGGCACAGGAGTCTCGCGGGTGGCCGCGTCTGAGACAGAAGGATCGTCGACCCGAGGCTCGTGGACAGGAGTCCTTGTAGCCTCCACCTCAGACGGGTCCACCGTAGCAGTCCTGTGCTCGGGTGAATCAGCTGGGGGTGGTGGCGAGGAAGGTGTAGCAGCCTTCCTACCTCTCCCGCGGCCACCACGTGTAACTTTAGGAGCCTTCCTACCTCTCCCCCGACCTCCTCTCCCGGTCGGCAACTTCACCGACGAAGAAGCGCCCTCGGGTGTCCCAATACTGTCGTACAACGCTCTCCGGAGAGTTTGGGGTGGAATGGAAGTACCCCTCCCACCACGCGCCGACGAAGGATCCTCGGATTGCTCTCGACCTGCGCCCACCATATTTCAACACCTGCCAGACAAAGAGTAAACGAAATTAGTACAACATAAAAAAAATGAATACCGACATGAATAATAATATGTATATATATAATTTGAGTGTATCATCATCATGTATACCTGACATGAACTAATAATAATCTTCATCGTCTATATATGCTCCGGGATCAATAAATGCATCATCATCATCACTATCATTAATAAATGCATCATCATCACTATCGGGAGCAACATGTGGAAGGCCTCCTTTATGTAATCGGTCAAGCATTGAGAGGTCATCCGCAGCAGTAACCTCTTCTTCTTCCGTCTCTTCTTGTTCCGGCTCAGGGGTGAAGTCGGATTCACTGTCGCTGTCTACCTCAATGTTCTGGGGTGAAGTAGAGCGGTTCTTGAAACGTTTTTTGGAAAGACGTGTTTCTTGGAAGAATTCTCCTTCATATGTGTCTGGGTTAATGTGAGGTTCATAATCATCTTCATTGAGGGGAGGTGGTCTAAAATGTGGCGGCACATCATAAACGACATCCCAACCATTCAGATTTGGATCAGTTTGGCAGACCCACGGTAGATAGAAAACTTGGGTCGCCTGTTGAGCCGTAATATAGACATCGGGAACATCTAAATGGGTGCTTTGTTTGATTTCGACTAGCCCTATATGTTCATGAGTCCTTCTAGTCTCCTTCGGCTGGAACCAATAACATTTGAAGACTACGACGTTTGGTGGGTTTTCATCAAAGAATCTAAGTTCATAAATTGCTTCAACTCTTCCATAATACTCGACACCTCCTTCGCCGACAGAGGAGACACAACAATTTGTAGACTTTCGGTCGGCCATAGATAGCTCTTTGCCAAAAGTACGAAAGCGATACCCGTTGATGTCGTATTTGTCAAATGAACGGACCTTATAGTCAAAACCATTAGCGACTTGTCTCAATTCGGAGTTCATAGACTCTGCATTAGCCTACAAGTTTAATACGAAAGGATTGTTGCATTAGCCGCAAACTAGACGAAGAAATGAAATGGTCTAATGGAAATTACCGTTTGTTTGAACCAAGAGATGAAACCGGGATAGCCGCCTCCATGCTTTGCCAGAAGCTCATACTCTTCGATGGAATCCTTTTGGATCACCGCTCCATCCGAGAATTTGGCGACGTATCGACTGTATCACATATTCGGGAATAAGAGCATTTCAAAGGAATTAGAAGTTGCGAAACAATGTACCGAGAACTTACTCGATGTACGGCCGCACTTCTGTTAGGTTGTTGAAGATATACAACGAAATGGTCCGCCATTCTTCGACGTCCAACGCTATTGCTTTCGAAGCACCGGCTGGTGCGAGCTTCCCTTTGAATAGGCTGAGGTTGGATCGACCTTTTTCACAGTCGCCATCATTGTACCGAGGCTTCGGATTATGCAAATGACGATTCTTGGCTTTGTAGTGTGCTGTCACGAAGTTTGCCGCCTCCTCAGTAATGAATGCCTCGGCCATCGATGCTTCAATTCTACGTTTATTTTTACATTTTGCTCGAAGCGTCTTTTGCATCCTCTCAGTTGCGAAGCACCAACGATTTTGCACGGGCCCCCCCAATCTTGCCTCGGTCGGGAGATGCAAAATCAAATGCTGCATTGGTTTAAAGAATCCCGGTGGAAAGATCTTTTCTAACTTGCAGATCAACTCTGGCGCCAACTCTTCCAGTTCGTCTAGCACGTCAGGCGATAGTTCTTTCGCACAAAGAGCATGGAAGAAATAGCTTAGCTCTGCCAGTACTAGCCATTCATCCTCAGGGATAAAGCCACGCAACATCACCGGCATTACCCGCTCAAGCCATATGTGCCAATCATGACTCTTGAGACCAAATATTTTCAATTTGTCAAGACTCGCTCCCCTCTTTAGATTCGCTGCATACCCATCGGGGAACATCAACTGCATTTTCACCCACAAGATCATTTCCCTCATAGCTGGCCTTCCAAGATTGAACCATGCCTTTGGCTTCCTCCGGTTCTTCTTTCCTTTCGGTTGTCGCATGTTTTGTAACGGTCTATCACATAGAGCCTCCTGATCGACTCTAGCCTTAGGATTATCCTTCGACTTCCCCTCTATGCTGAACAATGTACCAAAAAGGGCCTCGGCGATATTCTTTTCAGTGTGCATCACGTCGATGTTGTGTGGGCAAAGGAGGTCTTTAAAGTAAGGCAGATCCCACAAGCATATCTTGTGAGTCCAGGCGTGTTTCGAATTATACCCTTTGAAATACCCTGGACGATTTGGATCCAGCTCGAGAGCGTTTATCTGATCCAGGGTCTGTTGGCCTGTCAATGCAGGTGGTGCAGAGTTTTTGACAAATCTACCTTTCATGAAATTCTTCTTGTCTTTTCTGAACTTATGGCGAGGATCCAGGAACTGTCTATGCAAGTCGAAGCAAGAATACTTGCGACCCGCCTGCAGCCAACAGAACTCAAGAGCTGCCTTGCATGTGGGGCACGGGAACCTTCCATGCACACACCAGCCAATGAATAGCGCATACGCCACCAAGTCATGCGACGAGTACATGTACCACACATGCATTTTGAAGTTTTTTTTTGTAGCGGCGTCATATGTCTTGATCCCATTATCCCAAGCTTCTTGCAATTCATCCTTAAGCGACTGCATGTACACATTCATATTCTTCCCCGGATAGTTGGGCCCTGGAATTATCAACGTCAAGAAAATGTTCTTTCTTTTCATAATCTCTCCGGGGGGAAGATTGAGTGGAATGACAAATACAGGCCAGCAACTGTATTGGGTTGCCGTCATACCAAACACATTGAACCCATCCGTGCTGATGGCGACTCGAGGATGCCTTGGATCTGCCGCTTTATCCTTATGTAATGCATCGAAGTGCTTCCACGCAAAAGCGTTTGAAATGTGTCCCAACATCGGATTCCCATCTGCATCTAGTTCGGTTCTTTTGCCCAATTTATGCCACGTCATCTGTCTGGCCATCTCTTCGACCATGAAAAGACGTTGAAGTCTTGGTATGATTGGCATATACCGAAGAACATTAACTGGGATTTTGGTCTGACTCTTCTCACCCATACCGTTGTCTACCACAACATACCTGGAAGACTTGCAAATGGGACAATAGTTGAAGCTCGCATACTCAAGCCTAAATAAGGCACATCCATTCTCATAGGCATCTATCTTTTCATAGGGCATCTTAAGCGCACGTAGGATTTTGTCCGACTGGTACAGGTTTGCTGGCAATACATGGCCTTTGGGTAGAAAGCGTCCAAATATCGTCATCATCGCGTCGTAGCATTCTCTGCCCAGGTTGAACTGAGCCTTCAGAGCCATTACTTGCGCGATGGCATCCAGCTGACAAAGCTCAGTGTGCTCGTGGAGAGGATGTTTTGAAGACTCCAACATTTCATAGAAGGCCTTTGTAGATTCCTCCATCTCATCGTCTGAATCCCGAGCATCATCAAAGTCTTGCACCATGTCTTCGATCCCGATACCATGCTCGTCGGTGTGACGACGAACCACCTCAGCTCTGGCACGTTGGGCAGACTCACCATGAAATCTCCACACCGTATAATCAGTCGTAAAACCCCACTTCTGCAAGTGTTTACCCATTTCATCATGTGTCCACTTTTTATGGTTGTCGCACCGGACACAGGGGCACCAGGTTATTTCCTAGCCATTTGCAAATGCGGCGCTCAGAAACCCCTTGGTTTTTGTTAACCATTCAATGGTCATTTCTTTCTGACTAGGGTGACCGGTGTACATCCAAGCACGATCACTCATCTTGCCTACCTACTAAACACACAAGAAATATATATATAATTCATCATCTATATTCATCCGTTAATCAAGTTTGTCAGTTTTATTACGTCCATGCAACCTACACGTAATAGGTAGAGATAGGTCCTAATCCCACCCGAGTATGTGTAGATTGGGTTCGTTTTCCCATGCTCTACTCCGGATCCGACGCAGAATTTCGGCAGCACCTCCCCGCTGTTCTCCTGATACACGTCTCGGCAATAAGCAGAGAGGATGTGTACCCGGAGAACAACAGGGAGGCACTGACGAAATTCCGCATCGGATCCGGAGCAGAGCATACGGGAAAACGAACCCAATCTACACATACTCGGGCTGTCCATGGATAACGTTGGACAATTCGAAAGGATGGCGGTTATAAATATGCAAAGACATGCATATTTATAGATGCCGCCCTTTCGAACGGGAGACGCATACTGGTCACGCATACTTTTTTTTCTTCTAGTTTTTTTTTTCTTTTCTTCTATTCTTCTAAGTTTTTTCTTTTCTATCTAAGTTTTTCCTACCTAATAAACTAACTATCTAAATAAACTAAACTAACAGAAAATAAACTATCTAATTAAACTAAACTAACAGAAAATAAACTATATATCTAAATAAACTAAACTAACAGAAAATAAACTATATATCTAAATAAACTAAACTAACTCACCGGGGAGGGCCGGGGCGGTGGGGGCGGCCGGGGCGGCGGTGGGAGGGGGGAAGCCGCGGGGACGGGGTGCCGCGGGGAGGGGGGCGGCGCCAGGAGCCGGCGACGGGAGGGGGCGGCTCGGGAGGGGTTGCGGTGGTGGGGGGCGGCGCAGGGAGGGTGGCGCACGGGAGGGGTTGCGGTGGTGGGGGGCGGCGCGGGGAGGGGTTGCGGTGGTGGGGGGCGGCGCAGGGAGGGCGGCAACGCGGTGGTGGGGGCGGCTCGGGGAGGGGCGGCTTGGGGAGGGGGCGGCGCGGGGAGCCGCCGAGGGCAAGGGGGCGGCATGGGGAGGGGTTGCGGTGGTGGGGGCGGCGCAGGGAGGGCGGCGGCGCGGTGGGGGGGCGGCGCGGTGGTGGGGGTGGTGCAGGGAGGGGGCCGGTGCTGGGGGCGACGCGCGGGGGGAGAGGGGCGGCGGGCAAGAGAGAGAGTGAGAGGGGTGGGGTGGTTGACGGACGTTATTATGGCATCCTCTTTGCCGTCTGCTGGCGTACGGCAAAGAGCCGGAAAGCAGACGGCAAAGAGCCGGCGGACGGCCCAGTTGACCTAACCAAACCCCACGGGCCAGTGGGGCCCAGGTGGGCTCTTTGCCGTCTGCTTTGGCAATCTTTGCCGTCTGCTGGCAGACGGCAAAGAGCTGACTGATGGCAAAGATCCTCTGTGCCATCTGCCAGTCCTTTGCCGTCTGCTTTCACCCAGCTGACGGCAAAGACCTTCTTTGCCATCTGCCAGCAGACGGCAAAGACATGGCAGACGGCAAATCTCCTGATTCCAGTAGTGATATCCATGAGTGTACGGTTACGCCTTTCAGCTACTCCATTTTGCTGAGGCTCACCCGGCATTGAATACTGGGCCACTATGCCAGTCTCCTGTAAGAACTTTGCAAAAGGTCCAGGGACTTGGCCATATGGAGTGTGCCGACCGTAGTACTCCCCCCACGGTCAGATCTGACTATCTTTATTCTTTTATCATGCTAATTTTCAACTTCAACTTTGAATATTTTAAATTTATCCAACTCTTCAGATCTTTCTTTGATTGGATAAATATAACCATAGCGGGAGTAATCATCTGTGAATGTTATGAACGAGTCATAGCCATCCACACTTTTCACAGGAAATGGTCCACAAATGTCAGTGTGAATGATTTCTAGTGTGCGTGTGCTATGGATTGCATCCTTTTTGATTTGTTTTACATACTTTCCTTTAATGCAATCTATGCATTGTTCTAGGTCTGAGAACTCTAACGGAGGAAGAATATCACTTTTAACTAATCTTTCTATTCTCCCCTTGCAAATATGGCCCAAGCGACAGTGCCATAATTTCGATGAGTTATGAGTTCTCTTTCTTTTCTTTTGTTCTTTATTCAACGCGGAAACATGCTCATTCACATTACACACAGAATACATTTTTTCACGTAGTGATAATAAATAAAGCTCATTGTGCAGGAAAGCAGCACCCACATGAGTATTATTAAACCATATGGCACACTTGCCATGTCCAAAATAACATTCATAATGATCTTTGTCCAAACATGAAACACTAATTAAGTTTCTGTGACATGAAGGAACATATAAAACATCTCTAAGCAAAAGCTTGAATCCATCAGCTAACTCCAGGGAGATGTCACCGACAGCTTCAACTTCTGCTTGAACTCCATTTGCAACTTCAATGCATCTTTCGCTTCTTTGCGTAGTCCGCGTCGAATGGAATCCATGTAATGAATTTGCAACATGAACAGTTGCACCTGAGTCAATCCACCAAGTAGATTTCGAAAACTGTGTATACAAGGATTCATTTACAAAGGAAACAATGTTGTTACCTCTCTTTGCCATTATTGACTTTAGCCAATCAGGGCAATCTTTCTTGTAATGCCCGGTCTTCTTACAGTGGAGACATGTATCCTTGTCCACTGGAAGAGACTTCTGCTGATGCTGATAGTGAGCTTTTCCATGTGTCTTTGAAGGGGAACCTTTACCATTTTTATTGTAGTTCCTTTTCTTATTGTCCTTCACATAGTTCAGAGAACCACCATATGATGTTCTAAGTCTTTCCTCTTCTTGCACACACATGGCTATAGTCTTTTCAATGTCCCATTTTTCAGGTGACATGTTGTAGTTAACAACAAAAGTGTCAAACTCTTTTGGCAGTGAAGCCATGACCAGGTGGACAAGGAGTGCAGGTTTGAGCTCCAAATCCGAATCCATGGGCTTAAGCTTAGCTGCCATGTTGCTCATCCTGAGGATGTGCTCTCTTATGCCATGTCCACCGCATGTGTACTTTTCTGTCACCAGCTGCTTTAGCAACTGGGTAGCATATATCTTTGAAGAACCAGTGAACTGGCTCTTTATCTTTTCAAGAAACTCCCCTACGAAAGTACACTCTGCAATTGAGCCCACAATAGCATTCTCAATTGTGTTCTTTATGAAAGCCATGCACTTTTTATTGGCGGTGAGCCACTTTTGGTTTTCGAGGGTATATGACATCTCCACTGGAGCATGTTCCCTCTTCTTTTTCTCCCAAGCAGCATCATCTTCTTTGGCACCTCTAACTGGCTCTGGTGGTTTGACCGGCTGTGGAGTGTCCACAACCCAGTCCACCTCAGCACAAACAAAAGCCAAGTCAATTTTCTTTCTCCATTCAGTGTAATTATCACCTCTGAGGGTTGGAACATCCTTGAGGCAACTCATCAAGTGGAAACCTCCTGAAATCACAATGAAGTGAGATCATAACAACAATTGCATGCATTAATCCAATGTTGGTCAAAATTAAAACATACAATTGTTTATGCAATTAAATCTATATCACCGTTGGGCAAAAATAGAAATAAATGCACCTTTTATAACAATAACAAATCATGATCATGTTATTAACAACGTTGGTCATAAAAAATAACAGGATCACAATTGTTTCAATAATCACTTTAGCATGCTCTTTTAAAATTAATTTCACTTTAGTTCTATCTACTTTTAAAAGAGCATTTTTATTTATTTGCAACGGAAAAACATGAATAAAATTCATGAACTTTATACTTTTCAAAAATATTTCTTTTACTTTTCTATTTTATAGACAAATTTTCGTTGGATTAATTTGAATATAAAAAACTATATAAAATTTGCCCAAAAAACTGGACAAAAAATAAAAGAACAAATAAAACTGGCGGCTCAGCCCAGCCTCGGCCCAGCGCGCGCGGCTGCTGGGCTCGGCCCAGCATGCGCTGCTGCGCCCGCGCCGGTTGCTGACCTAGAAGGCCCTTTCGGCCCAGAAGGCCCGTTCGGCCCAGGAGGCCGGTGGCCTGGCTAGGGTTGCGTCGCAGCCGTCGGATCGAATCCGACGGTCCAGCGCGCATCTAGCTCGGGCAAAAACGGTGTCCGGCGCGGCTGGGGGGGAAACCCTAGTCATCCCCTGCCCCCCCCCCCACCCAGTCGCGTGTGCGCCGCTCGCCCGCTCTGCCTTCGCTCCGCGACGGAGGCTATCCTGGCGGCCCCGTCGCGCCGCCGGCGAGCCGGCGACGGCGTCGGACGCCCCCCGCGCCGCGCTTTCCTCCCCTTCCTTCCCCCCTTTTCCTCTTCTTCTACCCCATCCACCGCATCCTGTTAGAGAGAGACGCTAGCAGAGCCCTCCTCTGCTCCCTTGCGCCGGCGTGCGCATGGATGTGAAGGCGGCGCCCCCGCAGGCCCCTTTGCCGACGTGCGTGAGCACCTCGAGGGTGAACGTGCCGCCGTCAAACGGCTCGGTGGTGGTGCCCTTTTCCCCCGGAGGGGTTTGTTCTTCGTCTGACGCCTCGGCATGCCGATGCGCGTCGGGATCGAGAGGAACGGCGCGGCCTCTTTGGCGGCGCTCTTTGCCGGCGGGCCCAAGGCCCTTCTCCGGTGAGCCTTTTCTCTGCCCTGTTCTAGGGTTCTTCGGGGGGGAGGGGAAAATTTTCTTTTCTTTCTCTACTACCGAAAATCAACTGGCTCTGAAACCATTGATAGGTCTCTTTGGATCATGTAGGCTTGGGTTCCGACAGTGGAGGGAGGAGGGTATGGACATATACCTTCACCTTGGTTCGATGAGCTCGAGCCGGCGGCCATGGTGGAAGGGGCGACGGCGTGAGCGCGTGTGTGCGTGAGCAGAGGATGCGGTGGAGCTTCCCGTCGGATCGCGCTAACCCTAGATTGGTAGGATGTTGGTGGGAGGCTGCGGCGCACGGTGAACCTCGTACCATGTGCGTCCGGCTCCCCCGCCACTTTATATAACGCGACGACAGGGGCCCGCCAACCATGATTTGGTTGGGCGCCCCCGATCAGGGCGCGAGGCAAGGGCCCGTCGAGCTGTTGGGCTCAAACGGGAGGAGATCAACCTAACAGTCATAACTCCGATCGCGGCGTGCGGGGGCAAGTTCTACTTCAACAGCACACACACCGAGCTGGGCGTGCTCGACTTCTGCCCTGCTCCCGTGTTCAGCTCCATGGAGATCGACGACACCGTCGACGAAAGCTACGGGGTCGAAGAGGGTCCGGCCAAAGTTTTTCTCGTGGAATCGGACGGGGAGCTCTACATGGTCTCCCTGCTATGCGTCACGTCGGCGAAGACGATCTACTGCGCCAGGGTTCACATCATGGATTTCTAGAAGCGACGATGGAGAAAAGTCTATGATCTTGGTAACCGAGCGCTCCTCTTGTCCCTGTTCAACTTTGGTGCTCTCTGCTCTGTCGGCGAGTCTGGACTGCGAGAGAACTGCATCTACATGGCCTATCCTTGGGAGCAGACCTTGCACGTTTTCAGTGTGAAAGATGGTAGCATGGAGACGCAGAAGCTGGATGAAGCTTCGTCCTCGGATAAAGCATTCTGGCTGCTCCCCGCCAATCCATAGATTAGTTTAGATTCACAAATTACTCTTTACATGTTTTTAGTTATCACCCGACTTGGATTGTGCAACCTGTTTGACCAACCAAATTACTCTTTACATGTTATTATGCTATTATCAACATAGTCATGTCTTTCTTCCTAGTGATTTTGAATCTCGTATTCTTATGCAATAACTAAGAGCGTGTTCGGAAATGGTTTGGCTGCTCCAAGTCCTTGACTCCCGCTCTTCCACCCGAAATGCTGCTCCGAGTAAGAAGTAGCGCTAGAAAAAAGTGTTCGACAGACAGCTCTGCTCCTGATTCACTCGTGGCGTGTGGATGAATCAGAAACAAGGTGGCAGTTCCTTCGTAAATTTTAGCAACTCCATGATTTTGAAGATCTAAGATCCGGGGAATAGCTGCTCCGCAAAACTGAACTACAGCCGGCTCCACTCCGCATTTTCAGCTCCATGGAGTTCGCACGTTCGGCTCCGCTCCAACATCTCCGGGAGCGGAGTTGAGGAGGAGAGAGAAACCAAACACACCCTAAGGACCCCCAATACCCATCTCACGTTTGATCCGGAGGCCTCCCACACCGAGCAAAAAGGTTCGCGGGAGAGGAGTGATTGATCAGACGAAAAATCGCTCCCTGTGGCGGAAACCAAACGGGACCCCCGCAGTTGGGCCTCTAGCCCAGCTAACCTTTTTTTTTTGCCAAAAAAATACAATGAACGAAAAAACTTAATTTTATACAGAAAATCTGTAGAAAAAAAGCAAATTACAAGTGCCATGCATCGATTTATGAAAAAATGGCATGCTGCTTTATAAAAATGGCAAGCTCTAAAATATAAATTTACCATGGTATATTTTAAAAAAAAATCAAGGGAACACATATACAAGTTTACATGGAAAAATCATTTGAAACTATCATGGCAACAAATGTTTAATTTTCGTGGCAAAACTTTATTGGAATTGCAAATTGTACGATGACTATTATCCAACAACTAAGAGCATCTCCAACAGCCTTTGTATATTGGATTGCTAAAAACTTGTTATAGCAAGAGGAGAGAGAAGGTTTACAAAGCCAACATGTTTTTTGCTTTGGTAGCCTTTGTATATTGGATTGCTATATTTGCACAAAACACATAATGACATGTGGGACAGTTTGTCATAGACACATTGCACACACACACGTACACATGCAGCACACACACGTACACATGCAGCACACACGCGTACACGTACACGTACACGTACATGTATGCCGACGGGGCGTCTATGCCTACGGCCACCGTCGGCATAGGTCCACCTATGCCGACGGCCTTTCTATGCCGACGGTGGCTGTAGGCATATCGATAAGTGTACGCGTACACGTACACACACAGCGCACGCGCAGCACACACACTAGTACACAGACCCACCTGTCATTGAGACAAAGTGAGGCTTTAGGAGGCTTGCTAAAAATTTACAAAGTGGCCTTTGGCTTGGCAAATATGCAAAGTGTGGGTGCAAATATAGCAAGCTTTGTAAAAAAAATTGGTGGGGGACCACTTATACAAAGGCTGTTGGAGAAGGTATTTTGATCAAGATTTGTAAAATAGCAAGTGAGTGCAAATATACAAAGGCTGTTGAAGATGCTCTAAGGACCCCAATATCCATCTCACCTTTGATGTGGAGGCCTCCCACACCAAAATGGTTCGCCGGAGAGGAGTGATTGAACACAGGGTCGCCTCCATACACAGAGTCGCCGCTAGCCAGCATCTTTGAGCAAAAGAAGCCTAGTTTTCCACTGGTGCCTAACGGGTTTTTTTTGTTTTTGTTTTTTCTTTACTTTTCACTGTCTTTTTATTTCTATGTTTTTATTGTTTTTTATATATTTTTATTTTTAGCATCGGTTTTCTTTGTTTCTTTATCAGTTTTCACTGACTTTTTCTTCTTTATTTTTTCGGTTTTGTTTGTTTCTTTCTCATTGGTTTCTTTGTTTCTTTATTGGTTTTCATTGTTTCAATTTTTTTTGCACTTGTTTCTTAGTTTTTTATTTTATTTGGTTTCTTCGTTTCTCTTTTTTTTTCTCATTTTTATTCGGATTTGTTTGTTTCTTTTCTCATTCAATCGGTTTTTTTGCTTTCTTTCGGATTTTCACTATTTTTCTATACACATTTTACGTATATATCTAAAATATATTTTTAATACATGCCCAACATTTCTTACATTGTTTTGTAACATTTTTCAAATCCTTCATTACATTTTTCAGATACAAGATTAACATTTTTAAAATACACAGTCAACATTTTTATATTTTTATTCTAAATGCTTGATTAATATTTTTCAAATAAAAGATTAACTTTTGTTAATACTGGTCAACCTTTTTTATACGAATTTACCATTTTCTAATTGATTGAATAACATTTTTGAAATATGCATTCAGCATTTGCTCAAATGCTTGAAATAATCTTTTTATGTACATGATCGTATTTTTTTTCATAATTTTTAGTACATAGTCAACATTTTTTATATAAACACTTAACATTTGTCAAATGCTTGATTAACATTTTTCAAATATTTGATTAAAAAATTATATGCATGATCATATTTTTTTCATCATTTTTTAATACATGGCCAACATTTTTCCTATAAATATGTTTAAAAAATCAAATGCTTGATTAAAAAAATTCAGCATTTTAGAAATGCTTGATTAAAAATTTATGTACATAATCAATAAATTTCATCATTTTTAATAAATGGTAAACATTTTTTATATACACGTTTAACATTTTCAAATGATTGATTAACAATTTCATATACTTGTTCGACATTTTTGGAAATTCCTTAATTAACATTTTTTAAATACATGATCAAAAAATTCATACAGATTGTTTTTGTATACATGATAAACCTTTTCTGTTGATGCATTTAACATGATTAAATGCTTTATCAACATTTTTCAAATGGTTTTGTAACATTTATATTTAGAATATTTTAAAGTACACACAAAAGTAAAAAAATAAAGCAAAAAACGTAAACGGAAAACGTAAAACAGAAAAGAAAAAAATCTAGACTGTTACATCCCGCGCATCTGGGCTGGCCCATCTCGCTCTCCCCCAGCACCGAGGGCGCCCCAAAAAATCGCTCCTATGGTGGAAGCCCAACGCGACCCCCACGGTTGGACCACTGACCCAGCTAACCTTTTTTTTGCGAAAAAAATACTATGAACGAAAAGAGTTGTTTTTACATCTCAAAAAAAAGTTATTTTTATTCTTTACCTAATAATAATAATAATAATAAAGCGGCTATCGTTTCTGTCCTCTCACCGTCACAGAATTTTTGCAAACAAGTCCTTGTACTTTTTTACAGTTGAACCCGCAGTCCCTTTTTAAGCGGATCTGAGAAAACGCTTCATTTTTACAAAAGAGACCCTGTAGTTTCCTACATCCAACCCGTGGTCCTTTTTAATAGAGAAAACACACGGGCTCCTTCGAGGAGAGCGCGGGGCGAGGCGGAGGGCAGCCAGGCACGGGGGAGAGTGGAGAGGCCGGCGGCGGCTGTCCCGGCTCGTCGGGACAGCAGCAAGGAGGCGGCGGCGGTGTGTGAAGCGGTGGGCAGCGCGCACACGAGGTCGGACAGTAGGAGGCGATGTGTAGAGAGTTGAGGGAGAGCGAGCGGCGTCGTGGTGGTCCCGCCGGCGACCGACGGGAGGAGCATGGCGAGCTGGGCCGGAGGAGGGCGAGGCATCCGCGTGCAGGAGGCTCCCCGTCGGAGCGGGGAAACGGGGCTAGGCATCTCCGACGGCGTGGGCGTCGGGCCACCGGGGCAACGTGCTTCCTCAGATTCGCGATTCAGTCGTGCATCCAGTTTGTCGCTTCCCTCGACGTCGACGGCTCTATGATCAGCCGTGGTCTCTTCCTGCTAGGTGGCCACGCCACCTCATCCTCCAAGTATTAAGTCATGATGAGATGTAAGTGCAGTCTCTATTTTGCTCTAGATTACTGCGTATCATTGCTGCCTTTCACATGTTTGACGGAATACCCAACCACATTGTTCACACAAAATTCGATTCATTGTTGCCTTTCACATGTTTAACTGAATGCCCAACCAAATTGTTCACACAAAATTCGATGGAAAAAGGAAACAACCTGGCTTATTCGGGCCATTAGGCAAACTGAGAGTTGCTTACAAGTCTCTTGCATACGATGCTAAAGGAATTTCTTCCCACTTTGAACATTCACAATTGCAGTAGATGCTCTCATAAAACTATTAGTGAGTTTTCTCAAAAACCCATGATTCCTTAGTTTTTTTTACATTTGTAGTGTCGTCTAATTTTTGTACTGGTCAATTTTAGTTGCTCTCATACTTTCATTGTATATTATAATAAGAGCTTTGTTCAAATTGTATACTTTTATAATGAATGAAAAGACTCATGCTCTGCTATGCCTGCAGCAATGGAAGAAATAAAAATAAGAAACAACTTTTGTGGTGGATCTCTAGGAAAATTTCGAATAGTATTTGATCTGGGGACAACAACTATGAAAACAATTGATCTTGGATTTGAGTTTCTTTTAATCTTTATATGATTTAAGGGGCCACCAAATTGAGTTATTTGGTTTTGTAACTTGTGGAGAAAAAGAGATAGGTGAGGACGAGAGAGAGCAGAGAGATAAAGGGAGCAGAGAGAGATGTGCATATCACTAAACCCTTTCGATTCTGTTGCAAGGTCAGGTAATTTTTCGTGTTCTAACTCTTTGGGATAATCTACAGTTATTTGGCTCATCGTCGTGCCTCAAGTTTCCTACCGCACCATGGCTGTACACCGTCGACTTCGTCGGAAATCCGTCGGCACATACTCCACTGTTTGCTGAAACTTCATCTGACCTGAGGTACATACTATAGTGTCATCGATTTGCATCTGTCATCAACTACTTACTTCTTAAGTCTGTGTGTCATCAACTATACTACTTATTAAAAGGGAGAAAGAGAGGATACGTTAGAGCTAGATGGAACAATACCCCTGTGAAAGAGAGGATTCTGTTTTCTAAGTGAGTATCTTGGTGCTTGCTTGTTTTTTAATAAAATGCAGAGGTCATGAACGAATTAAACCATGCTACTCTGAAATCAGAGAGCAGGCAAGGGTAGGTTTATTTTCAGTTAAAGTAGAATCAGCTCTACATACCCCATTTGAAACAAAAAAATAGTATGTATATGCTCCTTGGAAACTACTAGGTATTATTTAAATATTTTTACACAAGACTGTCCGTCCAGATACAATAACTAATTAGTTTTTTAGTAACTTGAATTGCATGGCTTGATTGCTCTGCTTGGGTCTTCTCTTATGCAAGAGTGCACCATGTGCGGGCTAAATAATTTTGGGTTTTGTAACTGTCTGGGCTAATTTGCCGTCTGTTTTGATTTGAGCTGATGGGGATGAGATGCGACCCTGCTGCTGGGCGTGGCAAATGCCACGGCTTCAATGTGTACCCCAGCTTCGGTGATGCACGGGTGAGGCTACTCGATTTTGTGCAGTCGCCCTCCTTCCAAGAAATCAAGTTTTTTCGTTCAGATTTGGGATCTCTTGAGTTTCAACTTAGTTCAAGCATAGAAAAAGCATACTCCTTATGGATTCAACGAGGAACACCATTAGCCGCCACTTTATCAGAACTGGATGGTGTGGTGCACCTTCATCTTGTTGTCCAATTTCTTAGCTTATTTGCTTTAACCGTACTACAATTATATAGCAGGATAAGGATCCAATCTTGTGACGCCTCTCCATTTGCATCATCTTCAAAATTTGCACATGAGTCGACTCAGATTTTCAGAGTTCATAGAACACCTAGCAGAGTTCAACGGCCTGAAGATATATCAGATCCTAGGGAAAGGAGACCCGGTTCAGATTTGTCACTACTTTGTGCTGTTGGATAGCCATGGTATGTGTTAGTTTTGTTTTACCACAAAAGTTCGATTCTTAGGAGTTCGGATATCAGGTGTATACATTACTTTTCCTATTACGAATCTGTTCTCTTTTAGTGCACTGTTTATCTATCTAATCTATCTATCAAAGTTTTCAAAGAAATTGATGGCGGCGGCTCTGGGAGACCTACATATTTGAGGAAATACGATTAATAAGGTTTCATATTAACAAAAAATAATAGTCTTTGTAAAGTAATCCGAACATTTTGTTGATTCCGGGACAACTTTATTCCCCAATATGAATTTGTAAGAAAAGATATGACATTCATTTGTGCAAATTGATAATGCAAGCTCATCTCGAAACTTTATTCTTTTTTCAAGATTGATTTACTTGGTGGTGCTAACTTCCATTTTATCAAAACATGACATGCATGTATTTCTGAAAAAAGAAGCTTCTCTCTTGGCTGGCATCCCTGATGGTACTTTTAGATATGTAGGAAAAGGAATGGTGTCTCATAATTCATTGGATGTAGATCAGTAGGGTCAACTACAAATTGTTGGCTGTAAATGACCTTCAGTTTCTAGCTTTCATAGACATATGCTATTTAACAGTATGATGTGGTTGATGTTGGTCCTATGTGCTGGTTCAAATTATCATGTTGGATAATATTGCTTTTACTAGCAATTGCAGTGCTCTTATTATTTTATTTCCACAAATATCATCATGTTTTTCTATTGATGTAATGATATATTCCTTGGCTGAAATCAAACCCTTTAGTTGCTGCTGTGGTGCTCTTATTATTGTTATATTCCTTCACAAAACGCAAACCTTGTTCATGGCTAACTGATATAGAGTTCAAAAACCATCAATCTCAGGAACACTCTGACCATGTGTTCGATTATGTTGAAGACCCAATATATGAGGAGGTGCTGCAACTCCTAATGTTGAGCTATATGGACTCTGAGCAGAACCATCATGACAAACATACGGGTCAATAGAATTCAGAAAGCTGCACTTTATTTACTCCGAAATTACTCTATGGACGATAGTTTATGATGCCGATCACTGCACGACCCTAATCAAACAGTCTGTTGCAGTTTAATTCTATGCATGGATGGCTCGATCTCACTGGCGTCCAAAATCGTCTTAATCGTGTTATGTGCATATATTCAATAATGGCTTCGGTTTCAATGAAAATCGTTACTGGACTCCTATGATTGCGGTAGTGTATTTTTCAGCAATAAACAGTATTGTCGCCTTTTAATGTTTTCATTCACATCCATGGTCATATATGTTGCTTGGATGAAAAAAATGATCAACTCCGACTGCAGCTGGTAGGGGTCGTGATGGACAAGGCAAACAAAGTGGATGGGGCACCAAACGCCGGCTGCTCCCCCCCCCCCCCCCCCCCCCCCGCCTCCGCCCCCACGGGAGCCCTCCATTACGACGCACCGGAGGAAGGGATAGGCCCATCTTGACAGAGGAGGTAGACATGATGCGGGCGGCGGCGGCACAGAGCACTTCGAAAAGGGAAACTTGAGAATGGGGAACGATAATGAACATGAGTTCGTGCGTCCTTATTTTCAATAAAAGTTAACGTCAAGTGTTTTGTTTGGGTCAAGCCCAAATAGTTAAAAAAATAAACTCTTCCCAACCAAACAACCATCTGTTAAAAATCCTTAACAAAAATGCTATAAAAAATCTTAACACGGTAAAAATAGCTTTAAAATGTTCACAATTTTACATATGTTCAACTATCTTTGTTACAAAAAAATATGTTCTAATGTTTACAAAAACTAAAAAATGCCCCAAAAAAGTTCCATTTTTACTAAAACAAAGTCCATCTAGAAATGTACAACAGGAAACAAAACATTCTTTTCATTAAAAACATTTGTGAAAACGTTAACTTTTATTAATAACAAGGAATTTTCCATGTTTAACCTTATTATGGACGTTTATTAAAATTGAATATAAAAAATAGTGCACAATGGCACATGAACCATGTTGTGTCTTTTTTTCGCCCGGTGCAACGCACGGGCATTTGTACTAGTAAAGAAAAAGGCAAATTACAAATGCCAAGCTCTGAAATATAAATTTACCATGATATATTTTAAAAATATTAAAAATCAAGGCAACACGTATACAAGTCTACAAGGCAAAAATCATTTGAAAGTATCATGGCAACAGATGTTTAATTTTCATGACCAAACTTTGTTGGAATTGCAAATTGTACGATGGCTATTATACAAAAAAGCAAAGAAGTCATGTTGAAAATAAAAATTGCCATGAGACAATTAATAAAATTTCCATGATCTTAAACATAAAATTACCATGCCTAAATAATAAAATTGACATGCGACCTATAATGAAAAGTTTACACATCAAATTTATGAAGTTTTTTTAAAAATGGCAAATTTAGGAGATTTTTTCACTAAAAACACATGGTAACACGTGATAATAGTTGTTATTAAGAAATTACGCATCCCTAATTACTAACTTCATTGAAGATATATTCTTATTCCCGTTATAAAAAATTAAGGCATTCATCAAGCAAGAATTTGACCGAAGTTCACATAATGTGATTTCTTCCTTCTATGTTCTTTCACACTTCTTGGGCACTTTTTCTTCTCCTGGAAAGGCGGCTACGAATTATGTTGTGCTACTTTATAGTGTAATGCCTAAATACCACTCGTATGAATAAAAATAATCCAGTTACATTATCCATATATGGCATGTATTTTGTCCTTTGTCGTATAGTTGTGTATGTATTCTATTGATATAAAGTGTCCACTAAATTTAGAGGTTCTTAAATATATGGAGATTTCCCATAGTAAAGCCATAAGATTCCATATGTACATAGCCCTAGTAAGTTACTTATGTGTCTTACAGTAAGCAAAGGAAGCTTGGTCCAGCAATATGTAATCTACCTATTAGTTGCATACCATATCATCCAAAATAATTATATATAATTAAATATAAATGTACTGATGGGTGTGCACGAACATAATTTTATAGACTGGTTCATATTTTACCTAGAAAAAATTGGTTGGTTCGCGTTTATAGAACCCTCGCCAATATAACCTTGATCGTTGTCAATATTTTGCATTAGGATGAAGTGTTGCTGATGGTCCATTTCAAGGAACTTACTGAAGGGGTTGATTATGAGCTATACGTTTGCTTTCAAGGAACTTAATTGAAGTGGTTGATTCCAACAAAGCTGATATGCATGATGGTCCATTTCAAGGAACTTATTGAAGGGATTGATTATGAGCTATAAGTTTGCTTTCATGTGTGTCTTTTGTGTGTGTATTTTTCGATATGGTATGTATGAATAAAAAGGAATGAATGCTAAAATGCATCACCGTATTGCGTTTGGCTATGATTTGACGAATGTGATGTTATCAATTCCCAAACACAATTAAGTACTAGATTGTTTGCATTTACTTCTTCCAACTTAAATTGCTATTGCTTACTTTGGTACCTTCTCACTCCTATATTTCCTTCAATTTTGTCACGAGTGTGATATTTGTTAAAGCATCATAGCCTTGTGTGGGTTTGCTATCTCTAGGAAGAAGAAAATCAGGTTTTGTGGAGGCTAAAAATTACTTTTGTTTTTTATGCTCACCTTGATCGTTCATCTTCTTGGCTATGAAAAATCCACTCAACTATGAGGATCATCATTTCCTATTATTCATTCCTATAACATTATATGCAGTAACAAATACTATGGTCCTTTATTTCTACTTTGTGTCGGCGCACAAGCTGATGATTAATTATAATAACCAAAGTGAGTAAGTTGATCAATGAAGAGACCAACATTTGGGATAAAAAACGTGTGTGACATCTTATGGTCAGTTGATGTCCTACATATCGTCAACATAGCATTGGCAGCAGGAATGATGAAGGATTTTGTAACCTGTGACTATACAACCTCGTTTAAATCATCCTATCACTGCGAATGAAATTTTCAGCATGGACGTAAACAGGAAAGAACTTCTGATTTTAGTTGTTCTTCTAGAGAATTTTTGTGAATAAGAAAATCCAATCGCTTCATGCGCTTCAAATATAAGAAAATGCATGGAGAGTGATGCAGGGAGGTCATCCATGGAAGGGAGTCTTGGTGAATATGCGCATTATCCCGAGTGGCCAATGTCCAATTCACTATGTTCAATGTGAAAGCATCGACCACGTTGTGCTCTTGTGACCCAGTTAGAGAAATTTGGGGACACTTAGGCTTGGGAGCTACAATCTTGGAAGCTATTCTGGTCGACTGAGAAGATTGTCCTCTACTTCAACTGTTATTGCATATGAGGCTGGCCTCGACCTCAACTATGTCGTAGATTGAATGGGAGGAGCTGCTTGAAGCGGCTTCCTAGTACAGGTGGTGGGAGTGACAATAGGAACACTGAGATGAAGTGGTTCAAGCTCAGGCAAAGTCGGCACAGGCAATCCACGAACTCAGTCTTATTTATGGCAGAGAAAAGAAGAAAGTTATGGGTAGTCACACATGCGGTTAGAAAAAGTCATCAATGTACTTTGCGAAACTTAACATCGATGCAACTTGCGACATCCTCGACGAAATAGGTGTTCGTAGTGATCATGGTAACTTTATGTCTAGTAGCAATTGTGGCATCTCATGTCCATTATGGAGCTATGGTTGAGGCAAATTACCTTTTGGAACAGCCTTATCTATGTAGAGCAGGTGGGGCACAACAACAAAATTGCTTAACTCAGTTTGCATGGATATTGTTGACACGATGAATACGGCGGAGCTACAATCATGTCAGTAGGGGTCGCCGTCCCTAGCTTTGGGAAGACTTGTGAAGGAACTTTTATTAGGAACAATTGGATTAAGAAAAAAAGTCTTTTAGCCCCTTGGCGATTCATGTTTTGCCCTTTGCTCCTCGGTGATTGTCATCTAGCTCCGCCACCAGCGATGAAGAATGAGGGTTGCTCTATTGGTGTCGTAATTGTACTTTATGAAGAATGCTCCTTTCTATGTTGTGATTTTGCACCCGTCAAGTCCGAACAGTGTCCTAGGGAAGCCAATCAGATTGCGCGTATCCTAGCTTGTAAATCCAAGGAATTTGTTGCTAGTAATCACTTACATGCAATGCACGCTAATATTAGGCAAGGTATTAGCTGCACAATAATAGTACTCCCTACGTTCGAAAATACTTGTCATAGAAATGGATAAAATGGATGTATCTATAACTAAAATAAGTCTAGATACATCCAAATCTAGGACAAGTATTTCCGGACGGAGGGAGTATTAGCTAGGACACTAATTTTGTACTATTAATTAGAGGCATATTAGTAGATAAGTCATTAGTTACGCGCTAAATATCCCGAGCGATCGAAGACGTTCGATCGACATGATTCGATGGCTGAGATTAATCATAACATTATTAGAACAATTAGCAAACAATAATGTGACTTCTATTCTTTGCAAAAAATAAATTAAAATAATGTGACTTCTATGCCAAATGGATAAAGTCGCCATGACGGCTTTCCAAAAGGAAATCAGCAATCCGTTCGTACTAAAGAACCGCAGATATGGCACATCGATCCACATCTCCACTTCAAGCGCCCTACATAAATCTCGTTGACGACGTCAAGCTCGGCGCAACGGTCATTTCCGCAGGCACACACTCTGCCCCAGCTCCAGCTCCCCCCCCCCCCAACGTACGCTTCGGCAGCCCCCGCCCCACCACCACGACCGCCGCCGCCCCACCCGATTCAAATCTGAGCCGGCCAACCTCCCCGCACCACCACCAGAAGCGGCAGGCAGCGGCAATTACACTCCTGTCAGCCCCAGTCCAGCGCAGCCCCGCCGAACCTGCCGCCCAGATCCGACCGACCGACCGACCCCATGGGCGCCGAGCCGGACCAGCCCCCCTCCCCGCCGCCGCCGGAGCGGACCGCGTCGCCTGAGCGGGGCGCCCTCCGCGGGGGCGACGACCGGGTAAGCAGCAGTGCTTCTCCTTCAATCGCATCTGGTGTCCGTTTTCCGGTGCCTGATTTCGTGGTTTTGATTTGCTCGGTTGGCCTCAGGACTGGAAGGCGGAGATGATGTCGGCGCTGGGGGAGTCGGTCTCGTTCGGCCGGTTCCTCTCCGAGCCGCTCGAGTGGGGGCGGTGGTCGGCGTTCGAGCACAACCGGTACCTCGAGGAGGCCGCGGGGCAGTCCCGCCCCGGATCCGTCGCGCAGAAGAAGGCCTTCTTCGAGGAGCACTACGCCAGGAAGCGGAAGAGCGCCGATGTTGAGGACGAGGATGTCGAGGACGACGAGGGGCGCGATGCTGATGCGGACGGCGGCTGCGGCGAGGCCTGGTCGGCGGACTCCTCGTGTATGACGGATGAGCCCGCGGGGGAGGAGACTGGCGGCGTGGATTCGGGTGCTCTGGAGGATTGCGGCGCCGTTGTCGACGCTGCCGTGCCGGGGGAAGCGCCTCAGGAGCTGAAGACCGTTGCGGACGGCGTCGCTTCATCTTGCCGCCTGGATGGCATGGACGAGCGGTCACACGAGCAGCATGATGTGCAGGTTGCTGAAGCGAAAAAAGTGTTGCAGTTGGATGCTGGATGCATCATGGCTGCTGCTGTTGATGCCGTTGAGAAGCAGCCGTTACAGGTAACCACTCAAACAATAATTTTGTTCATAATGTGAAGTCCAAATGGTATTGACTCCTGAGTATTTCAAACCATGTGAATTATTTGCAGGAGAGTTCGATTGTCAATCAGGGTGCAACAGATTCTGTCGAGAAGAAGAGGCACCCGATGTCATCCCTATTTCAGAAGCCTATGGAGTTCAGTTCTCCCCCATCAGGAAAGAAAGCGCCGTCTTCGTCAGCGAAAAGGCGGTCAACGCTGCGTCCAGCAAAGGAAAACAGCTCACCATCTCCTAGTACTGACAGTAACAATCAAGAAGAGACTTCAGTTGCTCAGAAAGGGTCCATATTGGGTACGTTGAACTTCAGGAGATGTGAAATAGGTGATCCTGCCTCGAGATCAAGAAATCTTGGCTCCACGATTGCTTCGAGGATTAGTCAGCTGGAATCGGCAAGTAGGCCGGTGAAAGATATTCATCCTAAGGTGAACAAACAGAGGCGGACAAGCAAGGTTTGTAATTTGCTGATGCATGGTGTGAATTTAACGATATGGAGTTTGACAGTTCCGAGTCTCATAAATAAGTTGGCTTGCTCTATTTCAGGGGTTCTGCAAAGGTATTCCAGAAGCAGCTTCCATGACAACTCAGCAGCCTGAACAAAGGTATCACTCAGAATCCAAAAAGTCTGCATAGTAATTGATTGATATCAGGTCATAGGAAAACATTTGACCTTACTAAGATGGAATTGAATATTCCAGAAATGAAAATTCAAAGCATATGGCTTTTTACTCTGATGTTCTAATGGTTGCGCTTATTCTTTCTGAAATATGGTAAATGCCATTAAACATGAAAACCATCATCTGACAGTCCTCTTGCATCATCCAGGTCTCCATATGTCAGTGTGACGAGGGTCAAAGAAAAGTTGTTTGGTTCAACTTCGCCACCGACGCATCCAGAAACCAATATAGCTAAAGAAAATATGGTAAGCAATAAAGCCTGAATGAGACAGTGGCACATGTTATGTTATTTTGAGTTCTCCTCATTTGAATTAAATTTCTTTCAAGGAGCATCATAATAAGACAATGTCTATGATAAATTCTAAAGGCCGGTAATTGTTTTCTTGTAAGAACTTTACTCACATAACTAGTGATAGTTATTTGATCACTCTCTAATCAGTATTTGTTTCCAAAGAAAGACCAAAAAGAAAAGGATTATAGTACATTATATGAAACCTTATACGCAACTGTTCTGCAGGGAAAAGCCAATGATGAACCTGAATTGAAAGAAATGCATCAGAGCGTTCGTTTCAAGGCCAGGACACTGCCAAATTTTTATTGGAGAAGTAAAGAATCAAAGGATTCAAGGCAGGTATAAATTGTGTCTAATTCAAAAAGCATTTATTTGAGTCATGTCTTCTTAGTTTCACGCTAGATACCGTTGGTTATGTGATGTTATTTTATAAAATGTTGTTTGGTTTCTTATTTAAAATAAACCTTTTTAAAATACTGTGTTCTTAGTGGTAGTTTGTGGCAAGCAACTGGTTAGCAGCTCAGTTCGGAGCATAGTTGCTAGGAATCCAGGTTGAGGAACTTCGTAAAGGCGGGTTAAGAATTTCTCCAAATCCAAAGGAGAAAATAACAGTTAATCTATTTGATTTGATTTTGCAAAAAGTATGTATCAGGTTGACTAGTATTAGTAGTTAAGTTTGGAGAATAGTTGCTAGGAAGCCAAGTTGAGGAACTTTATCAGGGGTCGTGGGTGGCTAAGAATGCGTCCAAAGGGGGTGGTGTTCTTGTGGACATCAGACATGATTGCCATGGATCCAGATCCATGTTGCTACTGGCTGACTAACACAACCCCCTTTTGATCCAGAATATGAGATCAGTAAAATAATGATTTATGTCTAGTTTATGGAAGTTGAAACTACCTAAGTACTGGTTGGTTCAGCACCATGGGTGAGAGAGCCTTTATAAACAACGGCTAGATGAGAGAAACAACGGCATTTGTGCAAACAAACCAGAATCACCGTTTGTCCTAACAAAACCAGCAGGACTGTTGACGGAATGGGAGCCGCAATGGTGATGCAGCAACAACGTTAGTAATTGATGCTAACATGAAATTGCTAAACAAACATTGTCTTCCATTACTAGTCAACAGTATGATGTAAAATTTTCTAGCCTGTTCTGTTATCAAAGTTGTGATCTGTGTTTCTGACAATGGTCTTAATGCAGGGGGCGCGAGAGACCCACCAAAATCCGCCGAACAGCGATCATAAACTGAATGATGCTAGCGATCCACACGGAATGAGCAGAGGAGCCTCGAAGGACAAACAAATATGTTGCTTCCCACTTATAAGGCGGTAGTAATGCTTGTAGGCCGGCCTTTCAGTAAATAGTAGCTTATTCATTTAATTTGATTATGTTTGTGTAACTACCCATGGCTTCTATCGGTAGTTATACTAATATTGGTATCCTTCTAATGTATAGTCAGATTCCCTTTTGTAATCATGACCAGCATTTTCTTGCTTGGAAAATAAAGCACGTGGGTTGAGAAGTATTATTGCATTGTCTCTTGGAGCAATTGGCTTGTTCCGCCGTGTCTACTAGCAAATGCCGAGAAAAATCGCATGGCTTGGTTTTCAAGCAGGCGAACTAGGAGCGACCACAGGCCCTCGGCGTCGGGGTCCTCCCCTCACTCCTCGCCGCCAGAAGCAGCGGTGGCGATGACACTCAATAAAGTGCATCCTGATCTTCTAGGTGGATTTTTGTAGTTAATGTCAACATATCTCCAGGGACTATTTATCAGGTCTATTTTGGATTAAGTCCCAAAAGATGCAATAAGGGAAATGAATGACACCCCTAAATTTCTACAAGGACAAGTCTTGGCCAAGCCAAGGACTTATATATTTTTTTTATTTCAGTGGTCCAATAACACCCATCTGGCAGGTTCACCAGTCGGGACTAGGGGGTTGTTTGGAGTCGGTTGTTCGGAGTCTCTCCGCTCCACGACTCCGCTCCGAGAGCGGGCAAAATTGTAGTTGAAAATAACGGAGCGGAGAAACAGATGCTCCGCAGATCCTCGTATTTCTCGGAGCTAGTGGATTGCCGAACAGGCACTAGATTAGCGAAAATCCTTGTTATGATATCCCTGCCGGCACACCAAGGACAATCATAGTGTTATGATATCTTGTGGGTAAAGACATACAACATGTGCATAGTGTTAGAATAGCCGTGTCCACAATGAAGAACTTAGTGAGGTCAAGATTAGTTAGACTCATTTTTTGGAATGAATTAGAAATATGGGAACATAATAATAATAATGATGTGAGGTTCCAACATCTCACTAGATAGTTGTGGAGTAGTAGGTGCTACAACACAATATCGTATTTGGTGGATAAACATCGACCGGTATGATCACATTTGAAGATTATATTACTACTTTGCTTGTTGATTATCAACTGCTGCCTTCCAAGGTGTCGCAAACCTACTATGGTGATATGAAAATAACTTAGATTTCCGCAAAGATGAAACTTAGAATAACCACATTTCCTTTGTACTAAGCATGTACATCGTGGTCGGAACATGATGAAGATACGACACCTGGGTACCGCCAGCCACGCAAGGGGATGGTCACATCCTCCCTGGATGTCGCGTATGCTTGGGAGGTGTTAAGAGTAGATTCCAATATATCCCTCAACAGGGTGCCCCCGCGAGATGAGTAGATCAAAGGGGAAACATGAGACTAGATTTACCCTAGTTCGGGTTCTACTTACGAGGTAAAACCTTACTCATGCTTGTGTTGTTTATCACGATATGGGTGTGATAACCCACAAGTGTAGGGGATCACAACAGTATTTAAGGGAAAATTTATTGATTCGACGCAAGAGGAGTCAAAGAATATTTATAAAGCCTGCCAATTGAGTTGTCAATTCAATCACATCCGAAAGCAAATACTTGATCGAGAGAATTTATTAGTACCAAATGCGATGGATGGATCTTAGTTGTGATTGCAGAGTAGTAACAGAAGAAGTAATTCTCAGCAATTGCCAAGAACAAAAGCGACTTAAAGAGAACAGTTTATGACTTAAAGTGACATTGGCATATAGGTTGTCGATCTAGTTGCATATCTAGATAACCTATATTCTCGTTGTATCCCTAAAATCGGATAAGAAGTAAAAAAATGTTAATCGCCTATTCACCCTCCCCTCTAGTCGGCCATACCGATCCTTTCAATCTCAACCCGAGCTCAACGACGCCAATGCACTTAGCCAAGGATGTTTCGGATACCCCGACTATGATTACTCCACCGAGGCCGAGGACAGGCGTGTCCGCCGTGAGAGGACGAAGGCGCTCCGCGCTGCATCCGACAAGCCCACGGAGGACACCCGTGCCCAGATCCTAGTGAAGCGGCAAGCCGGGGCGGCCCGTGCCCTCGCATTGGAGAAAACCTGGGCAGTCTGTGCCATGGTCGGCCTGCCCCCCAAAGAGGAGGAGAACAACATCGACGCTTGGCAACGGGCAGATCCTCCTCGACCCGTACTGTGTCTTCGACCTTTGCATCGACAAAAAGGAAAAGGGGAAGAGCAAGGGTGGCCGTGGGTGAATTTCTTCCATAGTCAAATTTGATCATGACAGATTTTTCTAGTCTGATGACATCTATATGAACTCCCCTATGCTATGTCCTAGTTGACCAGTGTTGTTCTATACAAACTATGTGTTTTGTTTTTGCATTGCATGATGGATTAAGGATTTGCATATGAGGGTGATGGTTGTGGAGGCAGACAAATGAGGGGTGACCGGGCATTGTCCGTGGACACGCAAACCTTTAGGGTGTCAAAGTAGATAAATCCAGCTGTAGATGCTCTAAAAGAGGAAACATTATTGAAAAACAAATGTATGACCTATATTCCCACAAAATAGCTTGGCAGTCTAGGCACCATTAAAGCTTCTATAATTTTAGTTTGTTTTTCTACTCTAATATGTTTGCATTTAAATTGTATTTGATGATTTTTCTAAGACCACATAAAAATATCGGTGTACATTGTTGATGTAATATAGACTACTTTGGTTTTGCATCAAACTTTTTTTTATGCTTTATAGTTTGCCCCACCTTGAACTTTTTTCGTCCTCCGCCATTTTTTTTGACATACCTATGACTCAATGGGATCATTTGATCACAAAAAACTGGAAATGTCCTTAATCTTGTCGAATCTTTTGAGGAGTCGAGAATCTTCCTGCTAGCATCTCTTAGGACCGAATATGATCATCGCTATGCTTTGGGCAAAAACATCTTGGCAGTCCTTGATGCACAAAGCCGTGCAATTCAATCCTCACATGAGTGGCGGTTTAGAAATAAGATTATTTCGAGCTACTTTTCTTCCCACCTTGCAAGGCGACTAGGGAAAGCCTTTCTCCCTTTGATCCCTACCGGCGTGCCCGTGGATTCGTCTTCCCTTTGCCTGTCGTTTCGACGACCGATGGCGGGGAGGGGATTTCTTGTGCCTCGGCTCTGGCTAGCAGATAGGTAGGATTTATTCCTCACAGGGACGACGCTCGCACAGACGGCGGCACTTCTTCTTTGAGTCAGTCTTATGGGCTCTGATCCTCCTCAAAGTCACCCGTTGGGATAAATTAGATGAAGCTCCGACGTAGATTTCTACGAGCTCCTTGAGGCGGCGAGGTTAGTGTTTCTCGCGTGCATACGCAAACAGTGACATTTTGTGTCAGGTTCTTTAGATCAATTCAAAGATTCAACCGCGACATTTGCGGCTTCGGGACGCTGGTCCTTAGGGACACGTGCACAAAGCCTTCATGACTGTCATTGGTAACGTCAGGTCGGCTCTGGTACGGGAGCGACGGCATCGGCGCATCGACGGCTCGTTATGGCGGCGGCAATGGTTGTTCGGTGGTTTGTGAATCTCAATGTAGTTTTTATTACGTTTATTAAGGTGCGTTTGTACTTCCGATGAATCGTTATAATAATATTATCCTTTTCACACACAAAATTATATATATTTCTATACTGGTTTCTAGCGGCCTTTAGCATGTTGTTTTTTGCTTTAATTCGTAGCTAATTCATGACTTTCTTTTAATTGAGCCATATGCGTGCATCTTTGGGAAGCCGAAGTTGTAGGCTCCACACACAAAAAAACTTGTGTTCACAGGAGGCTGGACTGGACACGCATACCCTGTTTACGTCTTCATAAAAGGCTCACGTACTCCACGACCTCGCAACACCGTCGATCCGCAGCTCGCTCGCCAATCCAACCAATCCATAACCCCGCTGCTCCTCGCCCGTCTCCGCCGCACCCCCCAAAACCCTAGCCCCCCTCCCCACCCCGCCTCCGGCCGCCGCCGCCGCCGCCCGCGAAGATGCCGAACCTCGAGTGCCGGATGTACGAGCCGCGGTTCCCGGAGGTGGACGCGGCGGTGATGATCCAGGTGAAGCACATCGCCGACATGGGCGCCTACGTCTCCCTCCTCGAGTACAACAACATCGAGGGCATGATCCTCTTCTCCGAGCTCTCCCGCCGCCGCATCCGCTCCATCTCCTCCCTCATCAAGGTCGGCCGCCAGGAGCCCTCCATGGTGCTCCGCGTCGACCGCGACAAGGGCTACATCGACCTCTCCAAGCGCCGGGTCTCCGAGGAGGAGGCCGCCACCTGCGAGGACCGCTACAACAAGTCCAAGCTCGTCCACTCCATCATGCGCCACGCCGCCGACACCCTCGGCGTCGACCTCGAGCCCCTCTACCAGCGCATCGGCTGGCCGCTCTACCGCAGGTACGGCCACGCCTTCGAGGCCTTCAAGCTCATCGTCACCGACCCCGACGGCGTGCTCGACGTCCTCACCTACGAGGAGACCGTGGTCGGACCCGACGGCGAGGAGGTTCGTTCCCGACCCCCCTCCCCACAACCGCCCCTTGCTTCTAATGGCTAATTAACTGCTCATGTTTGGGTGTACTAGAAGCAATCCTATCAATTCACTTCGGGCTGGTTGTTTTATAACTTGACTCTAATACCTTGCAACCGATTGGACCTTCACATGCGTTTTTTCAAGTAGGTATTCGTTTGTTAGCAGTACTGCAGTCTGTTAATTTTGTAATCTATCAAAGTTGCCTCAGGAACAGTTAATTTCCAGTAATTATTTGAGGAGAAGTTGATTTGTTAGTAGCTGATTTGGGGCATGCACTTAATAATTACTTGATGTTTTTCGAATTAGTCGATTCAATGATATGTGTTGCTTCAAATTGGTTGGTTGAAATTTGACAGTGTACTTGGCTTGGTTCTTTGTGAACTCTTGATTTAATTGATATGCTAAGTTATAGTTATAACTTGTAAGTCAGATAATCAGTAGCTTGTATAGGCAGTTAAGCATAAGTTTTAATGCAAAATAAGTTACTCCCTCTGATCCATATTAATTGTCGCTGATTTAGTATAACTTTGTACTAAATCAGCGAAGCATGTTTTAATAATGACCTGATGTTTTTTGAATCAGTCGATTCAAGGATATGTGTTGCTTCAAATTGGTTGGTTGAAATATGGCAGTGTACTTAGCTTGGTTCTTTGTGAACTCTTGATTTAATTGATATGCTAAGTTATAGTTGTAACTTGTAAGCCAGACAATCAGTAGCTTGTATAGGCAGTTAAGCATAATTTTTAATGCAAAATAAGGCACCATGATTTCATTGTCTGTCAGATACGTTTGAGATGAAATAATCATCATGGTAATGCGTTTTAACCACAATATATAAGAGTGAATCTTCCTGGAGAGCAAATCAACACATTCTGTACATTGAGTTCACGTATGGCACTGTGGTACAAATCATAAAATCTTATACTGACATAGGGCTGCTGCTGATTATGCATGCTTAAACTACTTCTGTACTTGAGAAAATTCACTGCTCAAGTATTGGGTGTACTCGAGGCAATGCTGTCAAATTGCTTCAGGCTGGTAGTTTAGTGACTTGACAGTTAATTCCTAGTAGTTGGTTTGGAGCCTGTACTAAATTTCCTAATGTGTATAGAATTATTTGATTTAACAATATCTGTTGCTTCAAATACTCACCGATGTAAACCTACTAACTTTATTTGTAAGTCAGACAGTCAGCAGTGTATAAACAGTTAAGCATAAATTTGAACGCAAAATTAATATCTTGCAACTTATCGTTTACATGTGTTTTCCAAGTAGGTATTCATTTGTTTCTACTGCAATCTTGTAATTTTGTCCTGCATCGAAGTTGTTCCGTGAACAGTTTTCCTAGTGGTTAGTTCTGAGTCTGTTATTTGATTGTGTAATGCGTGCGAAAATAGTCGATTCAAGGAATATTTTATTGCTTCAAATTGGTCCATTGAAATATGGTAATATACTTCTTTGCATACTATTGATTGAATGGATGTTAACATTGTAAGTTATATTGGTAAGTTCAGTAGGTTGTGTAAGCAATTGAAAATTAGGTACCATGGTTTCATTGTCTTTCAGATACGTTTGAGATGAACTAGTCATCATGGTGATTTGTTTTAATCACAATGTATTCTATAACAGTGAATTGTTTCGGTTCTTGGAGAGCAAATTGACACATTCTATATATTGAGTTCGCTTATGGCAGTATGGCGCGGATCATAAAATACTATATTGACATAGGGCTGGTGCTGATTCTGCATGCTTAAACTACCTTTATAGTATGTAACTGCAAATTGGACGTTTCTAAAGATCCATTTGTGCTGGCATTTTCTGCAGGTGACTAACACTGTGCCGGCTGTCACCCCTGAGGTTAAGGATGCCCTCGTCAAGAACATAAGGAGGAGAATGACACCACAGCCACTCAAGATTCGTGCTGATGTTGAGATGAAATGCTTCCAGTTCGATGGCGTTCTCCACATCAAGGTTCTGTTTGCTTCAATCCACCCGGTTTGGTTTCCAAGTGTATGCTTGATTGTGAGTTGCTGATTCTGTTTTGCAGGAAGCCATGAGGAAAGCTGAAGCTGCTGGAAATGCTGATTGCCCTGTGAAGATTAAGCTAGTTGCTCCTCCGCTTTATGTTCTGACCACACAGACACTTGACAAAGTTGGTGATTTCTTCCATTCATTTATGTGATTAATAATGTTGATTCTTAAATGTATTTATTTTTCTTTGCATAGAAAATATAAATCAGAACTGAACACACGAAATTGTTATTAGTCTCTGCATGGGGGAGTATTTCAAATAATGTTTTGGTCTGTCTTATAGGCATACACAGGTGTTGTTGAGAGGCCTTTAAATTTCATTAAAATTTAGATATGCTTGTGTTGAGCATTTCTATGATGCAAGGCAGTGGGTACATTGTATTCATTCATCTCATGATGCCAGTGTATGGTTTGGGGTTCCCCTGATTGTATAAGCATGGGTGCAGGTCAAACGTGGGACTGGCTGAGTGTACATACGCGTCACTCCAGTCAACTTGTCTCATTGTGTTATTCATGAATTTTAGTATGTGATCCATTGATGTGAAATTTGCTGATTTTGTCTATTGCTGTTGTGAGCAGGAACAGGGGATAGCAGTTCTGACAAATGCAACAAAAGTTTGCGCAGAGGCAATTGAAAAGCACAAGGGGAAATTGGTGGTGAAGGAAGCAGCCAGAGCTGTAAGTTCCTCGTTATCTGTGCTCGACAAATAATCAGTGAAAGAAACCACTGCCGATTCAGATATCTGCAAGCTTCTATTCAGCCCCACCCATGATTCATGTTTTATAATTTCCCCGTTGCAGGTGAGCGAGAGAGACGACAAGCTGTTTGCGGACACGATTGAGAAGCTGAAGCTAGCAGGCGAGGAGGTCGACGGCGACGACGACAGCGAGGAGGAGGACAATGGCATGGGAGACGTAGACTTCACAAAGGCCGGCGCTGGTGCGGACTGAGTCCCCTCCCAAGTGGGATGAGATTACCTGTACAGCGCCAGCAATGGAGGGAAGAATGTTTGGTTTTCCTCCTGTTTGAGGAGGCACGTTGGATGGACGAGCTTTTACTCTGTTAGATATTGATCAGTTGTAGGCTACCCGTAGTCTTGCAGATCGGTTTGCTTTTCTCTTGACGCTGATGCTGAATACTGTTAATTGCGCTTTTGGTACCTGTTTTCATCAACATTTATACATGGATTTTCATTACGTTCTCACTAGTGGAATTTGGTGTATGACACTGAGCTTGCCTGCCCTGTTCTTTGAATTCTTGACTATTCATGTGGTTGCTCAGAAGCAAACATAGATGCGATTACCGCCTTTTGACACTTTACACGTGCTTCATCAACTTAAATCACGAGCCGTCTGTCAGTTCATACGTTTCGTCTCGACACTTTGGACGTGCTTCAGAAGATGAATTTATATTTAGTCATCAAGTGATGACTGATGAGTGCACTGAAATTGTGTGCTATTACCTTGCCTGCTTAACAGAGAATCGATCATATAGGTGCTGAACAAACCAAATTCATCAAGCACCAGTGGTCTAGTGGTAGAATAGTACCCTGCCACGGTACAGACCCGGGTTCGATTCCCGGCTGGTGCATTTACCTTTTTTTTCCTGGTCACTCCACTTGCCTTGGACTGACGAGTGAAGTTCATTTGTGTAGGGTAATATGCTGAAAAAAATCATCAAGCACCAGTGGTCTAGTGGTAGAATAGTACCCTGCCACGGTACAGACCCGGGTTCGATTCCCGGCTGGTGCATTTTCAATTTTTTTTGCTTGGTCACGTTTTGCCTGATGAAATGTTTCGCATACCCTTTTTTGGGGTACATGAATGGTGCAGCCACGAGAAGAAAGAAGAGTCGAGACGCACCCGGGGACTAGACAAAACGAACCTTTTCCTCTGCTCAAGTTTCTATGGAACACAACAGTGCTTGCGCGTTGTTCGCTCTCTGTCCAACCAAAGGACAAATTTTCTGTTATGACCTTTTGGGCTAACAAATTCAGGAATTGACCTAGCTTTAAAAAAAAAATGAATCTGATCTCTTTTGGTGACGCCAACATCCCTGGCGTCTAGGTTGCATTGGAGACGCCGAGGTCTCTGGCGTCTGGTCCGGGGCCGCTCGACCGGCTGTCCCGTTGACTCGCTGACGTGGCAAAGGTCCAGACGCCAGTGATCCCGGCGTCTGGTCGCGACCCAGACGCCACGGACCCTGGCGTCTGGTCCTGGCAAGTGAACTAACCCCACGGGAGAGTGGGTGGGACCCACCCCACTCACTCTCCCCAATCCAGCCCGAGCTTGCTGCTGCCTTCTTGCTCTCCCCCTCTCAAGCCCCCCTTCAAATCCTTTCCAAAAGTTGCTTCCCTTAGGTGGATCTTTCCATCACTTTGTTGCTTGTGGTAATCTCCTCCGAATCATCCAATTATTTTTGGTTAAATCTTGTTATTTTGCTAGATTTTTTACATCTTGGAGGAACCCTAGTTCATGAGATCCCCCAATTTTAGTGTGTTTGAATAGCTTGTTTATCTTTGGTAATAGGGATATGCTTGGTGTAGGAAGAATATTTGGTTTATGAGTAGAAAGATTGGGGGTTAGGGTTTGTTAGTGTTTTAGGATTAACTTTGCTTAGTGTATCTTAATTAATGACACATGTAGTGTTGATATGATTTGGGTATAATTTATGTTTTTAGATAACCAACAATTGTCATTGATGCTCAAGGGGTAGGTTTTGCAGATGGCTAAGGATACTCAGTGGGTGCTTTGCCCTATTGTTCATGTGGTCGGCTTTCCTAAAGGTGTATGGCAGCAAGTTAGTGAAGTGGACATCACTTTTGATTGGTTGAAGACTAAATTCATGTTGAAGCACGGGTTGAAGGAAGACGATTTTCTTTATTACTACAGCCGCAAGCAAGGAGATGGCCCTGGGGGCTTTAAATTTGTTGAAGTAACTAATGATAATGAAATTCAACAAATGTTCGAAGAATGGAAATGGAGAAGGGTTATTGAATTGCATTTATTCAGGACCGAGTTGGTACGTAGAGCCTCCTTCAATATGCCAATGTCCCTGATGTGGGCATATGTTATGTTTATGTCATTTGAACTATAATGGCATTACTTATGGACCATCGTGGTCATGAACTATTTGTGTGATTTCAGACTATGTAATGCTTAAGTGATTTGAGACTATGTAATGCTTAAGTGATTTGGGACTATGTAATGCTTATGTGATTTGAGACTATTTGATGCTTAAGTGATTTGAAACTATTTTATGCTTATGTGATTTGAAACTATTTTATGCTTTCAGATTATTTAATGTTTATGTGATTTGAGGCAAGTGTGTTGAAACCTAGGCCAGACGCCAAGGATCTTGGCGTCTGGTCCCCTGCTCACACCAGACGCCACTGTCCTTGGCGTCTGGTCCCCCTGTTCAGGCCAGGCACCATTCTCCTTGGCGTCTGGCTCCCTGCACACAGTTCCGGCAGTTTGCCTTGGTGACATGTTCATACAAATTCTTAGCAAGTTAACAAAATCATTACATGAAAGCAAGTTCACTCCACTCATTCAAGACAACATAAATGTTCACGATTCAAGACAACATAAAAAGTTCACTACACTAATTCAAGACAACATAAATGTTCACGATTTCAAGACAACATAAAAAGTTCACTACACGACAAGTTCTTACAAATTTAACTAACATACGACATCACATTCACCAAGTTCATGAAATGGCACTAGAGAACTACGGACGAACTTTTCTTGCTCAGTTCCTTCTTCCTCTCTTACTGGCTTTTCCCTTTCTTTTAGGCACTTCCTCTTCCTCCTCTTCTTCACTAGACGCCCCTCCTCCTCCTCCTCTTCGCTATCCCCTTCTCTAGTCATTCCCTTAGGCAAAAGCTGACGAGGATACTCGGGGCTATGGAATCTACTATTCCATGTCTTCTTTCTTGGCACTTTAGGTGTCTTATCTTTGCCTTTCTTCGGTTGTGTAGGCTGTGACGGTTGTGGAGCATCAATATCAAACTCATGCTCTTGTTGTGCCTGCTCCTCTTGTGTCGGCTCCTCTTCTTGTACTTGCTCTTCCTCTATCTCCTCGTTACGGAGATGACGACGATTAGCTCTGGAGGAGCGGCTAGTACCACCTGTAAACACGTCCACGGACTTAGCACCGTGGCAAGAAAGCATATCTGCCATCTTGTGGAACCGATTCCTAAACTTCTGCGACAACACAACAAAATATGTTAGATGCAAATAACTAATCCATTAAGTTAAGAATTTCTAAATATGGTCATACCTCCATCGCGGTCCTAAGAGTTCTCTCAGATAATCCGGTTCCACGGGGATGACTGAGTGCTACATTCGCATCATTCACGCACATAAGCAACTCTCTGCCCTACAATTCATTAACACAACAAACATTTATACATTCATATTTGAAAAAGATGAGGTAATACAAGGTTGTTCATTGAATTACCAGTTCGTCATGCATGGGTGCGTAGTCAACTTGACTCCCTTGGGTCTCTCTCACCGCCATGTTGAAGGCATGATAACCTTCTACAGCTGACGGGTCTTCGGACACCAACTCGGACCACTCCTCCTGAGTCCAACCGGGCTTAAACTTCAACCGGTAACGCTTCCCATACCACAGAAGATACTTCTGGTATGCTGATTCATTGTGGGGTCTATTCTCTGACTCCAATAAAGTCTCTCTTTGATTCCACATTTCTATCCACTTACGGTGTTTGTTCGCCCAATCCGATATATCCTGATTGTTCCTTCGATCGAACCTACAAACAATGCATGTTTTAAACCATTAGCGAACATAGACTTTCACAATGCTCAATTACAAATCTTAAAGACATTTTTGCTCACCGATGCACAACTGAGATTGCCTCCTTGCTCTCCTCCTTTGGAATAACTTGTAGTTTGCCAAATTGCCTAGCAACACGGTCTACAAAGTGCCACTCAACCGCGTAAAAGCATATCATTGGACACCTCGCCCGCCAAAGATGACTATCATGCGTGCACATCTGGTTGAGGGAGAACTTACGATCGTTCACATAAGGCTTCCAGAAAACCTACAACAGGAGTACCTAACATGTTAGGTATATATTTCGATCTTCACTACACTTTATCTCAATTAACTTGTTGGTACCTGCTCAGCAGTCAAGGTGTCCAGCTCGTTCACATAACACTTGTATCGCACATGAGAGCTTCCTGTGTAAACGTTCACTTGATCCCAACAATGTGCAATTGTGGGGCGCCTATATGGATCATCATGATGAAGCCCTTCATGCTCACCCGGGTTTGGGTTCTGGGGGTTCTTAAACACGGGCCGTCCAACAGGCAACCGCTCTCACATCCACACAGATAGCCCCCACACAAATTCGGATAATGAGGATGTACCTTTTGTCCTCTTACACGCAAGGTCCAATTGCAATTACACAAACATGTTAGCAATGTGTGGCCGTGTGGCGCATGACAAATGCAAGATAAATGTGTGCAAATAGCTGTTACCTGACGATACAGGTACGCTAGTGCCGCTGAACCCCAGCTATACTGAGTATCCCACTCACTGAGTAGCTCCAAATACATCCAGAGGGCTGAGTTCCCGGTTGCATCTGAGAAGACTACTTTGGTTAATACATACCAAAGATAGGCCCGAGCATATTGCTGCACGACGATCTCATTGGCATCCTCGGGGCACGGATTGTATACTCCTCTGACGAGTTTCAGCCAAGAATGTTTCACTTTCGCGCTGTCAGCTTTGCCTGGCTCAGGCTGATCGGGCTCAACACCAATTAAAACGCCAACACGACCACACCAGTTATTGGAGCTGACATGACCCATAACAGCAAGGCCGTTGATAGGAAGGCCGCTTATCATGGCCATTTCCTCTAGGGTCATCGTCATTTCCCCACAGGGAAGGTGAAAAGAGTGTGTCTCGGGCCTCCAACGATCCACAAGTGCGGTGAGCGCCGCGCTGTTCACCGGTGGCGGGGGTCGCTTGAATTGCAACAAAAAGGGAAGAAGACCCAATCGGGCAATGTACGGCTCGTATCGCACGTCGTACGGGAAGTCATTAGCACCATGATCCCTCATGCGCATAGCTACTATATTCTGCAAAAAAAAGTGAGTTTCATATCAGCCGAAGAATGTACATGAAAACACACAAACAATTGATAAGTCTTTCTTCTTACCTTCCGATTCTCAAGGGCACGAGCACGATGATTTATGTCGAACTCCTGGATTAATCCGTCATACCAAGGGCCATCATCACCCGCCATCCTACCCAAAAAACACATCATGATATTTAAATACATGAACAATATATGCAATATTTCTTCATAAGGAACATCTCTCTAAAACATTCCTATTGACAAAATATGCAAACACATATCATCTTGAGTACACAAACATATCATCTTGAACAACCCATTCATCACACAACCATCATATTTCATCATCTCTTTTTCAAAAAAAAATATGACAACAATATGTTCATCTACATATTGAACAAAACGAAATGTAATTGCATACATATTAAACAACACATCATCTACGACATACAAATCATCTATATCATCTAACAACTACACAAAAATTCCTAAAACTAAGAAATCATCTACTAATCTAACATCATCTAATCTTCAATAATGCTCTAAAAAGAAGATGTTCTAACAAAAACAAATTGGAGGGATTGGGGGAGAATACCTCAAGGATGCTTGGGGGGCTTAGATCCACAGATTTGGGTGGAAGATGGAGTAGATCAAGGGGGGGAGGGGTGTGAGGGGGAAGAGGGGCGAGAGAGACAAAGCCCGATCTGTTTTCGGGCCAAGGAGGAAGATGGGAAGGGGTGGGGGCGGGCCCGTGCGCGTGATTCAGTTACCAGGACCAGACGCCAGGGACCCTGGCGTTTGGACCTTTGCCACGTCAGCGAGTCAATGGGCAGGCCGGTCGAGCGGGCCCCGGACCAGACGCCAGCAACCCCGGCGTCTCCAATACAACCCAGACGCCAAGGATGTTGGCGTCACCAAAAGAGGTCAGATTCAATTTTTTTTAAAGCTAGGTCAAATCCGGAATTTGTTAGTCCTAAAGGTCATAACAGAAAATTTGTCCCCAACCAAACCCAGCTCATATAGTAGGTACTGCAGCCTCCCAGCTCCTCAGCCCGGCCATCACGCCGCAATCGACGCAACGGTCTGCCTGCTCCTCCTTCACTTCCGGTCATGGAGTTTCGTTGAACATCGACCTTAACACCGACTACGTCGTATGGAGTCGCAGTCGCCAGGGCTTGTCCAATCGCGGATGCCGGCTGTGGGCCGATCTTTCGTCGATGCCCGATCACTGTTTGCTAGAATGCCTCATCCAAACCGGACGGCGGTAGACAATGAGGCGATGATGAACATTATCCACGACGGAGGAGGCTGCAAAGACGAATAAGTGGGAAGGACTCCCAACCGAAGGAATAGCCGTAGTCGGACACGAATCCGGAAGAGAACTAGAAGAAAAGGGGACAAAATTTCTCCACAAATGAGGATTAATTGTTGTGTGAGACTTTGTTGGCGGCTGGTATTGACCCATTTCCAAGCACAGAGTAAAGGGGCGCGACGTTTTGACAAGAGCGTGTGTTTCATGAGCAAAAGCACTATGACTCCCAAAACACGGAAGAGGCCGTCAAAATGTTTTGCAGCTTTGACAAACAAGTCCAAAACCGGTGGCCAAGCGGGGCGGCAATCCGAGATCTCATAAGTTTTGTGTCTTGATGCTCTGTGTGTGTTGGTCATTTCATTGATTTGCTCAATGCTGCACCTTGTTGACCATCCACGTTGTTCCTTTATTAGCCCGTACATGTTTTCAATTATACAAATAAATGAATAAGAAGCACTTCATCTATACGCATTTTTGGTTGAACTTGAATGAGCAAAGCAAGTGGACCTCCTTGATTGCGAATTCCATCAAGAACCCCATGGTCAATGAAGATGAAGGTGGTGATCCAACCGTTCCAACACAAGAAAGGCTTTCTTCGGCCAAGAAGATAATTAGGAACCGAGAAGGAAGTGGGAGGAGGAGAAGGAGAAGCGAGAAGGGACACCGACCAAGATGTCGAAGAAATTTGAGGACATCATGACAAAGAAGGAGGAGGCAAGTGCCCCGCGTAATGAGGTGAAGGAGGGAAAGGAGGCAAGTTTGGCATCTTCATGGAGATTCAAGAAAAGAACGTTAAGCTCCAAGAGAAGACACTTGAGATCAAGGTCGCTTCGATGGACTTCAAAGCGTTGTTCACGAAGACGTCATACTTGCATCCCGATGCGGTGAAGATTGTCCAAGCCTACCATGAGAGCATATTGAAGCGCATTGTGCAAACAAAGTAGGCTTGACCGGCCGAAGAGTTAGGTCTTTGCCATGAACAGCCGGACTGGGAACCGAAGAAGGAGATCTTTGGCACGGATAGCCGGGCTGGCAAATTTTGGGATCATTGAATGTAAAAAACTTATTGAACACCCTGTACTTTTTAGTTGTCATTGCATATGCTTGCAACTACTAAACATATGCTTAAGTTGGTATTGATGTAGATATAGATGGAAAATGGAGAAGGTCGGATAAGGGGCGGACATTTAGTTCCTATGACTAGATGGCCTCCGTCCCTATCGCTGTCCGCGAACATTTGGTGAGATCCGTTTTGATGATCCACATTTGAGTTGCCCTTAGTAAAATTTGTTTGAGCACATAAGGAGGTTGTGTCTCTTTTCATACTGTTAGCCTTGGATGTACCTCTGGTACAATAATAAGAGCAAAGTTAATAGTAAGCCGACAATCTTTTTCTTTCATAAAAAGTGTGGGGGTGATGTTCTTCTCCCTCCTCTCCTTTCTTCTCAAATGCAAAAATCTGAGATAGCATCGAAAATCTTCTTTTTAGCTTGAACTCATGTGAGCTTGGTTTAACAGTAAAATCCCAAAAATAGATAATAAAAACGATATTTTCTGCAACAAAGAGTGCAAATTTTGGCGATGGAATCATATTCATGGAGGTGTGAAAAAGTGATGATTCAAAATGCTTCCACAAACAATCTTTTTGGAGCATCTTCTTTTTTCTTCTCAGACTTCCACAAATGTGATTACATTGCAAAAATTTGCACACATGTGAAGCATACATCAATGCTTGTTTTTATTTCCTACTATTTTTGAATTTTACTTTTCACACAAGCTGGCATCAGTTCGATTTAAGAAACAACGCGTCTGAATTGGCGTCACACGAACATGCGGATTTTAAGCACGACAACCCAAACATTTTTATGGCAACTTTAGTTGATACGACGTTGACAAACATCACAATTTTCTATTTTAACAACTAAAATTCCCACCCCATGTCAACTAAACTTGTCATGAACAAACGTTTAGGTGACATGTTTAAAATCCGAACGTTCGAGATTTCTTGGAGTCCAATATATATGTGGTATCATGCAAGCCTTTATTTATTTAAATGTAGACTCATTTTGTATAGAAATGTGTTCTTCTTCATCTTCTTCTAGACGCATTTCTGACCCAAATTTGCGCGACATTTCTGACACAAGACGGACACCCACACGACCACTAACTGTCCGACGTTGGTCCGCCCTTTGACAGCCCACCTATCGTCGCCCGTTGTATTAAATGGACATGCGTGCATCTGGGCCTGTGCGTCAGTGTTTGCGGGGGGTCCTATTTTATCCGATGGGGGGGAGGGGTGGGGCGTCCGGTGCAGTCCGCTTCTTCATTCCCACTTTCGTCTGCACCCGCGCCTCAGTTGCCCAACAATCACCAAAGCCTAGCCGCCCATGGGTTTCTCCAGCTGTAGCGGCAAGCCCGAACGCGACAAGTATGATCACGAGGTGATGACCCACAAGTATAGGGGATCAATCATAGTCCTTTCGATAAATAAGAGTGTCGAACACAAGTAGGAGCAGAAGGAAAGATAAGCAATTTTCAGCAAGGTATTCTCTGCAAGTGCTGTGAGTAACAATAGTAGATAGTTTTGTAGCAAAATAATTCTCAACAAGTGACAAGTGGCAATAGTAACAAAGGTGCAGCAAGGTAGCCCAATCCTTTTTATAGCAAAGGAGAGGCCTGAAAGTACTCTTATATTAAGCAAGTGCTCCCGAGGACACATGAGAATTTTCTGTCTAGTCATGTTCATCATGTCGAGTTGATTCGCGTTCGCTACTTTGATAATTTGATATGTGGGTGGACCGGTGCTAAGGTGCTGTTCTTACTTGAACAAACAACCCACTTATGATTACCCCCTCTCGCAAACATCCGCAACTATGAAAGAATAATTAAGATAAATCTAACGATAGCATGAAACGTGCGGATCCAAATCAGCCCCTTATGAAGCAACACATAAACTGGGGTTTAAGCTTCCATCACTCTCACAACCCATCATCTACTTGTTACTCCACAATGACTTCCCTTAGGCCCATAACATGGTGAAGTGTCATGTAGTCGACGTTCACATGACACCACTAAGAGAAGTAACAACATACATATCATCAAAATATCGAACGAATACCAACTTCACAAGATTACTTATAACAAGACTTCTTCCATGTCCTCAGGAACGATAGTAACTACTCACACCTCATCAACATGTTCAAGATCATAGGTATAATAATAATGATTAAGGATATGAACATAATGTCTTCCACCAAGTAATCCAACAAGCATCAACTACAAGATGTAATCAACACAACTAGTAACCCACAGGTACCAATCTGAGGTTTTGAGACAGATTGAATATAAGAGATATTTCCCCAAAGAGGAAGGGATGATGCAGCACAGCTATGGTAAGTATTTCCCTCAGTTATGAAACCAAGGTTATCGAACCAGTAGGAGAACCATGCAACACTATGTAAACGGTACCTGCACACAAAGAACAAATACTTGCAACCTGATGCGTAAGAGAGGTTGTCAATCTCTCCACGGTAAAAAGATATATTAGTTTGTATGAGACTGGATAAATAGATCGCACAAGAACACAAAATAAAAGATACAAATAACAAGTGCAGCAAGGTATTTTTGGATTTTTGGAATAATAGATCTGAAAACAAATGCGGAAAAAGATAGATCAGACAACAAAATATTAAAAGGATAGACCCCGAGGCCGTAGATTTCACTAGTGGCTTCTCTCATGAGTATAGCACACGGTGGGTGAACAAATTACTGTTGGGCAATTGATAGAAGATCAAATAATCATGATGATATCCAAGGCAATGATCAATATATAGGCATCACGTCCAAGATTAGTAGACCGAAACGATTCTGCATCTACTACTATTACTCCACACATCAACCGCTATCCAGCATGCATCTAGTGTATCAAGTTCATGGAGAAACGAAGTAATGCAATAAGAACGATGACATGATGTAGACAAGATCTATTCATGTAGGAATAGACCCCATCTTGTTATCCTTAATAGCAATGATACATGCGTGCCTCGTGATAACCCACAAGTATAGGGGATCACAACAGTTTTCGAGGGTAGAGTATTCAACCCAAATTTATAGATTCGACACAAGGGGAGCCAAAGAATATTTGCGAGTATTAGCACTTGAGTTGTCAATTCAACCACACCTGGAGATTAAATATCCGCAGCAGAGTGATCAGTAGCACAATAGTATGATAGTTTTGATAGCAGTAGTAGCAGTAGCAGTAACGGTAACAGCGATAGCAATAGTTTTGTAGCAAGTGTAACAGTAGCAGTAGCAAAAGTAACTTAGCAAGAACAATAAGTGGAAAACTCATAGGCACTGGATCGGTGAACTCGTTGGATAATATTCATCATGTAACAGTCATAACCTAGGGCAACACAGAACTAGCTCCAGTTCATAAATGTAATGTAGGCATGTATTCCGTAAATAGTCATACATGCTTATGGAAAAGAACTTGCATGACATCTTTTGTCCTACCCTCCCGTGGCAGCGGGTTCCATAAGGAAACTAAGGGATATTAAGGCCTCCTTTTAATAGAGAACCGGAACAAAGCATTAACACATAGTGAATACATGAACTCCTCAAACTACGGTCATCACCGGAAAGTATCCCGACTATTGTCACTCCAGGGTTTACAGATGATAACACATAGTAGGTGCATATGACTAGCAAGATCGGATCAAGAACATAGATATAATGGTGATAACATAAACGGTTCAGATCTGAAATCATGGCACTCGGGCCCTAGTGACAAGCATTAAGCATGGCAAAGTCATAGCAACATCAATCTCAGAACATAGTGCATACTAGGGATCAAGCCCTAACAAAACCAACTCGATTACATGATGAATCTCATCCAACTCCTCACCGACCATCAAGCCTACGAAGGAATTACTCACTCCCGTTGGGGAGCATCATGGATTTGGCGATGGAGAAGGGTTGATGATGATGAATACCGAAGATTCCCCTCTCCGGAGCCACAAACGGACTCCAGATCTGGCCTCCCGGTGAAGAACAGGAGGTGGCGGCGGCTCCATCTCGTGAAACACGATGAAACTTTCTCTCCTATTTTTTCTCCGAAAATAGGATTTTATAGCGCTGGAATTAGGGTCAGTGGGGCCACGAGGTGGGCACAACCCATCAGGGCGCGCCTGGAGGGGGTGGTGTCGGTGTCAAAACCGGCGGATCTCTGGTAGGGGTTCCCGAGCTGTGAGATTAGGATCGATGGGTTACAAGAGACGAAGGAGACGGTGTTTACCCAGGTTCGGGCCCTCCTATGGAGGTAAAACCCTACGTCCTGCTTGATTGTATTGATGTGTATGATTATTACAGAGTCGATCTACCTCGAGATCAAGTAGCCAAAACCCTAGATGAGCTTGTCTGCCCTCTACAATCTAAACCCTCCGGTTTATATAGACACCGGGGGTACCTAGGGTTTACACATGGTAAGCTTCCAGCCGGAAATAGAGACGCCGATCTTCTCATCTTAACTTGGAGTGCACGCCCCGTTTTCGGAGGTTTCCTTCTAGAATATGGGGTCACCGCCTATCCGGCCATTCCCGTGCCAATCAGAGAGCGGCCTACCAAGCCGGCCTGTGAGAGATAGGCCAGCGGCCCGAGGACCCCTTAGTCCAGGACTCCCTCAGTAGCCCCCGAACTAGCCTCCAACGCCAGGGGTCATGACACCAGTAGTTTCGCGTGATCAGAATCCTCGGCTTGCGGGGCGAGTTCCTTTCCTCCTTTATGATCGGCGGGCTCTAGTCTGATTACCGATGATACATAGTTATCCGAACATGAAATTATCCGGATGCCATAAATTGCTTAACCTCGAAGGCCAAACGTTAAAGTGTGAATAGTGTTCCCTGACAACCTTTCTGACAAAGGGTCGCGGCCTACCACGACCGCCGAGCCGGTTACAAAAACTCGATCCGCGGTTCGAGGCAGTTTCATTGGCACGTCTTATCAATGAGTAGATCGTGTCCCGTTTCTTTCGGGATATGATTAACCCTTTGGGTTATCCCACACGCGCATAACGGCATGATTATTTCGGGAAGTGGTGAGGCCTGCGGCGCAGTAGTGGGGAAGGCTCTTGGTATTACGGTACCCATAAAAGGGAGAAAAACCCCCAAGGCCTAGTCACGCTCGCAATTCGCAACCTCTGCTTCCTCAACCTTCCCAAGCTCTGAGAGCCCAGATCCAGTTCTTCCTCCATCTCCCCTCTGAGCTCGGCCATGGTCGGTTCTGGTTCCATGGGTAAGTGGGAGGCTTCCTCCGTCACCGACAACGACATACGGGAGTTGAAGCGTGCCGGTTACCTCTCCGCCAACATCGCCCACCGCACCCCAGAGGCGAATCAGGTGGTTCCCACGCCGAGGCAGGGCGAGAGGGTGGTGTTCGTCCCCCATTTCCTCCAGGGACTGGGCTTTCCGCTCCACCCCTTCGTCAGGGGCCTCATGTTCTTTTACAGGCTAGACTTCCACGACCTCCCCCCGAACTCCATCATGCTCATCTCGGCGTTCATCCTTGTCTGTGAAGCCTTCCTGCGAGTACAACCGCACTTCGGCCTGTGGCTCAAGAGGTCTTCAATGTCAAGCCGAAGAAAGTTGCGGGTGTGCATGCGGACTGTGGAGGGGCCGTAATCAGCAAGCTCCCCCGTGTCGAGTGGCCAGAAGGCACCTTCATCGACACGATAAAGATCTGGCAAAAGGAGTGGTTCTACATCACTGAACCAAGGAGCGCGGACGGGACGGCGCCCGCCGAGTTCAGATCCGGACCCCCTGCGAGGCTAACCTCGTGGCTCAAGAAGGGCCTTAACTGGGGGTCGGCCGAAGAGGTGAAGTCGCTGCAGAAGCGCATCACCTCGATGATCGAGGCCAACATCAAGCTGACCAATGTGGTCCAGGTCATGCTCCGCCGCCGTCTCCTCCCCTACCAGCACCGGGCCTCTCCAATGTGGGCTTACCAGCCCGAGAACCCGGACACCGTACGCCAATTCTTCCGCACCACCCACGAGAAATTGTGGAAGGTGCTATTCAAGCCTCAGGAGAGCTGGCCGGCCGAGGAAGAGGACACCGGACTCGACGCCGCAAACCCTCCCACCAAGGTAAGATAGAACTTTTAATTCTGCGGCTCTGTTTTTTTTACCAAGAGCTGAACCCCTTCTCCCTTATCTTCACAGAAATGGCTGAGGAAGGCCGTGACAATCAACTGTCCAGCCCCGCAGCCCGAAGACCCTCGGTCAGATCTGCTGACGGAGATGCTTGTCGTGGCGCCGTATTCGGCGCCAGAGAAGAAGGAGAAGAAGAAAGGAGAGAAGAAGGGAGCCTGAGAGGGTCTCCGTCCAAGGGGTCTCCCGGACACTAAATCCGAGGAGACCCACGTCTCTTCCGCTCACGAGGAGGAGCATGAGGATGAGGGGGAGTGCGACTCCCCCCTTGCAAGGAAAAGGGCGGCGTCAACGGACGTTGCGGAGAACCTATCTCCTCCTGCCCCAAAGAGGACCCGCCGAATCAAGGCGGTCCTAGCCGACGATAGCTCGGACTCCGACGAGGAGTCTGAGGCTTCCGAAAAGGTTCCCCAAAGGAACCCCAGGGTTAAGCCCCCAGCCCAGAGGTATGAATCCGAAGACCTTCTGGGTTATTTGCATAGAGTTTTTAATGCTAAAATGGGCGAACGTATTTCGATTTGTAGCCCCACGCGCGATCTCCCCACCGACTAACTCTGAGACGGGGAGCCCCTGCCTGCCGACCTGGCGGAAATCGGGACTGCGTCGCATCCGACGCCTCCAGAGGCCTCGAAGGAGGCCGCGGAGGTGTTGTCACGCCAGGCTCCTTCTGAGCCGAACACCGGCGGCGGGGGCGACGAAGTTATGGCTGAGGTTAACACCTCGGCCGCCGAAGACCAGGAGGAAGAACATCTCCTGGCAACTAAAGAGGGGGGACGGAGTCCGGTCCGTCCTTCTCCGAAGACATCTCCAGAGCGATCTACGCCTCCGGAGCAGCCCGCCCAATCCATTGCCGAGGATCACCGTGCCCTTATGGGTGCGGTTTTGCAAGGCATTCAGTCCGTAGATAGCGGACTGAAAGAGGCCTTCAACGGTCTCTTGACGGGCTTCCAGGTGAGCCACGTAATATTCTTTTCCTTAGAGAAAGTTAATTTGCCTATTTTATACAATCCTTATAAGTGTAGTAGCCCCCGAGCCCTAGGTGAGTTTGAAAAACCCACCCGGGGGTCAAATGTCCAAACATTGGGAACGATGCTCAAGGCATCCTTTGCCCTTTGTTATTCTAAGAGCTCTGAAGAGTACTTAGCGGAGGGGACGGAATCCGATAGCCCGGGAGTTTTAATGCACATAGTTTGTTTTGTAGGCCTCGTCATCGGCGACGGCCGCCAACGCAATGGAGCTTGCCGAGCTGAACCGGAAGCTCAAGAGCTCCGATGAGGAGCTCGATCGTCTGAACAAGAGATTCGACGAGACGCAAGGTGAGTCCGAATTGTACCATTCATGCTATTATCTATCCTCATTGATTGAGATAGTCGGATTATCCAGAAGTTTGTATTTAATTATTGTTACCACAGTTGTGGCTGCGGAGGTCGAAAACCTCAAGGCCGAATTAGCCAAGGCGAGGCAGGAGGCCGCGGACGAGAAGGCGGCGGCCGAACGAGCGACAGCCGACCTGTCGGCTTTAAAGGCTATGAGCGACAAGCATGAGGCCCGAGTGGTGGAGGTGCAGCTGGAGCTCAAGCATGCCAGCGCGAAGTGTGAGGCCCTTGAGCAGAAGAATGGAGACCAGGCCACCGAGCTATCCACGCTTAAATCCGAGCTCAAATCGGAGCGTGTTGATAGGCGGTTCTTTGAAGAAGAATTCCGCCAAGTCCGGGCGATCGCGAATGGTAAGCCGTACTTACTGCAATGTGCCTTTGGTGGTAATAGGTTTGCATTGCTCACCCGGGTGTGGCGTTCCTCACGCGCCTTTGCGGACCTCCCGAAGAGTGCAGCTGACGCGAACAAGCACTTCGCCTCCCGGGATGGGGATGTTGAGCAGCAGCTGTTCTGGGCTCAATTTGAAGCCCCCGAGCACCCTCTGCTCCTGAGCAAGCAAATGAAACAGTTGATGGAGCTGCACAGGATGGCAGAGCCGGCCATGAGGGACCTCTGCATCCGGCTGTGGCCTGCAGAGCCGATGCCGAGCAGTTACTTCGGCTTGGTGCAGAAACTGTGCGATGCTGCGCCTCGGATTGACGCTCTGAAGCGTTCTGCATGCATCGAGGGAGCTCGGATGGCCTTTGCAAGGACCATGCTGCACCTGCCGGGGCTCAAGCCAACCGAGATGGCCACCGCGCCTCCACCCCCTGGGAAGGAGCATAGGCGCCCCGAGAAATACTTTTCCGCCGTGATGGACGGTGCTCGGGCGATAGAAGTCCAATGCCCAAAATATGTAATTTATGAATAAATGTTTTGTCATGTATCCGATGACTATTCCGCTTTATAATGCGGTTGCATGGTTTATCATGTTTTTTAAGCTTTGTATTATTTTGACTCCTGTGTGGCCGTTTTATCTAAAAGTTGCGAGTCGTCGGCTTCAGCCCCCATGTAGATACTACACGAGGTGTTTCTGCCTTCGCACTGTGACCCTTAGCCGAAGTATCGGTGCCCGAAGGCGGTAGTGCGAGGGGAACAAGGCAATCGGACTATAATGCTTTAGTGCTTTCACTTAGCCGGAGGAGCTTGAATGCGGGGGCTGATGACGAGCCCCTTGTGTTTTGTGATATTCGGATACACCGAGGTTGACACCAGCATCACATGGTTTGCAATAGTACAAACCCCTCGTATAACATGGAATAACCTCTATCGATTTTCAGTTTGACACTTATGCTCGGATTGTAGACCGGTTCTCGCTTATTATGACAGTCGGTTTTCGGCTTTCTCCACTGAGGTGCTTGACCAGGCGAGCCGGAAGCACAATCGTAGTGGTTCTCCCTTTACCCTTTTAGACGAACGAGCGGAACGTAAGAGGGCAAGCACAGGAGCCGGGCAACGTAACCATTGACCCAAGACATAATTCGGAACCAATTCATATAAAGAAAAATCCAAGACGCCGAACACGTGAATAGTAGTGTCGGGGTGATGCTTGGGGCGATTTTTATATTCGAGCCCCCGGTCTATTAGCCGGTCGCATCGTAGTATGTACCGAACAACTTTTTTGCTATGGGCGTTAGCGAGTAGAGAACAGAGTATGTGACATAAAATACTACAAGGAGGCCATAAAGGATGCTCTTTATTTCAGATGAATTCTTACAACTCAAACTGCCGAAGCAACTGTTACAGGTTTTTTGGAAAAAAAAAAGGTATACAAAGGAGAGGCTTTACCCGGGGTCTTCGATGGGTGGCTTGACATCCTCGATGTTCCCTGTCGCCTGTCTACTCCTTTCCCCCTGAGGGGGTTTCATTCCTTTAAAGGTAACTGCTATCGGCGAACGGACCTTTGGAAGAAGATCTTGAGAAGTCGACGTGGTGTGAATGGGCTTTACGCTTAGCAGGTCCTAGATGGTACGTGTAGTTTGTCCGAAGACGTGTGTTGGCAGTAGTTCAGTCCAGCCGAACACTTACCCTTTGATCGTGGGTCCCCACAACTGCCCATGGTATTTTGAGCACAAAGTTGTGCCTTCTTGGCACATACTTTGAAGGAACTAGGGCTGTGCTGTGGGGGGGGGGGTATCCCTATTTTTGCTGGGCGGAAGGTGATTCCGGAAGTTCGGGTTGAGGCCGAACTCGTTTGCTATCACGACGCGCCTTTATGGCTGATTTGGTCGTCGGCCTATTGTCGCCGCACTGGAATTCGGCTGCCAAGGCCGCCGTATGCTCCTCCGTTTGGAGAGAGCGCTCTGTGTTGCCATTGACAGTAATGACCCCCTGGGTCTGGGCAGCTTGAGCTTCAGGTAGGCGTAATGGGGGACGGCGTTAAAGCGAGCGAATGCTGTGCGGCCGAGAAGGGCGTGATAACCGCTGCGAAAAGGGACAATGTCGAAGATCAAGTCTTCGCTGCGGAAGTTGTCGGGCGAGCCGAACACCACTTCCAGATTTACGGTGCCCGAGCAGCGGGCTTCGACGCCTGGAATCACTCCTTTAAAGGTAGTGCTGCTAGGTTTGATCCTTGACGGATCTATACCCATCTTTTTCACCGCGTCTGAGTAAATAAGATTAAGGCTACTTCCGCCATCCATTAGGACTCTAGTGAGGTGAAACCCATCGATAATTGGGTCTAGTACGAGGGCTGCCTAACCCCATGACGGATACTGGTCGGATGATCCCGTCGGTCGAAAGTGACCGGGCAAGCTGACCATGGGTTATACTTCGGGGCTACGAGCTCCACGGCGTAGACCTCCCGAAGGGCGTGCTTCCTCTCCTTCTTTGGTATATGAGTGGCATATATCATATTCACGGTTTTTACCTCTGGAGGGAACTGCTTTTGTCCCCCATTGCTTGGACCGCGGGGCTCGTCATCGTCCTTGCTGCGTGGGCTCTTGCTTTGCTCCTTGGTCGCGAGTTTGCCAGCTTGCTTGAATACCCAACAATTATGGTTGGTGTGGTTAGCGGGCTTGTCCTGAGTGCCGTGGATCTGGCAGGGCCTATCCATAATTTTGTCTAGCGTGGTAGGTCCATCTTTATTTCCTTTAGAGGGTTTCTTCCGCTGTCCGGATTTCGGGTTGCGAAAGCCGACATTGACGGCCGTGTCCTCCGCATCGCCGTTGCTGTGGCAGCGTTTGTTTTTGTTGCATCGTGGTTTTCCGTTTCCATCCCGGACTTCAGAGGTGCCGGGGTCTTCAGGGTTATGGCTGCGTTGAGCTAGCCAGTTATCCTCACCCGCGCAAAAGCGGGTCATTAGTGAGGTGAGGGCGGACATTGTCCTCGGCTTGTCCTGGCCGAGCTGACGAGCTAGCCATTTGTCCCGTATATTATGGCTGAAAGAGGCTATTGCCTCGGCGTCCAGGGAGTCAACGATCTGGTTTTTCTTGGTCAAGAACCGATTCCAGAACTGCCGAGCCGATTCTCCTGCTTTCTGGACAACATTGCTCAGGTCGGAAGAGTCCGGAGGCCGGACATAAGTGCCCTAGAAGTTAGATCGGAAAGCATCCTCGAGCTCTTCCCAGCTCCCGATGGAGTTTTCGTGGAGACTGTTTAACCAGTGTCGAGCTGGCCCCTTAAGTTTTAGGGGCAGATACTTGATGGCGTGGAGGTCATCTCCTCGTGCCATATGAATGTGAAGGAGGAAGTCCTCAATCCACACGGCTGGGTCTGTTGTCCCATCGTATTGCTCTATGTTAACGGGTTTAAACCCTTCAGGGAACTGATGCTGCATCACCTCGTCTGTGAAGCACAGTGGGTGGTGTCGGGGATATACCCCGCGGTATAACCCGGCCGGAAGTATGACCCGGCCAGGACTTGGCGACTCACTGGTGACCCGGTCGAGACTTGGCGGTTCATTGGTAACCCGACAGGCGGGTCAGACGAGCGACAAGGACCATGGCCCAGCGAGCAAGCCGGCGCAAGGCGGCTCATGGACAGGCTTGGAGGGGCGGCTCACAGAGAAGACCCAAGGAGAGGAAAGACTCCATCACGAAGGAAACAAGACCCGGAATAGGATTCATGAAAGACTAGTCCTAGTCCTACTCCCAGTAGGACTCTACATGTAAACCTACCCCTTCCACTTATATAAGGAGGGGTAAGGCGCCCCAAGAGGGACAAGTTGACAAGACTCAAGTCATTAGAGATAGACAGATTAGAGGCTCTCGAGATTAGAGGTAGCAAGACAGCACCCTTGTAATCGAGATCACCCTCATCATCAATATAGACACAAAGCAGGACGTAGGCTTTTACCTTCATCGGAGGGGCCGAACCTGGATAAGCTCGCGCCTCTCGATTCCGACCAACCCCTCTCAAGCCGCCACATATTTGCGATGGCCTCACACCTGAGTCCGTTAACCCGGACATCTTGCCGTGACAAATCCACGACAGTTGACGCCTACCGTGGGGCGGATCGCACGGTGACGTTGTGTTCTTGAAGGGAGCTCATCTGAGAAGCTCGCAGTTTGCCAGAAAAGAAAAGATAGCACGGAAGGATTTACATCGACTCTGAATTCATTAGCGGTGGCAACCATGAGCGGCTACCCGATGAAATCCGATGAAGCCTAGAAGATGCATACTGCATGCATAGCATGCAGTCAGCCCGGCGTTTTGCTCGCAAGATCAAAGCGAAAAAGAAAACAAAAGGCTCAAATTTCAAGGAAAAGGAAAATTACCAACATCGTGACCAGAATCGAACAGGAAAAAAAAAGTCGACGATAGACGTCGCCGCGGACTCGGTCTCGCCCCTGCCTGGGCGCGCGCCTCCGTCTCTCCTGCCGCGAGTCACGTCCACTGCCTCCGCCGTGGCTCCCCTTGCCTCAAGACGGTGCAATCCGACGCTGTTGCCTCGAGTCGCCGAGCCTGCCTTCGCCGTGGCTCCGCTCGTCTCAAGCCGGCCTTCTTCAACGCGGTGGCCTCGAGTCGCGGACTCGGATCCACCCTGCCGTACCTCACCTCGCCTCCGTTTTCGTCATGCCGCCATGGAAAAGCCGCCCCGCATCGAGTCGGATTCGACGCCCCGTCGTGTCCGAGCCGCCCCTGCACTGCTGCGCTGGTCCCACCGCCGCGGCCTTACCACGACGCGCTCGCCTCGAGTCATCTCCGCCTGCCGCCACTGCGCTTTCGCCGGGTCTACCTTCGCCTCGCCCGCCGCGCTGTGGTTGGCTCTACCTCGCTCCGTCATCCGTCGACGCCTCCGGGCCGGCCTGCGCCTGCCTCGCCGCCATGGCCTCGATTCCGGGTCGGGCTCGCCTTTGCTTCAATCCGCCCCTCGCAGTGGCGCCTCACTCCGAGCCGGACTCGCCCCGCCTCTGCACCGCCTCACCGCGTCTCCCTCGCGCGCGCCCGCCTCTGCCGTGGCTCGCAGCGCGTCCGGCTCTCTCCGACCCCGCTACGCCGCTTCCATCCGCTTGCTCCTGCCGGCTCAGTGCGCCTCACCGCTGTTTCTGCCGACGAGCCGCCATTCCGCCGAGCCATCTCCGCCGCTCCGCCAAGCCTGGCCGGCTCGCCGCTGCGCCTGCTCACCTCACCCGCCTTTGGCCGGCAGAGCTCCAGCTCCACTCACGCCGAGCCGCCCTGGCCCCCAACATAGACTCGCCGCTGTGCGCATCGGAATTTTCCCGAATCCGCCTTTGCCTCTGCAGCACCTCGACTCGCCAGCGTGCCTTTGCCGTCACCTCGCCTCCGCTCCTCCCGCGCACGTCCGGCTCTCCCGCGCCCCCCAGCCGCCGCCTCTTCAGGCCTTGCCTTCAAGCCGCCGGCTTGCTGTCCTGCTGCCGTCCCGCGGCTCCACCTCCGCCGCTTCGAGCCGGACTGTCCTCGCCTCGCCTAGCTCCGCCTCCGCATCCTTGGCCGTTTTTGTTGCTATTCTCCACTGGCGCCCGGCGTCCACTGCAGGTGGCCAGCAGCACCGCGTCCGCGACGGTGTCCGGCGTCCCCGCTATGCTTCTCGGTGTCCATGACCAGCAGCCGGTGTCACAGCACCTGCGGCCGGCTTCTCCGCATACACGGCCAGCGGCCGGCGTCACCGCGTCCCTGGACTGCCTGCCCACGCCGGTGTTTGCTAGCTAGCACTCCAAAGCTAGCCTCGAGCACAGTCATTGATCCAATAGAAAAAAAATGGGCAGTCGTATGTACAATACTTGGGCGGCAATGCCCCGATGCAATATCTGCCATCACTTCACACCCCCAGCACGCAGTGCTACTGTGTTTCACATGGGCTGCTGGTCCTCTTGCCGCTGCCATCTACACTTTTTCCTATGCTCAATACCGAAGGAGACAAGGAAGGGAAAAAGAGAAAAGGAAGAAAAACAGACAGAGGCCACGTGGGTGCCGATGCTACATCAGCCGGACGTAAATATATTGTCCCAACATTATTCAGTATCAGCGTCCACGTTCGTTCGACAAAAACAAATCAGGTGATATTTATCCTATTTATTTTTCAGTATATAATTATTCGTCCGAGGACAATTACTCGGCCCTGCAATATTTTTACGCAGGACAATTACTCATGTGGCATTATACCGCGGAGTTGGAGCGCACACCAGCATCGTTCTATACTGGTGTTCGTCCGTGTCGCGTTGCTCAATGGACGCGCGTGAGTCACCACCCCCGCGGGCGGTCTACATCAACTCGCCGATACCGCGCGCGCTCACCCGCCAGTATGAGCCACCCAATGGACGCGGCAAGCCGCCGCATCCACGGTATGGTTTTCACCAACAACGTCGCGGCCGTCTCTCGTGACTGCACCGGCTTGCAAATGCCGCGGCCGTCTCTCGCGACAGCACCGGCTTACAACGTCGCGGCCGTCTCTTGCAACCGTGCCGTCTTCAAACGCCGCGGTTGACTTCTACGTCTACATCAACACGCCAGGGGCCGCACACACCAGTACGAGCTGCCCAACTGACGGTCCTGAATCGCCGCCCTGCGGTCCAATCTATATTGACATATCGGTGCAGTGTTCGTCTATACAAGCCGCCCAAATGGACAGGCGCACAAGTCGCCGCCACTGCAGTTTGGTTAACTTCAACAACCAGCCGGGACGAACCATCGACCGGATTATTGAAACAATTCATACGGGATCATCTATAACCCGCCACGGTCAACCTCAACCTTCAGTGGAAACTTTCAAGCCGCCTCTTCGAGTCAACTTAAGACTCGGGGGTTACAGACATGGCTCGACACATTTGGTTGTTTTTAACGAGAACTCTGGGTCATTGCAAGGAAGTTAACCCGATCCCGGGGGCTACTACATTATTGGCGGAAGAATTAAAAGTTGCCCAAGAGGATGAGCCGCCATGATGCACCGTTCAAACATGGGTGCCCTGAGTTATTGGATCATCATAAAGTCACTTGGAGTTTCTGTCGTTTCTTCAAAAAAGATGGCGGCTTACAAGACGGTGGCTTACAAGATGGTGCAACAATGTTGATACTTCAACAAGGTCATTTGGAGGCTTCCAACCCACCGGGTTTAGCTTACACACCCTCTTGATCGGCTCTTCAGCCACTGTAAGGCCGGGTTGTATACCCAAAAGTTGACTCCGTCAACAAGGTCATTTGGGGGCTTCCAACCCACCGGGTTTAGCTTACACACCCTCTTGATCGGCTCTTCAGCCACCGCAAGTTCGAGTTAAACCTGCCTGTATGCTGCTGCTGCTCCGCTAGGTGACCCGCCGAACTCTTACCAGTTAATCTCGACTAGAGACCCTGTACTGGTCAAGGTTAAACCGGCGGCTCTTGTCACGTGAGGGCCGGCGTACGGAAAGCGAGGATAAACTCACCCATCTCCTGCCGACTCTCCGCTATGTGGCCCGTTCGTACTCTTAAACAATTACTCTTTTAAAGACTCTGCAGTGTTTAAGGTTCAAACGACGGATTTATGTCACGTGAGAGGTAGCTTATGGGCCCCGGGGGTACTCATGCCCTGCTGCGCCTCTCTATGGTTCGTTGTACTCTTACCAGCTAATCTCGACTAGAGACCCTGAGCCGCTCGAAGGAGTTGACGGTCACTCTCACTAGAGACCCTGTACTGTTAAGAGTTCAAACAACGAGTTCATGCCAGGAGAGCCGACATATGAGTTTTCAAAAACAAAAAAGAAAAAGCAAGGTCATAAAGGATTTAACATCTTTGGGTTGTGCTTCTCAAGCCGCCCTCAAAACGATACAGGATATACTCTGTCTTGTTTGTTTTTGCAGGTCTTATCTCCTAAGATAAGCCGCCATTAAGTGTGAAGAAAGATGGTTATGGCCATACATTGCATCATCCTGCATTGCATCATCATATCATGCATCATCATACATGCATATCCATATTTGTTTATGCTGCGGAAGGCCGGTCACCAAACCGGGTTACACCGTAACCTCTGCAGGAACAAATAGATCTTTAATAGCCAACATGGCTGGATCTTCATCATGGTTCATCATAACCAGTATTAAATGATTGGGGTTTTTCAAGCCAACTTGGAAAATTGATTATTCTTGAAGAGTCGCCCTATCAGATATAATGCCGTGTCATTTAATTGACCGACTCTTGGATTTCTTCAACCTGTGCTCTGTAGTATACTACAACACTCATGGATTTCTCAGACATATATTTGCCGGGTTGCACCGCAACCACGAGCAGGGATTTTCATTTTCAAGGGTAAAGACATTATTCCAGGATATTCGACAAAATACCGGGTTACAACCACGGTCAAGGATTCATTCAACAATTATGATTAGTCATATTATTCTCACACAGTCCCGAGTCGCTGCAGGCAGACGACCCGACACTTTGGGGCTAATGCAAGTTGCTTTTCAAATCATTACATGGTCAACAGATCCTGTTGTCTCAAGGAGATGAGCCAGCCTTTCTGTATTTTTCTAAGTCCCAGCCCAGTACTTCTTACTGACCCGGCACTTGGGGGCTACAGTATTTAGCTGTTTAACAGACTATGAGGTTCAAATTGAAGACCCGGCCCATCACATACTGATGAGCCGGCCCTTGGGGGCTACACCAGCTGAAGCTTTATAAGGTATAAGACAGTTACAAGTCCCAGGCTGCTGCAGGCAAGACAACCCGGCACTTGGGGGCTACACAATCAAAGATATTATTGCAAAGCACCAAGTCATCATGGATAAACTTGGAGCTTGGGGGCTACAGGTAATATGGATATATCAAAAAATTGAAGAGAGTTTTCAAGATGTCAATTGTGAGTGAGACCGGCTCAACAGATTCTTATTTTAGCCGAAGTATTAAAAGACCGGTTCTACATCAGATAGATTTTCATCCCAATATTTTTATCAAGTCAGCTGGAATCTAGTTGCTTGACCCGGCGTCACCAACAATCATGACCCGACATTATCAAAAGATCATAACCCGGCAGAGTTTATATAAGCAACCCGGCTTCACAAGTTGAAGAGTATTGGAGGCCAACTCAATGGCATATGGGTGTTGTATTCCCAATATTTTACTTCAAAGGACACTGACAAGCAAGACGATTGAGAAGACGGCACGTTCATATGAAGAAGAAACCCGGATTTTCAAGGAGCTACTTCATTAAGCCAGCCAGTGGAGCGAGCCGGTCACTTAACATATTTATTCTTATTTCAGGAGCTTAGCATGAATAAATTCAAGCTAACCTGGGGGCTAATGTCGGGGATATACCCCGCGGTATAACCCGGCCGGAAGTATGACCCGGCCAGGACTTGGCGACTCACTGGTGACCCGGTCGAGACTTGGCGGTTCATTGGTAACCCGGCAGGCGGGTCAGACGAGCGACAAGGACCATGGCCCAGCAAGCAAGCCGGTGCAAGGCGGCTCATGGACGGGCTTGGAGGGGCGGCTCACAGAGAAGACCCAAGGAGAGGAAAGACTCCATCACAAAGGAAACAAGACCCGGAATAGGATTCATGAAAGACTAGTCCTAGTCCTACTCCCAGTAGGACTCTACATGTAAACCTACCCCTTCCACTTATATAAGGAGGGGTAAGGCGCCCCAAGAGGGACAAGTTGACAAGACTCAAGTCATTAGAGATAGACAGATTAGAGGCTCTCGAGATTAGAGGTAGCAAGACATCACCCTTGTAATTGAGATCGCCCTCATCATCAATATAGACACAAAGCAGGACGTAGGCTTTTACCTCCATCGGAGGGGCCGAACCTGGGTAAACTCGCGCCTCTCGATTCCGACCAACCCCTCTCAAGCCGCCACATAGTTGCGATGGCCTCGCACCTGAGTCCGTTAACCCGGACATCTTGCCGTGACAAACCAACGACAGGTGGGCAGCGCCTCTGACCCGAGCTATGTCATGCCTACGATCGGCGGCAGGTCGGGTCCGGTATTGTTCTCGACCTCTATTGTTGCGGTCGAGCCAAGACCGGTATCCGTCCCGTCTAGCGGGGGGGGGGGGGGGGTACCCTCTAGATCCGTAGATGGATCTTGTGTGGCCAGCTCTGTAGTCCAGGTCCTGTTGTAAATTGTACCTGTCATCATGCCCCGCTGGTTCTTTTCCTCTCCTGCGGGGTGCTTCAGGCCTGTACTCGGCCTCGCTGGCCATTCTATCCCGTCCTCGGGGAGGGCGGTCGGGTCGGTCGTACGGAGTATGCCTAGGAGGCGATGTTTCGAAGGCCTTGTCTTCGAACTGTGGCAGCAGCCGCCGGCGAGGGTAGCTCTTGGGTTGGTCCGGTAGATCGGGACCGTACCCTTCTTCGGCTGCCAAGACCCTCGTCCATCTATCATTGATGGTGTCTTGTTCGGCTTTGAGCTGCTGTTGTTTTGCCTTCAGGCTTCGGGCGGTGGCTAGAAGCTGCCGCTTGAACCGTTCCTGATCCGTAGGATTATCGGGGACGATGAAGTCTTTGGCTTCCAGGTCGTCCTCCTCCTCGAGGGGGGGGGGGGGTAGTTATCATCCTCGGAATCGTTAGGATCCTCGGTGTCGTACCGATCTTCGGGCTTTTCCTGGTCCTCCAGTGGCCGTTCAGGGACTTCGGGATCGCCGAGGTCTTTTGGGGTATCGTTTTCCCCGGTGCCTGCAATGGCTTCCCTTCCCTTGTGTGCCTTAGATCGCTTGCGTTGTTTCCTGTGCCTTGACGGCGCCTCTTCGGATTTATAGCCATTGTTCTGAGGGGTGCGATTGCCCTTATCATCGGGGGTGTCTATCATGTAGACGTCGTAAGTGGAGGTGGCAGTCCACCGCCCAGTGTTGACAGGGGCGGGGGCGCCACCCTCTTCCTCCATGTCTTCTGCCTCCTCGGAGGCGTAGTCCAACATATCGGTTAAATCCTCGACAGTGGCTACCAAGTGGGTGGTGGGTGGGTCGAAAAATTCCCAATGACCCGCCTCCAGACCGATCTGAGCATGGGTCGAGGTCGGGTAGTCTGTGGTCTTTATTGTTAGGATCCGATCCAGTGCCTCGTTGAGCACTAAGAGCTCGACCGGATCAATCTGCCTAGGACTTCCGGAGTTGACCTCCGAAGTGTCCGTGCAAAGAGGGTGTTTGGCAGGGGCCGACCCCCGGCCCTCAGGTACTATAACCGAATCTGGACTGGGAGCCAGGTCATCGGCAAGGATAGACCCGAGGGCGGGGTCGAGAAGGAGACCCGAAGTTAAGGCTTCGGGGACTTCGGGCTCGTCAGATGAAGCTGCGAGCCCGGCGAATGAAAGGTCGCCCCGGGGGTCTACGGGGAACTCTAGGTTCCCGAATCTGATCTCTTGATCGGGGGCGACAATCCCGATCTGACCAAGACGGCCAGTCGGGTCAGCGTGCAGCACGATGCTGCCGAAGGCGAGAAACTGTCCAGGGGCGAAGGAGTCCCCGTTGCGGACTTCATCGCTAAGGATCAGGCGAGCCATAAATTCCTCTTGTGATCCCACAGCGGAACTCTCAATGAAAGTACCAATGTCGGTGTCAAAACCGGCGGATCTCGGGTAGGGGGTCCCGAGCTGTGAGATTAGGATCGATGGGTTACAAGAGACGAAGGAGACGGTGTTTACCCAGGTTTGGGCCCTCCTATGGAGGTAAAATCCTATGTCCTACTTGATTGTATTGATGTGTATGAATATTACAGAGTTGATCTACCTCGAGATCAAGTAGCCAAAACCCTAGATGAGCTTGTCTGCCCTCTACAATCTAAACCCTCCGGTTTATATAGACACCGGGGGTACCTAGGGTTTACACATGGAAAGCTTCCAGCCGGAAATAGAGACACCGATCTTCTCATCTTAACTTGGAGTGCACGCCCCGTTTTCGGAGGTTTCCTTCTAGAATATGGGGTCACCGCCTATTCGTCCATTCCCGTGCCAATCAGAGAGCGGCCTACCAAGCTGGCCTATGAAAGATAGGCCAGTGGCCCGAGGACCCCTTAGTCCAGGACTCCCTCAGGTGGCGCGCCCTGGTGTATCGTGACCAACCAGGGCACCCCCTCCGGTGGTTCTTGGCTCCAGTATTTTTTATTTATTGTAAAATAAATCTCCAAAAAGTTTCATCCAGTTCTGAGAACTTTTATTTCTGCACAGAAACAACACCATGGTAGTTCTGCTGAAAACAACGTCAGTCCGGGTTAGTTTCATTCAAATCATGCAAATTAGAGTCCAAAACAAGAGCAAATGCTTTAGGAAAAGTTGATACGACGGAGACGTATCACCTCGCTGCCCCTTCTGTCACTGGGAGAGGACACCGCAAGATCGAACCCATCACAAAGCACCTCTTCCCATGGCAAGAAAAATCGATCTAGTTGGCCTAACTAAACCAAAGATTCGAAGAAGAAATAGGAGGCTATAAATAATCATGCATATAAGAGATCAAAGAAGACTCAAATAATATTCATGGATAGAAACTGATCATGAACTCAAACTTCATCGGATCCCAACAAACACACCGCAAAAAGTCATTACATCAAATAGATCTCCAAGAGACTATTGTATTGAGAATCAAAAGAGAGAGAGAGAAAGCCATCTAGCTACTGCCTACGGACCCGTAGGTCTATGGTGGACTACTCACGCATCATCGGAGAGGCACCAATGAGGATGATGAACCCCTCCGTGATGGTGTTAGATTGGATCTCGTGGTTCTGGAACTTGCGGCGGCTGGAAGTGTATTTCATCGACTCCTCTAGGGTTTCTGGAATTTCTGAGGATTTATAGAGCCGATAGGCGGTGGAAAAGAGCTCTGTGGGCCCCACGATACATCAGGGCGCGCCAGGGGCCTCTGGCGCACCCTGGTGTATAATGGGCCACACGGGCCTCCTCCCAGGTGCTTCTTTGGCTCCCTGGTTGTCTTCTGGTCCAAAAAAAATCTCCAAAAAGTTTCATGGTGATTTGACTCCGTTTGGTACTGATATTCCACGAAGTAAAAAAGAAGCAAAAAACAGCAACTGGCACTGGGCACTATGTCAATAGGTTAGTCCCAAAAATGATATAAAGTTGCTATAAAATTATTATAAAACATCCGAGAATGATAATATAACAGCATGGAACAATCAAAGAATATAGATACGTTGGAGACGTATCAGCATCCCCAAGCTTAATTCCTGCTCGTCCTCGAGCAGGTAAATGATAAAAACAGATTTTTTGATGTGGTATGCTGCCTAACATGTTCATCACATATTCTTTTCTTTTGTAGCATGGACATTTGGACTTTTAGATGGTTCAAAGCAATAGTCTAGTATTGACATGAAGACTTTAATACTTAAGCATACCAACAAGCAACCATGTCTTTCATAATATCAGCATTAAAGAAAGTTATCCCTAGCCCATCATGCTCAATCATTGATTCATTCAGGAAACACACTAAAATATTAGCTACACCCAATGCACAAGTATGATCATAGTGCCTCCTAGTTGGTGCTTTATAAGAGAAGATGGAGACTCAAGTTAAAAAATAAAAATTGCATAAAGTAAATAGATAGGCCCTTCGCAGAGGGAAGTAGGGATTTGTAGAGGTGCCAGAGCTCAAAGCTTAAATTGAGAGAGAAAATATTTTGGGTGGCACGCCTTTCCTGTCAACGAAAACGACCGAGTAGTTCTCAATACTTTCCATGCTAGATACATCATAGGCGGTTCCCAAACAGAAAATAAATTGTATTCCTTTTTCCACCATTCTTTCACAATCCATGGCTAGCCGTAGCCACGGTTGCCTTCCATACCAACACTTTCCAAGGAATTTATTATTTGACAACATAAAGTAAATTTCTTTTTCATTTCGGGACTGGGCATCCCTATTACCGCCATACTCTCATGCAATGACAAGTGAATAAACACTCATCTTGAGAATAACACATCTAGCATGGAAAAGTATTGGACACCCCCTACCGCTTCATGAGCGGTACGAGCACACAAAAAGGAAGTTCATTTTGAAAATTAGAGATGGCACATACAAATTTTCTTGGAACGGCCCGGAAATACCGCATATAGGTAGGTATGGTGGACTCATATGGAAAAATTGGGTTTAAGGATTTTGGATGCACAAGTAGTATTTCTACTTAGTACAAGTGGAGGCTAGCAAATAGATTGAGAAGCAACCAACCAAGAAACGAAAATTCACATAAACGGGCATTAAGCATAACTAACACCGAATAATGCACCATAAGTAGGATGTAATTTCATTGCATAACTATTGACTTTCGAGCTTGCATAGGGGATCACAAACCTTAACACCAATATTCTTACTAAAGCATAATTACTCACCAACATGACTCACATATCACTATCATCATGTCTCAAAACTATTACAAGGAATCAAGTTTAATTTGTCCAATGATCTTCATGAAAGTTTTTATTATATCCCTCTTGAATATCTATCACTTTGGAACTAGTTTCATACATTGCCATTGCTTTTGACAAGCTCAAATAAATTTAAGTGAAGAACATGAGCATAAAAAATTTCATCTCTCAAAATAATATAAGTGAAGCATGAGAGAATTTTTTCAAAATTTACTAACTCTCAAATTAATCTAAGTGAAGCATGATAGTATTTCTTCAAACAAAAAAATTAAAGCACATCGTGCTCAAAAAGATATAAGTGAAGCACTAGAGCAATTCCATAGCTCAGAAAATTTAAGTGAAGCATAAAGAGCAATTCTAACAAATCATAGCATAATTTTGGATCTCTCAAATAGGTGTGTCCAGCAAGGATACTTGTGACAAACTAAAAAGCAAATCAAGCAAAGACTCATATAATACAAGACGCTCCAAGCAAAACTCATGATATGTGACGAATAAAAATATAGCTCCAAGTAAAATACCGATGGTCGTTAGAAGAAAGAGGGGATGCCACTCGGGGCATCCCCAAGCTTAGTTGCTTGTTTCTCCTTGGATATTGTCTTGGGATACCATAGCATCCCAATCTTAGTCTCTTTTCACTCCTTTTTCCTTCATCCGTCGTGATCTCACCCAAAACTTGAAAACTTCAATCACACAAAACTCAACAAAACCTTCGTGAGATCCGTTACTATAATAAAGCAAATCACCACTCTAAGTACTGTTGCAAACCCATTCATATTTTCTTATTGCATTATATCTACTGTATTCTAACTTTACCATGGCTTATACCCTCCAATACAAACCATAGATTCATCAAATTAAGCACACAATGCAACGAAAACAGAATCTCTCAAAAATAGAATAGTCTGTAGTAATATGTACTCTAACCATACTTCTGTAACTCTAAAAATTCTTAGAAATTGGGAAAACGTAAATAATTTGTATAGAAACACTGTGTTAAAATTTCAGATCATTATCACGCTCCAGTAAAAAATGAAAATTCTTGCACTGGAGTCAAGGTTTCTGTTTCAGATTCAACATCGTTTCTTCTCATATTGTGATTCATCAAAAAGGCTTTACTTGGCACAAACACTAATTAAACATAAAAACACAATCATAACAGTAGCATAATTGTGTCAACACTCAAGAAAAGAAAGAAAAAGGTAAAAATAAATTTTATTCATTGGGTTGCCTCCCAACAAGCGCTATCGTTTTATGCCCCTAGCTAGGCATAATGCATAGATTCAAGTGTTGTCATCTTTAGTTTTCAACTCCTCAATCACACAACTAGATTTCTTCAAGAATTTAGCATGCACACTTTCAATGACAAAACTTCTAGGAATAAGACTAAAAAATTCATTCTTGTGAGTAGGGTCTTTCGCTATTTCAACAAAATTGGGATAAATACTAATCATTTTAAGATCTTCCTTGTGGCTATTAGATGTGGCATCTTTGTTCTTATTGACTTGTGTAGACTTACAAATTTTTACGGGAGTTTTTTCAATAGTTTTAACAGAAGAAAAGGCCGAGCTCAAGTTACTAAAAATTTCTTCCAACTTATCAATTCGGGAAGGACTTTCTTCTATTCTTTCGTTAACTACGGCTTCCTTTTCCTTTAATAATTTAAAGACATCCCCCGCTTTTGACCCAATTTTATTAGCAATATTATGCATTTTCTTATCCAAATTTTCAAGATGTTCTTTGGTAATCATCTTCTTTTCAATAGCATCTAGCCTTTCCATAACATGTTCGAGAGTTAAGGTTGTTTAATTAATCTAGAGAGATGGTGAACCCACTAGATTTCCCATAGCATTAAAAGCGTCCAAAGATGGACACATCAAGAAATTCCCACCGGTAATCATATCAAGGACGAATCAATACCAAGTGGTGATGCCCACATAAAAACTGTGAAGGAGAACAACGGTAGATTGCTTATGAATAGATCTATTATGAGCATTGCAAATCCTATACCAAGAATCTTTTACGTTCTCCCCTCCCCTTTGCTTAAAATTGAGAACTTCATTCTCGGGAGTACACACAATAGAGGAAGAACTAGCCATAACAAGAGGGTAGGCAAACAAGAGATCTGACGAGAAAAAGGCAAACGAAAAAGAGGGCGAATAAAACGGAATTTTTTTGTGAAGTGGGGGAGAGGAAAACGAGAGGCAAATGGCAAATAATGTAAATTGCAAGGAGATGAGATTTGTGATTAGGAACCTGATAGATGTTGATGATGTCTCCCCGGCAACGGCGTCAGAAATTCCGTTGACGTGGCTTGAGACTACGTCGGTATTTTCCCAAAGAGGAAGGGATGATGAAACACAACTACGGTAAGTATTTCCCTCAGTTAGGAAACCAAGGTTATCGAACCAGTAGGAGAACCACGCAACACTATGTAAATGGTAACTGCACACAAAGAACAAATACTTGCAACCCGACGCGTAAGAGAGGTTGTCAATCTCTCCATGATAAAAAGATAGATTAGTTTGTATGAGATTGGATAAATAGATCGCACAAGAACACAAAATAAAAGATACAAATAAAAAGTGCAGCAAGGTATTTTTGGGTTTTCTAAATAATAGATCTGAAAACAAATGCAGAAAAAGATAGATCGGAAAGCAAAATATTAAAAGGATAGACCCGGGGGCCATAGATTTCACTAGTGGCTTCTCTCATGAGTATATCACACGGTGGGTGAGCAAATTACTGTTGGAAAATTGATAGAAGATCAAATAATCATGACGATATCCAAGGCAATGATCAATATATATACATCACGTCCAAGATTAGTAGTCCGAAACGATTCTGCATCTACCACTATTACTCCACACATCGACCGCTATCCAGCATGCATCTAGTGTATTAAGTTCATGGAAAAACGGAGTAATGCAATAAGAACAATGACATGATGTAGACAAGATCTATTCATGTAGGAATATACCCCATCTTGTTATCCTTAATAGCAACGATACATGCGTGCCTCGCTGCCCCTTCTGTCACTGGGAGAGGACACCGCAAGATCGAACCCATCACAAAGCACCTCTTTCCATGGCAAGAAAAAACGATCTAGTTGGCCTAACTAAACCAAAGATTCGAAGAAAAAATACGAGGCTATAAGTAATCATGCATATAAGAGATCAAAGAAGACTCAAATAATATTCATGGATAGAAACTGATCATGAACTCAAACTTCATCGGATCCCAACAAACACACCGCAAAAAGTCATTACATCAAATAGATCTCCAAGAGACCATTGTATTGAGAATCAAAAGAGAGAGAGAAAGCCATGTAGCTACTGCCTACGGACCCGTAGGTCTATGGTGGACTACTCACGCATCATCGGAGAGGCACCAATGAGGATGATGAACCCCTCCGTGATGGTGTTAGATTGGATCTCGTGGTTCTGGAACTTGCGGCGGCTGGAAGTGTATTTCGTCGACTCCTCTAGGTTTTCTGGGATTTCTGATAATTTATAGAGCTGAGAGGCGGTGGAAAAGAGCTCCGTGGGCCCCACGATACATCAGGGCGCACCGGGGGCCTCTGGCGCGCCCTGGTGTATCGTGGGCCACACGGGCCTCCTCCCAGGTGTTTCTTTGTCTCCCTGGTTGTCTTCTGGTCCAAAAAAATCTCCAAAAGTTTCGTGGTGATTGGACCCCATTTGGTACTGATATTCTGCGAAGTAAAAACAAGCAAAAAACAGCAACTGGCACTGGGCACTATGCCAATAGGTTAGTCCCAAAAATGATATAAGTTGCTATAAAATGATTATAAAACATCCAAGAATGATAATATAACAGCATGGAACAATAAAAAATTATCGATAAGTTGGAGACGTATCAGGCTTCGATCTCCCCCTCCCGGAGAGGAATTCCCCCGGCAGAATCTGACTGCCGGAGTGCAAAAGGGCCTTTGCCCAGGTTTCCGCCTCGAGACGGCGGCGCTTCTTCCCGAGTGATTGATTATGATTTTTTTCTAGGGTAAAACACACCATATAGGAGAAGAGGGGGTCGGGAGGCCTGCAGGGGCCCACAAGCCATCAGGGCGCGGCCAGAGGGTGGCCGCGCCCTGTTGGCTTGTGGCCAGCAGGTGGCCCCCCTCTGGTATATTTTTGACCCAATAATTCTTAAATATTCCATAAAAATTATCCGTGAAGTTTTAGGTCATTTGGAGGGTGATGATTTTTCTGCCTTTTTCTTGGTTTCCCGGTCCAAAATTCCAGTTTCCAGATATTTCCCTCTTTGTGATGTACCTTGCATATTCAGAGAGAAAGGGCATAAGAATTGTATGATAATAGGGAATAATGGTCAAGAATAACACAAATATCAATAAGAAATCATGATGGAAAATGGACGTATCAACTCCCCCAAGCTTAGACCTCGCTTGTCCTCAAGCAAAAGCCAAGCTCGAGAATAATGGCCACATGATTTGAGAGAGAGAAGTTGATAAAAACAGAATACGGACATGAGAGCATCATGAATATTAACATAACAGCAAGTTTTCCATCATATAGCTTCTCATAAACAAGTAACAATCTATTCACAAATGAGGTAGTATGAAGCATAAACTTTATTGGAAACCGACAAACAATGCCATTAGTCATTGAGATAATCATAATCCGTCATATTCAAGAGAAGAGTCTATGTAAGAGCTTTTATTTCTAGCGAGTTCACGTACTCAACTATCATGTAGCCTTCTAAGATTGTGCACACACATTGCATATTTTTGGGGCTTTATTATCTTTGCCTCCCAACTTATTCACCTCAAGGATAATGTGAACAATAATGAGTCATGATCACCCACATTCAACTGGATATGTTTGTCTGGATCTTTCCTCAACACATAATGCTTGCCGGCTAAAGAGTTAATAGGTAGGAACAAAGGGTAAATAATATTGACTCTTGCATGAAAATAAAATCGTGTAAGAAGATAAAAGATAGGCCCTTCGCAGAGGGAAGCAGAGATTATCATGCGCTTTTATTTGTTTTGAATGTGCAAACTCTTAATGCAAAGGAACGTCACTTTGTATTGTCCCTTGTGATAGTGAACTTTATTATGCACTCTATCGCTTTTATTTCTTCGCTATCACAAGATCATACAAAGCTTATTTTCCCTTACAATAAAAGATCATACATATTTAGAGGCAATTTTTATTGCTTTGTGCACCGATGAAAACTTACTTGAAGGATCTTATTCAATCCATAGGTAGGTATGGTGGACTCTCATGGAAAGAAACTGGGTTTAAAGGGTTATGGATGCACAAGTAGTATCTCTACTTAGTGCGGATAATTTTGGCTAGCAAAAGATCTAAAGCAAGCATCACATGTTAAGGGACCCATGACAATATAACTTCTATGCAAATGTAAACAATCATGGTCATTATATTGTCTTCCATGTCCAACATCAACATTTGATCATTATATAATATTTGATGGGGGCTCACAATCATAAAAGGTGCCCAAGATAGTATATTTATATGTAAATCTCCTCTTCTCTATCATAATATTGCATGGATTATATCAATTACTAATGCTATTCTTGTTAATTCCCAACATCTTTTATCACTTATACTGTTTTTCTATGTGAAGTCATTACTCCCCATGAGATAAGCATATGATTTTTTCTATTTCTTTTATTGCCACGCTATGATGATGGGTGCATGAAAGTAAAGCACACAAACTCAACTAATCTTTATTATATAACTCTCACACCCAATTACAAGGATAGATAGATCTCAAAGCAAAAATTCTAAGTAAAGCAAATCTGAAATTTTATTTCTCTAAATCACGAAAAACTAAGGATCGAACTAAGATAGATAGTAGTGGTAAAAGTGATGGTGATACGATACTGGGGCACCTCCCTCAAGCTTGGAACAAGCTAAGGGTGGTGCCCATACCCATGTACTCAAGCGTCCTTCTTGGGTGATGGTGATGATGATGCAGTAGGCCTATCCTTGGCAATGGTTAATAGGGCAGCCTTTAACTACCATATCTCATGAAGTAGTTGTTGAATCATCGTGGTGTTCTTTTGTACTTCCTCCATGATATGTTTATTTTCCGGCCACCAACAACTTTTTCTTGCTTCACTTTCACTTGGACAGGAGATGTCCCAATTGGACGGTATATACGAGCGAGAAGTATTTCAAATCCATAATTGTGAAAGTTATTTGCATGTAACCTGCCGAGGGGCCTCCTCGGGATAGCTTCACCTTGCGCTTCACGGGCTAACTTAGCCTTTCTCCCCATTGGTGGGCAAGGATTTGGAGATGTGGAGAAGCCCGCCAGCGTCCCACGTTCTGAGGCCGGGGGATGCACATCCATGGGGTCTCCAAATTCTTCTCCTGAGATAACTTCTTCAGATCCTTCTCGTTCAAGCTCCATCTGTAACAGCCATGCTTGGTCCTCAATGTTGTTGGAGGAGGACAAAGATATAGCTCCTACGCCTCCAGAAATATGTCAGAAAAACAGCTCGAAACGAGAACAGAGGAGAAACTTGCGATGCGGTGGTCAAGACATACAGAATCATATATAATGTTTTTTTCTAGGTCAGAGTACGTGCTCGGGAAGAAAACGGAGTCCGGGAGGCACAAGAGGGCCCCACAAGCCATCAGAGCGCTGCTAGGGGGATGGAGCGATAGACCTCCTCGACAACATATGGGCCTTCCCATTTGGAGAGGAGTTTACCTGCAAAAAATCTGAAACGAGAATTGTACAAAAGTACTATGTCTCCTACATTAAATTCTCATTTTTGAATCCTCTTGCCATGCCATCTTTTAACCTTTTCTTTAAACAACTTGGCATTTTTAGAAGCTTGTGTCCTCCATTCATCTAATGAGCTAATATCAAATAACCTCTTTTCACCGGCAAGTTTAAAGTCACAGTTAAGTTCTTTAATTGCCCAATAAGCTTTATGTTCTAACTCAAGAAGTAAATGATAAGATTTTCCATATATCATTTTATATGGAGACATCCCCATGGAATTTTTATAAGCAGTCCTATAAGCCCATAAAGCATCATCTAGTTTCTTAGACCAATTCTTTCTAGATCTATTGACAGTGTTTTGCAAAATTAATTTTATTTCTCAGTTGCTCAATTTAACTTGGCCACTAGACTGAGGATGATAAGATGATGCAATTCTATGGTTAACATCATATTTAGCTAGAAGTTTACGGAAAGCACCCTGAATAAAATGTGAACCACCATCAGTCATTAAGTATCTAGGGACTCCAAACCTCGTGAAAATGATGTCTTTAAGCATTTTAATAGAGGTGTTATGATCAGCACGACTAGTTGGAATAGCTTATACCCACTTAGTAACATAATCAACAACTACTACAATATGAGTATACCCATTAGAGGAAGGAAAAGGTCCCATAAAATCAAAGCCCCAAACATCAAATGGTCCAATAGCAAGTGAATAATTCATAGGCATTTCCTGACGTCTGCTAATGTTACGAACTCTTTGACGTTCATCACATGAAAGGACATACTTACGAGCATCTTTAAAAAGAGTAGGCCAATAGAAGCCAGATTCTAATACCTTGTGTGCAGTTGTGTCACTGGCATGGTGTCCTCCGTAGGCCTTGGAGTGGCACTTCCTTAGAATCTGTCCCTGTTCATGCTCAGGTATACAAGTCTAATAACACCATCTACTTCTTCTTTATAAAGATGTGGGTCATCCCAAAAGTAATGTCGTAAATCATAAAATAATTTTTTATTTTGTTGATAGGTGAATCTAGGTGGAATATATTTAGCAACAATGTAATTAGCATAATCAGCATACCAAGGAGTGCTACGTGAAGTATTTATAACGGCAAGTTGCTCATTAGGAAAATTATCATCAATAGGCAATGGGTCATCAAGAACATTTTCCATCCTAGACAAGTTATCTGCTATAGGGTTTTCAGCTCCCTTTCTATCAACGATATGCAAATCAAACTCTTGAAGTAAAAGCACCCACCTAATAAGTCTAGGTTTAGCATCTTTCTTTTCCATAAGGTATTTAATAGCAGCATGATCAGTGTGACTAGTTACTTTGGAATCAACGATGTAAGTTCTAAACTTATCACATGCAAACACAACAGCTAAAAATCCCTTCTTAGTAGTAGCATAATTTCTTTGAGCAATGTCTAGGGTCTTAGTAGCATAATGAATAACATTCAATTTCTTATCGACTCTTTGCCCTAGAACAACACCAACAACATAATCACTAGCATCACACATAATTTCAAATGGTAGGTTCCAATCAGGTGATTGGACAATAGGTGCAGAAATCAAGGCTTTCCTAAGTATTTCAAAGGCCTCTACGCAATCATCATAAAAAACAAAAGGAGTATCTTTTTGGAGGAGATTAGGTAATGGACTAGAAATCTTTGAGACATCTTTAATGAAACGCCTATAAAAACCAGCATGACCAAGGAAACTTTTTATACCTTTGATATCTTTTGGGCACGACATTTTATCTATTGCATCAACTTTGGCTTTGTCCACCTCAATGCCTCGCTCAGAAATTTTATGCCCAAGTACTATACCTTCATTCACAATAAAGTGGCATTTCTCCCAATTCAAGACAAGATTAGTTTCTTCACATCTCTGCAAAACTCGATCAAGGTTGCTCAAGCAATCATCAAAAGAAGTCACGTAAACGGAAAAATCATCCATGAAAACCTCAACAATCTTTTCACAAAAGTCAGAGAATATAGCAGTCATACATCTTTGAAAGGTAGCAGGTGCATTGCATGAACCAAAAGGCATACGCCTATAAGCATAAGTTCCAAAAGGAAAAGTAAAGGTAGTTTTCTCTTGGTCCTCTTTTGACACATGTATTTGAGAAAAACAAGAATATCCATCAAGAAAACAAAAGTATGTGTGCTTAGATAGTCTCTCTAACATTTGATCAATAAAAGGCAAGGGATAATGGTCTTTCCTAGTAGCTTTATTTAATTTCCTGAAATCAATCACCATCCTATAGCCAATTACGATTCTTTGTGGAATAAGCTCATTTTTATCATTAGGCACAATAGTTATACCTCCTTTCTTAGGAACACAATGAACATGACTTACCCATCTACTATCAGCAATAGGATAAATGATACCTGCTTCCAGAAGTTTTAATATCTCAGTTCTTACCACCTCCTTCATCTTAGGATTGAGATGATGTTGATGGCCAACGACAGGTTTAGCATCTGGTTCCATATTAATCTTGTGCTGACATAGAGTGGGGCTTATGCCCTTAAGATCATCAAGAGTATATCCAATAGCAGCCCTGTGCTTCTTTAGAGTTTTAAGTAATCTTCTTTCTTCATGCTCTAAAAGGATAGCACTGATAATAACATGATATATCTTCTTTTCATGAAGATAAGCATATTTCAAAGTACCAGGCAATGTCTTTAGCTCAAACACGGGATCTCCCTTGGGTGGAGGAGGATCCCCTAAAATATCAACTGGTAAGTTGTGTTTAAGAATCGGTGTTTGTCTAAGAAATATATCATCTATTTCTTTTCTTTCATTCATATGCATATCATTTTCATGGTGTAGCAAATATTGTTCCAACAGATCAGTAGGAGGTACGGCAATAGAAGCAAGACCAATTATTTCATCCTTATTAGGAAATTCTTTTTCATGTGGTTGTCTACTAAACTTAGAAAAATTAAATTCATGAGACATATCACCAAAGCTTACTTTGACCTCTTAGTAGCACAATTAATTTCAGCATTAACAGTATTCAAGAAAGGTCTACCAAAATATAATGGGACAAAAGTTATCTTCTTCCGAACCAAGTACTAGGAAATCAGTGGTGTTGGGGATATAACCCCGTGGTGAGACCCGCCCAGGTGGGGCCGGGTCATGAGGTTGGCGGCTTAGCAATGAAGGTTTGGAAGAAGCCTGCTCAGTGGGCCTGGAGGCCTAGAGGGAGAAGATAGTGTCTGACCCGGTGGCTTAAGCCACCGGGGGCGGCTTGCCTAACAAGGTAGGAGTAGTTAGAGGCAAGGTCGGTTATCATATGCGACCCGGCCCGGACTCTTGTAAGCCCAGGGCCTCGACCTGTGTATATAAAGGCGGGTCACCTGGGCGGCTTAGGCCACGAAACAACTCATCGATAGCTAGGTCAAGCGAACTCGCTCCCTTGTAATCGACATCCAATCAATACAAACACAAAGCAGGACGTAGGCTTTTACCTCTTTCCGAGGGGCCAAACCTGGGTAACCCTTGTCTCTCGATTCCGATCAACCCCTTCGAGTTCACCGCCTTAGCGATGGCCTCGAACCTAATTCCTTTCACTAGGACATCTATCGTGACAAAACCACGACAGTTGGCGCCCATCATGGGGCTGACGCTCGGTGGTGTGGAATTCTCGGAGGGCTCTCTCACAGGGATCGCGGGATATGCTGTCGGCAGGATGACTAAGAGTCGCCGCGGCAAGCTCTACATCGACGACGCTGGCTGGGGCCCCGAGGCCGACTCAATCGAGTACGGGCATCGGGTCCCCTTCGGCGGAATTCACGTCTTCATTGGCAAGATCGGCGGATCTACGCCCGGGCCGGACATCTGCACCGACCTCGTCGAGCCGGCCCGGCGCGCGCAACCCTCCCGAGTTAACCCGGGACGGAAGCACGTCTTCGTCGGCTTCACCCAAGGCGCGGAACTTGAAGGTTCCATGTCGCGGGAGGAAACCCTCATCTGCTCAGAGGATGGATCCTCGAGCGGAGAGGCGGAATCAATCTACCAGCTTCACAACGGCGGGCTTGGGGGCTACTTCGAGGGCTACCCTGACCCGGAATACTATGAGCCGCCGAACCGAGCCGCTGTCTTCATGGCAGGGTCGGCACCCACCCCTAGTAGTACGGCCGCTGGTGTGACCGGGTCTGGAGCAGGCAAGCCGCCGGCTCAAGTTTTGCTGGATTTGATTAATGAGCTTACGACTCTGATGGGAACCGAGGTCACGGCCGAAAACCAAGCAGCCCGTAACACGGAGATCGCGAGGTTGAAGGACCAGATGGCCGGAGTCCAAGAGGAAATCAATGCAATGAAAGCTCAGATGGATGCTGAGTCGGAGCGCCTTAGGGCGGAAGCTTTTCGCCTTGACCTGGAGCAACGGACCGCAGATGCAGTCCATTGGATGAGGCATCAGTCCCGTCTGCCGGATCAGTATGAGGCCAGGAATCTTTTTAACACGCCAGGGACAGGACAGAATGCACCTCTGACCATAACCCGGACGGCGGAAATACTTGGGAGTAGGGCGGCGGTTCAGCATAGGCAGTCAGACCTGCCCCGCAGGAACCGGACCCCACCGCAGCCTTTTCCAACACCGCCCGGTCATTTTTCTAACTCGGCGGAGAACATGGTGGCAGCGGCAGTCAGGCTTGGCACGCTCCCCATCCCGGATGGAACGCCTTTTGCGGAAGAAGTTCGAAACGCTATTGGATATTTGCAGACGGCGATGGCGCAGCAGGAGAAGTATGCTTACAGCCGGAGCCGGGTGCACTCGACCCCTATCCCAAGCCGCAGTTACAGTCGGCGTATAGAGTCGCCTGCGATTTCTAGCAGTGAGCGACGTCGGAACCCAGCGAGGGACGGTCCGCCTGCTGTTGATGCCCAGGCACTGGTTGACCGTGCAAGAGCGCAGCGAGAGGCGGCAGCTGCGGCGGCTTATCAAGAGCCCACAGTAGCACCTTCTGTCTCAGTAGGGGCCGGAGTAACCTCCAGGGCTGTGGGAGTGCCGTGCTTAGTGTCGGCTTTACGAAACGAATGCCCGCCGAAGGACTTCAAGGGTCCCCGTAAGGTGCCAAATTATACTGTCGATCTGCCTCCGGAAGATTGGATCGAGAGTTACGAGCTAGCCATGGAGATGTTAGACATCAGTGATGCAGTCTGCGCCAAGTATTTTATCATGATGCTAGAAGGGCCGGCTCGCACGTGGTTGAAGTGTTTGCCACCCAATACTATTAATTCTTGGGCCGAGTTGAAGGCAAAATTCATCAAAAAAATTCAAGGAACGTGCAAGCAGCCCATGACAATCGTGGATTTGGATCATTGTGTGCAACGGGAGGATGAGTCGGCCCATCATTGGGTCCGGCGGGTCTCAACCATTATCCACTCCTCTGATAATATCACGGCGGCTCAAGCAGTTCTGATTCTAGAGAAGAATTGCCACTTTTTGCCCCTGAAGCAGAAGCTTGGCCGGCTCAAATGTTCATGCCAGGACATGGGGGAACTCATGGCGGCTCTCACCAAGTATGCAGACTCTGACAGCACGAAGGACCCTGGATCTGATGATGAGAAATCAGCTAAGGGCAAGAAGAATAACAATGGCAAGAGTCAGCAGCTGAATGGAGGATGAAACAGTAATAACGGCAACGGTGGGAAGCGGAAGCACCCGGATGGCGGGTCGGACCTGGTGGCCAACACTAGTGCTGGGAACAACCGCGGTAAGGGCAATGGTAAACCGCCTTTCGGCAAGTCTAAGCCTTTCAATATGGAATCGATGTTGAATGCCCCCTGCCCAAAACATAGCGTTCCCGATAAACCATCCACTCATGCCTGGAAGGATTGTTGGGTCATGCGGGAGTTCCGGAATTACAGCATTAACTAGCATCAGGGTGGCGACAATGGACCGTCCGACAGGTCAGGATCCGGCTCTCCTAGGTCCGGCTTTGGGGCAGGCGGCTCAGGTTCTGGCTATCAAGGCCAGGGAAACCATGGAGGTCATAATCAATAGTCTGGCAATGGAGGTCAGCAACAAAATAACCAGTCCGGGTATCAGAGTAACCCAAAGCAGCTTAACGGGGGCCAATATCATGTCTTTACGACAAGCCTTGACAAGCGGGATCAAAAGGTGCGCAAGCGGGCGGTTAGTGCAGTCATGCCGGCTCTTCTGCAGTACTTGAAGTGGTCTGAGTATGACATAACTTGGAGCCGGGAAGATCACCCGCCGCGTGTGGATAACCCGGGGCAGTTGGCCTTGGTAGTGGCCCCCCAAGTTGGAGGCTACGTGTTCACCAAGGTGCTTATGGATGGTGGTAGCAACATCAACATCTTGTATTATGACACATTTCGCCGGATGAATTTGCTTGATAAAGATCTCAAACCATCTTCAACAGTTTTTCACGGTGTGGTGCCCGGAAAATCGGCTTACCCAGTCGGAAAAATTTCATTGGAAGTGGCTTTTGGTGATGAGTTTAACTATAGGGTGGAGACCTTATGGTTTGAGGTGGTCAAAATCAAGAGCCCGTACCACGCTTTGTTTGGGCGGCCGGCTTACGCCAAGTTCATGGCTAGGCCTTGTTATGTTTACTTGCAGCTCAAGATGCCCGGATTAAACGGAACGATTACAGTGCATGGTGATCGGAAGATTGCTCTTGAGTGTGAGGAAGGCGATGCAACATACGCAGAATCAAGTTGCTCTGAGGCGGAGCTTAAGTTTTATAAGGAGAATGTTGACCCGGCGGATATGACCCCGTTGAAGAAACCCAACACGGAATCTGAGCCGCCCCTGAAGTTTGTGGCAGAAGATACCAAGTTGGTGGATTTCACTCCTGGCGACTCATCACAGCAGTTCACTATTGGGGCCAATATGGACCCCAAATAGGAAAGCGAGCTCATCGAATTCATCCGTGAGAATCGGGACATCTTTGCATGGAAACCTTCTGACATGCCGGGTGTACCGAGAGAATTCGCTGAGCACCACCTTAATGTGGATCCCAAGTTTAAGCCAGACAAGCAGTTCCTCCGTCGTTTTAATGAGGAGAGGCGTAAGGCCATTGGAGAAGAGGTAGCCCGGCTCTTAGCGGCAGGGTTTATCGTCGAAGTTTTTCACCCGGAGTGGTTAGCTAACCCGGTGTTGGAACTCAAGAAGAACATCACGTGGCGCATGTGTGTGGATTACACCGATCTCAACAAGGCATGTCCGGTTGATCCATTTGCTCTCCCCCATATCGACCAGATCATTGATACAACGACGGGTTGTGAGAGTTTATGTTTCCTGGATGCTTATTTGGGTTATCATCAGATCAAGATGGCAGTCAAAGACCAAGAGAAGACGTCTTTCATTACACCTTTTGGAGCTTTCTGCTATGTGTCTATGCCTTTCGGGCTCAAGAGCGCTCAGGCGACTTATCAGCGCTGTGTGCAGAACTGCCTTCACGGTCAAATTGGGTGCAATGTTCAAGCTTATGTAGATGATATTGTGGTCAAGTCCAGGAAGAAGGAGACTCTGTTGGCTGACTTGAAGGAAAATTTTGATAATCTGCGGGTTTACAAAATGATGCTTAACCCGGCAAAGTGTGTCTTTGGTGTGCCTGCAGGCAAGCTCTTGGGGTTCCTGGTCTCCGAGCGGGGTATTGAGGCTAACCCGGATAAGATAAAGGCCATCACTTCTTTGTCTAAATCGGCCTGTATTAATGACGTTCAACGCTTGGCGGGTCGTATCGCCGCTCTGAGCCATTTCGTAAGCCGCCTGGGTGAGAAGGCTATTCCTCTATATCAGATGATAAAGAAGATAGACGACTTCGTCTGGAGTGGTGCGGCTAATGAAGCATTTGAGGCGCTCAAGAAGCAGTTGGCTGAGTCGCCCGTTTTGGCTGCTCCGGCGGAAAAGGAGCCCTTGCTCTTATACGTTGTAGCTAATAACAGAGTTGTCAGTGCTGCAGTTGTGGTGGAGCGCAAGGAGGCGGGTAAGGAGTACCCAGTTCAGCGGCCGGTTTACTATGTCAGCGAGGTCTTGACGGAGGCCAAGCAGAGATATCCTCATTGGCAAAAACTGGTGTTCGGTGTCTTCATGGCCAATCGCAAGCTGAAGCATTATTTCCTTGGGCATCCGATCACAGTGGTCAATTCTGCTCCTTTGGGAGATATTATTCAAAACAGAGAAGCTACTGGCAGGATTGCTAAGTGGGCAATTGAGCTTGGGCCTCTTAATCTGAAGTATGTGCCCCGGACGGCTATCAAATCTCAAGCCCTGGTGGACTTCATCAATGACTGGACAGAGTGTCAAGCACCAGAAGAGAAGCCGGACAATACATATTGGATGATTCATTTTGATGGTTCCAGACAATTGGAAGGCTCGGGGGCTGGAGTTGTTCTAACTTCCCCGCGAGATGACAAGTTCTGTTATGTTTTGAGGTTAATGTTTCCTTGTACTAACAATGCAGCTGAATATGAGGCTTTTCTTCATGGGGTCTGTGTGGCCAAGGAGATGAACTTGAGCCGGGTCAGATGTCTTGGCGACTTAGACCTGGTGGCTCAACAAGTCTCTGGCACGTGGGACTCTAAAGACCCTCGCATGGCGGCTTATCGCTAGGCGGTTGATGTTATCGCTGGCCACTTCAAGGGCTATCAGGTGGATCATATTGATCGGCGGAGGAATGAGGCAGCTGATGCATTGTCAAGGCTGGGTTCTCAACGTAAGTCGGTGCCGCCTAATGTCTTCTTGGACGTGTTGCATCACCCGTCAGTTAAATTACCGTCGGAGGAGGATCTGGCTATACCTGACCCGGAAGGACAATTGGTGGCGGCTCTCCGTGCAATCCCTGATTGGACATTACCTTATATGGCGTACCTCACTCGTGGCGACTTACCTCAAGACGAGACTCTAGCACGGCAGATCATAAGGCGGTCCAAGTCCATGACTATTGTCAATGGCGAGTTACACAGGCGTAGCGTGACGGGTGTTTTTCAGCAATGTGTTTCTCCTGACGAGGGCCGTGAAATTCTGGATGAGATACATGCCGGTGATTGTGGTCATCATGCCGGTTCAAAATCTTTGGTAGCCAAGGCTTTTCGACATGGTTTTTACTGGTTAACAGCTCATCAAGATGCGGAGTACCTGGTGAGTAAATGTGGCGGGTGCCAGAAATTTGGGCGACGTGCCCATGTGCCAGCTCAGGAGTTACGAATGATTCCAAACACCTGGTCATTCGCAGTCTGGGGGCTTGATATGGTAGGACCTTTTAAGAAGTCTAAGGACAAGAAAACCCACCTCTTGGTGGCGGTTGACAAGTTTACTAAATGGGTTGAAGCTGAGCTGGTCAGCAAGTGTGATGCAGCAACAACAGTTCAATTCATCAAAAAGCTGATCTGTCGGTTTGGTTATCCACATAGTATCATCACTGACAAAGGCACAAACCTGTCCAAGGGGGCTATGAAGGAGTTCTGCGATAGTGAGCATATCCGCCTCGATGTGTCTTCTGTGGCTCACCCACAGTCTAATGGTCAAGCAGAGCGTGCTAACCAGGAAATTCTGAAAGGGATAAAACCCCGGCTCATGGTTCCTTTGGAGCGCACGCCGGGTTGTTGGGTGGAGGAGTTGCCTTCAGTCCTTTGGAGCATAAGAACCACCCCCAACAGATCAACATGCTTTACGCCTTTCTTCAAGGTTTATGGCGCGGAAGCTGTTCTCCCCAGTGATATTCGTCATGACTCGCCCAGAGTGGCGGCTTACGTGGAAGCTGATAATGAGACGGCGCGTCACGATGCTTTGGATGCCTTAGACGAAGAACGGGATCTTGCAGCAGCTCGGTCCGCGATTTACCAGCAAGACCTGCGTCGCTATCATAGCCGCAGGGTCAAGACCCGGACGTTCCAAGAAGGCGACTTAGTACTTCGGCTGATTCAAGACCAGTCAGATATGCACAAGTTATCATCTCCTTGGGAAGGACCGTTTGTGATCAGCAGAAATCTCAACAACGGTTCCTATTATCTCATTGATATACGGGAGGGTGACAAGTCACACACTTCTGGGGAAGAGACTAAAAGGCCGTGGAATAATGCTCACCTTCGGTCATACTATACTTAAGCCGCCGGTCCGGCTCTCATCAATGTACATATTGCTGTCATTGTATATACCATCTTTTATGATATAATAAAGTTGGCATCCCCATGATTAGGGGCTTCTGCCATTTTTTCTGCACTGAGTCTCGTGCAAAGGAGTTGATCCTTCAATCAGGTCACTTGGGGGCTTCCAACCCGCTGGGTTTAGCTTTCATACCCTCTTGGCCAGGCTTTATATGCCATGAATTTCGTACAAAGGAGTTGATCCTTCAATCAGGTCACTTGGGGGCTTCCAACCCTCTGGGTGTAGCTTTCATACCCTCTTGGCCAGGCTTTACATGCCATGTTCGAGTTAAACCTGCCTGTTTGCAACTTGCTACTCCGCCATGTGACCCACCGAACTCTTGACAGTCAATCTTGCTTAGAGACCCTGAACTTTCATAGTCAATCTCGCACAAAGACCCTGAACTTTTCAAGGTTTAAACGGCGGCTTTTGTCACGAGAGAGCCGGCTTACAGTGAGCTAGGATAAACTCGCCTTGTCTGCTGTAGTCTCTCCGCTATGTGGCCCGTTCGTACTCTTAGCAATGTCAATCTTTCAAAGACCCTGAACTTGCTAAGGTTTAAACGACGGATTTATGTCATGTGAGAGCCGGCTTACGAGGTTTTCAGGCTTTTATGCCTAGCTTCTTCGGAAGTAATACAAATTTTTTTAAAAATAAGAATTATCTTGTCCTGTTGTGCCTTTAAAGCCGGCGTATGGGGCAAGAGATATGTAAATTACTTGTTTTTTGCAGGTATTTTTCATGATAAGGTTCTAAGTCTTTCGGGTAATTCCGACTTGGCATTACTCATGGAATATAACCCGCCGGGCGAGTCAAGGCAGTCAGACGATTATATGTCAAGACAATTATGCTAAGTCGTCGGTGTATGGATTAAAAGAAGTTTAACAAAGTGCACGAAGGCACGGGAACAGGCGATCAAGTGTTTTCTACTCCTATTACAAGGCTATCAAGGAGCCTAAAATCTGTGGACTCAAGTTTTTTTAGCAAAATACAACCTGGCATATCAACAGGGCCGGGTTAACCTCATCTGAAGTACACTCTTTGTTCAACTCTGCGCTGGGTCATCCTGCGCCGGGTCTTCGCTTTCCCGGATCTGGAGGTTGTCCACATCCCAGTTGCAGTTTGTTAAAGCTTCAAATTTGGCCTCATCATGCATGATGGGAGATGGGTCAACATCAGGGGCAAAAAGGTGCTTACGGCGTTGAGGAATCAAGCTTTTGGCTTCAAATGTGGGCCCTCGAACTCGCTTACTGTCCTCAGAGTAAGCCGCCTGATATGATGCCAGATCAGCTTCTTCGGCCAGCCGGCTTGCCAAGACTCGGGACGCCTTCATGCAATGAGCATAATCCTCTTGAGTGAACTCCGAGCCGTCGTCTTTCAGCTGAGGAAAGCCGTCCATCATCTCGGTCGGGTTTAGCTTGGGGGCATAAGCCAGTGACCGGCTCAAAGCAGCCATTGCGCCCTTGCGGGCGGCTGATCTCTTCAGCTCTTCTATCTGCCTTGGGATGGTGGAAAGGACTTCTAGCACGCCCTTCATAAATTTGGGAATGCCCCGCTTAGTCATAACGGCTTTGATGGTACAAAGAGAGCCGGCGTACAGCTGTTCAGACAGTGAGTATAAAGCCTTCAGCTTCAATAGACTGTCATCTGAGAGTTGGCGACTTCGTTCACCTGCAAGCAAGTTAAATCTTATAAGCCGCCTGGAAGAGTTCTCAAAAATCTTCTTGCAATGAATATTGATGGGTAAACAACACTTACCAAAGACGGCTCCAACCATACGAGATATGTGGCCTTTCAGATTGCTCAGCTCCTCGGTCACCGTTTTAAGCCGGTTTTCTGCGTCTTCTGCGTGTTTGGTCAGGGCGGCTTGGCTTGTTTCAGCAGCTTTTTTGAGTGCTTTAAGCTCAGCCTTGATTACATCCAGCTCAGTCAAGGCAATCTGGTACTTGGCATCGGCTTCCGCTCGGCGTTGTTGTTGCAGTGCCAGACGCTTTTTAAGGTCTGGCACGTTCGATTCAGTGGCATTCAAAGATTCCTGCACAGGACAAGTCATGACAAGGCATAACTGTTAGTTCTAAGCCGCCCGTCCGGCTCATACCGGCTTTTTCGAAGTTTCACAGCGTCATTACAAGTCTCAAGCAGATTGCAAGCAATATACTTGACACTTGGGGGCTAATGTGTCTCAGTTCTTTTTTACATTGAAAGGCACGTGAGACCTGGATCATCTTCATGAAGATAACCCGGCCCTTGGGGGCTACACGTTGCTCTACAAATCTAAGGATCAGGTTTCTAAAAGTCCCGGGTCATTATTGGCATAATGATCCGGCCCTTGGGGGCTACAGTTGGCTCTTAAACTATGATTAAGTGCCGGCTCATTACTTACATAATGACCCAGCCCATGGGGGCTACAGTTGGCTCTTAAACTATGATTAAGTGTCGGCTCATTACTTACATAATGACCCGGCCCTTGGGGGCTACACAACGATTCTATGAAAGATAACAAGTGATTGAAGACCCGGCTGACCTTTTTGAGAGGTCAACCGGCCCTTGGGGGCTACATAAGTATATATGTATGGAAAAGCAAGAGAAGTGGAATACCTCGTATTTTTTCTTCATCATGCCAACCAGGCTGGCTTCCATATCTCGGCTTGCAGGGAGATGGCTCAGATAGCCAGAGTGCAACTCATCGGCTGTGAGTTTCTCTAAGTTAGGAAGATCAAATTGAGCCTTCTCTTCCTTAGAAGGAGCCGCCTCATCTTCACTGGTATGTTTTGATAGTACATGAGAGGGAGTTGGAGATTTGTAAGCCGCCCCGGTAACCATAACTTCTTCATGAGGGGCCACGTCTTCAGCTGTCGGCTGGGGGCTGGGCGGCTTAGGATCAGTTCCTGGATGGGCCTCAGGAGCCTCAATATCCATAGCAGCCGGCTCATTAGGCTGAGGAGTCTTTTCACGGGCATCCTTGTCAGCCTCAGATGGCTCAATATGAGTTGCAGGGGTGTGAGGCTTCGGGTCTGCCGATTCTGGAATATCAGGAGTGGTGGTTGACCCGCCTGCCTTCCTCCGTTTTGCTTGAGCCCTATGAGCAAAGGTGAAGTTATACGTCAATGAGCAAGGATAGACTATTAACACACGGAGTGGGATATGAAAAAACTTACCCCGGGTTGATGATAAGGGGAGGCAACTTTGAGGCGGTTGAGTCGCCGGAAGAAGGAGGCGAGTCCTGGAAAGTTAGCATTGTCAAATACAAATAAGTCGCAACACAAGATTAGCATACAAAAGATATAAATTCAAGGCAAGAAAGTACTTCGGTGCGCCGTTTCCGAGGAGCCAGATCATTTGGTAAGCCGGATAAAAGCTATTCAGAGCCAGCGCTCCGGGTTTGACGCCTGTTGTCTTCTTGCTGCTTCTTCAAAAGAGAGTTGGGATCCAAGTGAGCAAAAGGGCGAGAACATTTTACCTTCCGTACGGCTCGCCGTATTCTTTTTACTGGTAAAAGTTCTGAGTCAGAGGAGATAATGGTTACCTCTGCAACATCAGCATGGCTTGTTTCTGCTTCCTCCTGTGAGTAATCATTGTTAATGAGTTGCATAAAGAGAAGACCAAGGGAGTCAAGTTCTACCTCTGAATCGTCTAGATCGAATAGCTCTTCAGTTGACTGCTTCTTTTTACGAGGTGGCGCCTTAACTTTGGTCGCCTTGGGGACTTTGCTCTTCTTTTTGAAGGAAGCGGGTAACTTCTTGTTCCAGAAGGAAGAGCCGGCCTGCAGATGATAAAGCGCATTGGCAGAAAGGTTAATAAAATACATGAAGTACAACATTGAAAGAATGGATGAAGGTTAAGATGGAAAGACTTCCATCTGGAGCCGGGTTAAGCACGTAGAATGGGTTTAACCCCGTCTTGCTACAGGCGGCTTGGGATTCTCCAAGCAAGGATTTGACAATGGTGTTTAGATCCTGGTCCGTCAAGGGGGTTTGGTTGAAGCGTTGAGGATCAGACACCTCGCCAGTATATTGGCACATTAAGGCGCCGCGGCGGCTCAACGGCATAATTCTCCAAGAGACCCAACAGCGGGTCAGATCAACACCTGTTAGCCCGTTGGCTAACAAAGCCCTTATTTTTGAGAAGGTTGGGCCATACTGAGCACGTTCCACGGCAGACATTCGGTCTGGGAGCTCTGTATCAGTGCTGAGCCGGTAAGGACGGTAACCCGGCAGTGGATTCTCCCCTTCAGGCGAAGTGTCTTTGCAATAAAACCAAGTCTTGTTCCATTCTTTGGGGTGACTCGGCAGAGTTGCTGCTGGAAGAGTACATCCCTCAGTCTTTGAAGAGTGACGCCTCCAGGCTCGAGACTTAATCCATCTGCCATCTCTGTCTGGCGGTTGATGTAGAAATATTCTTTGAAAAGGTCAACGGATGGCTCTTCTTGCAAATAAGCCTCGCAGAGGGTCTGGAACTGACACAGGTTGGTGACGGAGTTGGGCCCGATGTCTTGAGGGTGCAAGTTGAAGGAGTGTAAGACGTCTCAGAAAAATTTAGACCCGGGGGGAGAAAAACCGCGGAGAAGATGGTCTGTGAATACGAGACTTCCCCATCCTCGGGCTTAGGAATGTTTTCATTACCCGGAACCCGCTAGTGGATGACATCCTGAGCCGGCAGAACTCCCATGGTGATAAACTCTTTGATTGATTCTTCGGTTACCCCAGACCTCACCCAGTTGCAAGTAGATGGGACTTTAGACATGGCGGCGGCTTATAAGACTGCGGAAGGGCATGAATATATGGCGGGTTAAAAACGTATTATGGCCGAGGCAGTTTTGATTCTAAAAATGGTGCCGGTATTTGGCGGGTCAATATAAAGTTATGAGCCGCCAAAGCAGACCACAATATGACAATGTGAGCCGGCAGTATGACGGCGGGTCAAGTTTGCCAGTGAACATTGAAAAAATTACTAAGTGTGGAGAAACAGATTCCAACAGCTACAGCTATTGTTTGAAGATCTACGGGCGAGGGAAAAGAAAAATATTCTTAAACTTAGAAAGACAGTGAAAGAACAGGCAACCTCTACGCAGATTAAAATGAGCCCGCAATCTACAATGAGCACGTCGTGCCTATTAAGTGGATGACCGCATGATTTGGGTGACGTTACAAGGCCTAAAGGAGTGTTTTTCATCTAACCCACAAAGAATGTTTCGAGAAGCCACGATGAACACGAAGCAAAACCCGATGAACTTGAGGGGGATCTAAAAAAGCTAGTGCAGATCTAACAAGGGGCGAAGATGGAACCTTGAGGATGCGGACGAACGCGGGAGTGCTCCGGACGTGATCAGGTTGATGCAGCGGCCAGTGTTGAAGAAGACGGCGAGGTCCGGACGGCGCGGCGAGCTTCGGCCGCGCGGGCGTCTGGAGGAAGAAGAAGAAGGCAGCAGCGGGGAAAGTGAAAGTAATGCCCCCCCCCCCCCCGTGCCTATTTATGAGGATGTGATGGAACAACAACGGTCCGGTGCAGGAATCGAGGAGACACGATCATGATTGACTAAGAAAGTGCCTCGATTCTCGGGCTGGTCATATTAATGGAGAAAGATCCGCTCTGACGTCGGGGGAATCTTTTTTGATTTTCCTGATGACGTCGCGGCGGGCCATGAAGATTTGTCAGAGACGACGCCGCCCATTTTTGGCGGGTTATAAAGACCTATCAGAGAATGCAAGATTCGCCAACCAGAAGACTTAAGATTGACATGAACCGGTTCAAATCAATCTGGGACCTAATGTTGGGGATATAACCCCGTGGTGAGACCCGCCCGGGTGGGGCCAGGTCATGAGGCTGGCGGCTTAGCAATGAAGGTTTGGAAGAAGCCTGCTCAGTGGGCCTGGAGGCCCAGAGGGAGAAGATAGTGTCTGACCCGGTGGCGTAAGCCGCCGGGGGCGGCTTGCCTAACAAGGTAGGAGTAGTTAGAGGCAAGGTCGGGTATCATATGCGACCCGGCCCGAACTCTTGTAAGCCCAGGGCCTCGACCTGTGTATATAAAGACAGGTCACCTGGGCGGCTTAGGCCACGAAACAACTCATCGATAGCTAGGTCAAGCGAACTCGCTCCCTTGTAATCAATATCCAATCAATACAAACATAAAGCAGGACGTAGGCTTTTACCTCTTTCCGAGGGGCCGAACCTGGGTAACCCTTGTCTCTCGATTCCGATCAACCCCTTCGAATTCACCGCCTTAGCGATGGCCTCGAACCTAGTCCTTTCACTAGGACATCTGCCGTGACAAAACCACGACAAGTGGGGTACTTGACTTTTCCACATAAGACTTCAACATCTCTAACAGTCCCAAGTGGTGAAATAGTATCACGGTTTGCAAGTTTAGTAGTGACATCAATATCTTCAATCTCAGAGGGTGCTATGTCCTGCATAATTTCTTGGTATAATGTAAAAGGTATAGCACTAACACTAGCACCAATGTCACACAAGCCATGGTAACAATGATCTCCAATTATAACTGAGACAACAGGCATGCCTACAACTGGTTTGTTTTTATCAATATCATCCCGCTTGTTTCTAACAGGTTTTGCAATTCCAGCAGCTTCACCACAAAAGTAAATAACCTGACCATCAATATTATCAACTAGAAGATCTTTAACCATCGCAACTTTAGGATCAACATTTATTTGTTCAGAAGGTTTAGGTGTCCTAACATGACTTTTATTAACCACAGTTGTAGCCTTAGCATGTTTCCTAATTCGAACAGAAAAAGGAGGTTTCTCAATGTAAGCAGTAGGAACAACTGGATCAACATGGCTAACAATTACTTGTTCCTTCTTAATTTTAACAGGTTCCTCTAATGATTTTTCAATGGGAGGATGATATTTAAACCACTTCTCTTTGGAAAGATCAATATGAGTAGCAAATGATTCACAAAAATTAGCTACTATCTCAGAGTCAAGACCATATTTATTGCTAAACTCATGGAAAACATCAGTTTCCATAAAAGATTTAACGCAATCAAAATTAAGCTTTATACCTGACTCTTTACCTTCATCGAGTTCCCAATCTTCAGAGTTGCATTTAATTATTTCCAGAAGATCCCATTTGAATTCAATAGTCTACTTCATATAGGAACCAACTAGATCATTGATGGCGCGCGTTGCTGCGCCTGTCTATTTTGGCTCTTAACTGTTAGGGATATAAAGTAAATTATATACATTTATTTAGAATTATTTGAAGTATTGTGCTTTTTGTAGCTAGTGCTTGTCTTCATTTTTCAAAATAATGCCATGGAATTGAAGAGAGGAATATGACTGATTTGCAATAATATTTTGTTCACTTGTTGTCTTAGAACTAATAGACTTACTGGTTCGAGTTGTGCTTGATGGTTGATGGACACATGTTTTGTGATTGATCATGACCTCTTTTGGCTCCTAAAATTACTCTCATAAAGGCTCACATCATGACATTTAGAAACAGAAATGTTGAGGAAACATAAATTAAATTAGATGGTACAAATGATTCATGAATTTTGGATAAATTATTATCTAAACAATCTAAATCATTAATGACATTGTTGTTAGCCTACAAGAAAATTATACGTTGTAGTCTGGCAGAGAGATATTGTACAAGGGATAGCACCTGGGCATACAACTTTTCTCGTCATATTAATTGTCTTGTAGCTCACTTCTAAGTCACTGTACATCTGGACAATATATCAAAGTTATTTCAGAAAAAGGGAGTAAAACATATGAAAATGAGGACAACCAATGATAATTCATATATAATCAAGTTGAGGCATGTAAACAAAAGTCAATGGAAATATGAAGGAAGTTTATATTTATTCGTAAACACCGGTCAAAAACAAAATGGAACCACTATATATTTATTTGAAGAAAGTTTGTTCATACAGTATAACATAAAAATGTGAAAATGGAAATCTGTCTATGCAGATAGTAGTGACAGCCCGAAGGTCTGAGTACCGAGCTTAATGGATTTATGGTGGTTCATGCTTGGCCGTGACGATGCCCTTCAATAGAACGGGCATGCTGGTTATGGAATTCGGCCACTACATGTCCTGCACAAAGTGTTATCAGAGACATGCTGTCAGAATTCATGTTCCAACTTCCAATATAATCCTGCAGGATTGTCTCATGGGTCATGTATCCTTGCTTTCAGACATCAGTGCAGCACCCAACAATTGAAGCAGTTCAATGGTCACTGTCTCCCTATATATACAATACATACAGGGTAGGTCTCCAAGTTTATATAAGAATGTTCTACTGAGAGGCAACTCAGTTCCTCTGGCGGATGCAGATTGCAGAATTGACCATGAAACTACAGTTGAATATACTTATGAAGTATTGAAGAACATGTTGTAGGATCTAATAAAACATTAATTTGCATATGTGTGCCAATTTTTCAGTACCTTCCATGATAAAGATGATCCAGCGTACCACACGCTTATTTAGCAAGCTGCAAGCCATCTAGCTGCAAATGCAAAATATGAGTTTGTGCTTGAGTCTTTCAGAAAGAAAAAATGGATTCATGTGATATCTGAGTACCATTAAATATTTTCTCTAGAACAAACAAATTAGTAAATCTATACAGCGACTCACCATATCATGATCATTTATTGAAAGGCTTGGCTTAGCACAACGCAACCATCCTACATAACCAAATCAGATCAGAAAACTGAACATAAGAAGTCACAGTTTCTATGATCTAACAATGGATTTGTTTTTCTCATCTACATGCACTGACGGATTCACACGAAGAAACATCAATCATGTACTGCAAGTAGGAACTGAAAACTCGATCGGCCATAGTTCTTCATCTTAGAAAATTGCAAAAGAAGAGAAGATGAAGAGGAAATGAAATGTCTGTCGACGATAGCCTCGAGACTGAACACGGCGGCAGAGTCATGAACAAAAACCATGGAGAACACGAGGCACAAGAAACCTAACCCGTAGGGATGTCGCCGTCCCAGGAGTCCATTTTGTGTACTGAGGCCGCTCATCCCGGCCCACCCACAGTCATCAGCACGGATTGGTTGCCACGGCCATGTCACGCATCTATGGAGTGGCGGATCCCTCCAGCCTGATGCAGACGTGGCAGCCAACGGCCTGCTCGACGGCTCCAGACGCGCGTGAACCACCAGCGGCGAATTAGGTGCTCCGGCGCGGCACCCACCGGCCAAAAGGGACGTCCTCGGGCATGGCGTGGTGGCCTCCGTATTGAAGCCAACAAGGATAAAAACGACGGAGACATGGAGGGAGAGGTATGTGCAAGAAGAGGCGATGCAAAGTGGGGCGGCGGCGGTGGCGGCGCAATCGCAAGGTCTGGCAGCAAGGTCTGGCAGTGACGGATCCCCTTCTGTTCTCTCTCGCGCGGCCCTCTGTCGAGCGCATGTTTTTTCCTTTCGAAAAGGACTGAACCATTCGGTGGCCTTTCTCGCGTAACGGGTTAGATAGTTGGGCTGGGAGAAAAGGCCAAAACAACCAGAACGCTCAGATTTTTCCTGTGGAGTAGCTGCCCTTTAGGACAGTTGGGCCAAAAAAAATATGTGCGATGGGGGCGGGGTAGACAGCAGATCTGACGGTTAAGATTGTTCAAATCATGAAAATGGACGGCCAAAATTGCAAATCGCTGAGAGGGCTCGCTTTAGGCTCGGTTTTACGGTCCTAAATAGCACAAGAATCGAGTAATACTTGATCATCATGAGAAAGCCTAGCATAATTTTTTTGTACAATCATTTCTCTCGAGAGTTCATGGTTGGGGCAAGTGTGCATCATAGATTTAAGCCTCCCCCAAGCTTGAGCAATACTTTCTCCTTCACGAGGCCAGCAATTATAAATAAAGTTCCAATCACGATGGACTTTATGCATAGGGTAAAACTTTTGATGAAATTCCAGCTTCAAGCGATTCCAGTCCCATGATCCAATACCATCCCATAAGCTGTACCACATTAATGCTTTTTTCCTCCAAAGATAAAGGGAAAACTTTCTTTTTAACTTTGTCTCCGGGTAGACCTGAAAGCTTAAACAATCCACAAATCTCATCGATATGTCAAATGGTAATCAGGATGAGTTGAACCGTCATAAGGATTAGCCAACAGTTTCTCTATCATACCAGAAGGAATCTCATAATAAATATTTTCAGTAGGTTAAGTAGGTTGAGGAACAACTTCTTCAACTTCAGTTCGATGCGAAGATGCCCAGAACAAGCCACTCAAAGGGTGACCGTTCATAGTGACAAGCAACAGTAAATTTCAGCACATATAGAAAATGTTTCCTTACCAATTTCCACTTACCAAAGGCGCTTCACTCCTCGACAACGGCGCCAGAAAAGATTCTTGATGACCCACAACTATAGGGGATCAATCGTAGTCCTTTCAATAATAAGAGTGTCGAACCGAACGAGGAGCAGAAGGAAATGATAAGCAGTTTTCAGAAAGGTATTCTCTGCAAGTGCTATGAGTAACAATAGTAGATAGTTTTGTAGCAAAATAATTCTCAACAAGTGACAAGTGGCAATAGTAACAAAGCTGCAGCTGTTGGGAAACGTTGCATGGGAAACAAAAAATTTCCTACGCACACGCAAGATCTATTCATGGTGATGAGCATCTACGAGAGGGAGAGTGGATCTACGTACTCTTGTAGATCGCTAAGCGGGAAGCGTTAAGAAACGCGGTTGATGTAGTCGAACATCTTCGCGATCCAAATCGCAAGCCGTTCCGCGATCCAATCACGATCTAGCACCGAACGGACGACAACTCCGCGTTCAGCACACGTACAGCTCGATGACGATCTCCGCCTTCTTGATCCAGCAAGAGGGAGTGGAGAGGTAGGTGAGATCTCCAGCAGCACGACGGCGTGGTGGTGGTGGTGGAGTTATCCCGGCAGGGCTTCGCCTAAGCACTATCGGAATCTATTTGGTGGAGGAACTAGAGAATAGAGGACTAGCACGTGGACGTGTGTCTTTGGGGGCTCTATTCCTCTAGTATATATAGGAGGGAGGGGGGAGGAGGCAGCCTCCCTAGGGTTTCCCGTAGGGGTCGGCTGAACCAGGGCCACTTCCTACTAGGAAGTGGATTCATATTAGGAAGGAGTCCTATTCCTTCCTATCTCCACCTTTTTTCCTCTTGAGCATATGGGCCCTTATGGGGTCGGTTCCCCAGCCCATTAGGGGTTGGTGCACCACCTCTTGGGCCCATGTGCCCCCCGGGGTGGGTGGGCCCCACCCGGTGGACCCCCAGAACCCATTCGTCACTCCCGGTACACTACCGGAAATACCCGAAACTTTTCCGGAACCCAAATACCACTTTCCTATATATAAATCTTTACCTCTGGACCATTCCGGAGCTCCTCGTGACGTCCGGGATCTCATCCGGGACTCCGAACAACCTTAGGTCACCAACACATATATCTCAATACTACCGAAACGTCACCGAACATTAAGTGTGCAGACCCTGCGGGTTCGAGAACTATGTAGACATGACCGAGACACCTCTACGGTCAATAACCAATAGCGGGACCTGGATGCCCATATTGGTTCCTACATATTCTACGAAGATCTTTATCGGTTGAACCTCTATGCCAAGGATTCAGTTAATCCCGTATGTTGTTCCTTTTGTTCTTCGGTATGTTACTTGCCCGAGATTCGATCGTCGGTATCTCTAAACCTAGTTCAATCTCGTTACCAGAAAATCTCTTTACTCGTTCTGTAATACAAGATCCCGTGGCTAACTCTTTAGTCACTTTGCTTGCAAGGCTTATTGTGATGTTGTATTACCGAGTGGGCCCTGAGATACCTCTTCGTCACACGGAGTAACAAATCCCAGTCTCGATCCATGCCAACTTAACAGACACCTTCGGAGATACCTGTAGAGCATCTTTATAGTCACCCAGTTACGTTGTGACATTTGATACACACAAGGTATTCCTCCGGTGTCAGTGAGTTACATGATCTCATGGTCATAGGAATAGATACTTGACATGCAGAAAACTATAGCAATAAACTGACACGATCATATGCTACGTTCATAGTTTGGGTCTTGTCCATCACATCATTCTCCTAATGATGTGATCCCGTTATCAAATGACATCTCATGTCTATGGCTAGGAAACCTTGACCATCTTTGATCAACGAGCTAGTCTACTAGAGGCATACTAGGGACACAATGTTGTCTATGTACCCACACATGTATTTGAATTTCCAATCAATACAATTATAGCATGAATAATAAACGATTATCACGAAAAAGGAAATATAATAATAACCATTTTATTATTGCCTCTAGGGCATATTTCCAACAGTCTCCCACTTGCACTAGAGTCAATAATCTAGCTCACATCGCTATGTGATTTACATTGTTATGAATCTAACACCCAATGAGTTCTCGGGTTCGATCATGTTTTGCATGTGAGAGAGGTTTTAGTCAATAGTCTGCAACATTCAGATCCGTGTTTTCTTTACAAATCTATATGTCATACTGCAAATGCTACCACGCTCCACTTGGAGCTATTCCAAATGACTACTCCACTATATGTATCCGGACTGCTACTCAGAGTCGTCCGGATTGGTGTCAAAGCTTGCATCGACGTAACCCTTTACGACGAACTCTTTATCACCTCCATAATCGAGAAACATTTCCTTAGTCCTCTAGTTACTAAGGATAATTTTCACCGCTGTCTAGTGATCCACTCCTGGACCACTCTTGTACCCCTTGACAGACTCATGGAAAGGCACACACCAGGTGCGGTACACAGCATGGCATACTATGCAGAGCCTATGGATAAGGCATAGGGGACGACCTTCGTCCTTTCTCTTTCTTCTACCGTGGTCGAGCTTTGAGTCTCACTCAACTCCACACCTTACAAACCAGGCAAGAACTCTTTCTTTGACTGATCCATTTTGAACTCTTTCAAAATCTTTTCAAGGTATGTACTCATTGAAAGTCTTATCAAACGTCTTGATCTATTTCTATAGATCGTGATGCCCAATGTTTAAGTAGCTTCATTCCAGGTCTTCCTTTGAAAAACTCCTTTCAAACAACCCTTTATGCTTTCCAGAAATTCTACATCATTTCCGATTAACAATATGTCATTCACATATAATTATCAGAAATTCTATAGTGCTCCCACTCACTTTATTGTAAATACAAGTTTCTCATAAACTTTGTATAGACCCAAAAACTTTGATCATCTCATCAAAGCGTATATTCCAACTCCGAGATGCTTGCTCCAGTTCATAGAAGGATCGCTGGAGCTTGCATACATTTTAGCATCCATAGGACTGACAAAACCTTCTGGTTGTATCACATACAACCTTTCCTCAAGGAAACAGTTAAGGAAACGATGTTTTGACATCCATCTGCCAGATTTCATAATCGAAAAATGCAGCAACTGCTAACATAATTCCAATAGACTTTTAGCATCGCTACGGGTGAGAAAGTCTCATCGTAGTCAACTCCTTGAACTTGTCGGAAACTTCTTTGCGACAAGTCAAGCTTTATAAATGGTGACATTTACCATCAGCGTCTGTCTTCTTTTTAAAGGTCCATTTGTACTCAACGGCCTGCCGTTCAACGGGCAAGTCTACCAAAGTCCATACTTGGTTTTTCATACATGGATCCTTTCTCGGATTTCATGGCTCCTAGCCATTTGTTGGAATTCGGGCCCACCATCGCTTCTTCATAGTGTGTAGGCTCATCGTTGTCTAACAACATGATTTCGAAGACAGGATTGCCGTACCACTCAGGGCAGTACGTGTCCTTGTCGACCTACGAGATTCGGTAGTAACTTGATCCGAAGTTTCATGATCATCATCATTAGCTTCCTCTTCAATTTGGTGTAGGCGCCGCAGAAACATCTTTCTGCGCTGTGCTACCATCCAACTGAAGTTACGGTTCAATAACCTCATCAAGTTCTACTTTTCCTCCCACTCAATTCTTTCGATAGAAACTCTTTCTTGAGAAAGGACCCGTTTTAGCAACAAACACTTTGCCTTTGGATCTGAGATAGAAGGTATACCCAACTGTTACCTTAGGGTATTCTATGAAGATGCATTTATCCGCTTTGGGTTCGAGCTCATTAGGTTGAAACCTTTTTCACATAAGCGTCGCAGCCGCAAACATTAAGAAATGACAGCTTAGGTTTCTGCCAAACCAAAATTCATACGGTGTCATCTTCAACGGACTTAGATGGTGCCCTATTTAAAGTGAATGTAGTTGTCTCTAATGCATAACCCCCAAAACGATAGTGGCAAATCGATAAGAGACATCATAGTATGCACCATATTCAATAGAGCACGACTACGATGTTCGGACACACCATCACACTATGGTGTTCCAGGTGGCGTGAGTTGTGAAACAACTTCCACATTGTCTTGAGTTGTATACCAAACTTGTAACTCAGATATTTACCTCCACGATCATATCGTAGACATTTTATCTTCTTGTCACGATGATCTCAAACTTCACTCTGAATTTTTTTGAACTTTTCAAACGTTTCAGACTTGTGTTTCATTAAGTAAATATCCCCATATCTACTCAAATCATCAGTGAAGGTTAGAAAATTAAGATATCCACCGCACGCTTCAACACTCATTGGATTGCTACATCAACATGTATCATTTCCAATAAGTCACTTGCCCGCTCCATCATATCGGAAAACGGGGTCTTAGTCATCTTGCCCAAGAGGCATGGTCCGCATGTCTCAACCGATTCGAAATCGAGTGAGTCAAAAGATCCATCAGCATGGAGTTTCTTCATGCGCTTTACACCAATATGACCTTGGCGGCAGTGCCACAAGTATGTGGTACTATCATTATTAACTTTGCATCTTTTGGCATCAATGAACATGTGTATTACTACGATCGAGATTCAATGAACCATTCACATTGGGTGCATGACCATTGAAGGTATTATTCATGTAAACAGAATAACCATTATTCTTTAACTTAAATGAATAACCGTATTGCAATAAACACGATCTAATCATGTTTATGCTCAACGCAAACACCAAATAACATTTATTTAGGTTCATCATTAATCCCGAAGGTAGAGGGAGCATGCGATGGTGATCACATCAACCTTGGAAACACTTCCAACACTCATCGTCACCTCGCCCTTAGCTAGTCTCCATTTATTCCGTAGCTTTTATTTCGAGTTACCAACATTTAGCAACTGAACCGGTATCTAATACCCAGGTGCTACTAAAGGTACTAGCAAGGTACACATGAATAAAACGTATATCAAATATACTTCTGTTGACGTTGCCAGCCTTCTTATCTACCAAGTATCTAGGGCAGTTCTGCTTCAGTGACCGTTTTCCTCATAATAGAAGCACTTAGTCTCGGGTTTGGGTTCAACCTTGGGTTTCTTTACTGGAGCAGCAACTGGCTTGCCATCCATTAAGTTTCCCTCCTTGCCCTTGCCCTTCTCGAAACTAATGGTTTTACTAACCATCAACACTTGATGCTCCTTCTTGATTTCTACCTTCGCGGTGTCAAACATCGCGAATAGCTCGGGGATCATTATTTCCATCCCTGGCATTTCATAGTTCATCACGAAGCTCTAGTAGCTTTGTGGCAGTGACTTGGAAAACTATATCAACCACTATCTTATCTGGAAGATCAACTCCCACTCGATTCAAGCGATTGTAGCACCCAGACAATCTGAGCACATGCTCACCGATTGAGCTATTCTCCTTCATCTTGCAGGCAAAGAATCTTGTTGGAGGCCTCATACCTCTCAACACGGGCATGAGCCTGAGATCCCAATTTCAGCTCTTAGAACATCTCATATGTTCCGTGACGTTCAAAACGCTTTGGAGCCTCAATTCTAAGCCGTAATGCATGACGCACTGAACTATCAAGTAGTCATCAGAACGTGCCTATCAGATGTTCACAACATCTACAGACAACGCTTGAGGGGGTGGTGCACCGAGCGGTGCATTAAGGACATAAGCCTTCTGTGCAGCAATGAGGACAATCCTCAGATCACGGACCCAGTCCGCATTATTGCTACCATCATCTTTCAATTCTATTTACTCTAGGAACGTATAAAAACAAGGGAGCTACAGCGCGAGCTATTGATCTACAACATAATTTGCAAAGTCACTTTGACTATGTTCATGATAATGAGTTCAATTAATCATATTACTTAAGAACTCCCACTCAAATCAACATCCCTCAGGTTGTCTAAGTGTGACATGATCCAAATCCACCAACCCAAGTCCGATCATCACGTGAGATGAGGTGGTTTCAATGGTGAACATCTCCATGTTGATCATATCTACTATATGACTCATGTTCGACCTTTCGGCCTCTTGTGTTCCGAGGCCATGTCTGTACATGCTAGGCTCGTCAAGTTTAACCCGAGTGTTCCGCACGTGCAACACTGGCTTGCACCCGTTGTATGCGAACGTAGAGTCTATCACACCCGATCATCACGTGGTGTCTCAAAACGACGAACTTTCGCAACGGTGCACACTCGGGGAGAACACAATTTTATCTTGAAATTTTAGTGAGGGATCACCTTATAATGCTACCGTCGTCCTAAGCATAATAAGATGCATAAAAGGATTAACATCACATGCAAATCATAAGTGACATGATATGGCCATGATCTTGTGCTTTTGATCTCCATCTCCAAAGCACCGGCATGATCTCCATCGTCACCGGCATGACACCATGATCTCCATCATCTTGATCTCCATCAACGTGTCGCCATGAGGTTGTCGCGCCAACTGTTGCTTCTACGACTATTGCTAACTCATAGCGATAAAGTAAAGCAAAAACGGCGAAAGAAAATTAAAGACAACCCTATGGCTCCTGCCGATTGCCGTACTCATCGACATGCAAGTCGTGATATTCTATACAAAACATGATCATCTCATACATCACATATATCTCATCATGTAATTGGCCATATCACATCACAACATACCCTGCAAAAACAAGTTAGACGTCCTCTAATTGTTGTTGCATGTTTTACGTGGCTGCTACGGGTATCTAGCAAGAACAATTCTTACCTATGCAAAAACCACAACGGTGATACACAAATTGCTATTCAACCTTCTCAAGGACCGCCTTTGTCGAATCCGATCCAACTAAAGTGGGAGAGACAGACACCCGCCAGCCATCTTTATGCAACAAAGTCACATGTCAGTTGATGGAACCGGTCTCTCGTAAGCGTACAAGTAAGGTTGGTCCGGGCCGCTTCATCCCACAATACCACTGAATCAAGAAAAGACCAAGGGAGGAAGCAATCTGAGCATTAACGCCCACAAACTCCTTTGTGTTGTACTCGTGATCTCATCTACGCATAGACCTAGCTCATGATGCCACTGTTGGGAAACGTTGCATGGGAAACAAAAAATTTTCTACGCACACGCAAGATCTATCCATGGTGATGAGCATCTACGAGAGGGAGAGTGGATCTACGTACCCTTGTAGATCGCTAAGCGGGAAGCGTTAAGAAACGCGGTTGATGTAGTCGAACGTCTTCGCGATCCAAATCGCAAGCCGTCCCGCGATCCAATCACGATCTAGCGCCGAACGGACGGCACCTCCGCGTTCAGCACACGTACAGCTCGATGACGATCTCCGCCTTCTTGATCCAGCAAGAGGGAGCGGAGAGGTAGGTGAGATCTCCAGCAGCACGACGGCGTGGTGGTGGTGGTGGAGTTATCCCGGCAGGGCTTCGCCTAAGCTCTACCGGAATCTATTTGGTGGAGGAACTAGAGAATAGAGGACTAGCACGTGGCCGTGTGTCTTTGGGGGCTCTATTCCTCTAGTATATATAGGAGGGAGGGGGGAGGAGGCAGCCTCCCTAGGGTTTCCCCTAGGGGTTGGCCGAACCAGGGCAAGGAGGAGTCCAATCCACTTCCTACTAGGAAGTGGATTCATATTAGGAAGGAGTCCTATTCCTTCCTATCTCCACCTTTCCACTAATTGATTGCTTAGGGACCTTAGCGTACGATCTGGGCTGTTTCCCTCTCGACTTTGGATCTTAGCACCCAATCAGTCTGTCTGTACTAAGGAAAAAAGTCTTCGTTTATTGGGAAAGAATCAATATACTTTTAATGTCGAATTGGGATTCACTAAGACAGAAATAAAGCATTGGTTCAAACTCTTCTTTGGATTAAGGTGGTAGCTGTGAATAGCCATCGACTACCTGGAAAAGGTAGAAGAATAGGGCCCATTTTGGGGAAAAGATGAAAAAACCAAAAAAAAGCTCTGCCCTTCCATCTCTTGGATAGATAGAGAGGGAGGGCAGAGGCCTTTGGTGTCCCTTTCAGTCAAGAATTGGGGCTTCACAATTACTAGCCAATATTTATCTCATGCCTTTCCTCGTTCATGGTTCGATATTCTGGTGTCCTAGGCGTAGAGGAACCACACCAATCCATCCCGAATTTGGTGGTTAAACTCTACTGCGGTGGTATGGTATATTCATACCATAACATAAGAACAATAAGAACTCGAATTCTTATCGATACTGGAACTCAGAGCATAGGAGGGAAAGTCGATTTATGGATGGAATCAAATACGCAGTATTTACAGAAAAAAGTCTTCGTTTATTGGGAAAGAATCAATATACTTTTAATGTCGAATCGGGATTCACTAAGACAGAAATAAAGCATTGGGTCGAACTCTTCTTTGGTGTTAAGGTGGTAGCTGTGAATAGCCATCGACTACCTGGAAAAGGTAGAAGAATAGGACCTATTCTGGGCCATACAATGCATTACAGACGTAGAGGAGGTAGGATGGGCAGTTGGTCAGATCTAGTATGGATCGTACATGGACGATAGTTGGAGTCGGCGGCTCTCCTAGGCTTCCCTCATCTGGGATCCCCTTCCTCTTGGGCATATGGGCCTTTATGGGGTCGGTTCCCCAGCCCATTAGGGGTTGGTGCACCACCTCTTGGGCCCATGTGCCCCCCCGGGGTCGGTGGGCCCCACCCGGTGGACCCCCGGAACCCATTCGTCACTCCCGGTACACTACCGGAAATACCCGAAACTTTTCCGAAACCCAAATACCACTTTCCTATATATAAATCTTTACCTCCGGACCATTCCGGAGCTCCTCGTGACGTCTGGGATCTCATTCGGGACTCCAAACAACCTTCGGTCACCAACACATATATCTCAATACTACCGAAACGTCACCGAACGTTAAGTGTGCAGACCCTGCGGGTTCGAGAACTATGTAGACATGACCGAGACACCTCTACGGTCAATAACCAATAGCGGGACCTGGATGCCCATATTGGTTCCTACATATTCTACGAAGATCTTTATCGGTTGAACCTCTATGTCAAGAATTCAGTTAATCCCGTATGTTGTTCCTTTTGTTCTTCGGTATGTTACTTGCCCGAGATTCGATCGTCGGTATCTCTATACCTAGTTCAATCTCGTTACCGGCAAGTCTCTTTACTCGTTCTGTAATACAAGATCCCGTGGCTAACTCTTTAGTCACTTTGCTTGCAAGGCTTATTGTGATGTTGTATTACCGAGTGGGCCCTGAGATACCTCTTCGTCACACGGAGTAACAAATCCCAGTCTTGATCCATGCCAACTTAACAGACACCTTCGGAGATACCTGTAGAGCATCTTTATAGTCACCCAGTTACGTTGCGACATTTGATACACACAAGGTATTCCTCCGGTGTCAGTGAGTTACATGATCTCATGGTCATAGGAACAGATACTTGACATGCAGAAAACTATAGCAATAAACTGACACGATCATATGCTACGTTCATAGTTTGGGTCTTGTCCATCACATCATTCTCCTAATGATGTGATCCCGTTATCAAATGACATCTCATGTCTATGGCTAGGAAATCTTGACCATCTTTGATCAATGAGCTAGTGTAGTAGAGGCATACTAGGGACACATTGTTGTGTATGTACCCACACATGTATTTGAGTTTCCAATCAATACAATTATAGCATGTATAATAAACGATTATCATGAACAAGGAAATACAATAATAACCATTTTATTATTGCCTCTAGGGCATATTTCCAATAGCAGCAAGGTATCTCAATCCTTTTTATAGCAAAGGACGGGCCTGAAAGTACTCTTATATTAAGCAAGTGCTCCCGAGGACACATGAGAATTTTCTGTCTAGTCATGTTCATCATGTTGAGTTGATTTGCGTTCGCTACTTTGATAATTTGATATGTGGGTGGACCGGTGCTAAGGTGTTGTTCTTACTTGAACAAATAACCCACCTATGATTAGCCCCTCTCGCAAGCATCCGCAACTACGAAAGAAGAATTAAGATAAATCTAACCATAACATGAAACGTGTGGATCCAAATCAGCCCCTTATGAAGCAACGCATAAACTGGGGTTTAAGCTTCCATCACTCTCGCAACCCATCATCTACTTGTTACTCCACAATGACTTCCCTTAGGCCCATAACATGGTGAAGTGTCATGTAGTCGACGTTCACATGACACCACTAAGAGAAGTAACAACATACATATCATCAAAATATCGAACGAATACCAACTTCACAAGATTACTTATAACAAGACTTCTCCCATGTCCTCAGGAACAATAGTAACTACTCACACCTCATCAACATGTTCAAGATCATAGGTATAATAATAATGATTAAGGATCTGAACATAATGTCTTCCACCAAGTAATCCAACAAGCATCAACTACAAGATGTAATCAACACAACTAGTAACCCACAGGTACCAATCTGAGGTTTTGAGACAGATTGAATACAAGAGATAAACTAGGGTTTGAGATGAGATGGTGCTGGTGAAGATGTTGATGAAGATTGGTCCTCCCACGAAGGAGGAAGCGTTGATGATGATGATGGCTTTGATCTCCCCCTCCCGGAGAGGAATTCCCCCGACATAATCTGACTGTCGGAGTGCAAAAGGGCCTCTGCCCAGGTTTCCGCCTCGAGACGACGGCGCTTCATTCCGAGAGATTGCTTATGATTTTTTTCTAGGGTAAAACACGCCATATAGGAGAAGAGGGGGGGGGGGGTCGGGAGGCCTGTAGGGGCCCCACAAGCCATCAGGGCGCGGCCACCGGGCGCGACCAGGTGTAGGACCGAAAGTATGTCTAGAGGGGGGGGATTAGACTACTTGACTAAATAAAAATCTACTTTTTCCCAATTTTAAGTGTTGGCAGATTTTAGCATTCATAGCAAGTCAAGCACACCCTACACATGCATGTCTACGAGTATAGCAGCGGAAAGTAAAGACAAGCATGAGTAGTAAAGGAAGGGTAGGAAGATCAAACGCAATTTATAGACACGATGATTTTTCCCGTGGTTCCGATAGGTGGTGCTATCGTACGTCCACGTTTATGGAGTCTTCAACCCACGGAGGGTAACGGTCGCGAGAGTCCACAGAGGGCTCCACCCATAAGGGTCCACGAAGTAGCAACCTTGACTATTCCATAACGGCTTCCGTCCACGAAGGACTAGCCTCACTATGGGTAGATCTTCACGAAGTAGGCGATCTCCTTGCCCGTACAAACTTCTTGGTTCAACTCCACAACACGAAGTAGGAGGCTCCCAAGCAACACCTAACCAATCTAGGAGGCACCACCCTCCAAAAGGTAATAGTCTCGGCAATGTCGATGACCTACTTGCTCTTGTGCTTCAAGATGATAGACTCCTCAACACACAATCACTCTCTCACAGATTTGGCTATGGTGGAAGAGATTGATTTGGTGGAAAGCAACTTGGGGAGGCTAGAGATCAAGATTCATATGGATGGAGTGGAATGGCTTGATCTCAACACAAGGGTAGGTGGCTCTCTCTCAGAAAATTGGATGGGGCAACTATGGAATAGTTCTGAGTGCTTCTCTTTCGAGTGGGTGGTGGTGAAGGGGTATATATAGGCATCCCCAAAAATCCAACCATTACACCTTAAGTGACCAACTCGGTGACACCGATGTGTTAATCTCGGTGGTACCGAAGTGACCAAAAGGTGACAACTTTTGAATCTCGGTGAGACCGATATATAAAACTCGGTGGTACCGATTAGGTGACCAACGGTCAGATTGCGCAAACTCGGTGACGCCAATTCTCACATCTCGGTGGTACCGATTCTTGACCATGGCTTACCAGAGAGTTGGTCCAGAAACTCGGTGGCGCTGATCCACAATTCTCGGTGGCACCGATTCTTGTGAATGGCTATCCAGAGAGTTGGACCAAAAACTCGGTGAGACCGACTGGCAAATCTCGGTGGTACCGAAGACTGAAAATGGCTAAACAGAGAGTTGGCAACCTAAACTCGGTGGCACCGATGCAGAATCGGTTGCACCGACTGGCTAGGGTTTGGCATGGATCTGTCTGAGTTTGGGAATCGGTGGGACCGAGTGGAAAGTGTTGGTTGCACCGATTTTGGATATTTGACTTTGGACAGACTTTTGTGGAAGAGCTTGTGGGTGTATTTGGTGACTATCACTTGTGCACGTATGAGCATTTTGTTCACCAACAGTACCTTACCACCTTTTAATAGTATTGGTTTTCCTATGGACTCAAAGTGATTTCTCACAAAGTAAAATGTAGAGTCCTCTTGCTTGAAGCTTTGCCAATCCATTTCCTTGCAACTTGGGGTATCTCCACAATCCTTTTTGCCATCCCTATCATTGAACTTCTCCTGAAATATGCTTAGTGGAAACATTAGTTCAATGACATATATGTTGTTATTAATTACCAAAACCACCAAGGGAGCAAATGTGCTTTCACCAGGGGGGTGGCCGCGCCCTGTTGGCTTGTGGCCAGCAGGTGGCCCCCCTCTGATATATTTTTGGCCCAATAATTCTTAAATATTCCATAAAAATTCTCTGTGAAGTTTCAGGTCATTTGGAGTCTGGTGATTTTTCTGCCTTTTCCTTGGTTTCCCGGTCTAGAATTCCAGTTTCCAGATATTTCCCTCTTTGTGATGTACCTTGCATATTCAAAGAGAATGGGCATAAGAATTGTATGATAATAGGGAATAATGGTCAAGAATAACACAAATATCAATAAGAAATCATGATTCAAAATGGACGTATCACGAGGCGTCGGCGTCATGTGGTAGGCGTTTGACGAACTTCACTATCACGCCGTAGTCGCTGCAGGGGCCACACCAAGTGCCACGCACGCGTGTGACTCTACCTCCCCGTCCACCAATGCGTGTACCACTGGCAGAACCGCATCTTGGCGTTGTGGCTGGATGTGTACCCGCCGCACGGTTGGCACCTCAATCCGACATGGTGCCAGTCCGGCGGGGCCCTCGTGCAGATGTAGGACATCCGTCACCATCGTGCTGCCTTAGATCCTGAGTTGCGCGCCCACCACATCGAGGAATCCCCTTGCGGGGACACGTGGTTTGCCAGGGAACATGAGGTGCACCGCCACCAGGGCTTGGGTCCACCGGCTGCACCACCATTGTCGTTGGTGGTGAAGGAGGAAGAGGAGGAGGAGGAGGCCACATGATGCGCCACCATGAAGGAGGCCAACCACAGGCAGTACGAGGAGATCGTGCAGCAGGAGGAGGCGCGATGGCCTGGCCTTGTAGAGGTGATGGCCGCAAGTGTTGCTGGCGTGGACGACATGGAGGCTTTCGTGTCGCCGCCACCACTACTGCAAGCGCCCGACGTGAAGGCTTTTGCGCTGTCGACACCACCAGCCGCGCCCGGCATGGACCACACATACCAATGGACGACCATTGTGCCCATCTTTGTCTCTTGGTCGCCTGTTTGGATGGGCACTATGGAGGAGGAGGAGCGTCAACACGTCCTGGATTGGGAGGCGCGGGCTCTGGCGAGGGAGAGGGCCGAAGCGGAGCGGCTCATGCAGGTGGAGTGGGACGCGGAGGAGGAGCAACGTGAGTTCATGGAGGAGGCGACACATGTGTAGCAGTCGGGGAACAGCAGGCGCCTAATGCAACCTAGCAAGTGGCGACACTAACTGCCTACCAACAAGCTTTTCCATGAGTGCACGCGCGGAAATACGTCGACCTCACCAACGAGGACGATGACGAAGCCTAAATGTGCCCCAGATCCTCGGCCACCACATTTTTAGTCTTTTTATGTTTATATTTTAAGTTCTTGTTTTCAGTTATTATTAATGCAAGTAGACTTTGGCCGACATTTGAACTACTAAGTTTATTTATTTCAAGTTTGAATTTAGTTGTTTTTTTCGTTCGTAAATTTAAGACACATCGGGCGAGTTAGAGCATCTACAGCCGGAACTTGCTAATCTGGGCCCTCAAACGCCCGCGGACGCGACCGAGCGCGTCCGCGGGCACTGACCGGTCAGTCCTCAAATCTTCTCCTTCACATCCAAGTCTCTTATATTTAACCCCCTAGATCCATACAAAGCATGCAAAAGAAACTCACGTACTACACACTACGTACTATCCTAGTTTTCATCGTTGGAGATGTCCACGACATCGGTGTCGGGCGACTGGTAGACGGGCGCGTTGGAGGGCTCCGGCTCCTCGTCCTCCTCCTCGAGCTCATCCATGTAGGCGAGCATCTCCGCCTCCTCCACGGCATGCTCCGCTCCCATCTCCTGCCGATGACGCCATAAGGCCTCCGCATCCGACTCCGAACGGATGGAGTCGAGGATGGCCTCCTACTCCGCCTGCAGATCCGTGTCCCCGGGGTACCCTACATCCTCCTCCTCCTCCTCCTCCTCCTCAACCTCCTCCTCCAACTCCTCCTCCTCCTCCTCAACCTCCTCCTCATCCCCCTCCTCCTCCTTCAACTCCTTCTCCGGATCCGCTACATCTGGAGGTAGCCCCACGACGATCCGGGCTTCGCACCTTGCCCGGACCTGCTCAAGGAGCTGCAGCCGGCGCTCCGGCGTTAGAAAGTGTCGGCGGCGAGGGGGGGTGGCTAAATAGACGGGCTAGGGGACGAGGGCGGAGGACGGGGAGTGGAAAGTGACGACGAATACGGACGGGAGGAGGAAATGGTGGATGGGTAGGGTTTCGGAGCCGGCGGTCGGCTTAAATAGTCGGGCTAGGGAGTACGCGTCCCGCCGAAGCGGCGCCACGCGGCTACATCGGTCCGACGGAGGAGACGAGCTTCGGACCGTCGGATTTTCGAACGAGTCCGCGTGGGACCCCATCGTCAGGCCGACGCGGCGGGCGTGCCCGGACACCCCATATCCGCCTCATATTTGAGCTGGATATGGGGAGTGTGTTGGGGAACGGAGCATGTAATTTCAAAAAAATTCCTACGCTCACGCAAGATCTATCCAAGGAGATGCATCGCTACGAGAGGGGAGAGTGTGTCTACGTACCCTCGTAGACCGTTAGCGGAAGCATCTCACAACGCGGTTGATGTAGTCGAACAATCCTTCGAGCTCCACCGATCGAGTACCGAACGTACGGCACCTCCGAGTTCTACACACGTGCAGCTCGGTGACGATCCTCGCCTTCTTGATCCAGCAAGACGTCGAGGAAGTAGATGAGTTCCGTCAGCACGACGGCGTGGCGACGGTGACGGTGAAGTGATTCCGGCAGGGCTTCACCTAAGCTCTTCGAAAATATGACCGAGGTGGAAAACGGAGATCGGGGCACCGCACAAGGCTATGGGACAATTGTGTGTCTCCAAGGGGTGCCCCTCCTCCGTATATAAAGGAGGGAGGGGGGAGGAGGCAGCCAAGGGGCTGTGCCCCCATAGGGAGGCCGAATCCCCCTAGGGATTCCTCCCATTGGCCGGCGCCCCCCCCCCCCAATCCTACTCCAAGTAGGATTCCTACTTGGAAAGGGGGGTAGAGGGAGAACGAAGGGGGGGCGGCCCCCAACCCTAGCCCAATTCGGTTTGGCCCCCTAGGGGGGGCGCACCAGCCCCTTGTGGGCTGTTGCTCCTACCCTACATGGCCCATGTGGCCCATGTGGCCCCCCGGGGGGTTCCGGTAACCCCCCGGTACACCGATAAAATATCCGGAACCTTCCGGAACCTTTCCGGTGTCCGAATACCACCTTCCAATACATGAATCTTTATCTCTCGGACATTCCGAGACTCCTCGTCATGTCCGTGATCTCATCCGGGACTCCGAACAACATTCGGTCACCAATCACATAACTCATATAATACTATATCGACATCGAACCTTAAGTGTGCGGACCCTACGGGTTCGGGAATGATGTAGACATGACCGAGACGACTCTCTGGTCAATAACCAACAGTGGAACCTGGATGCTCATATTGCTTCCTACATATTCCACGAAGATCTTTATCGGTGAACCTCATATGTCAACATACGTTGTTCCCTTTATCCGGCGGTATGTTACTTGCCCGAGATTCGATCGTCGGTATCCAATACCTAGTTCAATCTCGTTACCGGCAAGTCTCTTTACTCGTTCCGTAATACATCTTCTTGCAACTAACTCTTTAGTCACGGTGCTTGCAAGGCTTCTGTGATGCTGTATTACCGAGAGGGCCCAGAGATACCTCTCCGATAGTCGGAGTGACAAATCCCAATCTTGATCCATGCCAACTCAACAAACACTTTCGGAGATACCTGTAGTGCACCTTTATAATCACCCAGTAACGTTGTGATGTTTGATACACCCAAAGTATTCCTACGGTATCCGGGAGTTGCATGATCTCATGGTCAGAGGAACGTGTATTTGACATAGTGAAAGCAATAGCAATAAACTGAACGATCATTTGCTATGCTAACGGTTGGGTCATGTCCATCACATCATTCTCCTAATGATGTGATCCCGTTATCAAATGACAACTCATGTCCATGGTCAGGAAACCTTGACCATCTTTTGATCAACGAGCTAGTCTAGTAGAGGCATACTAGGGACATAGTATTTGTCTATTATCCACACATGTATTTAGTTTCCGGTCAATACAATTCTAGCATGAATAATAAACCATTATCATGAACAGAGAAATATGATAATAATAAACACTTTATTAATTGCCTCTAGGGCATATTTCCAACAGTCTCCCACTTGCACTAGAGTCAATTACATTGTAATGAATCTAACACCCATCGCATTCTGGTGCTGATCATGTTTTGCTCGTGGAAGAGGTTTAGTCAACGGATCTGCCACATTCAGATCCGTGTGTACTTTGCAAATCTCTATGTCTCCATCCTTAATCAAATTCCGAATGGAGTTGAAGCGACGCTTTATATGCTTGGTTCTCTTGTGAAACCTGGGCTCCTTTGCTATAGCAATTGCTCCAGTGTTGTCACATAAGATAGTCATTGGACCCGATGCACTAGGTATGACACCTAGATCGGATATGAACTCCTTCATCCAGACTCCTTCATGTGCTGCTTCGGAAGCAACTATGTATTCCGCCTCACATGTAGATCCCGCCACGACGCTCTGCTTGGAACTGCATCAACTGACCGCTCCACCATTAAGAATAAATACGTATCCAGATTGTGACTTAGAGTCATCTGGATCTGTGTCAAAGCTAGCATCGACGTAACCCTTTGCGACGAGCTCTTTGTCACCTCCATAAACGAGAAACATGTCCTTGGTCCTTTTCAGGTACTTCAGGATATTCTTGACCGCTGTCCAGTGATCTACTCCTGGATCACTTTGGTACCTTCCCACCAAGCTTATAGCGAGGCACACATCAGGTCTGGTACACAGCATGGCATACATAATAGAGCCTATGGCTGAAGCATAGGGGATGACACTCATCTTCTCTTTATCTGCTGCCGTGGTCGGGCATTGAGTCTTACTCAATCTCACACCTTGCAATACAGGCAAGAACCCTTTCTTTGACTGATCCATTTTGAACTTCTTCAAAATCTTGTCAAGGTATGTGCTTTGTGAAAGTCCAATGAGGCGTCTTGATCTATCCCTATAGATCTTGATGCCTAATATGTAAGCAGCTTCTCCGAGATCCTTCATCGAAAAACTTTTGTTCAAATAACCCTTTATGCTTTACAGAAATTCTATGTCATTTCCCATCAACAATATGTCATCTACATATAATATGAGAAATGCCACAGAGCTCCCACTCACTTTCTTGTAAATACAAGCTTCTCCATAAGTTTGTATAAACCCAAACGCTTTGATCACTTCATCAAAGCGAGTATTCCAGCTCCGAGATGCTTGCACCAGTCCATAGATGGATCGCTGGAGCTTGCATACTTTGTTAGCGCCTTTAGGATCGACAAAACCTACCGGCTGCATCATATACAATTCTTCCTTAAGGAATCCATTAAGGAATGCCGTTTTGACGTCCATTTGCCAGATTTCATAATCATAAAACGCGGCAATTGCTAACATAATTCTGACAGACTTTAGCATCGCTACTGGTGAGAAAGTCTCATCGTAGTCAACTCCTTGAACTTGTCGATAACCTTTAGCAACAAGTCGAGCTTTATAGACGGTGATATTACCATCAGCGTCCGTCTTCTTCTTAAAGATCCATTTATTTTCAATAGCTCGCCGTTCATCGGGCAAGTCTACCAAAGTCCACACTTTGTTCTCATACATGGATCCTATCTCGGATTTCATGGCCTCAAGCCATTTCTCGGAATCCGGGCTCGCCATAGCTTCTTCATAATTCGAAGGTTCACCGTTGTCTAACAACATAACCTCCAAGACTGGATTTCCGTACCACTCTGGTGTGGAACGTGTCCTGGTTGACCTTCGAGGTTCAGTAGCAACTTGCTCCGAAGTTTCATAATCATCATCATTATCTTCTTCTCTGGTCTGTGTTGGTGTCACAGAAATTTCTTTCTGTGGCGTACTACTATCCAGAGGAGGTACAATTACCTCATCAAGTTCTACTTTCCTCCCACTCACTTCTTTTGAGAGAAACTCCTTCTCTAGAAAGGATCCATTCTTAGCAACGAAAACTTTGCCTTCGGATCTGTGGTAGAAGGTGTACCCAACAGTTTCTTTTGGGTATCCTATGAAGACGCACTTATCCGCTTTGGGTTCAAGCTTATCAGGCTGAAGCCTTTTGACATAAGCAACGCAGCCCCAAACTTTCAGAAATGACAGCTTAGGTTTCTTTCCAAACCACAGTTCATACGGTGTCGTCTCAACGGATTTAGACGGTGCCCTATTTAAAGTGAATGCAGCTGTCTCTAATGCATAACCCCAAAACGATAGTGGCAAATCGGTAAGAGACATCATAGAACGCACCATATCTAATAGAGTACGATTACGACGTTCGGACACACCATTACGCTGTGGTGTTCCAGGTGGCGTGAGCTGGGAAACAATTCCATATTGTCTTAAGTGATTGCCAAACTCGTAACTCAAATATTCTCCTCCACGATCAGATCGTAAGAACTTTATTTTCTTGTCACGATGGTTCTCTACTTCACTCTGAAATTCTTTGAACTTTTCAAATGTTTCAGATTTATGCTTCATCAAGTAGACATAGCCATATCTACTCAAATCATATGTGAACGTGAGAACATAACGATATCCACCGCGCACCTCAACACTCATCGGACCGCATACATCGGTATGTATTATTTCCAACAAGTCTGTTGCTCACTGCATTGTTCCGGAGAACGGAGTTTTAGTCATCTTGCCCATAAGGCACGGTTCGCACGTCTCAAATGATTCATAATCAAGTGATTCCAAAAGTCCATCAGCATGGAGTTTTTTCATGCGTTTAACACCGATATGACCTAAGCGGCAGTGCCACAAATATGTGGTACTATCATTATCAATTTTGCGTCTTTTGGCATCAATATTATGGATGTGAGTATCACCACGATCGAGATTCAACAAGAATAAACCATTCACAAGTGGTGCATGACCATAAAAGATATTATTCATCAAAATAGAACAACCTTTATTCTCTGATTTAAATGAATAACCGTCTCGCAATAAACAAGATCCAGATATAATGTTCATGCTCAACGCAGGCACCAAATAACAATTATTTAGGTTCATAACTAATCCCGAAGGTAGATGTAGAGGTAGCGTGCCGACGGCGATAACTTCAACTCTTGAACCGTTCCCGACGCGCATCGTCACCTCGTCCTTAGCCAATCTTCGTTTATTCCGTAGCTCCTGTTTCGAGTTACAAATATGAGTAACCGAACCAGTATCAAATACCCAGGTGCTACTACGAGCATTGGTGAGGTACACATCAATAACATGTATATCAAATATACCTTTGTTGACGTTGCCATCCTTCTTATCTGCCAAGTACTTGGGGCAGTTCCGCTTCCAGTGACCAGTCCCCTTGCAGTAGAAACACTCAGTCTCGGGTTTGGGTCCAGACTTGGGTTTCTTCGTGGGAGCAGCAACTGATTTGCCGTTCTTCTTGAAGTTCCCCTTCTTTCCCTTGCCCTTCTTGAAACTAGTGCTCTTCTTTACCATCAACACTTGATGCTCCTTCTTGACTTCTACCTCCGCAGCTTTGAGCATAGCGAAGAGCTCGGAAATAGACTTTTCCATTCCTTGCATATTATAGTTCATCACAAAGCCCTTATAGCTTGGTGGCAGTGATTGGAGAATTCTGTCAATAACCGAATCATCTGGAAGATTAACTCCCAACTGAGTCAAGCGGTTATGCAACCCAGACCTCTTGAGTATATGCTCACTGACAGAACTATTCTCCTCCATCTTACAGCTAAAGAACTTGTCGGAGACATCATATCTCTCGACCTGGGCATGAGCTTGAAATACAAGTTTCAGCTCTTGGAACATCTCATATGCTCCGTGATGCTCAAAACGTCTTTGGAGCCCCGGTTCTAAGCCGTAAAGCATGGCACACTGAACTATCGAGTAGTCATCAACACATGTTTGCCAGGCGTTCATAACGTCGACAGACGAGGGAGGGGGCACGACACCTAGCAGTGCATCAAGGACATAAGCCTTCTGTGCAGCAATGAGGATGATCCTCAGATTACGGACCCAGTCCGCATAGTTGCTTCCATCATCTTTCAACTTAGCTTTCTCTAGGAACGCATTAAAATTCAGTGGAACTACAGCGCGGGCCATTGATCTACAACATACAATTGCAAAGATTATTTAGACTATGTTCATGATAATTGAAGTTTAATTAATCAAATTACTTAAGAACTCCCACTTAGATTAACATCCCTCAAGTTGTCTAAGTGTAACATGATCCACATCAACTAAACCACGTCCGATCATCACGTGAGGTGGATTAGTTATCAATGGTGAACATCTTTCATGTTGATCATATCTACTATATGACTCATGTTCGACCTTTCAGTCTCTTGTGTTCCGAGGCCATATCTGTATATGCTAGGCTCGTCAAGTTTAACCCAAGTATTCTGCGTGTGTAAAACTGGCTTACACCCGTTGTATGCGAACGAAAGAATCCATCACACCCGATCATCACGTGGTGCTTAGAAGCGTCGAACCTTCGCAACGGTGCATACTAGGGGAGAACACTTATCTTGAAATTTAGTGAAGGGATCATCTTATAATGCTACCGTCGTCCTAAGCAAAATAAGATGCATAAAAGGATTAACATCACATGCAATTCAATATATGTGACATGATATGGCCATCAACGTCTCATGCCTTTGATCTCCATCAGCAAAGCACCGTCATGATCTCCATCGTCACCGGGTTGACACCTTGATCTCCATTGTAGCGTCGTGACACCTTGATCTCCATCGCAGCGTCGTGGTCGTCTCGCCGGCTATTGCTACTACTACTACTGCTAACTCATAGCGGTAAAGTAAAGCAATTACATAGCGTTGGCATTGCATACAATAAAGAGACAACCATAAGGCTCCTGCCGGTTGCCTGATAACTTTACAAAACATGATCATCTCATACAACAACTTATATCACATCATGTCTTGACCATATCACATCACCAGCATACCCTGCAAAAACAAGTTAGACGTCCTCTACTTTGTTGTTGCAAGTTTTACGTGGCTGCTACGGGTTTGCAAGAACCGTTCTTACCTACGCAAAACCACAACGTGGTGTAGTGATTGCTTTTTGATCTTCTAAAAGAACCCTCTTCATTGAAACCGATTCAACTAAAATGAGAGAGACAGACACCCGCCAGTCACCTTTATGCAACGAGTGCACGTAGCGGTGAAACCTGTCTCGCGTAAGCGTACGCGTAATGTCGGTCCGGGCCGCTTCATCTCACAATACCGCCGAATCAAGTATCAACTAGCGGCAAGCAATATGTATACACCCACGCCCACAACTCACTTGTGTTCTACTCGTGCAAATCACATCTACGCATAGACCTGGCTCGGATGCCACTGTTGGGGAACGGAGCATGTAATTTCAAAAAATTTCCTACGCTCACGCAAGATCTATCCATGGAGATGCATCACTACGAGAGGGGAGAGTGTGTCTACGTACCCTCGTAGACCGTTAGCGGAAGCATCTCACAACGCGGTTGATGTAGTCGAACAATCCTTCGAGCTCCACCGATCGAGTACCGAACGTACGGCACCTCCGAGTTCTACACACGTGCAGCTCGGTGACGATCCTCGCCTTCTTGATCCAGCAAGACGTCGAGGAAGTAGATGAGTTCCGTCAGCACGACGGCGTGGCGACGGTGACGGTGAAGTGATTCCGGCAGGGCTTCGCCTAAGCTCTCCGAAAATATGACCGAGGTGGAAAACGGAGATCGGGGCACCACACACGGCTATGGGACAATTGTGTGTCTCCAAGGGGTGCCCCTCCTACGTATATAAAGGAGGGAGGGGGGAGGAGGCAGCCAAGGGGCTGCGCCCCCATAGGGAGGCCGAATCCCCCTAGGGATTCCTCCCATTGGCCGCCCCCCCCGCAATCCTACTCCAAGTAGGATTCCTACTTGGAAAGGGGGGGAGAGGGAGAAGGAAGGGGGGCCGGCCCCCAATCCTAGCCCAATTCGGTTTGGCCCCCTAGGGGGGGCGCACCAGCCCCTTGTGGGCTGTTGCTCCTCCCCTACATGGCCCATGTGGCCCATGTGGCCCCCCGGGGGGTTCCGGTAACCCCCCGGTACACCGATAAAATATCCGGAACCTTCCGGAACCTTTCCGGTGTCCGAATACCACCTTCCAATATATGAATCTTTATCTCTCGGACATTCCGAGACTCCTCGTCATGTTCGTGATCTCATCCGGGACTCCGAACAACATTCGGTCACCAATCACATAACTCATATAATACTATATCGACATCGAACCTTAAGTGTGCGGACCCTACGGGTTCGGGAATGATGTAGACATGACCGAGACGACTCTCTGGTCAATAACCAACAGCGGAACCTGGATGCTCATATTGGTTCCTACATATTCCACGAAGATCTTTATCGGTGAACCTCATATGTCAACATACGTTGTTCCCTTTATCCGGCGGTATGTTACTTGCCCGAGATTCGATCGTCGGTATGCAATACCTAGTTCAATCTCGTTACCGGCAAGTCTCTTTACTCGTTCCGTAATACATCATCTTGCAACTAACTCTTTAGTCACGGTGCTTGCAAGGCTTCTGTGATGCTGTATTACCGAGAGGGCCCAGAGATACCTCTCCGATAGTCGGAGTGACAAATCCCAATATTGATCCATGCCAACTCAACAAACACTTTCGGAGATACCTGTAGTGCACCTTTATAATCACCCAGTAACGTTGTGATGTTTGATACACCCAAAGTATTCCTACGGTATCCGGGAGTTGCATGATCTCATGGTCAGAGGAACGTGTATTTGACATAGTGAAAGCAATAGCAATAAACTGAACGATCATTTGCTATGCTAACGGTTGGGTCATGTCCATCACATCATTCTCCTAATGATGTGATCCCGTTATCAAATGACAACTCATGTCCATGGTCAGGAAACCTTGACCATCTTTTGATCAACGAGCTATACTAGGGACATAGTATTTGTCTATTATCCACACATGTATTTAGTTTCCGGTCAATACAATTCTAGCATGAATAATAAACCATTATCATGAACGGAGAAATATGATAATAATAAACACTTTATTAATTGCCTCTAGGGCATATTTCCAACAGAGTGCTGGTCAGCCCGGGCGTTTGAGGCCGATTTGAGAGGCCCTTCTGGGTCGCATTTTCGTGACCGGTCAGTAACCGAGCGGCTTGCCCGGACGTTCGAGACAGATTTTAAGGGTCCGGTTGTAGATGCTCTTAGACGCATGACAAAAAAACGGAAAAAGAGCACGTATATTTGCCTCGGCCGGCTGGAGGAGGGGAGCCGGGAGCTCTCTTCGTGTTGATTGAAAAAAAAAGACACTAACCCAGTACGTGGTCCCACAGCGCGACGTCGAGACTCGCGCCGCTTACCACAAGCAGAGGGGATGAAATCACTGTTCTGACCTTATACGCATAGAATTGCACAAAATGAACTCGTCAGGAAAGTATTTCACGATCTGACCCTTTTAGAAACGCCACAGCCCGCGGTGTTGCCGGTAAACTAAGAAACGCCGACCTACACCGCGTTTCTGGTAAACTAAGAAACGCCGTCCTAGCCAGCGTTTCTACACGTCAGAAACGCCGAGCTACTCCGCGTTTCAGCCTAGAATGGAAACGCCAAGGGTCCTGGCGTTGCTGACTGAGATATTTATTAGGCCGTGGGGCCCTCGGGCCACCCTCACCCACCACTCACCACTCACTCTCTTCTCCCCATTGACCTATCCCGAGCTACAACCCCCTTTTCCCCTTTGTCTCCCCCACTTGTCCCCTCTCAAATCCTTCCAAAAGGATTGGTTTGGTCCGTGGATCCGGTGTCATTTCCGTTCCTTGAGGTAATCTCCTTCATCTCACAAATTTTTATTGGTTGGATTTGTCTATTTGGGTGGTTTTTTGTTCATGTGTTTTCTAACCCTAGTTTTGAACATTGTTCCAAAATATGATGTTCTTAGTGTATACTAATGAGTATAGTTGTTCCAATAATGTTGCATTGTATTGGTTGGGTTATGCTTATTGTTAAGATTTAGGGTTAGGGTTAGGGTTAGGATTAGGGTTTGGGTAATGCTTAATTTGGATTGACATAGATGTTTCTTAGTTGTTTTGTTAGGAATGTGGTATACTTAGCATTGGTACTTTTGTTCCCTTTTTTAGATGGACAAGATTGTGAATATTCATTATGTTGACAAAGAGGCATTCATGAATGTTGATATTGTTGACAAGTATGAGGAAGTGTTGGTATTTCTTGAGAGTCCTACTTATGAAGAGGTTGTGGAAGAAACGCGGATAAGATTGAAGTGGGTTGATCAAAGTGACCAAGTTGAATTATTAGGAAGATATGATGTTGGGTCGGCACACAAGTGTCGGATGAAGACAATGCCTATCAAGTCCAATTTGCATTGGGTTGCATACAAGGAGGTTGTTGCATCCTCGGTAGTCAAGTCACTCGAAGTGTTTGCAAGTATGGTGGTCAAGGCTCCTCTTTTTCATGTTGACTTGAACCAAACCTTAGTAGATGATTTGAGCTCGATTAGTAGTGTGCCACCTATTTTTGAGCATAAAGTTGAAGTGGAAGCCAATGAGTATCCCCAATATGAGTTCGGAGGTAGTGCACCGATCAAAGATGATGGTCATTACTCCGACGAAGAGTATGAGAGGCACCACAACATTGTTGGTGATGTAGAGGCTCAAGTAAGGCATGATGACATGGATCCTGACATTGTCTATCAGCGTGCTTGTGTGGATGACTCGGATGATGAAGGCCCAGTGAATGAGTTGGACGAGGATGGCTTCACTGAGAAAGAAGCGGAGTGGTATACAAAAATCACCGGTAGGGATCACAAAGTTCCCTTGTTTTGTGATGTTAGCCTTGCAGATAAGGCTATAGTCGATGGTGGCATGAGCAAGACAATTGAGGCTAGAATGTTCCCAAGTAGCACACCCGACGCGATTTCTATGTCTTACCTAAAGAAAGGTTTGATGTTCGAGCACATGCTAGAATTCAAGATGTGGTTGTGTGAGTATGCCGTCAAACACTACAGGCCTTTCATAGTTGTTCACTCGGACTGCAACAAGCGATACACCGTGAAATGCGAGGTGTGGGCCGAGGATCCGGCGGTGGTAGACGTGGTGGCTCAAGTGGTGGCCTTGGTGTGGGCCGAGTATCCGGCGGTGGTAGACGTGGTGGCTCAAGTGGTGGCCTTGGTGTGGGCCGAGGATCCGGCGGTGGTAGACGTGGGGGTTCAAGTGCTCGTGGTAGTGCTGGTCGTAGAGGAGGTTTTATGGGTAGAGGTTCGGGTGGTGCTAGAGGAATGTTCGGATACCTAGAAGGACCATTTCCATACGTTTGATACATTTCAATATTATTTTCGTGTTGTACATTTTCTTCAGGTTGTTTTTCTCCTTACTAACTAATGTCTTGTAATTTTTTGTAGATATGGCGGCTTCTCAACCCAACAAAGCAACAATGAAGGGGGTGGAGGACACGGAGGGGGGAGGTGAGATGTCGGGGTGGTGGGAGAAGGCTGTCAAGAAGGTGAGACAGGAGGAGGCAGCCGCTCTAGAGAAGAAGAAGCAAGAGGAGTACGAAGAGAGGCAAAAGGAGAAATGGAGAATGACATTTCGAGCCATTGATATGGAGAACAAGCTGAAGAAGAAGTGTGAGATGGCTGAAGAGAAACGGCTGAAGGATTGGCGAGAGAAAACTACGAAACTTTGGGCTTTTGAGGCGGCAAAGAAAGAGAGGGAGCACAAGCGCTTCATAGAGAAGGTGGTTCACGTGGCAAGTCTCATAAGGAAAAGGGAGGAGGAAGAAGAAGAAGAAGAGAGGAAGAAGAAGAAGGGAAAGGGACCTGGACCTTGCTCTACACAATAGAGCAATGTCGTTCTCATCATGTTGTGCACTTTATTGTGAACCTTCTCATCGCTATGTGATCTTTGAACTTTAATTTAGTGGTGGACCTCTATGTGCACTCTACATTGCTATGGACTCCATTGTGTGTACTCTTAATCACACATGACAAGTTCAAACGACATAAAGCATAGCAAGTCCGCAAGTTCACACATGACAAGCACCGGTCATCACTTCACTTCTTCCCTCTTTTCGCAGGGATCTTGCCCTTGTTGACGTAGCCCTCTGGAGTGTTCTGCCATGTAGGACGTCGGATGTTCCTTGAGCTAGCTCGGCGTGTTTCTTCTGTCGACTGAGTAGGTTGAGTTGGCTGCGGAGCGTCTTCCGTCTGCGAAGCCCCAAGCTCCATGTAGTCCGGATCCGCCTCTTTGTCTGTCTCCTCTTCTTCTTCATCTTCCTCAATATGTGCTCGACTCGACGAACCATGAGCTCCACTAGAAGATGGACGAGCGGAAGAAGCACGTGGTCGGCTGGAAGACGGACGAGCGGAAGAAAGCACATCCATTCTGTACTGAGCACGTGCCCGCACATCGGTGGATGAACCACCGTGGCAAGACAGTAAAGCGGCTAGTGTGCGGCATCGATTGACGACCTTCTGCACAAGGAAAAGACATAGACATGTTAATATGCTAAAAGAGCTACGAAAAAGAAAGCAACGGTTAACAAGGCATCTAACCTGCAGAGTACTCCTAACAAGTCCGTCCGTTGCTGGACCAGGGGCACGGCCAAGCACCACATTACTATCGTTGATACATCTCCATAGCTCTGTGCCCTGGATAAAACATATGTGACAGACCACCCACGAAGAAATGACACATGTTCATATTTCAAAAGAAATACAAAAGAGGGACGTACCACTCGGTCATGGAGAGGGCCATAGTCTAGATGCGCTCCAATGGTCTCCCTAATAGAGTTGTTGAATGCACCATCAGCAGCCTCACTTGGCATTACGTCCAAGCAATCTGAACGAGTCCAAGCACCCTTGTGGATAACTCTGTACTCTTTGCGAATCCACTCCAAATGCCTTAAATATGCCGCCTCGTCAGTGTCGGGTGTTTGATCAGTTTCAACTCGAGCATTCCTCTAAGCATTCCACATGTCCACCCACATAATGTGGTGCTCCTCCCAATTGATGACATTCTTATTGTTTTGCCGGTTCGTCCTACAAAGCATTAGAAGAATACATCAGTTCCATTTTCTCGTGTTAGACATTGATCAACAGGTGATACAAAAAACTCTCACTTATGTAGCGCCACACTTGTCTCGACGTGATCCGGCGGGCTGCGTTGTTGGACTCCGAACTGCTTTGAAACACGATGAGGAAGATGCCACTCGACCGCAAAAAAGCATATCATGGGGCACCGCACACGCCAAAGATGCTGGTCACGAAGGCACATATTGCTCAGAGGGAACTGCCTAAGTACCGTGTACGGCCTCCAATTGACCTACATCACAACAAGTCACTCACCCATGCACGAAAAAAATTCAGAAACGATGCCAAAGCATTTGGATAATTACCTGTTCATAAGTCAGCATGTCAAGCTCGCTTATGTATGCCTTGTACCGCCCCATGGCTGCGATACTCGACCATTGGACATTAGACCATGTGTGTGCGATAGTGGGGTACCGCTCCTCATCCCCGTCAAAAGGCTACTTCCAAGATTCTTCCGGAGGAAGGGTGACGTTACGACCTACAGGGATACGCTCCCACATCCAAACCTGTAGGGCCCAAACGAAACCACCAAGAGTGGACGTCGGCTTACTCCTCATACATGCTCCATCCAACTGCAGATTTGCACACACGTTAAACGACCACACACAAATACCTATTTAATATAATGAAAATGCATCATAGTAAGCAGTACCTGACGGTACAAGAAGGCTAGTGCCGCCGACCCCCAACTCCACTTAACATCCCAGTCACGAAGAGGATCCAAGAACATCCACGAGGCTGTGTCCCCCGTGCCATCCGGAAACACCACTTGGGTCAAAAAATTCCAGAGGTAAGCCCTGGCGTACCTCTCCACAACATCCGGACTAGCATCCTTTGGGCACCTACGAAAATGTTTCTGTATCCACGAGAACAACACGCCGGATGGCCTAGGATCCTTCCTGGTTTCATGAGTCCACGGCTCAGGTTCAACACCAACCAATGCTGCAACCCGTTGTCGCCACCCATCAGACCTCACCTTCCCTGTAAGAGCCCTGCCCTCGATCGGAAGCCCGGTGATCATAGCAATATCCTCCAAAGTTATGGTCATCTCACCAAGAGCAAGGTGAAAAGAGTGCGTCTCCGGCCTCCAACGGTCCGTAAGGGCGGTAAGGGCCGTGGAGTTCAACCATGGTGGTGTGCCTTTAAAGTTGAGCACAAACTGAAGAAGATCCATTCTTCTAAAATAAGGCTTGTACCGACGGTCATATACGAGAGATTCATTCGGGTTGTGCCCCCTCAACCGAAGTAGTGGAGGAACCTAAACAAACAAACGCATAATTTGTTACTTCTCTCAACTTGTCACAATATGAAAATCAACCAATATAGAAATATAATCATCAAGGCCCGGATAATTACCTCCCCTCTTTCCACTAGCACCGCACGATGCTTCTGCTCGTAGAAATCATCAAGGCCCGGATATTTATCCGGCTCAAACATCCTACATAATAGGAACAAATAATTTTAGGATTCAACATAATACATTTTTTTACCTATAAATGTTAAATTCACAAGTACCAAATGATACAAAGTGTGCACGCACACATCTATGTAGTCGAAAATATTTAGGATGAACACATAGCAAATATAACAATCAAGTAATATGCATTCACCATCACACTTGCAACTATAGAAAATACACAAATGTACATCATATTTCGCAATGCACTCATCCTTGGCCAGCCCTCATCCTTACTACTAAATCATATGATACTAAACAACTAAATCATCACCAAAATTTGTTTTACTTGACAACCTAGGTTGCACCTAGTGCCAAAAAATGCTCCAAAAATACAAAGTTATTGCAAAAAGTGATTGGAGGGATTGGAGGAGCTTACCGGCCTCTTCGATTTGCCCCAAAGATCCGCAAAAATGGTTGAGGGAAGAGGAAGATCAAAGGGGGGGATCGGGAGGAGGAGAGAGGTGTTTCTCGTGGTGGTTCGCAGCGAGGGAGAACGGGCTCGGCGTTTCGGGTGGGGCCTAAACTAATATCGGCCTAAGAAACGCCAGGGCCCTTGGCGTTTCCGTTCTAGTCTGAAACGCTGAGTAGCTCGGCGTTTCTGACGTGTAGAAACGCAGGCTAGGACGGCGTTTCTTAGTTTACCAGAAACGCGGGGTAGGTCGGCGTTTCTTAGTTGAACAGCAACGCCGCGGGCTGTGGCGTTTCTAAAAGGGTCGTGAAATACTTTCCTGACGAGTTCATTTTGTGAAATTCTTTACGTATTAAGGTCAGAACAGTGATTTCGTCCGAGCAGAGGGCGCACACAGCTGCAAAGCCAGACACACCGACACTTGTCGCCCCGGCCCATGCGAGGCCCGCGTCGAGCCCAGGTCCCGACACGTGCCCGACCCGCACCGTTCATCCTCCTCCAAACCCCTCCTCCATTCCCAAAATAGCAATCTTTCTCTCTTCTCCTATCCGCTCCCCATCGCCCCTCCTCCCCTCGCCGCCACTCCAGCCGCCGACCCCATCCCGGCGGGAGCTCCGCCGCAAACTCCCCCATCAGGGCCCCGTCTGCAGCCCCGCTTCCCTCCGTCTCCGTCTCCGTCTGGTCCCCAGCAATCTTTCAGCTGCTTTCGCGTGCGCTTCCGGCGGGTGGGAGCGATATGATTTCGACGTGTCCGTAGCGCGATTTCCCCCGCCTTATCTTGTCCCCTCCTCTCCCCGTGCCCACCCCACCCACCTTCTCGCCGGGCCAGGGCTTCCGGCGCGTTCCCTGCGCAGCAGGGTAGCTTCTTGCTGAGCAGTGTGGTTAGGGTTCTTGGGGTTCGGGGGCATGGAGGACCCAGTGCCGAGTCTGGTCAAGGAGGAGGGGGATGAGGGTGCCCACGGGAGAGGCGGTTCGCCGGGGGCCGGAGCGGCGCCGAGGCCGATGGAGGGGCTGCACGACGCCGGGCCGCCGCCGTTCCTGACGAAGACCTACGACATGGTCGATGACCCGAACACCGACAGCGCCGTGTCGTGGAGCTCCGGCAACAACAGCTTCGTGGTGTGGGATCCGCACGCCTTCGCCACGGTGCTGCTGCCGAGGCACTTCAAGCACAGCAACTTCTCCAGCTTCGTCAGGCAGCTCAACACCTATGTAAGCCACCAAGCCTGATTCCCTTGATTCCTCTTGCGAATTTGCAATGCAGCTGATTTGTGATGCCTCGATGCGACTGTGAATGTAGCTGTTTTTTTTACATCTTCTTGAAGCTCCCAGATGCAATGCTGTGAGACTGTTACCTGAAATTTGTCCAATGTAGCCATTGAGATTGTGTTACCATTGCCAAATTTGGTGAGAGAAGTACAGAAAAAAGAGTCAATTACAACTGTAGAATATTATTAACTATTCTGGTTCAACAGTGGAGATATCACCTCTTGTTCTTTATGATTAGGACATTTTGTACTTCAGAAAACTGGTGGTGCTACACTAAACAGGGAGAGCTAAATCCCAGAAATGCGTAGGAATTGCATACATCCAAATACACAATATTTATGTAGAAAAGTGCATGGGAATCCCTGGCTGATAAACTTCAGTTAAGAAGAAGCCAACACATTCACAAAACTCTACCTGTTGGACTGGATGTGCCGGATAAACCTTATGTCATCATTAAGAGAAAATAAGTTGTCGAGGAAAGTTTATTCTGTCTGTTTCACATGCATTTATCCTTACCCTGTTAGTATCATATTTTTTGAGATAATTTTTCGCAAGATAATCAACCGGAACATTGTCTTGCATGTGTTTGTCCAATTGTGTACTTCATACCTTCATATTAGAGCTCCCTCTTCCTGAATTAATAGCAGTTGGAATATGTTCATGGTGTGCCACATTGTTTGGACTTCTTTGTGAGCATGCGCATGGTGCCATCTCAGGTCATATGTCACTTATCAAATGCTTATCTTCATAATTCATATGGCTGTTGCACTGTGCTGTTACCTGCTTCCACCATGCAGTGGTCACGTTTGCACCCTTCCTCCCTTTTTTGCCAATTTGGTGAAGTGCTTAAAAATAAATTAACTGGAGGTTGAAGATTGGTGTATGTTACTCCCTCCATGTCATAAATAAGTGACGTTTTAGACATACCCTAGGTCAAAGTAATATAACTTTGACTAAAATATCATTTTAGTGAAAATAGAAATTCATGTGTATATATTTGTCTCGAAAAGTATTTGTAGATTTTTTCTAAGAAGTTATGTACATATATTGCATTATAAATTACTGGTCAAAGTTACATTTTGAAGACCGTGTTTCTCTAAACCTCACTTATTTGTGACATGGAGGGAGTATTAACTAGTCAGTGTAGATGGTTAGGTTCCTTGTGATGGAAACAGCCCACCCGGATTCAAGTCCTAGACTTGGCACGGGTGCTCGCATTTTCCTGGATTTATTCCATGCTTCCTGGCGATTTATTACGAGCCGCCTATGGTGACTTGGTCAATCTGAAGATTTGCCGGCTCGATCTCTCGGTGGTGCTCATAGGGGTAGGTTGTGCGAGTGTGCTTTCATAGGGGTAAGTGTACGTGTGTATGCGAGTTTCTGCGTTTGTATTGTGTTTCTAAAAAAAAACTAGTCGCGTGCATAGTGTGGATATCAGCTCTCGTTCTTTATGATTAGATGTTTTGTATGTACACCCTCCGTAAACAAATATAAGAGCGTTTAGATCACTACTCTAGTGATCTAAACGCTCTTATATTTCTTTACAGAGGGAGTACTACTTTAGAACAACTTGGTATTATACTAGAACAAGCAGAGCTAACTCCCAAAAGTGAATATGAATACATGTTATTGTGTTGAGAAGCATAGGGAATCCCAAGTAGAAAAATTTAAGTTAACATAAAGCAGCATATTGACAAACTCTAGTTAAATAAACCTTCGTTCAGATATAAGTAAAAGCTGTATTTTAACTGTTTATCATGAATTACTTTCCTAAGGTACTTTTTGCTCATGTTATCATAAAAGGGAAAACAACATCCTGGTGAGCAAAATGTTAATTCTGTGTGTTCGCATTTCATTTTTCTGTACCCTGCTACTGTTATATTTATGAGTAAATTCACTTACCATCAGGTAAAGTGAGGCTAGTTGCACATTGGACGAATTTTGCAACAATAAGCAGTTTGAACCAGGATAACGAAACCTGCATACGTGCCCCACTTCATATTTCCCTGTGGAGTACTGCTGTTACCTGCTCTCCCTTTTAGTCATTAATGTGCATTCCTCCTCTCATTTTAAGAACTTTTGCCACCGAATAAAGGTTGTATTCGAAAATGAGTTCAATATCTTCTTGGTACATCTTTTATTCTTCTATAAGAGTCGACAGTTATTTTATTTTCACTATATTTTCAAAAAAAAAATCCCTTAATAAAAGGAATAAAGGATGAAGATTAAAGAGGAGTTTTTGAAACAATGTAGTGAAGATACAACTGAAATGATGCAAAATGAACCTAAACACGTTATAAAGGGGCTACCGGAAGATACCCTGTTGCAGTTCTATCTGTTGGTGCTGATGAGGTTTATGATCTGAAAAGAAGTAAATGTAATTATAATGTCTTCTTTGTTTCATGTTGAGAAAGAATTAACGTCTTGATACAAACTTGCAATTTGAAGTCTCCTGGAATTAACTTTTCTCTGGTATGTTATTTGTTGGCTTCTCAGGGCTTCAGGAAGGTGGATCCTGACCGATGGGAGTTTGCCAATGAGGGTTTCCTACGGGGACAGAGGCACCTTCTGAAGAACATCAGGCGTCGAAAACCTCCCGCTCATACTGCTCCAAATCAGCAGTCCCTTGGATCTTACCTTGAGGTGGGGCACTTCGGAAATGATGCAGAGATCGACCGGCTGAAAAGGGACAAGCAACTGTTGATGGCAGAAGTGGTGAAGCTAAGGCAGGAACAGCAGAACACGAAGGCGCATCTGAAAGCCATGGAGGATAGGCTACGTGGAACCGAGCAGAAGCAGCAGCAGATGACGTCATTCATGGCGCGTGTGTTGCGGAACCCTGAATTCTTAAAGCAACTGATTTCCCGGAATGGGATGAGGAAGGAGCTCCATGACGCCATCTCGAAGAAAAGGAGGCGCCGCATCGACGGAGGACCTGAAGCTTATGACGTGGGTGCTAGTAGCAGCAGCATGGAGCAAGAGTCGCCTGTTGTGTTTGATTCTAATGGGTCAGTGGAACTTCTTGCCGATGTGTCGGTGCCGGTGGAACTCCTTGCTGATGGGATCCCACCTGATCTGGAAGGCTCAGTGGAACTCCTTGCTGACGGGATCCCACCTGACCTGGAAGGTTCAGTGGCACTCCTTGCCGACGGGATCCCACCTGACCTGGAAGGCTCGGTGGAACTCCTTGTTGAGGGGATTCCATCTGATCTCGACGGCTCCAGTATCGATGCTAACGGCGTAACGGAGCCACAGGTTCTTGGTCTTGGTACCTGTGAAGCGCAGCAGAACAGAGTCCCGGGGCTGTTCCATGATAATTTCTGGGAGGAGCTGCTGAACAAAGGACTCGGCGATGAGAACGACGAGCCGGTTAACGTAGACGGCATGGATGTGCTGTCTGAGAAGATGGGTTATCTCATCCCAAATAGCCCAACCGGCACAGCCTAGTTCCATTTCATTCTACATCTATCCACCCTGCAGTGTCTATGCAAGTGTCGACAGTGATTCCCCACCGTGTCCTGGTCTTGGTGTCGCCTAAACTGTAGCGGGAAAGACTTCCGTGGAACCGTTGGCGTCCTCTGTATCGCTGGAGAGAGACCTGTTCGTTGTTTCAGGCTATATAGCCCCTTGTTAGTCTGTAAAACGGGCACTGTTAGCTGTTGAATGACACATGTTCTGATGTATACTGTATAAGAGTCTTTTGTGGTATGACTAGAGTTGTGCTCCTTCTATCCGGATTTATATATAGGGCATCTTTGTGGTTCTAGGTCCAATTTGACTAACGAAATATGTGGGTTTTTTTTTTAACTTTTTTAAACTGTCGCTGGGGACTCCCCACCTGAATAAGTTGTTCAGAAAGAGCAGTTTTAACATGGTCCCTTTTACATCTTCTTTTCGTACGAGAGGTAAAAAGACATAATAGATCCCTTTTACATCTTCTTTTCATATGAGAGGTAAAAATACATAATAGATCTGAGCCGCGATTTCATCAAGTAGTGTGTCTGAGTTAAGAGGAGGTAAGAGGGTTTGTTTCTGCAAGAGTTAAGACAACGAGAAGACAGGAAATCACGGCACAAACTGGTCGGAGACGATATCAGAGATTACAACATTAGGGGAGACATCAACAACTTTAAACACTAAAGTTTCTGGAATCCCAATTTTTTCATAGGATTAGGTGAAGCATGAAAGGCCAGACAGACCCATGAAGTCCTTTGGGCAGTGGACTGGCCCAGAGCACGCTGATCGGTGAGAAGTTTGGATACAATCCGAGAGCAGACCATATACTTCTAGTGGACGGGCAGGTGAAGAACAAATGAGCCTTGTTCCCAATGGCCTGTACTTTTACGGTGCATCCTGGTAATCGTAACAAGTTTTAAAATAAATTCATGATCATGAGAGGAATCTTATCGAATAGCAGAGGTTTTTGGGACTTGGCTAAAAAACAGTTTATACTTCTAGAGAGCATAATTTAGAATTCAATTGCTCTCATGGAGATTGGTCGGTCAAATTTTGCCATGCCTTTTCTGGACTACTCGTGGGGTGGTCTTAATTATCCCTGGTTTTGGTAACCCCCAAGAGAAAGATCGGGAGGAATTTTGCTAGGTTTAATATGAAGGTCGGTGACTGTGGTCATGCTTCATGTTCGCTCGAGAAGTAATGGCTTTTTATGGGATATTATGACTGTTTATATGGCCGCACAACCTGAGTTTAAAACTAACTTCCTTACTGAGCTTGATTGAATTTGTGGTTCGGAATCTCTTCCCATGCTAGTGGGTGGTGATTTTAACATTATTCAGAGGCAGGAAGAGAAGAACAACAATAATTTCGATGCGAGATGACCATTTATGTTCAATGCCATCATTGAGAGCTTGGACCTGATAGATGTAGCTTTATCGGGTCAACAGTTCAGTTGGACTAACAATTTGTCCTCGCCGACTTATGAATTGTTGGATTACATGTTGATGAGTGTCCAGTGGGAGCATACATTTCTTTTGGTGATTATCCGTGCTTTCCAGAAGCATATCCGACCACACTTCTCTTCTCTTCGATTCCGGTGAGGCAGCTCATCCAGGAAGCAAAGCCGCATTTTCCTTTTAAACATCTTCGTTTGAAAGGGAAGGTTTTTCTGATATTGTATCTCACGAATGGTTAAAGGAGACTAGAGAATCTACTAACACTGAGTAATGGCAATTCAAGATTCGGAACCTTAGACAATTTCTCCGGGGTTGGGCTAAGCGTATTACTGGCGAGTACAAGGAAAAAAAATCATCTTCTCTTAATTGTTAATGTGTTGGGCATTAAGGCGGAATCCGCGCCCCTCTCAGCAATAGATCTTGAGGCTAAGCGAGAGGCGAACGAATTCTTGGCCAGGCTTTTGCGTGAGGAAGAGATCAAATGGACTCGACGGGCTAAAGTAAAATCTGTCTGGTAGGGATAATAATATAAAGTTCTTTCATTTGATTGCAAATGAAAGCATCAGAAAAAGAGAATCTTTTAGCTTAAACAAGATGAGGGGACTATTGTGGGTTAGGGCCATCTGAAAGCTTACATAACTAACTTCTGCAAGTGTATCTTTGCTTCTTCACAATCCAATTTTGTTTCCCTGGTGGAAGATGTTACTGATAATATACCTCAACTCTTCGCCGAGGAAAATTTTGTGTTGACAACACTTTTTATTGAAAAGGGAGGTTTTTTAGGCCATATCTCAGATGGAGCGTAATAAAACATTGGGTTCATATGGGTTCCGTGTTGAGTTCTATCAGAAATGTTGGGGTGACATTAGGGGTGATCTTTTTCCAATGTTTGTGGACTTAGGGTGTGTTTGGTTCGCGTCCACGCCGTTACACACCTGGCCTAGACAGTGCATGTGGTCTGCCTGATACTTGTTTGCTTGGTGTCCTCGCAAAGAAAATGCATGCCTGGCCTGGTAGCCCCAGTAGCGTGATTAGCCTGGCCCAACTAAAATAAATAAAAAGAAAAGCAAATGTTTAACCCAGGCAGGGTACTTAGCCTGGCCCAGGCTTCCCATTACATATGCCTGGAGGTGCTACAGCAGCAGCCTGGCGGTAATTAAATGATTGAAGTACTCTCACGCACAGCAGCAGACTCTGACACACAGCGGACACACATGATCAAGCCCAGGACATGAACCAAACGCGACATGCACCAGGCTAGCCTCGCCAGGCAATATTTACAATCTTCTCAGGCTCAATCCAGGCAGTCCATTTCTCCAGGCAACGTGTTCAGGTATCCAACCAAACAGGCCCTTATACAATGTTGATATTTGGTTGTTTCGTCTCAACTTTCGAACTACCACACTCCTGCCCAAGAAAGTGGATGATGTGTGGACTGAGAAATTTAGACCCATCTACTTGCTGAACGCCAGTTTTAAATTCTTCACAAAGGTGGGCACTAGTAGATTGCCCGCTATCGCACATACGGTCGTGCGACCAACCCAGATTGCTTTTATGCCTGTTCGAAATATTTTTGAGGGAGTGGTGGTCCTTCATGAGACGAACCATGAGCTCCACACTAAGAAACTTGGTGGAGTTATCTTTAAAGTGGATTTTGAAAAGGCCTACAACAAAGTAAAGTGGCATTTTCTTCAACAAGCCCTTCGCATGAAAGATTTTGCAATTGAATGGAGGAAACAAGTGGCCTCTTATGTTTAGGAGGGGGGTGTTGGGGTTAAGGTCAACGATGGCATTGGTCATTATTTCCAAACTCGGAAGGGATTGAGGCAAGGGGGTCCCATGTCGCCAACCTTATTTAACATTATGGCAGATAACTTGGCTATTCTCATAGAGAGGGCTAAGGAGCATGGTCAGGTTGGGGGCCTTATCCTTCATCTGGTTGATGGAGGTGCATCTATCCTCCAGTGCGTAGATGACACCATCAATTTTATGGAACATGACATTCAAAAGGAAATTAATATGAAGTTGATATTGTGTCTTTGCAAACAACTTTCAGGTCTTAACATTAATTTTCACAAAGATGAGATCTTCTATTTTGGCAAGGCCAAAGAAGGGGAAAGTCAGTACATGCAATTGTTTGGCTATGAAGTGTGACCCTTGTCGTTTATGTACCTCGGGATTCCCACTCATCACCATAGTCTAACCAACAAGGAATGAAAGATTGTTGAAGACCACTTCGAAAAGAAGCTCAACAGTTGGATGGGCAAACTTTTTTCATATGGAGGACGACTTACCCTCATCAATGTTGTCCTTACTAGTCTACCATCAATGCTCATGCTATCCTTTTCTGAGACACGTAAAGGGGTGATGAGAAGGCTAGACTTGTATAAATCTAAGTTCTTTTGGCAATGGGAGGAGCAAAAGCAGAAGTACAGACTTGCTAAACCATTTTGTGGAGGCCTAAGCATCAAGGTGTGTTGGGCATTGTGAACCTCAAAATAAAAAACAAATGCTTACTCGGCAAATGGTCGTATAAGTTACTTAACAAGGAGCGTGTTTGACAAGAATTGCTGGACAACAAACACCTAAACTCCAAAATATTATCCCAATTAAATGCTAAGCTTACCGATTCACTGTTTTGGAGGGGTTTGATGTAGGTCAAGTCATCAGTTTTTATAGAGGTTCCTTTATGGTTGGTGACGACCAATAAGATAGCTGGTTGGGTGACGGCCAATCCAAGAGTTTTTAGGAAGATACCTCGTTGGGTGACACTCCATTAGCTCTACAATACCCGAACTTGTATAACATCATGCTCACAAAATAGGATTCAATGGCTTCTGTTATTGGGGCTAGTCCCTTAAACAACCAATTCCGCAGGGCTTTACTGGGTGACAAATGGAGTAAGTCGATCCATTTGGTTTCTAGATTGATGTAGATTAATCTAACTCATGCATGTGCTGATTCATTTTAGTGGAGGTTAACCAATAGTGGTGTCTTCACTATGAAGTCGATGTATGCGTATTTTATGGATTCTGGTCCTATTTTTCATAGAAAACATATTTGAAAAACAAAGGTTCCTTTCAAGATCAAAGTTTTCATGTGCTTTTTGCAGAGGGAGGTAGTTCTTATCAAAGATAACCTTGCTAAACGTAACTGACATGGTAGCAATAAATATTGTTTTTGTGATAAGGAAGAGACGATTCACCATTTATTTCTATCATATTCATTTACTACCTTGATATGGCGCACTATTCATGTTACTTATAATGTAGCACCGCCAACGAGTATTTTAGATTTGTTTGAAAATTGGTTGGGTTGTATTCGTTATAAGTTGAAGGCCCAAATCCATGGGGGAATTTTTGTCATTCTCTGGGCAATATATAATTTCTGGAATGATTGTGTTTTAAAACATGACATCTACTCCTAATTTCTAGCAGGTTATCTACATGGCTACGACTTCGATCCATATGTGGTCATTAGAGCAACATCTGGACGAGCGGGTGCTTATGGTCTTTGGGTGCAGTTGACTGAAAACGGTTCGGGTTTATTCAACCAGCTTGGCTGGCGAGCTACTCGTAGATTACATGTGCTATGTAATCTCGGGTATGACCAGTTATGGTCGTATTTTCTTTACTTTTGTACTTTTCTCTGGTACTCGGTTACTTGAACTTGATCCATGTTTAATAAAATGAATGTATGCATCATGTGATGCAGGGGGTAATCCCCTTTTTTAAAGGAAAAAAAAGTGAGCTCAAACGCACTACCATATGAACTCCACATGTACACAAGTTTCTTGGCCATTCTTTTTTCCGATGGGAACATAGCATTCCATTAAGCTTCAGTCAGATCATTGGCAATCAGGTTTAGATTACAAAGAGGACCATCGCCCGTCCATAACGAGTCTACAAACTCACAATTCACACCAAACTTTGTCAGTTTATGAGTTGTGGTGTTACAAGCCCGACGGCTGAAAGGGAAATGAAATGAAACAAAGTTTAAAATACTTAAGCTCCTAGCCTCTTTCACCAGCACGCCAATTGTTGACTTGTCATACTCATAGCTATTGAGCGCTTGCGCTAAGACTGAAGCATCAGAGACAAAAATTATCCTGTTTGCGTCCACCCTCATGGCTCCATCAATAGCAGCAAGACAAGCTACCGCTTCAGAATGCGGAGGAGACCTCAAATGCACTCAATTACCCACGCCGGTAGCAACGAAAACACCCACCTAATCCCGAATGACATACTCCCAGACCCGAGTACCATTGATCTGCATAAAACCCTCCATCAAAGTTCATTTTCGCATAGTTCTCAGGTCAGGTGGTTTGGGTGGTACCTTCAGCGTCAAGAAATCCACTCCTAGCCTTTTCACTTTGTGGCAAACAATTTGGGGTTTTGGAACGCCCTCTCCAGCATTGGCCTTGTTCCTCACATTTCACCATTCCCACATAAAGGTCGTAGCTTATCCGTTGTTTGTTTATCGGAAAAGCCTTTTTACCGTTTCTCTTCTCATTCGAGTGGGTCGGCACGCAATGCGCGCAGCATGTTGGGGATCGATGGAGTACGCTCCACTGAGACTGTGAGACAACTAAACGAATGATATAAGAGCTAGAAAATGCAAATGCATCAAGCACCAGTGGTCTAGTGGTAGAATAGTACCCTGCCACGGTACAGACCCGGGTTCGATTCCCGGCTGGTGCATTTTCAATTTTTTTTGCTTGGTCACTCACTTGACGACTGATGTTCTTTTTTCCAGATGAAGTGTTGCGCATACTTTTTTTGGTACAGGAATGTTGTAGTACATGCCAAGCATGGAAGGCCCTCCATCTCGAATGAATTAGACGTGGTTTTGTGTACCCGGTTGCATTTTTCTTCTTCCATTTCTAGAGGGTGGGGTAGCTTTTTAACTTGCCACCCAAACAAGGGTACATAGATGACAGACAGTCCAAACGGTGGAGTGTGCAGACAGTGCAAGTCCCATGGCATTTCGATGAATCCTGTGTCAGCATCCATGACCATTACAAAACCAGTTAGCATGTGCATATGTATGACATGGGCGTGGTGCAGCCACAAGAAGAAGAAAGAGTCGAGTCGCAGCCGGGACTAGACAAGAGGAACATTTTGCTCTGCTCAACCTTCTATGGAACAGTAGAGTGGTGTTCGCTTTCTATCCAACCGAACCCAGCCCATATTTATCCATGCTGCGAATTTGATCCATGCAGATAAAAGAAGCAGCAGCTTAAAATCGATACAGAGTAGAACACTCTGGGACGGGGAAGAAGCAGTGCAGCGAGAACGCTGCCGGCCGGCCATGCGTGCAGCTAGCACCAAGCAAGCGCAGGCAACGAGGAAGGAGCAGTGCCCCAAAATGTATGCCGTAGTACATACAGTACCTTCCGCATCCATGACATGATGGGTCGGCCATGGCGCGTTAGGTTAGAGCATCTACAACCGTTCGCCCCAGGCCTGAAATAGCGCCGCTTGAAGACAAACCAGCGCTAAAATCGGCCTCGGGGCTTGGGTTCCCAGCCGTCGCCCCAAAGTCGCCCCCAGACGCCGTTTTTCAAATGCAAATTTAAAGAAATTCGAAGAAATTGACTCGGTTTTGGACGAAACTTAGACGATTTCATTCAAATTAGTACAAATTTTAAAGAAATACATAGTAAAAACATAAAAAAAAAAAAAAAACTACGCCGCCCCTGCCGCCGTCCTGCCGCCCCTAGTTCATGCCGAGGAGCTGGTAGAAGGCGGTGTAGTCGCCGCCGTCGTCGTCATCGTCATCGCCGCCGTCCTGCGTGCCGCCGTCCCTGCTGCAACCCTGCCCTGGGTTGCCGTTGCGGACGGAGGCGGCCGGCGCCTCCTCCTCGTCGTCGTCGGAGAGGACGATGACGCTGCCCTCTTTGTGGCCGCGGCGCCGCTCGGCGATCCCCTCCAGAGTGCGGCGCTGGCGCGCCATCTCCTCCCGGACGTAGTCGTCGCGCGACCACTGCAGGCCGGTGTCGAGATCGGCGGCCATCTCAATATGCTCCTGTTTGACGGCCACCGGCGTCACCGGCTCCTTCCTCGGCCTGACCAGACGAAGGTGGCCGCGGGAAGGTGAAGATTGGCGGCGGCTCTCGTTTATCACGAGGTTGCCGCCGCGGCTGCGACGACGCTCCGGCGCCTCCTGGGGCTCGACCTTCATGGTGGCAAGCGGCGTCGTCGCCGTGCCGGAGGAGCGGGAGGAGGACGAGGAGGAGGACCCTGCCATTCGCCTCGGCAGCCACGAGCTGCCGCTCCGGCGCGAGAACGAGGGCGTCGCCGAGTACTCCAACGGCGACTCGTTGCCGCCCTTGATGTGCTCGAGGACGGCGTGGAGCGTGCGCCCGGGGGCGCCCCACCACCGGCGGCGGCCGTCGGAGTTGTGGCGCCCCCTTGAAGCATGAACTCTGTTGGTCGAGGCGAGCTGGTCGGCGTGGCGGCGCTCGAAGTACGCCGTCCAGAAGGGGGTGTTGTCGGCGGCGTACCGTTCTTGCTGTGCCGCACCTCCTCCGGCAAGGACGCCCGGATTCGCGTGATCTCGCCGCGGCGTTCCGCGGCGGATGGCGGAGGGGGCACGGGGACACCACCGGCGCTCAGCCTCCAGGCGCCCGGCACGCCCATGTCTGGCGGCGTAGAGTAGTCGGCCTCGTGGAGGGTGTACGCCTCCCACTCGTGTAGCGAACGGCGGCCTAAGACGTTGGCAGCCGCTCCGTCGCCGGGGAAGCGCTCCGCCATGGTATCGGGGAAAGTTTTCCGGCGGGAGGAGGCGAGAGAGAGAGGAAGTTCTCCGGCGGGAGGAGGCGAGAGAGAGGGAAGAGGATGGATGGGCGAGTGTGCAGCGAGCGGCGGCGACGCACGGCTTTTATAGCGGGGAAGGGGCGGGAGCGGTGTGTACGCGTGGCAGGAAGGGGGGGGGGACGCGCAGCGGATTGCCATTACTGCACCGCTAGACCTTGGAATCCGGCGCGGGAGCCAAGGCGATGAGGAGGACGAACGTTCTCGGCAACGCTCAGTCTCTCTGACTCGGTGGGTCCGCGCGAGAGGAATTTGGCGCGCTTCGTTTTCGCGTCAAATTCCTTTCCCCCGGCGGCCCCGGGCGCCCCCAGCGCGCTGGGTTCGGCCTGTGTGCGCCGGCGCCAATTTCGGCCCTAACCGGCGAAATTTGGGCTTCTGGGGATGCGAGGGGACCTTTTTTTTAGCCGGCGCTAAAAAAGGGCCTGGGGGCGTTTGGGGAGGGGGGGGGGGGGGGGGGCTGGAGATGATCGGGCGTGTCCGTAAACGTATAGGAGGTCATATTTGCTATGTCCGGCTGTAGATGCTCTTAAGTTAGGTTATGCATGTCCAGTTCATTCAGGCACATCATTGGCGCCCAGGCCGGTCTCTGGACAAGCGAAGGCTCGGCGCGGTAGTGTCACTGATCGTACTGTTATCTTAACTAATTTGTTTGAGCTCATCGGGACGTTGTGTCTTTTTTCTTTCAGACTTCATATGTGTCCAGTTCATTCGGTCACATTATCATTGGCCTGGCCGGTGACTCTACCCTGATCGTATTGTCATCTTAATTGGTTTGCTTGAGCTCATCGGGACGTTGCGTCTGTTTTCCAATCTGTTCTTGGATGTACCTGCAGGCTGATGCAGCTGTCGCATGCACATCCACCGGCTAGTTGCTTGTTCAGAATGGCCGGGCTGTACCATAAACGCAATGGCTGCGCAAAGCTAAAAATAAAATAGGTTACGATATTTGTTCATAGGCCCCAAGGCGCGATCAAGCACTACGAAAATAGTACGTACAAAGCTTGTGTGTGCTGTGGGGATATATTTTCGTTTGTAAACAAGATGTGCATGGAAACCATATCGAAGGCAACATACCGGCATGCAACATGCATGCATACGCACAAGCAGATAACAATATTCAAAGGTTGAGTGCGCAAAAAGTGCAAGTCCCGTGACAAAATTTCCCATGCATCCGTCTGGGTCCATGTAAGCAGTTTGCTTTGTTTTGCTCAAGTTGCTCTTGGAAATATATAGAGTGCTCGTGTTCGCTCCCTGTCCACCCAAATCCTCGCTCGGACGTACGTACGTACTACTCTATGAGGCCAAATTCGCTGTTTTGACACTTTTGTGAACGTTTAGCTGGATCTGACCCCGGTCCCAAAAAATTCCCTTCTACCGCCACATTCCTCGGCGGTAGGAGTACACAGCCTACCGCCATGTCCGTTAGCGGTAGGGCTCCCGTTAGGCTGACGGCGTCGTCTGTCGTGCTGACGTGTATAAGTTCCCTACCGCCACAACCTCTGGCGGTAGGCTCTAAAAACCTACCGTCAGAGGACCTGGCGGTAGGGTCTGCAGTCTAGATAAAACGTTGAGAGTGTGGCTTGTGGGGCCCACCAGCCACCCATTCATCCCCAACTCCTCCTCCTTCCCCGAGCTGAGCTCCTCTCCCCTCTCTCTCCCCCATTGTTGCCTCCATCAAATCCATCTTCATTGGTTGAGTTTTCTCCGGTGGATCGAGGCCAAATTCATCACTCAAGGTACCTCCCTCAGTCTCTTCTTTTTGGTTGGTTGGAATCATCTCATTTGGTGGCATGCTTTACTTATATGGAAACCCTAGTTCATGTCATTTGTGTTTGAAATCAATGGATTTGATAGATGATAGGGTTGTTTGTATGCTTTAGTATGACTAATTATCATGTATGTAACACCGATCTATAGTTATTGTTAGGTTTAGGGTTAAGGTTAGGGTTAGGGTTAGGCATTGTCATTATTTAGTAGTCAGGGTTAATTAATGATAGTGTGATATTATTGTTGTTGTTTCAATATAGTTATGGTTCATATTATTGTTATTGTGATATTATTGTTAGGGTTCATATTAGGTTGCCATCCTATCCTGACAATTTTTTCAATGCATTTAGATGGATAGGCTTGTTAATGTACACTATTTGGATAAGGGGACATTTATGAAAGGCAATGCCGATGAAGGGGAAGAATCCATTGTTTTTGATTCAAGCCCAACTTTTGAGGAGGTGGTTGTGAAAGTTAGGAATGTGCTAGATTGGATTGATCCAAATGTTGATGTTAAACTCATTGGAAGGTATGATGTTGGAGTGGGGGTGAAGTCTCGATTGAAGAGTATGCCTATCACCTCGGAATTGCATTGGAAGGTTTACAAGGATAAAGTATTTGATTCGCAAGACAAATCCCTTGAATTGTTTGCCACCAAGGTTGAGCCTCCTTTGCTGCAAATTGACTTGAACCGACATGCCTCTTCCCCAAACCATGATGCAAGGGTGGAGGTGTATGTCCCCAATTCTTCTAGTCAACCACCAAATGAAGCTGAGATTAATGATGGAGCCATGGTAATTCATGAGGAAGAGGTTCATGTTGATGCTGAAGCAGGCCATGTTGATGCTGAAGCCGGCCATGTTGATGTTTATGAGGAAGCCGAAGAGATTCATTATACTCCCATTGGAGACCTGGATGTGTTTGTGCATCAGCAAGACATGGATCGTAACCTCCCCTACCGCCGTATGTATGGGTATGACTCGGATGGCGAGGGTCCAACGGAGGAATTGGACGAGGATGGATTCACTGCACAAGAGAATGCAATTTTCAAGAAGGTTACGGGGAAGGAAAGAGGCCCCCCATTGTTTCGTGATCTCACTCTTGCCGACAAGGCTGTTGTTGATGGTGGCATGAGATTGGGTTTGCTTGAACCAACACCGTGCCCGAAGATCGGTGACCCTAAACCCAAGGATGAGGACGAGAATGCTCATTTGAAGAAAGGCATCAAGTTCAGTTGCTTGCAAGAGTTCAAGATATGGTTGAGTGACTATGCTATTAGGAACCATAGGCCGTTTGTTGTTTGTCATTCCAACCAAAATCTGCGGTACATCATCAAATGTGACAAAGAAGGTTGCCGTTGGAAGGTTCGTGGAAGAAAAATTCAACAAACCGGGCAATGGGTGCTGAAGAGTTGTGTGGTCACTCACACGTGCGTACCGCCGGAAAAGGCTGACCGAAGCAAGGGACACCGTCAACTCACGTCTGAATTTTTAGGATACAAATTGTTGCCTCATGTAGCCCATGATCCAACCGTGAAGGTGAAGTTTCTCATGAGTATGGTTGACGAACAATTCGGATACCCGGTCAACTATGGGAAGGTATGGAAGGCGAAGGTAAATGCTATTAGGATGTTGCATGGTGATTATGATGCCGCATACAATATTCTCCCAAGGATGTTGCTAGCAATCACACATAGGAACCTTGGCATGTGTCATGCGGTGAAGGAAAATGACGGAGTGTTTCACCGTGCGTTCTGGAGTTTTGGGCAATGCATCGAGGCATTCAAGCATTGTCGTCCGGTGTTGTCTACCGATGGCACATTCTTGACTGGGAAGTACAAGGGCACTCTAATGGTGGCAATGGCTCACTCGTCCAATGATAACGTGTTGCCGGTTGCATTTGCTTTAGTTCCTTCCGAGCATGACGACAACTGGGAGTGGTTCATGAGGCATGTGAGAACCAAGGTGATTGGCAACAGGGAGGTATGCATCATATCGGACCGGCATCATGGGATTCTCCAGGCGATAGCCGTGTCCATTCCCGGCCTCCCAAAGCTTCACCACCGATGGTGCATGAGGCATTTCGTGGCAAACTTTTACCGGGCATGCAAGAGCAAAGAGTTTTGCAAAGACCTTACGCATGTGTGCACGGCATTCTCCTTGGATGCATTCACAAGCCGCTATGATAATCTTTTGAAGGCATTGAAAAAGAACCAAAAGGGAAGAGCATTCCTGACTAGGCATTATGAGGAAAAACAAAAGTGGGCACACGCTTTCGATGGCGGAGGTTGGAGATACGGCGACATGACAAGCAACATGGTGGAATGCTTCAACAATGTGCTTAAGGGTGTTCGTTCTTTGCCCGTGACTGCAATATTGAAGTACACCTTCTTGAAGTTGAACGAGTATTTCCTTAATCATTCCATATCAACGGCAGGTTGGATAGGGGACAAAATGGACTATCCAGATAAGGTTCATGATTGGCTGAAATTTCAAGCAGGCAAGTCTTCCCATCAACAAATCATCAGATTCAACGACAAAGATGGGATCTACCAAGTTGACGAGCCAGGTGGCACAACACGAGATGGTGTCACCTACGGCGGCGTTGCTTATGAGGTGCACCTCAACGACCGGTGGTGTCAATGTGAGAGGCCTCACAGGTACCACTGGTCGTGCTCGCATGTGATGACGGCTGCGAGGGCAAGGAACTTACCGGTTTCAGATGGGATTACCATACGGCTGCATCAGTTCACGTTGGAAGCCACGAGGTTGACATGGGCACCTCGGTTCCATCCTTTCCTTGACCAGTCACAGTGGCCGGAGGACGATGGCCCACATATCGTGCCTGATCCTGCACTCATGGTATCTACAAAAGGGAGAAGAAGAAAGAAGAGGTTTAGGAGTGACATGGATGATATAGCTGGATATACTGGCATGAAACAATTTGGCAGCGGTCATTTCATGGAGCATCCCGACACCCAACAATTGTGGTCAATGTGACAACCCAGGACACAATAACAGGACATGCAACACTAGCACGAGTCAGACTGTTGGCCATACAGACAGTACTACTGCTCGCGGAGGACGGACTACCGTTACAGGTAGTAGTGCAAGAGGAGCCACTAGGGGTGGTCGCGGAGGACGGACTACCGTTACAGGTAGTAGTGCAAGAGGAGCCACTAGGGGTGGTCGCGGAGGTCCTCATGGTGTCAGACTTGGGGGGGGCAGTGGTCGTGCTTCCGGTGTTACTAAGAGACGAAGGATTGATAGAGGGCGGCCAATTGATGTGCTTCTCAACCCGGATGGTTGATAGAGTATAGATGGTAAATTTGTTATAAAATCTTGCACTTGTTGTCATGTTAGTTTTGTTCACATTAATAACATATTGATATATGTAACTAACACTATTGAAATGTATGTAGGCATGGCTTCATCCGGTTCCATCCTGAGGCCGCCGTGCGCTGACCGAGATGACATGCCGAACAAGTGGAAGGAAGCAACTTTGGACAAGACGAAGGACAAAGATTTGATAACGCCACCATGATGGTGTGGAGACGTTTGCAAGGTGAAGGTTTCTACTGACCGGAAGAAGTCATGGACGGAAGGAAGGAGGTTTTTTGTGTGTCCCAACTACGCACATGATCGTAGACGTCCGACTAACGCCTATGACGTTCCTCCGGTATGTTAAATATGTTCCGGTGAATGTGTTTTCATGACGAGCATTTCAATTGTATTACTAACAAACAAACATGTCTTCCATGCAGTCACCCCCTCCTCTTTGCAAGTATTTCACGTGGATAGATGATGAAGTGCCAGAAGATGTCCAGAAGGACCAAAATGCAGACTGGGCTCGGAGGCGGCGGCTGTTTGAAGAATCTTTGCAGCGTGCCGAGTACGAGGAACGTCTTGCTAAGGAGAAGAAGGAGCGGAAGAAGCGCGAGGCGGAGAGGGCACACAAAGAGAAGGAGGCTCGTGACGAGGAGAGGGCACGGAAGCTTGCGAGGGCTCGCGAAGCATATGAGGAGGATATGGCTCGTTACAACAAGGGAAAGGGACCCATGTTTCCTTAGGGATCTTTCGATCAATCTATCTCGTACTATTCGCTAAACTATGATACTATTCGGTTCTAGATTGTCTGTCAAACTATGTTATGACTATGTTGTACTACGAGTGAGACCATTGTTAAGATCTAAACTATGGTACTACCATGTTGTATTGTCATGTTAAACTGTGATGTTGTACTCACCGAGGATAAAGAACACTGAATAAAAAGGGAACAGGGGGCCTACCGCCATGTCCCCTGGCGGTAGGGTGTACTCGCCTACCGCCATAACCCCTGGCGGTAGGGTGTGCTCGCCTACCGCCAGCTCCCCTGGCGGTGGGTACTCGATACTTCTGGAACGGCATCTCCCTTTGTTTTTTCGGTAGGGTTTCACGCCCTACCGCCAGGGGCCATGGCGGTAGGTACTCCAACCCTGTTTTCGTTCTGGAACGTTATTTCCGTTTGTTTTTCCGGTAGGGTTTCACACCCTACCGCCAGGGGCCCTGGCGGTAGGGTTTCACATCCTACCGCCATGGGTCATGGCGGTAGGGTACTTTTAGTTTGCCAAAAGTTAGTTCTCCACCTCGTTGTATGGGGCGAAATCTAGACGGAGTTTAAATGAAAAGGGTACAACTCATCACAACTCACAATTCATCACAAGTCAGAAAACCTAGACAAGTCACAAAACATCACAATTCATCACAAGTCTCTTGCACAAATGATCTAACATACCACACAAAGTTCTTCCAGAGTTTAAATGAAAAGGGTACAACTCATGATAATAGGTCGATGGCCTCATGATAATGAACACTCATGCTCCAGTTACATCCTAAACAGACCACCTGCACGGGCATCTGTCCCTTGATTTGCTAATCCGTGTGCACCCTCAATGTATGCCCTATCTGCTCCATCAGTTGTGCCAGGATAGCAAGTGAAAGTGTGACAACGAGCACTATTGGATTCATCTTCATAATCGTAAGCATCCGGTAGCTCTGTGAATATAGGGCTCCGATCTATCACCTTCAGAATGTGGATCTTCACAACATGCAGAACTGTCGGCTTCTCAAGTTTTAGCTGACTATTAGGTGGTGAAATTGGCCCTTCGGAGTCAGATGTTGGATAAACCTGTCCTAGGTCAGGTTCTGGAAGCTCCACTTCATATAACTTGGGCACTTTGTTAGGATTTCTCATCCACGCTTCAACAACTAGGAAGCAACGATGAGTGGGCTCAACCATCTTAACGAGATCACCACCGAGACTGTTAACAAGCTTACCAACAAACTCTACCTCCCATGCTTCTTGCGGCAGCCCATCAAAGCTCAGCCGAGTCAGGAATTTCAAAGACGACTCCTCCCCACCCATCCCACGATGCCAACGAGTGAACTGGATCGTCTCTCCGCCTGCGGTAAGCTTACGGGAGTGGTAGATGAGCACTCGAGTGCAGTCCTCGCCCGACCGGAACCGTACAAGAAAATCTGCTGGAGGCGAACATACTTCGACCATGACATCGTTGCTGGAGACCCCGCATTGCGTCTCCAAAGCAGCAACCACCTGTGCAGGGGACACGGGAGGCCGGTGTCCTTCCACTCTTCCCACCAGGGCACGACCGCGCAACTTCTCCTCAACCCGGTACATCCCTGTAGTGCGCTGGAGCACACAGCGACCGAACTCAGGCCTCAGCTCCGGCTCGCCACGCTGCCACCTCTCTGCAGGGAAGTACAAGCTCCCCTCCCTGTTCTCCGGCCTCCAGCTCTCTCGCTCAAACTGGTCCATCCAGAGCTAGTTGACGGCTGTGGGAGATCGATAGATAGGATGAAGTGAGTAGAAATGCACATGTAGAAAACGCACGAACTTGAGGATACGACAAATAATTCACAATCTCTACTTAATATGAATTACAACACGTAGTTCTTCAGGAGTTCAACTGATGAAGGTACAATAGAAGTCATAATAGTTCAAATTTCAACACAGAAGCAAATGGGTACATGTCATTGTAGTTCAAATGACAAAACGTTAAATAGCATCATGCTAATGAACACCCGTTCGGATCGGCGTACGGTCCCGGGTTGCAACAAGTAACATCCGTTCTTTCTTTCACCCATGCCCAACGAGAAGCCTGCTCTGGTAGGGGCGAAAATGGTTGCCTAACTAACCAATCAATGACCTGGCCATGATTTTCCACTTTAAACTGAGCATGTTCTTCCCTTGTGGTACAGAATGCAATTTGCATCGCAAGATCACGTCTGCAATCCTTTTCCGCCTTATTGAGCTTGCTTATCTCCCTCTCCTTTTTCTTAATAAAATTTTCAGCCTTCTTACAAAAATAATAATTTGAAAAGGTTTTCGAAGCCTCGTTCAATGCATCAACGGCCTTGACCCACGCGTTCATCTTTTCCTCGATAAATTCGCGTTCGCGCATCAACGCCGCCTCAGCGGAAGCCGTAACGTAGATGAACTGTGCCATCCTACAATTGGAGGATTGGCCTTAATTTTTTAGTTAAGCAAGTAACCTCTATCATGACTACTAACCATAATACTAAATGCACTACAAATAAATGTGTCTCAATTATCAGATCCATAGAATTGGCACAATATTATGTCAAAGACTAGGGCTTACACTTAAGTCAACAACAAATCCATATGAGAAATAACTAGGGTTTGCAAATAAGTAAGCACATAAACCATAATACATGATTTCAACCAATCAAAAAGAGGGGAGTGGGAGAGGCACCTTGGGTGATGAAAATGCTCCGGATCCAACGGTTAAATCCCAAGCAAATGGAGGGGATTTAGTGGGTGTTTTAGTGGGGAGAGAGAGGGGAGAGGGGGCTGAGCTCGGGGGAAGAAGATGGATTGTGGTGAATGGGTGGCTAGCGGGCCCCACTGGCTCTATAACTTATCTTATCCTGGACCTTACCGCCAGGATCAATGGCGGTAGGTTATGCTATCCTACTGCCAGCCACCATGGCAGTAAGGTCCAGGATAAGCACGTTCCCAGTTCTGTGACGCGCGGAATGGGATAAAAAACGGTAGGTATTTACAACCTACCACCATGGATCCCGGCGGTAGGCTGTGCTACCTTACCGCCAAGCTATGAGGCGGTAGGGTCTGTTGTCTTCATTTTTCCCCTAGTGGATTGTCTGTTGTCTTCATTTTTTCACACAGGAATATTGTAGACTAACAAACATAAATTACAGCACCTAAGAGAAATAATTCAAGCAGATAGTTCATCACAATACAAGAAAAGTTTCTCACATAGCAAATAGTTCAAGATAGTCTACATAACAAATAGTTCAACGAGAAAGTTCACTTGCTCCTTCCCCTCTTGGACGTTCACTTGCTACCTAAGTTCAACTAAGGAAGCAACTTCACTTGCTCCTTCCCCTCTTGGAGGTACGGTCCTCGTTGTGCTTTGAACGGGTCTCAAGACCCGTCTTCTTGCGCTGAGGAGGACGCGCTCTCTGAAACGGCGATGGACTACTCCAATCCTTCTTCGGCTTGTTCCTCTTCTCAAGCTCAAGCTGGGTTGTCTGAGTTGGTGGAGGTCCGTCATCGTCGTCGTACTCCTCCTCGTCATCGCTCTGTTCCTCCTCAATCTCTTCTGCTTGTTCCTCGTCGTCTTCTTCCTCTTCATCTTGTTCTGCTTGCGCCTCGCAGTGTTCTTCCTCTTCCTCTTCTTCCTCTTCATCATCGTCGGCCATCGCAGAGGAGGTAGCACACCCAAGCAGGCCCACCAGATTGCGACATTTCTTGACGAACTTCTGCAATATGGATCAAGTTTATGGTTACAAAAGAAAATGAACTTAAGAAAAAATGTAATTGTAGGATGCTGGATGTTACCTTCACCGTTGCCCTCAACTTCGTCTCACTATCTCGAGTTCCTGGGATGGAACTTAGCGCATCCGAGCCTTCAAAAATGCTTTTGTTCAGCTCCGAAGACTGCAAAACAATAGATGAGACACACTCAGTACAGTAAACTTCATCCAACAGCCGGTTGAAAACAGACAAACACGACTTACAACTCTGTTCATGAGGGGTGCATACTCCCTAAATCCACTGTTGAGCTCTCTGATGCTCTCATTGTAGGCTTCATTCTCGGAGCAGTCATCGTACAGTTCTTCGGTATCTGCTGTCGTCCACTGGGGCCTCAGGTGCAAACGATGCTTCGTGCCATCGTCATACCACCGAAGGTGGTCCTCGAAGTCATTCCAGTCGATCACTCTCCTCTCGATATCTTTCTGACATTTCCACTCGTTCCATTCCTTCACGTATTTCTCATGTGTCTCTCCCCAGTTTACGATCGACTGATTCTTCTGTCTGCTCATACTACAAGGCATATGAAACGTCATAAGAACGTATGTAAAACATCATAAAAAAACAAGGAAATAGAGAACAATGCAGTGCACTCACAGGTGTAGGTCCAAGCCACTGGTGTCCATGCGATTGTCCGGTGGGGTACGTTGCGCCTTACCAAACTGTGCGGCAACGCGATGTGGCATGTGGTACTCGACAGCATAAACACAAATCATGGGCACCTTGCACCGCCAGAAAAGCCTGTCCCGCGTGCACATCACGTTCAGCTCGAACCCACAATCTCGTTCATCATACGGTTGCCAATTAACCTGGTACCAAAAAATGGTAAGCTCAAGTGAAAGTGCCGTCGGAAATTTTCAAAATCTAGTTCGTATACCTGGAAAGCAGTCAGAGCATCAAACTCGTTGGTGAAGACCTTGTACAAAGCCTTGGATGTGCCAGAGTAGACACCCACCACGTCCCAAGCGTACGCGACGGTCGGGCACTGAGTACCATCGTCATCTTCGCCATAGTCTTTCCATTCCCGCGGTTTCAGTTTCTCCGGACGCCCCACCGGGATTAGCTCCCACATCCAAATGGAGAGAGCCCATGCACATCCGCACATACCAGATTTTTCTTCTGTCCTCTGGGTTGCGTCGTCAAGCTACAAAACACAAGTTGATGATCAGATGACATAATCTAAAGCAGCACACTTCAATGAAAAATAGTGAGATATTTTCTTACCGAACGGTATAGGTAGGCGAGGCCAGCGGAACCCCAGCTGTATCCTCCATCCCAGTCCGCTAGGAAGTCAAGATACATCCATAGGGTTGTGTCCCTAGAGCAGTCTGGAAACACGACCTCTGTGAGAAGATACCACAGGTAGGCCCTGGCGTACTGCTCCACCACCCGGGGTTCGGCACGATCCGGGCACTTGCTCCGGTGCTTCAGGAGCCAGGGCAGCGGTACGCCGGAAGTACGGTTACCCTTAGCGGGGGGGGGGGGGGGGCAGTCGCCGATGAGGGCGATAACCCTATCCTCCCAGTGAGCCCTGTCAACTCGGCCAGTGAGAGCATGACCCTCGATCGGTAGGGCCGTAATCATCCCCCAATCCTGGAGGGTCACCGTCATCTCTCCACATGGAAGATGGAAACTGTGTGTCTCTGGCCGCCATCGGTCGATCAAAGCTGTGAGAGCTGAGTGGACGAGCGTCGGCGGCTTACGCTTGAACTGTAGGACAAAACCCAACAGCCCGGCTCTCTTGTAAAACGGCGCGTAGCGATCGTCATACTCCATCTTAACGGTCGTCCCGTGAGCTCTCATCCGCAGTGGCGGGAGCATCTGTCAAAATGAAGACCCAAATATTTAGTAACTTATTTTCATCAATTTGAAAGATTTGGTTCAAGGATGGTAATTACCACTCCATTCTCAATGAAACGAGCACGATGACCCTTGTCGAACGCAGGGTCAAGCATGGTATACTTAGCACCTATGTTGTCCGGAAGAGGTAGCCTCCTACATAAGAGTAAGTATAAGCATAACCATAATTACAATAGCATAAGCATAATTCATTCGTAAAAATGATTCTCATAAGCATGATTCATTATTTCATTTTGCATAAGATTGTTTTAACATTATTCATTTATTTCTTCAATTGTTAAAAATAAGTAAATACATACAATTTATTCCTTCAACAAGTATCATATCAAAGGTTCATCACATGCATCATGCATCCATATCACAAAGATTCACATCAAAACAAACATATGGATTCATTCCTTCAACATGCATGCATCATATCAAGATTTTTTTTACATGAACTAGGGTTCATCATGAAAATACGAACAATCTCTCCAACAAGTAAATACAAGTACAAATCCAACCCCATAGAACAGCTAGAATCAACCTAAAACAATCCTATGGTGCAAAAAAATTAAATCTAATTCGAAAATATGAGTGGATTGCAATCGAATAATGCGACGAATCGGAAGCTTTATGACTAAAACGAATTGGAGGGATCGGAGGAGCTTACTTTTCTCGTTTCGGAGCCATCTCGATCCGCAAAAATGGTCAAGAAACGGAAGAGATCCGAGGGAGAGAGTGGAGGGGGCGAGAGAGGTTTCCCCTCTCTGTTCTTGAGGAGGCCGCGGGGTGGGGTGGGGGAGGAGATGGGGAGGGCGAGCCGGCGGTTCGGCTAATTAAGTTACAGACCCTACCGCCGGACCCTGCGGCGGTAGGGTTACAAGGGCTACCGCGAGCCTCTCTGGCGGTATGGCCGTGCAGAGCAACGGCGACCGTCAGTTACGGCACTGACGTGGCAAAGTCGCTTATCGCCAAGGGCCCTGGCGGTAGCCCGTGTAACCCTACCGCCGCCTGGTCTGGCGGTAGGAAAAAGGGTCAGATCCGAATTTTTTTCCCAATCGGGGTCAGATCCGGCTAAAAGACGGTCAAAGGGTCAAAACAGTGAATTTTGCCACTCTATGAACCCCGCATGCAAGTTGCCGTCGCGTCGCGTCTCACAGGTTTCTTGGCCGTTGTTCATCTGTTTCTCTCCTTGTTCGAGTGGCTCGGCACACGCAACGCACGCGGCAACTTGGAGATGGAGTGCGCTGCCGGGGTACCCGATACAGCGAAGAAACAGGCGTGAGTTGCCTAGAGAAGGAAGAAGCAGTGCGTTAATTGACTTGTTTCATGCACATGCGCCACACAGTGGACATACTCACATACATACCATACTTACTAGGCTCGCAAACATACATCTGGACGCATGATTTTGGTACGCATCGATGGATCACATGACGGATCGGCCATGCTTGCACACATTATAGTTACTGCTACTCAATCGGTTGAGTGTGCAAAAAGTGCAAGGCCCATGCATCAACATAACTTCCATGCATGCATCCGTCAGCTCAGCGTCCATGGACCTAGTGCTGTAGTGCATGCAGCTGTGCAGTGACAACAGGGCAGAAGATAGATCCACCCATACACACACGACACATTACGTATACTTCCCTTCGCTGAATTTGCTCAAGTTGCTTTTATAGCAATATATTTAGAGAGCGTGCATGGTGTTCGCTTTCTGTCCACCCAATCCTAGCTCCGCCGCACATACTACTACTTTGTTTGCTTATCCGCAAGTTGCACAAATTTCTTCATAGTTTGCTTATCCCTTCCTTTGTTCTTCATAGATGCAATGCGCGCAGCAAACTTCGTGGTGGAGTGCATTAGTTGAGAGTGGTATGAACGTTCCCTAGTCAAAGTCGTTGTTTGCCTTTTCGGATCACAACAATGCTACAGCTACGGACATTTTTCTACAGACTGACGCCTACGGACCGCGCCCTCGTTTCACGCCGTCTGGCCCGGCATGTACACGACGCAAGAGATTTCTAGTATATACGGTGCTGTCGCATGCATGCATGCATGCATGCGAAGACTACCATCGATATGCGACTTTGATCTGCATCATCATGCACGCACGCGGCACGTAGGTACTGTTTGAGTTCTACTCTGCGTTTACAGCACGGCAGATTTTCCTACCTCTTAATCTTAATAATAAACAATTCTCCCTATGCTAATCATGTTAACCTAAAAAAACATGCTTGAATGGCGGTGGACTGGTGCAGGCGTGCAGGGCAGGAAGCTGTACCCTGGATGGACGACACCCACACGCATAGACGCAAATATACAAGATGACACCAACAGTCCAAACGGTCGAGTGCGCAGAAAATGCGAGTCCCCGTGGCCGTGGCATTTCGAACCCTATGTCGGCATGTCCATCACACCCACGAGAAGGAGAAGAAGCTGCCAACCAGCACGCATGGTGTTCGTTTCCTGTCCAAGCAAACCCTGCTCATATTGTATAGCCGCTATTTATTTCAGTAGCTTTGCCCCAAGTTGCGGTGCCGCCAAATAGTGCTGCGAGCTCTCTTTTCTGCAGCAAGAGCCCCAGCATCGATCAGCACGAACTCTGGCTAAGCTAGCTGTAGCAGCAAGTACCCTTGCAGAGTTACAGGCAAGGCGCGTACGGGCATACAGCAAGGAACAAGCTTGTCCTGTCTCTCAACTGCATCACCTAGGGCCTCGCTGCATGCATGATGTTATGATGGATCGGCCATGCGCTTGCACACGCATGGCACGTCAGGACATGCCAAGTTCATCACCCAGGCTAGCTCATGGCTCGGTAGGGTCGCTGATCGAATTTTTAGCATGTTAATTGGATTGGGCTATCATCAGGAGGCTGCGTCTTTTTTAAAAAAAAAAAAACAGGCGGAGGCTGCGTCTTTTTATTCACACCGTACACGTTCGCCTTGGACACACGTGTACTGCTTCAGAAAATCAGAAGTAAGCAGCTGCATGCAAGGACTGGCCAATCACAACACAATGGCTGCCGCAAAGGAGTAATATAAAAGTTAGTGTCAAAACGCTTTTATCTTACTTGAGGGGGTATCTTTTATTCACACCGTATTATAATTCGGTGCTCAGGTAGTATAAATCTAGACTAGCCCAGGCGTGCATGTTACCGAGAAGCAAGGCAAGATGCATGATACCGGATCACCGAATTAGATTGTGCATGTCGTGACCAACAACTACTACGTGAATCTCAAGCCGGATCTGGGCAAGATAAAGGCAGTCCACTTGGGTAACAGACAAACAATCCAGTCGGTTTGGTTTTAGCGTGCAAAAGTGCAAGTCACAGGCATGAACATAATTTCCGTGCATCCGTCAGCAACAACGGGGCGTAGTGCAGTGACAACAGAAGATCGGACCCATGCACGCATTACATCTGCATAAACTAATTAACGAAGGATTCCTTTCGCTGAACTTGCTCAAGTTGCTTTCGACAAATATGCACAGCGTGGTGTTTGGTTTTTCCGTACATCCACCCGATCCTAGCTCGATCGGCCGTACGTACCACTACATACACGAGGCCCCGCAAGTTGCGGTCGCGTCGCACAAATTTTCTTCCAAGGTTTTGTGCATGGAACAAATGAAGGCAATCCACACACAAATACAAGAAGATATGATATGGCAACAATCGGATGAGTGTGCAGAGAGTGCAAGTCCCATGCCACCAAAGTCCCCATGCATCCGTCAGGACGGCGCACGTCCATGGACGGACGTAGTGCAGCGATGGCTCAAGATCGTCCCATACGCGCATTTTCTTTGCATTCTTTGCTCAAGGCAACAGAGCTTGGCGTGGTGTTCGCTTCGTGTCCACCCAAACCCTCTACGTACCCCGGCCGTACCACCATGTGAACCCCGCACAGATATCTTGACCGTCGTTTATTTCCTCCTTCGTTCGATCAAGTGGGTCGCCATGGCCCATGCAATGCGCGCAGCAGCTTGCTTCGAGGCGGAGTATACACCAGTACTCAGTAGAAAGAAAAAAAACGAACATGCGTGATGGACTCGCCGGGTCCGGTCAAACCAGCTACTCAGGAGCATCGCAGCCGTCCATCTCTTATCGTGGACCATCGTGTGTTGCGCGACCCGATGTACTCACACGAACGCCTCCGTGGTCAAAGATGAGAGATGTCGCCATAATCCGATCAGCAGGCAGGCTGCGCCCTCGTTTCAGACCGTCCGGCTTGGCATGCACACGAAGCAACCAATTTACATATATAGTAATACGGCGCCGTCGCATGCATGCCGCGAAGACTACGTATCACGTATGTGGTATGTATATACTTGTCTCGGTCAGCTGGGCGCAGCCAATCACAGCGCAAGGGCCTGCACAAGGATAACATTTTCTTCTGCAAGCCGGAGCGGCCCGGACGTGGATAGATAGACATCGGCCGGCGAGTTAGGTAAACCCGTCTGCTAATCACTCGATCGTCACAGATCACGACCGTCCATCGTCCATCGTCCGTCCATGGCTCCCCCTCCTCCTCCTGACCTGACTTTGGGCGGCAATCATGGGAGGAACATGCATGGCAATGGCGACGGTATAATATTACAGATTTCGATCGGTGCGGGCGGGCGGGCAGGGAGGAGGCTTTGCCAGGCAGGGAAGCATCGAGCATGCACATGCGCATGTGAGGCCTCGGTAGGCCGCACCGTGACTGGCACGGCCGGCCCGTCGCCGACCGCGGGCCCGCCCCGACGGGGACGGGTCGACGGTGCGGCCCGGCCCTCCCTCCCTCCCTCCCGGCGTCGCATGCTGCTACTGGTAAGCGGTAACGAACGAGCGGGGGAGAGGCGAAGAACGAAAGCGCCGACCCAACAACCCGCTTTGACCGTCGCCGGCTCACCAGCCTCCCTTCGTCTCTCTAGAAGAAAAAGCAGCTCGATTAAAATCTAGAGAGAGAAAGAAGGGAGGGAGAGAGAGAGAGGAGGTTAGAGAAAGATGAGAGATAGAGGGATGAGAGAGGGGGGCGGGCGCAAGAGGGCGGGGATCCACTTGTCAGCGCTCACGTTATCCTGGTGATGTCGGTTTTTGTAATGCCACTTGCGCCGCCCACTTGCAGCTGCATCTGCATCCGCATCCGCCCAGAGAAGAGGACAAGAGGGGAACGAGAGGGACCGGAGAGTAAAATATGGAAAAGTCGGGCAGGCGGAAAAGCGCAAGTTGCCTGTCACGCTCGTCCCGTCCCCAACGCAGTACATGGCCGCAGTACAACTCACGTCCCCCCCTGCAGCCGCAAGTGGCCGCCCCGGCCCGTCCCGTCCCGTCCCCCACGCAAACGCCTCCCGCTTGATTCGCTTCGTGGGTTCATAGATGCTTTGACAATGTCAAATCACACATGCTTGTACACATAGTTTGTGGTTGCACGAGTAAATGTGCGTGACGAAGACGTTGGTACAATGTGTAGGAACGAGATAACCGCGCCGTTGATTTGGTCCAACGAGATCGTGACGGTTTCCGTTTCGATCAACATCTTTCAAATTTCACGAGCAAAATGATGATGAGAACACAATGCATAGCACGATGGAAGGAGAGACTGAAAGAATATATACAGAGTGATGTTGATGAGAGCCTTGCATCGGTCGAAGCTAAATTTTTACTCCTCAAATTCCTGTCAATCTTATCTTGACTCTTACATGAACAAACAAAGGGGAACCAACAAAAGCTAGAGCTAGGGGGAGCACTACTACGGGGGTGTGTGTCTCGCGATAAGGAGAAACAGCGAGGGGCCGGGCGCGAAAGCCCGCCGACCGAACCGACCCACCGACCCCTCGCCTTCACGCCAGAAAGAAGAAGAGAAAAATAATCAATCGCCACCACCACCCGCGCACCACTTCCATTGGATTGATTAATCGGAATCGGATGGCCATTTTACCGAAACGCCCCTGCGGGCTGCGGCTGAGAGTTGACCGGAGGGAGCACGGGCCGCCGGCGATTGCGGTTGCGATTCCGATTCCGATCACGGCGGCGCGCCGTAGGCGGCGCCTCGGCCGGCGAGCTTCTCGGCGGTGCGGGCGAGGGACTGGAGGTTGCACTTGACGATGGTGTCCACGAAGACGCGGGTGTCCTCGGGGGTGTTGCCGGGGGGCACGTCCACCACGTACGACTCCACCACCAGCGTGGACGGCGACGCGCCCGCCGCGGCCGCCTCCGGGTGCACGGTGGTGACGGAGCGGTAGTTGCGGAGGCGGTGCTCGCCGCCGACCACGCTGAAGCTCAGCACGTGCCGCTCGTCGTCCAGGATCTCCAGCCGCTCGCGGCTGGACGCCGCGGGGAGGCCCGACACCACGCGCACCTCGCGCAGCGTGCCCACGCCGCCGTCCCCGTCCAGCAGCGCGCAGCTGCGCACGAAGCTCTTGTACGCCTGCGGCTGGTCGAAGCGCCGGACCACGGCCCACACGTCCGCCGCCGGCGCCGCCACGCGCTGCACCACCGCCGAGCAGCAGCACCGGCCCCCCGGCGCCGCGTGCTCGTGGTGCCGCGCCACCTCCGGCGGCACCGTCCCGTCGTGCTCCCCGCACCTTTGCGCCCCCGCCTGCGCCGCCGTCGCCAGGCCGCCGGAGGAGGAGACCAGCCGGTGGTGCTGCTGCAGCGCCGCCGCGCTGTACGGCGTCGGCATCGGCACTCGGTCGCCCGCTGGCTGCCTGTTTGTTTGGTGGGGATGGGTGCGGCGCTGCTTCGTTTGGTCTGGCTTGGTTTGGGAGTAAATTAAAGGTGGGTGGAGCGAGACGCACTGTATATATAGTGCGGAGCACCTGTGGCTCACCGGGAAGCAACGCGCTTCCAGTTGCGGCTAGCCTCCACTCCCCGGGGGCAACAAGTCTCCTCTTTCCCTACCCAAATCACATTTCTCTATGATAAAATAAAATGCAAATCACATTTTTCTATAATAAAATAAACTGTAAATCACATTTTTACAGTGCCCACTTATCTGGAAAACATTGGTTATCCAATATTGTGGACAACCCAAATTATATTTATTTGCCGCTTATCTAGAAAAAAATGGATAACGATTCTATCCGTCCGACCGGATAGAAATTCGGCGGGTCACGCGTGCGCAACGCGTCATGGGCCCCACGCGGCTAGAAACTGCGCCCTCCCTTCCTTATATTTCCTCCACCGCCTCGCAACCCATCTCTATCTCTTCTGACACACTCCGACGATCGGCCGAGCGAATAAGTCAACTTCAAAGTGGATTTATTGTGCGAAGAGTGTGTTACGAACCGTGGCCGCCTACCTGTTTTGGTTGGTGGGGCGGCTCCTCCGTTGTGGGTGAACGGGAAACCAGACTCTACGAACCCGAGGAAAGGCTGCACGGCTTCTGTAGGGGTGTTATGACCGGAGCTTTTTGTAGTGCCAGCAGGAATACAAGTGAATGAATCCAATCCAATCCCGTTTAAAATCGGCGAGGTAATACCTTACTGAAGTAGGCAACACAGGACTGTCTCCGCTGGTCCGCTCATCTTTTTTTCCTCCTCCCGCGGCCAAACACGGCGAGGAGTGCCCAAATAGATCACCGTGTGATGTCCTCGTCGCCGCAAGCAACCACAGAACATCTGCGAGCTGAGGCCATGGTCGGATTCAAGCTGTCCAAGGCGGTGACGCCACAAACGCGAGATGCAAGGCCATTGCATTCACCTAAACCCAAGGACTCCTTGCTAGCTTCACCACCCAAAAAATTGAGTTTGAACAACCTAAGATCAACTTCGACAAGAGCGAAGTGATGGTGATGGGCTACTCCCCCGCTGAGAATCAGAGTATCGCAGATAGACTCAATTGTCAGCCGGGATCCTTCCCCACCTCCTAATTGGGGATTCCCATTAGTGTCTCTCGCCTTTCCATGGCGGACTTGAGGCCTACGGTGCTCAAGCTCCAGCATCGTATCGAGCCTTGGCAGGGCTGGTGGCTCTCTAAGGCGGCTCGGACGATCCTCATCATCTCATCCTTGTCCAGCCTGCTCCTGTTCATTATGAGCTTCTACAGCTTGCCCGAAACGCTCCATCATGAGATCGTCACCATCCAGGCTAGATTCTTCTGGGCCGGTGATGGTGATAAACAGAAGTATCATATGGTACGCTGGCCCGACATCTGCAAGCCGCGTGACCAGTGCGGCCTCGAGATCATGTTCTCCAAACGCATGAACATTGCCCTCTTGACGCGCTGGTTGTGGCGGATCGCTAATGGGGAAGGTGGTCTCTGGCTCCAGATCATCCGGAACAAATACCTGCGTGGCCAGCGGCTTGCCTTCTGTCAGAGGTCTGGGGGCTCTCAGTTCTGGCAGTCCGTCATCCAGCCGCTCCCGGTCCTCCGCATCGGGACCTCCATCGTGGTTGGATCCGGGACATCCACCCTATTCTGGTTCGACCGGTGGGTTGTGACGGCCCCTTTCGCAGCCCGCTTTCCTGACCTATTCGCCATCCCGGTGGACCCTAGGATCTCCGTCGAGGTGGCCCTTACTGACCTAGGGCGCCTTACGTTTCGGCGGCCATTTGGGCCCCATGACATAATCGTCTGGCACGAGCTCCTTGAGACCGTCGCCCTTCATGAGCCGGACTTAGACCAGTTAGTCAATCGCATCTCGTGGCACATAGATCCATCGGGCAATTTATCCACGAAGTCTCTGTATCGGTCCATCGCTGCTACGCCGGCACCGGAGCCCCTCGAGTTGATCTGGTCGATCAAGCTTCCCTTGAAGATCATGATCTTCCTGTGGCAATGGATTCGCGGCCGTGTTCCGTCCGGCGTGGAGGTGCTTAAGCGGAATGGCCCGGGCGATGGGATTTGTCCCCTATGTGGGACAGTTGAAGACTTGAATCACATATTCTTCTCATGTGTGTCCGCCTAGTTCCTCCCGAGCTGCCTCCGCGAGGCCATCGGTGGGCCTTGGTGTAACACCAACTTCCCTGACTTGTTCGCCGAGATCCAGGCCTCCCCCCAACGGGACGCCACATTAGGTGGCTTGCTATTGGGGTCCTTGCTTGGGCGTTGTGGACGGTTCGGAATAAGCTTGTGATCCAGCATGTGCCTCTTCGATGTGCTACTGACGCGGTGTTCAAAATGTGTGGTTACTTGCAACTTTGGCGGCCGCTTAGCCGTCACCATGACCAGGACGCCATCAACACCATTAATGCTGATCTCAGGGCGATGGCCCTTCGCTTGGTGCCGCCGCTCCCTCCGCCACCACCTGATTCGGATTAGCCTCTTCGCTTGCGGTGCTCCCGCCTTTGTTTTTTATTTTCAGGGCTTGTTGAGTTGTGCCCTCCGCAGAACCTTCCCGTACTTTGTGGCGTGCTACCTTGTGTGTGTGTGGGGGGGGGGGGGGGGGTGGACTTGTGTTGAACCTTGTGGCTGTGGTGGTTTGCTTTATCTATAAAGCGGGGCGACAGCCTTTTTCGATAATGCACACGGTTGAATCTGAAATTGGGGTTTCAAGACAACACAGTGAGGCATAAGGACATTATTTCCAATAACTCACAGAGAAACAACCCAAATTAAAACACAAAAAATATATAGAGAAAACAATCTCTCATGACAGTCTTTCAATGTGACGGTGCTTTGCTTTGTTCGATCGCTCGCGACCACTTGCTCGTGATTGTGATTGGTGCAGATGATGTGGAGTTGGCGTCAAGTGGTGGGTCGCACACTATTTGTATATCCAACTAGCAAAAGGGCCCGTGCGTTGCAACGGGGAAAAAATATATCATATTTAGCATCAACCCTATTTACTTCTTGCCATCCTTTATCGGGGCGCTCTTGTCGTGTCTTTTATTTCTTTTATGACGCACATCTCATCTTTTATCAAATCTCTTTTGTGTCATGCGTCCTCTCTTATTTATTTATAGAGCCTACTTCACGTTTACAATCCGATCTCCTCGGATTTTCTTGACATGTCTCTCTTTTATTTATTTTATAGCGCACATCCCATCTTTATGGGGTCTTTCTTTTATTTCTTGCCATGCACGTCCTTATTTATTCGGTCTATCTCGCAAATTTACCAAGTTAATTTCTTCGAGCCGGTACCGTCCTTACGAAGGAAAAAGTTGGTCGCGGGTTTGATCTCACCATAGGACATATCATTTATCGCTGATTTTGTGCCCACTCTCGAAGCAGAGATGTGGTTTTCGGCCCAATAGCGCAACAATCTTACATATTTTCTTTGTGCTTAATTTATTTTCATCTACTCAATGTAAGGAAAGTATGGAAAGATTTTTTTTTTCATATATTCAAAAAATTATTAATGATTTTCAAAAAGCGTTCACGTTTGTAGAAAATCTTTGACTTTTTTATTCCGTCAATTTTATTTTAAAAAGTGCTTGCAATCATGAAACACTCCATTTTGGAAAAATAAAATTTCTATAAACCTAAACAATTTTTGAAATCCTGAACTTTTTTTGCAAATAAGTGGAGAATTTTTGAAGTATTAAACTGTATTGGAAAAATGCGAACAAAAAATGATTATAATTTTGAAAAAAATCTTCGATTTTGTAGAAAGTATTTGACTTTTTTTATTCCATAAAAAATTTAATAAGTGTTTGTGATCATAAAACATTCATGTTTCGAAGAATTTCTGAAGTTCCAACTTTTCTTAAAAATACAAACAATTTTCAAAAACATGAACATTGTTTGAATTTGTGAACAAATTTCATGATTGAGAACATTTTTTGGAATTTCAAAGAAATTTTTCAAAAACACAATTTTCTAAAATGCTGATGAATTTAATGAAATTTCAAACAATATTTGTAAGTTTCTTAACATTTGTTAGAAGGGGGCATTTTTTAAAACGAAAAAAGTAAAAAAAGGAAAAGGAAAAAGGAAAGTTGTTGGATCTGCTCTGTCGTCAATTCTTATAAAACTTGCGTTGCTACGTACAATATGCAGGATGGCTGCTGAAAATTCTTAAATAATAGATTCATGAAGCTTTTCCTCTTTCTTCTGATAGATTTAAGTACCTTACATTCTGAGTTTTAAGTAGCCTCTTTTTTTCGGGAGAGTTTTAATTAATTGCTCGCAATCCATATGCGAAAAGAATGAATGTGATATTTTCAATTCTATTTTCCATGAGTTTGTCTTCTTCTATCTTCCTTTTCCAGCCCCCATTCCCTTTGAGATCAAACAAACTCGGCATATGCGCTTGAGATCAATGAAAAGGACGATGTTGGATAAGAGACTGTTGGTTTTAGATCATTAGATCAAATCACCCAGGAGCTAACGCACGTAGGAAATCACCAGAAACTATATGCGTACGTGCAAGCTAGCCTCAAACAAGCACACAGGCTAGTACCTTGATCGATGAGCAGTAGCGGCTAGCACTACGTTCACGTCTAGGAGTAGATGAACGTACGTGAGCTTGAACAGCTATTGATCGAATCGACAATCGTCTTCAGCGTCTCGTTGGAACGTAAACTCAGCGAACAACCCGATCGATGGATTGATAGCCGCAGGGCGTGTTGCTCCTGGCTTTTTTGTCTTTATTGCTTTTCTCACGGTATAAAGATTACAGGGGTTGTATCTATTATATATTACGTATCAGCTAGCCAACACAAGCTGGCCTAGTCGGCATCTAATTCTAGTCCAACACGGACACACACGCACACCTATCGAATTTCAAGCCGTATTGAGCTCTGACAGAAACGTTCCAGATCCCCGTTTAATGAGTGTGCGTGCACGAATTACTACCACCTTACGTATATATATTTTATAAATAAAAAAATTATCTACGCGAGACGAAACCAAGAATATCACCTTGCTTTATTATTATTATTATATATATTATATATTATTATTATTATTATATATATATACACACACATATATATATATATATTTAAAAAAATTAAATAAAAAATATATTATTATTATTATTATTATTATATATATATATATAATATATATAATATATATATATATATATATATAGGACTCCTCTTTTGTACTCCCAGGGATACATACTCCCACCCCTCATGGATATACTCTTAACGATTAAAAAACCAACCGAACACCATTTAGTTGACGTACATGCATGCAACTCTTGTTTTGACGTGTGCATGCAACGAATTGATCCTATAATCAAGGATCTTATCCCTTCTTCCCATCGGGTCTAAAAAAAATCTCGTTTTTCCACCAATGAAAACTGCATATAATACGTGTGTGATTTATTTGGTGTATACCCGAATGTTTTAAGGGAATATATCTAAGATGTATTATATAGAAAGGTCCCTAAAAATGACAGCTTATATTGCCAACCCTTGATAATATATTGTCCTTTTATTTGGGAAGAAGTATGATGTTCAATAATTAGTATATACGTGTTAAAAAATTAGTACATACATATTTTTGTGATGTTGTATATACCATGGACTGTATACCCATTTTTGAACTGTTTAAAGTTCTTGAATTGTATATGCGTTCATGTACTTGTAGTATGTTCCATCTTTCACATTGTTTTGGGGGTATATACTTATTAACTTGTTTGAGCCAGTATATACCACATTTGGCTGAGAGGGTATATACTTTTTTAAAGTGAGTGTATACTATACATTGTTCATATATATCAAGTATATGCTACTTTGTTTGCGAGTGATGATATACCACGTAAAATTAGCTGAGATCGTATATAGTAATTTTTCATGAGCAAGTACATACACATTTTGACGGAGATGATATATACTACTTTTTTCATGGAGTATATACTTCCCTAAAATAAAAGTTGTATATATCAACCAAATATATTTCCGACCCAATAATGCTTCCCAGCTACAGTTTCATCTTAACAGAAATGAGTGCATTTACAAAGGAAATTAATGGGGCGTGCATATGCATTTTGCTTCTACATCTCCCCCGCAGATGTGTACCCTATATCCAAAGACCCAGTATGGCCCAAGCGCAGCGGTGCACGTTGTGATTGGGGTAGCCAATTTATTAGTGCACCGCCTGAATTCACTTGAAGAAATTCCATGGATGCCGGCCATCAGCGCGCGTTGCGTATGGACGTCGTGAGCCACCGGCCCCTGGCCATGCGTTGCGTAGGTAGCCGAGACGCTGAACGTCAAATCTCATCACCGTCATCGAGCCGTCGCCGGCCACGCGCCGCGTGGGAATTGTCCATCTTGTCGCCACTGCAGGCATATGCATTGCTATGTGCATTAAAAATACAGAAAACTCAAATCGTAGTGTTAATTACCGATGCGCACCTGGACACGGGTTATTACACGAAGAAGGTTTGCCCTTGTTAGCTTCATCGCCGTCAGCCGCTTATCTCATTGTCTCTGGCAGATGCCGCCGCCGTGGCCGTGGCGACACCGTCGCCGGCTGTGCTACATAGGAAAGCACGTGATGGCCGCATAGGAGCTGTGTTCCGGTGAGAATATTAGTGAGGGCCAGGATCCCTATAAATGTGGATCAGTAACAACCTTCTAAACGGACTTGATCTCCGCATGCATAATTTTGGTGTGGTTATTTGTTTTCTTATAAATCAAAAAGCTAAACGGTTAGCAACTAGGGCGACTGGATAGCTAGAATATCGACACGTTGCTTAGGAGTACGTACTCCTAGGTGTACCAACCTATTTTCCTATAAATATATATATAAATATATATATATATATAATATATATATATATAATATAATATCATAGGTATATAAAAAATTAAAAAATTAATATTAATATATATAATATAATATAGTAGGTATATATATATATATACCTACTATATTAATATTAATATAAAAAAATTAAAAAAAATTAAAAAATTATTATTAATATATATATAATATATATATATATATATATATATATATATATATATATATATATATATATATATATATATATAGTAGGTAATAGATATAGATATAGATTATAGATTATAAATTTCAAACCAAAGCTTTTTATTGAAACCTATGGTGTAAGTCCATACAACAGCACAAGGATTAAAGCCCCTGGCCTATGGACAATGCGCACATTAAAAAACACACAGAGTAGACAACGACAAAAGACAACAAATCGAGATATAAGAATCTTTTGAATTACTCGAGAAGAAACAATCCCAATTAAAACATGAAAACTGTAGACAACACATACTCTTGTGCTGGGTCTTTCGATGACGAGACGTTGCTCTACTTTGTTCGATCGCCTCTCACGACCACTTGCTCGCGATAGCGATGGGGGCCATAGATGCTATGAAATGGATCAATTGGTTGGCCCCATGATAAGTGGCCACGTGTAGGTTCATTCTTGAAAACATACCGTTTGTAATATGCACATCGTATTTTCACGTGAAAAAACATAATTTTAAAATTTAATTTTGAAATGAAAGATTTTTAGTTAAACTTATCGTGTCAAGTCGATACAACCACAGCGAGAATTCAAGCCCGGGCCCGCCGCCGACCTCACACGTTAAAACGCACACAGAAGAGTACACAACGACAAAATGCGGACCTCATAGGATATGCCATTTAGCAGTGCTTAACTTGAAATTATTGTGAGAGGCCTGTATCTCAAATCGGCCGACCTGCCTTTGCATCGTTGGATTTTGGATCTTTTTGGAAGTGTGTCTGTTAAATCGGCCGACTTGCCTTGACCCCAGGCCCTTTGATGATCCACCAAAATTACTTGCGAGGACGACGCGTACTGCACCCTCCTGCCGTTGTTGTCTGCGGGTATGTCAGCTTGGGTTGGTGCAGATCCTCTTTTCTAAAATTCCTACCGGCGCGTAATAATGCGTCTAGGTAACGACAACGGCCACAAGCATTTTTAAAATTCTTTAACTGCGTTGATTGTCCGAAAACATTGATCAAATTCCAGGTTTGACAGAGATGTGTAATGTATTGTAATCGGAGATGTTTCTGGCGATTCGAGGAGTTGGGCGCCTTCTAGTCGCTCCTCAATTCTATCTATTTTATCATAAGAATAGTATGTACAGCGTTCTTTTTTGTTATGAATAGTTTTTGGCTAACAATCAGCAATTCATTGAAGGACCACACTGTTAGGTTGATCTCCTCCGATAGGCCCAACGGCCTATTGGGCCCTTGGTCAATGCGCCCTGATCGGGGGCGCCCAACCTCCTCTGGTTGGTGGGCCCCTGTTGTCAGCGCTATATTAACAGAGGTGGGGGCCGGGGCACGGGATACGAAGTTCACCGACGCCACAAACCCCACCGATACGACCAAACCCGATCTAGGTCTAGCGCTGTGCACGGGAAGCACCACCACCACCTCTCTCTCTCTCTCGCTCATCACCACCACCACCGTCACGCCATGGCTTCCGGCTCGAGCTCGTCGAGCCAAGGTGAAGGTAATACACCACCTCTACTCCACTACCGCGAATATCAGACGCATCCGATCCACATCAGGTCTAACAATGGTATTAGAGACATCCTTGCGTCAAGATTTGCGGTAGCAAAAGAAAGCACATAAATTTTTTTACACCCCCCCCCCCCCCCGCGAAGAACCCTAGAAGGGAAGAGAAAAGCAAAAAAAAAAAGCTCACCGGAGAGAGCCTCGGGCTCGCCGGAAAAGAAGCGCCGCTGATCCGGCCGCGCCGTTCCTCTCGATCCCGTCGCGCATCGGCATCCCGAGGCGACTGGGAAGAAGAACAACTCCCTCCGGGGGGCAAAGGGCACCACCACCGCGCCGTTTGACGGCGGCGCGTTCACCTTTGAGGTGCTCGCGCACGCCGGCAAAGGGGACGGGGGGGGGGGGGGGCGCCGCCGCTTGGAGCTCCGCCGCCGTAGTCGTCTACGGTAACACAGAGAGGAGGAGCGGGCAGTGGAGACGGACAGAGAGAAGAAAGGGGAGGAAAGCGCGGCGCGCGACGTGGGGGGAGGGCGTCCGACGCCGCCGGCGGCACGACGGGACCGCCGGAAGAGCTAGCCGCCGGTGGACAGAGAGGCTGCGAGCGGCGCGCGGGGGGGGGGGGGGATGACTAGGGTTCCCCTCGGCCCCTCCGCTCACACGGTTTTGATCTGGCTATGTGTGCGCTGGACCGTCGGATTCGATCCGACGGCCACAGAGCCACTCCTAGCGCAGAGGCGGGCCGCTGGGCCGACAGTGGCCGCGCGCGCGCTGGGCTTAGGTCGGCGGCCCAGGCAGAGGAGAGGCCGGCTGGCGCGGCGCTCAGAGCAGTTGGGCCGCTGGACTAAGGCTGGGCTATGATGCAGTTAAAATAAAAAAATAGAAAAGTTTCTGTCGTTAAAAGAATTTTTTTGTTTAGAAAATAGAAAAGTAAATATAAAAGTTTCTTCAAAAGAAAATAGGAAATTTTCAGAAAAAGAAAAGTCCATGAATTTTATAAAGAAAATAATAAAGTTCATGAATTTTTTCTTTAGTAAAAGAAAAGTTTCTGAAAAGAATAAAAAGTTCATGAATTTTACATTCATATTTTTTTTCCGCTGCAAAATAAATAATAGTGCTCTTTTACAAAGAAAATAAAAGTTTAATGATAATTAAATTTTAAGAGCATATTAAAGTGATTATTGAAATAAATATGATTATGTTATTTTATGACCAACGTTGTTAATAACATGATCATGATTTATTATTGCTATAAAAGGTGCACTTATTTCTATTTTTTACCCAACGGTGATATAGATTTAATTGCATAAACAGTTGTATGCTTTAATTTTGACCAACGTTGGATTATTACATGCAATTGTTGCTATGGTCTCACCTCATTGTAATTTAAGGAGGGTACTACTTGATGAGCTGCATCAAGGATGTTCCAACACTCAGAGATGACAACTACACTGAGTGGAGGAAGAAAGTAGACCTGCATTTGTTTGTGCTGAGGTGGACTGGGTTGTGGACACTCCAGAGCCGGTCAGACCTACAGAGCCAGTCAGAGAGGCAACTGATGATGATGCTGCGTGGGACAAAAAGAGGAGGGATTATGCTCCATTGGAGATGTCATATACCCTCGACAACCAAAAATGGCTCACCGCCAACAAAAAGTGTATGGCCTTCATAAAGAACACAATTGAGAACGCCATTGTGGGCTCAATTGCAGAGTGCACTTCCGTAGGGGAGTTTCTTGCAAAGATAAAGAGCCAGTTCACTGGTTCTTCAAAGATATATGCCACCCAGTTGCTAAAGCAACTGGTGACAGAAAACTACACAGGCGGTGGTCATGGAATAAGAGAGCACATCCTCAGGATGAGCAACATGGCAGCTAAGCTTAAGCCCATGGATGCGGATTTGTAGCTCAAACCTGCGCTCCTGGTCCACCTGGTTATGGCTTCACTGCCAAAAGAGTTTGACACCTTTGTTGTCAACTACAACATGTCACCTGAAAAATGGGACATTGAAAAGACTATAGCCATGTGTGTCCAAGAAGAGGAAAGACTTAAAGCCTCACATGGTGGTTCTCTGAACTATGTGAAGGATAACAAGAAAAAGAATTACAATCAAAATAGCAAAGGTTCCCCTTCAAAGGCACATGGAAAATCTCACATGCAGCATCAGCATCAGCAGAAGTCTTTTCTAGTGGACAAAGATACTTGCCTCCACTATAAGAAGACTGGGCATTACAAGAAAGATTGCCCTGATTGGCTAAAGTCAATAATGGCAAAGAGAGGGATTCCATTCGACACGAACTACGCAAAGAAGCGGAAGATGCATTGAAGTTGCAAATGGAGTTCAAGCAGAAGTTGAAGCTGTCGGTGACATCTCCTTGGAGTTAGCTGATGGATTCAAGCTTCTACTTAGAGATGTTTTATATGTTCCTTCATGTCACAGAAACTTAATTAGTGTTTCGTGTTTGGATAAAGACCATTATGAATGTCACTTTGGACATGGCAAGTGTGCCATATGGTTTAATAATACTCATGTGGGTGTTGCTTTCCCACACGATGAGCTTTATTTGTTATCACTACGTGAAAAAGTGTATTATGTGTGTAATGTGAATGAGCATGTTCCCGCGTCGAATAAAGAACAAAAGAAAAGAAAGAGAACTCATGACTCATCGAAATTATGGCACTATCGCTTGGGCCATATTTCCAGGGGGAGAATAGAAAGACTAGTCAAAAGTGAAATTCTTCCTCCGTTAGAGTTCTCAGACTTAGAACAATGCATAGATTGCATTAAAGGAAAGTATGTAAAACAAATCAAAAAGGGTGCAATCCATAGCACAGGCACACTAGAAATCACTCACTCTGACATTTGTGGACCATTTCCGGTGAAAAGTGTGGATGGATATGACTCGTTCATAACATTCACAGATGATTACTCTCGCTATGGTTATATTTATCCAATCAAAGAAAGATCTGAAGCGTTGGATAAATTTAAAATATTCAAAGCTGAAGTTGAAAATCAACATGATAAAAGAATAAAGATAGTCAGATCTGACCTGGGGGGGGGGGAGTACTACGGTCGATGTAACGCCCCCATGTAATAGCTACAGTAATCACCCCTTTGATAATGCCATGTCATTATGATTAACCATGCTTGAGCATCATTGCATCATATCTCATTTCAAATTCCAATTTAAACTTGCAATTCAAATCTAAAGTGAAAATAAAAGTTGTTCTAAACTAGAAACTAAAATGTTCATTAAATAGGTAATAATTCATAACTAATTATGATCAGTAAAACAACATTACTAAAAATGCCTAAGTGACCCCATCAACCTCAAACAGTAGCTAGCAGCAACATTTAATATCATTTTATTTAATAAGAATTACAAATGAAATCATGTTTTACCCAAACCAATTTTTGGTGGTTGAGAATAATGCACTGTAATGTTTGAGCCAAGTCACACATTTATTAAAATTAATTTAGTGCTAAAACAATTTGCAGAACAGTAGAAATAAGAGGAAAGAGAAAAGAAAAGGAAAAGGGGCAGTGGCTTACTGTGCACTTGGGCCGCAAGTGCACAGTAGCCAGCCCAGCCCGTCACCGCGGTCGTCCCCCTCCTCCCGCACGCGTCAGCGCGCGCACGCGTCCGGCCGGCGATGGCCAGCTGTCGGCCATCCCCCGGCGCCGCTGCCGCTGCGGGGAGGTTAAGAGCATCACCACGGACCCCTAGGCGAAACCCTAGCGCCCATTTCCCCCTCTCCCCTCTCGCACGCGCTCGATCTCTCCCCACCCGAAAGCTTCATCGCCGCCGTCGCTCGATCCCGCGGCCACCGTGCCCCGATTGCCGTTCCGACTAGCCCATCATCACCGCCATCCTCGACTACGTCGACGCTGCCCAGCCGTTGGAGCTCATCGCCACTGCATCGTCCGCCTCGACCTCTTCTTCCTCCTCGGCCATCTTCGTCTCCGGCGCCGATTCACCGCCGTCGCCCTCCCCCGAGCCTACTCTCGCACACCTGCAGGCTCTCGGTGAGCAGCCGCACCTCTCCCCTCTCTCCCCTGCGCGATTTAGCCGCCGTTGCCGCCGCATTTGGAGATGCCCGATCGCGCCGCCGCCTAGCTCGTCGCCGGCGTCGTTCCAGCGACCATTTGATCATTTGCTGCTGCCCATCTGCTTCGCCGCATCGCACTGACCTCGCCTAGCCCCTTTGCTCGCTCGTTAGCGCCCCGCATCGCCGTTAGCCACCACCGCCCGAGCACCTCGCCGCCGGCGAGCTCCTAGCGTTCGACTCCGGCCGTTTCAGCCCGTGAGACCGCCGCCATTCGACGCGTCGTCGTCGTGCCGTTCGAACGCGACCAGCCGCGACCAAAATGGTGCCCCTACGCGTTTTCCGATCACCTCCCGTGGCCGCGTCGCCGCGAACGCGCTCGCCGGTGTGATTCCGGCGAGTCGCCGGCCGCCGTCCGACGTGGGCGCCCTGGCCCACCTCCAGTGACGCTGACTGGTGGGGCCGTGGGCCCAGTTGACCAGTCAGCGCTGCTGACTGGGCGCTCTGGCCCACTGACATGTGGGGCCCGGTCGGTTAAAACGTTTTTAATATTAACTAAATGATTAATTAAATTGTTAATTAAGTTAATTAGATAATTAAATACTAATGTGCCACTGACCAGTAGGCCCCACCTGGTTAATTAGTCTGTTAGTTAGTTAATTAGCCACTGGGTCACTGACATGTGGGACCCACACGTCAGATTGACTCAGGTCAGCCCCTGTTGACTGCTGACGTCAGCATTGCATCATGCTGACGTCATCCCCACACTATTTCGGATAATGTTGAATTAAATATTTAAAATAATTCCAGAAAATTAATAAAACTTTAGAAAATCATATCTTTTAAACCGTAAGTCAGATGAAAATAATTTATATATGTAAAATGATCAGAAAAATATGAAGATTCTAAATATGTAATCAAAACACCTGTCCAACACTCCTAGCTAGCTGAACATGGAACATTTTGACTGTTTTCGATAAATGAATAGTGCACAACTTTAATTAGATAAATCCAGATAAATTCCTAAATTAACTAAATCATTTAGTTAGGCAATAAAACACATCTGCATATCATTTTAGGCTTGTCATGCATAGTGATTGCATTTTGCCGTGAAATTTATTGTTTCTTCCCCCTCCTTCTCTCTCGATAGACGCCGAGACCGACGCCGTCCCAGCAGAGTTCGACTACACCCCCGACGAGCAGCCGTCTGACGATCAGCCTCTCTCAGCAGAGCTTCCAGGCAAGCAAACCCCCTTGACGCATGCCTATATCACCCATTCCTTCTCCCTCCTGCTTGCATTAGAAATTGCTGCTATTTTGATTTATCCTAATCTGATGCTTAGCCTGTCCTTGTAACTGCTGTTGATACATGCCTTATTATCCAAACTGCTTAGTATAGGTTGGATGGAAAACCATCCGTGGCCCCTCTCCCTTGCTGTAGTTGCTCCGCTTTAGCATCTGTGCCCCGATCAGATGATCGACGGGCTGAGAACAGCACATCACCGCACACCCCCTAAATTGCTCGACACTACAGAGCTGGCATCGAGTGCCGAGGGTGATACCTCTTAGCTCACTTTCGATGGTGCCTCTGTAGAATAGCTTCCCGGATGTGTGTTATCGAGGGTGATTCCTCTTACATCACCTCCGCTAAGCTACCGTCGCGCAACTCCTCGAGTGGGAATCCATCGAGGGTGATTCCTCGGATTCCTCCTCGGTACTTGGACACACAGTTACTATGACCTTTGTTACAGGCGGGTCCACCTCGAGAGGTACCCGCGGGGAAATGTAAAGTCGGGCTGGCCCCAAGGGTGCCCGCGAGTGAAAATCATTAAAGACGGGTCGGCTCCAAAAGCACCCGCGCGATACTAAATACGCCTAAAGGAACTGGGTATTTGATCTGAGTGGGTCGTCATGCCCATTTCGCACTACCACCACGTGGGATAATGGTTTAATGGGGCCCTCTACACCGTAGTATCAGCCGAAAGCTCTTCAGACGTCACAGCTCAGAGATGCGGGCTGGTTGGGGTGGGCTGGTTACGTCACTGGTGTATTCAGTGTCGCGCCTGGGCCCCGGCTACCCTCGCAACGTGCAGGAGTGCAAAGGGCGATGGCCCAAGACCCATTTGTGCTTAGGATTTAGACCGGCGTGTTGACCTCTCTGCTGAGCTCTAGGTCGGGCTGCGATGTGTCGATCAGCCGAGGCCGGGCATTACCCAGCCAGTGTGTCCGGCCGGAGTTAATCGAGCGTGTTGGGTAACAGTAGTGCACCCCTGCAGGGAAGTTATCTATTCGAATAGCCGTGTCCACGGTAACAGGACGCTCGGAGTTGTGCCCGGATCTATGACAACTACAAATTGATGATGATTCATATTAAACTGTTAATAATGCTCTCGGGACCGCTTTCTCGCAGGGAGTCGAGAAAGGATCTCAGGGCATTGCTGTTGTATATCCACATGTATGCTACTATTATCTACTCTCTTCTGATGCTGCAAGACTACTTGAAGATGCTAGTCTTCGATAGGCTAGGCCTTTCTCTCTTCTGGCATTTCTGCTATATAGTCCACAGATACAGCCTTTTCATTTGATACCAATGCATATTTAGCATAGTTCTGATGTCAGTCTTGCGAGTACTTTGGATGAGTACTCACGGTTGCTCTGCTATTCTTTTTCCCCCATACCTATATGATGATACATCAGACGACGGAGCCCAGGAGCTAGACGACACTGCTGGAGCTTACTACCAGGAGGGTCCCGACGGCACTTACTACTGGGTTGATCCAGCCGACCAGGAGTAGTTAGGAGGCCCTAGGCAGGAGGCCTTCGCCGTTTCGATCTGTATCGTTGTTTGTGCTAGCCTTCTTAAGGCAAAACTTGACTAACTATGTCTGTACTCAGATATCATTTGTGTGTATGACTTATGTATTCGGGTCCTCGTGACCCCTGGCTTGTAATATGATGATTTATGCTTATTATTTGAGTTTAGAGTTGTGTTGTGATATCTTCCCGTGAGTCCCTGTGCTTGATCGTGCACGTTTGCGTGTATGATTAGTGCACGATTAAGTCGGGGGCGTCACAAGTTGGTATCAGAGCCGACTGCCTGTAGGAAGCCCCTATCCAACTCCTTGGCCGTAGTTGAGTCTAGTGTTTCCGAAAACTATTTTACTAACATGGCTGTGTGGCTTACGGGCCCACGTCGCCAACTGGGTGGTATTAGGATCTTTTATTTCTCTTCTATACTCTGGGACTCTGAACTCTCTTCCTTTCGGATTAAATGAATTTTACTAACACCGACACTAGGATCTCGTAATCTCGTCCACCCGGAGAGCTGGATTATCTGTGCTTGTTCCTTATCATTGATCTGATTAGCCTGATAATCATATTCTCCTTTACTTTGGTTCGCTAAACCTTTCTCTCCAAGTTGTTATACTTCTCATTGTCATTTGACAATCCTAAGTTTCCTCTGTTTCAGATGGATCGCCTGTTTCCACCGCGCCCTGCGACGCAGCTTGTGCTTCGCACTTGGGCTTGTGATGCCCCTGGTTTTCCAGCTGTCCTGATCGCCCTCCTGACCAGACTTGGCTACCGCTGGTACCCCGAGTATATGGTTTACGAGGATTACCGCGAGTTCAACCAGGAGCAGTACCATGCTGATGTTCGTATCTATGATCAGCGAGATGACTCAGACACCGAGTTGCACCTTTTTCACGGTATCGGTGTGACGATTGAGATGGCAGTCCATGATGCTGCCTATTCTGCTGTCGCACGACTCCGTGGAGAGCATAGTAGCTTGGATGCCTCTGAGTTCCGATACATTCCGTATGCGCCTACTGGAGATGCTACTGGATACTACACAGCTATCTGTGCCCCTTACGAGCGTCGTCGATACGACCCGCACGTGTTGATTCAGTGCACTCAGGCTCTGGATCGCACTAACCGGGCTCTTACAGTCGAGCTGTTTGCCACTCGAGCACGTCTCTACGATGCTATGACACAGTTGCTACCAGCTGTTCGAGCAGGGATACATCCGGAGTATATCCTTTACCCGCGCAGGACTCAGATGCCGGCAGGTATCGATTGGCCTGCTGTTGGAGGTCACAGGCCTGCGCGTGGACCTCTTCTTTCAGTTCGAGACCGGGTTCTGCATCAGAGTGCACACGGAGAGCAGGACCTTTCTGCTACAGAGATTCATCGTCCGCACTTGCACTTGCAGTTACCCCGTTTCAGTGGTTTTCCCCGACGTTGATGTAGCCCGTTGTCAAACCTCCATGATAGCACGCAATATCCCTGTTGAAATCAAAGGATTGGAATTTCTTGTTTCACCCATTGTATTGAACTCTTCCACCATAGACCTCATTCTGGGAATGGATTGGTTGAAAGCTCACACTGCTTCGATCAATTGTGCCACCAAAATCATCCAACTCCTACACCCCTCGGATGAGATAGTGAACTACACCGCCCGCATTACTCAGAATGCCGAAGCTCAGATATATGCTCTGAATGCTTTGAACGCCTCACCTCTTGAGGGAATTGAGAACGTTCCGGTCATCCGTGACTTTCCGGACGTCTTTCCGGAAGAACTTCCAGGAATACCCCCGGTTAGAGCTGTCGAGTTCGTCATCGACTTGAAGCCTGGCACTACCCCTATTGCGAAGCGTCCTTATAAGATGCCTCCGCATGAACTTCTCGAGCTTAAGGAAGAAATCGACAAGTCACTGAAAAAGGGTTTCATCCGCCCCAGTTCCTCTGCTTGGGGAGCACCTTCTCTCTTTGTTAAGAAGAAGGATGGAACTAACCGACTGGTTCAGGACTATCGGCCCATTAACCAAGCAACAATCCAGAAAAAATATCCACTGCCCCGGATCAACGATCTTTATGATCAGCTTGCTGGATCCTCTGTGTTCTCGAAACTCGACTTGAGGTTGGGTTATCATCAGATCCGAGTTAGAAAGGAGGATATTCCGAAGACTGCTTTCGTTACTCGCTATGGATCATACGAGTACACTGTTATGTTCTTCGGATTAACTAATGCTCCAGCAACCTTCTCCCGATTGATGAACTATATCTTCATGGACTACCTCGACAAGTTCGTCGTGGTCTACTTGGATGATATCCTTATATTTTCCAAGAATGAAGAAGAACACGCCGAACATCTTCGGCTTGTATTGGAGAAGCTGCGAGAACACCAGTTATATGCTAAGTACTCTAAGTGTGAATTTTGGTTATCCGAGGTGACTTATCTTGGTCACGTGATTTCCAAAGATGGCATTGCCGTTAACCCCGAGCGAGTTCGGGCTATTCTTGACTGGACTCCCCCGAAGAACGTCAAGCAAGTCAGGCGTTTTCTCGGACTCGCTAGTTATTGCCGCCGATTCGTCGAGAACTTCTCGAAGATTGCCAAGCCATTGACTGACCTGCTCCACAAGGGTGTTAAATTTGAATGGACAGAAAAATGTCAAGAAAGCTTTCAGACACTTAAAGATAAGTTGACATCTGCCCCAGTGTTAGCACCCCCGGATTCTCAAAAGGACTTCGTGATTTATTGCGATGCATCTCGTCAAGGATTAGGCTGTGTCCTAATGCAAGAGCGCAAAGTAAATGCTTATGGCTCTCGTCAATTACGTCCTCACGAGGAGAATTATCCGGTACATGATCTCGAGCTTGCTGCAGTTATTTATGCTCTGAAGCTATGGCGACATTACCTCCTTGGTAATCGTTGCAAGATATACACGGATCATAAGAGTTTGAAGTATCTATATACTCAGCCAGACATGAACCTTCGTCAACAAAGATGGCTCGAGACAGTAGCCGATTATGATATGAATATCTCTTACACCCCTGGCAAGGCTAATGTAACGGCCGATGCTTTGAGCCGCAAGGCTTATTGCAACAACCTCATGGTTCAGGAAGCGCAACCTATGCTATATGAAGAGCTTCGCAAATTGAACCTTCACATTGTTCCTCAGGGTTATCTCAATACCCTGGAGGTTGAGCCAGACCTCGAGCGCAACATCAAGACCAGACAGAATTATGACTCTGAAGTCGAGAAGATTAAGAAATACCTCTCCAAGGGTAATCCCTCATTCTACCATGTTGGTGAGGATGGTGCCTTGTTCTTCAAAGGCTGCCTAGTGGTCCCCAGAAGGCATAATCTGGACTCTCGTTTGGATGTTATGAAAGAAGCACATGACACGCCTTTGACTATTCACCCTGGTAGTACCAAAATGTACCAAGACATTCGTCAGCGGTACTGGTGGCCCGATATGAAACATGATATTGCTAAATATGTTGCTGAGTGTGACGTTTGCCGTCGCATCAAAGCAGAACATCAAAGGCCTGCTGGAACTGTGCAACCCCTTGAAATTCCGGAATGGAAACGGGACAAAGTCCAAATGGACTTCATTACTGGTTTTCCCAGATCGCAGAAGGGTCATGATGCTATCTTTGTCGTCATCGACCGATTCTCAAAGGTTGCTCACTTTCTGCCTGTCAAGGAGACAATCACTGCTAGTCAGTTAACAGACTTGTATGTTTCCAGAATTGTGTCACTCCACGGTGTTCCGTTGGAGATCAGTTCAGATCGTGGCAGCCTCTTTACTTCCAGGTTTTGGAGTAGTTTCCAAGAAGCCATGGGAACTCATCTGTCTTTTAGCACTGCTTATCACCCTCAGTCTCAGGGTCAAGTCGAAAGAGTTAACCAAGTGCTTGAAGATATGCTTCGAGCTTGCGTCATCTCATTCGGTAAGAAATGGGAAGAATCTCTCCCATATGCCGAATTCTCTTACAACAATGGCTATCAAGCTAGTCTGAAGATGGCACCGTTTGAAGTTCTCTATGGACGTAAGTGTCGAACTCTTTGAATTGGTCAGAAACTGGGGAACGTTCACTCGTTGGACCGGACATTATTCAACAAGCTGAAGAACAAGTCCGCATTGTCCGTGAACATCTGAAAACTGCTCAGTCTCGTCAGAAGAGCAACTATGACCGAAAGCACAAGGTAATGGTCTATCAGCCTGGTGAGCAAGCTTACCTTCGTGTCACTCCGATGAAGGGCACTCATCGGTTCGGAATCAAGGGCAAGTTAGCTCCTCGCTATATTGGCCCGTTCCGCATTCTCGCTCGTCGAGGAGAAGTGGCATATCAATTGCAATTGCCGCCAAACCTTTCTCAAGTGCATGATGTCTTTCATGTGTCGCAACTTCGTCGCTGTTTTAAGGATCCTATCCGAGCTGTGGATCATGAGGTACTTGAATTTCGAGAAGATCTGTCTTATCCAGAATATCCGATCCGCGTTCTTGATCAAACTGAACGTCGGACTCGTCAAAAGTCGATCAAGTTCCTCAAGGTTCAATGGTCAAATCATTCTGAGGATGAAGCCACTTGGGAACGCGAGGACCGTCTTCGTGAAGAATACCCTACTTTCTTTCAGTCTTCCTCTTAATTCTCGGGACGAGAATTCTTGTTAGAGGAGGAGAATTGTAACGCCCCCATGTAATAGCTACAGTAATCACCCCTTTGATAATGCCATGTCATTATGATTAACCATGCTTGAGCATCATTGCATCATATCTCATTTCAAATTCCAATTTAAACTTGCAATTCAAATCTAAAGTGAAAATAAAAGTTGTTCTAAACCAGAAACTAAAATGTTCATTAAATAGGTAATAATTCATAACTAATTATGATCAGTAAAACAACATTACTAAAAATGCCTAAGTGACTCCATCAACCTCAAACAGTAGCTAGCAGCGACATTTAATATCATTTTATTTAATAAGAATTACAAATGAAATCATGTTTTACCCAAACCAATTTTTGGTGGTTGAGAATAATGCACTGTAATGTTTGAGCCAAGTCACACATTTATTAAAATTAATTTAGTGCTAAAACAATTTGCAGAACAGTAGAAATAAGAGGAAAGAGAAAAGAAAAGGAAAAGGGGCAGTGGCTTACTGTGCACTTGGGCCGCAAGTGCACAGTAGCCAGCCCAGCCCGTCACCGCGGTCGTCCCCCTCCTCCCGCACGCGTCAGCGCGCGCGCGCGCGTCCGGCCGGCGATGGCCAGCTGTCGGCCATCCCCCGGCGCCGCTGCCGCTGCGGGGAGGTTAAGAGCATAACCACGGACCCCTGGGCGAAACCCTAGCGCCCATTTCCCCCTCTCCCCTCTCGCACGCGCTCGATCTCTCCCCACCCGAAAGCTTCATCGCCGCCGTCGCTCGATCCCGCGGCCACCGTGCCCCGATTGCCGTTCCGACTAGCCCATCGTCACCGCCATCCTCGACTACGTCGACGCCGCCCAGCCGTTGGAGCTCATCGCCACTGCATCGTCCGCCTCGACCTCTTCTTCCTCCTCGGCCATCTTCGTCTCCGGCGCCGATTCACCGCCGTCGCCCTCCCCCGAGCCTACTCTCGCACACCTGCAGGCTCTCGGTGAGCAGCCGCACCTCTCCCCTCTCTCCCCTGCGCGATTTAGCCGCCGTTGCCGACGCATTTGGAGATGCCCGATCGCGCCGCCGCCTAGCTCGTCGCCGGCGTCGTTCCGGCGACCATTTGGTCGTTTGCTGCTGCCCATCTGCTTCGCCGCATCGCACTGACCTCGCCTAGCCCCTTTGCTCGCTCGTTAGCGCCCCGCATCGCCGTTAGCCACCACCGCCCGAGCACCTCGCCGCCGGCGAGCTCCTAGCGTTCGACTCCGGCCATTTCAGCCCGTGAGACCACCGCCATTCGACGCGTCGTCGTCGTGCCGTTCGAACGCGACCAGCCGCGACCAAAATGGTGCCCCCTACGCGTTTTCCGATCACCTCCCGTGGCCGCGCCGCCGCGAACGCGCTCGCCGGTGTGATTCCGGCGAGTCGCCGGCCGCCGTCCGACGTGGGCGCCCTGGCCCACCTCCAGTGACGCTGACTGGTGGGGCCGTGGGCCCAGTTGACCAGTCAGCGCTGCTGACTGGGCGCTCTGGCCCACTGACATGTGGGGCCCGGTCGGTTAAAACGTTTTTAATATTAACTAAATGATTAATTAAATTGTTAATTAAGTTAATTAGATAATTAAATACTAATGTGCCACTGACCAGTAGGCCCCACCTGGTTAATTAGTCTGTTAGTTAGTTAATTAGCCACTGGGTCACTGACATGTGGGACCCACACGTCAGATTGACTCAGGTCAGCCCCTGTTGACTGCTGACGTCAGCATTGCATCATGCTGACGTCATCCCCACACTATTTCGGATAATGTTGAATTAAATATTTAAAATAATTCCAGAAAATTAATAAAACTTTAGAAAATCATATCTTTTAAACCGTAAGTCAGATGAAAATAATTTATATATGTAAAATGATCAGAAAAATATGAAGATTCTAAATATGTAATCAAAACACCTGTCCAACACTCCTAGCTAGCTGAACATGGAACATTTTGACTGTTTTCGATAAATGAATAGTGCACAACTTTAATTAGATAAATCCAGATAAATTCCTAAATTAACTAAATCATTTAGTTAGGCAATAAAACACATCTGCATATCATTTTAGGCTTGTCATGCATAGTGATTGCATTTTGCCGTGAAATTTATTGTTTCTTCCCCCTCCTTCTCTCTCGATAGACGCCGAGACCGACGCCGTCCCAGCAGAGTTCGACTACACCCCCGACGAGCAGCCGTCTGACGATCAGCCTCTCTCAGCAGAGCTTCCAGGCAAGCAAACCCCCTTGACGCATGCCTATATCACCCATTCCTTCTCCCTCCTGCTTGCATTAGAAATTGCTGCTATTTTGATTTATCCTAATCTGATGCTTAGCCTGTCCTTGTAACTGCTGTTGATACATGCCTTATTATCCAAACTGCTTAGTATAGGTTGGATGGAAAACCATCTGTGGCCCCTCTCCCTTGCTGTAGTTGCTCCGCTTTAGCATCTGTGCCCCGATCAGATGATCGACGGGCTGAGAACAGCACATCACCGCACACCCCCTAAATTGCTCGACACTACAGAGCTGGCATCGAGTGCCGAGGGTGATACCTCTTAGCTCACTTTCGATGGTGCCTCTGTAGAATAGCTTCCCGGATGTGTGTTATCGAGGGTGATTCCTCTTACATCACCTCCGCTAAGCTACCGTCGCGCAACTCCTCGAGTGGGAATCCATCGAGGGTGATTCCTCGGATTCCTCCTCGGTACTTGGACACACAGTTACTATGACCTTTGTTACAGGCGGGTCCACCTCGAGAGGTACCCGCGGGGAAATGTAAAGTCGGGCTGGCCCCAAGGGTGCCCGCGAGTGAAAATCATTAAAGACGGGTCGGCTCCAAAAGCACCCGCGCGATACTAAATACGCCTAAAGGAACTGGGTATTTGATCTGAGTGGGTCGTCGTGCCCATTTCGCACTACCACCACGTGGGATAATGGTTTAATGGGGCCCTCTACACCGTAGTATCAGCCGAAAGCTCTTCAGACGTCACAGCTCAGAGATGCGGGCTGGTTGGGGTGGGCTGGTTACGTCACTGGTGTATTCAGTGCCGCGCCTGGGCCCCGGCTACCCTCGCAACGTGCAGGAGTGCAAAGGGCGATGGCCCAAGACCCCTTTGTGCTTAGGATTTAGACCGGCGTGTTGACCTCTCTGCTGAGCTCTAGGTCGGGCTGCGATGTGTCGATCAGCCGAGGCCGGGCATTACCCAGCCAGTGTGTCCGGCCGGAGTTAATCGAGCGTGTTGGGTAACAGTAGTGCACCCCTGCAGGGAAGTTATCTATTCGAATAGCCGTGTCCACGGTAACAGGACGCTCGGAGTTGTGCCCGGATCTATGACAACTACAAATTGATGATGATTCATATTAAACTGTTAATAATGCTCTCGGGACCGCTTTCTCGCAGGGAGTCGAGAAAGGATCTCAGGGCATTGCTGTTGTATATCCACATGTATGCTACTATTATCTACTCTCTTCTGATGCTGCAAGACTACTTGAAGATGCTAGTCTTCGATAGGCTAGGCCTTTCTCTCTTCTGGCATTTCTGCTATATAGTCCACAGATACAGCCTTTTCATTTGATACCAATGCATATTTAGCATAGTTCTGATGTCAGTCTTGCGAGTACTTTGGATGAGTACTCACGGTTGCTCTGCTATTCTTTTTCCCCCATACCTATATGATGATACATCAGACGACGGAGCCCAGGAGCCAGACGACACTGCCGGAGCTTACTACCAGGAGGGTCCCGACGGCACTTACTACTGTGTTGATCCAGCCGACCAGGAGTAGTTAGGAGGCCCTAGGCAGGAGGCCTTCGCCTTTTCGATCTATATCGTTGTTTGTGCTAGCCTTCTTAAGGCAAAACTTGACTAACTATGTCTGTACTCAGATATCATTTGTGTGTATGACTTATGTATTCGGGTCCTCGTGACCCCTGGCTTGTAATATGATGATTTATGCTTATTATTTGAGTTTAGAGTTGTGTTGTGATATCTTCCCGTGAGTCCCTGTGCTTGATCGTTCACGTTTGCGTGTATGATTAGTGCACGATTAAGTCGGGGGCGTCACAGTCGACACACTCCATATGCCCAAGTCCCTGGACCTTTTGCAAAGTTCTTACAGGAGACTGGCATAGTAGCCCAATATTCAATGCCGGGCGAGCCTCAGCAAAATGGAGTAGCTGAAAGGCGTAACCGTACACTTATGGATATGGTGTGCAACATGATGAGTTACTTCACCTTGCCATTGGGATTATGGATGGAGGCACTTAAAACCGCCATTCACATTCTCAATAGAGTACCAAGCAAGTCGGTGCCCAAAACACCGTACGAGCTGTGGACAGGAAGAGTGCCCTCCCTACAACACTTCAAGGTGTGGGGGTGCCCTGCTGAGGCCAAAATGTTTAATCCAAATATTGCAAAGTTAGATCCCAAAATAGTGAGTTGCCACTTCATTGGCTATCCAGACGGATCAAAGGGTTTTCGTTTCTACTGTCCAGACAGATATACAAAGTTTGTAGAAACAAGACATGCAGTCTTCTTAGAGGACGAAATGATGAGGGGGAGCATGGTAGCTCGGAAAATTGATCTTGAGGAGAAGAGGGTGCATGCACCTAATCCGATGATTTAGGAGCCATTTTTCTCATTACCAGTTGTAACTCCACTCATGACAACTATGGGAGAAGTCCCGGAACCTGTCCGTCAGGAGCCGACTGAACCCGTTGTTGAGCATGAAAGGGAGGTGCAGCAGCCAATTGTAGAAGATGTGCCGGAAGTTGAAGCACATAATGTACCAGAAACTGAGGCTCTTAGAAGATCTAATAGAACAAGAAGATCAGCTATTTCTACTGATTATAAAGTTTATAACACAGAAATGGTTCATATGGAAGGTGACCCCACTACATATGAAGAAGCCATAAGAAGCCCTCACTCATCAAAATGGCTAGAGGCAATGGAAGATGAGATGAAATCGATGAGTTCTAAAGATGTTTGGGACTTAGAGGAAATTCCTAAAGGAGCCAAAACAGTAGGCTGTAAATGGGTCTACAAAACTAAGTATGACCCTAATGGGAATGTAGAAAAGTATAAAGCCCGACTTGTGGCAAAAGGATTTACACAAAGAGAAGGGATAGATTACAATGAGACTTTTTCCCCAGTCTCGTGTAAGGACTCCTTGAGAATCATAATGGCATTAGTTGCACATTTTGATTTAGAGTTACATCAAATGGATGTAAAGACGACATTTCTGAACGGGGATATAAAATAAAAGGTCTACATGAAACAACCCAAGGGTTTTATCATGGAAGGCAAGGAAAATATGGGATGCCGCCTGAAGAAATCTATTTATGGATTAAGGCAAGCCTCTAGACAGTGGTATCTAAAGTTTAATCAAACGATTAAAAGTTTTGGATTTAAAGAAAATATTGAGGATAACTGCATTTATGCAAGGTTAAAAAATGAGATATATATTTTCCTAATCTTGTATGTGGATGATATCTTGCTTGCTAGCAGTGATGTTAGTCTACTATAAGAAACAAAGAAGTACTTGTCCTCAAATTTTGACATAACGGACCTTGGTGAAGCATCATATGTTTTGGGCATAGAAATTCACCGAGATATGAACAATGGAGTCTTAGGACTATCGCAGAAGGCATATTTAGAAAAGGTTCTTCAAAAGTACAATATGCATGCGAGTAAAGCCACACCTGCTCCTATAGTCAAGGGCGATAGTTTGGGAGATTCCAATGTCCCAAGAACCAGTACGAGATCGATCTAATGAAAGCAGTACCATATGCTTCGGCTGTTGGAAGCTTACAGTATGCACAAGTGTGCACTCGCCCTGACTTAGCTTTTGTCACCGGGGTACTCGGTAGATATCAAGAGAATCCAGGCATGGAGCACTGGAAGATGGTAAAGAAGGCATTGCGTTATGCGCAAGGCACAAAGAACTACATGCTAACATACAGGAGATCTGATTCCCTAGAGATAAGAGGGTATTCAGACGCAGATTTTGCGGGGGACAGAGATGATAGAAAATCCACGCCAGGATACGTGTTCACTCTCGCTGGAGGGGCTATTTCGTGGAGAAGCTCCAAACAGTCAATAGTTGCATCGTCCACGATGTATGCAGAATTTATAGCATGTTTCGAGGCCACGGGGCAGGCGATATGGCTAAAGAAATTTGTACCCGACTTGAAAGTGGTAGATTGTATTCACAAACCACTAAAGATGTACTGTGACAACCAGCCCGCAGTATTCTACGCTCACAACAACAAGTCGAGTAATGTTGCCAAAACAATAGAGATAAAGTATTATGTTGTGAAAGATAAAATCCAGGATCGCACTATAAGTCTCGAGCATATAAGGACAAAGGATATGCTTGCGGATCCGCTTACGAAAGGCTTACCCCCCAATGTGTTCAAGGAACACTTAGTCGGCATGGGTTTAAGGAAAAGCCTATGATTCCTGGATCATGAGAGGCCCAAAAGAAACATAATTTGTTTCAGAACAGAGAGGTATGTTGTAGCTGTCTGATTCTATCGGCAATTGAGCTGTGACGATGAAACATGCTCTATGTATTGATCTGCGATGAAACGAGTAAAGTAAAAAGTATATGGTTAAAAGTAAAGTTGAGATCAAGGGGGAGAATGTTAGGTTGATCTCCTCCGATAGGCCCAACGGCCTATTGGGCCCTTGGTCAATGCGCCCTGATCGGGGGCGCCCAACCTCCTCTGGTTGGTGGGCCCCTGTTGCCAGCGCTATATTAACAGAGGTGGGGGCCGGGGCATGGGATACGAAGTTCACCGCCGCCACAAACCCCACCGATACGACCAAACTCGATCTAGGTCTAGCACTGTGCACGGGAAGCACCACCACCACCTCTCTCTCTCTCTCTCTCTCTCTCTCTCTCATCACCACCACCACCGTCACGCCATGGCTTCCGGCTCGAGCTCGTCGAGCCAAGGTGAAGGTAATACACCACCTCTACTCCCACTACCGCGAATATCAGACGCATCCGATCCACATCAGGTCTAACACACACAAAATCACAGTTATGAGAAATCCTTTGAGAAAGATCAATGCGGTGTTTTATCGGTCTCTTTGATCGAAATCGGGGGCGGCGAACGTCTTAATTTGAAAGAAAAAGAATGGACCTTCAAATTTATCCACATAGCGTGCTGAATTTCGTCAGAGGAAATCCTTTCACGGCCATGTGGATCTCATGCAGCAGCAGAGAAAAAAAAGCGAGTACAGCACTCACGCACAAGTGGTAGATATTTTCGGAGGAGCAGTGCCTCTCCAATCCATGCCAACAATAGTGGGATGAGCAACGCCATGAATTTAAAATTCGAGGCGGGAATGGACAAGAAACAAAAGGTTATAAAGGCAGGTTGTCTCATGCAGCATAGGTGATATCACCTATCACCGTGAACGAAAAAATGATGCAACTTGTGTTAGTTGGGGGCCCGAGACCATCCATCTAACTGTGGCTGCCGCCGTTGGACTGTTGCTCCCCTCTCGTCATCGATCATCCGTCTTCTTCCTCCCATTTTCACCTGCATGTTCTCTTCTGTTCCTGATGGGGGAAAAGAGAGACTCTTTTCAGAAAAGGTTTGCGCTAGGGTTGTTGCTGCCGTGTGGAATGCATTTCTGGCGTGGTGCACCGATGGAGGATGAGCACCACTGTCTCAAAAAGTCAGATGATGACGAGCAGCAGCAGCAGTGTGTTTTAGCTGCCTGTGTGGATGCATCATCAAGTGTGTCGCCTTTCCCTGGCTCAGTTCGATTTGGCAATGTATATCCGAGCGATTTTCTATTCCGGCAAAGTTGCCAAATCCGTGGGCTGCCTGCCTGCCTGCGTGAGGAGGAGGTAGACAGGGACATGTGCGTCCCGGTTGGATGGATAGATTTTTTTTTTTGAACACAGTACAGACGCAAGCGTTCATATACACACGCATACACTCACCCCTATGAACGCACACACGCACACCCTATCCCTATGAGCACCTCCGAGAGACTGGGCCGGCATATCATCTTGAAATTTACGAAGTAACCGTAGGCACCTCGTCGTCGACGGGAACGTCTCCTCCCACTGAATGCGCATCGCCGGAAATCCTGAAATAAATCCAGAAATAAATGCGAGCACCAGGATTTGAACCCTGGTGGGCTGGGGATACCACAGTCCCTCTAACCATCCAACCACAGGTTGGTTCGCGGTTGGATGGATAGATGGATGGATTCACAGGGTGGTTCTGTGGTAGTGGCTAGAAGTTTCTGGATGGCGAAACTTCTAGAAATTGACTTGGCGAGCTCATCAACATGATTCGATCGGGGTAGCACTGTGCGTCACGGATTAGATAAAATACTCCGTATTTGTGTTGAGGAGAATTATAAAATGCTGGTGCTGCTGGTGGTGTAGTAGTAGTAGTAGCTAGACTAGAAGTTTCTGGACGGAGAAACTTCTGAAATTTGGAGGATTTGGCAGGGTTCATCATGGAGATGGGTTTGTTGTTCATGGGTTTCTGGATAGGGGATGGGAGGGGAGGGGAATATGCTACCGTTGACAGACTGGCCAAATCTGTGGGTGCCAGATTACAAAAACATAAGGTGCACGATCTGGGCTAGGCGTGATAGGGTTAGCACAGATTGGATTGAGTTCAAGGAGAATTAACAATGCGCCATTCGCAGCCAGCCACACACTCAGATGTGCACCATTTTCCCAAGATAATATATTAAATGATTCTGTATGGTATATATATATATATATATATATATAGTAAATGAACTCTGAGCCTCTGTATGGTTTCGTTAATGAAATCGGAGAAATCTCCCTTTCTTTAAATATGGACTGTAGTAAAAGAACGGAAATTTGAAGGAAAGAATGGTGGAGCAGCACTGGGAACACAGCACATGATTATTGTTGAAAGCAATGAAGAGCAGATGTATTTTTGAGATGCCATCATTCCTCTCTTAGAATAAACAGAACCCAAAATTCCACAGGCTGATCGCTCGTTATCCTAAACAAGAAAATTCCACATGGCGTCCTTCTAAACTAAACCGATCTTTACGACACCATGTCACGCATCTGGAAATAAACTAGCAATTCACGAAACCGAAACGATTCCGAGCCACCTTTACTCTGCATATCTTTGAAGCAGGAAATATTATGGTGAAGTACTAATTATCAAACTGGCATGTCCACTTGTATGCTACTCCCTGTAAACAAGTGTAAGACATTTTAGGTCACTGTTTGTTTACAGATTTAGTAGTTTGTAAGTAGAAGAATAGAAATTTGAAGGGGAAAATGGTGGAGCCGCACTGAGATCACATCACATAACAAGTGTTCAAATCAATGGAAAGCAAATGCATTTTGGAGATGGTACCATTCCTCTCTCAGAATAATCAGAGCACAAAATTCCACATGCTGATCGATCGATATGCTAAACAGGCAAATTCGTCGGAATCTTACGAAAAAAGGGGGCCCTTTCGGCATTGCTTAAACCGATCTTTCCGACACCCTTTCGCAGATCTGGAAATAAACTGGCATACACGGAACCGAAACGATTCCGAGCCCCTTTTTTCTCTGCATATTTCTGAAGCAGGAAAGATATGGTAAAGCATAATTATCAAACTGGCATGTCCACTTGTGTTGGGCCTTGGCTAAGGCAGGTGGACATGATAAGGAGATCTGATGAGCAAGTGGGGGAGGCAGGCTCCCATCTAAAGCAACTGCTACCAGCAGCCATGCCAGCCTGAACATCACACTGCATTGTTTCCTGCATCAAAGCCATCATCTGGTCCTTGTGATTCTTCAGAATTTGTTCTTTTACCTATCCCATATGTTTTTTTTCTCTCTCACACTATCCAGGGCAAGTGCGAGTTAATTTTGTTCCGAGATGACTGAATAATAGTAGCTGACACAGAAATGGTGGTTGCATTGTTTTCTTGTTGATGGAAAGGGAGGGTGGTCGTATCACCATCGGAGCATCCGTTAATGATCGAATGGTACTTCTAACTAAAAGGCACAGAAGATGGGACTTGAGGTTGGGACATGAGTTAATTTGGTTTGACAGGGTGAAGGATAGTACTACGATGGAGACGCCAGCAACTTGACAAGCAAAGGCCCATAAGCAATAATTCAGTTGGGTCCTATCTGCGAAATATCTTGTCTTTGGAAGAATTTTGGAATGACCCAAATGGTGAGATTCTTGAAAGACAGAAACTGATAATGTTTTCCAGTTGCAACAAACAAAAGGGAGATGATCATACATACCTGTCGACTGTCGTTGACGAGTATGAAGGTCACAAGCCTCATGTGCCGAAGAGAATAAAGTGTTGCTGTTGAGCCTCAGTTTTGTCCCAGATTTCTGTAACTGGGCCATCTAGTGCAGAGAACCATCTGTGCTAGAATCAACAAAAGAGCATTACAAAATACCAGAGAAGTTCACATTAGATTAGAGCATGTCCACATATGCTATATATACAAGAGGTCTCACATAAACGCTACGGCGCAGGTCTACAAATCAGACTAACAAAATAGCCATGTAGGATATGAGAGAGGGACATGAGAGATAGAGCATCCTTCTGGTCGGTCAGTCCTGCTTAACTATCATATGGAAGGTTTTGGTCTTATCTTCATCAGCAAGCTCCTTGAGAAGACCATCATCAATAGCAGTCACGGCATTTCGTAGCGGATCATCGAAATAGCACCCGTGGAAGACCATCTTCGCCATCCAAGCCTTCCTCCTGTTACTGTTGTACTTATCCTCCTCCCATGTACCAGATGCCACCAGAAGGTAGACATACACGGTCCTCTCCTGTCCGGGCCTGAACGCCCGCGCGATCGCCTGCCTGGTCTTGGAGTGGTTCCACTCTGAATCCAGCATGACCAACCTCGATGCGCCTGTCAAGCTGATGCCCTCGGCACAGGCCGTTGTCGAAGCGATAAGCACCTTCCTTTTCCCTTGACTGTCAGTGTTGAATTTGTCAATGACGTCAGAGCGGACGGGCAGCTCTTGATTGCCTTGGAGCACCAGGATTTCCTCCCCAAGGCGCCATCCAAACACATACTCGATCAACTCGACAAGAAAGCTTATCGGGGACACGTTGTGGCAGAATATCAGTACCCTCTCCCCCCTGTACGACGACTTGTGCAGCAGATCGATGACAAACTTCGCCTTGCAACCGACAGCGAAGTCCCTCTTGTACTTGTCAACTTTATGTACTTCTGCTGGAGTGAAGTAAGTGCTAGAAGATTTGGTTGTTTTTATTAGCCATGGATGGATAGACGCAATCGTGATGAGCAGCTCAACCTCGAGAAGGTAACGGCCACTGCATGATGTTGCCATCGATGTTTTTGAAAGTATGTTGTCCTGAATTTCAGTGGGTTTCATGAAAATTGTATATACATGTATCCCTGGAAGGCTGCTTAGCTTTGACCCTTCGAATGAATCGATGAACCCACATGTAAGCTTGTTTAACAAACTGATACCACCTGCCCGGTCCCAGTTGTCGCTAGACTCGATCATTTGCCCAACTCTGTCCACGAAGATTCGCCTTGCCACTGCTTCTCTATGTTTAGCTCTCCTGCCGCTCGTTTCCTTCTTCCTTTCCGGGACAAGCGCAGTCATAACATCATCAACAAACCGAGGTCTGGCCAAACATAGGGTGTTGAAATACTCTTCAAAATTATTCTGGAAGACTGTACCAGACATGAGGATTCTAAACTCTGTTTTCACCTTCATCAGCACCCTCCTCAACTTGGATTTGTTGCTCCTCGGGTTGTGTCCCTCGTCGAGGATCAACAGCCCAGGGTTGTTGATCAGGACTTGCGCCATGAATGCTCGCTGCGGCATTCTTGAGTCTTCATTCGCCAGCCGCAAGAAAGATGAGTATGTCATGAGGAGAACACTTGGACGCTCATGCCACTTGCATAACTTGTCCAGCCGATCCACAAGGCAAATATTTTTCCAGCTCGGTCGGCGAAAATTGCTTAAAATTGCCTGCAGCCTAGGATCAATAGGCCCCATTGGCTTGCCTCTTTTGTCAGCCTGCTGAAGCACATGCAGAGGAACTGAAATGCCCCATTTCTCAAATTCTCTCATCCATGTATGCATAGCAGATTTTGGAGTAAGCACCAATGGCCGGCTTCTTGGGTGAACTTTCAAGTAACTGACAAGAAATGAGATCAGCAGCAGAGTTTTCCCTGATCCAGGAGTATGTGCAACCACACAGCCACCAGTACTGGCTGTTAAATTGTCCATTTCCTTGAGTTGCAGCGATCCCGCCAAGTTTTTCCAAATGAATTTGAATGCATTCCTTTGGTGAGGAAGTAGTTTAGGCTCAAGATCGGGTATTAAACTCCACAGGTTGCCGGAGCCCCTCAGTTCTGAAAACTCTGGTCCCAAGATTGCAAGAAGAGAAGGGTCAAGTACAAGATCATCATGATCAAAATTGTGGCATCCAGGTCTGTCCTTGTTATAGCCATTACCATTGGCCTGCATGGCACAAATATATTATGCATCCTGTCAATGACGAGTCAAAAGTGAAAGCAGTGAAAAGAAGTTGAAACTGCTTTAATTGGACCTACCATTTGCGGAAAGATATGCTTTATCTCCACGCATACAACATTGCATAATCTGCACACCAGTCCAAGCCCCTCATCCAGCATGCAGTCATGATCACATGGATTTTCTTCACTTTTACCTAAACCAGCAGTGGCTTCATGAACTGCTTCTGAATGCGATTCCTGAAAATTTTTATCTGTTCTTATTCTCAAAGTGCCGAAAAAATGAGTAGCATGACATACTTTTTTTATAAAGAACATCAAGTAATTCACAGTATTATGATTCCAAGGGAGTGCTAACAAATTTCCTTTGATCCATATTTTGTATACATCCTTTTTATATGCTATAAGTTGTTAGCAGCAACAATGATCAGTCAAATGACGTAACCAAGGTTGTCAGAATCGCGATTCTATTGTACGATTCTACGACTTTACGACCCAAACTAACCCCTTTGATTCTACGATTTTGGTTAGTAGAACCTATGCTTTTATGATTCTGATAGTGAAGATTCTACGATTTGCGATCCTATAATCAGAGCTCTGATCCGATTCAGAATAACAATTCTGACAACCTTGGACGTAACATACCGAAATGTTTTTGTCACAACATGTTGAACATTGCACTTAAAATAATTTATCATATTGCAACCAAAAAAACTTGTGATGTAGGAGTAGATGTACGACTTTTAGCGAGTTCCCACAGTTCGTCTTTCCTGATTGGCCAATTTAGTAGCAGAGGCAAGGTGGAGTGTGGGCTTATGGTGCTTGGGTAAGCGATGCTTAAATTATCTCTCCCTCCCTCCCGCGGCGGTCCCGCGAGCGCCCGGGGGAACCCTACCTCCCACCTCCCCTCTCCTCCTCCCTCCCCGCCACCCAGCAGCCGGCAAGGGCGGCGGCTGGGCCTCCTTCTCCCCTCCGCACGGGATCCACGGCCGGCGCGGGGCAGCCGCTCGTCTGGGGGCGTTGGCCTACGACGGGGGCCAGCGGCGTGGCGGCGCAGCTCCAGGGTAGCGGCGAGGACGCCTGGTGGCGTCGCGACGGCGGTTGGGCGAGCGTCTGCGGCGCGGCGGTCGCGGCAAGACCAGATCGGGCGGTGGCGGGCCGACGCGCCTCCGGCCAGATCTTCCCGGATTTGGTCCCTGGTGGCGGCGGACGTCGCGGGTGGCGGCGAAGGCCCATCCGGGCCTCGGCGTGGTGGGGCTTGTAGCGGCGTGGCTGCAACCTCGTGGTCGGCCTGGTCTTCCCGCGGCGACGGCGGGACATGCTCCGGCGACGGTTCGTGTGCGATTGACTTGGGGTGAGCTCCCTCCCTCTTCTACGGTTTCAGTTACGGGCTCGTCAGGCCTGGGTGGCTCCATGATGCGGTGTGTGTGTGCGCGAGGCCTGCCGGAGGTGGCAGGGGACTTCGGGAAGGGGGCAGGGTGCCCCCTCCGTGGCATCTGGCGGCTGCTTCGGGTGGCTGCCGGAGTTCCTCTGGCCCAGATCTGGCCGCCGAGGACACCAACCCTGCCAAGGTGTCAGCTTTGGGGTGGAAGGGAGGTCTTCTGCTCCGTTCCAGTCGTCTACGTCGGTTTGGTGTATCCATGGATGAGGGTGGGGCTCGGAAGCCGTGGCGGCCGCCCGGTTGGTGGAAGCCGGGGTGCTCATGAGCGGAGCACGCGGCTCGGGCGCTGTCCGGTCACCATGGGCGTGTGGGCAGCATGTTGACCGGGGTGTGGCGTTCAATGGTGGCGTTGCGGTTGTCCGTAACCCAATCCGGTGACGGTGAGTGTTAGCCGGGGTGAAAACCCGCTCTGTCTTGCCAGGCCGGTGGTGGCGGCGTTCTGGCGTCGTCCCCTTCTTGAAGGCACCGCCGCGGCATCTCATCTGTCGCCGTGGTGCTCCGGGGGAAACCCTAATCCTTGGATTGGGCGGTGGCGACGCTACGGTGCCATTCCCTTGCTAAAGGCGCCGCCTTGGAGCCCATTGTTCGTGATACACGGCTTCTCCTCTTCGCGGTGGCTCTCCCACGGTTGAGGGCCCCGACGACTTCTTAGTAGTGCTTAGTGTTTCATCTTATGTTTGCTAGGAGTTTGTTGTGGTGGTGTTGCTGTTTTCAGTGTCCTTGTATCCAGCCTAGGATTTGTTGTGTGTGTGTGTGTGCTCGCGCGTGTGTCGGCTGGTTTTGGCTTGTTCGGTGATGGTTGCTTTATATATAAAGCGGGGGGGGGGGGGGGGGGGGACCCTTTTTCGTCAAAATGAAGATTTTGGTTAACATTAAAATTATACCAAAAATATCTCATAATTGCTAAGCTTTCATAGATAGCTTATTCAGAAGTACAAACAGACTCAGGCTTGCGTATATCAGGAATTCGGAATGAGCACTATCTCAGTATCTTAAATAAGATAAGAAGAACAAAGATATGCATAGCCACAAAAGGGACACAGCTGCTTGTATATTTCCAAATTCAAGGTCCTTCCATTTTCTCGAGAAGTTCTAAATCATTTCACGAGAAACTTGAACAATTATAAAAGAAATACAAAGCGTATGGCGTACCTGATTATTCTCAAGCGCTAGTGTGGTCAATGAGTGGTCCATTTCTTTCCAAAATTCCTCAAGACCATCTTTCTCTTCTTGACTGTCACTATCAGCAGAATCTGGCCATGTAAAATTCACTTCTCCATAAAAACCCTGATCGTAATTCATCATCGGAACACCTAGATTAAACTCAAAGTCCCTGGCCATTTCAGTCTGGATGTTTCCTATGCATTGGTTTACCATTTTCTTGTATTCTCTTTTGCTGATGCGTTCCTTCCTTTTCCGACCAAATGCTGGCTCAGAATTGCCATTTAGGCTGCGTGATGAAGCAAATGACTTCCGCCGAAGAGATGAAGGGGAGCAAAGATTCTTCTCCTTACTCTTTGCAGGTGTCCGTGGAACATGAGGATCCGGAGATCTTTCTTCAACTTTGCTCCCCTCCTTCACTTCCACAGAGCTGGGTTTTTCCTTAACAGGAGTTATCCTTGCTGTGCTCTTATGCTTCCCTTCTGCAGAGTTTGAGTTTTCCTTGACCACGAAAGCGGTTGCACTTGTTTGTTTCCGTGTGATATTCACTGGGACCTCTGCATAGGTTGATTCTACTTCAACTGGGGAATGTCGACGTGAAGCTCTTTGTGAATTGCCATGCTTGGTGGAAGACGCATCACATCTCTTCCACCTGTCACGACCGAAATTAGGCGTATCATAGCTAGTAAAGCGCTCTGCTTGAGTTTTCCGACGCTTTGAGCGCCTCAGATCCACTTGTTCATACGAGAAAACATCCAATAGACCATCCGACTCAGTCTTGACTGTAAATCTCCTGCCTTCCAATTGACCACCCAATTCAGTCTTCATACTGAATCCCATGTCTTCTGCAAGATTGTGTTTATTTGCATGAGTGACAGGGATATTTCTGATAATTGGGCATAAAGCCTCATTGCACAGTTGGAATGAAACTATCTCCATGTTGTTGCCAAAGCCTGGAGGTGTGCTCATGGAATCAATATTGCAACGCGCTCGGCCTCCTTTCATGATTCTATAGATGATGTTGCCTTCTACCAACTTGATGCTGAACTCCATTCCATTCAGGATGGATAAAACTATGAGATGTGCAATTTCTTGGGAGAATCTTGCACTTAACAGCTTGCTTCTATTGTGAGAGAGGCAGTCCTCTGCGCAACTCCACTGTATGCTTCCCTCCTGGATCTCCTTAGGTTGGAGCTTTTGCAAGAGGAAGATATTGTTTAGGGTCACCACCTGTTCTCTTCTATCAGATATCACGTCTCCATTTTCTGTATTGTCAGGATATTGATTCTTGTAGAGCATAATAACAAACAAGCAGAGACACTGATCTTCAATATGATTTCTCTTGATTGTGATAAGCCTTGCATCATGACACAGTAACATCTGCATGTATAAGCGAATAAAGTAATCAAGAGATGATGCAGTTTTCCCTTAACAGTTTATTGGTAGTTTAGCCTCTTAGTTCCTTCTTTTGTAGTAGGTTTTTTGTCATCTTAAAGTTTCTTCTAATACAAGAGGCACGCATTTGGGTCTGTATTTGAGAAGAAAAGACTGCTATTAAATGACGTGTGGAACGATGGTATATCTTTCGCATCCAACTCTTCATATTCAGCGCATTATGTTTTTCCTTTTGTTCCTAAAAATCCATTACTATGTACTTTTTGAAGATAAAACAGAATGGGTATGTAAACCTTTTGTGATAAATCATAAATAGTAGGTTGACATACCGAAGATTTCAATTCCCCAGTCGTACTTCCTTGCAGTGGATGAGACGATTGTACACAGATATGAACACCCGGCTTGAGAACATGAGAGCAGTCGAAGTACGTAGCTCTTCTGGAGCGTAGGCGCAGATGTTCCCCATCCACATTATGCTCGACTGTGGAACCAGAGTAGATAAATTTAACGAACAGACCGCCATCCCTGACCCTTATACAATTAACTCCATGCCATGAGCCATCATAAAATGCCTCAAATGCTGCAAGCAAAGGAGATATTCAATTATACATAGATATACTTTTTATGTAAACTTTCTTGTAGATATATGATCATAGCAATGTTTAATGGATAATTGCCATGCTATTTGCTTACGAGTTTCACTGATGGGATGACTACGGCGACCTTTAGGTCCTCCCTTGAGCATATCTTCAGCCATGTAGCTTAGCACCTCATGATGTGAAATTCAACTGCCTGCTAAGCAGAATTTTGTAATGGTTCGCTTCATATCGAAAAAGAAATCTGAATTTTCGATCAACAATATTCTAAATGGATAGTACATGGCTGTCCCCGGTGGGCCATGTACAACCACTAAATCCAACATCGGTTCATGCTTTAAGATTCGCACGTTCTCGCCATCTTTGTTGTAGCACATCTCGTTTCACACCTTAATGTAGTCAATTCTACAGCGTCAAAATGTCTAAAACAAAGAGCAACAAGATGTAGATTCGACTATCACTTAATCGTCAACTATTTTCAAACGCCAAATATACATATAAATGAATTTGCACAAACCAAATATGAATTAGTTCATCAGAGAGAGTACAATGGTGCATAATATAGCGACATAAAACGTGTGAATCTCAAAGCATGATCTATGGTGAATAAATTCCACACTCTATCATAAATATCTCCATAAGCATACAGATTCATTTACTCTCTTTTTCTCGAGAAAATGTGGGATTCATGAACTAGTGCCAAACTGATACTAATACTATGTGACAAAATACAGCGTTTACCATTTTTTGCTGAAACAGAAATAAGGGGAGAGAATCTGCGACGGAACAAAACAAAGATCAACGAGGTCTAGATTCAACTATCGCTTAATCATTAATTATTTTCCAACGCTGAGCATACATACAAATTGATTTACACAAACAAATACTCATCAGAGAGAGTACAAATATAGCGACACAAGACATGTGAATCTCAAAGCACGATCTACGGTGAATAAATTCCACACTCTTCTATGGAGTATCTCCATATGCATGCAGATTCGTTTATTCTACTCCCCCCGTCCCAAAATAAGTGTCGCACATTTAACATTAAATTAGTACAAATTTTGTATTAGAGCAATGACACTTATTTTGAGACGGAGGGAGTACTTCTCTAGAGCGGTGCCAAACTGATACGGAGTACTACTCATAAATATGTGACGAAAAAATAAATTGTCTAGTGCTGCTTATCGAAGAAATAAATCGTGTTTAAGAGCACAAAACACGGATTCGATCTGGTGAAACGGAAAAAGGATGAGAGAATCTGCGACGGAACGGAGCAAACTCGAAGCGCCGCTGGATCCATGCTTACTTAACCCTATTTCCCGCGCCGATCGACCTGAGACGCCCCATACGCATGAGCAAGAATCGACGGAAACTGCAGGGCATATCCTCCTCGGACATACCGATGGAATGGGAGGAGGCGCCGCAACCAATCTCGCGACGGGGGCAATCAATGTTCACCGGCGGCGGAGCAAAAGAGAGGAGCGCAGATTGCGACCGCACGGGCCTGTTCCGGCCGGGCAAAGACGACCATGTAGAGGGGGAACAGGACGGTTCTTGGAGAGACGATGAGTGTGGAAGGGGAGCGAGGGGAGGGCGGAGGAGAAGGCTCTGACCTCTGGGTCTCTCCGCTGCGGCGCGGTCAGGTCAAGTACTCGAGTGCACGCGCTCGTCTGGGGAAGAGGCGAAGCAGCAACAAATGGCAGCGCCGACGGGACGGGACGTGACGGAGCAGCCAGCAGTAGCGGCAGGAGGAGGAAGAGAGAGAGAGGGAGAGGGGCGCGCGATCATGGGGAAGCGGGCGAGCTCTGGTGGGTCCGGTGCATTGACCAGTGTTGGAGATGTAAATACCGCGCGGTTGGCTTGGGATATGCTCACGGCCTCTCGATTGTTCGAAGCTCTTGAAATGTGAACATGTTTACTGCTCTGCGTTTGCTGTGGAGGAGCAAACATGTTCATTTAAGTGCATGCACATAATATATGTTGGAGTAAATGAGTTTGGCCATTTACAATTTTTAAAATTTGCAAAATAAATCTCAAAGGCCAATAAATAAATAAACAGTAGGTGGAGGGTAATCTTTAGTCCAACTAAGAGCAAGTATAATAGTGGGCTTATAGCCCGCTTAGAGCATCAATAACCAGACCTCAATACCTATCCGAACGCTCGGGTGGGCTGCCCAGACGGAAAAACCGCACCCAACCGGACGCCCCTTATCCAGCCCAAATGATCGGACTGACTGGCACTCCCCATACCCACCCCATAACTAGGGCGGATACTGGGATGCCCGCCACGTCGGCTTCGACAAGCCGGACCCATCCTAAATCCTCTCAAAGTTGACTTTTACTCCTCCACTTTGACCGAAACCTCCTAGCCCCTTCCTCCATTTCTTGCCTACGCGCAGCCACCCACCTCCTCCCTTGCTCACCGTCCTCGCCTGTCGTCGCTAATGTCATTGCCGAAAAACCAGTCCGCCGCCATGGCCACGAATGATTCCTCGACGGAATCGGTCGGGCTCCCCGGCATGGTGGTTCCTTGCAACGCAGAGAACCTTGCCCAAAAGGACCATCGCCGGAGGCAACCCGAGCGTGAGGCGGCAAAGGCATACACTGAGGTGACAGGTCCTGAGATGCCCATGTCGTCCGGTGTTGAGGACATGGACTTTGCCATGACAACCACCAATCAGGAGGTCGTGGCTGCAGGGAAAAACAACTTGTCGGCGGTGCCTGGCTCCGTTCCATCATCCAAGTGACGCGGGCATCCCAGATTTGAGCTTCCCGCAAGCTGTCCCCGACGCGTCCATGGTAGCCGACTCGCCGCAGCTCCCAATGCATCGGGCGACATCGGGCAATGCCGGCTCCAGGCATGCCCACACACTGTTCAAAGGAATGCCTGACCAAGACCAGGTACAACTCTGCCCCTTTCCTACTTGCATTTGTAAATTCTTTTGTTGCGCATACCATCAGATCAAAGTTGAAGGATGATAGTTAAATTGCAATGCATATTGTAAAAACAAAATTTTAATGACATGATAAATGATGGTCAAGAGTCTTTGACATTTACCATGGAGGATGCCAATTTCTCGATATTTGAATTTGGGCAAACATCACACACTAGAATGAAGAAGAAAGTTGGTGCGAAAGTAGTGAAGACTAGAGGTCCGACAGTCACACAATTTGAAGATGTTTTGTTGTGTGAAGTTGGTGTAACACGGACATGGATCCAATATGTAATACCGAGCAAAAAGACAAGAAATATTGGGAAACAAATTCACAAAGTTTACCATGAGCAAAAACACTATGTGAAGCCACACCCTATCATTACCAACCATGTCCCATGCCCTCTCCAACATAGATGGTCACTCATCAAAGAGATCGTGAGAAAAGATTTTGGTTATCTTAAACAAGTTGTTGGTCGGAACCAAAGCGGCATCGGAGTTCAAACCCATGCAACTTTGGCGGCGGCATTGTACCATCAAGTGAAGAAGAAGATATCCACTTTTTACATTGTTGGATGAAATGAAATGGGAAACCCAAGTGGCAGACCATCCTCAAGGATATTCAAAACGACACGAAGAAGATGAAGAAAAACGATGGGTCTAGCTCCGCTCAATCAATTGGATTGGATGAGGAAGGAAGAATATGGGGCGGACATCCAAGCAACCATCCCGAAGATAAACCGACGGGTGATGGGGAACAAGTTGGAGAAGGATAGGGTGGCGTGTGAAGGCACGACAAGAAAAATGTCCGCCATTTGGACGGGCATTTTTTTGCCAAGGAGGTGAAGAAAGAGGAAAGGTACAAGATGTTCATCGATGTGCAAAGGAAGAAGATGGAGTTCGACCGGGAGAAATTGATCTTGGAAAAGAACAAAGTAGAATTGGAGAGGCAACAGAAGTTGGCAACAGAGAGCTTGAACAAATGGTGACAATACATGGTCTTGAGATCGAGAAAGAGAAGTTACGGCTTGCGAGAGAGGCAGAGGAGTCGAGGATGATGTTGTAGGACATCAAACTCTTGGGTGATAAAGGGAAGAAGTGGTTGCTCCGCATGAAGAAGAGGATAAATGACCGCGACAACTGAAGTCATTAATTCGTTTGTGTATCGGTTTTCTATGTATGAATTATTGAATTTTATTTTGGGATGTAATAATGAATTTATTCATGCTACACTATATTTGTATTGTTGAATTTATGATGAATTTGTGTTGTATGATTGACGTGCTTGGATTTGCATGGATTGGGTATTGAGTTATGGGGAGTGTTGTTGCGGATGTGGGCAAGTGAGGACTGATACGTCTCCAACGTATCTATAATTTTGATTGTTCCATACTATTATATTATCATTCTAGGATACTTTTTAGGCATTTACTTGCTATTTTATATTATTTTTTAGCACTAACCTATTAACCCAGTGCCAAGTGCCAGTTGCTGTTTTCTGCATGTTTTTGGCTTTTCAGGAATACTGTACCAAACAAGTCCAAATACCCCAAAACTTTTTGATGATTTTTTCTAGACCAAAATAAGACTTGGAAGCTTTGGAGGAAGACCGTAGGGCACACGAGGTGCCCCCATGCCATCAGGGCGCGCCAAGGGTGGGTGGTCACGCCCTGATATCTTGGGGCCACCTCCCCGCTCTCCTGGCCCTGATCTCTGCCCTATAAATTCTCTAATATTCTGAAAACCCTAGAGAGCCTCCCGAAGCACTTTTTCCGCCTCCACAAGTCTCTGTTCCGTCGTGTGCCCATATGGAGCCTTGTTTCGGTGCCCTGCCGGAGGGGGAATCGATCACGGAGGGCCTCTACGTCAACCTTGCTGCTCCCATGGTGATGTGTGAGTAGTTCACCGCAGACCTATGGGTCCGTAGTTAGTACCTAGATGCTATCTCTCTCTCTCTCTGTGTTCTTCATTGCCAAGATCACCGCGATTCCCGCGGTGATCTATCTTATGTAATCAATCTCTGCGGTGTGTTTGTTGGGATCCGATGAATTGTGGGTTTATGTTCAGATTATTCATGAAAAGATATTGAATACTTGCTGGTGCTTTATTTGCATGATTGTTATTATAGCTTCGTAATGCTCTCCGATCTATCGGTTTGGTTTGGCCAACTAGATGGATTTATCTTCAAGTGGGAGTGGTGCATTGTAGTGGGTTTAATCTTGCGGTGCTCAATCCCAATGACAGAAAGGGACATGACACGTATTGTATTGCTGCCACTAAGGGTAAAACGATGGGGTTCATTCATATTAATTGGATTTACTTTGTCTACATCATGTCATACTCCTCCAAGCATTACTCCATTTTTACTTAATACTCTAGATACATGCTGGATAGCGGTCGATGGGTGGAGTAATAGTAGTAGATGCGGTCAGGAGTTGGTCTACTTGTTTATGGACGTGATGCCTATATACATGATCATTGTCGTGAATAAATATTGTATAACTATGCTCTTTTCTATCAATTGTCCAACAATAATTTGTTTACCCACCGTATACCTTCTTCGAGAGAGAAGCCTCTAGCGAACACTATGGCCCCCGGGTCCCCTCACAAATATATTTACAAAAACTCTAAATACCTTGCTTCCATTATTTACTTTCTTTTTATTTATAATTTATATTTATCAAATTATCTATCTATCACTACTTATCACTTGCAAGTAACGAGTTCAAGGGGATTGGCAACCCTCTTGCCCGCGTTGGGTGTAAGTGTTTTCTCTTTTGTGCGTAGGCGCTGAAGACGGGAATTGCGTGGTTCTCCTATTAGTTCGATAACCTTGGTTCTCACTGAGGAAAATACTTACCTTTGCTTAGCTGCATCATCCCCTCCTCTTCGGGGGAAATCCCAACGCAGTTTACAAGTATCAGGAAGGACTTCTAGCGCCGTTGCCGGGGAGTATCATCAAATTCCTATCAAGTACCTTCTCACAAATTATCATTCACTTTTTCTACTTTTTACTTGCCTAGTTATGTTATCTTTATCTCTGTCTCACCAAAACAGAAAGTAAATGCAAAAATTGAAGATAAATGGATCCTCATCCACTTGCTAATCTTTTCAAAAGACCCGATTATGTTGAACCAATTGCTAGTGACAGTGCACTAGATTATCTTTATGAGGTCTTGCTTGAAAATCGTGAATCTAAAAATTGTGATGAAGTGTTAAAAGAAATTTATAAAGTGATTCATGATAGTTCCTTGAATGAAAATCATGATTGCAATTTTGTTAGTATAAATTCTATGAATGTCAATTATGCTAATGATCATGATTGGGGTGAGATCATGATGTTTCTTGTGATCTTCAAAATTTTGAGCTTCATGATGAATCTACTATTGATAATGATATTTTCAATGCTACTAAAAGTGGGTTTGGAAGAGCTTCAACTTTAGGTAATAATGGTCCCACTATTTTGGAGAATAATCAATCTTATGAAACTTTTGATAAAAGTGGGTTTGGAGAGGTCATGACTTTAGTTGATGTTAATCCCACTATCTTGAAGATTATAAAACTTTTATGCATATGGATCATGAGGATAATATTTTATATGATAGCTATATTATTGAATTTGATTATGATCCTAAATGTAACTATTATGAGAGAGGCAAATGTGGTTGTAGGAATTTTCATGTTCAATTACTTCTCTTGATGTTTCAATTGTTAATGCTTCATTTTTCCTATTTGCATATGCTACACACTCCTTGTCTTGATAATTTGTGTGCTTATAAAATGCCTATGCATAGAAAGTATGTTAGACTTAAATGTGCTTGTCACATGTTTTATGATGCTCTCTTTGTGCTTCAATTATTGTCTTTTATGTGAGCATCGTTATTATCCCAAGCCTATCTTAATGGCTATAAAGAAAGAGCTTGTTGGAACACAAACCAATACTTTCTGTCATGGTGTGATAACATGATTAATGATTGTGTTTTTATGTTTAATTTAGTGTTTGTGCCAAGTAAAGCCTTTGGGATGACTTGAATGATAAGTAGAATTGATACGGTGCAAAAACAAAAAAAATTGCGTCCAGTGCAGAATTTCTATGATTTTACCGGAACATCTTCTTGATCTAAATTTTTAAAAAAATATTGGTATACAAATTCAACAGGTTGTCCTAATTTTTCAGAATGTTTGGAGTTACAGAAGTATGGTGATTGCGCAGATCATTACAGACTGTTCTGTTTTAGACATATTCTATTTTTGCTTGCATAGTTTGCTTGTTTTGATGATGCTATGGGTTGTATCAGAGGGTATAAACCATGGAGAAGTTAGAATACAGTAACTTATGCAATAATAAAATATGAATCAGTTTATAACAGTATCTAAAGTTTTTGATTTACCTATCATACTAATGGAGCTCACGAGTTTTCTGTTGAGTTTTGTGTGCTGAGAGTTTTCAAGTTTTGGGTGCTATCACAATGGATGAAGGAATAAGGAGCGGCAAAGAGCCTAAGCTTGGGGATTCCCAAGGCAACCCAGGGTAAATTCTAGGAAGACTCAAGCGTCTAAGATTGGGATGCCCCGGAAGGCATCCCCTCTTTCATCTCAATCCATCGGTATGTCACTTGGAGCTACATTTTTATTCATCACATGATATGTGTTTTGCTTGACGTGTCTTGTGTTTTAGTTTTCCACAATCATTGTTTGCTGGACACAACTACTTGAGAGATACACTTGTTCACCATGATTTGTTAGAATATCTATGTGCTTCACTTATATCCTTTGAGCTAAGCAGTTGCTCTAGTACTTCACTTATATCTTTTAGAGCACGGTGGCGTATAGACTTTAAAGAAATAACTGGACTCTCGTTCTTCACTTAAATTTTTTTAGAGCCTAATATATAATGACGGTAATTTGCATGGGTTATAAGACTAGTCCAAAAATAATAGGTATTCAAGGAGTGCATAATCAAAACCTTTATGTAGCACATAAAAGAGAAATTGTGGGTTAATGATATTGATGTGGTAATATGAAAGGGCGTGAGTGCATGGTTGTTGGTTAGTAGAAATTTTGATAGATAAAGGGTGCTAATTTTATGTTCATCTAAATATTGGTTATGGCATGGTGATGATGTGTGAGCATTCTTATTCGTCGTTGAAATCCTAGTGTTGTTTAGGTCGGGGGCGTGCGATGGTTAACTCGTACCAACCTCCTCCCTCGGGGCATGCGAGCAGTACTTTGCTTCGAGAGAGCTAATAAAGATTTGCTTCGAGTAGTACTCCTTCCAGTCCTGTCCCAACACCAACTCCCTACCAAATTCATAGACCTAGATACATGTCTCACACCACTGACCAGCAACGGCTGGTATGGAGCATAGAAGGGCCACACGGAGCCAACCCTTGAGGGTCTTCTAGAAAACCTTGGAACCACGAGCATGGAAAGGTCCTCCTCTTCCATTTGTATGTAGAATTAGCGGGGCACCATTTGTTTTGTCTTGTGCTCCAGCTTTGGCTGCCGGACTTGCCTATGCAAAGGTAACTCCGCCGCCTCCTTCCTTCTAGGAACCTTGTGCTTCTGTCTCCGCCAATTGATCAGGAGGACATCCACGGTGCCAGGCGATGGATCGTAGACATGCCCTGCGACATCCCATTAGATCTTTACCACCTCACCGATTAAGCACACACTAGTAAGTATAATGTAAGCTATACAATATTGAAAATTGCATGCTGGCAGTATATGATCATGCAAATGAATGCCTAAGGGAATGAACAATTGAGGCATAAGCATCAGTTTTTTGCGTTGCCGTAGACATGCACATTGCAGCATAGGCAGGAAGACATTGCTGATTCTACGGATGCACAGTGACAACACAATAAAGCACGGTGTGTTAGATAGTTTAATTTGCGCACGATCTAGAAATGTGGACATACATGAAGATTGTTGTGATGTGTGCAATCTAATACAACTGGTGAATCAATCTAATTTACTGCCCAACAAACAACATGTCTGCGCGTCCTGGCAGCAACCGTGTCCTTGCCAAAACAAAACATTTCCACCGAAGCATAGACCGTCGTGAGCCACCCTGAAAACCCCGACGACGAACGAGTCCTCTACGAGTTTAAATATATGAAGCAAAGCTGAAGTTTATTGTACTTACATCGTTTTGACGAGGTTGGACTATGATAACCCACAAGTGTAGGGGATCATTTGTAGCATTTTTTGATAAGCAAGAGTGTCGAACCCAACGAGGAGCTAAAGGTGGAACAAATAATTCCTCAAGTTCTATCGACCACCGATACAACTCTACACACACTTTAATGTTTGCTTTACCTAGAACAAGTATGAAACTATTTTGTAGGTGATAGGATAGTTTGCACGAATAAAACTAGAAGTACTTTGCGGGAATAAAACTACGAGTAAAGTGCAAGATAATAAAAGTTAGTTGTTTAGTAGAAAGCTTTTGTCAAACAAGAAGGTTATTTGTCCCTAGGCAATTGATAACTAGACCGGTAATCATTCTTGCAATTTTATATGAGGGAGAGGCATGAGCTAACATACTTTCCGTACTTGGATCATATGCACTTATGATTGGAACTCTAGTAAGCATCCGCAACTACCAAAGATCATTAAGGTAAAACCCAACCATAGCATTAAGTATCAAGTCCTCTTTACTCCCATATGCAACGGGTCTGTGTATTCTGTCACTCACGCCACCCACCATAGGCAAATCATGAACACATTGCAACACCCTAAAGCGGGGATCCCTCACGTTTGCGCGAGACGGAGGGCACCGTAGGACAACACCATAATAAAATATACACTCATACCAACCATGATCATCAATTAGCCCATAGGACAAAACGGATCTACTCAAACATCATAGGATAGTCACATATCATTGGGAAATAATATATGGAGTTGAGCACCATGTTTAAGTAGAGATTACAGCGGGGAAGAGAGGTGTTACACCGCTGCATAGAGGGGGAGAGAGTTGGTGTTGACGGCAGCGAAGTTGTTGGTGTAGATCGCCGTCACGATGATTGCCCCGGCGGCGTTCCGGCGCCACCGGGAGAGAGGGGGAGAGAGCCCCCTCCTTCTTCTTCTTCCTTGGCCTCCCCCCTAGATGGGAGGAGAGTTCCCCCTTTGGTCCATGGCCTCCAAGGCGGTGGAGGGGCAGGAGCCCCTCCGAGATTGGATCTCCCTCTCTGTTCTCTTCTGTTTCGCGTTCCTATTTTCTGGCCGAAAACCGTTTCTTATATTCCCGGAGATCCGTAACTCCGATTGCGCTGAGATTTTAACACGATTTGTTTCCGGATACAAGCTTCCTTGCGCCCGAAGGAGAGCTCCAACCAAATTATGAGGTGAGCACAACCCACCACCCCGTGCCTGGGCCCTGGGCCGCGCCCTGGTGGGTTGTGGTGGCTGTGGATCTCCTTTTGCGTTGATTCCACCTCCCAAAATTCACAAATATTTCAAAATAATTCTCCGGAATTTTTTATCGTGTCTGGACTTCGTTTTATATGGAATTTCTGCGAAACAAAAATGTAACATCCCAATTTTATTAAATTTGGATGTTAATAGAATCATATTGCATATCATATTTTTTGCATTTGGAGTTTATGATGTTCAAAATTTTTCCACTCACATAAAATAATAGAGAGAGGATAAAATGACTTCCACAAAGTATAAATGAGAGGGAAAGTTTTGGAATGATATTTGGTGTTTTAAAGTTGCATTGAAAATTATTTTGTTAGCCACAAGTTAGATTATTGCATTAGGAAAATATTTTTCTACATATTAAGGGCAGGAATTAATGTTCCTTTTGCTCTATTTTATTAATAAGGATTTTTGGAAAATTTGTGGTATTTTGTTCCTGGTTCTGTTTTGGATTTACAGTTTTTTCTAAAAAAAAACAACAACGCACTCACCACGTGGCCCAGCCAGGCCGAAGGGGCCCATCCAGGCCGATCGGCCAGCCAGGCCAGCGATCGCCCCAGCCCCCTCCCCACGTTCGCTCGCCTCCCACGTCTCTCTCTCTCTCTCGCTAGTCTCTCTCTCTCGTACCTGCGAGGTGGGGCCCAGCACCAGCGCCCCAGCGCCCGCTCGATCCCGGGCCACCCCACGATCGCATCTCCCCTCGCCCGCTCGCTAACTCTCCCTCTCTCTCACGCAGCCTGCAGGTGGGCCCCGACCCCATCTTCCCCAACCTCCCGCAACCAGCGGGAGAGCCCAGCGCTCGCACCCCGAACCAGCTGGCCGGAGCTCCCGGGATAACACTTATCCCCTCAACCTCGCACCTCCAGACTGCGCCTATAAAAGCCCCTCGAGCCCCTCGTCCCATTCAGCCGACCCGCACCACCTCTCGCCGCTCATAGCCACCGCCGTCGCCATTCGCATTTCGCCGGAGCCGAGTCCTTCGCCGGAGAGCTACGTCGCCCGTGACCCTCCCCAACCTTGTTTGCTTCTTGGAATCGGACCCCCTCGTCCCTGCGCATCTCCCTGACATCTTGTTTTGCCCTTAGGACGTCCCGGAGACGCCGCCCCGATGACCTGCGCCGCCGGAGTTCACCAGAGCACATGAACTTCCCTCCCTCCGTCCGCCCGCCCAGTCGTCGTCGCCGACCGCCGTCACCACCGTTCGGACGCCCTCGCCAAGCCGGACCCGCCCGACCACCTCGCCCGCGCCGGAGCCCGCCGGAGCAGCCGCCCCGCCGCCGACGAGCTTCCTGCCGACGCGAGCTCCAAGTCTCTGTAAGCGCTCACCCTTCGCTCGTTTAGTTAGATTAGTATAGGTTTTTTGTAGTTTTGAACCGGTAGGTTAGATTGGTTTTTTTATTAGATCGAAGAGGTACGCGGTTAACCGCGTTTTAATCTAAACCGTGCAGTTTATTTAAACCGAACGTCGGTTTTTCTTTTAGTTTAGCCGAACCGGGTGGCTTTACTTAATTCGCGAACGTTCACCGCGTAGCCGCCGCGGCGAACGCAACCAACAAACCAGAGCCGTCCACGTCGCGCTCTAGCCGCGAACGTTCACACTTTAGTGTTTTCAGAAAACGCCACTGTAGCAGTTTTTTTTTTCCAGATTTGTTTCAAAACTTCAAACGGCCTTAACTTTTTAACCATAGATTCAAACGAGATGAAACCAGCGGCTAAATTTTCGTCTCGAATAGCTCTATCCAGAAAACCTATCATTGCAAACTTTTACAAGTTCAAATTTGAATTTAATTCAGATTTGAATTCAAACTCTATTAGGCCATATCTTCCAAACGGTATACCCGTTTGAAGTGATTCCTTTTGCACCGCGTCACACAAGCTAAATCCTAGGCCCTGAACATTTTCCACAATATTTTCTACACAATTAGTTTTTGTTCATGATAATTTTACTAGTATGCCTTGTAGGAACACTAGTGCACGTCACAAATTTTTGAACACTATTTCACACGTGGTTTTATACTTTGAAAATTTTCATGCTAATGACATGTGTTGGATTTTATTTGGCTTTTGCAAATATTTTTGTTGCATGTTACTTTGAATTGTATGAATGTTTGTTTATGTGTTTGTATTTTACTTTTGCGATAGATTGTCCGGAGTGCGAAGCAGAGTACTACCACTCCCTAGAATTCACTCTCAGCACGAAGGCAAGTTACATTTTGATCATATATGTTTCTACCTATGTTTTATATTTGCACGTAGTCCTTTGTTGTAGGATTGGATGTTAGGAATTTATGTCTGTTGACTATGCTTGCACCCAGTAGTTCATTTGAGGTAGGTCTGAACCATACATCTTTGTCACCACCGTGTTAAGTTATAATGCTTCGCCAAGTAGACGTGGATTGGGGAGTGTTTTCACATTGAGATATGAGTGACAAAGTAGTAATTAGGACCAAGACTTTAATGAACTACCTGGGTGGAAATTGGGTTGTATGGTGGCGAAGTAAAGTGGGAGCATTCATGGGAATCCATGGGAGTGCACACTAGTGGTCCGTCCACCCATGCTCAAAGGGGATCAACCTTGTTTTCATGTCTAGAAGTTTCCGTGTGCAGCCGCAAGCCAATATGGGCTCTGGCTTAGTTGAGTAGATGGTGTGACCTCTTCCAGGATAGGCTAGCAGATGTAGATGATGTAGGTGTACCGGCCTATCCGTGGGTTAGGGGGAATGCTTTCGAAAGACTATGTCTCGATCTTCCGATGAAGGAGGTGGTCGAGTCTTGTGGGGAAAAGTGCGCAACCTCTGCAGAGTAAAAATCTAATCGATTAGTCGTGTCCCCGGTTATGGACAACTTGAGCTTTTAGTAGTGGAAATGTAGGGAGATCTCATCACTCCTAATTAATCAACTGGGTATTGACATAATTTTGGAATGTATTGAGATGGGGTACCATCTCATACTTATGATATTTGTAGAGGTAGAACAATAAATTTTTGATAGGGAAAAATCAGCTTTATGCAAACACTAAACTTAGAGCTTTCCACCAGCCAAATTGCATGTACAATGTAGGCTCATTACACTTTATGATGTGACTTGACAGTACATTCCATGTACTGACCTACACGACTGCAACCTATCATGTTGCAGATTTGTCCGACAAAGAATAAGGTGCGATAGGTCGTTGTTCTGCACTCAGCTTGCTCGTGGAGTTGATGGACTCGTTACACTTATTTGCTTCCGCATTATATTTGTTTTATTTGGCCTTAGGCCACATTATTGTAATAAATACTCTTTTGAGGATTTCGATGTAATAAAGTGTGTGATTGAACTCTGTTGTAAATCCTCGAGTACTGTGTGTGTCAGCATACCGATCCAGGGATGACACTTAAGCACAGAGACTTCGATCCTTACCGGGTCGGGTCGCTACAAGATGGTATCAGAGCACACATTGACTGTAGGATGCGACCCTAGAAAATGGAAAGCCATAGGATAAAAACCCCATTTTTCAACTCTTTTATACCTCCTGTTTTGGTCTTATGCTTTTCCCTGCTTCATTACTAATTTCTCCTCTTTTTCAAACTGTAGATGTTGACCCCCATCGTTGAGTTTGCTCAACCCGACGCGACCATCCCCTTCGGAAGGCAGCTGATGAATGTCGTGGGTCATCTGCGCATTGCACTGTCCACCTTCACCGGGACTTTCACGGCCACTCTACCTGAGGAGATGCGCTGGAGGATTGACGTCCGCATCCCAGGGCGAACATTTGGAAACGCCACCGAGCCGATCGACTTCTACGTGGATGTAGAGTCATGGGGCATTGGCAAGGGAATGGCCGCCCTCTTTGCACTTGGGCGCATCCGGGAGGAATACCGCGAGGATCTCAGGAGGAGTAACTACGTCATGTACGCGCGCCGCGACTCGGATGGAGATGTGGTGCGCACCAGGGAGGACGACACCATCACATCACACTTTAAGGACCTGGAGGAGCTCATCAGCAGGATGAAGGAAGAGATGGGACTCAGCCTCATCACCACCCACAACCTGATGACCCGCAAGGCCGAGCTGGAAGAAGAGCTCCAGAATGCTCGCGCAGAACACGAGGAGGAGCTCGATGCACTGCAGGGTAAGTTCGACGACTTGAAGCTTCAACTAGAGGAAGCTGAGGAAAAGCTTGATAACGGGGAGAATCTGCAGGAGGACCACTCTTACGGGGCCTACGTCAGTCAGGACAAGGACTATGAGGACGATGATGAGGAGATACAGAGTGATGCAGCTGGAGCTGATATCAACATGGTAGACTTGATCTCTTCTGATGAGGAGTAGATTTAGACCACCATGAGAGATTAGGATTCGATATTCGATTAGTATTTGATTTGTTTTATTTGTGGGACCTTGTCAAATCTTGTGACATGGCTCGCCTTAGATTTGTTTCGTGTGAACTCTTTGATTGAATTGAATTGGAGTGATTTGGATTTTTATTGCTATCATGTGCATATGGGTAGTGTTTCTCCCTTAGGCCTAATGCTATCTATACCTCATCCATGCTGACCCAACAGATGCCAGCAAGGCGCGACCCTTCCGGAAGTGGCTTAGGGAATGATATCCCACCCGCCTTGGAACAACTACTTCAGACTCAGAACCAGATGATACAGCTGTTGATGTAGAATATGAACCAGAACCAACACAACCCGCCTCCACCGCCACCTCCACCACCAATTGACAGCCTTACCCGTTTTCTAAGGCTGAATCCTCCAATCTTCACGAGCAGCCTGGAGCCGATCGTCGCAGATGACTGGCTTCGCAACATGGGTAGGAAGCTGGCCACAGCAGTATGCACTGATCAAGAGAAGGTGAGGTTTGCCTCTCACCAACTGGAGAATGTGACTTGGGCTCAGTTCTAGCAGGCGTTCCGCACTGCTCATGTTTCTATGGCTCTCAAGAAGAGGGAGTTCTCACTGTGAAGGCGGGAGCTATGGCTCTCAAGAAGAGGGAGTTCCGCAACTTGTGCCAAGGAGCACAGTGTCAGAGTATGTTGATGACTTCAGCAGGTTGTCTCGTTATGCTCCAGGAGACGTGGCAACCAATGCAGCCAAGCAAGAGAAGTTTCTGGAGGGACTGAACGACGAGCTGGGAGTTCAGCTGATGGTAGCAACTTTTGAAAACTATCAAGAGTTGGTTGACAAGGCAATCACTCTGGAGGGCAAGCATCAGTAGATGGAAGATCGCAAGAGGAAATATGGTCAAGGCAAGTTTCAGTCTGGAGTTCAGCAGAAGACTCGCTCCGCACCCTTCTCAGGATATTCTGGTTCAGGACATAGTAAGTTTGGAGGGCACAACCATCATAACCATGGTTGTCATTCTCAGCATGGAGGCAATGGACACAACCACAATGGCCATAAGAATGGCAATGGGAATGGAGGAAACGGCAATCACCATCACCCTACCCCTGCTACACCAGTGAGGAAGGATCTGAGTCACATCACCTGCTTCAAGTGCAAGAAGATGGGGCACTACTCCAATGAGTGTCCCGAGCTGCAGAATGGGAATGGCAATGGAAGTTCTGGAGGCAAGAAGCCCAATCCTTTCACTAAGGGGCATGTGAACCATGTCAATGTGGAAGAAGTCTATGAGAAGCCGGATGCAGTGATTGGTAAGTTCTTGGTTAATTCATTTCCAGCACTCATTCTATTTGACACTGGTGCATCGCATTCATTCATATCAAGGGGATTTGTGGATAAGCATAAGTTGCCTACCGTAGCTCTTAAGTCACCTATTCTAGTGAGTTCCCCGGGAGCAGAGTCTATGACTAGCCAGGGGTGTTTTCAGTTACCTTTGAACATAGGGGGACATGTTTTTCCCACAGATATGATCGTACTTGAGTCACAAGGGCTAGATGTGATCCTAGGTATGGATTGGATGTCCAAGTATGAGGGGAACATTGATTGTGCCAGTAGATCGATTTTCTCACCACCCCAGAGAAGAAAAGGATCAAGTATGTATCCAGGCTTAAGTCTAAGAGGATTCAGGTGAACTCTCTTACGGGAGTTGTCCAGGAAGAAGTACCAGTGGTAAAGGATTATCCTGATGTTTTTCCAGAGGAGTTACCCGGTATGCCACCGGATCGGGAGATTGAGTTTCTCATTGATTTACTACCAGGCACCAGACCTATCTCCAAGAGGCCATACAGGATGCCCGCTAATGATCTAGCGGAAGTCAAGAAGCAGATTGAGGAGTTACTGGAGAAGGGGTATATTCGCCCGAGTTCATCACCTTGGGGAGCCCCAGTACTCTTAGTGGAGAAGAAGGATGGAACCTTGAGGATGTGTGTGGATTACCGTTCTTTGAATGAGGTGACCATCAAGAACAAGTATCCCCTGGTGATGATCAATGATTTGTTTGACCAGCTAGAAGGAGCTAGTGTTTTCTCCAAGATTGATCTTCGATCGGGTTATCATCAATTGAAGATCCGTGAGAAGGATATACCCAAGACAACTTTTACCACGAGGTATGGGCTTTATGAGTATACAGTCATGTCTTTTGGTTTGACTAACGCCCCTGCCTATTTTATGAGCATGATGAACAAGGTATTCATGGAGTTCTTGGATAAGTTTGTTGTGGTATTCATTGATGATATATTGGTTTTCTCCAAGAATGAGGAGGAGCACGCAGAACATCTGTGCTTAGTTCTGGAGAAGCTTAGAGAACACCAACTTTATGCCAAATTCAGCAAGTGTGAGTTTTGGTTGAAGGAAGTTGGATTTCTCGGACATGTTGTGTCAGGGGAAGGAATTGCCGTGGACCCTTCCAAGGAAGAAGCAGTCACATAATGGAAGGCACCTACATCAGTCAGTGAGATTCGCAGTTTCCTTGGACTTGCAGGATATTATCAGAGGTTCATTGAGAATTTCTCCAAGATTGCAAAGGCCATGACGGAGTTGTTGAAGAAGGACACCAAGTATATTTGGACTGAGGAATGTGAGGCCAGTTTCCAGGAGTTGAAGAAACGTTTGGTTACAGCCCCAGTGCTAATTCTGCCGAATATATACAAGGATTTTCAAGTGTATTGCGACGCTTCACGTCAAGGACTTGGAGGCGTTCTTATGCAAGAAGGAAAGGTTGTAGCTTATGCCTCACGTTAGCTGCGACCTCATGAGTTGAACTATGCCACGTATGATCTGGAGTTAGCAGCAGTGGTGCATGCACTCAAGACTTGGAGGCATTTCCTTATCGGGAATCAATGTGATGTTTACACTGATCACAAGAGTTTGAAGTATATCTTCACTCAGAAAGAGTTGAACCTCAGGCAAAGGAGATGGTTGGAGCTCATCAAGGATTATGACATGAGTTTCCATTATCATCCAGGAAAAGCCAATGTCGTGGCAGATGCGTTGAGCCGTAAGAGTTATGTTAACACCCTTATCGCAGGAGGACTACCTTAGGAGTTGTGTGATGAACTTAGAGATCTCAAGTTGGAAATAATTCCAAGGGGTTATGTTGCCGCACTCGAAGTTCAGTCCACCTTGTTGGGAAGAATCAGAGAAGCTCAGAAGTTGGATCAAGGTATTGCTGAGATAAAGGAGAGGATCAACAATGGGAAGGCAGAAGGATTCCGTGAGGATGAGCATGGAACCGTATGGTTTGAGCAACGTATTTGCGTGCCCAATGATCCAGAGATCAGGAAATTGATTCTTCAGGAGGCTCATGATTCGCCTTACTCGATACACCCGGGAAACACCAAGATGTACTTGGACTTGAAGGAAAGTTTTTGGTGGACCGCTATGAAGAGGGAAATTGCTGAGTATGTAGCAGTATGTGATGTATGTCAGAGGGTAAAGACAGAGCATCAGAAACCAGCAGGTTTACTTCAGCCATTACCGATACCTGATTGGAAATGGGATAAACTTGGCATGGACTTCATCATAGGATTACCCAGGACCCGTTCAGGTTATGATTCTATTTGGGTGATAGTTGATCGCTTGACCAAGGTTGCTCACTTCATCCCAGTGAAGACTACCTATACGAGTGCTAAGCTGGCGAAGATATATATGACCAGGATTGTATGTCTGCATGGAGTTCCGAGGACCATTGTATCAGATAGAGGAACACAATTTACCTCAAAGTTTTGGCATCAGTTACACGAAACTTTGGGTACCAGGCTAGAGTTCAGTACAACTTTCCATCCACAGACAGATGGGCAGACAGAGAGGGTGAATCAGATTCTGGAGGACATGTTGAGAGCTTGTGCGCTAGACTACGGGTCTAGTTGGGATGATAACTTACCTTATGCAGAGTTCTCGTACAACAACAGTTATCAGGCCAGTTTGTAGATGGCCCCTTTTGAGGCATTGTATGGGAGGAAGTGCAGAACACCATTGATGTGGGATGGAGTTGGAGATCGCAAATTGTTTGGATCGGATCTGATTCGAGATTCTGAGGAGAAGGTCAAGTTGATCCGTGATAGACTCAAGATAGCTCAGTCTAGACAGAAGAGTTATGCCGATGCTAAACGCAAGGAAGTGATTTGCGAAGTGGGAGATAGAGCATATCTTCGAGTGTCTCCATTTCGAGGTATTAAGAGATTTGGAGTCAAGGGGAAGTTAGCACCACGGTTTGTGGGGCCATACAAAGTTCTAGAATGCAGAGGAGAAGTTGCATACAAGTTGGAACTACCAGAGGGTTTGTCAGGAGTTCATGATGTGTTTCATGTTTCCCAGCTAAAGAAGTGTCATGCAGAGATGGCAGATATCCCTTTGAGAGATACAGTGCCACTAGAAGCAATTCAGTTGGAGAGCGATCTGACTTATGAGGAGAAACCTGTTAAGATTCTTGAGACTACCGAGAGAATCACTCGTACCAAGATCATCAAGTTCTACAAGGTTCAGTGGAGTTACCACACCGAGGAGGAAGCTACTTGGGAACGAGAAGAAGATCTCAAATGGGACCATCCTCACCTTTTTGCTGGCCAACCCGAATCTCGAGGACGAGATTCATCTTAAGGGGGGTAGGTTTGTAACATCCCAATTTTATTAAATTTGGATGTTAATAGAATCATATTACATATCATATTTTTTGCATTTGGAGTTTATGATGTTCAAAAATTTTCCACTCACATAAAATAATAGAGAGAGGATAAAATGACTTCCTCAAAGTATAAATGAGAGGGAAAGTTTTGGAATGATATTTGGTGTTTTAAAGTTGCATTGAAAATTATTTTGTTAGCCACAAGTTAGATTATTGCATTAGGAAAATATTTTTCTACATATTAAGGGCATGAATTCATGTTCCTTTTGCTCTGTTTTATTAATATGGATTTTAGGAAATTTTGTGGTATTTTGTTCCTGGTTCTGTTTTGGATTTACAGAGTTTTTTCTAAAAAACAACAACAACAACAACGCACTCACCACGTGGCCCAGCCAGGCCGATCGGCCAGCCAGGCCAGCGATCGCCCCAGCCCCCTCCCCACGTTCGCTCGCCTCCCACGTCTCTCTCTCTCTCGCTAGTCTCTCTCTCTCGTACCTGCGAGGTGGGGCCCAGCGCCAGCGCCCCAGCGCCCGCTCGATCCCGGGCCACCCCACGATCGCATCTCCCCTCGCCTGCTCGCTAACTCTCCCTCTCTCTCACGCAGCCTGCAGGTGGGGCCCCGACCCCATCTTCCCCAACCTCCCGCAACCAGCGGGAGAGCCCAGCGCTTGCACCCCGAACCAGCCGGTCGGAGCTCCCGAGATAACACTTATCCCCTCAACCTCGCACCACCAGACTGCGCCTATAAAAGCCCCTTGAGCCCCTCGTCCCATTCAGCCGACCCGCACCACCTCTCGTCGCTCATAGCCGCCACCATCGCCATTCGCATCTCGCCGGAGCCGAGTCCTTCGCCGGAGAGCTACGTCGCCGGTGAACCTCCCCAACCTCGTTTGCTTCTTGGAATCGGACCCCCTCATCCCTGCGCATCTCCCTGACATCTTGTTTTGCCCTTAGGACGTCCCGGAGACGCCTCCCCGACGACCTGCGCCACCGGAGTTCACCGGAGCACACCCTCCCTCCGTCCGCCCCGCCCGGTCGTCGCCGCCGACCGCCGTCACCACCGTTCGGACGCCCTCGCCAAGCCGCACCCGCCGGAGCAGCCGCCCTGCCGCTGACGAGCTTCCTGCCGACGCGAGCTCCTCGTCTCTGTAAGCGCTCACCCTTCGCTCGTTTAGTTAGATTAGTATAGGTTTTTTTTTTAGTTTTGAACTGGTAGGTTAGATTGGTTTATTATTAGATCAAAGAGGTACGCGGTTAACCGGGTGGCTTTACTTAATTCGCGAACGTTCACCGCGTAGCCGCCGCAGCGAACGCAACCAACAAACCAGAGCCGTCCACGTCGCGCTCTAGCCGCGAACGTTCACACTTTAGTGTTTTCAGAAAACGCCACTGTAGCAGTTTTTTTTTTCAGATTTGTTTTAAAACTTCAAACGGCCTTAACTTTTTAACCGTAGATTCAAACGAGATGAAACCAGCGGCTAAATTTTCGTCCCGAATAGCTCTATCCAGAAAACCTATCATTGCAAACTTTTACAAGTTCAAATTTGAATTTAATTCAGATTTGAATTCAAACTCTATTAGGCCATATCTTCCAAACGGTATGCCCGTTTGAAGTGATTCCTTTTGCACCGCGTCACACAAGCTAAATCCTAGACCCTGAAGATTTGCCACAATATTTTCTACACAATTAGTTTCTGTTCATGATAAGTTTACTAGTATGCCTTGTAGGAACACTAGTGCACGTCACAAATTTTTGAACACTATTTCACACGTGGTTTTATACTTTGAAAATTTTCATGCTAATGACGTGTGTTGGATTTTATTTGGCTTTTGCAAATATTTTTGTTGCATGTTACTTTGAATTGTATGAATGTTTGTTTATGTGTTTGTATTTTACTTTTGCGATAGATTGTCCGGAGTGCGAAGCAGAGTACTACCACTCCCTAGAACTTCACTCTCGGCACGAAGGCAAGTTACATTTTGATCATATATGTTTCTACCTATGTTTTATATTTGCACGTAGTCCCTTGTTGTAGGATTGCATGTTAGGAATTTATGCCTGTTGACTATGCTTGCACCCAGTAGTTCATTTGAGGTAGGTCTAAACCGTACATCTTTGTCACCACCGTGTAAAGTTATAATGCTTCGCCAAGTAGACGTGGATTGGGGAGTGTTTTCACATTGAGATATGAGTGACAAAGTACTAATTAGGACCAAGACTTTAATGAACTACCTGGGTGGAAATTGGGTTGTATGGTGGCGAAGTACAGTGGGAGCATTCATGGGAATCCATGGGAGTGCACACTAGTGGTCCGTCCACCTAGACTCAAAGGGGATCAACCTTGTTTTCATGTTTATAAGCTTCCGTGTGCAGCCGCAAGCCAATATGGACTCTGGCTTAGTTGAGTAGATGGTGTGACCTCTTCCGGGATAGGCTAGCAGATGTAGATGATGTAGGTGTACCGGCCTATCCGTGGGTTAGGGGGAATGCTTTCGAAAGACTATGTCTCGATCTTCCGATCAAGGAGGTGGTCGAGTCTTGTGGGGAAAAGTGTGCAACCTTTGCAGAGTTAAAATCTAATCGATTAGCCGTGTCCCCGGTTATGGACAACTTGAGCTTTTAGTAGTGGAAATGTTGGGAGATCTCATCACTCTTAATTAATCAACTGGGTATTGACATAATTTTGGAATGGATTGAGATGGGGTACCATCTCATACTTATGATATTTGTAGAGGTAGAACAATAAATTTTTGATAGGGAAAAATCAGCTTTATGCAAACACTAAACTTAGAGCTTTCTGATACGTCTCCAACGCATCTATAATTTTTGATTGTTCCATGCTATTATATTATCTGTTTTGGATGTTTTATATGCATTAATATGCTATTTTATATTATTTTTGGGACTAACCTATTAATCTAGAGCCTAGTGCCAGTTTTTGTTTTTTCCTTGTTTTTGAGTATTGCAGATAAGGAATATTAAACGGAGTCCAAACGGAATAAAATCTTCGATATGATTTTTCTTGGACCAGAAGAAACCTGCCAGACTTGGAGATGAAGGCAGGAGACCTGCCGGGAGGTGACAAGCCACCAGGGCGCGCCCCTAGGGGGGGGGCGCCCCCTGGCTTGTGGCCCCCCAGCAGGTCTCCTAACCCTATTCTTCGGCCTATAAATTCCCAAATATTCCCCCAATACCAAAAGGAGCCACGAAAATACTTTTCCGCCGCCGGAAGCCTCTGTTCCCGTGAGATCCCATCTTGGAGCCTTTTCCGGTAATCGGCCGGAGGGGGATTCGATCACGGAGGGCATCTACATCAACTCCATTGCCCCTCCGATGATGCGTGAGTAGTTCACCTCAGACCTTCGGGTCCATAGCTAGTAGCTAGATGGCTTCTTCTCTCTCTTTGTTCTTCAATACCATGTTCTTCATGATCTTCATGGAGATCCATCCGATGTAATACTCTTTTGCGGTGTGTTTGTCGAGATCCGATGAATTGTGGGTTTATGATCAGATTATCTATGAATATTATTTGAATCTTCTCTGAATTCTTATATGCATGATTTCATATCTTTACAAGTCTCTTCGAGTTATTGGTTTGGTTTGGCCAACTAGATTGGTAATTCTTGCAATGGGAGAAGTGCTTAGTTTTGGGTTCAATCTTGCGGTGTCCTCACCCAGTGACAAAGTAGGGGTAGCGAGGCACGTATTTGTATTGTTGCCATCAAGGATAAAAAGATGGGGGTTTCATCATATTGCTTGAGTTTATCCCTCTACATCATGTCATCTTACCTAATGCGTTACTCTGTTCTTCATGAACTTAATACTCTAGATGCAGGCAGGAGTCGGTCGATGTGTGGAGTAATAGTAGTAGATGCAGAATCGTTTCGGTCTACTTGACACGGACGTGATGCCTATATGCATAACCATTGCCTTGGATATCGTCATAACTATGCGCTTTTCTATCAATTGCTCGACAGTAATTTTTTTCACCCACCGTATTATTTTCCTTCATGAGAGAAGCCTCTAGTGAAACCTATGGCCCTCGGGTCTATTTTCCATATTATATTTTCAGATCTATAAACCAAAAATACCAAAAATACTTTGCTGCAATCTTTTTACTTTTGTTTTACTTTTCGTTTTAGCAATCTTTTATATCTATCTCTATCAGATCTCATCCTTGCAAATAACCGTGAAGGGATTGACAACCCCTTTATAGCGTTGGGTGCAAGAGTTTGATTGTTTGTGTAGGTGCGAAGATTGGAGACTTGCTTGTATCTCCTGCTGGATTGATACCTTGGTTCTCAACAACTGAGGGAAATACTTATCTAATTTGCTGCATCACCCTTTCCTCTTCAAGGGAAAACCAACGCAAGCTCAAGAAGTAGCACTTTCCACCAGCCAAATTGCATGTACAATGTAGGCTCATTACACTTTATGATGTGACTTGCCAGTACATTCCATGTACTGACCTACACGGCTGCAACCTATCATGTTGCAGATTTGTCCAAGGAAGAATAAGGTGCGATAGGTCGTTGTTCTGCACTCAGCTTGCTCGAGGAATTGATGGACTCGTTACACTTATTTGCTTCCGCATTATATTTGTTTTATTTGGCCTTAGGTCACATTATTGAAATAAATACTCTTTTGAGGATTTCGATGTAATAAAGTGTGTGATTGAACTCTGTTGTAAATCCTCGAGTACTGTGTGTGTCAGCATACCGATCCAGGGATGACACTTAAGCACAGAGACTCCGATCCTTACCGGGTCGGGTCGCTACAAAAAAACACACAAAAAACAGGAACTGGCACTGGGCACTGGATCAATATGTTAGTCCAATAAATCATATAAAATGTTGCCAAAAATATGTGAAAGTTGTATAATATTGGCACGAAACAAACAAAAATTATAGATATGATGGAGATGTATCAGCATCCCCAAGCTTAATTCCTGCTCGTCCTCGAGTAGGTAAATGATTAAAAAAATAATCTTTGATGTGGAATGCTACCTAGCATAATCTTGATCATATATCTAATCATGGCATGAATATTAAGACATGAGTGATTCAAAGCAATAGTCTATAATTTGACATAAATACATTACTCAGGCATCCCAACAAACAATCATGTCTTTCAAAATATCAAGGCTAAAGAACGCTATCGCTACAAAATCATATAACCTTGTCATGCTCTGTCTTCTTAACACAAAGTATAAATCATGTACTACCCCGGTGTCAGCCAAGCAATTGGTTCATACTTTTTAACGCGCTTCAGCATTTTCAACTCTCACGCAATACATGAGTGCAAGCCATGGATATAGCACTATGGGTGGAATAGAATGCGGTGGTAGACATTAATATAGAGAAGACAAAAAGGAAGATAGTCTCACATCGAAGCGGCTAATCAACGGGCTATGGAGATGCCCATCAATTGATATCAATGCGAGGAGTAGGGATTGCCATGCAACGAATGCACTAAGAGCTATAAGTGTATGAAAGCTCAATATGAAAACTAAGTGGGTGTGCATCTAACTCTATAATGAAAAATTCCCACTAGTATATGAAAGTGACAACATAGGAGACTCTCTATATGAAAAACATGATGCTACCTTGAAGCACAAGTGTGGAATTAGCATGCCCCTTCTCTCTTTGTCTCTCATTTTTTTATATATATATGTGCGGAACCTCATCCCGACTTGTGGGGGAATCATAGTTTCCATCATCCTTTCCTCACTGGGACATGCTCTAATAATGAATAATGATGATCATCACACTTCTATTTACTTACAACTCAATATTACAGCTTGATAGTAGAACAAAGTATGACTCTATATGAATGCCTCTGGCAGTGTACCAGGATGTGCAATGATCTAGCGTAGCAAAGATATAAAAAAACGGACAAGCCATGGAAACATCATGCTAGCTATCTTACGATCATGTAAAGCAATATGACAATGAATGCTCAAGTCATCAAAACGGAAGCGGTGGAAGTTGCATGGCAATATATCTCGGAATGGCTATGGAAATGCCATAATAGGTAGGTATGGTGGCTGTTTTGAGGAAGATATAATAAGGCTTATGTGTGATAGAGCGTATCATATCACGGGGTTTGGATGCACCGGCGAAGTTTGCACCGACTCTCGAGGTGATAAAGGGCAATGCACGGTACCGTAGAGGCTAGCAAATTGCGGAAAGGTAAGAGTGCGTATAATTCATGGACTTACATTAGTCATAAAGAACTCACATACTTATTGCAAAAGTTTATTAGCCCTCGAAGCAAAGTATTACTACGCATGCTCCTAGGGGGAAGGTTGGTAGGAGTTAACCATCGCGCGCCCCCGACCTTCACACAAAGATAGACAATCAAGGATAAATTGTGCTTGAACTTCCTGGCATAACGGGAGACTATACGTGCATGTTTCGGGAATCACAAACCTTAACACCAATATCTTACTAAACATGATCATCCACTAGTACCTCCCACATATTATCATCTCTATATTGCAAAACTATTGCAAGGAATCAAACATATCATATTCAGTGATCCATAAGTTTTATGTAGGATTTTATGACTAACCATGCAAATGACCAATTCCTGTTGACTCTCTAAATAGATATAAGCGAAGCAAGAGTGTTTAATTCTTTCTACAAAAGACCATGCTCTAATAAATATAAGTGAATCAAAAAGAGCATTCTACAAATAACGGTTTTCTATGTTAAGAGAAACAGGCAATCCAAACTTCAAATGATATAAGTGAAGAACATGAAGCATTCTATAAAGCCATACTCAAAATATATAAGTGAAGTGCAATGAGCATTCTATAAATCAAACATGGACTATCTCATACCATCATGGTGCATAAAAGAAAAGTGAAAACTAAACACAAAAGATGCTCCAAGATTTACACATATCACATGAACGAAACGAAAACGAAAACATATTGATACTTGTTGAAGAAAGATAGGATGCCTTCCGGGGCATCCCCAAGCTTAGACGCTTGAGTCTCCTTGGATATTTACTTGGGGTGCCTTGGGCATCCCCAAGCTTTAAATCTTGCCTCTCCTCCTTCTCCTCATATCGAGACCTCCTCGATCTTTGAACACTTAATCCACACAAAACTTAACACAAAACTGGTGAGATCCGTTAGTATAATAAAACAAATTACTACTTTAAGCAATGTTGCAAACCCATTCATATTTTATATTTTCATTATCCCTGCTGTATCATAACTTCTCCATGGCTTATACCACCGATAAAATCGATAGTTTCATCAAAACAAGCAAAACAATGCATCAAAAACAGAATCTGTCTTAAACAGGACAGTCTGTAGTAATCTGAACTTTGACCATACTTATGTAACTCAAACAATTCTGAAAAATTAGGAAGAAATAAAAATTTTGTATAGCAATACTGTGTAAAAATTTCAGAAACTTTTGACGTTCCAGTAAAAAATGTTAATTCACGCACTACAACCAAAGTTTCTGTTTTTACACCGCACATACCAATAAGCAATCTAATCATCCTAAAGGCAAATCTTGGCACATTATTTTTATAATACAATGGATTTGTACAAGGGGATAATTATTTTTTGTTGAAAAGTTTCTGTGATTCAAGATTCACAAAGTTTCCATGGGCATGAACAAAGTTCAAGGCTAGCCCGCACTTCAACGATGCTCATCATCTCTCTCACTTTCACCTTTCTTTTTGTGAAGTTTTAGGTTCCCCTCTATATTTTTTTTGTTTTAAAACTTTATAAAAGCACTCAACAGAATAAAATGACTCTCTAAAACTTCCGGGTTGTCTCCCTAACAGCGCTTTCTTTAAAGCCATTAAGCTAGGCATAAAGTGCTCAAGTAATGGATCCACCTGGATCCCAAGGTATATCAAAGCCAATTTTAATTAACAATGATTTGTAATTTAGTAGTGAGCACAAAGCAACATATATCATGCAATGACGAAGTCTAACTCTCTTCCTATGCATCGACATGTCATAAAAGAACAATTCATGCACATCAAGTAAAGGCCAATGCATAGTATAAACAGTTTCTTGCAATTTTATCGTATTGGAAACATAAAGAGGTGGAGATGTAGTTACTCTCTCATAATAATTGCAAGTAGGAGCAGCAAGCACATGCATATTATATTCATCAAAATCATCATGTGTAGTAGCAAAACGCAACCCATCAATATAATCCTTAATAAGAGCAAACTTCTCCGATATAGTGTAGTTAGGAGAATTCATAAAGATAATAGGACTATCATCTGTGGGTGCAATAGCAACAATTTCATTCTTAACATAAGGAACTATAGCAAGTTCATCTCCATAAGCATAATTCATATTGGCATCTGATACGTCTCCAACGTATCTATAATTTTTTGCTTGTTCCATGCTATTATATTATCATTCTTGGATGTTTTACAATCATTTTATAACAACTTTATATCATTTTTTGGGACTAACCTATTGACATAGTGCCAAAGTGCCAGTTGCTGTTTTTGCTTGTTTTTTACTTCGCAGAATATCAGTACCAAACGGAGTCCAATCACGACGAAACTTTTTGGAGATTTTTTCTGGACCAGAAGACACCCAGTGGGCCAAAGAAGAGCCAGGAAGGTGGGCTGTGGAGACCACAACCCACCAGGGCGCGCCAGGGGGCCCCCGGCGCGCCCTGATGGGTTGTGCCCTCCACGGGGCCCCTCTGCACCACCTCTGATGCCTATAAATTCCCAAATATTCCCAAAACCCTAGGGGAGTCGACGAAACACAATTCCAGCCCCCGCAAGTTCCAGAACCACGAGATCCAATCTAAATACCATCACGGAGAGGTTCATCTTCTTCATAGGTGCCTCTCCGATGATGCGTGTAGTCCACCATAGACCTACGGGTTCGTAGGCAGTAGCTAGATGGCTTCTTCTCTCTCTCTCTTATGATTCTCAATACAATGGTCTCTTGGAGATCTATTTGATGTAAACTTTCGCGGTGTGTTTGTTGGGATCCGATGAATTTTGAGTTCATGATCAGTTTCTATCCATGAATATTATTTTGAGTCTTCTTTGATCTCTTATATGCATGATTACTTATAGCCTCGTATTTATTCTTCGAATCTTTGGTTTAGTTAGGCCGACTAGATCGATTTTTCTTGCCATGGGAAGAGGTGCTTTGTGATGGGTTCGATCTTGCGGTGTTCTTTCCCAGTGACAGAAGGGGCAGCAAGACACACATGTATCGTTGCTATTAAGGATAACAAGATGGGGTCTATTCCTACATAAATAGATCTTGTCTACATCATGTCATCGTTCTTATTGCATTACTCCATTTTTCCATGAACTTAATACACTAGATGCATGCTGGATAGCGGTCGATGTGTGGAGTAATATAGGTAGATGCAGGCATGAGTCGGTCTACCTATCTTGGACGTGATGCCTATATAATGATCATCGCCTTGGATATCGTCATGACTATTTGATTTTCTATCAATTGCCCAACAGTAATTTGTTCACCCACCGTGCGCTATACTCATGAGAGAAGCCACTAGTGAACCCTACGGCCCCCGGGTCTACTTTTCCAACATATTGCTTTCAGATCTATCTTTTTGCATCTTTGTTTTCAGATCTACAAAACCAAAAACCCAAAAACATATTGCTGCATATTTTATTTGCCTTTTCTATTTTGTGTTCTTGAGAGATCTATCTCTCCTATCTATCACTACCTAATCTATCTTTTTACCGTAGAGAGATTGACAACCTCTCTTTCGCGTCGGGTTGCAAGTATTTGTTGTTTGTGTGCAGGTGCTGCTTATTGGGTGGTGGTGATCCTCCTACTGGTTCGATAACCTTGGTTTCATAACTGAGGGAAATACTTATCGTCGCTGTGCTGCATCATCCCTTCCTCTTTGGGGAAATACCGACGCAGTCTCAAGCCACGTCAAAGGAGTTTCTGGCGCCGTTGCTGATACGTCTCCAATGTATCTACTTTTCCTCACTCTTTTGCCCTTGTTTTGGACTCTAATTTGCATGATTTGAATGGAACTAACCCGGACTGACGCTGTTTTCAGCAGAATTGCCATGGTGTTGTTTTTTGTGCAGAAATAAAAGTTCTCGGAATGGAACAAAACTTTCTAGAGATTTAGTTTGGAAAATATAAAAAATACTGGAGCCAGAAACCACCGGAGAGGGGGCCCAGGGTGCGCAACACCTACCAGGGGGCGCTAGCCCCCTCCCGGCGCGCCCTGGTGGGTGCTGGGCACCTTGGGGCCCCACTTGCCCTATCTCCGCCACTATAAATTCCTAAATTTGGAGAAAAAAATAGGAGAGAAAGAATTATCGCATTTCACGAGACGGAGCCGCCGCCACCTCCTGTTCTTCATCGGGAGGCCAGATCTGGAGCCCGTTTGGGGCTCCGGAGAGGGGAATCTTCGGTCTTCGTCATCACCAACCCTTCTCCATCGCCAATTCCATGATGCTCCCCACCGGGAGTGAGTAATTCCTTCGTAGGCTTGCTGGTCAGTGAGGAGTTGGATGAGATTCATCATGTAATCGAGTTAGTTTTGTTAGGGCTTGATCCCTAGTATCCATTATGTTCTGAGATTGATGTTGCTATGACTTTGTTATGCCTAATGCTTGTCACTAGGGCCCGAGTGCCATGATTTCAGATCTGAACCGTTTATGTTATCATCTCTATATCCATGTTCTTGATCCGATCTTGCCTAGTCATATGCACCTATTACGTGTTATGATCCGTCAACCCCATAGTGACAATATTTGGGATACTTCGTGGTGATGACCGTAGTTTGAGGAGTTCATGTATTCACCATGTGTTAATGCTTTGTTCCGGTTCTCTATTAAAAGGAGGCCTTAATATCCCTTAGTTTCCTTATGGACCCCGCTGCCACAGGAGGGTAGGACAAAAGATGTCATGCAAGTTCTTTTTGTTGGGGAACGTTGCATGGGAAACAAAAAAGTTCCTACACACACGCAAGATCTATCCATGGTGATGAGCATCTACGAGAGGGAGAGTGGATCTACATACCCCTGTAGATCGCTAAGCGGGAAGCGTTAAGAAACGCGGTTGATGTTGTCGAACGTCTTCGTGATCCAAATCGCAGCTGCTACTTCTTGAGCATGCGTTGGTTTTCCCTTGAAGAGGAAAGGGTGATGCAGCAAAGTAGATAAGTATTTCCCTCAGTTGTTGAGAACCAAGGTATCAATCCAGTAGGAGATACAAGCAAGTCTGTGATGCCCCCGACTTAATCGTGCACTAATCATACACGCAAATGCACACGATCAAGCCTAGGGACTCACTTGAAGATATCACAACACAACTCTAGACACAAAATAAAATAATACAAGCTTTATATTACAAGCCAGGGGCCTCGAGGGCTCGAATACATAAGCTTGCGCATACAAGCGTCAGCGAAAGCATTAGATATCTAAGTACAGATATAAAAGTAAAACAGATATGCCCTAACAGGCGGGGCAAAAAAACAACACAGATCGAAAAGGCGCAGGCCTCCTGCCTGGGAGCCTCCTAACTACTCCTGGTCGACTGGCTCAACGCAGTAGAAGTGGCCTCCGGGGCTCTCCTGGTAGTAGCAGTCTGTGGTGGCATCTGGCTCCTGGGCTCCATCGTCTGATGTATCATCAATTGGGTATGGGGAAAAGAAGAGCAGAGCAACCGTGAGTACTCATCCAAAGTACTCGCAAGACTGACATCAGAACTATGCTAATTATGCATTGGTATCAAATGATAAAGGCTGTATCTGTGGACTATATAGCAGAAATGCCAGAATAGAGAGAAAGGCCTAGCCTATCGAAGACTAGCATCTTCAAGCATTCTTGCAGCATCAGAAGAGAGTAGATAATAGTAGCATACATGTGGATATACAACAGCAATGCCCTGAGATCCTTTCTCGACACCCTGCGAGAAAGCGGTCCCGAGAGCATTATTAACAATTTAATATGAATCATCATCAGTTTGTAGTTGTCATGGTACCGGATACAACTCTGAGCGTCCTGTTACCGTGGACACGGCTATTCGAATAGATAACTTCCCTGCAGGGGTGCACTACTGTTACCCAACACGCTCGATTACATCTGGCCGGACACACTGGCTGGGTAATGCCCGGCCTCGGGTAATCGACACGAAGCAGCGCCCTACCTAAGCTCAGCAGAGAGGTCAACACGCCGGTCTAAATCCTAAGCACGAAGGGGTCTTGGGCCATCGCCCTTCGCACTCCTGCACGTTGCGAGACTGGCCGGGGAGCAGGCGCGACACTGAATACACCAGTGACGTAACCAGCCCAACCCCAACAATCAGCCCGCATGTCTGAACTGTGACGTCTGAAGAGCTTCCGGGAGAAACGTACAACGCAGAGGGCCCCATTAAACCATTATCCCACGTGGTGGTAGTGCGTATAGGCCATTGGCCAACTCAGATCAAATACCCAGTTCCATTAGGCGTATTTAGCGACTCGCAGAGACGATCAGAGTTTCTGTCGCTCCGACTTGATATCACTCGCGGGTACTCTTAGTGCTTACCCGACTTTAGTATTGTTCTCTCGCGGGCACCCTTGGGGCCAACCCGACTTTACATTTCCCCGCGGGTACCTCTCGAGGTGGACCCGCCTATAACAAAGGTCAAAGTAACCGTGTGTCCAAGTATCGAGGAGGAATCCGAGGAATCACCCTCGATGGATTCCCACTCGAGGAGTTGCACGACGGTAGCTTATCGGAGGTGATGAAAGAGGAATCACCCTCGGTAACACACATCCGTATAGCTATTCCACAGAGGCATCATCGGAAGTGAACTAAGAGGTATCACCCTCGGCACTCGATGCCAGCTCTGCAGTGTCGAGCAATTTAGGGGGTGTGCGGTGATGTGCTATTCTCAGCCCGTTCGATCACGACAATCGGGGCACAGATTCTAAGCGGAGCAACTACAACAAGGGAGAGGGGCCACAGATGGTTTTCCACTCATCCTATACTAAGCAGTTTAGGATAGCAGGCAGGTATCAAATAACAGTAACAAGGACAGGCTATGCATCAGAATAGGATAAAACAACAACAGCAGCAAATTCTAATGCAAGCAGGAGGGAGAGAGAATAGGCGATATAGGCATGCGTCAAGGGGGTTTGCTTGCCTGGAAGCTCTACAGAGAGGGGCTGGTCGTCAGTAGGATGCTCGTCGGGAGTGTAGTCGAACTCAGCTGCGGCGGCGTCGGTCTCGGCGTCTATCGGGAGAGAAGGGGGGGGGAGAAACAATAAATTCATGGCAAAAATGCAATCACTTATGCATGACATGTCTAAACGATATGCAGATGAGCTATACTGACTATCTAAGTGTTTTAGTTAATTTAGGAATTTATTCGTATTTATTTTATTAAAGTTGAACACTATTCATATACCGGATACGGGCAAAATGTCCCATGTTCGGTAAGTTAAAGGGGTTTGGCAGACGTGTGGATAGGTTATTTAGATTCTACACATTTTTCTGATCGTTTTACATATATAAATTATTTTAATCTGACTTACGGTTTAAAAGATATGATTTATCAAAGTTTTATTGAATTTCTGGAATTAATTTAATTATTTAAATTGGCATTATCCGAAATAGTGTAGAGGTGACGTCAGCGTCATGTAATGCTGACGTCATCGATCAACAGTGCGGTTGACCAGAGTCAAATCTGACAGTGGGTCCAGTGGGACCCACTGGTCAGTGACTCAGCTAATTAAACAGGTTTAATCTAATTAATCTAAACCTAATTATTTGGTGGGCCCGCACTGTCAGCGAGTGATTAGCGATTTAATTAATTAATTAACTAATTAACCGAATTTCTTTTATTTAAAATCATTTAAATTCGGCGGGACACACATGTCATAGACACGGGGCCGGCCACGTCAGCATTGACCCGGTCAATGGGTCAACGGGCCCACCCGTCAGTGACTCAGGCGGGCCCCACCGGTCTGGCCAGCTCAGCGGTGACCGGCGACTCGCCGGAATCACGCCGGCGAGCCCGTTCGCGGCGGCGCAACTTCGGGCACCGGTCGGAATTCGTGTACGGGCCACCATTTTGGTCACGGCTTGGTGCGTTGGAACGGCAAGAAGATGCCGCGGCGAATGACGGTGGTGCGAGGTGCTGAAACGGCCGGAGTCGAGCGGTATGAGCTCGCCGGCGGCGAGCCGTTCGGGTGGTGCTCGGGTAATTCGCTACGGCGTGCAAACGGACGAGGCGAAGCGCTGGGAAGGCTCTACGCGCGCGGGCGAGCTCGATGGACAGCAGCACGGGGCCAAATGGTCGCCGGAACGACGACAACGACGAGCTACGCGGCGGCGAGATCGGGCATCTCCAACGCGGCGGCTACGGTGACGGGAAGAGGCCGGGGAGAGAGAGAGAAGACGGCGGAGCTCACCGGGAGGCTACGAAAAGCCGTTGATAGCTTAGTAGCGCAGGGGATCGCCGGGGATGGCCGGAGAAGAAGAGGTGGCCGAGGTCGGAGATGAGGTCGATTCGCTCGGGGTGACGGTGCAGAGCTCGGGCGGAGACGCGTAGTCGACGTAGAGGAGGCAGGCGGAGAGGATGGACTCGTCGGAGAGGCAATCGGAGCCCGGTAGCCGCGCTAATTCACGGTCATGGCGACGGCGGCTTCGGGTGGCTGCGCGGGAGGAAGAAGGGGAGCGAGGGAGAGGGAGCTGGGGGGGCGTTAGGGTTTCGGGAGAGGAGGGAAGCGTCCAGGGGAGGCCTTATCGAGACGGGGGCGCCGGCGGATGAACGGCGCGTGGCGCATCGGCGCTCAGACGCGCGCGCAGGCAACAGCTGCCGAGGAGGACGACGACTCGGCTGGGCTGGGCCGCCAGACACTGTGCGACTTAGGCCCAAACAAACAGTGAGCTTTAGCATTTTTTCCTTTTCTATCTCCTATTTCTTTTGTTCTCTCTGTTTTGCTAGTTGTTAGGCCACTAAACTACTTTTATAAAATATGTGACTCGGCTCATAATTTGCAGTGCATTATCCTCTATCACCAGAAATTGGTTTGGGGAAAATATGATTTCATTTGTAATTCTTATTAAATAAAATGATATTAAATGTTGCTGTTAGCTACTGTTTGAGGTTGATAGAGTCACTTAGGCACTTTTAGTGATGTTGTTTTCCTGAACATAATTAGCTATGCATTATTTTCTATTTAATGAACATTTTAGTTTTCAATTTGAACAACTTTTATTTTTCACTTTAAATTTAAATTGAAGTTTGAATTAGGAATTTGAAATGATATATGATCCTAATGATGATCAAGCATAGTTAATCATGATGACTTGGCATTATCAAAGGTGATTACTGTGGCATAATGACAGGGGGTGTTACAAAGTCCCCAATAGATGTACCTACACAAATAATCAAACACTTGCACCCAACGCTATAAAGGGGTTGTCAATCCCTTCACGGTTACTTGCAAGGATGAGATCTGATAGAGATAGATAGATAAGATTGCTAAAACGAAAATTAAAACAAAAGTAAAAAGAATGCAGCGAGATATTTTTGGTATTTTTGGTTTATAGATCTGAAAATATAATATGGAAAATAGACCCGGGGGCCATAGGTTTCACTAGAGGCTTCTCTCATGAAGGAAAATAATATGGTGGGTGAACAAATTACTGTCGAGCAATTGATAGAAAAGCGAATAATTATGAAGATATCCAAGGCAATGATTATGCATATAGGCATCACGTCCGTATCAAGTAGACCGAAACGATTCTGCATCTACTACTATTACTCCACACATCGACCGACTCCTGCCTGCATCTAGAGTATTAAGTTCATGAAGAACAGAGTAACACATTAGGTAAGATGACATGATGTAGAGGGATAAACTCAAGCAATATGATGAAAACCCCATCTTTTTATCCTCAATGGCAACACTACAAATACGTGCCTCGCTACCCCTACTTTGTCACTGGGTGAGGACACAGCAAGATTGAACCCAAAACTAAGCACTTCTCCCATTGCAAGAATTACCAATCTAGTTGGCCAAACCAAACCAATAACTCGAAGAGACTTGCAAAGATATGAAATCATGCATATAAGAATTCAGAGAAGATTCAAATAATATTCATAGATAAGCTGATCATTAACCCACAATTCATCGGATCTCGACAAACACACCGCAAAAGAGTATTACATCGGATAGATCTCCATGAAGATCATGAAGAACATGGTATTGAAGAACAAAGAGAGAGAAGAAGCCATCTAGCTACTAGCTATGGACCCGAAGGTCTGTGGTGAACTACTCACGCATCATCGGAGGGGCAATGGAGTTGATGTAGATGCCCTCCGTGATCGATTCCCCCTCCGGTAGATTACCGGAAAAGGCTCCAAGATTGGATCTCACGGGAACAGAGGCTTCTGGCGGCGGAAAAGTATTTTTGTGGCTCGCTTTGGTATCCAGGGAATATTTGGGTATTTATAGGCCGAAGAATAGGGTTAGGAGGGCTGCCGTGGGGCCACAAGCCAGGAGGGCGCCCCCCTAGGGCGCGCCCTGGTGGCTTGTGACGCCACGGCAGGTCTCCTGCCTTCATCTCCAAGTCTGCTGGGTTTCTTCTGGTCCAAGAAAAATCATTCCGAAGATTTTATTCCGTTTGGACTCCGTTTAATATTCCTTATCTGCAATACTCAAAAACAAGGAAAAAACAGAAACTGGCACTAGGCTCTAGATTAATAGGTTAGTCCCAAAAATAACATAAAATAGCATATTAATGCATATAAAACATCCAAAACAGATAATATAATAGCACGGAACAATCAAAAATTATAGATACGTTGGAGACGTATCAGCATTCGTCCCACGATCCATCCCGATCTAGCGCCGAACGGACGGCACCTCCGCGTTCAGCACACGTACAACTCGATGACGATCTCCGCCTTCTTGATCCAGCAAGAGGGGGCAGAGAGGTAGATGAGTTCTCCGGCAGCGCGGCTGCGCGGCGGCGGTGGTGGTGGAACAATTCCGGCAGGGCTTCGCCTAAGCACCGTCGGAAACTATTTGGTGGAGGAACTAGGGAATAGAGAACTAGCACGTGGACTTGTGTGTTTGGGGCCTCTATTCCTCTAGTATATATAGGAGGGAGGGGGAGGAGGCAGCCGCCCTAGGGTTACCCCTAGGGGTTCAGCCGAACCAGGTGGAGGTGGAGGATTCCACCTCCAATCCTACTCCTAGTAGGACTCCTTTCCTACTTGGAGTCCACCTTCCCCACTTGGGCTTTTTTTCCTTTCCCACCTTCTAGCCGGATGGGCCTTGTGGGGCTGGTTTGCCCAGCCCACTAAGGGCTGGTGCACCCCCCCTCAGGCCCATGTGGCCTCCCGGCGTGGGTGGCCCCTCCCGATGGCCCTCCGGCACTCCCGGTACACTACCGGAAATACCCAAAACTTTTCCGGTGACCAAAACGTTCCTATATATCAATCTTTACCTCCGGACCATTCCGGAGCTCCTCGTGACGTCCGAGATCTCATCCGGGACTCCGAACAACCTTCGGTCACCACCATACATAACTCAATACTACCGAAACGTCACCGAACGTTAAGTGTGCAGACCCTGCGGGTTCGAGAACTATGTAGACATGACTGAGGCACCTCTACGGTCAATAACCAATAGCGGGACCTGGATGCCCATATTGGTTCCTACATATTCTACGAAGATCTTCATCGGTTGATCCTCTATGTCAAGGATTCAGTTAATCCCGTATGCTGTTCCCTTTGTTCTTCGGTATGTTACTTGCCCGAGATTCGATCGTCGGTATCTCTATACCTAGTTCAATCTCGTTACCGGCAAGTCTCTTTACTCGTTCCGTAATACAAGATCCCGTGGCTAACACTTAGTCACATTTCTTGCAAGGCTTATTGTGATGTTGTATTACCGAGTGGGCCCTGAGATACCTCTCCGTCATACGGAGTAACAAATCCCAGTCTCAATCCATGCCAGCTCAACAGAAACCTTCGGAGATACCTGTAGAGCATCTTTATAGTCACTCAGTTACGTTGCGATGTTTGATACACACAATGTATTCCTCCAGTGTCAGTGAGTTGCATGATCTCATGGTCATAGGAACAGATACTTGACATGCAGAAAACAATAGCAATAAACTGACACGATCATATGCTACGTTCATAGTTTGGGTCTTGTCCATCACATCATTCTCCTAATGATGTGATCCTGTTATCAAATGATATCTCATGTCTATGGCTAGGAAACCTTGACCATCTTTGATCAACGCGCTAGTCTACTAGAGGCATACTAGGGACACAATGTTGTCTATGTATCCACACATGCAATTGAGTTTCAATCAATACAATTATAGCATGGATAATGAACGATTATCATGAACAAGGAAATATAATAATAACTACTTTTATTATTGCCTCTTGGGCATATTTCCAACAGTCTCCCACTTGCACTAGAGTCAATAATCTAGCTCACATCACTATGTGATTTACATTGTAATGAATCTAACACCCATATAGTTCTGGTGTTGATCATGTTTAGCCCTTGGAAGAGGTTTAGTCATCGGATCTGCAACATTCAGATCCATGTGCACTTTGCAAATATTTATGTCGTCCTCCTTGATGTAATCGCGGATGGAATTGAAACGTCGCTTTACGTGTCTGGTCCTCTTGTGAAACCTTGGTTCCTTGGCTAGAGTAATGGCACTAGTGTTGTCACAGAACAGAGTCATTGGGTTTAGTGCACTAGGCACTACTCCAAGATCTGTCATGAACTCCTTCATCCAGACACCTTCCTTCGCCGCCTCCGAGGCAGCGATGTACTCCGCTTCGCATGTAGAATCAGCTACCACGCTCTGCTTGGAACTGCACCAGCTTACCGCACCCCCATTGAGAATAAATACGTATCCGGTTTGAGACTTAGAGTCATCCGGATCAGTGTGAAAGCTTGCATTGACGTAACCATTTACGACGAGCTCTTGATCACCTCCATAAACGAGAAACATGTCCTTAGTCCTTTTCAGGTACTTAAGGATATTCTTGACCGCCGTCCAGTGTTCCATTCCTGAATCACTTTGAAACCTTCCGGCCATACTTATGGCAAGGCTGACATCGGGTCTTGTGCACAGCATTGCATACATGATAGAGCCTATGGCTGAAGCATAGGGGACGACACTCATCTTTTCTCTATCTTCTGCAGTCACTGGGCATTGAGTCTTACTCAACTTCACACCTTGCAATATAGGCAAGAACCCCTTCTTGGACTGATCCATTTTGAACTTCTTCAAAACTTTGTCAAGGTATGTGCTCTGTGAAAGTCCTATTAAGTGTCTCGATCTATCTCTATAGATCTTGATACCTAATATGAAAGCAGCTTCTCCTCGGTCCTTCATTGAAAAACTCTTGTTCAAATATTCCTTCACGCTTTCCAACATTTCTATATTGTTTCCAATCAGCAATATGTCATCCACATATAATATTAGAAACGCTATAGAGCTCCCACTCACTTTCTTGTAAATACAAGCTTCTCCGTAAACTTGTATAAACCCGAACGCTTTGATCACCTCATCAAAGCGAAGATTCCAACTCCGAGATGCTTGCACCAGTCCATAAATGGATCGCTGGAGTTTGCAAACTTTGTCAGCATTCTTTGGATCGACAAAACCTTCTGGTTGCATCATATACAACTCTTCCTTAAGGAAACCGTTAAGGAACGCTGTTTTGACATCCATCTGCCAAATTTCATAATCGAAAAAGGCAGCTATTGCTAACATGATTCTGACGGACTTAAGCATCGCTACGGGTGAGAAGGTCTCATCGTAGTCAACTCCTTGAACTTGTGAAAAACCCTTTGCCACAAGTCGAGCTTTATAGATGGTGACATTACCGTCTGCGTCCGTCTTCCTCTTAAAGATCCATTTGTTCTGAATGGCCTTTCGCCCTTCAAGTAATACTTCCAAAGCCCATACTTTGTTTTCATACATGGATCCCATCTCGGATTTCATGGCCTCTAACCATTTCTCGGAATCCGTACCCATCATCGCTTCTCCATAGCTCGTAGGTTCATCGTTGTCCAACAACATGACCTCTAAGACAGGGTTGCCGTACCACTCAGGAGCAGTACACGTCCTTGTCGATCTACGAGGTTCGATAGCAACTTGATCCGAAGCTTCATTATCATCATCATTAACTTCCTCTTCAACTGATGTAGGCTCTACAGAAACATCTTTCTACGCTGCGCTATTCTCTGGTTGAAGTAAAGGTTCAACAACCTCATCAAGTTCTATCTTCCTCCCACTCAATTCTTTCGAGAGAAACTCTTTCTCAAGAAATGTTCCGTTTTTAGCGACAAACACTTTGCCTTCGGATCTGAGATAGAAGGTATACCCAACTGTCTCTTTTGGGTATCCTATGAAGACGCATTTCTCCGCTTTGGGTTCCAGCTTTTCAGGCTGAAGCTTTTTGACATAAGCATCACATCCCCAAACTTTAAGAAACGACAACTTTGGCTTCTTGCCAAACCACAGTTCATATGGCGTCGTCTCAACGGATTTTGATGGTGCCCTATTTAAAGTGAATGCAGCTGTCTCTAATGCATAACCCCAAAACGATAGTGGCAAATCGGCAAGAGACATCATAGATCGCACCATATCCAATAAGGTTCGATTACGACGTTCGGACACACCATTACGTTGTGGTGTTCCAGGCGGTGTCAATTGTGAAACAATTCCACGCTGTCTTAAGTGACTGCCAAACTCATAACTCAGATATTCTCCTCCTCAATCAGATCACAGGAATTTGATCTTCTTGTTACGATGATTCTCAACTTCACTCTGTGTCGGTGTCAATCGCAGGAACTTTTCAAACGTTTCAGACTTGTGTTTCATTAAGTAAATATACCCATATCTACTTAAGTCATCAGTGAAGGTGAGATAGTAACGATAACCACCGCGCGCCTCAATGCTCATTGGACCGCACACATCAGTATGTATGATTTCCAATAAGTCACTTGCCCGTTCCATTGTTCCAGAGAACGGGGTCTTAGTCATCTTGCCCATGAGGCATGGTTCACATGTGTCAAGTGATTCAAAATCAAGTGACTCCAAAAGTCCATCAGCATGGAGCTTCTTCATGCGTTTTACACCAATATGACCTAAGCGGCAGTGCCACAACAAAGTGGTACTATCATTATCAACTCTACATCTTTTGGCATTAAATGTTATGAACATGTGTATCATCACTATCGAGATTCAATAAGAATAAACCCCTCACATTGGGTGCATGACCATAAAAGATATTACTCATATAAATAGAACAACCATTATTCTCTGATTTAAATGTGTAACCGTCTCGCAATAAACAAGATCCAGATATAATGTTCATGCTTAACGCAGGCACTAAATAACAATTATTCAGGTTCATCACTATTCCCGATGGTAATCGAAGAGCAAGCGTGCCGACGGCGTTCACATCAACCTTGGAACCATTTCCCACGCACATCGTAACTTCGTCCTTTGCCAGCCTTCGTCTATTCTGCAGTTCCTGTTTTGAGTTGCAAATGTGAGCAACCGCACCGGTATCAAATACCCAGGCACTACAACGAGAGTTGGTAAGGTACACATCAATAACATGTATATCATATATACCTTGTTTGTTGTTGGCTGCCTTCTTGTCAGCCAGATACTTGGGGCAGTTCCGCTTCCAGTGACCAGTTCCCTTGCAATGAAAGCACTCAGTTTCTAGCTTGGGTCCAGCTTTGGGTTTCTTCACGGGAGGGGCAACTGCTTTGCCACTCTTCTTGGAGTTACCCTTCTTACCCTTGCCATTCTTCTTGAAACTAGTGGTTTTATTGACCATCAACACTTGATGCTCCTTCTGAATCTCAGACTCAGCGACTTTCAACATCGCAAACAGCTCGGCGACTGACTTGTTCATCCCGTGCATGTTATAGTTCAACACAAAGCTCTTGTAGATAGGTGGCAATGATTGAAGAACTCTGTCAGTGATCGCCTCTGGCGGAAGGGGCATACCCAACTCAGCCAGACGGGTGGAATACCTAGACATTCTGAGTATGTGTTCACTGACAGACCCGTTCTCCTCCATCTTGCAGGCATAGAACTTATCGGAGGTCTCATACCTCTCGATCCGGGCATTCTTCTGAAAGATAAACTTCAACTCTAGGAACATATCATATGCTCCATGACGTTCAAAATGTCTTTGAAGTCCCGGTTCTAAGCCATACAACATTGCACATTGAACCATTGAGTAATCATCAGAACGTGCCTGCCAGGCGTTCGCAACGTCCGGAGACTCTACTGGAGCGGGTGGATCACCAAGCGGTGCATCAAGGACATAAGCCTTTTGGGAAGCCGTAAGGATAATCCTAAGATTACGGGCCCAATCCACAAAGTTACTTCCATCATCTTTCAACTTAGCTTTCTCTAGGAACGCATTAACATTCAGGGGTGCTACTGCGCGAGCCATTGATCTACAACATAAATTTTGCAAAGACAACTTAGACTATTGTTCAAGATAATGAGTTTAGTTAATCATATTACTTAAAAAAATCCCACTCAAATTGACATCCCTCTGGTCATTCGAGTGTCACATGATCCAAATTCACCAACTCAAGTCTGATCATCACGTGAGATGAGGTGGTTTCAATGGTGAACATCTTCATGTTGATCATATCTACTATATGACTCATGTTCGACCTTTCGGTCTCTTGTGTTCCGAGGCCATGTCTGTACATGCTAGGCTCGTCAAGTTTAACCCGAGTGTTCCGCACGTGCAACACTGGCTTGCACCCGTTGTATGCGCACGTAGAGTCTAGCACACCCGATCATCACGTGGTGTCTCGAAACGACGAACTTTCGCAACGGTGCACACTCGGGGAGAACACAATTTTATCTTGAAATTTAAGTGAGGGATCACCTTATAATGCTACCGTCGTCCTAAGCAAAATAAGATGCATAAAAGGATTAACATCACATGCAAATCATAAGTGACATGATATGGCCATGAACTTGTGCTTTTGATCTCCATCTTCCAAGCACCGGCATGATCTCCATCGTCACCGGCATGACACCATGATCTCTATCATCTTGATCTCCATCAACGTGTCGCCATGAGGTTGTCGCGCCGACTGTTGCTTCTACGACTATTGCTAACTCATAGCGATAAAGTAAAGCAAAAACGGCGAAAATAAATAAAATACAAGCCTATGGCTCCTGCCGGTTGCCGTACTCATCGACATGCAAGTCGTGATATTCTATACAAAACATGATCATCTCATACATCACATTTATCTCATCATGTAATTGGCCATATCACATCACAACATACCCTGCAAAAACAAGTTAGACGTCCTCTAATTGTTGTTGCATGTTTTACGTGGCTGCTACGGGTATCTAGCAAGAACAATTCTTACCTACACAAAAACCACAACGGTGATACACAAATTGCTATTCAACCTTCTCAAGGACCGCCTTTGTCGAATCCGATCCAACTAAAGTGGGAGAAACAGACACCTGCCAGCCATCTTTATGCAACAAAGTTACATGTCAGTTGATGGAACCGGTCTCTCGTAAGCGTACGAGTAATGTTGGTCCGGGCCGCTTCATCCCACAATACCGCTGAATCAAGAAAAGACCAAGGGAGGAAGCAATCTGAATATCAATGCCCACAAACTCCTTTGTGTTCTACTCGTGATCTCATCTACACATAGACCTAGCTCATGATGCCACTGTTGGGGAACGTTGCATGGGAAACAAAAAATTTCCTACGCACACGCAAGATTTATCCATGGTGATGAGCATCTACGAGAGGGAGAGTGGATATACATACCCTTCTAGATCGCTAAGCGGGAAGCGTTAAGAAACGCGGTTGATGTTGTCGAACGTCTTCGCGATCCAAATCGCAGCCGTCCCACGATCCGTCCCGATCTAGCACCGAACGGACGACACCTCCGCGTTCAGCACACGTACAGCTCGATGACGATCTCCGCCTTCTTGATCCAGCAAGAGGGGGTGGAGAGGTAGATGAGTTCTCCGGCAGCGCGACGGCACGGCGGCGGTGGTGGTGGAACAATTCCGGTAGGGCTTCGCCTAAGCACCGTCGGAATCTATTTGGTGGAGGAACTAGGGAATAGAGAACTAGCACGTGGACTTGTGTGTTTGGGGCCTCTATTCCTCTAGTATACATAGGAGTGAGGGGGAGGAGGCAGCCACCCTAGGGTTACCCCTAGGGGTTCGGCCGAACCAGGTGGAGGTGGAGGATTCCACCTCCAATCCTACTCCTAGTAGGACTCCTTTCCTACTTGGAGTCCACCTTCCCCACTTGGGCTTTTTTTCCTTTCCCACCTCCTAGCCGCATGGGCCTTGTGGGGCTGGTTTACCCAGCCCACTAAGGGCTGGTACACCCCCCTCAGGCCCATGTGGCCTCCCGGCGTGGGTGGCCTCTCCCGATGGCCCTCCGGCACTCCCGGTACACTACCGGAAATACCCGAAACTTTTCCGGTGACCAAAACGGGACTTCCTATATATCAATCTTTACCTCCGGACCATTCCGGAGCTCCTCATGACGTCCGGGATCTCATCCGGGACTCCGAAACGTCACCATACATAACTCAATACTACCGAAACGTCACCGAACATTAAGTGTGCAGACCCTGCGGGTTCGAGAACTATGTAGACATGACCGAGACACCTCTACGGTTAATAACCAATAGCGAGTAATAAATCCCAGTCTCGATCCATGCCAGCTCAACAGACACCTTCGGAGATACATGTAGAGCATCTTTATAGTCACTCAGTTACGTTGCGACGTTTGATACACACAAGGTATTCCTCCGGTGTCAGTGAGTTGCATGATCTCATGGTCATAGGAACAGATACTTGACATGCAAAAAACAATAGCAATAAACTGACACGATCATATGCTACGTTCATAGTTTGGGTCTTGTCCATCACATCATTCTCCTAATGATGTGATCCCGTTATCAAATGACATATCATGTCTATGGCTAGGAAACCTTGACCATCTTTGATCAACGAGCTATTCTACTAGAGGCATACTAGGGACACAGTGTTCTCTATGTATCCACACATGCAATTGAGTTTCCAATCAATACAATTATAGCATGGATAATAAACGATTATCATGAATGAGGAAATATAATAATAACTACTTTTATTATTGCCTCTAGGGCATATTTCCAACACTTTTCCATAAGCACGTATGACTATTTACGGAATACATGCCTACATTACATTGATGAACTGGAGCTAGTTCTGTATCGCCCTAGGTTATGACTGTTACATGATGAATATCATCCAACGAGTTACCGATCCAGTGCCTACGACCTTTCCACTTATTGTTCTTGCTAAGTTACTACTGCTGTTGCTGTTGTTCCAACTGCTACAAAACTATTGCTACTACTGTTACCGCTACTGTTACTATTGCTACTGCTATCAAAACTATCATATTTCTGTGCTACTGATCACTCTGCTGCAGATATTTATTCTCCAGGTGTGGTTGATTTGACAACTCAACTGCTAATACTCTCAAGTATTCTTTGGCTCCCCTTGTGTCGAATCTATAAATTTGGGTTGAATACTCTACCCTCGAAAACTGTTGCGATCCCCTGTACTTGTGGGTTATCAAGACCTTTTTCTGGCGCCGTTGCCGGGGAGCATAGCAATATTTGTTGAGTCACTTGGGATTTATATCAATTTATCACTATGAAGAATCTGAAGGATCAAAAGACTAAGATTTTTCCCTCTACTACGAGGGGAGGTAAGGAACTGCCATCTAGCTCTTCACTTCATTCACCTTCTGTTATGAGTAAGCTTGCTGCACCACCACATGCTAGTAATCCTGATATGTCACAAGTTATTGATGATGCTACTTCTGCTATGAATGATGCTTATGATGATGCTAGTACCATGCTTGATGATAATGTGCCGCTAGGAGAATTTGTTGATGAAAAAATTGCTAAAGCTAAAGAAAATGAGATTGCTGAAACTGATGAAGCTTACGAAACTGATTATGATTATGAAACTCCTATTAGTCCTAGTTCTCCTAAGTTTGAAATGCCTAAGATACCTGAAGGTTATGTTATGGATGAGGAGATATCTAGAGAAATTCTTGCAAGGATAGAGACGATCTTAAGAAACTGCTATGCAAGTATAAGGAAAAAACTTTGAATGCTAGAATGAAATGTGATCCTAAGTTTGCTACTTCACCTATTTGTGTTACCGATAAGGATTATGAGTTCTCTGTCGACCCAGAGTTAATTAATTTGGTTGAATCTGATCCTTTCCATGGATATGAAACTGAAACTGTAGTGGCACACCTTACTAAGCTGAATGATATAGCCACCCTCTTTGCTCATGATGAGAAGATTCGCTACTATTACATCCTTAAGTTGTTTCCCTTCTCATTAAAGGGTGATGCTAAGACATGGTACAATACTCTTGCTCCTGGTTGTGTGCGTAGTCCCTAGGATATGATTTACTACTTCTCTGAAAAATATTTTCCTGCTCATAAGAAACAAGCTGCCTTACAGGAAATATTTAACTTTGTGCAAATTGAGGAAGAGAGTCTCCCACAAGCTTGGGGAAGCCTTCTCCAGTTTCTTAATGCTTTGCCTGATCATCCTCTCAAGAAAAATGAAATACTTGATATCTTTTATAATGGACTAACCGATGGTTCTAGGGACTTCCTAGATAGTCGTGCTGGTTGTGTTTTCAGGGAATGAACTGTTGAACAAGCTGAGGAATTATTGAATAATGTATTGAAGAATTATGATGATTGGACTCTTCCTGAACCACCGCCTAAACCTACTCCGAAGAAGAGGGGTATCTAATTTCTCAGTCCCGAAGATATGCAAGAGGCAAAGAAATCTATGAAGGAAAAAGGCATTAAAGCTGAGGATGTTAAGAATTTGCCACCTATTGAAGAAATACATGGCCTTGACACACCACCACCTCCACAGGTGGTAGACGTAAATTCTTTATTAAAGTTTAATGAAAGTGACATCCCTCACAATAAACCTCCTAGTCAATGCTTATATGAGTTTGATAACTATATTATGAAGCAAGATCATTTCAATGCTCATGTTCTGAAACAATTGAAATACAATTGTGATATGATTGCTCGCTTGAGTGACTTGTTATTTAGAGTCAGTAATGATGTTAGAGGTGTAGGAAAGCATGCCTCTATGGTTCAAACCCAATTAGAACAAGTAGCTACGTCTCAAAAAGAATTGCTTGGTGAAATGAATAGTAATATGCATGACTTTGCTGCTAGAGTAGCAACTAGAGGAGGTAGAATGACCCAAGAACCACTTTATCCTGAGGGTCATCCTAAAAGAATTTAACAAGACTCTCAGAAAATTAATCCTGATGCACCTAGTCCTTCTAAGAAGAAACAGAAAAAGAAAAATGATAGGACTTTGCATACCTCTAGTGAACCTGAGACACAAAAACCTCCTGATAATAATGATGTCTCTATTTCCGATGCTGAAACTCAATCTGGTAGTGAACATTAACCTAGTGATAATGAAAATGATAATGATGATGTTCACGATGATGCTCAACGTAGTAATGATAGAGAACCAGATAATGATGTTGAAATAGAGCCTGCTCCTGATCTTGATAACCCACAACCTAAAAATAAACGTTATGATAAGAAAGACTTTGTGGCTAGGAAACATGGTAAAGAAAGAGAGCCATGGGTTCAGAAACCCATGCCATTTCCACCTAAGCCATCTAAGAAAAAGGATGATGAAGAATTTGAGCGCTTTGCTGAAATGATTAGGCCAGTCTTTTTGCGTACTCGTTTGACTGATATTTTGAAGATGGCCCCTTATGCAAAGTATAAGAAAGACATCATCACTAATAAAAGAAAAATAGCTGAAGCTGAAATCTCCACTATGCTTGCTAATTATTCTTTTAAGGATGGAGTACCTAAAAAACTTGGAGATCCTGGAATACCAACTATACCTTGCTCCATCAAAAGAAACTATGTTAAAACTGCTTTGTGTGATTTGGGAGCCAGTGTTATGCCTTTCTCCTTACACTACAGGAATCAGGTACTTTGCCGTCTGCCATATCGGACGGCAAAGGGTAGGACCACTGACGGCAAAGGCTTTGCCGTCCGACAGCAGACGGCCAAATTTCCGGCACTGTGAACTCCGGTAAAGGAGTGCTTTGCCGTCTGCCTTTACTCAGCGGATGGCAAAGTGTTTTTGCCGTCAGGCAGCAGACGGCAAAGTGGTTGGACGGCCTAAACTGGAGTTAGCCCTGTTAGTGGCTAACGGCATCCTTTGCCGTCTGCCCCCTGACGGCCATGCCCCGCGCACCTTTGCCGTCTGCCCCCTGACGTCCATGCCCAGCGCGCCTTTGCCGTCTGCCCCCTGACGGCCATGCCCCGGATGGAAAAGTGACCAAATGGCCCGAGGCCTGGCACTCCCAGTTTGTACAGGCGGGTGACACGTGTCCCCTTTGCCGTCGGGGGCAGACGGCAAAGCGGCTTTGCCATCAGTGGCAGACGGCAAAGAGGCAATAATGCCACTATTTTTTCTATTTTTTCTGATATCCAACAATTTTCACAGGCAAAATATGCTATATATGTATATATTTCACAATAACAATATTCTTGCCATGCTGATGATCATCCAACAAGCACAAATTAATATTATCCAACAACAAGCACAAATATCATCCTATCATCCAACAACAAGCACAATTCATCCAACAACAAGCACAAATATCATCCTATCATCCAACAACAAGCAAAAATATCATCCAACAACAAGTAGCAAGTTTCACATATGTAGCAAGTTTAAAATTATTCATCGATACAAAATCATAAGCACTCCATGAACCACAAGCACTCCATCAATGCAAGCTTCAGTGAAGTGACTCTAATCTGCAAAATGGGAAATACGAAAGTTAGATGAAGAAGACTAGAAGAAGAAGAAGAAGAAGAAATACGAAAGTTAGATGAAGAAGACTAGAAGAAGAAGAAGAAGAAGATGCAGAAGCGTTTTTCTTCTCTCTCTCTTTCTCCTCTTGTTTTCTTCTTCTTATTGCTTATTTGTGTCATTCGGGCAAAATTGGAAGAAGGATAGGTCTTTCGAGGTTTGCCTCATGGTTTGTATGGTGCACACTCACTCACACTTATATGGTGGTGTATGTTGGTGGACACTACCTACCACTAATATTTCGACAGTTGGTGATGGTCGTTTTCCCTTCTCCTCTCCCGCAATATACCAAGGTATATATCGAGTGAAGGAGAAGAAAAAATGACCCCCCACGACAACAGTCGGGATTCCTCCATCAAGAAGAGACATGTAACTCTCACAAGGAGCTAAGTTTGTCTAAGTGCTAAGTTTGTCTTTCTTTGAGAAAATGAGCCAAGTAAGTGGCATATTGGGGCTTACCGTCCTCGTCATCACGGAGGAGAGGCACCGTGGTTGCTTGGGCCGGTTTCACCTGGAGAAGGCTGCCCTGGAGAAGGGTTGTGCGATGCGACTCCGAAGTTATGCTGCACCAAAGATGATTTGCAATGTCTCATTAGCATGATGACACTGAAAAGATCATTGCATTGAAATGAAACTCACCGTTGCAGCCGTGGTAATGACTGGCATCGACGGAGCGGTCTGGCCGTTCTTCTTGCACATAGTCTGCACATTTGGTTTTCACAAGTCAATGATATTCATTATTAATGAAACGAACATTAAATGCAAGATTTGACAAATATGAAGAATAATCTTACCACGAAGAGCTCGTAGATGGCCCGGTAAGACGCATCGGACCGTGCCCTCTCCTCTTCCAACAACCTAGCCGTCCTCTCCTCCATCTCCTTCTCCTTCGCAAACATAAGCGCCTGTGTTGCCTCTCTCTCTTTCTGAATAGCAGCCTGCAACACAACTCCTCGTTAGCATTGTAATCATCTTTGTTCACACACACAACGTAATGAGGAAATATATCTGAGTCGGGATAACTAACCTCGATGGCGAGCTCGACTGGCCGTGGACGAGGCCTTATCTCAGGACAGGAGCTCGTTTGGCGCGCCTTGATCTGCCGGAGAGTGCTAGGACAATGTATAAGGCCATCTCCAATGGCAATCGAGCCATGGGGCCTCCTGCCGCCAGCTATCATCACCAGCTCTGGATCAATAGGCCCCTGGCTCGGGTTAAAGTCCTCCCCTTTCCTCGCCTTCCCCTCATCTCTGTACCTCACGAGCTTGTTGTGGGAGGAGATGTTGGTGAACTTATCGGGATGATCGAGGTCAGACTCAGAGAATGCCTTGACCTTCTTGTACGAGGAAGTATGGGCCATCGCATAGAGGTCGTACATCTCTGGCACCTCCGTTTTGTTGTGATGCGCCTAAAAGAGAGAGAGAGGAATACTTGCGACCTGCCTGCAGCCAACGGAACTCAAGAGCTGCCTTGCATGTGGGGCACGGGAACCTTCCATGCACACACCAGCCAACGAATAGGGCATACGCCGGCAAGTCATGCGTCGAGTACATGTACCACACATGCATTTTGAAGTTTTTTTGGTAGCGGCGTCGTATGTCTTGAACCCATTATCCCAAGCTTCTTGCAATTCATCCTTAAGCGGGTGCATGTACACATTCATATTCTTCCCCGGATAGTTGGGCCCTGGAATTATCAACGTCAGGAAAATGTTCTTTCTTTTCATAATCTCTCCGGGGGGGGGGGGGGGGAGATTGAGTGGAATGACAAATACAGGCCAACAACTGTATTGGGTTGCCGTCATACCGAACACATTGAACCCATCCATGCTGATGGCGACTCGAGGATGCCTTGGATCTGCCGCTTTATCCTTATGTAATGCATCGAAATGCTTCCACGCAAAAGCGTTTGAAGTGTGTACCAACATCTGATTCCCATCTGCATCTAGTTCGGTTCTTTTGCACAATTTGTGCCACTTCATCTGTCTGGCCGTCTCTTCGACCATGAAAATACGTTGAAGTCTTGGTATGATTGGCATATACCGAAGAACATTAGCTGGGATTTTGGTCTGACTCTTCTCACCCATACCGTTGTCTACCACAACATACCTGGAAGACTTGCAAATGGGACAATAGTTCAAGCCCGCATACTCAAGCCTAAATAAGGCACATCCATTCTCACAGGCATCTATCTTCTCATAGGGCATCTTAAGCGCATGTAGGATTTTGTCCGACTGGTACATGTGTGCAGGCAATACATGGCCTTTGGGTAGAAAGCGTCCAAATATTGTCATCATCGCGTCGTAGCATTCTCTTCCCAGGTTGAACTGAGCCTTCAGAGCCATTACTTGCGCGATGGCATCCAGCTGACAAAGCTCAGTGTGCTCGTGGAGAGGACATTTTGAAGACTCCAACATTTCATAGAAGGCCTTTGCAGATTCCTCCATCTCATTGTCTGAATCCCGAGCATCATCAAAGTCTTGCACCATGTCTTCGATCCCGGTACCATGCTCGTCGGTGCGACGACGAACCACCTCAGCTCTGGCACGTTGGGCAGACTCACCATGAAATCTCCACACCGTATAATCATGCGTAAAACCCCACTTCTGCCAGTGTTTACCCATTTCATCCCGTGTCTACTTTTTATGGTTGTCGCACCGGACACAGGGGCACCAGGTTATTTCCTGGCCATTTGCAAATGCGGCTCTTAGAAACACCTTGGTTTTTGTTAACCATTCAATGGTCATGTCTTCCTGACTGGTGTGACCGGTGTACATCCACGCACGATCACTCATCTTGCCTAGCTACTGGACACACAAGAAATATATATATAATTCAACATATATATTCATCGGTTAATCAAGTTTGTCAGTTTTATTATGTCCATGCAACCTACACGCTAATAGGTAAAGATAGGTCCTAATCCCACCCGAGTATGTGTAGATTGGGTTCGTTTTCCCATGCTCTGCTCCGGATCCGACGCAGAATTTCGACAGCATCTCCCCGCTGTTCTCCTGATACATGTCTCGGCAATAAGCAGAGAGGATGTGTACCTGGAGAACAACAGGGAGGCACTGACGAAATTCTGCATAGGATCCGGAGCAGAGCATACGGGAAAACGAACCCAATCTACACATACTCGGGCTGTCCATGGATAACGTTGGACAATTCGAAAGGACGGCGGTTATAAATATGCAAAGACATGCATATTTATAGATGTCGTCCTTTCGAATGGGAGACGCATACTGGTCACGCATACTGATGATTGAAGACACCTATAGCTAGGAAGTTTCATCGGCACGAAGACCGGAACAGAGCAAATTAAGGGGGGAGGAGGAGAAGTCATTTGTGCTCAGCCACGAACGCAGGGGCGGAGCTCGTCCAACGCACTGGGAGGTCGCCGAACAATAGACCCTCGCAGCGACGAAACAACTGCACATTGAAATCCACCCGATCAACACAAATATGATGTTTTCCATAACTAAATCGGAAAATATATGACCTAACACATGATTTACAAAACTATGACCCCGTCGCCCTCTGGAAGGACGAAGAGCACCTTTTCAGTCAATAGGAGGCCGAAGAGGTGTCGGGGGTCGGGGGTCGGGGGTCAGTGGCGTCGGGGGCGGCGCATTAACAGTTGCGCGGGGTGACGTGCCGTGGTGTCGCCGGGGTGTCGTGCCGGGGAGTCGTGTAGGGGGCTCACCGGAGGGGCGTCGCCAGGGGTATAGTGCCGGGGGTGTCGTGCAGGGGGCTCACCGGAGGGACGTTGCCGGGGTGTCGTGTCTGGGTGTCAGGGCGTCGTGTCGGGGTGTCGTGTCTGGGTGTCGGGTTGTCGTGTCGGGGCGTCGTGTCGGGGTGTCGGGTCAGGGTGTCGTGTCGGGGGGTCGTGTCGGGGTGTCGGGGCGTCGTGTCGGGGTGTCGGGGTGTCGTTTTCTTCTAACTCCTCTTCTTCTTTTTCCTCTTCTTCCTCCTCTTCTTCCTTTTCTTCCTTTTCTTCTTATTCTTCTTCTTCTTCTTCCACTTTTCATTTTTCCTTTTTTTCTTTCTTCTTTTCTTCTTATTTTTCTTCTAATTTTTTTTCTTTTCTTCTAAGTTTTTCTAACCTAATAAACTAACTAACCTAATAAACTAACTTAACCTAACCTAATAACCTAATAACCTAACCTAACTTAATAACCTAATAAACTAACTTAACAGAAAAAAACAGGAAAAAAAGGTGGGGGCGGTCGGGCACTCACCGGAGTTGGATGGGGGCTGCCGGGTCGGCGGGGGCGGCCGGGGCGGTGGGGGGCGAGGGGAGCCGGCGAGGGGAGGGGGGCGGCGTCGTGGTGGTTTCTGGCTCGGGGAAGGGGCGGCGCGCGGAGTCGTCGAGGGGAGGGGGGCGGCACGGTGGTGGGGGCGGCGCAGGGAGGGGGCCGGCGTGGTGGTGGGGCGGGGAGGGGGCGGCGCGGTGGGGGGGACGGTGCGGTGGTGGTGGGGCGGCGATGTGGTGGTGGTGGGGCGGCGATGTGGTGGCGAGGAGAGAGACATAGAGAGAGGTGAGGAGAGGGGGGAGAGAGCGCAGGGAAGGGCCGGCGCGGGGAGCTGGCGAGGGGAGGGCGGCAGCGCGGTGGTGTCGGGCGGCGCGGTGGTGATGGAGGGCCGCGGGGAGGGGGGCTCGCCGCGGTGGTGGAGGAGGGCCGCGGGGAGGGACGGTGATGGTGGAGGGCCGCGGGGAGGGGGCGATGGTGGAGGAGGGCCGCGGGGAGGGAGGGCTCGCCGTGGGGAGGGCTGGCTCCGGCGCCGCCGCGGTGGTTTGCGGCGAGAGAGAGTGAGAGATGGGGAGGAAGGGGAGAGAGAGTGAGGGATGGGGACAAGGGGAGAGAGAGGGGGTGGGGTGGCGGCCGGGGCAGGCCGTTAGCCGTTAGGTCGCCGTCCTCTTTGCCGTCTGGAAGCGGACGGCAAAGAGGCGGAAGGCTGACGGCAAAGAGCCATGGATGGCATCCACGCCATCCAGTTGACCCGCGGTCCAATGGGGCCCCCTCGTGCTCTTTGCCGTCTGCTTTTGGGCGCTTTGCCGTCGGCCAGCCGACGGCAAAGTATGCACTGACGGCAAAGAGTTCCTTTGCCATCAGCTCATACTTTGCCGTCCGTTTTCTGCAAGCTGACGGCAAAGACAATCTTTGCCATCAGCCAGCAGACGGCAAAGATGCAGCAGACGGCAAATACCTGGATTCCAGTAGTGTTATATAAAAGACTTGATTTGAATAAACTCACACCTACTGAGATATCATTGCAAATGGCTGACAAATCAACAGCCATACCTATTGGTATTTGTGAGGATGTGCCCGTTGTTGTTGCAAATGTTACTATCTTAACGGACTTTGTTATTCTTGAGATGCCTGAGGATGACAACATGTCGATTATCCTTGGTAGACCCTTTTTGAATACTGCAGGGGCTGTTATTGATTGCAATAAAAGCAAAGTCACTTTTCATATCAATGGTAATGAGCACACGGTGCACTTTCCGAAGAAACAATTTCAAGTGAATGGTATAAATGTTATTGAAGAATCTCCGACCATCACTATTGGAAGTTTTCAATTACCTCTACCTACTGCCAAAAAGAAATATGATATACTTGTTGTAGGGGATATGCACATCCCCATTGAGGTAACTTAGTGTCTTACGAAAGTTCTTCGGGTTCATGCTAATCGGAAGTGGTTGTTAATAAGACTTGATCAACCTTATTAATGAATCATTTTTTAGAGGTATGACGTCGATGAATCTAGTAAGCACAACTCTCTGCCCCCACATTTTATTTTCTGTTTTAGTTAGTCAAATAAAATAAAATGCCATGTTTATCCTGTTTTCTATTTTTCTCCGTGCAATAAAAAATGACCCAAAAATAAAAAATTTCAGAATGCCCTGAAAATTTAACACAAATGTTTTCCGATTATTTATGAATTTTTAGTGCAAATAACACCCGAGGGGAGTGCCTCGGGTGCGCCAGCACCCCCAGGCGCGCCCTGGTGGGTGGTGGCCCCCACGTAGGCCCCCTCACTTATCTCTTTAGCCCACATTGTCACCTACCTCCAGCAAAAAATCACCACATCCACCATTTTCGTGTTCTTGCTCTCAAACCCGCGAATTTCGATCTCTTTGCTCGAAGTTCCGTTTTCGAAACTGTTTGGAGGGATTGCTACTTGGTATGTGAATCCTCCATTGCTCCAATTAGTTTTTGTTTTTGTGGGTTATTTTTAGAGTAATTAGCTACTCTTTGTGCTGCTGTAGAAGAGCTTGCATGTTGAGTTCTAAGTAGTTTGAATGCTCAATATGGCTTCTATACATGCTTGGGAGTAGTTGCTAACAATCTAACAAAGTTTTGTTGACAAATTTTTGTGGACTAATTTTTTTTCAGAATTTTTATAGGAATAAAAATGCAATTCTTTAGGAGTTCTTCGAGGAGGAGATCCTCGGGAGCCTCGTCAAGTGGAAGCTCAGTTCGACAGTCTTATGTTGAACTAAGCGAAAGCTCGATGCGAGATGCCGCTACTAAATCATGCTTGTGGCCCTGCGACGAGTTCATGGAAGGTGCAGGTATTAAGGAGGAATTTTATCAATTTATCCACAACACAGGGCTTGCTTCCTTCATCGCTGATAAGTGCCCCCAACACCTCGAACTCACGAAAATCTTCACAAAGAAATTTAAATATTTTCCTCGTGAGTCTAGAGTCTCATTCAACCTGTATGATCATTCCTTTACCATGCCATTAGAAATGTTTAGCGATGCATGCAAACTTCCATATGAGGGTTCCTTTGATGAACCCACAAAATCTGAGTGCGTGTCATTTTTAGTTAATCTTTGCTTTGGCGAAGATAGAGGGGTTACACAAGGGAGAATTAACAGCATCCATTTTCCATCACTCCAATATTTTGCGCTCTTTAACGGTAAATGTATTGTAGGCAAAAAAGACTGTAGCACCTTATGTGCTCATGATTTGAGTCTCTTACAAACTGCCATAACTGGGAATAAGGATTATAATCTTGGTGCAATTGTTGCATGGAGGTTGCAGCTTAATGTAGCTAATGGTAATTTTTATGGAGGAATTTATGCCTCCCATGTAGTTGAGAGATTAAATGTTTCACCTTGGCCTAATGACCCCATCCTACCCACTCAGTATTTAGACTTTGATGCTATGAAGCGTCATAAGTTCCTTACGGGTAAGGACACCAACTACACCTATAACTTGAGATTTAATAAAAAACCTATTGTGCCTGTTGTTTTGCCTGCTCCTGCTCTCTTTGATTTTCACACTAGGGGAAGATATTATGTTCTTGAGAGCGAAGCTTATGAGTACAACGCGGAGGTTGAAGCTGCCAGGAGGGCCGCGGAGTCTGCTCCGAGGTTCTCGATGAGCCATCGCCCAGATTATTATTCATACGGATGGTGATTACCAAGCTAGGCCAAAAGCCTAAGCTCGGGGGAGTACGTATTTCCACCGACATTACATTCATGCTCGCATATTTTATTCCAGTTGTCGGTGTTCATACTTTTTCATTGTAATATCCATGTTAGATTTGTTTTCTCGCTTTCTTCTTGTGTGTTTGAAAAACTTTGGGAAAACCCAAAAACATTTCCTACTCCTTTTTAGTTTTTCTTTCTAGCTTAGTTTAATTGTTGCATTAAAAGAAAACCCAAAAAGATTTCTCGCTTCTTCTTTTGTTTGTTCGGAGTATCCCGTGTAAATACTTTTTCTCGTTTTTGTTTTTCCTCTTTAATTTGCTTCCTTCGAGAAAAACCAAAAACTCCAAAAATATTTTAGTGTGTTTCTCTGAAATTGTTTTCTTTTTGTTTGAGTCGTACCTAGGAGAAGATCACGATGAAATTGTTGAGTGGTTCTCATCTGTATTATCGCTTACCTAACAAAGAACCCGTATTACCTTGTCTTCTCCTCTTGAATAAAATGTTTGCAGATTCCAGCTTAGTCCACGGCATTCTTGCACTATTATTATTCTCTTATCGTTCGATCGTGCAAGTGAAAGGCAATAATGACGACATTTGATGAATTGACTGTGGCAGAGAAAGGCGGGTATGAACTCAACTTGTTTTTGTTTTTGTAAATATGTTTAACCTAGTCTCCCTTGATTCAGCTCATTATGATCAAACATGTTTGCAATGACCATTAGAGATTATAGTTGTTCATGCCATGCTTAAGTAGCTAGGAGTGGATAATGATTTATCTTGGGTGTCGACATGCATTAAAATGGTTGTGATGCGGTATGATGATATGGTATCCTCCTCTGAATGTTTCAAGTGGCTTGACTTGGCACATGTTCACGCATGTAGTTGAATCAAAACCAACATAGCCTTCATGATATTTATGTTCATGGTGTCCATATCCTACTCATGCTAGTATTCAATGTTGATTATATGTAATGCATGTTCATGACCGTCTTCGCTCTCTAGCTGGCCGCTTCTCAATCTAACTGCTAGCCTTCACCTGTACTAAGCGGGAATACTGCTTGTGCATCAAAACCCTTGAACCAAGTTATGCAGATGAGTCCACTATATCTACCTATATGCGGTATTACCCTGCCGTTCCAAAGTAAATTTGCATTTATTGGACTCACTTGGAGCGGCAGGGTAATACCGCATATAGGTAGATATAGTGGACTCATCTGGCATAACTTGGTTTAAGGGTTTTGATGCACAAGCAGTATTCCCGCTTAGTACATGCGAAGGCTAGCAAGTAGATTGAGAAGCGGCCAGCTAGAGAGCGAAAACGGTCATGAACATGCATTACATATAATCAACATTGAATACTAGCATGAGTAGGATATGGACACCATCAACATAAATATCATGAAGGCTATGTTGGTTTTGATTCAACTACATGCGTGAACATGTGCCAAGTCAAGCCACTTGAAACATTCAGAGGAGGATACCATATCATCATACCGCATCACAACCATTTTAATGCATGTTGACACCCAAGATAAATCATTATCCACTCCTAGCTACTTAAGCATGGCATGAACAACTATAATCTCTAATGGTCATTGCAAACATGTTTGATCATAATGAGCTGAATCAAGGGATACTAGGTTAAACATATTTACAAAAACAAAAACAAGTTGAGTTCATACCCGTCTTTCTATGCCACAGTCAATTCATCAAATGTCGTCATTATTGCCTTTCACTTGCACGATCGAACGATAAGAATATAATAATAGTACAGGAGTGCCGTCGACTAAGTTGGAATCTGCAAACATTTTATTCAAGAGGAGAAGACAAAGTAATATGGGTTCTTTGTTAGGTAAACGATAATGTAGATGAGAGCCACTCAACGATTTCATCGTGGTCTTCTCCTAGGTATGACTCGAGTAAAAAGAAAAGAATTTCAGAGAAACACACTAAAGTATTTTTGGAGTTTTTGGTTTTTCTTGAAGAAAGCAAATTAAAGAAGAAAAACAAAAACGAGAAAAACTATTTACACGGGAAAGCTCCCAACAAATAAAAGAAGAAGCGAGAAATCTTTTTGGGTTTTCTTTTGATGCAACAACTAAACTAAGCTAGAAAGAAAAACTAAAAAGAAGTAGGAAATATTTTTGGATTTTCTCCAAGTTTTTCAAACACACAAGAAAAAAGCGAGAAAACAATTTTAGCATGGATATTACAATGAAAAAGTATGGACATCGACAACTAGAATGAAATGTGTGAACATGAATGTAATGTCGGTGGAAATACGTACTCCCCCAAGCTTAGGCTTTTGGCCTAGCTTGGTAATCACCATCCGTAGTAGCCGTCCGGTCCCAAATGATATTGAGGGGGAGGCGGCACCTGAGCATCCCACCTCTGGGGCTCCTCCTCAGCAGCTGCTAGGTTGTTCCGGTAGGCTATAATGTTGTCTAGTATGATCATGTATCCGTTCCTGGCAATAGAATCAAACAAAGCAGGTGCAGGTAACGGAATAATATCACGTGCCTCCTTGCTAAATACTAGGTTATAATGAATATCACGGGGAGAGTCAGTTACATCAAGGAATTGGTGAGCCTACAATTACTTATGATCAAGGTAAACCCGGGATAAGAGATAATCATGTGGGCGAAATGGGATTCTAAAGTGGTTCGCTAGACGAGTAGCATAAATACCCCCATGTATGTTTCCCTTAGTTTTGTTAAGATGTAAGCGTCGAGCAATAATGGCTCCCATACTAAAGGTGTGATCATCATAAAGTGCATGACGTAAAATAGCAAGGTCAGGAGCACTGAGTGCGCCGACCTTCTCCCTAGCAGTTAAGCACTTAGTGATGACCAAAGCGAAATAATGTACTGAGGGAAACTGCAAGCTACTAGCAGTGGCGCTCGACACGCCTCTATCCTGACCCATGGTTAACGCGAGGAGAAAATCCTCAAACTCAGATGACCTAGGTTCTCTCAAGTCCCCGTCAGAAGGGATCAAGCATATGTTGCAGAAGTCAGTTAGCGACATCGTGTAAGTTTCAGCATAAAGATTAAACTGCACTTCAGGAGGGTTGTTTCTCCCTAGATAATTAAAGCTTTGCACGAAGGAATTTGTAAGGATGTGATATTGGTCACACTTAGCTGCGAGGAACTCGGTCAACCCAGCGTTTGCAACAAACTGAGCGAACTCTTGATGGAACCCGGCCTCCTCCATGAAGGCGTCATGCGGCCATTCACACGGCCGCACCGCCACCTTTCTTGGGTGTGAAGGTCATTGTCCGATGATTCCCCAATGACTCCCTTGGCAGTTTTCTTGGAGGAGAACTTCCTAAAGATTTGCATTTTATTCCTATAAAAATTCTAAAAAAATTTAGTCCACAAAAATTTCGTCAACAAAACTTTGTAAGATTGTTAGCAAATACTCCTAAGCATGCATAGAGGCCATATTGAGCATTCAAACTACTTAGAACTCTAAGAATTCAACATGCAAGCTCATCTACAGTAGCACCAAGAGTAGATAATTACTCTAAAAATAACCCACAAAAACAAAAACTAATTGGAGCAACGGAGGAGTCACATACCAAGTAGCAAATCATCCAAACAGTTTCAGAAACGGAGCTTCGAGCAAAGAGATCGAAATCCGCGGGTTTGAGAGCAAGAACACGAAAATGGTGGTTGTGGTGATTTTTTTGCTGGAGGTAGCTGATGATGTGGGCTAGAGAGATAAGTGAGGGGGCCCAAGCGGGGGCCACAACCCACCAGGGCGCGCCTGGGGGTGCTGGCGCGCCTTGGTGTCTTGTGGGCACCAGGTGCACCCCCCTCTAGTGTTATTTGCACCAAAAATTCGTATATATTCGGAAAAAAATCGTGTTAAATTTTCAGGGCATTCTGAGAATTTTTATTTTTGGGTCATTTTTTATTGCACGGAGAAAACAGAAAACAGGATAATCATGGCATTTTATTTTATTTAACTAATCTAGAACAGAAAATAAAAGGTGGGAGCAGAGAGTTGTGCTTACTAGATTCATCGACGTCATACCTCTCAAAAATGATTCATTAATAAGGTTGATCAAGTCTTATTAACAACCAGTTCCGATTAGCATGAAACCGAAGAACTTTTGTAAAACACTAAGTTACCTCAATGGGGATGTGCATATCCCCTACAATAAGTATATCATATTTCTTTTTGGTAGCAGGTAGAGGTAATTGAAAACTTCCAATAGTGATGGTCGGAGATTCTTCAATAACATTTGTACCATTCACTTGGAATTGTTTCTTCGGAAAGTGCACCGTGTGCTCATTACCATTGATATGAAAAGTGACTTTGCTTTTATTGCAATCAATAACAGCCCCTGCAGTATTCAAAAAGGGTCTACCAAGGATAATCGACATGTTATCGTCTTCGGGCATCTCAAGAATAACAAAGTCCGTTAAGATAGTAACATTTGCAACAACAATGGGCACATCCTCACAAATACCGATAGGTATGGCCGTTGATTTGTCAGCCATTTGCAATGATATCTCAGTAGGTGTGAGTTTATTCAAATCAAGTCTTTTATATAAGGAGAAAGGCATAACACTGACACCGGCTCCCAAATCACACAAAGCAGTTTTGACATAGCTTCTTTTAATGGAGCAAGGTATAGTTGGTATTCTAGGATCTCCAAGTTTTTTAGGTACTCCATCTTTAAAAGAATAATTAGCAAGCATGGTGGATATTTCAGCTTCAGGTATTTTTCTTTTATTTGTGATGATGTCTTTCATATACTTTGCATAAGGGGCCATCTTCAGAATATCAGTTAAGCGGGTACGCAAAAAGACTGGCCTAATCATTTCAGCAAAGCGCTCAAATTCTTCATCATCCTTTTTCTTAGATGGCTTAGGTGGAAATGGCATGGGTTTCTGAACTCATGGCTCTCTTTCTTTACCATGTTTCCTAGCCACAAAGTATCTTTTATCATACCGTTTATTTTTAGGTTGTGGGTTATCAAGATCAGGAGCAGGCTCTATTTCAACATCATTATCTGGTTCTTTATCATTATTAGGTTGAGCATACTCATGAACATCATCATTATCATTTTCATTATCACTAGGTTGATGTTCACTACCAGATTGAGTTTCAGCATCAGAAATAGAGACATTATTATTATCGGGAGGTTTTTGTGTCTCAGGTTCACTAGAGGTATGCAAAGTCCTATCATTTTTGTTTTTCTTTTTCCTCTTAGAAGGACTAGGTGCATCAGTATTAATTCTCTGAGAATCTTGTTCAATTCTCTTAGGATGACCCTCAGGATAAAGTGGTTCTTGGGTCATTCTACCTCCTCTAGTTACTACTCTAGCAGCAAAATCAAGCATATTACTATTCATTTCATCAAGCAATTCTTTTTGAGACTTAGCAACTTGTTCTAACTGAGTTTGAACCTTAGAGGCATGCTTTCCTACACCTCTAACATCATTACTGATTCTAAATAGCAAGTCACTCAAGCGAGCAATCATATCAGAATTATATTTCAATTGTTTCAGAACATGAGCATTGAAATGATCTTGCTTCATAATATAGTTGTCAAACTCATATAAGCATTGACTAGGATGTTTATGTTGAGGGATGTCACTTTCATTAAACTTTAATAAATAATTTACCTCTACCACCTGTGGAGGTGGTGGTGTGTCAAGGCCATGTATTTCTTCAATAGGTGGCAAATTCTTAACATCCTCAGCTTTAGTACCTTTTTCCTTCATAGATTTCTTTGCCTCTTGCATATCTTCAGGACTGAGAAATAAGATACCCCTCTTCTTAGGAGTGGGTTTAGGCGGTGGTTCAGGGAGAGTCCAATCATCATAATTCTTCAATATGTTATTCAATAATTCCTCCGCTTGTTCAACAGTTCGTTCCCTGAAAACACAACCAGCACAACTATCTAGGAAGTCCCTAGAAGTATCGGTTAGTCCATTATAAAAGATATCAAGTATTTCATTTTTTTGAGAGGATGATCCGGCAAAGCATTAAGCAACTGGAGAAGCCTCCCCCAAGCTTGTGGGAGACTCTCTTCTTCAATTTGCACAAAATTAAATATTTCCTGTAAGGCAGCTTGTTTCTTATGAGCGGGAAAATATTTTTCAAAGAAGTAGTAGATCATATCCTGGGGACTACGCACACAACCTAGAGTAAGAGTATTGTACCATGTCTTAGCATCACCCTTTAATGAGAACGGAAATAACTTAAGGATGTAATAGTAGTGAATCTTCTCATCATGAGCAAAGAGGGTGGCTATATCATTCAGCTTAGTATGGTGTGCCACTACAGTTTCAGTTTCATAGCCATGGAAAGGATTAGATTCAACCAAAGTAATTAACTCTGGGTCGACAGAGAACTCATAATCCTTATCGGTAACTGACGTGGCTTGGACTGCGTCGGTATTTCCCCAAAGAGGAAGGGATGATGCAGCACAACGACGGTAAGTATTTCCCTCAGTTATGAAACAAAGGTTATCGAACCAGTAGGAGGATCACCACCACCCTATAAGCAGCACCTGCACACAAACAACAAATACTTGCAACCCAATGCGAAAGAGAGGTTGTCAATCTCTCTACGTTAAAAAGATAGTTCAGGTAGTGATAGATAGGAGAGATAGAACTCTCAAGAACACAAATAAAAAGAGTAAATATGCAGCAATATATTTTTGGGTTTTTGGTTTTGTATATCTAAAAACAATGATTGCAAAAAATGTAGATCGGAAAGCAATATGATAGAAAAAGTAGACCCGGGGCCGTAGGGTTCACTAGTGGCTTCTCTCATGAGTATAGCGCACGGTGGGTGAACAAATTACTGTTGGGCAATTGATAGAAAATCGAATAGTCATGACGATACCCAAGGCGATGATCATTATATAGGCATGACGTCCAAGATAGATAGACCGACTCCTGCCTGCATCTACCTCTATTACTCCACACATCGACCGCTATCCAGCATGCATCTAGTGTATTAAGTTCATGGAAAAACGGAGTAATGCAATAAGAACGATGACATGATGTAGACAAAATCTATTCATGTAGGAATAGACCCCATCTTGTTATCCTTAATAGCAATGATACATGCGTGTCTTGCTGCCCCTTCTGTCACTGGGAAAGAACACCGCAAGATCGAACCCATCACAAAGCACCTCTTCCCATGGGAAGAAAAATCGATCTAGTCGGCCTAACTAAACCAAAGATTCGAAGAATAGATACGATGCTATAAGAAATCATGCATATAAGTGATCAAAGAAGACTCAAATAATATTCATGGATAGAAACTGATCATGAACTCAAAATTCATCTAGCTACTGCCTACGGACCCGAAGGTCTATGGTGGACTACTCACGCATCATCGGAGAGGCACCTATGAGGAAGATGAACCCCTCTGTGATGGTGTTTAGATTGGATCTCAAGGTTCTGGAACTTGCGGCGGCTGGAATTGTGTTTCGTCGACTCCCCTAGGGTTTTTGGATTTCCAGGGAATTTATAGGCACGATAGTCGGTTGAGGGAGTGCCCGAGGTGCCCAGCACCCATCAGGCCGCGCCAGGGGGCCTCTGGCGCGCCCTGGTGGGTGCTGGCCACCCTGGGCCCCCTCTTCTGGTGTTCTTTGGCCCATCTGGTTTCTTCTGGTCCGTAAAAAATCCACAAAAATACCCGCAGCGTTTTAGCTCCGTTTGGTACTGATTTCCTGCGAAGTAAAAAACAAGCAAAAAAAGCAACTGGCACTTTGGCACTATGTCAATAGGTTAGTCCCAAAACATGATATAAAGTTGTAATAAAATGATTGTAAAACATTCAAGAATGATAATATAACAGCATGGAACAAGGAAAAATTATAGATACGTTGGAGATGTATCAGCATTCCCGAGCTTAATTCCTACTCGTCCTCGAGTAGGTAAATGATAAAAACAGAATTTTTGATGTGGAATGCTGCCTAACATGTTCATCATATTCTTTTCTTCTTTGTATAGCATGGACATTTGGACTTGTAAATGATTCAAAGCAATAGTATAGTTTTAACATAATGACTTCAATACTCAAACATGTCAACAAGCAACCATGTCTTTCAAAATATCAACACTAAAAAAGTTATCCCTAGCCCATCATGCTCAATCATTGATCCATTCATGAAACACACTCAAATATTAGCTATGCCCAATGCTCAAGTACGATCATAGTGCCCCCTAGTTGGTGCTTATAAGAGAAGATTGAGACTCAAAGCAAAAATAAAAATTGCATAAAGTAAATAGATAGGCCCTTTGCAGAGGGAAGTAGGGATTTGTAGAGGTGCCAGAGCTCAAAGTTTTAAATTGAGAGAGAAAAATATTTTGGGTGGCATGCTTTTCCTGTCAACGAAAACGACAAAGTAGCTCACAATACTTCCATGCTAGATATATCATAGGCGGTTCCGAAACAGAAAATAAAGTGTATTCCTTTTCCACCAAACTTTCAGTTTCCATGGCGGGCCGTATCCACGGTTGCCTTCCATGCCAACACTTTCCAAGGAATTTATTATTTGACAACATAAAGTAAATATTTTTTATTTTTAATTTCGGGAATGGGCATCCCTATTACCGCCGCACTCTCGTGCAATGACAAGTGAATAAACACTCATCTTGAGAATAACACATCTAGCATGGAAAAATATTGGACACTCCCCACCGTTTCATGAGCGGTACGGGCACACAAAAGAGAAAATTTATTTTGAAAATTTAGAGATGGCACATACAAATTTGCTTGGAACGGCATGGAAATACCGCATATAGGTAGGTATGGTGGACTCATAAGGCAAAACTTGGTTTAAGGATTTTGGATGCACAAGCAGTATTTCTACTTAGTACAAATGAAGGCTAGCAAATAGATTGGGAAGCAACCAAACCAAGAAACAAAAAATCACATAAGTGAGCATTGAACATAACTAACACCGAATAATGCACCACAAGTAGGATGTAACTTCATTGCATAACTATTGACTTTCGTGCATGCATAGGGAATCACAAACCTTAACACCAATATTCCTATTAAGCATAATTACTCATTAACATGACTCACATATTACTATCATCATGTTTCAAAACTATTACATGGAATCAAGTTTAATTTGTCCAATGATCTTCATGAAAGATTTTATTATATCCTCCTTGGATATCTATCACTTTGTGACTAGTTTCATATATTGCCATTGCTTTTTGGCAAGCTCAAACAAATCTAAGTGAAGCACATGAGCATAAAGATTTCATCTCTCAAAAAGGTATAAGTGAAGCACTAGAGCAATTCTATAGCTCAAAAAGTTTAAGTGAAGCACATAGAGCAATTCTAACAAATCATAGCATGATTTTGGCTTTCTCAAATAGGTGTGTACAGCAAGGATACAAAGGGAAAACTAACAAACAAAGCAAGCAAAGATACAAGACGCTCCAAGCAAAACACATGATATGTGACGAATAAAAATATAGCTCCAATTAAAATACCGATGGTTGTTAGAAGAAAGAGGGGATGCCACTCGGGGGCATCCCCAAGCTTAGTTGCTTGTTACTCTTTGGATATATCTTGGGGGTGCGGTAGCATCCCCAAGCTTAGGCTTTTGCTACTCCTTATTCCTTCATCCATCGTGATCTCACCCAAAACTTGAAAACTTCAATCACACAAAACTCAACAAAATCTTCGCGAGATCCGTTAGTATAAGAAAGCAAATCACTAATTTAGGTACTGTTGTAAACCCATTAAAATTTTATAATTGCATTATACCTACTGTATTTTAACTTTGCCATGGCTTATACCTCCAAATACAAACCATAGATTCATCAAAACAAGCACACAATGCAACAAAAACAGAATCTGTCTCAAACAAAACAGTCTGTAGTAATCTGTACCATACCCATACTTCTGTAACTCTAAAAATTCTGAAACATTATGACAACGTAAGGAATTTGTATAGAAACACCGTGTTAAAATTTCAGCTCAAGATCACGTTTCAGCAAAAAATGAAAATTCATATACTAGACGCAAAGTTTCTGTTTCAGATTCAGCATCACTTCTACTCATCCTATGAATCATCCTAACGGTTCTACTAGGCACAAACACTAAATAAACCATAAAAACACAATCATAACAGAGGCATAATTGTGTCAATACTCAAAAACAGAAAGGAAAAAGAAAAAAATTATTTATTCATTGGGTTGCCTCCCAACAAGCGCTATCGTTTTACGCCCCTAGCTAGGCATATTGGATAAATTCAAGTATTGCCATATTTGGTTTTGGATCCTAGGATGCCCTCATGATTGATTCATATGTTGGATTAATTCTTGTTCTAGGGAAGTGTTCCATACCCTTTCTCAAGGGAAATTGGAAACGGATATTGCCTTCTTTCATATCAATCACGGCACCTATAGTGCGTAAAAACGGTCTACCAAGTATAATGGGACAAGACGGATTGCAATCAATATCAAGCACAATAAAATCAATGGGCACATAATTACTATTTGCAAGAATAATAACATCATTAATTCTTCCCAAAGGCTTTTTAATAGTAGAATCTGCCAAGTGCAAATTAAGAGAACATTCTTCCATGTTGGTAAGACCAAGCACATCACATAGAGATTTCGGAATCGTGGAAACACTAGCACCCAAATCACACAAAGCAAAGCATTCATAATTTTTAATCTTGACCTTAATAGTAGGTTCCCACTCATCATGTAATTTTCTAGGAATAGAAATCTCCAACTCCAACTTTTCTTCAAAAGATTTCATCATGGCATCAACGATATGTTTAGTAAAAGCTTTATTTTGCTCATAAGCATGGGGTGAATTCAACATAGATTGCAACAAGGAAATACATTCAATCAAGGAGCAACTATCATAATTAAAATCTTTGCAATCCAAGATAGTGGGCACATCACTAGTTAAAGTTTTAACCTCTTCAAACCCACTTTTATCAAAATTTTCATCAAGATTTTCACCCTACAAATTATTGGGACGCCTTCTAGATAAAGTTGACTCTACTTCAGTCCCTCCATTATCATTTTTAACATTACTAAACAAGGAATCAATAGAAGAAACACCAATAACTTTAAGATCTACGTCATTTTTATCTTCTAGAGAGATTGGTTTGGCGGCCATTTGATTTATCAAGGTAGCTTGCGCATCGGAGATTTTACCAAGCAAATTTTCAGCATGGACATATTTAGATTGGAGATTGCAAACTTCCCTACTAATATCATCAAGTTGTTTCGTTATGGCATCTAGCACGGTAGAGTGTTCTCTAAGATCATCGGTAAAATACTTATTATGCTCAAATTGTGAAGTTATATATTCCTTTGTACTTTTCTCAATTTCAAGCAAAATATTAGGATAAGGAACTTCATAGTACTTTCGTTGGGGCATCATGACTACGCAAGCAAGAAAGAGATCCAACAAGAAAAGGGGCAAACGAAAAAGAGGGCAAATCAAACGGCAAATTGGTGAAGTGGGGGGGGGGGGAGAAAAACGAGAGGCAAATGGCAAATAATGTAATTGCAAGGAGATGATATTTGTGATTAGGAACCTGGTAGATGATGATGGAGTCCCCTCGGTGCCTACGATAGGCACGTAGAAGAGACTGCTTCCTCCCCGGCAACGGTGCCAGAAATTCCTTTGACGTGGCTTAGACTGCGTCGGTATTTCCCCAAAGAGGAAGGGATGATGCAGCACACCGACGGTAAGTATTTCCCTCAGTTATGAAACCAAGGTTATCGAACCAGTAGGAGGATCACCACCACCCAATAAGCAGCACCTGCACACAAACAACAAATACTTGCAACCCGACACGAAAGAGAGGTTGTCAATCTCTCTACGGTAAATAGATAGATTAGGTAGTGATAGATAGGAGAGATAGATCTCTCAAGAACAAAAATAAAAAGAGTAAATATGAAACCAAGGTTATCGAACCAGTGTATTAAGTTCATGGAAAAATGGAGTAATGCAATAAGAACGATGACATGATGTAGACAAGATCTATTCATGTAGGAATAGACCCCATCTTGTTATCCTTAATAGCAACGATACATGCGTGTCTTCCTGCCCCTTCTGTCACTGGGAAAGAACACCGCAAGATCGAACCCATCACAAAGCACCTCTTCCCATGGCAAGAAAAATCGATCTAGTCGGCCTAACTAAACCAAAGATTCGAAGAAGAAATACGATGCTATAAGAAATCATGCATATAAGAGATCAAAGAAGACTCAAATAATATTCATGGATAGAAACTGATCATGAACTCAAAATTCATCGGATCCCAACAAACACACCGCAAAATTTTACATCAAATAGATCTCCAAGAGACCATTGTATTGAAAATCATAAGAGAGAGAGAGGAAGCCATCTAGCTACTGCCTACGGACCCGAAGGTCTATGGTGGACTACCCACGCATCATCGGAGAGGCACCTATGAGGAAGATGAACCCCTCCATGATGGTGTTTAGATTGGATCTCGAGGTTCTGGAACTTGCGGCGGCTGGAATTGTGTTTCGTCGACTTCCCTAGGGTTTTTGGATTTCCAGGGAATTTATAGGCACGATAGTCGGTTGAGGGGGTGCCCGAGGTGCCCAGCACCCATCAGGCCGCGCCAGGGGGCCTCTGGCACGCCCTGGTGGGTGCTGGCCACCCTGGGCCCCCTCTTCTGGTGTTCTTTGGCCCATCTGGTTTCTTCTGGTCCGCAAAAAATCCACAAAAATCCTCGTAGCATTTTATCTCCGTTTGGTACTGATTTCCTGCGAAGTAAAAAACAAGCAAAAACAGCAACTGGCACTTTGGCACTTTGTCAATAGGTTAGTCCCAAAAAATGATATAAAGTTGTAATAAAATGATTGTAAAACATCCAAGAATGATAATATAACAGCATGGAACAAGCAAAAATTATAGATACGTTGGAGACGTATCAGTAATAAAGATAGGTGAAGTAGCAAACTTAGGATCACATTTCATTCTAGCATTCAAAGTCTTTTCCTTATACTTGCATAGCAATTTCTTAAGATCGTCTCTATCCTTGCAAGAGAGAATTTCTCTAGTTATCTCCTCGTCCATAACGTAACCTTCCGGTATCTTAGGCATTTCAAACTTAGGAGAGCTAGGACTAATAGGTGTTTCACAATCATGATCAGTTTCATAAGCTTCATCAGTTTCAGCAATCTCATCAGTTTCAGTAGTTTAATTCTCTTTAGCTCTAGCAATTTATTCATCAAGAAATTCTCCTAGTGGCACATTATCATCAAGCATGGTACTAGCATCATCATAAGCATCATTCATAGCAGAAGTAGCATCATCTATAACTTGCGACATATCAGGATTACTAGCATGTGGCGGTGTTGCAAGCTTACTCATAACAGAAGGTGAATCAAGTGCAGAGCTAGATGGCAGTTCCTTAGCTCCCCTCGTCTTGGAGGGAAAAATCTTGGTCTTTGGGTCCTTCAAATTCTTCATAGTGATAAATTGATATAAATCCCAAGTGACTCAATAAATATTGCTATGCTCCCCGTCAATGGCGCCAGAAAAAGGTCTTGATAACCCACAAGTATAGGGGATCGCAACAGTTTTCGAGGGTAGAGTATTCAACCCAAATTTATAGATTCGACACAAGGGGAGCCAAACAATACTTGAGAGTATTGACAGTTGAGTTGTCAATTCAACCACACCTAGAGATTAAATATCTGCAGCAAAGTGATTAGTAGCACAGTAATATGATCGTTTGATAGCAGTAGCAGAAGTAACAGCAGCGGTAACAGTAGTAGCAATAGTTTTTTAGAAGTTGGAACAGCAGCAACAGTAATAGTAACTTAGCAAGAACAATAAGTGGAAAGCTCGTAGGCACTGGATCGGTAACTCGTTGGATGATATTCGTCATATAACAGTCATAACCTAGGGCGATACAAAACTAGCTCAGTTCATCAATGTAATGTAGGCATGTATTCCGTAAATAGTCATACGTGCTTATGGAAAAAAACTTGCATGACATCTTTTGTCCAACCCTCCCGTGGCAGCGGGGTCCATAAGGAAACTAAGGGATATTAAGGCCTCCTTTTAATAGAGAACCGGAACAAAGCATTAACACATGGTGAATACATGAACTCCTCAAACTTCGGTCATCACCGCGAAGTATCCCAAATATTGTCACTATGGGGTTGACGGATCATAACACGTAATAGGTGCATATGACTAGGCAAGATCAGATCAAGAACATGGATATAGAGATGATATCATAAACGGTTCAGATCTGAAATCATGGCACTCGGGTCCTAGTGACAAGCCTTAGGCATAGCAAAGTCATAGCAACATCAATCTCAGAACATAATGGATACTAGTGATCAAGCCCTAACAAAACTAATTCGATTACATGATGAATCTCATCCAACTCCTCACCGACCAGCAAGCCTACGAAGGAATTACTCACTCCCAGTGATGACGAAGACCAAAGATTCCCCTCTCCGGAGCCCCAAACGGGCTCCAGATCTGGCCTCTCGATGAAGAACAGGAGATGGCGGCGGCTCCGTATCGTCAAATGTGATAATTCTTTTTCTCTGGTTTTTTCTCCAAAATTAGGAATTTATAGTGGCGGAGTTAGGGCAAGTGGGGCCACGAGGTGGGCACAACCCACCAGGGCGCGCCCAGGGGGCCTGGCGCGCCCTGGTGGGTGATGCTCACCCTGGGCCCCCCTTCGGTGGATTTTGGCTCCAATAATTCTCATTTATTCTGAAATAATTCTCCAAAAAGTTTCGTTCCATTCCGAGAACTTTTATTTCTGCACAAAAACAACACCATGGTAGTTCTGCTGAAAACAGAGTTAGTCCGGGTTAGTTCCATTCAAATCATGCAAATTAGAGTCCAAAACAAGGGCAAAAGAGTGAGGAAAAGTAGATACGTTGGAGACGTATCAGGTATTAGCCATGGTAAAGTTAAAATACAGTAGGTATAATGCAATAATAAAATATGAATGGGTTTGCAACATCACCTAAAGTAGTGATTTGCTTTATTATACTAACGGATCTCACGAAGATTTTGTTGAGTTTTGTGCGATTGAAGTTTTCAAGTTTTGGGTGAGATCACGATGGATGAAGGAATAAGGAGTGATAAAAGCCTAAGCTTGGGGATGCTACCGCACCCCCAAGATATATCCAAAGAGAAACAAGCAACTAAGCTTGGGGATGCCCCCGAGTGGCATCCCCTCTTTCTTCTAACGACCATCGGTATTTTACTTGGAGCTATATTTTTATTCGTCACATATCATGAGTTTTGCTTGGAGTGTCTTGTATCTTTGCTTGCTTTGTTTGCCAGTTTCTCCTTTGTATCCTTGCTGGACACACCTATTTGAGAGATTCATAATCATGCTATGATTTGTTAGAATTGCTCTATGTGCTTCACTTAAACTTTTTGAGCTATAGAATTGCTCTAGTGCTTCACTTATATCTTTTTGAGCACGGTGTGCTTGGAATTTTTTGTAGAAATACTCTCATGCTTCACTTAGATTAATTCGAGAATAGGTATATTTTGAACAAATCCTCTCATGCTTCACTTATACCTTTTTGAGAGATGAAATCTTTATGCTCATGTGCTTCACTTAAATTTGTTTGAGCTTGCCGAAAAGCAATGGCAATATATGAAACTAGTCCCAAAGTGATAGATATCCAAGGAGGATATAATAAAAACTTTCATGAAGATCATTGGACAAATTAAACTTGATTCTTTGTAATAGTTTTGAAACATGATGATAGTAATATGTGAGTCATGTTAGTGAGTAATTATGCTTAGTAGGAATATTGGTGTTAAGGTTTGTGATTCCCTATGCATGCACAAAAGTCAATAGTTGTGCAAATAAATTACATCCTACTTGTGGTGCATTATTCGGTGTTAGTTATGTTCAATGCTCACTTATGTGAATTTTCGTTTCTTGGTTTGGCTGCTTCCCAATCTATTTGCTAGCCTCCATTTGTACTAAGTATAAATACTACTTGTGCATCCAAAATCCTTAAACCAAGTTTGGCCTTATGAATCCACCATACCTACCTATATGAGGTATTTCCATGCCGTTCCAAGCAAATTTGTTTGTGCCATCTCTAAATTTTCAAAATAATTTTTCTCTTTTGTGTGCTCGTACCGCTCATGAAACGGTGGGGAGTGTCCAATATTTTTCCATGCTAGATGTGTTATTCTCAAGATGAGTGTTTATTCACTTGTCATTGCACGAGAGTGCGGCGGTAGTAGGTGCCCATTCCCGAAATGAAAAAGAATTTTTTTACTTTATGTTGTCAAATAATAAATTCCTTGGAAAGTGTTGGTATGGAAGGCAACCGTGGATACGGCCCGCCATGGAAAATGAAAGTTTGGTGGAAAAAGGAATAAACTTTATTTTCTGTTTGGGAACCGCCTATGATATATCTAGCATGGAAAGTATTGTGAGCTACTTTGTCGTTTTCGTTGACAGGAAAATCATGCCACCCAAAATATTTTTTCTCTCTCAATTTAAAACTTTGAGCTCTGGCACCTCTACAAATCCCTACTTCCCTCTACGAAGGGCCTATCCATTTACTTTATGCAATTTTTATTTTTTTCTTTGAGTCTCCATCCTCTCTTATGAGCACCAACTAGGGGGCACTATGATCGTACTTGAGCATTGGGCATAGTTAATATTTGAGTGTGTTTCATGAATGGATCAATGATTGAGCATGATGGGCTAGGGATAACTTTCTTTAGTGTTGATATTTTGAAAGACATGGTTACTTGTTGACATGCTTGAGTATTGAAGTCATTATGTTAAAGCTAGACTATTGCTTTGAATCATTTACAAGTCCAAATGTCCATGCTATACAAAAGAAAAGAATATGATGAACATGTTAGGCAGCATTCCACATCAAAAATTCTGTTTTATCATTTATCTACTCGAGGACGAGTAGGAATTAAGCTTGGGGATGCTGATACGTCTCCAACGTATCTATAATTTTTGCTTGTTCCATGCTGTTACATTATATTTCTTGTGCCAGTTGCTATTTTTGCTTGTTTTTTACTTCGCAGAATATCAGTACCAAACGGAGTCCAATCGCGACGAAACTTTGTGGAGATTTTTTCTGGACCAGAAGACACCCAGTGGGCCAAAGAAGAGCCATGAAGGTGGGCTGTGGAGAGCACAACCCACCAGGGCACGCCAGGGGGCCCCTGGCGCGCCCTGATGGGTTGTGCCCTCCACGGGGCCCCTCTGCACCGCCTCTGATACCTATAAATTCCCAAATATTCCCAAAACCTTAGGGGAGTCTACGAAATACAATTCTAGCCGCCGCAAGTTCCAGAGCCGCGAGATCCAATCAAAACACCATCACGGAGGGGTTCATCTTCTTCATAGGTGCCTCTCCGATGATGCGTGCGTAGTCCACCATAGACCTACGGGTCCGTAGGCAGTAGCTAGATGGCATCTTCTCTCTCTCTCTTATGATTCTCAATACAATGGTCTCTTGGAGATCTATTTGATGTAAACTTTTGCGGTGTGTTTGTTCGGATCCGATGAATTTTGAGTTCATGATCAGTTTCTATCCATGAATATTATTTGAGTCTTCTTTGATCTCTTATATGCATGATTACTTATAGCCTTGATATGTCTCCAACATATCTATAATTTTTTATTGTTCCATGCTATTATATTATCGGTTTTGGATGTTTTATATGCATTAATATGCTATTTTATACTATTTTTTGGGACTAACCTATTAACCTAGAGCCCAGTGCCAGTTTATGTTTTTTCCTTGTTTTTGAGTTTTACAGAAAAGAAATATCAAACGGAGTCCAAACGGAATAAAAATTTACGGTGATCATTTATGGACCAGAAGAAGCCCAGGGAGCATTGGAGGTGGGCCAGAAGAGCCACGAGGCGATCACAAGCCAAGGGGGCGCCCCCCCTAGGGCGCGCCCCCCTGTCTTGTCGCCGCCTCGTGGATCCCCCTGACGTGATTCCAACGCCAAGTACCCCTATATATCCAGTAACCCCCAGAAAGAAACCAAGATGGGGAGTTCCGCCGCCGCAAGCCTCTGTAGCCACGAAAAATCAATCGGGAGCCCGTTCCGGCACCCTGCCGGAGGGGGAAACCATCACCGGAGGCCATCTTCATCATCCCGGCGGTCTCCATGACAAGGAGGGAGTAGTTCACCCTCGGGGCTGAGGGTATGTACCAGTAGCTATGTGTTTGATCTCTCTCTCTCGTGTTCTTGAGATGGCACGATCTTGATGTACCGCGAGCTTTATTAATATAGATGAATCATATGGAGTTTTCCCCTCTCTATCTTCTTGTGATGAATTGAGTTTTCCCTTTGAAGTTTTCTTATCGGATTGAGTCTTTAAAGGATTTGAGAACACTTGATGTATGTCTTGCGATGGGATATCCGCGGTGACAATGGGATGTTCTATTGATCCACTTGATGTATGTTTTGGTGATCAACTTGCGGGTTCCGTGACCTTGGGAATATATGCATAGGGGTTGGCACACGTTTTCGTCTTGACTCTCTGGTAGAAACTTTGGGGCACTCTTTGAAGTTCTTTGTGTTGGATTGAACATGATGAATCTGAAATTGTGTGATGCATATCGTATAATCAAGCCCATGGGTACTCGTGGTGACATTGGAGTATCTAGGTGACATTAGGGTTTTGGTTGATGTGTATCTTAAGGTGTTATTTTAGTACAAACTCTAGGGCTGTTCGTGACACTTATAGGGATAGCTCATACGATTGATCGGAAAAGATAACTTTGAGGTGGTTTCGTACCCTACAATAATTTCTTCGTTTGTTCTCCGCTATTTGTGACTTTGGAGTGAACTCTTTGTCGCACGTGAGGGATTTACATACGATTAAACTATGTCAGTATTGTTGAGAGAACTTGCACTAGTGAAAGTATGAACCCTAGGCCTTGTTTCTAAGCATTGCAATACCGTTTGTGCTCACTTTTATCATTAGTTACCTTGCTGTTTTTCTATTTTCAGATTACAAAAACATATATCTACCATCCATATTGCACTTGTATCACCATCTCTTCGCCGAACTAGTGCACCTATACAATTTTCCATTGTATTGGGTGTGTTGGGGACACAAGAGATTTCTTGTATTTGATTGCAGGGTTGTTTGAGAGAGACCATCTTCATCCTACACCTCCCACGGATTGATAAACCTTAGGTCATCCACTCGAGGGAAAATTGCTACTGTCCTACAAAACTCTGCGCTTGGAGGCCCAACAAAGTGTACAAGAATAAAGTTGCGTAGTAGACATCAAGCCTCGTATTTCTTCTTTGAATCTTTGGTTTAGTTAGGCCAACTAGATCGATTTTTCTTGCCATGGGAAGAGGTGCTTTGTGATGGGTTCGATCTTGCCGTGTTCTTTCCCAGTGACAGAAGGGGCAGCAAGACACGCATGTATCGTTGCTATTAAGAATAACAAGATGGGGTCTATTCCTACATGAATAGATCTTGTCTACATCATGTCATCGTTCTTATTGCATTACTCCATTTTTCCATGAACTTAATACACTAGATGCATGCTGGATAGCGGTCGATGTGTGGAGTAATAGAGGTAGATGCAGGCAGGAGTCGGTCTACCTATCTTGGACGTGATGTCTATATAATGATCATCGCCTTGGATATCGTCATGACTATTCGATTTTCTATCACTTTCCCAACAGTAATTTGTTCACTGATGACCCACAAGTATAGGGGGTCAATCACAGTCCTTTCGATAAGTGAGAGTGTCGAACCCAACGAGGAGCAGAAGGAAATGACAAGCGGTTTTCAGCAAGGTAATTTCTGCAAGCACTGAAATTGTAGGTAACAGATAGTTTGATAGCAAGATAATTTGTAACGAGCAAGTAACGGTAACGGTAAACAAGGTGCAGCAAGGTAGCCAAATCCTTTTGAAGCAAAGGACAGGCCAGAATAATCACTAGTAATAGGCAAAGTGTTCTTGAGGGTACACGGGAATTTCGTCTAGTCACTTTTATCATGTTGGTTTGATTCGTGTTCGCTACTTTGATAATTTGATATGTGGGTGGACCATTGCTAAGGTGCTATTCTTACTTGAACTAACAACCTACTTATGATTAACCCTCTTGCAAGCATCCGCAACTATGAGAAAAGTATTAAGACAAAGTCTAACCATAGCATTAAACATGTGGATCCAAATCAGCCCCTTACGAAGTAGCGCATAAACTAGGGTTTAAGCTTCTGTCACTCTAGCAACCCATCATCTAATAACTACTCCACAATGCATTCCCTTAGGCCCATGAATGGTGAAGTGTCATGTAGTCGACGTTCACATGACACCACTAAGGGAATCACAACATACATATCATCAAAATATCAAACACATATCAAATTCACATGATTACTCGCAACATGACTTCTCCCGTGACCTCAAGAACAAAGGTAACTACTCACAAATAATAATCATGCTCAAGATCAGAGGAGTAATGAATAGCATAATGGATCTGAACATATAGTCTGCCACCAAATAAACCATATAGTAATCAACTACACAAGGTAATCAACACTACTAGTCACCCACAGGTACCAATCTGAGGTTCCGGTACAAAGATTGAACACAAGAGATGAACTAGGGTTTGAGAGGAGATGGTGCTGTTGAAGATGTTGATGAATATTGGCCTCCCAAAGATGAGAGGGGTGTTGGTGATGACGATAGCTTCGATTTCCCCCTCCGGGAGGGAAGTTCCCCCGGCGGAATCGCTCCGCCGGAGGGCAAAAGTGCTCCTTGCCAAGTTCCGCCTCGAGGCGGCGACGCTTCGTCCCGAAAGTCCTCCTCCTAATTTTTTTAGGTTTTTTTGGGAATATATACTAGAAGATGGGCTCCGGAGGTGGGCCAGGGTGATCACCACCCACCAGGCCGCGCCAGGGGGTGCCTGGCGCGGCCTGGTGGGTGCTCCTCACCAGGTGGCCCCCCTCCGGTAGATTTTTGCTCCAGTATTTTTTATTAATTCCAAAAATAATCTCCATAAAGTTTCAGCTTCATTGGAGTTGTGCAGAATAGGTATCTCTGACGTGCTTTTCTTGGGTCCAGAATTCCAGCTGCCGGTATTCTCCCTCTTTGTGTAAACCTTGCATATTATGAGAGAAAATGCATTAGAATCACTCCACAAAGCATTATTATTCAACAAAACAAAGTAAATAACAGTAGGAAATCATGATGCAAAATGGACGTATCAACTCCCGCAAGCTTAGACCTCGCTTGTCCTCAAGCGAAAGCCGATGTTGAAAAGCATGTCCACATGGTTTGAGAGAGAGGTGTCGATAAAAACAAAATACGGACATAGAAGCATCATGCTTATTAACATAACAACAACAAACTCTAACATAAGAACTTATTTCAATATATTTTTATCATAAAGCTTCTCATGAACAAGTAACAATTCATCACAACATAGAAGTATGAAGCATAAACCTTATTGGAAACCAACAAACTGTGATCTCAGTCAACTTTGCAACTACAATTCATCATATTTTCAGGAAGGGTCTCATGTCGGAGCCTTTTTGCAAGTCCACATACTCAACCATCATTTAGTCTTCTATGATTGCTAACGCTCATGGCATACCCATGAACAAAAAGTTTCAACCGGACACATAGGAAAATAGGGGCTTATAGTTTTGCCTCCCAACGTATTCACCTAAAGGGTGATGTCAACAATAATAACTCATGCCCACCCATATCCAACTGGATATATGTGCCTAGATCTTTCCTCACCACATGATGCTTGCAAAGGAAAAAATAAAAAGGAATAGAGAAGAATACTTTGACTCTTGCATAAAAGTAAGTGCATAAAGGTAAAAGATAGGCCCTTCGTAGAGGGAAGCAGAGGTTGTCATGCGCTTATTGGTTTGTATGCCCAATCCCTTAATGTAAAAGAACGTCACGCTATATTGCCCCCTATGATAGCAACCTTTATTATGCAGTCCGTCGCTTTTATTACTTTGCCATCATAAGTTCGTATAATGCTCAATTTTCTCTTACACTAATTGATCAAAACACTTGTAGAAGCAATTTTTATTGCCTTATTGCACCGATGACAACTTACTTGAGGGATCTTTCTCGATCCATAGGTAGGTATGGTGGACACTCAAGGAAAGAGTTTGGGTTTGGGTTTTTTGGATGCACAAGTAGTATCTCTACTTAGTGCGGAATTTTTGGCTAGCAAAGATATTGAGCAAGCACCACATGTTAAAGGATCTATGACAATATAACTTCTATGTGGATATGAACAAACATAAATCATTACGTTGTCTTCCTTGTCCAACGTCAACAATTTTGACATATAATATTTGATGGGGGCTCACAATCATAAAAGATGTCCAAGATAGTGTATTTGCATGTGAATCTTCTCATCCCTAATTAATTATTTCATGAATTGCATCATTGACCAATGCTATGTTTGTCAATCTCCAATAAATTTTACTACTTATACTTTTCCTTATGTGATGTCATTACTCACCATAGGATTAGCATATGATTCTTTTCATTTATTGCCTTTCTTTTATTTAATTGCAACAAGAAAGTAGAGAAGCAAAAACTCAAACTAGACTTTATTATATAACTTTCACTCGATTACATAGATCAGTAGACAACGAAACTAACACACGAAAATAGATCTCGCTAAACTTTTATTCAACTAAGGCAAAGGGAAACTAAAGATAGAACCAAAATAGGTAAAGGTGGATAAAAGTGATGGTGATACGATACCGGGGCACCTCCCCCAAGCTTGGCTCAAGCCAAGGGGAGTGCCCATACCCATGTACTCAAGTCTCCTTTGGTGGTGGTGATGAAGAAGGTGGAGGTGTCGATGCAGGTGGTGGTGATGCGATGTCACACTTTAGCTTCAGAAGATCCTCCAATTTGTGGATGACTCTCCTAAGATTGTCGATGTGTTCTTGCAAACAGATATTTTCACGGATGAGAAATTTATTCTAAACACGAACCGCTTCGAAGGTTCTAAAGGTTTCGATTTCAATAGGGGTGAGATGACTGTAATAAGGTTGAAGGATATCTTCTTCCTCTCCCTCCTTTGCTGGTGTGAGTTGATCTCCTTCAGGGAGATAATCCACCTTAGCTTCATTGTCCTTCTTCTCCTTGAAGGCTTCTTCCGGCTCCTCCCTCTTCAACTCTACCTTCATTAGCTAGGCATCTTCTTCCATATTGCTAGGAGAGGGGGAAGACATGATGCCTGACTTGACAAATCTGATAGGAAAACAGCAAGAAGCAAGAACAGAGGATTTTTCTGCGATGCGGTCATCAAAATAGTCGGGGGTATATATAGAGAATTTTTATTCTTGGAAAACAAGTATTTGGAAGTAAAACGGAGTCGGGAAGGCATCTGAGGTGGGCAGCACCCACCAGGGCATGCCCTGGTGTATCGTGCTCACCTCGGTCACCTTCCGGTTTATTTTTTTATTCCTAAAATTCTAAAATATTCCAAAACTGACAGAAAATATTTTTTGCAGATTTTTCGGAGTCCGTTTACTTATCGTATCACGTACCTCCTATTTTTAAGTATTCCGGAAGGTTTCTTTTATGTGTTCCTCCAGTGTCATGGTTTGGATAACATTGCTTTCAACGTTAGTAGGCGTACCTGAGATATAATGCTTAATTCTTTGGCCATTGACCACCTTCGGGTTAGTACCTTCGGCGTTATTAATCTTGATAGCTCCAGAACGATAAACCTCTTCAATAATATATGGTCCCTCCCATTTGGAGAGAAGTTTTCCTGCTAAGAATCTTAAGCGAGAGTTGAACAAAAGAACATAATCTCCTATTTTGAATTCCCGCTTTTGGATTCTTTTGTCATGCCATCTTTTTACCTTTTCTTTGAATAGCTTGGCATTTTCATATGCTTGGGTTCTCCATTCATCTAGTGAGCTAATATCAAATAGCCTCTTCTCACCGGCAAGTTTGAAATCATAATTGAGTTCCTTAATTACCCAAAATGCTTTGTGTTCTAGTTCTAGAGGCAAATGACAAGCCTTTCCATATACCATTTTATATGGAGACATACCCATAGGGTTTTTATAAGCTGTTCTATAGGCCCAAAGTGCATCATCTAATTTCTTAGACCAATTCTTACGAGACCTATTGACAGTTTTTTGTAATATTAATTTTATTTCTCTATTGCTAAGTTCTACTTGACCACTAGATTGAGGATGATAGGGTGATGCAATTCTATGGTTAACATCATATTTAGCAAGCATCTTACGGAAAGCACCATGAATAAAGTGTGAACCACCATCGGTCATTAAATATCTAGGGACTCCAAACCTCGGAAAGATAACCTCTTTAAGCATTGTAATGGAGGTGTGGTGATCAGCACTACTAGTTGGAATAGCTTCTACCCACTTAGTGACATAATCAACCGCAACTAAAATATGAGTGTACCCGTTAGAGCAAGGAAAAGGCCCCATATAATCAAAACCCCACACGTCAAATGGTTCAACAACAAGTGAATAATTCATAGGCATTTCTTGACGCTTACCGATATTACCAATTCTTTGACATTCATCACAAGACAAGACAAACTTACGAGCATCTTTGAAAAGAGTAGGCCAATAAAATCCGGATTGCAATACCTTATGAGCAGTTCTATCTCCCGCATGATGTCCTCCATAAGCTTCGGAATGACATTTCCATAGGATCTGTTCCTGTTCATGCTCAGGTACACAACGCCTAATAATACCATCTACTCCTTCTTTATAAAGATGTGGGTCATCCCAAAAGTAATGTCTCAAGTCATAGAAGAATTTTTTCTTTTGTTGGTATGTGAAGCTAGGTGGTATATATTTAGCAACAATGTAATTAGCATAGTCAGCATACCAAGGTGTGTTGTGTGAGACACTTATTGCAGCTAGCTGTTCGTCAGGGAAACTATCATCAATAGGTAGTGGGTCATCAAGAATATTTTCTAACCTAGACAAGTTATCAGCTACGGGGTTCTCAGCTCCTTTCCTATCAACGATATGTAAGTCAAATTCTTGAAGCAAGAGGACCCACCTAATGAGTCTAGGTTTGGCATCTTTCTTTTCCATAAGATATTTTATAGCAGCATGATCGGTGTGAACAATAACTTTGGAGTCAACAATATAGGATCTAAATTTATCACAAGCAAACACAACTGCTAAAAGTTCTTCTTCAGTAGTGGCATAATTTCGTTGGGCACTGTCTAGAGTTTTACTAGCATAATGGATAACATTCAATTTCTTATCAACTCTTTGTCCTAGGACAGCACCAACAACATAATCACTAGCATCACACATAATTTCAAAAGGCAAGTTCCAATTAGGTGGTTGAACGATAGGTGCAGAGGTTAAGGCTTTCTTGAGTGTTTCAAAGGCTTCTACACAATCATCATCAAAAACAAAAGGAATATCCTTTTGCAAAAGATTAGTAAGAGGCCTAGAAATTTTAGAGAAGTCTTTAATGAACCTCCTATAAAAACCAGCATGACCAAGGAAACTTCGAATACCTTTAATATCTTTAGGACATGGCATTTTCTCAATTGCATCAACCTTAGCTTTATCCACCTCAATACCTCGCTCAGATATTTTATGCCCCAAGACAATACCTTCATTAACCATAAAGTGGCACTTCTCCCAATTCAAGACAAGATTAGTTTGTTCACATCTCTCCAAAACTCGATCAAGGTTGCTTAAGCAATCATCAAAAGAAGTTCCGTAAACGGAAAAATCACCCATGAAAACCTCCACAATCTTTTCACAAAAATAAGAGAATATAGCAGTCATACATCTTTGAAAGGTAGCAGGTGCATTGCATAAACCAAAAGGCATATGTCTATAAGCATAAGTTCCAAAAGGGCAAGTAAAGGTGTTTTTTTCTTGATCAGATTGTGGCACAGGTATTTGAGAGAAACCAGAATATCCATCTAGGAAACAAAAGTGTGTGTGCTTAGATAGTCTCTCTAGCATTTGATCAATGAAAGGCAAAGGGTAATGATCTTTTCTAGTAGCTTTATTTAATTTTCTAGAATCAATTACCATTCTATAGCCAGTGACAACTCTTTGTGGAATGAGTTCATTCTTATCATTAGGAACAACGGTAATACCTCCTTTCTTAGGGACACAATGATCGGGACTTACCCATATACTATCAGCTATGGGACAGATTATACCTGCTTCCTGAAGCTTTAATATTTCAGTTCTTACCACTTCTTTCATCTTAGGATTCAACCGCCGTTGGTGATCAACAACGGGTTTAGCATCTGGTTCCATATTGATCTTGTGCTGACATAGAGTGGGACTAATGCCCTTAAGATCATCCAGAGTATATCCAATAGCAGCCCGGTGCTTCCTTAGAACTTTCAATAATCTATCTTCTTCATGTTCTGAAAGGTTAGCACTAATAATAACATGATATATCTTTTTCTCATCAAGATAAGCATACTTCAAAGTGTCAGGCAATTGTTTCAATTCAAACACGGGATCACCTTTAGTTGGAGGAGGACCTCCAAGAGTTTTAATAGGCAAATTGTGTTTAAAGAGAGGTTGTTGTTCGAAGAAAATTTGATCTATTTCATTTCTTTCACGCATGTGCATATCATTTTCATGGTCGAGCAAATATTGTTCTAAAGGATCAGTAGGAGGCCCAGCAATAGAAGCAAGACCAATTATTTCATCTTTAGTAGGTAACGCTTTATCACGAGGTTGTCTACTAAACATGGAAAAATTAAACTCATGAGACACATTACCAAAACTGACACCGACAGTTTGTTTTTCACAATCTATCTTAGCGTTGACGGTGCTCAAGAAAGGTCTACCAAAGGTAATGGGACAAAAGTCATCTTGTGGGGAACCAAGAACTAGAAAATTAGTAGGGTATTTTACTTTCCCACATAAGACTTCAACATCTCTAACAATCCCAAGTGGTGTGATAGTATCTCTATTAGCAAGTTTAATAGTAACATCAATATCTTCCATTTCAGCAGGTGCTATTTCATTCATAATTTCTTGGTATAAGGTAAAAGGGATAGCACTCACACTAGCACATAAACCATGGTAGCAATGATCTCCTATTTTAACTGAGACAACGGGCAAGCCTTCTATAGGTGTATGTTTATCTTTCTTATCAGGCTTAGCAATTCTAGCAGCTTCATCACAAAGGTAAATGACATGCCCATCAATATTTTCTTCCAAGAGATCTTTAACCATAGCAACACTCGGTTCTACTTTAATTTGCTCAGGAGGTTTAGGTGCTCTTATATTACCCTTACGAACCACGGTTGATACCTTAGCATGTTGCTTTATCCTAACAGGGAAATGTGGCTTTTCAATATAAGAAGTAGGCACAACTGGATCAACATTGTAAAAGATGGTTTCTTCTTTAGCTATGACTGGTTCTTTAATTTCTTCTTTAACAGGGGGATGATATTTAAACCACTTCTCCTTAGGGAAGTCAATGTGAGTAGCAAATGCTTCGCAGAAAGAGGCTACTATCTCAGAGTCAAGTCCATATTTAGTGCTAAACTTGTGAAAAGCATCGGTATTCATAAAAGATTTAACACAATCAAATTCAAGCTTTATACCTGACTCATTACCTTCGTCGAGTTCCCAATCTTCAGAGTTGCGTTTAATTCTTTCCAAGAGATCCCACTTGAAATCAATAGTCTTCTTCATATAAGAACCAACACAAGAAGTATCGAGCATGGATTGATCATTATGAGAAAGCCGAGCATAAAAATTATGAATGATAAATTCCCTTGGAATGTCATGATTGGGGCATGAATATAACATTGACTTAAGCCTCCCCCAAGCTAGAGCGATACTTTCTCCTTCACGAGGCCAAAAATTGTATATATAATTCCGATCACGATGAACTAGATGCATAGGATAAAACTTTTGATGGAATTCCAATTGCAAACGATTCCAGTTCCAAGATCCAAGGTCATCACATAGCCTATACCATGTCAATGCTTTTCCCTCCAAAGATAAAGGGAAAACCTTCTTCTTAACTTCATCTCCGGGTAAACCTGCAAGCTTAAATAATCCACATATTTCGTTCACATATAAAAGATGCATATCAGGATGTTCAATTCCATCTCCTGCATAAGGTTTAGCAAGCAAGTGTTCTACCATACCCGAAGGAATTTCATAAGCAACATTTTCAGTAGGTGTTGTAGGTTGAGGGGTAGCTAATTGTGGTTCCGGTCGAGGTGAAGATACCCCGAACAAACCCCTCAAAGGATTGTTCTCCATAGTAGCAAGTAGCAATATATTTCAGCACGTAGTATAAGTTTTTCCTTACCGATTTCCACTTACCAAGAGCGCTTCACTCTCCGGTAATGGCGCCAGAAAAGAGTCTTGATGACCCACAAGTATAGGGGGTCAATCGTAGTCCTTTCGATATGTAAGAGTGTCGAACCCAACGAGGAGCAGAAGGAAATGACAAGCGGTTTTCAGCAAGGTAATTTCTGCAAGCACTGAAATTGTAGGTAACAGATAGTTTGATAGCAAGATAATTTGTAACGAGCAAGTAACGGTAACGGTAAACAAGGTGCAGCAAGGTAGCCCAATCCTTTTGAGGGAAAGGACAAGCCAGAACAATCACTAGTAATAGGCAAAAAGTGTTCTTGAGGGTACACAGGAATTTCGTCTATTCACTTTTATCATGTTGGTTTGATTCGTGTTCGCTACTTTGATAATTTGATATGTGGGTAGACCGGTGCTAAGGTGCTGTTCTTACTTGAACTAACAACCTACTTATGATTAACCCTCTCGCAAGCATCCGCAACTACGAGAAAAGTATTAAGACAAAGTCTAACCATAGCATTAAACATGTGGATCCAAATCAGCCCCTTACGAAGTAGCGCATAAACTAGGGTTTAAGCTTCTGTCACTCTAGCAACCCATCATCTAATAACTACTCCACAATGCATTATCTTAGGCCCATGAATGGTGAAGTGTCATGTAGTCGACGTTCACATGACACCACTAAGGGAATCACAACATACATATCATAAAAATATCGAACACATATCAAATTCACATGATTACTCGCAACATGACTTCTCCCGTGACCTCAAGAACAAAGGTGACTACTCACAAATAATAATCATGCTCAATATCAGAGGAGTAATGAATAGCATAATGGATCTGAACATATAGTCTTCCACCAAATAAACCATATAGTAATCAACTACACAAGGTAATCAACACTACTAGTCACCCACAGGTACCAATCTGAGGTTCCGGTACAAAGATTGAACACAAGAGATGAACTAAGGTTTGAGAGGAGATGGTGCTATTGAAGATGTTGATGAAGATTGGCCTGCCAAAGATGAGAGGGGTGTTGGTGATGACGATAGCTTCGATTTCCCCCTCCGGGAGGGAAGTTCCCCCGGCGGAATCGCTCCGACGGAGGGCAAAAGTGCTCCTGCCCAAGTTCCGCCTCGAGGCGGCGGCGCTTCGTCTCGAAAGTCCTCCTCCTAATTTTTTTTAGTTTTTTTGGGAATATATACCAAAAGATGGGCTCCGGAGGTGGGCCAGGGTGAGCACCACCCACCATGCCGCGCCAGGGGGTGCCTGGCACGCCCTGGTGGGTGCTCCTCACCAGGTGGCCCCTATCCGGTAGATTTTTGCTTCAGTATTTTTTATTAATTCCAAAAATAATCTCCGTAAAGTTTCAGCTTCATTGGAGTTGTGCAGAATAGGTATCTCTGACGTGCTTTTCTTGGGTCCAAAATTCCAGCTGCCGGTATTCTCCCTCTTTGTGTAAACCTTGTATATTATGAGAGAAAAGGCATTAGAATCACTACCCAAAGCATTATTATTCATCAAAACAAAGTAAATAATAGTAGGAAATCATGATGCAAAATGGATGTATCATTCACCCACCGTGCGCTATACTCATGAGAGAAGCCACTAGTGTACCGTACGGCCCCCGGGTCTACTTTTCCAACATATTGCTTTCAGATCTATCTTTTTGCATCTTTGTTTTTAGATCTACAAAACCAAAACACCCAAAAACATATTGCTGCATATTTTATCTGCCTTTTCTATTTTGTGTTCTTGAGAGATCTATCTCTCCTATCTATCACTACCTAATCTATCTTTTTACCGTAGAGAGATTGACAACCTCTCTTTCGCGTCGGGTTGCAAGTATTTGTTGTTTGTGTGCAGGTGCTGTTTATTGGGTGGTGGTGATCCTCCTACTGGTTCGATAACCTTGGTTTCATAACTGAGGGAAATACTTACCGTCGTTGTGCTGCATCATCCCTTCCTCTTTGGGGAAATACCGATGCAGTCTCAAGCCACGTCAGCATCTTGGCCACAAGCATAGTAAGCATCAAGTTCATCAAAAAGGGATTTTTCAAATGAATCCAAGGGATCATAGCAATTATCGTAGAATTCATCCTTCAGTAAGCATGAAGGGAAATTAAATAATGTATGAGTTGAAGAGTTACTCTCATTAGAAGGTGGGCACGGGTAGCTAATCCGCTTTTCCTCTTTTTGTTCTTTGCTCTCCTCCTCATCTTTTTCATCTAATGAGCTCACAATTTCGACAATTTCTTCTTCCACAGATTCCTGCAAAACTTTAGTCTCTTCCAAGGCAGCAGACATTCTATTAATAAATTCAATAATATCATAATTGTATTCATTATTATCATAGCAATATTGAAGTATGGATAAATTTTCAGATTTGTAAGGAACATCATCATACTTTTCAAGCAAAGAAGCAATTTCATAAGCACCTTTAAAAGCAACAAATTCTTCTATTCGTTCCACATCATAGTAATCATAAATACCTTTAGCATAAGAAGCTAAGGTTTCATTATCGTTAAATTTACATTGAAAGGGAAGGCGTGGAGCCTCTATCTCAGAGCAACAAGTAAAATCACATCTCAAGCATGCATCCCAAGCAAACCATTGCAATATTCTAATTTGATCCCATAAGTGTTCCCCTTTTTGAGACAAGCGAAAATCCCTAAAGTACTCACGTTGATCCAACGTGTCTCCCATTATAAAGTTTAATGATGATTTCTCAGGATTATCAAAGGAGTAATTAACGCGTCCCACATAACGAGCATCGAGGGTTTTAGGAGGTTCCCCATCTCCATGAGTAGCAAGTACAACTAATTTTTCTGGTGTTTCGTGTTCCATATCCATAACTAAAGATATAAGACAACTAATAACAGAAAATAAAAATTACTTAGTGATAAAGCAAACAAGCACACACGAGAATATTCACCCCACGCCGTTGCTCCCCGGCAACGGTGCCAGAAAAAGGTCTTGATAACCCACAAGTGTAGGGGATCGTTTGTAGCCTTTTTCGAAAGTAAGAGTGTCGAACCCAACGAGAAGCTAAAGGTAGAACAAATATTTCCTCAAGTTCTATCGACCACCGATACAACTCTATGCACCCTTTAATGTTTTCTTTACCTAGAACAAGTATGAAACTATTTAGTAGGTGATAGGATAGTTTGCACGAATAAAACTAGAAGTACTTTGCGGGAATAAAACTACGAGTAAAGTGCAAGATAATAAAAGTTAGTTGTTTAGTAGAAAGCTTCTGTCAAACAAGAAGGTTATTTGTCCCTAAGCAATTGATAACTAGACCGGTAATCATTCTTGCAATTTTATATGAGGGAGAGGCATGAGCTAACATACTTTCCGTACTTGGATCATATGCACTTACTATTGGAACTCTAGCAAGCATTCGCAACTACCAAAGATCATTAAGGTAAAACCCAACCATAGAATTAAGTATCAAGTCCTCTTTACTCCCATATGCAACAGCCCACCTACTCGGATCTGTGTATTCTGTCACTCACGCCACCCACCATAGGAAAATCATGAACACATTGCAACACCCTACAGTGGGGACCCCTCACGTATGCGCGAGACGGAGGGCACCGTAGGACAGCACTATAATAAAACATACACTCATAGCAACCACAATCGTCAATTAGCCCATAGGACAAAACAGATCTACTCAAACATCATAGGATAGCCACATATCATTGGGAAATAATATATGGAGTTGACCACCATGTTTAAGTAGAGATTACAGCGGGGAAGAGAGGTGTTACACCGCTGCATAGAGGGGGAGAGAGTTGGTGTTGACGGCGGTGAAGTTGTTGGTGTAGATCGCTGTCACGATGATTGCCCCGACGGTGTTCCGGCATCATCGGGAGAGAGGGGGAGAGAGCCCCCTCTTTCTTCTTCTTCCTTGGCCTCCCCCTAGATGGGAGGAGAGTTTCCGCTCTGGTCCATGGCCTCCATGGCGGCGGAGGGGCAGGAGCCCCTCCGAGATTGGATCTGCCTCTCTGTTCTCTTCTGTTTCGCGTTTCTGTTTTCTGGCCGGAAACCGTTTCTTATATTCCCGTAGATCCGTAACTCCGATTGCACTGAGATTTTAGCACAATTTTTTTCCGGATATAAGCATCCTTGTAACACCCCGGTTTTCGCTCCTGTTTTTTTCCTTTGCGGGATTTGACTCCCGTCTTTTTTCTCAGTGTTATCGGATTTCTTTCACTCTTGGGTACATGAAGATGGTCCTCCAGCCTTGCCTTCCTATCCAACCAGAGATTCTCTCCAGCCCAACCTTGCCACCCAAGATCTATTATCCGGACTTTGCCTCCGAAACCCTACCTTCCGAGTGGCCGGAAGGGAAACCCTAATCCTTCCAGTTACAAAGGAACCCCAATTTCCTTTGATCTGTTGCCTCCCAAACTTTTCCCAGTGATAATCCTTCATCTATAAACCCTGTATATGCAAAAATGTTGCCAAGTCATTTGCAATATTTTTCATTTATAATTAATTCCTTTTTCTGCCAGTTAAAGGATTAAATTCCGGAAAATATCTATCCATCCCCAAAGTTCATGAAAACTTGTGGAGATATCCTTGGTGATCATGTTGAGCTCCCACAAAAATATTGGCCATAATTAAATAAGGGAAATTGCCTTTTCCTATTTAATGCCAATATTGCATTTTGGGCACTTTCTAAAGGAACTACCATTTTGGTAGAATCCCAAATAATTTGTGAAGCTTCTCATGTCAATATATTCCCCATTTCCATCAAAATCCCAAGTTTCATAGTTCAAATTTTGAGCACCACATCAATTTGCAGATTCTGTCCAGTTGGGAAAATTTCAAAGGAAGTGCTTGAATCCTTGATATAATTGAGCTGAAACTTTTCATGGTGGTTACCATTGCTAAATCAGTCATGGAAACTAAAAACCAGCTCAATTCATCTATCCATTTTCCCCAGAAATTTTCCTAAGTTTCTGTCCATTTGAAAGCTCTGTGAAGGAAGTACCATTTTGGTGTACCCATATGGTATGAAACTTTTACAGTAGATTCATATACCCAAATAATTTCTCGCCACCAAATTTCAGCTGTTTTCATCTTGCCAATTTTCCCCAGCACCCTCTTTTGCATTTCTGGTCAGTTTACCAAATTGCAAAGGAAGTGCCATCTAGATTGATCCATTTGATCTGAAACTTTGCTAGATCATTCACCTTAGTGTATTACCACTGTATGCCAAAATCCAGGTCATCACCCAAGCCAATATTCTCTGGTATACCACAAACACCTTCATGCCAGGACCCATGTGAGCTCTCACTTGTCATCTCTTGCCCTCACTCCCCTCCAAACCCTCTATAGTAAGCTCAGTGTAGGGTGTAGAACACCCTGGACATGGTTTGGCATCGAGCAAGGCGTGGCAATGCCGTGGCCACGCGGTGACCACGGGCAGAGCGCGCCAAATGCATACTCTGTGCATTGGGGCCCTCGGCCTCGTCCGTTTCCTCTTCTTCTCGAGCCCTCTCCATGTCCAGTAGCTAGCCCGTTCTCGTGCAGTCAATTCCCCTCTGCTGCCCCACCTTATCTCAACGTGGTTACGTCGCCATCGCCGTGCCCGCGACGAAAACTGCCTGCTCCTCCATTGCCATGTGTCCAGAGCGCTTCCGAGCTCTCCCGAAGCTGCTGCTGGCTTCTCCTCCTCCCTGGGCCCCCTGCCGACATCGCCTCCTCCCTCCGCGTGTCGCCGGAGCTGCAGTGCCTGGCTAAGATCGCCACGGTGGCCGTCCCTATCCGCTCCGGCCGGCCGGCTATAAAAGCGGCAGCCCCGAGCTTTCCCCGACATCCCCGAGCCTCTCAAGCTCCTCTCCTCCACCCCAGCATCCTCCCCGACCAGTCCCGAGAGCTCGAGGAGCTCTCCCCGCCGCCCATTGCCACCATGGCCGCCGTGGAGCTCTGCTTAAATTCGCCTAGTGCGAGCCCCCTCTCCCCCTCCTGACCACACCATCGCCCTTCCCTCTCCACCACGAGCCTCCGCAACCCCTCGCCTCGTCCTCCGGTGGCCGGTAGCCGCCGCGCCCTTCGGCACCCGAGCCGCCGTCCGCCATGGCCGGGGGCGCCCGTGCTTTGGTCCTCCCCGACCTCCGCCATCTACGGGGATGGATGCGGCCCGTCGCGCTGGTCATCCTGGTAGGCTGAGCGCCACCAGAGATGGCCCGTGTCACCGGTGGTCGCCGTCGGGGCTGGCCCCTGCCTCGGCCAGGCGGGAGGCGACGTGGGGAAGATGACCCTGAGCCCCTGCCCGTGGGCCGCACGCGGCAGTGACACAGCGAGGTCAACACCTGGGCCCGCCCATTGTTAAGTGGAAACGTATTTATGTGAATACGCTTTCCAGCTGCAGAGGCGTATTTCTGTTAAACTGCGGCCTAGAATACGTTTTCCTTTTCAGAAAACGTGATCTGCCCAGTGCACCTTCGGTTTTAGCCGCCAGGGGCTTGTCTATGAATAAACTTTTTGCAGATTGGTCCCTGGACTTCAAACGGCTATAACTTTTTAACCGAGGATCCGATTCAGGTGAAACCAACGCTCACATCTTCGTCTCGTCGAGCCCGTTCTTTTGGTATCACTTTCACAATGTGTTCACACAGTGAAAGTGACCATTTTGCCCTTGCCTTCCATCAGCCCTCTCCGAGAGAGAACAGCTTCCGGTGATCCTTTCCGCGGACCCTCCGCACTTCTTCCCGGAGTATTCTTCGACCCCAGGCAAGCCGACCATCTGACATATGCTCTAAAGCATCGCTCTGTGTTATTCTTGCGTGTTTAATTATCGATTATGCCTGTGATAGAAATAATTTAACTCCTGTTATATTGCACCTACGGTTTTCATTACTTTCATACTTCAAAGTAAACTGAGTAAATGCCTAGTTGCTGCCCTCATAAGTTATTGTGGTGAACCACATGCGTATTTAAGTGAAACCTAGTCGGTTGATCTAGAGTCACCTGTCCGGGCTTATTCGTGCAACCACATTTGCCGGTATGGGACGGCCTTGACTTGGTCTGATCGCGTGCTCTTTCACCGGTACCTCAATACAGGGAAGGTTATGCGCGTGCGCTACCCTGGCCCGGTAGGCGGCGATAACCTTGTGAGCCCAGTTGATTGTTTAGCCCGGGATTCCCCATTTGGGACAGTTTAGTTTGGCCACGACGGTGGCAGGTGTCACGAGGACACAGGGGCTACCCAGGGCAGGACTCCGGGGGAGGATGAATGCCGGTGGTACGATGGGAGAGTCACGGGTCAGGCAGGTTTCATTGGAGCAACGCTGGTCCACCCGAATGGGATCACGAGGCTAGGTGCTCCATGGTGTGGGTAAAGTGCGCAACCTTTGCAGAGTGAAAAATCTATTCGAATAGCCGCGTCCACGGTATTGGACAGCCCGTCCAGACCTCACTAGATGGTCAAACGTAATAGTAATATTAATGATGGAAGAACTCGTCTTGCGCAGACATCAGATGATGTCAGGAATATGATGTGTTAGCCATGGGATGGCTATGAGATGAGTGGTCGGATGACCACACGATTTGGATTGGATTTGGGTCAGATTCAGATTGGATCATGAGAATATTCGGAGTATCAATCATGTACTTAATATGCCTTACCTTATCGTATTTACTTTAGTAGTTATCTTGCTGGATAATCCTGTTACAACATGATAATTAATATTGCTAAATAGGTTTGCTATGTCACGATAATTAATATTGCTCTAATAACAAATGCATGCTTCAATGCCATGGATTGCATTGCTTGGTGTATATGTTAGTTTGGTTTGCTTGCGAGTACATTCAAAAGTACTCAGCGGCCTTTAACGTGGCCAGGTTCACATAAGGATTCGTCGTCCGTCGTCAAGGAGCCGGAGCGTTCGCAGGCTAGAAGAGTAACCTAGTCAGATCCCTGTGGATTGGAGCCGCACCAAGACCATGCTGCCTTAGATAGAGCCTTTCCGCCGCCATCACCTCTTGTAACATATCATGTAAGACTTATATATCCATTAATAGAAATGCCTGTGTTCATGATACTTGTTGTAAACGCGCATGCCAGAGTGATTTCCTGGGCTGGTATGCGTGGCGACCGTCTGGCTACAGTGGTAATCAGGCGGGGCGCCACAATCCTTGCATCCGAAGGAGAGCTCCAACCGACTTACGAGGTGAGCACAACCCACCATCCCGCGCCTGGGCCCTGGGCCGCTCCCTGGTGGGTTGTGGTGGCTGTGTACCTCCTTTTGCGTTGATTCCACCTCCCAAAATTCACAAATATTCCAAAATAATTCTCCATAAATTTTTATCGCGTTTGGACTTCGTTTGATATGGAATTTCTACGAAACAAAAAACACACAAAAAACAGGAACTGGCAATGGGCACTGGATCAATATGTTAGTCCAATAAATCATATAAAATGTTGCCAAAAATATGTGAAAGTTGTATAATATTGGCATGAAACAAACAAAAATTATAGATACGACGGAGACGTATCAGACTACTACCGTCGGATGTGGAAGATTTTCGGAGCTCGAACGGTAGCCGTCGAAGCAGAGCAAAAAAAGAGCCGGACATTAAAATCCTCACCACAGCTACGACAGACCCCCAAATGAAGCCAAATCCCCGTCGCCTAAGCGGCCGAAGCCCCCGCCAGCCCAGTTGACATGCCGACTGTAGCTGAGGGTTCAATATGTGCTGGTTGCCGGTGGAAGAAGGTCAGGGAAGGAGCCTTGAGCATGTTGTGCATCTGCTAAGGGTTGTACCCCGCCGCTACCGCATCGGCAACAAGCCAACGATAGTGAAAATACCATCGGGAGGGGCATGGAGTTGGGCGCTGGGGTGGTGGAGTGTCGGCAACAATAGGGGGTGTTGGAAATATGCCCAAGAGGCGATAATAAATGGGTTATTATCATATTTCCCTGTTCATGATAAACATTTATTATCCATGCTAGAATGACTAGAAACTTAGATACATGTGTGGATACATAAACAACACCGTGTCCCTAGTGAGTCTCTACTAGACTAGCTCGTTGATCAAAGATTGTTAAGGTTTCCTAACCATAGACATGAGTTGTCATTTGATAACGGGATCACATCATTAGGAGAATGATGTGATGGACAAGACCCAACCGTAAGCATAGCATTTGATCGTATCACTTAGTTTATTGCTACTTCTTTCTTCATGTCAACTATGTGTTCCTAAGACTATGAGATCATGCAACTCCCTGACACCGGAGGAATACCTTGTGTGCTATGGAACATCACTTCGTAACCGGGTGATCATAAAGATGCTCTACAGGTATCTCCGAGGGTGTCTGTTGGGTTGGCATGGATTGAGACTGGTATTCGTCACTCAGTATGACGGAGAGGTATCTCTGGGCCCTCTCGGTAATACAACATCACAAGAAGCTTGCAAGCAATGTGGCTAAGGGGTTAGCCATGTGATCTGATACGTCTCCAACGTATCTATAATTTTTGATTGTTCCATGCTGATATATTATCATTCTAGGATACTTTTTGAGTCTTTATTTACCAATTTATAATATTTTTGAGCACTAACCTATTGACTCAGTGCCCAGTGCCAGTTGCTGTTTTCTGCATGTTTTTTCCTTTTCAGGTTTACAGTACCAAATGGAGTCCAATTGCCACGAAACTTTTTGATGATTTTTTCAAGACCAAAACAAGACCTAGAAGCTTTGGAAGGAGGTCAGGAGGCGCATGAGGGCCCCACCACACATTAGGGCGCGCCCTGGGGGGGGGCCCTGATATGTGGTGCCCCCCTCGTAGCTCTCCCGACGTCCCTCTTCGGCCTATAAATTCTCTAATATCGCAAAAACCCTGAAGGCAGTCCTGAATCCCTTTTTCCGCCGCCACAAGTCTCTGTTCCATCGCGAGGCCTGATACGTCTCCAATGTATCTATAATTTTTGCTTGTTCCATGCTGTTATATTATCATTCTTGGATGTTTTACAATCACTTTATAACAACTTTATATCATTTTTGGGACTAACCTATTGACATAGTGCCAAAGTGCCAGTTGTTGTTTTTGCTTCTTTTTTACTTCGCAGAATATCAGTACTAAACGGAGTCCAATTGTGAAGAAACTTTTTGGAGATTTTTTTGGACCAGAAGACACCCAGTGGGCCAAAGAAGTGCCAGAGAGGTGGGCTGTGGAGGCCACAACCCACCAAGGCGCGCCAGGGGGCCCCTGGCATGTCCTGATGGGTTGTGCCCTCCACGGGGCCCCCCTCCACTGCCTTTGATGCGTATAAATACCCAAATATTCAGAAAACCCTAGGGGAGTCGACGAAAAACACATCCAGCCGCCGCAAGTTCCAGAGCCTCAAGATCCAATCTAACACAATCACGGAGGGGTTCATCTTCATAGGTGCCTCTCTGATGATGCGTGAGTAGTCCACCATAGACCTACGGGTCCGTAGGCAGTAGCTAGATGGCTTCCTCTCTCTCTTTTGATTCTCAATACAATGGTCTCTTGGAGATCTATTTGATGTAAACTTTTGCGGTGTGTTTGGTGGGATCCCATGAATTTTGAGTTCATGATCAGTTTCTATCCATGAATATTATTTGACTCTTCTTTGATCTCTTATATCCATGATTACTTATAGCTTCGTATTTCTTCTTCGAATCTTTGGTTTAGTTAGGCCGACTAGATCGATTTTTCTTGCCATGGGAAGTGGTGCTTTGTGATGGGTTCGATCTTGCGGTGTCCTTTCCCAGTGACAGAAGGGGCAGCAAGGCACGCATGTATCGTTGCCATTAAGGATAACAAGATGGGGTCTATTCCTACATGAATAGATCTTGTCTACATCATGTCATCGTTCTTATTGCATTACTCCGTTTTTCCATGAACTTAATACACTAGATGCATGCTGGATAGCGGTCGATGTGTGGAGTAATAGTGGTAGATGCAGGCAGGAGTTGGTCTACTTATCTTGGACGTGATGCCTATATAATGATCATCGCCTTGGATATCGTCATGATTATTTGATCTTCTATCAATTGCCCAACAGTAATTTGTTCACCCACCATGTGCTATACTCATGAGAGAAGCCACTAGTGAAACCTACAGCCCCCGGGTCTACTTTTCCAACATATTGCTTTCCGATCTATCTTTTTGCCTCTTTGTTTCCAGATCTACTATACCAAAAACCCAAAAATATATTGCTGCACTTTTTATTTGCCCTTTTTTGTGTTCTTGAGAGATCTATCTCTCCTATCTATCATTACCTAATCCATCTTTTTACCGTAGAGAGATTGACAACCTCTCTTACGCGTCGGGTTGCAAGTATTTGTTATTTGTGTGCAGGTGCAGCTTATTAGGTGGTGGTGATCCTCCTACTGGTTCGATACCTTGGTTTCATAACTGAGGGAAATACTTACCGTCACTGTGCTGCATCATCCCTTCCTCTTTGGGGAAATACCGACGCAATCTCAAGCCACGTCAAAGCAATTTCTGGCGCCTTTGCCGGGGAGGAAGCGGTCTCTTCTGCGTGCCAATCTCTGGTGCCGAGGAGACACCATCATCATCTACCAGGTTGCTAATCACAAATCTCATCTCCTTGCAATTACATTATTTTCCATTTGCCTCTCGTTTTCCTCTCCCCCACTTCACCAATTTGCCGTTTTATTCGCCCTCTTTTTCCTTTGCCTTTTTCTCGTCAGATCTCTTGTTTGCTTGTCACCATGAGTGATTTTGGTATGGCAGAAACAAATGATGGCAGGACTCCTAAAATTGGACGTTCTGGTAATCTGGATGCTAATTTTTTTGTTTTGGGGCAAGGGAACGTTATAGGAAAAGAAACTATCCAAGAATTTTTGAATTGCGTTGGAAATTTGCCTCTTGATGATACTCCTATACTGAAAAGAACTAAAACTTATGCGGAAGCTATTTCAGCGCTAGTTCTGAAACTTGAAAATAGGTTTATCCGTACCCATCCTACCTTGCAAAGATTGTTTTATGAGCTACCCGTCATTAAGAATCCTAAGGCTAAGAAGTTATCTACCCTTGTTCTCATGCATGAATTTGATCACATAGTACGAGAAGCTAGGGAGATTTTTGGTTTCTATGGTATGAGCCGTGAAAAACCGGGAATAGGGGAGATCCTCTACAATAGTGATTACATGATGAGATTTTTGCTTGGAAATAATCAAATTTTCGATGAGAATCTCAAAAAGGAAGTTCCCGTTTTAGACATGATCCAACAAGTTTTCAATGATGTAAACCAACAATATTCTTGGATTGTGGCCGGGAATCAAAGGGGGTACGTAGAGGGACAACTTGATAATGCTAAGGTTATTATGGATGATGTGTTCCAAGTTTTATTTGCAAAACCTCTTGACAAAAACACCTCTACGAAAACCAAAGATGACAATACTTGAAACTATGCGTTATGCCTAGCTAGGGGCATAAACCGATAGCGCTTGTTGGGAGGAAACCCAATGAATAAATTTATTTTTGCTTTTTTCCTTTATGCTTTTGAGTGTTGACACAATTATGCCTCTGTTCTTATTGTGTTTTTATGGTTTATTTAGTGTTTGTGCCAAGTAGAGCCGTTAGGATGATTCATAAGATGAGTAGAAGCGATGCTGAATCTGAAACAGAAACTTTGCGTCCAGTGTTCGAATTTTCATTTTTTACTGGGCCATGATCTTGAGCTGAAATTTTAACACCGTGTTGCTATAATAATTCTTTACGTTGTACTAATTTTTCAGAATTGTTAGAGTTACAGAAGTATGGTTAGAGTACAGATTACTACAGATTGTTCTGTTTAAGACAGATTCTGTTTTCGTTGCATTGTGTGCTTGTTTTGATTAATTTATGGGTTATATTGAAGGGTATGAGCCATGATAAAGTTGAAATACAGTAGGTATAATGCAATAACAAAATATGAATGGGTTTGCAACAGCACCTAAAGTAGTGATTTGCTTTATTATACTAACGGATCTCATGAAGATTTTGTTGAGTTTTGTGTGATTGAAGTTTTCAAGTTTTGGGTGAGATCACGATGGATGAAGGAATAAGGAGTGAAAAGAGCCTAAGCTTGGGGATGTTACGGCACCCCCAAGATATATCCAAAGATAAACAAGCAACTAAGCTTGGGGATGCCCCCGAGTGGCATCCCCTCTTTCTTCTAACGGCCATCGGTATTTCACTTGGAGCTATATTTTTATTCGTCACATATCATGAGTTTTGCTTGGAGCGTCTTGTACATTTGAGTCTTTGCTTGCTTTGCCTGTTAGTTTCTCACTTGTATCCTTGCTGGACACACCTATTTGGGAGAGCCAAAATTATGCTACGATTTGTTAGAATTGCTCTATATGCTTCACTTAAACTTTTTTGAGCTATAGAATTGCTCTAGTGCTTCACTTATATCTTTTTGAGCACGGTGTGCTTGGATTTTTTTTGTAGAAATACTCTGATGCTTCACTTATACCTTTTTGAGAGATGAAAACTCTATGCTCATGTGCTTCACTTAAATTTGTTTGAGCTTGTCAAAAGCAATGGCAATATATGAAACTAGTCCCAAAGTGATAGATATCCAAGGAAGATATAATAAAAACTTTCATGAAGATCATTGGAAAAATTAAACTTGATTCTTTGTAATAGTTTTGAGACATGATGATAGTAATATGTGAGTCATGTTAGTGAGTAATTTTGCTTTAGTAGGAATATTGGTGTTAAGGTTTGTGATTCCCTATGCAAGTACGAAAGTCAATAGTTATGCAATGAAGTTACATGCTACTTATGGTGCATTATTCGGTGTTAGTTATGCTCAATGCTCGCTTATGTGAATTTTCGTTTCTTGGTTTGGTTGCTGCTCGATCTATTTTCTAGCCTCCATTTGTACTAAGTAGAAATACTACTTGTGCTTCCAAAATCCTTAAACCAAGTTTTGCCTTATGAGTCCACCATACCTACCTATATGCAGTATTTCCATGCCGTTCCAAGCAAATTTGTGTGTGCCATCTCTAATTTTCAAAATAAACTTCTCTTTTGTGTGCTCGTACCACTCATGAAATGGTGGGGAGTGTCCAATATTTTTCCATGCTAGATGTGTTATTCACAAGATGAGTGTTTATTCACTTTGCACGAGAGTGCTGCGGTAATAGGGATGCCCATTCCCGAAATGAAAAAGAAAAAAAAACATATTTACTTTATGTTGTCAAATAATAAATTCCTTGGAAAGTGTTGGTATGGAAGGCAACCGTGGATACGGCCCGCCATGGAATGTGAAAGAATGGTGGAAAAAGGAATGAACTTTATTTTTTGTTTGGGAACCGCCTATGATATATCTAGCATGGAAAGTATTGTGATCTACTTTGTCGTTTTCGTTGACAGGAAAGGCATGCCACCCAAAATATTTTTCTCTGTCAATTTAAAACTCTGAGCTCTGGCACCTCTATAAATCCCTAATTCCCTCTGCGAAGGGCCTATCTATTTACTTTATGCAATTTTTATTTTTTACTTTGAGTCTCCATCTTCTCTTATAAAGCACCAACTAGGTGGCACTATGATCGTACTTGAGCATTGGGTGTAGCTAATATTTGACTGTGTTTCATGAATGGATCAATGAGTGAGCATGATGGGCTAGGGATAACTTTCTTTAGTGTTGATATTTTGAAAGACATGGTTGCTTGTAGGCATGCTTGAGTATTGAAGTCATTATGTTAAAACTAGACTATTGCTTTAAATCATCTAAAAGTCCAAATGTCCATGCTACAAAAGAAAAGAATACGAGATGAACATGTTAGGCATCATTCCACATAAAAAATTCTGTTTTTAGCATTTACCTACTCGAGGACGAGTAGGAATTAAGCTTGGGGATGCTGATACGTCTCCAACATATCTATAATTTTTGCTTCTTCCATGCTGTTATATTATAATTCTTGGATGTTTTACAATCACTTTATAACAACTTTATATCATTTTTTGGGACTAACCTATTGACATAGTGCCAAAGTGCCAGTTGTTGTTTATGCTTGTTTTTTACTTTGCAGAATATTAGTACCAAACGGAGTCCAATTGCGACGAAACTTTTTGGAGATTTTTTTGGACCAGAAGACACCCAGTGGGCCAAAGAAGTGCCAGAGAGGTGGGCTGTGGAGGCCACAAGCCACCAGGGCGCCCCAGGGGCCCCCGGCGCGCCCTGATGGGTTGTGCCCTCCACGGGCCCCCCTCCACCGCCTCTGATGCCTACAAATACCCAAATATTCGGAAAACCCTAGGGGAGTCGACGAAAAACACATCCGGTCGCCGCAAGTTCCAGAGCCTCAAGATCCAATCTAACACCATCACGGAGGGGTTCATCTTCTTCATAGGTGCCTCTCTGATGACGCGTGAGTAGTCCACCATAGAGCTACGGGTCCGTAGGCAGTAGCTAGATGGCTTCCTCTATCTCTTTTGATTCTCAATACAATGGTCTCTTGGAGATCTATTTGAAGTAAACTTTTGCGGTGTGTTTGTTGGGATCCGATGAATTTTGAGTTCATGATCAGTTTCTATCCATGAATATTATTTGAGTCTTATTTGATCTCTTATATGCATGATTACTTATAGCCTCATATTTCTTCTTCGAATCTTTGGTTTAGTTAGGCCGACTAGATCGATTTTTCTTGCCATGGGAAGAGGTGCTTTGTGATGGGTTCGATCATGCGGTGTCCTTTCCCAGTGACAGAAGGGGCAGCAAGGCACGCATGTATTGTTGCCATTAAGGATAACAAGATGGGGTCTATTCCTACATGAATAGATCTTGTCTACATCATGTCATCGTTCTTATTGCATTACTCCGTTTTTCCATGAACTTAATACACTAGATGCATGCTAGATAGCAGTCGATGTGTGGAGTAATAGTGGTAGATGCAGGCAGGAGTCGGTCTACTTATCTTGGACATGATGCCTATATAATGATCATCGCCTTGGATATCGTCATGATTATTTGATCTTCTATCAATTGCCCAACAGTAATTTGTTCACCCACCGTGTGCTATACTCATGAGAGAAGCCACTAGTGAAATCTATGGCCCCCGGGTCTACTTTTCCAAGATATTGCTTTCCGATCTATCTTTTTGCCTCTTTGTTTTCAGATCTACTATACCGAAAACCCAAAAATATATTGCTGCACTTTTTATTTGCCCTTTTTGTTTTGTGTTCTTGAGAGATCTATCTCTCCTATCTATCATTACCTAAACTATCTTTTTACCGTAGAGAGATTGACAACCTCTGTTACGCGTCGGGTTGCAAGTATTTGTTATTTGTGTGCAGGTGCTGCTTATTAGGTGGTGGTGATCTTCCTACTGGTTCGATACCTTGGTTTCATAACTAAGTGAAATACTTACCGTCGCTGTGCTGCATCATCCCTTCCTCTTTGGGGGAAATACCGACGCAGTCTCAAGCCACATCAAGGCCATCTGGAGCTCCGTTCCGGCACCCTGCCGGAGGGGGGATCGATCACGGAGGGCCTCTTAATCAACCTTGTTGCCCCCATAATGATGTGTGAGTAGTTCACCATAGACCTACGGGTCCATAGCTAGTACCTAGATGGCAATCTCTCTCTTATGATCTTCAATACAATGATCATCGCATCTTCGCTTTGATCTATCCGATGTAATTCTATTGTGCGGTGTGTTTGTTGGGATCCGATGAATTGTGGGTTTATGTTCAGATTATTCATGAGAAGTATTTGAGATACCTATGATATATATTGTCTCTTAATTGCATGATCATTATAGCTTCATAATGCTCTCCGATCTATTGATGTGCTTTGGCCAAGTAGATTGATATTTCATCGGTGGGAGTGGTGCGTTGTGGTAGGTTCAACCTGTCGAGTTTCTATATCCCAGTGACAATGTAGGGGACAAGATGCGTCTTTGCGTTGTTGCTACTAAGGATAAAACGGTGGGGTTCATTCAGATTGTTTGAGTTTACTTTGTCTACATCATGTCATCGTTCTCCAAGCATTACTCTGTTTTACTTAATACTCTAGATGCATGCTGGATAGCGGTCGATGAGTGGAGTAATAGTAATAGGTGCGGGCAGGAGTCGGCCTATTTGCTTATGGACTGGATGCCTATATACACATGATCATTGCCATGAAAATCGCATAACTATCCGCTTTTCTATCAATTGCCCAACAGTAATTTGTTACCCACCGTATGCTGCCTACATGAGAGATGCCGCTAGGGAAAACTATGCCCCCGGGTCTATTCACTTATATATTTACAAGCGCTAAAATTACCTTGCTGCCTTTATTTATATTTTTATTTTATTTTGCAATTTATATTTATCAACAATTATCTAAACAACTCATTTGCTTGCAAATAACGAGATCAAGGGGATTGACAACAATCTTGCCCGCGTTGGGTGCAAGTTGTTTGTTCATTTGTGTGCAGACGCTGAAGACGGTTGAGGATTGATATTCCTATTGGTTCGATAAACCCTTGTTTCATAACTGAGGTAAATACTTACCCACTTTGTGCTGCAATTACCCGTTCCTCTTCACGGAAAACCCAACGCAGATCACAAGTATCAGGATGGATTTCTGGCGCCGTTACCGGGGAATATCATCATCAACTATCAAGTAACTTCACACAAATTTTCATTCACTTTTTATTCTTTTTATTTGCTATTATATTTATCTTGTCTCATAAAAATAAAAAATACAAAAATATTTATCTTTGTTTGTTGCCAGTTTACTCCTTTGCTTGCTTGAAGTAGTTATCATGTCTGATTTTGAAATTAGTGGTGTTTCCGCCGCTACTGCGGAAGCCCTTGAACACCCAACTTAACCTTGTGCTAATAATGCTAAAAGAAACTTTGATGAAGTTTCTAAGGAAAAACTTGATAATCTTGCGGATGATGATCCTTCTAAAAGTGAACCTACTATGCAAACAAAGAAAGTCCATATAGGTAGTTGGAATTTTATTGGCAAGAGTGTGATTCAAGATTTTTTTCACTTGTGCGGTGTCATTGCCATTGATGGGAGGTTCCATTGTTACTAGAACTACAAGTTATGCGGATGCTATATCTATGCTTATAGCACAATTGGAAAGAAAATTTGTCCATATGCATCCTTTCATACAATGGTTGTTTCTAGAATTCTCTAATATTCAGGAAGCTCCTACTAAACGTCTAGCCACTATATTTCTCGCTCAAGAATTTGACAATATTATACAAGAAGCTAGAGATATATTTGCCTATTATAGGATTAATTGTGAGTGCCCACCAATAGAAGGAATTCTTTCTGAGTTGGAAGGGGTAAGAAAACTAAGATCAACGGACTATGTTGCTTATGATGAAAACCTTAGAAAGAAGGTTCCACCTAATGTCCTAGTTGATAAAATATCTGAACATAATGATCAATTTGCTATAAAAAACATGGAATGGGTTATGAGCTTGAGAGATAATTAATAAAATACCTTCATCGAAATCTTTACAATGAGGAAATAGTTATCACCTACAAGAAACCTAAAGAAGAGCCTCCTATTCCTCCTGAACTAGATCTTTCGGATCCTTGTGTTGTGAAGTTTAGTCCCTTCAATTATTTTTGCTTACCTATTATAAAACTTGCTGCTGAAAGAAGGGAATATGATTATAGCATGACGGATCGTTCCGGTGGATATTACAATACTTGAAACTATGCATTATGCCTAGCTAGGGGCATAAAACAATAGCGCTTGTTGGGAGGCAACCCAATAGTTATCTTAATTTTTTGCTTTAAACTTTATGTTTATTTTGAATAGAATAATTATTGCCTCTCTAATTATTATGTTTTTGTGTTTAAATTAGTGTTTGTGCCAAGTAAAGCCTTTGGGATGACTCACAAGATGAGTAGAATCGATGCTGAAACAAAACATAAACTTTTGACTCCAGTACAGGAATTTTCATTTTTTTACTGGAGCATGATAATGATCTGAAATGTTGACACAGTGTTTCTATACAAATTTTCGAGGTTTTCCTAATTTTTCAGAATTTTTAGAGTTACATAAATATAGGTTCTCTACAGATTGCTACAGACTGTTCTGTTTTAAACAGATTCTGTTTTTGCTTGCATAGTTGCTTGTTTTGATTATGCTATGGATTGTATCGGGGGGGTATAAGCCATGGTGAAGTTAGAATACAGTACCTATTATTCATTTATGAAATTTGAATCAATTTAGAATAGTACTTAAAGTATGCAATATGTTTCTTATACTAACGGATCTCACGAAGTTTTGTTGACTTTTGTGTGATTGAAGTTTTCAAGTTTTGGGTGTTATCTTGATGGACAAAGGAATAAGGAGTAGCAAGAGCCTAAGATTGGGGATGCCCAAGGAACCCCAAGGTAATATTTTAAAGGAGACTCAAGCATCTAAGCTTGGGGATGCCCCGGAAGGCATCCCCTCTTTCGTCTCAAATCCATCGGTATGTCACTTGAAGCTATATTTTTATTCATCACATGATATTAGTTTTGCTTGGAGCGTCGTTTGCTTTTACTTTCAGTTTGCCACAATCATTGTTTGCTGGACACACCTATTTAAGAGAGACACACATTCATCATAATTTTTAGAATACTCTATGTGCTTCACTTGTATTTTTTGAGCTTAGCAGTTGCTCTAGTACTTCACTTATATCTTTTTGAGCATGGTGGCATGTAGATTTTATAGAAATAATTTCACTCTCGTTCTTCACTTATATTTGTTTGAGAGTTAATAAATAGTTACGGTAATTTGCATGGGTCATAAGACTAGTCCAAAAATATAAGGTATTCACTGAGTGATAATCAAAACCATCATGTAGCACATATAAAGAAATTGTGGGTCAATGATATTGATGTAGTAATATGAAATAGTTGTGAGTTCATAATTGTTAAACCGTAGAAGTGTCGATATTAAGAAAGGTTGACCTTTTTGTTCATCTAAAAATTAAAGAGGCATGGCAATGATGTGTGAGCATTTCTATTCCTCGTTGAAGTCCTAGTGTTGTTTCGGGTCGGAAGCGCGCGATGGTTAACTCCTACCAACCTCTTCCCTCGGGGCATGTGAGTAGTACTTTGATCTATGATAAACTAATAAAACTTTGCAATAAGTATATGAGTTCTTTATGACTAATGTGAAACATGGACATACACAATCTCACCTTTTCATAATTTTCTATCCTCTTCGGTACTGTGCATAGCCCGTTCTCACCTCGAGGATCGGTGCAACTTTCGCCGGTGCATCCAAACCCCGTGACATGACACACTCTGTTGCACATAAGCCTTATTATATCTTCCCCAAAACAGCCACCATACCTACCAATCATGTCATTTCCATAGCCATTCCGAGATATATTGCCATGCAAATTCCATCGTCACTTCACATGACTAGTTCGTTCATCGTCATATTGCTTTGCATGATCATATAGAGCTGATATAGTATTTGTGGCAAAGCTACCGTTCATCATATTTTTGATACATGTCATGCTAGATCATTGCACATCCTGGTACACTGTCAGAGGCATTCATGCAAAGTCATATCTTCATATCAGTTCTCCATATTGAGTTGTAAGTAAATAAAAGTGTGATGATCATCAGTATTAGAGCATTGTCCCAGTGAGGAAACAATGATGGAGACGATGATTCTCCCATAAGTCGAGATGAGATTCTGGACAAAAATAAAGATGGGGGAGGCCAAATGAGCCCACCACCCATTCAAAAAAAATGTGAGAAAAATGAGAGAAGGGACTTTGCTACTATCCTTTACCACACTTGTTCCTCAAAGCGGCACCATGCTCTTCATATAGAGAGTCTCATGATATATCACTTTCATATGCTAGTGGGAATTACCTATTCATTATTACAAACTTGGCTTGTATATTCCTATGACCGGCTTCCTCAAATGCCCGAGGTCTTCATGAGCAAGCAAGTTGGATCCACACCCCACTTAGCTCCATTTGAGCTTTCATACATTTATAGCTCTAGTGCATCATTTGCATGGCAATCCCTACTCCTTGCGTTGACATCTATTGATGGGCATCTCCATAGACCGTTGGTATGCCTAGTTGATGTGAGACTATCTTCTCCACTTTTTACCCCTTTGATATCTACTATCATATTCTATTCCACCTAAATGCTATGTCCAATGGCTCACGCTCATGTATTGCGTGAAGAATAAAAAGTTGATGCATATTGAAAAAGTACGATCAAATTGCCTGACTTGGACACCGTGGTGCTTGACATTTGTATTAATGTGGTTGATACGTCTCCAACGTATCTATAATTATTGCTCGTTCCATGCTGTTATATTATCATTCTTGGATGTTTTACAATCATTTTATAGCAACTTTATATCATTTTTTGGGACTAACCTATTGACATAGTGCCAAAGTGCCAATTGCTATTTTTGCTTGTTTTTTTACTTCGCAGAATATTAGTACCAAACGGAATCCAATCGCGACGAACTTTTTGGAGATTTTTTCTGGACCAGAAGACACCCAGTGAGCCAAAGAAGTGCCAGAGAGGCAGTGGCGGAGCGTGACAAGCGATGAAGGGGGGGGCATTTTAAACTGAATGCAAATATGCATGAAAACATATGCAAATCACATGAACATAGCTTGCTCTTTCCCTCCTTTGACAGTTTGACTTATCGGCAATCGTCGATTCGTCGTCTTGGCAATTGTGCTCAACAACACGAGACATGCCATGCATATACAGCAGCAAGCAACCGACAGATCGATCTAATGCCACCAGATGCAGCAAGTAGCCGGCGAATCTATCTAATGAAGCTACAAGCAAACATCTCGTGCAGACGCAGCAGCAAGCAGGAAGCTGCTCATAAAACAATCAATCAAGCTGCTGTAGTAGCTAGCTAGCTAGCTTGTACGTACAGAGTGCGTCTGTATCCTTCCAGTTAATCGATCTAATGCTCTAGAACCAACATAGAAATAATTGAATTGGCAGGGAAATCATTCACTGATGAGCTGGACCAAACCACTTAGTATATGTGGTAGTAAAAAATTGCAGTTTTGGAAGGGGGGGTCATGACCCCGTTTGGCCTCCAAGAGGCTCCGCCAGTGCAGAGAGGTGGGCTATGGAGGCCACAACCCACATGGGCGCGCCAGGGGGCCCCCGGCGCGCCCTGGTGGGTTGTGCCCTCCACGGGGCCCCCCTCCACAGCCTCTGATGCCTATAAATTCCCAAATATTCAGAAAACCCTAGGAGAGTCGACGAGAAACACATCCAGCCGCTGCAAGTTCCAGAACCTCGAGATCCAATCTAACACCATTACGGAGGGGTTCATCTTCTTCATAGGTGCCTCTCCGATCATGCGTGAGTCGTCCACCATAGACCTACGGGTCCGTAGGCAGTAGCTAGATGGCTTCCCCTCTCTCTTTTGATTCTCAATACAATGGTCTCTTGGAGATCTATTTGATGTAAACTTTTGCGGTGTGTTTGTTGGGATCCGATGAATTTTGAGTTCATGATCAGTTTCTATCCATGAATATTATTTGAGTCTTCTTTGATCTCTTATATGCATGATTACTCATAGCCTCGTATTTATTCTTCGAATCTTTTGTTTAGTTAGGCCAACTAGATCGATTTTTCTTGCCATGGGAAGAGGTGCTTTGTGATGGGTTCGATCTTGCGGTGTCCTTTCCCAGTGACAGAAGGGGCAGCAAGGCACGCATGTATCGTTGCCATTAAGGATAGATGGGGTCTATTCCTACATGAATAGATCTTGTCTACATCATGTCATCGTTCTTATTGCATTACTCCATTTTTCCATGAACTTAATACACTAGATGCATGCTGGATAGCCTTCGATGTGTGGAGTAATAGAGGTAGATGCAGGCAGGAGTCGGTCTACCTATCTTGGACGTGATGTCTATATAATGATCATCGCCTTGGATATCTTCATGACTATTCGATTTTCTATCACTTTCCCAACAGTAATTTGTTCACTGATGACCCACAAGTATAGGGGGTCAATCACAGTCCTTTCGATAAGTGAGAGTGTCGAACCCAACGAGGAGCAGAAGGAAATGACAAGCGGTTTTCAGCAAGGTAATTTCTGCAAGCACTGAAATTGTAGGTAACAGATAGTTTGATAGCAAGATAATTTGTAACGAGCAAGTAACGGTAACGGTAAACAAGGTGCAGCAAGGTAGCCAAATCCTTTTGAAGCAAAGGACAGGCCAGAACAATCACTAGTAATAGGCAAAGTGTTCTTGAGGGTACACGGGAATTTCGTCTAGTCACTTTTATCATGTTGGTTTGATTCGTGTTCGCTACTTTGATAATTTGATATGTGGGTGGACCGGTGCGTAGTAGACATCAAGCCTCGTATTTCTTCTTTGAATCTTTGGTTTAGTTAGGCCGACTAGATCGATTTTTCTTGCCATGGGAAGAGGTGCTTTGTGATGGGTTCGATCTTGCCGTGTTCTTTCCCAGTGACAGAAGGGGCAGCAAGACACGCATGTATCGTTGCTATTAAGGATAACAAGATGGGGTCTATTCCTACATGAATAGATCTTGTCTACATCATGTCATCGTTCTTATTGCATTACTCCATTTTTCCATGAACTTAATACACTAGATGCATGCTGGATAGCGGTCGATGTGTGGAGTAATAGTGGTAGATGCAGGCAGGAGTTGGTCTACTTATCTTGGACGTGATGGCTATATAATGATCATCGCCTTGCCCAACAGTAATTTGTTCACCCACCATGTGCTATACTCATGAGAGAAGCCACTAGTGAAACCTACGCCCCCCGGGTCTACTTTTCCAACATATTGCTTTCCGATCTATCTGTTTGCCTTTTTGTTTTCAGATCTACTAAACCAAAAACCCAAAAATATATTGCTGCACTTTTTATTTGCCCTTTTTATTTTGTGTTCTTGAGAGATCTATCTCTCCTATATATCACTACCTAATCTATCTTTTTACTGTAGAGAGATTGGCAACCTCTCTTTCGCATCGGGTTGCAAGTATTTGTTATTTGTGTGCAGTTGCTGCTTATTGGGTGGTGGTGATCCTCCTACTGGTTCGATAACCTTGGTTTCATAACTGAGGTAAATACTTACTGTCGCTGTGCTGCATCATCCCTTTCTCTTTGGGGAAATACCGACGCAGTCTCAAGCCACGTCAGTGGTGAAGATGGAGCCATGGCTTGCTAATACAATAAGATGAATGGGGGGGGGGGGGTAAACATTCTTTGAGGATCGTATACTTTTAAGGATCGATGATTCTGTTTCTTACATTTTAATTATTGTTATGTTAATATTTATTGATTCATCTTTTCTCAATGAGCATACATGCATAAGATTACATAGTGGATATCATGTCACATCAAAAATTCTGTTTTTATCATTTACCTACTCGAGGACGAGCTGGAATTGAGCTTGTGGATGCTTCATACGTCTCCAATGTATCTATAAATTTTAATTGTTCCATGCTGATATATTATCATTCTAGGATACTTTTTGGGTCTTTATTTACCAATTTATAATATTTTTGAGCACTAACCTATTAACCCTCTGCCAGTTGCTGTTTTCTGCATGTTTTTTCCTTTTCAGGTTTACAGTACCAAACGAAGTCCAATTGTCACGAAACTTTTTGATGATTTTTTCTGGACCAAAACAAGACCTAGAAGTATAGCTGGCCAAACAGGTCGGGCTAACCAGGCCGGCCCGCGAGCACGCCAGCACGGCCCGCCATGGGCCAGGCACGACACGACCGTAAACGGGCCGGGCCCAGCACGTGGCACGCCTTGGGCCATGCCTGGGCCTGGAGGCTGGGCACGCGGGCCGGCATGGCATGACCCGTTTATTTTTTTAATGTATTTTCAGATTTTTTTAATATATGTATACTTAAAATATAGCCCAATAGGCCTAAAAATGAGCCCAATGGGCTAATTTTTTTGGCCCAACGTGCTAAACGGGCCAACGTGCCGGCCCGTTTAGTAATCAGGCCGTGCCTGGGCCTAGAGGCGCAGCCCACGGGCTAGCACGGCACGGCCCGTTTACTAAACGTGCCTGGACGGGCCGTGCCGTGCTGGGCCCGTTTACGGTGGGGCCGTGCCGTGCCGTGCTGGGCCGGCCCGTTTGGCCAGGTCTGCCTAGAAGCTTCGGAAGGAGGTCGGGAGGCGCACGAGGGCCCCACCACACATCAGGGCGCGCCCTGGGGGGCACCCTGATATGTGGTGGTCTCCCTCGTGGCTCTCCCGACATCCCTCTTCGGCCTATAAATTCTCTAATATTGCAAAAACCCTGAAGGCAGTCCTGAAACCCTTTTTCCGCCGCCACAAGTCTCTGTTCCGTCGCGAGGCCATCTGGAGCTCCATTTCGGCACCCTGTCAGAGGGGGGATCGATCACGGAGGGCCTCTTCATCAACCTTCACTACTACAGGATGGTCCAAAGACGACACATCAATCAGAGACCCTTCGACGAAACTTTGTGCGATCCACCAATTGCAAACGGTATTGTTCAACCTCCGTCGCCAATGGCACGAACTGTGTGCGATGGTGGTTCCATCAAATACGGTTCAGAAAATAGTTGCGTGTGCGATCCACGACAGACAGTTTATTCTTATGAACTGTTTGGGATTAGCTAAGATAACAGAAACAGTTAACAAAACTATGTATGTGTACGAAGTACGGCACACGGTTCACTCGGATAAACTGTTTGCGCTGATCCAGCAAAACACAAACGGGTTAGCGTAAGAAGGTGTGTGTGATACGTAACAATCGGTTCATTCATCAGAATTGTGTGGGAAGACCAATAATAACCGAAACGATTCATCCGGACAAGTTGTGTGTGTTGTGGGCAGACGGTTGCTGCCAAATAATTGTGAGCAATTGATGAAAACATTACCGATGGTACGTTCAGAAGTGCCATTTGCCCGTATTAATATAGCAGACGTTTTATTATTATTACCAGTCTGACTGCGCATCACCTCTTCTTCCTCTCTCACGTCTTGTCACCGCGTTTTCGCCCGAGGATTCCAGTGCACGCTTCAGCACCGCACCAGCGTTTCTTTTGGCCATGTTCCCGCGCGGAACCACGCATGTTCCCGCGCAAGCTTCCCCATCGATGTCCCGCCAGAAGCGAATGAGCATAAGAGCCTGCGCGCGTCACACGCAGATGCACACCTAGTGCAGCCTAGTCCATCTACGAAGCATGCCAACCCGACCAAGCGCCGCCTCTGCCATCAACCTCCTCGACGACGAAAACAATCCGGTGCAGGGGCAACAGCCTGTCGAGGCCGATAGCGTGTCCGGCGACGCGCCGGACAACGCTGTGCTGCGCGTCATTGCAAGGGTTGAGCAGACCCTTGGTGCAGGGCGCGGCAGTGTCATCGAGCAACATAGCCGCCTCACCGCCGAGAGGGTGCAGCGTGCCGCACAAGAAGATCATCAGTGGTGCTCCGTAGAGCAAAACATGCACGTCTACGCCGAGAGGGCAAGGCGCGCCGCACAGCAAGACCGATAGAGGGCCACAGAGCGAGAGGCACGACGTGCGGCAAAGCAAGAGCGGTTCCATCCCCGCTTGCCTGCTATCCCACCCGACATGATGTTGCAGCTGAGTCCAAGGCACGTGAGTAGCCCTATTTCTCGCCAGGAATGGGCAGTGGCCGTCTGCGCTGTACTTGCACCAGAGGCCGGCCGCACCGTCCTTGCACCGGACGCCGGCTGTGCCGTTCGCATGGGTCGCGTCGTTTGCCTTGTCCGCGGCCCCCTCAATGCTAACGGGCTCGTCGGTAGGCTCGAGTGCCTCCTTTGCCCAGGTGTCCAGCGGGGAGTAGTATAAGAAAATGACCGTTGCATCCTCGAGATGGTAATCTCCGACGAAATAGCCAGCTTGGGGCTCAAGATCGCGCTATAGCTATACCGCGAGCGTGTAAACCGCATGGACGAACGCCTGACCGAGTTCAGGCATAGCCAAGAGCTTCCGTAGGTTAGGGTGTAGTCATGGACGCGTTTTATTTTGTTGAATCGTTTAGATGTCGATCCCAATGTCTGGACAACAATCACAATATTGATATGTTTCGATGTATGAATGATTTATGTTCTATTGTTATGTTTTAATACGTGTAAAAGGCTAACAGTTAGAGCCACAAAATCAGTATGAAAACAGATAGAAATGTGAAACTAATAATATATATATTAATTTTTGAATAGCTCATTGAAGACATGATACATATACAGTATATATCATCACATATACGTGATAATAGTACTTAACTAATACGTAGAATGAATAAAAACTAAACCAATAATAACCCCTCCTTGAGCGGGGAGCAGTAAAATGGCAGCCTCTTGCCAGCAGCTCCCAGGTGTGCGGTGGCTTCCCAACGCGGAGGGAGTTCGCCGCCTCCTCCGCCTCGCAGTGCTCCACGTGCCGATCAGCCTCTTGCTGGCAGAGGCGCGTGACCATGCAGGACAGTTCACAGGGCGCCCACTGGAGCTCTTTGGCGCTGGCACGCTCGAGCTTATCAGCCCACGCCCACACAGCGGTGAGGTGCCTAGCGCCTCTGGCTTTCATTGCGTGGTACCGGCCGTCTTCGTACACCTCCACCGCTCATCGACTTGCCCGCCGCCAAAACACCGGCTCCTCCTTTTCCCTTGCGGCACTAAGGGCATTCCAGGCCGCGAGGTTCCTGGTGCGCTCCTTAGCCCGCTCCTTCTTGAATGCCACCTGTCTGGCTCTCTCAGCCGGCGGCAGCGCCTTCCACAAAGCCAGATTGTACTGGCCCCAAAACCAATCTTCAGTTGGGGGGTCTGGCGCGACCTCGTCTGGGGGCACGAATGGGTCCTCATCGTCGCTGTATTTCTCCATGTCCTCGTGGGGTGGCGCCTCCTCCTCTGCTTCTGCACAGACCGGCCGCGCCATGGCAGAGTTTTGTGAGAGGGGTGGGATAGAGAGACGAGAGAATGCAGGCGGGATGACGTCTCGAGGGGCAGCATTTATAGGCGGCTGTAATCTTGATCGACGCCAGCAGTGATTGCACACGATTTCCAAGTCAAAAGCCGCGTGTGAATTAACATCACCAACGGTTCCCAATGCATGACCGCGTGTGCTTAATAGCCCGCAAAAATTGGCTTCCAAAACTCGAAACACGAAACAGGGCGCCAATCATGTGCGACCCGTTTGTTTTGCCCAATATTTACATTTTCTATCCGAATGTAATGCATGCGTGCCATTTGTGTTACGGAAGCAGGTCCGAGAGCAGTAACCACGACATCTTGGCCCCATGGCGGGAAATCATGCATATTTTCATGTACTTCAGAATTCAAAGCATTTTTTTTCATTTTTTTTGAATTTACAACCTAGATTCTCAATGCTTTTGTGTCCAAACTGTCACTCAAGAAGTTTGGAACTCCTTCAAATTTATTGCAAGCAGCATATATAGGGAAGCAAGTAGTACATAAATATGATTTTCCAGCGGTTTTTGCTTCATCTAGCTTGTTCATGTGTTTTTGTTTTGAACTATGGCCATTAAATTTCTATTAACTAACTTAATATATAAAAATGCCAATAGAACGTCATTTAAAAAAAATTAGGATGCCGGTCATATTCGTGCATTGTATCGATGAAAAAAAAACTAGGTTGAATGACACAGCGATTGGCGGTTCGTCATCACACATGGCCCCACGTTCCCTCTCGGAACCATGCGCCTTCGTGTGATGCTCCGGTTTGTTAGAGGCTTGTGTCTAAAGCTGGGGATTTCTTAGGCGAGTAGAGTCACATCTCCGTCCCCATCATCTCCCTCCCATCCCCGTCCCCGTCTACGTACCCGTGCGCGGGGATAAAAAGTTTCCCATCCACGTCCGCACCGAGTTCTTTATCACCGTGGGGAAACTCACACATGCATTTAAGAACAACCTTCGCGTATTTCAGTAGAAAAAATAGTATTTCAACGCAATAAAAAATATGTTGTGCCTAAGTTTTTGATTTCTTAGGGAATTTTGGGCCAAAGGGGTGGGATGTGTGTAAATTTGGGTGACTTAGGCCATAAATTACATGGGGGCTACTAATTTCAAAGCCCGCATGTAAGTACTTCAATTCATGGGTAAGGCAGGTAATCCGATCCCATCCTCATCCCTGTCCTGCACGCTCGGTAAGGTATTTGACCCACCAACTTCCAGATGGGCATTCCAGCTGGCACCCGTGCCCTAATAGATTAATTACCCATGGGGACGCGGGTAATAATTAACCATGCATTGCCAGCTTGACATGTGTCAAAGCTTATCTCGAACAAGCCATTACTCTGATCACGACATCTTGGCCCCATGTCGGGAAATCATGCATATTTTCATGTACTTCCGCGCATTTTTCAGTTTTTAACTTTAAAAAACTAGATTCCCAATGCTTTTGTGTCAAAACCGTCACTCAAGATGTTTGGAACTCCTTCAAATTTATTGCACGGGGCATATACATGGAAGCAAGTAGTACATAAATATGATTTTCCAGCATTTTTTGCTTCATCTTGCTTGTTCATGTGTTTCAGTTTTGAACTATGGCCATTAAATCTCTAGAAACTAACTTCATGTATAAAAATGCCAATTGAACCCCGAATATTTCCTAATTTTAGGATGACGGTCGTACTCGTACATTGTAACGATAAAAACAAACTAGGCCGAATGAGGCAGTGGTCCGGTTCGTCATCGCACAACGCCCCACGTTCCCTCTCAGAACTATACGAGCCTGCGTGCGATGCTCCGGTTTGTGAGAGGCTTGTGTCAAAGCTTATCTCGAACAAGCCGTTACTTTGACTACGACATCTTGGCCCCATGGCGGAAAATCATGCTGACTTTCATGTACTTCATAGCATTATTTATTTATTTTTTGAATTTAAAAACCTAGATTATTCTCAATGCTTGTGTCCTAACCATTACTCAAGATGTCTGAAACTCCTTCAAATTTATTGCACGTGGCATATAGACGGAAGCACTGGTACATATATAAATATGATTTTTTTCCTATAGTTTTTGCTTCATCTTGCACATGTCCATGTGTTTTAGTTTTGAATTATGGCCACTAGATATCTAGAAACTAACTTCATGTATAAAAATGCTCATTGAACCCCGAAAATGTCCAAATTTCAGGATGCCAGACGTATTCGTGCATTGTAACGAATCAAAAAAAAGCTAGGCCAAATGAGACAACGACAAGCGGTTCATCATCAAAAAAGGCTCTCATGTTCCCTCTCGGAACCACGACCCTTCGTGTGATGCTCCGTTTTGTGACAGGCATGTGTCAAAGTTTATCTCGAACAAGCCGTTACTTTGACCACGACATCTTGGCCCCATGTGGGGAAATCATGCAGATTATTACCATGTACTTTAGAGCATTTTTTCATTTTTTGAATTTTAAAACCTAGATTCCCAATGCGTGCACGTGTGTCCAAACCGTTACCCAAGATTTTGGAACTCCTTAAAATTTCTTGCAAGCGCCATATATAGGGAAGCAAGTAGTACATAAATATGATTTTTCCAGCAGTTTTTGCTTCATCTTGCATGTTCGTGTGTTACACTTTTGAATTATGGCCGCAAAATTTGTACAAACTAACTTAATGTATAAAAATGCCAATTTAACCCCGAATATTTCATAATTTTAGGATGCCGTTAGTGGATTTTGACGGTAGGGATCTTTTTCTTACAAATAAAACAATATTCGTTGCCGCTGTACCCCAAAATAGTTTTACAATTCAATACAAAAAGTGAACTGCGTACACACGGTTCCATACAGGAACAGTTTGCGATGGAAATTCACGGATCTATTTATGTATTACGAGGGAAGCTTCGTTGGCTTCGTCTAGCTCGGATTCCATTCACCCTCGATCCCCATTCCCCAACAAACCCTCTCTGCAAAGAATGACGTCGTGGGAACGCTTCGTAAGGGTGCGTACGACCGCCCCCTTGGCCCCGAGCGCTCCCGCCTCTGCCAAGAACGCGACCGCCTCAGCCGAGAGCGCAGCCGCATCCGCCTTAAGCGCGGCCGCATCCGCCGAAAGGGCCTCTGCGGTGGCCGACATGGCTTCTACGGTGGCCAAACGGGCATCCGTAGCCGCGGAGACGACAGTTGCAGCTGCTACGACGACGTCTGCAAACGCCAAGAGCGCTCGAGCAGCGTGCCGTGCCGCAGAGGCCGCCCTGGCCCGGGTCAAGGCCATCCAGGTCTATATCATCGAGAACGCACATGCCAAGATACTCCAAGCTTCACCGGAATCTAGTATGCACCACATGTCCGAAGAGGCGGCTGCTGCGGATGCCGAGATGCATGCCGACGATGCGGCGGCGGAGGCCATGGAGCCCTTTCCGCACGAGATCTCCGAACGGGAGCTGGAGATGCGGGAGCCGTTCGAAAGCGCCGAGTGCTGGGAGGAGTTGCGCGTGGCTTAGGAGGAGGTCGAGAAGCGCCTCTCCATTGAGGAATCGGCGGTGGAGTACCAACGTGAGCTATGGAGGCGCCATTACTACGAGTACTACGAATATGAGGGCGACGCCGATGATGAGGACAACGTCGAGGATGAGCACGTCGCTGCGGTCGAAGTCAGCCTGGGGGATGCGGAGTCAAGCACCGGCGGAATGTCGCCCGGACAAGTCGTCGACATCTCATCGAACAGCGACGAGGCATAGGGCGGCTGCTCGTCGGCGTCTTTGTTAAAATTATGCGTATTACTAATAGCCTTTGTTCAGAGAGCTGGTCTTTTGAAAAAGCTATGTCTAGTTCAAGTAGCTTGATTATTTAGTGAACTTGCTCGGTTTAGTAACTGTGAGCTATGTGTGTCCTCTAATTTGTATACCCAAGTTAGCAGTTGATGTTACATTATGCAATGACGTGGATGTGCACTATAACCAGGGAATATGTGGGGGGCGAAATTTTGTATGTTCTGTATCATCGCACACGATAAAAGCAGAAACACCGTGTCTGATGAATCTTTGCGCGCCAAGATTCCCTGCAACGAGCGAAAAATTTCGCCGATCGCCGAAATATCTGCCTCCCCCCCCAAGGGCCACATTTCCTCTAGCTTCCGACCGCCGCGGACACGCCATGGTCTCCTCGAGTGACCCCTCAAGTGGTATCTCCGACGACGACGAATCTCTCACCAGCCAGGTATTCATCTCTCTTCTCTCTGCCTCAACTAGGCTTAGGGTCTTGTTTTGGAATTGGGGATTTAAAGCGGCAGGCCCATTTGCGCCATTTCTTTCTCTTGTAGCTCCCTAGGACAACCACTTCCAAGGAATGGAGACGGGTAGCTGAAGACCTGCCTGTCCATGGTCAACATCAATTTCAATCCGTGAAGTTACTAGCTTTTGAATCTGGGAACAGTGGGAGGAAGTTTCTGGGACGTGCAAAGAAGGTAAGCCTAACTCTCGTTGATAGAAATTATTTCTTATATTAGTTGTGATTCAGACACCTTCCGTGTGCTATTTGATTCTGGATATGATTAAGACATTGTCATAGTTCTAACTTAAAGGCATATTGACAGCAAGAAAACTATGTGCTACATGAGTTATCATTGCATGAAAATTTACAGCAAGCTAGTACACATGAAGCACTTCATTTCATTCAGCACGAGTAAGGTCTAATTATGCACAGAAACATGGCTAGCATCAACACTGTTCGAGCGTACACACACCTCGGTTGTCAGGTGGCTGAACCACCTGAAACAGGGCAATCTAAAATAAACAAATTCTTAGACTTAGTGAAAAAAACATGGTGCAAGATGACGTGTCTTGAGACTGCATCGGTATTTCCCTAAAGAGGAAGGGATGATGCAGCACAACGACGGTAAGTATTTCCCTTAGTTATGAAACCAAGGTTATCGAACCAATAGGAGGATCACCACCACCCAATAAGCAGCACCAGCACACAAAGAACAAATACTTGCAACCCGACGCGAAAGAGAGGTTGTCAATCTCTCTATGGTAAAAAGATAGCTAGATTAGGTAGTGATAGATAGGAGAGATAGATCTCTCAAGAACACAAAATAAAAAGAGCAAATAAAAAGTGCAGCAATATATTTTTGGATTTTTGGTTTTGTAGATCTGAAAGCAAAAAGGCAAAAAGATAGATCGGAAAGCAATATGTTGGAAAAAGTAGACCCGGGGGACGTAGGATTCACTAGTGGCTTCTCTCATGAGTATAGCACACGGTGGGTGAACAAATTACTGTTAGGCAATTGATAGAAGATCAAATAATCATGATGATATCCAAGGCGATGATCATTATATAGGCATCACGTCCAAGATAAGTAGACCGACTCCTGCCTGCATCTACCACTATTACTCCACACATCGACCGCTATCCAGCATGCATCTAGTGTATTAAGTTTATGGAAAAATGGAGTAATGCAATAAGAACGATGACATGATGTAGACAAGATCTATTCATGCAGGAATAGACCCCATCTATCCTTAATGGCAACGATACATGCGTGCCTTGCTGCCCCTTCTATCACTGGGAAAGGACACCGCAAGATCGAACCCATCACAAAGCACGTCTTCCCATGGCATGAAAAATCGATCTAGTTGGCCTAACTAAAGCAAATATTCGAAGAAGAAATACGAGTCTATAAGCAATCATGCATATAAGAGATCAAAGAAGACTCAAATAATATTCATGGATAGAAACTTATCATGAACTCAAAATTCATCGGATCCCAACAAACACACCGCAAAAGTTTACATCAAATAGATCTCCAAGAGACCATTGTATTGACAATCAAAAGAGAGAGAGGAAGCCATCTAGCTACTGCCTACAGACCCATAGGTCTAAGGTGGACTACTCACACATCATCGGAGAGGCACCTATGAAGAAGATGAACCCCTCCGTGATGGTGTTTAGACTGGATCTTGAGGTTCGGGAACTTGGGGCGGCTGGAATTGTGTTTCGTCGACTCCCCTAGGGTTTTCCAAATATTTGAGAATATATTGGCATCAGAGGTGGTGGAGGGGGGCCCTGTGGAGGGCACAACCCATCAGGGCGCGCCGGGGGCCCCCTGGCGCGCCCTGGTGGGTTGTGGCCTCCACAGCCCACCTTCCTGGCTCTTCTTTAGCCCACTGGGTGTCTTCTGGTCCAGAAAAAATCTCCAAAAACTTTCGTCGCGATTAGACTCCGTTTGGTACTGATATTCTGCGAAGTAAAAAAAAAGCAAAAATAGCAACTGGCACTTTGGCACTATGTCAAAAGGTTAGTCCCAAAAAAATGATATAAAGTTGTTATAAAATGATTGTAAAACATCGAAGAATGATAATATAACAGCATGGAACAAGCAAAAATTATAGATACGTTGGAGACGTATCAGCATCCCCAAGCTTAATTCCTACTCTTCCTAGAGTAGGTAAATGATAAAAACAGAATTTTTGATGTGGAATGCTGCCTAACATGTTCATCTCACATTCTTTTCTTTTGTATAGCATGGATATTTGGACTTGTAGATGATTCAAAGCAATAGTCTAGTTTTAACATAATGACTTCAATAATCAAGCATGACAACAAGCAACCATGTCTTTCAAAATATCAACACTAAAGAAAGTTATCCCTAGCCCATCATGCTCAATCATTGATCCATACATGAAACACACTCAAATATTATCTATCCCCAATGCTCAAGTACGATCATAGTGCCCCCAAGTTGGTGCTTTATAAGAGAAGATGGAGACTCAAAGTAAAAATAAAAATTGCATAAAGTAAATAGATAGTCCCTTCGTAGAGGGAAGTAGGGATTTGTAGAGGTGCCAGAGCTCAAAGTTTTAAGTTGAGAGAGAGAAAAAAAATTGGGTGGCATGCTTTTCCTGTCAACGAAAACGACAAAGTAGTTCACAATACTTTCCATGCTAGATATATCATAGGCGGTTCCCAAATAGAAAATAAAGTTTATTCCTTTTTCCACCAAACTTTCACATTCCATGGCGGGCTGTATCCACGGTTGCCTTCCATACCAACACTTTCCAAGGAATTTATTTTTTGACAATATAAAGTAATTTTTTTCTTTTTCATTTCGGGAATGGGCATCCCTATTACCGCCGCACTCTCGTGCAATGACAAGTGAATAAATACTCATCTTGAGAATAACACATCTAGCATGGAAAAATATTGGACACTCCCCACCGTTTCATGAGCGGTACGAGCACACAAAAGAGAAAATTTATTTTGAAACTTTAGAGATGGCACATACAAATTTGCTTGGAACGGCATGGAAATACCGCATATAGGTAGGTATGGTGGACTCATAAGGCAAAACTTGGTTTAAGGATTTTGGATGCACAAGTAGTATTTCTAATTAGTACAAATGGAGGCTAGCAAATAGATTGAGAAGCAACCAAACCAAGAAACGAAAATTCACATAAGTGAGCATTGAGCATAACTAACACCGAATAATGCACCACAAGTAGGATGTAATTTCATTGCCCAACTATTGACTTTCGTACTTGCATAGGGAATCACAAACCTTAACACCAATATTCCTACTAAAGCATAATTACTCACTAACATGACTCACATATTAGTATCATCATGTCTCAAAGCTATTACAAGGAATCAAGTTTAATTTGTCCAATGATCTTCATGAAAGTTTTTATTATATCCTCCTTGGTTATCTATCACTTTGGGACTAGTTTCATATATTGCCATTGCTTTTTGACAAGCTCAAACAAATTTAAGCGAAGCACATGAGCATAAAGATTTCATCTCTCAAAAAGGTATAAGTGAAGCATGAGAGGATTTCTTCAAAATTTATTAACTCTCAAATTAATCTAAGTTTAGCATGAGAGTATTTCTATAAAAATTTCCAAGCACACCGTGCTCAAAAAGATATAAGTGAAGCACTAGAGCAATTCTATAGATCAAAAAGTTTAAGTGAAGCATAGAGAGCAATTCTAACAAATAATAGCATAATTTTGGCTCTCCCAAATAGGTGTGTACAGCAAGGATACAAATGAAAAACTAACAAGCAAAGCAAGCAAAGATACAAGACGCTCCAAGCAAAACTCATGATATGTGACGAATAAAAATATAGCTCCAAGTAAAATACCGATGGTCGTTAGAAGAAAGAGGGGATGCCACCCGGGGGCATCCCCAAGCTTAGTTGCTTGTTCCTCTTTGGATATATCTTGGGGGTGCTGTAGCATCCCCAAGCTTAGGCTCTTTTCACTCCTTATTCCTTCATCCATCGTGATCTCACCCAAAACTTGAAAACTTCAATCACACAAAACTCAACAAAATCTTCGTGAGATCCGTTAGTATAATAAAGCAAATCACTACTTTAGGTGCTGTTTCAAACCCATTAATATTTTGTTATTCCATTATACCTACTGTATTTTAAATTTACCATGGCTCATAGCCTTCAATATAAACCATAGATTCATCAAAACAAGCACACAATGCAACGAAAACAGAATCTGTCTTAAACAGAACAGTCTGTAGTAATCTGTACTCTAACCATACTTTTGTAACTCTAAACATTCTGAAAAATTAGGACAACGTAAATAATTTGTATAGAAACACTGTGTTAAAATTTCAGCTGAAGATCACGTTCCAGCAAAAAATGAATATTCAAATACTGGACACAAAGTTTCTGTTTCAGATTCAGCATCGCTTCTACTCATATTATGAATCATCCTAAAGGCTCTACTTGGCACAAACACTAAATAAACCATAAAAACACAATCATAACAGAGGCATAATTGTGTCAACACTCAAAAACAGAAAGGAAAAAAGCAAAAATAAATTTATTCGTTGGGTTGCCTCCCAACAAGCGCTATCGTTTTACGCCCCTAGCTAGGCATAACGCATAGATTCAAGTATTGTCATATTTGGTTTTGGCCACTTTTGTGAGGGCCTTCTCGAATCCGGGGGCTCTTTACGCCTCCCCAAATTTTCAGGAGAAGAAACCATCTTGAGATCCAAAATATCCAAACGCTTGTTGCAAAGGGTAATCAAAGTATTCAAGGGATTGAGGTTCCCACTAATATGTTTGAGGGGTTCGTGGTATTTTTGTAACTCGACCAAGTGCTTATGTAAGTCACCCAATTTCTCGAGAATTTGAACCCACTATTGTGTAAAAGCAAGCCCCTTTTATGATGGAGGAACCCCAAAAATCCCTTCCAAAACTTCATAAGCGGCGTTTGCATCAAGTTCAATAAAATTCCCTTTGGAGGCAAAATCCAAAAGCTCTCTATGATGCAAATCCAATCCAATATAAAAATTTCTAAGCAAAACTTTTGCGTCTCCTTTTAGATTGGAAATACGATAGGATTCAATTAGCCTATACTAGGCATCTTTCAAATTTTCCCTTTGTTTTTGTTTGAAGTATAGCACTTCAAAATCTGGTGACAGAGGGGGAGTAGTAACGCCAGCCATAGCAACAAAATTGACGAACAAGAGATCTAACAAAAAAAAGGCAAACGAAAAAGAGGGCGAATAAAACGGCAAATTGGTGAAGTGGGGGAGAGGAAAACGAGAGGCAAATGGCAAATAATGTAATTGCAAGGAGATGCGATTTGTGATTAGGAACCTGGTAGCACTAGTAGAAAACAGGCCATTGGTCCCGGTTGGGAAGGGCCTTTAGTCCCGGTTCCCCAACCGGGACTAATGTATAGGGACTAAAGGGTACAAGCCTTTAGTCCCGGTTGTCTACGACCCGGGACTAAATCCCTGCCACGTGGGATGGCAGCGCGCCCGGGGGATGGGGACCTTTAGTCCCGGTTGGTAACACCAACCGGGACTAAAGATTTAGGGGCTTTGGGGTTTATGGGTTTAGGTTTTATTTTTTATTTTTCCTTTTCGTTTTGTGTATTCGATTTAATTCTTTTTCATTTCAAACATATTTTACGCTGCTACATACCGTACACGTTATGCATATATAATAGAATATCTCGTAGAACCAATCATATACATAGAACTTTTCGTACGACCATGCATACACATATGTACAATTTGGTATATACAATTTCTCCTACAATTTGAAAATCATTACATGCAGGCATTAGGTGTAATGGTATTCTCCGTCAGGAGATATGACCTGCTCAAGCAAAAAAACCGCAATTTCCTCTTGAATTGCTCGTATGCGGTCGTTTGGTAGGAGCTTCTCCCGCATCTCGTGCATCCTTAAAGAAGGAGATCAATATGAACATGTTAGTTGTCTGTATATATATATATATATATATATATATATATATATATTACATCATGATAAAAAAATGTGAATGGTGTTTACGTACCCAAAGATCTCTTGTAGTTTTGGTCCTTTCGGTCATAAAACGAATGTTCTCGCAAACGTAATATGCACATAAAGAAGTCCCTTGTTGCTGCCTCATGCACTTTACGAGAATATAATTCAATCAGATAATAATCAAGGATGATAATGGTATTGAAAATATACTTAAAGAGATGCGCGGACGTAGCTAGTACTACTTAAATACCTTGGGCCTTCGCCATTTCAGCTCCTCTTTCCATTCACCTCTAACATCTTTGGTGAACTTTTTCCAAACCCTGCCCGGCAAAGAAAATGAATAAAGGAGTTACTAATTACTTGATATCAGGAAACAAACTAAAGAGGCCGACATAGTGCATAAATGATTGAAATTACCTGTCGAGCATCGAATGCAGGCTTCTGTATTCTTCAGGGTCTTTACTTAGTGAGTCGAGTACTTCAACAGTTCCATCGTCAATTCCAATGATTAGCAGGATCCAGTGGTAGCTGCGGACACGATTTGTATAAGCGGGCATGCATAACTCATCAACTACACTTAGCATCGAGTATATATATATAAGGTAAAAGTAAGGTAAAAGTAACACTCACTTGAAGTTGTAAGGTAAAAGTATTTCTGGTTTGGTATTTAGGGCCTTCAAAAACCTTAGCAACATTTTCTCCGTGTCTTTAGGGTAAGTAGTTAACACCTTTTCATTAACGGTATTTGGGTTAATGAACCCAATGCCATAGACTCCATCTCTTTCCAATTCAAAAATCTTCATTCTGCACAATACCACATAAAAGAATATAGTGAGGATAATTACAGGCAATGAACGAGCTGAGCTAGAGACTTACTCAAATTACAGAAAGAAATCACTTACAGACAGTAGCAATAGACGATAGATTTGTCGAGTGCTTTTTGATTGAATAACTGAAAGAATTCTTCATTTTCAATCCACAAATCATTTTCATGGATGTAATGCTTTTGCTTGATTTTCACCATGAGGCTCTCTCGCCTGACCTTTACTTCTCTCATGTACCACTGATGCAAGCTGTACATTTGTGTTGATAGAAGCTTCTCATCTTAAGGACTCACGAGAGGGTTCCCGGGGACATATGCCCATTCTAGTTCTTTCGGATCCGTCGGTGGGAATTCCTCGATCTCTAGGAGTTGTTCAACAGTGATACCGAGATGTCTAGCATTCTCTCTATCAGCGTCAGTTATTACCACCTTATCGGTAGTCACCTTGAGCGGGGTGATCGATTGCACTGCCTGTTCTCCGAGCTGGGGAACAGTTTTTCCGCATTTACTACTACTACTGCAAGACTTCTGTTTTTTTGTTTATGATAGGACTTGCTAATAGAGCGTTCATAGTTTGATAGTGTCCTTTTCTCCGCCGGTTTAGCTGCATTCAAAAAGTGTTGTACGACTTCCTCAGGTATTTTCTCCTTTGGCGGCGGGGGCGGTTTCGGTCCAAAATGGGCCAAATCTTTAGCCTCTTGTTCATCGATTTCCTCGGCAGTCTTCTCGTAAGCTAACTTCTTTTTGGCAGGAGGCTCGGGTTTCTTCTTTTGTGCTCTCTTCCCCTTGGGAGACGGCGGATATCGATATCGCGGACTCACCCTAGGCTCCGTCTCGGGGTGGGATTGACCATGCTGACATGGCGGAGATCGATATGGCGGACTCGCCCTGCGCTCCGTCTCGAGGTGGGTTGGATTCAGCTGACGCGGTGGACTTGGAGGACTCGCCCTGCGCTCCGTCTCGAGGTGGGTTGGAGTCTGCTGACGCGGCGGACTTGAAGGAGGAGTCGGTGGCCTTGGCACCGAGTTTGGAAACACGATGCATTCCTTTTTCCATAAAATGACACAACGCCTGGCTTCTCCCAGTGTCCGCTCCCCTTCACCTCCAAGGTAGTCAAGATCTAGTGATTCATATGCCGACACAACTTCATCAACCCCGACATGAGCATAGCCAGGTGGAATCGGATTGTCGTGGAAAGTTGCTTCAGGTCCACTCGGTAAAGCAAAGCCGTCCGCCGCCTTCATGGATATGTTCTTCAGTTTCACGTGTAGCTCACAAGCTGTCGACTCTAGGATATCATCCACGGGGTAGCGAGCCAGCAGTGCATCATCGGCCGGGACCCTCGTGGAACCCAAGCTGCTTTTCGGCATAGATGATGGAATGGCACCATCCAATGCTGCATCTGGATGCTCCTGCTGCTGAGACGCGCCTTACTGGCTTAGTCTGTTGATTTGCTCCTGCTGCAGCATGTATTTGCGTTCCAAGTCCGCGTTCTTTGCTTCTACCATCTGAATCCGATCTATTTCATGCTTCTTCTTTCTCTCACGGCTTCTGTAACTGTCGTTCCAATCCGCAAACCCCAGAAGCCGCGGAACAAGGCCTTTGCCTCGTGTTCGTCCCGGGTGTTCAGGATTGTTGAGGGCGCGTGTAAGCTCGTCGTTCTCTCTCTCGGGCTGGTACAGACCCATTCGAGCTTCTTCTATTGCTTTAAGTAACTCATCCGTGGCTTCTTTAAGACTTGCCTGTTCAAGAACCTTCCCTGTCTTTGGGTCCAACTTTCCCCCATGTGCATAAAACCAAGTCCTGCACCTGTCGGGCCAATTCTCTATTTCTGGAGTTACCCCTGCAGCCTTCATGTTTCTCTCGGATTCTTCCCACTTAGGCAACCCATACTTGTAGCCACCTGGCCCCAGATGATGGTGCCATGTTTTTTTCTCGACATTTATCTTGTTTACTCTCGACCGTTTCTTAGCTTCTTCTGATTCCTTGAACTGCACAAATCTGTCCCAGTCATCTTTTAACTTCGTATATTCTCCTTTGAATTCTGGAGTCTTCTATCCTCCTTTCACGTAATTGGTCCATTATCTTTTCTTATAAGTCTGGAATTGTGTGGCTATCTTCTTAAGAGCACACTTCTTGACTTTCTCCTATTGGATATCTGTGAGACCCTCTGGTAGGGTGAAATGTTTCATGAGCTCCTCCCAAAGCAGATATTTTGCTCTTTGGCTAACAAAAGGAACTCCGCGATCTTTTGGCTGATTCCATTCTTGAGCGGTGATCGAGATTTGGTCCCTAACGATAACTCCGCATTGACGTATAAATTTGTCTGCATTAATTTTAGGAGCAATCGGTTGGCCATCTGCTCTGATTTGATCGATGTTGTACTTTATGCCTTGTTTACGGTTTTGTTGGGCCACGTTTAACCCTTGTAGAAGATTTGCTCGATCCGGAGGGCTAAAAGAAGAAAGATTCGTTAATATATACAAATCAATCAATACTTCTGATGATCACCAGAGGGCAAATTAATACCTCGTCGGACTTCTGATGATGGAGAAAAATTTCTTCGACATCATTGTCAGTTGGTTCCCCTTTGTCTCTTGGTTGTTCTTCCTGAATTCCCTCACCGGATGGGTTAAGGTATTATGAGCCATCCTCTACTTCTTCATTCTCTTCGTTTCCGGAGCGTATCAAGTCGTACATGGCATTCTCTTGATCACGGTCTCTGTCTCTACCGTCCATAGCTTAACTAATCCGGAACAAATATAAAACAATTAGAATGCATTCAATAAGCAAAACTAGAGATATGCAAATCAATACAAGGCAATGCAACAATATGATCATATAATATCACTAATACATCATTGAATAGTATCACTAATACATCTTGAATATTATTATATAATATAAATAATACTTCATCGAATATTATCACTAATACATCTCGAATATAAATATCACTAATACAGATCTAGTTGACGTCTCGCGGCGCAGGCGGTGGACACCCAATGATAAGGAACTATAACAGGATCATAGCTCGGGTGAGATCCCTGAAGAACCTGCCAGGTATTGCAGAACCTAGCGTCCAACACAGCCATGTAGCGTCGGACGTGCTCGTCCTCCTCCCTGACACGGCGACGTACCACCTTCGCGGGGGCCGGCTCCCTCTACACCGACAGTGGTCCACGCGACCACCACCAAAGAACCTCCGGGTCGACGACGGGACCCTGATTCCTCACCAAGCTGCGCGCCCCGGAAGGCAGCTCCTCCCAGTGCTAGCCCGGCGGGGCCCAGTCCCGGACATGGCGCCTCTCAAGCAGGTTGTTGCCACCGAGTCGACGACGAGGATGCTGGCCGGACATCGTCGACTCAACGGCTACGCTATGCAACTAAGCATTTAAACATCTAAACATCATATATATGCCTAATATAAAATATAAAATCATCGATATCGTCGGGGACTCTCCCTCACCGACAACTAAAACAACTAAAACATAAAACAACTAAATTAACTGAAACAATATGAACATCTAACAAAATCTAACAAGATCTAACAATATGAACATAGAACAAAATCTAACAAAATCTAACAATATGAACATCTAACAAAATCTAACAACATGAACATCTAACAAAATCTAACAATATGAACATCTAACAAAATCTAATAATATGAACATCTAAAAAAAATCTAACAATATGAACATCTAACAAAATCTAACAAAATCTAACAATATGAACATCTAACAAAATCTAACAATATGAAAATCTAACAAAATCTAACAATATGAACATCTAACAAAATCTCACCGGGGGGCTGACGAGGAGAGCGGCGACGGCGACGAGCGGCGACGGCGAAGAGCGGCGACGGCGGCGAACGGCGACGGCGTCGGGGCGGGGCGACGGCGATGAGCAGCGATGGCGACGGCGTCGGGGCGGGGCGGGGCGATGGCGACGCGGCACCCTGCGGCATCGGAGCGGGGCGACGGCGACGGGGCACGGCGAGGAGGCGCGGGGGCAGCCTGGCGGCGTCGGGGCGGGGCGGGGCGACGGCGACGGGGCACGGTGAGGAGGCGCGCGGGCAACCTGGCGGCATCGGGGGCGTCGGCGTCGGGGGGATAATGGGAAGGAAATGGCAAAGTCCCAATTTAGATAGAGACCACCTTTAGTCCCGGTTGGTGGCTCCAATGTGGCACCCCGGCTCAGAGAACCGGATTACCAGTGTTTCCAACCCAGCGATCATGTCTTCTGGAAACACACAACAACTTGGTATAGAACAGAACTGAACTTTATTGATAACGGATGGGTACAAGCTTATATTTTACAATGATAACGAGGCCAAAGGCACCCTCGGTGCTATGACAGTATCCACATTATTTATGGAACATAGCAGGGCCTTGGAACTACTAAGTACTTCTACGGCGTAGCGGATCATAGCGGCAACTCCATCCACAGGGATACTGCTGTGGACACATCCTAGCTAGCGCAGCACGAACCAACAGGACCTCCGTCCTCAGCTTCTCCTGCATCTGGCATGATACGCCAGGTGAGTACTTTGAATGTACTCGCAAGCTCACGACAACCAAGTAATGCAGCAAACAATAGCTTGGCAATCAACGTGTTAAATGCTTAAACAATTCACTTACTGTACCAGTTACCAACTTACTCACATCCGGGTTGTCCCACAACCCTCGGAATACTCATACGTCATTGAGCACTTCCGACCATACGAAGAGTTCTTCCATCATTACTAACATTGATACAGTTGACCATCTACTGAGGTCTGGTCAGGCTGTCCAATACCGTGGACGCGGCTATTCGAATAGATTTTTACACTCTGCAGAGGTTGCGCACTTTACCCACACCATGAAGCACCTGGCCTCGTGATCCCCTTCGGGTGGACCAGTGTTGCTTCAACGAAACCTGCCTGACCCGTGACTCTCTCACCGTACCTCCGGCATTCATCCTCCCCCGCGGAGGCCTGCCCTGGGTGGCCCCTATGTTCCCATGACACCTGTGTCCCCATGAAACCTGCCACCGTCGTGGCCCAACAAAACTGTCCCAAACGGGGACGCCGGCACAAACAAACAACAACTGGGCTCATAGGATTATCGCCGCCTACCTGATCAGGGTAGCGCGCGCGCATAACCCTCCCTCTTTGGAGGTACCGGTGAAGGATCACGCAGTCAGGCCAAGTCAAGGCCGTCCCATACCGGCAAATGTGGTTGCACGAGTATGCCCGGACAGGTGACTCAAGATCAACCACTAATTTTACTTCAAATATAGTGGGTCATCACAATAAGCAACTAAGTATTTAAATGAATTACTATGGATTAACCTATAACAAGTAAATAAGCATAATGCATGAAATTATGCAATGCTATGGAAATGCTACATAAAATGGGTATCATGGCTTGCCTTGCTCTGTTGGGTTGTTCAAACACTCATGATCTTCAAAATCTCCAAAGTTTCCTTCTGAAATTATTTTTAAATTGCAAAGGGAAATGTCACATAATGCATTTTTGTTAACCAGAAATTCTGTGGGCATAAGAAAAATACCAAAATTTGTCAGCAACTAAAGGGGCTCAATACCAACTCAATGCAAAAAGAATCAATTGAATTGGAGCTATGGATAAAAAGTTATTTAGGGTCAAAGTCTGGTCCAAATTCTGGATTAAAAATGGATTTAAACAGAAAACAGAAAAATACCCAGCCGGCCACGTCGAAGGCGTAAAGTGGAGGGGCGCCTCCACTTATACCGCTTCGGCGGGGGCCTGAGCCGCTAACAGATGGGGATGGCGATAGAGGCGGCGGTGGGGTCGGGCGTCTACAGGAATGGAAAGGGCGCTCAACGGCGAGCACGTACGTACCTGTAGATTGACTAGAGAAGGTCGGATGACGTCGTCCCCTTCGTCTCCGGCGGCGGCGACGCTCGAGTGAGATCGGAGACGGCGGTTCCGGCGACGGTTGGCTTGGGCGGGAGGTCGGGGAGCACCAGGGGACTACCCTGAGCTCGAGGTTGGGGTCAATTGAGGCTGGGGAAGAGTGGGGCTGGCTGGTGGCAGAGCTCGATAGGGCGGCGGTCTCTGGCGAGGTTCGAGGCCAGTGGGCCTCTCGGCCTTGGCTCGCTGCTCGGGGGGACGATTGAGAGGTAGAGGAGAGGGGTGAGGAGCTTTGGAGGGACGGGGAGGGCCTTAAATAGGCGGGAGGCGAGCGCGGCGATCTCTCCCGAAGCGGCGAGGCTCGGCCACGTCGCCGGCGCTAGTACGATGCGCTGGCGGGCCGAAAGCGTCGATGGGATGGAAGAGAGCAGGAGGGAGCGACGGGACGGGTCCGGCGCCATTAATGGCTTGCGGACGACCACAGTGGACGAAGCTCACTGTTGCACCCATGGCGAAGCTTGGCCGGGAGCGGCGGCGGCCTTCTCCGGCGACCAGGAGGGTTCAAGAGGAGCCACGTGGCTGGCTGGAGCAATGTCGGCACCAAGGGACAAGGGGGAGCAGCGATGGACGTCTCGGGTGAGCTCATCTGATTCTGGCGCCGTGCAGAGCGCGCGCACGGGCATGCCAGTGCCGTGCTCACCACGGTTGCGGCCACCAGGAGGACACGCCTGCCTGGCGCACCTTGTCCATAGGGTCGACCCTTGTCCACTTAGCCTCCCTGGGTCACTGGCTCGACCAGGTTCACCCTGCTGTGAAGTGTAGCCTCAGCTACAGCTTCTGCCAGCAATCTTGAGGAGATTCTAGAGGGGAAATGATATAGGGATGGTGCCAAAGGAGATGTCTGGCGCCATCTGGGTTGGAGGGACTACAAGCTGGTAAAGTTTGAGAAGGTTTGAAGGAGGTTTGAGCATAGTTCCTTTAGAAATCACCATTCTGGTCCAGAGGGCAAATGAGCTTGTGGCACTCACATGGATGCTCTGCTAATGATGAAACTTGGTGGAGTGAAGTTATTTGGTAGTGCACACATGCCATAAAAATTGTGGATCAATTGTGCACCCCTAGCTTATACTTCCTTCACAAAGTTCTTAGATAAGCAGAATCTTGTCAGAGTTTTGCTGCTCAAAAATTGTACTGGACCAGATGATGTTTTTGGATATTGTGGCTAGATAGGATCCCTAGGAGCTTGGGGAATTTATTGAGAATTTTCTGAGGTAGGAAAAATGGGGTTGCTTCACAATGGACAAATTCTGGTCAGGAATAAAATAATTATTCTGGCCAAAATTTTACATTGGGCACTGGAATATTTTTGGAGATTATGGGATCATATGATGATGAGAAGATGTGGGAAAAGTTTGGGGATTTATTGATCATCCAATCTATAGGTTGCTTCACAACCCATAGTGAAGACATTAATTCCCAAATATAGAAAAGGGGTTTATTGAAAAAGATTAAATATTGGGAGTTGATCCGGGAGAGATGTGGAAAGGTTTTGGCAAGATGAGGAGGGTTTTGGGTTACTGGATAAAAGATTTAAAGATTCATAGATCCAAATCAATTGAAAAGGTTTGAAAATCAACCAAGTTTGCAAATAAAATCCAAATAATTTTGAAAAGAAAAAGTTGTCAAAAACCAGGGTGTCACAAACCTACCTCCCTTAGGATGAATCTTGTCCTCAAGATTCGGTTGCTCAGGGAACAAGTACGGGTATGCGGATCTGAGGAAGTCTTCTCCTTCCCATGTGGCCTCTTCCTCAGTATGGTGCTCCCATAGCACCTTATAAAACCTGATCACTTTACTCCTGGTGGTTCTTTCCATTTCGTCTAGGATCCTGACTGGCTTCTCTTCGTAAGTCAGGTCTTTAGCCAGCTCTAGCTCACTCATATCCGCTTGCTGGATTGGTGGTGCAATGCACTTTCTTAATTGTGATATATGGAAAACATCGTGCACTTCAGACAGTTCTGGTGGTAGTTCCAACTGGTACGCTACTCTGCCTCTTCTAGCCACCACTGGAAAGGGACCGATATATCTTGGTGCAAGCTTTCCCCGGGTATGAAACCTCTTTACTCCCTTCATGGGGGTTACTCACAGGTAAGCATATTCCCCGGGCTCAAAGGTCACTTCTCGGTGCTTTGGGTCATAATAGCTCTTTTGTCAGGACTTGGCTGCTCGAAGACACTCTTGAATGTCCTTGACCCGTTTCTCAGCCTCGAGCATCAAGTCCGTGCCGAAGATACGGCTATCACCTGTCTGGGACCAATTTAAGGGGGTGCGGCACTTCCGCCCATAGAGTGCCTCAAACGGTGACATCTTCAAGCTTGACTGATAACTGTTGTTATAGGAGAATTCCGCATAGGGTAGGCTGTCTTCCCATTTGGGTCCATGGGTAAGAGCACATGACCGAAGCATATCCTCCAGTATCTGGTTAACTCTTTCGGTCTGTCCATCTGTCTGCGGATGGTACGCTGTGCTATGCTTCAGCATGGTTCCCAAGGCTTGATGCAATCGTAGCCAGAATGCTGAGGTGAATAGGGAACCCCTGTCTGAGGTGATGGACTTGGGTACTCCATGGAGGCTGACTATCCGGGACATGTAGAGCTGTGCTAGCTGATTTGCGTTGAAAGTGGTCTTTACTGGAATAAAGTGAGCCACTTTTGTGAGTATATTCACAATGACCCAAATAGCATCGTTGCCTCTTGTTGACTTGGGTAGTCCAACAATAAAGCCCATACATATGTCGTCCCACTTCCACTGGGGAACTGGTAAAGGTTGCAGTAGCCTAGCGGGTTTCTGGTGTTCAGCCTTGACCTTGTGGCAGATGTCGCAGCAGACGACATAGTATGCTATATCTCTTCGCATTCCTGGCCACCAAAATGTTTCTCTCAAGTCTTGATACATCTTGGTACCTCCCGGGTGGATAGAGTATGTGGACTCATGTGCTTCCCTGAGTATTCGTTGTCTCAGATTATCCTGATCGGGCACGCATATCCGCTTTTCGAACCACACGGTGCCTTGGTCATCCATACAGAAGGACTTGGCCTTCCCCTTCGGAATCAACTCCTTGATTTCTTTTATTCCTTCATCTGACTCTTGGGCCTTCTTAATTTCTTCCATCAGTGTGGGAGTAATTTCCAACGTATCCGGGGTAATGGGCCGCATAGCACCATGTTGAGCTCAGCGAATTCCTCTTGTAGCCTTGGATGCATACTTCCCATTAGTGCATTCACGGTGCCATGTTTTCTGCTGAGGGCATCTGCGACCACATTAGCCTTTCCCGGATGATAGTTTATTCCAATGTCATAGTCTTTGACTAGTTCAAGCCATCTTCGCTGCCTGAGATTCAGGTCTGGTTGAGTGAAAATATACTTGAGACTCTTATGGTCTGTGTATATTTCACAGCGTTGTCCAATGAGGTAATGCCTCCAAATCTTTAGGGCATGAACCACGGCCGCCAATTCCAAGTCATGCGTGGGGTAGTTCTCCTCATGAGGTCGTAGCTGTCTGGATGCATACGCTACAACCTTTCCTTCTTACATCAACACGCAGCCAATTCCTCGTCTGGAAGCATCGCAGCATATGTAGAAGCTCTTGTGGATGTCCGGAAGGACTAATACAGGTGCTATCGTTAGCCTTGTCTTTAGCTCCAGGAAACTGCTGTCACATTCCGTCGTCTAGACAAACCTTTGATTCTTCTTGAGCAATTCCGTCAGGGGCTTGGCTATTTTAGAGAAGCCTTCTATGAAACGACGGTAATAGCCTGCCAATCCCTACGAACTTCGGTCACCATGGCTGGTGTCTTCCAATTCAGCACTGCAGTTACTTTGCTGGGGTCGACGGCTACTCCTTGTTCTGACAGAATGTGCCCCGGAAATCCCACTTCCTTAAGCCAAAATTCGCATTTACTGAACTTGGCGTACGGACGATGGGCTCTCAACCTTTCTAGGACAGCACGGAGGTGTTGTTTGTGCTCTTCTTCATCCTTGGAATATATCAGGATATCATCGATGAACACCACCACAAATTTATCCAGAAAGTCCATGAAGACTTTGTTCATCATGCTCATGAAGTAGGCTGGAGCATTTGTCAGTCCAAATGACATGACTATAAATTCATATAGACCATATCGAGTGGTGAACGCTGTCTTGGGTATATCCTCTTTTCTGATTTTTAGCTGATGATACCCGGTTCGCAGGTCAATCTTGGAGAATACCCGTGCTCCATTCAGCTGGTCGAACAAATCATCGATGCGAGGGAGCGGGTACTTATTCTTGATGGTGACCTCATTCAGCTGGCGATAGTCTACGCACATTCGTAGACTTCCATCCTTCTTCTTGACAAAGAGCACTGGTGATCCCCATGGCGAGATGCTTGGGCGAATGTATCCTTTTTGCAACAACTCATCCAACTGCCTCTTCAGCTCTGCCAACTCCGGACGTGGCATACGATAGTATTTCTTGTAAATTGGATCAGTGCCGGGAACCACTTCAATTGCAAACTCCAATTCCTGGTCGGGTGGCATTCCTGGTAGTTCCTCAGGAAACACGTCCGGAAATTCACAAACTACCGGAATCAAGTTCATATCCGTGGCGGTAGTTTGGTATGCCATTCCCTTCTTCGATATCCTTTTGCTGGCGAGGAATTGGACTGTTTGTCCTGCTGGGTTAACTAGTGTCACTGTCCTGCCGGCACATTTGATGCACACCTGATGTGGTGTCAACCAGTCCATTCCCAATATGACGTCCAATCCCGAGGATTCAATGGCAATGAGTGCAGCTGGAAATTTTATTCCATGTATCGAGATTTCTAGATCTCTATATATCAGATTTGTTTTGAGCAGGGAGCCAGGGGATTGTACCACCATGATTTTGTCTAGGAGCGAAGGGAAAAATTTGTGCAAGGTGGCAAAACTCCGCGAAATAAATGAATGGGAAGCCCCAGGATCAAATAAAATTACTGCAGGTATGTTGTTGACAGAAAACATACCAAGGACTACTTCTGGAGCTTCGCAGACTTCCTCGGCGGAGATATGATGCACGCGTCCGTGGCTGAAATTATGATTGGGGCGGCGTCCAATAGTGTTGACCTGCGGCTTGACATCGGAAGATGGCTTCCCGTGGTTGGCGGGGCACTGTTTGGAGTAGTGTCCGCTCTGGCCGCAAGTGAAGCAGGTGTTGTTGCGGCGGCAATCCTCTAGCACTGGTTGTTTGTCGAAGGTCTTGGTCTGACTCACGGTCTTGTTGTTGTTGTTGCCACTGCTCCAGGTGTCTTATACTCGGATGAGCCTGGCTGCCAGATGCGTGGCTTCTGCGTAGCCAGCTCACGGTTGTCCTTCTTGGGTTCAAACTTCCGCTTGTGGTTGTCATATCCGGACTTATGTTCCCGTTCGGCCATAAAGGCCTTGTTTACCAGAGTTTGGAAGTCCGGGAAATCTAGCATGCATAGCTGACAACGGAGGGCGTGATTCAGTCCTCCTAAGAACCGATCTATCTTTCTTTCCTCGGTGGCCACATCATAGGTAGAGTACCGCGACAGATTGTTGAACTTGTTTAGGTACTCTGCTACCGACATATTTCCTTGTGTCAAAGCGAGGAACTCCCTCTCCTTCACCTTCATTATGCTAGTGGGGATGTGGTATTTGCGGAATAACTCCTTAAATTTATCCCAGGAGATTTCTTCTTCAGAAGACCATGTTGCCTTTGTATTGTCCCACCAGATTGCGGCTGGCCCTTCCAGGTAGTGGGTGGCAAAAGGAACCTTGTCGGATTCTTCGCAACGTGCTATTTCCAGCTTCTTTTCTATAGTTCTTAGCCAATCATCCGCTTCTATCAGGTCCACAGCTTGACCAAAATTGGGTAGTTTGGTACGCTGGAAGTCGGACAATCTAGAATGTGTTCCATGGTGGTTGTGGTTCTGACCCACCATGGTCTGCATGCTTTTCAGAAATTCCATAAGGTCCTGGTTTCTCTTCTCCTCAAACATTCTCATAATCTGATCAGTGGTCGGTGCTTGAGGCGGTGGGGGTGGTAAATCTTCTGGTGGTTGTCCTGCTTGTCTGGTGGATCGACGGACGGGGTTTCCATCGCCGCCTTGGCTACAACTTCCCTTCATTATAAATTTTGTTCCCATTTCCAAACACGGAATCGATGAGCAACATCCATAAGGGAAACACAGGGGTATGACACCAGAAAGGAAATACGCGAAAAAGGCGAATAAAGCAAACAACATAATTATACAAGATAACCCAACATCATACATGGCAAGCTAGTAGGGGAATATCATGCTAGACTGCTCATACGGCAGTTGACATATGCAAAGATGCATGCATAATTACTCAAGCTTCTAGTGGCGCGGATGGCATGAACACTGGCAGACTGAAGACTCCTCGTCATCTGATCCTGAGTCGGAGTCAGAACTAATGATGTGGATCTCATCCTCCGGGTCAAAGGAAATAAAACGACGCTGCTGGGACGGCTCTCCTTCCGGGGTAGAAGGATCATGACGTCGCAGCATCGGAGCAGCTGGGGTGGCTAGGAGTGAGGCCCACTCTGCCGGGGTCTCACGATGGCTACCAGACGGAAAGCCTGGTGGCACGGTAGAGCTAGAAGGAGCCTCAAACCTAGGTGGAGGTGGAACTGGTGGTGGATATATAGGTGGATAGATAGGCTGAGGTGGAGGTGGAACTAGAGTCCTGGCTGCAAGTGCCCCCTGGACACGAGACAGTTCCTCAGCCAAGGATATGATCATGCGATAACTGGCGTTCAGATAACGAGCCAGAACAGAAGTCGCACGGTCACACGCCGGGTCAAATTGCGCAAAAAGGACTCGCCCTGTCATAGGTGACAGGGTGGGATAGTGGAAGAAACCTGGATGAGTCTGCATCTCAACCTCGTGGAAGCGCAGGTCAGTGAGAGCCTCCATCGCAGCAAACTGGATCGCCAACTCCGGGGTGGAAGCCGTTCCGCCCTTGGTAGAGCGAGAGTAGCTACCAAGGTCCGAGCTCGCGATCAGGAAAGCCTCTGCGTGGTACTCATAGAATGACTCGGCAAGCTGCTCCCGAAACACCTGGTACACTGGATCTTCGCCGTGGGGGTACAGTCGAAGCCAGATGTTTCGGAGCAGTACTAGAAAGGCGGATGGTGCAGGCTCAAAATGGTAGTGGTATGGAACTGGTGCCATCTACACTCACAATGCCACGGTTAGCAAAACAATGAATCATGATGCATGCTATGCAACAATCAAATGCAACAAGCAAGATGTACACTCCAAAGTCCTATTCTAATCGCGGTCCTAGCGCTGGTTAACTAGGGTGTCCTACAGTCAGCACGGATCTGATACCAAGCGTTGTGGCACCCCGGCTCAGAGAACCGGATTACCAGTGTTTCCAACCCAGCAATCATGTCTTCTGGAAACACACAATAACTTGGTATAGAACAGAACTGAACTTTATTGATAACTGATGGGCACAAGCTTATATTTTACAATGATAACGAGGCCAAAGGCACCCTCGGTGCTATGACAGTATCCACATTATTTATGGAACATAGCAGGGCCTCGGAACTACTAAGTACTTCTACGGCGTAGCGGATCATAGCGGCAACTCCATCCACAGGGACACTGCTGTGGACACATCCTAGCTAGCGCAGCACGAACCAACAGGACCTCCGTCCTCAGCTTCTCCTGCATCTGGCATGATACGCAAGGTGAGTACTTTTAATGTACTCGCAAGCTCACGACAACCAAGTAATGCAGCAAACAATAGCATGGCAATCAACGTGTTAAATGCTTAAACAATTCACTTACTGTACCAGTTACCAACTTACTCACATCCGGGTTGTCCCACAACCCTCGGAATACTCATACGTCATTGAGCACTTCCGACCATACGAAGAGTTCTTCCATCATTACTAACATTGATACAGTTGACCATCTACTGAGGTCTGGTCGGGCTGTCCAATACCGTGGACGCGGCTATTCGAATAGATTTTTACACTCTGCAGAGGTTGCACACTTTACCCACACCATGAAGCACCTGGCCTCGCGATCCCCTTCGGGTGGACCAGCGTTGCTTCAACGAAACCTGCCTGACCCGTGACTCTCTCACCGTACCTCCGTCATTCATCCTCCCCCGCGGAGGCCTGCCCTGGGTGGCCCCTGTGTCCCCATGACACCTGTGTCCCCATGACACCTGCCACCATCGTGGCCCAACAAAACTGTCCCAAACGGGGACGCCGGCACAAACAAACAACAACTGGGCTCACAGGATTATCACCGCCTACCTGATTAGGGTAGCGCGCGCGCATAACCCTCCCTCTTTGGAGGTACTGGTGAAGGATCACGCAGTCAGGCCAAGTCAAGGCCGTCCCATACCGGCAAATGTGGTTGCACGAGTATGCCCGGACAGGTGACTCAAGATCAACCACTAATTTTACTTCAAATATAGTGGGTCAGCACAATAAGCAACTAAGTATTTAAATGAATTACTATGGATTAACCTATAACAAGTAAATAAGCATAATGCATGAAATTATGCAATGCTATGGAAATGCTACATAAAATGGGTATCATGGCTTGCCTTGCTCTGTTGGGTTGTTCAAACACTCCTGATCTTCAAAATCTCCAACGTTTCCTTCTGAAATTATTTTTAAATTGTAAAGGGAAATGTCACATAATGCATTTTTGTTAACCAGAAATTCTGTGGGCATAAGAAAAATACTAAAATTTGTCAGCACCTAAAGGGGCTCAATACCAACTCAATGCAAAAAGAATCAATTGAATTGGAGCTATGGACAAAAAGTTATTTAGGGTCAAAGTCTGGTCAAAATTCTGGAATAAAAATGGATTTAAACAGAAAATAGAAAAATACCCAGCCGGCCACATCGAAGGCGTAAAGTGGAGGGGCGCCTCCACTTATACCTCTTCGGCGGGGGCCTGAGCCGCTGACAGATGGGGCCGGCTTGGTTTAAACAGAGAGAGGAAGGAGGGAGCCGAGCACCGCAGCGCTTCGGCGATGGTCGCCGGCGATAGAGGCGGCGGTGGGGTCGGGCGTCTACAGGAATGGAATGGGCGCTCAACGGCGAGCACGTACGTACCCGTAGATTGACTAGAGAAGGTCGGATGACGTCGTCCCCTTCGTCTCCGGCGGCGGCGACGCTCGGGTGAGATCGGAGACGGCGGTTCCGGTGACGGTGGGCTTGGGCAGGAGGTCAGGGAGCACCAGGGGACTACCCTGAGCTCGAGGTTGGGGTCAATTGAGGCTGGGGAAGAGTGGGGCTGGCTGGCGACAGAGCTCGATAGGGCGGCGGTCTCCGGCGAGGTTCGAGGCCAGAGGGCCTCTCGGCCTTGGCTCGCTGCTCGGGGGGACGATTGAGAGGTAGAGGAGAGGGGTGAGGAGCTTTGGAGGGACGAGGAGGGCTTTAAATAGGCGGGAGGCGAGCGCGGCGATCTCTCCCGAAGCGGCGAGGCTCGGCCACGTCGCCGGCGCTAGTACGATGCGCTGGCTAGCCGGAAGCGTCGACGGGATGGAAGAGAGCAGGAGGGAGCGACGGGACGGGTCCGGCGCCATTAATGGCTTGCGGACGACCACAGTCGCCGAAGCTCACTGTTGCGCCCGTGGCGAAGCTTGGCCGGGAGCGGCGGCGGCCTTCTCCGGCAACCAGGAGGGTTCGAGAGGAGCCACGCGGCTGGCTGGAGCGATGTCGGCACCAAGGGATAAGGGGGAGCAGCGATGGACGGCTCGGGCGAGCTCATCTGATTCTGGCGCCGTGTAGAGCGCGCGCACGGGCATGCCAGTGCCGTGCTCACCACGGTTGCGGCCACCAGGAGGACACGCCTGCCTGGCGCACCTTGTCCATAGGGTCGACCCTTGTCCACTTAGCCTCCCTGGGTCACTGGCTCGACCAGGTTCACCCTGCTGTGAAGTGTAGCCTCAGCTACAGCTTCTGCCAGCAATCTTGAGGAGATTCTAGAGGGGAAATGATATAGGGATGGTGCCAAAGGAGATGTCTGGCGCCATCTGGGTTGGAGGGACTACAAGCTGGTAAAGTTTGAGAAGGTTTGAAGGATGTTTGAGCATAGTTCCTTTAGAAATCACCATTCTGGTCCAGAGGGCAAATGAGCTTGTGGCACTCACATGGATGCTCTGCTAATGATGAAACTTGGTGGAGTGAAGTTATTTGGTAGTGCACACATGCCATAAAAATTGTGGATCAATTGTGCACCCCTAGCTTATACTTCCTTCACAAAGTTCTTAGATAAGCAGAATCTTGTCAGAGTTTTGCTGCTCAAAAATTGTACTGGACCAGATGATGTTTTTGGATATTGTGGCTAGATAGGATCCCTAGGAGCTTGGGGAATTTATTGAGAATTTTCTGAGGTAGGAAAAATGGGGTTGCTTCACAATGGACAAATTCTGGTCAGGAATAAAATAATTATTCTGGCCAAAATTTTACATTGGGCACTGGAATTATTTTGGAGATTATGGGATCATATGATGATGAGAAGATGTGGGAAAAGTTTGGGGATTTATTGATCATCCAATCTATAGGTTGCTTCACGACCCATAGTGATCACATTAATTCCCAATTATAGAAAAGGGGTTTATTGAAAAAGATTAAATATTGGGAGTTGATCCAGGAGAGATGTGGAAAGGTTTTGGCAAGATGAGGAGGGTTTTGGGTTACTGCATAAAAGATTTATAGATTCACAGATCCAAATCAATTGAAAAGGTTTGAAAATCAACCAAGTTTGCAAATAAAATCCAAATAATTTTGAAAACAAAACGTTGTCAAAAACCAGGGTGTCACATCCAACCGGGACTAAATACCCCCTTTAGTCCCGGTTGGAGCCACCAACCGGGACTAAAGACCTCTTTTTCGGCTCCCGCGTGGGAAGGGTCCTTTAGTCCCGGTTGGAGCCACCACCCGGGACTAAAGGTCTATTTTCTTTTTTGTTTTGTTTTTCTAAACAGCAAAATTCTATTTTTAGATTTGGAATAACTATTAGAGTATTTATAGTTTTTGAATGAACCTTTTTGATTTATGTCAAAAAAAAATATAAACTCTCTGTTAGTGCCAGTAGTTTTCAAATTTAAATAGTTTAAATTTGAATTCTTTTGAAATTTGTGTGAATCACTAGTTAGTGAATAACTTTAGTTTAAAAATATATTTTTGAGTGATTGTTTTTCCTGTTGTTTAATATTAGTATGTTTTATAAGTATATTCAATTTGGGAATTTTTAGGATATTTTAAATAGGTGTTTTAATCAAAAACAGATTCTGTTTAACTCTTTTAGTTTTATACCTTCATCTGTTACAAAGGCATTTCATTTTTTTTAACTTATTTCAACTCTAGACTTTTTGTGCATTCAATATGAACCATTCTAAGCCACATCCTCAAATTTCAACACTTTCTAACTTCAATTGCTATTTTTCATCCATTTAATGAATTGTTTTGAGCTAAATGACCCTGAAATTAAAAAGCACTACAAATGAACTCTGAAATGGTTGAAACTTGGCATGGTATCGTCATTTCACCCACATAGCATGTGGTAAAAAGTTGAGAGGGTTACGGCAAAAACTAGATGCACTTCGTGTACAAACTGGACCATCTACTTCGAAGTATGAGGGTTTCGGACGAAAACTCATCTGTTACAAAGACATTTCATTTTTTAACTTATTTCAACTCCGGACTTTTTGTGCATTCAATATGAACCATTCTAAGCCACATCCTCAAATTTCAACGCTTTCTAACTTCAATTGCTATTTTTCATCCATTTAATGAATTGTTTTGAGCTAAATGACCCTGAAATTAGAAAGCACTACAAATGAACTCTGAAAAGGTTGAAACTTGGCATGGTATCATCATTTCACCCACATAGCATGTGGTAAAAAGTTGAGAGGGTTACAACAAAAACTGGATGCACTTCGTGTACAAACTGGACCATCCCGGCTACTCACTAGAGAAGAAAAGTGATGACGGTGAAGCCAATCACATCCCATAGTGGGATCTTGGGGTATAAAACTTTTTCTTCCTGTGTGTCCCTTGATTATTGCACCGTAACCATGGACAATCTTCATCATTTAACAGGATGCTTGGGTCAGTCTTCACTGCGAAGGGAGGAATTTCATCAAACTTTTCATAATCTTGTGACATGTCTGTCTTGTCCTCCACTCCCACGATGTTTCTTTTCCCAGAAAGAACTATGTGGCGCTTTGGCTCATCGTATGATGTATCCGCTTTCTTATCTTTTCTTTTTCTCGGTTTGGTAGACATGTCCTTCACATAGAAAACTTGCGCCACATCATTGGCTAGAACGAATGGTTCGTCTGTGTACCCAAGATTGTTGAGATCCACTGTTTTCATTCCGTACTGCGGGTCTACCATTACCCCTCCTCCAGTCCGATTGACCCATTTGCACCGGAACAAAGGGACCTTCAAATCACCTCCATAGTCAAGTTCCCATATCTCCTCTATGTAACCATAATATGTGTCCTTTTCCCTATTGGTGTTTGCTGCATCAAAGCGGACACCACTGTTTTGGTTGGTGCTCTTTTTATCTTGGGCGATCGTGTAAAATGTATTCCCATTTATCTCGTATCCTTGGAAAGTCAATATAGTCGAAGATGGTCTCTTGGCCAACAAGTACAAGTCATCTTCAACAATGTCATCATTAATGAGATGTGTTTGCAACCAACCGCCGAAAGCCTCAATGTGTGTACGTTTAATCCAGGGGTCAGATTGCTCCGGGTTCTTGGAGCGTATAATATCCATGTGTTTCTCGATATACGGGGTCACCAATGTAGAATTCTGTAGAACTGTGTAGTGTGCTTGCGCCCAAGAATGCCCGTCCCTACATATTATTGATTTTGGTCCAAGCGTGCCTTTTCCACGCAGTCTCCCCTCATGCCGCGATTGAGGAACACCAATCGGCTTAATGTCAGGAATAAAGTCAACACAAAACTCAATAACCTCCTCTGTTTCATGGCCCTTGGAGATGCTTCCTTCTGGCCTAGTACGGTTACGAACATATTTCTTTAAGACTCCCATGAACCTCTCAAAGGGGAACATATTGTGTAGAAATACAGGACCCAAAATGGCAATCTCTTCGACTAGGTGAACTAGGACGTGCGTCATAATATTGAAGAAGGATGGTGAGAACACCAACTCGAAACTGACAAGACATTGGACCAAATCATTATGTAAGCTTGGTAGGATTTCCGGATCGATTACCTTCTAAGAAATTGCATTGAGGAATGAACATAGCTTCATAATGGCTAATCGAACATTTTCTGGCAGAAGCCCCCTCAACGCAACCGGAAGCAATTGCGTCATGATCACGTGGCAGTCATGAGACTTTAGGTTCTGGAATTTTTTCTCTGCCATATTTATTATTCCTTTTATATTCGACGAGAAGCCAGACGGGACATTCATACTGAGCAGGCATTCAAAAAAAATTCCTTCTCTGCTTTGGTAAGAGCGTAGCTGGTAGGACCTTCATACTGCTTTGGATGCATGCCGTCTTTTGCGTTCATACGTTGCTGGTCCTGTCGTTCCTCTTGTGTATCTTTTGTCTTCCCATACACTCCCAGGAAGCCTAGCAGGTTCACACAAAGATTCTTCGTGACGTGCATCACGTCGATTGCAGAGCGGACCTCTAGGACTTTCCAATATTCTAGCTCCCAAAATATAGATTTCTTCTTCCACATGGGGGCATGTCCGTCAGCGTCATTCGAAACAGATTGTCCGCCAGGACCCTTTCCAAAGATTACTTGTAAATCCTTGACCATATCAAGTATATCATCACCACGGAGGACGGGCTTCTTCTGGTGATCTGCCTCACCTTTGAAATCCTTGCCTTTCTTTCTTAAGGCATGCTTGGTCGGAAGAAATCGATGATGTCCCAGGTACACATTCTTCTTGCATTTGTCCAAATATATACTTTGGGTATCATCTAAACAGTGCGTGCATGCGTTGTATCGCTTGTTTGTCTGTCCTGAAAGGTTACTAAGAGCAGGCCAATCATTGATGGTTACAAACAGCAACGCTCGTAGGTCAAATTCCTGCTGTTTGTGCTCATCCCACACACGTACGCCTTCTTTATTCCACAGCTGTAAAAGTTCATCAACTAATGGCCTTAGGTACACATCAATGTCGTTGCCGGGTTGCTTAGGGCTTTGGATGAGCACTGGCATCATAATGAACTTCCGCTTCATGCACAACCAAGGAGGAAGGTTATAGATACATAGAGTCACATGCCATGTGCTATGCTTTCTGCTCTGCTCCCCAAAAGGATTAATACCATTTGCACTTAAACCAAACCATACGTTCCTTGGGTCATCTGCAAAGTCCGGCCACTTTCTCTCGATTTTTCTCCACTTCGACCCATCAGCGGGTACTATCAACTTCCCGTCTTTCTTACGGTCTTCTTTGTGCCATCGCAACGACTTGGCATGCTCTTTGTTTTGGAACAAACGTTTCAACCGTGGTATTATAGGAGCATACCACATCACCTTGGCAGGAATCCTCTTCCTCGGGCGCTCGCCCTCAACATCATCACCAGGGTCATCGCGACTGATCTTATATCGCCATGCACCGCATACCAGGCATGCATTCAAATTCTCATACTCCTCACCGCGGTAGAGGATGCAGTCATTAAGGCATGCATGTATCTTCTGCACCTCTAATCCGAGAGGGCAGACAACCTTCTTTGCTTCGTATGTACTGTCGGGCAATTTGTTGTCCTTTGGAAGCTTCTTCTTCATTATTTTCAGCAACTTTTCAAATCCCTTGTTAGATAGACCATTCTCTGCCTTCCATTGCAGCAATTCCAGTGTGGTACCGAGCTTTGTGTTGTCATCTTCGCAATTTGGGTACAACCCTTTTTGTGATCCTCTAACATGCACTGCAACTTCAACTTCTCCTTTTCACTTTCGCAGTTTCTCTTTGCATCAACAATGGCCCGACCAAGATCATCAGCGGGCTCATCTGATGCCTCAACTTCTTATTCTTCATTCTCTTCCCCCATTGTAGTACCATCATATTCAGGAAACCCAGGATAGTTGTCATCATCCTCTTCTTCTTCATTCTCTTCCATTAGAACCCCTCTTTCTCCGTGCTTGGTCCAACAATTATAGCCGGACATGAAACCGGACGTAAAAAGGTGGACGTGAATTTGTTTTGTGCTAGAGTAAGCCTTATCATTCTTACACACACCACATGGACAACACATAAAACCATCCCGCTTGTTTGCCTCAGCCGCACGCAGAAAACTATGCACGCCATTAATGAACTGGGGAGAGCGTCGGTCATCGTACATCCATTGCCGGTTCATCTTCATTACACAACACCGAAAAGACCAAATTAATACAAGTTCATACATAAATTTCATACACACTTATTGTCATAAAACAACATACAACTATCTAGCTAAAACATTTAAATGCAACAACAAATGCGATCAAAATCGCAACTAAGGTAACAATTGATCCAACTGCATAATGATACCAAGCCTCTTTATTAATGGCATATTCTATAATCTTTCTAATCTTCAAGCGCATTGCATCCATCTTGATCTTGTGATCATCGATGACATCGGCAACGTACAACTCCAATTTCATCTTCTCTTCTTCAACTCTTTTCAATTTTCCTTTCAAATCCTCGTTTTCTTTTACAACTAAATTTAACTTCTCGACAATAGGGTCGGTTGGAATTTTCGGTTCAACTACCTCCTAGATAAAAATATCTATGTCAACTTGATGGGCATACTTGTCATTAACACGAAATGTAACAAATAGTTATAAAAGAGAATATACCACATCCGAATCGTAAACCGGACGAGGGACGACGGGCACGGATATCATAACCATGGCACTATATATAACAACAATCATACAAGTAAGAAAATTATGCAAGTAACTATCTAAATCATAGAAATACGATTTTTTTAAAAGGATAAGAACACAAGAATAGGCTCACCAAGGTGGTGCCGGCGACGGGACGGTGCGGGCGATCGACGGTGGTTAGGACGGGGACGGGAAGGCACACTAAGTAAACCACACCAACACATATGCAAACTAATAAGTTAATTTGAGCTCAAATTGCATATAAATAAAAAAAACTACCACATAATTACACCCAAACTAAAACCCACAAATCACTATACTTATAAAGCTTTGCACGAGCTGATCTAGCAATAAGAGATGAAAGGACAAAGTTGCTAACCTTTGTGGACACTTGGATGGATTGGGGTGCCTCAGATCTTGACAAATCTTGGCAAAAATGGAGGGATGAGCTCGAGCTAGGGAAGAACAGAGAATGGAGAGGATGAGCTCGGGCTGGAAGAACCAACTCTATATAGGGATACATTTAGTCCCGGTTGGTGTTACAAACCGGGACTAAAGGGTCTCGTGGGGGCCACATCCTGACGCAACACTGCCACCACCCCCTTAGTCCCGGTTGGTAACACCAACCGGGACTAAAGGTTCCTCATGAACTGGGACTAATGCCTAGCCTAATGAACCAGGACTATTGGCAGCATTAGTCCCGGTCCAGAAGCCAACCGGAACTAATGCTTCGATCCAATGGCCTGTTTTCTACTAGTGTAGATGATGATGGAGTCTCCTCGGCACCTGAGATTGGCACGTAGAAGAGACCGCTTCCTCCCCGGCAACGGCGCCAGAAATTCCTTCGACGTGGCTGGAGACTGCGTCGGTATTTCCCCAAAGAGGAAGGGATGATGCAGCACAGTGATGGTAGGTATTTCTCTCAGTTATGAAACCAAGGTTATCGAACCAGTAGGAGGATCACCACCACCCAATAAGCAACATCTGCACACAAAGAACAAATACTTGCAACCCGACGCGAAAGAGAGGTTGTCAATCTCTCTATGGTAAAAAGATAGATTAGGTAGTGATAGATAGGAGAGATAGATGTCTCAAGAACACAAAATAATAAGGGCAAATAAAAAGTGCAGAACATATTTTTGGATTTTTGGTTTTGTAGATCTGAAAGCAAAAAGGCAAAAAGATAGATCGGAAAGCAATATGTTGGAAAAAGTAGACCCGGGGGGCGTAGGGTTCACTAGTGGCTTCTCTCATGAGTATAGCACACGGTGGGTGAACAAATTACTGTTGGGCAATTGATAGAAGATCAAATAATCATGACGATATACAAGGCGATGATCATTATATAGGCATCACGTCCAAGATAAGTAGACCGACTTCTGCCTGCATCTACCACTATTACTCCACACATCGACCGCTATCCAGCATGCATCTAGTGTATTAAGTTCATGGAAAAATAGAGTAATGCAATAAGAATGATGACATGATGTAGACAAGATCTATTCATGTAGGAATAGACCCCATCTTGTTATCCTTAATGGCAACGATACATGCGTGCCTTGCTTCCCCTTCTGTCACTGGGAAAGGACACCACAAGATCGAACTCATCACAAAGCATGTCTTCCCATGGCAAGAAAAATCGATCTAGTTGGCCTAACTAAACCAAAGATTCGAAGAAGAAATATGAGGCTATAAACAATCATGCATATAAGAGATCAAAGAAGACTCAAATAATATTCATGGATAGAAACTAATCATGAACTCAAAATTCATCGGATCCCAACAAACACACCGCAAAAGTTTACATCAAATAGATCTCCAAGATACCATTGTATTGAGAATCAAAAGAGAGATAGGAAGCCATCTAGATACTGCCTACGGACCCGTAGGTCTATGGTGGACTACTCACGCATCATCGGAGAGGCACCTGTGAAGAAGATGAACCCCTCCGTGATGGTGTTTAGATTGGATCTCGAGGTTCTGGAACTTACGGCGGCTGGAATTGTGTTTTGTCGACTCCCCTAGGGTTTTCCGAATATTTGAGAATTTATAGGCATCAGAGGCGGTGGAGGGGGGGCCCGTGGAGGGCACAACGCATCAGGGCGCGCCGGGGGCCCCCTGGCGCGCCCTGGTGGGTTGTGCCCTCCACAGCCCACCTTCCTGGATCCTCTTTGGCCCACTGGGTGTCTTCTGGTCCAGAAAAAATCTCCAAAAAGTTTCGTCGCGATTAGACTCCGTTTGGTACTGATATTCTGCGAAGTAAAAAAACAAGCAAAAACAGCAACTGGCACTTTGGCACTATGTCAATAGGTTAGTCCCAAAAAAATGAAATAAAGTTGTTATAAAATGATTGTAAAACATCCAAGAATGATAATATAATAGCACGGAACAAGCAAAAATTATAGATACATTGGAGACGTATCACAAGACAGTAGTTATTCACAGATTGGAATGTTTGATAGCATAATGTACGTAGGTGTCACTATTAATTTGATATCATTCAAACACTGCCGATGTGCATCCTGTACTACAAAGACTGTTGTATTTATATTTAGCTTCCTAGTAAAATTGGCAATTTGTTATCACACATGATAGAAATAGAGGAGGGATGAGTACCAGAGCATCCTACTACGAAGACTCTTCGAGCAGAACCATGGCATGGCCGATGAAGACCCATGTAATCCCGGTTCTGACCACATGTCTAAAGCAGACCTTGAAAAGAAACTGTCTAGTAAGGAAGTAGACACATTTGAGAAACACAAGTACAAGCATGGCCAGCCATTCCTTGTTGGCGAATACTTTGACAAGTTACATAAATATTGCATGGACATAATGTCAGAAGGAGAAGATAATAACATTCTGCAAGTGCACTACGACAGCTCGACCTTTAGGAGGGAATCGGTTCATTTGCAGTGTATTGTCAATGAACATACCATTAGGAGGGAATCGGTTCGACCGCCAATTACCTCTGCAGCACGTGGTCGTTTCTCTGGTGAGACAACGAAATCCGTTGTTTTCAGAAAATGCTAGTCAGATGTTCAAGTTTCTAAGTAAACCCCTTTCTATTTCTCTCCATAGAAAAAAGAAGAAACAACTTACACCGGTTAGGTTGTTCCTAAAAGGGCAAATACGTGACTAATACTGTACAAAAAATTTCAGTGTCCTCAACAACAACAAGGTACCAGCCTATGTGGATACTACGTTTGTGCACACATGATGAACCTATGCAGACGTGTTGAATGTGGTGTCGATGCTGACAGGATAAAACAAGTAAGACTGCTTCTTAATTACTATCTTCTACTCCACACGTATGTCACATTCTGATCTAAAAGTCCTGCAGTTGATCGTCCGACCAATGACCTCTTCACCGCTCGCCACTGATGAATTGTTGTCTGTTAGGAAATTTATCAGCACCTTCTTTGTGAAACACTATATCAAGCCCGATGATCGCGTCGAAGATTTCCGGGTTCATATCCCCTAATAATAAGTACACATTCATATAGTGTTATCAGCTAAACATATACACATGGATGCATTATTTTCCATGTGATCATTGTTGGAAATATACCCTAGAGGCAATAATAAAATGGTTATTATCATATTTCCTTGTTCATGATAATTGTTTATTATCCATGCCAGAATTGTATTGATCGGAAACTCAGATACATGTGTGGATACATAGAAAACACTGTGTCCCTAGTAAGCCTCTACTAGACTAGCTCGTTGATCAGAGATGGTCAAGGTTTCCTGACCATAGACAATGAGTTGTCATCAGATAACGGGATCACATCATTAGGGGAATGATGTGATGGACAAGACCCAACCGTAAGCATAGCAGTTGATCATGTCAGTTTGTTGCTACTCCTTTATCCATGTCAAGTATATGTTCCAATGACCATGAGATCATGCGACTCCCGGACACCGGAGGAATTCCTTGTGTGTATCAAATGTCACAACGTAATTGGGTGACTATAAAGGTGCTCTACAGGTATCTCCGAGGGTGTCTGTTGAGTTGGCATGGATCGAGACTGGGATTTGTCACTCCGTATGACGGAGAGGCATCTCTGGGCCCACTCGGTAACACATCATCACAAGAAGCTTGCAAGAAATGTGACTAAGGAGTTAGTCACGGGATCTTGTGTTACGGAACGAGTAAAGAGACTTGCTGGTAACGAGATTGAACTAGGTATGGAGATACCGACGATCGAATCTCAGGCAAGTAACATACCGATGGACAAAGGGAACTGCATACGGGATTGTCTGAATCCTTGACATAGTGGTTCGACCGATAATGATCTTCGTAGAATATGTAGGAACCAATATGGGCATCCAGGTCCCGCTATTGGTTATTGACCGTAGAGTTGTCTCGGTCATGTCTACATAGTTCTCGACCCGCAGGGTCTGCACACTTAACGTTCGGTGATGATTTGGTATTGTTGAGTTATGTATGTTGGTGACCGAAGGTTGTTCGGAGTCCCGGATGAGATACCGGACGTCACGAGGAGTTCCGGAATGGTTCGGAGGTAAAGATTTATATTTGGGAAGTCATATTTTGTCTACCGGAAAAGTTTCAGGTTTTTCCGGTATTGTACCGGGAAGCTTCTAGAAGGTTCCAGAAACTTCCGGAGGAGTCCGGAAGTCCACCAAGGGTTCCACCACGTCCCAAGGTTTGCATGGGCTGAGGGGAGGCGCCCTGGCCTTATTGGGCCAGGCGCACAAGTCCCTCAAGGCCCATGTGGCTTGGGAGAGGTGGAAAGTCCACCTGTTTATGGAAAGGGAGGGAATTGGACTAGGAGTCCAACTCCTCCCCCTTGGCTGTGCCCTAGGGCTTGGAGGGGCTGATCTCCACGCCCCTCCACCTATATATAGAGGGGAGGGGGCGCCCCAAGAGCACACACAAAGCCCTTGGCGCCCCTCTCTCTCCCTAGATCGTTTTCTCCTCCGTTCGCGGTTTCGGTAGCGCTAGGCGTAGCCCTGTCGGGATAGTACCACCACCACCGCCACCACGCCGTCGTGTTGCCGGAGAACTCATCTACTACTCCGACCTCGCTCGCTGGATCGACGAGGCAGAGACGTCATCGAGCTGTACGTGTGCTGAACGCGGATGTGCCGTCCGTTCGGCGCTAGATCGGGACGGATCGTGATTGGATCGCGGGACGGATTGCGATTTGGATCGCGAAGACGTTCGACTACATCAACCGTGTTTCTTAACGCTTCCCGCTTAGCGATCTAAAAAGGTATGTAGATCCACTCTCCCTCTCGTAGCTGTTGATCTCCATAGATAGATCTTGGGTCTTCGTAGGAAATTTTTTGTTTCCCATGCAACGTTCCCCAACAATCATATCTTCGTATTTTGTACACTATGATTATGTACAGCATATGTCGGTTTAACAGCTGTGGAATTTAGCTAGCATTTGCTCAATTGCATATTGTCGTGAATTATGATGAATCCTCTGCTTGTGGACACTATTCGTTGAATTGCATATTGTAGCGAATTATGATGAATGTTCTTCATGTGGACACTATTTGTCGATTGCATATTGTGTAAAATTTGCTATTTGTAGGGTGAATTAAATGCAATATTTTACAATAACCTGGCAATTTCAGCGCACACGGTTCAAGCAACTAAGCGTGTGCGGTCCATAACGGAAAGCACACGCAACTCATAGCGCAACCGCCTGTGATCCACAGGAAAAGCACACGCAACTCATAGCGCAACCGCCTGTGATCCACAGGAAAAGCACACGCGATATAATCTAGAACGTCGTGATACATAAGAAATCCTAAATGGTTTGCAACACTCGTATGTGTGCGTAGGAGCTCATAAATGTTTGCGATAGCACCGTATCTCACACGTGAGCCAACAGGAAACCGTGCCCGATGCAAAGACGGTCCCACGCGAACTTTTCTCGGGAAACGTGTCCAATGATGCCATGCATGGCAGACGGTTTCCAGAGAAATCTCGTGTGCGATGATGAACATATCACACACAGTTTATACAATGGCCCGTGTGGATTAGGTAACGTTTCACAAACGGTAAAAGGTCAAACTCCGTTTGTTTTCCATGAGCAATTAGACGTGTTTGACTCGTCTTGCACATGTGTGATTGATCCCAAATCCCACACGTACGCCCAAAACATTATGTGTGCGATATGTTCCTGCACCGCACACGATTATATTTGTAGATCGTTTGCATTCGTTGGTCACAATCGCCGATGGATTTTCCGTGTCGTGTGGGATGGACCCTCCTATCGCCCACACATGCAAGGCGACGGTTTTGAACTACGTCGCACAAAGGGGTTAAAAACCATTTATATAGCACGTTGCTGCACCAGTGCTTTCTGCCCTCATGATGATGTGTGAGTAGTTCACCACAAACCTACGGGTGCATAGCTAGTACCTAGATGGCAATCTCTCTCTCTTATGATCTTCAATACAATGATCATCACATCTTCGCTTTGATCTATCCGATGTAATCCTATTGTGCGGTGTGTTTGTTGGGATCCGATGAATTGTGGGATTATTTCATATTATTCATGAGAAGTATCTGAGATACCTCTGATATATATTGTCTTCTAATTGCACGATCATTATAGCTTCGCAATGCTCTCCGATCTATTGATGTGCTTTGGCCAAGTAGATTGATATTTCATCGGTGGGAGTGGTGCGTTGTGGTAGGTTCAACTTGGCGAGTTTCTATATCCCAGTGACAAAGTAGGGGACAAGATGCGTCTTTGCGTTGTTGCTACTAAGAATAAAACGATGGGGTTCATTCATATTATTTGAGTTTACTTTGTCTACATCATGTCATCGTTCTCCAAGCATTCACTACTGGAATCAGGGACTTTGCCATCTGCCAGCTCTTTGCCGTCTGCTGGCAGATGGCAAAGAGGATATTTGCCGTCTGCTTTTATAAAGCAGACGGCAAAGAACATGCTGATGGCAAAGAGGCTCTTTGCCATCTGCACTTCGTTGCCGTCTGCTGGCAGACGGCAAAGAACAAAGTGGGCCCCACTTGGTACTGCACTTGCCAGGTCACACGGGCCACTTCTTTGCCGTCTGCTGGCAGACGGCAAAGAACTCTTTGACGTCTGCCAGCAGACGGCAAAGAGGTGAGGGGGGGCCCCACAGTGTAACGGCGGGGACGGGCTAACGGCCCCCCTCTTTGCCGTCTACTGGCAGACGGCAAAGAGGGGGCTTAATTTTCGCCATCCCCCCGCGCCTCCCTCCTCTCTCTCTTGCTCTCACCTCTCTCTCTCACACCCGCGCCCGTTCCCCTCTCTCACCACCGCCGCCGCCGCCCCCTCCCCGCCCTCTCGCCGCCCCCTCCCCGCCCTCTTGCCGCCGCCCCCTCCCCCCCTCTCTCACCGCCGCCGCCGCCCCCTCCCCGCCCTCCACTACCGCCTGCCCCCCTCCCCGTGGCGCACCTCCACCACCGCGTCGCCGCCCCCTCCTCACGGCCCTCCTGCCGCCGCCGCCCCCTCCCCGGCGGCCTCCTCTCCTCGCCGCCGGCCGCCCTGCCCCCTGCCCCTCTCTGGTGAGCTTCCCCTGCCCCCCTTTTAATTTTTTTTCTGTTTTTCTAATTAGATTTTTAGTTTTCTGTTTTTAGATGTTTTGCAAATAGTTGTTTAGGTGTTTGGGTAAATAGGAAATAATATTTAGACATTTAGGTAGAAAAAAAACCTAGAAGAAAAAAAAGAAGAAAAGAAGATGAAAAAAAAGGAAAAATAAAAAAGAAAAAGAACAAAAAATAATAATAAGAAGAAGAAACAGAAGAAGAGGAGGAGAAGAAAAAAGAAGAAGAAGAAGAAGAAGAAGAAAAAAAGAGGAGAGGAGGAGAAGAAGAAGAGGAAAAAAGGAAAGGAAGAAGAAGAAGAGGAGGAGGAGGAGAAGAAAAAAGAAGAAGAAGAGGAAGAAGAAGAAGAAAAAAGAGGAGAGGAGGAGAAGAAGAAGAGGAAAAAGGAAAGGAGGAAGAAGAAGAAGGAAAAAAAAGGAAGAAAAGGAAGAAAAGAAAGAAGAGGAAGAAGAAGAAAAGAAAAAAAGAGAAAAAACCCCGACCCCGACACGGCACCTCGACCCCGACCCGACAACCCGACCCCGACCCGACACCCCGACCCCGACACCCCGACCTCGATCCCGACCCCGACACGGCACCCCGACCCCGACCCGACAACCCGACCCCGACCCGACACCCCGACCCCGACACCCCGACCCCGACCCCGACCCCGGCACGGCACCCCGACCCCGACCCCGACCCGACACCCCGACACCGACACGGCACCCCGACCCCGACCCGACACCCCGACCCCAACACGGCACCCCGACCCCGACACCCCTGACACCGCGACACCACGACACCCCCCGACACCCCGACCCCGACCCCGACCCCGACACTCCTTCCTCGGCGCGTGGTGGGAGGGGTACTAACTTCGTTTACTCTTTGTCACTGCAGGTGTTGACAGATGGTGGGCGCGGGTCGAGAGCGCTCCGAGGCTCCTTCCTCGGCGCGTGGTGGGAGGGGTACTACCATCCCACCCCACCACCTCCGGAGAGCGCTGGATCTCAGTATGCAGACACCGGCGGGCGCTTCTTCTTCGACCGGGAGAGGTCGGGGGGGAAGAAGGTTGGTAGAGGTGGACGTGGCGGCGGGAGAGGTAGGAAGGCTGCTACTACGCCTTCCTCGCCGCCACCCCCAGCTGATTCATCCGACCACAGGAGTGCTCCGTCTGAGATGGAGCAGCCTGAGGTGCAGCCGTCTCGGACTCCGGTCCACGAGCCTCAGGCCGACGAGCCTACGATAGACGAGGCTACGACAGACGCGCCTACGGCCGACGAGCCTGGGGCCGACGAGCGTCTACGTTGTGTTTTCCTGTTTGATTGCAGACCTTCTACAGGTGTGCTGAGGGACAGGAGGAGGCCGCGGCTCGGGTTATCGACAACGAGTGCAGGCGCCTACTTCAAAACTTTCGGCACGAGGCTCGGACACAGGCTATTCGAGACTACTACGCCTCGACTGGTATTCGGAGGAAAAAAGAGAAGTGCCGCCTCAACTATCTGAGTAAGGAGAAGTACATGAAGGTAATTACCTATTCTTAAGGCCTTGTACTTAGTTCCTTGATTTGATTCGTATGCGTAGCGCTCAAATTTCTCTTGCTTAACTTAGGTGCCCCCGAGATGGTGTGCGGATAGGATGGACTGTTGGGAGGCGTTGGTGGATGAGTGGTGCACTCCCCAATGGCGCAACGTCCACGATGGTGCAAAGGAGAAGCGTGCCCAAATGAAAGGTGTCCCACACCATCTAGGCAGCGTCAACCTACGTGGGTTCGGGGAAAACTGGGTATGTGATTTGCTTCATGATTCATGCAAATTCATTCTTCATGCTAGCTTGAGCCCTTAACTAATACTCTGTTCCTCTCTTTTAGGCGCGGCACAACAAGGCTCCAGTGCCAGAGCTGTTCGACCTCTATGCCATGTCCAATACTGCCTCGTACAAGAAGGCCAAGGCATTCTCTGAGTCTGACCTCGATGATCCAGAGAAATTCAGCAACCGCGCCTCCCACAACAAGCTTGTGAGGTACAGAGACGAGGGGAAGGCGAGGAAAGGGCCGGAGTTTAACCCGAGCCAGCAACCTCTTGATCCAGAGCTGGTGATGATATCTGGTGGCGGGAGGCACCATGGCTTGTTAGCCATTGGGGATGGACTGATACGTTGTACTAGCACTCTCCCGCAGATCAAGAAGCGCCAGACCAGCTCCGATCCTGAGATAAGGCCTCGTGCACGGCCAATGGAGCTCGAATTCCAGGTTAGTTATACGGACTCAGATA